>OZ020196.1:54798477-57368509 GCA_963971165.1 Philopedon plagiatum
CATGTAATAGGAACAGTTGCTAGTGTATACCAACTATCCTACCAACATCTGACTTCTATATAGCTCATTCATGCCTAGGGTCTCCAGATTATGAAACAAATGGCCTACAGATATTTTTCCTTCCTCTGCCAACCTCCAGTTCTTTAAATCGCATATCAATAGTATATTTTATGTCCGCAAGCATCATCCTTATGAGGCCTTCGTCGTTAAATAATATCCTATTTATAAATAACGCTTTCTATTTACCACTTATTCAATAAGCCTTATCGCGTATAACCGTAAAACCGAACGTATGCGTTTTCTTAAAAGACAGCTTTATTTAAACCAATTACGAACAAATATTTTGACAAATAACATTAAAGACAAAGCCGCAACATGCAAGCTTGTTGCGCGACATGCTTCGCATTAAGGTAATTTGGTGGTTAAATATGCAGAACATCGTTTTTTCTGACAGCAAAGGTTGAAACGTGATGCGTAAGGAATACTAAATGAGACAAGGTTTTAAATTTTCAAACAAAAAAGAAGCCGGGAAGGGTCGACCTGTGGGCAATCGTTGTAAAGTGGAAGTGAAATCGAGTTATTGGAATATTGTTTTTACCGCGATGACATAAAATGTTTAAGGTAAAGGATTTGGTATTTAGTTTGTTTAACTTAGGTTATAGGATTTTACATGTTAAATTTTCAACCCCATGTTAGGGCCATTTCTACTATATCGATACAGCTGAAACTTTAAACAAAGAGAGTTGTAAGTTCTTAAATTAGGTCAGGTCAATAACTATCCTAAAATATCTACGGAGATAACTAAAAAATGCGATTATTTTTTGATAAAAAGTATCTTTCAATGCGCCCTGTATGTACAGACCTAGCAGGTAAACAAGATGTCAAGATGAATGTCAAGATTTCTGACACTAATGCAAGGAGTACAAAATCTTATTTATTTGGCTCTTTTCATTTCATTTGTTTAGTGGACAGCACAGTTCGATTTGTATTATACATCCAATCATTATCACACAAATAATATCCACAAAAGTAAACAGATCTTCAAAATTTATTTAAAAAAATATCAATATCGAACACTTTCGAGGATATATGAGGCTACCAGTGCGAAATCGGCCTAACCCACAGATTTATGATTTTGAGATATTCGGCCTAACTCGTTCCCTAAGCATGTCTTTATACAATGCAAAACAGCCTATGCCACCTTCAGCTATTGTTCAAAAGATGGCGCCAGTAATTTACTTTTGCTTTAAAGTATTTTGTCAACACATAATGTGCCTAATCGGCCTAATCCACAGTTCTGTGGCTTAGGCCGTTCTTGCAAAAACAGTTTCAATTATTGACATCACTAAGCGTTAAAAGTTTTTTGTGGTGTGAGGGGAATAATTGAATTAAGAACAATAACTACGTATGTGTTAAAAAATAGAACAAAATGAGTACTTCACCACATGTTAAAGGTAAGAACTTTAACTTTAATCATTTGGTACTAATTCTGCATATAAAAAATACGATTTTTTAAGGTTATGTTTTTTCATTTTCAGACCCGCATGAAAACGACCCATTTGAAGAATCTGGCTCCGAATATGTGCCTAGTAATCCTAGTGGCTCAGAAAGTGAAAGTGAAAGAGATGAAGCTACTACTAGTGCAACAGTGAAAACAAGAAAACGTATTAGGAATGAGAAAATATGGCCGAGAAATGTTATGAAAGCGAAGCGAATAAAAGGTGAAGAATATAAAAATTTCAAAGGTAGGGTGGTACCGCCTAAATTATTTGAAGAAATAGTGTGTCCCTGTTCTAATCAGTGCCATGTGAAAATAAATGCTGAACGACAAAAAACTTTACTCGAAACCTTTTATAGACTTGAAACTCATGATTTACAAACCTCTTATATTTTCGGCTTAGTTGAAGTAGTAAATAAATTAAGGTGTTACAAAACCAACGCAGATCCATCAAGACGTTCGAATACGCGATTGTACTATTTAACCAATGAAAATGGAGAAAAAGTAAAGATCTGCAAAGAGTTCTTCAAAAAGGTGTTGAAAGTTTCAGATGGAAGAATAAGCAGAATAATGTTGAGCAAAGCCGCTGGTATGACCCCTCCCGTAGATAAACGAGGAAAACATGCCCCCAGTAATAAGACAAGCGAGGAGAAAATACTGGAAATCAAGAATTTCATAAATAGATTCCCTGCCTATCACACATTATTCAAGAATAAAAAACCCCCATAGAAAATACCTGTCACCCGATCTCAGTTTAGGGAAAATGTATAGTCTTTACAAAGATCAAACTCCTGAACCAGCTTCATATTTTGTTTTTGCCAACGTTTTTAATAAACAGTTCAATTTACATTTTCATGCTCCGGTGTCCGACTCATGTAGAAAATGTGATTTTCTAAAAGTAAAAATCGAAGCCTCAACCGATGAAGCTGCAAAGCAGCAACTTATTACCGAGCGAGAGTTACATCTTCGTAAGGCTGAATCAGCAAGGGAAGGAATGAAAGCAGATGCAGGATTGGCAAGAAACGACAAAAATATCACTGTTATTAGTTTTGACCTAATGAAAACGTTAGCCACTCCAGTTTTGTCCACAGGTATAGCTTATTATAAGCGACAACTGTGGACATTTTGTTTGGGTATTCATAACCTGGCAACAAACGAAGCATTTATCTATGTTTGGGATGAATCAAAAGCTTCACGAGGTCCTGATGAGATAGGCTCGTGCCTCCTACATTTTGTGAAAAATTATGTTGTCTCGAAAAAACTGATACTATACTCAGACCAGTGCGGGGGCCAAAACCGGAATATCAAGATAGCGCTGCTCTGTAATTTTATTGTAAGTTCTGGTAATTACACAGTAGACGAGATTGATCAAAAGTTTTTGGTGAGTGGACACTCGTATTTGGCTTGCGATCAGGACTTTGGGCTCATCGAGAAACAAAAAAAATTCTACAAAGATATCTACATTCCGGAACATTGGTGTAATGTCATTAGATCTGCGAGGAAAAAGAACCCTTTCAAAATTATTGTCATGACAAGCCAAGATTTTTTTTCTACTGCATCCCTTCAATCCCAAATCACCAACAGAAAAAAATCTATAAATGATGAAAAAGTAGAGTGGTTGAAAATGCAATGGCTAAAATTTAAAAAGGATGAACCATTTCTCATACATTTTAAATACTCCAACAATGATTGCGTTGCATTCAAAACAGTGAACATCGCAAAAAGGAATGCTGCGACATCTTCAGTAAATAATAATTTGCAGCTGTTGTATCCGAACGGGCATAAGATAGATATTAAAAAAAAACAGGACCTACTGACACTTTCCGACTTCATTCCACCCGTTTACCACCAATTTTATCAAAATTTGAAAACAACGGAGGAACAATCTGAAGATTTCATCGAAATGGAGGAGAACAATGATGAATAATTACATTCAAAGACATTTTTATAACTAGTTTCTTGTACGTTTGTATTTTCATAAAATATACTATCTGTTTTAACGAAATATTTGCCCAAAACAAGTTTTTTCTTACCCTGGCCTAATAAATTTTATAAAATTTTATAGGATGCAAATCAGCCTAACCCACTTTTTTTTTTTTAAAAATATGACATTTTGCAATTTTTCTGGTACTACATTCTTGGTATAGCTACAATAAAAAAAATTAAACAAAAATATATCGATTAAAATACTTTCGGATAGGAATGGAACAAAGCAGTATTTTCCAAAATTTTCTTTTCACATTTTCTCGAAACTATCTTTTTGGGGTTAGGCCGTTTTCGCACTGGTAGCGTCATATATCCCCAATAAAAGTAATCCAGTCCTGGAGACGTGGCATTCAAAAAGTCGGTGGAAAATTATTCTGCAATTTTGATCAACATTCCCCCACGCTGGGATAAATTGGTTCTGGAGCAGTTCTAAATATTTTTCAGCTGTCACACTACCCTCTATGAAAAATGGTCTAATTATTCTGTTTCCAAGAATTCCTGCCCAAACGCTCACTTTCTGCCTTGTCTGGGTATGCGTTTCCTGAATTATGTAAGGATTTTTTCGCGCCCATATTCTTGTATTTTCTTTGTTGACTGTATCATTTTTACAGAAATTATTTTCATCCGAGAATAATATTTTATTTGTGATGGCTTGGTCGTTGTTAATTCGTTCTCTCCACTATTCACAAAACTGCATTCTAAGGAAATAATCATTTGGCAAGAGTACTTGAACATTTCTGACTTTAAAAGACTTGTATTTCTCTATTTTAATTGCTTTGCAACTACTCCTGGATTTTCTGGGAACATCAGTAAGACTAGTTGTTGGATTCTCTTCAACGGCCAAAATTAGGGAAAGTCAGGCCACAGGAAGTTGAGTAAGCGCCTTATTGGAACTCTTTTGATCAGATTTCTTGAACTGAATTGAAATTTAATTTGTCGGAGTCAGTGACCCCGTATTTTAAAGATTTCATATGCTGGTATCCTTGCACACGCATGATAACTTATAATCTTGTCATTATTTACAGAAACACAATGAATACTATTTCTGAGCGGGGGTATGTTTGAAATAATTTTTGGAAATGGTAGGAGCAAGAAAATATAATTAGTAAAATATGTTCAAATACAGATATATAAATTGGAACCCTTTAAATTAAAGCTGAAATTCCTTTTAAAATTTTCACCAAAGTAGAATTTCGCCCGCATGTTCTGAAAATTACCTTGTTCGCAGGAAACAAGGGAATCGATTTTAAATTAAAAGTTTTTGTCGGGCGAAGTAAATACCTAAATCCTGGCGAAATCGTAGAAATGGCGAAATAAACGGATTTTTCCTAAATACGTTAGCTTTTAGTTTTAAGAGTCAGTCACAATAAAACAGTAAAAGTTTTGAAAAGTATTTAAGCGTTTTGATCTTTTCGGAAACTTTTTTAAAGGCCATAAAAAAGTTCGCATACACATTCAGTTTAATCTTTATCTATTTTTATTGTAACAGAGAAACACATTTATGAGAAAAATTTTATGTCAAAATGACTTAGAACGACAGTAAGTTTTATTGTTATATTTGTTGGTAAAATACCTTAAAAAATTCTGGTAACATCTGGTATTAAACCGCCAAAAAGCGTTGCCACTTTTACTTAATAACTTAATAATTTATCACAGTGATAAGGGAATAAAAGTTTATTCGGCTATGATGCATAAAATTGAATAAAATGTATTACTTTTTTCATTACTTAACACTGGTATGCTGATTTTGTTAGATGACGATATAGTCAAATAAATGTCGTGTACTACCGTATTGCTTGGATGGCATCAGTCAGGATATCTTCAACGGCACACACACTTTGGCAAACGTCTGCAGTTGCCCAGTCAATACAGTCCACCAGTTTTTAGTGCAAATTCAATGACTGATTGATTTGAATAGTAAATAACTATCTTTAGTTTTTTTTTAAATCTATTGTTTTTAATGACGATGACAAAAACTTGTCAAAACATAACTGATTAACTAGAAGATCTTAATTGAAGCCAGTTCTAAATCTTAAACCGTCCTAGTGAATCTTAACGTAATATTTGTGTTATATCCGCCCAATAGAAGTAATTTTTGTTGCATTTATTTCGATTGACTAATTGTGCAATAATAATAACATATTTATTGAAAACAAGAAATGACTATACACGCCCATTGTGAAATAAGCCTATAGGCTGGAAGCTGTCCTCGGATAAAGAAAAATAGGCTGGTTTTAAATTTTGAGTTTAAATTTTATCCTTTGTTATATTTCGGTATAAAAAATCGTTAAAAAAACTAAACTTTAATGCACCAGGGACAGGCAAATGAGAGCTACTCCTCCGAATATAATTAAAATTAGTCCCTTCTCGAAAATCCCAATTTAAATCTCATTGGGCCTCTATCCTGCTGGCTTTAGGATGTTTACATTTGGGTAAAAGGAAATATTCAGGAGTCCTGGAATTACCTGCAAACGTCTTTTTAGATTTCGAGGAGCGGTTTCTTTTAATTAAAGCCCTCAACTGCTTTGCATAAATCATTAGAAAAGGTTAGTTTCGTGCTGTATTATGACGCGGCTCATGAATTTTTATGAATTTCTCCTATTGACGGTTATGTACGCTTTGTTCTCCCGCTAATGAAGTATTCTTAATTGCCTAAGGCATCTGATTAAAAGGCTGAACATAGGGCCTAATTGTTGGGCTTATTTAAAATTCTGTATTGTTTCTGGATAATAGCTTTAACAAGTTTTTGTTATTACTGGTGTAGCATACTTACGAATTATTAAGTCATTCTAAGCGTGGCGAAAAATCTTAAATTTAACAGCATAAAAAGTAAAAATGATAAGATTTGGCATAAAATTATATCATTAAGAAGCAATCTATGTTGGTTTCGGTGAACTGTATTGTCAAAATGAGTTTATATAATAATTAGAAAACGATCTTTCTAAATCGTAAGAAGCAATATTCGCAAATCCAATATTGGTCGCTGGCATCGGTTTCCTCTTGGTTTACTTAGGTTAGCCGACGCCGACGAATAGCAGAACATGCGTATGACAGTAAGAAGTCAACTGATTTGTTACAATAATTTTTCAATAACTAAATGCAGAAAAAGAAAGTCCAAATAGGTGGTAAAAAGTCTGGCCAAACAACTACACATGGCGTGGACTTCACACGGAGCGACGCGCCGTTCGAGTTAAGATGAGGAAAGCAACAGTTGTTATGCTTATATACAGGGTGTTTCAAAAAACATGTGCCATCGCTTAAAGGGAGATTCTTTGAAAGAAATTAAGGCAAAAAGTTCTTATGAACATGGGTCCGCAGATGCTTTGTTTCAAAGATACAGGACGTTCAATTTTTAAATGGTCTTTACATGTTAAAACCGATGGTTGGGAAAACTAAACCGGTAAGACGGTTAATAGAATTACATTTATCTCCTAAACGAAATGAAAATTGAAAAAATATGAAGAGATAAGAATTTAACATACTATTTGACAGATATACGAAAATGTGAGGAAATCAGTGGCGTACATGTTTTTACTGGAAAAATATTGTACCGTCTTCTCATATAAACGCCCCTGGAGGACCTGTCAAAATCAGCAGTCATGGTCAGAATTATGCTTAATTTAAGTACTTTACACAACGTAAATTTCATCAAAACTGATGAAGCCATTTTGAAAATAGTTTGGAAAAACTGAAAAAAATTTAAAAATTTAACACCCTGTATCTTTGAAGCGAAGCATCTGCGGACCCATGTTTGTATGAACTTTTTGCCTTAGTTTCTTACAAGGAATCTCCCTTTAAGCGATGGCACATGTTTTTTGAAACACCCTGTATATTCGACTGGCAAATGCGATGCGCTGCCATCCAGGAATTGTTCTGAAGTAGTTATTATAAATTTATGTTTTACTAGTTCATTATTGACCATTTGTTGCTAAGTTCCAAGCTACGTAATAATAGCCATAACGCCCTCACGGGCATTAAGACATTATAATACTGCATAATAATTGCAGAACCTGTCCATTTGTTTCTTTTCCATAATTATTATTCGTCCACAAACACAATTTTACTTCAAAACAACAGGTACAACCTTTTACGCTTGGCAGTTACACGACGTCTTCCGATTGCCAGAATATAAACGACGATATTAAGCCATTTCCTTTCAACGCAAGCATTGTCCAGCTGTAGTTAAATCTTGGGCTATTTGACAAAAATTTATCACTGCATTTAGATTTAACACGCTGTTAGCTAATGTTTAATAAAATGTTCTTTCTGCAACCGGCTGTTAGACTACTACAGAGTGTTAAATATCTAATTGTAAATTTCCCAAAAAGCGTATCTTTTAGAGCTCATTTTCTTCATTTGAAATCTCGGTGAAAACCTCTCCATTCGTGGAAAAGTTATTGTTGCAGCCGTGGTTTCATTATTTTCGCTCTGGTGCTCAGGACATTATCTTAACTACCACTTGCTTTAATTTGTTACGGCTAGTGCAACACATACTCAAATTCGTATATTAGTGGCTTATCTGACGGTTTTGCCGAGTTACCACAAAAAGTACAGATTGCGGACGCTATAATTTTACTCCAGCGGCTGTAAATTTTCGCTACGTTGTGTTCTAGAAAAGGCTCGCTGGTGATTTTTTGCTTAGATGCAGCTCTATTGTCCTCGATAAATATTACTAGCCTCTGTTTCCTAATTTTAGCGCAAATAGCTACCTAAAAACTCATATACGAGGTTTGTTTTATAATTTATTTTTACTGGTACTAAAGGCATCGTCAAAAGATATTCCAAATAGTCTAGTCACTTCTTTGAAGTCCGCGAAAATGCCGGCATTTTCTGCAGTCGCTGCCGTTGCTTGCCTCTCCTCGCCTCTCGCCTAAGCCCTTAGCGCTCGATTGCTGGCTGTGCCAGTTGCGGGTCATTGTTGCCATCACGGTTGAATGTTTTACGATCGACTGCAAAAAATATTGGCATTTTCGCGGACTGCAAAGAAGTGACTAGATTATTTCGAATCTTTCAAAGATAACGATAACAGAAAATTCCGAAAAATCAAAAACTTTCTGATAGGGATAGGAGTGATATGATATTCTTTACAAAATGTGAACAGTTTTTGACGAGCTATAAGTTGGCAGAAAAATATATAAGGTGTTCCATCCTACTTTGTGACACCCTACCTTTTGAGCGCACCCTGTATAATAAAAAATATTTTTAAAATGTGCAGAAGCTTATAATCGACAAATCTTATCTTCAAGGCATAAAATTCCTACGCGCAATCGTTGACTCCCCCGGTACATTATTTTGTCCGCACCTTCTCATAGGCATTCGCAAAATTGCAAAGCAGCCAATTAGAATTTTCTAAATAATTTAAGTAGACAGTACCCAGTAAATTATATGAGACTTTGAAGCTAATCACAAGTCTATTCGGAAACCAACTAAAATATTAAAAGACAAAAGAAAACCTAACTAACAAGTGCCTCCGGTCTTTGACAAATAAATGGGGAAGATTGAGAGAACAAGAAAATTTTCCGGATTATTCTGTAACACACTCAAGGACCTTCTTCTTAACGAACGCACTATAAAGGACAATGCTCTAAAAGGATTTGTTCCAGGCATAATTCCTCTTGATTTAGTATTCTTAAGTGGCAAAAAGACATTTCGAAAATAAGTGTTTGTATTCAATAGGTTAAACAGTTTGTGCGATAAGTGAAAGAAAATAGACTTCGGTAGATCAAATATTATCTTGAATTTATTAAGAAGGTTAACATTATTTATAAAGAATATTAAAATAATTGAGATTGTTCAGTTATTATCATTGTTAAGGACATTAAATCGAGTTCTTAATATCTAAATATACAGTGTGTCTGGTACATATGCGACACCGCTGGAGAGGTTAAAATAACACTAGAACTTCGAATTAAATTTTTTCTACGTAAGGAGATCCCCAAACAGGGTAGTAAAAAATTTTTTGTTTGGATAACTATGTAAACTATTTACTAAAGATATTTCCGAAGTAGCACAGGACTCATTTTTTTGTAAAAATGACAAAAAGCCCTTGTGCCTCTTGTTATTCTCGTACTTCTGCAATTTGCTTGGTGTTCAAAAATTTTCTTCTTGGAACTTGTAGCTAGAATGAATTTAGTACTATTATTGTGGTAGGTATATACTTAAACAATGTCTTCCTTACAACTTTTTGCGAGAAAACTCGAACACAAGTTTTTAGCACACAACTTAGTAGTCTTATCCTAATTCTTCTTGTCAGGTTGGAGCAGTCTTAGCAATAGTTATAATTATAATAGCCATTAATATATAATATTTGGTAACTTTTAAAGCTTCAGCTCGTTTCAAAGGACGACATTTTTATTTTTTACTTAGGTAAATTGCGCTGGCTACATGTTACTACAAATTACATTTTTTATTCAAAAGCAACTCCAAAAAATAATGTAGTTTAGTGATACTTTCTATATAATGCGGCATGCTAAAATAAAATTAGGGAAATGCTCGCTTAAAGAAATACAAGAAAATCAATCATTCTGTCACAGAAATAAGATTAATGAAATTTAAAATGACATTGAGGAAAATGCAAAATTGTAATGGTGTTTTTTTTAGTTATTTTTAGGCAACGTGATTAGAGATGGAACATTTTTTTTACACATTATTAATACTGATGTATTGAGAAACACAAAATCAATTAAAAATTTTAAGACCGGTATTCACTAAAATGGTTTATTTTTTATTTATTTATAGCAAAATGAGACTTTTATAGGTTTAAGTTAATAGCATTCAATTATATAAGAATAAACTCTACAGAATCGAATTAAGATTATTAGAATTTCAAAACAATAAATCCTAAATTGTCGTCATGTATAACGAGTGGCAAAAGCCTAAAATTTAGAAAGATTTTATAAAAGCGTCTTCGACACTCGAACCCTTGAGTTTAATTTTAAAAGTTATCTAAAAAGATTTTTAAACTTCAAATGAAATTTAATAAATAAAAAACTCATTTAGCAGGTCTATTATCCCAGCAGGCCTTTTAGTTCCTTTTAGCAAGCCTGGCGGCCCGGTCCAAAGCGCGCCGAACGTTTATCAAGACCTTTATTGGCTCATCGGACGATAACTTAACAGAAGTTTTCATTTAACCAACCCTTTAGAGCAGAAATATTTCGGATATTTCCGGAAAATTGTGCTCCTATTCATTTTAGAAATTGGGCAGATATTTTGAGATCCTTTATATGGGCTTTAAGTTTTATATTCAATACTTGTTTCATTTATTGGGTTGAAAAAATTTAACTGAGTTTTGAATCCGGGCTCGGGTAAATCGTTGATAATTTTCCTAGTAAGCTCTAACCATGTGTGTGGTGTGTACGGTAACCTAGACGAATGAAATTGATATTCCACTTTTCGAAAATGTACTAATTTTTCGATTTATGTTGAATATTCCTATTAAGCCCAAAGATAAAATTAAAGCAATAATTTACACCTTTTCTAGAATTCTTGTATATTTCTTGTGTATTTCTTGTATATTTCCATATATATCTTGTATATTTCTTGTATATTTGTATACTTCTTTCTTCTTCTTGTACATTTCTTGATTTCTCTTGTATATTTCTTGTATATTTCTTGTATATTCCTTGTATATTTCTTGTGTATTTCTTGTATATTTCTTGTATATTTCTTGTATATTTCTTGTATATTTCTGTATATATCTTGTATATTTCTTGTATATTTCTTGAATATTTCTTGTATATTTCTGTATATATCTGTATACTTCTTGTATATTTCTTGTGTATTCCTTGTATATTGTGTATTTCTTGTATATTTCTTGTATATTATTACTTGTATATTTCTTGTATATTTCTTGTATATTTCTTGTGTATTCCTTGTATATTTCTTGTGTATTTCTTGTATATTTATTGTATATTTCTTGTATATTTCTGTATATATCTTGTATATTTCTTGATACTTCTTGTATATTTCTTGTACATTTCTTGTATATCTCTTGTATATTTCTTGTATATTTCTTGTGTATTTCTTGTATATTTCTTGTATATTATTACTTGTATATTTCTTGTATATTATTTCTTGTATATTTCTTGTATATTTCTGTATATATCTAGTATATTTCTTGTATACTTCTTGTATATTTCTTGTATATTCATTGTATATTTCTTGTATATTTCTTGAATATTTCTTGTATATTCCTTGTATATTTCTTGTGTATTTCTTGTATATTTCTTGTATATTTCTTGTATGTTACTTGTATATTTCTTGTATATTTCTTGTATATTTATTGTATATTTCTTGTATATTTCTTGTATATTTCTTGTATATTCCTTGTATATTTCTTGTATATTTCTTGTATATTATTTCTTGTATATTTCTTGAATATTTCTTGTATATTCCTTGTATATTTCTTGTGTATTTCTTGTATATTTCTTGTATATTTCTTGTATATTCCTATATTTCTTGTGTATTTCTTGTATATTTCTTGTATATTTCTTGTATAATATTTCTTGTATATTTCTTGTATATTTCTTGTGTATTTCTTGTATATTTCCATATATATCTTGTATATTTCTTGTATATTTGTATACTTCTTTCTTCGTCTTGTACATTTCTTGATTTCTCTTGTATATTTCTTGTATATTTCTTGTATATTCCTTGTATATTTCTTGTGTATTTCTTGTATATTTATTGTATATTTCTTGTATATTTCTGTATATATCTTGTATATTTCTTGTATATTTCTTGAATATTTCTTGTATATTTCTGTATATATCTGTATACTTCTTGTATATTTCTTGTGTATTCCTTGTATATTGTGTATTTCTTGTATATTTCTTGTATATTATTACTTGTATATTTCTTGTATATTTCTTGTATATTTCTTGTATATTTCTTGTGTATTCCTTGTATATTTCTTGTGTATTTCTTGTATATTTCTTGTATTTTCTTGTATATTTCTTGTATATTTATTGTATATTTCTTGTATATTTCTGTATATATCTTGTATATTTCCTGTATATCTCTTGTATATTTCTTGTATATTTCTTGTATATTCCTTGTATATTTCTTGTGTATTTCTTGTATATTTCTTGTATATTTCTTGTATATTATTACTTGTATATTCTTCTTGTATATTTCTTGATACTTCTTGTATATTTCTCGTACATTTCTTGTATATCTCTTGTATATTTCTTGTATATTTCTTGTATATTCCTATATTTCTTGTGTATTTCTTGTATATTTCTTGTATATTATTACTTGTATATTTCTTGTATATTATTTCTTGTATATTTCTTGTATATTTCTGTATATATCTAGTATATTTCTTGTATACTTCTTGTATATTTCTTCTATATTTCTTGTATATTCCTTGTATATTTCTTGTATATTTCTTGAATATTTCTTGTATATTCCTTGTATATTTCTTGTGTATTTCTTGTATATTTCTTGTATATTTCTTGTATATTTATTGTATATTTCTTGTATATTTCTTGTATATTTCTGTATATATCTTGTATATTTCTTGAATATTTCTTGTATATTTCTTGTATACTTCTTGTATGTATGTATGTATGTATGTATGTTTTGTATTCCTTGCTTGTATATGTATATCCTTTTGTATTCCTTGCTTGTATATGTGTGTTCCTTGTTGTGTATTCCTTGTATATGTGTATTCCTTGTATATGTGTATTCCTTGTATATGTGTATTTCTTGTATATTTCTTGTATATTATTACTTGTATATTTCTTGTATATTTATTGTATATTTCTTGTACATTTCTTGTATATTTCTTGTATATTTCTGTATATATCTTGTATATTTCTTGTATATTTCTTGAATATTTCTTGTATATTTCTTGTATATTATTTCTTGTATATTTCTTGTATATTTCTTGTATATTTCTTGTATATCTCTTGTATATTTCTTGTATATTTCTTGTATATTTCTTGTATATTCCTTGTATATTCCTTGTATATTTCTTGTATATTATTTCTTGTATAACATATTTTGCCAAAATTTAGCTTGAAACTGAAAAATTATTTAATTTTTAGGGATTGATTTTACCCTCTTGGAGGGTGACTTTTGCAATATCCTGTGTTTTTGGACGCTTGGGGACTAAATTAAAGCTGTATGCAAATTTTCAGCATTCTTTGTTAGTTAGGGCTGGGCCTTGACAAATCAGTGGCAGAAGTGTATACAAATTTTGAAAAACTAATAAAATAACAAATATTTTTAAACAATTAATTTTATTTGAAATACTTCCCTTGTTTAGGAACCAAAATTTCATAAAGATCAGTCTTAATAATTAAAAAAAAAACTTACAAAATAAAAATAACATCTAAGTACACATAAGTTAAAAAATATTTACAATAAAATTTAGCTTTTTACACAGAAACTACCATTTCCTTTTAATAAACATGTACAAACTTGAGGGACAAAAATTTTTGTACAAGAAGCAATTTTAGGTCTAGAAAAAATTGATATTTTTTGTAGGCCACGATTCTTGATTGAGGTTATAGAAATATTCAATAGAGGCAAGATCTGGAGAGTCGAAATAAGAAAAAATTATGCAGTGAATGAAACCAATTGGAATGGATATCTTTGAGCGTTTTCCCGAAAAATGTTTAAAAAATGCGATAAAAAAATACATTATATATATCGTTGAATTCGTGCTTCAATAAGCTTTCATTTGACACCCTACACGACGCCCTTGAAAAAAAAAATTCCATTGCCCAATTTACCCCCCGACATTAATCCCCTGAATCAAAATTTAACTTTTTATACGTCACGTCTATAATTGGGCCATCGCACTCTATCTCTGTACCATATTTTAAATTTCTACGTCGAATAGTTTCAGAGAAAATCGCCTGTGACAGACGGACGGACGGACACCAAGTGATTCCATTAGTGTTCCGTTTCACGGAACACTAAAAATGAAAAAATCTACAGCTAAACTTAATTTAAACCTGACTGCTGCATTTCTTAGAGATAATTTGTAGCGTTTATCTAAGTAAAAACACGATGATTAACAAGACTAGTTGGTTTCGTTGTGTAATTTCTGTACCGTGTTCTTGATAAAAATAATATAAAAAGATTTCCATTTTTGTCTTGCCGGAGTTTGCAGTCATCTGAAAAATGCTCGGAAAAATGATATTGTGTCCTGCGAGGTATCCTGTAATGAGATTTCTACGTAATTGTGATGAATTAATAAAATAATTTAAAAAACAAAATATTAAGTAAAACGACTTTTAAACTTTAAAGTATAGTGTATAAAAATACATTTTGCATTGAATTGTATTTTGTTGCAAACTACAGAATATATACACAAATTAAAAATGAAAAAAAGTGTTTAACAGTATCAAAAAGTCACAAGAACCAACAAAGGAAGGTTTTACTATCGGTTATCCTCGAATTCGACTGAAGTAACACACCCGAAAACAAAGAAAGAGAAAAAAAACAGAGAAAGATTTCTGGGCGGGGCGGTTTAGATTTGGCAACTACATGTTGCCAAATCTAAACTAATGCCACAGGAATGCTATTACTGTCAAAATAATGCCATCGGTAATGCCGCCATAATGCCAATACTGTCACTATAATGCCAATACTGCCATCATAATGTCAATAATGCCACCATAATGCCAATACTGCCACCCTAATGCCAATACTGCCACCCTAATGCCACCCTAATGCCAATAATGCCACTAATGCCAAGAGCTTGTACACCATAATGCCCCAGCGGTTTACCCCTCGCCATGCCTTAAATGTCTCGGAAGTGTAGCCGGTTTCAAGCAATATTTCATTTATTTGATCTAGAGTTTTTAAGTTTTCACACCAACAGACAGACTGGTGGAAATAGGAAAACATGTTTTTCATAATCTGGGTATCCCAAAATGTGATAAACTGAAAAAATATCTTGAAGTGATTTATTTACAAATACAGTACTTAGGTACTTCCTCCAGTGATTGAAATAAAAAAAACTTATAATTATTTTTTTCATTTTAACTCTTGAAGTTTTTGAATCAACACTATCAAAAGACAATGCTTAAAAGAAAAATGTTAATTAGGCCTTTTCCAATTTCAATAGATTACTTAATTAAACTTCTTTTCCATTGAAAAAAAGGTGAAAAAATTGGTTAGAAAAAAGAAAAAAGAGTATTATAACAACCAATTTGCAAGTGCAAATGGAGACTCAAGAAAAACCAGGAAAGTTATAAACGAAATACTATCACAAAAAACTAAAAGCTCTCAAGGAAGTGAAATAGAATCCCTCACTATGGATGATGGCAACAAAATTGAAAACCAACAGCAAATTTGTAGCTTCCTAAACAAATACTTTGTGGATGTGGGTGAGAGGTTGGCAGCAGTGATACCTGATGTACCGCTGGATGTACAGAGTGAGTTTGCTGGTGATAAAAATATGTCTCTCACTCCAACTACTACTGATGAAGTTGCCCAGCTTGTAAGGGAGCTTGATTCTGCGAAAGCAACAGGCTTTGATGGCCTGAGTATCTGCGTGTTGAGGCAGTGTTGTGATGGTGTTGCACCTATTCTTTCTAATATAATAAACCAGTCACTCAGCAGTGGTGAAGTTCCTGATGGGATCAAAACAGCAAAAGTACGACCTCTGTTCAAGGATGGTGATAAGAATGCAGCTAACAATTACAGACCAATATCGGTGCTTCCTTCATTGTCAAAAATTTTTGAAAAAATTGTAAACCAGAGACTGGTAGGTTTTTGCATTGTCAAAATATGTTGTACTCGGGGCAGTATGCTTTCCGGGAATCTAGTGACACGGTATCTGCGTCTGTAGATATGATCTCTGAGGTACAAATGAAAATTGATGACAATCAGATTGCAGCTCTGGTGTCGCTGGATTTACGGAAGGCGTTCGATACAGTGCATCATGGTATAATGTTGAGAAAGATGGAGCTTCTGGGTGTGAGGGGAAAGTGCCACGACTGGTTCTCGAACTATCTTTCAAATAGAATGGCTTTTGTATCATTGGGCAATACAGCCAGTACAAAAGAACAAGTCAAATATGGGGTACCACAAGGGTCAATATTGGGCCCAACCCTTTTCTTAATATATATTAACTCTATTTCTAACCTCAAATTACATGGTAAAATAAAACTGTACGCCGATGATACCACAATAGTTTATTATGGCAAATCAACAATTGAACTTAAACAAAAAATAACACAAGATTTAAACTTAATTACCAAATGGCTACAAATGCATAAACTAACTCTTAATATTCAAAAATCATCGTACATGTTTATCAGTAAGACGAGGGTCGGTGGTGGTACACCTCTTACATTAAATAATGAGGATCTAAAATATAGTTGTATAATAAAATATCTTGGCCTTCTTATAGATGAGACTCTTTCATGGGAGCATCATTTGAGTAATTTAAGAAAAAAGATTGCAGCACCTGTTGGTGTTCTGAGAAGGATAAGTTATTGTCTACCTAAGTGCTTGGTTAGGGGCATTTATTACTCTCTAATACATGGTCATTTACAGTACTTGGCGATAATCTGGTATCCTGCGTGTGGAACCTATATAAGACCAATCCAAATCTTACAAAATAAAGCAATACAAAAAATATATGGACTACCTATGAGGTACAGCACAGTAAATCTTTATAAAACTTATAATATTATGAACCTACAAAGTATATACGAATGTCAAATATCTTGTTATATACATCAGGCTCTATCGCACTCTCGATTAACCAATATCTCCCTGACTCTGCGAGGTGACATTCATAGATACCCTACGAGGCAAATCAAATGATTTAAATCATGATTTAAATCGTGATTTAAATCGTGATTTAAATCAAGTGATTTTTTTGAAAAAAATCAACGATTTAAATCATTTTTCTTCATAATGATATTTTATTAAGTATTACATAATAATTACGAGAATGATTATTTTATTTTAACTCGACTTGATTTTATTATCTACCATTATAACAGGTATAGTATAGGATATAGGTAGCTATATAATATGTACCCACTGTTTTTTGTTTGTGATTTTAAAATTACCGTTTTCTGTTTCGTTTGCTGAAGTTTGAATTAATATTAATATTAAATTTATATTTTCTACTCCATTATTTTAATATTTACTGCATTTTAATTATTTACTATTGTAACTGTGTTACATCTGAACAAACAATAATGAAATAATACAAACCTAAAAAAATCAAAAAAATCTGATTTAAATAAAAATAATCTGATTTAAATCAAAAAAATCTGTTTTTTATTGATTTTTTAAAAAAAATCATGATTTTTGCCAACCCTGGAGTACTTAATGTATTTGTATTTTTAGCTAGGTAATACAAATTATAATGAACTGTATAAATTACATGCAGGACATGCCTTATATGAATCAGACAGTGACTCTTCAGACTCTGTAGCAAGCAGTACTTTTTTTGAGACAAATAAACCACCATTATACAGTTATGAGGAAATAAAAGCTAATTTGGACAGCAATGAAACTCAAAATATACAAAGTCATGAAAGAGTATTAAATGTAAGTGGTCCCAATGGTGCTAATAAGACTTTAAAAACTGGTAAGTTTAAATCTGATTTCAAATTGTTTTTGTGCATTTTTGATTCAGAATAATTTTTTTATTATTATTTTTTGTGTTTTGTATTATATTGTTCTGGACTCTCGAAATACTGATCACACTTTTGGTTTTCTAACCTTTATTTTCTGAAAATCAACAATGAAAGCTAGTCTGGATCCTTTATATATCCTTTTGCTAGTCCTGGAAAATTCCGAAACATTCTAGAGGTATACAAGGCGTATTAAAGAAGCAAATGATTGTGGTAAATTCTAGACTTTCTTTCATAGGCGTTCCATGCAGAAAATAATGGAATTGTATAATCTGCAAAGATCCATACCTTCTTTCGTAGGCATAACATGTAAAAATTAACAAAGGTATTAAATTAGAAACTAATAGAAAGTAAACCTAAAATCTCAAAATACATGAACTTAAACTAGAACTACAAAAGTCTATGAAATGTGTGTGAATCCGTAACTATTTATATTTACTCTGTACTCTGTATTGTTTTATGGACAATCACGTCCAATAAATAAGACATCTATTTCACACTCTATTCACTTACTAGGATTAGGATTAGGATTAGGATTAAGGTGAGTGGGTCAAGAACTGACCCTCCACTGCGACCATCGCGATCTATTGTGGCTCACATCTCTATTAGATTTCTTCCAGCAGATCCAGCCTCTGAATGAAGCTGATTATATTCACTTACTAATGGCTTTTCTTAGGGAATTAGCACTTAGACTGTGAATTAGATATTTGATGTTTTGACCACAGGTGTACCTTGTCCTTTCTTAGTACATAAAGGTTGATTTATAATTGTGATAGTATTCTGTAATAGAGGGGTGCTGAACTTATTGACCTCTGGTGTTTAACACATTAAAGATTTTATCTATATGTAATTTATTGACACTTAATCTATGATGTCATATGAAAAGGCTATATTTTTGTTATTGTTTTGAAACATTCTATTATCAGTTCTCTATTTTCTGGTAAATATCTGGTTAAAATATAAAAAATGTGTTTAATTTTAGGAAAGAACTACAGCCACTAACAGTTTCTTAACCTTGCATCTTGTCATTACTATCATTTAAGTCATTCCTATCCTAAACGAACAAAGTACATTATCCTTAAACTAAGATAAAATTTAGCCTTGTACATATTTTGAGACAATTATCTTGAAAAACATTTAAGAAAAATAAAAAAACTGGAAAAAAATAAAATCCTGTATTTCGGGCTAATGTTCATGAGAACTTTTTAATAATTTTTGATTTAAAATATTTCCGCGCATTTTTCTAACATCCTGTATGAAAATACCAATGTTTCATTCATCTTCATTAAATAATTTCTGCAGCCTTGTATATCCTTTTGTTTAGATATATTTTGCATAATTTATTAGAACATTTTTCAAGTTTTTTTTTTAATTGTTCCGGTTATTTCCGAACCGTTGAATTTCTTCAGATTTTATACTGTGAATTATAAATCTTTATAGATTCCTGCCTACGTGAAATAGTTAAAAAAGAGCTGGAAAAGTTGGTATTGAGAAATTCATGTGTTTTATGTAATCTAATACAACGTTCTGAACATGATATTACAATTCATAAAAATGGAAGAAGTCACAAACAAGTAATCGATCAGTATATTAAATCCAGACTGGAAAAATTGCAGAGTGAAATAAATGTTGAACAGACATATAAAATTGGTCTCATACAATCTAGCTCTTCTGGTAGTAATACATCTTCACCTAGTAGATTGGTAGCAAATTCTGCTGGAAACCTAAGACAATGTGGTAAGTAATCTCTATATATAAAAGAAGAAACTGACTAACTGACTGATTGACCAACATATCAACGCACAGCCCACACCGCTGGATCTAGAAACTTGAAATTTTGCACAGAGGTTTCTTATATAACGTAGGCGTCTACTAAGCAAGGGTTTTTCAAAATTCAGGGGTTAAACTTTATATGATGAAAAAATATTAGATGGTTCTATTAACTCAAAATTTCATAGAAGTATTTTAAAAAATAAATGTTTAAACACATGTTTTACAATTTTTATTAAGTAAACCCCTATGGGGGTGAAAAGTATGTAATGTAGTAAAATTGTTATACCGCGGAAGAAGTCGCAGACGGAAGCTAGTAAGGTATAAGCAAAAACTAAAAACTGTAGAATCGACAACAACGCGCTTCGCTCTTCGTAGCAGCAGAAATCTAAATTATGAATAAAATAATGTACAAATAATGCCTGACGAGGAAACACCGGTTGCCGTAATCTAGGATATGAATAAGTGGTGGCTTTTAATAAGTCAACCCCTAAGGGGGTGAAATGGGGGTTCAGAGTTTGTAATGGAGTAAAATTGTTATACCACGAACGAGTCGCGGGCGGAAACTAGTACATTATAATGGCCGTATCAAAAATTTTCAAAAAAGCAGATTGGCAAAAATAAAATTTGAACCAAACAAGATTGTCTTGATATTAAAGATGTGCCTGATGAAAACTTAAACATATCTTATTATTTTGGAATCGGTGGGACCATTCAATGTTTTTGCATTCGACGTGCATTTTACTCAGGGAACAAAATTAGTCATAATGATCGCACAATTCATTCAAGGGAATTCGGTGACAGTCGGGATGGCTCTCCCGGGCTTCTTGAGAAGCTACAGCGCTTCCGATTAGGCTCGGAATCGGAGTCAGTCACAGTACAAGCTGGGAGGGACAATGGGTTGATGAACCACGTTGCGCCTGGAATTACTGAAGGGGACTTCAGGAGCGACCAAAGGTAGAGAAACCGATTGAGCGACAATAGATCCACATCTCTTAAATTAAGCAAAAAGAATTCAAGGGGAAGTGGAGGGGGTAAAAATTTTAAAAAAATACGTAAGACCTACTATAGGCAAATGACATCAAATTAAAGAGCTCTCGAAGTCGATTAGAACATTATTTTTTATTAATTTTTGGCTTCAGTGTGACACTTGTATGGTGTTTTACAAGCTCCTCTCTATTGTACAAAGTACTAAAAATCTGAGAGATGACTTTAATAAGTAAGTTCATTTCTAGATTTAACACTGTATTTTTTTGTAATTCTATAGATCCTTTACTACGGGGTATAATTAAAAGGGAACTAGGAAAATTGGTATTAAGAAATTCCTGTATACTATGTAACATAATCGACCGTTCCGAACATGAAATTGAAAATCATAAAAATGGAAAAACTCACAAACAGGTAGTTGATCAGTTTATTAATCGCAGACTGGAGAAATTAAAAAGGACAAGAAATGTTGAACAGGTGTATTGTAATGACTCTCTACAGTCTAAATATCCTAATAGTAATGCGGGTACACCTGAAAAATTGGTAACAAACGCAACACTTTTTAAACCTAGTAGTAAGTACAAATAATAGACACACGGCACAAACACATTTAATGTTTTAATTCTTCAAAAATATTCTTTATTGTTTATTCAAAATTTCTTACTGATCACTGTAAGAAATCTTAACCATATTTTTCATTTTTTATCCATAATTAATTGTGCAAAAATTAAAAAGTGGTATACTATCTGTTTCAAGAATACGGGTGGAGGGGGACTTTACAAACTGCAATGCTAATAATGTTTTGTGTTTTGTACTTTACAAAGAAGTATCTACTTAATTGTTTATAATTTTTTTGTGTGGAACACTAACAAAAATTATTCCTGCTTCGCCCTCCCTTTTTTTCGAGTGTTTAGTAAAATATTTTATAGTTTACAAAAAAAATAATGGTCAATCAAAATCAGTTAAAAGAAAAGTTAAACGCAAATAAACATGAAAAGACATGCTCCTTGTTTAATGTCGGTAAGAACATAAAAAAAATTATTTTATAAATATATTTTATACCAAAATCTAAATCTTTCTAATCTAATTCTCTCCTTATAAATTCTTCTTACTGATCATACCCTGATCAAAAAATAAGAAAATAAATTTTTTTAATAAATTAAAAAACATGCTTTTGTGAGTAGCGCACTAAAAAGTTAGAAATAATTATTTTCTTTATATAGTTAACAGAAAACCGGAGTGTGCAGTGTGCGCATCGTGCGGAAAGTAAAGCAACTAACAAAATGCGCCTCCCTTTCTTCGCACACATGTATACCCCGGTTTTCTGTTAACTTGTACAGCTATGCTAGGCATACATTACATTTTGTTTATTATGCCTAGACCGCTATATAACTGCGCTCCACGCTTTTAAACGTAATTACCCATTTAAAGACCAAATGTTTTATAGCTGCACAAGTTAACAGAAAACAGGGTTATGCATGTGTGAGGAGTAAAGGGACGCACTGTTTGCTTTTTTGCTTTTCTGTTAACTATAAAAGGAAAATAATTATTTCTAACTTTTTAGTGCGCTACTCATAAAAGGGTATTTTATAGTTTTTTAGTAAATTAAGTTTGTAACATACACGAACTCCCAAAAATAATTTTTCCTTATCAACCTGACAAGAAAACAACCTATATCTTCACAAAAAGTTCTACATTGTAAAGAAAGAGCATGGTTATTTAATAACTTGATGTAGGACAATACAGGGTGGCTCAAATAGCTGAAAGTCACGATTTAAATTGTATTTTTTTTAGCCACCCTATATGCCCTAGACAAAATTTATGAATAACCATGCTCTTTTTTCTCAGTGTAGAACTTTTTATGAACATATGCTTTTTTTCTAAGGGCGATAGTAAAAAATTAATTGTATTCTTGGGACCTAATGCATGTTCCAAACCTAGTTCACTAACATAAATAAATTAACTCTAGTACATTTGCATTGGCAGTTTACCTTTAAATAACGATTTTATGTCTTTTTAGCTCCACGTGTATTAGGACTTCTACATTTTTTAACCCACCCAGTATGTATGAGATCAAATTTTTGAGTGCCAATGCTATTTTCTCACGATGTAGAACTTTTTATATAGAGACACTTTTTTTCGTAAAATTAATAATAAAAATTTTTCCACTGCGAAGAACGCTGTATATTTAACATATTATTGTATTGTCACTGGAATTGCATTATTTTTAAATCGATTCTACAATTAGCAGTGGGTGAAAAGTGAGTTGTAAGATTTCATTACAGTGTTAAGAAGTTACAGGTCAAGTTAATAAAAGCGTGTTAATAATTTTTTTTTTCAAAAAAATGAATCGACTTCACAAAAGAAAAAGCACTAGAAAGTATGAAATGATATTTTTACGTATTTATAACTGTGGTTGATGGGAAACTTCATTTTGTTCAAAGTTGGGTAACTTGTACACCGAAGTTCTAAACTTTCAAGTCGGCGCAGTTTCACCGTTTAAGGATCCGTAATGATAATTCAAAAACAATTAATGAGTGGCGCTTACTTTAAAGTTTAGAATTTTGTGTACAAATTACTTAAAATCGAACGCAATTGGGCTGATCAGTAGGCTCAGTAATAAATAACTAAAAATATTACTCTTTATTAACATTTTATTAATGTGTTTGCAGACGATACGACAATTCTTTGGCATAATAAAGATACAAATATTTTAGAGTAAAATATAAATAATGATTTAATTACGATTAAAAAGTGGTGTGACGCTAATTATCTGTCGCTTAATGTGTAAAACAAATATTATAAGTTTTAAATGACAAATCAATAATATTCTTCTCGATAATAATGCTCTTAACTCGTCGCAAGAAAATACATTTTTGGGTCTCTTGATTGACTAAAAATTAAAACTTGAACACCACACTTTGAACCTAAACAAAAAGACATCCAGTGGTTGCCTTGCTGTAAGAATTGTGGCTAAAGAACTGACATTTTCCATGAGTCGCAATGTCTATTTTCTTTGATTGAGTCACATTTGCGATACGGTATCTGTTTCTGGGGAGCATTCTCTAATTATCTTTTTAATTCAGTTTTCTTCGTACAGAAAAGAGCCATAAGGTTTATGTGTAGGGCGGGTTTTCGTGGATCTTGCCGGCCACTCTTTTTAGGACACAAAATTTTGACTTTAGCTTGTTTATTTATACTTGAAACTGTATGTCTTATTAAAAAGAAGTTAGGCTATAGAGTACCGGTTTACCTTTTTACGAAATACACATAAAGTTGTCCTACCCATCCCTACCACATCGCTAACCAGAAATGCAATTTTCTATAATGGAAAAAAACTTTTTAATTCCCTACCTGACAACATAAGGCAAATAAATTGTCATAAAAAGTTTAAGAGGAAGGTCCAAAATTGTTTAGTTGCAAAAGCCTATTACACCGTTGATGAATTTTATAGGGATAGCCTTAATTAACTTTAGATATTTTTTTTTGTTTTGTTTTGTTTGTAAAATTTTTTATTTTTTGTTTTTACTATTTCTTATGATTTTAAATCTATATTTCTGTACCTTAAAAATATTATTTACAGAAAGCCCTTATTGTCCTGCCACTACTGATACTTTTTATTTTGTTACATATAGGTAGACATATTCATTTATACCTGTTGACGTTTTTTGTAGTGTTTTTTCTTAAATGTTTTATTTTTCATTTGGTATTTTATTAGTAGAATCTTTTATAGTAATTACTAAATAATTCTTTTTCCGTAGTAGTACGTATAACAGGCTTCGTCAATAAAAAATTGCAGTTTTTTGAATGACAATAAAGCTATGTTTGTGTATGAGTAATGTATTATCATTAAGGACTCCTATTAAACTTTAATATTGCGCCGACTTCAAAGTTTAGAACTTCGGTGTACAAGTTACTTAACTTTCAACAAAATTAAGTAACCATCAACTACAGTTACAAATTCGTAAAAATATGATTTCAGACTTTCTAGTGCCTTTTCTTTTGTGAAGTCGGTTCATTTTTATGAAAAAAAATATTTCTTTCTTTTTAGTTCGCCTATTCTCCCTCCCCCTTCATCTTATTGCCCCCAATTTAAATTTGTTATGTCCATGTAATATTGGATATTCAGACCTCAGTTACCCCGAACATGACATACTTAACATTTTTAAAGAATTTTCCACGCGCTCCTTTTGCCCCCCTCCCCCGCAGTAATTTTTTTACATCCGTTACATAAACATAGCTTTTCTGACCTCAATAAGTCTTCACCCATTAGTTAACATTTTTGGAGAAATTGGCAGTCGCTTCTCCTTATCCCCCCCTGGGACACAGAATTAAATTTTTTGGCCTCAATAACCCCGAAAATGACAAGTAAGGTGACATTTTTGGAGAAATTGTCAATCCCTCCTGTTTATTATTTTTTATTTTATATTTTTTAAAAGTGAAAAACCAACAGGACCACCTGACCATCATGCTTAACACAACAGGAAAAATCATTGAAATCGGTGCTGCCGTTGCGAAGTACACACGCAAAAATTCACTTCAGCAAAAAAACCTTTAAAATGGAACCATTCGAGAGAACTCATCTGCAAAACGAAAAAAAATATCGAAGTCGGTCAATCCGTTCAAGAATTATGCATAAATAAAAAAATACATATTGATAACCTCCTTTTTAGTGAAATCGGTTAAAAATACATATAATTATATTATTTGTTGATTTATCTAAAACCATCCAATAAAAACTACAAATTACTCACCTGATTTACTGCTAGTGGCTAATTCTAATAATAATTTTGTTCGGTTGTTCAATTTTAATCACATAAGAAACAACTTTACCGCTTAAACAAGTCACCTGTTATTAACACTTATGCAAATAACCACGTGTCACAGTGTTTTCGCGCCCAAAAAAGGCATACCATACACTTCGAAAGTGGCAACATCGCTTGGTTTACTAACGTCGGTAGACAATACTATTTGTATTTTGGATGGGCTCGAAAAGTGGGCAGTACGTGCGGATTCAATGACGTATATTAAACATACCAAATTGTATTTTTGTTCTTTCCTTACCCCTCGAATGTTGCCTCTTTTTCTAAAAGGACGTAAGTACTTTATCCACCTTTTACACTCCCCCAACTCTAATAGAACTGGTGGGTCTGAGGTTGTCTGTAAGACGTATCGGGTCTGATAAAGCCGTTTGGATCAGTATATATATATATATATAAATATATATATATATATATATATATATATATATATATATATATATATATATATATATATATATATATATATATATATATATTAATAGTATTGTTTTTCCTGACCGTTTAATTATAATATATGGTTTTATTTTTCCATGGGGTTGCGGTCAAAATGTTTACATTAAAACAATAGTCATCTTTGACGTTTCGGTTTATTGACTGACTAAACCATCATCAGAAAGTTAACTACAAATTTTTAAAAAGAACTTATTTTATCAGGTTTACTAATAATAACACAAATAGACATACCTCATAGTTAAAAGGTATGTCTATTTGTGTTATTATTAGTAAACCTGATAAAATAAGTTCTTTTTAAAAATTTGTAGTTAACTTTCTGATGATGGTTTAGTCAGTCAATAAACCGAAACGTCAAAGATGACTATTGTTTTAATGTAAACATTTTGACCGCAACCCCATGGAAAAATAAAACCATATATTATATATATATATATATATATATATATATATATATATATATATATATATATATATATATATATATATATATATATATATATACACATATAACACTTATACAGCGGCCTAGGCATAATAAACAAAATATAATGTAGGTAGGTATCTACATTACATTTTGTTTTTTATGGCTAGACCGCTATGTATGTAAGTGCGCCCCAGGCTTTTAAATTTAACTACCTATTTAAAAAAAACGTTTTATAGCTGTACAAGCAAACAGGAATGCATGTGTGCGGAGTAAAGGGAGGCACAGTATGTTAGTTGCTTTACTTTCCGCACGATGCGTGCACTGCACACTCAGGTTTTCTCTTAACTTGTGCAGCTATAAAAGGAAAATAATTATTTTAAACTTTTTAGTGCGCTACTCATAAAAGCGTGTTTTTTAGTTTTTTAAACTATAATTTATTTAATATAATGCTATCTCAATGACCCGTCATCGTGCTGGTATCTGAATTTAATTTACAATAGTGTAATAAACACAACGTTTTTAGTAAATTAATAATTAGTTTCGGTATTTTGGGAGGATATTTATAAGACGCTGACAGAATCAATCGGAAACATTAATGTTTGCTCCTAACACTCTCATTTTGTTATATGATCACCAAAATTTTTTTGTCACAAATAAATTTCTTCAAGAACAACTTTTTTTATAACATTTCTTTTCGAATATACATTTTTTGGAAAGCCTTTTTTTTTCGAAAATACATATTTCTACTGGCCATTTTTAATGCCGTCCGTCTCCAGGCAAAATATCGTAAGCGCCATTTTCGTCAAAATTACTTTTTCGTATCATTGGAGCCTTCTCTGGGAGACATATCGATGATATTAAACTTAACATCGTAACAGCTAATATATACAGTATGCCCACGGATGGGGTTTAGAAGAGCACAAATGGACCAAATTTTGCAAGATACGTAATAATGTCACTCCTAATAATAGTTTTTGCTTGTAAAATAAATAAGATTCACGTTACGAAATTTTTTTTTTTACGAAAAATACGAAAACGTTATTTTGCGTAAGAGTAAACACACATTGTTTAGTATTTTCTACCAAAAGAACAAATGTGAATTATGTTTTAAATTAACCCTAATACGAAGAAGAAGATTTCATTAAATAATTTAAATATTAAAAGTAGCGTTTGATCACATTATTCTTTTAAAGTCCAAATTATTCTCTCTCACACCTGTTAACCAGAGTACTAGTTTCTACATATTAAACAATAATGACACCTATGGAGATATTTGTCAATGTATTTATTAAATTGTTGGTCGGCTTGCAAAGTGGCTAGGCATTTCGCAGATTCTCGGATTTCGCAAGTTGCCAGTAACATATGCATATTGCCTATTACTAGATTAGGCCAAGCAATAGAGCGATTTGTCGTGACATTAATCTTATTAGAAAACCGCCAGTGCCATCATCTGAAAGACGATCCGTAGATGATTACTGTTATAAATCCAACTCTGAAAATTTTTCCTTTAATTTGTTATATAAATTTTTAAGCAAAAAAACGCGATTTTTTTAGTTTTTTGCTTATAAAATGGAAAGCGATGAAGCAATCTTAATGGTGTAAATGGACAATTTGTAGAGAATACAAATACGAACAAAATGAGAGGTCGAACGTCACGATAGGATAAGTAGCAACGGAGAAAATCCGGAAAAACCGGAAAATTAAGAGTATTTTTTAAATTCATAAATCGGCCATTTTTAAATGTAGAGGGCTCAAACTTTGGGAAAAAGTAGTAACTTATAGCTATTTGATGTTTGCAAAACCCCGACGCTGTCCGACGATTAGTTTTGCCACAATCGTCATTTTAATTTTTCAACACACTATTTTGCAACAGGTCTGGATGCTCTATGGATCGTCCAATTTTAATTATTGAAACGGATTTGAAAAGTACAAGTTTAATTGAACAATATGTATATCTTAGTTTTTCGTTAAAATGGTACGAAACCGGTTGAAAATGCACGTAAAGATGCGTGAAAATGGCCGAACGCGCGAATATAGGCTCCCCTCGCTCCGCTTCTCTCCCGCTACTCGACGTTCGACCTCTCATTCGTATTTTTATTCTCTACAAATCGTCCATTTACAACATTAAAATTGCTTCATTACTTTCCATTTTATAAGCAAAAAACTAATAAAATAGCGTTTTTTTGCTTAAAAATGTTTATAACAAATTAAAGGAAAAAATTTCAGAGTTGGATTTATAACAGTAATCATCTACTTTCAGATGATGGCACAGGCGGTTTTCTAATAAGATTAATGTCAAAAAATCTGCTTGGCCTAGATCTTCTTATTACGAATTCGCCACAATCATGTAGACATTATTTTCCTACATTATGTAAAGCTATGTTTAAATTGGCATGTTTTATAATACGAAACTTTTGGAACATTTACTCAACAACGTTAGCTATTTAAAAGTTCATTATCAACGACACTACAAAGTTGGATTTAGATTTTCATATTAAACTTTATAATATAATTTTGCCAGAATTTAAATCGTGCGTAGTGCATGAAAGGTCCGTGCCGGGACGTTGTGCCAGCTTTAAAAAAGGGAAAAATAAAAAAGCTGTTGTGTGTAATTGAATAAACATGCGTATTTGTAACTCACTGAGCCTGACGCATAATGTTTGCTGTAGCTTTGTTGATTTTGTTTATTGACTTTAACTCTTTTTTACGCATAAAAGGACCTGAAGTTTTTGTCGGCTTATATTCGAATCGAATACATTTGCTTTTTATTTTAGAGCAAACATTAATGTTTCCGATTGATTCTGTCAGCGTCTTATAAATATCCTCCCAAAATACCGAAACTAATTATTAATTTACTAAAAACGTTGTGTTTATTACACTATTGTAAATTAAATTCAGATACCAGCACGATGACGGGTCATTGAGATAGCATTATATTAAATAAATTATAGTTTAAAAAACTAAAAAACACGCTTTTATGAGTAGCGCACTAAAAAGTTTAAAATAATTATTTTCCTTTTATAGCTGCACAAGTTAAGAGAAAACCTGAGTGTGCAGTGCACGCATCGTGCGGAAAGTAAAGCAACTAACATACTGTGCCTCCCTTTACTCCGCACACATGCATTCCTGTTTGCTTGTACAGCTATAAAACGTTTTTTTTAAATAGGTAGTTAAATTTAAAAGCCTGGGGCGCACTTACATACATAGCGGTCTAGCCATAAAAAACAAAATGTAATGTAGATACCTACCTACATTATATTTTGTTTATTATGCCTAGGCCGCTGTATAAGTGTTATATGTGTATATATATATATATAATATATGGTTTTATTTTTCCATGGGGTTGCGGTCAAAATGTTTACATTAAAACAATAGTCATCTTTGACGTTTCGGTTTATTGACTGACTAAACCATCATCAGAAAGTTAACTACAAATTTTTAAAAAGAACTTATTTTATCAGGTTTACTAATAATAACACAAATAGACATACCTTTTAACTATGAGGTATGTCTATTTGTGTTATTATTAGTAAACCTGATAAAATAAGTTCTTTTTAAAAATTTGTAGTTAACTTTCTGATGATGGTTTAGTCAGTCAATAAACCGAAACGTCAAAGATGACTATTGTTTTAATGTAAACATTTTGACCGCAACCCCATGGAAAAATAAAACCATATATTATAATTAAACGGTCAGGAAAAACAATACTATTAATATATATATATATATATATATATATATATATATATATATATATATATATATATATATATATATATATATATATATATATATTTATATATATATATATATATACTGATCCAAACGGCTTTATCAGACCCGATACGTCTTGCAGACAACCTCAGACCCACCAGTTCTATTAGAGTTGGGGGAGTGTAAAAGGTGGATAAAGTACTTACGTCCTTTTAGAAAAAGAGGCAACATTCGAGGGGTAAGGAAAGAACAAAAATACAATTTGGTATGTTTAATATACGTCATTGAATCCGCACGTACTGCCCACTTTTCGAGCCCATCCAAAATACAAATAGTATTGTCTACCGACGTTAGTAAACCAAGCGATGTTGCCACTTTCGAAGTGTATGGTATGCCTTTTTTGGGCGCGAAAACACTGTGACACGTGGTTATTTGCATAAGTGTTAATAACAGGTGACTTGTTTAAGCGGTAAAGTTGTTTCTTATGTGATTAAAATTGAACAACCGAACAAAATTATTATTAGAATTAGCCACTAGCAGTAAATCAGGTGAGTAATTTGTAGTTTTTATTGGATGGTTTTAGATAAATCAACAAATAATATAATTATATGTATTTTTAACCGATTTCACTAAAAAGGAGGTTATCAATATGTATTTTTTTATTTATGCATAATTCTTGAACGGATTGACCGACTTCGATATTTTTTTTCGTTTTGCAGATGAGTTCTCTCGAATGGTTCCATTTTAAAGGTTTTTTTGCTGAAGTGAATTTTTGCGTGTGTACTTCGCAACGGCAGCACCGATTTCAATGATTTTTCCTGTTGTGTTAAGCATGATGGTCAGGTGGTCCTGTTGGTTTTTCACTTTTAAAAAATATAAAATAAAAAATAATAAACAGGAGGGATTGACAATTTCTCCAAAAATGTCACCTTACTTGTCATTTTCGGGGTTATTGAGGCCAAAAAATTTAATTCTGTGTCCCAGGGGGGGGGGGGGTGATAAGGAGAAGCGACTGCCAATTTCTCCAAAAATGTTAACTAATGGGTGAAGACTTATTGAGGTCAGAAAAGCTATGTTTATGTAACGGATGTAAAAAAATTACTGCGGGGGAGGGGGGCAAAAGGAGCGCGTGGAAAATTCTTTAAAAATGTTAAGTATGTCATGTTCGGGGTAACTGAGGTCTGAATATCCAATATTACATGGACATAACAAATTTAAATTGGGGGCAATAAGATGAAGGGGGAGGGAGAATAGGCGAACTAAAAAGAAAGAAATATTTTTTTTCATAAAAATGAACCGACTTCACAAAAGAAAAGGCACTAGAAAGTCTGAAATCATATTTTTACGAATTTGTAACTGTAGTTGATGGTTACTTAATTTTGTTGAAAGTTAAGTAACTTGTACACCGAAGTTCTAAACTTTGAAGTCGGCGCAATATTAAAGTTTAATAGGAGTCCTTAATGATAATACATTACTCATACACAAACATAGCTTTATTGTCATTCAAAAAACTGCAATTTTTTATTGACGAAGCCTGTTATACGTACTACTACGGAAAAAGAATTATTTAATAATTACTATAAAAGATTCTACTAATAAAATACCAAATGAAAAATAAAACATTTAAGAAAAAACACTACAAAAAACGTCAACAGGTATAAATGAATATGTCTACCTATATGTAACAAAATAAAAAGTATCAGTAGTGGCAGGACAATAAGGGCTTTCTGTAAATAATATTTTTAAGGTACAGAAATATAGATTTAAAATCATAAGAAATAGTAAAAACAAAAAATAAAAAATTTTACAAACAAAACAAAACAAAAAAAAATATCTAAAGTTAATTAAGGCTATCCCTATAAAATTCATCAACGGTGTAATAGGCTTTTGCAACTAAACAATTTTGGACCTTCCTCTTAAACTTTTTATGACAATTTATTTGCCTTATGTTGTCAGGTAGGGAATTAAAAAGTTTTTTTCCATTATAGAAAATTGCATTTCTGGTTAGCGATGTGGTAGGGATGGGTAGGACAACTGTATGTGTATTTCGTAAAAAGGTAAACCGGTACTCTATAGCCTAACTTCTTTTTAATAAGACATACAGTTTCAAGTATAAATAAACAAGCTAAAGTCAAAATTTTGTGTCCTAAAAAGAGTGGCCGGCAAGATCCACGAAAACCCGCCCTACACATAAACCTTATGGCTCTTTTCTGTACGAAGAAAACTGAATTAAAAAGATAATTAGAGAATGCTCCCCAGAAACAGATACCGTATCGCAAATGTGACTCAATCAAAGAAAATAGACATTGCGACTCATGGAAAATGTCAGTTCTTTAGCCACAATTCTTACAGCAAGGCAACCACTGGATGTCTTTTTGTTTAGGTTCAAAGTGTGGTGTTCAAGTTTTAATTTTTAGTCAATCAAGAGACCCAAAAATGTATTTTCTTGCGACGAGTTAAGAGCATTATTATCGAGAAGAATATTATTGATTTGTCATTTAAAACTTATAATATTTGTTTTACACATTAAGCGACAGATAATTAGCGTCACACCACTTTTTAATCGTAATTAAATCATTATTTATATTTTACTCTAAAATATTTGTATCTTTATTATGCCAAAGAATTGTCGTATCGTCTGCAAACACATTAATAAAATGTTAATAAAGAGTAATATTTTTAGTTATTTATTACTGAGCCTACTGATCAGCCCAATTGCGTTCGATTTTAAGTAATTTGTACACAAAATTCTAAACTTTAAAGTAAGCGCCACTCATTAATTGTTTTTGAATTATCATTACGGATCCTTAAACGGTGAAACTGCGCCGACTTGAAAGTTTAGAACTTCGGTGTACAAGTTACCCAACTTTGAACAAAATGAAGTTTCCCATCAACCACAGTTATAAATACGTAAAAATATCATTTCATACTTTCTAGTGCTTTTTCTTTTGTGAAGTCGGTTCATTTTTTTGAAAAAAAAAATTATTAACACGCTTTTATTAACTTGACCTGTAACTTCTTAACACTGTAATGAAATCTTACAACTCACTTTTCACCCACTGCTAATTGTAGAATCGATTTAAAAATAATGCAATTCCGGTGACAATACAATAATATGTTAAATATACAGCGTTCTTCGCAGTGGAAAAATTTTTATTATTAATTTTACGAAAAAAAGTGTCTCTATATAAAAAGTTCTACATCGTGAGAAAATAGCATTGGCACTCAAAAATTTGATCTCATACATACTGGGTGGGTTAAAAAATGTAGAAGTCCTAATACACGTGGAGCTAAAAAGACATAAAATCGTTATTTAAAGGTAAACTGCCAATGCAAATGTACTAGAGTTAATTTATTTATGTTAGTGAACTAGGTTTGGAACATGCATTAGGTCCCAAGAATACAATTAATTTTTTACTATCGCCCTTAGAAAAAAAGCATATGTTCATAAAAAGTTCTACACTGAGAAAAAAGAGCATGGTTATTCATAAATTTTGTCTAGGGCATATAGGGTGGCTAAAAAAAATACAATTTAAATCGTGACTTTCAGCTATTTGAGCCACCCTGTATTGTCCTACATCAAGTTATTAAATAACCATGCTCTTTCTTTACAATGTAGAACTTTTTGTGAAGATATAGGTTGTTTTCTTGTCAGGTTGATAAGGAAAAATTATTTTTGGGAGTTCGTGTATGTTACAAACTTAATTTACTAAAAAACTATAAAATACCCTTTTATGAGTAGCGCACTAAAAAGTTAGAAATAATTATTTTCCTTTTATAGTTAACAGAAAAGCAAAAAAGCAAACAGTGCGTCCCTTTACTCCTCACACATGCATAACCCTGTTTTCTGTTAACTTGTGCAGCTATAAAACATTTGGTCTTTAAATGGGTAATTACGTTTAAAAGCGTGGAGCGCAGTTATATAGCGGTCTAGGCATAATAAACAAAATGTAATGTATGCCTAGCATAGCTGTACAAGTTAACAGAAAACCGGGGTATACATGTGTGCGAAGAAAGGGAGGCGCATTTTGTTAGTTGCTTTACTTTCCGCACGATGCGCACACTGCACACTCCGGTTTTCTGTTAACTATATAAAGAAAATAATTATTTCTAACTTTTTAGTGCGCTACTCACAAAAGCATGTTTTTTAATTTATTAAACTATAATTTATTTTCTTATTTTTTGATCAGGGTATGATCAGTAAGAAGAATTTATAAGGAGAGAATTAGATTAGAAAGATTTAGATTTTGGTATAAAATATATTTATAAAATAATTTTTTTTATGTTCTTACCGACATTAAACAAGGAGCATGTCTTTTCATGTTTATTTGCGTTTAACTTTTCTTTTAACTGATTTTGATTGACCATTATTTTTTTTGTAAACTATAAAATATTTTACTAAACACTCGAAAAAAAGGGAGGGCGAAGCAGGAATAATTTTTGTTAGTGTTCCACACAAAAAAATTATAAACAATTAAGTAGATACTTCTTTGTAAAGTACAAAACACAAAACATTATTAGCATTGCAGTTTGTAAAGTCCCCCTCCACCCGTATTCTTGAAACAGATAGTATACCACTTTTTAATTTTTGCACAATTAATTATGGATAAAAAATGAAAAATATGGTTAAGATTTCTTACAGTGATCAGTAAGAAATTTTGAATAAACAATAAAGAATATTTTTGAAGAATTAAAACATTAAATGTGTTTGTGCCGTGTGTCTATTATTTGTACTTACTACTAGGTTTAAAAAGTGTTGCGTTTGTTACCAATTTTTCAGGTGTACCCGCATTACTATTAGGATATTTAGACTGTAGAGAGTCATTACAATACACCTGTTCAACATTTCTTGTCCTTTTTAATTTCTCCAGTCTGCGATTAATAAACTGATCAACTACCTGTTTGTGAGTTTTTCCATTTTTATGATTTTCAATTTCATGTTCGGAACGGTCGATTATGTTACATAGTATACAGGAATTTCTTAATACCAATTTTCCTAGTTCCCTTTTAATTATACCCCGTAGTAAAGGATCTATAGAATTACAAAAAAATACAGTGTTAAATCTAGAAATGAACTTACTTATTAAAGTCATCTCTCAGATTTTTAGTACTTTGTACAATAGAGAGGAGCTTGTAAAACACCATACAAGTGTCACACTGAAGCCAAAAATTAATAAAAAATAATGTTCTAATCGACTTCCAGAGCTCTTTAATTTGATGTCATTTGCCTATAGTAGGTCTTACGTATTTTTTTAAAATTTTTACCCCCTCCACTTCCCCTTGAATTCTTTTTGCTTAATTTAAGAGATGTGGATCTATTGTCGCTCAATCGGTTTCTCTACCTTTGGTCGCTCCTGAAGTCCCCTTCAGGAATTCCAGGCGCAACGTGGTTCATCAACCCATTGTCCCTCCCAGCTTGTACTGTGACTGACTCCGATTCCGAGCCTAATCGGAAGCGCTGTAGCTTCTCAAGAAGCCCGGGAGAGCCATCCCGACTGTCACCGAATTCCCTTGAATGAATTGTGCGATCATTATGACCAATTTTGTTCCCTGAGTAAAATGCACGTCGAATGCAAAAACATTGAATGGTCCCACCGATTCCAAAATAATAAGATATGTTTAAGTTTTCATCAGGCACATCTTTAATATCAAGACAATCTTGTTTGGTTCAAATTTTATTTTTGCCAATCTGCTTTTTTGAAAATTTTTGATACGGCCATTATAATGTACTAGTTTCCGCCCGCGACTCGTTCGTGGTATAACAATTTTACTCCATTACAAACTCTGAACCCCCATTTCACCCCCTTAGGGGTTGACTTATTAAAAGCCACCACTTATTCATATCCTAGATTACGGCAACCGGTGTTTCCTCGTCAGGCATTATTTGTACATTATTTTATTCATAATTTAGATTTCTGCTGCTACGAAGAGCGAAGCGCGTTGTTGTCGATTCTACAGTTTTTAGTTTTTGCTTATACCTTACTAGCTTCCGTCTGCGACTTCTTCCGCGGTATAACAATTTTACTACATTACATACTTTTCACCCCCATAGGGGTTTACTTAATAAAAATTGTAAAACATGTGTTTAAACATTTATTTTTTAAAATACTTCTATGAAATTTTGAGTTAATAGAACCATCTAATATTTTTTCATCATATAAAGTTTAACCCCTGAATTTTGAAAAACCCTTGCTTAGTAGACGCCTACGTTATATAAGAAACCTCTGTGCAAAATTTCAAGTTTCTAGATCCAGCGGTGTGGGCTGTGCGTTGATATGTTGGTCAATCAGTCAGTTAGTCAGTTTCTTCTTTTATATATAGAGATTACTTACCACATTGTCTTAGGTTTCCAGCAGAATTTGCTACCAATCTACTAGGTGAAGATGTATTACTACCAGAAGAGCTAGATTGTATGAGACCAATTTTATATGTCTGTTCAACATTTATTTCACTCTGCAATTTTTCCAGTCTGGATTTAATATACTGATCGATTACTTGTTTGTGACTTCTTCCATTTTTATGAATTGTAATATCATGTTCAGAACGTATTAGATTACATAAAACACATGAATTTCTCAATACCAACTTTTCCAGCTCTTTTTTAACTATTTCACGTAGGCAGGAATCTATAAAGATTTATAATTCACAGTATAAAATCTGAAGAAATTCAACGGTTCGGAAATAACCGGAACAATTAAAAAAAAAACTTGAAAAATGTTCTAATAAATTATGCAAAATATATCTAAACAAAAGGATATACAAGGCTGCAGAAATTATTTAATGAAGATGAATGAAACATTGGTATTTTCATACAGGATGTTAGAAAAATGCGCGGAAATATTTTAAATCAAAAATTATTAAAAAGTTCTCATGAACATTAGCCCGAAATACAGGATTTTATTTTTTTCCAGTTTTTTTATTTTTCTTAAATGTTTTTCAAGATAATTGTCTCAAAATATGTACAAGGCTAAATTTTATCTTAGTTTAAGGATAATGTACTTTGTTCGTTTAGGATAGGAATGACTTAAATGATAGTAATGACAAGATGCAAGGTTAAGAAACTGTTAGTGGCTGTAGTTCTTTCCTAAAATTAAACACATTTTTTATATTTTAACCAGATATTTACCAGAAAATAGAGAACTGATAATAGAATGTTTCAAAACAATAACAAAAATATAGCCTTTTCATATGACATCATAGATTAAGTGTCAATAAATTACATATAGATAAAATCTTTAATGTGTTAAACACCAGAGGTCAATAAGTTCAGCACCCCTCTATTACAGAATACTATCACAATTATAAATCAACCTTTATGTACTAAGAAAGGACAAGGTACACCTGTGGTCAAAACATCAAATATCTAATTCACAGTCTAAGTGCTAATTCCCTAAGAAAAGCCATTAGTAAGTGAATATAATCAGCTTCATTCAGAGGCTGGATCTGCTGGAAGAAATCTAATAGAGATGTGAGCCACAATAGATCGCGATGGTCGCAGTGGAGGGTCAGTTCTTGACCCACTCACCTTAATCCTAATCCTAATCCTAATCCTAGTAAGTGAATAGAGTGTGAAATAGATGTCTTATTTATTGGACGTGATTGTCCATAAAACAATACAGAGTACAGAGTAAATATAAATAGTTACGGATTCACACACATTTCATAGACTTTTGTAGTTCTAGTTTAAGTTCATGTATTTTGAGATTTTAGGTTTACTTTCTATTAGTTTCTAATTTAATACCTTTGTTAATTTTTACATGTTATGCCTACGAAAGAAGGTATGGATCTTTGCAGATTATACAATTCCATTATTTTCTGCATGGAACGCCTATGAAAGAAAGTCTAGAATTTACCACAATCATTTGCTTCTTTAATACGCCTTGTATACCTCTAGAATGTTTCGGAATTTTCCAGGACTAGCAAAAGGATATATAAAGGATCCAGACTAGCTTTCATTGTTGATTTTCAGAAAATAAAGGTTAGAAAACCAAAAGTGTGATCAGTATTTCGAGAGTCCAGAACAATATAATACAAAACACAAAAAATAATAATAAAAAAATTATTCTGAATCAAAAATGCACAAAAACAATTTGAAATCAGATTTAAACTTACCAGTTTTTAAAGTCTTATTAGCACCATTGGGACCACTTACATTTAATACTCTTTCATGACTTTGTATATTTTGAGTTTCATTGCTGTCCAAATTAGCTTTTATTTCCTCATAACTGTATAATGGTGGTTTATTTGTCTCAAAAAAAGTACTGCTTGCTACAGAGTCTGAAGAGTCACTGTCTGATTCATATAAGGCATGTCCTGCATGTAATTTATACAGTTCATTATAATTTGTATTACCTAGCTAAAAATACAAATACATTAAGTACTCCAGGGTTGGCAAAAATCATGATTTTTTTTAAAAAATCAAAAAAAAACAGATTTTTTTGATTTAAATCAGATTATTTTTATTTAAATCAGATTTTTTTGATTTTTTTAGGTTTGTATTATTTCATTATTGTTTGTTCAGATGTAACACAGTTACAATAGTAAATAATTAAAATGCAGTAAATATTAAAATAATGGAGTAGAAAATATAAATTTAATATTAATATTAATTCAAACTTCAGCAAACGAAACAGAAAACGGTAATTTTAAAATCACAAACAAAAAACAGTGGGTACATATTATATAGCTACCTATATCCTATACTATACCTGTTATAATGGTAGATAATAAAATCAAGTCGAGTTAAAATAAAATAATCATTCTCGTAATTATTATGTAATACTTAATAAAATATCATTATGAAGAAAAATGATTTAAATCGTTGATTTTTTTCAAAAAAATCACTTGATTTAAATCACGATTTAAATCACGATTTAAATCATGATTTAAATCATTTGATTTGCCTCGTAGGGTATCTATGAATGTCACCTCGCAGAGTCAGGGAGATATTGGTTAATCGAGAGTGCGATAGAGCCTGATGTATATAACAAGATATTTGACATTCGTATATACTTTGTAGGTTCATAATATTATAAGTTTTATAAAGATTTACTGTGCTGTACCTCATAGGTAGTCCATATATTTTTTGTATTGCTTTATTTTGTAAGATTTGGATTGGTCTTATATAGGTTCCACACGCAGGATACCAGATTATCGCCAAGTACTGTAAATGACCATGTATTAGAGAGTAATAAATGCCCCTAACCAAGCACTTAGGTAGACAATAACTTATCCTTCTCAGAACACCAACAGGTGCTGCAATCTTTTTTCTTAAATTACTCAAATGATGCTCCCATGAAAGAGTCTCATCTATAAGAAGGCCAAGATATTTTATTATACAACTATATTTTAGATCCTCATTATTTAATGTAAGAGGTGTACCACCACCGACCCTCGTCTTACTGATAAACATGTACGATGATTTTTGAATATTAAGAGTTAGTTTATGCATTTGTAGCCATTTGGTAATTAAGTTTAAATCTTGTGTTATTTTTTGTTTAAGTTCAATTGTTGATTTGCCATAATAAACTATTGTGGTATCATCGGCGTACAGTTTTATTTTACCATGTAATTTGAGGTTAGAAATAGAGTTAATATATATTAAGAAAAGGGTTGGGCCCAATATTGACCCTTGTGGTACCCCATATTTGACTTGTTCTTTTGTACTGGCTGTATTGCCCAATGATACAAAAGCCATTCTATTTGAAAGATAGTTCGAGAACCAGTCGTGGCACTTTCCCCTCACACCCAGAAGCTCCATCTTTCTCAACATTATACCATGATGCACTGTATCGAACGCCTTCTGTAAATCCAGCGACACCAGAGCTGCAATCTGATTGTCATCAATTTTCATTTGTACCTCAGAGATCATATCTACAGACGCAGATACCGTGTCACTAGATTCCCGGAAAGCATACTGCCCCGAGTACAACATATTTTGACAATGCAAAGAACCTACCAGTCTCTGGTTTACAATTTTTTCAAAAATTTTTGACAATGAAGGAAGCACCGATATTGGTCTGTAATTGTTAGCTGCATTCTTATCACCATCCTTGAACAGAGGTCGTACTTTTGCTGTTTTGATCCCATCAGGAACTTCACCACTGCTGAGTGACTGGTTTATTATATTAGAAAGAATAGGTGCAACACCATCACAACACTGCCTCAACACGCAGATACTCAGGCCATCAAAGCCTGTTGCTTTCGCAGAATCAAGCTCCCTTACAAGCTGGGCAACTTCATCAGTAGTAGTTGGAGTGAGAGACATATTTTTATCACCAGCAAACTCACTCTGTACATCCAGCGGTACATCAGGTATCACTGCTGCCAACCTCTCACCCACATCCACAAAGTATTTGTTTAGGAAGCTACAAATTTGCTGTTGGTTTTCAATTTTGTTGCCATCATCCATAGTGAGGGATTCTATTTCACTTCCTTGAGAGCTTTTAGTTTTTTGTGATAGTATTTCGTTTATAACTTTCCTGGTTTTTCTTGAGTCTCCCTTTGCACTTGCAAATTGGTTGTTATAATACTCTTTTTTCTTTTTTCTAACCAATTTTTTCACCTTTTTTTCAATGGAAAAGAAGTTTAATTAAGTAATCTATTGAAATTGGAAAAGGCCTAATTAACATTTTTCTTTTAAGCATTGTTTAACTTAGTCTTTTGATAGTGTTGATTCAAAAACTTCAAGAGTTAAAATGAAAAAAATAATTATAAGTTTTTTTTATTTCAATCACTGGAGGAAGTACCTAAGTACTGTATTTGTAAATAAATCACTTCAAGATATTTTTTCAGTTTATCACATTTTGGGATACCCAGATTATGAAAAACATGTTTTCCTATTTCCACCAGTCTGTCTGTTGGTGTGAAAACTTAAAAACTCTAGATCAAATAAATGAAATATTGCTTGAAACCGGCTACACTTCCGAGACATTTAAGGCATGGCGAGGGGTAAACCGCTGGGGCATTATGGTGTACAAGCTCTTGGCATTAGTGGCATTATTGGCATTAGGGTGGCATTAGGGTGGCAGTATTGGCATTAGGGTGGCAGTATTGGCATTATGGTGGCATTATTGACATTATGATGGCAGTATTGGCATTATAGTGGCAGTATTGGCATTATGGCGGCATTACCGATGGCATTATTTTGACAGTAATAGCATTCCTGTGGCATTAGTTTAGATTTGGCAACATGTAGTTGCCAAATCTAAACCGCCCCGCCCAGAAATCTTTCTCTGTTTTTTTTCTCTTTCTTTGTTTTCGGGTGTGTTACTTCAGTCGAATTCGAGGATAACCGATAGTAAAACCTTCCTTTGTTGGTTCTTGTGACTTTTTGATACTGTTAAACACTTTTTTTCATTTTTAATTTGTGTATATATTCTGTAGTTTGCAACAAAATACAATTCAATGCAAAATGTATTTTTATACACTATACTTTAAAGTTTAAAAGTCGTTTTACTTAATATTTTGTTTTTTAAATTATTTTATTAATTCATCACAATTACGTAGAAATCTCATTACAGGATACCTCGCAGGACACAATATCATTTTTCCGAGCATTTTTCAGATGACTGCAAACTCCGGCAAGACAAAAATGGAAATCTTTTTATATTATTTTTATCAAGAACACGGTACAGAAATTACACAACGAAACCAACTAGTCTTGTTAATCATCGTGTTTTTACTTAGATAAACGCTACAAATTATCTCTAAGAAATGCAGCAGTCAGGTTTAAATTAAGTTTAGCTGTAGATTTTTTCATTTTTAGTGTTCCGTGAAACGGAACACTAATGGAATCACTTGGTGTCCGTCCGTCCGTCTGTCACAGGCGATTTTCTCTGAAACTATTCGACGTAGAAATTTAAAATATGGTACAGAGATAGAGTGCGATGGCCCAATTATAGACGTGACGTATAAAAAGTTAAATTTTGATTCAGGGGATTAATGTCGGGGGGTAAATTGGGCAATGGAATTTTTTTTTTCAAGGGCGTCGTGTAGGGTGTCAAATGAAAGCTTATTGAAGCACGAATTCAACGATATATATAATGTATTTTTTTATCGCATTTTTTAAACATTTTTCGGGAAAACGCTCAAAGATATCCATTCCAATTGGTTTCATTCACTGCATAATTTTTTCTTATTTCGACTCTCCAGATCTTGCCTCTATTGAATATTTCTATAACCTCAATCAAGAATCGTGGCCTACAAAAAATATCAATTTTTTCTAGACCTAAAATTGCTTCTTGTACAAAAATTTTTGTCCCTCAAGTTTGTACATGTTTATTAAAAGGAAATGGTAGTTTCTGTGTAAAAAGCTAAATTTTATTGTAAATATTTTTTAACTTATGTGTACTTAGATGTTATTTTTATTTTGTAAGTTTTTTTTTTAATTATTAAGACTGATCTTTATGAAATTTTGGTTCCTAAACAAGGGAAGTATTTCAAATAAAATTAATTGTTTAAAAATATTTGTTATTTTATTAGTTTTTCAAAATTTGTATACACTTCTGCCACTGATTTGTCAAGGCCCAGCCCTAACTAACAAAGAATGCTGAAAATTTGCATACAGCTTTAATTTAGTCCCCAAGCGTCCAAAAACACAGGATATTGCAAAAGTCACCCTCCAAGAGGGTAAAATCAATCCCTAAAAATTAAATAATTTTTCAGTTTCAAGCTAAATTTTGGCAAAATATGTTATACAAGAAATAATATACAAGAAATATACAAGGAATATACAAGGAATATACAAGAAATATACAAGAAATATACAAGAAATATACAAGAGATATACAAGAAATATACAAGAAATATACAAGAAATATACAAGAAATAATATACAAGAAATATACAAGAAATATTCAAGAAATATACAAGAAATATACAAGATATATACAGAAATATACAAGAAATATACAAGAAATGTACAAGAAATATACAATAAATATACAAGAAATATACAAGTAATAATATACAAGAAATATACAAGAAATACACATATACAAGGAATACACATATACAAGGAATACACATATACAAGGAATACACAACAAGGAACACACATATACAAGCAAGGAATACAAAAGGATATACATATACAAGCAAGGAATACAAAACATACATACATACATACATACATACAAGAAGTATACAAGAAATATACAAGAAATATTCAAGAAATATACAAGATATATACAGAAATATACAAGAAATATACAAGAAATATACAATAAATATACAAGAAATATACAAGAAATATACAAGTAACATACAAGAAATATACAAGAAATATACAAGAAATACACAAGAAATATACAAGGAATATACAAGAAATATTCAAGAAATATACAAGAAATATACAAGGAATATACAAGAAATATAGAAGAAATATACAAGAAGTATACAAGAAATATACTAGATATATACAGAAATATACAAGAAATATACAAGAAATAATATACAAGAAATATACAAGTAATAATATACAAGAAATATACAAGAAATACACAAGAAATATAGGAATATACAAGAAATATACAAGAAATATACAAGAGATATACAAGAAATGTACGAGAAATATACAAGAAGTATCAAGAAATATACAAGAAGAATATACAAGTAATAATATACAAGAAATATACAAGAAGTATACAAGAAATACACAAGAAATATACAAGGAATATACAAGAAATATACAAGTAATATACAAGAGATATACAGGAAATATACAAGATATATACAGAAATATACAAGAAATATACAATAAATATACAAGAAATATACAAGAAAATACAAGAAATATACAAGAAATACACAAGAAATATACAAGGAATACACAAGAAATATACAAGAAATATACAAGAAATATACAAGAAATATACAAGTAATAATATACAAGAAATATACAAGAAATACACAATATACAAGGAATACACAAGAAATATACAAGAAGTATACAGATATATACAGAAATATACAAGAAATATTCAAGAAATATACAAGAAATATACAAGATATATACAGAAATATACAAGAAATATACAATAAATATACAAGAAATACACAAGAAACATACAAGGAATATACAAGAAATATACAAGAAATATACAAGAGAAATCAAGAAATGTACAAGACGAAGAAAGAAGTATACAAATATACAAGAAATATACAAGATATATATGGAAATATACAAGAAATACACAAGAAATATACAAGAAATATACAAGAAATATTATACAAGAAATATACAAGAAATATACAAGAAATACACAAGAAATATAGGAATATACAAGAAATATACAAGAAATATACAAGAAATACACAAGAAATATACAAGGAATATACAAGAAATATTCAAGAAATATACAAGAAATAATATACAAGAAATATACAAGAAATATACAAGGAATATACAAGAAATATACAAGAAATATACAAGAAATATACAATAAATATACAAGAAATATACAAGAAATATACAAGTAACATACAAGAAATATACAAGAAATATACAAGAAATACACAAGAAATATACAAGGAATATACAAGAAATATTCAAGAAATATACAAGAAATATACAAGGAATATACAAGAAATATAGAAGAAATATACAAGAAGTATACAAGAAATATACTAGATATATACAGAAATATACAAGAAATATACAAGAAATATACAATAAATATACAAGAAATATACAAGAAATATACAAGTAACATACAAGAAATATACAAGAAATATACAAGAAATACACAAGAAATATACAAGGAATATACAAGAAATATTCAAGAAATATACAAGAAATATACAAGGAATATACAAGAAATATAGAAGAAATATACAAGAAGTATACAAGAAATATACTAGATATATACAGAAATATACAAGAAATATACAAGAAATAATATACAAGAAATATACAAGTAATAATATACAAGAAATATACAAGAAATACACAAGAAATATAGGAATATACAAGAAATATACAAGAAATATACAAGAGATATACAAGAAATGTACGAGAAATATACAAGAAGTATCAAGAAATATACAAGAAGAATATACAAGTAATAATATACAAGAAATATACAAGAAATATACAAGAAATACACAAGAAATATACAAGGAATATACAAGAAATATACAAGTAATATACAAGAGATATACAGGAAATATACAAGATATATACAGAAATATACAAGAAATATACAATAAATATTCAAGAAATATACAAGAAAATACAAGAAATATACAAGAAATACACAAGAAATATACAAGGAATACACAAGAAATATACAAGAAATATACAAGAAATATACAAGTAATAATATACAAGAAATATACAAGAAATACACAATATACAAGGAATACACAAGAAATATACAAGAAGTATACAGATATATACAGAAATATACAAGAAATATTCAAGAAATATACAAGAAATATACAAGATATATACAGAAATATACAAGAAATATACAATAAATATACAAGAAATACACAAGAAATATACAAGGAATATACAAGAAATATACAAGAAATATACAAGAGAAATCAAGAAATGTACAAGACGAAGAAAGAAGTATACAAATATACAAGAAATATACAAGATATATATGGAAATATACAAGAAATACACAAGAAATATACAAGAAATATACAAGAAATATTATACAAGAAATATACAAGAAATATACAAGAAATACACAAGAAATATAGGAATATACAAGAAATATACAAGAAATATACAAGAAATACACAAGAAATATACAAGGAATATACAAGAAATATTCAAGAAATATACAAGAAATAATATACAAGAAATATACAAGAAATATACAAGGAATATACAAGAAATATACAAGAAATATACAAGAAATATACAATAAATATACAAGAAATATACAAGAAATATACAAGTAACATACAAGAAATATACAAGAAATATACAAGAAATACACAAGAAATATACAAGGAATATACAAGAAATATTCAAGAAATATACAAGAAATATACAAGGAATATACAAGAAATATAGAAGAAATATACAAGAAGTATACAAGAAATATACTAGATATATACAGAAATATACAAGAAATATACAAGAAATAATATACAAGAAATATACAAGTAATAATATACAAGAAATATACAAGAAATACACAAGAAATATAGGAATATACAAGAAATATACAAGAAATATACAAGAGATATACAAGAAATGTACAAGAAATATACAAGAAGTATCAAGAAATATACAAGATATATACAGAAATATACAAGAAATATACAATAAATATACAAGAAATACACAAGAAATATACAAGGAATACACAAGAAATATACAAGAAATATACAAGAAATATACAAGAAATATACAAGTAATAATATACAAGAAATATACAAGAAATACACAATATACAAGGAATACACAAGAAATATACAAGAAGTATACAGATATATACAGAAATATACAAGAAATATTCAAGAAATATACAAGAAATATACAAGATATATACAGAAATATACAAGAAATATACAAGAAATATACAAGAAATATACAAGAAATACACAAGATATATACAAGGAATATACAAGAAATATACAAGAAATATACAAGAGAAATCAAGAAATGTACAAGAAGAAGAAAGAAGTATACAAATATACAAGAAATATACAAGATATATATGGAAATATACAAGAAATACACAAGAAATATACAAGAAATATACAAGAAATATTATACAAGAAATACACAAGAAATATAGGAATATACAAGAAATATACAAGAAATATACAAGAAATACACAAGAAATATACAAGGAATATACAAGAAATATTCAAGAAATATACAAGAAATAATATACAAGAAATATACAAGAAATATACAAGGAATATACACGAAATATACAAGAAATATACAAGGAATACAAGAAATACACAAGAAATATACAAGAAATAATATACAAGAAATATACAAGAAATATACAAGGAATACAAGAAATACACAAGGAATATACAAGAAATATACAAGTAATAATATACAAGAAATATACAAGAAATATACAAGAAATATACAAGAAATATACAAGAAATATACAAGGAATACACAAGAAATATACAAAAATATACAAGAAGTATACAAGAAATATACAAGATATATACAGAAATATACAAGAAATATTCAAGAAATATACAAGAAATATACAAGATATATACAGAAATATACAAGAAATATACAAGTAATAATATACAAGAAATATACAAGAAGTATACAAGAAATATACAAGATATATACAGAAATATACAAGAAATATTCAAGAAATATACAAGAAATACACATATACAAGGAATACACATATACAAGGAATACACAACAAGGAATACACATATACAAGCAAGGAATACAAAAGGATATACAAGAAGTATACATACATACAAGAAGTATACAAGAAATATACAAGATATATACAGAAATATACAAGAAATATACAATAAATATACAAGAAATATACAAGTAACATACAAGAAATATACAAGAAATATACAAGAAATACACAAGAAATATACAAGGAATATACAAGAAATATTCAAGAAATATACAAGAAATATACAAGTAACATACAAGAAATATACAAGAAATATACAAGAAATACACAAGAAATATACAAGGAATATACAAGAAATATTCAAGAAATATACAAGAAATATACAAGGAATATACAAGAAATATAGAAGAAATATACAAGAAGTATACAAGAAATATACTAGATATATACAGAAATACACAAGTAATAATATACAAGAAATACACAAGAAATATAGGAATATACAAGAAATATACAAGTAATAATATACAAGAAATATACAAGAAATACACAATATACAAGGAATACACAAGAAATATACAAGAAGTATACAGATATATACAGAAATATACAAGAAATATTCAAGAAATATTCAAGAAATATACAAGATATATACAGAAATATACAAGAAATATACAAGTAATAATATACAAGAAATATACAAGAAATACACAAGAAATATACAAGGATTATACAAGAAATATACAAGAAATATACAAGAAATATACAAGAGAAATCAAGAAATGTACAAGAAGAAGAAAGAAGTATACAAATATACAAGAAATATACAAGATATATATGGAAATATACAAGAAATACACAAGAAATATACAAGAAATATACAAGAAATATTATACAAGAAATATACAAGAAATATACAAGAAATACACAAGAAATATAGGAATATACAAGAAATATACAAGAAATACACAAGAAATATACAAGGAATATACAAGAAATATTCAAGAAATATACAAGAAATAATATACAAGAAATATACAAGAAATATACAAGGAATATACAAGAAATATACAAGAAATATACAAGGAATACAAGAAATACACAAGAAATATACAAGAAATAATATACAAGAAATATACAAGAAATATACAAGTAATAATATACAAGAAATATACAAGAAATATACAAGAAATATACAAGAAATATACAAGAAATATACAAGAAATATACAAGGAATACACAAGAAATATACAAAAATATACAAGAAGTATACAAGAAATATACAAGATATATACAGAAATATACAAGAAATATTCAAGAAATATACAAGAAATATACAAGATATATACAGAAATATACAAGAAATATACAAGTAATAATATACAAGAAATATACAAGAAGTATACAAGAAATATACAAGATATATACAGAAATATACAAGAAATATTCAAGAAATATACAAGAAATACACATATACAAGGAATACACATATACAAGGAATACACAACAAGGAATACACATATACAAGCAAGGAATACAAAAGATATACAAGAAGTATACATACATACAAGAATTATACAAGAAATATACAAGATATATACAGAAATATACAAGAAATATACAATAAATATACAAGAAATATACAAGTAACATACAAGAAATATACAAGAAATATACAAGAAATACACAAGAAATATAGAAGGAATATACAAGAAATATTCAAGAAATATACAAGAAATATACAAGTAACATACAAGAAATATACAAGAAATATACAAGAAATACACAAGAAATATACAAGGAATATACAAGAAATATTCAAGAAATATACAAGAAATATACAAGGAATATACAAGAAATATAGAAGAAATATACAAGAAGTATACAAGAAATATACTAGATATATACAGAAATACACAAGTAATAATATACAAGAAATACACAAGAAATATAGGAATATACAAGAAATATACAAGAAATATACAAGAGATATACAACGAATATACAAGAAATATACAAGAAATATACAAGAAATATACAATAAATATACAAGGAATATACAAGAAATATACAAGAAATATACAAGAAATACACAAGAATATACAAGAAGTATACAAGAAATATACAAGATATATACAGAAATATACAAGAAATACACAAGAAATATACAAGAAATATACAAGAAATATACAAGAAATATACAAGAAATATACAAGAAATATACAAGAAATACACAAGAAATATACAAGGAATACACAAGAAATATACAAGAAGTATACAAGAAATATACAAGAAGTATACAAGAAATATACAAGATATATACAGAAATATACAAGAAATATTCAAGAAATATACAAGAAATACACAAGAAATATACAAGGAATATACAAGAAATATACAAGAGATATACAAGAAATATACAAGAAAAATACAAGAAATATACAAGGAATATACAAGAAATATACAAGAAATATACAAGAGATATACAAGAAATATACAAGAAAAATACAAGAAATAATATACAAGAAATAATATACAAGAAATATACAAGTAATAATATACAAGAAATATACAAGAAATACACAAGAAATATACAAGGAATATACAAGAAATATACAAGAGATATACAAGAAATGTACAAGAAGTATACAAGAAATATACAAGAAATATACTAGATATATACAGAAATATACAAGAAATACACAAGAAATATACAAGAAATATACAAGAAATAATATACAAGAAATATACAGGAAATACACAAGGAGAACATATAAGTATACAAGAAATATACAAGTAATAATATACAAGAAATATACAAGAATTATACAAGAAATATACAGAAATATACAAGAAATATACAAGAAATATACAAGAAATATACGAGATATACAAGAAATATACACGAAATATACACGAAATATACAAGAAATATACAATTACTATGTAGGTCTCCAGATTATGGAACAAACTGCCTGCAGACATTTTCCCCTCCCCTCCCAACCTCCAAACCTTTAAATCCAGTATCACTTCTCTTTAGACGCCGATGGTAAGTTAGCACTGAGGCTTGTCTACGTGAAAAAACTAAATAGCAAAAATACTAGTTTTTAACTATGTTTAAAAACTAATAAATAAAAGATTTTCCCGATAATTACAGGCGATTAACGTGAAGTGCAAACACTGTGATAATTATTGTCACATTCTTGGCTAAAATACCAAGGTCGTGCGACCATGGCTTAGTTAAACAAGAGCGCGCCCGATTCGTGAACTCCACCCAGACGACTTAAGGGCGTCAACGCCTTCTTGGTCTATATAACATCGTGATTTTTGATGACCACATTTTTGCTTCAACGAGGCTACATGAAGAGTACTGAAAGAGTACTGGTCAGTACTGGTAGTACTTTTGTATAACACCTTGATCCTGCTGGCAGGGCGCATGTAAAATTTTCGTTTCTTTTTATAAATATTTTCTGTAATACCAACATATATAAAGAAATAGGCAATGACTTTAACAATAAATTCTGAACACAATAAACTTAACCTGTTAAGGTTAACAGGTTAGTACTACACTAACGTAGGTACGTTAGTGTAGAATAATGGATTTTGAATAGTGTAGTGTGTATCTAGTGGGAAAAGTCCAACATTCCCTGACGACTCAGTAGATTGCTGGTCGAGGTAGTTCGGATTTTGTAATAATTATAGACACAGCTGACACATTAACAGATTTTTATTTTTTTAAGCTTATAAATTTTTCGGAACAAATATCTTGTTTGGTTAGTAAATCAGCAGTCAAACTTGAGATTTCCCCAGTTTAAAAATATTACTAATTAGTAATTAGTAACTATTATTATTATTGTTAAAAAAGTTTGTGGTAGAAGTGTATTCTGAACAGGCCAATACCATATAATTGTTATGCAGAGAAACAGCGTTTTTCATGGGAATGCTGATTCAAAAAACTGGGGACCTGAATACTACACAATTATTCCTCTGATGCCTTCGCTCAACCAGGCCAATATAATAATAATAATAATTTTATTGTGCCAAAGTTCACAAAACGACAAAATACGCTGTATATTAGTGTTCTAAACCTACAGTTGATATGAACAATATAATCAGTGCCTTGCCAATTCCACCTTTTGCTACATTTGTTTGTTACTGCAGACTTAGAATTTTGTAATTTCATTTCAAAATATCCACTATCATAATGTTAATAGACAGGCGTTTATTCTTTCGTAACAGTAGTTTCTTTCTTGCTCTATGTGGAAACACACAAACCTCATTCACAACAATGTGGACCTAGAGGAATTTAGAGAGAAGGAATATTCCCATTAAAAATAATAAACTTTCGAAGTACTTTTGGAGTGCTGTTTTATATATACCAAAATCTTCGAAACCTTCAAAAGGACACTGTATTTGTTGCAAAAATTCAATGAATAATTTATTCGGCATGAATTTCTTACTCTAGAGAGAACCAAAATAGGTCAAAGTAAAAAAGAAAATATGGGGAGACCCATATTATTATTATTTAATAATAATAATAATAATAATTTATTGGCGTCATATACGCACACACAGTCATAAAATAAAATAAAATTTAACATTACACTTCTTTCTCTGTAAGATACAAACACTATTTAAACATAATATAATATACAAGAAATATACAAGAAATATACAAGAAATATACAAGAAATATACAAGGAATACACAAGAAATATACAAAAATATACAAGAAGTATACAAGAAATATACAAGATATATACAGAAATATACAAGAAATATTCAAGAAATATACAAGAAATATACAAGATATATACAGAAATATACAAGAAATATACAAGCAATAATATACAAGAAATATACAAGAAGTATACAAGAAATATACAAGATATATACAGAAATATACAAGAAATATTCAAGAAATATACAAGAAATACACATATACAAGGAATACACATATACAAGGAATACACAACAAGGAATACACATATACAAGCAAGGAATACAAAAGATATACAAGAAGTATACATACATACAAGAAGTATACAAGAAATATACAAGATATATACAGAAATATACAAGAAATATACAATAAATATACAAGAAATATACAATAAATATACAAGAAATATACAAGTAACATACAAGAAATATACAAGAAATATACAAGAAATACACAAGAAATATAGAAGGAATATACAAGAAATATTCAAGAAATATACAAGAAATATACAAGTAACATACAAGAAATATACAAGAAATATACAAGAAATACACAAGAAATATACAAGGAATATACAAGAAATATTCAAGAAATATACAAGAAATATACAAGGAATATACAAGAAATATAGAAGAAATATACAAGAAGTATACAAGAAATATACTAGATATATACAGAAATACACAAGTAATAATATACAAGAAATACACAAGAAATATAGGAATATACAAGAAATATACAAGAAATATACAAGAGATATACAACGAATATACAAGAAATATACAAGAAATATACAAGAAATATACAATAAATATACAAGGAATATACAAGAAATATACAAGAAATATACAAGAAATACACAAGAATATACAAGAAGTATACAAGAAATATACAAGATATATACAGAAATATACAAGAAATACACAAGAAATATACAAGAAATATACAAGAAATATACAAGAAATATACAAGAAATATACAAGAAATACACAAGAAATATACAAGGAATACACAAGAAATATACAAGAAGTATACAAGAAATATACAAGAAGTATACAAGAAATATACAAGATATATACAGAAATATACAAGAAATATTCAAGAAATATACAAGAAATATACAAGATATATACAGAAATATACAAGAAATATACAAGTAATATACAAGAAATATACAAGAAATACACAAGAAATATACAAGAAATATACAAGAAATATACAAGAGATATACAAGAAATATACAAGAAAAATACAAGAAATATACAAGGAATATACAAGAAATATACAAGAAATATACAAGAGATATACAAGAAATATACAAGAAAAATACAAGAAATAATATACAAGAAATAATATACAAGAAATATACAAGTAATAATATACAAGAAATATACAAGAAATCCACAAGAAATATACAAGGAATATACAAGAAATATACAAGAGATATACAAGAAATGTACAAGAAGTATACAAGAAATATACAAGAAATATACTAGATATATACAGAAATATACAAGAAATACACAAGAAATATACAAGAAATATACAAGAAATAATATACAAGAAATATACAGGAAATACACAAGGAGAACATATAAGTATACAAGAAATATACAAGTAATAATATACAAGAAATATACAAGAATTATACAAGAAATATACAGAAATATACAAGAAATATACAAGAAATATACAAGAAATATACGAGATATACAAGAAATATACACGAAATATACACGAAATATACAAGAAATATACAATTACTATGTAGGTCTCCAGATTATGGAACAAACTGCCTGCAGACATTTTCCCCTCCCCTCCCAACCTCCAAACCTTTAAATCCAGTATCACTTCTCTTTAGACGCCGATGGTAAGTTAGCACTGAGGCTTGTCTACGTGAAAAAACTAAATAGCAAAAATACTAGTTTTTAACTATGTTTAAAAACTAATAAATAAAAGATTTTCCCGATAATTACAGGCGATTAACGTGAAGTGCAAACACTGTGATAATTATTGTCACATTCTTGGCTAAAATACCAAGGTCGTGCGACCATGGCTTAGTTAAACAAGAGCGCGCCCGATTCGTGAACTCCACCCAGACGACTTAAGGGCGTCAACGCCTTCTTGGTCTATATAACATCGTGATTTTTGATGACCACATTTTTGCTTCAACGAGGCTACATGAAGAGTACTGAAAGAGTACTGGTCAGTACTGGTAGTACTTTTGTATAACACCTTGATCCTGCTGGCAGGGCGCATGTAAAATTTTCGTTTCTTTTTATAAATATTTTCTGTAATACCAACATATATAAAGAAATAGGCAATGACTTTAACAATAAATTCTGAACACAATAAACTTAACCTGTTAAGGTTAACAGGTTAGTACTACACTAACGTAGGTACGTTAGTGTAGAATAATGGATTTTGAATAGTGTAGTGTGTATCTAGTGGGAAAAGTCCAACATTCCCTGACGACTCAGTAGATTGCTGGTCGAGGTAGTTCGGATTTTGTAATAATTATAGACACAGCTGACACATTAACAGATTTTTATTTTTTTAAGCTTATAAATTTTTCGGAACAAATATCTTGTTTGGTTAGTAAATCAGCAGTCAAACTTGAGATTTCCCCAGTTTAAAAATATTACTAATTAGTAATTAGTAACTATTATTATTATTGTTAAAAAAGTTTGTGGTAGAAGTGTATTCTGAACAGGCCAATACCATATAATTGTGATGCAGAGAAACAGCGTTTTTCATGGGAATGCTGATTCAAAAAACTGGGGACCTGAATACTACACAATTATTCCTCTGATGCCTTCGCTCAACCAGGCCAATATAATAATAATAATAATTTTATTGTGCCAAAGTTCACAAAACGACAAAATACGCTGTATATTAGTGTTCTAAACCTACAGTTGATATGAACAATATAATCAGTGCCTTGCCAATTCCACCTTTTGCTACATTTGTTTGTTACTGCAGACTTAGAATTTTGTAATTTCATTTCAAAATATCCACTATCATAATGTTAATAGACAGGCGTTTATTCTTTCGTAACAGTAGTTTCTTTCTTGCTCTATGTGGAAACACACAAACCTCATTCACAACAATGTGGACCTAGAGGAATTTAGAGAGAAGGAATATTCCCATTAAAAATAATAAACTTTCGAAGTACTTTTGGAGTGCTGTTTTATATATACCAAAATCTTCGAAACCTTCAAAAGGACACTGTATTTGTTGCAAAAATTCAATGAATAATTTATTCGGCATGAATTTCTTACTCTAGAGAGAACCAAAATAGGTCAAAGTAAAAAAGAAAATATGGGGAGACCCATATTATTATTATTTAATAATAATAATAATAATAATTTATTGGCGTCATATACGCACACACAGTCATAAAATAAAATAAAATTTAACATTACACTTCTTTCTCTGTAAGATACAAACACTATTTAGTTAACAAACTGAATCAAACAAGTAACAATAAGGACCAATTATTAGAATGACATTTGGCAATATAGTCAAACATACATTTATTACAAACACAGTTAATGCAATAATTCAAAGTCCCTAAAATTTAAGTACTCGTCAATACTATAGAATGCCTGACTGATTATAAAATCCTTGACCTTCCTTTTAAACGTGAATAAGGGCAGGTCACGTATCACAACAGGTAGATTATTATAAAAAGTTACTCCCCTCTGGGCCAGGGCCATCTCTGGAGTCGTCTAAATACAGGCACAAGCCCTTGCTTGTTGCCGGTGTCATGATGGTGAACTTCCTCATGTCTCTGGTGTTCACTGAGATGCCGTTTAACAAAAAGCAGGCTCTCCAAGACGAACAGGGAAGGCAGAGTATTAGGTATACATATTAGGTATACAGAAATTAAGACAGAATTAAATTATCATTCATAAGCACATGGTTATTGGGCAGTAGCTATCTTCAAATAGGATATACTTAAAACTTTTACGTTTATAATCTGTTAGCAGTACCTATGCTAACAGAGTTATATTAAAAAAAAGTTTAAAGGCAGTGAAGGTTTTGAAGATTTTGGTAAGATCTATTATTATAAAACAGCACTCCAAAAGTACTTCGAAAGTTTATTATTTTTAATGGGAATATTCCTTCTCTCTAAATTCCTCTAGGTCCACATTGTTGTGAATGAGATTTGTGTGTTTACATAGAGCAAGAAAGAAACTACTGTTACGAAAGAATAAACGCCTGTCTATTAACATTATGATAGTGGATATTTTGAAATGAAATTACAAAATTCTAAGTCTGTATTCTGTATTTGTAAATAAATCACTTCAAGATATTTTTTCAGTTTATCACATTTTGGGATACCCAGATTATGAAAAAGATGTTTTCCTATTTCCACCAGTCTGTCTGTTGGTGTGAAAACTTAAAAACTCTAGATCAAATAAATGAAATATTGCTTGAAACCGGCTACACTTCCGAGACATTTAAGGCATGGCGAGGGGTAAACCGCTGGGGCATTATGGTGTACAAGCTCTTGGCATTAGTGGCATTATTGGCATTAGGGTGGCATTAGGGTGGCAGTATTGGCATTAGGGTGGCAGTATTGGCATTATGGTGGCATTATTGACATTATGATGGCAGTATTGGCATTATAGTGGCAGTATTGGCATTATGGCGGCATTACCGATGGCATTATTTTGACAGTAATAGCATTCCTGTGGCATTAGTTTAGATTTGGCAACATGTAGTTGCCAAATCTAAACCGCCCCGCCCAGAAATCTTTCTCTGTTTTTTTTCTCTTTCTTTGTTTTCGGGTGTGTTACTTCAGTCGAATTCGAGGATAACCGATAGTAAAACCTTCCTTTGTTGGTTCTTGTGACTTTTTGATACTGTTAAACACTTTTTTTCATTTTTAATTTGTGTATATATTCTGTAGTTTGCAACAAAATACAATTCAATGCAAAATGTATTTTTATACACTATACTTTAAAGTTTAAAAGTCGTTTTACTTAATATTTTGTTTTTTAAATTATTTTATTAATTCATCACAATTACGTAGAAATCTCATTACAGGATACCTCGCAGGACACAATATCATTTTTCCGAGCATTTTTCAGATGACTGCAAACTCCGGCAAGACAAAAATGGAAATCTTTTTATATTATTTTTATCAAGAACACGGTACAGAAATTACACAACGAAACCAACTAGTCTTGTTAATCATCGTGTTTTTACTTAGATAAACGCTACAAATTATCTCTAAGAAATGCAGCAGTCAGGTTTAAATTAAGTTTAGCTGTAGATTTTTTCATTTTTAGTGTTCCGTGAAACGGAACACTAATGGAATCACTTGGTGTCCGTCCGTCCGTCTGTCACAGGCGATTTTCTCTGAAACTATTCGACGTAGAAATTTAAAATATGGTACAGAGATAGAGTGCGATGGCCCAATTATAGACGTGACGTATAAAAAGTTAAATTTTGATTCAGGGGATTAATGTCGGGGGGTAAATTGGGCAATGGAATTTTTTTTTTCAAGGGCGTCGTGTAGGGTGTCAAATGAAAGCTTATTGAAGCACGAATTCAACGATATATATAATGTATTTTTTTATCGCATTTTTTAAACATTTTTCGGGAAAACGCTCAAAGATATCCATTCCAATTGGTTTCATTCACTGCATAATTTTTTCTTATTTCGACTCTCCAGATCTTGCCTCTATTGAATATTTCTATAACCTCAATCAAGAATCGTGGCCTACAAAAAATATCAATTTTTTCTAGACCTAAAATTGCTTCTTGTACAAAAATTTTTGTCCCTCAAGTTTGTACATGTTTATTAAAAGGAAATGGTAGTTTCTGTGTAAAAAGCTAAATTTTATTGTAAATATTTTTTAACTTATGTGTACTTAGATGTTATTTTTATTTTGTAAGTTTTTTTTTTAATTATTAAGACTGATCTTTATGAAATTTTGGTTCCTAAACAAGGGAAGTATTTCAAATAAAATTAATTGTTTAAAAATATTTGTTATTTTATTAGTTTTTCAAAATTTGTATACACTTCTGCCACTGATTTGTCAAGGCCCAGCCCTAACTAACAAAGAATGCTGAAAATTTGCATACAGCTTTAATTTAGTCCCCAAGCGTCCAAAAACACAGGATATTGCAAAAGTCACCCTCCAAGAGGGTAAAATCAATCCCTAAAAATTAAATAATTTTTCAGTTTCAAGCTAAATTTTGGCAAAATATGTTATACAAGAAATAATATACAAGAAATATACAAGGAATATACAAGGAATATACAAGAAATATACAAGAAATATACAAGAAATATACAAGAGATATACAAGAAATATACAAGAAATATACAAGAAATATACAAGAAATAATATACAAGAAATATACAAGAAATATTCAAGAAATATACAAGAAATATACAAGATATATACAGAAATATACAAGAAATATACAAGAAATGTACAAGAAATATACAATAAATATACAAGAAATATACAAGTAATAATATACAAGAAATATACAAGAAATACACATATACAAGGAATACACATATACAAGGAATACACATATACAAGGAATACACAACAAGGAACACACATATACAAGCAAGGAATACAAAAGGATATACATATACAAGCAAGGAATACAAAACATACATACATACATACATACATACAAGAAGTATACAAGAAATATACAAGAAATATTCAAGAAATATACAAGATATATACAGAAATATACAAGAAATATACAAGAAATATACAATAAATATACAAGAAATATACAAGAAATATACAAGTAACATACAAGAAATATACAAGAAATATACAAGAAATACACAAGAAATATACAAGGAATATACAAGAAATATTCAAGAAATATACAAGAAATATACAAGGAATATACAAGAAATATAGAAGAAATATACAAGAAGTATACAAGAAATATACTAGATATATACAGAAATATACAAGAAATATACAAGAAATAATATACAAGAAATATACAAGTAATAATATACAAGAAATATACAAGAAATACACAAGAAATATAGGAATATACAAGAAATATACAAGAAATATACAAGAGATATACAAGAAATGTACGAGAAATATACAAGAAGAATATACAAGTAATAATATACAAGAAATATACAAGAAATATACAAGAAATACACAAGAAATATACAAGGAATATACAAGAAATATACAAGTAATATACAAGAGATATACAGGAAATATACAAGATATATACAGAAATATACAAGAAATATACAATAAATATACAAGAAATATACAAGAAAATACAAGAAATATACAAGAAATACACAAGAAATATACAAGGAATACACAAGAAATATACAAGAAATATACAAGAAATATACAAGAAATATACAAGTAATAATATACAAGAAATATACAAGAAATACACAATATACAAGGAATACACAAGAAATATACAAGAAGTATACAGATATATACAGAAATATACAAGAAATATTCAAGAAATATACAAGAAATATACAAGATATATACAGAAATATACAAGAAATATACAATAAATATACAAGAAATACACAAGAAATATACAAGGAATATACAAGAAATATACAAGAAATATACAAGAGAAATCAAGAAATGTACAAGACGAAGAAAGAAGTATACAAATATACAAGAAATATACAAGATATATATGGAAATATACAAGAAATACACAAGAAATATACAAGAAATATTATACAAGAAATATACAAGAAATATACAAGAAATACACAAGAAATATAGGAATATACAAGAAATATACAAGAAATATACAAGAAATACACAAGAAATATACAAGGAATATACAAGAAATATTCAAGAAATATACAAGAAATAATATACAAGAAATATACAAGAAATATACAAGGAATATACAAGAAATATACAAGAAATATACAAGAAATATACAATAAATATACAAGAAATATACAAGAAATATACAAGTAACATACAAGAAATATACAAGAAATATACAAGAAATACACAAGAAATATACAAGGAATATACAAGAAATATTCAAGAAATATACAAGAAATATACAAGGAATATACAAGAAATATAGAAGAAATATACAAGAAGTATACAAGAAATATACTAGATATATACAGAAATATACAAGAAATATACAAGAAATATACAATAAATATACAAGAAATATACAAGAAATATACAAGTAACATACAAGAAATATACAAGAAATATACAAGAAATACACAAGAAATATACAAGGAATATACAAGAAATATTCAAGAAATATACAAGAAATATACAAGGAATATACAAGAAATATAGAAGAAATATACAAGAAGTATACAAGAAATATACTAGATATATACAGAAATATACAAGAAATATACAAGAAATAATATACAAGAAATATACAAGTAATAATATACAAGAAATATACAAGAAATACACAAGAAATATAGGAATATACAAGAAATATACAAGAAATATACAAGAGATATACAAGAAATGTACGAGAAATATACAAGAAGTATCAAGAAATATACAAGAAGAATATACAAGTAATAATATACAAGAAATATACAAGAAATATACAAGAAATACACAAGAAATATACAAGGAATATACAAGAAATATACAAGTAATATACAAGAGATATACAGGAAATATACAAGATATATACAGAAATATACAAGAAATATACAATAAATATACAAGAAATATACAAGAAAATACAAGAAATATACAAGAAATACACAAGAAATATACAAGGAATACACAAGAAATATACAAGAAATATACAAGAAATATACAAGAAATATACAAGTAATAATATACAAGAAATATACAAGAAATACACAATATACAAGGAATACACAAGAAATATACAAGAAGTATACAGATATATACAGAAATATACAAGAAATATTCAAGAAATATACAAGAAATATACAAGATATATACAGAAATATACAAGAAATATACAATAAATATACAAGAAATACACAAGAAATATACAAGGAATATACAAGAAATATACAAGAAATATACAAGAGAAATCAAGAAATGTACAAGACGAAGAAAGAAGTATACAAATATACAAGAAATATACAAGATATATATGGAAATATACAAGAAATACACAAGAAATATACAAGAAATATACAAGAAATATTATACAAGAAATATACAAGAAATATACAAGAAATACACAAGAAATATAGGAATATACAAGAAATATACAAGAAATATACAAGAAATACACAAGAAATATACAAGGAATATACAAGAAATATTCAAGAAATATACAAGAAATAATATACAAGAAATATACAAGAAATATACAAGGAATATACAAGAAATATACAAGAAATATACAAGAAATATACAATAAATATACAAGAAATATACAAGAAATATACAAGTAACATACAAGAAATATACAAGAAATATACAAGAAATACACAAGAAATATACAAGGAATATACAAGAAATATTCAAGAAATATACAAGAAATATACAAGGAATATACAAGAAATATAGAAGAAATATACAAGAAGTATACAAGAAATATACTAGATATATACAGAAATATACAAGAAATATACAAGAAATAATATACAAGAAATATACAAGTAATAATATACAAGAAATATACAAGAAATACACAAGAAATATAGGAATATACAAGAAATATACAAGAAATATACAAGAGATATACAAGAAATGTACAAGAAATATACAAGAAGTATCAAGAAATATACAAGATATATACAGAAATATACAAGAAATATACAAGAAATATACAAGAAATACACAAGAAATATACAAGGAATACACAAGAAATATACAAGAAATATACAAGAAATATACAAGTAATAATATACAAGAAATATACAAGAAATACACAATATACAAGGAATACACAAGAAATATACAAGAAGTATACAGATATATACAGAAATATACAAGAAATATTCAAGAAATATACAAGAAATATACAAGATATATACAGAAATATACAAGAAATATACAAGAAATATACAAGAAATATACAAGAAATACACAAGATATATACAAGGAATATACAAGAAATATACAAGAAATATACAAGAGAAATCAAGAAATGTACAAGAAGAAGAAAGAAGTATACAAATATACAAGAAATATACAAGATATATATGGAAATATACAAGAAATACACAAGAAATATAGAAGAAATATACAAGAAATATTATACAAGAAATACACAAGAAATATAGGAATATACAAGAAATATACAAGAAATATACAAGAAATACACAAGAAATATACAAGGAATATACAAGAAATATTCAAGAAATATACAAGAAATAATATACAAGAAATATACAAGAAATATACAAGGAATATACACGAAATATACAAGAAATATACAAGGAATACAAGAAATACACAAGAAATATACAAGAAATAATATACAAGAAATATACAAGAAATATACAAGGAATACAAGAAATACACAAGGAATATACAAGAAATATACAAGTAATAATATACAAGAAATATACAAGAAATATACAAGAAATATACAAGAAATATACAAGAAATATACAAGGAATACACAAGAAATATACAAAAATATACAAGAAGTATACAAGAAATATACAAGATATATACAGAAATATACAAGAAATATTCAAGAAATATACAAGAAATATACAAGATATATACAGAAATATACAAGAAATATACAAGTAATAATATACAAGAAATATACAAGAAGTATACAAGAAATATACAAGATATATACAGAAATATACAAGAAATATTCAAGAAATATACAAGAAATACACATATACAAGGAATACACATATACAAGGAATACACAACAAGGAATACACATATACAAGCAAGGAATACAAAAGGATATACAAGAAGTATACATACATACAAGAAGTATACAAGAAATATACAAGATATATACAGAAATATACAAGAAATATACAATAAATATACAAGAAATATACAAGTAACATACAAGAAATATACAAGAAATATACAAGAAATACACAAGAAATATACAAGGAATATACAAGAAATATTCAAGAAATATACAAGAAATATACAAGTAACATACAAGAAATATACAAGAAATATACAAGAAATACACAAGAAATATACAAGGAATATACAAGAAATATTCAAGAAATATACAAGAAATATACAAGGAATATACAAGAAATATAGAAGAAATATACAAGAAGTATACAAGAAATATACTAGATATATACAGAAATACACAAGTAATAATATACAAGAAATACACAAGAAATATAGGAATATACAAGAAATATACAAGTAATAATATACAAGAAATATACAAGAAATACACAATATACAAGGAATACACAAGAAATATACAAGAAGTATACAGATATATACAGAAATATACAAGAAATATTCAAGAAATATTCAAGAAATATACAAGATATATACAGAAATATACAAGAAATATACAAGTAATAATATACAAGAAATATACAAGAAATACACAAGAAATATACAAGGATTATACAAGAAATATACAAGAAATATACAAGAAATATACAAGAGAAATCAAGAAATGTACAAGAAGAAGAAAGAAGTATACAAATATACAAGAAATATACAAGATATATATGGAAATATACAAGAAATACACAAGAAATATACAAGAAATATACAAGAAATATTATACAAGAAATATACAAGAAATATACAAGAAATACACAAGAAATATAGGAATATACAAGAAATATACAAGAAATACACAAGAAATATACAAGGAATATACAAGAAATATTCAAGAAATATACAAGAAATAATATACAAGAAATATACAAGAAATATACAAGGAATATACAAGAAATATACAAGAAATATACAAGGAATACAAGAAATACACAAGAAATATACAAGAAATAATATACAAGAAATATACAAGAAATATACAAGGAATACAAGAAATACACAAGGAATATACAAGAAATATACAAGTAATAATATACAAGAAATATACAAGAAATATACAAGAAATATACAAGAAATATACAAGAAATATACAAGGAATACACAAGAAATATACAAAAATATACAAGAAGTATACAAGAAATATACAAGATATATACAGAAATATACAAGAAATATTCAAGAAATATACAAGAAATATACAAGATATATACAGAAATATTCAAGAAATATACAAGTAATAATATACAAGAAATATACAAGAAGTATACAAGAAATATACAAGATATATACAGAAATATACAAGAAATATTCAAGAAATATACAAGAAATACACATATACAAGGAATACACATATACAAGGAATACACAACAAGGAATACACATATACAAGCAAGGAATACAAAAGATATACAAGAAGTATACATACATACAAGAAGTATACAAGAAATATACAAGATATATACAGAAATATACAAGAAATATACAATAAATATACAAGAAATATACAAGTAACATACAAGAAATATACAAGAAATATACAAGAAATACACAAGAAATATAGAAGGAATATACAAGAAATATTCAAGAAATATACAAGAAATATACAAGTAACATACAAGAAATATACAAGAAATATACAAGAAATACACAAGAAATATACAAGGAATATACAAGAAATATTCAAGAAATATACAAGAAATATACAAGGAATATACAAGAAATATAGAAGAAATATACAAGAAGTATACAAGAAATATACTAGATATATACAGAAATACACAAGTAATAATATACAAGAAATACACAAGAAATATAGGAATATACAAGAAATATACAAGAAATATACAAGAGATATACAACGAATATACAAGAAATATACAAGAAATATACAAGAAATATACAATAAATATACAAGGAATATACAAGAAATATACAAGAAATATACAAGAAATACACAAGAATATACAAGAAGTATACAAGAAATATACAAGATATATACAGAAATATACAAGAAATACACAAGAAATATACAAGAAATATACAAGAAATATACAAGAAATATACAAGAAATATACAAGAAATATACAAGAAATACACAAGAAATATACAAGGAATACACAAGAAATATACAAGAAGTATACAAGAAATATACAAGAAGTATACAAGAAATATACAAGATATATACAGAAATATACAAGAAATATTCAAGAAATATACAAGAAATACACAAGAAATATACAAGGAATATACAAGAAATATACAAGAGATATACAAGAAATATACAAGAAAAATACAAGAAATATACAAGGAATATACAAGAAATATACAAGAAATATACAAGAGATATACAAGAAATATACAAGAAAAATACAAGAAATAATATACAAGAAATAATATACAAGAAATATACAAGTAATAATATACAAGAAATATACAAGAAATACCATCGGCGTCTAAAGAGAAGTGATACTGGATTTAAAGGTTTGGAGGTTGGGAGGGGAGGGGAAAATGTCTGCAGGCAGTTTGTTCCATAATCTGGAGACCTACATAGTAATTGTATATTTCTTGTATATTTCGTGTATATTTCGTGTATATTTCTTGTATATCTCGTATATTTCTTGTATATTTCTTGTATATTTCTTGTATATTTCTGTATATTTCTTGTATAATTCTTGTATATTTCTTGTATATTATTACTTGTATATTTCTTGTATACTTATATGTTCTCCTTGTGTATTTCCTGTATATTTCTTCTATATTATTTCTTGTATATTTCTTGTATATTTCTTGTGTATTTCTTGTATATTTCTGTATATATCTAGTATATTTCTTGTATATTTCTTGTATACTTCTTGTACATTTCTTGTATATCTCTTGTATATTTCTTGTATATTCCTTGTATATACAAGGCACTGAGGCTTGTCTACGTGAAAAAACTAAATAGCAAAAATACTAGTTTTTAACTATGTTTAAAAACTAATAAATAAAAGATTTTCCCGATAATTACAGGCGATTAACGTGAAGTGCAAACACTGTGATAATTATTGTCACATTCTTGGCTAAAATACCAAGGTCGTGCGACCATGGCTTAGTTAAACAAGAGCGCGCCCGATTCGTGAACTCCACCCAGACGACTTAAGGGCGTCAACGCCTTCTTGGTCTATATAACATCGTGATTTTTGATGACCACATTTTTGCTTCAACGAGGCTACATGAAGAGTACTGAAAGAGTACTGGTCAGTACTGGTAGTACTTTTGTATAACACCTTGATCCTGCTGGCAGGGCGCATGTAAAATTTTCGTTTCTTTTTATAAATATTTTCTGTAATACCAACATATATAAAGAAATAGGCAATGACTTTAACAATAAATTCTGAACACAATAAACTTAACCTGTTAAGGTTAACAGGTTAGTACTACACTAACGTAGGTACGTTAGTGTAGAATAATGGATTTTGAATAGTGTAGTGTGTATCTAGTGGGAAAAGTCCAACATTCCCTGACGACTCAGTAGATTGCTGGTCGAGGTAGTTCGGATTTTGTAATAATTATAGACACAGCTGACACATTAACAGATTTTTATTTTTTTAAGCTTATAAATTTTTCGGAACAAATATCTTGTTTGGTTAGTAAATCAGCAGTCAAACTTGAGATTTCCCCAGTTTAAAAATATTACTAATTAGTAATTAGTAACTATTATTATTATTGTTAAAAAAGTTTGTGGTAGAAGTGTATTCTGAACAGGCCAATACCATATAATTGTTATGCAGAGAAACAGCGTTTTTCATGGGAATGCTGATTCAAAAAACTGGGGACCTGAATACTACACAATTATTCCTCTGATGCCTTCGCTCAACCAGGCCAATATAATAATAATAATAATTTTATTGTGCCAAAGTTCACAAAACGACAAAATACGCTGTATATTAGTGTTCTAAACCTACAGTTGATATGAACAATATAATCAGTGCCTTGCCAATTCCACCTTTTGCTACATTTGTTTGTTACTGCAGACTTAGAATTTTGTAATTTCATTTCAAAATATCCACTATCATAATGTTAATAGACAGGCGTTTATTCTTTCGTAACAGTAGTTTCTTTCTTGCTCTATGTGGAAACACACAAACCTCATTCACAACAATGTGGACCTAGAGGAATTTAGAGAGAAGGAATATTCCCATTAAAAATAATAAACTTTCGAAGTACTTTTGGAGTGCTGTTTTATATATACCAAAATCTTCGAAACCTTCAAAAGGACACTGTATTTGTTGCAAAAATTCAATGAATAATTTATTCGGCATGAATTTCTTACTCTAGAGAGAACCAAAATAGGTCAAAGTAAAAAAGAAAATATGGGGAGACCCATATTATTATTATTTAATAATAATAATAATAATAATTTATTGGCGTCATATACGCACACACAGTCATAAAATAAAATAAAATTTAACATTACACTTCTTTCTCTGTAAGATACAAACACTATTTAAACATAATATAATATACAAGAAATATACAAGAAATATACAAGAAATATACAAGAAATATACAAGAAATATACAAGGAATACACAAGAAATATACAAAAATATACAAGAAGTATACAAGAAATATACAAGATATATACAGAAATATACAAGAAATATTCAAGAAATATACAAGAAATATACAAGATATATACAGAAATACACAAGAAATATACAAGTAATAATATACAAGAAATATACAAGAAGTATACAAGAAATATACAAGATATATACAGAAATATACAAGAAATATTCAAGAAATATACAAGAAATACACATATACAAGGAATACACATATACAAGGAATACACAACAAGGAATACACATATACAAGCAAGGAATACAAAAGATATACAAGAAGTATACATACATACAAGAAGTATACAAGAAATATACAAGATATATACAGAAATATACAAGAAATATACAATAAATATACAAGAAATATACAAGTAACATACAAGAAATATACAAGAAATATACAAGAAATACACAAGAAATATAGAAGGAATATACAAGAAATATTCAAGAAATATACAAGAAATATACAAGTAACATACAAGAAATATACAAGAAATATACAAGAAATACACAAGAAATATACAAGGAATATACAAGAAATATTCAAGAAATATACAAGAAATATACAAGGAATATACAAGAAATATAGAAGAAATATACAAGAAGTATACAAGAAATATACTAGATATATACAGAAATACACAAGTAATAATATACAAGAAATACACAAGAAATATAGGAATATACAAGAAATATACAAGAAATATACAAGAGATATACAACGAATATACAAGAAATATACAAGAAATATACAAGAAATATACAATAAATATACAAGGAATATACAAGAAATCTACAAGAAATATACAAGAAATACACAAGAATATACAAGAAGTATACAAGAAATATACAAGATATATACAGAAATATACAAGAAATACACAAGAAATATACAAGAAATATACAAGAAATATACAAGAAATATACAAGAAATATACAAGAAATATACAAGAAATACACAAGAAATATACAAGGAATACACAAGAAATATACAAGAAGTATACAAGAAATATACAAGAAGTATACAAGAAATATACAAGATATATACAGAAATATACAAGAAATATTCAAGAAATATACAAGAAATATACAAGATATATACAGAAATATACAAGAAATATACAAGTAATATACAAGAAATATACAAGAAATACACAAGAAATATACAAGAAATATACAAGAAATATACAAGAGATATACAAGAAATATACAAGAAAAATACAAGAAATATACAAGGAATATACAAGAAATATACAAGAAATATACAAGAGATATACAAGAAATATACAAGAAAAATACAAGAAATAATATACAAGAAATAATATACAAGAAATATACAAGTAATAATATACAAGAAATATACAAGAAATACACAAGAAATATACAAGGAATATACAAGAAATATACAAGAGATATACAAGAAATGTACAAGAAGTATACAAGAAATATACAAGAAATATACTAGATATATACAGAAATATACAAGAAATACACAAGAAATATACAAGAAATATACAAGAAATAATATACAAGAAATATACAGGAAATACACAAGGAGAACATATAAGTATACAAGAAATATACAAGTAATAATATACAAGAAATATACAAGAATTATACAAGAAATATACAGAAATATACAAGAAATATACAAGAAATATACAAGAAATATACGAGATATACAAGAAATATACACGAAATATACACGAAATATACAAGAAATATACAATTACTATGTAGGTCTCCAGATTATGGAACAAACTGCCTGCAGACATTTTCCCCTCCCCTCCCAACCTCCAAACCTTTAAATCCAGTATCACTTCTCTTTAGACGCCGATGGTAAGTTAGCACTGAGGCTTGTCTACGTGAAAAAACTAAATAGCAAAAATACTAGTTTTTAACTATGTTTAAAAACTAATAAATAAAAGATTTTCCCGATAATTACAGGCGATTAACGTGAAGTGCAAACACTGTGATAATTATTGTCACATTCTTGGCTAAAATACCAAGGTCGTGCGACCATGGCTTAGTTAAACAAGAGCGCGCCCGATTCGTGAACTCCACCCAGACGACTTAAGGGCGTCAACGCCTTCTTGGTCTATATAACATCGTGATTTTTGATGACCACATTTTTGCTTCAACGAGGCTACATGAAGAGTACTGAAAGAGTACTGGTCAGTACTGGTAGTACTTTTGTATAACACCTTGATCCTGCTGGCAGGGCGCATGTAAAATTTTCGTTTCTTTTTATAAATATTTTCTGTAATACCAACATATATAAAGAAATAGGCAATGACTTTAACAATAAATTCTGAACACAATAAACTTAACCTGTTAAGGTTAACAGGTTAGTACTACACTAACGTAGGTACGTTAGTGTAGAATAATGGATTTTGAATAGTGTAGTGTGTATCTAGTGGGAAAAGTCCAACATTCCCTGACGACTCAGTAGATTGCTGGTCGAGGTAGTTCGGATTTTGCAATAATTATAGACACAGCTGACACATTAACAGATTTTTATTTTTTTAAGCTTATAAATTTTTCGGAACAAATATCTTGTTTGGTTAGTAAATCAGCAGTCAAACTTGAGATTTCCCCAGTTTAAAAATATTACTAATTAGTAATTAGTAACTATTATTATTATTGTTAAAAAAGTTTGTGGTAGAAGTGTATTCTGAACAGGCCAATACCATATAATTGTGATGCAGAGAAACAGCGTTTTTCATGGGAATGCTGATTCAAAAAACTGGGGACCTGAATACTACACAATTATTCCTCTGATGCCTTCGCTCAACCAGGCCAATATAATAATAATAATAATTTTATTGTGCCAAAGTTCACAAAACGACAAAATACGCTGTATATTAGTGTTCTAAACCTACAGTTGATATGAACAATATAATCAGTGCCTTGCCAATTCCACCTTTTGCTACATTTGTTTGTTACTGCAGACTTAGAATTTTGTAATTTCATTTCAAAATATCCACTATCATAATGTTAATAGACAGGCGTTTATTCTTTCGTAACAGTAGTTTCTTTCTTGCTCTATGTGGAAACACACAAACCTCATTCACAACAATGTGGACCTAGAGGAATTTAGAGAGAAGGAATATTCCCATTAAAAATAATGAACTTTCGAAGTACTTTTGGAGTGCTGTTTTATATATACCAAAATCTTCGAAACCTTCAAAAGGACACTGTATTTGTTGCAAAAATTCAATGAATAATTTATTCGGCATGAATTTCTTACTCTAGAGAGAACCAAAATAGGTCAAAGTAAAAAAGAAAATATGGGGAGACCCATATTATTATTATTTAATAATAATAATAATAATAATTTATTGGCGTCATATACGCACACACAGTCATAAAATAAAATAAAATTTAACATTACACTTCTTTCTCTGTAAGATACAAACACTATTTAGTTAACAAACTGAATCAAACAAGTAACAATAAGGACCAATTATTAGAATGACATTTGGCAATATAGTCAAACATACATTTATTACAAACACAGTTAATGCAATAATTCAAAGTCCCTAAAATTTAAGTACTCGTCAATACTATAGAATGCCTGACTGATTATAAAATCCTTGACCTTCCTTTTAAACGTGAATAAGGGCAGGTCACGTATCACAACAGGTAGATTATTATAAAAAGTTACTCCCCTCTGGGCCAGGGCCATCTCTGGAGTCGTCTAAATACAGGCACAAGCCCTTGCTTGTTGCCGGTGTCATGATGGTGAACTTCCTCATGTCTCTGGTGTTCACTGAGATGCCGTTTAACAAAAAGCAGGCTCTCCAAGACGAACAGGGAAGGCAGAGTATTAGGTATACATATTAGGTATACAGAAATTAAGACAGAATTAAATTATCATTCATAAGCACATGGTTATTGGGCAGTAGCTATCTTCAAATAGGATATACTTAAAACTTTTACGTTTATAATCTGTTAGCAGTACCTATGCTAACAGAGTTATATTAAAAAAAAGTTTAAAGGCAGTGAAGGTTTTGAAGATTTTGGTAAGATCTATTATTATAAAACAGCACTCCAAAAGTACTTCGAAAGTTTATTATTTTTAATGGGAATATTCCTTCTCTCTAAATTCCTCTAGGTCCACATTGTTGTGAATGAGATTTGTGTGTTTACATAGAGCAAGAAAGAAACTACTGTTACGAAAGAATAAACGCCTGTCTATTAACATTATGATAGTGGATATTTTGAAATGAAATTACAAAATTCTAAGTCTGCAGTAACAAACAAATGTAGCAAAAGGTGGAATTGGCAAGGCACTGATTATACTGTTCATATCAACTGTAGGTTTAGAACACTAATATGCAGCACATGAGTGTATTTTGTCGTTTTGTGAACTTTGGCACAATAAAATTATTATTATTATTATATTGGCCCGGTTGAGCGAAGGCATCAGAGAAATAATTGTGTAGTATTCAGGTCCCCAGTTTTTTGAATCAGCATTCCCATGAAAAACGCTGTTTCTCTGCATCACAATTATATGGTATTGGCCTGTTCAGAATACACTTCTACCACAAACTTTTTTAACAATAATAATAATAGTTACTAATTACTAATTAGTAATATTTTTAAACTGGGGAAATCTCAAGTTTGACTGCTGATTTACTAACCAAACAAGATATTTGTTCCGAAAATTTTATAAGCTTAAAAAAATAAAAATCTGTTAATGTGTCAGCTGTGTCTATAATTATTACAATTATACAAAATCCGAATATTTACATCACTACCTCGACCAGCAATCTACTGAGTCGTCAGGGAATGTTGGACTTTTCCCACTAGATCACACTACACTATTCAAAATTCATTATTCTACACTAACGTAGGTTAACAGGTTAAGTTTATTGTGTTCAGAATTTATTGTTAAAGTCATTGCCTATTTCTTTATATATGTTGGTATTACAGAAAATATTTATAAAAAGATAGGAAAAAAAATCTAAACAAACCCAAAACAACGAAAATTTTACATGCGCCCTGCCAGCAGGATCAAGGTGTTATACAAAAGTACTACCAGTACTTGCTCTTTCAGTACTCTTCATGTAGCCTCGTTGAAGCAAAAATGTGGTCATCAAAAGTTCACGATGTTATATAGTCCAAGAAGGCGTTGACGCCCTTAAGTCGTCTGGGTGGAGTTCACGAATCGGGCGCGCTCATGTTTAACTAAGCCATGGTCGCACGACCTTGGTATTTTAGCCAAGAATGTGACAATAATTATCACAGTATTTGCACTTCACGTTAATCGCCTGTAATTATCGGGAAAATCTTTTATTTATTAGTTTTTAAACACAGTTAAAAACTAGTTTCAAAACTTACTGTTTATTTTTGCTATTTAGTTTTTTCTTAATGCGGTACTGCCCACGTAGACAAGCCTAAGTGCTAACGTACCATCGGCGTCTAAAGAGAAGGGAAATGCAACCCACTGATACTGGATTTAAAGGATTGGAGGTTGGGAGGGGAGGGGAAAATGTCTGCAGGCAGTTTGTTCCATAATCTGGAGACCTAGGTATGAATGACACAAACAAGGATACCGTGCTGTTGGCAAAACAAAAAATAGGACATGGGACTATTATTAGAAAAGCAGGTTCTGGCCCCCCTAAAATTTCTACTGAAGATCAAGATAGAAGACTGCTTAATTATCTAAGGGATCATCCATTCGAAACTGCAATAAAAGCGAAAGAGGAGACGAACTTTCCAGGTTCTGCAAATACTGCTAGAGACAGGGTTCGAAATTCCGATATACGAAGTCGTTGTGCTGCTAATAAAATATTTTTAATGGAGGATTTTGGAGGATTTGGAGGATTTTAAACAGGTTAGGTTAGAATTTGCATATGAATATTTAAATCAGAATAATTTCTGGGAAACAATTATATTTTCTGATAAGAAAACTTTTCAATCATGTAATAATGGGAGAATTTGGGTTTATAGGCCATCCGGCAGGCGGTATTGTCACGCTAGGGGTCGTCGGGGTTGATAAATTAGGCTGCGGTTTACCAAAACACTTATATTGATACCAGGTACAACCACAATAATACACTTACGTCACTAAGTTGGGTAGCGTAGGGGGCAGCTTGTATCGGAGTACTCGGTCAGCCTAAAGACTAGCGTCTACGGATCCCACACTAAAAATTTTGCTTTCAGGTTTTTAGCTTTACTATCGCGCAGGTGCATCTAAGGTTGCATACGTTTCTGTTTTGGTTTGGTTAGGTGCAATTATTGCATAGTGAAAAACCATTGTAAAAGCTAGAGCTATTATTTATTTATTTAAAGGTACTTTTCATGAAATATGTAAATGTTGTTGTCTAACTGTGGTAGCAGGTTGTCTAGTTGTTTATTTAATTAATTATTAAACCAACTGTAGTTGTAGCAGATATTTTGAAGTATAATCTGTATGATATTAAAATGTTTTAGGGAATTATTACATTATACAAGGCCGTCCCTATACGGCGTGCAGCGTGTGCCCCGCACAAAGGCAGCAATGGATAGGGGCGGTAAAATCAGTTAATAAGGAATTTTTTTAACTTTAGAATAATAGTTTATTATGCAATGAGCACTTAATGTTAGCTATTAATATTGAATTGAAATATCCACCCAACATTATTACGTCAATTTTATTGTTGTCAGCTTCTTATTTTTCTTAATGCCAATGTCATAATCAGAGCTAGGCAAACTACTTGAAAAAAGTAGTGGAGTATTACTACTAACTACTTTATCAAAAAAGTAGTTTAACTACTTGGTAGTTAAACTACTTCTTCAAAAAAGTAGTTAGAATACTAACTACTAAGTAGTTAGACTACTAACTACCTACTAAGTAGTTAGAAGTTCAATATTTAACTACAAACCAAACCAGACATGTACCGTTGTGGCTCAAAAAACCAGTGGCGTAGCTGTACTTACAAAAATGATTAAAAAAAGGACTTGAACCTATAACAAATAAAAAAATTTAAAATAAAATATTTTTTATTATTTAAACTTTATTGTAAAGTTAACTGTCCACTGACTTAAATTTGATCATCAATTATTAACACAGTTCCTTTTTGGTACAAAAATACAAAACTAAATCATATTAGGTAAAAGGAATACGAGGTATTTAAAAATCAAAAATTTTGATTTCTTGAAAACTTTTAAAACCTGAAAATTCTATATTAGGTTTGCTTATCGCTTACTGGACTGGAAACGTCAGACGAGAAATTTCCGAGAACTTGTTCTAACGAGATTTTTGGCACGCGTCAACGTACACGTCATGTAATGACGTAATATAGAGGGATGTAGTTAAATATTTTTAAAAGTAGTTAAATTACACCAAAATAGTTAAAATATCTTAAGTAGTTAGCACTGAGTAGTTAACTACTTTTTGCGAATATTTTATGCAGACTTAAAATATTCGAGTATAACTACTAGGAGAAAAAAGTAGTAAGAATACGACTACTTTTACAGAAAAAGTAGTTAACTACTGCCTAGGTGTGGTCACAATAAGGAGACTTAGACATTTTATTATTTTTTAATTCTTTTAAGTCCAAAATTCGGTCTACTATAGTATTAACAGTTTATATATCTAGGTCGTAATGGAGACATTTACTGTAGTAAACTAAAGATTTTTTAAAATAGAACATTGGAAAAATTTATATACTAGTTTTATTTCTTTTTTTTTCTTATTATAAAACACCAATACTAAATGGTCAAACAGTTTGTGACTTCAAATGTCCAGACTGCGATGTAAAGCATAAAATACATATTACATTATCTACTTTTTTAAATGCCCTTGTATTACAAAACTAGTAATTTTCAACGCTTGCCCGTATAATGTGACAACGAAAACGCCAAAACAGAAGCGTATGCAACCACAGATGCACAAAGCAAAATTTTTAGTGTGGGATCTGTAGACGCTTGTGCCTAACTGGCTGGCGCTAATTGTACCGTTCGTGCGGCACCACAGTGACGCCTCTGTCGGGACGCGACAGTAGCGCGCTCCCAGTCGGGACACGACGCCTTCCTTTGCATCTCGCTGGTACGCTTTTTATATGAACCCCTCAAGAACAGTTTATACAAACAGTACAACTGGTCAGGGTTCATAAAATAAAGGCGAGGCCAGCGATATGCAATTGCAGCACGTAGAGTGGTTTCCGAAATGTTAAATAAATAATATCAAAAATATATAGAAATTTGGAAAAAATGATGAATATCTGGTGAAATATGACAGTATGATGACATATACACCCATCTTTAGTGACAAAATCCATACTGTCTGTCATGAATGATTTTGTGTTTTTCTAGATATTTTAGAATTTGCAAGTTGATGACTTTCTTCATAACTTTGCTGACAACAGAGAGAAGACAGATGGTCTATAATTGGGTGGAAGAGACCCGGATTCTTTCTTCGGGACAGGCTGCAAATGAGCAGTCTTCCAGCACTCTGGGAAGACACTCTTGTCATAGGAGATCTGGAAAAGACGAGTTAAGATTGGTGCCAGTTCTAGAGCGCTTTTTTAGAACAATTGCTGGTGTGCCATCCAGACCGGAGGACTTTTTGGAACGCAACGAAACCTCAATAGTTCACCAAATAATATTTTTACCAATAGGAATTTAAAATCTATATTGCTGAACGTCTTTTCATATTTCGTAATCATAAATTTTAAAACAATGCATAATTGTTTACATTTTTGGACAAAAGCCAACTAAAAGACTAGTTATTATTAATTCATCGCTTTTAAAAAAAATACTTCGTAATTGTAATTGCAAAACAATGTCTTTTGATATTCTCTAGGGAACTATAATTGTTGGTGGTCAAATATAAAGCTTTAACGTTACGTAAAAGGTTTCTACCAAGTCGCAAAAATTCACTGATTGACTTTTTCTGTGGGCTTCTCATTGACTGTTAAATACTACAAAGAAGAGAATATTAAGACTCCCATATGACCAGTGTTGTTTGATAAGAATTATTCTGTTATTTTGTATGCTTTATTTATTATACTATATGTAGTATAATAAATAAAGCATACAAAATAATAGAATAATTCTTATCAAACAACACTGGTCATATGGGAGTCTTAATATTCTCTTCTTTGTAGTATTTAACAGTCAATGAGAAGCCCACAGAAAAAGTCAATCAGTTGCGCGGGTGAAAGCTATGGCTTTCACCCGCGGCTTAGTTAGCGTATAAGTTATACAGGGTGCCCGAAAAGTCTTAGTATGGGCAAATATCTTTGCTATTAGTAAAGGTAGATACAACAAATTTAAGGTGTATCTTATTGGTTAATAAATCTACTTTTTTATGTAATTTAACTTTTTCAGCCCCCTTGAGGGGTGACGCTAGGGAGTTGCGGTCAAAAATTGCAAAAATTCAATGTTCTTTTGTGTTGCACGAAACTGCACTAACCTGCACTGATTTTTTGAATGGGTGTCTTTTACAAAAAAAAGTGTAGGTGAGTGCAGTTACACGCAACACAAAAACGCAAACCTATAGAGTAACAAACAAACGTTAATAAATCTACTTTTTTATGTAATTTAACTTTTTCAGCCCCCTTGAGGGGTGACGCTAGGGAGTTGAGGTCAAAAATTGCAAAAATTCAATGTTCTTTTGTGTTGCACGAAACTGCACTAACCTGCACTGATTTTTTTAATGGGTGTCTTTTACAAAAAAAAAGTGTAGGTGAGTGCAGTTACACGCAACACAAAAACGCAAACCTATAGAGTAACAAACAAACATATTTTCGCGCTTAGAAAATAGATAAGGAGGTAATGATAGAAGAACGACAGCTATCTAGGTACATACATACACAGAATAACCGCGGATGGGGTTTAGAATAGAAGAGGACAAATCAACCAAATTTTGCAAGATTCGTTAAAATGTCACTCCTAATAAAAGTTTTTGCTTGTACAATAAATCAGATTCACCCAATGAAAAATTTAATTTCTTTTACAAAGAGCAAAAAGAAGTACTTGTAAGAGTAAGCATACTGTGTTTATCACTTTCTACCAAAAGAACAAATATAAAATATGTCTTAAATTAAGCCATAAGACGAAGTACAAAACTTCATTAAAAATTTTAAATTATTAAAAGTCGCGAATTTTATCATATTATTTTTTTAAAGTCCCAACTATTCTCTCTCACATCTTTAACCAGAGTACTAGTTTTTACATATTAAACAATAATGACATCTATGGACATGTTTGTCAATGTCTTTATTAAATGAAGCAATTATTTAATATAAAATACGTATAAAAAATTAAATTTTCATAACGTGAAATCTTATTTATTTTACAAGCAAAAGCTTTTATTACGAGTGACATTTTTATATATTTTGCAAAATTTCGTCCATTTGTCCTCTTCTAACATACTATATATGTAAATGTATCTAGAAATACTTATTTTTACAATTGTCTTTGTAGGTGGATTATAATGTAATTTAAAAATAATAAAATAAATATCCGGTTTGTGGGAGTGGCATTTCATTTATTTAAATTAATTATTCCTAACGCACTCTTAAAAATATGTTGGTAGTGATAACTAAAATTTAGTCAATACAGCCTTTTCTTTTTGTGAAAACGGAATCTAAGTCATCGTAACTAATACAAAATTGTTGCAGTTGTACTAGTTAAAACAGCTAAATATATCAACTAAAGAAGCATTTAATTTTAGTCGCAGTAACTAATGGTTGGGTTCAAACTAACTGAAATATATGTTATTGATACTAAGATTTATGTTGTCACTCTAATTTAGATTAATTTTTCTAACATAGACGAAGGTTGTTATGACCTATTTTATTAGTAAGCAGAATTAAAAAATTTAGTTAAAACAGCTAAATATGTTAACTCAAGAAACATTAAATTTTAGTTGCATGAACTAATGGTTTCTCAGGTATGACCAATAAAACTCAATACGTTTAAAATAAAATTATATTCAGATTATATTTATGTTACATAAAAGAGCTTTCATACAGAACTAAACTTAAATTCCACTTGAACCTATAGGCCCCCAAAGGTAAACATTCGTCTCGCTGACAGGCACCACTATGCCTTCAATTTATGACCATAAGCATCTCATGTAGAGCTGGAGCAATTCGTTCCTAACATTCGGCCATATTGCCATTGTTTCGCCCTCGAAACACCATGTTTTTGTCGTCGGCACAGGCCAAGTGTTTTACCTGTGAAAAACAACAATGTAAGAAATTTCAAGGATTCCAAAATGTATATCTCTGTTCCTAGTTACAGGACCCATACCAAATTTATTGGTTTTAATAGTGAGCCCACTGGAAATGATTTGATAAAGAACAAAAAAATTGTAATTTGCGAAAAAAAGTTGAATTTTTGGTGTGCCCCTCCTAAGAAAAAAATGAACACGTCTAGGAATTTTATTTATTACTTTTTCTAAAGAAATTTTACATCATTTTGTCCACAGTTTTTAAATTTTGAAAGAAAAAAATGTGTTTGATTGGGTTTGATTTATTTACTTACTTTTACAAAATATAATACAATAAAATGAATCAGTTATAGTTTTTAGTGGGGTTGAAAAAATAACTACTTACCTTTAAGCTCGAATATCACGAATAAAAACAACATTAAAGCCCGTACTTGCAACGTTTAATGGAAAACACGGCGCAATATCGCAGCAGCCAAAAATAAAAATGTCGGATCAACCCGCTAACTAACTGACTTACTGATGCTACCACTCACGTAGGTATGGATGGGGAAGCACCCGGCCCGTGCTCACAACTAAGAAGGCATTGCTGCCAAGTTAAATTATTAGTCAATAATGCTAAGAAGTTTGTTGTGACAACTAAATCGTTTTAGCGTCCCTAAGTTTTCGTATAGGTAATCACGAATGGTTTTTTTATTTAATGGAAATGTGAGCGAAGTTGTTATAACTATTTAATAAGTTGATAATAAAATTAAATCTCAAGTAACAAAATAAATATTTTGTCCCAACTAATATCATGCAACTTATTTTCTTGTGTTGTAGTGACTGTTTTTAAATGTAAGGAAAACTTATAAAGCCAATATTTTTGCTATTTTAACTAAAAATACTTAGTTCCAACAACTTAAGTATTGCAACAAATGAAAATAAGTTAGGAACGCCAACTCATTTTTAAGAGTGCGTGATCCTGTTTAAATTATGGAATTTATCTATATAATGAGAAACAAACACTACCTATTGATCGACATTTAAGCACGTTTAAGCAAATTAAGATGAAAATAAAATGTATCTATCGTAATATCTCTAGTGCTGGGTAAGAGGGACTTAAGTCAGAAATTTCCAGAAAATGAAGTTAAAGATTTCATTACTGTTTGTAAATCTGAACACAATTTAATTCTGTTAGTATTTACTGCATGTTTTTTTTATTAAGGATATGGGTTTATTAAAGGTAAATACTAACTAATTGGTCCTAAAGTCTGGAGTTAGCAAAACTTAGGTCAGTACTAGGGGTATTAATCCCGGGGTCCCGGGATCCCGGAGTATAAACCGGACTCGAAAACCCCGGGATCGATTAATATTTTCGTGATTAGTCTCGAAATGTTCTTTAGCGACACCGACAGCGATGAAGACACTGATGGTATGGAATAAGATGGAAGTTTCGGAAAAAAGTGACTTTTTGCAAGTAATTATTATCAATAATCATGACCTCCACATATTTTATTTCCCCAAATTTTCCCCACCTGTGATTTTTCCCCAAAATTGCGAAAAAATTCCCCAATCTGGCAAGCCTGTCAAACATCTAAAATATTAAAAATGACATTACATACAATCTATCAAAATAATTATTTTACAACCTTCATTTTTGCATATTATATTATTTTAATGCAAAAATTGATTTGCAATGGGCTTGATTAAGTATATATGCTAAGGATATTGTTTAAATCTTTTTAAAGGTTAGTCGCATTGTTCAATAAGTTAAACAATACATGTTTCTTTAAATATTTAGTTATTATTAAAATTTTATAGTAATATGACCTAAAGATTTCTGGATAACTTTTAAACAACACACTTATTTTTATCGGATCGCTTCCTCCTGTATAATTTCCACCGCACGTCACTGCCGTGTAGGCTGAAAAGTGGTTAATTACGGCTGTATTCTCACCTTGATTAAAGCTTAACATTAAAACGAAGAAAAACTACCCAAGATAATGTTATTAAACTAAAAGTAATTAAATGTGAAATAAGAGGCCATCAACTCTTTATTAGGTATTGAGGAGTGGCATGAGAAAATTACATAAAAACTGAAAATCCGAAATGGAAAATGGTATTTTTAATGCAGAAAGACAATTAAGTATCAAACAAAGTTTCCCTTATTAATGTTTTATTGCTTTGGGGGTGTTTTTTTATTTACTGTCATATTATTACTGACAAGTACCTATTACTTATTTAAAATTATTTTGGGGATTCGTTATAACCCCTGTTACAAAAGTTTTGAGAAAAAAAATTAAGGTGCTGTCCAAAAATAGGGATGCAGTACATCAAGTCATCCTTGGAATTTACTGTTGCTACGGGTTTTGCCATTTTGTTAGACATGTCAAATTGTTGACAGTTCTTTTCGCGATGGCATACAAGTTAGATATTCGCAGAAGTATTTATAGACTTGTTGGGCAAATACCCAAAAAGGAAATAGCAAGACTTTTTCAAGGCGAAAATATTTCAAAAGCAACGATATATCGAACAATTCGGGAATGTGAAGAAGGAATCCCTTGTGTGAACCTCCCAAAAACTGGTCGACCACGCAAGTTATCTCAAGCACAGCAGAACAGGTTAGTTAGTAACCCATAGTTTAAATAATCAACCTAAATTTTATATTTTATTAAAGATTTTTAAAGCAGGCCGAATATAGGAATAAGCTAGCGTTTTTTATTTTATTTTTTCTAATTCTTTAGATTCCTACCCAATTTCTACACAATTTATGAATAAGAAACCCCTTTGTAAAAGTAAACAATAATAATCCACCAAAATTAATTTTAAAAACAAAACATGATAGGTAAGCCCATTAAATTTAATTTTTTAATCCAATAGAAGAACCTATATTTAATATAAGGCTGGCCCAATAACAAATTAAACATGAAAACGGTTAAGAAATAGTATTTTAATAACTGGTATGCGATTTCGCGATGTTGCCACATATCGGGTCCAGTAACGTCGGCAAAATATAACTTCGACGGATTCGTGTTTATACATAAACTGTTTCAAACCCTCGCGCCCCCTAGGCGGTAGATGCGCGAACTAATTCTGTTTATAAAAACACATTTTTACGGCGTTATTAAGCCCATCTAGAATTTATTTCCCTGCATCCCCCAACACCCCTAAGTACTTTTATATGCTTAAACCTTACTAGACCCGGGGCCGGGTCTGGTAACGTCGATTTTGGTCTGGTAACGTCTACTGAGTATATCAAAATGGGTCTGTTTCAGTGGCGAAATAAGTGTATATATACATATATATATATATATATATATATATATATATATATATATATATATATATATATATATATATATATATATATATATATACAGGGTGATTGATGGTGAGTGGCCTATTAGAAGTTCTGGCGAACTAGTCAACGGATCACTTTGAAAATTTGGTAGTTTACATAAGTGGACATGACCTTTCTTTTAAAATTATTTTTGGCCTTGCGGTGTTGCCGCTTCTGCTGAAAAGTATTAGCACCTATGATAATTTAAATGGAACACCCGGTATATTATATTTTTTTTAGAATCCCTGTTGGTTTGTTAATAAGTTTCGTTAACATATTCCTATGTCTATCTAGTATCGTTGTCGAGATAATAATTATTTTCTTCTTTTTTTCTCGGAAAACATGGTAGTCAATAAGGGCTGATATTTTTGAACTCATGACAGATAGGACACTAGAATTTGGTGGAGAGCTAGGTAATACCACGAGGCTATTCACTCGGTGTCCAAATCGTAGTTATATTTGTACAGGGTGTTTCAAAAATAAACATATTTTGATGGTTTGGAAAAATGATTAAAAGTACATTTTTTTAAATGGAACACCCTGTATTTTAACCGCGGTCCTAAAAGCTCTGTAAATTTCCTATCTTTCAATATATCATGTCCCTATACCTATCTCGAATAGTTTTTGACTTATTAGCATTTATTTGGACAATTTAACTATTACAGATAACATTCACGAGTTTTTAGGAAAATTTGAAAAGTAGCCTTTGGAAACTGTTGTTTTTAAATGGATGACACTTTTCTATTATTTATTCCGTTTCGTTGTCAGTTGGTTGCCGTACTTGAAAATTCTAATTTAAGGTTTTAAGAGAAATGGAAGAAAACAATAATTATTCAAATACAGTACTTATGAATTTATTTGTTTTACATGGTCAGTGTGATAAGATCATTAGTCGTACTTGTAGAAAATTCAATGAAATGTATCCAAATTTGCCATCAATGAACAATAAGAAATTTAGACAAATTTTAAACAATTAGTAAATTCTTAAATGCTTAAAATTACTTAATCATATTTAAGTTGTAGTGTACATAATAATATTTTTTTGACTTCTAACAAAATTACCAAGAAAAAAGTAAAAAACATTTAATTAGTTTTTAATAAATGTTCAAAACGTTGGCCGTTGACATCTAAGCATTTTAAAATTCGCTTGTTTACACCATGTCCAGTAGCAAGTCTAAGTTCACCAGCATCCAAATTTTGAAATGCCCGATTCACCCGATCTTCTAACTCTTCCCTTGAATTTACCGGTGTCTTGTAAATAATATTCTTGAGAGTGCCCCAAAGGTAAAAATCCAGAGGTGTTAAATCTGGGGACCTTGCAGGCCAATTCCAAGGTCCCAAACGCCTGAACCAACGATCTTCAAACATTCTCTGTATTTCCGCACTAACTTCGTCAGTGCAGTGAGCGGGAGCCCCGTCCAATTGGTACCAGCAGCTGCGATACTGGGCGAGAGGAAGGTTGTCCACGAAATTTTCGACAAATGTAGTTAAAATTTCTAAGTATTTTCTGGAAGTTAAATTTTCATCATATATCAAATATTGAATTTTGTTGTCCATCATTACACAAAAAACATTAAATCGAAAATTTTCTTGAAATCCAGTATCTCTCGTTACATGAGGATTTTCCTTCGCCCAATAATGAATATTTTTCCTACTAAAAATTCCTTCGCGAGAAAATTTTGATTCATCAGTCCAAATGATTTTCCTTAAAAATTGTGGATCTTCCTGAATATGAACTAACAAGTTTTCGCAAAATAAAACTCTTTGTGGACAGTCCTCAGGCTTAAGACATTGAACTTTGGTATACTTATAATCATGCATATTATGTTTAGCCAATATTTTTTGCACGCAGAAATAGGTTAAGCCCAAATCTTCTTTGGCACATCTTATTGAAGCCTGCGGATAGGCATGAAAATAAGCCAAAACGTTAATTTCGTTGTCCTCACTAGATGTTACAGGTCTGGGTAAATTTCTGGGAACTTTCAAGGAAGAACCAAAATTTTTGAAATTGCTTTGAATTCGTCTAAATTTCTTATTGTTCATTGATGGCAAATTTGGATACATTTCATTGAATTTTCTACAAGTACGACTAATGATCTTATCACACTGACCATGTAAAACAAATAAATTCATAAGTACTGTATTTGAATAATTATTGTTTTCTTCCATTTCTCTTAAAACCTTAAATTAGAATTTTCAAGTACGGCAACCAACTGACAACGAAACGGAATAAATAATAGAAAAGTGTCATCCATTTAAAAACAACAGTTTCCAAAGGCTACTTTTCAAATTTTCCTAAAAACTCGTGAATGTTATCTGTAATAGTTAAATTGTCCAAATAAATGCTAATAAGTCAAAAACTATTCGAGATAGGTATAGGGACATGATATATTGAAAGATAGGAAATTTACAGAGCTTTTAGGACCGCGGTTAAAATACAGGGTGTTCCATTTAAAAAAATGTACTTTTAATCATTTTTCCAAACCATCAAAATATGTTTATTTTTGAAACACCCTGTACAAATATAACTACGATTTGGACACCGAGTGAATAGCCTCGTGGTATTACCTAGCTCTCCACCAAATTCTAGTGTCCTATCTGTCATGAGTTCAAAAATATCAGCCCTTATTGACTACCATGTTTTCCGAGAAAAAAAGAAGAAAATAATTATTATCTCGACAACGATACTAGATAGACATAGGAATATGTTAACGAAACTTATTAACAAACCAACAGGGATTCTAAAAAAAATATAATATACCGGGTGTTCCATTTAAATTATCATAGGTGCTAATACTTTTCAGTAGAAGCGGCAACACCGCAAGGCCAAAAATAATTTTAAAAGAAAGGTCATGTCCACTTATGTAAACTACCAAATTTTCAAAGTGATCCGTTGACTAGTTCGCCAGAACTTCTAATAGGCCACTCACCATCAATCACCCTGTATATATATATATATATATATATATATATATATATATATATATATATATATATATATATATATATATATATATATATATATATATATGTGTATATGTTAACAGAAAACCGGGGTGTGCAGTCTGCATATGTGCGGAGTAAAGGGGGCGCAGTTTGTTAGTTGCTTGACTTTCCGCACGATGCGCACACTGCACATCCCGGTTTTCTTTTAACTTGTACAGCTATAAAAGGACAACAATTGAAGCGTTTATCACAAGAACCAAATAAGTTCAATTTGAGGTATTTCGGGATTATGACGGGAAATCAATCTTTATTAGCGGCTTCATATAGTGGGCTATATAAAGCCACTAATAAAGTTCGGTTTCCGCAAGAAGCTAACAAGCCACGAGATGTCACATAGTTTAGTACACGAGTTTCTACAAGAATCGGACTGACGTGAAAATTTAACTTTTTGGACTTGTTTGGTTCTTGTAAAACACATTTCAATTATTTTTAAGTTTTTAGTGTAGTACTCATAAAAGCGTATTTTTTCTAGTGAATTAGGTTTGAAACAAACAGGAGGTCCCAAAAATAAAATGATTTTTTTATTATCGACTTTACAAAAAAACCCAATCAAACCATACAGGGTGACTCAAAAAGCTGAAAGTCAGAATTTCTTTAACCCCAATTTATTCACAATCGATAAAATTAAATTACAATAAGTAAATGGTTTTTAACACAATCATAATAACATGCAGAAGATGGTCCTGTGACCATATTCCCTTATTTTAAACATTTTTATGCAGTAAAGGGTTTTCCATTAGGAGGTCAAGGACAAGGGGGTCGACATTATTGGGAGCAGGCTAATCGGTCTATATGATTTTAGTTCTTCAGCTGGTTTACCAGGTTTGGGGATTAGAATTATCTTGGCTACTTTCCACATAATGGGAAAATATCCTGTTCTTAGGATGACATTGAATATTTGTATTAAATGCACAATTCTTTTTCTTCGCAACTCTTGGAGAACTTGTCCCACGATTAGGTCGTATTCTGGAGCTTTTTTGGGTTTATATTCGTTTTAGTTTTCTTATTTACTTCTGTGACTGTAGTTTTCTCTGCGGTTCTAATTGGTATGGGGATTCTAAGTGATTTAGAAGCTCTGTTTCAATGTTTAAATCATTATTTGGTGGGTGTGGTTGGAAGACCTTTTGAAAATGACAGGCAAATGCTTCAGTTATCGCTTTTTGTCCGTTCCCCATTATCTTTACGTATAGGCGGATTAAGTGAGTGTGTGTCGATTCATTTTTTGTGTGGCCCTCCAAAGTGAATATTAAGTGGTTTATGTAGCTGTCAGGCCTCTAAGATAATTTTGAATATTCTCATTCACAATTTAAATTTAAATTTTTTAGCCACCCTGTATGTCCTACACAATACTCATTTCACAATGTAGAACTTTTTATGAAGATATACTTTTCTTGTAAAGGAGATAATTACAAATTAATTTTATTTTTGGGACCACCGGTATGTTCCAAACCTAATTTAGTAACATAATTTTTTTTTTAAATAAAACAACACATATTGTATTGTCACCAGAATTGCAAAAATCGATACGACAATAAGAAGTGGGTGAAAGTAAGTTGTAAGATTCCATTACAATGTTACAAAGTTACATTTCATGCTAATAAAAGCGTGTTAAAACGGAAAAGATTTTATATGAGAAATACTCCTACAATTCTTTAAGCTGTTAAATTATAAGTCAACCTTATTAAAAGATTCAATTTAGGAGTAAAATTCTCTCTTTGTCTTCTGATAATTCCGCTAAGTACACTCGTTATAACGTATTTATTTTAAATTAAAAGGCCCTGTGGAAATCTTTATATAATTTTCGTTTATCCATTTTTCTTTACCTTTCATATACAGTGCATCTTTTTAAAGTGGACAATGAGTTTTACATGTAAAATTTTTAACTCTATGTTAGGCCCTATTCTGTTAGAATTATAGATGTTAAACTTGAAGTGGGTCAATTTCATATTCTTAAGATTATGTTAATTTGCCAAACATGCCAAAAAAGCTCCAAAAATACCTCAAAAATGCATTAAAAATTGTGAAAATAAAGTTTTAAATACCAGAAAATTTTATCACCACCATCATTTGATGAGAAACAATTTTTTCTGCTACTGTATGAAGTACAAAGAGAACTTTGTGGCCCTAGCAACACAAACAAGTTTTTTTAACAAAACAAATGCATTTTTTGAAGTTTTTTTGACATAATTGGCAAATTAACATAATCTTAAGACTCTGAAATTTATCTATGTCAAGAGTTCTTTGTTTTTTGATATTTTGTAGCGCAAATTATTTAGCTACATATTCGGCTATTCATGAAGCTTTCTCAAGTTACAAGATTTATTTAAAAGCAGTAGAATTTGCATTTTACAATATATTATCTTTAAGCAACAGAGTCATATTAACAATAAAACTTGTGGTGATGTTTAAATAAATGAAATCATTCCTTAACATATAAGCTACGCACCGCACAAATTGTGGCTATTATATAATGAGGTTAATAATAGTGATTCCAGGCAATAAAACTAGAATGAAAATAATTTTATTCAAAAGCATCTACTTAACGTAAATATTGATAGAAAATATATTGATTGTAAAATATACAAATATCATTTTTATTAATTCACATTCTTGATTATAAGTTATTACAATATGATTTTTTATCTTGATAATGATCATATAGCGGTTCCCCTTACATACAGAGAAAAATACGTTTTTTTACAAGAATTTATTTCATGCTAGAATTAAATACTTTAGTAGGTCGCTTTAATATTAAAGGATCCCCTCGGACTTTCAGTATATGTAAAAGGGCCCAAAGAGATCGAATGGGTCAAATTTATAATGAAAACGGTTTAATAATGTTTTCGAAATCCTCCGGGTTGGCGGTCAGAAGACTGGGCTTTGATTTGCGCATCTACAAGGATAAACTTTTGAAAGCATGGATTTCAGCGGATTCTAAGAAAGAGGAAAATCAGGGCAAAGCCGTTGCTCCTTATAGTATCAAGCGAGGCAAACTGAGACCATCTTATCCTTTATCGCGATATAATTTTGTCCAATTTAACTTTCCCCAATATTTCCAAAGAAAAATATTTAGTTTACTGAACTAGACTGTTGTTTTAAACATCCTAGACTAAAAGCGCTGTATTCATCTTCATATTAATATTGAATAGAATTATTCAAATATGAAAATTACAACCAACCTATATCTGATTTGAGAAGAATCAAAATTACAATAAGTCCATAGGCTATATTAAAATTTCCTTTATATTTTGTGATTTTGTAAAATTATCTCTAACCAGGCTGCGGTAATTTTCTTTTATGTTTGTTGTTATGTCGGTAGGAAAGCAACGTGTTTTAGAATCTCTTTAAGGATTAAGATGCGAAGCCTTCATTAGAATATATAAATTTAAGTTTGTCTCCTAATGGCGGTTACACCGCCTCTAGGCAGGATTGTCAATTCCGCTGCATTTTATTGGGATTTCTTTACCTTTTAAATTCAGTACCCGAAGTTACGTGATAGATGGAATAAGAAAGATAACGTAAGTCGAAAATCATGTCAATCAGAGTACAAATCTATACCAACCTGAGATATCAGGTTTTTTACTAGTGGTACTAGTACCAAGATATTGCAAGTGATAATTGTAAATACAACTGGTTTTCACAATATAATCTAACCTTATCAAACAAGAACACGTAACGTTTTTTGCACTCCTCAGCTAAAAAAGGATATTGTAGTCCCTATTTTTAGGGACTAAAGTATCACTTTTAATCCCTGTGGGATTGAAAAGACTTTAAATCCCATTAGAAGGTATTTTTGATCCCTGTATTAACACTAAAAATATCAAAAAGTAACATTAGAAATAATATTTATTATATTAAATCATTCACAACTAACCTATTTAATAGGTACGTCAAAAATTATCTAGGTCTCGACGTAGCCTTCAGCCACTGCCGAAGCCTTTCAACCACTATGTCTCTTCAAAACATCAATGGTATTTGGTAACAACCTAGAGCATCACGTTGACTATTAAATACTGGCACAATAAAGTCGAGCTTCGCATCTTATATATATGTCAACTGTAAGCTCTTTGTGCGATTTTAAAAACTTGTTAACGGCCTCTGTCGATCTCTAAATTCATTTGCCTTGCAGAAGTATCAATGCCTCTTACTGCCTAAGCAACCTGATCGGTTTCTGGTGCACCTATTCGAGTGGACAGAAAAGATTGAGGGAGGAGGGGCAATAAAAATAACTAACTCCGAATTTACCTAAGCCGGATATTACTGTATTGAAAATATATGATATTCAGTTAAAGTGAAAGATCCCATTTTACTTCTTGTGATAACACTCAACTTCCCATACAAGATTAATTGTTACGCCACTGTAGCCTGCCGGCCTAAGAACTTCCTATGCATGAATAATTTAGCGTCACGTTTCAATATAACGTTCCCACTAGATATTGGTAAGCGCTAAAGGAAAATTAATCTGTATAAAGTAGCCATCCAGCCCAAACATCTTGTACAAACTGACCGAAGATATTGGTTTTATGGTTTAAGACGGGAGCTAACTAGACAAACTATGCACATAAGTGCCTTTGATATATGGATTATCGACAGCGCTAATGGTATTCGAAGCAAACTTTGCCTAGGCCAATGTATGGTTTCTTCTCTTATAATGTTTTCTTAAAGAAAATCTTGGTAGACATTTCTTTACTTTTTTTAATCATTATGTAACATCACCTTAGAAATAACCCGAGGTTTACTAAAAAACGTTAATGACTTAATACTGGTTTAACTTTAGATCTTTCTAAATCATCAATTTGGTCTTCACAAGTTAGCGTCGTGCAATAATATGTTTTATGATATTACTATCATATAACATAATACATAATAAAAAACACTTAATATAACAGTTATACATCTAAAATAGTGTAATAACACAATATCGGCCTTACTATAATAACTAAACCTACAGAAGTACAAAACAGTTTTTCAAAATACTGATGTCTTCCATACTGGTAAAAATGATAAAAAGATTATCAAAACCAAATAGTTGTGAAGACTATAGAGATGTGTATATCATACATCAACATATTGAATATCAAGTTAACATTACAACCAAACATATTATGAAAGACGGTTATCATACATACAGTGATTAAATGTGCAAGTAAGTTTCATTTAGCCAATAATATTATAATTGTAGCATACCAATATGTTTTACAAAAATTGAATATACAATCTGCAAAAAATGTGTAGTGATACATAACACATTTTAATTGTCACTTTTTTTTTATTTTAAATAGGTTTTACTAAAATTAATTATGTTCTTAGTTAAAAATTTGGCTTATTTCAGATCTGTTAACATTCGTTTAACTTCACTGGTCGGACTATTCTCTGCCGATCACTGAGGTTCAGCGACGCTTGGCACTGTTAGTAGTTGAATGGGTGACCGGTTGGGAACGCCGTGCCTCGCTGCACTAAAACAAGGCAGGTAGTAGAGGAATTCTTTCTCGGCTGAGCTGCTACCACCCCATACACCCCCTTAAAGGGCTGGTGAAAACCATACCAAATAGGGACGTTTTTTAATCAGAATTTTTCTGATTGTTGACTTAAAAATAAATAAGTAAATGAGATGTCAAATATTTCATAGTGGATATGTTTTTTTGATTTAATTTACTCGGGATACAAATTATGAATAGCTTGGAGTCACAATTGAAGTAGTATTTTCACATCAAAGAGATGCTTGCAAATGCTAAATTTTCATTACAAGTTAAATTATTTTGAAAACTATGACGTTTTCGAATATTAAACAAATAGAAAACGTTGTAAAATTACACGTAGAATTCAATAATCCATTCAAATAAAGGGTGTCTTATTAAAAAATCTAACTTTGTATAATTTAAAATATTTTTAATATGTTCAGAATATCCAACTATACCTTAACACAAAAGCTTATTATCGACAAATATTATCTTCAAGGTATAAAATTACTCCGCGCAATCGTTGACTCACCCGGTACATATGTCTCGGTCTTCGTGGGCTGTCAGAAGACCAGAAACTACTGGAATCTAATCTAAATTCTACTAAAACTAATTTACATATAAATTTTATGGTGAAAAGGGTTTTCCAGAAATGGGAAACCGTTAAATGTAGCTTGCTAGCTTCAAGACATTTTTCTGTAATACTCTAGATTAATTACACCAGGTGACACAGGAAGTAGTTCCCTCTTCCCTTCCAATTTCTTCCGCACTTTTTCAATTAAAGATTTAAACATGTGCAATCTCACAGCTGATTTAGTCTAATATATTTCATAAATGATAAATTGTCTTGAAACACATGCACTTTCCTAATTGATGCAAGCCACTAATATTGCTTGTATTTATTTCAGTGGAAGCAGCGCTGGGGAGTCGTTACTAAACTATCACCGGCTGCAGGTAAGTCACAGCAATTGTAATTTCTTTAGAAACCCTGTAGAATAATTTACATACCATATTAAATTCACGTAGACGTTCTTTTTTGTTACAGGACTTTTATAAATATTTTTGTTTTTTGTTTCGCTGTTGTATATCCCTTTTATTATTCATAGGAAATACAGCCGTGTTAGCAAAGGAAGAATTTTATTCATACAGCGTGTCCAGAAACCATCTTACCAAATGCAAACATTTCTTATTTTTGACTTTAGGGGAAAAAGTTCTTCTTCATAAAAAGTTCTGCTTGTTGAGAAAATAACACTCAAATTAAAAATTTTGAGAATATACAGGATGTCAAAAAATGTAAAAACGATAAATGCCGTAGAAAGAAAACTATTTTTAATTTTAATTCCAAAGTACAATACCGTAAGAATGTGTCATCCAGAACTGAAAAGTGATCCAATATGAAATTTTAAAAAATTACTTTATGGTCATTCATATCATATACAGGAATATCCAAGTAAAAGTGAACAGGCATTACAACTGTTTTATTTTTAAAGATGGGGAAAAATGTTAAATATGAAAGTTTTCGGGATTTTTATGCATTATTCATATACCGGGTGACCACGAGATTACTGGCCAGCTCGGTATTTTGTTAAGAAATAATTAACGATTTGAAATTTTGGGAATCGCGATGTGAAAAAACATGGCTAAACGTCAATACAAATTTTACCAAAATTTAACAACCTATTCAAAATTTATTAGTTTTAAAATTAATAGAGCTCGTCCCTTTTTCTGTAAACCAGTGTAAATATAACCATAAAAATAACACGTAATAAAAATATTTAATTAGATATACATATATAACCTTGTCTATTTAAATTAAAATTTTCAACTCGTCTCTTATGGCAATACGAGCGGCAATAAACGTTTTTCTAACAGAAATATGACTCGGAAGAGTTGCACATATTACAAAATAAATGAAAATTTTTACCACCGACCAGATGTTGCATTCATGTTAAGGTGAAATATTGTACACGGTACGCTGTGACTGCCATGTGGCATAAATAAATTTAAAAAATATTATATTAGATGCTTTACATATTTTTCCATGTTAAAGCCATTAGGTGCCGTACTAAAGAGCTTATTTTGAACAGTTTTAATGTATAGCTTCTTAAACGCAACAAGTTGATTAACACTATTTGGAGATTCATATATTTTGCTGGATAATCAAATTTGCCATATTTATTTTTTGTTTGTTACACTCTAACTCCGGTATTCACTAAAGAGAGATATATTTTATTATTTCCGCTATGTGCTCGAATTCCTAATGATTTATATCATTGACTAAGCGACAGTGAGCAGCAGAAAACACTTAAGCAAAGAAGAGAAAGCCAAGATAGTCACACTAATAGGCGAAGGTTGGTCAACAAGAACTGTAGGCGAAAGACTCGGAGTACCAAAATGTACTCATCACGACATAAAAAAAAATATGATGAAAGAAATTCACTAGACAGAAAAGTAGGAAGTGGCGGACATAGAACTTCTTCTGAATAGGAATAGGATAACCGATTGGTATACTTTCTTCAAAATCGTCCTTTCCAATCTGCAGTAGAGGGATTGGAGTGTGCACAAATATTGAAAGGTTTAACACTGATACATATATAAATATATTAGAAAACGTTATGCTACCATCCGTAGTTGACGAATTTCCGAATCATTTTATTTACCAGCATGACAACTGCCCTGTCCACATTTTTTCCCCTTGGGCTCCGTACGAGATCGGAAGCGCTGCGGCCATTTGAGGCCTATTGTGCCTACCCAATAAATTTATTGCACCCACTCTGTTATACCAGTTCCCTGCACTAGCTTGTACAGGTTTACAAGGGGATGGGTTATCACTTCTTCCGGTTCTAGCTTTGGTTGCCCGAATAGTTGGTGGCGCTTGCGATCTAGAGATTCGCAATTACAGATGATATGCTGAACTGTTTCCCTTACCCTTCCGCATAGTCTGCAGCTGAGGTCTCCCTGGTACAGTTTCATTTTGTTGAGGAGGTCCTGTACAGACATGTGTCCTGTTAGAACTCCTACAATTTTCCCCAACTGGATCCTGCTTAGGTTTAGCAGTTACCCAGTGAGTTTAAGACTAGGATTTCCTATGACAGCTTTGCTGTGGTTTAGTCCCTGTACTTTGTTCCAGTGGACTTTATGTTGATGTTTGATCCATCTTTTTACCGCCTCTCATACCGTGCACTTAGGTACCCCGAGAGACGGTTCTGGGTCAATGTATGGTGTAGCCGATCTTTGTCTGCAAGTTCGTCGGCTTTTTCGTTGCCAGTAATGCCTTTGTGTCCCGGTACCCACAAGAGCTTGACTGAATTTCTGGCGGCAAGCACGCCAAGATCGTCCACATGGTTAGAAGAGTAAAAGATTGGACGACCCAAAGAAATATCCAGGTATTACCATGACCTTCGCGCAGCCCGGATATTACCCCAGTGGAAAACGTCTGGGCTTTTATGGTCAAAAAAATTAACGCAACAAATGATTCTCGTCCATTAAATAGAGAACATTTATGGACCAAAATTCAAGAAGTTTGGAATACATTACCGCAAAACTATACTCTAGCCTTATTGGACCCAATACCTAGAAGACAAAACTATAATTGACAGAAATGGAGAAACAACAAAGTATTAGTTGGCCCGGTTAATTTTTTTAGCAAAATCCCACTTATTAAGAATTTTGTTGTTTGTTTCTTTTATTTATTTCAAATAAAATTTGATTTTGGTATTAAATACCATTGTTTATCAACTTTATCTACTTCATTTTATTTTAAAAAGCATTTTCCGCACAAATTCAGATTCTGTATGCTGGAATAATGCGACTGCAGAGTAAAATTATCGTAAAATTGATCTAAAAAATACCTTTTCATATAATAGTTTAACTAGGAAAGATGTGCAAAAATTAAGGTAAAAGCCTAATTTACCAAAATTTGCTTAAATGTCATAAAATGTCAAATTGATGTCCGAATTTCATTTGCCATAACTGTACATATTTTCATTTGACGTTTACATATTTTCTTCACGAATACGTATAAACGTATCGTATTTATCTTGCGGTCCGTCTTTTCCCAACCGGGTACTGTCATTCACAGTTACACAATGTTTAAATCAACCCATTCGCGATATACCCCCCATTTAGTGTACTATACTGTTAAAATTATACAGCTTAGCCCCCGAAATAATGGCTCGACTGTCACAATCGTCTGTTTAAGTTATTTCGAGTAGTTTGTTCTGCTTAATATTATGGAATGAATTTTAATCTTATGACAGGATGCATAATGTATCTAAGTGGTGAGAGAGCAGGTTAGAAATGTGTGTGGTTTTGCAGAAGTTATTTGACTTCTGGCTGAAGGGTCCTTGTTTAACGAAAATGTTTATTTGTTATGACTAAACACTGGTTTATGTAGCAGGGTTGCAAAGACATAGATTAAATTATTTTGACTTGGTCCTGATTTTGAACGCTGCAAAATATTTTAGAGGACAGCTGGGCAGAAGTAACTTTTTTTGTTGATAATTTGAAAAAATTGGCTTATAAATAATATTTATGCAACCAGTTAAGAAATGCTTTATTTTGTCTCACGAGTATAATATTTGTGGGCCGAGCGAATCGAGATTACTCACTCAAAGGAATGTGTGAAGGCTGTGTGCACTTTCTAAGTATGAATGAAATAAAGTTTTGTATTGTGCAAAATTATTTTAATTTATTAGCAGGGCGCTTTCGATCTTATAGGTCATCATCAGTGCTTCTTGTCAGGATGCCAGTCAGAAATCCATTTGAACGAACAGCAGTAGACCATATTAAAATATTTTTACATCACAATTAAAATCAAACAATCATTTTACAAAACAATTTCAAATTCGGCTTAAACGGTCACATTTTTGATGGTGTGGGATCTCTCATCAAAAATGTGACCGTAAGAGTTTAAAATTCAATTTAAAAAAGCTAATAATTACAAAAACTCATTTTTGAAAAGTTATTTTTCGACAATTTATTTTTATCAATTTCGTAGATCGATTTTATAGTACATGCTAATTTATATTCTTATATTTTTTGGAAACAGTAAATTAAAATTGATTTTTTTTAATATTTGTAAAAATATTCGTATTTTCAACTAAGTCGATTCAATAGCATTCGAGATATCGTGCGAAAATCAAACGAACGAACTAAGAGACTAAAACAGTTTGCTTACAAGGTCTACAGTAGTCATAAATACAAACAATGATGATTTTTAAGTTGGATGTAAAGGATAAAACAGTTTTTTAGATGCCTGATCTGCCATAAAAAATATTTACAGCTTAGTTCGCGATAATTTAGTTGTATGCGCCAAAAACTTGGGTACGAGCAAGTGTCGCTTTTCACGTCTCATCCGTAAAATAAAACGAAGTGCTATACAATTTCAAGTAAATAAAATACATGTCCGCATGTCCCACAGATTCCTTTCTAAATGGGAGATTTTACAGCCACTATATTTAAATAAAAATACAGGTTATATATATATTATACAGTATACAGGTTTTTTTCCATATTTATCTTTTGGTTTGATAAATTTACCTTTTGAAGGGCAGCGCCATCTGGATATTTTTTAAATAGAAACTTATCCTTTGTAGGTGCATATAGTGCTTATAAAAAGAGCACTTTTATTTGGATATCCTTGTACAAGGATTAAAAAAGCTAAAGATTTTTCTCAATAGGTATATTTTATACCTTTTAGTTAAAATTACATATAATCTTAACCGGTGCTTAAAATGATCTCCATTAACAATTTAGCGTCTATCATGAAAATTTTCTGACTTCATTTGGCAGTTTTCTAACTCCGCTCTAATCCATTCCGCAAATACTGTCAGCAGTATACCTACTTGATCGATTTTGACAAACCATTTCCTGTAAGTAGCCACATAAAAAAATTTGGTGGAGTCAGATCTGGGGACCTAGGAGGCCACTCTATTTTTGGACCTCTTTACCCGATTCATCTAACTCAGAAAATAACGTTTATATATTTGAAAACAGAAAACATGAATAAATAGTGTGCCTTACCATCCCAACAACCGTTTATAATTCATCAGGTAGTGTTAAATTTTCTACACCAATTGTCACATCTAAGTACATAAATAAAAAGTAACATTTTACTAAAAATTTCAAGTATATTTTAAGTTAGTGCATTATTTTTTCATTCCCTGTGAAATAATAAATTATGATATTTAAAAATGATGCTGTGGAATAAAGAATTTTCTACCCTTTTTAATGAGCACCCACAAAGGGTAGGTTGCTATTTAAAAATGTATTCAGATCGTTTATTAGCGATGTTCCATTCTTTTAAAAACCCCTTAATAAACACATTGAATGGTGTAGTATTTTTATGCAAAACCCTATTTGTAATAAATTAACTGATCAAAAGAAAAGCTATAAATCGAAAAATTCACAAAGATAAGTACAAATCTAAAGGTGAAAATACACTACCGACTCGAATATTTTACCTCTGTGTCTCGCTAAAGCCCTCAAAAGCGAGTTTTTTAGACGAAGGTGTTTTGTCGACAATTCTTTATGTAATTATTGGCTTAATTTACGTCCCAATAGAAAAATAGTTTACCCCTGAAAGATTAGTTTTAACAACGGGTGAGATCAACATATTCCTGCAACGGGAGAACGTGCCAAATCACCAGCAGGAACATTAATATAAGCAAATGCGAGAATTTACAAGAAATTCCTGTACCTTCGTACAGTACACGATACACTTACAACGGTATGCTACAATATGACGTCGCTTCGAGGGAAAATCCTAAATTGACTAAACGCTTGCTTAGGTTTGCTTGCACCCCTTGTACATAAGAACAGGTCAGTTTATTGTTGGGTACTGTGTTGAGTTGACGTTTATTAAAATATCATTGTCATATTTCATTTGCTCAGGTAAGCGCCTAGTCAATTTAAGATTTTTTCTCGAAGTGACGTCACAACGTAGCATACCGTTGTAAGTGTATCGTGGTACAGTATATTAGCCCTTTTTCTTCAATACCTGATCTTCATGTTCTGTAGTAAAAAATATTTTGCCGCTTAGTTGGCGATAATTTAGTGGTATGCGCCAGAAACTTTACAGCGACTGTCGGTTTTCACGACTCATCCGTAAAATAAAACCAAGTGCTATAAAATCTCCAGTAAATAAAATGCATGTCTGCATGTCACATGGATTTCCTTCTAAATGGGAAATTTTTCTGTCACTATTATGTAAATAAAAATAAAAGTGTTGCGTACAGAATATAAAAAAATACCTTGAAAGTTGTAATCTTATTATACAAAATATTTGATTATTATGCAAAAGCAGCTGATTAAAAGAAAAGCTGTCTTTCAAAAAGTCAAAAATATACGTGCAAATCTAAAGGTAAACATACACTACCGCGCTAGAATATTTTATCTCTGTTTCATGTTAAAGCCCTAAAGAGCGAATTTTTTAGGCAAATGTGTTCTGTCGACTTTTCTTTATATGTATATTAGGCCAATTTACGTCCCAATAGAAAAACAATTTACGCCTGAAAGAGTGTTTTCAACAGCAAGTAAGATCAACATAATCCTGCAGCCAATTTTGGCAAAACGAGAGAAAGAGGAGCCGTGCCAAGTCACTAGCAGGAACGGCAATCTAAACAGATGCGAGAACTTTCAGGAAATGGCTGTATATTCGCAAAAAAGTTGTAAAAGTCGATTGGATATGGATGTCGAACGCGTGATTTTCATGTTAATGCTTGTTTACCGCCTTTTCTGTGACGGGAAACAAATTAAATTTGTTCCCTGATGGGATTTGATCCCGTGTTTACCAATATTGGGCGCGAACTTAAAATAATCTGCATCGGTTTGCGGGAAATTTTATTACGCGGAGCTTCCAACCATTGAAGATAATGTGCAAAAGTTAAGGAAAAAGTCGAGCAACAGTTGTGTGGAAACATAAAGTCAACGTTAATGTTTTCGATAAACTTACACATAAAAGTGGTTGAATGATACATTTTTTAGTGTGAACTGGCTTTCACCCGCGACTTCGTCCGCGTGGTATCGGTGATATACGTTCACGTAGATTTAACTTAGTAGAACCGTTTAACAATTTTACTCCATTACAAACTTTGAACCCCCATTTCACCCCTTCAGGGGTTAGTTTGTTAAAAACTGTAAAACACGTGTTTAAACATGTATTTTTATAGTACTTCTATGAAGTTTCGACTTAATAGGACCATCTAATATTTTTTCTTCATAGAAAGTTTGAACCCCTATTTCACCCCCTTAGGGGTTAAATTTTAAAAAACCCTTCCTTAGTAGATACCTACGTTATATAAGAAGCCCCTGTGCATAATTTCATGTTGTTTCATGTGTGGGATGTGCGTTGATATGTCAGTCAATCTGTCAGTCAGTTTCTTCTTTTATATAATATTGAGATAATTTATTTTATCAAATCTTTCAGTGGTAAGAGTTTTCTAAGTTAAGAATAAAGAAATTATTGGTTATTGATATCTATTTAAAAGTAGTTACTATGATACCAAATTAGTTACCACTTATAATGCCAATTAGTTGTTTTGTTTTTACATTTTTTATGCAAGCAATAAATCCTACTAGAAAAGTAAAAGTTGTAAGTACATAGGTAATAAAAAAAAAATAAATACAAAATTTGAAAATGCCAGAAAAATGGGGGTTTCAATTGACAGGATAAGATTAATAAATAAATAATTAATAATTTTGTAATTTAAATTAATTGGTAATATTATATATTAAATTAATTTCTGTTTATATTTAATTGACAAATAAAAAATACATTTATAGAGCTAAATAAATTTTAACGAAACATTTTAGTTCATTTAGTAATTTTTAGTTTTGAAAAAATGAGCATCGCAAAAATAATAATATAAAGGCTTTCAATAGCCATATTCTTAGGTCAACTTCTTAAATCCAAAGATCATCGTTTAAACTAAAACTAAAGGTTAACTTTTCAAATACACTTATTAAACTGGGACTAAATCAATATTTATGGAAGTAATCTGCATTGCACGCTATATAATTTATTTTGTTATTCATTATAAACTGAAAACTATTTTCGTTTTATTTATAACTTTATCAAATGTTGCTGAACTAGATCATTTGCATTTTAGTTACCGAGTTATACGTTAATAATAATATATGTATTTGCTCGAAATATTCTAAATATTTTGTTACTTAATTAAGGCCATAATGCAAAATTTAATTTTACAAAATTCAATCATTTTACCGGAATATTAAAGAATACAACGATTATTTAGTAAAAAACTGGTCATTTGAATCAAAATGGAAATAATGTATGCTGCAGAGGTGTTTTTTGTTCATGTTTAAGTCAAAATACTTATAGATACCCATTTAAATATAAAAAGTCTTAGTTTAAATAACACAATAACTTTGCCTTTTGCACTGGGGGACCGCGAACTGAAAGATAACACAGTGAAATGTTTGCCGAATCTCCCAAACTATTTTAACTGGTTTTGAAAGGAGCCCTTGTATCCAGAAAGTATATCATACACTTTATTTGAAGTTGGTTCGATTTTCTGAGAGATGTAGGAAAACAAAATTTTTCAATATACCTAATTATGAACTAAAATATTTTTAACTCTGAGATTTTCGTTTATACATAACATTTACTGCTTTTCTCCTCAAAGTCCAACAATAGTCTTCTAGCATGACAGGATTCCACTTGCCCTGATAATGCCGTTCCATCCCTGAAATGTCTTGATGGAACCATTCTCCATATTCGTCACTGACATCACCCATATTTGGTGGAAAAAATCTAAATGCGAGTACATCATGTGAACTTTTAATGACATTTTGCAACCCGCTAGTCTGAATGTCTTTCAATAATGTTTTGTAATTGTCAGCCTTTCTGTTTTCCAAGAAGATCTTAAAAACTGCAACCATTAATCTCCGCGCCTTTTTTCGACTATGTATAATTTATCCTTAAAATTGATAGCCTTCATTAGTTCGTTGATCTGAGGACCAACAAATAGTCCTTCTTTTATTTTAGCCTAACTTAATTTAGGAATCTTTGCTTGGAGATATTGGAATCCTTCTTCCTCGCGATTAATTTCTTTCACAAAGTTTTTCATCAAACCTAACTTAATGTGAAGAGGAGGTATAAGAATGTCTAGTTGTCCGAGGACGTAGATGGCAAAAATTCAGGGTATTCAGCAGGATTTCTGGACTCTCACTTTCTATATATTGGTAAGACGAGGTTACTGAAACAAAATAGCTTTTTAATTTTAATACAATCGACCGATGAAACCAGGAATGCTCAAGAAGATCAAATAGGAATGCTGTTTTTTTACGAAATGATAGTGTTGTCGTAAAGAAAAACGGGTGTCAAAAGGATCGTGAATTCTAAAAAATCCCACTCTGTAGATTATATATCACAGATACTCCAACAAGTGTTGTGGTGCATAACCGTGAGATAATATTTACGCTTAATTTCTATCAAGCCTTTGTCAGAAATGAAACTGGTTGCTCTCCTAAATAGCATTTCTAGAAGGCCTCTTATACGATCATAATAAAGAGTAACGTAAAATGTAACGTAATTTAACTCGCTATAATAAAAGTGCTAGAAAATACCTTACTTTGTGGTTACCAAACTAAAGGCAGTAATAGAGAGCCTTAGTGCAATGCATTTTCCGCGCCATTAAAAACTTTATTACATTTTTACTATTCATGACGAAAAGTGAGGGCATTAAATGTGTGAAAATTTGAAAAACATGATTATAAGAAACGGGTCATAATAAAGACTTCTATTGTAGAACTATGAAAATATACAGTAAAGTTACGATTGAAAAAGAAGGACTCTTAGATTATGCAGCGAAGGCAAGATAAATTTAGTTATATGAGTTTTGTAGACAACAATAAAATAAAAAAATCTTACGAATTTTCTTTATTAGAGGACCTCCCATCTTGTACAATTTTTTTTTAGTAAGTAGTACTACTTCAGAACACTTCACATTTGAAAATAATAAGGACAAAACTTATTTAATGCTTATAAAAACTACGTTAAAAATCAGATAATTTCAGTTTCGAAATTTTATTAAATTTTCACTATGCATGCAAAATAGTTCATAAAATATTTAAAAATACGCAAAGCAAAGCAAGCAAAACAGCTGATCAAAATTACCGCTACAGCAGATAGACGTATACTTATATTTTTAACTTAACCAAAAATTTAAATTTGTTTTTTTCCTTTCTGTCCCCCAAATTTTTACTGATAGTCCTCCAGCGATTAAATTATTCCCGGAAATTTTTCCGAATTCACGGATATTTTGAAATTTGCAAGGAACATTTTCCAGTTACAAATTCAATCATGAAGGGGATTCGGAAAAAATATTTCACACCAAAATAAAATTTAAAAATTATGGATTTAGTTTGACATTTTTATCATCGTTTACCAAAGTTGCAAAGTTGTTTTTCTTTAATACTTCAGAGCGAATTTGTAGTTTCTACCTATCTAAAAAAATGTTTAGGTTTCAGAAAAATTATGTTTTATCAATTTTTGTTCTATAAATCAGTTTAGGTTATTTTAAAATATTTTCAAGCGAATACTCTCGAAGTCTCTTTGTAAAAAACTTTTAAAAAAGTACGTTCTGCCATTTTTAGTTGCATGGAATAGTAAAGAATTATTAACGTTTGTAATAAAAGAAATAAATTCAAAAAATATTTGAAAATATTCCTATAATCAATATCTAGTGTTATGGTTCTGACACAAAGCTTTCACGTGTAATCACATTTAAGGTACCTTCGGAGAAAGAAAATTTACAGTATTTTTTCTGTTATCATAGCAACGCAGTGCTTCAAAGTAAAAGAATCTGATTGGTGTGAAATTTACACTTGTATTTTTTTCTGCCTGTAGTAATTATTATTTATGCAGCATTTACCACATAAACTCTAACTGTGCAACTGTGCAGTTCGAGCTACCAACCATCCCGCAGGCTATTATAGCGCTGTCACATCGTATTAAATACGGCGGATAAAGATAAGGACTTGCGGGAAAATAGATTTTGGAGGAGATAAGTTTCAATTTTGGCTGTCACAGGATAATTTGTGATTTGTTTTGCATCAGACATGGTGTCGATTACATAGTAACCGGTTGTTATTTTTGCATTTAATTGTAAAACCATTTTTTTATTTTCAAATAAATGTTTTGATCTTATTCTCAGTATTTTCCTTTATTAATACACTTTAGATTAAGAGATGGCGACGTGAAAATCTGCATAATTTTTTTATAAAGTTATGAATTATTCTGATATTTCAACGCTTGGTGTGCAAATGATTTTCATCTTGGAACGAGTTGCTAGAATGAATTTAGTTCTGTTATTGTCGAAAGTAGGTACGTACTAAAATTGCCATTTTCTTTATAAATTTTTGAAAAACCCAAACAAATTCATAGTTTAAAACTTAGTTGTCTTATTCGTGCACGTGTCAGTTTCAAACTTTTGATTGTCAAATTAGACCGGACTAACGTTGGAGAATCTGGTCGTAATGTTCTAAATTTTTAAGTTAACGCACAGTATAAGGATCCGTAATGATAATTTATAACCAGTTAATAAGTTGCGCTGAATTTAAAGTTTAAAACTTTAATATACAAATTACCTAAATTTGAAGAAAATTAAGTTTACGATTAACTTCAGGAAAATGGAAATACGTAAAAGTATTATTTCATACTTTTCAGTGCTGCTCTTTTTGTGAAGTCGATTAACTTTTTTGAAAAAAAAAATTGAACTAGTTCGGACGTACCCACAAAAACGCGTTTAATTAGCTACCTAGTGGTAATTTAATTAAGTATTCAGTGTCGTTACGATCGATCTGATAAAGTCGGATTACAGATTAAACGGGTTTGTAAAATAAATTTGTGGAATTCGTAGAAACCCTAAATGAGTTATTGGAGCGGGCCGACTGGATAAAAGGGCGGTTTTGTTCAAATTTACGGCCTATGGTCGCCATTAGGACGCCTTGAACAGAGTTATTAGGTTTTATTATGTTTTTAGGGAAAATATGAAAATATTTTAGGCAGCAACAGGATTTGTTTTAATATACAGCCCCGGCGGCTTTATGCTTTTGTTAAAGTACTGATTTTCAAAAAGAAAATTTATAATGGGCTGTTTTCCTAAAGCTAAATATAATAATTCTAATACTAACATCGTAAAACGGCGTATAATATATACAGGTTGTTATGAAATTCACTACATATATTTGAATGACTGACTCCTGGGGTAGTCTACAGTCATACCCAATACTTTTTTTTTCAAAAATACCCTAAAACCCGTCCATGTTCGACGCACCTGGCTGAGCGAACACATGGCCCGACATAGCACTTGACAGAAAATTGCGCGCGAAAAACTTAAAACAATTGAATTTGTTGTAACGTTGCCAGACAAATAAAATTATTTTCAGGGTACATTACAATTATTACATTCCTACGAACTAAAATAAAACTTTCCAACCGACAGACATAATACTATATAACACTATCCTAACAACAACTCCATTTAACTAATACCAGACAATTTCTTCCGAGTTAAGAAAGACTTAACCTATTTTTGTTTGGCGCAACTCTATTAGGGATAATTGGATTTCTTTAATCCAGTTTAAGACCGACCTGCCTCATTGTCAGACCGAGGTATATCCATTTCAATAAACAAAAATAATTTGTTTAAAGAAAAGGAAAAGAAAGCCCCTGATTTAGTGATCGACGTGTCCAGGAAAGGCATTAAAGATAAATAGTAAACGCTCGAAGCATATGCTTTCTTTAAAGGACTAGTCACCCCCCTGCCCAATAATTAACCGAATTTTATAATTTTATCAGTATATTGATGTGCAAGGTGTCCAGTTTTCAACACTTTTACAGGGTATCTTGGTTATCTTTAAAGATAGAGGGCTGCGTTTTTTTCAGTACTATGCTACTTTTTCGTGAAACATAATTATGATGCTATAAATAGAATTTTCATAGCCCCCTTCGTTTCTGAGATACAGGGCGATTTTGAAAATGTGTCATTCTCTAGCACCCCTCGTACCTATCTCAGTTGCCTTTTAACTTATTGGTAAGGTTTGATTGTCATAGTTTTTTGCGTAGAATCCAGGGGCGCAGTCAATTTTTTTCTTAAAGGAACCAATTAGAAGATAAAAACAAAAGTTGCAAATGGGACACTTTAAAGATAAACGAGATATCCTGCAAAAGTGTCAAAAACTGCACACCCTGTACAATACTTTAGTAGATACATATTTAAATTAGGCGTCATGACACAAAGACTTGGAACTATAATCGCAGTTCAACATAAATTCGATCAAATGCCTCTTGAAATGCACTTCGACAAATAAAGATACGGTGTTGCCATATATCAACACAATTCAACAAAGATGTTTTCTCCTAAACGGAAAATTGTATGGCTGGTTCCGAACATACAGAAACAACCCTTACCATCTATTTAGAATTTTGAAAATGAATTTTCATTAAAATACAAAACCAACCATGTTTTATTTACAGATTTATCAACGAAACAATTTATAATAGGTAGGTACATGCGAAATTTATAATGAACCTTGTTTTCCCCAAAATATATTTATTTGAAAGGCTCTAAATATTTTGTAACCAAATTACATACACATAATGAAACATTGTGTGAAGGAAATTAAATGAGTACTACTGCATTAAAATTTGTTTATATTCATTTCGGGTATATTTTAAAATTTATAAAAGACACATAACGTAACGAAAAGGTTTATTATTATGTTATTAGACCTGTATAGAATGTATATATGTACATAATTAACATTTTGTCATTTTTACAAAGAGTTACGTTCGTTTTTTATTAAAACTGGTAAAGTAGACCAACCTTTAATTTTTCTCTAAATTCTTAAAAACTAAAATCCTTGTACACGACAGTTTACCCAATGGAGTCCTAGAGGTTTCTCTGTTGTGACTCATGACCATGACACTAAGCACTCACACACTTGCGCAATGTACAGGGTGTCCAGTTTTCGACACTTTTGCCGGGTATCTTGGATATCTTTAAAAATAGAGAGCTGCGGTTTTCGTAATACGGTGCAACTTTTTCGTGAAACTGGATGCTGCAAACAAAATTTTCATGGCCCCGTTCGTTTCGGAGATACAGGGCGATTTTGAAAATGTGTAATTTTTAAGCACCCCTCGTATCTCAGTTGCCTTTTAACTGATCGGTAAGGTAAAAACTGATTATTGTATAGCGTTTTGCGTAGAATCCAGTGGCGTAGTGAATTTTTCTCTAGAGGGAATGACTTTGAAGATAGAAGCCAAGGTTGCATTGTTTTAAATGGGACATGTATTTTGATTTCAGTCGATTGCTTGTTTCATAAGCTTTTCAAAAATATATAATTTCCAGAATAGGAAATGTCTTAAACCCGTGGACTATTACGTTAATCTCCAAAATTTTCTCACGTCCCTCTGCTCTTTAAAATTAGACAGCGACGAAACAATACAAATGTCAAATCTAAAAACCCAATTATTCTTTCTTTTATGCAAGATTGCACACGAATTATGACTCAAGGGTGTTGAAACACGTTTAGAAACAAAACTGAAGCCGGAAAATGGGAAACTTACCGGAAAATTACACAAGTTTTCCCGTTCAAACTGCGTAGACAAATATTAACACAAGACACGCAATTTGGGACCTTTAAAGGGGCTGTTCTTATTTAAATCGGGCTGTTATGATGAGGGGTTGTTTAGGATGTGTTTTATAAGGGCCCGGTAAGGGAATAAAAGAAAAAAATCTTTTTTTTAGCGAGACAAAGGGCCTTTTCTGCTGATGTATTTTTTCTTCTTCCTACAATATGGTCTGTTAAAATTCCTATATATTTCTTAAAGAGGTAAAATAAGTCAAATTTCGAAAGAGGTATATATATATATATATATATATATATATATATATATATATATATATATATATATATATATATATATATATATATATATATATATATATATAGTGGGTAATCCAGGAAAATATCCGTTCGTTTGGTTCGTTTCTAGTTGAAACTTGCTGATATTTCGCTAAAATCTCATTTGGCATCTTCTTGTGCCTACTCGCTGGTCGTAGAAAGTTTGAAACTCTTCAAAGTTTAGAAAATCGTAAAAAACACAGTTAAAGTAGGTGAAATACAATATTTTCTTTTAGTAGAAATTTTATGACTTCACTTTAGGATCAATACAAACAAAAACTAATGACAATTAATAAAATCAATAAAACTTCTAATAGCAAGACATTAACTTGGAGAAATTTATCTTCCCTAGTTTACATCGCACGCACCCCATCCAATATTTAACGTACTAGATAAGGAAAACTTCCGAAAAACTTTCAAGAACTTCCATTCTTGCGAACACTTTTGCTACTTTATGGGCTTGTCGTGCGTCCAAGAATAATTTATCAAACAGATCGTCCTTTCTTAGGCCTACAACGAATTTTGGGGATGAAATATCGGTAGTCGCACCCTCTTAAAGGGTGGTCTGTCGAAAAACACCTGTTCTCGATTTTTAAGAAAGTGAGAGACACGCACGGATAGACTGGCAGTGATTTGTGTTACTACGCCAGGGGTATTAACCCCTCAGTTTTTATTATTTTCTTGATTTACCGTCTTACCGTTACCGCCTTAAATTGCAAACAGTTTAATGTGACTTTTTCACATTTTTAAAGTATTCCTTTGTCATGTAAGGCTGCGAATCAGAAATGGGATCATTGCTTTGTAGTGTACGGCTTCTAAACTTCCAATGGATTGGAGGGAAAAAAACTGGCTCAGGCAAGCTACGCTTAGGAAAAGCTCATAGAATCATATTATATTAAATATTTTGGTAGTTTAATTAGTGTGGTAGAATTAGTATGAGTAAAGGTGGTGAAATACGAGGGGGTCTTGATATTTAGTTAGTCTGGAAAGTTTCTCAAGACAAAATTGAATAAGGTTGCTATGGATACTACTATGATGTTTTATAAATAAGTTGTTAAAGTTTGATATTCATAAGTTGAACGGCGACAGAGCTTAATTTTGAAAAAATCGAGTTTCGGCACGTTATTTGGTTATACTTTTAAAATACTGTGTAGTTGTGCTCACTTATATGATTTTTAACTTTTTCTTAGCAGAATGTTTAAGCTAGTAGGAATACTGCTCATCTCATTAATAACGTTATATAGGGTGTCATAAATATTAGTTAAAACTAAGGCTACTGACACAAAGGATTGATTTCGCAGTGGCCTTTTTACTAATTATTTTTTGTTTTTTCTTAAGAAAAGGTTTAATTTTCTTTAGCTCTGTCTTAAATTACGCTTAAAAACAGAAAATAAAATCCCCTTAAACATTTATATGTCTGGCAACGTTTCAACAAATTCAATTGTTTTTAGTTTTTCGCGCGTAATTTTATGTCAAGCGGCATGTGACCGCTCAGCCAGGTGCGGCGAATATGAACGGGTTTTAGGGTATTCTTGAAAATTTTTTAAATGTTCGATTTAAGAAATAAAGTATTGGGTATGTCGGTAGACTATCCCAGGAGTCACTCATTTCAATATATGCAGTGAAATTCATAACACCCTGTATATACAGAAAAACTAAATATCTGGTAACAAGGTTGAATTTTCGGCGCAATGCTCAATATTGCCAATATACTGGAATAGGTCGCATATTTAATAACTGAATTATTAGGTTACAGTCTCATTGCCAATTCAATTTTGAGCGAAGTACAACTTCTCTATCGGCTTCGTAACTACGTTTCATAAATAGATTTGCTTTGTTGTTATTTCGCTTTGTCACTTTCTACACAAACATCGCCATGACCGTACAATATACAGGGTGTTTAAAAAAACATGTGCCATCGCTTAAGGGGAGATTCTTTGAAAGAAATTAAGGCAAAAAGTTCTTATGAACATGGGTCCGCAGATGCTTTGTTTCAAAGATACAGGACGTTTAATTTTTAAATGGTCTTTACATGTTAAAACCGATGGTTGGGAAAACTAAACCAGTAAGACGGTTAATAAAATTACATTAATCTCCTAAACGAAATGAAAATTGAAAAAATATGAAGAGACAAGTTTTGTTAAGAATTTAACATACTATTTGACCGATATACGAAGATGTGAAGAAATCAGTGGCGTACATGTTTTTACTGGAAAAATATTGTATCGTCTTCTCATATGTACGCCCCTGGAGGACCTGTCAAAGTCTTTTCATAGTCAGAATTATGCTTAAGTTAAGTACTTTACACAACGTAAATTTCATCAAAATTGATGAAGCCATTTTGAAAATATTTTGGAAAAACTGAAAAAAATTTAACACCCTATATCTTTGAAACGAAGCATCTGCGGACTCATGTTTATATGAACTTTTTACCTTAGTTTCTTACAAGGAATCTCCCTTTAAGCGATGGCACATGTTTTTTGAAACACCCTGTATAACATCACGCCGTATGACCTCGTCCCGCTGAGAAGAAAATCCTATCATGGCAAATTTAATATATTCCTGCTTACATACATCTTTTGGCAACATCCATTGTATCTAGAACGGTACGACGACGGGGCTAGGTTGTCATGTATTTTTCATACGATTTATCGAATTTTCCGCCCAGGATTTCCACGAGTTAGAATAAACTCTGACGTTAGGTAAACTTACAATCATTGTCGGAAAAATTGCTCTCGAGTCGACCGATTGAAAAGTTAAAGCCGAGGCAGTTCGCAAAATCCGAATTTATTGGAATGTGATTGGCCTGACCTATTTTCGCCTATTTGCAAAATCAGACGCCTTTATCTATATGGGAATTGAAAATTATTTTGCTTAGATTTATAATTTTTTTAAAGGCGGTTGTAGTAAAAATGTAGGCGAGTATTATTGTAGCTACTCCCATTTACCGAAAAGGAGACTTTGAAAAAAAAATATGTGTGTGTCCGTGTGTATGAATGTGCGTCCCTTAGCATAGCTCCGAAAACATTGATCTTTAGCAAGAGGAGGTAACAACATTCATTAATAAATAGCCTTTGTTTGCTTCATGCATTGTGCGTGTGTCGGGTAAAGAGCGACCGCTATAATTCCTTCTTTGCGCGTCGCCGTAATGGCTTTCCTAAGTTCTGTATTCCACCAAGCCAACCTCTAAAAAGACAGTTTCGAATGAAAAGAATCCATTTTTTAACACAGTTGGCACTGATACACCATTCCGCAAAGTTTTTGGATACAGTTCTGTCAGAAAAAAAAAACAAAAATCACGTAAAATATTACTTTACACGTATATTCCAACCTGCAATAGGAAAACAAACAAAATTACGCCTTTTAAATTTCTCAGTGAAGCAGACGTTGCCCTGTGAAGCGATGTTCTCACTTATACTCTAAATTTCGGAAAAATTTATGGAAATAAATTACTAAAACTTTATTATCACGAAAAATAATGATATATTGGCATATTTTATTAATCGTTAGTCATATGCTTTAGCCTGTGGTATATATATTCAATATCAGCTTAGAGTTTAATGGCGGCCGTTGACACATGTCAAAATATTTGCCAACTTATGATGATTTAAACGTTCCCTAATTTAGAAAACACCTCGCGGACACAGACAAGCGTTGAATTGATGAGAAATGGCCATACATTTACATGTACGCGACGAAGATACATATTCCGCATCTAATCCTTGCACCCGGAAAAGCATTAAGAGGTGGAATATGTGCAGCACCTCACATCGAATGCCTGTATCGATGGGCATCCTTTTCTTACGCCTTTGCACCGGTATATCTCTTTCCGAGAGTCTTTAACCCGTCCGTCTATTCCGGGTTAGTCCCTTTGATTATATTCAAAGGCTAGTTCCCTGTTTACACTATTTACAGAGCCGTCCCGTCCGATTTTGATTTATGACGTGTAAAATGAAAGTTTATTTTTAGGAATATTTTTTTGGGTTTTCCGTGTTTTCAGAAAGCATTTTGCCATTATTTTGATTATATTGTGTTTATTAGACATTTTGATGGTATGTTGTTGGACTCTGTGTATCTGTAAAGTGTTTCTTTTTATTGAAATGTAAGTAGGTAAACATATAGGCAAACACATTTTGACGCCATTTCTTTTGTGTATGGTACATTGTTTGTAATGTATTGTAACTCAATTTGAAATAAAGTTTATTATTATTATTATTATTATTTTATTTGTTTAATAATTATCTAGACAAACATTACCTCAAAACTAATTAATGATATAGGAATTACATGTTTCGCGGCGTAAATTACGAAGTAGTTTAGTGGAAAAGCTTCTCGTTTTTAACTTTTATGTATTAACAAAGAAATAAATTTAACCATAGGTACTTGGGAGAAGGCAGAACGAAATTAAATTTTATATTTATAGGACGACTGGTGGTAAGTAGTAAAATTCCAGTTGTGCCCAAATCAGAATTTTAACTATTAAACCGAATTAAAGTTGTACATGCTTAAAATTTTGGTAAAGCTGGTTTCAAGCTCTTTTGTTGACCTAATGTAAAAACCAACCGGCCCTAATAAAATAATAAGGTAAATGTTATAGGAATTAAATGTTTCGCGGCGTAAATTACGAAGTAGTTTAGTTTTTATTTTTTTTTTGATTACAATGTTTTTAGAGGTTATGTTAATCACGAAAAGAATATACTCGTAGATAATTTCGTACACTTCATTTACTAAAAACGTTAAAGACCAATAACTTGTTTAAGTGGAGGCGGTCAGACGCAAAGTTATGTATGTAACATTTTTTTTAAATGAGTTAAGTAGATTCAGTTTCTTCGAGCATTATTTTAACTCATAGCAAAGAGAGGTAAGTAGATCCAATCATTGTGACCCATTGGTAAAAAAACTACTTAACAAACCATTTGATTTGTTTAGTGCAAAGGGGGGGGGGGGAGGGGCTAGTGTACTTGAATGATGTACTTGTATCCCTTTACCGCCAAACAGTATTACAGGATAATACTCTTAATAGAATTTTTCTGAGTGCCAAAGGGGTGTCTAATATTCTTAAAAACAAAAGGGTATATGTGAAAACATGTAGATGTAAAAGTATTAGATTAATTATTTTAAATTCTATTTTCAGAACAAACACAAAAAGTATAGGAATATTGAATATCTTAACCTGATTTTTTAAATAATTCTCCTTGACTTTTTAATAGGATAAGAATTTTGTAGATCGTTTTCTCATAATCCTAGAGTTGTAACTTACACTCCTTTGCAAGATTTTATCCTGTCATTATTAGGTCGTCATTAAAAACTCATGTTATTGTATTATTTCAACCAGTTGCTAAAATTAATTTAGATTCATTGCTGTGAAACATAAATCTTAAAGCTACACTGTCCTTTATTAAGTTGTAAAAAAAAACTTAATTAATACTTAATGTTTTTAAAACTCATTCATGGCACAAAATATGGCTGTCTAATTCTTACACTTGTCGATTAAATCGAATAATATTATAGGCTGTTCAAGCCTAAACTTCCCTAAAACGTAACTTTACCCTGCATTTACTGCTCTCAGTCCTAGAAAACTCTATTTTACCTTGGGAAACAAACGAAGTGTAATTTTTACATTCCCCACAGTATATAACTTAATTCCTCAATCCTTGTTTTATTGTAAGTGCTAAAGTATTTCTCAATTTCCTCCGCGACGTAAAATTTCACCGAATGCGCGCCAATTTATTGTCTATGTCTAGACGATGCTTGGTTAAATATTTATAATGATAAATTGCAAAACAATATTTAGTCCACAGTTTTATTTTGCTGTCACGTTTATAACTTATTGTCACTGGTATTTTTTTACAAATAGATACACGGACTTCGTAATGAAATAAATACGGATAAAGAGAGAAAATATCTTCTAATTTACACTAGATAATAGGGTGCGTATTTTAGGAGGCATACCAGTAAGAAGTGATATTAAAATTAGCGATGGAAAAGTAAAATGAATCACGCAGGGTTCTTGTTAACCTAGTAAAGGCCTACAACAGAAATCCACAGCAGAAAGTATGGAAGTGTTTGAGGCACAAATCAGTGCTGTAAAAGTACGTAAGGTTGGCTCATGGATCAATGCTATGTATACAGGAGCCATGCCACAGATAAAGAGTACTGCAGGATTGATAGGGAGTTTTCCAGTTATAGTTGGCTTGCACCTGAGTTCGGCCTTGAGCCCGTCCTTGAGCTTGGCATGGATGTCATTGCGCAGGACGTAAGAGATAAAACCCCGGTGCATGACGTTTGCGTATGAAGTAGTATGTAGCATCAGCAGGAATGGCCTTCAAAGGAAAGGCAAGGATAAATAAGGTCAAGAATATTACGCCTACCTAGGTTTCGCCATTACACCAGGTGGTAATGAAGATGAAGAAGAAGATTACAGTGCATTTGGTGACAAAAACAAAGAGTGTCGCCAAAAGGGTGAAAACAATGGAAATCTATTATGGGAGGAGATATAGAGAAAGCAAAGGTGACAGTCAAGAATGACTTAAAGGAAATCGCTCAGAAATTTGGATTGGGCGTCGTAAAAATGATTAGCCAGGAAGGTCAACTCTCATATAAAGCTGGCAAAAGATAAAAAAAGCAAGAGTAAGTGTAAGAAATGCACTTTTCTAATAATGACTATAATTTTATAATTCGTATGGTTTCTAACTAGTTTATTATATATACTTTCATATTATTGGAAAAAAGGTATAAACACCTGAACAAACTTGAGTAAACCTGAGGAAACTCTTGGTTTATTTTACATACTTCTAAATTCTGCTCAAGAAAAAGATATTGAAGAGAGAAAATGGAAAACCAAGAAACCCGTACATTTATTTCGAGACAGATATAAATAAAATCGCCCCTGTTAGCATCCCTATCGATAACAGCGGCTTTTTAAATTTCCTGCACAAGTGAACGTGTAAGATCCTGCGGGATAGCATAGCAGAATTGTACGGGCACACAGAAGCAGTGACGAGAGACCGACTATCACGCTTGACAGGTCAATTTCCCAACCTTGAATGGCTGAATGGGCCGAGGTTGGTGCAACTACTTTTCCGTGAAAGGGAAAAACACTTTTCGAATTTTTCGCTTTTTGCCCGTGACAATATTAATGGTGTATATATTATTTTTTGCGCTTTTTAGAAGGGGGATGTTAAATGCATTAACAAAGAAATAAATATAAAAATACTTGGGAGAAGGCAGAACGAAATTAAATTTTATATTTATAGGACGACTGGTAGTAAGCAGGAAAATTCCAGTTGTGCCTAAATCAAAATTTTAACTATTACACCGAATTAAAATTTTGTTAAAGCTGGTTTCAAGCTCTTTTGTCGACCCTCTATCTGCAATAAACTGTAAACGGCCCTAATAAAATACCTAATAAGGTAAAGGTAATTTTAATATAATCAGTAAAGGGTTTGAATTAAGTACTTCTACCTGGGCTAAAAATTTCAAAATATTTTAGTTTTGTTCCTATCCGTTTGCTAATCCGTGCAATTGTTATTTGATTTCGATCATATTTTTTGTTAAACCGAGCGTGCTAAAAAATGTGGCATCCTTGGAAAGACGTTGATCATATCATAGTGCCACCGATAGTACTACAGTAAAACTTGTGTTAACGGACACCCTTTTATATCGGCCACCTGTGTTATTGGCCAGTTTCAAGCTAACAAAAATCTACTTTATAGGAAATCCCGTAAATAAAAACCCTTAGATAATGGACACCCTTATAAAACAGCCACGGCCAGACGTACCTCAATTTTTATAACCTATTTCTAGGTAAATCAACATTTTCATATTGGCCGGAATTTCTTTGGCCTAATTTGTATTTTAGTATTTTATGATTACATTCTGCAAACTTTAAGGGTGGAAATACCCAACAATATTATTTTTTACCTGGTTCAAATAGCATTAGTGGTTATAGGGTGATTATCTTCACATTATATTTTTAGTTGTGTCTTAGATCGATAAGAGTAAAGTTGTTATCGTGTTCGGAATCGAAGCGTGTTTAAAAATTCTAAAAACACATAAAATGCATGCATAAAATTAAATTTGTTATACGATACATCTTGTATCCAAAAATAAATGTTGTAACTACATATATGTACCTATACTATTAACACTTATGCATATATGTACTTAGGTTTAGATAATGTTTTTGGTAGGTATATATTTTATAAAAACGTTTGTTCGCTATATGTACGTGAATATGCACCTAATTAAATAAAAAACAAATCTCCAAATGAACTTTTATTTTAGTTATAATTAAACTGTGATATGTAAATGTTAGTAGGCTTTAGAAACCCCTCTGAGTAAATGTTAACTTTTTTTGTACAAATAATAACTGTTACCTGGCAATACTGGCCACCCTTCTATAAAGGCCAATTATTCTTAATTTTATGGTGGCCCTTATAGACAAGTTTTACTGTAATTTAAAAATAAAATATTTATCGCCGATGACAAGCAATGAAAGGTAATTACCATTTTGTCAAAAGGCTACGAAAGAGCTTGAAACGAGCTTTACAAAAAGTTACGTTAAGAAAAGATATGCCTAAAATTAAATGGGATGGACTTACCATCACTAACAACGGTCTAATTTGCAGTCAATATTTTAATTTCTCAAGTGTAAGAATTCAACTACAATCTTGTTTTTAAAATTTATAAATAAAACAGTAATTTAATACGTAAAATTCTCAAAAACAAAAACATTTTCTGGTACATATACCTTAACATCAATGTTTGCTTAACACGAGTCAGTTAAAAGATATTTAATAACATTCGTTATTCGAATTAGTTTCCAAGAACATACGAATATGCCCTATAATTACCTACAATAGTGTTTTAATTATTTCATACTCCTTTGTTCCTTTATTACAGGATAACCCATTATTATCAACCCTAAATTACACATCAAACAAAATACTAAAATGGGTTAACTACTTTTAGCCCTTAAAACTTTTACATAAATATTTAAATAGATAATATCGTACTCGAGCTACTAAAAGATATTACTACTTAACAAAAAAAATATTGTTTCATTTAATGGTAGGAATAGTTCGTTTTTGAATAAACAGAGAAATTTTTACCCCAGGATGTAGCAACTAGCTCTGTTAGTTTTGGCAGATTTTTTGTCTTATCATTAAAACCTTATGACTTATTTTATTTTATTATTTCTGCAATTTGTTCGGTTTTTAAATGATCCTTACCTTGCTAAAATTAATTTAGTTTTAATATTGTGGGAAATAAATTACTTCAGTTGCCCTTTCCTTTATGAATTTACGAAGAAATACTAAGAAATATAATTATGCTACAAAACTTAGTCACCTTATTATTATAATTGTCAATTTTAGTCCGTGATTGCCAAAAGGACTGGTCGTAGTAATAGTGATTCTGGCCGTCATAATGTTTCTTATCCTAGACTCATGAAGAGACCGGTATGCACCCTAAACGCTGTTTTATTTATTTTTCGTCAGCCCACAATAATAGACGCAATGCTTTTTTTCTCTTATTGTACAGGTTTGATGTCTGCTCCACTTGTTTTAAAAAACGAATTAACATGCAGTATTCAACAGGAATATTTTTTTACCAATTTTAGTTATTGACTGCTGTCAGGGGTCGTCACAGGTTTCCGTTATATTGTGCGGTTTACGAATCAGCTGAATCAGTACTAATTTTAAATTGACTGAAGTTTTAAAATTGCAATAAATGGTTGAAACGTAAGAGAACGGAGATCAGCTATTTTGTTTCAGCGAAAACAAACGACCACCATTATTGGCTAGAACAGTTTTGATTTTAGTTTATCTAACAAGATTCTTTTCTGCATGGTAGTGTGATAGTTATTCAGTTATTCTTATATCAGATATTGTTAATTTACTGTACATATACACACATATATATATATATATATATATATATATATATATATATATATATATATATATATATATATATATATATATATATATATCGTCCATATAACTAAACGCCTGAATTCCCTCCTCCCCTCGTAAATATTCAATAGGTGCAATATCAGTATACCAGAACAAATAAATATCAACTTTCAACAAAGACGACATTTTTATAGAACCTTTTGTATAATTTAGTATAGATTATTCAGGCAGTAAATCTTCCATGGAATTAAATTAAAATTCTATATATTTTTTCCAAGACAAGGGCACAAATGATGTATAAGTAACATGTCATAAAAACGACGGTCATAAATCTTTTAACCACCCCTTTGTCCTGTTAAGGTTGGTCTCGCCGAGAACATTGCGTTATTTATATTTTAGAGCATCGTATGAGATCCCATTGTCTTTTTTGTATTTTTTTTTATTTTTTTTTTATCTAAGACATTGCACGTAGACTTCAAGCCTAAGTACTAACGTACCGTGGGCGTCTGAAGAGAAGGGAAATGTAGTCTATTGACACGGGATTTGAAGGATTGGGGTTGGGACGAACGAGAAAGGGAAATCAGCTGCAGGCAATTTGTTCCATAATCTGGAGACCAAAGGTATGAATGTGCGAGAGAGGTGGTCTGTTCTAGGCTTTTGTAGCTGGACAGTAAAGGGATGCATACGTAACGCGCCTCTTGTTGTTCTGTTGGGAACAGTCAAGGGGAGAATAATACCGGCGAGCATACCGTGGAAGTAGCGATAGAAAAGGGATAAATCCCCAACAGTGAGGCGATGAGCAAGAGAAGCGAGTTTTCTCGTGAGGGCTGGGTCATTGATAAGTTGAATGACTCTCTTTTGGGTAAAATCAAAGATGTTAAGTGTCGAAGGAGATGCCGCTCCCCAGATGTGGGAGCATTACTCTAGGTTGGGTCTTATTTGGGAAACATAGAGAGAGAAAACCAAGCTTTTTAGCTGCCGATGTGGCTACTGACGTAATGTGTTTATGCCAGCTGGGATCATGTTCGAAAGCGACGCCAACAAGATCGAATGTTTCAATGTTTTGTAGGGCTTGGCCATTCATTTGGATGGGGTAAGCGTTGCCCGATTTTTGCGTGACAGGGAGCAAGACTGGGTTTTGGAGGCGTTGAACTGAACAAGGTTCTTGGCACCCCAGTCTAAGATTAATCGGAGACCTTGGGAAAGAGATAGGTACATAGATCTGCGTCTATTATCCAACTCTTGATTCGAAACTTGTCTGGAAAAATGACTATTGGAGGGAAGAGTACTATCGTCAGCATAACTGTGGATGGGATTGGTAGTTGAAGAGAGCAGGTCATTAATGTGAAGATGAAATAGGGTTGGTGCCAGGTCTGAATCTTGGGGGACGCCAGCATTGATAGGATGGAAGTTAGATGAGTGACCGTCAATCACAACAGATATGCGCCGATTAGAGAGGAAGCTACCGATCCAGTTACATAGTTTGGTAGCAAGACCGTAAGAAGGTAGTTTGTTGAGGAGTGCGGCATGCCATACTTGGCCAAAGGCCTTGGAAATATCAAGAGCCACAATCTCAGATTCGCCATAAAATTCGAGAGACTTATTCTAGTTATGTGTGACAAAACTAAGGAGATCAGCTGGGATCTTTGTAGATAAATTTTCAAATTGTGAGATGATAAAAACATTGGACGCCATGTTTATTCCAGCTTCATTTGGTGGTGTTGCTGACATATTTTTGTATTTAAAAACGTATTCAGACACGTATTTAAATTTATAATATCCTAGAAAAATAATTTTATGACAACAACACTAAATTTTTTTTTCTAGAAGCGACCAACCCTAATTTTATAAAAGGTTTTGAAGTGAAAAATCTGCTTGCTACAATACGCCATTGTTTTATTCATATATTTGTACATGTTTTATGAACTTTAGTGCATGAGTTGTAAAAATGTAATAAAGGTTTAATGTTCGAAAATTTGGATTGTCTGTTTCAGACTTAATTTTACCACCACAAATTAAACGTAACTCACGAATGTTTTTATTATCACAAATTAAGGCATTAAGCTGAATAATTTTTTTGGCAGCAGCATATTAAAAGCATAATGCTTTAATATTATTCACTAATATATGAAAACCTATCAATGTTGACATAATATGGCTCTAAACTTGAAATAAATGGTAACGTTGTTCTCTATCGGTCAGATTCACAATTGCTAAGACCGCACTAATTTGACAATTAGGACTTTAAAGTGACAAGAAGTATAAGAATAAGAAAACTAACCTTTTTACCAAGTTTTTTTTATAAATTTATAAGGAATTGGGCAATTTCAGTATGTATTTTCCTCAATAATAGAACTAAATTTACTTTAGCAACATGTTCCAAGACAGAAATCACTTAGAAACCAAGAAAAGCCAGAAACAATAAAATAACTGAAATTTTGAAGGGTGGAATGGCAGGATAAAAACTTAAATCCAACACTTTCATAGATAGTCTTTATTGCTGAGATTTTAAATATATAAAGTTGTTTATAACTCACTTGTGAGTTATGACTCATAACTCACTAGTGAACTTTTTCTTACATGACTTATATGTAACACTAAATTTCGTCCGCAGTATAACAATTTTACTCTATTACAATCTTTGAACCCCGATTTCATCTTAGGAGTTCATTTATTAAAAACTGTAAAACACGATTTTAAACATTTATTTTTTAGAGTACTTCTATGAAGTTTCGAGTTAATAGGACCATCTAATATTTTTTCTTCATACAAAGTTTGAACCCCTGTTTCACCCCCTTAGGGGTTGAATTTTGAAAAATCCTTTCTTAGTGGATGCCTTCGTTGTGTAAGAAACCTCTGTGCAAAGTTTCCAGACCCAGCAGTGTGGGCTGTACGTTGATATCTCAGTCAGTCAGTCAATTAGTCAGTCAGCCAGTCAGTCAGTCAGATAGTTTCTTCTTTTATATATAGAGATAACTCACTTGTATAATAAATAACTATTAAAATATTACTGATTAATTAGAAGTGTTACTGATTCCTGGGGTATATTTTCGCAATTATCCTGCCAGTACAAAATTATAACAATAATTATTGCAATATACCTTTTTCAAAATAAATACAATTTCGCGGCTTATTTTTATATAAACGCAAAAATTATCTATCACAAAAGATTTTCTCTTACCATAAACCAATCTCGTGGAAACATAACAAATTCTTTTATTAAGCATCAGCGTCAAACTTTGCTCACATCAAATAAGAAATAAAAAGACTGGCTAATATAAAGTTATTGAGGAGTTTTTGCAGAAATGGCACAAGATAGAAAAACAGGATATTTATTTATTCGCTTAGATGCATGAAAAAAGTTAATAATCTTTGTTTCATATTATTATTGGCAAAATGCAATTTTTTATAAATTCTTAAAATTATTTCACTTTCATCAAACTTTGAGCAATAACATTTAAGTTGAGGTTTGACAATGAGATTTTATTTTCTTTCTTACCAAAACAAAATGTTTTTTATATTCTATCTTTGGATTTTTAGGATTTCGAAAGCTTATTCAATATACTTTACATTTCAGAGTGTATATAAACACGTTTCAAAAATTGCTTTATATTTTAATAGACTGTTAGATTCAGCTTAGTTAACCAAAATTTCCTTGCTTGCACTATATTTGATATGCTCACAAGCTCCCCTCCGGTTTCAATAATAATAAAGGAAAATGTGGTACAGGAAAATGCCCATATTATTTAAATGGGTTTTCTTCTTTTGTGCATTATCGGAAATTGCTAAAACTCTACACGCGTTTTTTCTTTTATCCCCGACGATTTATTTATTGCATAGGAGCATCGGAAGCCGGAGCATATCATCTCACTATATTGAAAGAAAAGATGAAGGGGGCTGATATAGAGACGCCATGTGCTGACGCTGTTGGCAGCAATCAAGACGTTGCCTGTAAAATATGTCAATTGTGTGATGGCGTTAAGATTAAAAATTTTTATGTATACAGAGTGGTTGGCAATGAACGCAATAGTTTACAAAAGTAACAATTAGATGTTATATTATAACTACATCTTCATCTTTGACTCCGTCATTTCATAACTTTATTTGGATCCACTTTCCTGACTAATCGCCTCCACAACGCCTGGCTCTAAATAAACCCTTGTTAACGTTCATCAACCCATGTTTGCTTTGGTAAACCTCTATCTCGTCCTTTAAATACTTCCATTATTATTACCATTCCACCGATAATAATCATTTATCTATTCTTATTAGATGTAAAACTTTTTTTCCGGTATATTCTTAAAGTTTCCACAACATTTGTTGTTCCCCTTATTCCTTCACTCCTATAATCTTGTCTCTCCTTATTACCCCACATTATCCCTCCACCCATCCATCTTAACATTCTTATTTCTGTGGCATCTAACCTCTTTTCACGCACTTTCCTTATTGGTTATGTCTAAAGTGGTTGATTATTTTTTTGCATTTTTATATGACACAAAAAATATTGCATAGGAAATTTCAAATGTAACCACAGCATTTACGAGCTATCTATTGCTTTTTTCTTTACTAAAAGTGACTTATTTTTATCTTCGTACAGCCTACCGACGGTCAAATCCTAAGTACCATATACCTTGGGTATACTAGAAACTTCTGACATACATGCAGAGCTGGAAACATCCATAAGGGTTTCACCAGCCCTTCAAGTGGATCGAGAAAGAGCTCCTTTACCACCCGACTAAACGAGAAACCATCAATAGTACATTTTGTATCTAATAGGAAAAGCCTAACGTTCACGGAATGTGTGAATATTGCTGATCGAGGCGCCAGACTATACTACCAACACAGAGTCCGGGAATGTGGCTTTTTTTTCGCGACATACACATACTATTTTTCGCCATCATATACAAAACTCAGTTATCTTATTCTTACGCTGAACGTTGTATTTTTGCTTTAATTTCATAAATAAAAAAAATTCATTGAGAAAACCAAAGTGGCAGAACCAAACGTAAACTAAAAACGAATCGAAAAAATAGAAAAATTATAAAAATATTTTAAAAGCCCATTCATATTTAAAATTAACCATGCTCAGCGGTTCATCGTACGACAGAGCAACAATAAAAGTGCAATTTTCTCTAGATTACACGAACCTGACAAAACAAAATAAAAAAACCACCCCTATAAAGAGTTCTCTTGTCTAGCAACACCTGAAAACTAATGGATTTTGCCTCGAACTATGGTCATTTATCATTGGGCTTTTTGTGATTATCTGTATGTTTGAAATAACATCACTTTAAGAGGGTTGTTTTCGGTCAGATAGTTATACCCGTATTATAGACGACGCGACGGTGATAGGTTAAATTAAATGGAAGAAGTATGGAACAAAAAGCCTGAAAATATCTATATACTCCTATTCATTAAAAATATGTCTATCCATGTGGTATTAAAATATACACAACAAAAAATACTATAAGGATTGCTAGATTTTCTATTATTTGTTGTAGATTTTGACTTTTTAAACAGGTAAGCATGGCTCTAGATGAGATCGGAAACATCAACCTGACCGAAAGCAAAAACGGTTCGTTTAGATTAGTTCAGGACCTTTTTCTGCCTTTTTTTTCATTGACATTTTCTAAGCTAGTAGAGTTCATTATTTAATTTTTGAAAAGCCGTGTTTTCGAAAAAACACATTTTAGGAAAATATATTTTTAGATTCTTTTTTTGAAAAAAATATTTTTTAAGAAATTTTGTAGATCCATTTCGTAACCAAGCACCTTTCAAAAAAGCTGTTTTTCGAAAAAATATACTTAATTTAACATCGAAAAAATGTTTCTTGAATAGAAGACTGAACATGTTATCTTAGCTTAGACGCGATTGGCATATGAAGAATAAGACGATGAAATATTACTATCAATTCATTTAAGTATTAACAGACTTTAATTCATCCAAATACCACGGTATTACTTAAGCCCAATCTCATCTCATAAAAAATATTGGGTAAATTACATTGGACTGATATGACTCGCTAAGTTTTCTGACATCCCCTTTACACAGGGAGCGAAAAATCAAGCACCTGTCACTTTCTTACATGTTTTTAAATAGATCTTTTAATGCCCGAGGGAAATGAAAACACGTTCCACTCCCTCTGAGTTTATAAATATTTATTTGAATCGTTGTGTCGCCAGAACAGCGCTGTATATTTCAAAAGTTTTGAAGTAAACTTTGTTTTAATACTTACATATATCTAAAGATTTCAAGAAATATGAATCTGGAGTGTTGAAATATCTGTGGACATTAATTAACTTATACTCGTATTTTAGTTTTGAATGAAAGGTGTAAAGGGGTACTGAACAGCATGATGTAACTGTTTGGCAAAAAGTTTGACATCTAAAAAGTTCATGTAAGCTCCTCCGTATTTCTCATCTTAGAGATAGAAGATGATAGATCGATTAAATCTAATGAAGTGGTCCTAATTGCTAAACAAGGAATATTCATGTATATTTATCACTACAAATCCAAAAATTATATTTTAAAGAAAATTACTAGGAAAATTTTATACCAGTTGATTTAAGCCAATCAGATGCCTTGTTTTTGACAGGTTGCTATGGCAACAACCGAATTTTTCGGAAATTTTTTCGGTCACGTGACCTAGTTGAAAAATTAATCAGTGTTAATTTCCCTCGCTTGACAGCTGTCACGTGCAGATGTCAGAATAACACCAGAAGCGTAGATTAAGTTTTACAAATATTTACTTTCAATTCAATAATAAGTAGGTAGGTACCTGTTATTTATTATTAACAACATCAATTATCAATTCCAAATATTTCTGAAATTCATTTTCCACTTCTTTTTTCATCAATGGCGAATAAAGTAAAAAGCCGTGGGTTTTCTTCACTAAATGTCTATGCTTCATGAAATGAAAGTAATACTTCGATATGATTTAATATGATTAAATAGCCACCTTATATTAAAACACCAAACCTCAAAGCAAAATAAACGCTTGCCAAAGTGTCAAAATTTGTATTTTTTTTTTGAAATAATTTTTGGTATAAAATTTTCGTACCGAATCTCCCGCAAGCTTGAATTAATCTCCGAAAAATTTTTCTCTGTTGCGAATTTTTATAAGAAAATTTCCCTCGGCTGACGCCTCGGGAAATTTTCAAAAAATTCGCACCTCGAAAAAATTTTCGAAAATAATTCAAGCTCTAGGGAGATTATAAGTGATAATTTAACAAAACATTTTTTTTTACTTCTCGGTATAATTTACACAATTTAAAAATTAGCCATTTGCCGTCAGTGCCAAGTGACGCAAGAGATAAGCAAAAATAAGTTTTAGTCTACATGTAACGTAAAGCTTTACCCATGGGTGCTACATACAAACGTATATGAATCGACAACTCCTGTGATCATTATCTCCTACGATTGTACCTATGTCAATTGATTTATCAAACTGATTGTTATTATTTGTTATATTGTATGTTTAAGAGCGGTAAAATGTCAGTCTACAAGACCTAAAGTTGAATAGGTTTGTTATGCAACACAAATAAGATTCACATTTCGTTGCGTCACATACTCTATCCGATTTATATTTTCCTCTTCGCAGCCAGTCAGCCGAGGAATTTAACTACGGAAACAGAGGTGTGCATTTAGACTAGTAGCATGTGGATGGCTGCCTTATTTTTCCGGACAGTAATTGTTGTTTGTGTTACAGTCGTTTTTTTATTACAGTGAAATTTGCGAATAATAATTGTTTTTACTACACAATGAAATCTATTAAAAATCCACCCTACAAATATTGCATTGTGCCAAATGTGCAAAATAACACTGCAAGTGCTCTGAAAACCTCATTTTTCACTTGCCCAGAACAGCCAATGTTGGAAGAAAGTACGTACCTAATGCAAAGTTAATCAAAAAGTTTCCTCAAATAGGTATAATTAAAGGTCAGTTTCGTCAAATTTAAGTAAGCATATTTGGATGTCCGTTTATTTTTATGTCACAATAAACGAAATTTTAAAGAGAAATAAGCGGTCATCCATCATAGAAGCATCAACTCTTAGCACTGGTACACTGGAATTCACCAGGTACTAGCCATTGGAACACTTTTATTTACATGGCATGTGACGTCACAACCAATGGTATCACGTTTTGCGAATTTGTAGTAGAGATTTTTTTTGTTCATAAAGACCAAAATAAATGGATAATGTTTAATTTATGTTGAGAACACAAAAAAAAATATTTTATTTTTATTTATTTGGATTATACGCATATTCCCTATGCTTCTTCTAGTTTCAATCCTAACTTAATTAATTATACATACCTATAGTAAATAGCCTGTAGGGGGTGTAAAATTTGCGGTTACCAACAGGGGGAAAGTAAAATAAGGGGAAAACTTAAGATGCCTACGCATGTCAACATATTGCGATGGAATGTGATGTAAATCTCTAGTTGTTCTAAATTTAAGTTTGTTGCTTCCGTGTCTAGCAACCATACATTACACATTTATAATATTCAACATATTTTCTTTCGCGGCATAAATAAAATTAATTCTCCCCTTGAATATTCCAGACAGACTGTGACAGAACAACGAGAGGTGATTTACTTATTACTTTAAATCGTTTATTGTCGTAAAAAATATACATCGGTATTGACAAACTTTTTGATTCTATTCTAAGTACAGTAGACTCCCGATTATCCGAAATCGGGTTATCCAAAACTCCGCTTTATCCGAAATCAAATGTATGCGTACGTAAATGTACGAGCCGATTCTGGATTCTTTGGTAAACTATAATTAGATTTTAATACGTGATAAATAAATGATTGTAATTGATAGGTACATAACTACTTTGTCAAGTTCTAAAAAAAATTCTGTAATAGACAGTACATAGTATATATTTAAATGAACATTGATAAACATTAATTTAGTGCAAGAACTAACGCCTGACTACACTAAAAAAAGTTCCAATAATGCATCAAACACAAAATTTAAAAGATTATGCGGTATCTGTCACTACTATTACAAATTGAAAACTTATGTTTTTTTACTTTTAAAGTAAAATCTTTGTAAAATTTACTTGCCTTATTATAAAAAGATGTTTACATTAAACTTGACACACTACACAATAGTAACAAAACCGTAGGTATTGTCATTAATGAAAAAAACATTCGACTAACTAATTAAATACAATGCTTAAAAGAATCCACGGTATTTTTTACTATCAACACTATTAAAAAAACACAGAAAAACAAAGAGTTTGTTGTGAAAAACTGGACACTAATTTAAAAGGAAAATGAAAAAATACTTAAAAAATACTACAAATTACGCAAAATATAAATATTCTCTGTTAGTACTAAAACGTCCGAAAAGGGTCGTGGCGGTGTTGCCGCATCCTTAATTTGATTCGCCACATTGCCCACTACGTTCGGTTGTTTTTGTAGGATGACGTCAGACGGAAACTGAATTTATTAAATTCGATCAAATTTTAAACCTTAACCTTAACTGTTACCCATCCAAACCAACGTAATTTTTTGAGTGCGTGTTTCAATTGAATGATTGTGCAATAATATTAACATATTTATTGCAAAAGCGAAACGACTGTATAAGATACCAAAATAGTACTAGCAGGCACTGAATAGTACTCTTAATATTACTAACATCAGTAGTATCATAAAATACCATTGACGATGTATCCTAATATAACAAAAAAATATTTTAGATAGTCTCGTGTATCGGTTCTGATGTCTTTGTCCGAAAACAAACGATCGTGTCACCGAAAAAGAATGAATCGGAACTAAAAGAAACACCTACGGGTGCGAAAAAGATCTAAGTGATGGAGGACACACGTCGAGAAATTCACTTCGAATATGAGGTAGATTTCCTTTATTTTTGGGGCAAATAAAGTGGTTTTATTGACTGTGGGTAAAAGGAATAGAAAGTAATTTTTGGTGAAATATTTAGGTATCTTTTAAAATTTGTAATATATGTGCATGTGGATCTACGTAAGATATATATTAGCTGTTCTAAAGCCTTTACAATGCGTAGTTTTACAGATTTTGTCAACATCTTGGGATGCAACTAATACCCAGTAAGTTGTATAAGATCTTCCTTATCTTTTAAAATGTACTATAAATTTTGTCCAAAGCCAGCAAAAACTTTAGGGGTACAATTTTTAATTCCGTAATAACGGAAAAGACGATGTGCGTATAATTTGCCCCGAAAAGTTCGCCTAAATCTCAAAATCTGTCTTTTAACTTTAAAAGTTGGCAGAAGTTATTATGGTTTTATATATTTGCAGCTGGCGACTGAAAAGGGAATCACAAAGTTGATAGATTGTGCGAGAAACTGTTTAAGGTATTTCGAAATTTAGAAAGACCTTTAAGCATACCTAATTAAGATACCGTGTTTGATATAAACTTCATCTTTACTTTTAAGAAATTTTCCGCTTTGCGTATTTATTTTAACTGAGTTTATCTTAAAAATCAACCGTATAAATATTTAGGTCATTGAAATATTTTGTTACATTTTTTTTTATTGAAAAAGATAAACCTTATTTGTCGAACTATTTTTATTTGTCTGTTAGTTCACGTCGTTTTGACTAGTATCTGTAGGCAATATTAAAAGAAAACTGAAAAATCTTCTTTTCAAATTTCATCACATAGAAGTAAAGTACTTTCAAATATAACTCTATTAAGCTTACGTAGCATATGACGTCGTTACTAGTATATTACATAACAAGTGTTGAAAGTGATATTTTTCACACGAGTGGAAATGTTGTCGCACGAGGTGATAGCCGAGTGCGATAATCCCACGAGTGTGCGAAAATTACTTTCACACGAGTAATGTACAATATTTTTCCTACGACCACAAAAATATTTACCAAAAATCCCCAATTTCTGTATTTATTTAATACCCCCACTTTCAACACGTGTGCTGAAAAACATTTCAACACACGTGTTGAAAATAAAACAAATGAAATTGGCACCATCTGTTCAAACGTCAAGTTGACAAGTACTTTTCAACACATGTGTTGAAATAGTTATTATCCTAACAAGTGCGGAAAGAGTCACTTTCCCGCAAGCGACTGCCGTTACCCGAACGACGCGAAGCGGAGTTCGGGTAAGCAGTCGAGTGCGGGAAAGTGCCTTTCCGCATGAGTTAGGATCAAATTTTTTTCTACTAGCGTTAAAAAAACCAACATCATTTTTACAAAGTTTATTATTTTTTAATAAACAAAAAATAACAGGTATATAATGTTTACTTATTACTTATTATATATATTTATCGTAAAAGTACAATTGGATGCACTGTGTAAATTAATTGCTGAAGCTAGAGAGGTTGAAGTTGACTGATTCTGCATAGTGGAAGTTTGAAGAGACAGAGGTGTTGAACTTTCATGGACGCTACTGGGACCCGGTGCAATATCTAGGGACGTGGATGTTTCTAAGATGCAACTGGAAGTCGTTGGAATAGCTTGACTGATATTGAGAATTTTGTTGGACATATCTTTTTTCTGTTTGATGGACTCCTCTAAGACTTCATAATAATATTATTCATACATCACCAAAATTTTATTTCAATATAAAACATTAAAAAATATTTTCCCGCACTCAGTGCGGGAAAAATTTTCCCGCACGGTGCGGGAAAAATTTTCCCGCACGGTGCGGGAAACTTAGTCTTTCAGAGACAAAATGAGTGCGGGAAAACGGTGAATTGCGCACGCTAGTAGAAAAAGTACTTTTCAACACGCGTGTGATATAAGGCACTTTCTAGCCAAGTTAACCGTGCTTTTTTTCTCAATTCATGCAGATAAAAGAAAATACATGATTCGCTCTGTAAATCCGCTCATTTTGCGTCCAATCATTTTCTACAAATTTAACACCTCTCATGCATCCAAGTCATTACAATAGATATACGAGCAGTCTTTGTCGTCATAGACAGTATTGAATCGATTTTGCGTTTTATCGTTTATGCTATGTTATTTCACGTATAGCATTGTTTTTAACTACTACTCGTAATAGTAAAAATAAAAATTCCTATTGCTACAATTGAAGTCCGACAAAATTGCTCTGTTAATAAACAAATTTTTATACAAGCATGATTTTAGGTTGGTTAGTTTATGTTACAGTACTAGTGTAATAGTCATTTACGTTACAAGTCTAAAAAGTGATTTGATACAGTACGAGAATTATTTCTAATCGTTATGTAAGTTAGTAATTTACTTTTCTCAGAAATGAAAGCTTCTGCTTATTTAGATAAATTTTGCTCCCTCTTGTCACTCTGTATATTATATTTTTTATTATTCTTTGATTTTCAAATTAAACTTAAAAGAACTTTTAAAGTATTAAGATAAATCTTAAGTAGAAATGCAAGCTTCTCTTGAAATAGTTAAAGGCGCATTTCCCATCATGCTTTCACCCTAGGATAAGGAAAAACAAGAAAAATTACTTTACTTTATACAGGCAACTTTAAGCTGTGTTCTTTTTGCATTCTTTGTACAAGCAATACGGATTAATCAGATAGAGTGATACTTAATCGATATTGTGGTAAATGTGAAATAGAAATGCCACTCAGAGCTGTTTTTAATTTGTTTTCTAAGACAATAGCAACTAATTAAAACTTATTAATAGCCCTAGTAATGGCTTATTGTGATAATTTGACAAGGAAAAGCATTTTATCATTAAATTAGATGTATTAGGTGAAATGAGAGTATAATCAACATGTTTTATATGGTTTTAAAAAATATCTTGTTAACCAAGTAAGTGCCTATAACAAAAAAATTGCATTTGTTTTGTAATATACAGGGTGTCGGGTAAGCATGGGACAAATTCTCGGGAGCGTATAAGGAACGTTAAAATAAGTCTAGTGTTTCATATTTTTTTTCCTATAGTGCCCCCTGACCAAGATATCTGGCCTCCAAGGGGATATTATTTTTGAACCAGCGCGTAGACTTTGATGCAATTTTGACATTTTGTACAGGGGATAGGTACTCGAAAATAGGTGTTACACGATAATAAACTGCTGGCCACTCGAACTTACACATAGAGATTTTTAGGCAAAATTTAAAGTTCAATATTTTCAACAGGAATGCAAATTTTTGAACGCGTCTTGCAGATTTTAAGAGCTAGTTTTTTTCGGATTATCTGCATGACGTATATTTATAGTAGGACCATAGGTTTATTATATACGGGGTGATCAATGAAGTCATGCAAAAAATCCAAAAGTTTGTATGAGTGAAATTTCCGCAAAAAATTTGTTTGGTCGTTGCAATATGGTTCGTTACTAAGGTAACATCAATATCTCTAGACGTTTTTGTCACTTTTTTAATTAAGGCCCTTAGGTCTTGTACACCCTACTAAACATAAAATTGGGGTAGCAAAATTTTTAAAATGCTATAACTTGACATTGGATTGACGGTTCTTGATGATTTTTACGGATTTGGAATCTTTATTTCACGTTGATTTTCTATAATCTAAGCATTTTATTTGGGGGTTGAAATATACAGGTTGAAATTTACACATTATACCGGGTCGATAATAGACAAAAACGCAGGGTACGACGCGCTCTAAGGTTTGGCATTATTTAAGTTTTTGTAAAAATAAATTCTCACTTCAAGTTGTTTTTGTTTAATGTCCTTCTCACTGTTCTGTCCAAAACTTTCACCCCAGTTTATTGTCTCAAAGAGTCATTCAGTTTTATAGAGTTCTTTGTCTATAATTCACTGACTTCATTGATCGACTCGTATATAATAAACCTATGGTCCTACGATAAATATACGTCATGCAGCTTAATCCGAAAAAAAACTAGCTCTTAAAATCTGCAATACGCGTTCAAAAATTTGCATTCCTATTGAAAATATTGAACTTTAAATTTTGCCTAAAAATCTCTATGTGTAAGTTCGAGTGGCCAGCAGTTTAATTAATTGTCTTAGGAAAGGCAGAAACGGACTTGCCCCAATACACAGAAGTCAAAATTTTTGACTGGTGTCATGGAATCAAATTAGAAATATTATTTTTGGATACTATATACATTTTACTCCAAGAAAGGAACCCTTCAATTATTTCGATAAAATGAACGGTTGTCGAGATAAATTAGTTTTTTGGAAGGTCATTATACATTTTATGCCATTATGTAATAAAGACTGCATGCCAAAATTGCTTTTTACAGGTGCTGTTTGCAATAATTTAGTTTGCCTCGTGTTATGATTATGTAAATCATTAATGGGATAAATCTTTACGTTAGATTGTTTTTTATTTAATATTAAAGCTTGAATGAATATACATGTTTTTAATTTATACACATTATCAATGTTTGCATGTATGGGCTGAGGAAAATCCTAATGCCATTGTTCAGACAAAGCACCAAACTAGATTCATGATCAACATATGGGCTGGCATAATTGGAAATAATCTAATATCGTCTTAGAAGACAGGTTAAATGGTGCACTCTATCTGCAATTCTTGCAAGAGCATTTAGAACTTTGTTAGAAAACGTACCCCTGCGAACTAGAGCTTAGATGTGGTTTACGCATGATGGTGTGCCAATATACCAACTGTAATAGTTACCAACATTTTAGGTAAAAAAGCAGTCATATTTCATTGTATTAAGAACATCCAAAAAAATATGGTAAATCGTATACTACAAAATTGTAAGAAATTATATTCATAAAGTAAAATATATTACTCATCTTATTTTGGTCTATCATCAGGACCAAAGCTGTTTGGTGTAGAAATTCTTACCCCTAAATGTTATTAAACTTCTTCGTCTTCTTCTTATATCCTGTCTTCATATGGGGTCAACGTTCCTGATAAATAGTATCTACACCACCCAGTCCTGTGATTAAATCATTTGATACCATCCTCCCATCTTTACTTTGGTTTACCTATACCTCTTCTCCCATACCCTAAGATTGCCACAACTCTCCCGCCGACATAATCATGATCTCTTCTTACAAGGTGCTTCTATTGCTCTATTATATCTTCTTAAATATTTGATAAATCTTGATTGTTACCCTTATTTTTCCAGTCTTAACATTGTCGCTTCTTGCTACTTTACACATCTATCTTAACATTTTCATTTATTTTCCTTTAGCGCACTTTCTTTATTGCCCATATTTCCATTTCGTACATCATAGCAGATTTGGCCACTGTTTTATAAAAAAATCTCCATTTCTAAATATTTTTAAGTATTATCTTTATAAATAAATCTCAAGCACACCCTGAATATGCAAAATATATTGTAGATTTTATTTTACAATTTGAAGGAAATCCGAGACAGAGAGATGAAGTTAAGTGACAGTTCAGACAAGCTTAAAGCTAAAATGCGTATTATTGTTTTTAAATTCCTAATAAATTCAGATGTTCACATTTAGCACTAGGTTTTGTAATTTTATTTGAGCTCGTATAAATTTAAGAAAATTTGAAAGGTACTAGTAATTTATTAAAATTTTTTTTTTCAAAAATTTTAATTAATTCAATAACTACCCTTAATAAAGAAATATATGTTTTAACATGTGTTCTAGTTCTCATCTCTAAGGTTAAGTAGTTATATTGACACCAAAAAGACATCGTTAACTTCAGGGACCGATCTTAATTAGCCCTTGGAGAACTTGTGGACGACTCCTTATACCTTTCCGGATGGTTAACTTAACTGCTCGAAATCTGTTGACCGGAATACTAAAGCGGCTAGGTCCGTCCGCCACGAATCAGTGTCGTAGTATAAGATACAATTAGCTGCGGCTTTTCTTTTTATTTGTCTGATAAAACAATTAAGGGTTTATATTGACAAATGTAAAGACAACAAAACTACGGTTGGTATGATCGTCATAATCGGATTATACCATTAATAAAACAAAGGATCCATTATTTTTAATTCAAATTATCACCATTTAAAACTAACGATTTTTGATATTGAGAGATAATGTGAATTTAAAATAACCCCATTTAATATTAAAGCCAAACTTTGCTTAAGCGTAACTGCTGTGGTACTGTCAAATTCGAACAGAGTAAATGTATTTCAAAAGCTATAAAAAATCGCTCGCCACCACATCGTTGTCATTATACTCTAATCTCGGTTTTTCTTAAGCACGTTACTAAAGAGAAATATGCCGACTTTGCAGATACAATCTTTTGAAGTTTATTTTTAGGTCGCTCAAAAACCCACATAATTTTACCATAAAAGTAAACTACGGTTAATCTTTAATGATTTTAATATTATGCTGAAATAAGCAAAAAATAACGGTAACATTTTATTCACAAATATAAATTATTTTGATTGCTAAAATTTTATACTGATTTTCAGAGAAAATTTTATTCATCAGTGTTTGCTTACAGTACTAATAATAATTAATTTTTATCGTTAGTATTGTTTTGTATTAATTGTATTTAAATCCTAAAGTATTTGTCAAAAACAAGCTTGTTTTATTTGAGTGTTTGTATCCTTATCTTTAAAAATAAGGGTACAATAAAGTTACAAAATATTATAAGAAAAAATCTTCAGAATTAGAAGTTATATTCAAAGATAAAAGCATGTCCGTCGATCTAAAAAAAATATGTTCCTCATAACTTTTAACACACCCCCGTACTATTAAATATTTTTAAAACTTATTTAAGAATTCCTTAAATTTCATAAATATTTAACAAAACAGAATTTGGAAAAACAAATGTAAATATGGGATATTTTTCTAGATTCATTTTTTGTTCATTATACGAGAAAGGTTTTCCTTTTTATAAGGGCAATTATTAAAATCTACGAAAAATAAGTATAATTTTTTTTGTTTGTTCAGGTGCAAGAGGTTTGGAAAACACAATTTTTGATCCATTTAATAATTATCCTTTGAGAAATAAAAAAATACATTTCTGAATAACAAAAAGAAAATTATTGAAATTTTAATTTATTTAGTTTTGTCAAAATTTAAGACACCCGCAAATAAATTTTAAAAATACCAAAAAATACGGGTGTTACTCAATATACAGCGTGTCCAGAAATCATCTTAACAAATGGGAAACTTTTTTATTTTTGGCTTTACGGAAAAAGTCATTCTTCATAAAAGTTCTGCTGGTTGAAAAAGAAACACTTAAATCAAAAATTTTGACACAGCATACACGGGATGTCAAAAAAATTCAAAACGAAAATGCCGTAGAAGGACGCATTTGGTATTATACTTTGCTTTGTACTTTTCCAGGTAAACTAGATTAATGGAACACGTTCCGAATTTTTGTTTTAATTTTAGGTGAAAACAATAATTTTGCAAAAATCCTAAGCAAACCTAAGCATAGCTTTTACAGGTTTTACGCGGCGTTTCACCACAATTTTCTTACGCAATTTAGTTAACAACTAATATGCTTCCGTGATACTCTTACCCTGTTCTAATCTATCAGAGGTTTCCATTTTTGTGCCGAAAAACTGAAGCAAGATTCTTGCTAGCCGATTTTTGTTCACGGAATTTTTTGGGTCGTCGAGATCCAGAAGATCCAAAAAGTTTGAGGAACCTTCTTCGAAACGACGTTGTCAATTGAACGCGCTTCTGATCAGCATTCAGGCATCTCGGAATTTGGCCGAAGCTTCCTGATACCCAAATCTTAATGAACGATGCGAAACACACGTTCATAGAAAATGTGCACTGCTTATGCTCTTCATTTCAACCATTCATTCGATCTAAAATCATATCAAGAACAGAATCAATGTTTTCCGGAGTTGCCACAGAAATTGGTCTTTCAGAACAGTTCTTATCTTTTATATCTAAACTTCCTCTTTTAAATTCCACAAACAAGTTTTTAATAGTGGCGTATGGACACTGGTCACCTAAAGTTTCTATCATATCAGAAAATAGTATATTTCATTACCAGTCCGGAAAAAAGGATTTTTCTGTGCGCGCTTGACAAATTCTCGTGTGAGGCGCAGCCGAACACGGGAAGTCAAGCAAGCACGGAAAATCCATTTCTGGACGTGTAATGAACGATATTTTTTATTATACTTCTTTGAAAACGATAACATAAAACAAAATATAACATAAAAAAATACATACATACAAAATAAACTTGGAATATTTTTATTTTCACAACTGTTATCGGAATTTAAAAAAAAAACTACTAGAGTAATTAAAAATTAACTATTAATAATGAAAGATGCCACTTTTTCAGGTTGAGAGAACATTTTATTAGAATGAATTTAATTGACAGAAAATTAACAACGCTGACAATATGGTCTTTGGCAGGTATGATGCGTTTTCATGGTAACTTTCAAATCATTTAAAAGGTGATTTAAATTTGTCTATGTCAGATAAGATTGACAAAACGTCAAAAAATATTTCAGAAATTCATCTAAATATTCAAATATTTACGAAATAAAATACAAAATAGGTACATATTAAATATCAGATAGCATATAGACTTTCTTGAGTTTAGTTTATTTTCCTATACCTATATTTCTATTTTAAAGCCAAAAAATAGTCGGTATCTTCATTCAGCACACTGAAAGAACTGGAGACCAGGAAAATTTTTTCCGTGCGCTCTTTCCGTGCGCTAGCCCGAAAAAGCCCATCTTACATTATTACTAAAACAGATGAAAATAAGGTGTTTTCAAAGAAGTATAATAAAAATTTCTTTTCCCGATAACCTCTTCAAGAATAAATACTGGCTGACCGAAATTTGATTATTTCAAAATATAGATTTCTCTCAGACATGCAGTTTTCAAAAATTCACAGTTTTGTCACCATTCAGCTTATGGATGTCAAACTTATAAAACATCATAGTTGTAACCGCAGCAACCATACTCAATTTTATCAACTGGAAACTTTCCAGGCTAACTATTTATGAATGCCCTCTCGTAAGTTCACAATACACAGCCTCGGTTGTCTTATTTTTGCAAGTGTCAATTTAAAACCTTGATTGTCAAATTACACCGGTCTTAGCGATGTTGACTCAGCTCTCTAGTGTCTAATAATAGAGAACAGTATTCTTCGTCAAAAAATATTTCATATTTAAAAGCTTGCACCGTATCGGAAGTGTCATATTATGCCGTTTAGCCACAAATTGGTAGTGTCTGTAGTCCCGCTAATGAAGAGGTTATTATATTGAACGTTACTGCCATCAACTCCCCTTGATTTTAACGCTTGTAATTTGTAAACTAGACTAATTTGTCCGAAAATCAAGTTTGGTAATCATGCCAGCATATGACGCTTGCATTTTGATGACGTAGTATTTAAGCTTCTGCAATTAGTCAATTAGGTTGGGCTGCGAAATTGAGATAATCGTTAAAGAGGAAAGTAGGAGTTTTAGCATTTTTTATTACTCCCAGACAAGGTGCGCTCTAAATATGTATGTACCACGGAATTCATTAAAAGGTTTATGATGCTCTAGTTGGTCAGTGAGATTTTGGCAAGTTATTGTCCTGTCATTGTTAATAAATAGTCACTTAAACTTATGCAGCCAGATTCTCCAACGCCAGTCCGGTCTAATTTGACACTCAAAAGTTTTAAACTGACAACTATAATAACAAGACAACTAAGTTTTAGACTATGAATTTATTTCTGAGCTTTTTCGCTAATTTATAAAGAAAACTGCAATTTTAATACGTACTTTCGACAATAATAGAACTAAATTCGTCACAGCAACTCGTTCCCAGATGAAAATCATTTGGAAACCAAGCCAATCGCTGAAATATCAGAATAATTCATAAGTTTTTAATGACTACTTGTTAATAATGACAGGACAAAAACCGGTCAAAACATAACTGATGAACTATAAGATCTTAATTTAAATCAGTACTAAATCTTAAATATTCTTAATGAATGTGAACGATGATTTTTATCTGGATAGTAGAGACTTAGAGAAACACTATTTAAAAAAGGAGTTTTCTGTATCTAAAAACTATCCGGAAAATTTTTACTGTTTCGGGGATGTACATACTGTTAGTATTTTTAATAGCACTTCATATAAATAACTTGCCCAAAGCTTTTAACTAAAGTTAATTATGTCTTTTATCAAGAATCTAAACCATATTCCTTGTAAAACCAGATAGTATACCGAAGAATATAGACACCGTTAATATGAAATCAATTAAGCTTAAAGCTATTGATTCGCCTTTACCAGCTCTATCTAGAACAAAAATATATACAGAGTGTTCCGTAAAAAAATATGTTTCGGCGGATTTAAAATAAAGATTAAAAGTAGAGCAATAACGCTTTTGCCACTGTCAAGTCAACAACTTTGTTTTACTCTTTAGTATCACTAACAATATAGCCAAGGAATATGCATGCATTTTTTATGTTTATGTTGTTCGATCTGCCCCGTGTTTCAGCCTGTCCCACTTTCCCCTACCTGTGAAAAATCATTAAAAATAATACACATAAGTGTGTGCAATTAAAAATAATTTTTTGTAGTCGAGTATAATAATAATTAAGATACAGGATAGGATACAAGCTATTTTTATCTTTTCATTAATAAAAAATTAATTTATCGATCGGGGCCTATTACGGAACATCCGCTCGGAAAATGGGCCAAGATAAATTGAATAATAAACCTTAATGTAGCCACCTAATAAATTTATTTATAGGTTGGCCGTTTTATCGGGAGCTGCTTTATCGTATTAACTTAAATCGGCCCAAAATGCCCCCCGAAAATTAAATTACGTATAAAATATATTCGTTAACTCTTCTGACATCGTTTATAGGCCCCCGAATTCGGGTCTGCGAGGTGTGGAAACATACCAAAGTGCTTTGTTTAATCGTTAGTCCTTGCCAATGCCGGTTTATATTGTTTTACAGGCCGTTGGGAATTTGCATTTATATTAAACGGATCAATTTTAATAATGGGCGGTAGATTGGTCGGAAGATCAGCTTAAATGATTGAAAAATCAGATTAACTGGCAATCGGCAGTAATCGGCATTTATTATATAAATAAACTGCTGGCCACTCGAACTTACACAGAGATTTTTAGGCAAAATTTAAAGTTCAATATTTTCAACAGGAATGCAAATTTTTGAACGCGTCTTGCAGATTTTAAGAGCTAGTTTTTTTCGGATTAAGCTGCATGACGTATATTTATCGTAGGACCATAGGTTTATTATATACGGGGTGATCAATGAAGTCATGCAAAAAATCAAAAAGTTTATATGAGTGAAAGTTCCGCAAAAATTTTTTTGGTCGTTGCAATATGGTTCGTTACTAAGGGAACATTAATATCTCTAGACGTTTTTGTCACTTTTTGGATTAAGGCCCTTAGGTCTTGTACACACTACTAAACATAAAATTTGGGTAGCAAAATTTTTAAAATGCTATAACTTGATGTTGGATTGACGGTTCTTGATGATTTTTACGGATTCGGAATCCTTATTTCACGTAGATTTTCTATAATCTAAGCATTTTGTTTGGTGGTTGAAATATACAGGTTGAAATTTACACATTATACCGGGTCGACAATAGACAAAAACGTAGGGTACGACGCGCTCTACGGTTTGGCATTATTTAAGTTTTTGTAAAAATACATTCTCACCTCAAGTTGTTTTTGTTTAATGTCCTTCTCACTGTTCTGTCCAAAACTTTCACCCCAGTTTATTGTCTCAAAGAGTCATTCAGTTTTATAGGGTTCTTTATCTATAAATTATTACCAAAAATTCGGTATTTAAAGATGGACACTTGGCAATTTTCCATTGATATTTGCCGGGATTTTTTAGGGATTGCAGGAACCTTTAAATTAGGTTTAGAATTAGAAATTTTTTAAAAATTGGCTTTTGGCCGTTGTTAACCAATCTTGTATATTGTAGAATATAATGTAATAAACTTGTTCTTGTCGCTAAGTTTTTGACTATTATCGACCCGGTATAATGTGTAAATTTCAACCTGTATATTTCAACCCCCAAATAAAATGCTTAGATTATAGAAAATCCACGTGAAATAAGGATTCCAAATCCGTAAAAATCATCAAGAACCGTCAATCCAATGTCAAGTTATACCATTTTAAAAATTTTGCTACCCAAATTTTATGTTTAGTAGTGTGTACAAGATCTAAGGGCCTTAATCCAAAAAGTGACAAAAATGTCTAGAGATATTGATGTTACCTTAGTAACGAACCATATTGCAACGACCAAAAAAATTTTTTGCGGAAATTTCACTCATACAAACTTTTTGATTTTTTGCATGACTTCATTGATCACCCCGTATATAATAAACCTATGGTCCTACGATAAATATACGTCATGCAGCTTAATCCGAAAAAAACTAGCTCTTAAAATCTGCAAGACGCGTTCAAATTTGCATTCCTGTTGAAAATATGGAACTTTAAATTTTGCCTAAAAATCTCTATGTGCAAGTTCGAGTGGCCAGCAGTTTAGTTGTAGTTTTAATAAATAGGTGGTAAAAGCTTTGTGAATAAAAGACACTCTGAACAGATATGCTTGCATATTATAGGGAATATGCGTATAATCCAAATAAACCTAAAATATATTTTTTATATTCTCTACGTAAATTAAATATTTATGGTGGTTTTTTCCGTTTGATTGGTGCAACGACAATCGGATAATTTGTTGAAGGATCATGCTTGTATGATGGATGGAGACTTATTTGCCTTTAAAATTTCATAACAAATACTTATTATTCATTGTAACATAAAATGTACAGCCAAATATGCTTACTTGAATTTGTCGATACTGACCTTTAATAATACCTATTTTTGGAAATTTTTGATTAACTTTACACTAGGTATGTACTTTTTTTGACATCGGCTGTTCTGAGAACGTGAAAAGGAGGTTTTCAGGGCACTTGCAGGGATATTTTTGCACATTGGCACAATACAATATTTATAGGGTAGTTTTCTAATTTTTAATTTCAAATTTTGTCCATTGTTTAACAAAAGAGTGAGAATATAAAAATTATTGCTGTTATCAAATAATAGTTGTTGTTGTAAAGGCCAAGATGTATAGCGCCAAACCATCGACTAGCTCTAAAATAGCGGGGCAGTTTACTTGAGGGGATTTACTAATTTTGGTTTATTAATGCCACATGCTAATGACCAATCAATGTACATACCAAAAATAAATATACACTCCTTAACATCATTGGTGTGGGCCAATAAACATATCTAATTCTAAATCTAATTTGGCGTATTATGAATGTATCTAGCTCACTACTAATAATAATAGCTCCTGCCACTAAACTCAAAAAGTGCACACAATGAAACAACGTTAAAAGTAAATTGTTTAATTTAAAGGGAAAAGAAAGACATCGTAGAATGTGAATCGAATGTATTTAATGAAAAGGAAAATGATAATTTCCTAGCTAGCTCTATGTTGCAACGCCTTTACAGCGCTAGGACTCTATCTTAAATTAGTTTTCTTTATGAAAATGATTACGCAAAATATTTTGCTTTCCTTGGCGATTATAAAACTAGGTCATTATCTTGATGATGTTCTTTGTGGAGCGTACTCCTCCACTGATCTACTTTAGACAGGGACACACGTCCTTGGTTTCTCCAAAACAACAAAAAGCGGCAATAACCTGACTTCAAAACACTCATCCACAAAGGAACATGAAGCATGAAGTAATTAATTAATTGAATAAATAATTAGGCTGGGTCCTCTCTAAAAAGGAACAATTACACCTGAACTTATAGGTTTAAATCTACGCCCATACAAAATACATTCTAAAAATCAGAAAAATCGACACTGCTCACTCTTTTAGAGTCCCTAGCAAAAATTTATGTATAAAGACAGTAGGGATGACACCAAAAAGGGGCTTTTTTCTCAATCTAACTTTAAGAATGTCATGTACAAATGACACTTCAAAAGTCACAACCATCAAACTGGACGGTATGACTGACACTTCTACTTTGAGCTCATTCTCCCGCGAATTCCCGCGGTTCATTCGCTCATGCTGGAAAATACCCAACACCCTAGAAGGAACTGAACTACTTGAAAACCCAACAGTAACGACCGGTACTGTTGTATTTTCATGTCTAAAAAATTTAAATCGATTTTTGAGGCATTTCTAGTACTAACAGAATTAAAAAAAAAGGTTTTCTACCTAATTTTGACCGGACTTTCCTGTAAGCACCTAAAATATTATAAAAACAGTTTCGTGGAAAACTAAGAGAATGGGAAGTTAAAGGAATGTCGGTAAGAAAATTAAAAATCAAACCCAAACAGATGAAGAGTACAATTAAAGTTTAAAAATCGATATTAAATTTAATGGTCCCTTGTGATTTTTATTATCCTGCTTCTAGCCCCTCGACCTAGTCCAGTAAGGCGCTTTAAAATAACTTAACTGAGCACGCTGATTTGTTACGTTTGTCTCCTAACTCAACTTAAATTGTTCGCCTATTATGTTTTTATAAGTTTGTCATTTTTGTATCTCTAAATCCCGTCCACTGTCCATTAATATTTTATAATACCATTAAACGTACCTTAAATTATAAAATGTTTATGTGCCATCGTAATAAAGTTTATAACATGCAGTACCCAAAGTTAAATCCCCCTATCATATAAAACGGCCCATAAATGGCTATAAGCCCTCCAAAGTCCTCTAAAGTTCTACCATTCATTTTCCAACTTCAATACATGCAAATAGCAGGTGAATTTTATTAATACTTAAAACTTTTTAGGTATACATTTCGTTTGGCAAAATCCCACATCTCTTTACAGATCAAATTGTTCAATTTTTTCCGAAGGGCGGACGAAGATCTTTTCAAATTTACTTCCTTTACTGAAACTGACTAATATTCGGTAGTTTTTTATTATTATCTGAGACAAGCTTAAGTATTAACGAACCGTGGGCATCTGAAGAGAAGGAAAATGTAATCTATTGACACGCGGTTTAAAGGATTGGCAGTTTGTTCCATAACCACTCTGGGTATGAATGAGCGAGCGAAGTGGGATGTTCTAGGCTGTTGCAGTTGGAAAATAAAGGGATGTATACGTAATGCGCCTGTAGTTGTTCTGTTAGAAACAGTCAAAGGGGAATTATAACGGCTAGTTCTTCAGAGCAAAATCCGTGGAAATATTGGTAAAAAAGGGACAAATCCCCAACAGCGAGACGATGAATGAGAGAAAGGAGTTTTCATGTGAGGACTGGTTTATTGATGAGTCGAATGGCTCTTTTTTGGAAAGAATCAAGGATGTTCAGGGTCGAAGGTGATGCCGCTCTCCAGATGAGGGAACAGTAGTCTAGGTTAGGTCTTCTTTGGGAAACATAGAGAGTGCGTAAGTTGGAAGGGAACAAGTATTTTCTAGCTCGTAAGAGAAAGTCAATCGTTTTAACTTCCGATGTGGCTACTGAAGTAATGTGTTTATACCAGCTGAGATAAGTTTGAAAGCGATGCCAACAAGATCGAACGTTTCTCTACTCTGTAGGGCTTGATCATTTATGTGGATGGAGTCATTCTTGCCGGATTGTTTACGTGATAGACTGGGTTTTGGAGGCGTTGAATTGAACAAAGTTTTTGGCACCCCAATCTAAAATGACCTGAAGATTTTGGGAAAGAGATAGGGAAAGAGATAGGTGCATGGTCCTTCATCTATTATCCAGCTCTTGATTGACTTGCCTGGAAAAATGAATGTTGGAGTGAAGAGTACTATCGTCAGCGTAACATTGAATAGGATTGGTAGTCGAAGAGAGCAAGCCACTACTGCGAAGAAGAAATAGGGTTGGTATCAGGATTGAACCCTCGGGTACGCCAGCATTGATAGGTTGGAAGTCAGATGAGTTACCGTCCACCACGACAGATATGCGCCAGTTAGAGGGAAAGCTACCGATCCATGTACATAGTTTGGGAGGAAGACCGTAAGATGGTAGTTTGTTGAGGAGTGCGGCATGCCATACTTGGTCAAAGGCCTTGGCAATACAAGAGCAACAATCTGCGATTCGCGATGAAATTCGATAGATTTGTTCCAGTCATGATTGATAAAGGGAAGGAGATCAGCTGTGGATCTTTGATGACGAAATCCGTACTGTCTGTCATGGATGGCTGTGTTTTTTTCTAGATATCTTAGAATTTGCAAGTTGATGACTTTCTACAGAACTGTGTTAACAATAGAGAGAGAGAGAGAGAGAGAGAGAAATATGTCTATAATTGGATGGAAAGGTCTTGGAAGCTTTTTTTTGGCACAGACTGCACACGAGCAGTCTTCCAGATGTCTGGGAAGATACTCTTGTCATAGGATATCTGGAAAAAACGAGTTAGGTAAAGTGTAGTGAAGGTTTCTTTAGCCATACTTTGCACAACGCGCGGTAATCCTAAGGATTAACGTATCGTGTCTAAAGAGAAAGCAAATGCAACCTATTTATACGCGATTAAAAGAATTGAAGGTTAGGAAAGGAAGAAAAAAACCTCTTTAGGCATTTTATTCTGTTATTTGGCGGTGCGTGAGCGGGAGAAGCGGGAAGTTCTTGACTTGTTGTAACTGGATAGTAAATGGATGCCTGTGACGTGCTTCTTGTTGTTTTTTTAGGAATAGTTAAAGGCAAAATGATAGAAGTCTATTCTTTGGAGCAGAGGACATTATAGTATTTGTAGAAGAGAATGGCCCTCTTGGGTAGAGTTAAGGGCGCTTTGTCGAAGGTGATGCCGCTGTCGCCGATAGGGAAGCAATATTTTAGGTTAGAACTTATTTGGGAAACATAGGTATAAGTTGGAAGGGGAGAAATAGGACGGAAAGCCAAGCTTTCTAGTAGCTGACTTCTGAAATAATATGTTTGGCCAGTTACCATTATGTTCGAAAGTGGTGCCAACTAAATAGAATACTTCTTTATCCTGTAGGGTTAAGCCCTACATGTGGATGGAATATGAATTTCTTGCTTGACATACAGTATGACTGAGTTCTGGAAGCGTTAAACTGAATACCTTAATTTTTATAATAACTCCTATTGTAGAGAAATTGGATTAAACATTTTCACACTGCTAAGGTTATCTTGTTTTATATCCATTTTACCCCCCACCTGACACCATTGTGCCTTGTTCCAATATGGCCTTTTGACTTTATAATTTAATGGCTAACTAAACAAATGCATCTGCAAGTTTAGAAAAAGAGCCATGTCGGTTATTTGTGTTTAAAGGTGATGTATAAACTAAAGCACGAAAGAAAAAAGCTTAAGACCCAAGGTTCTCCTTCCAATAAATAAAATGTAAATAAATATCCTTTTATGACATATACGTATATCCCAGAGTCCATAACTTACAGTAGCAACTTTACAGCACTTTAAAATTATGGTGCTATAAGCATGAATGTAAATCGAAAAGATAGATCAGCTAGATCTCCATTCTCTGACTGATGCAGTCTTAACGTGCTGTCAATTTTATTACACCATAGCGTCGTAAAATTGTAGATTGGATTTTTAATATCTTAAACGGTTTAACTCGAAGAGAGTTAGAATAGAATTTTACATACACCAGGAAATGTAGGAGATATCAGCTTAGTTGAGATTTCAAGTACGATAAAGCTAATTTCACGACAAAAAACCAAGAAAAGTATTTATACAACTTCTACATTTAAACTTAATATATGTCTGTATAAAAGCCTGCTGGCATATTTCTTATAGCCACGGTAGAAAAATAACTCTAAAATTGCTTTAACAAATGCAAAGTAATTTATAGACGACTAGAATAATACTTGTACAGTTCTTTATAAAAACACCATTGTATTTCCAAAGAATAACTAACCTTGACGTTTAATCCCTTAAGGGAACTGGTCGCGACTTTAAAATGAATATTGCACAGGGTACACAAACGCGTAAATGCCACCATGTTTTGTGGTAAATTAGCCTTGTGCACTCGGCTCTACTGTTGGGTTATGATATGGTAATTAGGTGGAGATATAATGGAACGCGTGTTAGATATGTAGAACTAGTATAACAGACCGAATAGGTATTGATTACAGTTAGGAATAATGATAGAGCAGTTACGAAATTTACCTGTGACGTAATGAAAATACATAATTACCCCAGCTTATCATTGTCTGAATGTTAAATAGGTAGATAGAAATGATAAAGCAGCATGTTTTATCATTGCCACAAACTTTATATAATTAATATACATACACGTGTTTTAGCATATTTATATTTTTATTGTTTTGTTCGTCTTTTTCTGCCTCGATTCTGTCTTTTTTCTGTCAATTTTTATGGATACAATTTTCTGGTTAATTGTCTTTATAACGCCGGTAATGAGATTCCTCTCCCGTTAAACTTCTCTCCCTTAACTTGCTCTTGACTCCATGCACCCACCTCTGCATTAGTCGTTCCTCATTTCTTACCCCATACAATTTAATTGCATTACCCTCCTGGCAACATAATCATAATCATCAATCATCTTAGTTTTTCCACAACTTCGATGGTTCCCTTTATTTTTTTCTTAATTTTGTCTCTCCTTGTTAGATCAATTTTAACATTCTATTCATTTATATCACATTTAACCTGCTTTCATGCACTGCTCTACTGACCATTTGAATACTGTTTTATAAACTACTGCCATTTTCCTCGCACTGATACCACAATCACACAGCACACGGGAAATTTTCTTCCAATTATTTCATCCCACTTACACTCTTATGAGTTTGATTCCTCTTTAGAAACTACAGCGTGGAATGTCCGCGTAGTAGGCATAATAATATTGTCTCTTTACTGATCTAGTATTATTATCTATGTAAATCTTCCACATCAGATCCCATAGTATATTTATCCCTTTTGAACTAAGATATTTGGTCTATTATTTCTCTAATATTTATTATTCTTAAAGCTATTCCCTAAACGCATTTTTATACTTCAACAAACGCTTTGTAGCACAAAAATATTTTATTATTTTATGTAATAACAGAAAACACCAAGGAATTTTCTATATTATGTTTGTTCAATAATTTTTCCCCTTTTTACCTCAGACTAAGTGGAGTTGTGTTGTTCTAGTGGATATAACAAACGTAAACAGTTTTCCTTTCTTGGACGACTCTCTTGTGTCAATATTTGTCAATCGGTCTTGGCATTTACCCGCCCAATGCATTATGTGGACTATTGGATAGGCTGAACTTAAAGGAGATTGGAAGGTTAAGAAAAATTTTCCTCAAAACATGTTTTTTCTGCATTGAAAATAATGTAAAATTTATTTTTAATTTATTTTTATTGATTGATGATGACATCAATATAATATTCGGGACACTTAAGTATATTTTTATTCGTGTTCCTCTTATTTGCAGTTCAGAACTGTATTGATTAAGCGGATTAGTCTATTCCTGTTTGGGTTTTCTGGAACTACTTTAGAACTAATACCGAAAAAGTAAATTTCTGTTTTCGTTTTACAAAATGGCGACAACAATGGTATATAATGACACAGTCAGATGCGTTCAGATTCACTAAGTAGGTTCAAGATTTAGTATTGGTTTAAATTAAGATCTTCTGGTTGGTCAGATTTTTGTGACCTGTCATTGTTAATAAGTCTTCATTAAAGATCTATGAATTATTATTTATTATTTTTACGAAAAGAGAACTATTGGATGGTAGTTCTCTTCTCGTAAAAGGCATGGTAGCTAAAATACATTATTTTTCAGCCATTTGCAGTGTTCTACACATATTTAGTAATAGTTAAGAATGCACTGAGTTAAGATATTTAAAAATCGTAAAAACACACATAATCTGTGTAAATCTTAAATCTGCGAATATGCCTTTTGCAATGGTATTTATAAAAAAATCTGCAAAAGTTCAGCAAATGTCTAAAAATACTACCCCCAAATTAATTTAATGGACAAAACTAATAAAGGTAATAAAAATAACAGTATTTACCTCAGACTAAAATACTACAATACGCTACAAAACGTAGCGAGCGCAACACACGAAAATAGAATGCCAATGCAAGTCAAACATACAAGGAAAAAGTGACTTGACTGAGTAATTGCAGATTATTTGTGGTACAACTACAACTTAATGCGAGCGATACGGAGAAAAATATTTTCGATTATTGTAAACTAGTCTGTTCTTGTTAAAATAGTCTAGTTTATTTTGGATTTTTTAACTTTTTCGATTTACTAATTTCTAGAATATATAAAATGACATCTGACCCCAATTAATATGACAACTTTAGTCAATAGGTATACATCATCTGGACCCTCGTTCAGAAATTGCTCTGTATTATTTCTCGTTAGAGTTTTAGATTTTTTGGCTGAAATTCCACATTCTTTTTCTTGAGAAAGGCGATCACTTTATATCCCACTGCTTATATCCCAATTATGTTTTAATTTTAACATAGATTTTAACATTGAGTTCCTTGACCGTATCGTGGATCGTTTGAAAAGATTTTGAAATGTCGGAAAAGTATACTAGAATTACCTCTTCTTTCCTGAAATTGTTTATTTTCTTTTTGCACGCCATTTACTAAATGTTTACAATTATTTGGCATAACGGTATTTCGATTTTTGTGGTAACAGCTCGACGTTCACATTTTTAGCTCCTTCGAGAATGTCTTCCGTTATTTCATCAATCATATTCTCTTCAGTTTCTTCCCCCATCTCCATGTTCTACTCAAAAGTTGAATAAAAGTCAAATAACCGTTGTATTTTCACTTCGATGTCCTGATTTTCAAATGTAAAAACATTACGAGAGGTCTAAAAAATTAATGTTTTTCAAAAAAGATAATTCACCTATTAGATATTTTGAAGCTTCTCTGGAATAACTGGAAAATATACCTAAGATTCTGAAACTTACCTATGTCAAGATTTATCTCTGTACTGTTAACCGAACAGGGCTTAACATGGGATTGAAAATTTAATATATGTAACGTAACCTGTGCATTGTATTTATTATTGTAAAAAATCAAGTTTATAAAATTACTAGACACTATCCAATTTGTATTCAGTAATACGGACCAAATTGCTTCAGTCATTAAAGCTGGCAGCAGAACTTCAAATTGCCTCTTGGTAGACCGGAACTTTTAAATGCAGTCTATTAAAATCGAATCACCTCGTAATATGCCGCGAATCAAAAGTCGCAATCGAAAGTTTTTCTCAAAGCCCTTTACAAATAGGATTTTAATGCTGCTCGACGATTTTTAGAGCTGTTCGAGAAAATTTTGTATAAAAGGTCGGTTATCGTGGGAACACAAAAGGAAAATCAATTGTTCGTTTCTTATTTAATTTTCTTAATTAATTTGAATTAATAGGCTATGGTTGTACATACACTGGTTAGTACATGATAAGCACTAGCAAGGCGGCGAAATAACATTGTAAAAAAGTAAGAAGTTATGGCTAATTATCCTTTTTTTTTCAGGTATGTAATGTTCACCAAGAAACATAACCTATTATAATTTCTAGGTAAGTTTTTTTTTGGTGCAATTAAATGTGTTTTGCCATATTTTAAGTGTATTGTAATTGTTGCGAAAAAGAAAACTTGGATTATAAATATACAAAATGGATCTTAAAATATCATCTGGGCTACAATACTTACAAATATCACGTTTTAGCTCTGTTTAGTTTATTTATTTGTCCATCGGCTATTTATAATGAATAGATTGAACACGTCAAAAGGTTTACAAACATAATTTAAAATATCCATACTTATATCACAAACAGTGGTTAAATAAAATAAAATACCACAGAACATTTAAAAGGCAAACTATTTGGAACACACTATATACTATTTTGTTAGTCAAGAAAGTGACTAAGGCAACAATCAAATACGGCATATGGAGGAAAGAAAGGAAGAAGGAACATATTCCTTGCATCGTTAACCAAATAAGTTTTAAACTCTGTAACAGAGTAAAAATAGTTTTGTATTAACATATTTTTAATATTATCCTTAAACTGGTTTACACTCGTAGCCTTCCTTAAAGCCCGAGGCGGCGCATTGAACAACTTGCTACCAAAATATAAAGGGGACTTTTCATAGAAAGCATAATGGTGTTTTTTTTAAATATGTTGTCTTGTCTGTGATAGTCATGATCCCCGCCAGAAGCAAGATTGTCTTTGTTTTGGAATATATCAATTAACAATTTTAATAAAAATATAGACGGAACAGTTTCCCTGCAAGACTGATTATAAGGCAAATCAAATATTATTCTTAATATCCGTTTTTGCCACTAAAATCCTTGTTTAAATCTATTTAATGACCCCCGACAAAAATGTTATATAAAATAACACAATATACTAAGGAATAATATATACCAAGAATAATCCTCACGCCAAGGCTGTCTTCAAGGGAATTCAGTACGTAAAAGGCCCTATTGAGTTTTACGCAAATACAGTTGCACCAGGTCATGTGACAGTCCAAGACAATACCCAAATATTTTACAGACTGTGAAATTTTTATCTTAGCAGAATCAGTGTAAAGATTCATATTACTAGGTTTTATATGCTTGTTAAATAAACTCTATTAAAACAGTCTTCTCACGATTACATAAATATTTCTTCCAAAAAATTTTGTTCCAGTCCAAAATCTACATCCTAAAATCCCGGTTCCGGCGCGAACGACCCTTAACTAACCCCAAATATCCAAACATAACCAAATTAAATAAGTTCGAAATAGGCTTCTACTTTAAGCACAGACCCTCGTCGATAGCAAAAAGCTTACATTCAAATGTAATTTTATCATATTTTGACCACAAAGGCCCTTAAAGAGCCTAGAGTAAATTTGTTAGGCGAACCGAACGGGGGATGTCAAATTTAACGTTGTTATATTTGAACGAATCTCATTTGGGTTATTATTTTGCATAGGAATCATCGGCGTGGTAAAAATTGCGGCAAATTCGGCGTAACGGCGGGATTTTAAAAGGGAAGAAAAGATTTAAGGGTTTTAAAAATTTGCCTTTTGATTTTTATAAAAATTCGCTGTGGCAGTTAAATTTTTGATCTACAGATCAAATCAGGACTGATATTGGTTAAGCACATTTGAAAATTTGACAAGTATTACGAAGCAAGCTCAGAAAAGCTAAAAACAGTTTTTGTCCCGGGCGAGTCAACGATTCCGCGGAGTAATTTTATAAGATTTGTCGATAATAAGCTTTTGTGTTAAGGTATGGTTGGATATTCTGCATATTTTAAAAATATTTTGAACTGTTCAGGGCGCGTTCCAAAACTTCTATTTTTTTAAATGGGAAACCCTGTATTTAAATGGATTTTTGAATTCTACGTGTAGTTTCATAACTTTTCATTGTAGGTGTAATATGCGAAAAAGCCATAGTTTTCAAGGTAATTCGACTTGTAATGAAAATTTATCATTTGCATGCATCTCTCTGTTGCGAAAATACTACTTAAATTTTGACTCCAAGTGATTCATAATTTGTATCCTGAGTAAATTAAGTCAAAAAAACATATACACTATGAAATATTTGACATCTCATTTACAGGTAGTTCATTTTTATAGGCTTACATAAAAAGAACTGTTTACACGAGAAAAATATATTCTTTTCTTATTAGTAAAACTGTTGCCCCAAAATTTTGTTACTCTGTTGTGATAAAGCATCTCAGTGTATTTAAAACTTCTAATTTTGAGTGCACGGCAGCGTAAGTTTTCGGTTTTTTAACCTCCTAACCTCTTAACAATGATGATGGGTCTATGGCACACATTTTTTTTACTGGCTTATAAGAGTTTATGGTTAAACTAAAGTGAATATTTTTTTGAAATTTTTTGGGAAGCGGGAAATGCCATACAAATCGAGTTAAACTTTGGCGAGTTTTGTCACATTGGCGAGTGATGTCATCATTTCCCTGTATTTTGATTTGTTAGACTTTTGGAATGTGCCGAATCATTCATCGCTCGAGCTGGCGGCCTAAAAGTCTATATAGATTTTTTTCTTCGGACAACATAACATAACCTAATTTATGTATTTTATGTAGCTTTAAAAAATTTCACCAAAGATACAAAATCAATCTAGTATAAAAATCTCTCTGCCTGAACATAAATTTGTTTATTACGAAAAGAGTATTCCTAGTAAATATAGATAATTTTAGAGAACAATGTGAGAAGCATTGCTTTTTTGTACTTACCGTTTTAACTTCACGTTATCTATTTCAGCGCTAAAATATTCTGCATTTGAAAGTATATATTCATGTATTATGTAACCTTGGACAAATTTCCCAAATCAGCTTTTTTAAAGCCTTGCTTTATTTTTTTTACTGAATAAGCTATTACTAATGATGGCAACACTGATAGTAGCGATAAAATAAAACAAACACAGGGTTCATAAGGTTTGTTAGGTTATATTGTTTCACAACTGCCACCTTACTTGACAGAAAGGATTTGTTCCACGATTTGATATTACATTCATTGCGGACTTCTCGATTCAAAGCCGATAACGGTGTTAAGCTATCCTTTTCTAATGAGTTATAATGAAGGAGTCGGTCATAAATCTTTGATGACCTCGAAACTTTATGTTGATTATTGAGAGCTCTGAAACAGTTTTATATCGAATCCTTTGCTGCTATCAGTGATATCGACTTTGTATTATATGTCAGGCATTATGACAACAGTGCAAAATCGATACATTATGTTATTGGTGTGAAATATGTCGAGTTTCTTTGATTGCTTTCAAATTGCCGTTGACTTGTTTTAAGAAAAATCTGATTTCATTTTGATAAACTACACGCTACCCACTATTGGCTAACTTATAAATAAAATTTAAATTCGATTGAGTTCAACAGACCCATCGTTTTTAGTAAAATAGGGAAAATTGCTAGATAGATGCATATCATAAACCAGTAGATTGTGTAATGGCTTGTTATATGTTAATCATAACCCAGTAAATTATGTAGTAAGTATTAATTATATGTGTATCACAGACTAGCTAATTATGTGACCCATGGTTATGTGTATATCATAAACCGCTTTATGTTGCACCACAATTTGCTTTTACGTTTTGCGTAGCTTGTTTCACAGTTTTACGTTTTACGGAATGAATTAGTATACAATCAGCATTTACATCGGGATTTTTTAGTTTCCAGACTTACAAGGGATTCACACGGGGCAATACACTGGACAATACAACGGGACAAAGCAATGTTGTTCATGTGTGAAAGAACTACTCCAGAACAAGGCAGTGACTAATCAGTCGTCTTGTCGTCCACGACAATGTATTTTAGTCATTGTCTTGTCATTGTGTGAACGCACGCGGGACACGGTCGTATGCTTAAATAAATACATTATATAATTTGATTAAAGACGACGGCGTCGGATGAGCATGTCATGCACAAGTAAGCTGTTGTGGAAGTCCTGGACGTCCTGGACAATAAAACATTGTTCTGTTCCTGTGTAAACCCACCTTTAATTCTAGATTGAGTTTCGATCTAGTTGACATGATATATACGAGTAGTTTTGACCAATTTTTCAATGTTTATAAATTGTCATTTTGAGCCACTTTATTATTTCTGCGATTTGCTCGGATTTGCTTGGACCTAAATGACTTATATTTTGTTACTGCGAAAGACATATACTTAAATTGCCTTTTTCCTTATAGATTTGAAAAAATCTCAAAAATGAATTCATACTACAAAGCTTAGTCGTCTTATTCTTTCTGCTGATTTATAACCGTAATTGTCAAATTAAACCCGTCCGACGGTTAGTGAATCTTGTTAATTTTTGCGTAAAGAAAAAATGTTAATGTTAATTTCACTGAGTTTACAACAAAATTACCAATTTAAATGATGGGTCACATCGTGATTTTTATGTTTATAGTTACTGTATAATTTCCTTATTCCTTAAACCCAGGACACAAAGAAAAACAATCACAAAAGTATTCACGTAAGTTCAATTTCGAATTCAACCCATTTAGAGGATTACGTTGCCAAAGGATCCTCCTTTAAAGTAACGTGAACATACGGCGGAAAACTGGGGAAAATACGGCGACGGCGAAAATTTGAAAGATACGTCCAGGGATTTCCTCGAGACGTTTCATAGCTCGTTTTGCGTTAAATTTTACGTGTTCATTAGAATGGCGGCGCAAATTTTATCTTATATCTGACTTTAAATGTAAAGTAGCTTGTGATGAGTATGCATAAATATAGACGCGACGTTATAAGGAACGTCGGAGTGCCAGACTTTCCTTGTTTTTGAATGAAGCATTTTATTACGAAAATCATTTTAACTACTCTATGATAACAGGATTTAATTCTGTGATTTGCTTAGAGAAAAAACATGGGTTTACTTTACCTACCAACTGTAATCACAGTTACGTTGAAGGTAGTACTTTTCACTCGAATATTCATTTTTCCAAATAAGTCTGGAATCTAAAGATGGAGAATAAACGCACATTTACCACACCTTAGTGTAATTATTGTGCCAAAGTATACTCCCTGTTTAATTATTTTTACAACAGTGTTCAAAATACTACGTAATACAAATCTTACTTACCGTGCACTTTTACGAAGATTTGGGTAAAAATGCACTAGGATTTGTCTAGTTAATTTTTTAGCCGATTTATGTGAAAACTTTCAGTTTGCAGTTAGTTTTCAAGATTATAAGGAAACTTAAAAGAGCTATTTAATGAAAATGGATGAGCCACATAATTCAAATAGCCAGGAAAGTGAACTCAAATATTTAGGTACTAATAAGAAAATCTAAAAAAAAAATATTAATTCGTATACTTACTTTTAGAGTTGTAATAATTTACTTTAAAAACTAAAACTAAACTTAATCTTAATTTAGAAAATCTTTGCCTTAATTAGCCAATTCAACAGAAATTCAATATCTGTCAACTTTTTCTATTCATCTAATCCTAGTCCGTAAATAATTTTGATTCAGAACTTATTTTTTCTATTCTACTCTAATATTCAAATTAAATGTCTTTGATATGCTTCATAATAACATTCATTCATTATTGGAGGCTGCTAAAAAAATTAAAGTTTTTTTTGCAAATTACAAAAAGTTTTTTTTCTTTGCCAAAACATTCCCAGGGGGCTCACTATTAAAACCCCTAAATTTGGCAAGGGTCCTGTAAGTAGGAACAGAGATATACAACTTTGAAATTTCATAAGCCGCCACTGGGTGTGGCCTTAGTAATTTAAGCCCAAAATAAAAATCCTAGATCAATGGAAATCCTAGATCAATAGAGGCGTAGCAAAATTTTGTAAGGTGTATAATCTTTCAAGTCCTGAAAACGATATCTTCTTAGTGGAAATATTTAATATTTTTAAATGGCTTTGATTATAATTATTATGCTTAAATTTGAGTCAACTTTTTGAAAATGATAAACAATTTTAACCATAACTTATAATTATTGAGATATATCACAGCATTCTGATTCCATAATTTTTTTGTTCGAATTTGTCAACCTTCTATTACCTATATCGTTTAAACAGATGTAGATAGAGTCATTTTTTTTAACTTATATATAATTGCATTATCTTTAAAATGAATTCATAAATCATCGTATTTGAATGAACCATATAAGAGATAGGTACCAAGAAGTGACGAAAAAATTATTTTTTCATCTTATTTCAGGATTATCAAAGATACCCAAAAATATTAAATATGAAGATATCCAGGACTTGAAAGAAGATAATACGCCTTAAAACATTTGATACTACTCTTTTTCATAAAATAAAGCCGCTTAACCTAAAAAAAAATAGTAAAATCAAGTTTGCTTTTCAATATATTGATCTAGGATTTTCATTTTGGATTTAAATTATTTAGCCCACACCAGTTTAGCAAAACCTGAAAAAAATTCGATGTGTGAAGACCTTTGAGTTAAATTTAATCGAGGCACACTGTGTATTCCTATATTATTTATTTTTAACACGTTTTAGAGGTCACTCCGCCGTACATTAATATCAAATATATAATTTATTAAATGTTTTAATGCGTAGTAATGGATTGAACAGAATAGATTCCCCTCTGACTTTAGCCTGTCAAATTACGAAAAAAATTAATCATTCTCACGCCAGGGTGAACAAGCAACAATAAAAAAGTAGACCAAGTAGTGTTTCTAAACAACTAATTAAAAAAGCGTTCCCCAGTTTAATATACAATATTCAGTCCGGTTGTTATTTTTGCTAATAAAATTTCCAGATGGCCAATTCGATTTTGTCACATTTATGTAGCATTATGAATGACGTATATTTAATTTTATAATTTTTATTTGTACTGATATAATGTTGCGACAAGAAATGTTTAATTAAAATCAACACTGCATAATATTTTTCATTTTTTTTTTATAAATTTTGAATAGAGCCTGAAAACGTATCTATTTATTACTGACGATATATATTTTTTGCGTCATTAATTTTACCTCAGTAAATTAGTATATTCAATAAACAGACTAACTTCCTAAAAAATACTTTTATATTTTATCTACGTACAGATATAGGTACTTTTTAAATTAAACAAAAAAATTGTATGCTACTTACCACTTTAAATTAAATTTTAAAATATTACAGACAAAGCGTCAGTAGACCGTTTGTTTGTCTTTTGAAATCAAGATTTGTTAGGGATTCTGCAGAATAATCACCAGCTGAATTTCCCAGCGGAATTCGAGATCAGCAAAAGTGAAACTAAAACAATTTGTAATTTGTAAACTAGCCAAAAGGGAAAAATATAGGGAACGCTCAGAAATTTTTATATATTTAATTTATCAATTATTATTAAAATATTTGCGTATCTTGATGTTAATGCAATTTATTAATCAAGTAGTCGTTTAAATAAATAATTACATAATTTTACCATAGTACATATTAGATTACGGTGCCATTTTTAGACTACTCTGTCTTTGAAGAAAACATTTTCTTTCAAAAATGTCGCAAAATTTGACTAAGAAGACACTGTGAATATCCCAAAGGGATTATCTTAAAAAATTACATATCCACATAACTACCTACATTCTAATATAATTTTCAGAATTATTACGAATTACAAAGGTAACTTAATACCTACTATACTATAATTACACATATTGTAATACCTCGATAAAAAAGTTTCAGAATATCGAAACGATCAAGATCATGTTCTGTCTCCGTATTTTCTTATCTTGATTTTTATTACAGAATTTTGGTCCAAGTCATAGAGGTATTTATTATGTAGATCAAAAGTACATTTTCGAGAAAACGTGTTGTTGAAATTTTCTTGCAGTCCTCCGTTGCTATAGAAAGACAGTCTACAACAGATATTATTGTTGCTATATTAGTTGTAGCAACGCTGTATAAGTTATAGCAACAACAGTGATGCCACAAGGCAATAAAGGAATTATCGTACAGTCTTGCCAAAATTATCGTTTAATCCTGAAAATTACAAATTTTTCTCTTTAAAAATAAAATAAAAATGCACATATATTTAGAAATTCTTTTATTATCGTGAAAAGGTAAGATTTTACAAAAAAAACTTCAAATAAACATCAAAACTTTAATAAAAAGTTTAAAACAGAATAAATCTTACTCGTTCAAAATGAATATCAACATTTTCTTCTTCGACATGTTTATAATCTATCTAAATTATTATACAAAATCACTTTTACCTAAACGAAAAAATATGTTACAGTTATCGATTATGTCACATATTATTGTTTAGCATTATTTTGAGGAAAATTTATGTTACAATCCGATAATTATATTACAAGTTGCAATACTGACCAATAATAATATCTGATATTCACAGCGTCTTCTCAGTCAAATTTTGCGATTTCTTTGGAAAAAAATGTTTTCTTCAAAGACAGACAAGTCTCAAAATGACAGCGCAACTGTCTTTAAACTTCTGCCACCAAAATTAATCCTTAGTTATTTCAAAATATTTTAATATTCTAAAAATATGCGAAAAGATTTATCGCTAGTGCCACCTTTAATAATGACATGACATGTGTGATGTCACATTGTAGTTGTTTAGGTGGATAATTATTGATTAAATTACCTTGAGAAATAAACTACATATATCAGGATTGTGCATGCGAATTATTTTACTATAACTAAAATTATCTTTTATTTTATTATTACTGAATGGTCCTTATTCGTTAAAACAGAAATTTAATAATGGAGGAAAAATAAAACACGCAATACTTGAAATGCTTTCCTGCAGCGCGAAATATATGCAGTAATCCTTGGTAAACACCTTGTTAACAGTAATATTTATAGAATAGGGTTAATATTTTTCCAATTATAAAATACTACAGTGCATTGTTAGGCCAGAATAACCATTTATAATTTAGCCGTTCCGTGCTACCAATTTTCCTAATTGATTTAAATAATTACAACAAAATTCCAACGAAATACATTGTATTTTTCTTTGTTGTAGTTCTTTTAAATTTATTAACTCCGGGATCTCACTGCTAATAGGCTATTATTCGAATGAATTCAGTTCTATTATTTTGAAAAATACATACTAAAACCTAGACTGTCACTAAAATTGGTCTATGTCCAGGTTTGTTAAGATGCAAAAAACTGATTTTTCATGTATTTTTTTACCAATTACTATAAGTTACTATTATTTTATGGTACATAAAAAAATTGTTACCTGTTGCTGCATCACGATGCATAGAATTCTACGCGATTTTAACACTAATGACAGAGGCCATGTGATGGATCGTTTGTTGTGTTTGAGTAGTCATGTGATCCGGGGCCTGGTTCCAATTTTAATTACATAATAGCTCTGTTCGTAGAGAAATCACAAACCGATCAGCGCCAATCGAGTTTTAGATATTTGGTAACGTGACAGTTTGCCAACTGGTTTCCAGCAATTTCATTGCCTCTGACTGGTTTGTGATTCTTGTGCGAACAGAGCTATTATATCATAATTTTAGCCTAAATGAACAGCGCTTCCGATATTTTAACATTGTCTTGTAAGGTTTTTTTGGAGGCTGCGATATTCTTATTGTCGCTTAAGATATCCAAAATTGTGAGATCTGCAATGAATTCTGCAGGCTTAGATATGACAAGAAACCTAAGCGACAGCGGTGTACGGTGTTTGAATGAAACAAAGAGGTGGTTACGACAATTGCTACGCATCGAGGCGCATAAGACAAAACTGTATTTTTTTAATTCTCACTACTAAATAATTTTTGGAGCTCACGAGACGGTTCCAACGATACCAAACTCTTTTTGGCGACAATGGCGCTTACAGAAAGATACAGAATTTTTACGGAGCGCGGTTTAAAAGGAAAAGTTCAAAATAAAATATTGATTTTCTTGATGAATTATATGTGTTATTTATGTGTCTACACCGAGAAATCATGATTTTTAATAGCAAATGAGTAAACAACGAGCAACGTTTTAAAAAAACAACAATAGTTGGTAAAACAAGGTCAAAAAATTCTTCTATCCCTTGACACCATAAAGTCCATCCATCTGGATGGCATACCAGCAATTGTTCTAAAAAAATGCTCTCCAGAACTTGCACCCGTCTTAACTCGTCTTTTTCAGATCTTCTATGACAAGGATATCTTCCGTGATAGCTGGAAGACTGCTCACGTGCAGCCTGTTCCGAAGAAAGGTTCCAAGTCCCTTCCATCTAATTATAGATGACTTTCAACTTACAAATTCTAAAATGATAAACTAGAAAAACATAAAATCATCCATGACAGACAGGAGGATTCCGTCACTAAAGATCTACAGCTAGTCTTACCTTTGTCACCGATAACTGGAACAAGTCTCTCGAATTTCATAGTGAATCTCAGATTGTTGCTCTGGATTTTTCCAAGGTCCTCGACCAAGTATTGCATGCCGCACTTCTCAACAAACTACCTTCTTACGGTCTTCTTCCAAAACTATGTACCTGCATCGGTAGTTTTCTCTCTAATCGGCGCGTATCTATCGTCTAACCTCCATCTTATCAATGCTGGCGTATTCCAAGTTTCAGTCCAGGCACCAACACTATTTCTTCTTCACAATAATGACCGACTCTCTTCAACTGCAAATCCCATCTACAGTTATGCTGACGATAGTTCTCTTCACTCCAACATTCATTGTTCCAGACAAGTCGCGAATCAAGAGCTGGATAATAGATGCAGATTTATGCACTTATCCTTTTCCCAAGATCTTCAGTTAATCCTAGACTGGGGCGCCAAGAACCTTGTTCAGTTCAACGCCTCTAAAACTCAGTCTTGCTGCCTGTCACGCGAAAGATCCCGCAACACTTATCCCATCCACATGAAGGGCCAAGCCCTACAGAACAGTAATACGTTCGATCTTGCTTTCGAACATGATCTTAGCTGGCACACACACATTGTTTTAATAGCCACATCAGCAGCCAAGAACCTTGGTTGTCTCTTTCGAGCCAGAAAATACTTCTCCCTTCCAATTCACACACTCTCTATGTTTCCCAAATAAGACCTAATCTGCCCCCACATCTGGGGAGCGGCATCATATTCTACACTTTACATCCTTGATGCTATCCAAAAGACTCATCAATGACCCAGTTCTGACATGAAAACTCCCTTCTCTCGCTGATCGCTGCGCTGTTGGGGATTTATCCCTTTTCCGCCGATACTTCCACCGATTTTGCTCTGAAGAACTAGCCGCTATAATTCTCCCCTTGACTGTTCCTGGCAGAGCAACAATAGGCGCGTTACGTATACATCCAGTTACTGTCCAGCTACAAAAACCTAGAACATCCCACTACTCCCGCTCATTCATACCTAGGGTCTCCAGATTATGGAACAAATTGCCTGCAGATGTATTTCCTTCCCCTCCCGTCCCTCCATTCCTTTAAATCTCGTGTCAATAGATTACACTTCCTTTCTCTTCAGATGCTCACGGTACGCTAGTGCTTAGGCTCAAAGTCTACGGGGCTGCCTCAGATAAAAAAATACAGGTTTTTAAAATTGTAAATACAGAACAAATATTTACTGTACAAAATGCCATCGTATAAATCAAGATTTAAATAATAGAAAAATTCGCCCTAAATTCGTTATTTTGAAGAATAATATCGCCATTAAGGCCGGAATATTTTTATATGCTTGGACGATATTTCCGTGTATAAGCCACGTCTCTTTAATTTTACTTTCCCAATCTTAATTTCCTAAAGCCATTTGTCATCGTCCCACTGACAGATCAACAGACCCCGGCGCGGTTTTACAAGGATTTCATTACCACTTACAGAAAGTCGAGCTTTTCAGGCTGTTCATGTTCATGTTATAATATTAAAACGGCAAAAATATTACATCATTTTAATATTCAAATAAATGGTTTTAGGCAGTATGGTATGTTGACACATATATTAAATATAATACCCAAAAGTATGATCAGCATTTCTTGCTTTTTTATTTAAAGGGTTTATCCACCAATTTTTTTGTTTCAAAATACAAAAGTACTCTATTCGAAAAGCTTATTCCCATTATTTCTGATCAAATTCACCCTCAAAATAGCGATCAAACATCGCTCATTATAAAACGGGGAGATGGCCTCTGGTGACGTAGTCGCACGATGAGCGACCCCAATTTAAGAAATACTTAAATTAAGAGTTGGCACCACTGCAAAAATTTTGCAGGTTGGTCATCGAGGTTAGTTATGAAACTAAATTATAAAAAAAAACGATGTAATATTCGAAAGATATATTGAACTACTGAACTTAATATTAAGAGAACTGAGAAAACAGTAAAAGCATAATATTTTATAACTTAAAGGGATATTGACTGAGCATCAAAGGAATAGTAATCAAAATTCACCGAATGACGGGGGCAAAAAACTACTGCTGAGGTTATTCCACAATGATTTTTGGGTTTTATTATTATTTCTTTTGTAGTTCATCGTTATACACTGTGGCCCCAATTAAACTTGCACACTTTTTAACCATCAATAACTCTTTACCTGTTGTGTCTATTTAATCAGTTTTTAGGGGGCAAATGGGCTGGTATATTCTTTCTAGGGTGTCCAACTTTGGTTAAAAATTTTAAGACAGGGCTGGACTTACAGGGCTTTTTCTAAAATGCTGCATTTAACCTCGTTGCAAAAGAAATCGGATTTACCTAAAATTGAGCTAATGCATTTTTTCGGTAGATAGACTATCGGAAATGCTTCAGTTAAAGCGAAGCCGTCAGAAATTTTGGGATTCGGGGGTTATGATTATTTTTGTTAAATGATGCGCGCCATATCAGATTTTAAAAATTTAAATAATTATTATAAAATACTATTTAACAACAAATTTAAGAATTAAAGAATTAAAGAAATTGTCTATAAATATGACCACCATTGTTATTCCCAACCTCCTTTAGACGTCTACGCCACTGATCAATAGCTCTGATAATCACCTGTTGGCTAAATGTACGCCAGCAAAAAATGATTATTTCTTTAAACTGCTCGACTGTTGTAATTATTGTACCTTCGTAGACCATATTTTCCAACAGTTCCCATATTAAGTAATCTACAGGGTCCAAATCAGGACTGTTAGGGGACCAATATTCGATAAAATCCGGGCAATTTTCCAACAAAAAATCAATTGTCGACCTGAATGTATTGGTCATGTTGGAAAGTACAATCTAATAAGATATCGTCTATTTCTGAGAGTATCTGTAAAAAAATTTCTCTTTGATACACATTGGAGATTTTTGATATGTAAACAAATATTTAGAATACGTAGAAAAAAAGATATATGTGATTCCAACACCATTCCCCTTCAAAAAGATTTCGGGGAAGCAAAGAGAAACCAAAATAATAAAAGGCAATTTTCACAATTAAATGATAATTTTGTGACCAAACCGAAATGGTGTACTAATGGGTTTAGATATTCTGACAAAGTATAAATTATCTAAAACAAGTTTATTACCATTTTTACAACCAATATTTCATTAAAATTTACGACGTACGCCTACTAGTTTATATTTGCTTAACGATGATTTTTACGGCTGATCATAAATCTTTTTAACTATTAAGTCATTGAATTTATTCCTAAGTTGTATATACTTGTATACCGCAGGCTAAACCCTAACATATACAATACTTTATTTTTGCTAGACAATAGGGACTTTTTGCAACCGCTTAGCGCTAAACTTTACACGCAAAAATCTCGGCACTGGCTGGTCCTGAAAACAAGATGTTCAGCTCGCTGGGCAGAAAAACATTTGATTTTTTGATCTTGAAAACGGTAAACATGTTTACAATACGAAAGAAGTCTACTTGTCAGGAGTACATATAAATATGCAAAAATTGAGAATCAATTCTCTAACCACCTGAAAATTCCTTATACAATAAGGATTTCAACAAATAATGGTAAAACAGCTATTCTCCGGGCTTGCCCCTACGAGCGCTGAATTACATACCAAAATTTGGGGTATTTTCTTCTAACACAGTTAGATAAGGAAATACTAATGTTTCGAATGCAAGAAACTACCAGGACGAAGGAAGCTTTTTCTTTAGTTAGAATGTCGTCACCTGCAGACCGGTTTCGAACTCGTTGGTTCTCATCAGTACAGGATAGACGAGCATACCAACCTTCCGAAAAAGTAATTCCTTTCTTCCTCGAGAATTTAATTTTGGGAAATATTCTCCGAGAACAATGAGAATTTATCGGAAATTTTGGAGAATATATTTTATGTGTTCGAGAATTTTATGTTTTGACTGCATAAACTCAAAGTAGTTTTTACAATAATTTTATCTGGAAGAATAAAGAGATGTAGAGATGGAACATTCTCGAGAATTTATCATTGGGAAATATTCTCTGATAAAAATGAGATTTTATCGGAAATTTTCGAGAATTTATTTTATATGTTGGAGAATTTTATGTTTTGTTTGACTGCATAAATTAGAAGAACATATTTTTTTACCAAAAGTAGTTTTTACAATAATTTGATCTGAAAAAATAAAGAGATACCTACCACAATACCTAAATTAGAAAATATTTAAATTGTAAATTAACGTGATTACGCATCTTAGTTAAAATAAAGACACATTCAATTTTTATTTCGATTATTTTCGAGTAACTTTATTCATAAATAAAACACAACTTAGAAACGCATTGTATAAAATAACATGTCTGAATAAGTTGTTTAAAACAACACAGAAAAGAAATAAAGATGCTCCAAGCTCCATCTATGATACAATAGCGTCATTAAAATAAATTACCTTAAATTTCCGTAAATTCTCATAAATTCTCTGAGAATATGAAATTTCCCGTGAACATTCTCGTTCTCGGAAATATTCTCGGCAATTTTCCAGTAATTTATATTTTTTTCTAAAATCATAAATTCTCGAGAATTGATAGTGGGAAATATTCTCGGTAATTTACCGTTCTCCGGACATATTCCCTTGAGAACATTCTCATGGCATATCTCTCGATTTACCTATATAAATGTTTGGGCAATTTTTAATGTTTCTTCCCAATATGAGAAAAAAAATTATTAATAGAAAAAGTAAATATGTGAAATCCATCGACTAAAAAAGCAAATTTAAAAAATTCAGTCTATAAATCGACCCTTAACTAGGTAGGTGTGTATCGCCATAAATCGAGCCGGGCTTCCAAATAAAAGACAAAGTGACATCATTAAATGGTACAGAATTTGGCATTAATGTTGCCGGGGCTGTGGTCACATACGGCCGTTGGGAATAGCACTGGTGGAATTTAGCCAATGACAAATAATGTCTTTCCCCAGGGATTGGTACAAAGGACCGAATGTACAATAGAGACAATTAAAAGAGAATTTGTCAGACTAGAAGTTATAGGATCGCACTGATCGGATTAGAAATCAGAAGGAGGCATAACTCAATTGTATATTTATATTTTCTAATTACTTCTGAGTGTGAAGTTATTTTGTATCGCTATCAATAAATTTTATTTACCATTTAAATTGAAACTTGTACATAAAATGATTTTTAAGGACCTTTATGAACAATTAAAATCTATTGATTCGGACAGCTGTTAGTCTTAATTTGACAAGATATTTCGACCTTATTCTAAAATTATAAACACTGATCCTTCTCACTATCATCCAAACTTTTTTTTTAATATAAAAATAAAACAGTTTCCGAAAACTGTTTTTTAATTTCATTCTTGCTTACCCTTTTCTTCTATACCTCTTTTGTAAATAATTGGGTTTAGGGAAAATTATTAAAGATATAAAGATATAGTTTAAATGAATACTGTAAATAAGCCCGTCAGATTCGTTGTTCGATATTCACTTTCTATTGGACAGGAATCAAGCAATCATTGAAAATAATTAGATAGTTTGATTAATTTTTTCTAAAAAAAATTATGATTGTTACCAAGATCTTCTTCCGATTATTGAAAATAATTCATGCAAAATAGTTATCATATTTCTACTGTAGTTTCCTTATTATAAATTTCCATTTTTAATACAGTTTAAAAATACCTACATATGTATCGGCCATGTATGTTTCTCGTTACCTGTAAGTTTAAGTAGACTTAAATACATCCGTTTGAGATTTTTTTAGTAATCGATGCTTTTATGTATATACTTGCACTATTCGGTGACTACAACTGCCACTTACTAGTCGCCAGAAAAAGATATCTACAGGGTGTCCGAAAAGTATTAGTATGGGCAAACATCTTTGCTATTAGTAAAGATAGAGACACCAAATTTTAGGTGTATCTTATTGGTAAATAAATCTACCTTTTCATGTAATTTAACTTTTTCTACCCCCATGAGGGGTGATGCTAGGGAGTTTAGGTCAAAAATTTTAAATACTAAAATAAATTTTAAAGGTACTCCAAAAAAGAAAGATTTTACCGCAAACCCGAAGTCCGTATATTAATTCGTTTTTAAATAGCAAGCCTAAAAAATTAAATTCGTGAAAAAAAATATTTTGGTTTGACTGGGATGAAATTAAATTGTTTTTACTAAAGCGGATAAAGGAAACACTGTAGTTGCAATACCATAGAACTTATTAAGAAAGGTTCCCTTCTTTAAGTACAGGTCCCATAGTAAAATTTTAAAAAGATTTAAACTCTGAACTAGAGCATGCAGGTAGTGTTATATCACAAAACGATATTTTTAAATTTTGAGTTATGAATCCTCAACCCCCCAAACTTTATTCATTAATTAAATTACACAAAGAACATTACCCCATTAGACCTGTAGTTTCCTATGTCACAGCTCCTGCTTATAAAGTTTCGACCTTTCTCATAATAGATATTAAAACGTATTGCAACTTTCAGCCAAAATATAGCATAAAAACTCAATTGAATTGATCGACAAAATTAAAAATATTTATCTCCCACCAAATTCTAAATTTGTATCTTTTGACGATCAGAATTTATTTCCTAGTATACCCCCTGAAGACAGGGTAAAGTTGGTGGATACCTTGTTAATAAACCAGAACGTAAACCCCATCATAAGAATAGACATTATTAACCTCCTAACAACTTGTTTGAAACAAATCTATTTTTCTTTTAATAACGAATTTTATCATCGTAATGAAGGTCTTATAATGGGCAGCCCATTAAGTTCACTTTTAGCCGAAATATTTATCAAGATCATAGAAACAATAATACACAATAGCAAGGTAAAAAATATCATGTTGTACAGGTACAGATACGCAGATGATATATGTACGTGTTTTACAGGAAAAATAGGCAATTAGATACATTTTTAGAATATTTAAATTCATTACATAAAAACATAAAATTTACAATAGAAATTGAAACCACCAGCTCTTTAAATTTTTTAGATTTAACAATTACGAAAATTTCAAATAAACAGTTTTTCAATTTCCTACAAACCGTCGCATACAGACCCAAAAATTCCACACGTCAATGCAACAAATTCTTCCATTTCATATTTTTGGATAATTTTCCCCATTAATTCACAAGGCAAAATTACAAGTCTCCGTTATTTGCAGCGGAAATAACGAAAGACAAAAGTACGGTGTGCGGTTGTTTGCAGTTGATTAAACTGATAATAACTAAACCAACTTGGTGTTTACCAACTAAAATTGAAACTAGAGTTAATTACTAGAGTCTTATTAGTATGACAAAAACAGGGCTTCCAACAGGCGTTTAAAATACACAATGTTGTAGTTTTGCATCAGCGTGTTGAAGATAAAATATCACACAGATAGGTTGGTAGCATGGCAGCATAGATGCAAATAGATTTATGGATTATAGTCCGAGACTCAGGCAACTTCCTGTAAAATTTTAGTTAAAATAATGAATCCTAAAGCATTTTTAGACAGAACACAAGATCATGTGTCAACGAAATGATTTTTTACAATTTCTTTACGTAGGCTGACCAGAAATTTAAGGAGGAAAAAAATTTACAAAAATTTTGTTTAAAAATTAGCTTTAACCAAATAAAATCCAATATTTAAGCATGTACTTTTTTATTTACCTATTTTTAATTATATTTAATACAAGGTTTGGCTTTTATTAACAGGTTTATATCGGCCTTATTTTTTCAGCGAAATTCCTCAAAACTTAAATTAAGATTAAAATTTACCTTCATAACCTCTTTCAGTGTTGAAACAGTCATTAGATTTTTTTCATCTGTCCAATAATTTTTAATTTTGCTAATTTGTACGTCAGTACAAGGTAACGTAACAATAAATTCAATAAGAACTCTAACAATTTTTAAATCAGAGTTGGCAGCAATAAAATCTTTATAAACTGTTTTCCACTTATTTAGCATAGCTTCTTTTTTTTCAACCCACTCCTCTAAACGATTGTCAATACATTTGGAAATCATACAATATGTATCGAAAATCTCATTGTCGTTGAATGATAAAGAAAACTGTATTACATGTTTACAAAAACAAAGAAAAGATGCTTGAAATTCTTCGTTTTTGAATTCAGCAGAAAATGCTTCATTTCATTAATATTTTCAACAAATTTTCAAAAAGAGCCATAATTCAGTAGTTTCATATTGAAAAACAAATTAACTAGGACAATAGGAGCATTTTTTTCACCTAAAAACGTATCCTTTAGTGCCTCATATTGTCATACATTTTCCTGTATATTTCAACACGGATACTCTTTTTAGAAATATATAGAATATAAATAATAAAACAAATAAATTAAAATCAATACATTTATCTATATTTAAAAAAAAATTAACATACATTAAATTTAATCAAAATTTTGGATGGATCAAATTTTATGTCGGTGGGTGTATTAACAATGATAGGACAAAAACCTGTCAAAACCTAACTTGTCAACTAGAAGATCTTAATTTAAACCAGTGGTATATCTAAAACCTTTTTAGTAAATCTGAATGTAAAAACTTATGAGTTATTGCATAACTAAAGGTTAGTCTGATTTCCAAACCAGAAGAGGAAATGGATAGAATGAAGTCAACGCGATGTCCTAATGGGTCTTAGCCTTAGACCTGTTTTTAGACCAAAGAACATTTCCGTTTATATGTAAATATTTTAACCTTTCACAAAACGTACTATATTTTCATATTATTATTATCTTAAAAAATCCTCTTAAACAAGTGACGAAATCAAACACAAATAAAAGTTCATATGTATATGAAAGAACCGAATGTTAGATTAAAGTTCACTATGGAAACGATGAAGATATGTTTGCCTATCAATTTAATTAAAACAGTAAAACAAAAGAAAATTGAATCGGGTTTTCCCTATTTGCATGCAACTTCATACGAAAATTGTGTTTTGTAAAATAAGCCGAGGGAAATCACATTTTTTTTATTTGTTTTGTTTCGGTGAAAACTAATTTTTAGATTTTTATTAATGTTCACTGTGTTAAAAGGTATATTGGTATTAGACTAACTGTATTATTTAAACGAAAAACTATACAAGATTAAAAAAAGGTAAAATTATTAACTAATCCTGACTTTTCCACATTAATAGAACTAAGTTCATTTAACCAATAAGATCCAATTAAAAAATTGTTTTGCAACTAAACAAATTACAGACATAATAGTTTATAATTTCTAAATGACGACTTATTAACAGTGACTGGTCAAAAACTTGACAAACCTAACTCAACAACTAGAAGATCTAAATCTTAACCGTCTTGAGCGAATTTAGGGCTATATATTTTGTAACTGGAAACCGTTTGCAATATGAATTAATGAATGAAAAATATAATGCATATTATGTATCATTATATTTAAATAACAAAACGTTTATACAAAATAAATCTGTTCTTCTTGACTAAAGTTCACGTCTACGAAGAATCAAGTTAACTTTTATATATTTGAGTCTATTGACTTAATGAAAACAGCTAAAATAAATAAAATTTTAAATAAATCATCATTATTTCCATAGAGGTATCTTTACATTGAAATAGTATATTTAAATTAAGTATTAAAATAACAATAGACTAAAGATAAATAAACGTTTATATTAAATCTGTTACACTAGATTTAAGTTTATGACTGGAAAGATTAAAGATACCTTTTATATAATTTTGCATGTACTGATTTAATCAAAACGGCTTAAAACAATGAAGTTTCAATTAAATTGATTATTTTTATGGAGTTATTTTTATATTCAATTGGCATAATATTCAAATTCAAGTAATAAAAAACTAAATATAAGTAAATGTTTATACCAAATAAATCTGTTCCACTTAACTTAGGTTCACCACTAAAAAGTTTAAAGATAACGTGTATATAATTTCGTAAATATTGATTTAATTAAACTAGTTAAAACCAATAAAATTTCAAGTAAATTTATCATTTCCATGGAGCTATCTTTACATTCAAATAGTACGTTCAAATACAAATAACAAAATACTAAAGATAAGTAAACGTTTATATCAAATAAATCTGTTACACTTGACTTAAGTTCGCGACTAAAAAGATTAAAGATAACTTGTCTATAAGTTCGTATATATTGAATTAATGAAACTAACTAAAACAAATCAAATTTTAATTAAATGGATTATTTATTCTTGTCTATCTTTACATTCAATAGAATATTTAAATTCAAATAATAAAAGAATAACGATAAGTAAAGGTTTATAATAAATAAATCTGTTACACTTGACTTAAGTTCACAACTGAAAGGATTAAAGATAACTTGCATATAATTTCGTATATATTGATTTAATCAAATCGGCTAAAACAAATGCAATTTAAATTAAATTTATTATTTTCATGGAGCTGTCTTTCCATTCAAATATCATATTTAAATTCAAATTACAAAAGACTAAAGATAAATTAAAGTTTATATCAAATTAATTTATTACACCTGACAAGTTCACGATTGGAAAGATTAAAGACAGTTTTTATATAATTTCATATATATTGATTTAATCAAAACAAATAAAATTTCAATTAAATTGATTATTTCCATGGAACTATCTTTACATTCAAATAGCATAATCAAATTTAAATAATAAAAAACTAAAGATAAGCAAACGTTTACATCACATAAATCTGCTACACTTAACTTAATTTCACGACTAAAAAGATTAAAGATACGTTGTATATAATTTCGTAAATATTAATTTAATCAGACCAGCCAAAACAAATGAAATTTTAATTAAATTGATTATTTCCATCTAGCTATCTTTACACACAAACAGTATGTTTAAATTTAAATAACAAAAGACTAAAGATAAGTAAACGTTAATATGAAATAAATCTGTTACACTTGAGTTAAGTTTACGACTAAAAAGATTTAAGATAACTTGCGCATAATTTCGTATATATATTCAATAAATGAAACCAAGTAAAACAAGTGAAATTTTAGTTAAATTGATTATTTCCATGGGCCTGTCTTTACATTCAAATAGCATACTTAAATTCAAAGAAAAAAACTAAAGATAAGTAAACGTTTTTATCAAATAAATCTGTTACACTTGACTTAAGTCCACGACTGAAATGATTAAAGATATCTTTTATAATATAATTTCGTATATAATAATTAATGAAACCAACTAAAACAAATGAAACTTAATTAAATTGATTATTTTCATGGAGATATCTTTACATTCAAACATCAAATTTAAATTTAAATAACAAAGGACTAAGCAAAAGTAAACGTTTATATCAAATAAATTTGTTAAATTTGACTTATGTTCACGACCGGAAAGATTAAAGATAACTTGTACATAATTTCGTATATCTTGATTTTATCAAAAGAGCTAAAACAAATGAAATTTCAATTAGATTTTCCTTATTCCACGGGAAGTTACCCTTTGAATAGTCTGTACTTCCAGCGTATAGCAATTGTTTTGAGTTTTGTCTATTGTTTCCCCCTGGAAATAAGTGTCAGTTGTATTCTGGTTAATATTGGCGCTGTTCTAAAGGGGAATGGGCTTATAATCCCACCGTTATTTGGCAATTTCACCCAGATATTAATTTTGCTGCGGCGGTGTTACAACTTACAAGCAGTCATAATTCTTTTTCTCTCTGACGGATATATTTCTTGAGTGTGCATTACGAAGAGTCCTTTAGGCCGAAAAAAACACTATAAGAAAAATAAAGAAGGAATCTTTGCTAAACAGAAAATAATAATGGAAAAACTCAGAACATTTCATAAATGTGCTGATAATCAAGAATTAGACTAATTGGACACTTGTAATGTTACTAACGTGACAGCATTCGTGGTAATGCCATTGTAAAAGATGACTCTAAACGTTAATTAAGTTTATAACTTGTGTAAAAGTTTTGAGCAACAGACATCTACTCTAATTAGCTAACTTTCATTTTAGTATCAGTAGTGTAGTTACAGAAAAAAAGTTAATTCGATCTTGGGAAGGAAAATACTCAGTCTTCGGATTATTTCTTTATTTCAATACCAAAATACCAAAAACTATTTTATTTTCCAGGAAGACCGACATTGACAATAAGCAACTATTTTGTTAATTTGCTGATTTGATTGTTAAATAAGTAGGTATATACAGAGTGCTCGAATACGTGACAACACATTGCAAATATGAATTTAGTCCTAGTCGTAGAATACAGTAGGGCTGGCAAGCTCCGTTGCACGTCTACAATAAAGTTTGCATCAAATGTGATATTAGTTTATAAATGACTTTATTAGAATGCAAATATTACTGTGGTGTGTACCTAAAAACCTAATTAACAGAATCGCGAGATGTCAATTCCCTCTTCAACACAAGAAAAAAATACATTCTTAAGTTCTTCTTTTGTTTATGAATTCGCGAGAGAACTCAGAAATAATGTAAGATAAAGAAATCCTCAAAGTGTGCCGTGGAATCAATTACGAATGTCCTGAATTTCTACTCCTGAAAGGTAGCAAAGGTAGAAGATATAGGTGAATGAAAAATAAAACTGTCAAGTTCTGAAGATTTATTTTTAAGAAAATTACATTATTGTCATTGTCATTGCATAATGCAGAATTAAAAAAATATATATACAACAAAGAACCTAAAGATTATAAATTTAGACTAAATGAGAGACGTGTCCACCTTCTACTTCCAAACAGGTTCTCATTCTTCTTTTTACAGCATCAAAAACATTGATGAGTACTTGGGGGGAGTTATTAATCTCCTAAAATTTGTTTGTAATTCTAACACGTGGGTCTTCTAAAATTTCACAACTGACAAGTACAATACTAAGACTACTGAGCTTTATGCTATGATTTGTGTTTTAGTTTTGTTCTCAAATTTATGAAGAAACGGGAAATTTTAGTACGTACTTTTCACATATTAGAACTCAATTCATTCCAGCAATACCTTCCAAGATGGAAATCATTTGGAAACCAAACAAATCGCTGAAATATCAGAATAACTCATCGATTTTTAATAATGAGTTATTAACAATTACGGGACAAAAACCTGGCAAAACCTAACCGATAAACCAGATGATCTTAATTTAAACTAGTACTAAATCTTTAACCTTTTTAGTGAACATAAACATTTTTTGTCCAGGTAAACAAAATTTGGCCGTAAGACCTTTATTGTTAATTTTATTATTAGCAACATATTTTAGGGAAAGACTTGACGATAAAAAAATATTTTAAATGACACCCTTGTCATTATTTCAAACCAAGGTTTCATTCGGCGCTCGAATTTCACAAATATAATTAAACGACAAACTAACGACCAAAAAACAAACAGGTTTGTAGTGAAAACTTCCACATCACTGCGCTCTTTTTAAGTTTTCCACAACTCGGCTATGCCAAATACCCAGCTGCATTACTTCGACCCGCTCTGTTCCAGCAGCGTTGGTCTTTTTCACTTGGCTTTTTTTCAATACGCAAAACTTTTCAAGTTCAAAAGTTATTTCGCGGGGCCAATTTTCATTACTCCCGGGTTTGGCGGACCCTGAAAGAGAGACAGAAAACTCTTTTATATTTTCTTTTATTTTTTCGCATTTGGCTGATTAGAAAAGTTTCCGAAAAACGTGATAAATAAAATAAGTTCATATCAATATTACAAGAATGATACAAATAAATTGGTAATTTTCCTAGACAATAACTGATATTAACCTACATATGCTTTGGTCACCTTCCACCTATTCTCTCATGTAGTTCCTTCTGTCAACATAATATAATCTCATAATTCTCATCAGATACCTAATTCTCATGCCACTATAGTCAATTCCTGTATCGCCTAATACTGGTTGGTTCCCCTATTCGTTTATTTATAAAATTTATTGGCCATATTCCGTACATCGCTCCATCATTGAAGCTCTTAGAGTCATACGGTCACCGGACACTTTCTACCATTTTTTCCGTGCTGCTTGTGTACGGGGTTATTGATTATATTGGTCCCATAGATAACTTTTTTATTTGAAGAGAAAAAAACCGAATCATTAGTCGTAATATGCCTATTAGGTGACCACCGCGGTCCTGCGATCTCAAGCCGTGCGACTTTTCTTATGGTCACACATTAAAAACTCAGTTCTCAAAACCCCTTGTCAAAATTCAGAAGACCTGCAGGCTAGAAGCCCAAATTAATTTCGGAAGATTAACAACTCACCCCAAGTGCTCACGAATTTTTTTAATGCTGTAAAAAGAAGAATGAGAACATGTTTGGAAGTAGAAGGTGGACACGTCTCTCATTTAGTTTAAATTTATAATTTTTAGGTTCTTTGTAGTATATGTTTTCTGTAATTCTGTATTATGCAATAACAATGACAATAATGTAATTTACTTAAAAATAAAAACTTAAGAACTTGATAGTTTTCATTTTTTTACCTATGTTACCTTTCAAGAGTAATAATTCAAGAAATGCATGATTAATTCCACGGCATACTTTGAGGACGTCTTTTTTAATCTTACGTTAGCTTATATTAAGTGATAACTTATGTGAAAAGTTATCTATTTTCTTACTGAGAAAGTGATCAAAATTTCAAGTCTTTTGCGTTTATTTATTTCAGAAAGCTCTTAAACTTTACGAAAACTATAAGGTTATATTTGCACTTTTTAAGAGTGCTTTTAACTCTGTAAAATGTAGTGTTTCATGTGACATGCATGTTCCACGATCAGCATAGAGTTAGTCGGGTTTTCATTAAAATAAAGCAGAACATCTAGCTGAATGTACTAGTCAGGCTGGCATACTGTCCTTTTTTTCTTAAAAAATCTTGAGAATTTATAATTTTCCTGTAGGTAAATATATTAACTTTTCTTGCTTGCTGTAGCTCATAATAAATGAATTAATAATAAATTGTCTTTCTTTGAATGACTCAAGAACCTGGTTGGAGCACCTGTCACTTAATTAAAGATGTCGATGTTTTTATAATTTAAACATTTTTCTATCCCTTCAAATAAAGAAGTTGTCTATTGGTCCAAATATAATCAATAACCCGGTACTTTGATTGCTATTTCCAAATTCAGGGTACCATCTTCTAGAATATTAGAAAATAGTTCTTTAAAATTATTTATTTTATTTAGCTCTTTCATTTTATTTCCACTCCAATTACGTAAATTTGATAGATACATTATCCTTTATTAAAAATAAATATAAAACGAATAATTATTAACGTGCACTAATTACTTATAAAAAATAATACATTATCCTAATAAATAATTTTTTGACATTCAGTTTTAGAGTAAAAAATGGCAAAAGTAATAAACTATATGAAATGATTATTTTATCCTATATCACTAATAAATTAATTTAAATTTGGCTTTTTATATACTGCTGGTAGCTACGGAAGCAACGAAAGCATTAATAACAAAAACTATCCCACAAGTATAATAAAACATTCCTCGTTGAATAGTCGACACATTATCAAACCAAACATAAAATTTTTAACGAATATCCAGCCCAGTCAAAAATAAAATATGAATATCCCATCCATCTCATATTATGTTAGTTGTAAATGCAGGCATTTCGGTTTTTATCACACAAAAAGCAACCTATACAAAACCCTGAAAGCGTTGACTGTGTAAAAGTCTGATTGCTATTTATACTTTGGTAAATTTTTTTTTTAATTTTGGATTTTCAATTACGAAGTTCTTGTTTTAGTATTGGGTTGGTAAAATATATTGTATCATAATTCTGCTGGTTATGATACTTCTAATATTTCATGCATGTATGTACGTACAGAACTAAAATTACGTTTCGGCTACATCAAACTAGCTTACAGACTAAGAGTTAGCGATATCGAAAGTTTCAGAAATTGGGCATAAAAATTTCTATTGCCTTTGGGTTGTAAAAATCTAAGTAACTAATACCAGTCTTGCTGGGAAGCCTAAATGCATGTCTACCATGTATAAATTTGCAACAAATGTGAAATTTATTATTGAGTTTATCAAAAGTATTACGAAATATGGTGCATACCTAAAACCCAAATTAACCAGTATCAGAATTATGAAAAATTAATTCACTCTTAAACAGAAGAAAAAAAGTGCAAAATTGTTTGCAACACAGTACCTATCTTTTTCTCTAAAAATACGGAAAAATTCTATTAGGAAAAATTGTTTTTGCACTATCATTGATGATGATTGACCTGTCAGGTCAAAACCTTACTGATCAACTAGAACTTAATTGAAACCAGTACTAAAGCTTGAACCTTCTTAGTGAATCTGAACGTTACTGACTATGTATATACTATTAGAAATCAAGAGTTATGCTCTAATACGATATGAATTCATGGCCTATCTCAAAGAAATTTAAGGACAGTTTTACTCCAAAGCGATTTTCAAATTGCTAATCCTCCCTGTATGGTATTCGACTTTTCACGACTCTGATAACGGTTAATTTTGTTCTTAGGTATGCACCGATTTTTTTGTGGTACCTACGTTTTGACAAACTCATTAATAAAATAATTATACATTTTCTGCAAACTTTTTGAACCATCCTGTAGGTTGAACGGGGCTTGCCCACCAGAAACCAAAGAATGATATTAGTGACTGAAACTAGTTTTAGAGCACAAATGACCTCAAAGTTTTCAGGACAAAATTTTGCCGTCTTCTAGTCTGTTATACCGTAGATCGATAGAAATAATTTTTGCTAGAAAACTAGCTTTTCTTCTGGAACACGGAGAAGCTTTAAATTATAGGGCAACAATAAAGTTGCTGTATTTAGCTTTATCAATAGGTTACTATAACCTAAATCAACAGTATTATTGATGATGATTTAAATAAATATTGTTTTTATTTCTTTCAACAAACGTTAAAAAAAATCCAATAAGTGGCTACTATAGAGGTATAATTACAGATATCAAAAATAATGTCTAGGTTTCATGTAAATCGAGATAACAAAACGATTCAAATATTAAGAAAATATTGATACTTTAATAGTAGTAATTATTATAATAGTCTTACAATAGATATAAAGTATGGTCAAAATTTAGCTGCGAGGTGTTATATTGTAAAATTTCATAACAAAAAGTATTTAATAATTTATTAATTATTAATAATTATTTAATAATATATTAACATAAATATTATTAGAATAACTTTGAATGGTGTCGGCCTTTACTTGATGGAAATCAAATATAGACATAATGACAATTTTAACATAAAAATAAAAGTACAGTCAAATATGCTTACTTAAATTTGACGACAATGGCCTTTAATGATACCTATTTATGGAAAAGTTTTAGTCAACTTTGCTCTAGGTATGTACTTTCTTCAAATATCGGCTGTCCTGTGCACGTGAAAAATGATGTTAAACGATCAGCGAAAATTAATATTAGGTATGGAAATTGTTTTTGGTTAGAATACAAGTTCCAAACTTATTCAAGAACCCTCGCCGTAATAAAATTACCTATGTTATTTGTCTCATTATACCCCCAATGCCCATTTTATCATTATTTACCCATTAGCATATAATTTAAGCAATTACGTAAATGGGATCTTCTGCTTAGCTGTAAACAATAAATGTAGCTTTCCTTTGGCTGTTTACGTTATTTTCCACTATTTTCCGTTAAAATAAGCCCTCAAAAACAACACACTTAGCGTGACACTCTCAATGATGAAACTCCTGGGCTTTCCTCTTTTGTGAAAATCAGCAGGATGAAGAGAAAACAAAGCAAAGTTGCTTTTGTGCACAGTTAATACGCTAGATGAGGGGGAAAATTGTATTGTAATTGTCTGGTCGGATTTTTGATATAAAAAAGTTGATAAATAGTGCTGTGTGTGTACAAACAAGGATAATTAATGTTTTTGACCTGAAAGCATTAAACAAGTGTTCAGTCAAAGGTTGTTGATGGAAGAGATAATTAAAATTATTTTAACTCTTCCTGTTCATAAAGATTTTAACAATGAGATAACGTTTGAATCTGTGACAATTTTTTTAAAGCACAATTTTTTTGGAAAAAAATTGTTAAGAAACCAAAATAAATAGATAAAAACAATTACCATAAACATTTAATTTACATAGAGAATACAATGAATGTCTGGTTTATTTGTTGTATGTATTGTATACATATATCCTATTGTATGATAAGTGGCATGTTATCGGACTTGGCTTTGCCCCATTAAATATAATATACTTAAATATTATGCCATCTGCCATAAATAATAATTTCTCGCACTAGATACATAAACTATTTGTTTATCGACCTATTATTTATATTTTTTTATTAATGAAAGGTATTTTGAATTATTTTTACCAGGAATATATTTATTGCATAATATGCGTATCATTTTTTACTAAATTATGATAATTACTGTAATGAGAATAATTAAAAATGGCTTTAAATAACCCCATACGTCAGCAAACTTAAAACTACTGACGGTTTTAAGTAATTCTGGGTCTGCAACAAAGTTTAATTAAAATAAAATTATAAATGATGTTGTAGAATAAGAAAGAATCTGCTAGTTTGTATGTAGCGTCACTTTTAATTAAAATAAGCGTACCAGAACAATAAACTGTGTTTTTAATTTAAAATTTTAATAAAATTGGACTTCTATTAATTAATGAGTATTTTTTTATAAATTTGTTTTTCATATCATTTCGTAAAATTCATGTTAATTAAAAACAGCCTTTTAATACGTTATACACGCTCCTTTTGTGTAATAATCCGGTGGTTATTTATAACATAACTTTATTAAATATCATAAAAGCTCACAGAAAGGTAATTTGGGGAGAGTTATTATCCCAAACAAATCCAATTTTCGCACATATGTGCGTTAAAAAGAGAAAACAGAGGAACGAAAGAGAAAGCATTAAATCCGGATTATGCGTAGCCCTAAATTATTTTTTCTACGCGATTCCTAACTGAATTCGACCTAGTTAACGACCTAAAACAAATGACTCAATTATCCAGGTAAATTGTGCGGATTGGGATACAGTTGACGGTGGTATATATTGTCTTGTCACGTGGGTGACAAATTTAGAAACGCTTCGCCAGTTGTTAAAATTTAATAGGTAGGTAGTGTAAATTGAGATTTTCTAGTTGATCAGTTAGGTTTTGACAAATTTCTGTCCTGTCATTGTTATTGCATGTATCGTCATTAAAAACTGATAAATTATTATATTCTTTGTGCATTTGCCGAATTTCCAATTTACTCGTAGATCTATGTTGCGGAAAATACATGATTAACTTATCCTTTTCCTTATACAGGGTGTTTCATAACGATTTATTTTTATACAAGTGCCCCCTCGTTTAAAGGATTCTAGTGAAATTACAATCTGATCAAGAATTGATCAATGAGTTCAAGACAAATATAACAACGCTGGACCAAGCGGACAATGACGGATCTGTCTCGTCCTTTGTTAGGGATCAGAAAGCAATAATAACTAATATTAAAAATACCAATATTACTTCTTACAGTATAGAAAGATCCTTTTCCCACTATACCCACACGTTTTCACAATACCACCGGCGCGGCGCTGCCGTTAACCAATACCGATATGCAGCACTTCTTAATGATGCAATTTTGTGCCAAATCTATCAATCAGCCAGCAACATCAACTAAAAATCAGCACTTTGATACCTATTAGTTATGATAAACTGCTAACAATATTATTTTATTAAGTAACAACGTGCATCATCTCGAAACTAATCATAATTTATCAACCAACAAAAACTGCTAATTAAAAGAGTTAATAAAGCTGGTTATTTGGATAAAAAAAATACCCGCAATCACATCATAACTTTTCACATTAATTATGTCGACAACAAAACACTATGAAAACGCAAATTTAATCGTTGCTAGCGTGTCTAGATATCGTTAGGCACTTTTTTTAATGGGCTTTGCCGCAAATAAGTCGTAAAAGTCAGATTAAAAAACTTCCTGAATGGTTTAGTAGGGAAATTTTTCGTCATTTATTAGTAGGAGCGAAAATTCAAATTTATTTTGGGAATTACAAGTCTTGATAAAAATTACGAAAAGAGTTTTTTCTTTCATTATTTTTATTTCATGAATAAGAAGGGCGCCACAGGAAAACACGCAAACTTATACAAGTCCCAAAAACTAAATTAAACATCAGTTTTAGTTTCCTAAACAATTATTCTAAATTATTAATCGTCGGGGTTATTTTTAACTTTCGATTTTGTTAGCTCACATCTATTTCTTCAGTATATGTACCTTAATCCAGTAGGAATTCTTCTTTTACTTTATCTATTCCCTACTTTATATTGACCTTCCTGGTTAACTGTTTCCACAACGCCTGGTCTTGAGTTTCTCCTCTTGTTTGACCCTTTCTCCTCAAATTATTTTGACTCCTTCCACGCACCTCTGCTGTGATTTTTTTAATCTCTCCTTTCATACACTTCTGCGCATCCCTTGGCTCCGCACACGTGCATAGCCCGGCTTTCTGTTAACTTGTACAGCTATAAAACATTTGGTCTTTAAATAGATAAGTAAATTTAAAAGCGTGAGGCGCGCGTATACAGCGATCTAGGCATAATGAACAAAACGTAATGTATTGTTTAGTCACAGTTACCTAGCTAGGTGCATGTATGGTAGTTATACATATGTATATAACACAAACCTAATACCTAATGTAAGCGACATAAATAAATAATATTATGCCGATGGTAAGGATATCAGTGCGCCCCACGCTTTTAAATTTAGTTACCCATTTAAAAACCAAATATTTTATAGCTGTACAAGTCAACAGAAAATCGGGGTATTGTATGTCTGGTCAAGAAACCAGCAAAAGAATGTAAAACATGGAAGGGAAGGTTTAAACAAACGTTGCAAATTTGTTTGTAAACCAGATGTGGTAAGAGAAGTTTAAAACTTATTAACGAAAAATTAAACAGTTTTTAAAAATATGCAAAAATTGAGAATCAATTCTCTAACCACCTGAAAATTCCTTATACAATAAGGATTGTACGACATTCCAACTAAAGAAAAAGCTGCCTTCTTTCTGGTAGTTTCTTGCATTCGAAACATTAGTATTTTCATATCTAACTGTGTTAGAAGAAAATACGGCAAATTTTGGTATGTAATTCAGCGCTCGGAGGGGCATATAGCCCGGAGAATAGCTGTTTTACCATTATTTGTTAAAATCCTTATTGTATAAGGAATTATCAGGTGGTTAGAGAATTGATTCTCAATTTTTGCATATTTATATGTACCCCTGACAAGTAGACTTCATTCATATTTTTGAAAGTTTTTAAAAACTGGTTGACAAACAACTGGTAACGTTGTTTAAGCCTTCCATTGCATGCATGTGTGCGGAGTAAAGGGAGGCGCAGTTTGTTAGTTGTTTTACTTTCCGCACGCTGCGCGCACTACACACCCCGGTTTTCTGTTAACTTTAATCCTTAAAAGGAAAATAATTACTTTAAACTTTTTAGTGCGCTACTCACAAAAGCGTGTTTTTTAGTTTTTTAAACTATAATTTATTTTCTAGTCAAATTCTTCTCCATAGTGTGTTCTCTTCAAATCCTCTAAAATTGTTCCTGAATATTTTAGCTTTAAGGAATTGTTTTATTCCTAATTTCTTTTTAAAAGATCGATGTTTATTACAACAAATTCCTCCTGTCAAAAGTTTTAGGCGTGAAAAGTAATAATTATAACACTCGCCATGCAAAACCCCAATATTGAAAAAGGGCGGAGGGAAGCAAGACAAAAAGGGATGGTTTTGATTAATCAAGCTGTTCTGGCGGCAATAAAAGAAGTTATTAAAGGAGTTAAGGAAGTATTTTAATAAAAGCAAATGGGCTCTTAGAGGTCTAAGGGCGTTTGCAATTGTCTTAGTATGCAGATTAGTTTTGGGGGATTGGATTTAATAATTACTGCGAAGATTTTTTGGAGTAATTATTGCCTGCAGTTAATAACTTTAGTTAAGATTAAATTGAAAGTTTTTATCCACTTATTTAGTTAGAGCCTTAATATCTAACATGAATGTATTTTTTTTATTGCATAAATAAAGATGTTTAAAGTCATTACAAACCCAAAAAAAATATTTTGAAGAAAATTACTAGGATAATTTAGCTACAAAAAATATTTACTTTTCGGCATAATTTATTACAATTTAAAAAGCAGTCATTTGTCCTTAGTGAATATAGTGAATAATGACGTCAGGAGATCAGTAAAAATAAGTCTCAATCTACATGTTAATGTAGATTTCACCTAAAGTCGAACAGGTTTGTTTTTCTCGGAAACGGTCAGAGGGGGAGCAATCGATTTTTTTGGGTTGATACAGGAATAGTTCAACTACCTTCGGTAAAAAAATTTAGTTTTGCAGAATGTTTCGTTTTGGAGCTATTAAACGTCAAAGTCGGAATTTCCACGATTTCCGTTAAAATCAGGTACAGGTCGCAAAAGTGAATTAAATCGATCTAAATTTTCGAAGGCTATAGAGTACCCGGAGCTTCAGAATGCCATTGAAACTGAGGATCGGAAAATGGCACGTAATTCTTTTGAATTTTTTTAAGTTGAAAAATGACATTTGCAGATTGGTACCTAATAACTCGAAAACAAAACGTCGGATCGAAAAACGGATTCATAAGTGAAACTTTAAAATCTCAAATACTTTCTTTTTGCAATACATTTACCTAAGCCTAAAATCACTGGAAAATGGATATATTTGGAAAAAACTGGAAATTTCGATTTTCGATCCAAATATTTCACGGTTTTTAATTTTTTGTGAGGTCAAAATGGCTCAAATTAAAATTCCATATATGCAATCGGAAAGAGCTCGTCGAACTACATGGTGTCTATGTTTTTTAGTTTCTTCATTCTTTATAGGAAGGGAGCAATCGCCGATTAAATTTAGATTTTTTGACTTTTTTTGCGCTTGACATCGGTACATTTGAATCACTCTGTATTTTTTCCTATCTAATTTTTTCCCAATTTTGCAACACTATCTTATAAAGGAATAATCACAATTTAAAAAGAATCCCGAATGGGTCATCCAGGAGCGTACTTAAGGGGTAAAATCCGAATTTTCTTGATTTTTTCCGACAAATCATATTTTTAACCGACATTATTCCACACTATTTTCCTTATTTAGTGATACCTTTTGGGTTTACTTTATCCGTAAATTATCTAAGAATATCTCCCACTAATGTAAATGGCTTTTTTTTCGTTAAAGTTATAAATAAATAGGTTTATTTGCATCGGGGACATGCAAAATTGGAAAATTTTTGAATTTTCGAAGATGGTCATGAAAACAAAGAATTGGAATTTATTTACTCGAAATTATTAAGGTACTTTAAGTGCAGGGATATTTCATTGGATGAGTTACGCATTTAATGCCATTTTTATTGATTTTTCAATGACCCTACAATACTGTAATTCACCATATACTCATTAGTGTAAGTCAACTCACTTTTGTCGATACAGCCAATGGGATCACGTTTTACAAGTTTCGAAGTTCGCGCGAAAATTTGCAGTAGAAAATCTTTTTTTTTTGTTAATAAAAACCAAAATAAATAGATAATAGCAACCGCCATAAAATTTAATATATGTAGAGAATATAAAAAAATATATTTCAGATTTATTTGGGTTATATCAGCATATTTCCTATTACTCTAGCTCATATAAAAAAATCCCAATTGTGATAGGGACTATTAACTAACATATTAACTCTGCACCGTTACTTAATTAATTCTTGGGGTAGCTCCGAAGTTGACCACTTTTACCTTTTCCCGGGATAGTCATTCGTTATAAACGGTACTTTCCACCCCCGAATTAAATTATTTCAAGGGTGAATCTTTCATTTTAGTCCCCGTCGGCGACTGTTACCAGTATCTGTCGCTAGAGGCGCTCTAATTGCTCCGCTCGAATCGAAAATGTGCGTAATTTTGCTGCCTGTGCAGTTTTTGTTAGCTCTCGAGAGGTAGTCTATAGGTTGTTCCATAAAATGTGCTGTATTTTTTTCGTTTTTTCATAATATATGAAAAGGCATAAGAGGAACTGCTCTCTTTCATTTGTAAAAATATTTTTAGGTTATGTCAGGCGTTTTCAAAAACTAACCCATTGGTGACTCATGTTTAGGAAGATATTTTTGTCTTAGAACTAGCGATAGAATCACCAATGAAACGGCGTTTATTAGATTACTTAACAAGGATACTTTTTAAAGTGGAAACAAACACAAATTTTAATAACCCTTATAAGATCTTTAGGAAGAAAAAGAGTGTATTTTTAGTGTTCCTAGCGCATATCAAACCCAAACAACTCAGTTTAAATCCGTAAATTTAAGAAATAGTGGAATAGCTATAGTTTTCAAGTCAGCAAAATAATTGGTTGGCCTAAATCATTCTTTCTTTGCCAAAATAAACGACCACTTGACTATATTTATCTAGTTCGTCGTCATACACCCAATATAACAATAAAATTTATTATTTAAAAATTATTAATAAAAAAGTATGTTATGGATTATATAAAAATGATTTTTTGTACGGAATAAACTTTACTGCGATCCAGCTGAAATTTTGATTGAAACAATCGAGGTGTGGACCCGTTCCGGGCACCGAGACGAGAAATTTAATTGTTGGGACTTCATCTGAAACACCAAGAAAAATTAAAAAATATATTTGTCAAATCCAACGCAAAAAAATAATGATTTAGGTTTTTTTCGCAGGATTAATTATTTTATCTAGAAAGAACTGAAAACTGAAAAGTGGTACATCGTACAGGTGGCAAGTTAATAGTATATTACACAACAAGTGTTGAAAGTGACATTTTTCACACGAGTGGGAATCTTGTCGCACGAGGCTATAGCCGAGTGCGATAATTCCACGAGTGTGCAAAAATTACTTTCACACAAGTAATGTACAATATTTTTCCTACGACCACAAAAATATTTACCAAAAAACTCCAATTTCTGTCTTTAGTTAATACCCCCACTTTCAATTCGTGTGCTGAAAAACATTTCAACACTAGTGTTATAAATAAAAAAAATGAAATTGGCACCATCTGTTCAAACGTCATGTTGACAAGTACTTTTCAACACATGTGTTGAAAAGTACATTTCAACACGCGTGTGATATACGGCACTTTCTAGCCAAGTAACCGTGCTTTTTTCTCACTTTCATAGGTGGTTGTAGGAAAAAATATGTTTCTACATTTCTTATATAAGAGCGAATCTGTTTTTCTTTGCAAGCTAGTGTATTAGCCACAAACATTTAATGTTCTATCATCTCTATATATAAAAGACGAAAGTGATTGACTCATTGACTGACTGACTGATAGATCAACGCCAAGCCCACACCGCTTGGTCTAGAAACTTGAAATTTTGCACCCAGTTAAAAATTTCCAAGGAGTTCATATTTAGGAAAAAAATCGATTATTGGTGCAGTCCTTCAGATCAATCGTAGCGATCGAAAAAATCACATTTTCCAGGACAACAATGATTTCCGTCACCTCAAATCTGGCAAAATCGAATTCAATAAGATTGTTTTATCATGTTTACGGAACATTAAATTTAATTTTTTAACTTACATAAAAGTCATCTATCATATTTAATATCTATAATATTTTAAAATATATACTCCATTCGTGTTGAATAATTTCCATGTGATAAAAGTTTTAAATTAAATTTTAAAAAGATTGAGTTTGACAGCATGTTATTGTTATATAAAAAAGAAAGTTTTGCAGTTTTAACGAAGTTATGAATATAAATTCCATATTAATAGACTTCCGAGCGATACAAAGCTAAAAGTTCGTCGGGAAATTATGCTAATGAAGAAGTTTACGGCGACTTAACTTCCTAAAAACTCTGCAAAACTTCTTTATTTAATAATCGAGTCGCCTTTGGGAGGTAATTTAACTCAATTGCGTGGAATTTGTGGGAAAAAACAAAATATTGCACTTGTGAGAAGATTAATCTCTTTTTGAGTTAGCAGTTTTTTTCAGACAATTATTTTAGAAACTCTTCCCAAAATTCTCACAAAATAATTGTAATGATAAAATTTTTGTTACTAACAAAAAATTTAAACCGCTAGATAATATGTGAAATGTCCATAAAAAAGTTTAGTATTATTTTTTGCTTTAAACCTTACACATTAACCGTAAAACATCAGTCACTTGCTTGTTCCAGTCACGGATTGAAATAATCAAGAAATTTCTCATAAAAGAAAGAATTTTAGTAATTGTTTTTAATATTTCCGCCTTAAATTTAACGTTTTGATTACGAAAAACAATTTTCAAAAATAAAGATTTTTTTGTCATCGCGAAAGTCTATCCTTAGTTAACAACGTTAGTACTGTGCTGCCATGTAATATTTATTCCGTTGCCTATCAACGACTGCAAAAATCCTGTCAAAAATATCAAAATTTTTGAACGAGTGCGGAAAGTGATTCTTTTCCTCACGCGACTACAATTGACCAGCAGTGTGGAAAAGACACTTTCAGCACGTGTTGGGTACAATGGTTTTTCTACAAGCGTGAGGAAAATTTTGTAGTTTTGATATTTTTTAAAAATATTTTATTTCAGTTAGACGTCAAACTGAAAATACAATTAAAAATTCAAGCTTATATTATTTTCATTTGTTATTAACAATATTAATGGTAAAAGAACAGTTACTTCGTTAACTTTATGGCGAAAGTTAACTGGCTTTTAACTGGCATAGAAAGATTTCTTGTCCCTCCAGAATTATTTATGTCTTGTGTATGTTCAACATGAGATGGCCGCTGCGATTTGGAAGTGGTAGCCTGGTTTTGGAGGATCCGATGTGCATTTTGTTTTTTGTTTTATAAAGACTCGTCCACATGTCCTTTGGCAACTTTTGTGGACTTCCATTCACCATGGCGCTTCGTGATGTATACTCCACAGTCTAATAGCCACCGTCTAGTGGCTGAAGGCCGCCTAAAACAATGCCCAGTGAAGAGCCCAGGATTTGGCAGTTTCAGGTATCCAGCTACGTCCGTGGGCATCTTGCCGACTTTGATAATTGCAACAGATTGGACAGGACGTTTTTCGTTTTGTTAATTTAGAAAAATAGTCTTTGTGGTCGCAGTAATGCATATTTTTTTATTAAGTTTGAATTTCGTTCCCCGCTTACTACAAAGCTTCTGCGTCGATGGGCTTTATTATCAGGAATAGTAATATGCATCAAGAATTCTTTATCTTCAATGATATCAAGGGTTAAATAAATTAATTCTTCACTGCGACCGGCGCCTGCCACCCCAATTAATGCGACAGGTTTAGCAACAAGGTATATCTACATCATCTGGAGCCTCGTTATTATTGCTCTATATTGTTTATTGTATCCAAATTATGTTTTAATTTTAACATATATTTTAACATTAAGTACCTTGACCATAATGTGGTTGATTTGCAAGTTTTTGAAATGTCGGAAAAGTATACTAGAAATTACCTCTTCTTTCTTGAATTTCTTTATTTTTTTTTGCATAACTGTAGTTCGATTTTTCTGGTTACAGTTCGACGTTCACATTCTTGGACTCTTCGGGAATGTCTTCCGGTACTCCATCAATCATATTCTCTTCAATTTCTTCCTCGATCTCCATTTTCTACTCAAGAGTTGGATAAACGTCGAATATCCTTTGTATTTTCGCTCTAACGTCTATACTGACAATCAACAAATGGATAAATAACACAAACTTAATAGAATAGCAAGGATATAAATATAAATTAGGGCTTGCAATCCCGAAATCTCGGGATCCCGTTCAAAATTAAGTCCCGAAAAGTCCCAGGATTGGGCTCATAAATCCTGGAATAAATAAAGAATAAAACTAATTAAATCATCATCGCAGTATTCTTTCTAAAAATAATGTTTAATGCGTGATATGGCAACCCTGGAAGATCCATAAGTACTTATGCAAAATAATTAATATTATTTTTACTTCTTATACTTTTATGTGTCCTCTGCATAAACATTGCTTTTATTTTAAAATTGGAATAATATGAATAAAAATAATATGTCTACCTTAATTGATGTAACAATTTTTCGGGATCAATCCCGGGGTATTGTTTCTTCGATCCCGAATATCCCGGAATCCAAATATACTTCCGGGATTGCAAGCCCTAGTAGAAAGGCCATTAATTAATCGGTGGATTCATAAGTTTTGGGTATTTCCCACCAACTAAATATGTTAAATTGGACCTCTTCGGTCCGGATCCAGTGACGTTAATTAGCCCACGAAGTATAATTAAGTGGCGATATAGGTATGTGATTGTTAATGTATTGTTTCCCGCGTCAGTGCTGAAAATATGGTCAGCACTAGTGCAGAAAAGTGCAACTTTCAGCACGCATATAAGTGCGCAAAGTAGTTACTTTCCGCACGCTCGTAAAAAAAGTATTTTTGATTTCCTTTTCTAAAGCAAACATTAAATGAATTAAAGTGATAATAGCACCTGACTCGCTATTTTCAGTTAATGCCGGGCTTTCACGCAAGAAAAAATCAGAAAACACAACGGTTAATCGCCGAACCATGTTCGGTTCTGTCAACCGTAGAAATCAGGACGAGTATTTAATGGTGTTTATTTTGACAGACTGTTTGTATTATTACCGTTCGAATAACCGGTTCAAAGGGTGTTTATAAATTATTTGAGAAGGATATTCATACAGAGAAAGGATAAATCACCAGTAAAAATATTTATTTTTTGTAATAGTTTGTAGCGTCTGCTTAAAATAATAAAAGTACTTTCAATACCAGGTACGGTTACCAACTCCAACAAGTTAACGACCAGATTTATAATAATTGGACCACAGATTGAAAGATTAAGCTTAATGAGCAAAAATTTATTTATGTCAACTTTACTAACAGAAGAATAGGCAACCATCAACCAGTCAACATAATGATATCATAATTCCCTATGAAAACACTGCCAGATACCTGCGGATGACCTTAAATGCGAAACTAATATGGAAGGAACATTAAACGGACTGAATTAGAGCTCAAATATAGACAGTTGTAATGGCTCTAAGGATGAAAATCTTGGCTGTCAGTACACAGTAAAATCATGAGATATAACCAGATTTTAGTACTAGTCTGTGTTTATGGCAGCTGTGGGACTGTGCCAAGGAGAGTCACATCAAAAGCATCCAAATTTTTGAAAATAACTTACTACGGAACATTATGTAGTTTTAATGCACCGTGGTACATACGTACTAGTGACTTACATCGCGATTTTGGTCACATCCCGTATGTCGCTAGCGGAATTAAAAGATTTTCCCATTGAGCACGAGTCTCAACTCCATTAACAAGTTAATGTCGAAGACATCAGGCATCTTGGCAACCAGGACCTACATAGTAGAAGGCTAAAGAGGACCAAGCCCTTTGAACTGGTGTAGATTTTTAAAAAGCAGAGTACAGTACGCAAGTGTATGAGTGCTTAGTACCACGGCCATGAGTCATAACAGATAAACCTCAAGGACTGCATTGGGTGAACTTTAGTATTTTAGGGTTTTAGTTTTTAAGAATTGAGAGAAAAATTAATGGTTGGTCTTCAATCAACACATTGATAGTATCGTTCTTAACGGCTTCAGGATTCTTGGTCCCATAAAGCGCAACACCAAATATATTCACAACACGAAAACTCTTCTGCGTCTCTACAACATTCGTTCGGAGCATCCTCAAATACTGTTCGGTTATCTCGACTCCAGGTTACACCAAGTATAAGAATAGACTCGAGAGAGTTCAGAACAAATTTACAAAGTACGTATTGTACAAGCATCGGTTTCCCATGACGGACCTCACATACAAGACCTGATGTTGTGTAGGATAAAGAGCCTCGAGCCCAGACGAAGGGACGCACTTCCGCTTTTTTTTTACAGGCCTCGGAATGACCAGATTGATTGTGACAAACTATTGGTGTTAGTTTCACTACTAATTCCTTCAGGGCGCACGAGGCAGCACCAACCTTTTTATATAGTCTACCACTGGACCAACTACGGCCAAACCGCCTTTGTCAACAAAGTAGTGTGGAACTACGATTCTGTATGCTCAGACTGCGATATTTTTACAAACACTTGGTCAAAACTGAAAGGATCAATATTATTCAAATAATTTTAATTGTTTTATACTCTTTCCTCTCTGTTATGTTACTCATCATGTTCATGCTTTTCTTTCTAATCTTTTATGTTTTTTTCGTTTGTATACTTTATTATTTATTTCTCTGTACCATTTGGAATTTAAATTCCGTAGTATATATATATATATATATATATATATATATATATATATATATATATATATATATATATATATATATATATATATATATACACGTAAAATAAATAAAAAATTTTAAAAGTTTAATTAAATGGCATGGTTTTCATTTTTGTCTCAAAACTATTGTTACGTACCTTAATTGACTAACTTGTAAGTTACGACTTATTGACAATGAGAAGACCAAACTTGCTGCGTGATCAACTAGAAGATCTAGATTTAAACTAGTATTAAACCTTGTGTTTTATTTAGCAAAAGACTTTCTTGTTTGTTTTGTTGTACTTTACGCATTAGCTAATGACATCCGGTTATCGAATTTTCTGGTTAATAATCCCCAACACAGAATAGATAATTTTTGTTCGATGCTGTTACATGTAAAACGTATTTGCCTAAAATAATCCCAGCATGCACCGATTATATTACAATTAACCAATCATATACAAATATAAATTTGGTATCGAATTAACGACCTAACATCGATATAAACCACATAAATTGGGCCAATATGATTTTTCTCCACCATAATTGCTATGGAACATGGGGTACTAACTCTCGTATTAGCAAACCTATACAATAAATACCGTCGTTTACGAACACAATTGAATTTAAGCCATCAATACAATGGTGGTTTTAATTGTTCGTCCGTTTATTGCGGGCCATTTTGTAGAGATGGCCTTAATGTTTTATTTCGCTATAGCTTTCGGTTCGCTGTTGAAACGTCAAAAACAGTTTAATTTTGACTTATGCTTTCCTGATTTTCAGTCAACGTGAATAATGTTCCCACTTTGAAAGAACCCCTACATTTTTTTAACATTTGTGGAAACTCAATACGCAATACTCTTTATTTCGCCACTTGTAAAAACAGTTGCATAAGCAATATGCATTGGCACCTCAGTAGATGTGTAATCTACTGTAATCTAAAGTAAAAATTAACCTTACTAAATAACCAATAACCTTATCAGTCCCTTTCAGTAAACTATAGACCTCGCTCTCGTATATCTGATCTCCTTAGCTTTGTCACATATAACTGGAACAAGTCCCTCGAATTTCACGGCGAATCCTAGATTGTTGTTCTTGATATTTCCAAAGCATTTGACCAAGTATCGCATGACAGTCTTAGCACCAACCCCATTTGTTCTTCACATTAATGGCCTGCTCTCTGTCACGCGAAAAATCCGGCAACACCGACCCTATCCACATGAATGGCCAAACCCTACAGAAACAATAAAACGTTCGATCTTGTTGGCATCCCTTTCGAACATGATTTCAGCTGGCGCACATACATTATTTCAATATCCACCTCAGCAGCTAAAAAGCTTGGTTTTCTTTTTCGAGTCAGAAAATACTTCTTCCCATTCATCTTATACATTCTCTACGTTTCCCAAATAGACTTAACCTAGAGTACTGTTGCCACATCTGGGGAGCGGCATCACGGATACTTGACATCCTTTATTCCGTCCAAAAGAGAGCCATTCGACTCATCAATGACCCAATGTATATCGCTCATCGCCGCGCAGTTGGGGATTTATCCCTTTTCTACCGATACTTCCACAGATTTTGTTCTGAAGAACTAGCCGCTATAATTCCCTCCTTGACTGTTCCTAACAGAACAACAAGAAGCGCCTTACCTATTCATCAATTTACTGTCCAGCTACAAAAGTCTAGAACATCCCGCTTCTCTCGCTCATTCATACCTAGGGTCTTCAGATTATGGAACAAATTGCCTGCAGATGTTTTCCCTTCCCCTCTCAACTTCCAATCCTTTAAACCCCGTGTAAGTAGATTGCATTTCTCTTATCGTCAGACGCCCACGGTACGTTAGTACTTAGGCTTGAAGTTCACGTGCGCGCTCTCAGATTAAAAGTAGGGAAAAAAACTAACTTCATAAATCGTAACTTTTTTAATATTTGTTGATATTAACGGGTGTAACGCTTAAACACTAGTAAAGGAAAAAAACCACACAAAAAGTATTCGAGATAGGGGATAGAAAAATGATCTGTGGAGGGAATGGCAGAAGGTAGACAAGGCAGAGATAGATATCAGCTAAGTTTATTGAAATTAAAAGGTAAAGAACATAGGTAAGGCCAGCTATAGGGAAAGAAAAGATTGAGCACAAAATCGCAAAAGACGAAGTGTTGCTTTCAATCAATGTCAGGACTGAAGTCTGCAAGATAAAGACTAATTCCTTTCTTATTTTAACATTAAAATATGATCAGACTGATAATTATGCAATTTACTAAAATTAAACACTGTATAAAAAAGGCTTAATAGTCGATAATTTCTTAACACTTTCGTAAAATCATTGTCAAACGTATAATTCGCAGTTGAAGTGCAAAATTTTCTTATATCTGGATAAAAAAATAAATCATATTTAGGAGATTCCAGCCCTATCATCGAATTTATCGCACCTTATGTATATAATACGAGATCTTTTAAAATTTCATCCTCGCTACTAATCGAACAACAAGCTTGTGTTTATCTCATTTCCAAGCTAATTTATACTTAAATTATCCTGGTTTACAAAAAAATCCAATTTCCTTTTGTTAGCGAGTTAGAAAAGAATAGAATGAAGAAGAAGTAAAAGTAAGGCAGTGACGAAGCAAGAAAAACGCTTCTTAAGAGTGAAAAGGATTCGATCGGTAAACCGAAATTGCAAAAAATTTTGCCAACTATGCTGGACTAGAAATTGCAGCATCGAAAATGCAGTAGCGGCTCGTTTGATTATTCTTTAAGAGAAACCTTTATGCTTACCCTTATTACTATAGAAATATCAAAATAAAATACAGCTTTACTTAATAGCTATTTATCTAACAAGTGCGGGAAGTGATACTTTTCCGCACGCGACTGCAGTAAACCGAACAACTCGAAGCGAAGTTCGGTCAGCAGTCGAGTGCGGAAAAGACACTTTTCTCACGTGTTGGGTTCAATGTTTTTTTCTACAAGAGTGAGGAAAATTATCTAGTATTGGTATTTTTTTAATATTTTCTTTTTGTTGAGAAAAGAGATCACTTTATAATGTTTGCTTATATGCCTTGACAATAACGTGGACGGTTGGGAAGATTTTGAAATATCGGAAAAGTATACTAGAATTACCTCTTCTTTCTTGAAATTGTTTATGTTCTTTTCTGCACGCCATTTACGAAATGTCTCCATTTCTTTGACATAAAACGTATTTCGGTTTTCCTGGTAACACTTTTTAATAGTAACATTCTTGGGTTATTATTAAAATCTTATTTTATCTCTAAATACCAAATACATTAAAACAATCCCTCTAGAAGTTCATGAAGGTAATAAAATAGCATGAAAAAATAAAACGTTTATTTTTAAACGAAAAAGAGCTTCAAAGCTGTGATAAACCTACATAAACAACATTGACATTTAGATAAAATGATCTTTTCATGCGAAAAAGTGTCTAAAAGTGCTTCGAGATAAAAAAAGTATGTTAAAGATTTTAGAAATAAACATAATAATATCTTAGCTATTATCTTTTACAATACTAATACAATTTTATATATATTTTTTTGTATTTGATGGCTGATAGTCCCAATTAATACTGCTAATTTCGATACGTTTGTGCTGAACAAGCATGAAATTTGTATTTTCTTGATTGATCGGGTTATTCTTGCTTTAGGGTTTTTGGCAGTTATATAAAAAATGTACACATAAATATATTTTAAAACCACAGGACAATTACCAAACGATTTTTGAAGCCCATACAACGTGGCAAAAGCTGTAGCTGTGTCCTTGCAAGGCAACCTAAATGGTTGAATTCAATTCAATTCGGCAATTATCACACTAGTAGAGAAAAACCATATAACCTAAAATTATTCGATTTGTGTTTTCACGTTATGCTGGTAATTTAATTTCATATGAGCATGCATATCATTTGTTAATTATAATAATTAGTATAATAGGGTTATATTAAGCAAACAAGTTACACATCAAATATAACGGTATTTGACAAAAACCGTTTATTCTACGCAGACTTTGTTTAATCTGAAATTATTGCTAGACTAGACATAAAATAATTTTGTCTAGTAATTTTGAAATAATAATATTAATAGCAACAAAAACGTACAAAGATCGCTGCAATGTTTAGAGACGACATATTATAGCTTTAAAGCTAGCGACGTCAAGACCTAGTATATTATCATTTATTTTCGAGTCAAGTTCTACCCTCCTAATGTGAAAATCAGTAACTTGAAGAAAATAGGTGTCTCTTATTTTTCGATGTTCTACTTGTACACCAAATTTCATTAAAATCAGTGGCAACCAATTCTGTCGGTCCCGTATAAATTTTTCAGTAAATTCCGAGGACAAAGTTTCAGATACATACATTTAACAAAACGAAATACCTACCTAATCTATATGAATTTATATCTCAACGATTCTACTGATTGCAAGTCAAGCGGCAACCCTCTGTTTATCTCATTTTCAAGCTAATTTATACTTAATTCATCCTGGTTTACGAAAAAAATCCAATTTTCCTTTGTAAGCGAATTAGAAGAGAATAAAATGGAAAAGAAGTGAAAGTAAGGCAATGACGGAGCAAGAAAAACACAGCCTAATCTTAATACATTCGCAAAGATTCTCTTTAAACGGTATTAGAGCTAATGAAGTTGTATATAAAAATAAAAGTTTTATTTTTTAAGGGAAATATACGTTCTCGAAGCCTGTGTGAAAAGCTGTGTAAACAAAACTGGCAAAAAGATAAAAATTTCTTTTCAAGCGAATAATTTTTACAATGGTTTTCTTCTTTCCTTTTGTAACAAATTGGAAAAGAATTTTTAGGATTGTTCGAGACAAAAATGTATTTTAAATTTGCGGGTACATCAAAAAGATAAGGAATTTACGGGTAAAAATATATTTTTTTATAAAGTTGTCTGTAAAAGTTTTATGAATATTTATGAATATAATGTTCATATTAAGAGAAAGAGTTTCCGTAAGAGTAAAACATTTTTAATATTCAAATCCTTATTAACAACCCAGTTACATTCATTGTTAAATATTTTGGGCTCGACACTTTCTTTGTGAGTCAATTAGTTGTTTAGTTATTTACCAATATAGTTTGTCTAATAATTCATCTATATTTGGTCCGCTCGCCATATTGCAGACAGAGAGATCGGATTATCACCGCAATTGTTAGAGCTAGAGCTTTGCATTGTTGATCGGCTCTGTCCGAACAAACAGTATTAAATAGTCGTCCCAATTTGTATAGATGACGGAACTGAACATACTTTGTCAATTAGTTGTGTGTTTCTTTTTTGTTTCCTTTTACTGGTATCCAAAGTTGATAAAACATTAAATAGTCTGGATTGACTTTTATAAATTTTTGTATACAAAAGAAATTGGTATAGTACTGTGTCTTACACAACTCTCATATTTAACCAAACTATTAATTTTTAAGAGAAGTAGTACCTTACGGGATTCAATACGTTACGTTTACATATTATTTTTCAAAAATTAATTTTTGAGAGTACATTTTTCCGTCGCCTTTTTTGGGTATGCTTATGTTTGCTCAAATTTGAATGTCCCTTTTAACAAAATATTCTGAAGCAATAATATTTCATAGTTATAAAAATAAAATAGTTATTTATTATATTATAAGGGAAAACGAAAATAGACTTTGTCAAGAGGGGAAGACGACAATTTTTTTCCCTGACAAAAAAAAAGCATTTTTACCCTTGCAATATATTCTGAACCCGTCTTGGCCATAACTACGTACTCTAACGCATTTGCGAAAAACTATATTCTTAGAAAATGGTCTTTCGAAAAAATTGTAGTCAAAAAAGTGTTATTATTTTAAAAGACAAGGTTAAGGTTAATCCCTCGATCCTATCTTAATCCTATTTTAAATAAAAATGCCATATTGTAGAAATGTTCAGAAAATCGCTTCCTTGTAAAAAAGCAGCAAATTGTCCAGAAAGCTTTTTCTCTATGGGTATATTTGCGTTGATAAGAAAGTCATTGCTGTCAAGATTAACAAAGTGTATTCAAGAACTGGACAAACCGGTGCGAGATAAGCCTTTTCACTGGTCTTCCTTATTGTAGATCCTTTAAGATTTAGCATGACAATGTTAAGGCCCTGATAAGCCCTTAAAACAATATGCCCAACACGAATAATCCAGTTAAGTTCGTGATAAATTGAGATTTTAAGAAGTTATAGTCGAAGTCTCGTGAAAAGGGCATTTTATTACACCAAGAATAATATAAAGCAGTGTAGTCCCAAAAAACTACTAATTTTATTAAGAGACATATACACTAAAAGTATTGTAAAAATTCTATAAATAAAAGATTAACATTTACTTATAAAAAAATAACCTGAATAAAATATATCCTATATACAAATTTAGCAATGTAACGAACTGTGTATTAACGCACTTAAAATTTAAGCACCCCTCTAGGACCATGATTTATTACATCAGAGTGAGTTTAGCTTTTTAGGATTTTTTAGAGCCCTTTACAAAAGGTATAAAGTCACAGTATAATGGATTAGCCTTAAATTTAGAACGACAAAATTTATTACGCCCTTATTTATTATTATAACATCAGAAAATAAGTTGTTTTTTACGTAAAAAAAGTGTAATGGTTGGTTGGTCCTGCGAACGGTATGTTAACACCAACGCAAATTTCAATGAATGGACACAAGTCACGAGAAGGGGCATTAATTATTATATAAATCGTAATAAAACAAATACTTGCTTGGGCGGATGTGCGTCTGTATAAAAGTATGCATATCTTGTAAACATCTAATGGTGCTACTGAGGCAAATCTGGTCAGAAAAGCTTCAGAATTAAAGTAAGAAGATTTGGAAGACAAATTATTCATATATCGCTGACAGTAGCACTGTCACGTTGTGTCAAAATGAGCTTCAGTTATAGAAAATCCGTCCTAGTGTGAAATACGATCGGTGATTAAAATTTTAAATGCAAAAAAAATTCAGCCCGCAGAAATCTTTCAGCAAATTTGTGAAGTTTATGGTTCTTTGCATTTAATTTAAACCAATTCTAAAACTTACTCCATTTTAATGAATCTGAACGTTAATGTTTTAAGAATATTTTTTCTTTATTCTATTTTAAAATAAAAGCATCCCGACCTGTATTTCCTTTGTGTCACAAGAAGTACAAGACAACAAAATAACACTTCTTAAAAATCAAAAGTAAATTCAAATTATTCAACTTTGGTAAGTCGGTTATGAAGATTTTTCTTTAAATTTACGGGCGTTTTTGTGTAAATATTTGAAAAAGGGATATGAAAGGGAATGCAGCATTTTAAATTAGATCAAAACCAATATATTTTTTGTGGAAATGAAAAGAAATGTGGGCTTTGTTTGCGTTTTAAAAATACTCTAGTTATTTTTTACTACAAGTACGTACGTCAATTAAATTGATATTATTTGTAATAATCACATATACTTCACGTTGTTATAATATGATGTTAAATAATTTTCATTATTCTTTAAAGAGAAGCCCTAATAGTGGTTTTTGAAAACGAATAATTTAAATATTTTATCCCAATAAAAATAATTCTTTCGTGCCATCAAAATTTTCCTAAAAATCTCTGTTCTGACTGGACAATTCCTTAACTAGAGAAAATTCAATTTAAAATAAAATGGGTTTACTATATTTTTTAATAATCTGGATTCTCTTAAACCCCAAATCGCCAAATACTTTGACGTATTTTAAATAAATCTAGTTTACAAGAAGACATGAAATTTAATGAGAAATTTTTGTCACCAAATTAGAACAAATCTTATATTTTAAATAAAACCATATTATATAGGGTTCTAACAAAAATACATAACAATCATGAAATCCCAAGTTTTACCAAAAAAAGGAATATAGGTATAATCAGGGTCTCTATAGTTATGTTTAAAATGAAAAAAACTCTTTTAATCGAATTAGCAAATAAAAAAAATATTTTTAGGTAGCATGCGCTTTTATTCTCACATCATAATATACCGTGTGGTTCAAAACGTTTTCAACAAATGGAATTTTTTTATTGATGACTTTATCGAAATGTTTCTAATCGAAACAAGTTTAATCGTTATTAAAATCGTTAAAATAAAAGCAAAGGTTGCAAATTTACATTTGTTTTTGCAGCAGTTCGCCTGTTCTATTCAGTTTTGATTAAATTCGACGAACACTTAAATATGTTTCAAGAAAGTTCGAAAATACGGGTGTACTTAAAAAAACTATATGAAAACAATTAGGTAGGTGACTAGGATTTCATATTCAGAAATTACTTGTCGTTCTAAACAACTTCTCCTTATAACATTTTGTGATATTTTTAAAAATAAGTGTACTAGCGATTTTCCAATTTGACTTTTCACGATTCTGATAATGGTTAATTTTGTTTTTGCAACTTTTCGCAATATTTCGGTAGTCTAATTAATAAAACAATTTTACATTTAGAAATCTTGGAATACTAGACTCCTATATGTGTAAAAATTATAACAAAATTTCAATTTATTACAGCAACCCTAAAAAGAGAGGAAAATCAGCAAATAAGAGATTCGGAAAATTTTGTTCCAAGCATAGCTAAATCAAACTCCCATCCTAAACTGTCTTACCTAAGAGATTTCCGAAGTCTTCTAACAAAGTAATTACTTTTCGCTATAATTTCTTATAAAATAGTACACGCTCTGGTATAGGGTTTTCGTTGCATGATCGCTACATCACGAAAAGCTGTACGGCACCTTTATTTATACCCGCCGAGAACCATAAATTTGATCCGAAACCAGCTAGTTAAAGGAAAACTGCACAGAAATTTTCCCGGTGTAGTTTCATAGGTAACACGAACAATCTTAAAACCAATTTTTCGAAGTTGTTATTTATGATAGGGTTGATATGTTTATTATTTCACTAGTAGCCATTTCCTGCAACCTTGCTCTTGTATAAATTATGATTAAAATAATTAGGTTATGTTCAGAATCCTATTATAAACAGGGTGATCCTTAGGTACATGAAGAAAATCCAGCATCTGATTTCTGAGCTTATTTTAAAATAAAAAGTTCATATGGACGTATACCTTAAACCGCTTTGTATTAACTAATAAAATACAGGGTGATAAAATTTTTAAAAAGTATAAATATTTTCTTCAAAATTTCGGAAACCCTTGAAGATACGCTATTGCAATTTGGTGTCAAGTAATTTTGCAATTAACTGCACTTTTTCGTTAAAATAAATTTTTCTTACTTCCACCAGTGGCGTGCGTGGAGATACCATCAATAATATTTTTGTAAAAATGGTTGATAGTTGATACGCCACTGATTTTTTTAACTCTGATTCTTTTTTATGCATTATGGACATAAACTAAACCAAATTAATTTACTAATTAAATAAGAGCAAAAGATGTTATGAATTATTTATTAACATATTTATTTTTTATTTTTTCCTATGTAATTAACTTATTTGTTAATCTAAATTTAAACACGAAACAAAGTGGCTCTAGAGAAACTTTTGAAAGTGGTCACCTTCCGCTAAAATACAAGCATCCAGCCGTCTTCTGAATGACAAACACGTTCAAAAATTCCTGGGGTGTTTTTAATATTTTCGGAAGCCATTATTATCCGGTTTCTGAGATCTACCTGGTTTTCCACGAGAGTTTTGTAAACTAGGGATTTTAAATGCCCCCAGAAATAAAAATCCAATGCATGTAAATCTGGGGACCTTGGCGGCCACGGTTGATTATCTGGTTCAATTCCTCTACCGATCCATCGATTTCCGTACACTGCATTTAGATATTCTCTAGCTGTGGCACTAAAATTAGCGGGAGCTCCTTCATGCATAAAAATAACTGGTTTCGCTGAGCTAATGGCAAGTCTTCTAATAATATTGGCAGTTAATTTTCTAGAAAATTGCTAAAGGTTTGGCCATCTAATCGCAAGGGAAGAAATACGGGACTTTTTAGTCTGTTACCAACTATTCCTGCTCATACATTAACGAAAATTGGTACTGAAAATATCTTTCGCTAACAGCGCAACGCGTACACATATATTCGTTAACTATACATACTACTAATGTAATAGAAAGAAATGCATAATTTCTCTTTTATGGAAAAGAAAAGAAAATAATTGATACCTATTATTTCTTTTTGTATAGAGACCTAAGGACAATTTTAAATAAATCGAAACGTTCAGATTAAAAAAAAATATTTTAATCCAGTAATCAATAAATTAAAAACAAACCTTCTGTAAACTTTGCCTTCTGGAAGAAAAACTCTTCAATAATTATTTAGTACAATATCTTTATCCCTCTCAGTCGATACATCAAGATGACATAATTTATCCAGAAATTGCCTATTTCCACAAAACGACTCCATCTTCATTACCGCACCTAAAAAAATCTAATTAACCAATTCCAGAGGGCCCCAATGGCGCAAGAAAGTCACAAAGAGAGAAGATATCTTTCTCGATCAATTTCCCTTTCGTTCCCGGTGAGTTATCGGCCATAGTTCGCAGCAGGCTGAATCGAACCGAGGGTCGAGGGTCATCGATTCTACTTATTTTTTTTTTAATTTATCGCGACTACAATGACTAAAATGAATAAAATACTTTATGGTCAAAAGAATTGCAAAAGTGGATTTTTCCAGATATTTGCAACCATATATGTGGCTGTGTATCTCAACATAAGACGACACGCATATCCACACATGGGACAACCTGGAAAAACAAAAATCAAAGACTACGAACAGAAGCGAGTACGCTTATGTTGGGACGCACAATCATATGGTCCTGATGAAGCCAACAAGCAGAAACACGTATTGGACGAGACATACCGGAACATACAATTCTGGTTTTCTGCTTTTTTGCGGACATGCCCACGAATTTCTTGTTTTTTTATATATATATATATATATATATATATATATATATATATATATATATATATATATATATATATATATATATATATATACAGTGTGGTCCACTAAGTGTGCAACAAATGGGATTTTTTTATTAGTGACTACCGAAAGATAAATACCACCGAAAGTTGGTGCATGCCTAAAAAATATAATTGCTGCACTAAGAGTCGCTTAAACTCAAACACCATACAGGGTAGGCCAAAAAATATTAATGTCATTCAAGAATTAAGTACCCTTATTTCAAAAATTATAGCAAACTAGTATAAAGAAAAGATGTTTGAAATTAAAAGTTATGTTTAGGTTTAAAGTCATAGCCGACTATCTGAAAAAAAATTTAGAGAATATTCGAAGTAACCCCATTATTTTAGTTTTTTATTATTTAACTTAAGCACATATTAAACTAGAGCAAAATCAATCACATATTCGTAATATTTTAAAAATTGATTCAAATCGGGGTTAATTTAATTGGACTTTTTTTTAAGGAACCTCAGAATCTAGGGCTGAAGCAAGGATACTTAAGGAATTACGCCACCCTGGCGCTCGGAAAAATAGGTATAATTTTTTTTTGACGCAGCCATTAAGTATATAAAAAAATCTTTATTTCACACATATACATAGTAGTTTTATGAACAATTTGCAATATTAACGATTTAAAAAAATTAAAAAATGGCGGAGATATGAGCCGATAAGTATGACCCTCTTTTGAAAATCCTTGCTAGTGGTGTACGTGATTTCTCAGTTAGGCATTGTCTGAAACGTAACAAAATATTTTTTTCTTATTTAAAAGGGTAATAGCTCAAATGTGATTAGGGACAAATTTTTAATTTTTTTTTTTTGTAGAAATGACAAAGTTTATTATTTTTTAATAATTCTATTCCTAATCCAGCTAGGCTAAGTTTTAATTTTTTTCAAATATTTTATAAATATATTTAATCTTTCCTGTAAAAAAACATAATCAAAATACTTATGAATCCAATGAAAAAAAGACAATGATAAAGCGTCAATGCAACTCATTCCTCCTATTTTCATTTGCTATAGCATCTGATCCATCTGTCCCGACACTTTTTGCATGAACTTTGTCTGTTTTGCAGTGTACCATTTTCTGTCAACCCTCATCACGGACCTAACCCGGGATTATTTTATGGGGGTGTATGGTCAGTTGGGAAAATTTAAAGTTTTAGATTGAGGATTTTTCGACCCGTGCTGTTGACGGGAAAACTGACAGCTGAGAATTGAAATCAATGTGGGTTTTTTAAAAGAAGTTAAGAAATAAAATATTTATTTGCGAAAATAAAAAAAATTTCATTTACTGAGGGCACTAAAAATTAAAAAAAAAGTGTTGTGTTAAAATGACTATATTTTCCTACATAAGGAAGTTTAGGTTTAGTAATCTCATTATCTAGATATGTTAAAAATACAAACCCCGAGATTCACCAATAATTTCTATAATAATATCTAATAATTTATATTGTGACTAATGATCCTTTCTTGATGCTTCTTGATGCTTCCATTTTATAAGGAACACCTTTCGAAATAAATAAAAGCTCCACGGAAAAATATATTAACCTCAAATTTCCTTATCAAATGGCGACGCAATAAAAAAACTTCGAGCCGAAGGATGTCCAGTCCGTGACCACAATAAAGCCACAAGGGTACCCAATATTAAATATAATATTTCAAGCAAATATTCCATAAATAACGAATTGTCGTGAACGTGAAGGTCCGGCTTTTTCATATTTATGACAGGCATTATGTGCATGCCTTTAGGTGGTTTATTATTTGTTTAGAAAGGAATAGGAAATGTTACGTTGGGTTGGATAGAGTTTATTGTCATTGTGTATGCTGGACATTTACTTTAAATCAATATGGTAGCAAACGCTGTAATGCTTTTTTTGGGCTTAAATTAGTGATATATATATATGGAAGTCAAAAATCTTATAAAAGCAGCCTGTTATGTCGGAAAATTAAAAAATTGCAGTTAACCATTTAGAAGATTAACAACAAAAGCAGACATTTTATAAAATTAATTTCTGTTGCAACTATTTTTGATAAATTACGTTATATTTTACGTCAGACCTCCCTAACTAAAAATTTATCGTTCCCTAAATAAGTTTCAAAAGTATAAATCCCAGTCATATATTTATTTTCAGACAACAGGTATCTGTTACAAGATTTATGTTTCTTGCTTTGTACAAAGTGTATTATTTGTGACAATAAAGACATTATACAGCATATTGCTCTTTCCACTCTTTGTGAACTACAGAACGCTTTAATGTTTTTGTTTTTCTTTTAATCGTTTCTTTTTAATGTCTTAGTGCTGCCTTTTGTGTTGCTGCTATTAAACTGGAAAGAAAGTAGTTTTTTATTAGACTTTTCTCAACATTTTACATACATTAATTTAAATTGTTGCAATTTTAAGTTGAGTTTTTATAAGATATTTATTTACAACTAGAAACTAAAACGCCATTTTTTGTATATAATTAAAAAAACATTTCTCTTTTTTAGTTAATTTGCACCATCTTGCAATCGAATGGTCTAGAATAGTAAGACATATCTGGAGTATAATTAACGGCTTGAAAATTAGAAAAAACTGAATTATGGCTGAATAATCTCTTTTTAAATAGGTCACGTGGGCGTTTCCGCATTAAAAACATTCAGAACATATAACATATACAATAAAACTATTCAGAACATAGGTGTAGTAATATTTCAGTAAGTGGAATGTTGGATGTTGGAAAAAAAATGATAGTTTCCATCTGATTTTTGGCCTATGTTCATTGAGTCTCAAAATTATTAAAAACTCGTGAGCTGTCCCATAGCGTAGTCAGAAGAAAGAAATCGTTTATTAGCCGAATCCGTTGAGGTCATTCTGCAATGCCAGTATAACTTTAAATTATCATGTGCAGAATTTTATAAGTACATCAATGTTCAGAAAGATATCCTAAAGAAAGTCACCTCCTCGGAGAAATATAAAACTGGCAAATCCTAAACAATTTTTTGATTTAGTTTTAAGGAATATCAGTTATAATAAAGATTTTCGTTCCTAATATAGTTGTTTTGTGTTTTGGTATTAAGAGCTAGGTAAATTAAAAAAAAAATTAGCCCCCCGATATGAGCCAAATGTTTTATGGCAACCCTAAACATGTTGCATAGGAAAAACGTCGTCCAGAGAGATTAAATAATAAATTAAAATCAAGAATTTATATTATAATTTCTTATATTTTTGTGCAGATAACAAAATAAAACTGAAATTTACATCTTACCAGTGAACAATATGGCGTGCAAAATATCTTCAGAACTGTCGAAATTGTTTTTATCGCTTTCGCGCTTTTCTTTTCACGCCATCAACAACACATAATAAAAACAAATCGTCTTGTGTCATTTTTAATTTGATTTGTTTTGTTTTTTGTTCTGTTTCCCGTTTTATCAAATTAAAGCCGGTTCGCTTCACAACAGACGCGCGTCACATGACTCGGCGCCTAAAATGGAAATAAATAAACCGTTGAAATTACTACACAAAAGGTATAATAAAGTTTTTCATTATTTACTTTAAAGATAAGCCTTATAGTGCGTAAGAAGTAAAATGTACATTGATGAATAAAAAAGTATAGAGAAATTTTTTAATGGTTTCAAAAGTTTGAAAGGAGTAGAATTTAAGCGCGCATTATATCAACAAACAATATTTAATAATATTTGCATTTTGTAAATATGTATGTCCCTGTACTAAAGTACATAATTTGAGTTAGGCAAAAGCATAATAATAATATAGAAGCCAACTGGACAAACAGGCGCAAACCAGCATTAATTTTGGTTTTGGTATCATAATTTATCTAAATAAAAATTTTAAACAATGAGGAATCCCAGTAAGGAAGGTGAAGGTGGTAGAGGATTTCTTCCTCGACCGAGGTGGTATCACCCCACACATCCTCTTAAAGGGCTGATGAAGTCCCTACGGATGTTTCCAGCTTTGATGTGTGAGTCGGATTTCCCCAGTACACCCACGGTACATTGTACTTAGACTTCGGTCTTCGTGAACTGTCAGAACATAAAAAAGCGTTGCCGTTTATTGCCCACGTTGTTAAACGTAATGTACATTATTTAGTAATTCTATGCAACAATTTTATTCTAATTTGTATCAACTATTTTTAAAACACATAAAATGTAGCCTGATAAATTTATTTATTGCCTTCTTATTTTTTCAATGTTAAAAAAGGTTTTTGCGTGCGTCAATATTATTTTTATTGATATTAAATATTGATATTCTTAAAAATGAGGCACGTTTAAATTATTCTAGTCTTCAGATAAAAACCCCATGGTAGACTTACCAACATTAAGATATATGCATATTTATAAAAATTATTAAGTATAATATTATTATTCATAAAACTTGTCACCAACCCACCTAATAAAAGTTAGAGAATAGCTCGGAATCGCAATTATTAACCATAAAAGCCACGATAAATCGCCACCAGAGGTCACCCTAATACCCTTTTATTACTCGACTGCCAGTTGCGGCTTCAAATTATCCTCAAGACTGGCCGAGAAGACGTTTATTAGCAAAAACCAGAGCCTAGCCATAATGTCAGATGAAAAGTGTGAACTTGAGACATAGTAAGTCATGCTAAAGGCGGTTTAAATTAGAAAATAGGGCTGTAGTTTAAAAGCTAACGCTGTGAGTGTATTGAAAATGCTCTCCAGATGTTTTGGGAGGTGCAGCAGAAGCTATAGCGTTGTAAAAGAGATAATAAAAAAATATTATCCACACTGATGTATAAAAAAAAAACATTATAAGCAAAACTTTCACAAGATATTTAGATGTGAAAATACTTTTTTCTACTAGCGTGCGCAATTCACCGTTTTCCCGCACTCATTTTGTCTCTGAAAGACTAAGTTTCCCGCACCGTGCGGGAAAATTTTTCCCGCACCGTGCGGGAAAATTTTTCCCGCACTGAGTGCGGGAAAATATTTTTTAATGTTTTATATTGAAATAAAATTTTGGTGATGTATGAATAATATTATTATGAAGTCTTAGAGTCATTTCCAATAAAATCAAGTGAGATATATCAGCGAAACACTAATTTTTCACTGTTAGTAGCGTCCATGAAAGTTCAACACCTCTGTCTCTTCAAACTTCCACTATGCAGAATCAGTCAACTTCAACCTCTCTAGCTTCAGCAATTAATTTACACAGTGCATCCAATTGTACTTTTACGATAAATATATATAATAAGTAATAAGTAAACATTATATACCTGTTATTTTTTGTTTATTAAAAAATAATAAACTTTGTAAAAATGATGTTGGTTTTTTTAACGCTAGTAGAAAAAAATTTGATCCTAACTCATGCGGAAAGGCACTTTCCCGCACTCGACTGCTTACCCGAACTCCGCTTCGCGTCGTTCGGGTAACGGCAGTCGCTTGCGGGAAAGTGACTCTTTCCGCACTTGTTAGGATAATAACTATTCTACTAACCTATTTAAGCAAACCTGGGCAACCCAAAAAATAGAAATGGAATTCCAAATATTTCTAGATGGTGGGCAACATGTAATATTATATTATGCCGTAGTCATTGGGGGTAATGCGACATTTCGCGGAAAGCCTAATCAGTGGTCCTACTGCCGGCAGAGCAAATAACTTCTTCTTCAGTTTACCAACTTTTTAAGGTTCTTATATTGCTTTCACAAAAACAAGCAAAATAGAAAATCTATTTGTCCCAGCCGAGTATATCATAATCCCTTTAAAAACAACGTACCTATACACAGAAACATCAAGTCCATATTTCCCCCGGGAACAAAAAATCTAATTTCTATGATAGTGCCAAACGCCGCCCAGTGAACTATTTTTCTTCTTACTTTGTACTTTTAGTTCGCAGCACTGACGTTTCGAAAACAAAACAAAATAAAACGTAAAAAGTGGAAAAGAAACAAATTCTTTCCACCGTTCTGGCTTTGTGGAAAATTGGAACAATATAACAATTTGATAAGGATAAAAAGGATTTTTCTTGTTGACTGAAGCTGCAAAAGAGAGATATTTGATTAAAATTGCAAATATACATAAGTAATTTCGTAAAACAGTTACTTGTCTTGTATAAGAAGCTTATTAGAGAAAGTTTAGCCAAATTACTACATTTTTCTGCTCTGTTCTGTTCGAGGATTCCCATGGCCTCTTGCCTGTTCGACATCCAGCCAAAAGTACTACATTTTTATTTGTCATTTTCCCAAAAAACTATTAAAAATTTCATGCTTAAATAAATAAGATCCTTAGAGAATTCATTAGAAAGCTTTTTTTAAAATTATGTAATTGTTACATTAAACTTAAACTGCCATTATTGGTTTTAGAGAAATGTCAATATTTCTCGCGATGCAAGGAATAACTTTTGTCCTTTTTCAAAATTTTTAATTTGGCTCAGTCGAAACGCTCCTCACTCAGCTCCGCGCATACGCGATGTGATACGGCGTTGGTGCCATCGGCGGCGGGTAGCGCGGCAGATGGGCGGTGATCGGGCGACCGAGGTCTGCTCAGGTTAAGTGGGGGGCTGATGACACGGAACACTAATTGTGCAAGTATAGTTTGCACTCGACCGATTTTTTTTATCATGGAACATATATCTAAAATGAAGTTAATTCGATTATATTAAAGAAAATACATATACTCGTAGGTACGAGTCCTTAAATTGCCCTTTTGTTTATAAATTTGGAAAAAAACTTAGGAATAAATTGGTAATACAAAACTTAGTTGTCTTACTCTAACACTTGTCAAACTAATATCTTAAGTATCATATTAGATTGGTCTTAGTCAAGATACACTTGTGGTCTTAGCTTACAGTAGTAAATCTGACAGTAAAATTTTGACATGTAATTATACTTTATGTTAAAAATTTTGAAAAATTAAAAAATACTTTTACAAGCCCTAGTATTAATTTGCATAATTACCTACCGAGATTTATAATTTATTTTTGAAAGACAAAAAGTGTAAAAACCACACTGAAACATCGCATCTCCAGGGATATTGATAATCTAATTTTTAATTGGGAGATATCAAGCGGTCGAATTTTCCTTTATTTGCGCACGGCAATCTCTTTTTAATTTTTCCATTTGTCGGATTTTAAATAAAATCTTCTGGGTTAATTTCGTATAGTAATTTTTGTACAGTTTCTTCTCAAGAGTGTTACAATTTGCAGTTTAGAAAGTTATCAAATTTACAAAATTTAGTCCTATTTTTACTGCCACAACAACTAAACCTTTCAGTTTGCTTTTGTAGTGATTTTTCGTACTCGCAAACTGTTGAGAAGATAAAAATACGGGGGTTACTTCGAATTTTCTTTTCCTTTTTTCAGATAGGAGGCTATGGCTTTAAATCTGGACATTTCCTTTATCCTAAACAACTTTTCTTTATACCATTTTGCCCTATTTTTGGAAATAAGGGTACCTTACGCTTGAATGACATTCATATTTTTTGGTCTACCCTGTACCTATGCTGTTGGAGTTTAGGCGACTCCAAGTGCAGCAAATATGTTTTTAGGCAAAATTCTGCTTGTCGAAAAAATGAGTTTACGGTTATCTCTAATAAAGTCTCATTGCGATCTACTTTTTATACAGGGTGATTCACAAAGAACGATTAAATCCCATTTTTTGTCCAAAGTAAGCGAAAATTAATATTTGGGTATAACTTTGAAATTAAAATATTTCTTAATAAAAAAAAATCCTAAAGTAAAAAATGGGGGTACTTTACTCTTAAGGCAATTTCGAATTTTTGACTCTTCCTCGTATACCATAAGACTTTCACCGGACTTGTTGGGTATTATTTTGATTTCAAGGTATGCACAACTTTTTTGAAGAAAATAAATTTGTTAAATTCAAAGATAAAAATTTTTCCCATATGCTGCGCAGTTTCTGGCGGTCACTGTATATATACATATTCCGTTTTTTCCAAATGATTTTTATGTTAGGACTTTTTGCTACAATGCAGTTCTGTTATTGTGGAAAATCCATAACTAAATTGCCCTGTTACTTATAAATTTGCATAAAAACCCAAAAATACGTTCATAGTACAGAATTTCGTTTCCTATTCTGACACTTTTTAAACTCTTTATTGTCAAATTAGACCTGTCTTAGCAATAGTGAATATTACCTACGTATCAAAATAAAAACACTTTAAAACTTAAAAGCATTATTTAAAAATTAAACACAACATCGACATACAACACCAATCGTGCAAAAATAGCAAAATTTTTGTAATATTTCCAATAAACAAAATTCAACAAAATTTCCTCTAAAATTTATAACACAAAACCCATTTTACACCTGCCAGCGCACTCAAATAAAAATAAAAACCCTTTAAAAATATTTGCTGTTGTCTGCGCTCCCAGGCTTTGATTTCAAATGAATCATCAGGCTTATGCTAACGACTTCAAAGGGCTTTTACACGCCTCTTCCTCTTCTCCCCTCAGCCAGGTTCGCGTTCGATTTGACAAATGTCGCGAATAATTCAAATAACGATAAACAATATAGCCCTGCGAGCGACTTTTGATTCCACCACATCAGCCATAAATATGCGGGAAAATAATATATTAAAGGGGATGGGACGCCTGGATTTTATTAGGTTGGTTTACACTAGCATATTGGATGGGAAGGATGAGACAACATTGTTTACCACGGTGTGCCTCGACTTTAACCCAAAGGTATTCCCACTTCCACTTTTCTCTGATTTTGTTAAAGTGGTGTGGCTTAATTAATTTAAACCCAAAATGAAAACTTTATTTTACTAATTTTTTTAGGTTAAGCGGCTTTATTTTATGAAAAAGAGTAGTATCAAAATTTTTTAAGACGTGTAATCTTCTTTTAAGTCCTGGAAATGGTATATTTTTAGTGGAAATATTTAATATTTTTAAATAGCTTTGATAGCCCTGAAAACAGATGAAAAAATTACTTTTTCTTGAGTTTTTGGTACCTATTTTTTAAATGGTACGTTCAAATACGATGGTTTATGAATTAATTTTAAAGATAATGCAACTCTATCTACATCTGTTCAAAAGACATAGGTAATAGAAGGTTGACAAATTGTGATCTCAATAATAATAAATTATAAGTTATGGTTAAAACTGTTCATCATTTTTAAAAAGTTGACTCAATTTCAAGCAAAACGAAAACGTCGGAAACTGTATGTCCGCGCCGACGCGACTGTGTTGACAGTGCCAACCGCGTAGATCGCAATGACAAAATGCATTTATGCAGCTGTATTATTAAGTTTTTTTCGAGTTTTACTTAGTAAAATATAAAATTAATTCCTTTTAATTTAAACCAAAATTGTTAAATAACACAGCTCCACAAAAAAAATTCGATAAATTACCCCTGGAATATGACTATATCTACCATATGCTTTTGGGGTCGCTGAATCCAAATTAGGGGTCCATTTATCCCCATCACGTCAGGATTTTTCATAACCTCAAAAGGAAAACCCGAATCCTCAAAAAATTCTCTATCCATTGATCACTTAATCCCAATAACCCCATAATCTCTTTATTCCTTCATCTCTTAAACTCTTAATTCCTGAAACCCATAACCCCCAAATCCCATAAACCCCATAACCCATAAACCCCAAAACCGAATAAGTAGTACATGCAAGTAGCAATGATGTCCAAAGATTTAACTTATAAGATTTCGTGCATGAAGCTATCCTTTGCTGGGTTATTGAGTTGTGTGGTTAGTACAGAATATGGGGTTAAGGCTCAAAAAGCATGAATGGCTTGAACATATGTGTTTCAGTGCTTTAACGCACCAAAGTCTTTTTCTTACGGGGTTATGGGGTTTTAGGGGTATAGCATTTGGAGTCTATGAGGTTAAAGGGTTATGGGTTAAAGGAATTAAGGGGTTATGGGCTTGTAAAGCTATTAAAGAATATGAGTTTAAGGCTCAACAAGCATGCATGGCTCGAACATACTGTGTTTCAACGCGCATAAGTTTCTATCTTGCTGGGTTATGGGGTTTCGGGGTTATAGAGTTTTGAGGTTTATGGATTTATGGGTTTTGGGGTTTATGGGTTTCGGGGGATATGGGTTTCAGGAATTAAGAGTTTAAGGGATGAAGGAATAAAGAGGATATTAGGATTAAGTGATCAATGGATAGAGGATTTTTTGATGATTCGGGTTGTTCTTTTGAGGTTATGAAAAATCCTGACGTGATGGGGATAAATGGACCCCAAATTTGGATTCAGCGACCCCAAAAGCATATGGTCGATATAGTCATATTCCAGGGGTAATTTATCGAATTTTTTTTGTGGAGCTGTGTAATATATCATTTTCGGGGTTATTGAGGTGAGAAAATCTAATTTTGCCTCACCGATGTTAAAAAAATTAACAGGGGGGGGATGAAAAGGAGCGATTGGCAATTTCTCCAAAAAATGTTAACTAACATGTCATTTTCGGGCCTACTGAGGTCAAAAAATGTAATTTTGTGTAACAGATGTTAAGAAAATTTACGGTGGGGGGTAGATAAAGAGAATCGACTGCCAATTTTTCCAAAAATGTTAATTAATGGGTAATTTTCGGGGTTATTGAGGTCAGAAAAGCTATGTTTACGTAACGGATGTGAACAAAATTACGACGGGGGAGGGGAGCGAAAGAAGCGGTTGGAAAATTCTTCTAAAATGTTAACTATGCCATTCGGGGTTACTGAGGTCTGAAAATCCATTATTAAGTGGACATTACAAATTTAAAGAGGGAGCGATAAGATAAAGGGGGGAGGGGGGAACCAACTTCACGAAAGAAAAGGCACTAAAAAGTATGAAATATTATTCTTACGTATTTATAACTGTGGTTAATGGTAAACTTATTTCTGTTTAAAGTCAGGTAACTTATACACCGAAGTTCTTCAGCGTAATTTCACAGTATAAGGATTCGTAATGATAATTCATAAACAATAAATAAGGAGTTGCGCTTACTGTAACGTTCAGAACTTTTGTGTACAAATTATTTAAAATGGATCGCAATAATTAGGCTGACCATTAGGCTCAGTAATAAATAACTAAAAATATTACTCTTTATTAACAATTTATTAATGTATTATCATTAAGGATTCCTATTATACTTTAAAATTGCGCCGCCTTCAAAGTTTAGAACTTCGGCGTACAAGTTACCTAACTTTGAACAAAATTAAGTTAATTTTAGCCACAGTTATAATACGTAAAAATATTACTTTTTGGTGTTTTTCCTTCGTGAAGGTGGTTCATTTAAATTTTTTTATATTAATAATGGAATCTATTTGATTCGACATGAATGGAATCAAGGCAACTTTCAAGTCGCGAGATGTCCAACCTGACCCAACCTCAGTACCAACGTAAATTTGCTATTAAATTAAACATTTCCTGTAATATTTTTATCTTCATTTAATTTATATACTATATGTCTAATTAAACAACAATACCACCTCTTTAACTCTCTAAGCCTGAGTGCTACCACTATGCCTTTAGTCATGAATTATCACCTCTAGACATTGCAACAAAAAACCCTATTTTTGTGTAAACACGGTTAATTGCTAGCTTATCCGTATACGCGGGAGCAGACAGCACCAGAGAGAGAGACACGGACAATATCAAATTTCACAATAAAGAAAGAGAGGTATAGTGATACAGAGACAGAATCGGGAATCAGTGACATTGTAAGCGGCCCGTAACATAATCGAGTAATTAATAGGGCACATAAATCACGACTTATTGCTCAATCGAACATGCAAGAGACGTGTATGATTTAACGGTGAGCCCCGGGGGTGACAAGGCAGAGGTTGTGTAGCGTAATATATCGTTGACGTTGTGTAAGCGGTATGTACATATTTGGTAAATTTTATGTATTGTTAGTAACGGTAAAGGTATTTAATTTATAAGTAGGCAATAAGTGCAAGAGGAATGAAACATTGGGAGTTGAGTTTGAGTCTGTCTCCGGTATGGGTATGGCCGTAGAATCAGCGCGAGGATTAGGGAAGCGGTTTATAACACTGTGACCGGATCTGCAATGATCTATGGAGCATATATAGCATAAAAGAAAGTTAGAGTTGACACAAATAAGACTGTTTGATGGATGTCTGGGATAACAAGAAAAGACAACAAGATTACAAATGAAAAATGAGAGGAACAACCAGAGTTATGGAAATATAATAAGAAAAATAATCAAAAGTTAAAAAAACCGTGGTAATTACACTATAAACTAGCTTTTAGCTTCTAATTTTTGACCTTATTGTCAAAATCTTCTTCTTTAGAACCGCTATATTTGCATGATTATGCTCTACTTGTAGCTATAATTTTTTCGTTTATTTCTTGCATTCTTCTCCCCCACTGTGACTCCCAAATATTTAAACTGACCCACCTCTTCAAAGCCCATCCCTCCCACCTTCACTCTTGCCCTCTTTAACTCTTTCCCTGCTCTCATGAATTTAGTTTGTTTCCTGTTGACCTTTAGTCCTATTCCTTCACCCTCCCTTATTATTTCCTCCACATTGGCGCCATTATGTCTTTCCTTTTGGTAATCAAGACTACATCATCTGCATAAGCGATTGTTTGTCCCCCTCCTGTTCTTACTGTTCCTTGTCTTATTTTGCGTGCATTGTATTGTATTATTGTACTCCAATGCCAAATTGAAGAGCACCGGTGACAATGCATCTCCCTGCTTAACTTCTTTATTTGTGACAAATTATTTCATTTCTCCTTTATGTATTCTTACTGTAGTACCTCGTTGATCTTAACGTAGCACAAATAATTCTTCTTATCTTCGGGGCTAGAACCAATTCTTTTACGATCTTCATTAGTTTTACTCTATTGATCGAGTCGAAGGCCTGTTGAAAATCAATAGACAGCATTGCTATACAGTCAACTTCGGATATAACGAACCATCAAAGGGATCTTTAAACAGTTCGTTATAGCAGGGCGTTCGTTATATCAGTGCAGAGAATAAAACAAGTATGTAGTTTGTATCCAGCGGCGTTCCTTGCAAGCAGTTTCAGTTTTTTGCAAATTTGGCTGCTAACTCAATTTTTACAATTTCTCGAAAACTAGACATATACACAGATTAAAATTTACAGGGTAAGTTACGGGCTACTAGAAGTATAGTTTGTATCCAGCGGCGTTCCTTGCAAGCAGTTTCAGATTTTTACAAATTTGGCTGCTAACTAAATTTTTATCAATTTCTCGAGAACTAGACATAAAAACAGATTAAAATTTACAGGGTAAGTTAAGGGCTACTAGCTGTATAGTTTGTATCCAGCGGCGTTCCTTGCAAGCAGTTTCAGTTTTTTGCAAATTTGGCTGCTAACTTAATTTTTACAATTTCTCGAAAACTCGACATAAACAGATTAAAATTTACAGGGTGAGTTAAGGGCTACTAGCTGTATAGTTTGTATCCTTGCAAGCAGTTTCAGTTTTTTGCAAATTTGGCTTCTAACTTAATTTTTACAATTTCTCGAAAACTAGACATATAAACAGATTACAATTTACAGGGTGATTTAAGGGCTACTAGCTGTATAGTTTGCATCCAGCGGCGTTCCTTGCAAGCAGTTTCAGTTTTTTGCAAATTTGGCTGCTAACTTAATTTTTACAATTTCTCGAAAACTAGACCTAAGAACAGATTAAAATTTACAGGGTGAGTTAAGGGCTACTAGCTGTATAGTTTGTATCCAGCGGCGTTCCTTGCAAGCAGTTTCAGTTTTTTGCAAATTTGGCTTCTAACTTAATTTTTACAATTTCTCGAAAACTAGACATATAAACAGATTACAATTTACAGGGTGATTTAAGGGCTACTAGCTGTATAGTTTGCATCCAGCGGCGTTCCTTGCAAGCAGTTTCAGTTTTTTGCAAATTTGGCTGCTAACTTAATTTTTACAATTTCTCGAAAACTAGACATAAACAGATTAAAATTTACAGGGTGAGTTAAGGGCTACTAGCTGTATAGTTTGTATCCAGCGGCGTTCCTTGCAAGCAGTTTCAGTTTTTTGCAAATTTGGCTTCTAACTTAATTTTTACAATTTCTCGAAAACTAGACATATAAACAGATTACAATTTACAGGGTGATTTAAGGGCTACTAGCTGTATAGTTTGCATCCAGCGGCGTTCCTTGCAAGCAGTTTCAGTTTTTTGCAAATTTGGCTGCTAACTTAATTTTTACAATTTCTCGAAAACTAGACTTAAGAACAGATTAAAATTTACAGGGTAAGTTAAGGGCTACTAGCAGTATAGTTTGTATCCAGCGGCGTTCCTTGCAAGCAGTTTCAGTTTTTTACAAATTTGGCTGCTAACTTAATTTTTATCAATTTCTCGAGAACTAGACATAAAAACAGATTAAAATTTACAGGGTGAGTTAAGGGCTACTAGCTGTATAGTTTGTATCCAGCGGCGTTCCTTGGAAGCAGTTTCAGTTTTTTACAAATTTGGCTGCTAACTTAATTTTTATCAATTTCTCGAGAACTAGACATAAAAACAGATTAAAATTTACAGGGTAAGTTAAGGGCTACTAGCAGTATAGTTTATATCCAGCGGCGTTCCTTGCAAGCAGTTTCAGTTTTTTGCAAATTTGGCTGCTAACATAATTTTTACAATTTCCCGAAAACTAGACATAAGAACATATTAAAATTTACAGGGTAAGTTAAGGGCTACTAGCAGTATAGTTTGTATCCAGCGGTGTTCCTTGCAAGCAGTTTCAGTTTTTTGCAAATTTGGCTGCTAACTTAATTTTTACAATTTCTCGAAAACTAGACATAAGAACAGATTAAAATTTACAGGGTAAGTTAAGGGCTACTAGCAGTATAGTTTGTATCCAGCGGCGTTCCTTGCAGGCAGTTTCAGTTTTTTGACAAATTTGGCTGCTAACTTAATTTTTATCAATTTCTCGAGAACTAGATATAAAAACAGATTAAAATTTACAGGGTGAGTTAAGGGCTACTAGCTGTATAGTTTGTATCCAGCGGCGTTTCTTGCAAGCAGTTTCAGTTTTTTGCAAATTTGGCTGCTAACTTAATTTTTACAATTTCTCGAAAACTAGACATATACACAGATTAAAATTTACAGGGTAAGTTAAGGGCTACTAGCTGTATAGTTTGTATCCAGCGGCGTTCCTTGCAAGCAGTTTCAGTTTTTTGCAAATTTGGCTGTTAACGTAATTTTTACAATTTCTCGAAAACTAGACATAAACAGATTAAAATTTACAGAGTGAGTTAAGGGCTACTAGCTGTATAGTTTGTATCCAGCGGCGGTCCTTGCAAGCAGTTTCAGTTTTTTGCAAATTTGGCTGCTAACATAATTTTTAGAATTTCTCGAAAACTAGACATATGAACAGATTAAAATTTACAGGGTTAGTTAAGGGCTACTAGCTGCATAGTTTGTTTCAAGCGGCGTTCCTTGCAAGCAGTTTCAGTTTCTTACAAATTTGGCTGCTAACATTATTTTTACAATTTCTCGAAAACTAGACATAAGAACAGATTAAAATTTACAGGGTAAGTTAAGGGCTACTTGCAGTATAGTTTGAATCCAGCGGCGTTCCTTGCAAGCAGTTTCAGTTTTTTACAAATTTGGCTGCTAACTTTATTTTTACAAGTTCTCGAAAACTAGACATTAGAACAGATTAAAATTTACAGGGTAAGTTAAGGGCTACTAGCAGTATAGTTTGTATCCAACGGCGTTCCTTGCAAGCAGTTTCAGTTTTTTACAAATTTGGCTGCTAGCTTTATTTTTACAATTTCTCGAAAACTAGACATTAGAACAAATTAAAATTTACAGGTTAAGTTAAGGGCTACTAGCAGTATAGTTTGTATCCAGCGCCGTTCCTTGCAAGCAGTTTCAGTTTTTTGCCTAATTGGCTGCTAACTTAATTTTTACAATTTCTCGAAAACTAGACATATAAACAGATTAAAATTTACAGGGTAAGTTACGGGCTGCTAGAAGTATAGTTTGTATCCAGCGGCGTTCCTTGCAAGCAGTTTCAGTTTTTTACAAATTTGGCTGCTAACTTAATTTTTACAATTTCTCGAAAACTAGACATATAAACAGATTAAAATTTACAGGGTAAGTTACGGGCTACTCGGGCGTTCCTTGCAAGCAGTTTCAGTTTTTTACAAATTTGGCTGCTAACTAAATTTTTATCAATTTCTCGAAAACTAAACATATAAACAGATTAAAATTTACAGGCTAAGTTACGGGCTACTAGAAGTATAGTTTGTATCCAGCGGCGTTCCTTGCAAGCAGTTTCAATTTTTTACAAATTTGGCTGCTAACTTAATTTTTACAATTTCTCGAAAACTAGACATAAACAGATTAAAATTTACAGGGTGAGTTAAGGGCTACTAGCTGTATAGTTTGTATCCAGCGGCGTTCCTTGCAAGCAGTTTCAGTTTTTTGCAAATTTGGCTGCTAACTTAATTTTTACAATTTCTCGAAAACTAGACATATAAACAGATTACAATTTACAGGGTGATTTAAGGGCTACTAGCTGTATAGTTTGCATCCAGCGGCGTTCCTTGCAAGCAGTTTCAGTTTTTTACAAATTTGGCTGCTAACTTAATTTTTATCAATTTCTCGAGAACTAGACATAAAAACAGATTAAAATTTACTGGGTGAGTTAAGGGCTACTAGCAGTATAGTTTGTATCCAGCGGCGTTCCTTGCAAGCAGTTTCAGTTTTTTGCAAATTTGGCTGCTAACTTAATTTTTACAATTTCTCGAAAACTAGACATAAGAACAGATTAAAATTTACAGGGCAATTTAAGGGCTACTAGCAGTATAGTTTGTATCCAGCGGCGTGCCTTGCAAGCAGTTTCAGTTTTTTACAAATTTGGCTGCTAACTTAATTTTTATCAATTTCTCGAGAACTAGACATAAAAACAGATTAAAATTTACAGGGTAAGTTAAGGGCTACTAGCTGTATAGTTTGTATCCAGCGGCGTTCCTTGCAAGCAGTTTCAGTTTTTTGCAAATTTGGCTGCTAACTTAATTTTTACAATTTCTCGAAATCTAGACATAAGAACAGATTAAAATTTACAGGGTAAGTTAAGGGCTACTAGCAGTATAGTTTGTATCCAGCGGCGTTCCTTGCAGTGTCTTTGGCTTTGTTAAAAGATTTCCTTGCCATCTTCCTAAGTTGTTCCAGCTCTGGACACCACCATGAGTTGGATTTTCCATCGAGCTGGACTCGCCTTAGGGGGCAGGATTCTTTATATGCTTCTGTAATGGCGTTTTGGATAGTATTGGAATATCTCTCCAAGCCGTCATTGTTGTTGGGCGTCTCGGGCTCCACTGCTGGTAGAGTCCCATCCAGAAGGAGAGTGTATGTCACTCTATCCGTCTTTCTTGGGTCGCGAGATAGTTTGGAGGTCGAGAGCTCTGTAATTATATCAAAAGTTATCCAGCGATGATCTGACATCGAGATGTCGTCAGATACATGCCAGTGTCGTATAGTTTTAGAAACGTTAGTTGTGGATAACGTAATGTTTATTAGTGTTTGACTGCGAGAGTTTTACGGCGTTCCTTGCAAGCAGTTTCAGTTTTTTACAAATGTGGCTGCTAACTTTATTTTTACAATTTCTCGAAAACTAGACATAAGAACAGATTAAAATTTACAGGGTAAGTTAAGGGCTACTAGCAGTATAGTTTGTATCCAGCGGCGTTCCTTGCAAGCAGTTTCATTTTTTTTACAAATTTGGCTGCTAACTTAATTTTTATCAATTTCTCGAGAACTAGACATAAAAACAGATTAAAATTTACAGGGTGAGTTAAGGGCTACTAGCTGTATAGTTTGTATCCAGCGGCGTTCCTTGCAAGCAGTTTCAGTTTTTTGCAAATTTGGCTGCCAACTTAATTTTGACAATTTCTCGAAAACTAGACATATACACAGATTAAAATTTACAGGGTAAGTTAAGAGCTACTAGCTGTATAGTTTGTATCCAACGGCGTTCCTTGCATGCAGTTTCAGTTTTTTGCAAATTTGGCTGCTAACGTAATTTTTACAATTTCTCGAAAACTAGGCATAAACAGATTAAAATTTATAGGGTGAGTTAAGGGCTACTAGCTGTATAGTTTGTATCCAGCGGCGTTCCTTGCAAGCAGTTTCAGTTTTTTGCAAATTTGGCTGCTAACTTAATTTTTACAATTTCTCGAAAACTAGACATATGAACAGATTAAAATTTACAGGGTGAGTTAAGGGCTACTAGCTGTATAGTTTATATCCAGCGGCGTTCCTTGCAAGCAGTTTCAGTTTTTTACAAATTTGGCTGCTAACTTAATTTTTATCAATTTCTCGAGAACTAGACATAAAACAGATTAAAATTCACAGGGTGAGTTAAGGGCTACTAGCTGCATAGTTTGTATCAAGCGGCGTTCCTTGCAAGCAGTTTCAGTTTTTTACAAATTTGGCTGCTAACTTAATTTTTATCAATTTCTCGAAAACTAGACATAAGAACAGATTAAAATTTACATGGTAAGTTAAGGGCTACTAGCAGAATAGTTTATATCCAACGGCGTTCCTTGCAAGCAGTTTCAGTTTTTTACAAATTTGGCTGCTAACTTTATTTTTACAATTTCTCGAAAACTAGACATAAGAACAGATTAAAATTTACAGGGTGAGTTAAGGGCTACTAGCAGTATAGTTTGTATCCAGCGGCGTTCCTTGCAAGCAGTTTCAGTTTTTTGCCAATTTGGCTGCTAACTTAATTTTTACAATTTCTCGAAAACTAGACATAAGAACAGATTAAAATTTACAGGGTAAGTTAAGGGCTACTAGCTGTATAGTTTGTATCCAGCGGCGTTCCTTGCAAGCAGTTTCAGTTTTTTACAAATTTGGCTGCTGACTTAATTTTTATCAATTTCTCGAGAACTAGACATAAAAACAGATTAAAAGTTACAGGGTGAGTTAAGGGCTACTAGCTGTATACAGTCAACTTCGGATATAACGAACCATCAAGGGGATCTTTAAACAGTTCGTTATAGCAGGGCGGTCGTTATATCCGAAGTGCAGAGAATAAAACAAGTATGTACTTCCATTATATCCCCGAGCTTTCTCCACTATCTGCTTCAATATGTATATCGCGTTCACTGTTGATTTCCCTCTTCTGAAGCCAAATTGCTGCTTGCCTATCACTGTGCTTGTGTTTTCTCTTAGTCTCTTTTAGGATTATGGTTGCTAGAACAACTAGGACCTATGATATTCCTTCGACGAATTGACTCTTTATAGCACCTAAATCATTTACAGTAACACCCTTTTAAAACATCCAGCCATACATCCCGAGAGACGGCAAGAATATTTCTAATTTTAATTAACAACTGCATCAGATGTCACTCAAATGTCAAATTTTATTCAGCTGTCTAATTGCCAAGGGGAGCGATTTCTAGTTGGGGTTGAATCCCGATTCTAATGTAACTTATTGCACTTTGGTGTGAAACATTTTGCTTATTAAAATACTTGCTAGGAATCGCTGTCAGATTGCAAAGAGCTTACGTCACGTTAATAAATTTAGTTACTGATGATATCTCTCCCGGAAATCTTTAATTTAAAATAGGTCTTACTATTTTATTGTGTAATTTGTAGAAGAACATTACAGTTTGTATAATAACTGAACTTTGATAAATGTGTGAGCATTGTTTTTCAATATCTGTGGCTTAACCGACTTGAGTATAGTTTTTAGATTTTGAAAGCTGGTTTCGTATAGATTTGGTGACGAGTAATTTTTAACTTATATATAGCAAAACTATCATTAGGTATATGTTAATTTAGTACACGAGTTTATTTCTTAAACAATTCAAATGCTGCTGATAAATTTGAAGTTGTTTTGACAGTAAATCTTATAGTTATGTTAAATATAAGATGTGAGTTTTAATTTATTGTAACCCAGATACAAAGAGCTCAGCCAAGAAGTAACCTCTGCCATTCTCGAAAATGTGAGAAGTGGGTTCCAAAATCGACTTTATTATTGCCAAGAAGTCCATGGTGGTCATTTTGAACAACTTTTAAAGTAATAAGAGAAATAATAGTAGATTATACCACGAGTCAATAATGATAGCTATTATTCCCGAGGAATATTTACGAACCGAGCCGCGTAAGCGGCGAGGGAGTAAATATTCTGAGGTAATAATAGCCATTATTGTGAGTAGTATACTCTACTTTATCTACGACTAATTTATTAATTTGAGATTTTTAATGAACAACTTTATTTGTCAATAACATTAAAATTAGTAATAGTACAATTAATAAACTGTATTGGTCGGGAACTATGAATAAGTTTGGAAGAGTTTTCAATACAAATATTTGGAATGTCGGTTGCTGCAAAGGAAGAAGATGCTTCATTACTATTTATTTGTTTAGTAATAGTATCTGCTGTAGTTGTCTTGTTACTCCTAGACTGATCAATGTAACATTCAGCTACTTGTGTAGATTTCCAGCCCCCATGACGCTTTAATCCAGTTATATCGCCTCCTCCATCAATGTACAGAGTGGCAGATGATCTGCGATAACAATGGCCGGTATAAGTTTGAGGATTTGGCAAGTTTAAATATTTGGCAATTTGTCTACCAATGTCTGCAAATTAGTTTTTTCCTATACGTTGTATTGTTGTACATTTGGATTTTTGATAATTTAGAAAGAATGAATTGATTTTTACATGTGACGGGCGGAGATCGATGTACTTCTTTATAATGTTGTAAAACGTACTGTTTATGACGAATGTTCGTACAATTTTGGTTTTAGTCTTGGGTATTGTTATTAAGAAGTTTGTTTGAAGATCCTTTACGTCTTCTATATTCATTTCATAAAGCTCGTTTGACCGGCATGCGCGCATAATTCCAATAATTAATATAACCTGAAGCAAATAAGAATATGAGTTTTTTAATAGATTAGATTAAATACCTATGTATATTTACCTTATGTAAAAGAAAAACTTCATCAGGAGCTTTGTCAATAAATGTCTTAATTTCTTTCGAGGTCAGAGTGGAAGATTTCTTTGCTTGAAATCCTTCAGATTTTCTTTTTAAAAACGCTCGTAGTTTTCCATATTTTTCCAGATCAACGTCATGGTTTATTCTTAACATAGATTTAATTATTGAATAAAATGACCATAATGAAAATGGTTTGTATTTTGCACTTAGTTCAGCGAAATAGGCTAGTAGAACATTTTCGGAAAATGAATTTGTGTTATTTCGAAGACGCCATTCGTTGAAGTTTGCGTATGTTTTATTATAAATAGATTTCGATGTTTCCGGTATTAAGGTAGATGTTGTTGCTGTAGCTAGTTGTACAATTTCTGGAGGTGTACAAGTAAAAGCCTCTTCATTTTCATCCATCCCAATACGAATACATAAACACTACGCGTTTGACAGTGACACTTTTGACTTGGTGTATTTTGTTTCCATGGTATTATTTGATTTGAGAAATTTTGTGATTGGAGCGGGAATAAGGACTATTAATCCCTTGTCATTATTCCCTAAGGGATTAATAGGTGGCATTATATTGCGAAAACTATAACTATAATACTTACATTATACATTAGTCGTAGATAAAGGTATTTAAATTTTTACGGCCAGATTCTCCAACGCTAGTCCGGGCTAATTTGACCGCCAAAAGTTTGAAACTGACAAGTGTAAGAATAAGACAACTAATTTTATACTATGAATGTGTTCTTAGGTTTCTCGCAAATTTATAAAGAAAACGGCAATTTTAGTATGTACTTTCGACAATAATATCACCAAATTTATTCTAGCAACCCGTTCAAAGATGAAAATCATTTGGAAACCAAGCAAATCGCTACATTATCAGAATAATTCATAAGTTTTTAATGATGACTTATTAATAATGACAGGACCAAAGCCTGTCAAAACATAACTGATCAACTAGAAGATCTTAATTTAAACCAGTTCTAAATCTTAAACCTTCTTAGTGAATCTGTACGTTAATATTTTTTCGCGATTTCTACGTTCAGATTCACTAAGAAGGTTTAAGATTTAGTACTGGTTTAAATTAAGATCTTATAGTTGATCAGTTATGTTTTGACAGGGTTTTGTCCTGTCATTATTAATAAGTCGTCATTAAAAACTTATGAATTATTGTGATATTTCTGCGATTTGCTTGGTTTCCAAATGATTTTCGTCTTGGAACGAGTTGCTGTAATGAATTTAGTCCTATAATTGTTGAAAGTACGTACTAGAATTGTCGTTTTCTTGGCAAATTTGCGAAAAAGCTCAGTAATAAGTTCATAGTATAAAACTTTGTTGTCTTATTCTTACACTTGTCAGTTTAAAACTTTTGGTTGTCAAATTAGACCGGACTAGCGTTGGAGAATCTGGCTGTTAATTTTTAAAGGCTTACCATTTAAAAACGAATTAAGATACGGACCTCGGGTTTGCGTCAAAATGTTTCTTTGTTGAATAGCTTTAATATGAAATACCACATGGCATAGGGTTGCATTCAAAAAAATTAACCACAACTCCCTTGCGTCACCTCTCATGGAGGCTGAAAAGTTAAATTACATAAAAACGTAGATTTAAGATACACCGACCATTTGGTGTCTCCATCTTTACTAAGAGCAAAAATATTTGCCCATATTAAGACTCTTTGGACACCCTGTATATCTACACCGGTGTCATTGGTTGTTTATAGCAACTGACAGCGACAACACTGTCAAAAAACTACAATAGTACGGACGCTAGCTGATAATCCTCTTAAGAGCAATCTGGCTACAAAAACTGTATCTTAGCAACATGCAGTATTGGTTAGTAAAGAACCCTACCCGCACCAGGTCCGAATTATTTGTTCTCGATGTTCATTATTTTCGAAATAAACAGTTTAAATAAAAATTTTCTCCAATACATTTAAGCCAGCTTGAATTTACGGTGATATAAATCATATAAATAATTTATTGCTAAATTTGTGTGGGTTATTCGTATACTGCAGAGCTGGCGCTAAGAGATAAAAAACTAAATAACTCATTGTTTGCTGCCCCTATAAATTCGCCATAATAGACTCGTTTATATTAAACTTTGATTAATTAATTTAAATATCCAAATATATCGGATTTTGTCGTGCCTTTTAAAATATTATTAAAATTAATGGAGAAATTGGCAATACTTCTCGATAAAGCAGATTAATGGCTAATATTGAGGACGTTTTCATGTAGAGTTAGAATCAATTTGATCAAACTAACAATTTTCATTACCTTTATGCACAAATTTCAATTCCATTTAGAAACGTTTGAAAATTTTGATGTTTGACGGCATCTTAAAACAAGAAGCATAAAGACGTCATCAAAGTACTTGAGTAACGTCGCGAGAAAATTATACCGCGCACCGCGTGTGTTCACTAGCGCATATTATACTACTAGCATTTTCGGCCGGAAATTTCGTTGTTTTAATTTTAACAATTTTTGTTTTAAGGAATCGCACCATTTTCTAGTGAAAGAAGCTACATCCACTGGAAACTGACGATGTACGCATTACTGCTAGACAATAAAGTTTTTCATTACCTTAATCTATATTTAAAATTCCTTTCTCTACCGCAAAATGCATTAATACACCCTCCTTGCACACTTATGTTTGGAATTTTACTCCAGACGAAGATAAAGCAGATCGAAAATTATGAATGCTATAAAGGAGGAATTGGAAATTTTGTTCAAGGTATTGAACGACGCTTGTTCTGTGTAGTCGCCTGCCGAATTTAATTAAAGATACGAGGCCTTACATGCAGCTCCAGGACAGGTAATTAACTTATCGACGTGGCCATAATGTGTTATTACGATACAATAAGGTAATGGAATGTTGGTTTTTTAGTTAATAGGTTTGGAAAATGAGGCTAATAATCTATAGTTAGGGCGAATAATGTGCTCTATTATTTTATTGGAATAATAATTTTTAATATGGAACATGCCAACAAAGAATCTTATCTTTGCAAGCTCTTCTTTTTGCATAACTACACAGTGGCCATAGAACAAACTCTAACGTAACCCAACTTTTGATTCTTCGCGTCATCGATACCCATTTTTAAAAATCACTAAAATATTAGAATAACTCATAAACTTTTAATGACAACTTATTAACAGTGACAGGTCAAAAACTTGTAAAAACACAACACATAAATTAGAAGATCTTAATTCAAACCAGTACTAAATCGTAAACATTTTTACTGAATCCCGATGTTTTACAGATTAAATGAATTTTAAGAACTATTTAATTATTATTAGGGGTACAGTAACTGGGTAAACATTTGTAAAGAAGAAGGTCGTGAAATTTGAAGAAGCAAAAAATGATAATATACAGTCAAAAATATCATAAGTAAAGTTAAAATAAATTAAAGCATTAAAGAGGAACAAAATAGGGGAAAATTAAGCAGTAAATATATAGTAATAAATTATGGAATAAAAAAGTAGTTATAAGAACAAATGCTACATATATGGAGCTCCCAAAATATACTCTATTAATAAAGAAGAAACAAAGAAAATCAATAAGGTATTAAGATTAATTTATTAAGATTGAAAAAGGTGAAGAAAACCTAATGTAAAGAAATGTTTCGAGAGCAAGAATAGTAGGTATTAAAGGCCCAACAAATAAACAGAATGCACTACAACAAAACCGTTTAGAGAATCATCAAATAAATGTAATCAATGATTAAAAAATGAAAATAATTTTAAACGAGTTCTTTTAGTTTAAAAGAATTTTGACTTATAACTATTTAGCAACAGTGTGTTAGATACAAAGGGTATTGTTAAGGGTTTCACAACGTTAAAAAAATACATAATATTACCTGAACAATATAAATATTATTATATAGTATAAAATATTAATAAAATGAAGTTATTACTATATGGCGTATATTGTTGCGTTACCTTAGCGACAAGTTACAGTGTTACAGCATAATATGGCAAAGAAATAAATCTTAGAGCAGCAAATTAAAGCCGTAAAGAAACCTCTGAAATTCTGCACTTGCAGAATAGACAAATGGGGATGTTTAAAGAGAAAATTAATAGCGCAATTATCTTGCAATAAGTCCGCTTTCTTTCGGCACTTTAAGACGTTACAAATGAGTTCGCGAACTTTACCTTAATTTCTATTCTTGGATGGGTCTTACCGCAGCAGTTCTAAGCTGATTAAAATTATTGATTTCGTTTGATTATGTAAATTAGCTTGTGTAGGACTATTATTTTTGGAGCGTGGATTTAAAAAGTTTAAGGCGCGTTTAATGAGCCTTTTGATCCAGTGGCGTGTAGTATGGGGGAACATAAAAAAAACTTTAATCCCAGAATTTAGGTATTAACAAGGTTGAAGACGAATGGTTCAAATTAGATTTTCCCGTTGGTCAGTTTGGTTTGGACAAGTTAGTGTTGGAGTGTCATTGTTAATGTAGAGAGCGGAATATGCCATTTTTACATGTTGTTTGAAATTGGCGAAAAAACTCAAAAGTAAATTCATAGTACATAACTTAGTTGTCTTATCCTAATATCGTCAATTTATCCATTTAATTGTCTAACTAGACCGGTTTGTATCAGGCACGGATTTAGGGGGGGCGCAACTTTTTATTGAGAGCAATTTTTTTCTTTAGTAAAATGTAATATTAACGCTTTCTTTTATTCGACCTTTCACAAACTTAAGTTGCAAACGAATCATTACAAAAATATTTTTATGGCACTAACCAATAATTATTCGTATAACTAATTTAAGTACCAATAGTTTTTATATACAATAATCACTTTACATAAAAACCATTCATTTACTATCTGAAAGCTCTAATCCATTATAAAAAACATTACATTTAATAACTTCTAAACACGAAAACAAATCATTTCTCAACCAATATTCCTCAAAATGCCATCAAGAATATCCCTATGTTCGACCTAATAACTACTTCAAATATTAATACTAGGGAGTTAGGCTACGTGTGATGACTGTAGATACCTAATAAAATGCTTGCTCTCCCTTATCTTGCAATATAGGGCTGGCTGATAATGGGGTACAAGAGGAAGCGTTTTTTTTAAATAAGTACTCGTGAATATAAGTTAAATATTAATACATTTAACTATTGTTGAAGTAAAAGACGTAGTATGGAAGTCGTATTTTTGTTTAACAAATATTGGAGTTCGTTTAATATTTTTTTTATTACATTATTAGAAAGTGCGGTAAAATTTCGTACAAAAATTGGGTTTGCATTTTTGCGCTGGAAATACTCTAGAAATGTTTGTGTCTCTTTTGCGGCTCGCGAAAGTGACAGTATTTACATGGTATGTAGTACTCGATTAGATAGACTATGATGCGGTTCATATAAATTACTGTATAGACCGGCTTGGTAAAAGTATATAGACATATTTTTGTTTTCGGCCTTTAATGCGAACTAGAACTTAAACAACAGTTATTGGATTATTTGCCATTTAAATATTGGATTAGTAAGAAAAAATTTCTATTAAATCATTTGGACATCATACTATGTTTTTGGCGGCAGTGGCAAAGTATCAGGCAATACGATGTTAGCAAACGAACTAAATGTTATCACTGTAATCAGCAAGTAAATGTATCTGTAGTCAGCTTAATATTTGTGCGTATTCAAAATAAATAGTCATGAAACAAAATTATTACTTGGTCAGCAGGATTACAAAATTGATCAGCAACAACATAATATCCAGAAGCTGTAATATTTATATGTTTGCTCAGGTTTGCTTAGGTTAGTTGATCGGAGTATATTAGCAGAATAAAATAAATTTTGCAGTTTGCCAAAACTTTATTAAATCTGACTTACGATGTGCCTCTATATTACTTATATTGCTGCAGATGTTGATGGGCTATTGAAATAACTTTACAGCTGCCTAATAAGACATTATTTGCTGATCAATTATGTTCTACTTGCTGATCACAAGTGTCGGCTCAACTAACTATATTTGCAGTCAGAAAATATTTCAGAGCTGACCAAAACCTGCTGACCGTTTAAATGATAGCCAAACTTAAAACCTGATGAATGTAAAAACACAGAGTGATACTTATGTTATCAAATCACTTGAATGTCATTAAATTGGTAATTAAGAAAATCATTTCAAGCGTGAGATTTAAACGTAGTAGAAAAATTTCTGTATTTTGGGAAAAAAGACTTTCCAATTATAACGTAGTTCAGTTCTGTCGACAATTTGGCAACATTATAAGTCGACTCATTATTTCATTAAAAGTAAAATATGTTTTTTTTTCTAATTTCTTGAACAATTCGATAGTCATAGAATAATTTTTAGAAAAAAAACTGATTTAAACTAAGTACATGACGTACACCGTGTCCAATTTGTATCTTGGAGACCCCGACCCCATTTAGATAGGAAGAATCAAACGACAACCATTAAAAAGATAATAAATTTTTAGTAAATTATTTCTATTGCATGGTGACGAAATTTAGAGCGAGAGTAGCAACATCGCTTCACGTGGCGTCATCTGGTTCATTGATAAATGTGGTGAATCTGAAATGCGTAATTTTGTGTTTTTACTATTTAGGCAGGTCGGAATATACGTGTGTTAGTGACATTTTATGTGATTTTTGGTTTTGACAGAACTTTATCTATAAACATTTTGTGAATGATGCGTCAGTGCCAACTGTATGGATGGGTTGGTCTAATAGACCAGTTTTAATGATGGCAAACGCTGTAGGCTTTTAATTAAAAAAATAAAAGCAGTTTTAGTGTATGCTTAACTACTATTTTTTTTCTTTTTTTAGGTATGTTGGAAATCATTTAATATAAGAAAAAGTGGGTAAGTCTTAAAATTCATATTAAAGGCTTACTTTCACCTTTACTAATTGAAATTATGTGTCTAAATTAAATCTAAGGGGGAAACAAAGTTAAAAAGAAATCAAGCGCCGGTCCTCTTAAGACCCATAATTTGCCCCCATGTCAAATTCCATTTATCCAGCAGCATGGACGGCAACGCAACTAAAAAATAAAGGAAATCATGTCTATGGGTCATTCCTAGCTATGAGCTTCTGGTAAGAGTAAAGTTTGGTCTGAGGTCTCAAAAATTTACGTAGATACAAAGAAATGTGTTCTAACTTTCCCTTTGTCGCTTATTTTGTTGACGTTGTCGTGTGTGCGAAAGACACAAATTTAATTGGGTAAAAATCTAAGAATATTTGAACCGGTATCTTTTTCGCATTATTTTTGTGTTTCTTAACGAAAGAAACTTTTATCGTTTTCTGATTTTTATCATATTGTGTGTGTATAATTATTAATTATTATATATATATATATATATATATATATATATATATATATATATATATATATATATATATATATATATATATATATACCTGGGAACTTGAAATTTGAATTTGAATAGTACCTATACAATACAAACGAGAAAAAGAATCAGTAAGCTGATAAAACGTTGAATAGATTGCTAGTAAAATTATAAACTAATATCATTTCTTTACTTCCCCGCTTTAAAACCTCATAAGAGTCCCATCTTTTTTATTCCCTTTTAACATTCCGTTTATCCAGAAGTGTTTCGCTTTAAGCTACCTTAGCAGGCACCTAAAAAATTCAATAAATACCTGATTCAACCGAAAGTGGGCTAATACGGGGCCTCTGTTCGCGATTTCACCGATTTTTCACCCGCTTTGCTACGAATGAGTTCGATTTTTCAAAGGTTTTTCCTAAAAGTGCTTTCACTTAGTTTTATTAAAAGGACCCGGTTTGGATAGGAGTAAATAATTTGGCAATAAATTGGGATATTGGTAAAGATTTCTGGTTTTTATATGGGACAGCTAAATTTTGTCTCACGGGGAATCGTTTGTTTTGAGCTTTTCCTCAAATAGTGGTAATATTACGCCCTATAAAACTTAAACTAACTGCGGACGGGTCTGTTTTGTAGCTATTTGGGAGCTGTTTTTAAAAACAGGGTCTGCTTTGAAGCTGTTTAGCAGCTTTTTTCAGAAACAGGATATGTTTTGTATCTGTTTGTTAGCTGTTTCCAGAAACAGATCCAGTTTCTGGAAACAACTTCCAAACAGCTACAAAACAGACCCGGATACTGGAAATAGCTCCCAAACAGCTACTAAACAGGCCCTGTTCCTGAAAGCAGCACCTAAACAGCCACACAACAGATACAAAACAGTCCCTGTTTTTGAAAACAGCTCCCAAACAGCCCTGGATGTGTGTCGGACGTCCTCAGTACACCCACTGTATATGGTCTTAGGCTGCAGCCTTCGTAGGCTTTCAGAAGATCAAAAAAATATTATGACCTTGTTTGATTGATTGATGTTTTTTAGTGTTGTTTTAAGGAATCGTATTCAGAAGGTCTAAAACTCCTGTTCTCAATTTGCTTGTTCACTGAGCTGGTCATATATGACCATATTATATTTCCTCGTCTTGGGGGTCTTTGCTGGCTTACAATGGGAAATCGAAAGGAGCTGCACTTTACAGTTTTTGTCCACAAAGTTACCTCCTCTCCTCAGTCTCTAATGCTTGTTCTTCAAGACCAGATACATGACCGCCGTACCAGACATTGACGTTCAGATTCACTAAGAAAGTTTAAGATTTAGTACTGGTTTAAATTGAGATCTTATAGTTGATCAGTTATGTTTTGACAGGTTTTTGTCTTGTCATTGTTAATAAGTCGTCATTAAAAACTTATGAATTATTGTGATATTTTAGCGATTTACTTGGTTTCCAAATGATTTTCATCTTGGAACGAGTTGCTGCAATGAATTTAGTTCTATTAGTATTGAAAGTACTTACTAAAATTTTCCTTTTCTTCATAAATTGGCGAAAAAGTTCAGAAATAAGTTCATAGTATAAAACTTATTTGTATTATTCTTACACTTGTCAGTTTAAAACTTTTGGTTGTCAAATTAGACCGGACCAGAGTTGGAGAATCTGGCTGTGAGTGTTTTATGGCATTTGACGGCTTTCTATAGGGAATTTTTCACATATTGGGGCACGAATTTGTAGAATTGCTGCGCTTTTAGACGCAGTAAAAAGGAAGCTGTTACAGGACCAATAGACTTAATAATGAACTTTTACTTAGATTAATAGGATTGGTAGGTCATAACTTTATGTATTATGATTTGATTAGTGGTCATATTAAAATTCGTTTGTGGATTTCAGTATGCAAATAAATATAATTTACTAAAGCGGACACATGCGCAGTGTCTAAACTATCCCTGCAATAAACTATACCTTTAAAACAAAATTAGCATCGTACAAAAGAATTAAAATCCCAACAAAAACAGTACTTTAAAACGGAGTCAAGTTCTCAAGTTATTGGCCGTAGCAGTGTAGAGACAAGTTCAAGATCTTTGCTACCTAGTGGATCTGAAACTTTTTATTTTACAATTTTATCAACCTACATAAATCTTTAACCAAACAACAGCCAAATTACATGAAGCCGCTTTTGGTGGAAGATAAGGGTTGATAAAACTTTAAATTTAAAAAATAAAGAATTTCAGTCCCAGTAAGTGACAATGATGTTGAACTTGGCTCTGAATCAGATCTTTTTGCGGTCGGACAACCACGAGAACGTGGCTCCGTTTTACAGTAATGTTACTGTTGTGATTTTTCCTACCCAATTTAAGATAATGCGATTTGCCACATGTTTTCAAATTGGTGTATAAAAGAATAATTTTTTAAAAAAAATAATTGAGCTTTCGTTATACCTATTTTTTAATTTATTTATAATGCACGATCACAAAACGTTTAAAAGGTTCCACCTACATTGTAGTGACGTTTTCATTTAAAGCAAACAAGACATTTGGACTTGTTAGGCACGGCTTTAAAAAGACGTCTCTTTCACGGCGAAACATCGAGAATTCGAATTTCACAGGAACTACTCGAAGCGTTGCAGTTGTAAAACCGGCCGTAAAAACTTGAAAATGGCCGGCATAACGTGACTTTAATCAATTTCGACCAGGTGAAATTTTATGAGAAATCGATGCACTATGCAGTTGGCTATGCATCATTTCCTTGACGGTATTGCCTCTTCACCTAGATTCTAGTTGTTGTAAATGAAATAACAAGTTGTAATGTATTTTTGGCAGCAGGAATCGATAAGCTAATTTAGCAGATACGTTGCTGTATTCTATTTTATACGCTAAACCTTTAATTTACATACTTGATTTTATCAGTAATAATTACGGAACATTTCTTTAAAATAAAGGCCGATTCATAAACTTGACGTTCCGTTTGCCGGTGCAGTTGACCGTGGCCTTTACAAATTAAAAACATTGAAATACCTAAGTCCATTCATAGTTGCCGTTGACGGTGCTGTCTGCCGGTGGACGTGCCGTTGGTGACGTTCGACATAAACCAATTTTATCTTTTTCCGACTGCCGGTCGTAGCAACGTTCGTAACAAGTTTAAAGAGCCAATCAAATCCTTTTTTACCGGTCACATGATATTGACACATGACATTTGGGGGGTACGCGGGAGGTATGAAAGCGGATTTTTGGACAATTTTTCAAAAACTGTAACTGTCATTCTTGTATATTTAAGAAAATTGTTCTACATTCCATGTCTTCATTTTCCTGTAATATTGGAAATTCCCCGAAGATTCTCGAGCCCTGTTGATGGGTCTCGCTTTGAATCATCTTTTTTTACCCCTTACTTTTAGGGCAGCATGTGCACACAAAACAAGTTCTTGTGTACCCAATAAATAGACCATGTCATCATTCAAACAAAAATTACAATAATAATTTAAAAACACACAAAACAAAATAAATCCAAAATTCTAGGTTATGCACTGTTTCTGAGGGTTAACGGCACAGCAACGTCAAGTTTATGAAAGGTACAATTTTGTGACTACGGCCGGCAGTCGGCAAACGTCACCGTCACCGTCAAACGGAACGGTCGACGTCAAGTTTATGAATCGACCTTAAGGGATGAAATCTTGATTGTCTGTGTCTCACTGAGCACTTTAGAATACTTTAATGCATATGTGCAATAGCACATATGTACAAAGGTACGTCGTTTATATATATACAGGGTGTCCCACGACGAACTGCCGCGATCGATTATGGAAAAAGTATAAATAGCAAAGATCTGAAAATTTGGTAACAAACTAATGTCAATGGGGGCAATTTGGCTAAAATATTTTCAAAATGGTGGCACTTCCGGTTGTACCGGAAGTAGATATCAACTTGCTTATTTTAAATAGAACACTCTATATATTATTTCATTTTCGGATTTTACGTCAAATTCTAATCGCATTTTATGTATAATCTCCTATACCTAACTCTAACCGTTTTTGACATATTTCAAATTTTATGCCAAAAATGACGTTTGCAGGCCGAAAAATAATTATCGATTTTTCCTACATGAATGCCTTTATGATTTAATTGGGGTTGGTTTCCTTGTGGAAGGGGATCTACTTTAGTAGACTGTGTTGATAATTTGGTAATAAATAAATACAGGGTGATCAAAAACTAACATTAAAAATGAAATTGAAAAAATCGTTAAAAGTCATTTTTTTCAAATGGAAGCCCCCTATTTTTATAATTGTACCCTACTCAGCATTAAAAATAAGGGTAACTTTGTATAAGGTTGTCTATTCCGAAAATCGATAGTTTTAGAAAAAATGGCAGTTTAACATTTTTCTATTATAAAAATCATATACGGTTTTCAAGTTTTGTTATTAGTTGGCCATGACCGCGAGGCGCGGCCAAAAAAAACACTCGAGCACTACAGAAATGTCATTATTTCGTGCCATTTGACAATTATTGATAATAATCATGCCAGGGCGATTAAATTATACAAACGAAGATTATTTAAATTTGTTTATTATCTATGGGGAATATAACAAAGTTTTATCAGGAACATGCGAGACATTTGCTGACAGATATCCAGATAAACAGAAACCGTCACGGAACAGTGTTAAACGAATAATGGAAAATTTCAAAAATTCAGGAAAACAACTTATTTTAATAAATGTTCAAAATTTCCACCATGAGCTTTCAACAGAATTCTATGGATTGAGCCCTTTGAGATTCCTGTTTGTAGAGCCACTTGTCTTAATGCTGTCATAGGATATGCCGCAAAATATCCCAAAATTGCAATTTCGACATTTTCATCATTGAGAATGGGTTTTCTTTTATGCATTTTTGCCTTAACAGTGCCAAAATTTTTGAAATTTTCCATTATTCGTTTAACACTGTTCCGTGACGGTTTCTGTTTATCTGGATATCTGTCAGCAAATGTCTCGCATGTTCTTGATAAAACTTTGTTACATTCCCCATCGATAATAAACAAATTTAAATAATCTTCGTTTGTATAATTTAATCGCCCTGGCATGATTATTATCAATAATTGTCAAATGGCACGAAATAATGACATTTCTGTAGTGCTCGAGTGTTTTTTTTTTCCGCGCCTCGCGGTCATGGCCAACTAATAACAAAACTTGAAAACCGTATATGATTTTTACAATAGAAAAATGTTAAACTGCCATTTTTTCTAAAACTATCGATTTTCGGAATAGACAACCTTATACAAAGTTACCCTTATTTTTAATGCTGAGTAGGGTAAAATTATAAAAATAGGGGGCTTCCATTTGAAAAAAATGACTTTTAACGATTTTTTCAATTTCATATTTAATGTTAGTTTTTGATCACCCTGTATTTATTTATTACCAAATTATCAACACAGTCTACTAAAGTAGATCCCCTTCCACAAGGAAACCAACCCCAATTAAATCATAAAGGCATTCATGTAGGAAAAATCGATAATTATTTTTTGGCCTGCAAACGTCATTTTTGGCATAAAATTTGAAATATGTCAAAAACGGTTAGAGTTAGGTATAGGAGATTATACATGAAATGCGATTAGAATTTTACGTAAAATCCGAAAATGAAATAATATATAGGGTGTTCCATTTAAAATAAGCAAGTTGATATCTACTTCCGGTACAACCGGAAGTGCCACCATTTTGAAAATATTTTAGCCGAATTGCCCCCATTGACATTAGTATGTTACCAAATTTTCAGATCTTTGCTATTTATACTTTTTCCATAATCGATCGCGGCAGTTCGTCGTGGGACACCCTGTATATATATATATATATATATATATATATATATATATATATATATATATATATATATATATATATATATATATATATATATATATATATATATATGAGGGGTCCAAAGTACAATAAAATAGCACAGGTCCAAAGTACAATAAAATAGGATAGGACCTAACAAAAAATTCGCTGTTTACGTTAATCTAAATAATTACCAAAAAAAATTAGCTAACTTAGTTACATCCTCCTTGAATATTTATTAGACTACACTCCGCGATTAATACCAGGGGCTTTATTTACCCAATCAGCTATTGCTAATATTTGACAGGAGTGGGTCACCACATGACTGGATTCGAACTCATTGCATTATTGATGACTCCTAAGGGATGATACCGACGGGGAGAATTGTGCGTTTGTTAATAATTCAGTGACTCTTAATCAGGTGCAATAGGGAGTGAGACAAAAGGGTGGTTTCTGTTTCTATTCTCTAGGGACTACTGGTTTATTTTTTTATGTTCAGGCTACACAGAAGTTAGCGATGTTACATTTTTCAACCTTCGTTCTATGCGTGACGAGTATTTAAAATAAAAACCAAACATATGGCTTATATTTTTATAATGTAAATTGGCGGCTTTTACAAAAACCGAAATAAAGATACTAATAATGAGCGCTGAATACTGGTGTTAATGATCTCCTGACTGAGGTTTTATAATTGGTATGAAAAACAATACATTTAGTAGATCTTTTAAGCGAGGTAACAATGCTGAAATTATTTCAATCGTTGGAATAAATGAACTTTTTAGTAGTTTTCATATATTTCTTTATTTTTCCAGTCTTTTCGTGAATGTTAGTCTAGATCACATAGTGGTGTCGTGCTATCGCAGAAAGTGACCTTGCTAGCTGACAAAGGGATGTCCTTTCTGCACATATAAAAGACATTTTTCACGCAAAATTTATTGCTTATTATTAGTGTTTCCTGTTTTTTCATATGTAAAAAATACTAAGTATTTATCAGTTTTCCGTATTTTTAAATACTAGGGTTATCTTTAATAATGGAAAAACCAATATCGCTGTTACAACTACGGTACTTAAATTTCACCACTAATCAATTTAAAAATATATTGAGTTAAACGGCGCAAATAACAGTGCTAAATTAACAACATTGACTAAAAATGCCAAAACTGTAAAGAATCACACAATAAAATGTTTTAAAGACACATTGTATTAGTTGAATCAAAATAGTTGTTTTCTGACTTTCAGAGAGATTAGAAAATCACTGGTAAACAAAACGTATGTAACATATTAACTTTTATCGCTACATAAACAACCATAAAATAATGCTTCAACAGCCAGATTAATATCGCTAGACCAGTCTAATTTGACAATCAGAAGTTTTAAACTGACCTGGTTTATGAATAAGACAACTAGGTTTTGCAATATGAATTTGTCGGCGGGTCTTCTTGCAAGTTTATAAAAAAATAAAATCGGTCAAGTGCAAGCTATACTTGCTCAATTTGTGTTCCGTACCATCAGTTAACCTTAACCTGAGCAAACCTCGGCCTCGGCCGCCCGATCTCCGCCCATCTGCCGCGCTACCTGCCGCCGACGGGACGGCACCAGCGCCGTATCGCATATGCGCGGAACTGAGTGGGAAGCGTTTCGACTGATCCAAATTAAAAACTTTTAAAAACGTGGAAGTAGAAAAGTTGTTTTTAACATCGTGAGAAATATTTTTTATGAAACAATTTTTCCCTAAAATCAATGGTCAACCAGTTATAAGGAAATAAACAGTTAAATTGTTTATAACAATGGATCGCGCTAGAATTTTTCAATCCTGATAATTTTCATTCAACCTACACCTAATTCTTAATGTTCATGTTTTATTTTTCAGATTTTTCTGAGCGATCCTTCTGGTGATAAGGGCGAGAGACAGCAATTTTTAAGCGTTTTTCCCAAAAAAGTGTTTAAAAAATGCATAAAAACTATACATCATGTATATTGTTGAATTCGTGCTTTAAAAAGCTTTCATTGGTACCCTCTACGATGCCCTTAAATGTACTCTATCTCTGTGCTAAATTTCAAATTTTTACATTGAATATTTTCAGAGAAAATCGCAGGCGGATGGACGGACGCCAATGTGATTCCATAAGTTTTCCGTTTCACGGAACACTAATAACACTTTAAGTATGTACTCTATCCATACAATAATCGGTCAAAATTCGTTTTAAAAACAGGATCCACGATAACTAAAGGACAAATAGAAAACAAATAAATAAATGAAATATTATAGTAACTCATAAGCTTTAATGACGACAATGACAGGATTGACAGGACACAAACTTCACTTCACTTCAAAATTCAACTAATCAACTACAGGATCTTAATTTAAAATACTCAGTGTTAAACCTTTTTAATAAATATCGGAGTAACAGTTGATTTAGTTGGCTCTCCTGGCTTTCTTAACTTCCAGCCAATGATCGCAGCCAAAGTTTTCATCCAAGAAACACTTTCCACTTCTATTCCGTCTGTCAAAATATCAATTTTAATTGAACTCTGGGGGGTCGTGATAATTTTAGGGTTCTCTTAACATCAGGAGATTCTTCCCATTTCAAAGACACCCCACTTGACCCGATTTACGAACAAGGAGGATTACGTAAATACAAACCGACCAAATCTAATGAAACTAATCACGCGAATAAAGCTCTTTTTCCAGAAAGAAAACTGCTTTGGACCAATCGAAGTCTATTAACCCGCGTCGATATTTTAAATTGAATTCGGAAGCAATAATAGCGGCGGATATCGCTTAAGTTTCATCTTTTATTTGTCTGCTTCCGCTTTTGTTAGACACACTGCACCTGAGCAGCTGCTGGCCAAAGGAGTTCTACTTAAAACTTGTATTGGCAACAGTGCAATTTCCGGAAATAAGATTTTGATTATCGAAAGTTGTTGGTAAAGACGACTTGTTTGGAACTTTTCCGGAAACGAATGGTTTCCGCTTTTACAATAACACTTTTCGAGTAAACTGGTTTAAAATTTTCGAAAGAGATTGCTCTATATAATAATTGCGATCGAATTAATTTTTCTATATAAAAAGGTTAATTTACTATCGTCTATAAAGTAACCAAATACGGAATAGCATGCCCAATATGGAACACCGCCATTTATAAGAACCAAACAATTAGTAAAAAGTAAAATAGAACTAGTGGTACCAAATCCATATTAGGTTCTGTTTTTTATTTTAAGTTAATTTTGAAAATTGTTAATTGTATTAAAAATATTACTAAATTAAGCGTAAACGAATGACTGATTGTTAACTATAAAAATGTTTAATGTAATTGTGTACTATTACTATTACAGAAACGAAAGTGATAAGTTACATCCATTTTATCCAAAATGGCCAAAACCTGTAATTAAATTTATTATTTTCCAAACAGCATTTTAATTTTAATTGGTTTTTAATGTATCTACTAACTGATGTTGTGTGTAACACATTGAAGACCATCTAGTACATAATAATGGCTAATACTGAATAGATTAGACAATCTACATACTATGTAACAATGAGGTCAGCAAAGTGTATGTTTGTTCGAGTAATTAATCTGTAATTGAAAATTAAACAATTCAATGATGCTGGACATGAGCTGTTTAATTTGTATAATTTTAGCCTATACGTAACTCTCGGATAACCTCTAGAGAAACTATACTCATGTTAATTAAAAATAGTTTGTATACGCTTCTTTTAATTTGGGGCACGCTTGTATCCTCTTGTTTATTTCCTTCGTTCCATTGGGACGTTTCCTAACAGTTGTTCTTTGGTATTTAAATTGTTATCTCAAACAATTCTAAATTATAAACATTCATGGCGACTTTCTCTCCTACCTGATATAGAGACGATTTCCTAAATTACTAAAGTTTAAAAAGCAATTTTAAAGCATTTTTGAAAAATGTGTGTTCAAAAAAGTTGTGGTCTCGAAAAGAGATATTTTGGAAGATTCATTTTCCGACGACATGTGTTCAAGAAATTATTTGTTGAACTTTTTTTAGTAGACGTTAACATGTAGTCAATCTACATGTTAACGTAAAGCTTAATCCAGTCAGAGGGGGAGCAATCGAATTTTCTGGATTGAAAGAGAAATAGTGCAACTAGCTTCGGTAAAAAATTCAGTTATACAGGATGTTTCGTTTCGGAGCTAGTAAAAGTCAAAGTCGAAATTTCCGCGATTTCCGTTAAAATCTGGTACAGGTCGCAAAACTGACGATGTAAATTTTCGGAAGTTGTAGAGGACTCGGAGCTTCAGAACTGTATTGAAACTGGTGAGGGTCGGAAAATGACAAGTAATTATTTTGAATTTTTTTACATCGAAATATGCACCTAATAACTCGAAAACAAATCGTCGGATCGAAAAACGGATTCATAAGTGAAACTTTAAAATCTCAAATACTTTCTTTTTGCAAAACATTTACCTAAACTAAAGACCACTGGAAAATGGATATATTTGGGAAAAACTGGATATTTCGATTTTTGACCCAAATAGTTCACGGTTTTTAATTTTTTGTAGGGTCAAAATGGGTCAAATTAAAATCCTATATACTTATCAAAAAGAGCTCATCAAAATACGTGTTATCCAAATTTTTTAGTTTTTTCATTCTTTATAGGATAGAAGTAATCGCCGATTAAATTTCGATTTTTTTACTTTTCTTGCTCCCAACATCGTTACACTTAAATCATTTTGGCTCTTTTCCTATTTAATTTTTTACCATTTTTGCAATACTATCTTATATAGGGATAATCACATTTTAAAATGAATACCGAATGGGTAATCCAGGAGCATATTTAAGGGGTAAAAACCGAATTTTCTTGATTTTTCCGACAAATCCTATTTTTAACCGACATTATTCTACACTATTTTCCTTATTTAGTGATTCTTTTTGAGCTTACTTAACCCGTTAATTATCTAAGAATACCTCCCACTGATTTAAATCGCTTATTTTTTCGTTAAAGTTGCAAATAAATTTTGCATCGGGGACATGCCAAAATTTAAAAAAAATTTCGAATTTTCCAATTTTCAGAGACTGCCATGAAAACAAAGAATTGCATTTTATTTACTCGAAATAATTAAGATATGAAGTGTCAAAATTTGGCAAAACTGTCAGTTTTTGTTGCAAAATTTAGCTTGTCTTTTTATATCATTACTCTCCGAACCACTTGCTTTGACCACCAATATGGAACAGTTTAAATTTCAATTATAGATTAATTACTCAAACAAACAGACACGTTGGGGTATTGTTCTAATATAAACAGTTTAATCTATCCAATATTGGCCTTTAGTTGGTCCACACTGCGTTACAAAGTGTCTCGCACACGACATCAATAAGCAAATAAACAACGGTTCACAGAACAATCAATCTGTGAACAACCATCCATCATTAGCCGAAACCGGGCCTGGCGAGGCCTGCTAAGTGCATTTCGATGTTCACCTTGGCAATTGCGGCCGTGGCCTACTCGATTCTGCATACGGCAGACGCTATTATAATTCATCTTTATTAGGTTGCGTAGCTGCGCCATCTATCTAAATGTCTAGGTGCGAAATAAGAGAAGGTATTTACATTGCCTGTGGTGGTTACAAATGGATGCTCGAAAGGGAAATACGCATTAAATCTATTTAGGTATTAAAATTTAACTAAATCGGAAATTAGGGGTCTTACACCTACTAGGTATCCGATAAAGTTCGACATTTTAATTTGCGGTAATTTACATAACTTTGTTTTACTTTCAAGTTAAGTGTCCGGGGTATCAAATAAAAGTCGAGGAAAATCAAAAATACAAACTATATTATATAATTTGCTTATTTAATACAACCCTTGTTAAGTAAAATTTGAAACAAAGTTACAAAATCTGTTTTCTCTTTCCTACACTTTGTAAAATCAGAGTAGAACAAATCTGACAAAAATCAAGGGTTTGTATAATAATGAAACAAATTATAATAATAAAAAGTTGTATTATGAAACACTTATCACGCTAGCTGGATCCACAGTTCACCATTTTTTTGTATAAGTTGTTTACAGTAACCCTTTTTAAGTACAAAAATGCATTGTCAGTTGTTTTCATGGTTATTACCTAATTACATAATGTCTTGCACTCGATGCCGTATATTAAATTTCAGTTCCGAATAGATTTTAATGACAACTGATTCACAGTGACAGGCCAAAGTTGTCAAAACCCAACTGACCACCCAGAAGATCTCAATTTAAATCAATCCTTAGCCTTTAACATTTACAATGAGTTCCAGGATCTAAGTTTTACATGAGAAATTTCAAATAATGAGGAAAATATTCTTTTTCCGTTTCGAGTTTAAATTTTCTCAAACCGCTACTGTACGTACGTGTCCATGTCGGCGAGTGTACGACAATGCAGGGAATATACAGCCACCCGCTAGTATCGTAATAAAAAGTCTAATAAAACATGTAATAAACGTGAAAAGTCTAGTGGAATGGTCGGGGGTAAAACATGGCAAGACAGGGTGGAATGCCCCGTCCGGTTTAGCCTCAATGTTACGGAAAAATTGCCCATTACGGGAAAAATAAATAAGGAGCGGCTTGAGTACGCCGTAAATCTGATTTTCATTCGCAGTGAAAGGCAGATTATTTTTCTGATCTATCGAAAGCCATTTGAAATATAATTTTTCTAGTGCTGCGCTGGTTGATAGCAGAAATTAATTTACAATTATTTAACTGCATTTTTAATTTATATTCTATTTAGTTTTGAATATACTTCTTAACTTTGAGTACAACACGAAGTCAGTAAGTTTCGCCTAAAAATACAAAAAAAAAATGTTAACAGTTTGCAGTGAACCTTTTTCCTATAAAAAAAATCAAAATATAGAAACTTTAAAGGTTATGTTAAATTTTTTTTTTTAATTAGCAACCTAAATTTGCCATAAACTTTTGAAAAGAAAGCATATCATAAATATTTATATTGTGAGCACAGCGGCACATGGTAAATCGTACAACAGTAAATCATGAATATATAGATTATTGTTTTTAACCAATTATTTCTAGCCTAAAAATAAAAGGTGTCTTTATTTAAAAACAAAGTTAACACAGCTTTAAACATTTATTTTAAAAAATTATTTAAATTTACAGTAAAAAATTATAGAACCATTTAAAAGAGAAGCGCGTCATAAGCAAGTGTGCTGTGAATAAAAACTACACGGTATATCATATAACAGCAAATCTTGAATCCTTTGATTCTTAACTACTCATTTTTGGTCTAAATATACACTTACGTGCATATAAATCGACACACTTCGCATTATTTTAAATCAAATGCATTCCATTTTGGAATCCAGTGATCCGTTTAAGGATAAAAAGGCAGATTTAGGCTCACCTCAAAGGGTATTATTAAATGGTATTTCAAACAATATCGTTCCAATTCACTAAATGTTTAAATCAAGTTTTAAACTATGATCTACTTGGACAAATCAGTTTTAACAGACTTTTTATCCTGTCTTTGTCAATAAACCGTCAGTTAAAACTTAAAATTTATTAAAAATGGAAAAATTTTAAATTTAGGTAATTTTTGCCTAGTCCACCTCATCTCACTATCTTTTACTGCAAAAATTTTTAATTTTCTGACATTTGTCGTAAAAGATAGTGAGATGAGGTGGACAAGGCAAAATTACCTAGAAAACTTAGGTTCAGTAATATTTGATAAAATTATAACACAAAAATAAAAAGTAAAATATTCAGCTGATATTTTGAATTTAAATTTTGACTGGAATTTGAAATATTTTTTGTCTTTATCATTTTGCTCTAAAATGAAAAATAAAGGTAGTTTACTCTTCACGTAATTTATTATTTTTGTATTTTTTGAGCACCCTGTATAAAAAAGTCAAACATTTTCTTCGTAGACCGTATTTTTTTAAGAAGCAGAAGCTTACCAAAAATGATTTGTTTTTCGAAGAATGAAATTTTTGGTCCATCTGTCCTCTTGTGACCTCTATCCGTGGACATACTGTATATGATTTTGCCTAGCAGTTATCATAAAGAGCAACATTTCACCACTACGGAGGGGAATAATCCGAAAATCTGGCAAAAGTAGCTTCTTTACCGTGGGAAATAGCAAGTGCTAGATACAGCGCCATTCTCTTTGCTTTACTAATTTAAGCTTTAAAGGTCTATGTTAGTTTAAGTGCTAAAAATCATGCCATGTACAGAGTTATCTTTCGACGATCTTTTTAAGTTTCACTCTAAAGCTGTTGGATGATGTTATGGATTTAAACAAGAAATGAATACAAACTCGACTTGTTTATTTTAAATAATTTTCATAAATTTTATTTGTTGATGATGCCGAAAAAAATTGCAGCATTTTTAATGATTATATTTAATATTATGTCAAAACTCTGCAACATGATGTTTACTACTTTTTATCAGAAATATCTTAACTGGTTCTAGGGCGCAAGCACACGGGTATTTTCTGTATCGATGCAGTCGCGATACGAACGCAAAACAATCGCGTTGCAAAGGCGATACTGTTTCGGTGCACTTTACCTGTCCACACATCCACTGCACGCAACTGATTGTATCGCGACTGTACATTTCAGAACAGAAGAAATTTTAATATAAGGATTTGGCAGTTGTTCATAAAGTAATAGTTATTACGTCGCATCTGTAATCAAATGTAAATGGAAATAAATATATATTGACTTTACCTTGAGAAATGTGTATGATAATTTGATAACACGGTTATTTCTACTTTTAAAATAAAGGCAAATAACTCGGCAATAAGGGTCCTCGTCGGGGAATTTGCTTGAATTTTAAATTTTTATTCTGCAAATACCGTTATTCATTAAATTTACGACGTCTTTTCCCGTAAGATCAAATTTAAAAGTCTGCAAGCGTCCAGATCCCATAGATCCAGTACGTACTTCACTAAAAATGAATTATACGTGTAATGTGATATACACTAGGGTTATGGCCATATTTTTACGGTCCTCCAGCCGCTCAAGGCTCGAGTATACACATAACATACTCATATTTTCTATTTTTCTTTATTCTTATAGTCTCTAGCTTGCTTAAAGCAGCATAAAGTGTCATTTTACAGTTTCTGTGTGTTTAATTTATGAACTTGTTCAAAAATACGTGGTTTTAATAATATAATAAGGCTGTTAGGTTTTTATGTGTTAACAAAAAATAATGAATATATCAAGAAGAGCAAATGTGAAAACAAAATAAAAGTTTCCATTTCTGCCATAAGTACGCATTAACCTAAATACGTAATACCGTGAAAACTTAATTATTAATATTTGTAATTTTATCTCACATAAATAATGACCACGGATAAAATTTTTGACATTCAAAGTCTATTCTCCGAATATAGGTTAATTTTTACTCGGGTAAGAAGTATACAGAATGCACTACAGTTAAGGAGCTTCTTTACCTAGGAACTTGAGAATCGTTAAGCAGAATGGAATTTTTGTTTATTTACTTATCAATAACCGGAATCTCAATCACATATAATTTTTTTAGAGTAATAAAAGCCCTAAAAATCGGTTTAAAGTTGAAACTTATTAGGCGAATATCATCATCTTAGACGAGGGACGTCATTATTTTCTGGCAGTATCATTATCATTACGAGAGGACTGAACTGTATTACCAATCTGTATTTTACATGTTTTTTAACAGCAGTTTTAACAACAGCTTCATCAGACAGATACACAAATATTGAATTCAAAGAGTTAATTGTGTAACATTTCTCTTTTCGCCGTCCAACCATTGTGTCTTTTTTACGGCTTGCGAGAGTGTCAATATTTAGATGGTATTTAGTTTTATATTAGACATAATATGATGCGAATTCCAACCCAACCCAAACCAAACCCAAATCAAACCCAACCTGTGAAAAATAAATAGAAATATTTTCGTCTTTAGCCGTTTATGAGAGTTAAAAGTTAATAAAACCTGTTAAAGACAAGAACAGTGAGTGATTAATAGTACTAATGCATCAAGAGTGGTCTTAAAAAATATTCTACTTCAAACGTATGATTAAATCGTACTATACGAAAATCTGTATAGTTCGGGCCAATACATCTTTCCTGATTGTATTTGAAGAAATGCAACGATTTTCGTTTTTCCAAGTTTTATACTTCTCGTACCATCAAAATTAGGCCACGCCTCTACAGCGTGAGTTTTTTAAAGGGTTACAAGGATATCTCGAGAACAGTTTAAAATATTGGGATGAGGGGAAATATTTAAACATATCTTGGACATTTACCCCTCTCTGTTTTAAAGGAGGGGGGTTACTTTGGAATTTAGATGGAATGATGTACTTTTGTTTATAAAATTTGAATCTATGTAAAAACTAACGTGCACAAATTTTTTTTTTGATTTACTCTTTCGGTAACGAAATTATGATTTATTAGGTTATAAAACAGAAAAAAAATATTTACCATTTAATTTCAACTTATTTATCGCCTGTCATACCTGACAATCTGAGAGGTTGTTCGAAATGTCCCCCTTTAACATCCAAACAATCCTCTCTTTTTCTAAATGAACTTCGTACCCGCTGTAACATTTCAGGTGTCACTAATAAGCAGGCAAACTGGATTCGGTCTTTCATATCACCTGAAGTTGTGGGTGCAGTCGTCATCACTTTGTCCTTAATAAAACCCCCAAAGAAAAAGTCGAAGGTGTCAAATCCGGGGACCTAACAGGCAATAAACTGAGAAATAATCGTTAAAGCGTCAAAATTCTCAACTGACTAAAGAATAATGTTTCTTTATGGAAACAAATAATAATTTTGAAACAAGTGAACTGAATTATTGGTAAAATTTATATATTTCTTAAATTCGTTCAAAATTTAATTAACCATAGTTCCGTAACAGAAAGAGCAAATCAAAAAAAAAATAAAAAAATTGTGCATATACGTAGTTTTTTACGTATATTCGAATTTTATAGACAAAAAACTCAGCCTATTGCTATATATATATATATATATATATATATATATATATATATATATATATATATATATATATATATATATATATATATATATATATATATAAACACTTTTATTCTAAAATAATTTTGTTCGTAATTTAATATTATTATACTCTTGCTTTTATCCCAATGGAGTAAATATATATTTCTTGCTCAATTGTTTTATTGAAGGCAACTAAAGCAAATAAAAAAAATGTTTCTCCAGGTGTGAAATCGTCAAATTTAATTTTGCTCCAGCCAGCCGGTACAAATGTTTTATTTTATGAACTTAAATGATTTTTATGGGAATGTTTTATAAATAAAGCTCTCATATCTAAAATGACAATTTAAATTTAAATTCGAATTTATACAATAAAACCCAAACATGTTCTAAAAACACTTTACATACAATAATGTAGCGGTGTATATTGAACTCAGTCCAAAAAACTCGGCGAGGAAATGACTTGCCAAAATTGAATTCGAATCAATAACCAGAGTTGCTTTTTATTACATTTTAAGACTGCTGCTCTAATTTTATTTTCCACTGCAATAGATTTTATTTATAACAGTATTTCTTATATACTTAAATACCTATTTTAAGCTTTGTAAGATAAATTGTAACGCTACGTAAAAAAAATAAATTAACCTCCTTAAGTAGCTTCCGTAAAAGCATTAATATCCAAAGCTTGTTTTAAATGATTCTACCTATTTTAGAAAAATAATTAATTTCAATAAATAAATTAGTATAAACATAAGAAAAAGTTTAATGCCTTATTTGATACCTCAGAGCCTCATTTTTTTAAAATAAAACAACCACCAACAACTCGACACTTATACATATATTTTTTCTTATAAAATAATTTTTGTATCATGTTTTAGCTGCTCCAAGTCCCAAATAATATGATAGTAAAATATCACAAAATTAAACTCGATTTCTTGTTAACAATAACGTTCGTGTCGTCTATGAATATCTTGAGTAGTTCTTAGCTCTTTGTTCAAATTTCAAATATGTCAACTTCAAGTTTAACCGAAACTAATAAATTTTGGCCTTCTCGTTATTTTACTTCAGATTTATTGGCTCTGTCTAAACCTGTCAAGTTGGATCAGAAGGTATATTATTCAATGACTTCAAATGGATTTTCGACGAATTTATGTCACAATTTTATAAAAATTCTTATCAAATTCATATTTTTTTACCTGTATCAGATTCGCATGAATTTTGGTATACAGTTGCTAGTAATATTTGGGCGCAGTCTATGTAGGCTTTAGATTTAAGAACTGTGACTTTGTATAAAATGGAAATGCAATATACAAATACGAGACTTAAAAGATTACAAGTTCAGGAATGAAAAGAACACCTTTACAGACCAGAAACTTCACGATTTCGCTTTTTAAATATGATGGAGTGGGAAATGGGATGTTATTTGCTTGGGTAACTGTAAAGCATGTGTGATGGGCTTCTTGATATTGTATTGACAACAGCCATTAAGAAGTACCAATGGCTAGTTTCACTGCACAAGCTCTAACTGAAAATATATGTAAAAGAGAGCCACATTACCCAGGCTATGTTTGTGAGCGGGAGAAGAAAGACCTGCGCTTAGCATCCAAGGCAGCACAACGAAGGATAGGATTGGTAGTAGAGTGAAGTAAGTCATTAATAGGGAGACAAATTACAGTCTAAGCCCTTGGAATACGCCAGCTATTGAGGTTACATTAATGACAAAAACTGATGACAGGATTGATAGTTGGTAAGGCATTGATATGGAGAAACTTTAGAGTTGGAAGCTGAGCCTTGGAGTACGTCAGCACAAACTATAGGGGTTAGACAATTGACAAAAACTAAAGATAAGAATTGATAGAAGAAGAGAGTAAGCCAATTCAAGTATGAAGAAAAATTAGAGTTGAAGCCTCAGCCTTGGACTACGCTATCATTAAGTTAAATGAATGACAAAACTAAATGATAGGATTGGTGGTAGACGGGACTAAGTAATCAATAGAGCGAACCATTAGAGTTGGAGCCTGAGCCTTGGAGTACTTACTTCATGGAAGTTACATGAATAACTATCTACCATATCAAATATGCGTCAATTGGAATGCTAATCCTACAGCAAGTTTAGAAGAGAAACCGTAAAAAGATAGCTATAGGAATTAATAAATGAATACATAAAAAAGAAAAAAACAGGCTACTATACTTTGTATCAGTCGACAGCGTTCAATAGTTTTGTAGATACTTTTTAGCGATAAAGAATGGTACTGAAATGCTATCGAATTAAGTCTGAAAACCCATCAAATATGACAATTTTTCGATAAATCCATTAAAATATTTTGAATAATAGATACTCCGGTGTAAATCTTTCATTTTTCTCTTTACCCCCATAACAAAGAAAGCAATTTCTTATAAAATAAAGACGTATAATTTGAAGTTAACTTTGAAAATTTAACCCTTTTTCAATTAATTGCTATAATAATACTACCGGAAAGAGGAAGCGACTAAAGTTAAGTTAAATTGCCTTATTTTAAAATTCCCCCGGCAAGAAGGATATTTTAACATTCATGCATATACTCGTAGTAGGCGCGACGTACGCCCCACGCTAAATGGGTGGTATTGAAGTTGACTTTGCTTCCATTAATAAATCACAACGATGTGATATTAGGGCTTTTGTGAAATTAAGTTAAAACTCTGATGCTTTTTAGAACATTTAACAAAGAGAACGCTATTGTCATTAGGGTCACATTAATGTTCTTTATAGGAATGTGAATCGAGTTTGCAATAAAAACAATAGAAAGTTTTAGGAGATAAGATAAAACTAGCTTATTTACGTATAAATGCCCTAACGGGAGATTTCGGGGTAAAAAATATTTTTCGTAGATAAAAGCTAGTGTTAAATTTCTCAATAAATATGGAATATTTTTAGCTTTTGGTGTAAGCATGTATTTTTTGTTTCTGTAATTGACGCAAATTATTGAAATTTGTTAAAATGCTGTAAATATATTTAATTTTGGAAGTTAATATTTAACTTAAAAAATATCTTTTAGAAGACTTAGTTTATCATATTTTGACCAAAATTTTTTTCTGTAGCAGAATGTGCATAAATTAAAAATTATGATGTTTAACAATTTTTTCTAGAAAATTCGTTTCCAAAAATATTTGGAAATATTCTGTATTAATGCATTTTTAAAATAAGCATCAAAACATTACTGTAATATTTCGAAATTTATTACACCATTTGACTGTTAAGTAAAAATCCGTGGTACTACCTCACGAGCCGCCACTGGGGCAACCCCAAAAAGGCAGGGCTGCTCAGGTTTTTTTAGCCTGATTCTCTTTGTCTGTCTTTTTTTCCATTATTATGTTTCAATATTTAATTTTTGAAAAATATACTTTTCAAAAGTTGTGTTGAAAGAAGTTTTTTCGATGATCCCTTTGAAGCCATTTAGTTATATACTAAGATAACTAAGATACAAAGTCCGTCGTTTAAACCTATCCTAAAATTAAGTTTAGGTACGGCATATCTTGAGCTTTTAAGCCACTGTCTGGGTGGTTGGTCTCTTTAACAAACACACCCTTTACTTCCTTTAATCCTTTGCTAAATAAGTTCCCAAGCTATCTTGAAACCTACTTTAAAACTAAATCAAAATACACTCTAAACCCTCACACTATTTACTTTCTCTTTTCTTCCCAAAACGCTCATTTTCACCCCATAATTTTACCTAATGACTTTTAAAATAACCGCGCGGTGTGTTAGGCGCGCCAGGCCTTTCCTGCTAGAGCCTGGAACTTTTCTGCTGCTATTCCTGCCTGCTGCCGGCGTCGTTCCGGCCTATCTTAACGAGCATCTTAATATCCACTTGGCGTGTCAGGGGTCAATTAACAATTTTATTTAAATTCCGTATTGTGTAGCACTTACTCTTTCGTTAAGAGTTTAACTCTAACCTTGTCTACTGGATAATTTTAAATTTAAGCCGCTGGAAAAGGGTTCGTTGATGGAGTGTAATTTTTCATCGGAGGATCTTTAAAAGTGTTTCTAAGGTGTTAAAAATTCTAGGGGTGCGAAAATCGCTGTTATTTATCCTCGGGGTTGAGTAGTTAACAGTGGAATTTTCGGCAAGGTGTCCAGGAATGAATTTGAACGCTATTTAAAAAAATTTTGACTTTTAAAATAATATATATAAAGGCAAAAATACACGGAATATATGCGAATTTTATGTTGTAAAAATCATATTGTCGAGGTGCCTTCCATTTCGGTCAAAAGACTCTTCCAATGCAGTCCTTATGTGGTCAAAAACCTACTAAACACATGGTGGTATTTCATTAATTTTTTCCCGTATTTTTTGTTTTAACTCTCGCAAACTGATAGGTATATCAACATAAAATTTACTTTTAAGGTATCTCCACAAAAAGAGTCCAGTGGGGTAAGGTCGGGAGACCTAGCCGGCCAGTTTAGATCTCCAAAGCGGGATATAACCTTTTCCAGGAATAATTTTCTAACGACTTCCACAGACGCTCGGGCTGTACGTGCGGTGGCCCCATTTTGCTGAAACCATGTATCCTAATTGAAGCCATTAAATTCTTGTGGCTGAGGTACCAAAAAGGCCCGAAGCATTTCACAATAACGAACACTCTTTACAATATGGAGTTGGTTCTCAGAAAAGTACGGGCCGATAATTCCTGAGACCGGCATAGCACACCACAGTGGGCTTTTCGTGTTTTTGCCTTGGCCTGTCTGGTATCCAATAGCGAAAATTTTGCTTATTAACTGCGCCTGAAAGGTGAAAGTGCGCCTCATCATTGAAAATAATATTGGGAGATCGGTCGTCTGCAAAAAAATGGTCAATGTTTCAGCATGTGACAGTTTAATTTTGTTGCTGTTAGTTTTACTAACTACTATTGTTTAAAATTGTTTAATGCCTACCTTAAGTTAAGGGGCTGTATTTTTATGAAACGGTTACGCCGTATAAGTTTGTCTTGCCTTGTTTTCAGGTTGATTCCTAGAAGTGTTGATTTGCTTGACTGCCTTTTATCTCGTCCAAGTCAGCTTGTTCATTGGCTCTCGTAGCTTGTGGTTTGAGTTAACGTTCTTCTTTTGTTGTGGCCCTGAATTTCGTTTTCTTCACTTTGTTCAAAGTCCTCCCTATGTATAGACGGTCTCTCTTAATCTGTTTATGCTAATTTATTGGTTTTACTTACATTTTTCTTTCCTGAAAATATTTTGTTTACATTTCCTTGCGACGTTGGAGCACCCTTAATTTATATGGTTTTTGGTCACATTGCCTTCACTGTCCTAGATTCCGCCCGTGCTTTTTAACATTCTGTATTATTTAAACGGCATTCGTCCTTTTAAGTCTTACAATATTGACAGGTTAGGCTTTTTTACTGACAGCTTTATCTATATTTTCGGTTAATAGAACTGTAGGGCGGGACTATATCGAGTTCGAACCGTATGGTCGATTCGCTTTAGAGATGTGTTATCGGTGGTAAGAACCAACTGCTTGGTCAAAGATACTCATCATAGTATCTTTGACAGTTTTTAACTCTACACTTTTTCTTTAACAAAGTGCGTCGCAGGCAAAAGAACGACGGTTTATAAAGTCATTGGACGACGGTTTATAAACACCCTGTATCTTTGAAACGAAGCTTCTACAGACCCATGTTCATATGAATTCTTTGACAGTCTGTTTCAAAGAAGAATCTTTAAGCGATGACATTGTATAAGCTATTTTGTGCTAACTTTTATAACCATCAACAAGGCATTCACTTGCTACCAAAGATTATTTGCCAGTTTTTTTTTAAATTATTTCTTATGTAGCATTTAATCTTCAATTAAGGGTTAACGATTTAACCTTGTCTCCTGGATGATCTTAAATTTAGACTACTAAAAGGGTTTTAATGGACTGCAATTTTTCGTTAAAGTGTCTAATAAAGCGCCTCTGAAATGCTAAAAACTTCGAGGGGTGCAAAAATTGCTGTTAGTTATTGCAGGGGTCGTGTATTCCGCCCAGCAATATCGTGCACAAAAACTTGTTAGTATGAATTAGTTTATTTATGAAAGGTGTTTTGCTTGAGGAAAATTTCCTCTGGCTGTAAGTTAGTTATTTATTTTACCGTTCCTTGTAAAAAAAATTACGTGATAAGTCAGTTTTATGTTAAAAATGCACAGAGATAATTCATTGCTAGTGCAATAAAACACTCAAGAGAGAGGGCTATCTTGATTCTGGTCTTCCTACTATCGCGATATACACCCCATTTGGCGTTTTGCGACTTCTGCTGCCTTTTGGATAGTTTCTGAAATTTCTTCATCGGAACTTTTCATTTCAAGACGACAAAAAGGTTTTTTTCTAAGACATCCTAAGTAGACTTCAAGCCTAAGTACTAACGTACCGTGGGCGTCTGAAGAGAAGGGAAATGTAGTCTATTCACATGGGATTTAAAGGATTGGAGGTTGGGACGGGAAGGAAAAACATCTGCAGGAAATTTGTTCCATAATCTGCTGTCCCTAGGTATGAATGAGCGAGAGAAGTGGTCTGTTCTAGGCTTTTGAAGTTGGACAGTAAAAGGATGCATACGTAACCCGCCTCTTGTTGATCTGTTAGGAACAGTCAAGGGGGAAATAATACAGGGCTAGTTGTTCAGAGCAAAATCCATGGAAGTACCGGTAGGGAGTTTTCTTGTGAGGACTAGGTCATTGATGAGTCGAATGACTCTCTTTTGGATAGAATCAAGGTTCTCAGATGTGGGAGAGTACTCTAGGTAGCAGTACTCCAGGTTAAAATAATTTTACAATGATGCTATCTTGACGAACTACTAGTTTTTGTATTTTGGTTGCCATAAAAACGAAACACTTTTAGCTTGTCACAATTTGACATTATTTTCATTTACAAGGGTAATCAAAATAGGGATTTATGAAGTGTTAAAAATGGCATTTTATTTCGTAAGAAGGAAAGTTTGGGATGCGAGCGCAGCAAATGTCCATTCCTTCGAACAAAATAAAATCACTTTTGTCATGTATCATACACTATTATTTAGTTAAAAAAAATTTAATAAAACTGACGAAAAAATAATAAATTTCCAAAAACGAATAACAGTTTATTTAAAATATTATTGACAAGCGACTGTCAATTTATTTTTAACATTAGTGTTAAAACTAATTCACTTTTAACACTATACGGTATCCATTTGGTTTTGAGAATGATGACAGAAAAAACAATTGAACAAGAATTAACCCTATTGGTCAGTTCCATGGACCGTTTACACCAGAACATATTTTAGTGATCACAATATTCATCTTTTCTTTCCTGATAATCACGGAGGAATCAGATTTCTTTCTATCCGTGTTGACGAAAGTGCATTAGACAAAGACAAATAAAAAAAGGATTTGTTCAAATTTTTATCGTACATTCTTTGCTTGTGGAAGTATTGCTGGTTATATACTTCGAAAGATAGTCATCGCAAACTTCGTTTTTTTCCTGATAAAATCCCAGCGGAATCCGGTTTCTTTCTATCCTTGTTAGCAAAAGGGGCATTAGTAAAAGACAAATAAAAACGATGTTGTTGCCAATAAAAAAGAATAATCAAACATTTCATCACATGCGGCTTTGTTTGTTTTGCGCAAGTATTTCTGGTTGCCTATAGTGAGACAGTGAAAGTTTAATCGGAGTTGTCATAAAAATAATTTTCTAACCTGACAAAATACTTAAGTTTTATGATTTTATAGCAAAATACCTTTGTTTTTACTGAACACAAACAGCATTATTTGCAAAAATCTCGTTTTTATTAAAAAAAAAACAGTGTCAGCATAGCCACACTAACCTTATTATTTCACAGCATTTAAAATTGTTTCCTGCCCAAATAACAATACTACCTCTAACCAACAATTTGCACTAAAAGGATCGGAGGAAAAGTATTTAAATAAATAAAGGAAAAATTTCAAAAATGAGTCAATATTTTTATTAGGATAAACAATTTATAATAAGGTTAAAAAATATTCCCTATTCTCCGATATATAATGAAAATGGATCTGTAATATAGCCTACCTGCGAACAGTGATGTTTGTGTAAGTTAAAGACGCGATAAAAATTGTTTAATCGAATATACCAAGTAGTTTCACAATTTTTAACTGTAAATGTTGAGTCTTAGTTCCAGAAGGATAGATACACTTTTAATGACACTTCAGCTTTAAACTGAAACCAAACGTTTCTAGGGCGCAATTTTCACTACTTTCTCAGTAACTAAAGAAATCTTCTGTAATGCCCACTATTCTCAACTTTATATCGGGTCGGCGTTTCTGTTATTCCCATAACGCCAGGTCCAAGTAATGTAAAGGAGAACAAATATGTACCTTGCTTAATATTTCAATAGTTGATAGTCCCAGATTCATATAGCACCGGAATTTAAGCTGCTAATACTTTATATAAACTTTTTAAGTATATTTTTACACTGCAAAAACAACTTATATTATGGGACAGGCTTCAAATATTCATGTCAAATTATATTAATCTTTCACATAACCTAACTTTCTACTAGCTGTAAAAATTTTACGAGTATGAGAGAGAAAGAAGACGAGAGAGAAAAAAATGAGAGAGAAAGAACATGAGAGAGAGACAATTGATCTCTTCGTTGTAAAATGGGTTTCTGTCATCATTCTCAAAACCAAATGGATACCGTATAGTAAAAAAAATGTCACTTTTAACATTAGAATGCCGAGTTAAAAAGTCTACTTTTAGTAGTGTTCGTAGAAAAAAACATTTTTTAAAAACCTTCATGTGATCTTTACTTCAGGCAAGTAGAGCATTTTAAACGAATAATTTTAGTTAAATCTTCTAAGCAAATTTATTCTCAATAGGTTATAAGAGTTGAGATTACTAGGATTCTACCATCCAGCTCCACTGAATACAAATTTTTAGTTATTTTAACGGTCCTTTCGTTTACTGCCAGTTTGGTTCTCGCTGCCATATTAAGAGGGTATGCTGAATTTGAGGAAGTTTTCGAGCTCAACTTTTGCTTTTAGATTTACTAAAAAGGTTTAAGATTTAGTTCTGGTTTAAATTATGATCTTCTAGTTGATCAGTTAGGATTTTACAGGTTTTTGTTCTGCCATTGTTAACAACGCGTCAGTAAAAATATGAATTGTTCTAATATTTCAGCGATTTACTTGGTTTCCAGTTTATCTTAGAACGTGTTGCTATATATGTGTGTATAAAACTTAGTTGTCTTATTCTTACACTTGTTAGTTTAAAACTTTTGGTTGTCAAATTAGACCGGACTAGTGTTAGAGAATCTGGCCGTATAATTTTAAATAAGCATTTTCCACAAAAATAAAATTCATTTCAGTTTTTAAAATAACAATTACTAAAATCAGAAAATAACTATTTTTTAATAACAACTTAACAATGACAGGACAAAAACATGTCAAAACTTATCTGATCGACTAGATCTTAATTTAAACCAGTACTAAACCTTTTTAGTGAATCACGGAACCAATTTTTTTTTCTTCACTTTACCAATCTATTGACTGGGGCACGAAAATTGTCACAGTTAGTAGCTTAACTAATTTGTTTAGTTCAGGTTTTATTAACCCAAATCACATTGTTCTTGCATTTTTACTTATTTTACCTAACCGAAATTAGTCGACCAATATTTTTAGACGCTTATTTTTCTCCTTTTTCTTATAGTTCGGCCCGCAACAATATCCACGGGAGATTTAAAAAAGACCAATTCTTTAGAGTTATCGTTCTAGGCACAATTAAACTAAAATCAGATGAACAATAAAAATTACTTGGCAACGTTTTAGTTTTCCCTATTGCGACAGTAGGACGCGCGTTTCACCCAACCGAAAATGCATCCCTGCTGGATTTAAAATAGCAGGAGAGAGGAAATTAAGCCCTACGAGCCGATTATTTATTTTCATTGCCGCTTGCTTATTCGAGCAACCCCCGAGCCGCAGTCGGAAGACTACAGGACGATCGCTTTAAAATCCTGCTGTACAAACTAATGCTCAATAAAGCCGCGCTAATATAAAGATAAATAACGAAGTTACGTTGTGTGACTCACTGATTTTGATTTACATGGTAAATGTGTCAACATTTGTTCGAAATATACACTCAATATTCGTTATATTATGGAGAATTATAAATAAAAATAAATACAACATAAAAGATATTTTTAGATAGGATTTTTTTTCAGGATACGAATGAATTTTTAAAAATGAGATACAATATCATCTGATTCCCAGTCTCCATCCTCGCGTTTTGCTTCATAAGCTTCTATACAAGGCAATGGTACAGCGAACTTCAATTGTATCGCGTATGCATGGCGATTGTTTTGCGATTATGTCGCGACTGAAGAACGCATTTTGCATCGTGAGCTTCTATACAAGGATACAGCGGACTTCAATTGTATCGCGTTTGCATCGGGAAAGTTTTAGGGTACGGCCAAATCAGCGACTTTGTCGCTGCGACGAAAACGCTGCGACTCAGTCGCAGCTTGACAACAAATGCAACTAAACAGGCCTGGCCAAATCTAGCGTTTCATGTGCACCGACAGCAGCACTGTCGCGAACGAGAGCGACTTTCTGCGGCGGCGACAAAAACGCTCTCCGTTGTTTTTAATGCAAGCGGCCAGATTAGCGTCGGGCTACACGTTGCGACCAGCACAGATATTCAGTAATGGATTGTATTTTAAGCAGCAAAGATGTTTGCCACATATTCACACAACTCCTCGAATGTTTTGGGATACATCCGAAAATAAGCGAAAAATTTTGCATCGTCCTTTAGTAACAAATTGTATAAAGTGTGAAACTAGCCGTGTTTCTTTCTCTTCATATTTATAGGATGAACTGCAAATCTTTTGTTTTTCAATTTCTTTCGCCTGAGATATCTAGAAACTGCAATCGCTAACAATGCCTCTTCTTCCGCGTCCATTGTAAAACTAACTGAAAGTCGTTTAATTTGGCCAGACTTAAATATTCCTGCGACATAAAAATTTGTCGCAGCGTTTTCGTCGCAGCGACAAAGTCGCTGATTTGGCCGTACCCTAAAGATTGTATCGCGACTGCAATATACGCGATACAAGAATCATCCATGTTAAAGGGCTTTAAGGTACTTCGGACTTCCTTGGTTCTTTTTTCCTTGGTAACCATTTCCGAACAAATTTTGGAATAGAATATTTAACCGTTTCTTGTTTTTCTTGGATTACTTCTACTATTTTGGTGTGGAGACAACATCCTAAAAATTAATTAAAATATTTTTAACCCCGTGATTCAGTAAAAAGGGTTTTACATTTAGATTTTCTAGTTGATCGATTGAGTTTTGTTCCATCATTATTAAGATATCGCCATTGAAAATTTATGAGTAATCTATCGTTTCCAATTTGCTTTGGTTTATTTTAAAGCATCTCACTACAATGAATTTAGTTCTTCTATTGTAAAAAATACTTATTTAAATTTCAGTTTTCTTGATAAATTTGCGAAGAAACATAGAAATAAATTCATGGTACAAAACTTAGTTGTCTTACTCTTAAACTTGCCAATTTAAACGCTTTGTTATCTAATTAGATTTAGGTCTTACCAGCAGTTACTGGTTGTTCATATTGTTAGCATTTTTGACTTATCGATATCAGATATTTTTTTAATTAAAAACAGGATTCTAAATTGACTAAAATTTTTCCGTTCAATATATTATTTATGGAAAAAATCTTAACCAAAAACCATCCTAAAAATTTCGCTATCCATGTATTTCTCTCAACCATCAATATTCATGTTATTTCCTTATATCCCATAATCAGCCACCCCCATCTTCTCTTGTTTTCGTTTCCAAAACTGCCGGCCATTGGTCCGAACCCGAGAGCATTTTAAAATAACATGGGGTGCGATATTCGCCAAATCTCGTGTTGAGCGGGCCTAATGTTTATTTATTTTAGAAACGCATTCGAAACGTATAAAATCAAATCCCTGCATAAAAAATACATTTTACAAAGTTCTGTGGCCTGTTTCTAATATTCGGAGAAAGTAGAAACATGGCGGCTCATCTTATATGAGAATGCACAGTATCTAAGGTAGGGTTGTCATATTCCGCACCCCATTTTAAGGGACAAATATGCAAACCTTGGCGTTAAAATGCATTAAAACAAAGAAAACAAATTGGGAAAATATTGAAAAATCAAAAATGTACAGTGGCCGTCAGATAAATTCGTTCGACTTTTTCATACATAACCCTATTTTATTATATTTTGATAAAACGGGTTTTTGTTATGTTGGGTTACCTCTATAACACAAGTCAGGAAATAAATTATCTTATATTTAAACCAATACCTGCGCTCGTTGTTTCGGGGACCAATAACGCCCTTCCTTATAACTTTAGATCAAAATCCTTTCTTTAGGTAATAATATACTATTATATTTAATAAATTATGTTAAACAAATATTAAGAACTGGTAACTAAAACACTATTTTTGTGGTAGACTTACCGGGAATTAAGTACTAAAAGATCTTTAAACCTTACTTTATTATTAGCAACGTTTCGATGCTGTCTGCATCTCGGGTTTTAATTTTTCAAGGTTACTTTAAATATTAAAAGCCTGAAGATACAAACATTATTGAAACGTTGCTAATAATGAAGTAAGGTTTAAAGATATTTTAGTATTTATTTTCGGTAATTATTTAGATTAACGTAAACAGCGAATTTTTTCATGAAATTTTGCACAGACGCTAATTTTGGGTCGTAGAACACGAATCCGAAGTCAGTTTTTGGCGGTCTCAAAAAATTTTTTTTGTGCTCACCCAACCTGAGCAAAAAGGTGGTCAGGTTTGCTCAGTTTTGATTGATATAGATATATATATATATATATATATATATATATATATATATATATATATATATATATATATATATATATATATATATATATATATATATATGTATCTATATCAACCAAAACTGAGCAAACCTGACAACCTTTTTGCTCACCCAACAAATTTAAAGAAATTCATTGAAAAAGGTAACCTAAAAGTTTTAAAAAAATTTTTACGAGACCGCCAAAAACTGACTTCGGATTCGTGTTCTACGACCCAAAATTAGGGTCTGTGCAAAATTTCATGAAAAAATTTGCTGTTTACGTTAATCTAAACAATTACCTTATTTTCCGGTAATTCTACCACAAAACTAAAAACAGAACGTTTCATGAAACATTATTAATGGCTGCGCCACCGGAGTTTAATACGGATTGTGGTCTCCTTGGCATTGAGGATATAAGAGAGTTGGTGTAATGCGGAGTTACGTCCTCAAAATATTTTTACTTTCTCCTATAGTTCTAACTCATTTTGACGTCTAAATTTTATATAACATTTTCTTTACCATGAAACCCAAATGTTTTCTATTAGGTTTAAATCAGGATTTCTTGAGCTTGAGCACCAAGGCAAGCACGTTATATTGTTTTGCTCAAACAAGTCCCTCACTGTTCTGGCAGTATGTACGATGTAGTTGTCTTATTGCAATATAAAGTTATTTTCCTCATAAATATGTCATACCTACTGACGGAAGAAGCATATTTTCTAAAATTTGGAAATATAAATTACTATTTAATGTCCAACCAATATTCCAGCATACACCTGGATCATGAAAGCTTATCCAGGCCCAGACGGTAACTGACAAACGGCCACTAGTTTTTTGGGTATAATTTTCATTATAACGGGAATTTGATGGTCTGTAAGTTCTAATTCTTCCACTGTGCCTTGACTGAAAAATTTTCTCGTCGGAAAATATAAGATTTTGCCAGAAGTTTTCATCCTTACTTAAGTATTGCATGGCAAAACCAATTCGTTGTTCCTTGTGACTATTTTTAAGAAAAGGGTTTTCAGTAGCTGCACGCTTTCTTAAGCCGGAACATTGCAGTACCCACCTCTGTGCTGTTCTAGAGGAGGCTGGAAATCCTCTGTTATGCGCAGCGGACACACCAGTTTCAAACGGATTATTCTGCAAATAATAATCTACGAAGTTTGCATCTTCTTCGTTTGTCTTCTTTTTGTTACTTAAGTCTGTTCCATTAGACCTTTCATCTGTATGCTGTTGTCGCCAGTTTTCCGCAATTCCTTGGACAGTACTTTTTGATTTTCCATATCTATCTGCCATTCTTTCATAAGACCATCCTTCTTCCATTAAAGCAACTATTTTTGTTTTTTCGAATACGCTTAAATGAGGCATTTTTAAGTTGCGTTTCGAAATTGAAATATTCTTTGACAAATTATTCAAGTGACAGTGTCAAATAATTTGTCAGTGATAAAGGTAATAAATTCTAACCGGCGTACGAACTTATCTGACGGCCACTGTAAAGTCCAAATCCAAGTACCACCAACAATATAATGGATTTATAGGTTGGGAAGCAATAATTAACCTTTAATTTAGTAGTTAACTTGTGGCTCATTCTGTAGTTATCCTAACTGTAAGTTAACTTGAGCTTACGCAATAATCAAAGATTGAAAAATGTCAAAATTTTTCTGACGAGCAATTATCTCCTAACTATAAGTTAACTTAGAACAGAAAAACCGGCCGTAAGTCTTTAACCTTTGTAGTAAAGGGCTAAAAATTTTGTAACATTAAAAGTTAAGTAATTAAAAAGTTTTATAAAACTTAAATCGAGCCTTTGAAAATATGCATATTACCACAAAATTTTTATAAAAGTCGCGATAAGCAATAGGGCATATGCATATAACCCAATAAATCTGAAATATTTTTTTATAATCTCTACATAAATTAAATGTTTATGGTGGTTGCTGTTATCCCTTTATTTTGGTAATTATTAACAAAAAAAAAAGGATTTTCTACTACAAATTTTCACGCGAATTTAGAAACTTCTAAAACGTGATCCCATAGGCTGTATCGTCAAAAGTGTTTTTATGACTCATAATAAGTAAATGGCGAATTTCAGTGTTATAGGGTCATCAAAAATCCATAAATGCGTAACTCATCCAATGCAATATCCATGCACTTGAAGTAGAAGGTTCCTAAAATCTTATACATGTATATTTCAAACCGAAATCGGTCCAGAAACCTTCCAGAAATTTTTCCAATTTTGCATCAATCAAACCCGATGCAAATAAACCCATTTATTTATAACTTTAACGAAAAAATAAGCGATTTAAATCGGTGGTAGGTATTCTTGGATAATTAACGGATAAAATTAACTCAAAATGAATCACTAAATAAGGAAAAGTATGGAATAATAAAATAGGATTTGTCGGAAAAAAATCTCGACAATTCGGTTTTTACCCCTTCAATACGCTCCTGGATGATCCATTCGGTATTCATTTTAAAGTGTGATTATCCCTTTATAAGATAGTGTTGAGAAATTGGGAAAAAATACAGAGTGATTCAAATGTATCGATGTCGAGTTCAAAAAAAAGTTAAAAAATCTAAATTTAATCGGCGAGTCCTATAAAGAATGATGAAACCAAAAAATGTGGATATCATGTATTTAGACGAGCTCTTTCCGATGACGTATATGGGATTTTAATTTGAACCATTTTGACCTCACAAAAAATTAACAACCGTGAAATATTTGGGTCAAAAATCAAAATTTCCAGTTTTTTCCAAATATATCCATTTTTCCAGAGGGGTCTGCAAATGGCATTTTTCGACCTAAAAAAATTGAAAAGAATTACTTGCCATTTTCCGATTCTCACCAGTTTCAATAGAGTTCTGAAGCTCCGGGTCCTCTACAACCTCCAAAAATTTACATCGATTTAATTCACTTTTGAGACCTGTGCCCGATTTCAACGGAAATCGCGGAAATTTCGACTTTGGCGTCAATATTCATTGAGGTCAAATGGCTGCTTTTTAAATTGTAATAAATTATATCGAAAAGTAAACATTTTTTGTAGCTAAATTATCTTTGTAATTTTCTTCAAAATATTTTTTTTTGGGTTTGTAAAGACTTCCTTAAACGATTAATGCAATAAAAAAATATGTGCATTTTCCTTATTAACACACTTGTTAGTATTGTAATGTGATATTGATATTCTAGTAAGTAGGTACTTGGGATTTTATAACTTTAGAGGTGTGAGGTGTTCGGCTATGTTTATCACTATACATATCTTGAAAATAAATGCATTACGGACCAATATACATATTTCTTATTGTTATGAAGGGAATCTTCGATTCCTAGGGTTTAAGTACATTTTATAATACATTCCACACTGTATTTCATCATAAGTTTAAATATACTTTTTTGATAAACAAAATTGCAATCCCCCTTTAATTCCGCCCTATGCTGTTCGTTGCACAGCACGATCCTTTTTACTAGACGAATTCCTAATATTAAGAAAACAAACCGCGGAGTGTGAGTCCAGACGATATCATACAGCCATAACAGCTTGCAGAGTGATTATTATTTCTCTTCCAGACTGGAAAGGATATTAAAATTCAGGATTTGTTATTAAAACGAAAGCGGCTTGTGTTGTGTATATTATAATATCGGTTTTTGGTAAGCCGAGAGCAGGCACTCTGTGTTAGATATTACTATTATACTAGTATGTCTTTTCTTCTTGGAATTATACAGGGTGTACGAAAAGTCTTAATGTGCGCAAATATCTTTGCTATTAGTGAAGGTACCCAAGCTTATTGGTTAATAAATCTACTTTTTTATGTAATTTAACTTTTTCTACCCTCTTGAGGGGTGGCGCTAAGGAGTTGAGGTCAAAAATTTTAAATGCAACCCTCTGCCGTATGGTACCTCATTTTAAATGTCAGGGGCATCACCTTTGACTCATCAATGTACCAATCCTTTCAACAAAACTTTCTTCTCTTGCTCATCTTCGCGCTGTTGGTGACCCATCTCTCATCTACAGATATTTTCACGGATTTTGCTCAGAAGAACTAGTCTTTCTAATTCCCATTTGACTGTTTCTAACAGAACAATAAGAAGCTTATCACATATGCATCCCTCTACTGTCCACCTAGAAATCTCCACTGCTCCCGCTCATTCATTCCTAAGGTCTCCAGATTATGGAACAAATTGCTCGCAGAGGTTTTCCCTTTCCCTTCTAACCTTCAGTCCTTGAAATTCCGTATCAACAGATTATATTTTCCTTCTCTTGAGATGCCCACAGAACGTTAGCACTTAGGCTTGACATCTACAGATACAAAAAAGTAAGGAGCAGAACAAAGCAAGCGACGAAAGATTTTGCTCAGAAGAACTAGTCTTTATCATCCCCTTTTGACTGTTTCTAACAGAACAACAAGAAGCTTATCACATATGCATCCCTTTACTGTCCACCTAGAAATCTCCACTGCTCACGCTCATTCATTCCTAAGGTCTCCAGATTATGGAACAAATTGCTCGCAGAGGTTTTCCCTTTCCCTTCTAACCTTCAGTCCTTGAAATTCCGTATCAACAGATTATATTTTCATTCTCTTGAGATGCCCACAGAACGTTAGCACTTAGGCTTGACATCTACAGATACAAAAAAGTAAGGAGCAGACCAAAGCAAGGGAAGAAAGCTTTCGCAGAAAAGAGGCAGTTGTTATTCTTCAACAAGTAATTAATATAATTAAATTAGATATAGGAATTAGAAAACAGTTAAGTAGAGTTTTAACAGAATTTGTCTAATTACATCAATGTATGGAGTATTAATAAAAGACAAGTATCACTTTAAGATCTACTGCTGTTTTTAACAGTCTAGCTTGGTAGACATTACGCTAGCTGCCAAAAATTCTACAAAATTAGGCCAAAATTATGTTGTTAAGGGTGCTTTGAAGGGGATGGTTTTTGAGAAGGGGTGTTTTATTCTGTGCAGTTTTGATAGTTATTTTACAGTAGATACGTACGTCGATGTATTTATTCGAGTATAATGTTGAAGGTAAAACTAAGATATTGTGATGTTTTCTACTTCTCTGCTACTTATCTATTTTAAAAAATTAATAAAAATGTAATATTTTTCCCCTAGAACCATCATTTGATAGAAATTTAAATAATGACTTTTCTTTTCGAAGGAAAAGGCGGAACTATTATTTTAATTAAGACGACGTTATCGGCTTGAGTTGAGGCACTTAAATGAATTAATTTCTAAGAGGATTACATAATTACGTCTCAAGTTTTTTATTTCCGTAAAGCTGTTTATTAAGGTAATTTTGTTTGCAAAATTTCCTAATTAATTTAACACGATCATTATTCCTTGATTAAAAACTTTTTTGCTAAAGTATCAAATGAACGTGTATCTATATTGTATCAGATTTTTTTAACTTTCATTCTCTATTAAAGTAGAGGAATATTTGAGGGTAATTATAACATTTTTCATCATAGTATGGTCAAGGTTCAAAATTTTTGTCAAAATTATGTCTGCATCATCATTAAAGCTTATCTTTAGTATTTTTTGTTTGTTGTTTTGCATTTTTTGATTTGCTTGTGCTGCCAATACGATATACAATTTTTTAAAAATTTTCGTAGAGCTAGAAATAGCGTTAAAACCGATTCAATATTCAAATTTTCTGGTTTCTTTCTTCTTGTTCAACTTTTAGATATCATCATTTTAGCAGTAACAGTTTTCATCGCTTTCGTACGTGATCTCAGAAGGCACAAACACATTACTTCAATAGTCTCATCAGCAGCTAAAAAGTTTAGTTTGTTCGGTACGTTAGTACTTAGGCTTGAAGTCTACATGGGCTGTCTCAGATAAAAAGAAGGCAGGCAGTTTTACTAGTTGCTATCACAAGGCGAACAATGTTGTCTATGAATAGGTTTTTCATGCTTTGTCAAAGCAGTTTTAAAAGTTTTTAATAATTATTTAATAATATAATAATACACGGCGATCCAAAAATAATGGGGCATAGGGCAACATTGGATTCCTAGTATTAAAATATTGCAATTTATTCAAACTTGTTCAGTCCGAAAGTTCATATTAATTCGCGTTCAAATGGGAATTTTAGTTTTGATTTTCTTTAATATTCTTAAAAATTGTTGACATACCTTCAAGTTGATATGGGGGAGTTTTGATGGCGAGAAAAAACAGCTCTACCTCAATTTTACTGTAGCAGATAGAGGGCGTTACTTACGGAACGTTTCATTCTTTAAAGAGGCTCAAACTTTATGTAAGTGAATAGTGAATAGCACACAAATTGCGCACGCAGCACATAAAAGGCACGTTGGTGACAGGTAACTGATTACTCGCAACAAGAGTAACAAGCTACTGACAAATTTAAACTTGTGCCACTTAAACAATTTGAATTTCGCGAACTTTCTAGGGTCGATTTAGTACGCCCAGTTACATCTAAAAGTTTTGGGAAATTTTATACCTGATTTCAGAGAAATTTGACCAGGTAATATGAAAAATTCGTGTGCGGCGTAGCAAAAGAAAACTGGTAATGCCAGTTAAAGATTAAAACCTGGTATAGAGGTAAAAACCTTGAGTGGTTGATAATAATAGCATTAAGATTGTTAAAAGAGAATTTTTACATTTTAAATAAAAAATTAAACCTACACTAGAATAAAATTTCTGTATTTTGGGAAAACATCTTTCTAACTGGTTTGTAAAGTTTGGCACGCGACAATCAATTGATTATTACATTGATGTAAAACATGGCGGGATTTTTGATTTCTTGGGCAATTTTCTCGTTCAATATGGCCATGAATTAATAGTTTTCGAAAAAAACTGAATAGACTTGAAAGTACTTGATATGACATAGTTTAATTGGATAGAATGAAATACCTATAGATTTTTAGAATTACTTTGCTAGAAAGCATAAGAAGTCATTTTATTTGATGGGTCACGATTCTATCTCTCCATTTATTCCGTCATACAGCGCATTCCGACCACAAGTAGTAAAAAAGGGCATCTAAAATTTACATAACAAAAAGCAAGAGTAGATGCAAAGCGGCGCGAAAGGCGACAATAACGAAAAAACGACCCAAGAAAAGTAACTAGCAATATGGCTTTATTACGCCACAAAACTGAGTGATGTAGCAGGAATGAAACTCTATAAGAATTTTACTTCCTGCGTCCTTATAAATTCATTGTTTAATGGTGAGAAACAAATATTATAATGTTTTCCCATATTCCATGATGTTAAGCAAGGATTATTTTCCTTATTGTCTAGTCGAGGACCAATTGAGTTAGGTAGTTGAATTGAATTTAAACCCATGAGCAAGCAATAAAGGACTTCATTTCTCATAGTGTCTTTATTCCATAGCAAAAATGTGCCACAGTTTTTTGTAAAAAGTATACACATACGGGGGTATGTAAAAGGTTTTTTTAAACATATTTTAACCAATGTTTTTGTATGATTAGTATGTAACCTGTGTTTCAAACCTGACACAGTCAAATTTGTAAATACCTACTGATACTTAAAAAAATTTCGAAACCGGAATGAAGAATTGGTTTTTTCTAATGCGCTAATTTAAAGTAATTAGATGATTTGCCATTTAAATATTGGGTTACCAAGAAAAAACATCTAAGTATTAAATCATTTGAAATCATACTATGGTTTTGTTGGAAGAGAAAAAATATCAGGCTCAATGCAAGGTTAATAAACAAACTAAATTTTATCAGCAAATAAACATATCTGTCGTACTGACTACTGTAGTCAGGTTAATATTTATGCTTATTCAAAATAAATAGTCATGAAACAATTATTACTTGGTCAGCAGGATTATAAAATTGATCAGCAACAAAATAATATCCATAAGCTATATTTATTTGTTTGCTCAGGTTTGTGGATCAGAGTTTATTAGCAGAATAAAATAAATTTTACAGTTTGCCAAAATTTTATTAAATCTGAGTTACCATTTGTCTCTTTATTAATTATTTTGCTGAAAATGTATTTAATTAGCTATAGAGATAACTTTAGAGTTGCCTAATAAGATAAGACTTTATTTGCTGATCAATCTTGTGCTACTTGCTGACCACAAGTGGCGGCTATATTTGCCATCAAAAATATTTTAGAGCAAAACCTCAATATTATGCTGACCGTTTAAATGATAGCCTAAACTAATTAATAAATCAGCTGATTAAAATCAGATAGAAACAGTTATTTAGTATGCATTGCCTGTTTTTATTAATGCTCGATAAAAATAAAACGAATTTTTAGTTTTTTTTTTCTTTTTGGAATACTTCATTTACAAAAAAAAAAGTATTTTTTATACGGTCATTATCCTTTCCTATCAGATTTTGTTTTAAAATTACCTAGAGATAATAAAAGCAAATGTATGTATATAGGGGAAAGTGGGGCAGGTCGAAACAATTCAAATTTCGCGGGTCCTTAAGCAAATGTTTATTGGCAATACTGATGCTGAATTGGCCGATCCTCAGACTAATTACTTTATGTAATTTTCGATGTCAGTGCAGTTTTAGTTATTGCGTAGTGCACATAACAGTATTTTAAGGCAAGAAAAGTAGTTTTTGGTGTTTTAATATCACAGTCATTGTAAGGTCATATGATTTTGGATTGTTTAAACTGTTTTCCCTATTATGGATCACATTTGGCATTAAACTATGTGCACACGATTAGAATAAGTAAAATCCCGTCAGAATAAAATCTGTAAAAAATAATTATTAAAACAGTACTGTTTCAACGTACCCCTATCATGGGGGCAGAACGAAACAAAAATATTCTTTTAAAAATATTACTTTATCTACAAAGTTAATTAATCCCATTAAAATTTTACTATGTACATTTATATCTAATGGGTCAAGTATTAATTTATATATACTGTGATTTTTCTTTTTCTAAAATTACTAGACTAGTAGCATAAAATTTAATTTTTATTTCAACCTGCCACACTTTCCTCTACATATTACCATGCACCCCAGTCCAAACGCGAAGAAGGGGAACAGCAGCTTCCTGGCAAAATTTTAAGAGGTTTTTTTTTATGAAAATTGCCAGTGAAACTACGCGAATTTTAAAGTATGTGATAAAATCTCATATAGTAACCTAAAATGTGCTAATAAAAAATCCGTGTCCCATTGCGTCACCCGTACCGAGCGACCTTAGAAGCAAATAATAATAAACTTTACTTAAAACTTTATTATTGTATTTGAGGTAAAAAGAGCCACAGTTCCTAATGTTCCTATGTCATTCTAATTTTAAATTAGAATTTTTTATACATATAGATCGAATACTCTTTCAGTTTATGGGCAGTTTAATAATAATTAATAAATGTGAATAGACTCCCATAACTTTCTGATATTCGCTTTTATTCCCCGATTCTTAGCCGGTGAGCCATCTACTAGAGAATTCGGGTATTAACGCACGAGTGATATTGACCATACTTTATGAACTTTTCTTTTATGTAGCGCCATCTAGCAGTGAAGAGCTACATAGGACCAAAAATCGATAACAGAAAACTGCTTCGGAGAACGTTCGGTATAGACTCCCACAATTTGGATTGTTGAAAAGTGCAAGAAGTAACAGATAGAGAGCAGAACCCATTACAAAGCCCTTCAGTTTCTTTTATTAGTAAAAGCCCTGTTAATATTTCAAATGTTTAATGTCTTATTTCTTTATTTTAGGATTATTATATTATTGTTATTTATTATACTTTTATTTGAAAAACATAACAAATATGGACTTGGTAGGTTCCGCTTTATACTTTTTATTAGGGCATTCTAACAAGCCTCGGTAGCGCAGTAGGCAGCGCGTAAGTCTCATAATCTTAAGGTCGTGAGTTCGATCCTCACCCGGGGCATTACTTTTTTTGCTTACTTATTTTTCTTCATTACATTACATACAATGAAATGAAAAATAATTCTTAAGCCCACGCCGCGCCGTAATGAAATGCAAATAATATGTAATAAAATAAAGCCTTTTAAAGAAGAAGAAACAAGCAACTCTGAACGAAGCGGTAAAAAATAAAGTTCGAGTAAAAATTTTGTTTAAAAATAGTTCTGCGTAGAAATGCACTTTCTCGTATGCTAGTTCACAACTGGGCCGTAACTAGGCAGGGCTGGTCAGGGCTGAGCCCTTGTAAAACAAAATTGAGCCCTGGTAAAAATGTAAAGGTATTTTAAAGTGTTTTTTTAGGTCTGTTGGGACTGATAATCCGTTCAACCAGAGATCCAAAGAAACAAACCATTAGTAAATAAACCTTAACACAAAAAAATATTCGCTAATATGATTGATAATGATATTGATACATGGGCGCACCCAGGATTTTGTCTTGGGGGGGTTGATTAGACTTGGGGGGATGGGCTGAATGGTGCAATTCGGTGTATTTCTTCAACTAGTAGTTCACTTTTTTTAAATTTTTGTGTGTCTAAGATGTTGGTCGGGGGGGGGGGGGGCTGCAGCCCCTCAACCCCCCTCTCCTGGGTGCGCCACTGTATGGCGCAGTTTTGCTATTAGTATCTAAAGATCGAAACACCAAATTTTAGGTGTATCTTATTGGTTAATAAATCTACTTTTTTATGTAATTTAATTTTTCAACCTCCTTGACGGGCAAGGGCGGATCGAGGCAAACTTTCTGGGGGGGAGGTGGGGCAAAACAGGGTATTATTCAGGGGCCGCGCCCCGATTTTGAAAAAAATAGTATTTTTGTTAGGTAAATTTGTATTCGTTTGGGCGGTTTGGGGGTCACAGATCCGCGCTTGTTGAGGGGTGACGCTAGGGAGTTGAGGTAAAAATTTTTTAATGAAACTTTATGTCGTGTGGTACCTCATTTTAAAGGTATTAAAAAAATATTTTACTGCAAGCCCGAGGTCCGTATCTTAATTCGTTTTTAAACGGCAAGTCTTTAAAAATTAAAAATCGTGAAAAACAATAAAAATTTAAATACCTTTATTTCTCTTATTCTTATTACTTTAACAGTAGTTCAAGATGGCCACCATGGACTTCTTGGCAGTAATAAAGTCGATTTTGGAACTCACTTTTCACATTTTCTAGAATGGCAGGTGAAACTTCTTGGCAGAATTCCAAAATCGACTTTATTACTGCCAAAATGTTCATGGTGGTCATTTTAAACCACTTTTAAAGTAACAAGAGAAATAAAGGTGCATACATTTTAATTCAACAAGCAACAAGTTGGTGTCTCTATCTTTACTAATAGCAGAAATATGAATATAAAGACTTTTAAGACACCCTGTATAATACAAAAAATGCCTCATATTTTTTAAAACCTTTTATTTTAAGTTTAGTTTATTTTGTTTGTATATTACTTTAATATGTTATTTGTATCGGAGCGCGGCGTGTACCAAAAAATAAAATTGTTTCAAGTTTATGAAAATTTTTGCTGCATGCGCAGTTTGTAGTTTTCATTCGTTCAGAGCACCAAATAAGAAAAAAAGCGACATTATGGAGATTACCCTGTTATGCATGTCTTAAAATATATTGGCTGCGCTGCATCCTTGGTAAATATGTAAAATAAAAATATAAAATATCGGCCCTGGTAAAGACTATAAGCCTTCCCTAAATCTTGGATCTGGCTACGGCCCCTGTTTACAATACCAGGATTCTTCTCCAGTGTGGAAAATTCCTCATTCAATTTGTTTTTAACTGTCGGTAGTGATGGATTCAGTCATTAATGGTGCTCTAAATCCGACAAAATACAATTTTATCCAAAAACAATACGTCTGTTCTTGACAAGAAAAAGAAACAAAGAAGTTGTTAAAAGTTCCAAACTATGGTCTCATAAGGTATACATACAAAAGATTAAAGGACGAAAATTTTAAAAAACCTTAAGAATAAGTATATGCAAAAAAACGAGATGCCAGGAGCGTATTGAACATTAAAAGTCAGGGCAATTAGTTCAAAGCATTGGCGGGCCCTAAGGCCTACGTGCCTATAAAACCTATCCCCTTTTGTGACACCCTAAGTATGTATCCTAAATCTTTTGGCTTGAACCGACCGCTACCCTGCGCAAACCGTTGCATTGTTAAAACGCGCCTGGTCAGTATATCTGTCTTTCTTTTGTGTATTTTATTTCCTATACATATCACTTTATCTGACAATAAACAATGAAGTTAAAACTATCTCTTAATTAAAACTGAGCACATCCTTCCCTTGGTTGTCACATCGCAGGATATAAAATGCTAAAATATGTTTAAATTGGAATAATAAATTTCTACTTACGAGACGAAATACTTCAAGCTCTTGTCGCGGCTGCATTTTAAAGTTCAAAATTGAAAACTACAAAAGTAATACCAAATTGCAAAACTAAAATGCGTCTCGAAAGAAAATCGGCAAAACTGCTATCCGTCCATTTAAAGTACCAAAAAAGACGTACAAAAGCCTTTTTCTCGGTTCATTTTAATAATAGACAACGTCAATTAAATGGGGGAAAACGGAGAAATTGGCTTTTCCAGTATTAATTCAACTGTAAGTTGGCTCTTGCTTTTGTATTTTTCTGATAAAAGCAAATTTTCAATTTATTTTATTTTTACCCGAGTCTTTGCCTTCTATCAGTTTTTTGTCAGTAATATTTTGTTATAACGAGGGAAATCTTTTTAACGGACGACTTAGCATTCTTAGTTATCAGACTTATTTAAGAACTGAAACGAAGCAGCGCATTTTAATAAAGCGGAACTTCAATTTATCTTGCAACAAAGTCAGTTCTTATAATATTGTAGATATAGGTATTTAACATTTTCCCAAAGTCACCTTAAAAGTAATATGTGAATATATCAGTACCAGTACCCAGATTACTACACTATTCCAAAATAACGCAATTACTATAGCATACATATCTGCAATCGTAAATACCACAGGCATATTACTAAGGATTATAAAAGTGTGTACCGTTATTTTTCGTGATAATAAATTTTTGATAATTTATTTCCATTAGGTAACGAAATTTAGAGTTAGAGTAGCCACGTCGCGTTTTCTTCGTAGCATTTGCCATATGTAGCCCATTCATGGCTCAAGCAGTTGTTAAGGCGTTGTACTTTGAGTGTAACGTTTTTGACAGGTCGGTAAAAAATTAAATAAGAATCAATCTTTGGAAGTGCTACAGACCCATAGCTTCTCTCTAGGTGTGCCCTTGGGTATCTCCACCTTCTTTAAAGCCGATTTATAAAAAGAAATAAAAACAAATCTGTTAGTAATGTCTATATTCACTCATAAAAACCAAAAGGCTTATAAAAACATATTTTTAAATAAAATCCCTCTTCCGATTCGGCTCTAATGTGCATTTCCCCTTCTAATATTCCCAAAAGGAGGGACAATACGGCATATTATTTGGCTCGTAATGGATTCTCGTTGGCCAATTTGCATTTTACAATAATGTTATTGTCCTCATTTACATGCAGGGCGATTATTTATTACCCGGCCCTGGATTTTCGCCTGTATTTTGCTTCGCTACACTGTCACAATGATTGTTCAGAATATCTCAGGGGCGTCCTCTGTGATCACTGATTTAGGTCATTACGTTAACAACAATATTTTTAATTATATATACACCAGCCCACGGTTTTTAAATTTGGAAACAGATGGCTTTCTAAGCCTGTAAAAATTTGGACATTGTAAAAAGTTTTCTTTTGTGATGGTTTTTATATTAACTGAGGCAGAGAATGTTTTTTTTTAATTTTGTAACCCTGTATATAACCAAATATTTACCTTTTTATATAACATATCTTAAATTACATATCAAAGTTAATGATGGGAATTAATAGCAACTGAGGGTGAAAAGCATTTTCTGACACTTGATATCAACATTATTGTCACAATGATTAAAGCATTTTTTAGGTATTTTTGAAGCTTTCTTGGCACATTTGTTAATTTAATAAAATCTTAAGACTCTGAAATTTACCTATGTCAAGTTTTACGTACTTTAAATTCAACAGGGCCTAACATGGGCTTAAAAATTTAACATGTAAAACTCTATGATCCGCTTACAAAAAAAAAGTGAACTGTATACATGTCTGGTCTTCTTACAGTAAATAAAGTAATTTAAATATTTCAGGGGCCGTGTTCTTAATCTTGAGATACCGCTTCCCAAGAGAACGTTTCAAGGCTGCAGCAAGAGAACGTTTCAAGGCTGCAGCCAATCATAATTTTCCTACCTTGACGACGGTCTTTCGGGAAGTGGTCTCTCAAGATGCAGAACACAGCCCCAATAGTGGACTAGGGCAGTATGACTTGGTAATATTTTTCGAGTTGACGTACTCATTATGGACTGACCTGAACATCTTAAGGTAACTTAAAGTTTACAACATATGACACTATCATGAAATGAAGAAAATGTGACTCTGCACATTTGCCTTGGACATTTCAATTCTAAGTACCTATAAGATTACAAGAAATATCAATTTTATTGTTTTAATGGATATCTGTAATTGGCCATTTCTCAGTTATGGACCTTTAGACTTAAATGCTTGATTAATTTTCTATTGTGTAGGCTTTTCTATTCCTTTGTTTCGGTTTGCTTGGGCCTTAAATTTGGTCTTCCTTGGTTTATTCAAATGGTGCTTTCTGAAGGCTGTTAATATGAAAAAAACTGATCTGATGAAATCCATGTTTATATAAACTGGGAGCGTTACGCCGTATAAGGCGAAAATCCAAGGTTCCAATTGCAACATGCATCCCAATTGCATTACACTTCTCTACAGGACCTACCCTATAAAAATTAAAGTTTATTTTAAAATCCTTTAAATTTGAAAGAAATTTAGCAAAACCCCGTTATTGCTGAGGTAACAATAAAAACCTATACCTTGCACAAAATAAAGTTTCAACGTTGTTTTCAATTCCCTCACGGATTTCGTTTTAAAAATTCAGTCTCATAATTACAAAAAACGAAGGTCTGGAAATTCCATTTAACAAATATGTTAAACTCAGCATTGCTTAATGAAATCTTGCTTTAGAATCTCGAACTCGGCCAGCAGAGTTGATTTTAATCATCCTAACGACTAGAGCATAAAGAGAAAGCTGGCTCCAAAGCAAATGTACGAAATTTATTTTGACACAAAGCCTTTTTGGTGTTATTCTCGAATTATAACGAAATTATATTTACAAGATTCTCTTTTCTGTTTTCAGTTTGTTTTAATCTGAGTTAAATATTCCTTTTTTGATTTTGGTTCGCAATTTTAAGTTCAAAGTAACATATAATTTATCCTGGGACTGACTAAAAAGTTTTGCGACTGGGTTCTTTTGACAAGTTTTGTTTTTTGTAAGTCATCCTTAAGAACTTCAGTTATTCTACTATTTCTACATCATTTCTCCTTGGTCTAAAACTACCATCATTTTAAACATATCTTAGGATTTACTAACAGATTTAAGATTTAGTACTACCTTAAATTTAAATATTCTAAGATTCTTTTTATTTTGGCCCCTATCGCCGCGCTGTTGGGGATTTATCCCCTTCCTACCGATACTTCCACGGATTTTTCTCTGAAGAATTAGCCCCTGTAATTCCACTCTTGACTGTTCCTAATGGAACAACAAGAGTCGCGCTACGCATGTATCCCTTTACTGTCCGGCTATAAAAGCCTAGAACATTCCACTTCTCTCGCTCATTCATACCTAGGGTCTCCATTTTATGGAACAAATTGCCTGCAGATGCCCCCCCCCCCCCCAACCTCCATTCCTTTGAATCCCGTGTTAATAGATTACATTTCTCTTCTCTTCAGACGCCCACGGTACGTTAGTACTTAGGCTTGAACTCTACGTGGGCTGTAACACATAAAAAAATCGGTCAAGTGCAAGCTATACTTGGACAATTAGTGTTCCGTGCCGTGGTTCCGTGCCAAACAAATGGTTCAGCCGTTATAAGGAAATAAACAATTAGATTGTTTATAACAATTTATTGCGCTAGGATTTTTCAATCCTGATAATTTTGGTTCAATCTACACCTAATTCTTAATGTTCGTGATTTTTTCAGATTTTTCTGAGCCGTCCTTTTGGTGTTAAGGGTGGGGAAGAGCAATTTTTAAGCGTTTTCCCGATAAATGTTTTAAAAAATGCATAAAAAATACATTATATACATATATTGTTGAATTCGTCTTTTAATAAGCTTTCATTCAACACCCTACACGATGCCATTGATTTTTTTCCATTTTCAAATTTACCCCCTGAAATTAACCCCTAGAATTAAAATTCACTTTTAACACTTCACGTCTATAATTGCTAAATTTAAAATTTTTACGTCGGATAGTTTCAGAGAAAATCGCCTGTGACAGATGGACGGACGGACGGACATCGAAGTGATTCCATAAGTGAAGAACACTAGAAAATTTACATTTCCTTCCTCTTGGAAACTGAGGCTTGAATTCTACATGGGCAATCACAGACGAAAAAAAAAATAACCAAATCTGAACCGCTCCGTAGATGTAAAACCAAAACCCATTAATTTATAAAACATCATCGTTGTAACCATAGCAACCATACAGTGGCGTACCGTCGAGGGAGGCCCCTGCCCAGGTTGTAACGGCTCCCTCGCGTCCCCCTTGAAATTCAGTGCCTACTATGACCACATACTCTCCAATAAAAGGAAAATAATTTGGCACCCCCAAATCATTGTGCCTCCTCCGCCCTTAAAGGCACGGCACGCCACTGCAACAATATTCAGTTTTGTCTACTAGAAACTTTCCCGGCTAACTAGATATCAATAACCCTCGTAAGTTGATAATATTGACGAACTGCCAATGTTCAAAGTTATGCCACAGTTTAAAGAATATATACATTCTGTAAACTTTGGTTATGCTGAATAAGGTATACTATCGTTTACATAATATAACCGAAAATTTATATAATCAATATTACCTTAATATCCAAAACAACCGTTACTGTCGCCCATTCTGACATAATGTTTTTTGGTAAACGGCCGACCCCCGGCAATAAAAGTATCACTTTACTCACACGTCATCCCTTATGACACACCGAGGGCAAAATTTAATTGCCAACACATTTAGAGAACTTATATTTCATCTAAAGCACTTTACCTATAATTTTGAAATATCTAAAAATGTGAAGATATTCATTTTTCTTTATTTTTTTTTTGGACCGTGTGTGATAAATACCGTGGTAAAACATTTATGGGCCTAAAATAGATACGAGGAGAGCCGAGCTTTTAGCACGTCATAATTTTTAAAGGGAGAATGATGGCGGGATTCTGTGTTGTTTTGAGGGCTTTATACTTTTTTTTTGTAAGTTATGTATTGACCAAAAAAATTACCCATATTTACATGAAATGAGGAGCCAGAACATCTGCTACCAAGCTGGTTGTTAAAATCAATATGGATTTTTTACAGCTTGTCAAATATAGCTTTGCCTGCATGACGATAGCATTGGGATAACACAAATGGCAATATTAAGCGGCTTCTGCTTCAGCGACAAAAATAACATTACGTACCTAATTGCTTTATAATATTCGGTTTCATTTAAGTAAGATTATCCTTCCCAGTGATTAATTTAGACTAAATTAGTTTGACCGGTAGCAGTCAACAGCAATTTTGTTCCTGGGTTCTGCTTGCTTAATTCTGATGAAGAATAAAGACAAATTATTTTGTGTTAAAGGGGTTGAATTGTGATTATGAGTGGTATCATAAATACTTTTCGGAAATTTTGATAATTCTATTTATGGTAGGTACTAATTATAAATCTAAATTCAATAAGTTGACCATGCATATGATAAATTGGTACCAGTCTTATTATTGTTATGCTCTTGTTCGGAAAAGGTACCGAAAAATTCTCCACAATAATCTTCTACGTTATTAAAATTAGAATCAATATTTCTGTCGAACACAAACTGGTTTAGGGAGGCCCAATGGGATTTAGATCCGGATGGTATAGAGGGAATCTCATTTTCACTGCATGAACTTTTACTAGTCTTTGCCCTTTCGACACAGGCCTTCGGTGCCCTTCGTTACTGTTATCACTCCAAGATTTTTCGTGAGTGTGAGAAGAATGACTCTCTCATTCGTATAAATTATTAGACGGTTTTCTTTTTTGCTGTACTATAGTAGGTACCCTCCTCTTCAGTATTGACTTTTCCAAACAAGTCATACATGTAGGACCCGATAATAGGCGCATATCTATGTACCTATCTCTTTCACAAGACCTTCAATTAATCTTGAAACTGGGTTACCAAAACCTTGTTCATTTCAATGCTGCCTTGCTCCCTATTACGTAAAAACATCCAGCAACGTGCCAGCAGCGTTCGATCTAGTTGGCATCCTTTTGAACATGATCCTAACTGGCATGAAAACTTCAATAAGCATTAGCTGCCAAAGGTCTTAATTTGTTTCTTCCGATTCAGAAAATATGTCGTCTCCGCGATATTTATACCTTCTATGCTTCCCAAATAAGCCTAAGCGTAGAATACATTGTTCCCACATCTACTGGTATTCTTGATTCCATCCAAGAGACTCATTAATAACCTAATTCCTACAAGAAAACTTTCCTTTTGACTCATTACCTCATTGATGATGTACCTCTTTTCCATAAATATTTTTACGGATTTTGCTTAGAAAAACTAGCCTTCATTGACACAATCCCATTTCTCACATTCATTCATCGCCAGATTATTGAAAAAAATTGCTTGCAGAGGTTTTCCCTTTCCCCCTGATCTCCAATCCTTTAAATCCGGCATCAATAAATTACATTTATTTTCCCTTGAGAACAGACACTTAGGCTTGAATTCTACATGGGCAATCACAGATAAAAAAAAATTAACCAAATCTGAACCATTCCGTAGACGTAAAATACCTCAACCAACAGAAACAAAGTGATATACACATGTCTTGCTTGTATACTATCTGTTTGCTTCGCATTTTCACAAATTCGACACATTTCTAACCGGAATAACCACCAAAACCCGCATATATGTATAAATTTTGTAACCCTTCCTCTTGCCCCTCAATTTTCCATTACTATAATCTCCCCATATTAATTACTAAAAGACGTTATCTTGGCTGCGTTATCTCTTCTATGTGTAATTCCACCCCTATAGTTACCGTACTGTGGCGAAATTTGGGTAGAGCACTTAACGTATATGGAAATTGTTTTTGAATTTTTTCATACAGTTATAGTCACATTTATAGAAAACCCCATATAGTAAATGGATATAAAAAAAAATCGGTCAAGTGCAAGCTATACTTGCACAATTAGTGTTCCGTGCCATCAGTCCCAGATGAAAAACGTGTAAGGACGAAAGTTGTTCTTTTGTGATAAATATTTTTTGTCGAAAAACTTTTTCTCTAAAACCAATGGTTCAGCAGTTACAAGGAAATAAACAATTAAATTGTTTATAACAATTGATCGCGCCAGAATTTTTCAATCTTGATAATTTTGGTTCAATCTACACCTAATTCTCAATGTTCATGATTTTTTTCAGATTTTTCTGAGCGATCATTTTGATGATAAAGGTGGGGGACAGCAATTTTTAAGCGTTTTTCCCGAAAAATGTTTTAAAAAATGCATAAAAAAATACATCATATGTATTGTTCAATTCGTGTTCCAATAAGCTTTCATTTGACACCCTAGACCAAGATTCAAAATTCACCTTTTTATACTTAACGTCTATAATTGAGCCTCCCTCCACACTCTATCCCTGTGCTTAATTTCAAATTTTTACGGCGAATAGTTTCAATAGTATCCATATCCAACTTCATTTTAGAGTTATTTGAAAACGTGTAGTATAGCTCAGTTTCAGCCGGTGACATTTCTTACAGAAACAAAAATTTGGGCATTTCTGGCAACATTTCTTGTAAAATAGCTATTTACCTCACAAGTGCGGGAAGTGATGCAGAATATACTATTGCTTTAATTATGTTGCACATTAAGTTTGATACTTTTGATACCTAATAAGGAAGAGTGTGGAAAAAACACCCTTTTTTTGGGTCATAACTTCAACTAGTAAGTTTCCTTTTGTTAATTTAACTGAGTTCGAAAATCAATTTTAGAAAAATGTATTTTCAAAGAATGTGTTTTACAAAAATTGTATTTAAAAAAAAATATTTTCAACAAATTGTTTTTGCAAACCTTTTTTGAATAGATCCCGCCAGCGGGGCATTTAAAGCCCATATGCGCAAGAACAATAAATAATAATTAGTTTAAATATTATAGGTTATAGTTATTATTTTTGTCCCTATGAAATGCTAGAATGTACATTGAATAAAGTTAATTATTATTTTTTCAATTAATTATGTGTTAAATTAATTTTCATTAAAATAATATATTCATTCATCATCACTTTATTGTAACTGATTTTAATATGTTTATTTTAATCTACCGAAAAGTTTTCAGTAATTATAAAATTAACGAACCAGATTATCAATTAATGCTTTTGGGATAATATTTTATTCCTCAGCAACATAATTTTGATTAAATTTTGATTTACATACTAATGATTTGTCAACATATTTTAATTTAATTTTCTACAGTGACGGTCAGACCGGTGCAAAGTGTCCCCCAAATGAAAAAAAAAATTTTTTTTACTATAAAAAGTTGTATTGGTTGATGGGGAGAAATGTCTACTTACAATAAATTAATATTATAAGCAAGTTTCAAAACCAGTATGGACCTGTGGTACAGCTTTGTGGAAGTACCAAAAAAGCAACATCCAGATTATCCAACGGTACCAGAATAAAGAAGGAATATCGCTAATGCATACATACAAACGTATGTTTACCAATTGACAACTCGTATTCAGTAACCTGTTTTTCAAGCTTCTAATGTCGCAAAAGTTTAGAGATAATAAAAAAAGCTTTATATAATCCTTTGGAACATTAGTGTAATAGGAATTCTTACATGAGTACTTAACTCTGCCAAAGGAAGAAGCTGCTATGACTGCAGCCATGTTAGATAAAATACAGAGACAGTAAGAAGTGGGTATGGGTGGCAAACTACAAAATGAATTTTTCCGACAAGCAGAAAAAATATGATAAAAATATAAATTACATTGAATGTTCTGGAATTAAAATCATCTAAATAGTTACACCTAGCACGAAATATGTAATATGATTAAGAAAATGGTACTTCGCAAACTACAATATCTGATTTATCTATTTACATCTACAATAAAAAAAGTTTAATAAAAATCATTCTTTATGACACAAAGACCAACAAAACAGAAATGGCCAAATTCACTATTGTCAACTTTCATCATTTATTTATTATTACGAAACTATGTTCACTTAAATAATCCATATACTAAATAAATAAATTATTAATATTAGTCTAGTCTTCGGAACATATTGGTATTGGAAATACATTTGGCTCTGCATTATTTTTGAATGCTGAAAGTATATTTTGCTGATAGACTTGCTGATCAAGACTCTTATATAACTGCAAACTATGTTTTAGAACAAACTAAATGTAGAATTTAAAATATGAAAATACCTGGAAAAATGTTTGTTTACTAAACTATGTAACAGAATACCATGTTTCAAGACATGTATTGATAATTGGCTATATTTTTCTTTAATTCAAAAGAACACTTACCTGGAAAAGTAATAAAGCCCTAATTTGCTTTTCTAAGCCGATGAAAGGTGATTAAAATCACACATAAAATAATGTTCATCTTTTCACGAAAATATAAAATGGCTGACGGACAAGACAAAGTCCAGACAACCGAGAATAAAATAACCTGATTGGTCTAATTTTGACGTATCTGTCGTTTGTCGAATGGAAGCAGCGCCTCTATGGCAAGATCGGTAAATAAATGTGACAAGTGGCAGCTGCGATAATCCGTATTTAAAGTTTCAGGGCCCTGTTTAGTTAGAACTAATTTCCTCGCTGATCGAACTAATTCTTTATCAGATTGTAATATTCTTAAAACTCACAGTAGAGTTGTTTCGAAAAAAAAATTATATTGGAAAAAGAATTGCATATCCTTATTAGGAAAAAATCAGTGCAGGTTAGTGCAGTTTCCTGCAACACAAAAGGAGAACTGTTATTGTGTCTAAAATATATTGTTTGGGTCATAATGCTGGCTATTTTTTATATAGATACTGGATTTTAATAGCTTCACAACGAAGGGTATGGAGTAAATTATGTTTTTTAAGTTTTGTTAAAATGTTGGTGTTTATTTTTATATAAAGAGAAATTTATTTCCAAATCAAATATTTAGGAACTCCATTATCGCCCCTAAAAGAGGTCTTGATTACACAGGCGTAAATAACATTTAATAGGATTTTGCACGGTTTATAAAACAACCATATAATTTCATATATAGCAAACCCTAAGTAAATGCGTATAATTAATAAATACCCCCATCTGCCTTATCCGGAAGTTTAAATACAACTAACCGATACAATTTGTTTGGTCAGGCTTCATTTCGTTCAGGATCCCATTTAGAAGTATTTTAAATGTCAATAAACGTCATATATCTCTATTAAAATAACATCTTCATTATAGGCAGAGGATGAAATTACACGTATTTATTTAACAACCCTTTTTTCTTTAATAATGCTGATGTCAAGTTAATACAGATGTATAGGGGTTAGTTTAATTACTGATGAATATACCAGGGTTCTATTATATGTTATGAATAGTTAGTTAGACCTAGGTTAGGGGGGGGGGGGGCTGAGGAATATTATATCGAGGCTATGTAACATGCAAATTCTTAGTGACTGTTGGCTCGAAAAACACCTTTGTCGAATATACCAAGCATTTTTAGTTAGTGTTCCGTGAAACGGAATACTTATGGAATCCCTTCGGTGTCCGCCCATGTGTCTGTCACAGGCGATTTTCTCTGAAAGTATTTGACGTAAAAATTTGAAATTTAGCACAGACATAGTGTGGTGGCCCAAATATAGACGTGAAGTATAAAAAGTTGAATTTTGATTCTTGGAGTTAATTTCGGGGGGTAAATCGGGAATTGGAAAAAATATTCAAGGGTATCGTGTAGGGTGTCGAATGATCAATAAGCTTATTGAAGCGCAAATTCAACAATATATATTATGCATTTTTTATTAGTTTTTTTTTAGGAAAAAACACTTTAAAATTGCTGTCCCCCACCCTAATCAAGAAAAGGATCGTTGAGAAAAATCTGAAAAAATTATGAACATTAAGAATTAGGGGTAGATTGCGGGAAAATTAACATAAAGTTGAATCTTGAGTCTGGGGATTAATTTCGGGGGGTACATAGGGCAATGATTTTTTTTTGTAAGGGCATCGTGTATGGTGTCAAATGAAAGCTTATTGAAGCACAAATTCAACCAATTTTATTGCATTTTTTTAAACATTTTTCTGGAAAAACGCTTAAAAATTGCTGTCCCCCACCCTTATCACCATAAGGATCGTTCGGAAAAATGTAAAAAAACTATGAACATTGAGAAATAGGTGTGGATTGAGCGAAAATTTTCAGGATTGAAAAATTCTAGCGCGGTCAATTGTTATAAACAATTTAATTGTTTATTCCCTTATAACTGCTGAACCCTTGGTTTTGGAGAAAAAGTTTTTCGAGAAAAAATATTTCTCACAATACCGATGTAAGAAACAACTTTTTTCCTTCCACATTTTTTAAAATTTTTAATTTGGCCCCGTCAGCTCCGCAAATACGCGATGTGATACGGCGTTAGTGCCGTCGGCGGCGGGTAGCGCGGCTGATGGACGGAGATCGGGCGGCCGAGGTTGGCTCAGGTTAAGTGGAGGTTGATGGCACGAAATACGAATTGTGCAAGTATAACTTGCATTTAACGGATTTTTTGAAAGCGTTATATTAGGCCCTGTTCTATTAGAAGTATGTATTTGAAACGTGACATAGGCAAATTTCAGAGTCTTAAGATTATGTTAATTTGCCAACTATCCAAAAATTACCTGAAAAATGTATTTATTTTTTTAAATCATAATGTTTCACGCGCCTTGTATTATTGTTTGGGTTTGATTCTTCTTTCATTCTAATTTCATTAATTATTTCTTCCTTTTAGCACAGTGGTCCGCTCTAAGTCCATTAATCCCTGCACAGGACTTTTCTCTTGACGTCTTAATGCTTTAATGCTCCAGAATATACTCGCCAAACTAAAATCTCGCAATGCGATTTGGGGACAATGGTTTCTATTATTTTCCCCTTATCGAACGTGGGGTGCGTGTACAGTCCATGTGCGAACTTTTAATGTGTTTCCTATCGTAAAAGGGGTCCAAATCGATATATTACTTATAAGAAGGAAACTTTATCAATACGGTATACGACAGGATAAAGTGTAGTTTTGTGTACCCTATTACCGAAAAGACTAAAACGGCGTTTTTCTCTTACTTTTTAATATTGAGTTTATCTTCATGAATTTGTTGCTAACAATTACGAGTCGTGGTAGGGGCGAAATGTAAAAAAATACATTACTTTACAAAAAATACTACTTCTTAAAAAATGCATTTTCGTTTTTGATAAAAAGCACTTTTTAACCCCCCGTATTTCCTTGATTTTACCTATGTTTACCAAGTACTGGTGACAGTCGTATTCATAGTTCTCCAGGCCAATCGCCAGCGACTTCTCAACGACGCTTCGCCAGCGACTTCTCAACGGCGCGGCGCGCCGCTTCGCCAGCGACGCACTGTTGATGCGTGTATTATAATGAGCGATGCTCCGTCTATGAAATGCATTACCGGAATATCCGGCGGGATAAGAGTTGGCGAATCTCTCATAGATATATTTTCTCTATGGAATCTCCGAAGGATGACTATGGATACGGAGACATTCCCTGACGTTTTTAACTTTTTTGTCACAACAAAAATATTTAAAAGATGTCCATTTACGCTGTTAACGAACGAATTGAAATAGTTTCAAACTGCATAAAAACGATGTATTATCGAGATCATAACAGCGATGAAATTTAACGAAAAAAAAGGATCGGCATTTTTAATTTACAACCTGTCAAATCCTTTGATAATGGCATTTACCAGTAAGTGTCAATAATAACTTAATAGATAGACAAAATTTTGTTTTATTATAAAACATATCCAATTTTTTAATATTTTGCTCAGTTTTATCAACACAAACGTTATCGTAGCGTGGACACAATACCCTGAACTATATTTGTTTAAGATTTTAGCTTCAGATCTTTAATAAAACAAGGCCTAACACGGGGTCGAAATTTTCCCGCGTAAAATCCTATGGCCCGCGGTAAAAAAAATTTACTGTATATAAGACCAACCAAAATACAATTAAAATTATACATTAGGAGGAAACGGTAATATCAGATTTCATTTTCATTACCTAAATCTAGAATTTTATTAATGGCGAAACAATAAAATGACCTTTCTTTCATCACCGATGATTCTTACCATTACCAACATTAACAACCAACACTAAAGACGTTCACTTGCTAATGAGTTGACATTTCCGGAAATCCGTTTAAAGAGGACACCTTCACGCTTCTGAGTAAGTTAACGCCACTTATGGCACGTGCTAAGCACGTTGGTAATCAGTCTTGCGTGGAAACGATTTCTTTAAGTGGTTTGCTCGAAATATGTTTGATGGCCTACTTTATGTTGGTTTTAGGAAATTAGCGGCATCCTTTGATTTTTTTGTAGTCATCATCACGGTGGCCAGCAATTTTTTTTACTTAAGAGTACATATGAAAATTTTCTTTCTTTCCTAAACTAATTAAAAGAGTTTTAAATATATTCATCCAATAAGTGATCTTGTAATATTACAGTTCATCAAGGATATAAACGTTTCTGGCTATTGGTACCTACAAGCGTTCCTCAGAAAAATCACAAATTTTAAATTACTTTTTTATTTTTCTTCTTGAACTTTTTAATCCTGGGACTGGGTGAACACAACTCTCCATTCTTGGCGATTTTGTTATAAATCCTTCGTTTCCCTATAGTCAACCTTACCTATATATCCTTTGCTGTGTAATTTAAATAACTGACCTAGACCACCATGAGCCCACCAGCAATCAATTATGTGTCCGATCATCTTGCCTCTTTTTTCTTGTAACTGTAAATGATCTTTTTCCCCGACTCGATTCAGGACTAGCTTATTTGTGACCCTGTCTAGTTCACTGACATTCGTGATTCGTCTAAAGCACCGTATCGCGAATGCTCCTACGTGTTGTTTTTCTTCATTCCCTAGTGCGCAACCTTTACACCTGCAAAAGCCAACGCCACACACATTCTCTTTTAAGAAACGCTTCCTACTTCCTATCTACAAGTTGCCTTTTTTCTATAAAAGCTTTCTTTGCTTGAATTATTCAGATTTTTACATGCCGTTTGCTGCAATTGCTTGTTATAATATTGCCCAGGCAGCTGAAACTTCCTCTAGTCTGTTTTTTCCGAATCTGAGCGATTTTTTCTATTGCCTGTTTTCTCATTTTATGACCCTAGTCTTCTTATTATTTATCTTCAATTTGTTCTGTATTTGGGATAGCATGTTCTGGGACTTTCTCTTGTTTTCAGCTTAAACAGATATGTCGTCTGCAAATCTTTTAGTACTGATGTATTGTGTTTTGTGTTTGGTCCAATAATGTACTGATTTCTAGAAATAGATAAAAATAGACGTACACTTAATATTAAGAGTTAAACAATAAAGTAAACACAAGATTCAAAACAGCTGAAGACACACACTGATAAGCCATAGTTACAAAATGACGAAGTAGATATAGGAAAGCACTTCCAAACTGAATTTTTAAATTATTTAAAAATTGTGACAGAATTGGAGAAATAGACAAGAAACTCTATGAAGTGGCCACGCACCATGCATCATCGCCTTGACTAGTGATTCCGTGTTTAACTATCTGAAATATTTGGTAATTTTTCATATCAAAAAATAATGACAGAAGAGTAACAATTGCCTGTTAACGGATTAACCGAAACTTTCCTTATCACTAAAGATACAGTCACAAATTGCTAATGCAAGTGCGCTCTTGCACTTACCTTAAGTTCCTTTTAAGTTTGATACAGAATCATGATAGATTATTTCGTTGAGAAACAAAGTTCTCGGTATATAAGCACTAATATAACTTTAACTGATAAAGCAATCCGATGACGAGCTTTCCGTTGATAGGCCATCTGCCGTCGCTCTCGAGGTAATTTAATTGAAGTTCGATGGTATAATCGGGAAATGGGAAAATAAACCTAATTATGTATATTTGTTTGATCTCGTATTTCTTGGATAATTTCCTTTGGAATGTGCTGTATTTTTTAACGATGGGTCACGTTCGATAGGGCGATACTATACCAGGGTGAATCAATGCGTGTTTTCTGTTCCAGGGTTTAAACACCCTGTGGAGAACTTGGGGCGGTCATTTTTTATGCTAGTAATTTCTTCCTTATATTTCTAACATTTTGTTTTCAAATCATTATGTTATCCCCATTTTTAGAAGAGATGCGATTTTCTAAACACAACAAACACAACAAACAACAAACACAAGTTTATCCTTACCCGCGGTGAGTTTCACTTATGTTCCGTTTTTTTTTGGGATTTTAATTAATTAGAGTACAAGAATGCGTCTATCTTTTTTCTTTGTCTAAAACCTTGGCAAAATCAAAGAATTTACGGCCAGATTCACAATTGCTAAGACAGTTTAAATTGACAAACCCAAGAATAAAAAAAAATTGTATTCTGTGAATTTATTTTTGGGTTTCGTTCGCAAATTTAAAAAATAAAAAAGAAATTCAACTATACAGCTTTCACAATAATAGAACTAAATTCATGTTAGCAACAAACTACCAAGTGAAAATTATTGTGAACCAAACAAGTTGCAGAAATAATAATAAAACAACTCATAAGTTTTGAATAGCGACTTGTTAACAATGACAGGACAAAAACTTGTCAGAACCTAACTGATCAACTAGACGATCTAGATTTAAACTTTGGAAGCCGGATTCTCCAATGATAGACCAGCCTAATTTGACAACCAATAGTTTTAAACTGATAAGTGTCAGAATAAGAAAACTACGTTTTATACTTTGAATTTGTTTCTATGTTACACTTGATTCGTTGACAGTTGAAATTTGTGTAATGTAGTTAATATCAGATGCTGAATTGCTTTTGTAGCACAATTATCAAGGTTAACTAGACATTAATATTTCCTAAACTTAAACCACACATATTATTTGCCATACCTTATATTTTAAATAAGGAAATTCCCATATAACCTTCTAACATTGTGCGCAAACAGTCGCGTGTTACTGCACACTTTCGTCAGATTACGAACTACCAAATTCACAGCGACGCGATAGAAAAATATAATTAACAAGTGAGCGTGCTAGTGATGTAAACTTTCATTACTTTTGAATACTTGTACCGTTTAGTTTCTTTTAGTATCAATACCCGTTACTCGATACTTTCGGTACTTTTACTTTTCAGTATATTGATTACTCTTTTATTGTTTTTTATTCACAAATAAGAAAGATTATTATTCAGGGATATTTACTAAAATATTTAGTATATAAAAGGTAATGGTTTGGTAATAGTTTTCGTCGGTAGTCGGTAAATAATAATTAAAACATAACAGTAAATAAACACTGTAAACAGAGATTTTATTTTTGAATATCTATAAACATTAAACATAAACAAAACTTGTTTCATATTCATAAGTCATAACAAAATGAAACAAAAAAAATATAATTTAATCTGACATAACAAAAAACGTTTAACTGAAAATTAGAAATGAAGAGTATTTTAAAATTTTAAAACCTTAAGTATAAAAATACATCTAAGGAATAGTTACAAAAGTAACGGGTATTTCGAAGAATAGGGAATCGGTTCTTTGAGTATTGGGCAAATACCCGTTACTTTGTAACGGGCAGGTACTCTTTTTACATCACTAGAGCGTGAACACCACACAAGCAAAGCTAAACTATTAAACTATGTAACAAAAATAAGAAGCAACATACGACAACTAAAATTTCCATAACACCATTACTAGTGGATACAGCATGGCATTCCTGCCAATATATTTTGATAATACAACTGTTCGCCTGCTATCGGGACAACGCATACAGGATGAAAAAGGGGAACATCCACGAAATAGAGTTATTGGGATTAGAATAATTGATATTCCCGGGCAGATGATGTTATTCCTGCGAGCCGAGCGCTTTGGATGCGATGAATTGCATTATTCTGTACCGGGTCTACACGGGATATGTTGCCCTAAATTCTAACAAAGTGATAAAGATTTGTATTAAGTCATAAACCAACGGAAAAAATAACGTAATAACGGTGATTGCTCCAAAAGTAAATCATGCAATTCCCTTGTTTAAAAAACATTAAATTGATCAAATTATAAACAATGATTTGAATGTTAAGATGCTAAAATATGTGAGATGTACTTATTGTTTTTTACTTTAAATATCTTTTCTAAACCGCAAAATGTGAGTTTTTGCCTCACAATCAATGGAAGAAGAAATAGTTTAAACAATTTTTTTAATATTCCCTTCCTAAAAAACAACCAAAATTTTGACTACGGGTGGCAGTTTTTAAAAATTATAAATGATTTTTCCTTTGCAATCGAATTTCTATCCTTAGATAATAATATCAGTACCGTGTCATCATGCGAAATTTGTAAAATGCGGGGGTAACATAAAGGCAGCATCGCGTTATCAGATTAAACCGCGTTTTATACTGTTTAATCCTTGGTATGCTGCAGGTGAGTGCGGTAAGGTAAAGTTAATTATGCCTTTTTGCACAAAACCAGTCTGTTTTGCTCACCATTACCCGCTACCACGTCAGTTTCGTGCTCAGTAATAATTATGACTCTTTATATATTGAACAGTGTTTCTCAGGTAATTAAAAGTAACTGTGATCTTTGCCTTAGAGAACAACTTTATGTAGTGTATTGTGTTTTAGTTTCTTATGTCTATTTAAGATAAACATGTCAGTTTCGTGATCGTCAGTTTTATGGCCTCCAGTTGCGTGTCAAATTATAGTCACAGACGATTTGTAGTTGACTGGTTCTCATAACAAAAGATAATTTGGCATTTACCGTGTTGGTTAAGTGGATTCTTTTTATTATTTTCACATTTATTGCATAAAAATGACTAATCTTGGTGGAAATGATGATGTCTGAACGTTTTTGAAGCGTTATGTATTTATGGAGACATGGATTTTTTTTATGTTTTATACAAATTCATGTACCTACGTATTGGCGAAAAGTCCATAAACACATTTCGAAATTTTTGGATTAACAAATCAGGACATTTATTTTATTTTACTGAAATATAAGATATTATTTATTAACAAAAATGGAAAAGTAGATACAATTTTAAACAATTAATTGACGGATACATACAGTCGCAGCACCTAATCGATGGAATGACAGTATTATTTACAGAAAAATAATTTGTCAACTGATCACTAAGTTAGTTCGTGTTTAAATATCTTTGATCAAGTTCCTGAATTACAAAGTTGTTCAGGTTTAAAAAAGAATCATCTTAATTTTGTTTAGCTTATAAATATGTGTTTAATAGCAACATAACAACAACCTGCATAGCTTTAAAAGTATATTGCACATTTGCACCCTTCTTAATAGAGACACGCGTATTTTGCAGCAATCAAAAACCCACATCAGCTTAAAAACCCTAAATGAATATAAAACGCACTCAAGCAAAAATAAAGTTCCCTCGAATTACTTACAGACATGTAACTTTAGTAGTAACTCCCAAACACAACTCCATGCAGACAACTCCTTGTGCACACTCGAATACAAAGTACAAAAAGAAGTTGAAAACATTATAACATTGAAGTGGTTAGTTCGCGACTCCTCTTTACTGAAATACAGAGAGAAATAAATATTTTTTACCATCGCTTGAGAGAAAAAGTTCACAAAAAAGTTATACAGTCTGTCAGCCCCCATTTGGAAGTTCGGAATAAGTTGTATTCGAGGCAGGTCTCGTTGTATTGACATAGTCCCAGTTTTAGTAATTAGATGGCCTTGTTGAATTAGCTAGCTCGAATTATTATGTTTGGTTAAGTTCAGCAGCGTCCTTAATTCAGTGTTAAACTATTAAAGCTTCAGATTAGAGCCAGCTGGTAATTCTATAGGAAAAAAATTGGTAGTTAAACTCTTTTTGCAACCAAATGTATATTTAATCGTTGTAGTTCAGAACAATGATATCCAAGCGTCATATTTTATGCAAAAGCAAATCTGATATAAAAATAAAAGAAAAACTGTAGATGACGTTTTAGTGATTTTAACTAATTTCTGCCTCTGAAAGAATAAAATTCTCTTTTAATCCCATATTGCATCCCACAATTTGAAAGTCTTCCAACATTTTGTTAAAAATCTGGACGTGAAGGGTCAACACAAATGTCGTTTTCGTTTTTGGGGGTTGGAATAACTAAATATCGGCTGTTATTTTTCAAACATGTAAATCACTGCACTGTAGACCTGTGAAATCGTCCAAAGGTTTTCCTTTATAATTAAATATGGACCACACACTCACACACAATGCAGAACTATAACAAGGATACCTTATTTTAATTTTGAGCTATATTCCAAACTTATTTTCCAGCATCATCTTTATGAACTATTAAGAGCAACCCAGGTGGTTAAAAGAAATGTGATAAAAAAATTTAATATTACATTTTTTTGCTCGATATTTAACCGAAATTAAACGTTTTTACGGGACATAATAATAAAATCCATTTTCCATCTTACCTTTATCGTCAATGTCGTATATTTTTCTGAAATATTACCTCCATGGATTAAGCTTAGAATAAACTATAAAAGGGCAATAATGTTTACGACGCCACTGGCTCGTTGACGGTAATAAAACAGGGAAAGAAATGAAATCTTCTTATAATCAAGGACAAGTATCTGCGAAAATTACACAAAAGCCTTTTCAGCAACGAGAAAGATTCAAATTAAATTCAAAATAACGAATTTAATTATGGATAAATTAATTACTGCAATATTTTTTCCCTTTTATCTTTTTGCTCGTTTTTCGTTTTCCCCTTTAGTATGGTGAATTTAAATAGTCTTTTTTATATAAGTATATTTTAAAATAAAGCAATTGAAATGCTTTGTAAAAGGTTTACTAATTATTTAAAACGATCACGAAGAAGGAAGTGAAATAATTAAAGCAAACAAATAATGTTGATAATTCGAATTGTACTGTGTATAATAGTCGCTCGGCTTGACGTAACTGACAACGGTCAAGTGGTGGGAGGGACGGGGAGGGGGGGGGGTAGGAAAAACCTCTGCGAACAATAAATTTTATAATCTAGACGAGGATTTTCATGCGTTTATATTAAGTTTAGCATAAAAATGAACCCCTTAGTATTGGAAATTACATAAAGTAACCCTTTCCGCGACATCTTTAGGATTTCATTACTTCTGTAATATAACACGGAATATGCATGTACTAATCCAAATAAATCTGAAATGTTTTTTTTATATTCGCTACATCAATTAAATGTTTATGGCGGTTGCTGTTATCCATTTATTGTGGTCTTTATTAACAAAAGAAAAAGATTTTCGAGCGAATTTCGAAACTTGTAAAATGTGACCCCATTGGCTGTGCCGTCAAAAATGTTTTTATGACTCATAATGAGTACATGGAAAATTTCAGTGTTGAAGGGTCATCGAAAAATAAATAAAAATTGCATTTAATGCGTAACTCGTCCAATGAGATATCCCTGGCCCTGCACTTAAAGTAGGTAGAAGGTTCCTAAAATCTTATTCAAGTACCTAATGTAGGTATATTTCAAGCCGAAATCGGTCTGAAGACAAATCACGAGTTCGGAAGCGAACTAAAACGGACGAAAATAGGGCAGTTGGTGTTTTAGGAGGGGTAGTTATTGGCCCGCATTTAGGTACCAGAAGGCTTGATAGAGATGCTAGAATGAGTCAAAAATTAGTTGTGACCATATTGCACTTGTACAGTTTTCATCCATACCGGCCACATTATACTTCACCAAGAGCTATATGGGCAAGACTTTGAAAATCGCGTTACATTTTGCAATTGGGTCACAAGACAAATGCAAGAAAATAACCGGTTCCTAATGAATGTTATTTTTTTCTGACGAAGCTACTTTCCTAATTGTAGGCAGGTAGGATGTTAAGTTATCCCTTATCCGTAGAAATTTAATTTCTTTTTTTTTTTTGTTTTGCGATTTTCTTTAAGTAAATAGACAAAATATGCACTACTGGGCGTCGGAAAATCCAGCCACTGCTATTGATGCACATCACCAAACATTTAAGTGGTACAGTGCTTACCTCCTCCAGAACACTAAAGAACATCTCACCGGAGACATTAAATCTTCTTCTTGCAAGGCCAGGACATTCACACGAAAAATATTGAATACTCTCTACCTCGTCTTCTTCTCTGCAGCTTCTGCAGAAATCGTTTGCTGGCATTTTCATACGTTCTCCGTGACTACCGAACATGCAATGTCAGGTCATCCGACTGTGTTTCAACAACGCTGCAGTTTTATTATATTTGTATAAGGGCCATAGTTGCTTAGAGATGCTACAGACTGTTAATTCTGTCCATTTGGTCTGAGCAAGTTGGGGGGCTTTTTGATCGATTTCGTCTCTAATTATTTCCAGTGGTCTGGTCAGAGTGTTCTCCGCTATGGTGACTATCATTTTTTAACAAACCTGTCGGTTAAGCCATGTACCAATTTTGTCCCTTCCAATTTTGAAACGGCAAAAAGTAAAAATCAGTTTAGAACCGTAAGGAAACTATTGCATTCCTAACCTTAAACTAAAAATATAATAGCTGATGATAGCATTAATGGTATCTAGGAGCTCGAAGGCGACTAACACATGCTTACGGCAGTAAGAAGTCATATAATCTAATAAAAGTTTCAAAATATCCGAACCCAGAAAAATATGTTCAAATACAAGATTGGCCAAGCAACCACACATGGCCCGGAATTCACACGGGGCGTCCATCCAATCGAGACGACAAAAGCAGATAGTTGTTATGCCCACACTGTCAAATGCGAAGCCCATCGGCTATGGAATTTAACATATTTCGCCACGTTTAATAATAAAGTACTAATATACATGTTTATAATAGATATTTATTTTGAGAGAGCGGGGAATATACCAACTTCCAGTTTCCTTTCCAAAATCATTAAACCATTAATCTTACTTTATGGAGGTATCCATTTCTCTTCAAAGAAACCTAAAATAATAAGAACAACATTTGAACAAACACGAAGTGTAGTAAAAAAAATCACAAAAGCTTGTCGACTGAAATCTAATACGAGCTTGTAAAATTGGGCTATCTTAAAAAGAAACCACTAAAATAAATAATATATCGAGTTTCAAAGTTGCACGCTGTGGCATTAAAAGGAAAAAGGCCCCTTTTAAAAGAAGTGTGATCGTTGGAAGGCTTGGTTTCTATGAGTTTAAAGTATTTGAAGTTATTGAAGTGCATGGTGTAATCAAGTTGACCTGGATTCTGTGAAAAGAACCGTTTTAAGCCAGGATGCATCTTTAAAATGTAGTTAGTAAAAATAATTACGAAAAGTTAAGTATTATTTTAAGTTAATATCATAAAAGTGATAGCGTTGAGTAAAGCAGTTACGGTTATGTAATTTTTGCCATATTTTAGACATTATTCATAGATTAAATCACGAAATCTTTGAACTTTACCCAGTAAATTCCGCGTGGGTGGTTATTCGAAAACTTTTGCTTTAAAATGCTCGAGACTTAATAATTTGACGATGAAAGCCCGAGACTAACGGTCGAGGGCTTTTATCGCAAATTATTATGTCGGAAGCATTTTGTTAAAAGCAAAAGTTTTTAGAAAAATATACCTACCTGAAATTCACGTGGTTAAACTTAAAGCTCGTGGTTTATATTAAGATTATTGACTGATTTTATTTTTATGTGTTCTTTCTGCGGTAGTTGGTGTTATAATTTGGATATTTTTATCAATTTCTGATAATACAAGTTGCCCAAACCGCGCCATTATCTATTTGTTCAGTTTGTTGTAATTGCCGTATCACATGGCAGCCTTAAAATTTCTTAACATTTTTTGTAAGACCCTGTATGTCTACTTTGTCTTCTGCTTCTGATTATTACAGTGTTTTCTACTCCATATTATGAAATTGTGATAAAAATGTATTTAAAAGTCTTTTATTTGTAACTGTACATACATTATCTTGAAAAATGCAAGCGGGTAACTTGCACAATTGGATTTTATGGACTAATCCTAAAGGAAACGAAAAAATGCCTTTTTCAGGTCTGCTCAGTTCTTCATTTCACCTTTTTCGTAAGCAATTCATATTTTTCTTTAACGTGTATTTATACACCAGCTTTTCTTAGTTATAAGTAGTTTGATATCTCGATTTTAAATTGAAGTAACTCTGCTCCAAGGACCAACTTTTCGCTATCCTTTAAGAATAGATTTATCCTGTGGGGTGAATATATTTTACTTTCAATGAACATTCCGCGATGAAATACTGCACTTCTAGAAAGATAATAAATTTTCAATATTGGTGGTTGAATTGAATTTTCTTTTTTTCTGTAATTCTTTATTTTTCTCAGTTAAATATCAATCAAATATCAATCAATTTTTATCAATAAAATATTTTATCACGTTTTTTGGTGGAAAAGTTTATTTTTAGAGATATAGTAATTTAATAATTAGAAAAGTATATGAGTAAAAGCAATAAAAAAATTCAAAAAATATTTTTGAATGTCATTTTAAACCATCGTTCAAAACAAATAAAATATCAAAGCAAATAAACATGAACGAAAAGAGCAACAAGATTTAACTACATTATAAATATTTGCTTTTTCTGTTTTTCAAAGGATATCGGTTTGAAAATTGTTTTACTATATTATTTTGTATTTTAAAAATAAAAGCCTTTAAAATTTTACGATCAATTTTAGCATATAAACGAGGCGGCAATATTAAATATAAAAAAGTAATACATATATTTTACCAATTAAATTTGTTTTTGCATTATTTTGTTTTTGTATGCGTTTGTAAATAAAAAAAATTTTAAAAACATAAAACCATTGTTATAGCTCTAATTAATTATCGTAGTGAAATGGACAAAACATTAATATATCGATTGTTTGTTTTAAATAATAGCTGTTGCATACGAGTTGAATATCATCTTTTTCAATTCGAAGTTACTTGGCTTAAGGAAGAACTATAAATTTTATTTCGTTAATCATATGTATTATCTATCTTCTAAATCACAGGTGTTTTTATAAATCAGAAACAATTAGGTATTAAACAGTCACTTTTATTTACATACATGTGACGTCACAACGAACATGATAACGTTTTTCGAGTTTCGAATTGTATGTGAAAATTTGTAAAAGAACATCTAGATATGATAAAAACCTAAATAGGTCATGCATATTTAATTTATGTAAAGAACACAAAAAACATATTTGAAATTTGTTTGGATTACATGCTTTCCTGCGAAAAAACTCAAAAGCAAATTTGTAGAACAAAACATATTTGCCTTGTTCTTACATTTGTCAATTTTAACCCATGACTGTCAAATAGGCTGACCTTAGCAATAGTGAATGAAGTAATTTTTTTTTTTTAGATTTATGAATACTCGTTTATTGACTGGATAAAAGCCATCTTTAAAAGCAAAATGGAAATGAGTTAATTTGTTTCAAAAATTTTATAGCCCATATATTCATATTATAAAATCAATTTTTACGTTCACGTCAAAAAATGCTGTCCAGTGATTCACTAAAAATTTTATAGTTTCCATTTAATAACAAAACTTTTGCCCTTTCATGGGCCATAACTCTTTTATAAGTCGGTGTTATTTAAAACTCTTAAATCTTTATGATTCCTGAAGTTTTCAGACTACTACTTTATTGCTCAACCATTTTAATAAAAAATAATATTGAATTTCGTTACAATTTTTGCTACTATTTATATAAATTTACTTCTATTTTTTTATTATTTATTTAATACTTTTTTACATATCATTTCTTCTCTAAATAAAAAAGAGGTATATTTATAAATTTAAGCCTTCCTATATGAAAAATTAATTTCTCTCAATCGTATCGTATTCTTCTGGTAAGCAAAGATTCTTGTAAACAATGACTTTTTCTGCAAATATTAAAAAGTACTTACATTTGTGGTATAGGCAGCATCATGGCCTCATCCCAATTTCTTTTTATTTATAGATTTATAGAATCTCTTTTTAGGAAAGCCTTGGATTTTAACCTCAATACAAAACTATTAGTTACTGACAAAAAGTTCAGCAGACATTAATATTATTCGATCAAAATTTAAAAATCTCTTTTTTAAGACCGCTTCACGAAGATGTATGTCATATATAGAACAATTATGAAATAAGTTATTGTACTTTTAATGGATTCATTTCTATTTTCTTCTATTTGCTTCAATTAGAAAAAAAAAATTAATGTTATAGAACCTTTAGCCATAATAACTTTGGTACTATACCTAAGCAAATCTAAATATAAGGGTCAAATATTTTTTCTTTAAATCTAAGGTTAAAGCGATGTGTGTCGTATATAATATAATTATGAAAACAATTTAAAATCGAATTTTAAGCACGCTACTGTCGCCCTACTTTAAATGCGGAAAATTGAGGAGTCTGTTTTCAATTTGGACTGCCGGGGAAATATATTGAAATTCAAATGTATTCATGGGATTTTAAGGAATTACTGCTGTTAGTTGCCGTTAGCTGGCATTAGCTTTCACTTTACTCCAGATATAACATGAAATTTTTATGGATCTTTATTTTATTTAAGCAAAAAAGTCGTGTCATATTTAGCTTATATTGTTTGGAAAGTAAACAGCTTTGAAAAGAAATTTAAAAAAAAATTAGCTCCTTATTACTTGCTTTTCTTAATAGGATGTAATTTTTTCGGTTTTAAGTTATAACGTTTTAAAACATTTCTCGAAGCAGCAAGCAATTTTTTATTAATTACACTTTTCCCAATTTTTCTTTTTCCAGTACTCTCCAATATAATATATCAATTTAAATCTGTTCTCAAATTTGCTGTATTTTGAAGAGGTGCCACATAAGGCATTAAATGCCATTTTAAAACGTGTCAATTTGTTTGCGCTTTCGGGTACGCAATTTCTGAATAGAAATTCTTTTTCCCTTACATTTTTTACTTAAAAAGGTATGCTTTAATAATGTCGCTCAAAGAAACTCGGCTGTCCTATTCAAAATAAAAGTAAACTGCATTTTTTATAAAATGATGAAAAATAGATTTTTATATAATTTGCAAGCCTTACACCATTTTTAAAGATAAAACAATAAAACATTTAGTAAATATTAGGTGCATTATACTGTTGTTTTTCATGACATAATTGACTAAATAACTTCTTCCCACTTTTTTTTTTGTAACCGTGGATACCATATTCTGCGCTCATAAGTGTATGGCCCGTTGTACGGTAGCAGATAATAATCCGATTTGGACCAGTTGGACCGTTTACTTCATGTACGAGTGATGTATAGAGAACCCAATTTGTATTCTACACGTATAGTCCTGAACAAAATTTTGCTGTTAAGCCAAAGTCAAATGTACCACTATCGCTTGTGGAAGGTCTGAAAATTTTTGTCTTTGTCGCTGTCATCCAAAGTGCTTTCCACATCGCTTTCAATCTTTTGATTTGATGGTTCGTTATTTGCGACAAACCTTTTGAATCTTTATATATATATATATATATATATATATATATATATATATATATATATATATATATATATATATATAATTTCTTTTTTTTTTTCTTTACTTTCATACAAGTCAGTTAAACATGAATAGTTTCAAATTTTGCAATTGGAAAGAGTGGCAGCTCGTCGATGTTTTAAAAACGCTAGATCAGAAACATAATATCCTTTAATTTTTTAATTATTTAGACTTACCACTTAAATAGCTTTTCTTTGAACATGTAAAACAGAACTAAAAAGGTAGGGGAATAAGAATTTTTATTCATAAATTGTATACACTGAAGCACAAAAAAGTTGTGACATTTTAAATTGGTTTTAATGCCGTATGTGGCGCCCTCTACAAAATACAGCAAATTTAAGAACTGATTTGCTTTTCCCATTTCAAAAACCCCCGCCTACCAAATTTTTTAAAACATATCCATAAAAAGGTACATGCATCTCTCTTATTATCAACTTTTGTACTAAGATAGGTTAGGTTAAGTCGATCTAAATTGAGCGTGGAAACCCACTGCTAACCCATTCGTTAGCAAACACCCTATCTAACCATACATTACTTCATTTTTAATCGCTGCAAAATCCATAAATATGTATGTGACATGGATACTCGTGTATTCTTATCTGTTTACATATGGACAACTATTTGGACATACCTTATTGCCTTCGCAAACACACATTACTAATCTTTACAGTGTTGTAAAAATGCCGTTTGCGAGCAACCCCCATATATATTTACCTTCGATACGAATTTTCCCTTCGAAACGTCTGATATTTTCTATCTACTATTTATTTATTTACTTTAGACATGAAGGGAATTTTGCGATGTTTTTGTATCATTTGAGTTTTAATTAATTCACAACAAAACTACGGCAATATTTAGTTAGCTGCATGTATGTATACGAATCTATATTTATGTGTTGTAAAAAAATTGGAAATTCACATATTGGCAAGTTATCCTTTGGAAGTACGACATAAAAAATATGCGAACCAGCCGACTACAAATTTTATTTGGACATAAACCGCATTAGATTTGAATGTCATAGTAAGAATAAGACCAACACAGTGAGCGGATTACTTGCTTTACATCAATGAGAAATTTCAGCTTTCTATCTTTGGTGGTTAGGGCTGGGCCTTGATAAATCATAGGTAGGGGATATTTTCACCCCCTAGGAATAAAATTCCAACACAAAAAAGTAGTATATAAAAAAATAAATGAAAATTGATGTGGTTTGGCGTTTTCCTTAGAACTTAGCAGTTTTTAAAATAAAAAATAATTTTATTTTAAGGGGTTGCTTGTACCCCCTTAGAGGGCAAGTTTCGCAATAACCTTTCTAGGATTATTCTTGTACTTTCCCTTCAGTAAATTATTTCTTAATTTTGTGTTGGAAGTACCTGTGAGGAACTCTATTTAAAACCGAACCTTATAGTAACAATTAAAAATTCTAATTGTCGCATTAAAATAGGCCGGGTCTAATTTATTTAATGTCAAAAATTCAATGGAGGTTTCCACATTTTAAGTAACAAGGCAACGAATAAATAAAATAATATGTCAATTTGAAAGACACAACGAATTGGAAGACAAAACATATGTATAAAAATACATTTGGGATTATCTCGCGCCGAAGTTAGTAGCTTAGAATTTAATAAATTTAACAGCTACGTTCGAATTTTTTTTGTAAATTAAATTACAGTGATGGGATTGTCGAGTCATTTTGCGTTTTCAATAAATATGTTAATATTATGGCACAATCAGTCAATTTAAACACGCACAAAAAGAATGACGTCGGTTGGATGGATAATAACAAAAATATTAAGGTTTAAAAACGAATTAAGGTACGGACCTCGGGTTTTTTTTTTGAATGCCTTTAAAATGAGGTACCACACGTCATAAGGTTGGATTTAAAATTTTTGACCTCAACTCCCTAGCGTCACCCCTAAAGGGGGTTGAAAAACATAAATTACATAAAATTTATTAACCAATAATATACACCTAAAATTTGGTGTCTATCTTTACAAATAGCAAAGATATTTGCCCTTACTAAGACTTTTCGGACATCCTATGTATAATATCTTCACTGGAAAGCCGTTGGTTTTCAGGAAGTAACTGACGAACAACTATGTTTAAATACCAAAATAGTAGTGGCCGCTGAAAACTCACCTAAATTATGCTTTAAAAACCTAATGTCCTACTTAGGAACGCACCTTAACTCTGAATCTTTACCAAAATAATCGAGACACAAGGAAAAGTGTAATCCAGGCATTTGTTTACGAGATTGGAGAGGCCCTATCTGCTTAATCCGATTAAAAATCTTAAACTTCTTTTAACAAGATAGAAAAGTAGCACTTAAAAGTTTAGATTCGAGCTGAGCCGATATAGACCTAAGAAGGAAAGCGTCAAGTAGTGTTTTTCTTCCTTTATCGGAGTTCAGAAAGCCTATTAGCCACTGGAGGTAGCGAGAAAAGGGTGTTTACAGAAGCAGGTTTCCTTTTGCGGATTTATTTTTGGAAAGTTTTAGATAGATTTCGTACAGGGGAAAAAGCGGCAATAGTTACCATCTTAAAAAAATTTTTATGTGACTATATCTAAGTTCATGCATGTCTCGATAAACGCCTGTTTCTGTAAATTAACATCATTAAAAATTATCTAAAATTTCATCTAAATTGCATCTAGTGGAGCCTACGGAAGTAGCTTACAATAAATTGTTGTTGTTATTAATATTACAAATTTTCTAATTTTAGTTCGCCAGTGTCGCTTACTTTCACCGAACTACCTTCATCCTCTAAAATTACCCCGTCCAAACACAAAATTACAGCGCGTACGATTAAATATTCGCGATACTTGTGCCGCACGTTGCCTAAACGGCTTTTATTAAGGGCCATTTAACCCTAAAGGGTGTCTGTGTAATTGGCGATCATATCCGGCACCTGTTCTTTTTAGCCTGTTCAGTGGTTATTCAACCCCTGGATTAACTTTCCCGGGTCATAGTTGGTCTTGTCTTTGTGTAAAATATCGGCTTGGCAAAGTGGACGCAAAGTGTTGAAGCAGACGAAGTGAATTAAATTAGAAATTTGCTCAATAGTATAAAGGAGAACTAGATGGTTAAATCGTTAAAGTTAGATGGTTTTATTAGTACTAGTAGAGCTGAGCATTAAAGTATTAAAAAGTTTTTTTTGTAGATATATATATATATATATATATTTATATATATATATATATATATATATATATATATATATATATATATATATATATATATATATATATGAGGCCCACTCTTGGTTTTAAAAAAAATTGTGGGTGCTTTAAATTTACTTCACGACCACAAAACTTATTTACATACTTTAAAAGAAGCAAATGTATTTTCTGTTTCTAACAATAAGATATCAAAAGCCTATAAGCTGATGAGCTCAAATACTTGTACATCTAAAAAAAAATCCGGAAGACTCCAAAAGAAGAATTTCTTTAGAAATATGCGATATAATTTTGTCAGAAATCCGCTGTCGTTTTAATTTTACAGAACATTTAATTGACACACGTTTGTTTAATTGTGTAATACAAATAATTTTGCTGATTATAAGAAAGACTTTCCTGAAGACATTTTAAAATATGTTAAAAATAATTATTAAGAGATGATAAACGCTTCCAAGCTTAAATCAGTAGTGCATGTTTTATTTAGTGGTGAAGATTTTTATAATAGTACGGGTGCTGTTGCTATTGAAAAGCTCTTGTTAGAAATGAGCCTTAGTGAAACGTTTTCGGAAAGCGTAAAATTATTAGAGATTTGATGTACTATTCCAATGCCGACAATAGAAAGTGAGAGGTGCTTTTCGACACTAAAAAGGATTAAGACTTTCTTAAGAAATACAATGGCGGAGTCAAGGTTAAGCGCTTTAGCTATGTTAAGCATTGGGAAACCTTTTATTAGAAGTATTTATAATTTTAATGAGCTAGGGATAGAACATTTCTCCCAACAGAATGACAATGACAATAATGTGATTTTCTTAAAAACAAAAATTTCTGAACTTGCCAGTTTTATTTTTCATTCACCTTTACCATTTTACCTATGTTACCTTTCAAGAGTAATAATTCAAGATATACGTGATTGATTCCACGGCATACTTTTGGGACGTTTTTTTATATTACGTTTTATTCCGACGTGTCAAAAACGTCACAAACAAAATACTACGCCTTGACAACTATTTAAGCCATGAATGAATGGGACTATGGCACGTGCTACGGATAAATGGTACATTTTATTAAACCTTAGTCGCATGCTTTAGTCTGTAGTATTTACGATTACAGATATTAACTTACAGTAATTGCGTTATTTTAGTAGCCGTTCTCAAAAAGTAGGTGACGGACCGAATAGTTGGCCAGATTAAAAGTGACCCTTGAATTTCTGATTGCTATAAAATGTAAATAATGGTCTATAAAAGCCACCAAGTTATACTTGACTTACAACCCATATTTCGGTTTTCTCTCATTCTACGCCCGTGGACAAATAAATTTGAATGCGGCGATTGTAGTTAGTGCAACTGCCAATAAGATTATTTCGCATGCAAAGCTAGTGCCGGCGCGGCGCAAACAAGTCGGAAACGAGCCGGAATTATTTAGAGGTCCATAATTGACAAACTGGTTAATAATTATGTAGGCTAACTATTTTATTGTTGCATACGTTTTGTGTATGTTGTACATCATACCTAACGGCTATTTCAGTGGCATTTTATGACAGGCACTCAGGAATTAAAAACTGAACTAAATAGAAAATATGCATATAGTTTTATCATTTTATTTTGGTCTTTATTAACAAAAAAAAAAAGGATTTCATACTACAAATTTTCGCGGGAATTTCGAAACTTGTCAAACGTGATCCCATTGGCTGTGACGTCAAAAGTGCACATAAGTACATGGCGAATTCCAGTGTTGTAGGGTCATTGAAAAATCAATTAGAAAATATCCCTAGTTTTCGAATATCTGTATTATTGAAAAAGCTCTGTGTCCGAGAAAATATAATTCCGAAAAAATGTGTTTTCGAAAATTTTTCATATATCATCAATCTAGATGGACAGAAGGTATAAGTAAATTTAAAAAAATGCTAGAATATTGGTAAGTTAGGATGACAAACCGTTCTGTTTTCGCAAAAACAGGTTTAGATATTTCGTCCATTAGGATATAGTGTACATTTCTTATAAACAATAAACAAGTAGTGTCGTACTCGAGGTGGCCCGTTTTTTTTAGTCTGTACTTTTGTTCAGCTCGAGGTACGTTGCGCACCCCCCCCCCCCTACCCCGACTAAATTCTAAATCCGCCCCTGGGTGCGTCTATCCACTAAAATATCTTCGGCGTGCTTATATCAATTTACTCACCTGACACAATCGGTTTATTTCTCGAAAACAACACCTAACTCGAAGGTACTACAAAGGGGTTAAGTTAAAACGGGACTAAAAACTAAAAACAATCTCCTAATGTAATAGTCCATCACACAGTTTTCTCGTTAGATTTATTGAACCATGAGGTGAAGTTGAGAAAACTTCCCGTGCCGACGCAGAAAATCCTAACTCAACGAGGGAGTTGCATTCTTTAACACGAGTCTGCGTTTGAAATGAAATTATTAAATTTCAATGGACGGGTATGAAGAGGAAACTTTTTCGATTTTGAAGATTGCGGTGGGATATTGTATAGTTTGAAATAGTTGCAAGTTTATGGATAGGAAGCGTCTGTTTGTTTGGTCATATTTGAGTGCAAAAACGAAGAGATTTAAACAAAATGAACAAGATAAACGGCAGAAAACTGATTAGGTTTTTAGAACTAAACTGTGAGACCTTTAGTTCTGAGAACTAAATGTTTTAAAGTTCTGTTCAGCTTTATGTAATATGAAGTGCATTAAAAAGAGCAGAAACGACTGCATATGGTTTTTATTGACAGGAAGTTTGGAGTATAGAAGCTATGATAGAGGTAAGAAGTAGTGTAGAATGAATACAGCAATTTCCAGTTATGGTTGGCCCGTACTCGAGTCTTGAGCCTGTATCTATTCAACCTAGTTACGGATATTATATCCCAAGAAGTATATAAGAAATGAAGCCTACGATGTCTGCGGACAATCTTTTAATATGTAGAGGAGCTGGAGGACATTCCTAGAAGATGGAGGGGGAGAGGTGTCAAAATCAGTAGAAAGAAAACGGATTACATGGAGTTCAATGACGAAAAAAATGCATAAGTTAGGATGCGAGAAGAATAACTAAGCAAGTAATTTTTTTTAATAACTAGGTTCCACCATCACGAAAAACAGTACGTTGGGTTTAGGGATAACACTGAAAATTCATGCAGGGTGAAAGAATTGGGAAAAGTCTCAAACTTTACTTACAGTAGAAGTGCTCAAACTTTACTTACAGTAGATTTGGTTAATGGATTTCTGTCAGGATAATTGTCATTAAAAATATTATAGACTCCTTGTTGCGTTCGCATTCCCTCCCCATAAACCAGAATTATTAAACTTTCAATTCTTTGGGTTTCTGTTAAATGGTCCCTTTTTGTAAAAAACGAAGCTGGCAATGTCAGACACTTCAGGTACGCTTTCGCGTACAGGTATTTTAAGGTAAAATATAATAAAATAACGATTTTTGACCACCATTTTCTCAAAAACTGTTAACTTTATGATAAAATGTTCCCAACAAGATGTATTCAGAATATTAAGCTAAATTCGAAAATCGAATAAAATATAGAGCACTCCATTAAAAACGAAAGTTCCTGTCGATTTCAGGAAAACGGTAAACTTGACAACAATGCGGTAGGGGGATCGGGCGTAATTTCATACCTAAGCGTACAAAATTTCATAAACATCGGATGAACGGTTTACAAGACATTTTGAGGTTTCCATATTTCTGTTACACACTGTATAGGATACAGAAAAGAAGATTAGGAGTATGTTGGCATAAAGGTAACGGAAAATGATAGGAGAGGAAGACCAAATCAGCGATGGTTGGATGGAATCAGGAATAATTTGACGCAAAAGGGTTTAAGAAGGAGGAAACTCAGGATCAGATTATGGAGACGATTAACCAGAAAGGTCGACCTTCCATAAGGTTGGGACGTGACGAAATCCAAGAAGAAAAAGTTTAAAAAAAGTATTTATTTTTGAGTTCTTCAGTATCGAGATCCATGTTTTATGTATTTTACTGCTTCCTGTGTTTTGTTGAAGTTGTCTGCATGCTTTTGCATTGCAGTGGTTTTCCTGTAAAGTCTGGCGTGATAAGAAGAAGTCGATGCGAGAACTTATGTTTCTTCGAATTTGATGCGATGCTCTGTCTTGGTAAGTGTGTGTCTGCTACGACCGATTTGTCGATCTGTCCCAAGCGGCAGTTGGCTTTGTGTTCCTTAATTCTGGTGTTTATTCACGGTTTTGTTGTTCCTATATACACGCTTCTACATATGCTAGGTAAGCGATATACTCCCGAAGCTGAAAGAGGATCCCTCTAATCTAACGCCGATCTTAGAAATTCCTTTATTTTCCTTGTTGGTTTACATATAGTTTTCTGTTTATATATTCTGGTAATGTAGGGTAGAAATCTCTGGCTGCTGGTTGATTCTGATCCTTGGTTCGGTTGTTTTTTGGTTGCATTGTTTTCTTTATTTCCTGCTCCGAATACCCACTGACCATTAAAGCGTTTTTCAGATGCATTGACTACCTCGGGCTCAGAAATTCTTCTTACCATTCCCGTTAACGCTTCGATAACACCATATTTTTGACATGGGTGGTTAGAGTCCCTGTGTGGATATCGGTCGGTGTGGGTAGGTTTTCTGTACATTATGTGCCCTAATTGTCGTCCTTTGCATATTAATAAAACATCGAGAAAAGCCATCTTATTGTTGTCTTCGATCTCCATTGTGAACTGGATATTTTCGTGTAAGCTGTTGATGTGGCTGGAGAATTCTTGAAGCTTTTCTTGTCGGTGACTCCATATAATAAAAGTGTCGTCGACGTATCGGATCCAAATTTTTGGCTTAAAAGGGGTTGTGTTTAAGGCTTGTTGTTTAAGCTTTTCCATAAAGGAATCATTTTTATTGTTGATTTAAGAAATAATGTTATTTTTAATTCTTTTGCGCGCACATGGCAAATATATACCTTCGCAACGTTGATTCGCTTGGCAAGTTCCATTGCAAAGCATATTTTCCCTAAAAGTGGGGAAATGGTTGTTTGTGAATTATATTAAATGGTATATTACACTCATCGTCATAAATATCAAGTTGAAGAGAAATGCGGCATAAAGTCTTTGGCCGCTTTTTTATATTGGTGAGCTGTACTGTTTATATTGCGACTGCACATTTGCTTCCCAAGAGAGAAGTTTTTTATTGCATACTAAACATATCATGTGTGAGCCATTGTACTTTAAATCTGAAAAATCCGTAATAAATTTTTTAACACTAACAAGCGCGTGTTAAACCCTTTTTTCTCAGCCGTATTCACTCAATGCTAATGACTGCGACTAATAAAAAACAATACAATACGCTGCCGCCAAAACTTGTTTACTTAAGGATATGTTACCCTAACGACGATTAAATAGAAACTTTGAAAATTGTCAAACTGCATTAATTTCGAAAAACAGGAATTACAACGATGAATATTTGACGTCTGTCCAATCTGTAAAGAAAGCCGGGTTTTCTCTATTTATATAGGGCATGAAATAATTTGTGGTTATATCCGAACAATATGCACATCGCTTTGCCAAAAATTTGCGACGCACTTTGTTTAATAAAACATGTAAAGTTAAAAACTGCCACAGATACTATGATAAGTATGAGTAAGTACTTACCGCTTAAAACTTAGAAGAAAGGAACATTAAATTGATTCAAAAAGGTAGACCAGAGATAACAGAGACAACATGGTGTTCTGAGCGAAGCAAGCTATAGTAGAGCGCGTGCAAATTAGCCCTTAGCTCAGTTAGTCGGATAGGTTCAATTGTACGCCACCAGTTTTTTTACACCGACACAAACTGGACGACGCCTCGGTGGTCTAGGAACCTGCTTCACACACAACAAACCTGTTATTCATAACTCGTACTAGTTCCGATCCTGAAAACCCTGCAAAACAAAATGAATTTTAAAAACATATTAATATAGTTCAAACTGCAATGCAACACTCAGCAAACTTTTAATGATTTTTTTGCGTCATATTTTAATCGATCATGCATTTTACCTTCATCTCCAACTTCCGCCTTTGCGCTTCCGTCTGTCCAGCCGCCGTTTTAATCACACAGGCACTCATAATATTCGACCAACAATGACGCCATTGTGACGGATTTACAATGGCGCCCGGCTGCAGGTGAGTTATTATCAAAATGCTTTTGTATATACCGTTTGTGCAGACCCATGGTTCAATTTCCTCCTTTCGTTGCGATTTCAGACGATGCGTTCTTTTTGGCCATTCATTCGGTCGGATTTTTAAATCTAAACTGTAACGAAATTTGTCTGGTACAGTGACGGCTCAGGAACAAATTTATTCCAGAGAATAACATACCAATAGAATATTTGAAATGGAAATTTCTGCAAAAGTGATAACGGACAGATGCGAAGACATGTTGAGTTTCTATAATAACAGTAAAATGAGTGGAGTTTATTCCCCTTTCATCCAAAAAAATTAATTCTCCTGCGCAATAAAATACCTCCAAAAAAAATCAAACAGAAATGGACAGTCTTGTTCTGAATTCGTATGTTTTTCAGAATTAACGAACTAGATTCATTTTATCTACAAGTTCTGAGACAATAGTTATTTAAAAAACAAGCAAATCGGAGAAAGAATTCAATTACATGTATATTTTAATGAAGTCTTATTAACAATGACAGGACGACACAAAATCCAATTATTCAACTACAATATCTAAATTTTAACCAGAACTTGCTTGAACTTTGTTCGTAAATTCCGGGTCTAGCGTAAAATAAGGCAAATCGAATCGCAGGACGAATCAGAAATAATGGATAAGTCCATTCTTTTAACATTGAGATAGAAACGAGTATTCTTATTGTTCGCAGTACTAAGTCCCTCTCTATTTCACCCAGGGCTGTAGTCACTAAAAAATATGGATTGATTTGTTACTTGGATCCGATTTGTTCTAAAATCCGATTTGTCTATCAACACACAGAAGCAAACACAAAGTTCAATGATAATTTAAAAAATCGAAAACAAGAAATATCCCGACAAATCATAAAATTCCCTTCTGATTACAGTGGGAAAACAATAACATTACATAGAAAGCAGCATTCCGACTTTAGGTAAACCCTTGAAAGGTAAAGCTTTATCTTCTAATTAATTTATATTAAGGGAGTCCACAGGCAAATAAACACGTAGACCCGACTTGGGCTTTTGGGAAAATTTTGTTTATCCTTCGTTAATTCCTACATCACCCATAACACGGAATTTACAACGTTTATCCTAATTATTGCAGGCAACTAGATTTTGGAACTATGCCACTATTTATTGTGTACCTACCAAAAACCAGGTGAAATTATGCGTTTAACTTGTTGATTGAAATTGGGTTTTAGACCTTGGAAGTGGATAAATTGAGTAGAATCGGATGAAAATTTGATTGATAAAGTCAATAGAGGCAATAGGAAGTTTCTCTATTTAAATTGTCAGTTACTAAGAAACTTAGATGTTGCTTTCGAACTCGAAAATATTGTCTTATCTGTGTCTCCCAAATAAGGTCTAACCCAAAATATTTTTTTACTTCTAGTGTACTTAGTTCTATTTAACAGAGAATTAAATTTTTCAAATACTCAGTTTTTGCAAGAAACTCTCTTTTCTGGCTCACCGACATACTGGGTAATCAGTCTTTCTTGTACCAATATCATAACTATGTCTGCTGTTCTTTCTTCTCTTTGCTATTAAGTACCCCCTCTCTTTCGATGACTATTCCCAAAAATATAAATATAATCAAATTATGTATGCATCTTTTAAATATCCAGATAGAAAACTTGGACTATCCCATTTCTTCATCTCCATTCTCCATACTGCGTATCAAGGTTATTGAACGGTATGCAGAAGTTTTTTCTTCCTTTCCTAACCTTCTGTCCTTAATTCCGTTGACCATCAGCAAGGGAGGATGCAGCCGTTTATTCATAACTAGGGATAGGTAAAATATGTTTTGATAAAAACAGTATTTTCCTCTGGTTACTGGTAACTTGGGAATCCCTGATTGCTATAAAATGTAATTAATGGTATCTATACTTGATTCGAAATCAATGGTATTAACAAACTACTTTTCCCTTCCCTCTGTTAGTTCTTACGCTTAAAATCTACTTGAACTGACCCAGATAAGAATCATTATTATCAACTAAGATTTTTAAGTTTTAATTTATTCCAAGGTGTTTACACAACTCCGTTCCCTACCAACTTTATTATTAAATGAATTCAACCATCATTTAATTAATTTATAAGTGATAAATGAATTATATGACCCATAAAAAGCCTCCACTCTGAATGAATATAACATAAAAACGCATAATGAACTTCCAAAACCAATTAAACTGAAATCAACTTGAGAGAGAGGATGTTTAGAAACGACCGTCAATTCGATTTTTACTGCCGGATTTTCATCAACTAAAAGCTACTTTACAGCGCAATATAAAAGATTTTGTGTTTTTGTTCCGCGCTTGTAAAAGATTTCTGAAGAGATGGCTAAAGTTAAAATGTAGCTTTCCATGAAATTTGTATTTAATTAAGGTGCGACAGAAAAAAAAGGTTTTCGTAACGAAAACTGTCTTCTGCATTAACTGATTAACTCCAGATTGAAAAATGTTCAGAATATATATGAGCTCAAAGAATTTACGGACGACTTTTTGGATTCAGTAAAATTTGGTCCCTCCAATAAATATGTTCTCTTTCGTGTCAGAAAATATTTCTCCCCTTCTATCTTATATATTCTCTGTTTCCCAAGTAATCGAACCTACAATACTGTTCTTACATCTTGGGAGCGACATCACCTTCAAAATTTAACATTCTTGATTCTATTCAAAAGAAAGCCATTTGACTCTTCAAGGGCCCTATGGAAAGAAGGAAAGCTCTCTTCTCTCGTTTATTTTTTTTATCTAAGTACGAACGTACCATGGGCGTCTAAAGAGAAGGGAAATACAATGTACTGACAAGGGATTTAAAGGATTGGAGGTTCGGAGGGGACGGGAAAACATCTGCAGGCAATTTGCTCCATAATCTAGAGGCTCTCGTTATGAATGAGCGAGAGAAGTGGGATGTTCTAGGCTTTTGTAGCTGGAGAGTAAAGGGATCTATACGTAACAGTCAAGGGGGAAATGATATCGGGTAGTTCTTTCGAGCAAAATCCGTAGAAACATCGGTTGAAAAGGGACAAATCCCCAACAGCGCGGCGATGAGCGAGAGAAGAGAGTTTTTTTGTAAGGACTGGGTCATTGATGGGCCGAATGGCTCTCTTTTGGATAGAACTCACCCCTAGCTACCCCTACTTTGAAATTTTAAGTAGCGCCCCCTGCATGGATCAACCGAATTCAATTTTTTAAATGTGGTTAAATCAGGATTTTTACGGTCACAAAGTAAGGGTACCATTTGAAAGTAGGAGTAGCTAGGGTGACCCGTGAACTGCCATACGTAGTGGTTTTAAACTTCTCATTCGATTTGTTTAAGCCTAATTTACTTCTAATCAAGGGCATTTTGGGGGATGGCTAGTTTTAAAATGAAAGCACTGCATCCAAATAATTGGTGTAAAGAATATAACATAGTCAAAATAATGTTCTAACCACTCATACTTAAATCGAAAAACTGAAGCTGCGAAGCGGCGTTGAAAAATCACTTTTCAAAAACTTTTAAAAACAAATATACATAAGTGCTTACAATCAAACGATATATTATGTCTGAGGTCCCATGCATCAATGGTCGCCTGTTCAAGCCGAGATTTTCCTCAACTCGTTGTTATAGCCATCAATTCACCGCAGCGCAATGCAGCCCGGAATAGAGAATCCAATCGAAAGGTACAAACACAGAGCTGACAACTGGGAAAAGTGCACTCTTTGGCAAATTTGCCTCGCCGTCGTACGTGTTGGTCTGTGTTATCGGAACTGTCAAGTTCGACGACAGACTGAATTGAATAAAATAGGATGCAAGACCGAGAAATAAATTGTTCTAAATAAAAGATTTATTTAGTAAGTGCCACGGTGTGCCTCAACTAAGTTTAACCCCAAGGTCTTCCCACTACCATTATTTTTCAGATTTTGTTAAAGTGGTGTGGCCTAAGTAATTTAAGCAAAAATGAGAATCCTAGAGATCAATAGTTTGAAAACAAAACTTGATTTAACTATTTTTTTTTTAGGTTACGCGGCTGTATTTTTCGCAAAATAGTATAGTATCTAAATTTTTCCAGGCGTATATTCTTCTTTTTAGTCCTGGAAACGATATCTTCCTAGTAGAAAAATATAATATTTTTAAATTTTGATAGTCCTGAAAAAAGATGAAAAAATTAGTTTTTCGTTAGTTTTTGGCACATATCTCTGAAATGGTTCAAATGCGATGGTTTATAAATTAATTTTAAAGATAATGCAATTATCTACAAATCAAAAAAAATTGCCTCTCTATCTACATCTGTTCACAAGATATGGGTAAGAGAAGGTTGAATAATTCGAACAAAAAAAGTATATCAGAATGTAATTGAATTGAATCATTGCAAATGCTGTTTGTGTTCAGTAAAAACAAAGTCTTTTGGTATAAAATCATAAACCTTGCATAAGTATTTTGCCAGATTAGGAATTTATTTTTTATGACAATTCCGATTAATAACTTTCAAAGCAGACCACCAGAAATACTTGCACAAACAAAGGCGGCTGTGATAAAATGTTTGATTATTCTTTTTTATTGGCAACAATATCGTTTTTATTTGTCTTTTACTAATGCCCTTTTTGCTAACAAGGACAGAAAGAAATCGGATTCCGTTAGGAATTTCATCAGGAAAGAAAAGAATTTTGCGGTGACTAATTTTCATATTATATAACCAACAATACTTCCACAAGCGAAGAAGGTACGATACAAATTTGAAGATATTCTTTCTTTATTTGTCATTTTCTAATGAACTTTCACCAACACGGCTAGAAAGAAATCTGATTTCTCCGTGATTATCCGTTAGGAAAGAAAAAATGAATATTATGATTGCTAAACTATGTTCTGGTGTAAACTGTCCATGAAACTGACCAGTTGGCTGAATTCTTGTTCGATTGTTTTTTCTGTCATTATTCTCAAACTAAATTGGACCGAATATAGAGACAGGGGTACAAAATTCTTATAACTAAATTTGAAAAGAGATATTTAAAAAAATATGTAATTTTTAACAACAAAAAAACTAAAATGGAAATTATGCATTGCAAAATACTCGTATTGTAATTGCATATTTTTAAATGTTTGTTATGTGCAACATAAATCCCAAACTTTAAATCTCGTAATCGTCCTCCATTGTAACTGCACTAAATTTCACCCCAACCGACATAGTCATAAGAATCTGGTCCTAGACAACCCTTTTGTAATTTCCCGAAATGCTCTCCGGGGAACGATTAGGGTCTTAAATGCGGGCTTTTAAGAAGCATCAAACATTAGACGGGTGGTTTTCTTTGGAGGTAAATCATGTTACGAAAAAGACAATTTATTATATTGACTGCCTATAAGTGAGTGATATATTCGGACTTTAGGACCTTAAATGGAAAATAGCTGTAGATCATTAGGGTTACTGTACAGCTTAGTATAGACAACCCTATAGGGGATTGTTTATAGCTTTGCAACAGGATAAAGTTACTAGTTCTGTGGACTTTATGCAATGTTCACTAGAAAGTCTGCACCTTACGCGTGGTGAAAAATTTTAAATTTGATGAACGGAACAACAGCCGGGCAACGCGGCTAAGTAATAGTCTATAAAAGTATAAAAATAATAAAAGTACCATGTTTTTAATAGATTTCGCATAAAATTGGACCACTAAGAAGTCAGTTAGTTTTGGTAAACTTGGCTGTACTGTAAAAGTGCCTGGGTATAAACAAAACAAACAAAACAAAGGTTTGAGATCGAGGACCAAAAAAAAGGTTTGTGTTTTGGTGAAAATGGCACTGATAAATTGCATTCACTAAATAAAACAAAACAAATTTTCATTTATTATGAACAAATTAAATATCAAAATAAAATAAACATATAATTCTTATAAAAAAAATCCGTGATTATAGGAACCTAAGATAAAAATATCGCAAAATACAGTCTAAAAATTTCTCTTTCGAGCTGTGGCGTTACCAAATTCATTTACAAGATTATTTGGTCTAGATCTAGATCTGCTATTTGCTTCAATAGACAATAAAGCCAGATTTGACTGTATGTCTTGATGCATTGTCGAACCAAATAGATATTTTGATATTTATCAGTTTTACGCCGGCCGACGCGAGCTTCGTTCTAGATTTTGCCGAATTTTGCGGTAATTTTATTACATTTTAAGTTGAAAATAATTTTAAAATGCTCAGAAAATATTATTATATTTAGTTATCGTGCAAATTCATATTCGTATGAAAAGTTTCAAAAGTTGTAGGGTACAAGAAGTAAAATTAGTCGGCCCGTGCGGGGCCCCAAGTCTCCGGGGCCCCTATGCGTCGCATAGGTTGCTTTGCCATAGCTACACCACTGGTGAAGGCGCGTTACCGGCAGATACCGATCAGTCCTGGAATAATAACTGAAAAATAAAGTGATTCAATTCTGAATAGTTAAAGTATACAAGGTACTTAGGCTTCGGTCTTCGTGGGCAGTCAGAACTAGTCAGAAGATAAAAAACACAGCGCGTTGATCCAATCTATGCCACAGAAGACCTTACATTTTCTGCGTCGAGGCTAAGAAAGCATATTTGTGGATGAATTTTAGAATATTTCACTACGCGTAGCGATCCAGCAAAAAGGGAGTTTTAGGAAGAACCGGTAAACAATTTAAACTTTCGTCAGAACACCTTCTCACCTTTTATTTGTTAAACGTCGTTCTTTAAATTATTTACCGTGTTCGCCATTAAGTTCGCTACATTTCCCTGACAACTCTTGATTAAATCTCAGTTGTTGTACTTCCTGTGCGGACCTATTATACCCCTGTTTTACGAAAAATACCGAAAGTTTCGATGCCTTTACGATTGTTAAACAAAAGGTGACTGATTACTCTGTAAACTTTTCTAATTAATAGCGGGGAAACTTATTTAGCTCGGAATTCCTGTTCGCATCTCAGGTTAAAATCGCTGCGATTCAAATTTCGATTTAACTGCTGCGGCTTAACAGTGAAAATTGTTAACTATCGGTCAAAATGCCAAAAGGAGCCCAACTATTTTGTTTAATAAGGAATATGCACATTTTTTTTTTATTGCATAAATCATTTAAGGAAGTCATTACAACCCCAAAAATGCTATTTTGAAGAAAATTACTGGGATAATTTAGCTAAAAAAAATTTTTACTTTTCGGAATAATTTATTACAGTTTCAAAAGCAGCCATTTGCTCACTCAAAAAAGTTACGTCACGCAGTGTTATGGGCAATCTACACTGAACGTGTTGGCGACTCAAATTAAGGTGACTTAAAAGGGGATACGGCAACACCGCCATAGTCGATACCTTCTACGCCCCTACCGGTCACTTCTGTAACTGTAGTTGACGTTTTGTCTTTATTTATTTAGAAAAATTTTAGACAGTTGAATTAAATAATAATTTTATTATTAGTATAGACAATAATATTGTAGCTAAATAATTGGCTTTGGCAATAGTTTGGTATGAATCTGGACTATTACAATATTTTTAAAGTGAAGTTTTATAACCTGATTACCAGGATTACCTCAAGGACTGTCTTTATTCATCCAAGGTTATGTTATGGTTATGAGAAAGGTTATGAGTATGAGCATAATAAGATTGTCATTTTTATATACTTAATAACTATAATAAGATTTAAATAAAACCTAAGAAAGTGCAAAATAAAGCGTTTAAATAAATTTTAAGAGTTTTGCCTGATGTATTTTATGTAGCAAGTGTACCTAAAATCATCATCATGTATTTCATCAAAAAATCTATACGGTTGTAAAAAAAGCTTAAGCATCCATTGAAACATTTATGTGAATTTACTGGTTTATGGTTTAGGAATTTGTTTGTTCACCATCATATATCTATATAGTACATATAAACGCATGGATTGTGGACAAACAAATTTCTAAGCCATAAACCACTAAACCCTCAAAATGTCTCAATAGATGCCCGCTTTGTGGTCCATTTTTGTTACACGCCAGTGTTCGTCTATGTATTATTTAGTCTATGATACTATTGTGTTGTGTAAAGTGTGCATATAATTAAAATATATGTTTATAGAATAATTAGTAATTACTTACCAATTTCTTCTATTTACATAGTGATACATTGCATGTCTGCGTTACATTTTTAAAAACTAAATACCACTTTCCACAAACGATTCCACAAAAATAAACAAGGTTAGGGGTTAGGTAGGCAACTAGGCAAACGATGATGACTAAAGCTTTCCAAACGGGGGTAAATCCAGAGACGGCTCTAACCTATTGCGAAATAAAATCAGGATTCGATGTGCAAATAAAATACAAATATTTATATTTGCCCACATTGTGTTATTTAAAAGTGCGAGATAAGAAAATACCATACAGGGTGTCTGAAAAGTCTTAGCATGGGCAAATATCTTTACTATTAATAAAGATAGAGACACCAAATTTTAGTTGTATCTTATTGGTTAATAAATCTACTTTTTTATCCAATTTGACTTTTTCAACCCCCTTGGGGGGTTACGCTAGGGAGTTGAGATCAAAAATTTTGAATGCAAACCTATGCCGGGTGGCCTCTTCTTTTAAAAGTCATTAAACCGCAACATTTTACCGCAACTCCCGTATTTTAATGCATTTTTACATGGCAAGCCTATAAAAATTATAAATCGTAAATCGTATAATCAGGCGGGGCACAAGTCGACCATTAGTCGACCTCTTGTGCCATAGAGTACCTACCAGTCTGCGCTGCTATTTTTTGTTTTATGGGGCACTTTTTTTCTAACTTTTTTCCAACTTTACTTCTTCATTTGTCGTTTTTATATTTTGTTTTTTGACATCTGCGCAGTAGACCCAAATGCGTACCACCCAATCAAACTAAGAGGGCTAGACATGCGCACGAAATTTCAGGAGATGTACTTTGGTGTCTAAATTGAAACCTACCCACTTTCAAGAATATATCTCCAATAGTAAAACTACAACTACGTATTTAACATATTTGTACGATTTTATGACGTCTTACTTTTTTGAACATAACTATGTGACATTGTGACCAACCGTGCCAGCCTTACTAATCAGTTATATTACGCACTGACATATTTCCGGCATGGCCGTTTCTTCTTATTTATTCAAGCATTAGCCTTACCATAGTTATTGAGACTTTTGCGTCCTGTGAGAAATTCAAAATATTGTATGTCTCACGGAACCCTCTATGCGCGAGTCGAACTTGCACTCAACCGTTTTTTTTATTTCATACAATCACGGCAACGCTCATCAATTAAATTATTTCTGTCAAATACCGTATGTACTTATTTTCGGCATCGACGCCTCTGGTAACAGACCAACAGTGACTGCCTTACTAATTACGTTAAAAGTTGTTTAGACTGGCCACCATGAACTTCTTGGCAGTAATAAAGTCCGTTTTGGAACTCTGCCAAGAAGTAACATCTGAGAAAAGATCTTTAAAATGAGGTACCACACGGCATAGGGTTGCATTTAAAATTTTTGACCTCAACTCCCTAGCGTAATCCCCCAAGGGGATGGTAAAAGTCAAATTACATAAAAAAGTAGATTTATTAACCAATAAGATAAAACTAAAATTTGGTGTCTCTATCTTAATTAATAGTAAAGATATTTGCCCATGCTAAGACTTTTCAGACACCCTGTATGGGATTTTCGTATTTCGCACTTTCAAATAACACAATGTGGGTAAATAAATATTTGTATTTTATTTTCACATCGAATCCTAATTTTATTTCCAACTAGGTTAGAGCCGTCTCTGGATTTACCTCCGTTTGCAAAGCTTTAATGATGACAGGGTCGGTTCGGTTTTTCACGTGTCATTTTTTTAGTCACTGGCGTGTTCGATTGACAAAATCGGATTGATCCGGATCAGTTGACGAACTTTAAGGGAATGGCAGTGCAAAGAGATAAAATAGCATTGAAGTGACGTAAAGTGATCCTGATTGATCCAATTATTGTCAATCGAACACGCAGGTGTTTGCAGCGGTGGCAACGTTGCTTCTTCAGTGTGACGGTCGCTTTATCTGGTGTGGTTGGGTTTGATAAGTTTGATTTTGTTGTTTGTCTTGGATTATATCGTATTTTGTTAATAATCCTTTTTATTAAACAGTAGAAAATGTTAAAAAACTAACCTACAGATATTATATTATGCCAGTGTAAAAGAATTATCCAGCCAATGACTTGGAAAACTTCATTTTCTCGTGTCCAAAAGAGCCGGTGCTGGAAGAAAGTATACGTACTGCAAAATTAATCAAAAATTTTACATAAAGCGGTATCTATAAAGGTCAGTATCGCCAAATTCAAGTAAGCATATGTGACTGTAAATTTATTTTCATAGTATAATAAATAATAAGTATTGGTAACGAAATTCTGAAGGCAAAAAAGGAACCCTCTCTAAAGGGCATCAACTTCCAGCAAATTATCCGATTTTCTTTGCACGCACTCCGTTTTGGTCATTTCTAAACAATTTTTTTAATCAAATAAAAGGTTTTCTATCAACTAAATGTACTAATCTTCGGGAAACAATCAAGAAAATGAATTAATACTGAAATTTACATTACCCTAGGCATTATAAAACGTTTACGTCATAAAAAAAGTGACGTCACAAACAAAAGAAGTGCGTTTTACAAGTTCCGAAATTCGCGCGAAAATTTGCAGTTTTAAATCTTTTTTTTTGCTAATAAAACCCAAAATAAATGGAAAACAACAACCGCCATAATCATTTAATTTATATAGAGAATACAATAAAAAATATTTCGGGTTGATTTGAATTTCATGCATATTCCCTATTTAAGATTTAGAAACGAATATTCTGATTATCTGATGATTTCTATGATATAAGGCGTCGCAAATGTTTGGACTAATTATAATTATCTATATATTTAAAACAAATAGATAATATTTTGTCTCCCTTATTTTGAAGCTGCTATAAAACATAGCTTGATGATTACTTTTTGAAAAGAAAGGACGCTTCTTCCCATTGAGAATTTACACCCTTAATTGTCAAACTAGATCGGCCCTAGTAATAGTGAATGCGGCCGTATAATTTTAAAAAATACGACTATTGTTTCATGCTTCTTTTTCCTCTTTATTAGATATACAAGCTGCAAGGAAAATTCATAATATCTGTGACCTATTACATCAAATTATTCCTAAATATCCATAAACTTTATAATATAATTTAGATGCTGCATTAACTATAACAGCAAAAACCATTAACTTTTCATATATTCCCATATAAGATGCTCGGAAAGCAATGAGTAATCTAAATAGACTAAAACTATGTTAAGCATATCACTCAGTATTCACTTTGTTGCGTCTGCTTCCTACATTAAAATCATTCATTAAGTAGTTACGATGCACTACTTGGTAATATAATGCATTGCCTGCAGCGATGCCACATTTAATTTTGTCAATAAAGTCGAAAATTACATTTTAATTACATTTTTAACATTGCGGGATGGCAAAATTGGATCTTTTTTAAATGGTGATCTTGTTTCTTCTATTCTATTATGGAAAAACAGGGCGATTATAAAGAACTAATTAATCAAGCTATACCTATCATGGCATGGCTTAACTATCAACACTGATCACCAACTAGCCAAGCTGTGTGATAATGCTGCTTAAGAGGGTAAGTGCTTCACACATAGGTATTTTAAAATTATCACTGATTTAATTCCTTTATTTTGTTTTTGTTATATTATACTTACTATGACGCGTACGCCTGTGTCGCGCGGAACATTTTGGACCACTCTAGTAATAAATAACAAATCCACACAATCCATAAATCATTAGTTTTAATTTTTGCAATTATTTTCTGATCCAATAACTATTCAATTCAAAAACCCTTGTTTTAAGGGACTACGCCACTGGTATATCGATTTCCAGCAATTAAGCCAGGAATATTCTAAAATGAGACAGAGCACGCGTGATGTCTTTATGCCTATGACGCTCGTGGCTCTTTCTTGCTTGATTCGTATTTTGTCTTATTCTTACACTTGTTAATTCAAACCCTTAATAGTCAAATTAGACCGCTCTTAGCAATAGTGTATGTGGCTTTAACATTTTAACTCGTTTAAGTTTTGTACAATCTGACAACAAGGGCCGCGATGTCTGAAGGGTAGAAATTTGTAAAGTCACTCGCGTAATATGACGCACATATCCGCTTGAAGCAGGGGGTTGTGAATATATAAGAGGGAGCTGAACACATTAAATGTAAATTCTGGCCATGAAAATGTCGAAAATGAGACTGACAATGCGCCTTATTTGGGATGAAAATTCGTTAATTATAGGGGTATTTAGGACACAATCGAATATTTCTCATCCTGTAAAATTCAAGAGTAACGGAGCGAAATGCTAGGGTACATTGTGGAGCAAATGGATTGTGTTGATATACAGAGACGATAAAAAACATGGTGGAGGATGTTCTAACCTCTTTTTAAGACGGGATTCTGGCACATGTCTCGGTAAATCCCTGACGTGTATAACAACTCTAGTTCCGACCCGTCTAATTTTGGAAAATTAAGTTATTAAAAACAAAATTTTCAAATGGAAAGTTTATCTAAATGATAAAAAAAGACATAATAAGATTCAGAGCAAACTTAAACCTGAAAAAATCTGACCAAACCCGTAAAGAGCGAATCTGTGAGGTTTGCTCAGCATCTTAAACAAACCTGAGAAAATCTCACCAAACCCGCAGAGCGGGTCTTAAAATCTATAATATCTAATAATAATAATAATCTATAATATTCGGAAATGACAATACTTATCAAAAAATCGAGGTCCTTAAGGTGGCATTTTAAAATCTCATCCATGGTGGCCAACTTAATTTCATTTTGATATTGTTTTTCGGCATTAAAATTTTTAACAATAACATTATAAGAAGTATATTAAGTATAGATTCGTATCCTGCAAGCAATTTTCAGTCAATTATTATTTAATCAATCAATCAATCAATCAATCAATCAATCAATCAATCAATCAATCAATCAATCAATCAATCAATCAATCAATAAATGTGTATAATGATTTCAGTCATCTATGGTGTAATTTTTTCTGTCACTAGGACCTCAATATTCTTTTTAACTATCTTGAAGCTTTTACTAATATGTTAAAAATACCCATAGAATATGAATCCACAGTTAAAATTGTGAAAATATTCATATAAAAATTAATGATAAGGCAAAAAATTTACTAAATTAAAATTAAGTTGGCAATAAATGGGTGTGGTCGGCAAATGCAGCCTTAAGTATAAATTACTTATAACTTTATAACCTTACCGCAAACAACTTATATTGTATAAACAAAACTTTTTTGATAGAACTTTATAGTTCTTGAACTCGTAATAAATGGGCCACGTCGCACCTTAACCATTGGGCAAAACTAAACATTTTCTTTATTTACGTACCTACTTCGAAACTACAAAAGTTTGAGTTAGGTTGACCCGCAAACAAGAAACAAACAAATAGTTTACTTGCAAGCGCCTTTCGGCTAAATGAAACGTTTAAAGTTTTAACCTAACCTAAAAATGTTCATCAGTCAGGCGTTCTGTCCAATTTAAACCTCTCTCTTGTTACCGCGGAACACATTCCGGAATTCATGCTTGGCAATTAACCCATTAACAAAGAACAATGTCCTGGGAAAATGATGTCGCCCTTTGGCCAGCCTCTATTAGAGAGTAGTCGCAAAATAAGGGTATTAGTGGACCACCGTTAAATTTGGTAAGCACATGTAAAATGTTGAAAGAAGTAATTTTATGTAGGTTTTCCTAAATAACGAGGACTTTTTTTCGTTAAAATTTCCGGCAGGGTGGGATGAGGCCGAAATTTTATTGATCTCAAAACGGTTATATCTGTCCATTAAAAAAAATAACCTACTTAACCAACTTATTTGTTATACCTTATACCAATTGTTCAAAAAATTAATGCGGCTACATCATGAACCTTCGAACACTTAATCAAACCATTTATCAAACATAGAAGCGAGACCGATCCGTATCTTATGAGGTGCAATACACTGCGTATCATATCGCCAGAAATTGTAATGGAAGGTGTTCGTGCATCATTTCTTGCTAAATTGTGAAAATGTTGCTTTAAATATGATTTACTATATTGCCGAGGGTCCTTGCAGTTTGGACTAAGGTTACAAGTAACTTTTACTTCCAGATTTTAAGAAAGTAAGTATATTAACAGCACAACGGCATTGATACGATCACGTATACTAATTGTAATAAGTGCTCCTAATAGTGATAGCTATCCAATATAGGACTTACTAAACAGTTTCACGGCCGGTTGCGTTCCTTTGTAAGCGCAAACAAACGAAAATCGCCCCAGGAATAGGCGAATGTCATCCCCGGTGAAGTTACATGCGTGCGCGGGACCGGAGGCGGAAACGCGATTCGTATTCTGGGGTCGATGGACTTTTTGTTTTGATGTTTTTTAATATGTACCATTAACATTACTCATTCAATTAAAAAAATTTACCAGCCGACCGTAAAATCACTTAAAGTGACAGAAACTGCTTCAAAATGATCCAGTAGTACGAAAACGTCAAGTTAATTCTAAATAATACAACAGCATACAAAAAATAAGTTGAATTTCTGAACCATCTCGCAAAATAGTAGATACATTATGTCAGGTTGGGTTCACTTAATTTTGGAGGTTGGTTTATATCTCATAAATTGACCTAAAAATTACTGCACTTTTTGAATTATTTGCTGATATACAGGGTCAGTTTTTTAAGTGTTACAATGCGATATCTGAAAAACGGTTTAAAATATTTTCATAAAATTTTGGTAAGTTGATAGGGAGATGGAGGGAGATATTTATTCATATTTTTGACATGTACCTCATCTATCTATTTTGAGGGGTGGGGGTAACTTTAGAATTTTAAATGGGATGATGTACTTTTATTTACAAATTTCTAATCTACGTCAAAAACTACGTATGTGTAGGTACGTGGTTAATTCAATTTTGACTGAATTTCAAAAATAAATAAATTTACCAATAAATCAAGTTTAATGATTATTTCTCAGTTTATTGCTCAGTTAAACATGGAAGTGAATTTTAATGTGCAAGTTGGTTTGTTGTTAATTTTAGGGGAGTGAAATATTTAAAAACAGGTGGATTGGACGAGGTGGTCCGGTCGACTGGCCTGCTAGGTCCCCGGATTTACCCCCTTGACTTTTTCTTGTGGAGTTTTATAAAGGACAAATTGATGGCGACTGCACCAACAACTTTAGATGATATGAAAGGCAGAACCCGCTTTGCCTGCTTATTAGTGACAGCTGAAATGTTACAGCGGGTACGAAATTCGTTTAAAAAAAGAGTGAGAAAGTGTTTGGAAGTTGATGGGGGGGGGGGGGACATTTCGAATAACTTCTCAAGCGTGACAGACGATAAATAAGTTGAAATTAAAGGGTAAATAATTTGTTCATTATGTAACCTATTAAATCATAATTCCCTAACCGAAAGAGTAAATCAAAAAAAAATTGTACACAATCGTAGTTTTTCAGTAGATTCGAATTTTATTAACAAAAGTACATCATCCCATTTAAAATTCCAGAGTTAAAATCGACCCCCCCCCCCAATCGAAATTAAGAGAGGGGCTAAATGTCAAAAATATATTTAAATATGTGCCTCCATTTCCCTATTAACTCAAAACTGTTTTCGAGCTATCGCCTTGTAACACTCTATATAAGACAATATTTCCAAATTCGAAAACCTTTTCCAAATCAATTACGGCTTGCTTATACAGTTGGTACTTAATCCTGTTTTGGATGCAGATTTCTTGTAGAAAAATCTTCTGCATTTACGGGTTTGATAATGATGGGGGATAATTACCCACATTACCCCTTGTAACGAGGCCCTTGGTTTCATTTACAATTCACAGACATTAACAAATGATGCGTAAAAAAAATCTTCAGTCATGCTTTTAAGGAATCGAAATTTGTTATTAATAAGCCAATAAAAACGTCTGTTACGAATCAACCTACGTCTACTTTTTTCCTTTATATAAAGTATACGCCACATTACAGAAAATAAAACAAAAAAGCTCCAACAGAAGCATATATAAATAGATTCAGCGAAACAAAGAGCGTATAATTTATACGACATCAAAAGAAAAACCTTATCTTTCCCCAGCATGACAAATGCAGCACGCCCACACTCTTTAAATTCTTATCTAAATCGCATTCGTGGCGCATTTTTCTATAATTGAAACTTCAAAGGCCTCTAATACTAATTCCTAGCGTGGCTAAAACAGCGTACGGGGTCCATACCGATTAGGGCTCCTATATAATTTGTGCATATTTGGGGCTCCAGAGACCATATTTTGCATTTCGATATGTACTCGGGGAAGATGGGGGTCATCCGGTGCCGGTAGATATGACTAATAGCCTCTAATAGATTTCGATGTGCCATCAGATCGATTAATTGTTCGAACACATATTTCTGTATTTGAATAATCGGGGCAAACCGGAACAAATACAACGAATAATTTTTTTATTAGTATATTCAGGATATTGCAGAACTGCACCGGCAAAATAAGAATAAAGAAAGAATAAGAAACAAATATCAACACACAGAGCACGTTGTATTTCATGATATTTGTATATGAAACAATTACTGGTCTCCTGTTTTAAAAACGTCAGTCTGCATCGTATCATAAGAGATACAGGGGTTATTCGATGATGAAACAAGTTTTATGTTTCATGCGACGAGATTCACGAAATTAATTTCTTTAGTGTGCCTTAAACTTTTTTAGTGAATCTGAACGTTAATATTTAAGCAACTAAACTTAAGTTAACCAAACCATAAGTTTGTTTTGAATGAAAGTAGTGAGCACAAACAAAATTTAATAGTCATTTCAACATTATATTTTCTAACAGACGTAACTGAACAATATATTAAACTTTTTACCTTACGAATATTGGAACGAGAGGTTATAAATTATTCCATACAATCCTACTGCCTAACCTATTTCTCAAATTAGGTTATCTTTGGTTTTTAACATTCTCACCCGAATCCATCATACTTAGATAAAAATTGTGTCTCGTCAAATATTTACACCCTTTTCTACCCCACTGTTCCAATTTCCCTCTTCCACCACATCCAGCCAACATTATATAAATCAATTTACAGCTGTCAAAAATAATGAAGCTTCCGCAGTTGCGGCACATTCGCCGTCTTTCAAGCTCATTCCACCCCTCGGGGGTTCCCCGTCGCCGCACCACGTGACACATTGCAGTGGGTGGGGGCGAGCAATTAGTGCTCGGCCACCTGCGACCCTTAACTGTGTGACACGCGTCGCTTTGCTTTTGTTTCCTAGGCGAGCCTCGATTCTCTCTTTTGTTTTATGAACGACGCGACCGACCGTTTGGATTGAGTGCGAAACGTCACGGTGCGCCAGAGCCATTGTTTTGACGATTGTTTTTGTTTTTGGGTTTCGGAGAGGAACAAATGAGTTCCTGTGTTTTTCTCAGTTTTTTGATTGACGCGAAAAGGCGCTAACTCTCTACGGGGTCCTTTAATTAAACTTTAATACTTTTTTGTATTTAATTATTCATCACAAAAATAATAGCATTTGCTGATTGTCAGAAAAATCAGTTTTATTTGTTTCTGTTGACTTAAATGTACATCTAACAGATTACGCTTTTTTCCTTTTAAGGTCCCAAAAATCAACACAGTCCGTTAATTTTCCCGCATGCAACTATCACATCATGTGTCACGAACATAGATGTAGAAACGCGGGGGACAACTATTATTTTAGAGCAGAGATTCCACGGTTACTCTTAATATGGTCAACTATATGGTCCCCCACCTATTATTTGAAAATGGCTGTTGTAACGCTTTCACTTATGTGGCATATCTTCAGATTGACAAACTATACTAAAATAATACAGTTACTGTAAGTTAATACAGTGAAACTTGTTAATAGCGGACACTAAAGGAGAAAATTGTCCATTATGTAGAGGCGTTCATTCGGAAAAATCAAGCAGATGAGGAAACTGCTAAATGTGTAGAAATAAAAATACATTATTCTACTTCATTTAGTTTTTATTTTAATGATGGGTGTGTGTAGTGCAAATTATTATATCTGTATATGTACACTTGTTATACATATTATGTATGTACCTAGATACTATTTTTTGAAGAAATCGTAAATTTTAGTTTGTTTTTGACTATGATTTTTTACAATTTCTGATTTGACATGCAAGGTTACTTGAGAAATTTTTTGTGTTGGTACTAAATCATTCGGAAATCAAAAATTACTTTTAGTCTCTTGGTTTTTGGTAGGCGTCAAACAGGCAATAAACAGTTGTAATAATCTCCTGTTCATCGTCACTCCCACTGTCGGAGATATTGAAAATTTGATTATTTTCTTTATAATCATTAACACAACTAACTCAAAACTATATAACTTCAGAATTGGCAGCCTCTAGGGTGGCATCGATTTATAAAACTTCGTCTAGTTTTACATTTGCTGCTTGTCAAGATATTGCTCTAAATTTTATATTATTCCGTGATCAAAATTTGTCCAACCATCCATTGGAAGCTTTACAGTTAATGTTTACTACTTACTTTACAAAACCAATCATACGCTACAGAATCGATAGCATTACCTTTAGTTTTATATCTATTTTTTACTGCGGATTACAATTTTTACTATACAACTTTCTCAGTTCTGCCTTTTTCTTCAAAATCACTTGAGTCTTTCCGATTTAAAATTTTTCGGCCAAAACTCGAACACTGTACCTAGATATTCTCTTCAGAGCACTCTATCACTGATATTGTTGACAATCGCCTTCGGCTATTGTCGTAATTCTCATACTCATGTCTTAATTCGCTATCACTAAATGCTTATTGCATAATATACTATTTTTTATGAGTACAATTTCATATCGTCTTAGGAAATTTTAAACAAATACTGCTAGACATTACGTCTCACTTTTTCGTCTCAAGTGCGAATATCAAATAATATACTACGCCTATGTCGGTAGTCACCTAAAAAATGCTCACGTACCAAAATATCTGACGTACTTGCACCGCTGCTGCTTTTACGAAAATAGTAAAGGCATTAATATTAGGAGGGCTGGCAAATGTTAATTATAAATAATGTGAAGAATAATTGGCATGGGTAAAATGAGTCAGACCCACCCCTTTCGGAAAATTAATGGTAGGGGCATTAAAAGAGAACTCATTCCGTTAAATTAATATTCATCTAAAGAAAATAGGAAAATATATTTATTTTTAAGCAGTATTATTGCATTAATTTAAACATAAATTAGGAAATTTCTAAATAAAATGGATTTTGTGTGTGGATGCAAGGAACTTAGTGAGGCTTATTTATTTACATCTTGATTTTTCCAAAATAAAGTATCTTTAAAACAAAAATCAATGTAAAAATACTTGTTTTGAAGGTAAACATAGACTTAATATCAGTGGCGGGTTAACCTTATGGCAAACTACAATTTGTTTCGACGATTTATCATGATTCCTATTTAACAAAAACAATCCATTATTTCCCTCTAATACAAAATTAAACCTTAAACACAGTCGCATTTTTTAAAGCACCAGGTATATGTTTATGATATCCAGCGCTAACGCTAAACCACCCTACCAGAGACAAAATTATTTCTGTTTCTGAACGAACTGATTTTCCAAATATTTCAAACGCTCAACCGCACAAGTAATCTTTTTTAGCATTTTGGATGCCCCTTTTCATCCTGTTCCATATTTATAGTTTCCCTTTTCTTCGAACGTCCTTTATTCGTCTTTGTCTACCACCCCGACCACATTGTAGTGTAGATAGTTTGTTCCTGGGGTGATTTGTTAACGTTATTGCCAAATGCTTTGCTTGAGAGGTATCATTCGGCATAATGGCCGAGCATTATTTATTTCTATTAAATTTCTCCGGTAAGAAATGTACACGGTTTGTCTGAATTTATTCGTTATAATTTGGATGGCATTGTGTTATTTAATCGTTAAGAAGCAGAAATGTGTTTTCTCTGTAATGTTATTTTGCGATTCTGTATAGGCTCCGAAAAAAGGGATCGTGTAAAGTTTGATTGTGAAAAAAATTGCGTATCCTATCGTATCGAGTGATTTAAATAGGTAATATGCATATAATCCGAATAAACCTGATTTTTTTCTCTATTATTATCTCTATATTTCTCTATTATTATCTCTATAATATTATTATCATTTGTCAACTTTTTTCTTTATCTTAAAAATGTACTGAAAAATTGCGAACACATCAGATTTATTTTCGTAACAAGGCCTATCTGTTTTTATTTCTTCTCCAGTTTTTCACGAAACTCTTGCAAACGACGTCGTATTAATTATTCGTTTCGAGCCGTGGTTCAACCGGCAAAAAACTCGCTTGTGTTCCAGATAATGCATGACGAAAATGCACAGATGGCGTCATATATTTTATCAACAACCGACTGTGACAGGAAGGCGAAATACTGAGATATATGCACCTCTTCCTTCTAGGAGCACTTTGAGATAGAGGCTTATGAATATACATACGTTAGTTGATGTGATTCTAAAAAGGCGATTTACTTAGCAAGCTTTGTAACAGTGTTGCATTAAATAGCAGATACTATACAAAGCGAAAGTTTGGGTAATTTTTGTAAATAGCCCAGGTAGCTGTACTGCATCCTAATATTTTTAGACTATAGTGAGGAGTATGTTGAAGATAAGCTAGGTAATATCAACAGATTAGCTACTTGTATTTTGCCACTCCTGATAGAAATTAAATAATACCCTGGTCAAAACAATGAAAATAATCTAAAAATCCAGACTTTCTTTCTTTCAAATCTAAAAGTGGGTACAGAACAATAGAACGGTGGATCATAATCGTATGTATTGTAACTCGATTGATGGTCACTGTAAATTTTGTTTCTCAATATCAGTGTATATAAACAGGTAAATACAATTTACCGATAAAAATATACTTATAATAGAGAATACGCATGTGTTTTTTTTCATAAATTGTACAAGCCAGTCATGCAGATTTTTGCTGTAGATTTTTCGTCCACTTGCCCAGTCTAAATTTTGAGATAATGTGAAACCCTTTCCCTACGTATTTCACCCCCAATTTAAGCGTCCTGTACACATATGATGCAATATTAAAACAATAACAAATAGAGGATCAATCTGCATGTTTAATTTCCGTAGTCCTTAACGTTGATGCTCAACTAAAAAGGGTCTTAATCCCGAGAGATAAAGTAAGCGACATGTAAGATTTCAGTGGCGTGGAAATTTTATCTTAAAAGTAAATAGTGGGACTGTTTTGTTTTATATCACGTCTGTCTTTAAAGAGTTCTTGTCGTAATTGACCTGAAGAACATTTCAGGACTTTGTAAGTCTTGTTCTCTGCATCCGAAATTAACCCGAGATTCATTGACAGGTGCAAGATTTAGTATTAGTTTAAATTATTTTCTTCCGGTTGGTCATTTAAGGCTTGACAAGTTTTCCTTGTCTTAATTTTATAAATAGTCATAAAAAAACTGACGACATATTCTATTATTTCTGAGATTTGCTTGGTTCCCAAATGATTTTTATGAGTATTGTTGCTAAAATGAATTTAGGTATGTTATTGTAGAAAATGCATACTTAAATTGCCCATCGGAAGATTTAAAAAAAAACGGTCTTATCAATAATGAATTGGGTTGTATGACGAAAAATTCCTAAAGCTCCCTTTGACCGGTGAACCTGCAAAAATAAAATGATTCCAGTTTGTCTTGAATATGTACAGATTTATTTTTTAAGCATCTTTTCGAAGAATAAAGCGAATCCCCATGAAGTGATGGTTTCTTATGTATTTGTGTATTATTCTGCACATGCTGCTTTCTGCAGATGTTAATCTGTGCAAGCAGCCGCTAGTTCAGCAATCGTTTGAGCATCAAAAGTTAAGTTGAAATGTGCTATCGTCAGCCACTATATTAAGTCCTTAATCGGCTTTTTGAGGGCTATTTAAATACATAAGGGTTGCTTTCTCTGCCTCTACCTTTAGGAGAACTTAGGTAAAATAAAAGAAGGTTCTGGGCCTAAAAGCTAGCTTCTGCAGCTACTTTGGTATGCTGGTTTTTTTTCATCGCCATGTTCGTCTGTTGGAAATATATATTGTTTAAGTAAGCCAAGGGAAAACCATCTAGCAATTCAGGTGTAGCATCTTGCAATATACCCAGGTAACGATTTGCTGAAAAGTTTCCTCATAAATTCTATAAGTTAGATGCCTCTCCAAAATAAAACAAGCAGCGCTGAAACCGAATCTTCCCTGCTGCTCCCGCTCAAAGTAAAGATGATGGTTTTCTTGATACCAATATCTGGTACCTATTGTGCCTATTGAAAATACCAGAGCTTGTGAAATACGCCTCATCGGACCATATCACAAATCTTCCAAAATTCACTTTAACTTGAATTTGATGCAAAAACCAATTGCAAAAAATGAGACGACGTCCAGCATCCCCAGGATGTAAATGCTGAACGATTTTGACTTTATATGGTCTTAATTTATATTTGTGTAATATAGTTTATGCTCGAGCCTTGTTCACTCGAACTTCTTTCTCAATAGCGCTACACGAAGTAGAAGGAGTTGCTTTTACACAGCCTATATCGTTAACCTCGTCGATTTCTCGATTTTCCTTATTATAGGATTTCGATCTTGGCTGCATAAATGCAACATAATTAACTAATTTTTTTTAATTCTAGAAAATATATCGGGGAAAAATTGCCTTCTGTCTGGATATCTAGAATGAATATAGAAAAAAAGACAAAGATAAATTTATAATGGATATAAAATCGAACTACCTGTTAAAATATAGTTCGGCGGAATCATGCGAATTTATATTCGATTCAATATGTCCCCCATTTTTTTAAATGAAAATTAAACCAGTATGGGTTTCTTATTGACTATATGCGATTTCATAGTGAAAATTTGTGTCATAATTAATATTAACCTGAACATATCAAAGAAATAAAAGTATAACTAAGCTTTTAATGACAACTTCTTGACAGTGACAGAACAAAATCTTAATAAAACCAAACTGATCAACCAGATGGTCTTAATTTAAACCAGTACTAAGTCTTACACCTTCTTAGTGAATCCAGGACTTGGCCAGCTTTAAGTGAAGCTTGGAGCTTAAAGCTTAAAGAGCTGCCTTGTCATCCGATAATATTTGGACTCTGATACGTAGGTTATAGTCCTTAGAATCAAACAGACCCAAATAAGATAGTGAAAGGTCTTGGAGGGCAACATGATTTTCAATATTGCTTTTATACAAAACATTTTTGAAATGTATAAATGCTAAAAATTAAAGCATTGTAAAAGAACAAGAATAAAAAGTCTGATTCATTTAAAAAGTTATATCTCTTAAAAAATTCTTTCACATATTCTTGTCCGCCAATGAATACAGCAATAAAGAAAGGCTCTCGAGGACACACATTGATGAAACTAGTCCACCCTTGTAACAAAAATTAAAATTATGTATGTGTATATCTCGCACCCGCTGTGAGCAACTAAATTACAGAGATTATGGGATTAGTGGGGCAAATTTTTGTAATGAGTTTTTAGTTTAGTTACGTGCGAGGGGAGATTTATCACTTTGATGTATTATTTAGTACAAGAAAATGCTGTTATGACTTATAAACATAAAATTGCACAATTTTCTGTTAATGTAGGATGGAAATTACGAAAGCCAGCTAATGAGTTTTACTATCTTGATGTTAATAATTACTGGGTTGGTCAAACGTTTGTAATTCCCATAACTGTGGGAGAAGTATTTTTAATTTTGTCGAAAGTTCCAAGCGATATTTTTAATTAATTCTTAACACATTTGAATAAGTTTTAGAATATTGGTAGACAGTTATATCCGACAAAAACTGTACCACTGTCTTAGTCGCTGTTTATTTCATATCAGTATTCAGACAGTTTTTAAATTAACATCTCCGTATCCCATTATATAACAAAACTTTTTTTTTCTGAGACAGCCCACCAGTGGCGGCGCTAAGGGTGACTGTTTTCTCAGTTCTCTTAATATTTCTGTGTAGTAGTTCAGTATAAATTTTGAATATTACATTTTTTTTATAATTTAGTTTCATAACATAACTGCGATGACCAACCCGCAAAATTTTTGCAGCGGTTCCAACGCTCAATTTATTTCTTAAACATGAATTTCCCATTGTGACACTACGTCTACCGTTTTATAATGAGGGATGTTTGATCGTTATTTTAATGGAGAATTCGATCAGGAAAAATTATAATTTTTTCGAAATAAGCTTTTCGAGTGGAATATTTTTGTATTATGAAATAAAAAAAATTGCTGGATAAACCCATTGCAAATTTTTTATGTATAAACATTTTAAAAATTAATATGCATTTTCAGCAAATTGAACAGCAATTTCGGCATTTCATTTAAATTTAAGAAGTTTTCAATTATTTTTCAGTTTAAATTCAACCCGATTTAAGAGCTTATTGTGGGGATGATGCGTTGCGGATTTTCAGGATTTATTGATAAAATTTTTAAAACCCGCATCCGAGCTCCTCGTTTTGAATAATTATTATTCAAATTCAAAACAGATTGAAACACGAAGCACACCGAGAGGTAAAATGGAAAATTATCATAATTTCACATGATGGTAAATGGCGAATTTAAATATTGATATTTAAACCACCGAAAATGTTGTTGAAATACATCATGTAAGTAGAAATGCAAATATGGAGGTGACTGCTATAGATGAATTTTGATATGCTGAATGTCGCGTCGTGTTAAAAACCTTTACGGTCAGATTTACTATCGCTAGACCGGTATAATTTGCCAATCGAAAGTTTTAAATTGACAATTGTAAGAATAAGACAACCACTTTTATTTCTGATTTTTCTGCAAATGCAGGGTAAATGTGGGACAGTTGCAACGCTTTTACAAACAAAATCGTAAAATCGTTAGTTTCATATTATACTTTTTACAAAAATAACAAAGTGACATTTAAAGCATCTATATCATATAGAAATATAAAAACCAATAACGAAGTGACTTCAAAGTTACAAAGAAAGTATTTAAAAGTTACTTTTAAGGCGTCTCTCCCCTGGGACGTGGGAGAGATGCCCATACAGAAAAAACACTATCGTATATTGAATTGGATACTCATTCACTCAATGAGACACTCTATTCCGTATTGCACGAAACAAATTCGGTTTATTTCAATGATTAGTTTATCATTGTTAACCAATAGGTTATAAGATTGCTTGAAATATAAGGTTTCATTGGTTTTTAATAGATTGTTCAAATATAACAATTATTTGATGCCAATACCCTGTTCTAAATTCAATGCAAACTATCATTGGTTTCACTAGAAGTTTATTTGTAAGAATATGTACCTCGTTTGATGCAAAATAACTATTATTGTTTCAATTACAACAGTAATTAATTTAATGTAACTTCCAATAGAAAGGAAACATTTGTGTTTCAATTCAATCATATTCGTGTTTTGGAGAACAATTACTCTTATTTAATATAATGAAGAATTTCTATTACATCAATTTTATACTTAAATTTCAAACAAATGAAACACGCTTTATTATTTTAAAATAATTTTTATTTAGTTTTATTAAACATACGGCCAGATTCTCCAACGCTAGTCCGGTCTAATTTGACAACCAAAAGTTTTAAACTGACAAGTCTAAGAATAAGACAAATTTTATACAATAAATCTGTTTCTAAGGTTTTTCGCAAATTTGTAAAGACAAGGGCAATTTTAGTAAGTACTTTCGACAATAATAGAACTAAATTCATTAGAGGAATATCATTTGGAAACCTATCGCAAATCGCTGAAATATCAGAATAATTCATAAGTTTTTAATGACAACTTATTAACAGTGACAGGACAAAAACTGGTCAAAACATGACTGATCAACTAGAAGATCTTAATTTAAACCAGTACTAAATCCTAAACCTTCTTAGTGAATCTGAACGACATTGTTTAGACATTCTGTAAACATTTAAATTATTTTCCATAAAATTATTGTTATCAATTTAATTAACTATATTATAGTTAAAAACCTTTCCTTTCATTCAGGTTGTCTAAATTCATTAAAACATTCTTGCTGCAACATAGTAAAAATGTCCATGAAAGCAAAACTTATCATAAACGGTATCCCAGACCAAAATTCTATTTTGCCACAGGAAATTCATTTGTCAGGAGAGCCAGACTTGTTTTATAAAAATAAATCAACGGAATGATATATCAGCTTATATTATAAGCTGCTAATTAAAATGTACAAAAATTCTAAGTAAAAATGTTATTTTCACAAGGACTTAAATTTTGGACTTAATGCAGTTTTGTCCTACCCTTAAAATACGGAGCTAACAACTAGATTCTTCAGAATATTGATACAAAGTACACCAAACAAATATCTTCATCCCCCTTATGCCCCTGTTGACCCCTTTTTAATCGTACAATGCATAATATGAATTTGTTGTATTTCTATCTTACCTAATTCATAAAACTTCTACTAACATTATGTTCTTATTTTCAGGTATGTAATCCACAGGCCATTCCTAAGCTAAGTAAGTATAACAAGGTAAAAATGTTACAAATGTAAAGCTGTTTTGGGGTAACCGCTTTACCAAACTAAAAAATACTAAGTAAAATAATGGAAGTAGATCCAGATCCAGAAAAGCAATTGTCCACAGAATGTTAAATTTTGACCTGTTGCATCTAGCTTGACAATGCAAAGCCTTTAATTATCCAAATTGCGTCTTCAGTCCCATCGTCCTGCATAGAAAATGTTAAAGGTGCTTTAAAGTTAAAAAAATTACCTTAATTAAAAAGCTCCTTTTCTTTTGAACAACTGTAGGCTCAGAACTAGAGAAGCAACTCTGGCGCATTTTCGTTAGTCCTGCTGAATTATCATTTGGCTTAATTAACATAATTACAAGGAGCGCTAGAAGCAGGACTTTTCAGGAATAATTATGCAATGAAAATCCCGGGGGGGGACGATATTCGTTTGGCAGCATAAGCTTAAAGTGGCGAAAATTCTCTTTTCATGACATTTTGACCGGCGTCTAGAGTTTAAATTAAGCTCTAGATGCCGGGGATAATAGCTCTATTACCGGTTTCTCAATTATGCTGATTGACAAGCAGTCTGCGGATTGAAAATTTGGAAAATTATTTGAAGACGCTTTAAAATCAATACCTTTCTGATAGTATAAAAGTATTTAAATTTACGGTAATAACTCGAATGGTAAGAGAGATAGAGGAAGAGCTAGCGAAAGAGACCATATAGAATATTTTCCACACTAAAAAAGGGATAAGTATCGTGTATTAAAGAATTGAAAGTTGAACTATTAAATCTAGTTTCAGAATGCCTATGTAGTAGACACGCAAACTACTGTCTGCATGTTATTTTTAAATTTATCTTAACGTCGATTTAAATTTAGAGTGTCTGTATGTCCATTTTGAGTTTTGACTAGGATGATCCCTTCCTTGAAATATTTTCGTTCACGGCACATTATCCTGAAGAAGGTCACAAGAATGACCGAAACGTCAAATAAAAACATGTAAAAACATTTAAAAAAATAGTAATTATTCCGGATCTATAAACCCCACGAAAATACATCTATAAATATAAATACCTATATATATATATATATATATATATATATATATATATATATATATATATATATATATATATATATATATATATATATATCGAAACCGAATGCAGGATATCTAAAAGTAGATAAAATTTCAATTTTTCTATTGGTTTTTAAATTTTAAAACAAGACACTAATTTTAAACACATAACTGTCAAATATATACTTAGCTATAGGTATATAACAGCATAACATGGAAAATACTTCTACTTTCAAACTAAACCGCTGTTCAAACAGATTTATAATGTTAAAATAGCTTAAATTAGTCCTGTCATAACTTCCTAAAGATTAGGAGACAGTAGTTAAGGAAGAAACAACACCATATGAAAACATAAGTATATTTCGTGGGGTTGCAAAAGAAAACATCAATCCCCCTTCTAATCTAAAATAATACACAATCAACCCGGCACCAATAACCTGCCTCGTGTATGCAATATTGCACTAGTTTCGTTCTGAAAAATTTTAATATACTCATCGAATTAGGTTCTAACTTATATTTAAAAAATTTAACTAGATCATTTCATCAAATTTCAAAATTAGATTGTATTAGGTCTGACAGAACTTTAAAGAGCTGTGTCTGTATGTCCATTTTGAGTTTTGACTAGGATGATAACTTCCTTGAAATATTTTCGTTCACGGCACATTATCCTGAAGAAGGTCACAAGAATGACCGAAACGTCAAATAAAAACATGTAAAAACATTTAAAAAAATAGTAATTATTCCGGATCTATAAACCCCACGAAAATACATCTATAAATATAAATACCTATATATATATATATATATATATATATATATATATATATATATATATATATATATATATATATATATCGAAACCGAATGCAGGATATCTAAAAGTAGATAAAATTTCAATTTTTCTATTGGTTTTCAAATTTTAAAACAAGACACTAATTTTAAACACATAACTGTCAAATATATACTTAGCTATAGGTATATAACAGAATAACATGGAAAATACTTCTACTTTCAAACTAAACCGCTGTTCAAACAGATTTATAATGTTAAAATAGCTTAAATTAGTCCTGTCATAACTTCCTAAAGATTAGGAAACAGTAATTAAGGAAGAAACAACACCATATGAAAACATAAGTATATTTCGTGGGGTTGCAAAAGAAAACATCAATCCCCCTTCTAATCTAAAATAATACACAATCAACCCGGCACCAATAATCTGCCTCGTGTATGCAATATTGCACTAGTTTCGTTCTGAAAAATTTTAATATACTCATCGAATTAGGTTCTAACTTATATTAAAAAAATTTAACTAGATCATTTCATCAAATTTCAAAATTAGATTGTATTAGGTCTGACAGAACTTTAAAGAGCTGATTTATGTTTTTCTTTAAATCTGGTTCAGTAGAAAATGTATTAAGTTAAGAGGAAATGCAGGAAACATGAAGGTTTTGCTATGGACTTGAGAGTTGGTATCAATTTTTTTGGAAACTTTTGCAAAACACCTCGAATTTGACAGATCAAACTAGTCATGTAGTTACCGTAAACAAGACCTATCAGAAAATTAAAATTTTGCTTAAATCAATTCTTTATCAAAAATAAATCTTATATCTAGACGTGGAGGATATGTGAACTTTAATGCTTATATTATTATGGCTTTAAATAGGATTTACCAAAAAATTTCGTCATTTTTTTTTTCAAAAATATTCGACAAATGTGTGTTTGTTTAATTCAATACCTCACTTTTTTCGTTCATTTTCGGAGTATTTAGGGCCTAATTTTAAATTTTTTCCAATTAAGGTCCTGTAAAGGTCGTGCATCTGCAGTAGAAAAGATAATTCTATTTTATGGTACTAGTTTCTATTGTAGTATAGCTAAGAAAATAGTAGAAACATAAAAAAACACCGTTGAAAAAACTGACTGCAATTTTGCCTTGTTTTTTTTTTTTGAAAAACACTTTTTCAAAAAATTTCAAAAAATATTTTTTTTTTTTTCAAAAATTTAATTTATCGAAAACAAATTTGCCAAAAATATTTTTTAACAACCTTTTATCTTTGTCTGTAGCTATGTCTGAATTTACTTATTAATCTGATTTAAGTTTAGTTGTTGTAATTAGTATTATCGTGACCCCCTTATAACTACCTAGGGTTAAAAATGTAAAACGTTTTATCGTATCCAATATTTTTAAAGAAATATTTTCAAGAAATGGTCTTTCAAGAAACGACGCTATTTATGATAAAATTTCGAAAAATATATTTTATTGTGAATGAATAAATTAATATATTATTTACAATATATTATTTACTATTTCATAACAATCGTCTTTTAACATGTTATTGAAACTTTCAGTACATTTTTGTATGAGAATATTTTCTGTTTTTTTCAATTTTTCCATCCTTACAAATTCGAAATTGTTTAAAAAATGGATACTGGAAAAAATTGTTTTCGAAAAAAACACTTTTCGAAATAATTCTGAATAATTGGTTTATACAAAATTGTACTTTTAAAAAAATATATTTTCGAAAAATAGTACTTCGGAACATTGTTTGTTCCGAAAAATTTTACTTTCAAAAAATATATTCGTAACTTTTTTGTAGATCCACTTTAAATACAGCCAGTAAACTTTTGATAAAAGACAATTCGTGGATAATTATGTAATATAAATTTATATTTGCCCTTGTTCTTCCTTGTCTTTAATTTTTTTGCAATTCTTTGTTTAATTATAAAAACACAAAGAAGTAAAAATTATAATTAGATATTTAATTATGATTCTAAGGATATAATAATTCCATTCTCCCTTGAATTTCCAAAACGAAAAAAAAATATTCAATTAAAACTGAACCCGAGAAATATTACAAAACTTCCTTTTCCCTTCGATGCCGCGTCTCTAAATTGTAAATTTTTGCAAATTTGCCCGGCGGCCATAAATTCAGTATTTGGGTAATTGAAGAATACTGTTGGCGAATTTCTTCTACTTTAAGACGTTGTAACTTTCATAATTAAGTGTTCTAATAAAAAAACTTGCAAAACTTGGTGGTTTTTAGGATCAGAAAAATCTACAGTAGCTTACATTGAGAAGTAGCTACTAATAATAGAAAATACGAAGATGGGAAGGAAAGTTTCCAGCCTGGCCCAGAGAGGGAGCAATATACCGTAATAATGACCTTTGTTTACGCAACCGCATTCTTCGTTAGGATACCTTTAAAGTTTCAAGAGAGTGAATTAAACATTAGAGTGTCTTTATTCCAAACCAACTATACATAGTTTATTACATGGAATATGACAAAATAAAATAAATTTAAAATTAATTTTTTAAAAAATTTAATAAAATCAACTGAAATGTTTTTATATCAAAATCAAAAAATATATAAAAAAGGATATAATAGGATTTCTTAAGTTCTCTTTTAAACCTTGTTATTTTTTTATACTTTTAATTGTCTCTGAAAGATTATTGTAAATTAAAATCCCCTCATATATAAGAGCTCGATGCTGCTCGATACGCATATTCATAAATCGAGTGTTATCATCAGAACGAAAAGCAGATTTTTTAATGTTGCCAGAATGTGGACTATTTGTGGGATATCCAGTGATTTATGAGCTTAACAATGTCGATGTATTTTCTTCAGTTCTGCGGAAATTTTTAACTTTTGGTACGCCACTGCACTGGTTGAAGCCAAAAATGTTTTGCCTAAGGAACTGTAAAGAGCTATAAAATGTAAAGTGGTCTAACTCTTTTGGTCTTGTTCTTCCTTAAAGTTTTAAATTTAAACTTTGTATAGACATAGAAAAGTTTTATTAGATTTGTTCTTAACTGCTTTTATTCATATTTTTCTAAATCTATTTATTGCTGTTATATGTAATAAATTCTTCGTGGCCATCTATAAAAGCATTTATTTTTATTCATGTTGTCGACTCTGTTATGTTTTCTATACCACTAATCATTCAGATATAAATAATAAATTTTGATAGCGTATAGGGGAAACATTTTTAATAAATTCTAAAAAGTGTATTTTCTTTCTCATTTATAGCTTTAAGAGCATTCAGGGTCGGCGCTAGCATGAATCGGTGAGGCAATCGTTGCAGGCGCCATAAGGGAGCGCCAAAAATCAATTGGTCCATGGGCAGTGAGGGCGCTAGAATATTTGTTCCCATCACTAAGAATAAATACTAGCGCCGGCCCTGAGCACAATAGAATGGTTAATTTATTTGGAAAAGCCAAAATTTACCAAAAATGCTTCACTTTTAAACCTCCTTCAACTTTAACACAAAACTTTTTTTTCCTCGAGCGTTGCTCATTTAGCCAAACACAAAACTTTATTGTAGCAACAATATTTAAATTGAAAAAGTGTAATTAAATTGGGGATACCCTGTTATAATGAAAAAATAAAGCTCGTCGTCGTATTAAATTTATAGAAAGTAATCACAATTATATTTTATTTCAAAAGCAGCTGCCTAAAAATTATCAAAATTAAGTTGACCCGCTGTAATAAATACGTAACAATATTATTTCAAACTTTTCAGAGCTTTACGTATTGTTAAATTGGTTCATTTTTTTTTTAAATTAGTTAGTTACCTAAGTCCGGCCCCGATTTTTGCGTCATGTAATATTGAAATTTGGTCTCTAGATATAACTAACCTAACCTAAAATAACTCATGTTTTCATAATAATCATGACATCAAAACTACACTATTATCATTCACAACACGCGGACGATGTCGCGGGGAAGCTAATTATTTAATAAAAAATATTCATATCACTCATAAGGCCTGCACAATATTGAATTAAATATTAAACATCCCTACAACAATAACCTCACTTTATTTACAACGGCTGCAAGGGGCATAAAACAACGTTTTACAATTTAATTTCAGACAGTAAATTTGTCCCCCGTAACGAGCCAAAATGAATAAACGGCTTAAAATCATGTTATTTGTCATTAAGTGTGTTTTATGATCCAAAATAAAAAGTTAATAGTGTCTCTCTAGTAAACCACGACCTTATTAGTCATTAAAAGAGTTTCCAGTTAGGGCAGTTAAAAGATAATAGTTTCCTTTTACCGTAATTTTTCATCTATAAAATATATATATGATCCAGAAAGCTGATATAAAAAATTAAATGATCTCTACGACAATAAAAAAATATTCATTTTAGAAAGGGAATTATTAAAATATATTTTCTTAACTTTCGAAATATCTGTATAGACTCAATCCCACGTAAGATTGACGGCCGTTATGATATTTCTAGTAACACTTGAACTTTGGTCAGGGCCGGACTTCACATGAACGTAAGTTATCATGTCAATATCAAATATTCAATAAAAACAGATTTAAAGTTACCAAATCCTCAGTACTTGACCTGGATGTACTAGAAACTCAGTAATCGCGATCCATATTAAATTACTAATATCTAAAAATATTAATAAAAAGTAAACAAATCATTCCACAAATAATGAATTTTTCTGGAATTATGTAATTTGAGGCGTATATTACAAAACTGAATGTGCTGAATAACTGTATTCAGTAATAACAGAAAAAGATGTGTCATTTTTAAGCGCGCCGGAGGTGCTTTACATGAGCGAGATTGTCTACGATTATATTCTCATCGTAGTTAACATAACCTCTAGAAAATATGGTAATTTAAAAATAAAATTTTAAAAATATCAGCTTTTCCACTAAACTACTCGTTTAGATTCGTAATTTACGCCGCAAATCATATAATTCCTATAACATTAATAATTAATGTTGGGGTAATATTTGTCTAGATAATTGTTAAACACATAGAATATGTTTACCCAGATACTTTTCAATAAAAAACACCTTACAACTAGATGTAATAAAAAACATTATTTACCCTGTTCCGCTTAAATGTCAAGTCCATGCTGTCTATTATATAAAATGCAACAATCGAATTTGTATCGATACCATCAGGATCGATCAAAATACACGTCCGTACAAAACCGTTCTCCCTCTCTCTCTCTCTCTCTTTCTCTCTCTCTCTCTCTCTCTCTCTCTCTCTCTCTCTCTCGCTCTCTTTCTCTCTTCATCAAGTTTCTTTAAACGTATTTTAGAATTTATTATTCCGAGATTTAAGTGCGCAATCCCGGGATTTTTCCAGGCTGAGTTTTTAATGGGATCCCGGAATCTTGGGATTTCGGGATCCCAGGATTGCAAGCCCTAGTTGAAATATTATGACAAGTAAATAGGTATGAAATTGCCGTTTTATGGTACTATAATAACGTTTTTATATGGTGACCAACTAAAATTCATATAAATTGTAAAAAAATGAAACAAATATGTTTAGTGTAGTTTTTTTTTACCTAAATATAAACGTGTTAACTAGACTAAAAACAATTATTTGCATTAAATCCACCCCCTGAATTGTTGCCAGATTTAAGGGTCTCTGGCCCCACTGTGTGTCGGCAACGTCGTACGACCGATTATCTCTGGTCCAAATTAAACACTAGCGCTTGCCGCATACTGCATTATGGACCAACGAAAGAAACAAACTAACTATTGAACATGTAATTTTTCACATCTTGATTGTCAAAATTTTTTTGCATGGGTTCGGTGTAATAAAAATTTTTTACAGGCAGTAAAATCTCAAAAGAAAAATTTGATTTCAAAAAATTATATTGCCTATCCGAATATTTTTGTTGAAGAATGTTCTTTTACGATAAATTTTTGCAATGATTTTTTCGTTGTATTTACTAAAAAGTATGTTTTTTTCGTTGTCCCGCATTTTTATTGGGTCTCCTGCATTTTGGCCCTCCTTGTCCTGAAATTGGAGATTGGCAACCCTATCTGTGATAGCACAAAACTAGTTTTCTTATTCATTAATCCTGTTAGTTTTCTCCTATAATAAAAATAGACAAAACTTATTCGGTGTAGTTACGTCTCCAATTTGTTAAACTAACCTTAGTTGGTTTGTCTAAAGATGATCGTCTTTTTGGAGGTTCAAGAACAGAATTTTAAATTTCAAATAAAATTCTAACAGAATCTTTATTACATACTAAAATAATTTTTTTGCCAAATTATCGCTTGGAATTTTTAATGAAAAATTATTTCATTTCTGTTGTTTTTCTCAGCTGCATTATCTTCCAATATACCTTTAATTTCTATAAAGTTTATCAGAATTTCGTTTTCCATTATAAAATTTTAGAACAAGGATTCAAGGAATGGATTATTTTGAAGTCAATAACTTTAATAAAAACTCATGAATTAAAAGCTATAAATTTAAAACATGCGTATGCTCTCATGAAAACTCGTTTGCCTGCATTTTTTGTGATGAATATATCCCAGATAGGGTGAAAATTTGCACCCTTTCATTTTAAAAAATATAGTAATAAGCGTTTCCGGTAAAAACAGTGCGATTTCGCCCAGTGAATAGGTTCACCATATCTCAAGAATTAGGCCTCTGGTCAATAACATACACAAACTCAGAACAGCTCATTTCCTTTGCTCCTTGACTGCTAAAGTTCCTTCCTTCCCTAACTTTCAATCACGTAATTCCTGTATCAATAGATTCATCTCACTTTTTTTCAGACCCACAATAAATCATTATTTTTCTTAAACCTCTCTCAATCAGTATCAACATTCTTTACGTCCGTCGGATTCAGTATATTTAACGCGTTTGATGAATTACATTTTACTGAATGAGCGCGCAACATAATGAATGAATAACAAACACAATATTTTAAAAATTACGATCATAAATGTGGTGTAAACGGTTAAAATTTATTAGCCTCTCTTGACACATAACATAAGAAATTTTAGTAATAAGTTGACTGTTTGTTGTGGTATAAAATTCCGTCTTGGGACGCTCTTAATTTATTGCTCTTAATTTTTATCTCTAGTAAAACAATAAGGATGAGATATTTTATTGTCTGACGAACAAGGGGCTCTTGTTTAAATTCATTAATAATTTCCTTTCTATACATTTTAGTAGCAAGTGTCTGATGGCATTTTTGCTAATTATGATAATGTTGAGGCTATTTATATTTCATTCATTTCATATTAAGATTAAATACTTGTACTAGAAAGGCTTAACGCTATAACACCAAAACAGATTAATGCAGATGCTTTCTCGTATCAAATATATTGGTCTTGTGCTAGTTTAGATGTTGCAAAAAAGAACTTGAAAATTGCGAAGACCATCCCAGTCGGCAGATTTGTAGTACCAGATCATGCATCATGGCTTGATTTCAACGGGATGTATGGGACAAGGGACGGTAATGAGGACATGATCTGAACGACCAAGGGGAGCGCATACAGATGTTAAGTATGGCTCAGGATGAGTGGTAAGAAAAAGATCTAGTACATGTGGATTATGGGTATAAACGTGGCTCACTGATTAAATTGGTGAGCGAGTGGGATTGCAAAGATTTCTGCCGCTCTGCCTTCTGGGTTGGTTTTTGTAGATCCTAACCATTCCTTGCTATGGACGTTGAAGTCGCCTAGGACGACAACTTCAGCGGAGGAAAATTCAGAGATACGATGGTCAATTTTTGTCGAGAGAAAGTCAAAGAACTCATTGTAGGAGTGCGAGTGGTCTGATGGGGAGCGCAACAGATAAATTTAGTAGAAGATTTATGGGTAAGCTTTGGCCAGAGAATATCGGGCTTGGCTGATTCCAGGCTCGGGAGTCTGGTGCAAGAAAGACTGCTGTAAACGTAGGCGCATACAGACAGAGTCCAAATTGGAATTAAGCCAGCAAAAATGTTGGTTAAAAACAAGTTTTTATTATTTAGTTGTACTAAAACTAAAAAAATAAGTGTAGTTTTTTCATTGTGACGTAGTTCGCGTGGGTGGATCCTAATAAAAGTAGTATCAAAGTTATCACTGAAACAGATATAATAATATATTATGTTAAATTTATTGTCTTAAAAGCTTGTCGCGTAAATAGAAAATACATACTTAGGTACTTAAAATGTCTGCCAAACAAAATTAAATCCTGTATGAACTTTCCGGGCACGACAATTATATCTGTTTAAGTGATAACTTTGATAGGTACTACTTTCATTAGGCTCCACCCACGCGAACTACGTTCACTTATAAATAGCATTCAGCATTGCCACAATGAAAAATTATATTTATTTTTTTCCTTTTCATCTAAATAATATAAGCTTGTTTTTAAACAGTATTTTTTACATAAGATTTTATTCTCATTAACATTTCTTAAAGTTCAAAATTCAAAAAATGTGTTTTCGAAAATTTTTGGTAGACCGACAATTTTAAACATTATTATCGCTCTTAAATTTAAAATCACTTTATCAAAGCTATCAGATAACAACAGCTCGCTTAGTCAAATGATTCATTGGCGAAACTGCATCGCACTTTTGCCTGTTTCATAAACTGACCATCAAAAGCGAGCATTAATAATTTTCATCCCCTGCTCAAATAACCTATCACCATTTCACCCCGACATGCACATGTCAGCTGCTTAAATCGCCTGTACAATAACAATAAAAATCCGCGCACATATGACGTCGGCAATAGGCCGTATTTTTACGGTTTTCGGAAATCGAAAGTGCCCTTGTCGAATAAACAGCATGATGGGGCGCGATTTTTTACCTCATTTCAAATTCCGTTTGTGAGGAAGTGAAAATGCAAAAAGTCTAGTGTTTGCGTAAAAGATTTAAGCGTGAACACTCGAAGGAAGGTGAAGTTCGGATAATACCGGAAATCAAAGGATATAGGTGCATAGAAAATGCCTAAATTTATTCGTTATTCAAAACCGAGAGAATTTATTCCTATTGCAGTAAAGGATTTTATGGGCTTGTACGTTAATGTTATAAATAAATCTTTTAATACGTTATCAAACGACTCTAATTTTCAAAAATTAATTTTTCTAAAATATGGTTTCCCTAAATTATAAGATACGTATACCGGATGTCCGAAAAGTCTAAGTATGGGCAAATATCTTTGCTATTAGTAAAGATAGAGACACCAAATTTTAGGTGTAATTGGTTAATAAATCTACTTTTCATGCAATTTCCCTTTTTCAACCCCCTAGGGAGTTGAGGTCAAAAATTTAAAATGCCACCCTATGCCGCGTGGTACCTCATTTTAAAGGTCTTCAAAAAAGAAACATTCTGCCGCAAACCCAAGGTACGTATCTTAATTCGTATTTAAAAGGCAAGCAAAAATCGAAAAAAGAAATTAAAAATGTAAGTACCTTTTTTTCTCTCATATTTTAAAAACTGTTCAAAATGACCACCATGAACGTATTGGCAGTACTAAAGTCGTTTTTAGAACTTTAGAAGAGATATTTGGCCACACTTTTCGGTCTATTTATCGATATAAAATCGAAATTTTGGAAAACCGAAATATGCTAACACTGGCGGGAATCACTAAAAAATTTAAGATTTAGTAAGTACTGGTTCAAATGAAGATTCACTATTAATAAGTCATTAAAAATGTACCTGAGTTTTAAAATGTTAGCGAAAACAAAAATATCGTTGGCCAATCTAAACATATCTAAGCAAATGAAACTCTCAGAAAACCTGCAAAATTTTTTAAACACAAAAAATAATAAATATTTTAAAGTAATATCTAGGAAATATGCATGTATTTTTTAAGCCATAAATTACCTACAAGGATAATATAACTAATTTTTTTCGTGCATCTGTGATGTAAATAAAGAATATTTATTGTTTGCGTAATGTAAATTTTTTGATTATAGTGTAATTTGTGTGTACATACTTCTTTTTACTTAACAATAAAGTTTCTTAAAAAGTACCCTATAAGTACCTTATTGTGCCAACACGCAAAAATACTGCAAGTGCCCCAAATACTCTTTTTTCTAAATATTTATTAACTTGACTTCGCTAACCGATTCCAACCGAGTAGAGCTAAGCAGTCATCACAAATGAATCAACTATCGGCAACTAAGAAAATAGAATAGGTTTGTTAGCCCCTCAAATTATATGATTGTCCTTGTGATTATGGTTGAACAGTGTTTTTAAGCAAAGTAATTAAACGCAGTCGCTTGGCTTTGTTCGGGTGTCTTAACTGTCGATTTATACAAATGTTATAGTCTCAGTTTGCCTCCACCTCATATTATACGAAAAGTTTTATGACCTATGACACGACCCAATTAAAAAATGAAACGAAACACAATAGAACGTGCGCGCCATGTCGCCGCGCCATGACATGAAACTTACACCTCAATTACTTCCGGAAAATGACAGCCAAATAAGGCAGCCTTTGTCAATGTCAAAGATCCAAACAAAAGATAATAATAGGCTTAGTCATAGGTATAAGGATAATTTTTGTTTTGTTTGGGTGTTAACAATCTGTTGTGTCTACTACTGTATCTACTTATTTTAATTTTAAAGCCATAGGAGTTAAATGAACTTTTCTTTATTTATACAGCGACAGTCTGTTTTACATATTAATCCATATTGCAGGGTCATTAAAATACATGTAGTGTAATTGTTGAGCTTTCTGGAATAATTTAAAAATTTATTTTTAAACACTGTTTATGCATGCAGATATAACGAGTTCTTGTCTAATTTATAAGAAACTATACTCGTAATGCAGACAATGGATTTTTTATCTATTAATAGTAGTACTTAGTAAATTCAAGAAAGTGTTGTATACTGGACTGGCTGCTCCCCCATCTGGGGAGCGGCATCACATTCGATACTTAGCATCCTGGATTCTATCCAAAAGCGGGCGATTCGACTTATCAATGACCCAGCCCTCACGAGAAAGCTCCCTTCTCTCGCTCATCGCCGCGCTGTTGGGGATTTATCCCTTTTCTACCGCTACTTCCACGGATTTTGCTCTGAAGAACTAGACAGTATTATTCCCCCCTTGAATGTCCCTAACAGAACAACAAGAGGCGCGTTACGTATGCATCCCTTTACTGTCCAGCTACAAGAGCCGAGAACAGACCACTTCTCTCGCTCATTCATGTCTAGGGTCTCCAGATTATGGAACAAATTGCCTGCAGATGTTTTCTCTTCCCGTCCCAACCTCCAATCCTTCAAATCCCGTGTCAATAGACTACATTTCCCTTCTCTTCAGACAGCCACGGTACGTTAGTACATAGGCTTGAAGTCTACGTGGGATGTCGTAGATAAAAAAAAAGTAACACACAATTAAAATAGGGAATACAGTAAGTCCTGAAAAGTACAAAGAGATTTTTAACGTCCCTAAAACCCAGTTTTGCTCCTTGTCACGCAAGAAATCCACTTACCCCATCCACATGAATGGTCAATATTAGCTTTTATAACAAATAAATAAGCAAAAACAATGTGAAAAAAAACTAAAATAGTAGTGTCAGGGCTCCGAGCTTCTCTTAAGAGTCATCTTGGTATTATTGTGCATTGCGTCATAGGTTTGCTTAATCTTAGTTTTAAGGGGTTATATACCGTTAGGAGGCCTAAAAAAGCGATTTTTCAAGAATTTTTCCTGAGAAGACTCTTAAATTTATTAATGTGAAAATTTGTACACATATTATGGTGACTTTTAACTGTATTTTAAGATTTTTGTATTTGTAAAAATAATAATTTTGAAAGCTGCTATAGCTGATCTCCAAGAGTTCCTTTCAAAAAAGGCATCTTACGGTGACAACGATATCTCTGGACGGGATTTTCGAAAATGAAAAAACCAAACGGATTTCGTTAAAGTAATGTATAATCTTCTAATTAATCGAAGGAATAAGCAAAACAAAATTGTTTGACAAAATGGCGGCTTCTCAAAAAAAATCGATTTTTGACCAAAATTTTGGCCATAAATTGTTTATATAAAAAACTTATTTATCGGTGAGAAAAAACCTTCGATTAATTGGTAAAAAATATACTTAAGAAGCTTGTGTTTAAATTTGAGACTGATCGGTTCAGCCGTTTCCGAGAAATTTCCGTCACCGACTTTAAAAACACAGTTTTGAGAAAAACGCGTTTAAAGTTTCAAAAGCACCTTACATAGCGTACAATCGCTCTGACACGTCTTTACAAATATGCGTGTAACTTCGAAAATAATCGCCGGATTGTCTTGAAATTTTCGGTGTGTGTAAAACTCGATTTTTTGAAAATTCGAACTGTATATAACCCCTTAATAAATCACCAAAATGAAAAACAAACATGGCGTAGCAAACGTCATCCATAAATACGCGTCCAATCTAATTTCTTAGGACATTTGTATTTGACGACAACTGGAAATTGAAAATAATGGTTTTGTATAATTCGGCAAAGGGGGAAGATGCAACAAAGATAAGTTTAATTTAAGTAATGTACTTGGGAAAATATATTTTGGTGTTGATTTGTTTGTTTGGATAACTTTGTTATGACCTAAATTCAGACTAAAGTTAAGTGATAATAGATCTGAGTCATATAATCTGAGTCGTATAATAAATAAGTTTTCCTACGACCACCTATGAAAGTGAGTAAAAAAGCACGGTTAACTTGGCGAGAAAGTGCCTTATATCACACGAGTGTTGAAAAGTACTTTTCAACACGTGTGTTGAAAAGTACTTGTCAACATGACATTTAAATAGATGGCGCCAATTTCATTTGTTTTATTTTCAGCACACTTGATGAAAATGTTAGTGTTGAAAGTGAGGGTTTTAAAAGACAGAAATTGAGGTTTTTTTGTAAATATTTTTGTGGTCGTAGGAAAAATATTTTACATTACTCGTGTGAAAGTAATTTTCGCACACTCGTGGGATTATCGCACTCGGCTGTCGCCTCGTGCGGCAACATTCCCACTCGTGTGAAAAATGTCACTTTCAACACTTTTTATGTAATATACTATTACCCAGGACCATTAAATAATATGGTCATTATTGATGCATTTTTTGAAAAGCAAAATCGTTTTCATTAATTTCATATATTATAGTTATAGTAATGAGGCCGCAATACTGGACATGTCTTCTGGGCTATACGATTATCCTCTAAATTAGAAGGACCTTGAACCCGGACTAAAATTATTATACTTAAAAATCATTAGGTCGAAAAGGTATTGTTTCAAGCCGTGTACCAACGACTGTCATTCATTAGGGGGGTATTAAGAGTTGTTTTCTAGTGAACTTTTCTTTTAAAATAACGCTCAGTCTTTTATAACTGAACCCTCAATTGTTTTTGTCTGGCAGGCCGGGATAATGAGAAATCGACAACCATAGTTCTTTTACCGACAGAATTAGTAATACGATTTTAAAATATGCATATATGGGTGACAGGCCTAAAATATTTGAAAAACTACTTAACCCTCAACATCACTCATCACGTTAACACGTCTAAGAACGTATTACATTATCACTATTTTTTGATTAATGTAGTTTTTTGTTATTTCTTATTGCATTTAACAATAATTTTATTGGACAAACACAGTGTGTTCCACTTAATAGGAAAACACCCTAATACATCATTTATTGGTTGTCTTGTATTATTTGTTTTTACATAATGTAGGCCTAGGTGTATATATTTCAAGAAAAAAAGTTTATACAACATATTTGTGCTTTGCTAGAGAGGATGAAGGTACCCGATTTTTTAATAAAAAGCATTAGAAATATTTTTTTTTTGGAAAATAATGCCATACTTGGATTCCTTGCCCTCCAAAACCTCATATTCAAAAGTTTATCAGTGTGTAATTATTGGCGTGTAAGAAAGAAGCAAAACTGGAAATTGAAAATAATGGTTTTGTATAATTCGGCAAAGGGGGAAGATGCAACAAAGATAAGTTTAATTTAAGTAATGTACTTGGGAAAATATATTTTGGTGTTGATTTGTTTGTTTGGATAACTTTGTTATGACCTAAATTCAGACTAAAGTTAAGTGATAATAGATCTGAGTCATATAATCTGAGTCGTATAATAAATAAGTTTTCCTACGACCACCTATGAAAGTGAGTAAAAAAGCACGGTTAACTTGGCGAGAAAGTGCCTTATATCACACGAGTGTGACATTTAAATAGATGGCGCCAATTTCATTTGTTTTATTTTCAGCACACTTGATGAAAATGTTAGTGTTGAAAGTGAGGGTTTTAAAAGACAGAAATTGAGGTTTTTTTGTAAATATTTTTGTGGTCGTAGGAAAAATATTTTACATTACTCGTGTGAAAGTAATTTTCGCACACTCGTGGGATTATCGCACTCGGCTGTCGCCTCGTGCGGCAACATTCCCACTCGTGTGAAAAATGTCACTTTCAACACTTTTTATGTAATATACTATTACCCAGGACCATTAAATAATATGGTCATTATTGATGCATTTTTTGAAAAGCAAAATCGTTTTCATTAATTTCATATATTATAGTTATAGTAATGAGGCCGCAATACTGGACATGTCTTCTGGGCTATACGATTATCCTCTAAATTAGAAGGACCTTGAACCCGGACTAAAATTATTATACTTAAAAATCATTAGGTCGAAAAGGTATTGTTTCAAGCCGTGTACCAACGACTGTCATTCATTAGGGGGGTATTAAGAGTTGTTTTCTAGTGAACTTTTCTTTTAAAATAACGCTCAGTCTTTTATAACTGAACCCTCAATTGTTTTTGTCTGGCAGGCCGGGATAATGAGAAATCGACAACCATAGTTCTTTTACCGACAGAATTAGTAATACGATTTTAAAATATGCATATATGGGTGACAGGGCCTAAAATATTTGAAAAACTACTTAACCCTCAACATCACTCATCACGTTAACACGTCTAAGAACGTATTACATTATCACTATTTTTTGATTAATGTAGTTTTTTGTTATTTCTTATTGCATTTAACAATAATTTTATTGGACAAACACAGTGTGTTCCACTTAATAGGAAAACACCCTAATACATCATTTATTGGTTGTCTTGTATTATTTGTTTTTACATAATGTAGGCCTAGGTGTATATATTTCAAGAAAAAATGTTTATACAACATATTTGTGCTTTGCTAGAGAGGATGAAGGTACCCGATTTTTTAATAAAAAGCATTAGAAATATTTTTTTTTGGAAAATAATGCCATACTTGGATTCCTTGCCCTCCAAAACCTCATATTCAAAAGTTTATCAGTGTGTAATTATTGGCGTGTAAGAAAGAAGCAAATGCAATGCAACGCAAAAATTTAGAATCACCCGAATTTATTTAGCATCAGAAATGGCATTTTGACTACTAAAGAATAAATATTAAAACTTGTTCCGTTTAAAAATTAACAAGAACCATGTCTTAAATAATAAATGTATTTTATTAGACTAACGTCCGGTTGGACAAAGAATTTAGTCACGAATTAAAATAATTAGACACTTGTAATGTGACAGCACGTATGTTAACGTCATTGCCAAAGATGACTCTAAACGTCAATGTTTACTACTTGATTAAAAGTTTTGTACAACACGCTGTAACAGCAACAGCTGTCTGTCCAATAATCGCTTGTAGTATTTATCATATTAAAATGAACTTACCTCTTTAAGACGTAAGTCTACACACCTCCCTAAATTTTTAAAAATAAAATAGAATAAATCATAAACTGAAAAGAAAACACTTGGGAAATTTTTTTTACAGATATCGAATTTATTTTTATAAGAATTTTTCAGAGCAAAATTTAGAATGGAAATTGACAATCGAACTTTTAAAAACAAAATTGAACACGGTCGGGAGACAAATATAATTAAATTTATTTTTCGTCGAATTTGTTCCAGCTGTCTGTAGGAATTAATTTCCCCAGTTACCAAAATAACTTGTCTTTCAGTAATATACACGGTTTAAAAAACGTTCTTTCTCTCTGTGGTATTTTATATGGTAGCTCAAAAAAAAGTTATGCAAGGAAAGTATGGATGAAAATGGTGAAAAAATAATTTTATGTAGTATAGCGTGGGAAGTGGGAAGTATCTAAAAAACTAAATTTTTAAAATTTTCAGAGGATTCTTTAGCACCATTTTTTATGTATTTCTGAAGAACCACAAAGGAGCTAATAAACATACATATTTCTAATAATATCTTGATGTTCTTCTTTCACCGCGTAAAATCGAAAAAATAAATCTCATTCAAAACATTTCAAATGAAATCGAAACTTATATTACATTAATCAAGATGTAACAAATGACTACAACATAGTTAAGAAAATTGGATTCGTTTCATCAACTCTATAAGTCCCCCTAAAAAATGTCCTAATTTATTTGAATAATTGGAAGCTATCATTTTATTTTTTTAAATGGCAGCTGTAAATGGGAAGAAAAATTAAACTTTTTAAAATCAGATAAAAATAGGTTTAATTATATGACCGCCGTAATTTTTTTATTTTGGTGGAAAGCCTTTGATGTTTCGTATGGATTTAAATACATATGAATTTTTTGTAAGATACATGAACAGCATTCAAGAATAAGGAATATGTACCTAGGTTTTTTTATTGGGTGAAATCGTTTAAGGAAGTCATTACAAATCCGAAAAAATATTTTGAAAAAAATTACTAGGATAATTTATCTACAAAAATGTTTACTTTTCGGTATAATTTATTACAGTTTAAAAAACCGCCATTTGCCCTTAGTGAATAATGACGTCAGGAGATCAGCAAAAACAGGTGTCAATCTACATGTTAACGTAAAGCCTAACCTAAAGTCGAACAGGTTTGTTTTTCTCGGGAAAGAAGAGCAATCGAATTTTTTAGGTCGATAGAGGAATAGTGCGACTAGCTTCGATAAAAAATTTAGCTATACAGGATGTTTAAATTTCATTTTACTTAACTACTTAAAATCATCACCTGATCCCTCAGAAAAATATGACAACCACATAAATAACAGATACTTGCAATTTGCATGTCGTTCATGTTCGTTAGTTCATTAAAATTACTAATACAATTTATTATGGATGATGTCATTGTGTTTTTCTTTTATCCACCTTTTTGACTAAAAACCGTTGACGTCGCGTTCTGAGGAAAAAAAATAAATGGTCACGTTAACCATTCAATATCCCCTTTTTTGAGTCGAAATCTCCAACATTGCGGCAACGACTTCAGTTGTATTATTTTTTGAGCTGTAACAGATTTTTTTATGCTTATAATGCGTAAAACGCAGTTTTGAAATAAATGACATTGGTCTAGAAAAGCAAAAGCTTTACATTTAAATCCACATAAAATGTAAAAATAAAAAAAACAATCACCCATATTTTTCTTCAAATACCGTATCCCATCCATCCCGAATAAAACATACAAAGCAGGCGCATTCAGAATTTCGCTGGTTGCTGCGATCAAGTCGCACTTGAACTAGTCGTGCGCCACCCATCGAGTAAGAGGGAGTTTGCGTCACACTACTCCAAAATCTTACGACAAGTCGCGGCAAAAACACGTAATTTAGAACTGGCAGCATTTTTTGTGCGAAAAATGGAATATAGTTAGTTGGATATCTGTGTCTTACGAATTTATGCAACAACTTTCTATTCCAAATCCAAAACTAATCCATTTTTCAAATCGAACTGTGCGTCTTCAGTGACAAAAAAGTAGGCTTTCAAACAGTGTTTACATTTTTTCTTGGATATAAAGTGATGTGCCCCGGCGAACCATTTTTTCTCGGATTAACATGTGATTTTTATTGATGATTTGTCGACTTTAGGAATTATAATAGACTAAAATGTGCGATAACAACAGCATCATAGAAGGGACTGTGAAGTTTAGGGATGGAAAAAAGGTATGTGTTTTATTTTTTAATGACATTTTTGCGGGGTCTTACGCAACGTTGCTGATAAAATTAAATATTACTTTTGGATGGTTTACAATAGAAACAATTATTTTCATTTGGTATTATACAATGTGCCGCGAGAAGTACTATCCATGCTTGCCTAACATATTTTTAATTTATAAAAAAGCTCAAAAATATCGATAAGAAAACTGAGCAAACAAATTATTAAAAAATGTTTTGCTTTTCTGCAATATAGCAAGTGCATGTATGTTATACAGGTCGCTCAAAAATTTAGAAAAGTGTGGAAGTAGGAAGACAAAGTAGAGTAGTGCCTAAATAAAAACCGATTTATACTCGCCTAAAGACGTCTAGGGGTATCCTGATGCGCTATATTGTTTTGTTTTTAATTCTTTTCGTATTAGGTATTTTATTAATTCTTAATTTTCCAGCCAAAAAAAAATTATCTTCTTGGGATGTCGGTGGTGGGCCCGTAGTTATACTTCTGGGTAGGGTGGGGGAGGGGGGTATCCTGATGCAGTATAATGTTTTATTTTTTCAATTTCTTCGTATCTGGGTACCTATTCTAAATTCTTAATTTTCCAGCCAAAAAAAAATTATTTTGTTGGGATGTCGGTGGGTTCGTAGCCATACTTCTTGAGGGTGTCCTCATGCGCTATAATGTTTTATTTTTTCAATTTTTTTAGTATCTGGGGTATTCTGTTACTTACTTAATTCTTAATTTTCGTGCTCAACAAATTATTTTGTTGGAATGTCGGCGTGCCCGTAGCCAAATTTAAATCTTAAAGGGATCACCTTAAATTTGAAAAGGGGGCAGAAATTAATTTTAAATATGTTTTTGCCAGTGTTTTTGTTTATAGGTACTGGGTACCGGTGGCTTATCCAGGAATTGCCAGTGGAGGGGATTTATACTATACCGATATTTATTTAAACATAAAATTATATTACATTAATGCTAATAAAAATCTTTTCCTTCAGACAGCTGGATGGGGGGGGGGGGGGTTCACCTCCCTGAATACGCCACTGCTAAATACCTATTTTATTGTTATTGTTTTTTTACATATAGGTTAATTTTTTAGTTTTATAGCAGAGAGTATTATGAACATATTCTATATTTTGTTGTTACTTTACAATTTTATTTTATTCCTGCCCCAAAAAATATATTATAAATGTGGCCCACCCTCCCCCTCGCTTGAATCCTAGATGTTAGTGATTAGACATGCAGATCATGTATTTTTCGATTCTCATTTTGCACTACACTATCAGCCAGATTCTTCAAAGCTAGTCCAGTCATCGAAAATTTGTTGCAATGCAACATTATTAGAATTTCGGGACCATTTTCGGGATTTTCGGGACTAGCACTGGGACTTGAAATTTGGTCCCGAAGACCTTTTTGGTCCCGGGATCTGGAAAACCTAGCCAAAACATAACTGATCAACTATAAGATCTTAATTTAAACCAGTCCCTACTAAATCTTAAACCTTCTAAGTGAATCTGGACGTAAATAATTTACGTTACGTTCAGATTCACTAAGAAAATTTAAGATTTAGTACTGGATTGAATTAAGATTTTCTAGTTGATCAGTTATGTTTTGACAGATTTTTGTCCTGAGCTCTCTATTCTATTCAAGTATAATACTTCTGCGATTTGCTTGATTTCCAAATGATCTTCATCTTGGAACGTGTTGCTAGAATAAAAATGTTCTATTATTTTGGAAAGTACATACGTACTAAAATTGCCCTTTTCTTTACAAATTTGCGAAAAGATAATAAGCAAATTCATAGTGTAAGTATAAAACTTAGTTGTCTTATTCTTACACTTGTCAGTTTAAAACTTTTGGTTGTCAAATTAGACCGGACCTGCGCGCGTTGGAGAATCTGGCTGTTAAATTTTAAATGCTGGACGAGGTGAAGTCCTAAAAGATTGTTTTAAAATTTTTCTATTTAAATTTTGTATGTATAAAATCCAGTTAATTTTAAATAAAAACTTAAATTTTCAGACACCTACATTTCGTTTTTTTTTTTATTTAGACGTCTTGCAAGGGAATCTTAATTTTGTAACCGTCTAACTGTATAATATTGATATATCACCTACTACAGCTTATCAAAATATATAAGTCAATAAAATTTATTCTTGTTCAAGTTATCTTATCGACCTATATGGCAAAAGTAACACTGATAGGAAAAACCTTGTTGTGCAAATATTTCTTTGAAGATTAGAAGTGGTTGTCTAGAGGTTATGTATCGTTTTAGTTACACGTATACACTGCAGCTAGCAAGAAAAATTATAAAATTAACAGCATACAGATGACATTGCAGCGAAACGTATATACTTAAGTATATCCTTTTTTATCTGATCAAGAAGACATTGAAAGTCCCAACTAACGTATCTACTCACATATCTAAAATCAAAACTGTCAATCATAAATTGATCAATGGCTTTATTTTATTAAAAACGGATTTTATTGAATATAGAATTTGGGGTATAATTTTTTCTAATCGCGATTGAGACCAAACTGAATATAAATTGCTAAACCTTTTTTGGATGAACTTCTAAATATCTCAAAGCTCTTTCCTTAAAAATTCGTGATGGCTTCCAAAGGTCGACTTGCTTTATTGGACCTAACTTTTTAAAACTTTTTCCTGATATAGATTCTTTCGAATTGACGTGGGATTCTTGATCAGATTAGCAAATTGGATAAAAAGTCAATGGATAAAAGATATGATAATGATTTCGGGCTGTCCTACAAAAAGTTATTTTTTGCTGAATTTGAAATATGTCCTTATAAATTATTTATTTGGCGTTTTAACAACGTTTCATTGATGTGGTCAATAAGGAAAAGAATATAGAAATTGGTTAGATTTTCTCATCAAGGGTGTTTAGAAAAGTTAATTAACAGTTATTTATGTGTCTCTGATGCCAAAACATTTTTAAGTGCAACCAAACGGATTTTAATTCGATTCTGATTTTGGCCAAAGCGAAAATCGTGCAGCAGTTCGATCAGCATCACTATTTTTATTATAAGAATTAAAAATACTTTACCTAGTTTTTATAACATTTTTTAGTAAATGACACAACATGTTAATTTAAAGCAATACTAGCTAAACATAATAATTTAAAATTTTTATTAAAAAAAAACATTCTAACACTTAAAATTTAAAGAGATTTGTAAACAATTTTGGAATATGTTGTTTTAACAAATGAGTTATGTATGTAACATGCCAGCTTTAATTTCATTTTAAAAATAGTGCCAAAAAATGGTGATTTACCAGAAGTTACAACTCGTTACCTGTACCGGCAGGCCTTGTGACGATGCCGATACTGCGATATTTTAGTGGTTTGTTACAAGACAAGTGTCTTGTTCTTACACTTGTCAAATTTAACCCTTGATTGTCAAATTAGATCGGTCTAAGCAAAAGTGAATCTGAAAGCATTTTCTTTTGTAATATGTAAACAAACACATATTTCTATAAGTACACTAAAGCAGCAATAAAATGATATTACGACCCTAAAGGAAACTTATTTATTATGGAAAAATGTAAAAGAATACAACTAAAATATTTATTGCTTATCCTTAACAAAACAGAAACAATTCCTGGAGGTCCGGCCAAAAAGGTTTAATAATTTATTCAACAGGGACTAAAAATCGACAAGATTCGCAAAATTGGTTCATATCGATTAGTCTCTAATGGCTACACAAAGTGCCCTATTGTCCCTCGGGGGATGCAGTGAACTTTTTTCGACAGTTGTTCGGGGATTATTTTTATGATCTGCTATTCGTGGTGCATAGTTAAATAGATTTTTGACTGCGCGTATACATGGAAAGCCGCATAAAATTCGTCAAATAGAACGGTTAAAGTTAAAAAGCTGAATTATTCATGCGACGATGACTATGACTAATATTACCGATGTTTTAATGTGTAGTTTTTGCACATGCAGGTACGTGTAGATTGAACAAAGAACATTAGAAGTAACCCGAGGGGAAAACCACTCTCAAAAGTACCAAGTTGACCAAGGAATACCACAGTTTTCAGAAATATTACCCCAGGAATACCATGTATTTCCAAAATATACCAAATAATAACAACAGAATACCTGGTAATACCTATGGAATACCTACTAATATCCATAAATACCACCCAAAATATCTATTTTTGCTGATTTATTTCATCCGAGATTTTATCACTTCAACTAATTTTAACAATTTGAGGATTCTTATTGTTATCAGAAAGAAGCCTGTCGGTATATGCTTGAAAAACTTTATTGGTTAGCTAAAATTAGTTATATTTCGTAAACTTACTTACACTGTTCAAAATCACCTCAAGGAACACTTTTATATTTTTTAATATACCTATAAATATGGTACATTTAAGTTTCAAAAGCTACACTTATCTCTTAATAAATATTGAAATAAGCAGTTGAGTATATACATTTATTTTTGACATATTATATTGTTGAAAATGTTCCTCTATTTTTTTAGCAATATATACCTAAAACAGTATAAAATAAACATCGAAATAAAGTATTTCAGAAAAAAAAACATGGACCACGTTTGTCTAAAAAGACGAGTATCCAACTAAATAGAAAAACATAATCTACTACTTTGATATCACATTGACTAGGCTTTACTTTTATGTTATAACATAACTAAAGCTTTGCAAACGAGGGTTATTCCAGGGACGGCTCTAACCTAGTTGGAAATAAAATTAGGCTCTGATTTGAAAATAAAATACAACTATTTATTTGCCCACATTGTGTTATTTGAAAATGCGAAATACGAGAATACTTCGGTTACAGTGATATACCATACAGGGTGCCTGAAAAGTCTTAGCATGGGCAAATATCTTTACTTTTAATAAAGATAGAGACACCAAATTTTAGTTGTATCTTATTGCTTAATAAATCTACTTTTTTATGTAATTTGACTTTTTCAACCCCCTTGGGGGGTTACGCTATGGAGTTGAGGCCAAAAATTTTAAATGCAACCCTATGCCGTGTGGTCCCTTCTTTTAAAAGTCTTCAAAAAAGAGGCATTTTACCGCAAACCCCGTGTTTTAATTCATTTTTAAATGGCAAGCCTAGTTAAGTCCAACGAGTCTAACTCTGACTTTTACGTCATGAGCCCCTGAAGTCCGGGTTATTATTACATTTGTCAATTTAAAACTTTTGGTTGTCACATTAGACCAGTCTAGGGTTGGAGAATCTGTCCGAAAGAATTCTATTTAATAGATAAGTATGCAGCACTAAAAACTTTTTAAAGTAAATTCGAAATTATCATAATTTTATGACGTAATCCCAGGTAAATCTTAATCCCGGTTGCTCTCGGAGTTTGGCCCTAACCATTTAGGCCCCTTTTAAAGCTGTTTCCACTAAATTTTTTTCACAAAAAGCCTAAAAGTCTTTTATGTGACCCTTTTTACATAAACACTGCCAAGGCAAGAAAGGAAAATCTCCAATTTGCCGAAAACGGCGAATTTTCTTTTTAATTTCATTCGGGGGTAGGTATTTTAAAGAAGAGTAGATCCGTATTTCGGCGGCCGAGTTTAGAATAGATTTAAAAGTTAAAGTCTTAAAACTTTTTAGAGATGTTTTTAGCCCCGATAAAACGGAGTTGTTATAGACTTTTAGGGTGCAATCATAAGTAATCAGAATTCTTTGTTTGTATCTTTATCGGTTTCTTCATTTTTCATAATGCAAATATACTTGTTTATATGGAAGAAAAGAAACGAAACTTCTATTCATACCTACCAGATTTAGTTACCTTACTTGTACATGTGTCAATTTTTGCAATTCGTTTTAAAAATAAGACATTAATAAATTGACCTTGTCTTTTTGCAAATTTATAAAGAAGAGGACACTTTAGGTACGTATTTGATCATCTTTTGTCCGTCGAATTTTTGTGTCGATCTGTTTCGTAAACGGATCTGATTGACATCACTCTTGATGATGTTCATGGGACCACAGATCCCAACATTTCATAACAGTGATACCGATTAACCCTTTGCGCAATTTCACTAAAAGATAATCCTGCCTCTCGAAGTCCTACAATTCTACCCCGCTCAAACTCGCTCAATTGTCTATACCTACCACTATTTTAGAAGAAAAATGTACCTCGTGAAAAAAGTGTTTTTTAACCTAATTCGAGGTCGCTGAAAACGAAAATGACAATCATTTATTTTTTCAAAGAAGCGTTTTGCGAAATATTCGCAAAAAACGTGTTTTTCGGCTCTTTTTCCAGTTATAATAATAATAGATATTTATAATTATATATATATATATATATATATATATATATATATATATATATATATATATATATATATATATATATATATATACTTATATATATATATATATATATATATATATATATATATATATATATATATATATATATATATATATATATAATAGACATTTATATTATGATCCAACATCTCGAGAACGGTAGACGTAATCGACCTAAAATGTACACACTTTTCGAGGTACGCTTCTTTTTCACATAAATATTAATTTTTAGTCAATTGGAAGAGTATTTTTTGAGTTACAGGTACTGAAAGTTGAAGAACACTGCATTTTTTGAGCTTTTTTGAAAATTGCACATTTTTGTTTGTTTTATTTAGTTATTAGGAATTTTTTTTTTATGTTTTTTGAATTGCATATGAAAAATTATTTCATCCCGAAAATATATTACCCAAGTTTGTTCAAATCGGTTGTAAAATGTGGAAGATATTACTGATTAAGTGAAGGCAGACGATTTCAGATTTTGCCATGAACGCCCAGAAGTCCGGAGAAATCAGGTGAACTTTGCTCATGAAATTAAGGTAGTAAAGGCTAACAGGGCAAAAAGATTGTTTATTTTCAAAAATAAATTTAATAAAGGCAAGATGCAAACATTTTGGAACCAAAATGTTATCATTTACTAAACTTGATTAGCCCTTTTAAACTGAAATAGAATTATAAAAATATTTTGCTTTATACAGGGTGTTTGCTTGGGTTTGATTTATATGGCAAGCATATAATATGCTATTATTAATCATATGTCTTTTATGTGTCTACACTAGAAAGCCATTGATTTTTTATAGCAAATAGCAGAGCATCCACAATGTCAACAAAAAAAACAAAATAGAAGAGTAATTAGCACTACTTTTCGGGTAAGAACCATCTCTTCAGTAATCTTCTCGGTAATCTTAGACTATAGGTTGTCGAAAAACCTTGTTTAGTTTAACACCTCCAAAACCCAGTTTTGCTCCCTGTCACGCAAAAAATACCATGCACATGAATGACCAAACCCTACAGAACAAAAAAAACGTCCGATCTTGTTGGCTTGGCTTTCGAACATGATCTCAGTTGGCACAAACCCATTACTTTAATAGCAACATTAGTTGCTAAAGAGCTTTTTTTTCGAACCAAAAAATACTTCACCCCTTCCAACTTGTACACTGTCCGAATAAGAGCTAATTTAGGATAGTATTTCGACATCTGGGGAGCGGCATTACATTTCGCCTCTTTTGAGACGACCACGGTACGTCAGTACCTACTTAGGCTTGAAGTCTATGCCGGCTGTCTCAAATAAAAGAAAATCTTTTATGTGTCACTAGGTAAACGGTTTCAGAAATACTTGATTACCTACCAATTAAATTGACAGCTAGTTAGTTAGTGTGATAAGTAGTGATAACCTATTTTGGAATAGTTCTCGGGCAGACAGGTTGGATTTATGTTCTGCACTGGGTCAGCTTTTAAATTTTGCCATTTGTACAAACATAGTTACGCAGTAAATTAAACTAATAAAACAATCCTTAAGTTAATTCAACGTTTAATAGGATGTTGAATATTGTTTCCAATTAAGCGATTTTAGATAAATAATAATGTAACAGATTTTCACATGATTTTATTACGGACGCAATTTAAATTATTAATGATTGTTTCAATTGTCGTTATTTAGACATACGGATTCGAGTAAGTTCACTACCACTATATAATTAGTATAACAAATGTTCAAAATGACCTCCATTGACTTACATGCAATGTAAAAGTTCTGTACAAATCGTTCCGGAGCATTTCAGGAGTTATTTGATTGCATTATTGCATTCAAATGTAATTCCTTCACGCAATTCTTCCAAAGAGGCTGATTGGGTGGCATAGATTTTCGTTAATGTGGCCCCAAGGAAAAAAAATCTAAAGGTGAAACAAACCTGAGCAAACCCAACCAGCCTCTTTGGAAGAATTGCGTGAACGAATTACATTTGAATGCAATCAAATAACTCATGCTCCGGAACGATTTGAACAGAACTTTTATCATTCCATGGAAGGCAATGGTGGTCATTTTCAATATTTGTTAGGTACTTATTGTGTAGTGGTAGTGATTTTGTTCACTACCTTTTTTACGTTGAAAATTATTTTTATTTTAATAAATTAATCTTTAAGCTTAAATAAGGGACAAGTCTATCCCTTTTTGGGTTTTTTTTTATTAAAAATACGAGTTAAAAAATTTACTACTCTATCATTACAATTAATCTTTACCCTTTTTTTGACAGTTTAATGTAAGAAACAAGTATTTATTAAATGACAAAAAAAATTTAGAAATTTTAAATTAAATAATAATTAGAGAACCGCTAAAGTAAGAGGGCATAAACTAGGTATGGTGATAAAGAGAATCAAAAAACCTTTTAAACGAGGTGCAACTCGACCCCCCGTTCCATTTGTTTTAGGGGTGAAGTCCACCCTGCCCAAGGGGTTGCAGGTAGGGTTTTGAGTTCGTGCTCAAAACGTTTCCCCCTCAAAAACAAAATCGACGTGTTTGAGCGGTTTTTTCATAGCAAATAGTAAATACCTAAAAAGGCCGACGTTTCGTTTTCGTTCAGCCACCCTGTATAGTTTTTTTGGTTACGCTACTGGTTAACCACAACCACCTCGACAACCACCCTTGATATAGTAATCACAATCAGCACCCTGTACCCTTAAAATAACAAGGAAACCGCAATAAAAAGGCATTAGTTTCTTCAGTTGGCGTGCGGTGTTATGTTACAATACAACCGATAAAAACCATTGCATGAAAGAAGGTAAAAGTGGTCTATGGGTTCATAAATAAGGGACGAATTAAATAATCAGTGGCGTGGTATTTTAGTTCTTAGAATATGGAGACGATGACATATTCTGTTTGCGGACAGTAACAGTAACATTGTTGGTTCAAATAGTCGCCTTTTGTATTCTACCCTAACAGTTTTAGGGAGTTGAGGTAAAAATTTTTTAGTGCAACCCTATGCCATGTGGTAAGTAGGTACCTCATTTTAAAAGTTTCAAAAAATAAATATATTTTACCGCAAACTCAAGGTCCGTATTCTTAATTCGTTTTTAAAAGGGGAGCCTTTACACATTAAAAATCGTGAAATTTTTTTTTTAATTTAAATACTTTGATTTTTCTTATTACTTTAAAAGTTGTTCAAAATGACCTGTATCAACTTCTTGGCAGTACCTAATAAAGTCCATTTTGGAACTTACTTTTCGCGTTTTTGAGAATGACCGGTGTTACTTCTTGGGAGAGTTCCAAATCTATTTTATTACTGCCAAGAAGTTTATGATGGTCATTTTGAACAACTTTTAAAGTAAGAGAAATAAATGTCCTTAAATTTTTTATTTTTTTTTTCACGATTTTTACAGCCAGATTCTCCAACACTAGTCCGGTCTAATTTGACAACTAAAAGTTTTAAACTGAGAAATGTAAGAATAAGACAACTAAGTTTTATACTATGCATTTATTTTTGAGCTTTTTCGCAACTTTATAAAGAAAAGGGCAATTTTAGTATGTATTTACTTTCTACAATAATAGAACTAAATTCATACAGCAACTCGTTCCAAGATGAAAATCATTTGGAAACCAAACAAATCGCTGAAATTCACAAGTTTTTAATGAAGACTTATTAACAGTGACACGACAAAAACCTGTCAAACCCCAGTCTGGTTTTATCTGGGCCAGTACTAAATCTTAAACCTTCTTAGTGAGTCTGAACCTTAAATTCTATAAGCTTGCCATTTAAAAACGAATTAAGATACGGACGTCTCGTTTGCGGTAACATGTTTCTTTTTTGAAGACCTTTAAAATGAGATACCACACAGCATAGGGTTGCATTTAAAATTTTTGACCTCAACCCCCCAGCTCTTAGTGGGGCTGAAAAAGTTAAACATAAAAAGTAGAAAGTTTATTAACCAATAAGATACACCTAAAATTTAGTGTCTATTTTTACTAATAGCAAAGATATTTGTCCATACTAAGCCTTTTCAGACACAGTGTATGTATCAGAGAAAAAAATGCCCAAAAGTTTGTAACAATTTCCAGAAAATGTCAGACAAGTTCCAGAAAAAATCCAAAGCACCTTTTCAGATGTTCCTCAGAGGAAAACCATGTGTAATTTTTTTTACATCAGGCTTCCAGAAAGGAAAAAGTTCCAAAAAAACAGAAATGTCAAAAAGTGACAGAAATTTCCAAATAATTGCCTAAAATTTCAAAAAAATGCAGCATCTTGTACTTAGTGTACAAGATGCTGCATTTGCATTTCTGTATAAAATTGCATCAGCTTGAAAAGGACATGTCAAAGAATTACAAGTAAGTTTAGAAAATGGTATTTAGATGATTACAAGAAAACATCAAAATTCCAAAAAATTTGCTAGAAAAATGGTAGTTCTCGTGTTTTTCTGGAAACTTCAATTTTTGTAAGAATTTACAGTGGTGTAAGTATACCGACCTATAAAAATCAGATATCCTGGCTACGGCGCACCTATTTCTCAGGTTGCTGTTGCCCTACCAGCCCCTGAAGAAATTCAAATATGAACTTTCTCCTACGAAAAGTTTATAAAAGAAAGCAATGCTTCATATGCCCTATGCCTCCCTTCATATGCCCTATGCCCCCTTTTATGCAGCTTTAAAAATTTATAAAAGTCGTTTTATTTGATTGGATATCACTTTAACAGAACCTAAACTCAAAAACCTTACTTGATATTTATAATATTCATTGGTATATTCATAATCATCATAAGATTGATAAGGTATCCCCACTTTAAAGATGGGGAGTTAAATTATGCAGAGACCATTTGCTGCGATGACGGCGCCGTTAAAACAAGAATCTTCTGACACTTAAACAACAAAACAACTGCACTAAAACGTGATTTGAAAGAAAATCCTTTTTACTTAGAAATTTATTAAACCGTCAGTTGATTGTCTCTTCAAATGCCCATTAAACAATAAGATCGTGTTTTGCATCTTTAAATTTAATAAACTGTCAATAAACTTGAAATCGGAGAGTCGAAATGTGTTAAAATATGCAAAAATTTTTTTTAACATTTAATAATCCATTTTTATCTTCACTTATGTACATATGTCGTTAAGTGGCCTATAAACATTAAAATCATCACCTTTGCCTCATATTTTTAAATTTTATTGGTCCTAATTACTATGTAGATCATCGTCAATTGTATAAATTATAATTATTGTTTCTTATGTATTTTTAAACCCAGACAGAATTGGCAACCTATAACAAATTCATCAAAATGCCATTTTATTATCTTTTCAGACGGCCATCAACCATTTATTATGTGATTTTGCATCTTAAACTTAAATAACACTGCTCAACAAAAACCAAAAAAATTCTGATTCTGGGTTAAGACCATTTTTTTCTTAGGCTGCAGGAACAAAAACAAAGGAAACCGCCGGTTTACTATCTAAAGTTTGATTTCATTGTCACAATCACGATATGTAGAAAAAACGATTACGCTATTAATGGAATGAAGGGAGCGTTGTATAGTCCCCAGCCCAGGGGAGCACCCAGGGGGAGGGGGCTGCAGCCCCCCCCCCCCCCCCAGACGAACATGCGTTTTCCCATTGAGGGCACCTTTAAAAAATGTGACTCAGTAACTTTGCGCCCAACCATAGCACGCCAGGTATTAACTGATCAACGATGCTGATTGGCCATAATTTTTATTCTTTGTGGATTTTCAGGTGCACAATAGTGCACCGTCTGTCGGTTCACCTTAAATTAAATGAATGAACATGTCTTATAATGAACCATACATACATCCAGACAGAACTTATACCGTTAAGTATCCGCAACCCTTCGTCCCATAGTCGGTGTTTCTTCATTCTTGTGGCGATCTGTCATTGCTAAACGTTAATTATCACTTACTAACACCAATTTTTTTAATTTCTGTAATTTATAAACACAATGAAACCGGCCTTGAACGGGAATAAGAGTATTAATCTATGTTTTGCAGTTATTGACCCTTTTTATTGTTACCATTTTTAGATTAATATCATTTTTGTATAAATGTGAATGCATATCGAATCTTAATATCCGTTGTTGTCAGCGAGGCCAAACGTTTTTTGTTATTTTTAAATTATTATTTATGTTTATTTTTGCTTTGGTGGCTAATATTATGGGTATAATTATAGGATGGTACTGTGCTACAGGCGAGAAACCACTTTTTATAAAATAAATATAAATATCTAGATATAATTTTTTGCTGGTTGTTTCATGAAGCAGAATTGAAAGTTAAACATCTTTCCACATTGAAGTAAAGAAAAAAAATGTGTATACCAATGTTCTGTTTCACCACAACACGGAAATGTTAAAACCCTCCCAACAGGCCATCATGTCCAAATCGATTATCTCCATTATCTTACATTGTGTGTATCTATAACACAAGCTGAGGACAAACCGTAACTAACAAGCCCCTTATCGGCAGAACACGTCCATCTGGCAATCTTAAGACGTTTTAGCACCCCGGTCCGCTGGCCTGCTTTTAACAGCGCCCCATGTGATCCGCCCATTAAACGGTTGCACTCAGTGGCGGAGAAAATGGAACGAATGTTCATCTAAATTTTTTATTAAAATGCACACACACCCATTAACCCATTTGACGGATCAGAAGCAGGTTTAAAATTGCAAGCGTTGGAAAAATTATCTTTTAAAACATTATTAAACGTAATTAACATTTTTCTCGCTTTGTCGGAGGCATTGGATTGTTGATAGGTACACTGATTTCTCTAAGGCCTTCGATAGAGTTGTCTATGGGCTTTTAATAGAAAAAATGTCTAATTATGGCATAGGTGGAACCATGTTGGACTGGTTATATTCTTATCTGTCAGGTAGAACTCAAATAGTTAAAGTAAAATATTTTTGTTGTCAGAGTCAGTGCGTGCAGTGAGTCAGAGTAATGCCTCAGAGGGGTCATCTTGCTCCTCTTTTATTTAATATTTTTATTAATGACATGGTACACTGTTTTCATTACAGTCATGTTCTACTATATGCAGATAATTAATTTGAGAATATTTAAGTCAATTGAATCAGCAGATTTTTCAGAGCAGTTGCAGGATGACCTTGTTAGGTTATTTAGATGGTGGAACGATCAGGGCATGCAACTTGATATTGATAAATTTATGTTAATACATTCAATTTAAGCGTAAACTAAATGTTGTGTTTAAAACATATTTCCTTGACTGTTCAATTTTTTGTCAGGTCAATGTGATTCGCGATTTGGGTATCATGTTTGATCAAAATCTGACTTTAGTTAACCACATTGAATACTGTTGCAACAAAGCTTTTAAAATCTTGGAATTTATTATACACAATACCACTAACACCAAAGATATTAATAATGTATTTGCAATTAAAACATTCCATACGTCTTTAGTTCGGCCACACCTGGAGAATAGTACTTGTGTATGGTCTCCTAATTTTTGCAATACGTGTGGACGAAATCGAGAGAATCCAACATAAATTTTTACATTATATAGCATTTAAGCTGTCCATTCCTTAAGAGCTTGTTGATTATTTTTTTTAATTTTTTTTATCTTCTGACAGCCCACGAAGACCGAAGTCTAAGTACTATGTACCGTGGGTGTACTGGGGAATCGACTCACACATCCAGAGCTGGAAACATCCGTAGGGATTTTACCAGCCCTTTAAGAGGATGTGTGGGGTGGTACCGCCTCGGTTGAGGAAGAATTCCTCTACCACCTTCAAATAACAATCACAAAATGTCCATGGTCTAAGCGGGTTTCGAACCCGCGCCTCTCGGTTGCAAAGCTGACGCCGTACCAACTCGGCCACCGGAGACCCATATGATTATGCAATGTTATTGAAATTGAGCCCTAATACTCTAAATACCAGGCTTTAAAATTTTGATAAATTGCTTGTTTTTAATTTTGTTAACAATTTTATCGATTGTCCTGAGTTTGTGCGTTTCATTAATTTTAGTATACCATCCCGGTCTTTGAGGAAGGTCTACACTGTACACGTTTAGGTTAGAACAGCACCGCACTCTGTATGGTAAATTTTCTGCAATCAACAGAATTATGATGCAGGCTAATTCTTTGAAAATCGATATATTCAAGACCTCTCTACTGAGGCTTAGGACGTTTTTAAATGTTAAAGCTTTTTTGTCTGTGTTTTTACATTTTATTGTAAACTAAATTATATTGTAACATGGTTGATCCGTTAAATAAATAAATAAAATAAAATAAAAAATAAATTTTGAAACGTCATTAAACATGAGCACATAAGTTAGCTGTCTAAAGTAAAAGATTTTATTTTTTTAGAAGTCCAAATCGTTCTTTACGTACAACTAACTGGTGATTCAATCATAATCGGAAGATAGAAACCTTCTTCATGTTCATAATTTTTTAAGGTACGATTCCCTTTTTCCTTTTCAAAATTATAAGGGGAAACGTTTCCCCCTCTCTCTCTCTCTCTCTCTCTCTCTCTCTCTCTCTCTATATATATATATATATATATATATATATATATATATATATATATATATATATATATATATATATTTTACTAAATAACACACCTTTTTGTTACGTCATCAGTGTTAATTAAATTATAACTTATATTTATTTTTAAGTCTATATTATTTTTTTTTCTAATTTTGTTATTATTATGTAGCCTCCATTATTGGTTTAAATTATGGTAAATTCGGTTCAGCTTTTTATATGACCATAACCGTAACCAATCTATTAAAACATAACTCTTTTTTTAATAACATTGTCTGTTGTCTGGTAGGAGAATTCTGCAAAATTAACTTTTTCGTATCAGCTGAATAACTGCAAATATCCAGAATCCAATTACTATCAAGCATAGAAAAAAGTATACCTAATGCAAATTCAAAATCTTTGCAAAGTAGATTTAAAACTTATATGAAATCCTACTGTTTAAAAATAAAATATTGCTAAGAAACGTCTGCTTTTTTTCTATTGTTACGTAAAATAAACTAAATAACACATCGTTATTTTCCAGAGATTATCTTCGTAAATTCCAAACCCTTAAAGAGTGTGAGACACTAGTGACTACTAGTGTTTCACACTGGATAATAAATCAATCTATTGATTTTTTTTTGCTGCAATGAATTATTTGACACCAGTGGCTGCAGTGTTTAAACTACGTCCTAGTTTTATATCTGGTTGCCTGAAAACGTTGTTGTGCTTTTTATATTTTTAGATGTTATGCGAACGGAATAGCACATTTTAATAAATGAATCTAATAGTAAATATGGGTGGTAGATAGAGGATAGAGTAACAGAATTTTATGTAATGTTGGAAGATGCTTTTTTTAACATGTTCTCCAGAAAATTTAAAAGGGAGAATAAAATTTTTGACAATATTTGATGTACAATAAAGTTCTTGTTAGCTCAATAAAGTTATTATTGTTCGCTATTGTTAAGGTTAATTTTTTCGTTTTTTTTAATCGTCATATGACACTACTTCAGGATATATTACGTTACAAGTTAATTGTCTCACTTTAATTACTATCAGCAACGTCGTCGTACGATCCACATTATCAAAGTGAATAAAAATTATTTCCATGGCATATATACATGTTCTGCCTTTTTCTTTTTTAGTGGAAATCAAGATGGTGTGTCATGCGAAAGTTGTCACCAGTTGCAGGTAATGTTTAATTTAAGTTTTATAACATCTGCCCTTTTTCTATTTTTAAAAAATATTTTGTGAGGAGAATGTTATGCGTAAAAAAGGGTCGACAGTATTGCTTATAGTAGTTGATATTAAAAAAACTAATATTCAGATTTCATGGCGAATCACTTTTGTTTAATTTTCTTTTATATAAAACAACAAAAAGATATTTTGTCTACTCGTTAATAAATAGATTTCGGGCGGTATTGGATATTTTTGATATCAAGTTACAGAACGAAGACTTGAGGCTTTACAAACCTGAACAAGCCTGACTCCATTCCGAATAGCATGTGTATCTTATTTTTATAAGAAGAGTATCTTACTATTATAGTAAGTAGAAAAATTAAAGGTAATTACCATAAGTTTCGGAGGACAAGGAGGAACAATGAGGAGCTACCATTGGAAAGGCATAACGACGGCGAGCGAAGTCGGATGTTTAGCGTTCTCTCTTTCATCTTTCTTTATCCTACAAATGTATAAAACAAAACAAAATGGTAGTTATAAATGAATGGTGTCTCCTCTCGCTGAATGTCAATAATCATTACTATGCAAAATTTAAGCACTTAAATTCTAAACGATTTTTTGGCTATAAATGCCTGCCCTATCTAAGGTTATTTGTATGTAGAAGACAAAAATCAGCCTATATTTTCACAAAAACCTAATAAGGGTAGTAAGTTTTCCTTAAACAGCTATTAGAGACTAAATGATGCGGACACTAACCATTAATCTGAATTAGGGTAACCACAGTAACGCCGTTATTAAAATTTATACAAATTAAAATGTACAAGAACTTTATTAAAATAAAGTAGCTTTCTTCCGAAAATCTCGTTAAAAGCCTAGAAGGTTCCGCAAAAAAATTGATTAATAATCTTAACGTACATTATGTGCAGACTTAAAGACTTTAATTTAATGAAGTTTTACCCCTGTTGTCATTTATTCGTGTTTCGGGGATATTATTTTTAGTTGAAGGGGCCTTAATTTAAATTAGGAAGAAGTATTAGGTATCTTGTTCAAACAAATTATTCGAAAAGGTTTGAAAATAGGTTGGGCTTGATTTTTTATTATTGTGTCGTCAGGCTTATACGTGACATTTGGTAGTGCGCCGAGTTTTAAGGCGTATATGTGACATTTTGATGGGCGGCTCGTTGTGGAAAGTCCGGGTGGCCGAACGAGGGGGGAGACCCCTGCTGCACTGGGAGTCGGCAACAAAACTAGCCGATTCCATCACTACGTGGCATTTGGTGGAGCTACCCCTAGGCGTCTACGAGACAATATTATTTTAACGAATATTACTAGGATAATTTTACAAATTTTTTTTTCTACTTCTCGGTATAAATTATTACAGTTCAAAAAGCATCCATTTGCCCCAATTGTCAAGTGACGTCAGGACTAGGATTTTCGAAGGGCTAAGAGGAATAGCTATAAAGCCGGCTAAATGACAAATTCTGTCAAAATCATGTACTAATAAATCTTATCAAATATAACTATATTATTAATCGCATATGTGGTAAAGTTTATTAAACCTGTTTTCTTAAATTTATCTAATAATTATAAACTTTAAATTAGACGCAAAGTCAATCCAATAGTTAAATGACATTAATTCAATTTGTGATAGGCGCTATATCAATCCCGGATCTGATTGATTTGGTATTATTGGTATGTTATTGAGTTGATTTTAGCCAAGATTTCTTTCTGTGCCCTAGGGGTGCTACATACAAACGTATGTACATGAATCTATAACTTATGTGATAGTCCGAAAGGAAGTGAACATTTTATCGAACGATTGTACTTATATCGATTGATTTACCAAACTGATTGTTATTATTTGTAATATTATATACTTAAGTGGCAAAATCTCGGTCTGCAAGACCTAAAGTTGAATAGGTTGGCTATGCAACACAAAAAACCTCCACATTTCCTAGTGTCACATACTCTATCCGATTTATTTTTTCCTCTTTGCAACACGACATCAACCAGTCATACGAAGAATTTAACTTCGGAAACAAAGGTGTGCATTAAGACGAGTAGCATGTGGAGGGACGCCTTATTTGCACAGAGAGTAATTGTTGTTTGTGTTAGAGTTTTTTTTATTACAGTATAATTTATGTATAACCATTTTTATTAAACAATGAAATCTATTAAAAAACTGTACAATATTGTATTGTGCCAATGTCTAAAAATATCACTGCACGTTCACAACCTCATTTTTTACGTGGCCAGAACAGCTGTTTGCTTGGGGAAGAAATGACATATCTAGTGCAAAGTTGATCAAAAATTTCTCATAAATAGGTATTATTAAAGGTCAGTATCAGTAGAAAAAAATTTATTATTTTACTATTTTCAAATTTAAACTTAAAATGGTAAAACTGCAATAAAAGAGTATAAAAATACTCATTGACAACACTATTCACTCAGTTGTCTCGTAATAGCAACTAATGAAATGTCTAGTTCAAACTGCCACTTTTAGGGGACAATATCTCGTCAGAAATGTTGACATCGCCTAGTTTATTTGTTCAGCTTTGTTAACTAATGTACCCGCGAAATTGTCCATATTTTCCGGCACACCCTGTTTATACCTTGTGTGGTTTATTTGCTGCAATAAAATTTATAATAAGTCGTGATCTATTTCTCATATCTAAAAGTAATTACATTCTAGTTTTTTTAGACCCTTATGCGGTTACTGCTAAACAAATATGTCAAGGTTCTATAAAACACTACACAACAATTATTTTAAAACAATTTTCGATGACTTCCTGTTTGTACTAGCAAAGTATTATTTTTCATTTTGCAACAAATGCTATTATTATGGAAGTAGAGTGTTAAATAAATATTAATTTTATTTTAAAATATAGCACTTGACTGTTACCAGAACTTCCTTGAAACAAAAAAAAAATTCGTATATATTCAGTTTTTTATGTAAAAGTAATTAGCTCCGAGCACTTCTATTTCATTGTTGCTTATCTGTTAGGTCCACACACTGGAAAGTCATTTTATAGCAACAACTGAGCAGCAACAATGTTTGAAAAAATTACTCTGCCTGAAGGCAACATGACAGATTTAACTGGATAGTACCTTTTTAAAGCTATTTGAAAAAAAAACATCGCTAAAACTCCTTAAAGATTTATAGTTTATTCATCTCACAACTTACTGAAAATTTAAGGCATCAAGCCATTTATTAAAAAACTATTCTTGATCAGTGAAGGAAATTGAATTTTTCTGGAGGAAAAGCTGGAGGGAAAAATTAATATCCGAATAGATTTTCAATTAGATTTTAAACGACGATGTCGTTATCGTTTAATTTAAAATGGCCAGCTCAAAAGGCGCGGCTTTTTTAAAGTCTTTTTCATTTAACTGAAACATTTCAAGACGTATTAATATTATTTTCATAATGGACGTGACATTTTATTTGATATAAAAGTATAGCTGCCAGTTTTCTCGTTTCTTGAAAGGTGGTAGAAATACCATTGACATTTTACTTGATCAAGTTTAGTATGGTACGGTGCACTACTCAACAAACTATCTTCTTACGGTGTCTCTGAAACTAGTCAGGGTGTCCGAAAAGTCTTAGTATATGCAAATATCTTTGCATGTAGTAAAGATAGAGACACCAAATTTTAGGTGTATCTTATTGGTTAATAAATCTACTTTTTTATGTAATTTAACTTCTTTAACCCCCTTGAGGGGTGACGCAATCTAACCTAAACCTAAACCGCTAAATATGGTGAAAAACATTTTTTTAATACCTTTATTTCTCTTATTACTTACTTTAAAAATTGTTCAAAATCACCACCATGAGCTTCTTGGCAGTAATAATTCGATTTTGGAACTCCTCACATTTTCGAGAATGGCAGGTGTTACTTCTTAGCAGAGTTCCAAAATCGACTTTATTACTGCCAAGAAGTTCATGCTGGTCATTTTGTACATTTTTTAAAATAATAAGAGAAATAAAGGTACTTAAATTTTCAATTTTCTTTTCACGATTTTCAATTTTATAGATTTGCCATTTAAAAACGAATTAAGATAACCGACATCGAGTTTGCGGCAAAATTTTTCTTTTTGGAAGACTTTTAAAATGAGATACCACGCGGCATAGGGTTGCATTTAAAATTTTTGACCTCAGCTCCCTAGCGTCACCCCTCAGGATGGTTGAAAACGTTAAATTATATAAAAAAGCAGATTTATTAACCTTTATACACCTAAAATTTGTTGTCTATCTTTACTAATAGCAAAGATATTTGCCCATACTAAGACTTTTCGGACGCCCTGTAGGTTAATGTTATGAACGAAGTTGAGTACGGAATATAGCAAGCAGGCGCGGACTGGCCAATTTTGTTAAAGTGATCACTTATGGCAAAAAACGTTTTTCGCGAAAAGTATATTTTGCGAATTCTAAAATCATAATTAAAAAACTAAGCTTCATTTTAAGCAGTTTGACCTTGAAAAACCTGCGGCGCTGTTTAGGACTAGGAGGGGGTCGCCAACAAAATTCTTGTCAAAAGGGGGTCCCGCTTTAGAAAAGTTTGAGAACCACTGTACCTAAGTACTTAAGCTATTATAATAATTTTATTGTTATTATTTGAAGGCCTCATAAAGTTTTTACTCCTATAATATTAGTCATTAATGTCTGACTGGAGATAGTATAGGATTCCAGCTTTAACTCGAAATACCTATTTTATTCTTGCATATATATTTTGTTTGAAATCGTAAATTATTTCATTAACAAACTAACTATATAAGTAACTGTTACAGAAGCTTAAGGCAGTTGAGGTCATAAAACTTCCTAATTATTAGTCTCTTTGTTAAAGCAAAGTTAGTGACTTATTCTACGTACACTTAAAAATAAATACACTTGTCACATAAACTTGTCTAACTGAAAGACCGTTTTGTATATTCATTAGTGCCTTCGTACTCGGAGTGCCTAGATCTTTACAGTCGCGGTCGCATGGAATTAGAAAAATACTGTTAACAGTAAATGATAATATAATATTGGAAATAAGTACTTACTTTTTTATTAATTTTAATAAGTAATATATTTACGGCACAACTATTAAATCCTTTTTTAATGTATTATTTGTTGTATTGGGTGTTTTGATTAACTGTAAAATTAAATTTATATCTGAGTTAGGTTATATAAGGAGGACGGTATACCTCTCATCACTACAACCAATGTAATATAAACCTCGGTGGCGTTACAGATCGTTATGAAGTCAAACTGATTTATTATATTATTAATTATGGTGAGATTTCCCAAAAATAAATGCCTTTTAAAATTATAACATTATTTCGTACTAGCAAATAACTGAAGTACAATAATCTTCCTGCTTTCATGCTCAAAAGTTAACGTATTGGCTATATAGAGCTGTAATCTAATAGTCCACATGTGGTAGCAGTTTCTTTGAGTCCAACGAAACGACAGTCAAAAAGATTTACAGATTTTTAATGGCCATCAGTATAAAAGGCATTTTATTAGTGTAAGGTATATAAATAAAGGATTAGGTTAGCAAATTAAACAGGATGTGGCACACTGACAATGAGAACTTGCCATTTGGAAAATGGTATAAAGAATAGGTTTTTATGACCATGAGATACTGCCTTATTATGTGCTTTTATGAATATATCGTTACCACATGGGGGGAAAGAGCTGTAAAATTTAGTAGAAGCTCTATTCTGTTACTCAAAATTTAGATTAAGTCATCACAACAGTCAAGTTTTAATGATGAAGTGTACAACTAATAAATCGTGACATTTGAGGATGTTGTAGCCGGCTGGCAGGAATTTTTTTAGACCAAAGTAGTGTTAAGTTTTCCTCATTTAGCTCAAATTTAACTTCAATTTTTAGTCATTTTATGGCTATGGAAAGAGAAGGTCGCTGGTGCGCGCCATATCTTCTTTATATAAGTCAACTCTCGTCAATCTGTAATTCATTTTACTTGTTCTGTAAATGCTTATTTAAATTCCTTAAAATAAAATGAATATATTTCACAAACTCTTAAAAACATTTGACACGTCACTGACTACGTTACCTATATTATTAATACGCGGACTACATTTACTAACAGCTCACTTTAGCAAGAGTTCTGCCAGTAACTGTTTTTCTGCCAAAAGGGCAATTTATGAGAAAATTTCACTTAATTTTGGTCCTGGCGTTGTAAAAAAGTACTGCTGGACGACACTTCCAGCAGAGCGGGTTATTTTGTAGAATTACATAATTGTGTGTGAATTACTATTGTTTTACCCGATAATTGACACACAAAATATAATTTTAAAAAACAATTCTAAAACTAATATCAACGTTCACTTTGTTTTGGTAAATTTAGGTTTGTAGAGTATACTCAATTAGTTTTGGCCATAATGTATTTTACTGCTGTTTTACTAAACAGCTTTTTGCAGTGAATATTGAAAAAAAAACCTCAAATAGTAGTACTTAATGAACGCCTAATATTTCTCTGAACAACCGGTAGGTGTAATTAATTGCTTAAAAATAAGAAACATACATCTAAGTTATTCCAAAGTCACGCAAAATCCAAATTATAAGGCGTGGCGGGGTAATCTGCTGTTTTCTTAATTATCGCATACTCTTTGATTTATTAGATCTGGCCACTGGGGTTGCGTTCTGACAATTGAAGAAATATGGATTCTTTCGGCGAAATCTGTCTTAATGAAAATACGAAGAACGATGCGTGATTTCCGGGATAAAAATTGAGATATATCATGTTTATATGACGTCGAATAATATAAATGATGAAAAATATTGGCCAAATTTTTGATTAATGTACATCTTTAAGCCTCATTGCCTTAAGGCCATATAGTGATAAAAATTGTTTTGTTTTCAATTTTAAACATCTGCATGTTTTAATTTATTTTTAAACTTGAATGAGTTGTTCTCATGAAATGTTTAAAAAATACGTGGTTTAGCAGGGCAACACAAGTTTAATATTTTTTTTTCTAGAAAGGTTGCCAATCACCAACATTTTCATTATATTCCAAGCATATCATATATATAAACTGATCAGCAAAACGAAACGTCTGCCAGATTCCAATAGGAATTTAACAAACGAACGGATGTACTTATTATACAGTGTGCCCACGGATAGGGTTTCATAAGAGGACAACTGGACCAAATTTTGCAAAATACGTAAAAATGCCACTCTTAATAAAAGTTTCTGCTTGTAAAATAAGTAAAATTCAAGTTATGAAAAATTAAATTGTTTATACAGGGAGCCTAAGAGTAGACATACCTTGTTTATCATTTTATACTAAAAGAACAAATATGAAATATGTTTTAAACTAAGCATTACACTAAATATATCAAAATTCAATTTAAATCAATGAAGGAAAGATTTTTAATTTAACTTATTTAAGGAAATTGCAAGGACCAAAAGATCTAAAAACGTTTAAAGAAAGGCAGAGGGGGGCTATGAAGAGGTTTGGTAAAAAAATCAAATCTGATCCCGTTATTGCCAATATTAGCTAAAATATTTCTGTTGTATCTTCTTATCAGAGATATAATATACATACATCTTCTCACATCAGTGCAATTGTGTCTTTTTCTAAAATTAATGATTATTAAAGTGTATACCAATCCATTCATTTCTTTATTAGAAGCAACAAGTATTACAAACATATGCATCATTCCCTTACAAAACATTATTTTCCTAACATTTACTTCAAGACTTAAACATCATATAGGAATCCATTTAATGCAGTTAGTTTTATTAAACGAGGTATTGTTAGTTTAAAATAATAGTTGTACAATAACACAACATAATTTTCAATTAGATCGGAACAGGATATCATATTTTATGTTATTTTGATTCGACCATAATCCAACCAATTTATGAATAAAAGAAAAAGTCTAACAATTTCTTTTATTGAAAATAAATAATTGGGGACTATTCACAATTATCCTATATGCCCCTTTACTTGATTGTTAAAGAATAAGATAGAGACCGCAAGACATAAAATATATTTATCTTTTTTTTATTATTGGCCATTGTGAGCCCTTGGTCGTATAATTGTATGGACCAATAAAATGTCAAATTTATCTTTTACGGTCAGACCTTTTTAATACCAAACCATATATTATATTTGTTGTGGTCCTGAGTCAAATAATGGGTCCTATTTATATTTTATATTTTTCCTAACTTGCTGTAAAATATCACTTTCCAAATTTGCGATTTTTGAAAAAAGATAATAGACCGAGTGACCGAGTTGCGATTGCAAGTTAGTCCCTAACTTTAAATCATCGAGGTCATTTGGCATACTTTTGAAAACAACATTTTAGAGGTGGCCCCACAAGAAGTAGTCGAGGGGCGTCAAGTCCGGAGACCGAACTGGCCACTCGATTGTACCCTACGTCCAATCCATCTTCTAAAAATGAAAACACCATCGAGATATTGCCGAATATTATGGGCATAGTGCGGTGGGGCACGATCCTGCTGAAATCATTTTTTTAAAGTTTGGTGCTTGATCATTGCCTAAAAAATCATATTCAAATAATCAATACAGCAGGTAAGGTAAAATAAAGTAACAACACTTACTTACGATTATTTGGAAATAGTTGTGCAAGAGCCGGGACAATTTCATTTCTTAGAAGATCCAAATATCTTTCTCCTTCTTGCATGAAGAAAGGGCCAATTATTCTCCGACCTATTATACCAGCCGAAACATTTACCTTCTGGGGGAACTCTGTATGATTTTCGCATATCCAGTGAGGATTCTTCCTGACCCAATATATGGCCCAATTATGCCTACTATTTTTTCAATTAATATACAGATGAAACTTTTCGGTTTTCAGAAGGCGGTCTACGGACATGTGCGGAACGTTGTTTTCTTTTCCCAGTGTTCTGGTAGAAAGATGGGGATTTTCCTCTACACTGAGTAAAACATTCAGAGCCTTATCACCATCTGTTGCACTTTTAGGTTAGAGCGTATAGCGTTTTTTACGTTTCCAGTTTGACGAAATTTTGTTAAAACTTTACTTACAGTAGATTTAGCTAATGGATTTCTGTCAGGATATTTGTCATTAAAAATATTACAAATTTCGTGTTACGTTCGTATTCTGTCCCCAGAGTCCAGTATTATTAAAATTTCAATTATTTCGGTTTCTATTAATTGATCCATTTTTTTGTAAATTAACGAAACTGACAATGTTAGACATTACATGTAAACTTTTGTGGACAGGTATTTTAAGGTAAAATATAATAAAATAACCATTTTTGACCACCATTTTCTCAAAAACTGTTAACTTTAGGATAAAATGTTCCCAATAAGAAGTATTCAGAATTTTAAGCTGAATTCGAAAATCGAATAAAACAGAGAGCAATCCATTAAAAAAAAGTTCCTGGTGATATTAGAAAAACGGGAAACTTGACAACAGTGCGTAAGTCACCATTGGATCGGGCGTAATTTCGTACCTAAGTGTACAAAAGTTCATAAAAATCCGATGAACGATTTGCAAGGCATTTTGAGGTTTCCATATTTTTGTTACACACTGTATGTCCCTGTTTTGTATTGGTCAACTAGCTAATTCCATTTTTACGTATATGTTGGAGTGGAATACAAGATAGCTAGCTAGACAGACAAACCCACACACACTTCCCTCCACACTTTTCTCCATTACTTTTTAAGATTTGGCCTCCCACAAAGGACAGAAGTGTAAACTTATTAAATATAAAAAGGAACAGTTGTTTCCGAGCACAAAAGTTGAAAAATAAAGGTCTAATGATGCCCGGACTGTCACAACGGGATTAGCATCGTTATATTTTCGTCTTATATGGCACGAACTAACGCGTGTGACTTAGACATTTGAGTGTCCTTTGTCTGGGTTCAGAAGATAAAATTTAGGCCATTACATTGTTTTTCATAAAACGTCACATTAAAAGATAATTTATATTGTACGTCGCTCAAAAACTTTTGTGATGATACAAATAAGGGTAGTGGTGTAATATCAAATTAATGCCACATCTCTATACTGGATAAATAGACTCTGTAGGTTTGTTGTGGCGGGTTGTTCTTTGGTTGTTTTGGGTATTTCACCGCTTCGTTTTTTAAAAAAGTTATTATGACAATGAAAAACGGAAAGATTTTTTTTTTAATTTTTTTAACGTTTGAAAATTTGACGTTTCGGCACCCAGTTTGACGCCGTTGTCAGAAGTCAAAGGAGAAGTTCAAAAAAAAATACAGTGAATTATTTATTTGAAATAAAATATTTTAGAAGTTAAATGATTTGAATAATATACGGTCATCTTATTTTTCAACATGTTCAAAACGTTTTTTTAGCTTCAATACACAATATGCATGCATTTTTTATTGCATTATCTCTATTCACAAGAACGAGAGAGGTTGTTTGTTTTAAATATATTTTCTAAATGTATCCAATATATGTAGATAACAACAGAAACGCTCTACTAACCCTGCCGAAAGGAAAATAAATAGAGACATTAAATAACCTAGACTAAAGCGACCAAATTTACCCGATATAAAGTTCCCAACTAAACCTTCACGCTAATAAACTGTTTAGTATAGGAACACAGTTTGCTTCCAAAGGGACACTTTTTCCCTTTTTCATTGATTTTGCCATTATAGGCCCGACATTGGAGTTTTATTAATCATTAAAGTCGATCCCCAGTTGGGACTGCAGCGGAACCGTTCGGTCCTTCGAGGCATTATACAAAATTTATTCACTGCTCCTTCCGACGTTGCAAAGTGCCACCAGTATCCTGGATTACCTCTCTCTGGAAGGCAGGAACGTTTTCTAATCCTGCTAGACTGGATACTCGTAAAGCGTTTTCCGGAATTTAATAATGTATCGTTTTCCTGATTTGTTTAAATTTGTCGAGCTAATGATCATGGAGTGAGTATTTTGTGAGCAGGTTTTACCTGGAAATTCATTAAATTGGTTTAAAACCTATTGTTAATTTGATTTTAGATCGCCTAGATGATAAGTTAGGTTTTGACATATCTTGTCTTGCCATTGTTAATAGGTTGTCATTAAAGACGTATGAGTTATTTTGTTATTTCTGCGCTTGACTTGGTCTTCAAATAATTATTATCTTGCTTTAAGAGCTTCGCGTTTGTACAGGGATATCCAAATAAAAGTGAACAGGCCTTATAATTTTTTTATTTTTAAAGATGAGAAAAAATGTTAAATGTGAATATTTTGGGAATGGTATGATTTTTATCATATTTTTGTATTCTAGGAGAAGGTCTAGACATATTTTGTATAACATACCCTATGCTGTTTTTCAATCGTTTTTGAAATATTTCGAATTAAAAATTATTTCGCATAAATATACTTTAAACGTAACTATCCAGGTTGCGAACGAAATACCTGCTATCTTTTTAACTTTTCTTTGTAGGTACATCAAAGTTAATGTCAAGGTTGACAATAATACTTTAGTCACCTTGAATTTATAATTTTATATTTATGCAAAATGAGTTATTCTGATGTTAATGAGAGATACAGAATGTTAAAATTATATTTAAAAAATAACAATAATGTTAGAGCGGCAGACTAAGACAATATGAAGAAAGTATTGAAGAGGGACAAAGAACTCCATCATTAAATACCATAATAAAAACAAATTGAAGACTAAAAGAAATTTGAATGCTGGGCAATGGAGAAATAAATGAAGAAAAGGACCTAGCGATTTTATTATATTTTCAAGAGAATCCAAAAAATCAATTCCCGATTGTGTGATCTTTAATGGTACCTATTTATGGAAAATTTTTGATTAACTTTCCACTAGATATGAACTTTTTCCTACATCGGTTGTTCTAGGCACGTGAAAAATGGTGCTTTCAGGGCACTTGCAGTGGTATTTTTCCAATTTCATTATTTCAATTTTTTCTGAGCAAGGAAAGGGGATGACTCCCTTTTGAGGCAGTCACCCCCATAGATAGTATTCTACATATTATGTTAAGTTAATTATGGACATATAACTACAATATTTTCCATATTTCACCAACACAATAGCCTTAAGTGTCATTCTCCATTAGCCAGGCGCTGTCAGTAAGTGCAACTCCGAAGTTATTTCATTCTCTGCGTTGAAATTTAAACAGGGACTTCTTGAAACTCGGCTCGAACAGATTGCGACATCTAGTTTTCACGGGAGTTTTCATTAAAACTTCCAAAACAGAGTTTCAGTACGGCCGCAGCACGCGGCAACTTGTCGAACGGAATTTAAGTTGGACGAAACTTTATCCATTACTTTTGTAGTTCTTTTTTTGATTTTTGCTCAACTCTGTACGAAACAAAGGTGCTTGTTTATGGATTATAAATAATAAGGAGTTGTACACGAAAAACTGGGTTGCGGAGTTTTGTATGTGTGTTGGTACGGAAGTTTTTGGGTAAGAGTCATAAAATTGAAGTTTTCCGGTTAAGAGAGTATTGATTGTGAATTTTATATACTGTATTTTTCTTGGGGCTTGAGATTACAATGACTTCTCTATAAAATTGCCGAACCTCTTAGTCATAAAAATCTGATGGGAATAAAATAAAAAGCCCTACGAATTTAGTGAGGAAAATCATAAGGGTACGTGATTTTTTCCCATTTTTATTTTGGATGGGCATTAATCGCGAAGAAAGTACCTACTCGTATTGTAATCGTCCAAAAATTTTACTTCGACATTTTTACGGATGTTTCGGATGGACTGATTCCACGGCATACTTTGAGGACGTTTTTTTTAATTTTATGTTAACAGTACATTACTATCCTAACAAAATGTCCGTGGTGCTTTTTCCTTACAAACATATATTATGGGAAGAGAAAAGATAATTATGATTGGATATCTACTTTGCGTATCATTTATTGACAGTATCGTTGACTTTTGTACACTAAAGTGACCTTTTTTGTTACAATCCGTTGATTCATGTTATCTCCAATCAGCTGATCATTGTTGTTGAAAGTCAACAACACCCGCACCCGCACCCAGCCCGCAATGAGACCAGAAATTTTTTGCCGGGTACCAAGAAAAGTTAGACGTAAAACTCCCGCTCTATTGTCAAAAACAGCAAATAAAATCAAAAATTTTAATGATTACATTTTACGCTTAGCCAAATTTTATTGACATTTCAATTTGCATCATATTATTACCCATTGTAAAGTACATTCGACCAATAAAACATAGTGAAAAGGCCATTATTACTCGCGTCCTTTGTATTCGGGAATTTTATTTCCTTGTATTCTCGACAACTAAAAAGCAAAAGAGGAGCAAAACCGCCGGGCGCCATCATTTTTATTATCCTAGAAAACAAAAGGTGTGGCCGTATCGGCAAAATTTTATGGATGAAGAGCAAAGGAATTTTATTGTGGATCAGTTGATATATCTATTGTCGGATTTTAAGGGGTTGTAAAAAATAAATAGGGTGATAATTTTAGCTGTAAAAGATATCGTAAAAAATATTTTATTTGGTATGGGAGCTTAGACCTTATTAAGAGGAATAATCAGCTTTTATCTTTACTTTTTTTGACATTATTGTTGCTCAGTTATTTGCTTGCTCTAATTTCATTTTCATTAATGGCTTGGCCCAGCAAAAGTGATTACGAAAGCTCAGCTCACTATCGAAAGTCATTCCCAAATCCTAAACCTGACATGACCAACTCATCTCATGCATCTCCATTAATGTTATAAACAAACCGTTGGAGGACATGACGTCTGGAAAAAATAATAACTGTATACTTTAAAGTATTCAAATATAGATCAATGGAATCAGACCAAGAAACCAGCCCATCTAAATCGTGTTGAAACTCTCGACAGTCTTGATCATTTCTTGTAGCTCTGTATAATTGTAAGTCATCCGCAAGTAGTAAATGGTTAGACTCCAAGTCACTCCCAACGTTATTGGTAAAGTGCTTAAAAAGAACCGGATCTTGCGGTACTCCCGGTGGCACCTCTAATCTTTTGGAAAGAAAGTTGTTAACACATTAAAATCAATCATCCATTAAAAAGCTTCTCAACCCCTCCAGCGCCGTTCCCCTACTCCCATTGGTTCCACTAGGTCGTTGACCTCATCAAACGCTTTACTATATATATATATATATATATATATATATATATATATATATATATATATATATATATATACTTCCAGAAGCTAGGGATGGTTCCTTTGGATAGTGATAAATTAAATAGTTTTAATGGCAAAATATAAGTATCATGTTATTTTCTTCAGTATTTGTAAATGAACGTTCCAACTGGGAGATTTTAATTTTAGATATATTGTTATATAGAATTCAATTTAAATACTAATACACTACTGAAGTTATCCATCCATTTATTGTTCATGGTCAAAAATTATTGTTTCTAGACAAGTTGTAATGATATATTACGAAAAAATTGTTTACCGAGTTGTCGACTTATTGAGATTAAACATTCTTCACGTTGTTGATGGTCTTCTTTTCAAGGACTAGTTTTTCGGAATTAATTATCTTTAAACAATTGTTTTTAACTGACATTTAATTTTCGTTATATACATAACAATGGGTAGTAATTTATTTTGGTTTTACTAGTTATATGAAACATTCTTAAATTATATTTTAAAATTTTGTTTAATTTACATTGCGACTAATTTTTGACTCACTTTTCTCCATCTCGAGCAATACTCCAAAAGTATTTTACGAGATGAAGCTTCCGAAGTACCGAAATGTAAAGTCGTAAATCCCGAAAAATCTCTGGATTCTTCTGATTATTGTAGTACTTTGTTTCTACCCTAGGCGCAATGTAGCAGATACAACATTTGTAGAAATATATCCCCCGCAAAACTTCACTACTAAAAGACTGCTGTCAATTTCTTTCCGAGCAAAAATTGCTTAATTAAAATGACTAACCCAAACAAATACATTAACAACAGCAACTAGCCGCAAAATGCCGATCCACGCTCCGCTCATTGCCTACAAATATTCAACGTCTACATGCATGTTGTAAATTTGGTTAAATTTTAATACATTTTTATTTCTCAGTAAAACAATTATTATTACCTTCGAGTTTTTTTATTATCGTTAAGCATTAAAATTATGGCAGTCATGTTTGGAAAGAACACATGTATAGGTAAATCTGCAGAAAGTGAAAATTAGTTTTAATCTAACCATGACATTGTCTAAATAAGTCCTGAGATTTAGCAGGAATGAAAGTATGGCTTGTAAGAGGTTGAGTAACCAATTATTAAAATCTGAATAACCTAGAAATATTTAATCTAAGAGGGAAACATTATGTCTGGACCAGGAGCATTATGCAGGCAACAACCTTCCATATATTCGTAAATGCTCGCGCTCTCTGAAGACTACGGACAGTAATAACCATTGCACCTGATAATGGCATCTTCCATGAAACAACTAGAATAAAAAAATCAAACAGTTTTATTAAAGTTTTCTCTGAAGGAATTGAAAAAATTATTTTCAATAATCTTAAAGTTTTATGGACCCAATTACTATTGTTTTTAGTGTTCCGTGAAACGGAATGGAATCACTTCGGTGTCCATCCGTCCGTCCGTCTATCAGGCGATTTGCTCTGAAACTATACTACGTAAAAATTTTAAATTTTGCACAGAGATAGAGTGTGGTGGCCCAATTATAGACGTTAAGTATAAAAAGTTTAATTTTGATTCTGGAGATTAATTTCGGGGGGTAAATTGGGAAATGAAAAAACATGCAAGGGCATCGTGTAGAGTATCAAATGAAAGCTTATTGAAGAACGAATTTAACGATATGTATGATGTATTTTTTTAATGCATTTTTAAAAAACGGGAAAAACGCTTAAAAATTGCGTTCCCCTACCGTTATCACCAGAAGAATTGCTCAGAACAATCTAAAAAAAAATCATGAACATTAGGAATTAGGTGTAGATTGAGCGAAAACTATCAGGTTTGAAAAATTCTAGGGTGATCAGTTGTTATAAACAATTTCATTGTTTATTTCCTTATAGCTTCTGAACCATTGGTTTTAGAGAAAAAGTTTTCGACATAAACTATTTCTCACGATGCCGATATAGGGAACAACTTTTGTCCTTCCACGTTTTTCAAAATTTTTAATTTGCCCCACTTAGCTCCGCGCATACGCGATGCGATACCGCGTTGGTGCCGTCGGCGGCGGGTGGCGCGACTGAGGTTTGCTCAGGTCATGTGGGGGACTGATGGCACGGAACACTAATTGAGCAAGTATAGCATGCACTTGACCGATTTTTTGATTCGTGTATCTTCTTCAGAGTCAAACAACCTTTATTAACATGAGTCGAAGACGCCTTGTTCAAGTAGCCAGAAGTATTTTTAAAAGTCATGCCTTCTGAATTATTTATAGCCCAAATGAATAACCGATCTTGTCAGAAATTATATTGGGCGTCCTCATCTGTCATCTGTTGATAGATCTCGAATTGTTTTGTAAATACAGGGCGAAAAAGATTTAGTCGATTTAAAATCTTAAGCCCGCGATATTTTTATAGGATTAGGCAATTAGTTTCAGAGCTAGAAACCTCACGAAACTTGACGTTATGAATGGATACTTTTAATAATTTACGGCCATTTTTTAAATTAAAGAAAATTTATTATCGTTTTTGCTAGAGAATCCTTTAAATGTGGTTTGATGTGAGGAAACATAGTTTATATAAAAATTGTAGTTTCAGCTTTTAAATGATATATTCATTTTTATTTTTGTTAAAATAACTTTGGAAACTTTTCTGTCAGAAACTTAAGTGAGAAATGGATCTATGATATTTCAAAATGTTTTAAAATGTAGCCATATTTATTAGTACCACTTTTTAGTAGTATCCCAGTACCTCTTTCTGTTCAGAATAGATAAATGTTTAATACAACTCTATCAATTTTAGAATTTCTAACTGGAAGAAAATAGGTATTTTTTATTTAAAAAAAATGTTAGTTGTTTAATCTTTTTTGAAATTAAAGAAAAAAAGCAGCAGCAACAATAATTTTGTTTTTGCAATACAAATGGAGCTTAGAACACCCTACTAGTTTATATGGTTACAAAAGGGCTCTTAAAATCTACCTATGTTTATTGCCACTTTTTAGTAGTATCCCAATACCTCTTTCTATTCACAATAGATACATATTCAATGCAACTCTATTACTTTTAGAATTCCTAATTGGAACGAAAACATGTAGACGTTTTTTAATCATTAAATAATAGTTGCTTAATTTTTTATTTAAATTAAAGAAAAAAAGCAGCAGCAACAATTTTGTTTTTGCAATACAAGTAGAGCTTACAAAACCCTACTAATTTATATGGTTACCGAAGGACTATAACATTTACTTTACAGTCCAGGACCTACAAATAAATGGTAATTACTTGCAGATATGATATACACCACAAAACAGGGGCTCACATTATAACATTTTGGTCAGTAGTCCTATTGGGGCATAGTTTTGCATTTTAGGCTGTAACAATGTTGCCAAATCTTGTTTCATTTCGAAGTTTCTTCTAAGTTCTGATTTATAAATAGGGTAGGTACCCAATATTTTTTTCTTATTTTAGTGTAGCGTAATATTTATATACAACTCTGCCTCATTTGTCACTTTTTGACATAATAATATCTTTTTCTTAAATTTCTCTTTAATTTAGAGTCTCGAGCCTAGAGCTTTATATCTTTTAGAGAAAATGTGTTTTTTTTAATCTAAGACAGCCCAGCAGCAAGCCTAACTACTAACGTACCGTGGGCATCTGAAGAGAAAGGAAATAGTCCATTGACGTGGGATTTTCAGGATTGGAGGTTGGGAGGGGAAGGAAAAACATCTGCAGGCAATTCGTTCCATCAAACCCTAGGTATGAATGAGCGAGAGAAGTGCGATATTCTAGACTTTTGTAGGTGGACAGTAAAGGGATGCATACGTAACGCACCTCTTGTTGTTCTGTCAGGAACAGTCAAGGGGGAATTATAGTAGCGGAGCAAAATCCATGGAAATATCGGTGGAAAAGGGACCAACAGCCCCAACACCGCGGCGATGAGTGAGAGAAGGGAGTTTGCCTGTGAGGACTGGGTCATTGATTAGTCGAATGGCTCACTTTTGCATAAAATGAAGAATGTTAAGTGTCGAACGTGATTCCACTCCCCAGATGTGGGAACAGTACTCTAGGTTAGGTCTTATTTGGGCAATATAGAGAATTTGTAAGTTGGAAAGGTAGAAGTATTTTCTGGCTCGAAAGAGAAAACCAAGCTGCTGAATATGGCTATTGAAGTGTTTGTGTCAACTGAGATCATGTTCGAAAGCGATGCCAACAAGATCAAACGTTTCATTGTTCTGTAGGGCTTGGCCATTTTCGTGGATGGAGTAAGTGAGGGGTTTCATTCCAGAACAGGTCTAATCCACTTTACCTATTCTTTTGCAATTGCAATTTGCAAAAAACAGCTTGCTGGTATAACAGAAAGAGGTAGGCAACAATTTTTACATTAAAGTGAGTATGAGGATATAGCAATAGCTACTGCACTTCTTAACTAAATCATAATAACTTAGTTTTCAGTGAAATTGTTAAAATAAAAGGGATAAGGCAAGTTTTGACTTGAAAACTTGGATAAGACAAGTTATGAAATGATCAAGTACATTCAATGACAATGATAGAAGTGATGGATAATTGGATAAGGCAAGTTATGGAATGACAATCGTAAAGTGTATGCTTTTAATGTAGGCCAACGTGAGTTTTTATACGATTTCAGTAGCTCAGAGCATAGATAATTGGTATGAAATGAACTAATTATATATTATTATCCCATTTTTTCTAAAAAATGGATAAGGCGAGTTCTGGAATGGAACCCCTCGAGTATTGTACATTTATTTTTATGATACTGATGAAGAGAATATGCACACTGCTTCCATATCTGCCCTAGTATCAATATCTTTTTTCTAATTTTATTGGAGAATCATCACAATTGGAGCAAATCTGCTTCTTATAAAATAGAACAGATTTTCCCGTTTCTCATTTAACAAGTAAACCTAATCCTTTTAAATTACAACCACTGACACATCATTAAGTCGTTCTCGCCCTGTAACATTAAACTAAAAACGCCATTCGTGGTCCATCAACCATTACACAAAGGCTGCCGAACACATACGGCTAATTGAACCATTACATTCCAAACCGCTCACTTTATTTGTCTGACGATCCAAACAAGTTCTTTAACTGTAAAATCGATGCTAAGTGATTATCTCCGACGATTATTTAGCGAATTTGTCATGCCATTCTGCGGGTATTTAATCGGATATTAAGTAAACATTAATGTTTAATCCGATTATCCTGTAGAATGAGTTCTTAAATTCTTGCGTTCCTTCCTATGTTAAATATGTGGGTTAAGATTACATTATCCGTAGATTATTCATACAAACTTTATTCATACAAAAGGATATACAAACATTGAAATACAAATAACCCATTATGAAGCTCAAAACAGAAAACTCACATCAGCAAGGTTCTCCAAGGCTAGTTGGAGTGCAACAAGTTTAAACTGACAAGTGTAAGAACAGGACAACTAAGTTTTATACTATGAATTTATTTCTGAGTTTTTTTTTGCAAATTCATGAAGGAACTGGCAATAGGGAATACGCATATTACCCAAATAAATCTGAAATATTTTTTTTATATTCTTAACATAAATTTAATTTTTATGGCTGTTGCTGTTATCCATTTATTTTGGTCTTTATTAACAAAAATAGTGGATTCCCTACTGCAAATTTTCGCGCGAATTTCGAAACTTGTAAAACGTGATCCCATTGGCTTTGTCGTCAAACGTGTTTTTATGGCTCATAATGAGTACATGCAAATTCCAGCATTGTAGGGACATCGAAAAATCAATAAAAAGTGGCATTTAATACGTAACTCATCCAATGAAATATCCCTGCACTTAAAGTAGAAGGTTCCTAAACTCTTATTCGTGTATATTTCAAGCCGGTCCAGGAACCTATCAATTTTGCTACAAAAACAGTCATTTTTCCGAAATTTTGACACATCATATCTTAATGGTTTCGAGTAAATAAATATGTTTTCATGGCAATCTTCAAAAATTCAAAAATTTTCAAATTTTTCATGTCCCCGATGCCAATAAACCTATTTATTTATCTTTAACGAAAAAATAAGCGATTTAAATTCGTGGGAGGTATTCTTAGATACTTAGCGGATGAAATAAACCCAAAAAGAATCACTAAATAAGGAAATTATTAGTGTGGAATAATGTCGGTTAAAAATAGGATTTGTCTGCTCTTAAATTTGTCTACCTCTTAAATACGCTCCTTCCCATTCGGTACCGTAAACCGGGGGAACTTCGACAGGTTTTTGACATATTTAGCCTCGCCTGCTAAAATGTGTCATCTAGAAACCCTCGACTCTTATGCCATTGTAACACTTGATGTCTTGGCTCTCAACAAAGAAAAAATCAGTTTTGTCCCCCACCCCCTTCTCCCTTTTTTTTGGTCTCTTTTTGGTGTCGAAGTTACCCCGTACATGGGGTAACTTCGACACCCCATGTATTTTAGCGAATTGTCGAACTAGGAAAGCACCTGGGTAAGTTCGACACCAAAAAAAGTAAAATCAGGTTAATTCTACATAGTTTTACCATATTTTAAAAGTCAGAAGCATCAACTAAGAGTACAATAAAAGGCCCTAAATGTTATAAAACGATTGTATTAAAATAAAAACCTTTGGTTTCAAGGCGCATTTGGTTTAAACAAACAAATCACATTCTCTAAAAAGTAAAACTAAGAGGAACATTCTCAAAAAAATAAACAAACAAAGTAAACATATAAATAAAGTAAATAATACTAATAGCCAGTCTTTAATCATCATCATCGCAAACAGGGCATTCGTAATTCGCTCTCTTTGAACCCTTATTAGAATGTCCACAAATCCATTTGTTGCACGTTACGCACTTAATCCAAGCCTTTCGATTGGTGTACTCAGAATAATCCATCAAGCAAATTGAGCACGAGGCACAGGAAGGACATTCATATTGGGGATTAGTTGAACCAAGATTACAAGTGCCACAGACCCACTTCAAGCAGGAGACGCAACAGATCCAATCATTTTTGCCAGTGTAATTTTTATAACTGCAATTGCATAATGAGCAGTAAGAGTCAGTATTGCTCTCAGTATTGCTGTCGATATTTATGCCTGTTAGACCAAGTGACGTTGAGGCTACTGGCTTCGTAGTTTTTACGTTAGGGTTGAGGCAGGTTGTCTTTGATTTTTTCTTTTCTGATTTCGCTTTGTTGGCTACAGTCTTTTTAGGCAATTTTGGTGGTAAAACATCACGTTCTTCGATGTCTGAAGAATTAGGTGCCTTAGTAGATGCTTCACCTGGTAAAACATCAAGTTCTTCGGCATCTGTAGATTTGGGGGCCATTTTCATTTGTTCACCTGGTCTTGTGGAAACTTTCTTTCCCCTTTTACGAACTGCTGTATCTTCTTTATAACCACGAGATTCCATCAGAAACTCCAGTAAACTTTCATCCAAAGACCTTTCCGAATTTGACTGTGTTGATGGAAGTTTTTCTAATACGGTTTCAGGGCTAAATGGGCTTATGCCAGTAGATCGAAATCCGGACTACAGGTTCTTTGCTGCATTTTCTTTTATGGATACCCATAACCGATTTAACAGCGATGGGAATTGCTCCTTCGGGATGGCCCCTTTCCGACGCGATTCCTTTCTCCAGCCATCCAAAACCTCCCTCCACTTTCGCTTCATCGGAGCAAAAAAACTGACATCCAACGGTTGCATTAAGTGTGTAGAGTTTGCCGGAAGGGGAGTTATGTAGAAGGCAGCTTCTACAACTCTAGGTGAAAAGTGTGATGCGAGGTTATCGCCTATTACAATTTTTATTTCCTCTGGAGTGCTATTTTGTTTGGTGTAAGGAAGCAATATTTCAAAAAAACACTTTTCAAATGTCACCATATCAAACCACCCACTTAAGGTTGAGTCATACACTGTCCCTTTAGGCCCCCCAATCGTCCAGTTTTCGTAAAGATGTTGTGCTTTATAGACAACCATCGGGGGTAGCAAGTCACCTTTTGCGGTGCCGCAAACCATCACACTTATCGAAGTTCTCGAGTGTTCCTGAATCCTTTCTACTCGTTTCGTTCCCCTGGGGACTAAAACTTTCTTGGCGCCGGGATCGTCCGTTATATTCGTCTCATCATAGTTGTAAACATTCTGCGGAAGAGCATTTTGTAACTGATCTTTAATGTTATTAAAAAATTCGTTTACTTGTGGTGCACCAACCGCAGCTCGCTGGCGTTTAATATTGGTTGCTAAGCGAGTGCTTAAATTATTCCTTGCTGCAAAGCAATGTACAAAATCTTCTCCAGGTTGATTATTCTTCCACCCTGGAATATCTCTGCCCTGTTTAGTCACAAATTTTGAAAGAACCTGGCGAACATCTGCTTGCGTCATTGGGAAACCCCAGTCGCTCACTGTCCGAAGAGATTTTGCTACCAACGCTTCTTCCTCTTGGGTCAGCACAGTAGGACGATCTACTTTTAGGGGATGTTTCTGGTGGATTTTTTACAACAAAGTTGTCCTCGGGACCTTGAACTTTTTGCTCGCAGCCGACTGGGACATCCCTTGCTTCACAGCTTCCACAGCTTTGGCCATGTTTTCAGGACAATAATTTTGGTAACTCCTTCCCCCCACCTTCTTTACATATGTGCGCGGCATATTACTACTTATTCTGTTTGTTCACCAAAATCAATCTGAAAAGAAAGAGAAACCTGCTAATCAACTGAAAAAAAATATATAAAATAAAAAAAAACAGAAAAAAAGAAAAATTATTACAAAATTATAGTAGGTGTCGAAGTTTACCCGGATGTCGAAGTACCCCCGGTTTACGGTATTCATTTTAAAGTGTGATTATCCCTTTATAAGATAGTGTTAAAAAAATTTCTGAAAAAATTAGATAGGAAAAAATACAGAGTGATTCAAATGTGCCTGATGTCGAGGGCAAAAAAGTAAAAAAATCGAAATTTAATCGGCCATTGCTCCCTTCCTATAAAGAATGAAGAAGCTAAAAAATATCATGTATTTCGACGAGTTCTTTCCGATGACGTATATGAGATTTCAAGTTGAACCATTTTGACCACACAAAAAATTAAAAACCGTAAAATATTGGGTAAAAAATCGAAATTTCCAGTTTTTCCCAAATATATCCATTTTCCAGTGATTTTAGGTTTAGGTAAGTGTATTGCAAAAAGAAAGTATTTGAGATTTTAAAGTTTCAGTTATTAATCCGTTTTTCGATCCGACGTTTTGTTTTCCCGTTATTAGGTATCAAAGAGGGGCTTGCAAAGGGCATTTTTCGACCAAAAAAAAAAACGAGCAAACTCATAGCTGAATGCCATAAACCAAGGCTGGATTTAAAATTTGGTTTTACATCATGATTTTACTGTATGCAGCTGACATTTTCATCCTAAGAGCCAATACAACTGTCTATATTTGGGCTCTAATTCAGTCCGTTTAATTCGTAAAAATTTCGGCTAGGTGTTGTGCAAAAGCTTCAGCCTTTTGATTTATCTATATCTGTATCTCTTGCTCAAGTACCACTCATTTTGAAACTTGTTGCTAAATCGAATTTAGTACTATTAGTGTGGATAATACCTACTTGAATTTATCCTTTCCTTTATAAATTTTCAAAATGACGCAGCATTAGATTCATAGTACAAAACTTAGTTGTCTTATTCTTACACTTGTGAGTTTAAAACCTTGATTGTCAAATGAGACATTAGAGATTAAAATTCAATTTTTAAACAACTGTATTTTTTCGAGAAATCTTATTTTCGAACAAATATTCTTGAATCTTGTGGTGTGAGCAACGAATTAATAGTCGTTTTTTATTTCCGTTTGTTCTCATACTTATTTCCTATATTACAACTTTATTTAATTTGCAATTTCAGGATTTTATTTGAAATAAACCTTTCTTTTTTTCCAAGAACCATTAAAGAAAAACTTCCACTTCTTAAACAATTTCAGAATTGATCTTTCGTTTCCAGGAATCCGGTATGAAAGAAACAATAACAACAATTTTCCTTTAGTTCTGCCTGTTTATTTTTCATTGTTTACAGAAATTCCTGGAGTATTTATTTAATATGTTCCCAGTTCAGAAATGTCTCTTATCCGTTCTCTTTTTTACAAAGCGGCCGATATAGAAGCTTGAGGGAACTTAGATCGCGTAGCTTCTTTTTGTCGTTTTTAGCAGTTTTTGTTCTTGAAAAGTAAATACTTTAGAAAAATGATATATTGGAAAGAAAAATTACCTTTATGGATTTTGTTTCAGTAAAACAACAAGCGTAAAAAAGGAACTCTTATGTTAAAGAAAATTATTTTAAAGTAAATAAATCTTGCCTTTGACCGTATTTCTTGCAAATAAGAGAATGACGTGTTTAACATAACACCCTTTTAATTATTTATCAACTATTTTCATATAAATAAATTGATAATTGATTTAAAGAGAAAAAAATAATGGATAAACAACATTTTTGATTTGAATAAATTTCTTGTGTTAAATTTGAGGAAGATTTTATTTGGATTTCATGTTACGAAAAAGGATATAAACGTGCCTGTGAACAAACACCATTTGAAGAAGACTAGAGGAGGACTCCATCAAAAATTGATCTGTGCCTACAAAACCTTGGCTTTCAAAAAAAAGCACATGGAAAAACATTTAGCATTCGCAAATGGAAATTTTAGTGGCGATTGGGATAATATAATATTCACTGATGAGAGCACCACCAAACCAAAACGGTTTACAGAAAGCGAGTGTGGAGGAAACAAGGCGAAGTGATGGTGGTTCTTCGCACTGTGAAGCATCCGTTAAAGGTTCACGTCTATGGGTCTTTCTCTGCTCGAGGTTTTTGAAAATTGATCGTCTTCACTAGGATTTTGACAGCATCCAGGATAATCGACCTTTACAAAGAGGGACGTACAATCTGACGAAAAGCTATATGGTCACAATCACAATGGCTGGATACTACAGGAGGATCATGACCCCAAACTGGAGCTGGTTGTGCACAGAGTGAAAAGATCGAAATAAGTATTCACAATGGACTGGCCAACGCAATCCTGGGATGTGTGGGGATTGATTTGCAAAAATCTACGTCGGAAACCAGATAAGGGCATTGATAATTTTAATAGGGCCCTATGGAACATGTAGAAGGACCTGCCTGCAGACTATGCTAGAAAATTAGTCGATGGTTGTGATCGAAGATGTCACCTAATAAATTATTAATGATGGCGATTGGACTGTCTATTAGTTAAGTAGTTATAATTGTGCAAATGCTCTTTGTTAAATTGCATGTTTTTATGTACAACCCCTTATATGTCGTATACTTTCTTGTAGATACGGCTGTACGGTATAGATACTGATAATTTTAAGAATAATGTCAAAAACTAACTAAACAGCTTAATATCCATAATAGCTTAATTAAAATTGTTACTTGCATGTTTTGTACATTTAAAAGATAAAATGTACCATCGCCGGGCAAATAAAATTATCGATATTATCTCCATCTGCATGCATATTTTTAACATTCGCGTCAAGCAGTCACAATAAGTGAATTAGCTCTTTATGTTACCTTGAACAATTTTGCAAACATAATTTTTCCCGTCGTACACCAAGCTAAAGTGTAGATCAATCATGCGATTTGACGTTCATTTGTATTATTAAATGGAGAATTTTTGCAGAGTAATAATATCTTGTGAGACGTATCCCTGACTCACAGTATGGATTTTGTCACCAAAGATCCACAGTTGATCTCCTGTCCTTCGTACCTTTGTACATAACTGGAACAAGTATCTAGAATTTCAGGCCGAATCCCAGATTTTTGCTTTTGATATTTCCAAGGCCTTTGACCAAGTATGGCATCCTTTAAGTTCTCTAAATTAATAAAGGCCTTATTTAGAAGGGGCACCAGCTTCATTAATTGGCATCTTTGATTCTATTTAACAACTCATCGGGATCTCAGTTCGTGATGAAGAAAAAATTCTTGCAGAAGAACTTCTTCGAAACGTACCCTCTATGTTCTCGGTGATCGGTCTCTTTTCTATATAGATATTTTTTTCGAATTTTGCTCATAACCTCAATCTCATGTCATCCATAGTAATGTATCAATAGATTGCATTTACATTTTGTATTACATTTTTACAATCTGCTGTAAAGGTATAAATTACAAATAGACTTTTAAAATGTATTCCTGTTGAATGTTCAGCTTTGTCATCCGGCATCAGTTCCTTATATCCTTCATAGCGTTGCTCAGTGCTAAAAGTCACAGCCGTTGTTAATTTAATGTATCGAAAAGGTAGATACGTCATGTCGACATGCATATATCGAAGAGGTGAAAAGAACAAAATATGTGACTGAATCCATTCTGATTATTTAAAAATGATCCATTTTCACAGAATAAAAGCTTTTTTCAATTGATTCGCTTTTTGGCAGATTTCCATTCGCTGGAGACAGGAAAGCCGTACGATGATCGAGGAAATATGAGTTGGAAATAGATAGGAATGAACATCTTTAATCCATTTAAAATATGCATATATTTATACTGATATTTATTACATGTTGTTTAAAGTAAAATTAAATTTTTGTTGCGTCTGTGTGTAGTTTATATTATTTAAAAAACCATGTATTTATTTCAAAACTTTTTTGAAAAATTCAAAGGTTTATAATATGAATGACTCTAAAGTAATTTTGCCAGATTTCATATTCGATCACTTTTTAGGTCTGGACGACACTTTCTTACGTTGTTGTACTTTGCAATTAAGATTAAAGATAGTTTTCCTTCTACAGCATTTATCGTTTTTACGTTTTTTGACATCCCGTATATGCTGAGTCCAAATTTTTGATTTGAGTGTTATTGTCTTAACAAACGAATTTTATTCTACAAAAATAAATATTAACTTGGTGCTTCCAGCTCTGGAACTGGGTACTCCATAGTACACCCACGGTACATGGTGCTTCGTGGGCTGTAAGAAAATAAAAAAAAATAATGATTTGCATCTTATACAATGTACAAGGAATAAAACAAACCAAGAATACTTAAAAATTGTTACAACCCTATTCAATTTCAGTTTCATATTCTCAAAAATATATTAAATATTTCTTACGTCACATCCTCGCCTAGTTTTTCCTACCCCATAATTACGTCTATATTTTAAATTTTTACCACCCTATATAATTCAAACCATGCTTAGAAATATTAAATCTGATACGGCCCATTCACAACATTTAAAATAACCCATAAATTTTAGAAATTATTGACCCTCGCCAACTTCCTTTCAAACAAGTTTCAGGGTATAATTTACCGTCGGTGTCACATGACACCTCCCTTACTTTGTGTTTAAAAACTTTTTTTATTATTAGCAATGTAGATTAGGTCTAAATCTTTTTTCGCCCTAATTGGGTACGGGTGGTGCTTTGAGCGTAATCGAGAAGTTTTTTCCTTGTTTTCTTTTCGACTAAACATATGGCCAAGTGATGTATAAGATGGGCAGTAAAATGGGTAAGTGTAAATAAGAAAATAGCTGTTTGTGTAACCGGGGAGAGTGATAAGGTATTTTCTTCCAGAGGTGAAATTAAAATAAATCTAAAGTATTTTTGCAAAAATACATTTTTTAAAAGGCGCTTTTTTAAAGAATTAGATTTTTATGGCTTCAAAAATGTTGAAAAACGCCAAAAAAGCACTTAAGCAAACCTGACCAAACTCAAAATGGCGAATATACGCAGGTTTGGTCAGATTTGTCCAGGTTTGCTGAGGATAAAACTTGACATGTAGATTTCGGAGTCTTAAGATTATATTAGTTAGACAAATATGCCAAAAAAAGCTCCAAAAAATACCCAAAGGAATGCATTAAGAATCAGGCGCGTTCCATTATTTTTGACTGTATTTATCACATTCTAATCACTACAATCTAACCAACGATGTTAATACCTTGATTTCACAATGCCGCCACAAATGCTACATGAATGTATGAAAGAGTCTTCCGATTTGATTTCTTTCCATTTTCTAAGAGGATTGCCGAGAAAGTTGAAAAACTGGTCATTTCAGAATATCGTTGTTTAATTTTGAGAACCAAATTTAACATGTAAAACCCTATGGTCCGATGTTCAAAATGCACTGTATATGAATTTTCCACAGTGATGGAATTCGTTTAAATTGCTGAAATAATAGAATAACTCATTTTATTTTATAGGACAGGAACTTGTCAAAACCTTACTGATCAGCTAGATCTAAATTTAAAACTACCAAATTCTAAACCTTTTTAGGGAATCCCAGGGATACTGGCGTTCAACAATGAATTTACGAAAAATCACGTGATAATCTGGTAGAAAACTACTAAACCAGTCACGTGAAAAATTTTGTTAGTATCATGGATTTATTATAATAAGGATTCGATATCCGTATACTGTGAGCGTATCGAACGTGAAGCCTTATATTTTGTTGTTTGTATTCTCTTGGGGGAGCAGTTTACAAACTACGAACATAGACAAGGCTACGAATTACTAGGTAATTGAATCAAGAATGGTAGTAGAAAAAGATAAAATAGCATTGGAGTGTTGGAGGTCAGAAGTGTTGCTGTCTGTTATGGTTGTTTAGGAACAGGGCTGAACCTCGGTCTGAACACTCGGTTACACGTACGTCTTTGTCTAATGAACTAGAAAAGAAAATGTGCGACGTATAGATTTATATAGATTTATAAATGACTCGGAGGGACTTTAACTAAACACCTTTAGAAATAACATAACCTATAAATAATAAAACCTTTTTAACTTAAATTTATTATTATTTAGCAGAAAAATAAAATATTTTAGGGCTTTTATTACTTTTGGTAAATCTTGTGATGCTTCTAACGTATTTTTTGTACAAAAATACAAGGTAAAATAAGATGTGGCCAATGTTTACAAATTGTGTTTACAGTGTCGTTTAGAATGGTTTGTTCTGGCTTCAAAGAATATGAACTCATCCCGTATCCAGTCCTAATAAATCCATGGTTAGTATCAATAAGGTAGCCAAAGTCAAACGTGACCGTAATACTACCTCAGGTGTCTCGTTGGTCATTGATCAATTTAATAGTTAAACTGAAGATTGAAATTTAAGCTGCACTTGTGAAATCCAGCCTTAGACTATAAATTATTGTCAGATTTTTTGTCCGCGACTTGTACGTACAGATTTAAATATTTGCAAGCAGCGGCATTTTTACAAGTCAAATTATTTGCGCTCTTTATATTTGCAAATCCACACCAGTGTTGCTATGTATTATTTATGTTGGTATCCGTTAAAAGTTGTGGATTACGAGTTTCGTCTTTTTTCGTTTTAGAATTTCCTTTTTAATGAGAAGCTTCGTTGTTCTGTATTCATTATTTTTTACCACGGTTTCAATTTTTTTATCCCGTCTATGTTCCTGATATCGAATTAATATTATTAAGAGGGAGAAAGTGATAAAACAACATAATTTAATTAATACCCCCAATTAAAAGCTGTAATAGTGCCAGAACGACAATATTTCATGCGAATTGCCGCAACGTTGCCGCGACAGCATAATTTATGCTGCCTCTACATCGTGCCGGCTTTCGGAAGTTTGAATTTGAAGGGTCAGTTGAGTATACAACTATGCTCGATAAGCAGGTTTGCATGTTTTAATTATGATATTTTATTTTTTTAATTTATGTGTAAAGGTTGTTTGAATTGTTTCAAAAATCTCTTTGCAAAGCTCAAGTGCTTTAGAGTAAGGGGGTAAATGTCAAAAATATGTTTAAATATATCCCCCCATCTCCCTATAACCTCACCAAATTTTTATGAAAATATTTTAAACCGTTTTCGAAATATCGCCTTGTTACATTCTAAAAAACTCATCCTGTATATTTGAAGAAAATTTTTTCCATTCTTTCATATCTAGAATCTCCAGATTATGGAACCACTTGCCATTCGTTTTAATAAGTTGCATATTTTTCTTCAGACACTCGCTGTTTATTAGTTTTAGAGCTTAAAACATACACGGACAATAATTCCGTATTAAAAAATAAGGACTGTTTTTTTTTCAGTATTTTATATTAAACCGAAAACAAATTTTAATTTCCAGCCGTAGGATATTCTGCTACTTTTTTAATACAAAAATTATTTTAATCTCATTAAAACTTGGCATTTTAATTTAAAAGTTAATACATTTTTACCTTGGCTAAAGACACTTTTTGTACATCCTTCATTTTTAATTAATTTCCATGCTAATTTGAGATTCAGTTTTTCTTTTGGGTTTCGAAATTCCTATTAATTAAAGAAAAAAAAATGCAAATACGGAGACAAACTAATTAAGAATCTTCTCTTCGAATCTTCTCTGGAGAATATTCCCTTTTTATATAAACAAAAAATAGCAGTATCTTAAAAAAATTACTGAAACAATTATGATTAATTTATTTAACCCGGTTTATTGGTTTTATTTTTAGGCATTTATATTATATTAAAAAATCACCGAAAATAATGTCAAATATACAGGATGTTTGGCAACAAATGGGCCATACCGTAGCAGTGGCTTAATTTAGATTGATTTAACCTCACGTATCTTAGTACAAAAGTTGATAATAAGAGAGATGCAGATTATTAAAGTTAAAATCTTATTTTACATTTTTATCGGTACCTACTATGTTTTGAAAGATACTAAATAAATCCACAAAATTTGGAAGGCGGAGTTTTTTGGTATGGAAAAAGCAAATCTGTTCTCAAATTTGTTGTCTCTTCAAGCAGGCATTAAATGCCATTTTAAAACGTCCTAACTTTTTTGTGCTTCAGTGTAAACAATGTCTGAATAGAAATTTTTATTCCCCTAACTCTTTCTAATGTTTCCTGATTGGCCGTGTTCATAACCTAACACAAAATTATCCCCAAGTCACTGAACTTTTCAAGAAACTTTTTTCTAAGCTTAAACTTATAAGATCGTTTATCATTTTAGGATATTATAAATCAATGATACTTCCTAAGTTATAAGATTTTATTTCTGGAGCACCAGAAAGTTATTTGTATATTCCTCCAAAGATATTAATTCGAGTTCTTGGGTCCGGCGATAAATTTTAGATGTGGGAGATTAAAAAAAAGATTTTTATGGATTCTATTGTTTACATTGCTCAACTTTCTTTAATGAATTGGCTTTATTGTTTTTGTTAAAGAATGCAGATTATTCTCCAAACTTTTTCCATAGTTTTGTTAGATTTTAGTCAGAAATATGTTGTACATACTGGCTTAAATATATCATATACCAATTCCAAAACCTACACATTTTAAGCAAATATTATTTTCAGTAAAATACAATATTACGAGAAAGGGAAACACAAAAACATGCGTTGTAGAATTTTGTTACACTTTAACTTGCAGGAATCCTAAATAAACTAGAAAATTATGACACCTTGCAGGTTTTGTTAACTCATCAGTATGCCGGGGTAAATAACACAATTTTTTAGTCTAGGACCGATCCCTCAAAGTTTTCCATTTAGCTTTTAAAGCCCTAAGCTCCAATTGGGTTGACTCAAAATTGGTTATAAATTCTGATTGTACCTACCCTTAGAAAATTAAAACTTGAGCAGACAAACAGTTACAGCCTTTACATTTCTATAACTATCAAATCTGAAATTCTTGATTTTTTCCAATTGAGTATTATGCATAACCTACCCCAGTATGCGGAACTTGCTAAAAGTTTTTTTCAGTAAGCTTAGACTATAATCATTAATCATCCTATAAAATTACCTATCGGTAATACTTTCCCAACTTTTAAGCTTATCCTTCAAGCTTCAAGTACCACCAAGCTCTTATATTCCCCCAAAGTTTTTGAGATATCACGGTCTCTGCGACCGTCGATATACGCTTTAGATGTGGAAGATTAAGAGGTTTATATAGGTTATTGTTTACTTCCAAAACGCTTATCTAACTTTTTCATATATCCAGTGTTCCCCCTCGTTATCTGAATTACGCCCTTACAGTGTCTCGTATACGGTACACGGAGGGCTTCAGATTTAGGGTTATAGTTATTGCCCTTTTAGGTATGTAATACGACTTTTATACGGGGAAATATTATTAAAAACAATTTGGCATTTTTATAACCGAACGCTCTGTTTCGTTTAACCGCAGACAAATGGGGAATTTTAAAGAGATGTTTCAGGAAATAGGAAGTTACAAATTGAAATTACATGTTTGTTTTAGCAATGTTATTGCATTTTTTTAGTGTTCCGAGAATCCATTTACTTGGATAGATCAGTAGTAGACGACTAAGGAGTCTATTAAACATGTTCAAATTTTTTCCATTTACACACAAAAAACACTAATATAGTAAACCGAAATTCAATCGTGTAAAGTACAATGACGTTGGTGCCGGCGGAGGGAAAACTTTTAGTTAACCACTGGTTGTTAATGAAGTCACACGAGGCTCGAGAGAGACGGCGACGCAACAATCTTTCCGCCGGCACCAACGTCATTGTACTTTACTCGATTGAATTTCGGTCTATCAAAAGACAATCGCTAAGTCAATGGTAGACTAAGTTCGCTCTTCCTGAATACTACACTTAATTCAATGTTGAACCCTTTGAATTGTTTTATCAATATCAATTGTGAATAATTTAAGACTAAGAGCATAAAATAGGAATATATGGAATTATGAACTCTAGTAGCTTGGAAAATGTTAATGAAAAAGGGACGAAAAAAGATCCTGAACAAACCCAAACGAACCTTTTTTGGTTTGATTAGGTTCCCTTAGGTTTGGTACGTTAATTTCTCGTAAATTACTTTTTCAAAAAGCCGGTGCTTCAAAAAATTAATAGAGGAACTTCGGTAAATATGGAATAGTTTGGGTAATATGGGATTTCGATTATTTTCGTATCTATGAGCGCCATCTAGAGAACTATGCGTGTATCAAAAGCACGCTAGTCATTATTGTACTTATCGCAGACCCAAAACTTTTTGTCGACTGCACCAGATCACTTAGTACTGAATGTTTGAAATTGTGGGACGTTGAGTTTTAGCACCGTGGTACAGTTATTGTAATATTTCGGGTATTTTCAGGATGCAGTTATTTTATCGACTAGGTAGGTATATTGTAAAGATAAAACTATGCCTTTACTTATAAAAACTGATTGTTAATATCATTTTTAACCGATAATATACAAAAACATAACCTATAGGGTATGAGGGTAATTTGAGATATTTCATATTAGCCGATATTCCATATTATCTTTCTATTCCATTTTACCCAGAATATAATGATAATTTTTTTATAGACGTTACAATGAGAATGTATTTTTGTGAGGGATTATTTTAGAAACCTTAAAGCAAAGAAATATGGATTCAATGTGTCATGTGTGAAGGCTGGGTACAAGAAGCATGTTACTTCCAAAACTTTTTACTGCACCATGCTATATTCCATATTACCCGCCACTTTTCTCGGCCCCTCAAAATGACGTAATATTGTTATTCTTTATGTATATTTTTTTGTATACATTTTATCCTAAATATTGTATATTTCCCACATAGTCACTGCATTTGGTCATCCGTATATGCATTTATACAGGTCATTATGCCATGGTGGATGATAATATCTTAAAAAGGAGAATGGGTATTCCATATTTACCGAAGTTCCTCTACTATCCGAAAAATTTTAATTTCGAAAAGATGTTCTCTGAAAAAATATATTTTTAAAAAGAGCTTTAAAAAATTGGTTTTAGACAAGTTGTACTTTCGTAAGTACTCGTATTTCCCTCCAAATGAGCAGGAGGTATAAATAAAAAAATGCTACAATATTTGCACCTCCAATTTGTCCTGTCGCGTGTAAGCTAAGATGACCAACTCTTTTAGCTGTTCCTTTTTTCCACAAATATCTTTTTTGATGTTAAATTAAGGCAGTTTTTCCGAAAAGCAACTTATTCGAAAATATATATTTTTTAAAAGAACCTTTTACAAATACATTTCCCGGAAATATATTTTTTAGAAAACATAGATTTTCTAAATTTAAATTATGAATGAATGAATGAAATGTCAATGAAAAAATGACAACAATATCCTAAACGAACGTAAGCGATCCGTTTTTGTGTTTGGTTAGGTTTACGTTTCCTTGTAGTTCCTCTGTAGTAAATTACTTTCAAAAAGTGTTGTTTTTTAATATGAATATTCGAAGGCTTTAAAAATGTTTTCTTGAAAAAATTTAGTTTCAAACCCAAGCAAGTTTCTTTAAAATTTACTTATTTTTTCCTGACCTTGTTTCGCAAATATTCTTGAATTTTCCTGGGTTTATCGGTCAATTGGTTTAGAATTAAAAAACTATTCTGTTGACGTTTCGGTTTATTTAACTTTTAAACCATCTTCAGAACTTATTTATGACTAGACACTACACTAATGTTCTTTCTTATGCGCTAATTCAACGATCTTATTATATTGGTGCTTATTTCTAAAACTGTTGTACCCGTGTTTTTGGATTTCTTCAAGGAATAGATGTATTCTTTGTTACCAAATTTATTCCTGTTAAAAAATTCACGCTGTATTAATAATTTCAAAACGCTGTTTTCCCACGATTATGACAATGTCGTAAACCACCGGCTACTGGAATAAGACAACAAATTTGCCATTACTTTTTATTATGAAGCATCTCATTTAGCATCGTATACGTTAGACCTTTTGTTTCCTGGTATTTTGTTCGTTAACGAAACGCGAGTGACATAACCCAGAGCTAGAGTTTATTCGCGTTGTTGTCCTTGCCTCGTTGTTATTTAAAGTTATTGCTACATGTCCAAAGGCAGTGGTGTACGAGAATATATTTTAATTACTATTCGCCTTTGTATCGTCTTATGATCGAAGGTGGTAATTTTTTTTAAAGATTTTAAACAAACGATCGACGTTCAGCAACAATTACAAAAATCAATAATTTTTCTACAAATTTACAGAAAAGAAATTGAATAGTATTTTAAAAAATACACAACTTAAACCTCTATTCTTTTGTTGTTTCCGAATTTGGAATCTTTATTTCACCCAAGAGTGATTCCAAGAACAGCCATGCAGATTCACTGTTGCTATATCGGTTCAATTTGACAATCAAGGGCTCAAATTGGCAGGTGTAAGAGAATCAACAATAGCTATTTTTTACTTCTGCGGTTTTTCACTAATTTGTAAAGAAATAGACAATTTCATTTTCTACATTAATAGAACTAAATTAGCGACAAATTTTAAAATAGAAATTCATTCGAAATCAAACAAGTCGCAGAAACAATAAAACAATTCATTTTTTAATGATGAGACGAAAACTTATCAAAACCTAACTGAAAGTAAATTTTTGTGTCTTGCCGACATTGAACACTGATAGTGATAAATAAGCCTAAAATTAAAATAATTTAATTTTGTTTCTGTAATGTGACGCCTATGTTTGTTAATGTTGCCTTAAGGTATATAAGGCAAAATATATGTATACCATAAAAAACGATTTTTTACTAAAAGACGGAATTTTGCATTTAAATTAAAAACTTGCCTAGTAACAAAGTAAAATATTTTAAGGTCAACTAATGTCACCACATCGACGGGTAAAAATAAATTATCATAATGTGTAAACTTAATGGTGCAACTGGGACAACAAAAACTCAAGTTTATTGTCTTACTTAAATACTAGTTCACAACAATAGCTTATTAGCAATGCGAAATGCAATTTTTGCAACATTGTTTTAGTAAATTTAGATCCTTAATTTATAAAAAAATGGAAAATAATCACTAAATTGCCGTTATTATTTCAATTCTGAATAACATTTTTTTACTTGCTCGAGATCATCATAGAGCTCATCAAGCGCTGTTTTTTGTTATATATTTGTAAACTAATCACTAATCAAATTAATTTGGTTATTTTGATTAATTATAGAGAATCGAGTACTTAAACTACTTTTTATTAGCGATGCCGTCGAGATGAGAGATTCTCGACTCGAATCGTCTCATCTCGACAAGACGAGAGGACGAATTTGTCTCGACAGAACGCTCGAGGCAAGACGAGAGACGAATCGAGCAAAGAATTTTGATTTATTTAGTTTAGCGGAATGTCTTTTTGATTAATTTTTTTGTATTCAACAGCAAGGAAAAATAGATACGATTCGAATATTTGTTTAAAGTTTTTCTTGTGGAAATGGAATTTATATAATTTATTAAAATCAATCAAAAATACCTAGCAAAATGAGAAAGAATTTTTACCCACAAAGATTTATTATAATATAATATAGGGAGGAGAAACTTTACCAAATTTTATTAGTTATTAACTATTACATGTTGTTTATCGACACTAATAATGAACTCAAAAATATATTAAATTCATTCTAAAATTTCCAAAGTTTGCATAAATACAACCAAAATTTATATGCAACTTTTTATTTGACACAATATGTAAATATAGAAATAGCATACAAGCAAAAAAAATTTTTAAACACCGAGAATCAAACATATTTAGTCATAATTAAATAATTCTGGACTTAGACTGCAGGATTACCAGGAATTTAGACAAAGCAGAGTTCTCGCAGATTCTTCATTCGATGTTTTCTAATTGCAAGTCCGGCTTTTGAAAATAGCCTTTCAGCGGAGTCACTGGTGGCAGGTATAGCTAACAATTTTTCGGCCATTTCTGCAAGATTTGGAAATATGTGCGTTCTCATGTTCCCTTCGCCATTTTAGAATATATGTATCCCGAGTAGCTCTTTCTCCATCAATATTTCTTTGAAACTCAGCCTTTGCTATATCTACATCTACATTGCTGATGGCAACGAATATTTTCTGATACAATCCGCCCATCAATTCATCGCTGCTTGTGCTTGATGAGTGTTTTTATTGTTGAAGCTCAGTCATTGTCACTTACGAATCTGTAAAAAACATTTCTTCAAATTTTTATAAAAACCATTATTTAATTTCTCTTTCCCACGGGGTGAAATTTAAAGTTTCCATTTTATGCCTAGGATCTAGTACTAAGCACAATAAACCCAATTCGTTGTAAAATAGTGCTTAAGCATTTGTACAGGGTTGGCCAATGACTGCTAAACAAGCTCTATATTTATATTTATCGTCCCTTAAGAACTTTCTACTTACTTTTGTGCACGCTAGTCTACAAACAAGTGGTCCAGTACATAAAAATAAGAGAACACTTCCCTCCGTGTATTTCGCTAATAAACAGCATTATTGTTGGCACAGTCTGACGTCACCCCGTTTGATATAAATCATTTCAGGTCCGGATGGGAATCTGTGTCGTGCATAATCGAACATAACATCATCCCAGCCTGTGCAAATCATCCTCTTTGTACATCTAATACTCGATGGTACGGTCACGATGTTGTATATATTGTTTTTGAAACGTCAAGATAATATTGCAATATGTCCGAGGATATAAATTTTGACATCATTCGCGTTGCGATTATACTAGTAAAATCTGTTCTGAAAGGTGATGCTGCACTTGACCTTTTTGGATTAATTTGAAGGGCCAGTCATGCACGCAAGTTTTTTTATGTAATCTACAACTAGTAGTGACTTATAATTACATATTGCAGTTTTTGTCCTTTCCAATTTCGTCACTACGTCAACTCATAAAAATTTTAATAATTATTAAAGAAATATATGTCCTAACATTTAATGTATGTGTGCTGTTAAAGGTGTTATTAAAAAATTGTTGTAATTATATTTAATTCACGGGTCAAAAGATAGGTACATGGGAAAGTGTTGACAATTTGCAAGTAATCTTGGCGTTTGCAGGAGAGCAGGGTGCATGACATTACATTGCTTAGAGCCACACTGTGATGTTTGTAATTAGTCCAGAAAAATTAAAATCCAATTTACATGACAATCTGTTACCCGGGGCTTCACTAGAAAGGTTTCAGTCTTAGAAGTGGTTTAGATTTAATTGATCAGTTTGACAGGGTTTCACACGTTTTGTATTGTGATTTTGTCCATATTAATGTAGACCTATGAGTTATGCTAAATGATTTTAGTTCTTTTATTGTGGGAGATACATCATACCTAAGTTGCCCTTTTCTTTATAAATTTCTGATAAAAATCTGAAATAAATTTATGGTAAAAATCTTTGTTGTCTTATTCTAATTAATTCTTAAATTAGTCTGGTCTTACCAACAGTGAATCTGGCTGGTAGTAGAACTTCATATTGCCCATAAATTTACCGAAAGCCTTATTATTTTCGACCTAGAGGAATGACCATGACAGAAAAACAAAATGCACATTTTTATTTTAGGTTACAATACAGTGGCGTAACTAGGCAAAGGAAATGATGTGATTATGTTTCTCTGTTCATGGGCGGTAAAAATAAGAAATTACCTGCCATTTGTCCTTGCAAAAATTAAAAATAATTTATTTCAATTTAACTAATTATTAATTCCCTCATGTATTTCAAGCAATATTTTATATTTAGATAATAATATTAACCAAGCTTGTATGAGAACAAAACTGATATTAATTGCCGCTGAAAACCGAACGATGAGAGACCGAACGATTCCTAAGTAGGGTCAAAAGGTTTTGCAGCTTTGCTAATTGAGGTCCGGTCACACGAGTTCAGATCTGGATAGATAGTCGGCAATAATAAATAATATGACATAGATGCAATCGACACGAAGGTGTGTTTTACAAGATTCTTATCTCGTGAGGCGAAAGTATCGGGAAGCTGAATCAGCAAATTTCAAGATAAATGGTAGATTACTTGTAAATTCTTAAAATATGTAAGTTTACGGAATACGTCATTGTGTGAAGGTGAGTGAAGGCGATAAATATATGTTTAGTTGAAATGTTCTTTATTTTTAGTGTCTTGTCATCATGTATTTATAGTATAGTATAGTGTAGATTAGATAGTTTAAGTAACGGGATGGTATGGTTTGAATTTGGTAGAAGAATTAACGGGTACTCACTCGATGGGCGGCTAGAGATTCGGATATTGATTGATATTATGAAAGATGGCTTAATGTAATTAATTCTTAAATAATTTATAATTCCTCAATACATAGGCATAGGTTTCTACTTCGGATTTACCAAAAAAGGTTTAAGACTTTGTACTGGTTTAAATTTTCTAGTTGAACGGTTAGGTTTTGATTGGTTCGTGTGCTATCATTGTTAGTTAACGTCAATAAAACCTTATAAAAACTTGTTTGTTATTCTATTATCTAAGCTTTTTGTTTATGGTTTAAGATTTGGTAGTATTGAACCAAAAAACGAAAATCTATGATGTAGTTTTTAATTCAAGCTTAACATGTTCCCAGGTATGCTCAAGTTTAATGTTTGCGTTTTTCATAAAGTTTAACTTACTATAAATTTTTCTTAGTGCTATTATATTGAAGCGGTCTAAAACGGTTAGTAATATTAACATTTCTGTGAAATATACGGCATTACGACTCGAAAAACTTCACAATTCTTAAACAATTTCAGTAGAAAAAATTGGGAAATATGCATACCTATGTAATATTAAATTAACAAGTACATGGTTCTACTTTAAATCCCAGTTAAAGAGTAATATTATCACAAAATACGACTAATGGTTCTTCTTGAGAAACTATCGAATCCAAAAACGCTGCGATCGCAAAGGGGAAATCTTGATAGCACACGATCGCCATGTTTATTATTTGGTCCGATTCGGAGATCATAATGACGGATATTTTGTACGATTTAGATTAAGATCAGGTGTTTTTGGTCCCACGCACAGTCACGGCCGAATAGGTCATGCAGTTGGTGCGAGAAATTGCAATCGGTTTAAACAAATAAATGATCGACGGATACGTGGTGTACGAGGGTTATTAATTTTCTTAGCCGTGCTGTACACAAATCAATAGGTAAAGAACACCTGATAGGTTGGTTTTTAACTATTCTGAGATTTATCTTGTATTTTCCGGTATTCTATTGGTATTATTTAAATAGGGACTGGAGGGTTTAAATCTGTTTTGAAAGATCTTGAAGTCTCCAAATTTTAGAAACTCTAGTTAAAGGCTATAAAACTGAGAAAACAAAGCTAAAATCAGTTAAAATGGACATGTCTTCTTTTGCTTTTCTCGGCTTTCTCCTTCAGGTTGATAAAACGATACCGCCAGTTGAAATTTACCCCACGTAAGGCTATTCAACCTAATCAAATAAAACTAATATTTTTGTTGAAAGCACTAGTGGACGTCATGTAATTTTAAAATGTTAGTTCACTTTTTCTCAAAATGACTCTAAACTGCTATATGATGTTGCCAAACTTTGCAGAGAAATAGGTCACAACAAAATGCAGGAGTATTCTTCTAGTACGTTTAAATCTTACGTGTAAGATAGAATATTTTTTTTAATTCCACTCTTAATGTTATTATTAACTATTATTTCCTGTTTTTACATGTAACAGGTTTTAGCCTTTAACTGGCATAAAATGCTGAACAGGAAAATATTTTTATTTACTTTTAAGAAGTCTGTCTATCTAGTAATTGACATGAATCGCTCCGTGTTGTGACTAACCTAATACTAAATACCGCAGAAAAAATACTAGGGTCGGACAATGAGTCGGGCTTTACACTATCGCCATTTATTCTAGAAATACAATGATTTCCTTTCGGCTTAACCACAGACAGATAAATGAAATAAATTCTTTTAGTTTACTCATTTTAAATTTAAGGCCATACTCTTGTTAACACTGCTGTTAGAGACTATGAAAGAAATACTCATCGGAAACAGAGTTAGTCGCCTCGTGATAGCAGCTAAAATGACGAATATCGCCTAGAAAAGTTGACCCTTACATCAATTTTAGGGCATTTCTAGAGCTTAACAGAAATTCGAATAAACATTTTTTATAGACCCAATAAAAAAATTTCAAAAATTTTGTTGTACCCATATTAATACCATTAAACCCTGGTACAAACAAAGCATAAAACAGTGACATCATAAGGACGGCACTTTTTATGTAAGGTTACATGTTTCGTATCGATTGAATTTTGTCTCCGGTTTTTTTTTACTTTTAAAAGAACCACTTTTGTCCTTGGAATTGTATAAACAAGACGGTTTCTAAGACCGAGTAAGGTGTGGCGTAAAGAAATTTTTCCACACCAATTTCAATACATCATTTCTTATGTCCAATTGTTTGCTTAAGGTACACGGTTTGTTCCTCTAATGCGTTGCATTTTTCTCAGAAATTCCAGTTTAGAAATCCCCTAACGCTTTTAGGCTTTCTTTTTCACTTTTTCTGTGTAATTTTGGTATTGTGTTTTATTTTTATTGATGAAGGTAGTTCAGGGTACGTTTAAAAAAGTAATATGTACGTACATATGTATACACAAAATATTGCTATCACAGGATTAGTTGATAATTTTCACTTACAAAAAAAAAATACAATTTATACGACAAGTATTTTTTCGTGGTATAATCATTAAGTAATTTTCATTTAAGCAAAAACATCCACATTATAATTTGGGAAACACGCTATAAATGTAAAGCCTCTTTAAAATTAAAACTAGGTATATAAGACCTTATTACAGTTCCTTCCTTTCTGGTTTAAGATCCCCCTATTTAATGAGTTCTTCCCAATTCTAAATTAAAACCCGGAGTCCCTGTAAAGAAGAAAACTAAATATTTCATAAAACACTTTCTTAGCAAATGAATTTTAATTTAGGGTAAATCTTAAATTTGCCTAAAACCCCCAATGAAGTAATTTTCTTGAATGAGTACTATTCAGACCCTTTTTGTTGGCATTCAAAAAACAGTTTGTTTTTTAGAACAATACGATATTGTTGTTAACTCAATACTGATTGATAATATTTTGCGACCAGATTCACTGTGGCTTAGACCAGTGGCGGCCGGTGAAATTTCAAAGTTGCGTATCTCTGTTCCTACTTACAGGACCCGTACCAAATTTGAGGGTTTTAATAATGAGCCCACTGGGAATGTTTTGGTAAAGAAAAAAATCACTTTGTAATTTGCGAAAAAAAGTTGAATTGTTGCTCTGCACCCCCTGGGAAAAAAATGAACACGTTTAGGTAATTTATTTATTATTTTTTCTAAACAAATTTTACATTATTTTGTCGGCAATTTTTAAATTTTAAGAGAATGAAATGTGTTAGTAGAAAGTTATAGTCATTTGAACTTTTTAAACCTAAAATATAATTTTCACTTTTGTGGCGCACTGTACGGTCTACTGCGCTTCTAGTGGGCGGGGCAAACTCAGATCCAAAGCGATATTTGACAAGCTGTACCTATGTATTTTCCACAATGACAGAACTAAGCTCATTTTAGCAACAAGTTTCAAGATGAAATTTATTTGGAAACCAAGCAATTTCTTTTTATCTTCTGACAGCCCACGAAGACCGAAGTCTAAGTACTATGTACCGTGGATGTACTGGGGAATCGTCTCACACATCCAGAGCTGGAAACATCCGTTGGGATTTCACCAGCCCTTTAAGAGGATGTGTGGGGTGGTACCACCTCGGTCGAGGAAGAATTCCTCTACCACCTTCCGGCAGAAATATTAGAATAACTCTCGCGTTTTTAATGATAAAGTATTTACAGTGACAACAATAATGTCAAAATTTTAGTGAATACCATGTCTAATATTATTTTTGCCTAGGAAACAATTATCATATCTCTGATAACAGTGATATCATATCAAAATAAAATACAAGAAAATTTGCAACACTCTCAGTGGGTTGCACACAACTTTTAATCCAGTACTTAGTAAATTAAATTGACGTTTAGAGTCATATTTCTCAATGACGTGGTCATAAGTGCTGTCACATTACAAGTGTCTAATTAGTTTAGTTCGTGATTAAATTGTTTGTGCAACCGAACGTTTAAGCGAAAAATGCACAAAGGGCACAAATCGCCTAAAGTAATTTTAAACATGGAGTTGGCTTATTGATTTATTACAACACAGTTGTTCCCAATTTCCATCTGATAAAAAGTGAGGTCGATAGATACGTAGCTACACAATATACATACCTATAGCAAATATACCAGATTATCTGCATATTATGTACATGTGTCACGCTCCCGCTCTTGAGATCTAAAATCAATAAAACTTATCAGTTTAATCTCGAAATACGTAACGTATAAGTAACTACATTTTGCAATCGTTCGTGGAAAATTGTGTCACGCGGTATAAGTCAAAAAAGCGCCTGCCTTACATCTCTAAGATCGCAGAGATTAAAAGGCAGAGCGGCGGCGTCACACTCTAACTAATATTTATTGCCTGCAAAATTAAATTTTCACAATACCGCGTACGGCTATGATTTATATTTTCAAGTGCTTTATATTGCCCGCCGCCCTGTGTCGTAATAAAATTTTTCGGCAAATATATTTAGGCTGCATTTTTTTATACGCAATTGTCTACCATAAATATATTACGAATCGCATTTATTCGAGGAATGTTCGAAAAAACTGTGTTTTATGTAAATTGAAAAGATAGAGTTTCCACCATGGACAGGTGGGGTCTTAGTAACAAGAATAAGTTAGGTAGACTGGGAAGAATCGGATAGTTTTCCGTTTCGTGAATATACGAGTATATAACCTGGTTTAGTCTTGAATTTTCGCATTGTGAATTGCGAGAGACACGTGAAACCTCAAAGCTTACATTTTTTTAAGGTACATTGCCTAAAAATTAGATTTCCGGTACCACTTTCGACTCTTAGCATCCTTGGCTCTATTCAAAAGAGAGCCATTTGACTCATCAATAATCTAGCTTTAACTGTAACCCCTAAACTTTAATCCTTTAAGGCCAAAGACTGAAAATTGCATATTACTTTTTTGAGACACTCAGTGTAGACTTAGGACCTACCCTACAGGCCTAAGAAATTTTTAAGAAACAGTTTTTGAAAAATATTTGCGCAAACCGGAGTAAACCTAATCAAACCTGGATAAACCCACACCGCCAATCCGAAAAATTTTCAAAAATATTATTTTCGGACATGAAATATATTTTTTTGGCAATTTTTTGAAAATATATATTTCCAAAAACCAATTTTTCGTAAATATATATCTATTGTTGCAAATATCCAATTTTTGAATAAATAGCTTTTCGAAAATTTAACATAAAATAATATAGTTTTTCGAAGGACAATAATTTCTTAAAAATAATTTTAAGAATACATTTATTTTCAAAAAAATAATTTTGGAAAAATTATTCGTTAAAAAAAATTGAAGAAATTTAGTTTTGAAAAATTATATATTTAAAAGAACGGGTAGATATTGAAAAAAAAATATTTTCGAAAAAGTTTACAACATTACACTTTGCAATATATACCTAAGAAAGTTTTTTAAAATTATGAAGATGGTGCGCGTATCTTTATAATATGATTTGGAAAAAGACATTTTAAATCCGATAACCGTAATGCTGCCAGATGTCTATTATTTTAGAGACGTGTTCCGTATCAAGATCGGGAGCAAGGCGAAATATATGGAATCTTGGGAAATTTAAAGACCAACATTTCGTTTGTTTGAAAAAACACTGAAGAGTGACGGTCGTTCGGTTCCGTTATTTTATTTTTAGACGATCATGGGAACGACTTCGGAAAAAGGATTAACATCTAAAAGTAATTACAGTAAAAATAAAAATGCTGGTTTTATTATGTATCCGTTTTTAAGAGTTGAAATTCACACGACACAGTTTAGTAAGAACATGTGTTAAAAAATTTCTGATCGTTAATTCGACTAGGGGGCATTTAAAATAGTTTTTTTACTTTTAACACGTAATCGAAAAATTAAAATAATATAATTAATCTATAACAAAATATATCAACAAACAAACCTCAATATTTAACAGAATTTCATAAGGTAAAAACATTTTTATAATATGCTTTGTCGCCTTTAAAAATTTTGTGTTTTTTCATTATTAATTTTATTTGGCTTAATCACTATTTCTGTCATAATATTATTATATTACGCTCAAATTAACTTTTTTTTTAGGTAAGCCCATGTATAATCTGCCATGTGCACGTTCAGTAAGTACAATATTTTAGTAACAAAACCCAGCGTTTTATTTGATAATAATGATTTTGATTGATTACATAAACACGTGAAAAAAAAAGACTTGCAAAATTATAAAAAGAAAATTGAATTCTATAATGGAGTCTGTTTTTAAAGCCTAAATAAATTGACAATATAAATCTCTTACCATCTAAATCCTGAACATGACAGTGTGTTTACAGACACTCGCAGTTTGTATCCAAAGAAGAAAAAAATAATTGAAAGGATTATGCAAAGTGAATAGAAAGCCTTTATAACTTTAAGTGAAATTTCTTTTTTTATAAAATATCATGAAAACTTTACAACAAAATTTAGAAAAATATTTAAAACATATTACACTAAATTTTCGTATCCTAGCCAGAAATGGGAAATCCATTAGTTAATTTAATATCCCTCATTTTTGACACAGTATCATGAATTTTTTGAAAAAAATTCTTAAGAAAACCGATACAATTGTAACCAATTCAATATATCCCTCTATTAGTCGATGTTAGTTTGGTGAAAATATTTTCAAAACTATTTTTCCGCTGACAACTTTTCCCATTTGTCGATTAATTATGCTTCAACTGAGTCCTCTTTTTAATTCCGTCAAAACCAAACAATTCATTTGGTCATATTAACTTGCACTGATTGCACAGAACGGGTAGATATTGAAAAAAAAATATTTTCGAAAAAGTTTACAACATTACACTTTGCAATATATACCTAAGAAAGTTTTTTAAAATTATGAAGATGGTGCGCGTATCTTTATAATATGATTTGGAAAAAGACATTTTAAATCCGATAACCGTAATGCTGCCAGATGTCTATTATTTTAGAGACGTGTTCCGTATCAAGATCGGGAGCAAGGCGAAATATATGGAATCTTGGGAAATTTAAAGACCAACATTTCGTTTGTTTGAAAAAACACTGAAGAGTGACGGTCGTTCGGTTCCGTTATTTTATTTTTAGACGATCATGGGAACGACTTCGGAAAAAGGATTAACATCTAAAAGTAATTACAGTAAAAATAAAAATGCTGGTTTTATTATGTATCCGTTTTTAAGAGTTGAAATTCACACGACACAGTTTAGTAAGAACATGTGTTAAAAAATTTCTGATCGTTAATTCGACTAGGGGGCATTTAAAATAGTTTTTTTACTTTTAACACGTAATCGAAAAATTAAAATAATATAATTAATCTATAACAAAATATATCAACAAACAAACCTCAATATTTAACAGAATTTCATAAGGTAAAAACATTTTTATAATATGCTTTGTCGCCTTTAAAAATTTTGTGTTTTTTCATTATTAATTTTATTTGGCTTAATCACTATTTCTGTCATAATATTATTATATTACGCTCAAATTAACTTTTTTTTTAGGTAAGCCCATGTATAATCTGCCATGTGCACGTTCAGTAAGTACAATATTTTAGTAACAAAACCCAGCGTTTTATTTGATAATAATGATTTTGATTGATTACATAAACACGTGAAAAAAAAAGACTTGCAAAATTATAAAAAGAAAATTGAATTCTATAATGGAGTCTGTTTTTAAAGCCTAAATAAATTGACAATATAAATCTCTTACCATCTAAATCCTGAACATGACAGTGTGTTTACAGACACTCGCAGTTTGTATCCAAAGAAGAAAAAAATAATTGAAAGGATTATGCAAAGTGAATAGAAAGCCTTTATAACTTTAAGTGAAATTTCTTTTTTTATAAAATATCATGAAAACTTTACAACAAAATTTAGAAAAATATTTAAAACATATTACACTAAATTTTCGTATCCTAGCCAGAAATGGGAAATCCATTAGTTAATTTAATATCCCTCATTTTTGACACAGTATCATGAATTTTTTGAAAAAAATTCTTAAGAAAACCGATACAATTGTAACCAATTCAATATATCCCTCTATTAGTCGATGTTAGTTTGGTGAAAATATTTTCAAAACTATTTTTCCGCTGACAACTTTTCCCATTTGTCGATTAATTATGCTTCAACTGAGTCCTCTTTTTAATTCCGTCAAAACCAAACAATTCATTTGGTCATATTAACTTGCACTGATTGCACAGAATTGCAACTAGAAAAAAATGCAAACTGATTTATGAAAAGGAAATTGAATTGGGTAATGGCTTTAATTTTTTCGTATTTGGAAAAATTGACATAAACAAATCTCATGCCGTTTCGAGGCCTGGAGGCAATGTTGTTTTTTTTTAATCGCGTGCATGAAAATAAAAGGAATAAAACCTAATATTGTGGGAAAGTGAAACAAAACGAATATTGAATATTCCTTTTATTTTAATCAAGTATAAGTTTTACAGTTGTGGTTAAAAAAAAGAAAAATATTTAAATTATATATTTTTTATGTGTATTTTTAACTTATAGAAGGGTATGGAGGGGGAAATATTTCATTTAAAATGCTATCATGAAAAACATACTGATTTATTGAAAACTAATAAAATAGAAAATATTTTAACGAAAAAATGACAGCCGTAAAATAACAAACTGTCCGTAGATACCGATTGACATGGCCGGCATCGCTGTTTTGTACGATTTCAGAGTTGAGTTTTTTTTCTAGAAAATGTTAGATGGCGCAGTTTAACTATTTCCTTATTCCTTTTCTAATTCTTACTAGGATCATTTTGATCGTGGCGTAGCGACCCTATCGTTTTTAAAGAATTACTCATAAATATTAATTTCCAATTATTAATAAATCAGTCTTAAAGTTCACAGACATGAAAATACCAGAATAATCGATTCTGTATAAAACCGCCGACCTCCTTGCAGAATCGAAGGATAAAAGATCGATTGTTAAAAATCGATTTTCACTTGGAAAATATCGATCTTTCCAAGAAATCGATTTAGATCGTGAATCCCTACATAGAAACTTATTATCGTAGCTTTAGATTTCTCTAGCAACAATCGGTACATATTTTAAAACAATTCATAGTACGAATTAAGTCAGTTCCAGAAGCTGACCTAACACTGCATCGCTTACCTATTTGAGCTTCACTATGACTTACTGCTACCATGCTAATGTAACTCTAATCTTATGTCACGTTAACGTATCTCTAGCCTGACATAGACTAAGCGCTACAATGTTAACCTAGTTCGCTGACTTTTACAACGCTAACCTAGTTCTAGTATTATGTTTTCTTCACGATACTGACTTTTATTCCAATTTTATTCTAAAGACGAAAAAATAGAACATTTTGTGGAGACAAATGTGGTACCAAATTAGAAAAAAACTCGCCTTTTTGTTAGAGTTCTGTACTTGCAAAAATTAGCAGACCTTGGTAATTATTGTCCTGGCAAAGGAAAAATGAATATACATACACAAATGAAAAAAATTCAAAATTATTTTCAACCACCCTATATTAGAAATGTTATTGAAAAAAAGAATAATACCTATGAATGAAAAACAATAAACTATCGAATATATAGCCATTGCGTAGAGAACAAATACATATACAAAAGACCAAAAAACCAATAAAACAAAGCTAAAATTTAAATTAATTTACAAAAATGAAAAATTGCCCATTGCTTACATGAATAGTTGTTTGTTTGAATATTTCTACATTTTATAAATCACTTTGAACTTTTAATTTGTGCCCGAAAACAGTTACAAATGGCAATTTTTCTAGACAGATTAAAAACTGTTTAGGACTTATTTGTCAATTGCACTGATTTAGAGCCAAGAAGTGAAAATTATTCATTTGAAAATCGTAGTTTATTTAGACTTTTATGGATAAATGTTGATATTTTTATGATTTGATAAATTACGAAAGACTGATTTTATTCTAGAGGAGCAATCCCTTCGCGAGTTTACCCGCGTACTGTTTGTATACAGGGTGTTAATAAAGTATGCGGCTTAAACTCAATTTCAAAATAAAAAGTTCATATAGACATAGGTCCTAAACGACTTTGTTTTTTAATACACAGGGTGTTAAATTTTTATTTTAAAGGTTTTTTCTAAATAACTAGAAGACGCAAATTAGTATCAAGTTGAAATTTGGTGACACATTTTACTTGAAAAATGAGTCTTTAAAACAAAAAAAAAATGTTTTTCTTATTTTACCAGTGGCGTGGAAAGGGGTAACGAGGTAACGAGGTTTAATTAAAAAAAATAATTAAGTATGCCACTTTTTTTCAGTCGGATAGGATTTATGATTTAGCAAATAAAACTAAACAAAAATCATCTCTTGAATTTTTCGCTCAGTTTAGCCGTTTTCGATAAAAACGAAAAAGTATAAAGTTTGTTGACAATACCAAAACAGTAAGAGAGCCATGGATACAAAAACAGTTCTTTAAACAAATTTGACAAGACTTCTTTTATGCGTTAAAAATTGTCAACTTGATACTAATTTGCTTTACGAGTTATGTATTTAGGAAAAACCTTTTAAAAATAAATTCACATCCTGTGTATTAAAAACAAAGTCGTTTAGGACCTTTGTTTATAAGAAATTTTTGCCTTAAAATTGACTAAGGAATATACCCTGAAGTTTGGCCATATACTTTATTAACACTGTATACAAACTTTTAAATGGAATTTGTGCCATATTTATTTTAGTACATAATATAAGTGATTTAATTAGATAGCATGTTCTGTTTACTAACAATTTAAACAAAATATTTATCTTTAAATTGCCAATTTTGAAACATGGCATATAGGCATACATATGACAATAGAGCAATAATGTCTTTTGTTAGGTGAATAAATACAAGCTGGCGATGGTGTTTTGAAATTGTATTACACGAAGACTGTTTTGTTTAACTTAATTAAAATCGAAAACTGTATAACTTTTTGGAGCACAAATACTGCTGCAAATTAAAAGCTAGTCACTTAGTTATTGCAATCATCATTTTTTTGTTATTATGCTTTTTACATTGACATAATTTTTGTGTGGAATCTCCCAGATAGCTTAAGCTCTATAGGCGATTAAAGAAATGGCAGTTTTAAGGTGATTATGTAATTTTTACCATATGTGTGCACAAGACTAGTGCTAAATTTAAAACTACAGAATGAATAAAAATAGCTTGTTATGTTTAGGAAAATTTACAAACGTAAATTATTGACCAAGTAAAGTATTATTTAACTTTTCTATACGTTGCGTTCGTAATTTTTGATAATAATTATAGTAGTTACGTAAAATGAGGAATATGGCTGATAATATATAATTGTAAGGAAACAAGTGTAACGTTAGCAGAAAATAAACGCGTAATTACATAGCAATAAATATATATTATGTAGGTTTCCACCTAACTATATCGACAATTATTACGAGTAAAGTCTAAGGTTACACACTAATCGATTTGTCGATATGTGTTATTTCTATAATATATATATTTCAATACCTATTTAAGTGCTTTATAGTGTTACGTTTATTGGAATCAAATAGATACTACGTTATTAAAAACATAATTTTCAGTTAACAACAGACAAAAAAATTTCAGTCACTTCGTTGTTTGTTCTTACATAAGTCTTATCTTCTTTGTAAATTGCTTTTACTACCTCAATTGTTTTCATGTCCACTCCTCTTATTTCCAACGTTTTCCAAATATCTTCCCTTTTTATCCTATCAAACGCTTTTTCTAGGTCTATGAAACAGATGTGCATTTCTTTGTTTTTGCTCACTATTTTTTCACTAGCCTGTTGAATGGTAAATATTAGGTATCGTGTACTTCTTTCCGCTCTAAAGCCACATTGTGCTTCCTCTATTGTGTGTTCTTTTATAGCTTTGATTCTTTTCTAAATAGCTCTTGTTAAAATCAATTCCTCTATAGTTCTTGCATTCTCTTTTATCTCCGCCCCTATATATGGGCAATACAATTCCTGTTTTCCAGTCGCTCGGTATCTATTTATGTGTTTATATTGCTGTATTTAAAATAGCTCCGGAATCCTCTTTTCCCAGAAATTTTATCATTAAATTTCTGGGGTAATATCATCATTTTCTGGGGCTTTCCCTAACTATTTTATCTATGACTTCTAATATTTCTTCTTCTGTTGTAAGTACTTCTGGATTTGGGCGCTTATCTCTCAAAACCTCACAAATTTTAGGCAGGCGCTCAAGCTCAAACTTGTAACCATAGTTTTAGAGCAATAAACTGTTTTTTCGTTTCCCACATTTGTCACTTTATTAAGGTCTAAAGGCTCTCACCCATTGGCGAGTAACATTGTGGTTTTGTCGGCTGGCCAATAAAGTTTTCCGAGCTTTTGCTGGTGATCCAAAATGAAAACTTTACCGCGAAGCCGACAAGATCGCGGAATAACTCGACAATGGACCAGGGTCTTTAATAGACAAGAATCGTCGTTTAAAGAAAACAGTTCCATGTTAAATTGCAGGTACCACCGCTCCATAGCGCTGGCACCTGAACAATCCAGAGCTTCGTCGTCGAATGATTCAGTTTTGTTAACGATGCCATCCGTGGCTACAAATGAATATGTTTACTAGTCGACAGGCTTACTGCCGCAAAGCAACATTTCCCCTTCCAACTTACACACTCGCTATGTCTCCGAAATAAGAGATAACCTAGAATATTGTTCCCACATCTGGCGAGCAGCATCACCTTCGACTTTTAACATCCTTGACTCTATCCAGAAGAGAGCCGTTCGACTCATCAATGACCCAGGCCTCACAAAAAACAGCCTTCTTTCGCACGTTTTTGGGGAACTGTTCCTTTTCTACCAATACTTTGTGAAAATTATTTTAAATAGAACCTGAAACAAATGCAGGTGCTTGCATTTTTTGTGTGCTACCGCACTAAAAAATGCCAGTATGGTTTTATTTCTAAAGTATTTACGTTACCTTATCGATTCGACGAACTGAAACGGTTTTGCAATCAGGTGATACTAAAAAGGTATATAACAATAATAATTTTAACGGTTGGCAATAAAATGTTTTTATTATGTTTTACCTTGATAAATATGTTGCAACAGAACGTGTAAAATTAGCTTTGATTGATAAGCCCCAACAACATTTTCATTGCCATTACCCTTCTGCTGTCGTAATTATGATCCCGCACCACTGAAGTACTCACTACGGATTGCCATCCCGCAAAGTGGGATCCCGCAATCCCGCGGGATCCCGCATCATTGGACGGCCTAGTGCGAAACTATCGAATGAATTAAAGCTTGTGTTTGTGTTTATTTTCTATTTTTTCCTTGCGGTATACGATGATGTCACCAAAATTAAAGTTTTGGTGAAAGAGCCCATTAGTAGTATATACCGCATGCATACATATACAGAATAGGTAGCGTAACGACTAAATTTCAAACGGTGGAGAAGAGAACTGGATTCCAACTGTAATACCTAAACTTACCAAAATGAGACGTCTGTTTCCCCTTTAACCAAAATGGTATTATTGCTTTGCGGACTACTCCTTTGAAGTCCACTTTTGCTTCAGATAATTCGCTTTTGCGGTTTGACGACGACCGTAAAGCCTCTGTTATTACTTGAAATATATAATTCAAGAAGCAAGAATGGTAACAGTAGTTAGAGTTAAATTTGACTTTGTTGTCGTATATATGGGCCTGCAGAATATAACGTATTTAGAAAATACAAATAACTTTCTAGAAGAAAACGACTCTTGGTAAAAAGTTTCGTTCGCCCACATGCCGTCGTGTCTTCGGAGACATTTCAACTTTTACAAATCGAAAAAAGGGAAATTGACAAAAAATTAAAGTATCGTAACTTCTTCAAATAATCTGCTGTCACAAAAAGTTTTTTTACGAAACTTGGACCAAATTCAGTTATTTAGCAAATCATCCGTAAGTATGGGTTTTCTCCTTTCTGATTTTTTTCCAGCCGTTGTAAAAGTAAATGTACTAAAAATATCCGTTCGTACTTTGCAGATTGCAGAGTAGAATTCTTTAATCTTTAAGTCGACGTATATTTTTCTACGTTCAATTGTCGGCTGGTAAAGGAAGAAAAATGCAATCTGCATAGCTTTGAAAAATAGAAATTACTACGATAGATGTTTTTATGTAAAATGTTTTCACAAATGATATCACAAACGTATAAAAATTCCAAAAACCTATGGTTCTTTTTTGGGAAAAAGTTTATTTATTCAAATTTCCAATAAATAACTATCCAGGCTTAAAATAGGTGGTCAAACCTATAGGTAGCCACTTCTAGAAAAGAATGTATCACTTTTTGAAAATTGACATATGTGTATGGGAAATGTGTCAAAAATCTCATACCACACGATAGAACATTAAATGTCAAATTTGGCCAGTATGTTGTGCCCAACTTTTTTCTTTGTTGAAAACTTTTATGGAAATAACTTTGTGTAAACATAATAAGATTTTATTAAATTTTGGCATTGTGCAACTTAAGGCCTAAGTAAAATTTTGTGAAATCGCTTCGATGATTTTGTTATGTATAGGGACTTTTAAGAATTTCGCCCTTTCTTTCAGTAAAAAGGATACAACAAGAGGGCTCGTGTCATAACTAAAAGCTGACCCTGCCGTTTTCGGGACGCAACGTCTTGCCCCCCAATCCCTAAGGACCCTTAAAAGTCGAATGGGTATTACTTTTCAGGAAATGACACTGTGATCAAGATGTGGATCTAAAAGGGGAGAGAAAAAACGACAACTGTTTTTGTTTCGGTACGGCAGTTTTAAGAGATAAAAATAATAAAACTGACAATTGTTTTGATTGAAAAGATTTTTGACTTAGAAACTCTGACTGTCGATGTCGGAAACCAAAGGCATTTCGCTATAGAGATAGAGAGAAATTTTTTTGGCAAGAGTTTGAGCAACCTGTTGGCATAATGAGTAGTTTGAATAGAATTGTTTGTTGTTATTTTTCTACTCCATCCTAAGTACCGAAACGAAACGAAAGGCATACATTCTAAAAACCTCTAGACATTCAACAGTCTTTGAATTTTGAAAGTACCTTTTTTTACTGTAGACGCAATTTAGCACATAGAAATGAAGCATTTGTCGAAATATGTCCCACACAACCATTATCTAAAAATCTTCTATAGATATCCTCCCTAACAAAAAGTACATAAAAATCTACAAATCTACCAGGTATGATGACAGTGGCGTGCCTTTTAGGGGCAATGATTTGGGGGGCGCCAAATTATTTTCCTTTTATTGAAAAGTATGTGGTCATGGTAGGCAGGCGCGGATTTAGGGGGGAGCCCCCCTCAACGCCTTCTACCAAAAGAATTTCAATAGCAAATTTTATAAAAATAAAGATTGAAACATAACATTAACCATTCCTATACATATTCTACAAAATATTATGCCCAAGAACAAACATTTGCGTCTATGTAAGGTCTTTCGTAACTAGTTACGAAAAGTAACATGTTCCAAAACTGTCCTCGGCTTTCAAAAGTGTCACTTTGTTCAGATTAGAAAAAAATATTTTATCACCCTGTATCTCGGAATCCAAGCGTTCCCAGAATTTTTTTCCTTATTTTTGGCCAAAGATTCTTCTGTATAGTTTTGTCGGAAGAGGTATGCAGCACCCTAAAGTTCCCAGAGAAATACCTAACAATATAATATGACAATTTAAATTAATATTAATTTAAAACAAATTACAATCATTAAGTACCTGTAATCAACTTAATAAATGAGTTGTGGGTAAAAACTAACCTTGAAAAATATGAATATACAATAATTAGAGATAGGAGAATGATTGATATATGGTTTTAAATGTGATATACCACGTCCACGAAAGCCATAAAAAATGACCTTTTAAATCAGCAAGTTAAACAGCATAATATTTGCTTATGTTTTGTTTTTAAGCAAAGGTTTTTGATGCAACCGAATTTTTTTTATCAAGGATTTGGCTGCTCAAAGTGCAACAACAGTGTTAAGTGTTTACGTAACTGTAATACACAACTGTGTAATAAGAACCCAATCAGCGTCCATTCTTGTGGTTTTTTAAATATTGATGTGGTTCAGTTTTTCGCTATAAAATGCTAATAACTTGCCGGTTTAGACACAGAAAGAAGACGTATCATTCATTAATAAGGTTCGTAAATCAAAGTGACAGACCATTGGCATGCTTTACTGTGGAAACAGGTTTCCAAACGTTCGCAGAAGTCACCTGCTATCGCAGAATATTCGGGAGCGTATTTTTATTTTTCCAGACCTAAAATTTTACGAGTCTTGCGTATGGTGTTTGGTGTGCAATAGCGAATTATTGTGTCGAAAACGATGAAGGCGTATGAGCCAAATTTTTTGAAAAATGGGGTGAAAGTGAAAGGTGAATGTTTATTTAAGATCAGTAAAATTAATCCAATATATTTTAGGATTTTCTTCCATTATTACTTTCTCAGTAATGTCGTATACGCCCAAGAATATGAAAACTTTGGTCATGAAATGAGGCGTATGAACCATTTTTGAAAAAAGCGGTGAAAATGGTTGATATTTATTTATTTAAAACACTAACATAAAGCCGACATTTTTTGACAATTTTTGTCGTAATTAGTTGCTTACTTTTCAAAAAGTTACTTTTTTTAAAACGTTTTTTTGCCTCTCCTGTAGAATTTTGCATTTGGTGCGTACGCCCTTGTGACATGAGACCCTCGATATGCTTTGAAAGACTGGCGGTGATAGAAAAAGCATAGTGTACTCAATGACTATGTAAGTCATTGAGTGTACTCACACGGAATGCTCATTTCTGACTCGTGCCGCAAACTTTCATGCTCGTAGGAAATGTAACATATATTATTGTATAATAATTATGTCTTACTTACGAAGGCAAAAATGAAATTTAAGAAAAAAATTTAAAATAATCTGCAAAGCAAGATTTTCTTCCTACCAAATCAGCGAAATGTAACCCAATTTTTTTAAATGCCAAAAAAGATAATCCAATTGTTTTGTCTCGAGTTTATCCCGAGAGCAAATTTACTGCCTATATTATTTAATTTACGCGTCCGCGTCAAGTTGCCTTCCACACCAACGAACTTCTCACGCTCAAAATGGCGTTTGTCACGGATCCTTAAGGACTAAAGAATTCCTTATTAACTCTGTAATGATAAAAAGCCCCCCTGCAACCCCTGCCCACCCGCTAGTTAATCTGCTTGTGCCTTTGCGACGCTACTGCAATAAGTAAATTTAACTAAATACATCCGAACCAGGGGCGCGGAAAATTTAGATGCAAAGCAAATAATTTACGTGTCTACGTAAATTTTTGAAAATATATTTTTCAAAAAAAAGTCCGAAAAACATTTCGAAAATCCATTTTTTCGAATGCTTTTTTTTAATCCATTTTAGAATAACATAATTATGGTCTACCGGTCAAGTTCAGTGGGTCAGAGTCTACTGTTGGGGACATGCTGACAGTTTCTGCACGGCCAGTAAAAACTTTTCAGAAAATCTCAGCACTTTTTTCCAAAATCAAACTACGTAGAATGAAAAAAAAAACAGAACTTTGCGATTTGAAATTCCGTTTATTTTTCAACATAATCCCTTGCCACATCTATACATTTAGACCAGCGATGATCTAAATAAAGCCTTTATGCCTTGATTTTTAAGCGTTTTTCCCGAAAAAAGTTTAAAAATGCAATAAAAAAGTACATCATATATATCGTTGAATTCGTGCTTCAGTAAGCTTTCATTTGACACCCTACACGATGCCCCTGAAACTTTTTTCCCATTGCTCAATTTACCCCCCGAAATTAACCCCCAGAATCAAAATTTACCTTTTTATACTTCACGTATATAATTGGGTCACCACACTCTATCTCTGTATCCAATTCCAAATTTTTACGTCGAATAGTTTCAGAGAAAATCGCCTGTGACAGACTGACGGACGGAGGGCGGACGGACGGGCGGACGGACGGACACCGAAATGAATCCATAAGTGTTCCGTTGCACGGAACACTAAAAAGCGATTTAATAAAAAGCTTGTTACGATACTGAAAACGATATTGAAAAGGCTCTGATATGAAACCAAAATAGAAAAATTATTTAAACTACGCCTCTGATTCCCTATTGGATTTTAACAGAGCCGCGTAAACTGAACTAATTGAATTACATCAAGTGTTTGCCGACATTTAAAACGATACTGATACGCGGAGAGGGATGCGTGGCCTGCAAAGAAGGGGAACTAATAAATATAAAAGCTGCTGAACTTTACTCCCTTTTCGGGGAATAATTCGGTTCTGTTTCGGATCAAGAGCTTTTAGCAACGAAGTGAATAAATATAGAAAAATATTCCGGTACACACTCTGTTATATTTTATCAGTGAGCTGGTTTACGGCCCCTTTTTGGTGCATGTAGGGCTTTAGGGCCAATGGCATATTTATATATTAATAATGCAAAGAGGTGGAGGTTTTGAGGTTTGTTCAGCCGACAATAAACATCCTTGGACGATCGGAAATCTTTCTGGCTGATGTGTAATCTCTGGAGTGTATCGGGATTAATATTATCAAATTTGCTGAGCATTTCAAAATAAAATTTGACCAGGTGTAAGTCGAAACTTGCCTGGTTGTTTATTTTTCTCATGCCCGCGCTCTATTGCCAGAAATGTCAAAATATATTACGTTTATACAAAGTTTTCTAAAACAAATATTTAAGGAGGTTATTATATAGAAAACTTCAAGTTTAACGGTTCCTACAATACAATTTTTAAGATATGGCATATCTTACTTCCTTACCTATTTCCGACTTGGCTGTGGATCCCAATTATTGCCGTTCGTTTCGTTATGTGTCGGTATTCAAGAAATTTGACATTAACATTAACATATTATTATAATCGTATTTATCATACCTTAGTTATTTGCTATAAACAAATTGATAGATAGCTCTCCAGTGTAGACACACCGAAGAAAAACATTATTTTAATACCAATATGGTTCTTTTTAGAGGAAAGTTAAGGTTTAAACAGTAAATCAAGTTCAAAGCAATAAAAGTAAAATATTTTGATCAGATGTAGATTAAATATTGACCCAAATTACCAAATATCATGTAATTAAATAAAGTTATATATTTTTTTAATTATAGGTAGTACAATATTAACAACTTATAAAATTTTACAGTTGCCTTTAATACCAAAGAGTAATTATTGTAACAAAAACATTACTATTAAAAAAATAAAACTAAAATATGAAATAAAATTTGTTTTAAGCAGGCGCGGCCCATGCAATTTTGAGGTTGTATATCTCTGTTGCTACTGAAGGGACCCATACCAAGTTCAGGTTTTTTATTAGTGAGCCTACTAGGAATGTTTTGGTAAAGAAAAAATATTTCATAATTTGCGAAAAAAAGTAGAATTTTTAAATTGACCCACCTGGAAAGATAATTAACACGCATAGGTATTTCATGTATTATTTTTTCTAAACAAATTTTACATTGTTTTCTCGACAATTCTTAAATTTTAAGAGAAAAAATGTATTAGTAGAAAGTTATAGTCATTTAAATTTTTTAAAATTATATTTTACGTTAGCTAATGGCAAGTAAATTCTCATATTCGCTAGATATTTTAATGCGTCTCGATGCCACTATATACGACAATTGGAAAAATTAAGGCCCTTTTAACCATACAATAGAACAAATATTTAAAACATTATACCTTGTCTTGCCTTAAAGCCAGCCTTTTATTGAAAAGCAGTCGTGTTTAAGTATACATTATTTCGCCCCAAATAAAGCCTACCATTGCAAACCAATGGTGTTTTGATATAAACCAATTTGTCCTTATTCTTAAATCAATCATAAATCGTTATTGCTAAAACAAGAAGAAGCATTGCAATAAATATAGTGGTCATTCAAGAATAGCGAACATAGTCTACCATTGATTTAATTAGTCCCTTTTATACTACATTAGTGTTTTTGTGTGCACACTACAGATGCAGTTCATTAAATAAATCGCTGTTTTAAAGCAAAACTAGAATTATGTTTCTTTAATGTATTCATTTTTATGTGTCTACACTGTAAAGCCGTTAGTTTCTTATTGAAAATAATTGCGCAACAACAACGAAAAAAAACTGAATGCTCCTCTTAAAGTGTGCTAACAATTTAACTAAAATTACTCCAATAATTTAAACCAAAAAAGGCCGAGGACAAAATTGTGACGAATCACAACTTTCTCAGCACAGTTTTATACAACTGATGAGCTTTTTTCATCTAGTTTAAAAGCTTAGCTCGTGTGAAAAAAAAATTATCAAGGAAAGCTATTAATTTTCTCACCCTAACGCTTTTTTTTGCAATATAAAATACAATAATCCAAATATGCCTCGAAATATTGTGACATTTGCGACACTCGCACAAAGTGCTGTTTATAATATGTAAAGATTTTTATGTCATATTTTTTGCTAATAATTCTTCCCTCACATTAGCTAACATGGGTATAAGGGCGTAGAGATGCTTTACATCAAGATATTTTTACTGAAAAATGGCCCACGTTTAAAATTTACATTCCTCGGGGGTAGTGATAAATCTCCTGCATATTTTTCTTGTCTAGAAAAAAGGCAAGAGAGGGGTAAAAACGGTAAATTGTGATTTAATAGGGTGTTTTTCAAAGTAGCTTCAAACAAGGGTTGAAAATAAAATCCGGAATGGGGTAATTTAGGATTTTATTTAAATATTAATTGTTTAAAAAAAATTTTTTGGTTTATAAAAATAAGAGAAACAATAATTCAAATTCAACTCTGGACTGTACTAACAAGCTTTGGCTTGTTGTTAATACAGGATTATATTTATCTAGCTCTACTAGCTAATCAATTAGGCTTTGTCAAGTTTGTATCCCATAACTCGTCATTAAAAATTTATGTTATTTTGTTATTTCTGCGATTGGCCTGATTTTCAAATAGCTTATTAAAATTAATTTATTTCTATTGCTGCAAAAATACATATTTATTTTGTCGTTGTCTTCATAAATTTGCGAAAATTTTTAAACTATACTACTTGTCATAAATATTGCAACACATGTATCAATCTCAACCAAAATCAGTATATAACAGGATGTCCGGAAACTTTTAGTATGGGCCAGAGCTGGGCAAAGCCCTCGACAAAAAGGCTTGAAGCCCCAAGCCTTGTTAAAAGGGCTAAAAACCGCAATTCCTTTTTAAACATGATGGGCTTTGCAATTCCCAATTCACTTAAAAAGGAATTGGACCGAAAGCCACAAGCCCTTTTGCAAAGGACTTGAAGCCCTTTATGGGCTAAAAGCTTTGCAAAAGAGCTTGAATCCCTATAAAAGAGCATATAGCCTTAATAGGAGGGGGAGAGTTATCGAAAAAAGTTCATGACAGCGCCGTCGCAGAGCAATATATTTACAGGCGTCCAACTTAAATAACTACAGATGCTACAATCGACCAAAATATTTAAGAAATCGTTAAATCCTGTACTCATATCGTGAGATTCGATACAAAATCGTGAAATCTCACGATAAATCATGAGAAATGGTACCCCTGATTCCAAAGAACAAAACATAAAATAGCAAATAATATTACCAATTGTGTCAAGGGGATTCCCTGACTCATTTTGATTATTTTAGGCTTGGGCTTTTGCTGATATTGTGATTTGATGTACCTACCTAAAATAATCGTATTTTTAAATACGGCGGCAGTGATGCGATCGTACATCGTTCCTAGAGTTAAAACATCGTATAAATACGACTTAAATCGTACGGTTGGCAACACTGGCATGTACAGCTTCGAAAGAGCTTTTGAGCTTTACAAGCCCTTTGGTGGTTTGGAAAGCCCTTTTAGTTTTTCAAGCCACCACCACAGAGCTCCTCAAAAGGAATTGAAGCTCTTTTTTTCATTCACAATTCCAAAGCTCTTTTATAAAGGAATTCAAGCCCCAAGGCACAAGCTCTCGTTTTAAAAAGGGCTTCAAGCGATGGAATTGAAATCCCTAAAAGGGCTTGAAGCCCATTTTTAAGTCACAAGCCCCTCAAGCTCTTCCCAGCTCTGCTATTGGCAAATATCTTTACTATTAGTAAGATAGAGACACCAAATTTTAGGTGTATCTTATTGGTTAATAAATCTACATTTTTTTAAACAAAAATCAGCAAAAATAATAAAATATAAAAACTCCACGAGACATTAAGGAAAACTCGTATATCGACGTGTCCAACAATTCTCTGTTTAAATTCAAGGATCTGACAATACTGTTTATTAGAATAAGGAAATACGAGTGTAAGGAAATACGACTGTAATTCAAACGGCACGATATTGTTTTGAAGATATACTTGGCAAATTGAAGCCAGTATTAAAATAGCAAATCGATACCGAATACATTTTTTTTTGTGTTAAACGACCGTATAGAAAATAACGATCTCCTTTTACAACGGTTTCGGAATTGTTTTATTGTCCCTTCTCCCTTTCTAATTGCTTTATGCCCTTTGCCCCGTATAACGTTTCTTTAATAAACCCCTCCGTTTCAGCAATTTTATCTTAGTGCTTCGGGGAATTTTCTGGATTAATTATTTATTAGAGACAGGAATTTTGAACAGAATTTATAAATTTGAATTGGTAATGTTCGAATTACAAGTTTACAAAAGTATACAGAAGTATCAGTTCGTTTGGACGGAAGTTTTAAAGTCATTTACATCTTATACAACGTAAAAGTTTAACGAATATCATACTACTGAAGACTAAATATATTCAAGAAAATAATTGCAAACAATTTGTTTTAACGTAGATTCGGGTTTGTAAAATCTACCAAAATTCCGGTGTTGAGTTTAACATTTTTTAAAACCGTATTTTCCAAAAAATAAATTTTCAAAAAAAATATTTAAAAAAAAAATCCAACCGTAATCATTACAGACTATTAGCAAATCATTTGTTATGGTGGGTAGAATTTAAGAAATTCTGAGAAATTTGTCATGATTGTCCAGTTGTCCACCCTGCCGAAGTATTTCTAGGAACTTTGCTAAAAAAGTTTTTCATGGATGTGTGGTATTCGAAAACGTGATTCCATTGTTGCCAGTGTTTTAGAAAAGAAATTTTCTGTTGTGTCACAAATGTATTTTTAACTTTACGATACAAATGTAATTTTAGACTATGCTGTGAGATACTGTACCCATCGGTTTCCATTTATCGAAAAAGTCATGCTGAACATCAAGTGCACTATTTTTATACAAATTGGGTTATGCATAGACCTATTTATTTCGAATAATCTACAAGAAATTTTAGAAAAAACAATTTTTACAAAATATTTCTCAAGGGTACATTTTTTCGGAAATAGAAGCATCTTTACAAAAGCTGTGATATTTAGTAAATCTACCAAAATTGATTACTGTAGAAAATGTTTAGCTTTAAGATATTTTTAATTTTAACTTTATAATTTTTTTATATGGTTTGGGTTTAATCTCAAATTATACACAACCTCATCATTACGGCAACTGGCAACCATGTGAATATAAAGTTAATTTATTATTCTAAACACATCCTATCCTGTCTGCGAAAATGCATCAGACATTTTTAAATTCACGTAACTTCTCGCTAATACAAGAGATGTATCTTAACGTAAAGTAAATCCTTTGTTTATTGTTTTACCTCTAGACAGTGGTTTACAAACCATTTGTTTAACAATCTTTCGAAGTCATCAAAATATACTTTTTAAATTTGCTCTCTGATGTTGAAAATACCTTTTTTGTGTGCCGTGCTAAAATTAGCAAAACGAAACATCGTTTGATAAGACACAACGTCTCGAACACAACGTCAAACTTGTCGAATTAGACAAAACGAATCATGTAAGATGGAGTGTGTCGACAGGTCGATTACGTCTACCGTTCTCGAGATGTTGGACCATAACTTAAAAAATAGCCGAAAAACACGTTTTTTGCGAATATTTCGCAATCGCTTCTTTGGAAAAATAAATGATTGTCATTTTCGTTTTCAGCGACCTCGAATTAGGTTAAAAAACACTTATTTCACGAGGTACCTCGAATGAAGGTAAAATTTGTAAACTAGTGCCGTGATATTTCATTTTGTCCATTTCAGTTTCGGAATACATTAACCACCGTCCACATATAAGAATATCTGTCTACTTGTGCGGCGTTGGCGTTGGTGCTGTCGGCGGCGGCGGCGGCGGGTAGCGCGGCAGATGGGCGGAGATCGGGCGGCCGAGGTCTGCTCAGGTTGGTTAAGTGGGGGGTTGATAGCACGGAACACCGAATTTTTATTTTAAATCATTAATAAACAAATGTTGAAAGATTTTTTATTTTAAAATTTAAAAGTTACATATTTTCAATAAGTTAAAAACATCAAAAAGCCCAAGACAGAAGTAAATCTCTTGTTATTTGCGAGACAGAACAATAATTTTCACAGGCCTTTATAGATCACGTCACAATTTAACACAATGGCTTCAATTTACGAACGAATCACAAAAACAAAAATTTCAAATCGAACTTCAATTTTACCAATCTTCAAGAATTCCCGCGCGCTAGCCGGACTCGTCAATCTTCCAGCATTTCAGAGGTTTTCAGCAGCTGCTGAAGCCGCCTTTCAATTTCAGCCGAGGCGGCAAGCGGTTAACGGTTCGAGTCGAGATAGATAAAGCCATTGCGGATAAGTGTAAAAATAAGAATAGACGGTAAAACGAAAACCGCGAGATAAGAATATAGAGAAAAATATATTGGAGAATAGACCGCTCGTGAAAGAAGGGTCCGGTAAACTTAGAAATTAATAGAAATGGTTAATGGGACATGGGACAATTTATTCCAGTTAAAAAATCCACCCTATATATTTTATTAATACTTTCACAGTTATAAGTAATTCCCGAAACGTTCACTTCAAATTTAAATACACTGAGTAATGCAGATTAATTTTAAAGTCATCACATAACAGGTCATAAAATCACTTAAGTATAACTTAAAGAGTCTTAAATGCAACTAGCCGCCTTACTCTAGGCTTGATTGCTACTAATGCATAATAATATATTTTCATAATCGCAATTAACAGCAACAGTTAAGGCGCCGGATTTTACGGTAGAATGAAGATTGATCGTTTGGTGCACTTCATTTTTTATATTAGGTAGAATAGTTCATAATGGGCTTACTTTTATTAATAATATCGTTATTATTAAAGCAATTATTTTAAAACAACTATCATTATGGAAACAAAACTTTGAAAATTTTTTTTCTTTTATTAATTTATATGGCCATTGCCACATTTAGATCAAAAAAGAGTAGCGCAGACCCTACAAACTTTCTAGCTAACTGTTTTAATAGATGTAGTTATAAGTTTCACCATAATGACGACAGCAGGACGTTTTTATCACAATAAGAAGTCGCGTAATCTATTTGAATGCTTTCAAAATGCCTTAGCGCAGATAAATAGGACTAAATAAGTGGAAAATAAGATTGGCCAAGCAACTACACGTGGACTTCACAAGGCGCGCCAGTCCAATAACGGCTTTCATTATGATAACCATCTAACGCGACGCGCCGTCGTCAATGGATCAATATTTTACCACGCTTAAATATGATTATTTATTTTGTCTTTGCAACGGCGATTCAATTTTTCAAATATGTAATACTTTTGTTCAGTGAAAACCGCATGGTGGCCCGCAAACTAGGATTATTAAATCAGATCACATGTATTAATTATACGGATTGTTAACGTACTTGTACGGTTATTTTCACCTCTCGAATCTGAATCAGTCTAACTGGCATCTGCTTCATGGGCCAGTAATCAAATAATGCGATTGGAAGATTCGATTGTATAATCGCCAAGCTGCTTTGTTTACTAATTAATTATCATTGGAATTAACTACGCAGTGTGGTCCACACTTGACAATTTAAAGCCATGATTGTCCATTTAGACTCATAACATAATTGCCAAAAAAGACCGTTTTTCAATGGTTTACCTTGCAGAATTTTATCTGCATTTTTAGAGACCGAATCTGATATTTTCAGAGTATCCATTGTCGGCTTTTTAAATTTAGAACGTTATATATTGGCTGTCTACAATCAGCTTTCTACCTTTATATGTATGGATATCAAATCAGACGTCAAAAAGGCATGCAAACCGCCAATAACGCCTATATATATATATATATATATATATATATATATATATATATATATATATATATATATATATATATATATATATATATATATATATATCTGACCAGAATGGCAACCAAATATTTGAATTTCAAAGCAAAAATGATTTCACACGCAGCCGGACGGCCGGCGGTAGATTGAAAAATCCCTCAAATAAAATATATCGTTTTAGAAATGATCCAAGTTGAAATTGATTGTGGAAAAACAGTAGCGTAGTGTTTTTAGACTCTCTGGAATTTTTAGGTACGTTTAGGTTTTTGGTTGGAAGTTTTCCCTAAAATGGTCTAATATTACTGGTCTTAATGTTCTAGGTCGATTGTCGGCAACTGGCGGACCGCGGTCCGGATCCGGACCGCGGAAGGTAGAAAACAGGACCACTAAAAAATATTAATTAATTTGTAAGCACAAATACCTATCTATCTTATACAACGTGTCCCACGGAGTTTTTTTTACTGAAAGTTGGAAAAAAATCACCTTGGTGTAGAAAAGTTCTGCATATTAATGCCTTTAAAACCACTAAATAATCAAAGCGCACAGAGTGCGCGGTTAAGTTCTCACAAAACCGACCGCGCAGGCGCTATTCTATATTTACACGAACCATTTCGAGCACTTTTCGACCCCCCTCTGTCTTCGAGGCTAGTTGCGTTACAGGAATGAATTTTTGGTGTGTTAAGGGGTTATATACAGTTAGGAGGCCTAAAAAAGCGATTTTTCAAGAATTTTTCCTGAGAAGACGTTTAAATTTATTAATGTGAAAATTTGTACACGTATTATGGTAACTTTTAACTGTATTTTAAGATTTTTGTATTTGTAAAAATAATAATTTTGAAAGCTGCTATAGCTGATTTCCAGGAGTTCCTCTCAAATAGGCATCTTGCGGTGACCACGATATCTCTGGACTGGATCATCGAAGATGAATAAACCCAACGGATTTCGTTAAAGTAATGTATAATCTTCTAATCAATCGAAGGAATAAGCAAAATAATTTTTTTTGACAAAATGGCGGCTTCTCAGAAAAAAAAATCGATTTTTGGCCAAAATTTTCGCCTTAAAGTGTTTGTATAAAAAAAAATATTTATCGGTGAGAAAAAACCTTCGATTAATTACTAAAAAATATACCTAAGAAGCTTGTGTTAAAATTTGAGACAGATCGGTTCAGCCGTTTCCGAGGAATCTTGGTCACCGACTTTACAAACACAGTTTTGAGAAAAACGCGTTTAAAGTTTCAAAAGCACGTTACATAGTGTGCAATCGCTCTGACACGTCTTTACAAATATGCGTGTAACATCGAAAATAATCGCCGGATTGCCTTGAAATTTTCTGTGTGTGTACTGGAATATATGTACATTACGAAAATGAAATTAAAAAAAATCAATTTTTTTAAAATTCTAACTGTATGTAACCCCTTAAGGTTACCTAAAAGAAGCAGTATTCCAAATTTCATACATCTAGGTGAAATATTTTCAAAGCTACGTGTCCAAATCACAATTTCGGGCACTCACTGACTAACTGATAGATCATCACAAATCTAGGGTGCTTCCAATCGAGCTTTGAAATTTGGAACATAAATAGTGTTAAGATGATAATTACGAGAAAAATCAATCAAAATGGCGGAAAATCCAACAAACCGGATTCTGACACGAAGTAGGTAGCGACTTCTGCTTTAAAAAATTAGGTATGTACGTAGTGTAGTGGTTATCACATCCGCCTAACATACGGAAGGTCCTCGGTTTGATCCCGGATGGAAACAGATTTTTTTTTAATTTCTGATTTACTTTCAAATACCTATATTTTATGATAATCGCAACAAACAGAAATACCAGGAATGCAGGCAACCTTATCGACAAAATGCCATTATTAAAATTTTTTTTGACTAAGCAATATTGAGATCCTTGAAAACTTGACAAGTTTGGTCTCTAAATTTATTAATTCACACAATATTTTTCTGTGCTTATCAAAACACTGCTAATCACGTGTAGCTAAGGAACTTGGAATAATTTTTACATTTCAGTTATTTTTTTCAGATAACAAAACACATAGTCCTGACGAGAACTTGGCCTGTTTTTTTACATGTCATTGTGTGTTTTTGCTGGGATAAGATTTAAGCACTCCTTATATATCATTGTATATTTATAATTTACTTTCCAATAACTTTCTGTTTCAAAATTATACAATTATTGTGTCGTACGTTATGCACGAATAAACGTAATCTTGGGCCGTATTAGCGGAAGTGAGAAATAAATTTTGTGTCAGATCTTCGCTTTTTGGACACCTGACATGTTTGTCTTGTCGTTTAGTTACGGTAAAACGAGCATATATTTGTGTTTGTAGAGTTGTTAACGTGAAGCTGTTTTACTTTGGAATTAGAACACGCTTTGATACTTTGGTTTTGTTAATAAGTTTACGTATTATTCGCTGCCTGTTGTTAAGCATACTCTGTCAAAAAATCTCTTCCGAGATATATTATCTGGGTTTTGTTTTCAAAATTTATATATACAAAGGATGCCAGGAGAGACTAAGAACACATTATTTTACTCTATTTATACAATTTTATCTTACATACAATCTTTTTACATATGGGATGTTGGAGAACTCCACCGTACAGGCTAAAAATAATTTTAAAAAATTCTAAGATACCACAAAGGTAAAGGATTAAACAGAAATATCAATCATAGTCAGTGTTGTCACGAAAAAAAATCAAAATGTTTGTGACATCCTAAAAATGCCATATTCCATAGGTATTTCACAAAGAATTTAAATAAATTGTCTTTAAAAACAGTTTTTCTTATTTTCGATGAACAAATCGCCTGTAGACTTTTGTCGAGTTTTTGCAAGACGCCTGCAGATATTCAATATTTTTATGGCAAGTTTATCATTTTTAAAACATAATTATTTTAAATATTGAGAGCAATATAGCACTATTTTTAGGTATTCAAGTGATAAGATTTTAGTTAAAACTGTTCTGCATAAAATAAAATTATACTTGATGCTTTTAAATTATGTAGACAATCAATGTCATAAGATAACCTTTTAACCCTGTATAAGTTATATCTAATGTCTAATTATTAAGAAGTTTATAAGACGTTTATTTCTCACAGTACAAAATCCATTCTTTATAAACGATTCTACATTTGTTTAACTTAATTTTTAATGTTCCGTGCTAAAAGGCGATTTTCTCTGAAAACTATTCGACGTAAAAACTGAAATTTAGCACAGGGATACAGACGCGAAGTATAAAAAGTTGAACTTTATTCTGGGGGTTAATTTCAAGGGTTAAATTGGGAAATGGATTTTTTTTTTTAAAAAACATCGTGTAGGGTGTGAAATAAGAGCTTATTTTTGTAAATATTTTTTGGGAAAAACCAAAAGGATCGCTCAGAAAAATCTGGAAGAATCATGAACATTGAGAATTAGGTGTAGAGAATTGTGTTGTGTAGAAAATTATTATCAGAATTGAAAAATTGTAGCGCGATCAATTGTTCAATCAACTTTTCATTATTTATAAAATAATACAAGTCAGTAAGTGCAAAAACTATATTGCTTTACAGCAAATCAGCATATTATTATTATCAATTTTGTCTGGTAATTTAGATATTTGTTACCCAAATTCGTACTCTTGATAAGTACAGAAATTGACCTTATTTTCGACTATCAGTAATTAAAAATCCTAAACAACACATTTTTACAAAAGACTCACGTTAGCATTAAACTTTCCGTTCGGAAAACCCATAGAGTATTTGACAAAATCTTCACGTAGCTAACCTAGTGTTACGCTCTTTCTCTGCTCTCTGTCCGATAATTAACAGGATTTTCCTGCAGATAATGTTGCGTTGCACGTTTGGAAAAAGTAAATTGGCGTTCAATTTGCAGCTTATCGCATCAAAAAGCTTTAATGCTATTGGGAATGTATGTAAATGGTACCTATACTTAAGTACATCAGAACTCATGCCACCTATGTGGCGATAAAGAATTGAAAGTATTCAAGTTCATGCTTCATGCAGGAAATGATATAGTATCTCTTTAACCCAACCTGAATCATAAATCAGTTTAATAACTTTGTCAAAAATAATCAGTGTGGATTGTACATTAAAATTAATATGCAAATAGAAAAAGTGTAGCTTTTTCGACTTTTTTTTGTATTTTGAATCCAAATCGAATTTTCAATTTTTATATAAATACATTTATGCACACGAAGTTCCGGAAACACGGCAAAATAAATAACAGAATCCAGTAACGCTGACACAGCTATACATGGTTATTATTGGTCAAACCAAAACAGTAAACTAAATCCCTGTATCCGTTTAGCCAGTTTATGCTGTGCGATGTATAAATTGTGACCGCTATTTGCAACAATATATGAGTTTATGACACACACTTAGTCCTTGCCTCGTAAATTTTCAGGTGAAGGCAACTACGGTTCAGTTGACGACAAAGATGTGCTGATACCTGCTAAGTATATGGCTATATATGGCTTAATGACAGGTACTAAGTATAACGTTCGGCTGTTAAAACTTATTAGTTTATAATTTGTCGACGTATTTTGTTTAAATCTGTTTCAAAAATATTGTGCAAAGATTTTTTAAACGTTTCAAGATAATATAATACTACATACAAATTTCTCAAGCACGACCCTGTACAGATATGCGAAAATTTTTGAACGCTTTATTTTAACAACTCATTCATTGCAGAAAAACAGTCTTATTTTTTTATAAAACACAAATATTACATAATCATCCTCAAACAAAGGATACATTTTCACAAAAAAAAAACTGTCTAGCGAATTTCAAAGGCTCAAAGCTTACACAGCAAAAATTATGGTTCTCTGAAGGTTTCTGTCGGGTTTCTGTCCAAAGTTTGTTTAAAGGGGCACGGTCGATCCCTTCAGGCAACGTTTTATTCCAGAAATTGAGGTATTACTTTTTGCAATGGCGGAGGGTTTTTGATAGGTTTTTTTCATGTGTTTATTTTTAATAATATCATTGTAAAACTGACAAATATGCAAAATATCAAGACAACTGTATTTTCAGCTAATGCCTTAGACTATTTATAGATGAGACTCAAAAATTTTATTATTTTTTATTTGCTTCAATTTTAAATGATATTATTTTCAATATAAATTAGAGCTGCAAAAGCCAAACAAAAGTTTTTTTTAAAGCAATTAGACCAATTCCACTTCTGATTTGCCTATAAATATCTCAAGTTAAACATCAAATAATGTAACCCACTGCATGTAAAACAAATGTATTTTACTCTGCGTACGATTACAGCAATAGCTCTCTGCACGTTACATTAATTCTAGTTAATCATTTTGCTAAAGTTTTTTATCCAAATCCAGGCCAGGATGGACAGTTTAAAAGCTCGCGGGAGACCATTTTATATCTGTTGTATTTCGTTGGGGATTACGTTGGCTTTGAATTGCGGTAATTTGCCAAATGTGGCTAAAAATTGAACAGGGGGATAGAACTACGTTTTTAAAGCTACAATTGTAAGTGAAATCGTTTTTAGGGCGTTGTAATAATGTTTAAAAAACATGGCTGGTTTCGTCTAATTAGTAGCAATAATGTTTCTTCGAACGTAAAACAGAATTACATTACTTACGAAATTTGAGACATTAGAATAATTATACTTTATTGTCGTACTTTTGCGGCCATCGCATCGGATACCAAAGTACGCAGCAGGCTTTTGCTGACGCCGCTAGTGGCAGTAAAAGTACTTAATAATGGTGACTGTAAAACCATGGTGACGCTATTCGACAGTAAACCTACTATATATGTACATATTTTGCGAATTATATTATATATCGGTCAGCAAAGAAATTTTGCAGTCGGTTAGAATAATAACTTGAGCAATCTTGAGTACGTTTAAAGAAAAAAATAACGGATTCCGTAATGTTGTCCCTCGAATTTTTGTGGCGTAGCTAAATGACTTTTTTATTTCAAAACACACTAATAAAATAATGAACTAATTCTTGTCAAATTAAATTATAACATTGATATAGGTGTTTTTAAATTTATATTACAGGTTAGGTACCTAATTTTAGTACTTTTCCCGAAAGGGTAAAAAATAGTATATAATACCGCGTGACTAAAATGACAATCCCTTGAGTGGCTGTTGCCCTCGCAACAAACTCCACTCACGGGATTAAATGGGGCACTTTAGTCCCATGATATATAAAAATAAACTGTTAAGACTCACTACTATTATGACTCACTATCGTTATATTTAAATACATTTACGCACTCCGAAAAAAGTTTCAAAATAAACTTAAATTCGAAGATTAAAAAGTTACGCAAAATATAAACATTCCCCATTAATACTAAAACGGCTGAAAGGCCGCATTGCGGTGTTGTCGCGTTCTTAATTTGATTAGCCACATTTCTCACTATACTTCAGTTGTTTTCGTGGGATGACGTCAGGCGGAAAACTGAATTTTTTGGATTTGTTCGAATTTTAAACCTTAATATTTTTATCCGTCCAACCGAGGTAATTTTTGTGTGCGTGTTAGAATTGATTGATTGTGCAATAATATTAACATATTATTAACTTATTTAAAAACAGACACGCTGTAGATGTTTTGTTTTATGTCAAAGGCTTTATCAGTTAATACCTGAACTCTACGGATTATGTCAACTACAAATCTTTTAACTCAAAAACAGTTACAAAGAAATGTCGTCTGCATGCCCGTTTAAAGATCCTGTTTTGTCGAAAAGAGCTTTGAGGTATCCTAAAATAGCAGCACAAAAGTACTTGTATTTCATGTAAATATCGTAATCCTCTTTACACGAGATGCGGCATCATCTTAATTTGTTATACACAACCCAAGCAAAGTGGTTTTGCATAATTTCAGAAAATTATTTTTAACGATATGGTAAGTGCATTATAGGGCGACCGTAGCAAATGCTTGATTTGGGAGAAAAAATTCACTATTGTGAATAAATTTTTTGATTAAAATAAACTGCAATATTAATATTATACCTTAACGTTTATTATTTATTCTCAATTTAATTTTTTTCTAACTGTTGTCTGGTGTTTAAAACCTCTTTGAGGAATTATGTTTATTACATTTTAATTCGAATTAAAATTATCACATCCATTGGAATAATATACTGTGTGTAAAAAGTACCGGACCAGCTGATAATTTTAAAAACTGGACGAGTTATCGAGAAATATTTCGAATTCTTACGTTCATAGTTGATATGTTTAAAACAGAAAGTTTAAAACATGTGTCTTAAACAAGTTTAAAACACTTATTGATGTTTTAATCAGATTTGTTTAAAACTATTTAAAATATGTTTAAAACAGTGTTTTTTAAGTTGTTTAATTTGGCAGGCTTTAACTAAAAATCATAAATCTGTTTCGCAAATATTAAAATAAAATCTTATAAAAAATACTTTTTAAAAACAAGCTTTTATTATTGAGATCTTCTAAAATGAAAAAAATAAGTATAGTTTTTTCATTGTTGCAATACTGAATGCTATTTATAAGTGGACGTAGTTCACGTGGGTGGATCCTAATAAAAGAATGTTTTTTTCCAACCCTACTTTCGTTATATTAATTTACAATTAAAATTGGGCAGCACATGTAAGAAAATATAACTTTTTCAGCAACCCTGTATATTCCAACTAATTTTAAAATCATAGATTTTCGAATATCCTAAAACTTTTATCTAAAATGTTTTTCGCTAGTGTTTAAGATAGTCATCAGATCCTGGTCTTTTTACACCAGTGTATATCGACTGTCAAATTCGACAGAAAAAACTCAGAGACGTCATTAGTATACTACAAATTAGTAGAACCAACTATAGTTCTCTTAATTAATTTTAGCTTATTTTATGCCAATTTTTCAAAAATTCATCTTATTATATTAGAAGTCTATAAAATTAGTGTTGAAAACATCTGTGAGAAATTATTTTTATTAAATTTTAATTAAGCAAATTATGGAGGAAATTTCAGGAGATAATATACAGGGTGTCCGGGAAAATGCGGGAAATCTCCCGGATATGAAAAAAACACGTGAAAAGAGTACTACAAGTTCATATAAACTTTTTTCGTATCGGCCTCCTCTTCGGAGATATGGGCTCCCAAAGAGCTCCAATGAAATCAAGTTTTTTACAAATAAGTATTGAACCACCAGGTATATTCCAATTTTTTTTTAATATGATTTATACCAGATTAGACCCTTCAAATTACTATCCAAGAAAGTATTGTGAAGTACTCACAGCTGCAGGGACGGACTAGCTCTTACACTCATGACCCCATTGTTTTTACGCCCTGTCTGATAAGAACTTTGGACCACGTTTTTTACATACCTTTAACCATTGACTAAAAATTAAGTACTCTTCATTCATGTCGTTAATCCTAACCATTTTCGAAAAAAACGTCATTTTATGTACACTGTTAGTCCCCTAATTTCTGTCGGGTTGAATATGAAAAAGAGGAATTTTTCCCTGTCGCCAAAATAGTTTCAATAAAACGTTAAAATTTAACTGCTTAGTTAAAAACTTCGTAAGAGGGTTCAACATGGGCCCCGTGAAGTCTTATACAATCGCGGGCACGACGAACTGAGGACTGCTGTACCCGCCACAATAACCCAGCATTGTTCCTTATTTGATCACAATGAAACGTGATTCTCCGTAGAAGGTCCTCCCTACTATCGACGGGAGTAGAATACACCAAGGTTTTGAGGTGCCCCCACAGGTAAAAATCCAACGGCGTTAGGTCGGGAGATCGAGGAGGCCTGGCAATAGGTCCTCCCCTACCTATCCAACGGTTTGGATAGACGTTATTCAGGTGCTCCTGCGCAGCAACGCTGAAATGAGGTGGTGTTCCTTCGTGCATGTAGTACACGTTTCGGCGGATTTCAAGTAGTAAGTGCTCTACTAAATCATGAAAAGCGTTCTGGAGGAATTCCAAATAAAGTTGTCCTTTCAGTCGTACCGGCAATACGAATGGTCCAATCAAAAAATTGCCAATGATTCTTGCCCAGACATTAATTGATTGGACCGATGTTGACGAAGCGAAACAATAGCTTTGTTCGCGGAGACGATCCGGAACTAGTCCGTGACAAGTGCGCGTGCGCTTTGCGATTATTTGCATTCGCGGTGCAGAAAATCACTGATTTTGACAATAAATTTGGCGTTCGCGGTGATGCGAGAACAAGTTCAGGACACATCCATAACCAGTCAAAACGATCCGAGGATTATGGGATGAATTATTTGTCCGCGCAAGTGCAGTGTGAAATTTGTTTGAAAATTGTCGTTTAATTTTGGGCGCGGTGTATTTTGCGATAACGAACAGTTAAATTTCATATGCTGTTAGTTGTATAAAGGTAGATATAAATTGGTATATAATAATATGCTCTAGTATATTCAATTATTCTTGTATTTAAAATTACTCATAACAGAACATATATGTCTTTATGGCAATTTTAATCATTACATAATGTTAAATTAGGTTGTTCAGTCTAAAAATTTAATTCAAAATAATAAAATATGTTAAGGTTAAGTGATTCGCAGATGTTCCGGACAAGCACGTTCACCAAAAACGTTCGTGGAGATTTGTCAATTCCTGATCGCTTTCGGATCGCACTTGCGCATAAATGTTTGGGATTATTTAACTTGTACAGGTTACGGACTGGTCACGGATCGTCTCCGCGAACAAAGCTAATAGTTGCATGAGGATTTTCATCAGCCCATACATGTGAGTTGTGTAAATTCATGCTTCGTCCGTGAAGAGAATCTTCTGGCTTCCAAAGCATTGCAAGATGCAAGACCATACATCAGATGCATATCTGCATACTCAATAAACGTATTATTTCACAATTAATTTCACCACGAAATCAGCGATGTGAAAGTTGACAAGTTCTAAAATGCAGGATATTTATTTCTTTCGTACCTAGTAACGTTTGCAACAACAATACTTTGTTTTTGGGGCCGATAAAATAAAACGCACATTTTTTGCGAACCTAGGTCGAATTACAATTCACAGAATTAGACGTATCTGTTATCGAAATACGCCAAATACATGATGTAAATAATATGACGTTTTTTCGAAAACGGTTAGGATTAACGACATGAATGAAGAGTACTTAATTTTTAGTCAATAGCTAAAGGTATGTAAAAAACGTGGTCCAAAGTTCTTATCATACAGGGCGTAAAAAAATGGGGTCGTGAGTGTCAGAGCTAGTCCGTCCCTGCAGCTGTGAGTACTTCACAATACTTTCTTGGATAGTAATTTGAAGGGTCTAACCTGGTATACATCATATTAAAAAAAAATTGGAATATACCTGGTGGTTCAATAATTATGTGTAAAAAACTTGATTTCATTGGAGCTCTTTGGGAGCCCATATCTCCGAAGAGGAGGCCTATACGAAAAAAGGTTATATGAACTTGTAGTACTCTTTTCACGTGTTTTTTTCATATCCGGGAGATTTCCCACATTTTCCCGGACACCCTATATAACTATATAAATAGATTTCCAAATTGTATACCAGGTAAGCAATAATAAACATACCGTTTATATCAAAAACATTTTATGAGAATAATATAAGCACTTACTTTAAAATATAAATAAAGATAGTTAAAATAGTTTTAGAAGTGCATCATGTAATAGAAAAATAATATTTCTAGCATGAAAGATATATTAAACAGGAAGAATGTTATGTATAATATGAAAAATATTTTCGTAACATAAAAATGATATTGCACAGAAACGTTATAAAAGAATATAAAGCTAAAAGTTTGTAAATAAACACTGGAAGAGGCTTTGTGAAATTTATCTGTGTATTTTATTATTCATGGATGAAAGAGTTATTACATAATGTAACGTAATAGGACAAGAAAAAATTGCATTTTAAAGGAAATTTGGAAATAATCGCCCCATATATTGGGATTCCCTAACCTTTGACATACTTATACACTGTTTGTAGGGTTTTTCACCACTCTAAATCAAGATTTTTGCACTATGCGTAACGTAAGTTTTGGGTCTGTCCCCATTTTCATCTTGGAATGTGTTCCTACAATGAATTAAGTTCTATTATTGTGGAGAGTACGTATTAAAATTGCCTCATTCTTTGTAAATTGCGAAAAAAACTCTGCAACAATTTCATAGTATAAAACTTAGTTGTCTTATTTTTACACTTGTCAGTTTAAACCTTTTGGTTGTGAAATTAAGCCGGTCTAGCGTTGAAGAATCTGACCGTTTTTTAAGTTTAAATTAGGGATGTAACCGATACCGATACGATATATTGACGATATATTCATTTCCTTCCCAAAACTTTTATTTTAGTTCATTTCCGAAAGTAAACATTTAATAAGTTATACTCACTTAATAGTTAGTAATTTTTTTTAATGCTTGCGAAGAATTATTCGTCAATTAAAGTTACTTTCTTCATTTTATAGAAGACTAGCTTTCGCCCGCTACTGCGTCCGCGGTATAACAATTTTACTCCATTACAACCTTTGAACCCTATATTTATTTATTAAAAACTGTAAAACACGTGTTTAAACATTTATATTTTAGAGTACTTTTATGAAGTTTCAAGTTAATAGAACTATCTAATATTTTTCTCCATATAAAGTTGCAATCCCTGTTTCACCACCCTAGGGGTTCAATTTTGAAAAACCCCTTCCTTAACCTCTGTGCAAACAAAGTTTCTAGACCCAGCGGTGTGGACTGTGTTGGTTGATATGTCAGTCAGTCAGTTTCTTATTTTATATATTATATAGATAGTTGTGTTCCAGAATTGTATTGATTTTAGAAATCAATACCCTAAACCCTATACTTTAACTTCTACTTATTTTTTTTAATGGACCATCGGTATCGCCGATTATATATTCCAAATATCGGTATCGGTATCGTATCGGCAAAACGTATCGTTACATCCCTAGTTTAAATCTAAAAATAATAAAATAGTAGACTTTCTTTTATGTACCTGTCCTGGGTTAGGTCCATGCAAAACCATTATGGTGTTCAAAGAAAAAATGTCTTGTTGTGAAATTTCTCGCCTCGCCGTCCAACCCTTGTACCTTTCTTGCGATATTTATATTATGTTTGACAGAATTCTGTGCAATTCGTATCAATTACTAGGTAGACTGGCTTGTTAAAAGCAGATAGAAGTATTTTATATGAATTAAAGGTTATACTCTGTTACAGGGAAGAACAGTGAGTGATAGATAATAATACGCATTAAAGGTGTTATTAAAAAGTTGCACTATTCTAAATGTAGGACTTAAGAAAGGACTAGTAGGACCTAAGAAAGGACTAGAAGAAAATTCCTGCATTTTTGGAAAGTGCATTTTCCCGAGTGTAACGTGGGATAAGTGCTTTGGAACACAGCACAAATTTGCTCAATATTTGATTGGTTTAAAATGTGTTTTTTTTTTAATTTCTATAACAATGTTTTGTTTCAATATAGAATTATGAAAAATGTTTTGGGAAAAACCGACTTGACTTTTGTAAGTTAATTAAAATAAATGAGAATTTAATTCGATTGGATGAAGCAGACCCATTGTAATTGATAAACATAGTAACAAATCTGGCGACTGTACTACTTTGAGTAATTTAACGTTTTTAAAACTATATCAATAAACGCTTTCAAAGTTAAACATCAGTAAATACGAATAAAGTGCAAGAACCGTTATTATATTCTTCCAGGATTAAAAGGCATTTTTCCCACCTTCCATCTTGCAACTTATTGCGCTTTATCAAGATTTGCATTCCAAAAGAGCCACAATTCTGCATATTTATTAAGCGGGCCGTCTTTTGTGTACTGAGACGCCGTATGCTAGTTACTTATTTAAATTGAAAATTATGGTAATAGAAACGTGAATAACTACTAGTTTAGAGAAATTATGAAACTTGCGAAATTTAGCATTAAAAACTGTAAAAAGTAATTTTCGTATTCTAGATTTTTCTTTTTTTAGTTTTATGATAATCTCTGACGCAGAAAGATACCGTGCATAATAGCAAACAATAATAATGGACATTAGAAAGAACATCTGACTGAAAATTTTGTTCCCTTTTTTTGTTTATTTTAAATTTTTAATTTCTTTTCAGGATTTTTAATTTTTAAAGGCTTGACATTTAAAAACGAATTAGGATACGGACCTTGTTTCTTGTTTGAAGACCTTTAAAATGAAATACCACACGGCGTAGGGTTGCATTTAAAATTTTAAACCTTAACTCCCTAGCGTCACCCCTCAAGGGGGTTGAAAAAGTTAAATTACATAAAAAAGTAGATTTATTAACCAATAAGGTACTCCTAATAGCAAAGCCATTTGCCCATACTAAGACTTTCCGGACACCCTGTATACACATTCTCGTATATTCAGTGTCTCTACTTAGGTTGGCTACGTATGGAAAACTTTTTTATTATTAATGTTATTAAAAAAATTAATTATTTATAAAAAGTTCTGCATGCTAAAAAATAATATTAAACTGTTCAAACTTAACATAGCATATAGAGTGATCAAAAATTAAAAATTGATCCTATAGAGAACTTCTATTTTTTTTTATTTTAGAGAAAGAATTAATAACAACACGTTACTTAGAATAAAAAAATATTTGACATTGAACTTTCATTTTTCAGGTATTTTTTGGAGCTTTCCTGGCATGATCTGATACTCTCTATACTTCTAAAAGAATATGACCTAACATGAGGTTCAAAATTAACCATATAAAACCCTATGGTCCGTCTTAAAATAAATGCACTGCAGGTATATTAAATTATTTGGATGCAACTGTTGCTTAACGACTTAGTAATAAAAATCACAACTTCTATAAAATGTTTACAGCATGCGTTTTTTATTTTATTTACAATGCCAACAAACGACCCAAAAAGGCCATTGCCAAATATAATATTCATATTAGTTTATTTATTCACTTCTTCGATCCTAAAACGACATCTCTAATTCTCCGCCGTTAAAAGCATGTCACAAAAAAACATTCGCCCCGTTTTGCTCCAAAAGAGAGTATATATTTCAACACCCTGGAGTCATCAGACTGAGGATGTCTTATATGGCCCACTATTTACCAGGGCGCTAAGACAGACTCGTGCGTGTGTCGCATATGAATTGGGACCCTCGGGAGAAAAATGCTCGGTCATGATATAAAAATGTTTTTCGTGAGGGCGAAAGAAATTTTTTGGTGTTGTGTTGTCGGTGTCTATGATGTTTAGATTTTTAAAGAGAGAAGAATATACCGTACTAGGGACACGTCCCGATTTTTTATGATTTTTCTCTTAAAAGCAGCATTTAGCGGCCTTTTTTTTTCATTGTTGTTACTCAGTTATTTGCTACAGAATTCAAGTAACTTTCCGGTGTAGACACATAAAAAAGACGTTACCTTTAAGACCGCTAGCCGCAAAAATTCGACAAATGTATGGAATTTCTGGCTGCGCATAGTTTAAAAGGAAAAATACAACATAACATTTTGTTTCCTTTGATGAATAATTATGTTATTTATATGCCTACACTGAAAAGTCCTTGGTTTTTATAGCAAACTAGCTTTCGCCCGCGACTTCGTCTGCGGTATAACAATTTTACTCCATTTCATCTTTTGAACCCCCATTTCACCCCCTTAGGGGTTGATTTATTAAAAACTGTAAAACACGTGTTTGAACATTTATTTTCTAGAGTACTTCTAAGAAGTTTCGAGTTAATAGGGCCATCTAATATTTTTTCTTCATACGAAGTCTTAATCCCTATTTTACCCCCTTAGGGGTTAAAGTTTGAAAAATCCTTCCTTAGTAGATGCCTACGTTATGTAAGAAACCTCTGTGCAAAATGTCAAGTTTCTATAGCCAGCGGTGTAAGCTGTACGTTGATATGTCAGTCCGTGAGTTTCTTCTGATAATGATTAATTTTTCCCAAAAATTCATTTTTCAATGTACTTTTCTTCGAAAATACCTTTTTTCGCAAATAAAATTATTCGACAATTGAATTTTCAACTGTAATAGTTTATACAGTCGTAATAAAAGAAATTCGGAAAAAGATACTGAGCAAGCTTGAACAAACCTAGGCAAATCCGCACAGATTCGTCGTTTTTGGGTTTAGTCAAGTTTGTTACGAAAGTAAACCTAGTAAAAAAAATGTCAGCATTAGGACCTCTTCTGAGCACATTAAATTTGGCCAGACCATAACATAACCACGGTTTTCTAAAATGCATTTTCCGAATAATTTTTCGAAAACAAATTTTCCCAGATTCGTATTGACCAGTATATAAGGGCTGGTGAAATCCAAACGGATGTTTCCAGCTCTGGATGTGTGAGTCGATTCCCCAGTACACCCACGGTACATAGTACTTAGACCTCGGTCTTCGTGGGCTGTCAGGAGATAAAAAAAAATTAAAAAGTCCTTAAAAAACAAAACTAGATTAAGGAAATAACGGTGTATCATACAATGTAGTATTGTATACTATAGATAATTATTAAAAAAATATTATATTGTAATATTATTATAAATTATCTAAAATGGGAGCTAACTAGCAGATTTTCTAGAAATTCATTCTGCTGTAGATTTTCAATATCGGTTTGAAAAAGATGAAATCAGTTTCGAAGTTGCATTGTTGCAAAGTTAACTTACAATAATTAAAAAAATGAATATCCTTTTTTGAACCTGACTAGATTAATGAGAAAATAAATTATCATTAGGAGTAAATTATATCCCAGAGTTTATTTTATGAAAAACATTGATTATAAAACATGGCCGGCCAGATTCACTATTGCTAAGACCGCTTCAATTTGACAATCAACGATTCAAATTCAATAAGATTACTAAGTTTTGTACTACTTGTTTATATCTGTTTTTCGGAAATTTATATAGAAAGAGGGCAATATTAGTACTTATGTATTTTCCACAATAATATACCTAAATTGATTTTAGCGCAATAAGTTCTAATATAAGAAGCATTTGGAACACATGCAAACCACAGAAATAATATAATTCATAAGTTTTCAATGACAATTTATTAACAATGACACGATAACTTGTTAAAATCACATCTAAATCTTAAAACGCTGTTCCTAGTGGATTACTTTAGACCCATAGAAAAACAAAGATTCCTACACTAATAAAAAATAGAATCAGTATATAGGGTGAACGCCACCTTACATAAACCTACACGGTTCGCCAAATAAGACACACAACATTTGGATCCTGCAAGAGGAATTGCTGTCAGCGCGCAGCCTTAACCAAATCCAATTTATTTACGATCGGCCTTAACACAACAATTTGTGCGACCTCCCGTCGCCGTTCCTCAAAAATTCTCATTTTCACTAACCAAGCCCGGGCTCACCGGAGCGAATTTATCCAATTTAGTTAACGATTGTGCGATGCCGTTGATTTCGGGCCCTTTTCAGCCCTGCGAGACCGCAAGGAGTAGGCCCTGAGGTCCAAATCGCTATCCGCTATTCGCCTGTGGACAATGGAATTAATACATTTGCTTATTGGATCTTGTTTGCGAGTCTATGTGTTCCAATGTGGTTTGTTTTGGGGATTAGAGCTCGACAAATAGATTTCTCCTTATAGAATTTAAGTTTCTGCGGGATTAGGTCGGCTTGGATGTGACCCAAGAATTGAGAAAATTTTCGATTATTATGATAAAGCTTATCGACATTCATCACGAGGTTGTTACACTGAGAAAACACTTTTGTATTGTAAAAATTATTTCGTAATTATTATACCTAAAATTTTTGTGTTCGTTTTTGTATTGCACTTTAATAGCTCCAATTAAAAATGTGTGCCACTTTTAGTAGATCTATTTTTTAAGATTTATAAAAAATATTTTGAGTATTTTTACAAAACAGTAGTGTAAACTTTTTTGATGAAGTGGCATTTTATAAGAATTAATTGTAAACTAAAATTAATTGGAAACTGTTTACGATATAGTAGATAATACGAGGGTCAAAACAAAAATATGTACATTATTAACTTCCTTTTGACAGTTGTAGTTGTGTTTCTGCAAAATTTAATTATACACATTCAAAGATACAAATTTTTGAATTTTGTAAGCCGTTCGTTTTTGTTTAAACTGGTATGGTCGAGAAATGTTTTTCCGGCAGTGACTTTCTATAAGAGTAGTTTAACTAAGGATCAGTCACCAAAATTTAGTAGCAGCTTTTGGCGACAAGAGTCCCTCGTTGTCCACAGTAAGTTTTTGGTTGAGTCAATTCAAACGTGGTGGATGTAGGTCAAACCCATCGTCCTTACAGCCCCGACCTAGCACCCAATGACTTCTTGTTCCCGGCGGCAAGAAATCGTGGTAAGAGATTTCTTGACGCCAATCAATGCGGCAGTTGCAAATTTCAGCGAATTTTCTTCGAGCTTTCAAAAGAAGAGCCTTCTGCTTATTTTCACAAATGGTTTTAAAGAATGGACAAGAGTAACTAATATTATGGCTAAAGGAGGATATTTTTAAAAACAATAAACTTATTGTATTGAGATAATTTGTAGTTTCTTTGTAACTAAAATTTTTCAGAACAGCCCCCGTATGAAGTATTATTAAAAATATAGTAAATAAATGCAATATTTTATTATCCTCGCGCCATAATTACTTTCTTATCTTAATTAAATTATATTATTTATTCTTACTTCATGGCCATAATTAACAATTTAAATTAAAATTTTCGGATTTTCGGATAAAAAATTAGGTCAATAAATTTTGGTAGAGTGACACGAAAAGGGCACTTCATTATGCTTACTTAACGTATAAAAACATCGTCTTAGGGCTTAAAATCACGGGCCTGGATGGGATTAGATTTAGCTGGCCTTTGCTGTTTTCTCTAAAAACCCTTGAAGCTTCATTATTTGAGATTACGCGGGCTTGCAGCTAACAGCTTCATCAGAGGTTTTAGGTGGTGCGTCAGCTGCACAGTGTTGCCAAAGTAAAATAATTAAACTTTACCATGACTGGAATAATATAATGGATAATATCCATTAACAGTGTGGACACGTGTTGTTTTTGGGATTTTAACTTGGTCAACGTTTTTTAAACTAATCAAACTTAGCTCCTGCAAAATTACAAAAAGGGTTTAAGGCTACAAGTCCCTACGTAACATGTTGCCTTTTAAAACGGATATCACAAACAATACTGCTTTTGCGTTAACTTATGAGAAAATTTTGGAAACTAGAAGGAACAAAATAAAACATACTGTCACATTTTATGTAAAATCATATTTCATTTATTATTTAAGTACAAGTTAATATTATGTAAGGAAAATTTACCATGTTGGAATGCAAATACATTATAATTTTTAAGTTTGAATAATTTCTGCCATGAATTTGCACAAATTTAAGAAATTTCGTTTTTATTAATTTTTCTACCGTTTTGGGGAATAACGTGATGAAATACATAAACGGAAAAAACTCTAGTCAGTTTATGTCACTGAAATAGTATGGGCCTCGTCAACAGGATGGCGCTTTATTGGAGAATGTTCAGTGGCAGAAACAATCTGGGTTTAAAAGCAAACTATTATACTATTTTGATCTATATCATTATAATGTTATCGCTTGTTACTATAGGGCAAAGACTAATAAATGTGACAGATTTACCTCTATGCAGGCTGTAGCCATTTTTTTTTCTGTATTTCCGATTTTAATGTAGGATCGGTACTGTTTGAAAGTCAATTATTCTAGTTGACTCTTTTCTCTTTAATTTACAGCGTAGTACCATAATTTCTTTATTTTTTTCTATTTTGATTTACCCAAGTATATTAATCGCTAATTTTCTGGATGTTCTACATAACAAAGTTCAAATTTTAATAATTTTAACGTTTTTCAAAACAATTTGCATAAATTAACGTCCAGTGTTCAAAATTACTTTTAATTAATATTTTATAAATGAATTCTGGCTTTTTGTTGTAAAAGATAATTTACAGTTTCATTCATTGTATTAATATTTGCTGTAAAAACATATGATTTATAATAAATATGGACAATGTACATTTTTTCTTTAAGTATTTGTATAGTAGTCAAATAACTTTTAGTTTTAATTAAATATTTAATAGACAGAAATTTATTTTGCGTTGTGGTAATTTTAAAGGACTTTTTAATAGTATTGTAACAAAACAGTAAAAATGTATTATATAACCAGCAAATTTAAAAGTTTCCTTTTCTTTTGCTTTTTTAAATATCACCTTTTTTTATCCGAGACAGCCCACGTAGACTTCAAACCTAAGTAATAACGTACCATGGGCGTCTGAAGAGAAGGGAAATGTGTTTTATTGACACGGGATTTAAAGGATTGGAGGTTGGGAGGGTAAGGGAAAACATCTACAGGAAATTTGTTCTTTAATCAGGAAACTCTAGGTATGAATGAGCGAGAGAAGTGGGATGTTGGGTTTTTGTTGCTGGACAGTAAATGGATGCATGCGTAACGCACCTTCTGTTGTTTTGTTATGAACAGTCAAGGGGGGAATTATAGCGGCTAATTCTTTAGAGCAATATCCTTAGAAGTACCGGTAGAAAAGGGATAATATATAATAATATAATACCTTAAGTATATTAAATAGTAAATTCTATACAGTCGGTAGGTATATATCTAAGGATTTGTTAGCTGCTTTTGGTCTGCATTTCAACTTGATTTATAAAAATATTAAGTAAATGCATTGCCGTAAAAACACAATGTTTAGGGCAGTTCATAATATTTTGAAATTTCCTGCTTTTTTTTCGGTTTCAACGAAAACCGAAACAGTTAAACAACTACGTAAATTATTACTGATAGTTGCTCTGTACCACTTATTATTGTTGAGCTTTTTTTTTTCATTTGCCTTTTTTGGTCCCTCTGTCTTTTAAGAAATGGTTATATCAACTATAAGTAAAAAATATTAAATTAAAACTTTTGGATTCATATATTAAATATACTCGAAAATTTTAGTTTAGTAACGCCTGCGGAGGTTCGATGGTATGTAGAGAATTTCGCATAATTCTTATCAATCCTCTGGCCTTTTATTACTTGCGTTTGGTGTTAGTTTTTGTGGTCAAGAAATGTTCTGAATCAAGAAAAATAGTTTAAATTGATTTTTTTTTGTTGCAGGTAAGCTACCAAGTTTTCACTTAGTTGAATCGAGTCGGGTAAGTTATAATAGTAAATTATCCACTCCACTCTTAACTTATTTGTTGCTTTTTTTAATCTCTATAACCTGGCAAGGTAAAAATAAATCCCATTTTATTCTTATACTTCTTGGCAAGCACAAAACCTGCCTAAGGTGAAAAGATAAATATTTTAATAATTTTCTCCATTCTCGAGCAGCTACGAGTAAATTTGCATTATTCATATACGTACATACCGACGACATGCATTTGATATTAAAATTCCATCCACCAACGCCTATGATCAGAAGATGTGTCACATCCAGGTGAAATATTAAATACGGAACCACAGAGCCGGGCGCGTTTTTTCTCTTCCATTCTTTCCACGCCATGGAAATCTCTCGTTTCCAATTTTTGCGTCTTTGTGCCGCCGAATTTATCGTTTCTTTGGATGATCATTAATTATTTTTCTTTGGGTCTTGCGTTTGATAAGAAGCTCCCAGCTTCTCTTAGTCTTGTCACTATTCCGTCTTATCGGGCACTTAATCCCTTTGATAGATTCAGAGACGTGGAGTTTTTCTTTGTTGCGAATTAATTGACTTTTTCATAATTTGTTCATTTATAACACTTTAGCTTTGTGGATGATGATGACCTTAATATGATAATGACACCCTGATGAAGTATCTGCAGAAACAATGAAGTCGATTAAAAGTGAAATTCAATAGGCTGAATTATCGGTGATTATTTTACTATTAATTATCTTAAAATAATGCCCGTGTTCAGTATATTTTGGTTTCTAACTATTGACAGCCATATTCTCCAACGCTAGATCGGTCTAACTTGACAACCAAATGCGTAAGCAAAACAACGTAAAATGCTGAAGTATTAGAATAACTCATAACTTTTTTAATGACGACTTATTAACAATGAAGGCCAAAACCTAACTGATCAACTAAAAGATCTGAATTTAAGCCTGTACTAAATCTTAAACCTTTTTGGTGAATCTGAACCATACGCCTCTAAAAAAAGTAGAATACCGACTAGGTTTCAAAAATGTCCCTCGCGTGCATGAACGGCCATTTGGACTATTTAATTTTTATTTGGTTGGGTACTAGAATTTGTATTGGCAGCAGGCGCTAACTTCGTAAAAGTTGATGGGCGGTCATTTTGAAAACAAAAGGATAAAATATTGGTGTTAATATTTTATAATGTAAAATAACTTGTAATGTTTGGCTACCTAAGGTGATTGATTTAATTTTATTACTTAATATAAACAGAAAAAAATATAGGGTACAAAGCAGTGCACAAATCCGAACGCACCCACGAGATAATCAACTCTGTCATATTGTTTGTTGTTGACGTATTTCAAGTAACAAAGCTGCCAATGTGCCAGTATCTAAACTTTAATCTCCCAGATAGCCGTCCTTTGCATATGTGTGCCATTTTATTAACAACGGGTCTTATAATAATAGTAATAATAATAATAGCAAAGTTTATTAGGTACAAAGCTATTCTGAAAATAATTTTAATATATAACATGCAACTTATTCTATATCCCTTCTTTCTTTCTTTTGTTTTGCAGATAGGTAATTTTAATATTTTGAATTCCATCGAATAAGGTTTAAATTGCTTAAAATTTTGGTTTTTAATTTTTTAATAATTGATATTAAACTACTCTCTTTAATTTCATTACTTCATTTATTATAAGTACTTTAAAATACCTTTAAAAAAATAGAATTTTGTGTTTGCTAATTTATATGTTCGAAAATGAAATTTTTTATTCCCCTTGTTCATAAATTTCAACAAATTTAGTCAAAACATTATTATAATAAGGTGCTGATAAATTTAAATTTATTTTATGAATATAAATGCGGTAGAGTAAGGTAAAGTAAAAAGTTTTCTATATTCATTCAATTTTAACTATGGTAAGTAGGTAATCTATTTCTTTTTAGACAACTGTGATCTGAACCTAAAATTTTATCAAACTTTAATATCATCAGGACAACCAAAACATCAACCATTAATACGAAATACCATCAAACTTAATTCATTCCATGTAACCAAATACCGAAGAAGACATACACAATATCGTGAGCAGCACAAGAAAAACTAATATCTGATAAGATAATCCAGTTCGTATGAATCTCAGTTTATATCTCCATTTCTGGTATCGTTTCTGTTATTCTCTAAGGTTGGTTTTTATCTTTAAAACTAACTGGGGGATTGGTTAGATGCGTTAATCTTAATAGATAAAGTTACTCTGTTAAAATCACAAATAAGAATTAAAATAAACAACTACAAATAATAAAAATCGTTTGCTATCAAAATTCAAAATTTAGTGAAAATTTTTATTGAAGCACGAATTCAACAATGTAATAATATATGATTTTGTTATGCATTTTTTAAACATTTTTCGGGAAAACGCTTAAAAATTGCCGTCCCCCACCCTTATCACCAAAAGGATCGCTCAAAAAAATCGAAAAAAAAATCATGAGCATTGAGAATTAGGTGTAGATTGATCCAAAATTATCAGGATTGAAAAATTTTAGAGCGATCAATTATTATTGTTTTAAAAACTAAAATTGTTTATTTCCTTATAGTTGCTGAACCATTGATTTTAGAGAAAAAGTTTTTCGACAAAAAATATTTCTCACGATGCATGCAAGGAGTAACTTTGATCCTTATACGTTTTTCAAAATTTTTAATTTGGCTCATTCGAAACGCTGCCCACTTAGATCCGCGCATACGCGATGTGATACGGCGTTGATGATGTCGGCGGCGGGTAGCGCGGCAGATGGGTGAAGATCGGACCGCCGAGGTTTGCTCAGGTTAAGCGGGGGGCTGATGGCACAGAACACTAATTGTGCAGGTATAGCTTGCACTTAACCGAATTTTAATTTAACATTATTGTTGCTTAGCTATTTACTAAAAAAAAAACAATTACTTTTCGGTATTGCACGTAAAAAGTCATGTAACTTAAAAAGTCAATCTGCACTTTTTCTTTAAACCTGAGCGTCACAAAAAATTAGTTGAACCTTTAAAATTTGTGCCAGAAAGGAAAAGTACCAAATGAATTTTCAATTTCTTGTATGTACTCGTATATGACTTTTTTTGTTTCTACACCAGCAAGCTATTAGTGTTTAAAGCAAATGACTCAACAACATCAATCAGAGGTGTATTAAGCCATATAGGCGCCCGAACCCTAAGTCCGACCACATTTTGCTGCCAAAATTCAGATTGTCGATCTTTTTACTTCCCGCTGCTACTTCTATACTGAAGTTATCAGAAAGTACGAGTGTATAAACTGAGGACTAGGTAGCAATTTACCGATTTGACAACAATTTTGAATTATAATTTTCTTTTATTTTTATTAACTTCTTTTTTTTTACTTTCCTCTTTATGGGAGCTTCCTTTAAAAGACATATTTATTACAATTATAACTAATAGTTTTCTTTCTGTGATTAAGTTACAAAAATCTTAAACTCCCCAAGAAAGTAGCCCAAAGGGCGTAAAAGTCTAACCCTTAGCAGTTCTCGCAAGTTCGATCGTCTTTCCGATCAGATCCCGATCTCACAAATAATTATGACCAGCAATCGGAAATGCCATTTAGGCTCCGGTTTATCTTCTTTGAGAGATAATTTTTTTGTATTGGGGAAAAAGAATTTGTGAATGATGGAGAAGTTAAGAGTTAAGCGGTTTAGTCTTGAGGGATTTAAATTCAGTGGTGGCGTAGCATTTTATTTCTGTATTAATATGAATGTTGTAATGTACCAGCAATATATAATTCTAAATACCTAGGTACCTGAATTTTACTTCTAAAAAGGTTTAGGATTTAGTACTGGTGCAAATTTAGATTTTCTACGTTCAGGTAAGTTTTATCCTGCCATTGTTAATAAGTCGTCATTATTTTGAATACACGTAACATCATAATACTACAAAAATGTAAAGTATATATAGGTACATGATTACATGAACTAATCAGATTTGAAGATAACACTAAAATGAGCTTTCAGTTACGTTAAATCTATTAAATAATAAATACTAATTATCGTTAATGGGTACCTAATGGGTTTTTAATTATTTAAATCTCTGTAAAATTTTACACTCACATAAACTGAAAATTTCTAGTGGAAATCCTAACCGAAATCTCATCTAATATAAAGTAAACCTCACATGATGCATCTCTATAATATATATTCGGCTGCATCTAACTTCGTCAGTCAATAGACGGTTTAGGGAGTAAGTTTGCTAAACGAAAATTGGAATACTTCACCAAATTTGCATAAAGCCGTGGATATGCGGGACTACGTCTTAACTTCATCCAGCAAAAGGACGCTTCATGCATAGATTTATACATAAAACTTTTAGAGGTTAAGTATACACATATTTTCCAAAGTAACCAGATTTATTTATCTTTAATTTTGGGTAGTATAATATGATGCTAAGCTGTAATAGCAGATATAGATGAAAATTTTATATTTTAGAAAGCTTTTTACACCGATTGGCGCTAATTTTAATAGGCTACACACAGAAAATGGGTAAAATCAGTATCAGGAGACGGAAAAGCAAAACAAAGTTTTTTAAATGATTATATGATAACTAACGTGAGCAAGGCTGAGCAAATATTTATCACAATCAAAATTTAAATCTAATATTTCCTGATACCGATCGGGCCTTGGATGAATTAAGAAAGAATTCGGTTTTCCGTATACTGTGAGCATATCGAACTTGAAGCCTGTTTATTTGTTATTTGTTATGAAAACATCGTACCCCAGAGGTCCAGTTTACGAACTTTAAGGAAATACGTAATTGAATCAAGAATGGTAGTAGAAAGAGGTAAAATAGCATTGGAGTGTCATAACATGATCCGAGTCGATCCAATTTTTGCCAATCAAATACGGCTATCACGAGCGTTGCGTCTCTGTTTTCCTCCTAACAGCTGAGCGGTTGACGTCAAATTACCTTGGATGATTCTTTATTCATCCACGGTCTAAACACTCGGTTAAACGTATGTCTTTGTCTAATGAACTAGAAAAGAAAAAGTGCGACTTATAGATTTATAAATGACTCGGATCGACTTTAAATAAACCTTTACAAATAAAATATTTAAAAGTTTTTTAACTTAAATTTATCATTATTTAGCAGAAAATAAAGTATTTTAGGGCTTTTATTACTTTTAGTAAATCTTGTGATGCTTCTAAGGTATTTTTTATACAAAAATACAAGGTCAAATAAGATGTGGCCAATGTTTACAAATTGTGTTTACAGTGTCGCTTAGAATGGTTTGTTTTGGCTTCAAAGGATGTTAAATGATTCCGTATCCATTCTTAATTCATCCAAGGATCGGGCCATGCTGGTTTATTCTAAAAAGTACTAGGCAATACTAGTACGTCCGAGAAAAAACATAAACGTCCTAACAACGGCAGGAAGTTTTAATATATCCTAGGCCACACTAGTATATCCTGAAATCGAATGTTTTCTGTCACATATAAGCAGTTACTCACCATAATGATTAATATGGACTTATCCAACCCTCAAGAAACCAGCAAAACCCCATTTTGCACACGAAATGCAACGCAAAACTGAAAACAGAACAGCAAAACTTCGGCAAATCGTAAACATAAAACGAAGGTTTTTACCTCCATCTACATACGTGTAGTGTGTACTTAGTAACGATATTATTATTATTAAAATAGAAATAGGCACCAAAAAATTAAATTTAGTTTAATTTTCTTTTATATTTGAATAGAGAAAAGATATTAGTTGGTATTAAAATATGTTATATTCATTTAATATTATAGTTTATAGTAACATTTGTTAATAGTAATGCTTTGGTTACAATTGCTCTTAGGTGTTAAATGCAATTATGGAATTTATTAGTTGTCAGTGTTATACTAGAATTGGGGAAATCATCACTTTATTTAACTGAATAATAATTATTGGTAAAGTAGGTCCATTTTATGTCAAATGTGCAATTTATCAAAATATTTAACTTTTCAAACTTAATAAATATTAACTCTCGTTCAAAGAATGAAAATGTATGCAATGAGGGAACTGTTAATGGTAATAAAGTTATTCTTTTTCTGTGTAAAATCTCAGCAGTGGCTGGTCCTAAAAACAGAGCTGGGTAAAGCACTGAATATTAGGGCTTCATGCACCAAGCTCCAAGTTCTTATCCGAAAAACTTGCATTTTGCAAGCACTAATTACTTTATTTCTTCAAACGACTTTAAATTACTAATTACTTTTAAAAGTTATTGTCCTCCAAGCTCCCTGCACTTTCGAAAAGAGCTTCAAACCCTCAAAAGTGCTGAAATTGCTTCAAGCTCTTAAAAATGGCTGTAAGCAAAGAGATTTGCTCTTAAACAATATCTTGCGGATGCTAAGCAGAAACAATGTTAAAAAACAAAATAATAATAATGGGCACTGCACTTTCCCCGTAAAAATCAAGTCATTCGTTATTTAAAATATCAAAAATATAACAAATCTTACATAGCATTGACAAAATCAGAGCAAAACTGAGTAAATAGGGTTCTATAAATATCAGTTTAGTTAGACTATAGTAAATTTTCCCACTCAACTACCAGTTTATTGAAATTTATAACCATCATTACAGGCGGTAACCATTCCTTAAACAAATATAATAAAAACAACAATATAAGGTTCCCCCGTGTTTAAAAACCTGTCTATAATAAATTAACATCGTGTATCTATTTTGTTTCTGTAACGTAAAACTTTTCTGGGGTGTCATTTTGCTGGAAACGTTAAAGGTAAGGTATTGACTTTTAGGCGATAGATAACTGACAGTTAAACAAACTAAGACAGACAGAACGGTGGTCTCACTGTAAAGCTCTTTAAATAGTCTCGACGTGGAAAGGGATATAATTTTACAAAAATTAAAGAAAACACATTCGAAAATCAAAATAACTAGGTATATATTTTTCGCCGTGGATAAAGAAAAAATGTTCATATTTCAACAAGTGAGAAGTTAAGTGTCACCTAATTTAAAGCACAGCATTCAGAAAACTTAATGGTTTTAAGACCCAATCACATGAAAGACCTAGTCCTACAAAATATAATTGGATCTTGTTTGGCATTACTTGATGTCAACTGGCACAAGTACATTACTTCAATAGCTACATTGTCTGATAAAAATATTTTTTCCGGCAAACAATTTTCCTCTTCCTGTCTTTGCCTCCGAATAAGTCCGAACCTATATAGAATATTAATCATGTATGTGTAGATCGCCTTTTGATTGACCAATGACCCAATTTTTACAAGAAAATCTCTTCTTCCTCTTACAGGGGGTAGTGCTATAGGCCACCTGTCCCTTTTTTTTCATACTTGCTATATTGCCTTGGTTTCTACTTGGCAAAACTAACCTCCTCCATGTAATATTCCCCACTAAACAACTAATATAGCTATTTACCTAACAAGTGCGGAAAATGAATTTTTCCGCACGAGTCTGCCGTTCACCGAACGACGCGTAGCGGAGTTCGGTGAAGCAGCCGAGTGCGGAAAAACATTTTCCGCAAGTGTTAGGTACAATAGTTTTTCTACGAGCGTGAGGAAAGTCAACAGAATTAATCAAAAGTTGAGATATTTTTATCTGATTATAAGTGCTTATAGTTTATTTAGAAACATATTTTATTAGATTATTGATAAAGTAAACATAAAGTAAAATATTATTAACAATAATAGTTCCATGTCAAAATCTAATACCTAATTATTTATATTATAATTTATTGTAAAAGTACAATTATTTGCATTACTTAAATTTATAGCAGATGCTAGTTGCTTGTTGAATGACTGTAATTTTGGATCTGTTGCTCTTTGCTGTTCTGGGATAATAATGTCAGTCGAGTGTAGTTCATTTTCGAATTCCTTTTCAAAGTTGTGCTGAGTACTTGGGCCTGGCTGTATGTCAGTGGAGGCGATAGAGCTGCTGGTAGTGGCTGATTGCGGTCTGAATATCTTGCTTGCAATACACTTTTTATTTTCCAGGGATTCATCCAGATATCCTTCGGCGACTTTTGTTGATTGCCACCCGCCATGACGTTTAAGATTCGTTATCCCTACTCCAGCATCTGCAAGGGCCGTGGCAGAAGAGCGCCTATAGCGGTGTCCAGTGTAGGCTTCTGGATGCGGAAGTCTTAAATATGCGGCTACATCTGATGGTATCTTTCCAAATTTGTTTATACCAACACACTGGATACTGCATTCTCCGTTGTGATACTGGACAAAAAATCTCTTGTGAGGAGTATGTCTCGGTCTAAGCAATGTATATTTTCTGACACACTTTAAGTTCCTCTCCCCAGTAATTACAAAACTTCTACTTGTGTGCGTTTTATTGTCGGGTATTTTAACTAAAATCATGGAGCTTTCCTCTTTCACGTTTTCGATTAATAAATTTGTTAATTCTTCCCGTTTGCACGCCCCAGCTATTCCGAAAATTGTCGCCACTTTATGGAGAAGATAGATGTTATCAGGAGCATTGGATAAAAACTTCTCTATGTCATCTGGACTTAAAATTTTTGATTTTTTTGGTCTAAAACCAACCATCTTTTTCTTGAGAAAAGCAATTACCTTGAAATATCTGCTTATGTCGATATTTTTCTTGAGCTTGAGCATGGTTTTCAGCATTGAATATTTTGACCAGAATGTGGATGGTTGACAGGATGCAGATAATTCGGAAAAATACACTAAATAAATAATATCCTCTTTATCAAAACTTGTAATGCCCTTCTATACGCTCCATTTGCAAAAGATCTCGTATTCTTTTTCATATCTTCTCTTTGATTTTTCTGGTAACAGGTCCGTTTTCACATTTTCTGCTATCAGAAGAATCTCATCGGGAACTCCCTCGCTGGTATTTTCATCGATTCCCTCGAGACAAATATTCATTTTTAATGAGGATTCACTTATTCACGAGCAAAATATTTTAGAAATGCACTGACAGTTTTCTGACAATAAACAAACAAAAATGAAAGTAAATAGCTGGTTAGTTACACATGGTAACTAAAGCATTTCGCAACCACCATAATATACCGGCTTATTATTAATTTGATATATTGAGGTGGAAAATTATTTCCACACGGTGCGGAAAATTATTTCCACACGGTGCGGGAAAATTAATTTTCCACACTAAAATGTGTGTGGAAAATTCCATTTTCCGCCCGCTCGTAGAAAAAGAACCTTTTATCTGTAGAGGTTTTTCATTTGTCCCCTAACCTTCTGATTTTGACAGGTAGAGCTAGTGATAGTTCAAACTTTCAAATGTGCGTTTATTTCGTTTAGACTTTAGTCTAAAGTCTAAACTATCACTAGTTCTACGAGTATTGCATGTGGGGTCCACTAGAATTTTTCAAAAATCTGTCTTTTGTACAGGGATATCCAAATAAAAGTGAACAAGCCTTGCAACTTTGTTATTTCTGGGAAAAACTGTTAAATACGAAAGTTTTCGGGATTTTTCTGGATCATTCATATAATATCTTATCAGCAAAACAATTGAGCATCGAATAAAAAATATATATATTTATTTTCTGATAATCAATGATATGAATGATCCATAAAAATCCCCAAAACTTTCATATTTAACAGTTTTCCCACTTTTATTTGGATACCCCGGTACATTTTTTTGAAAAACGTTTTGTCGTATAAGTATGCATTTCTTGATATGCTTTTTCAAAACATAATTTTTCGTAAATCATTATAGAATAATATAGTTATGGTCTACTAATTTATATTATATTATATATTTATAGGTATTAAATTTTAATGGTTTTAATATTTTGGAGGTTTTGTGACAAACCAGAGCAAACCTAAGCAAACCTAAACAAACTTAAGAAAGGCGAATTTTTGCAAGTTGCTCAGGATCTTTTTCTGTTTTTTTTTTTACTAACATTTTTCAAAGAATTGAGTTGAAAACTCAACTGTATTTTCAAAAAAATTATTTTCGAACATGTGTGTTTTCGTAAAAAGGTAGTTTTGAAAATTTGTATTTTTAGATATTATTGTACTTCCGAAAATTCATTTTTTCCAAAACAATAAATGAGAAGATGAAACATCGGAAACCAGACTTTTCTCCCCTTGTTTTATTTTTCTTATCCAATTCAAAAATAAATCAGTCACCATATAAATATCTTCAAGTTAACAGAGAAGATAAAAATCTGACACCAAACTAAAAGAACTCTTAAACGATGTACACGTGATGATAGCCTTTAAAGTGTTGAAATAGGTATCTAGCACCTTCTTAAAATAAACAAGAATTGGATTTTAAAAGGCGCTCGGCACCCAGACGACAATTTAACGGTAACTGCAGAATATAATGCAGCGGAATATTTTCTCTCACTTCTTTGGATCATTAGTGTTAGTGTTTGTCACTGCCAAACACATGTTTAAGGTAGGGTGTGTATAAAAGCTCAGGGGTGGTAAGTATGACTAATGGTGCTTTTTGATCGGGGTAGATACACTTTTATGTAAAAATATCGATTCTTTCGTTAAGAGTGCATTAAGAAACAGATTGTGTCTCTTACAGTGATGAAAGGTGCTGAAAATAATTTTTTACAGTCCTTTTCCCATAAATCTAGTTAATGCTTTATCCCCTCTGTAAGGTATGAATCATATTTGGTAAAGTTTTCTGAGATCGCGATACCCAAAAAAATGCCATTTATTTTACTACAAATTTGACTGGTTCTTAATAAAGACCGGGTTAAAATCTTTACTAATCGGAAAGTAATTGTTTACTATTGATCTCTAGCAGAAAACCCCAAATCAAGAGCTTAGTTATCTTATTGTTATGCTTGCTAATGTAAACCGTTGCGTTGGCGTTGATTGTCAAATCAAATCGCTATAAAATTTTTAAATCTTTTTGTTTAATTTTCAGCTCGAAGTAGAAACTTCTAAATAATTTATTTCTACAAACATTTTTGCACATCTTCAATATGTTATTTCTGTTTAGGTAGTAAAAACATTCATAAAATCACTTTAAGACCACCTAGGACAAAATTTTCGCTTAAAAAAAGCAAAACCTTCAATACAAGACGACACTATGTCAATCGTGACAAACATTAAAGTTGTCTTTTGATGTCATCTTGCATTCTGTAAGATCCTTGTCGGTAATAAAGGACGCTAACACGGCGCAATTAGTTGTGGAATGTAAATACATGGCCGACAGCTTAGGTGTTCAAAATTAACCCTGGATAGGACAGTGTCGTGTCTAGATGTAGAAATTTAATTTTGATGATTAAAATCTTTCTTTATTTACACTATTTACAGTATCTACAACTCATTTCACTGTATTATTATTAATTAAAACATTACGCCGCGATTCACTGTAAAGGTTTAGGACTTAGTTCTAGTTTAAAATATCTTTTAATTGGCAAATTAATAATGAATTAATAGATCATTCAAATTTTATCGGTTATTCGTGTTCCGTGCTAAAATTAGCACTTCGGTGTCCGTCCGTGTGTCCGTACGTCTGTCACAGGCGATTTTCTCTGAAACTATTCGACATAAAAATTTGAAATTTAGCACAGAGATAGAGTAGAAAAGGAGCAAATCCCCAACAGTACGGCGATGAGCGAGAGAAGAAAGTTTCCTTGTGAGGAATGCGTCATTGATGAGTTGAACGCCTCTTTTGGATAGAATCAAGGCTGTTAAGTTGATGTCGCTCCCCACTTTTTTGTATTACTAACCTCAGTGCAGAAATCGCATACCTAAAAATAAAATTAACTATTATCAGAATGGTGCAACGACTATTTGACATAAGCCTGAACATACAGGGGAGAAACAAAACTTCAAAAATCGCTTAAGAATAAACTAGCCTTAAATTTTTGTGAGATAGGAAACCATGAATTTATTTGTGAACATAATTGTTAATTCTTAACAACTTTTCCTTATAACATTGGCACTTTATTTTTAAGCGATTTTTTGACTGTTCAATTTGGTTTTTAGATATGCACAGACTTTTTATAATACCTAAATCTGTTATTAAAATAATTTCACATTTATTGAAAAAATGTGTCAGATTCACCGTTAGAGTTACTGACAATTATACTTTAATTTCGAAATTGAAATTGAAATTCTCCTTCACTGGCATCGCTTCGTTCTAAAAATACAACAACGTAGCAAAATATGTGTTGTCCACGGAGGAAATAAAATTAGATCCCCAAGAGGTAGACAAACTTTATTTTTCAATAGGAACAGAAATGCAGCAAAAGTATTTTGATTGGAAGAGAAATTTTTCACTTGGAAAAATACCCAATTAAAATACTCGTTCTCATTGCTAAAAGAAAAAGAGGTACGAAAAGTGTGGTGTTTTGTAAAGAGAGTACATGTGTTCCAATTAGAGTGTTTGTAAATTTAAAAATAGCATTAGCCGTATAAACTTATACAGGGTATTTTAAAATTTGAATCTAGAAATTTACCAAGTAGCAGGAAAGGAGGTATTGTTAAATTGCATTAAATGTGACTTTTGCTATGAATGGAAGCAAATATATTTTTTTATCTGTCTATATTTTGAGAGTACGAAAATCGAGACAACTAACTCTATTTTTCAAAATTCATGTCATTTTCTGTCGGAAAATATATCCGATAAGAAAGCCTTTTGGAAAATCTATCATCCCATATCCGTTCCTTTCTCAAGCTTTTGCGTCACTGACCATCTCATTTATTGGCCTCGTTTTGATTCGGACCATCGAAATGTAATAAAAACAGATCGCCCCATCAAAAAAGGGATTTCGGGCGATTGATCGACAACTAGAATGTAGAAAAATAATAGAATATTTCGTGTAAAAAATAAAAGGGAAATTGATGACAGGGGCGGCGTCAATAAATAAATCGTTTTTGCACCTTGTTATGTTATAAAGACGTTATATCAATGGTGTATAAATCAGAGCTAAATTAGAGGTTATATCAGGTTGTTTTTGCGATATTTTTCGGTACTAGCAATCTAGGTAGTTGTAGGTAAAATTAGCCTTTAATTTAGGGTTCATCGGAGAATTTCATTATTAAAGAAGGACCAAAATAGTAGGAATTTACTTAAACGCAACTCCTCTTAAACGCAAGAGTTCATTAGAAGTCGCACAATTTTGAAGTGGCTTTTATGCCCACTTTACCCTCATAAACCATAAAGTTAACTAAAACGTCTCTCTTATCTCTGAGAACGCAAATACAGTAGACAAGCCTGTACACACACACAACATGCATACATTTTAAGCGCCCAAGTTACTATCTCTATTACGGGCAAGAATTAGCATTAAGCATTAGCAATGTCGCTCTAACAATTGTGGAATTTACCATATTCGTCGACTTTAAGCCGAGAATGAATCCGTTAGGTTAAGGAATAACTTAGCTTTAGCAGCGTGGAGAAAAGTAACAATGTAAGGCTGTCGGGGGCATTGAGAAAAAGTAAATTTATGTTGGATTTTAGAAAAGAAAGGTAAATCTGGGTATTTATAGTATGTATAGGTATATAGTATGTTTATGCAGATCAGATGTTCTAGAAATACAAAAATATCCATAGGTATTACTATTACTTTATGCCTGTTTAAGTCAGTTTAAAAAATGATACTTTTATTTGATTTTCTCTGAACGTAAAAGATGTGTGCCTTTTCCCGTAATTTTGGTGACATTGTTCTTAATTTGTGAAAATTTTAATTATTATTAGCTTTCTTTATGGACAAATAATAAAACAGAAAAAGTCTTATATACAGTGTGGTCCAAAAAGTTTGCAACAAATGAAAATTGTTTTTATTAATGACTTTATTATTATCCCAGTTTTACGAAAAGTTGGGGCACACCTAAAAGCAAAATTCACCGTCTCAGAATCGTGAAAGTCAACTAGCAGGCGAGAAACAAAAAATCAAAAATCGCTGAAAAATAAATTACCCTATTGTTAAAAATGCGGGAAAATTTTTTGGGAAAAGTTCTCTAGAATTAAGAGTTATACTTAAATATGAAATCATATCTTAAATTTTGAGACCCCTCTCCCTGTATTATTCGATTTTTTTAAATCTTAGCTGCGGATGCTTTTAATTTCATCGTAATTGAAAAAATCGGGTATACTGTTAAAGAACACATTTAAATCTATGTATTGTTTTAGGTTTTGTTATTCAAAAATGGGGTTTCTTGTTGCAAAGGCATTTGTTAAAAACGAACGACAAATATCGTTTTTTTTTATTTATCTAGGTATTAAAGTTAAATAAAAAAGTATATTTGTATTTCTTAAACTTTAATAAAATCCTTTGCAACAAGAAAGTCCATTTTTAAATAACAAAAAAATTAATAAACCTAAAAAAAGTGTACAGATTTACTTTGTTCTTTAACAGTAGGCATATTCTATTTAATATCGAGGACATCAAAGGAATCCTTAAATAGGTTTTAAAAAAATTAAATAAAACGGGGTATACTCCAAAAAATATTTTAAAAAACTTTTACATATAGGCGGACATGATTCATATTTGGGCATAACTCTTAATTCTCAATCACTGTTCCTCATAACAGTTTGCCTTATTTTTATTTAATAACAAGGGTACTTTACCCTTGAGCGATTTTCAAATTTTTGTTAAATAAGATGATCGTAAAAAGCCTGATCAAACCTAAGCATCCTGATTAAACGAGAAAAGGTGAATCTCTGCAATTTTGCTTGGGTTTGTCGAGGTTTAACATTCTGCAAGCTAGTAGAGTTCAAAAGTCGTAATTCAAAAAACTGTATTTTTAAAAAATGTTTTGTTTTTAAAAGAATGTACTTAAACCACATAATGTAAACTTGATTTTTCGAAAAATTATTGCTTTTTGAAAATTCTTTGTAGACCCATGATATTTAACACCAAATACGTATCAGATTTTGTAGAAATTTTAGTTAAAACATATTTTCCACAGAGTCGACTGGTGAAAGCAAGTCCATATTTTTAACAATAATTTTTAATCAACAAAATTAGTTAAGTTTCCCCATTTACAAAGTTACCCCCCTGGTTTACCTTACTTTCCATAGTTTAATAATACGCAGCCAAACGCGTTTGCGAAAATGTGTCTGCAACTTGACTTTTTCGGGGTGTTAACTTAAAGTCAAGTGATAAATGACCAAAATGGTCGTAAAGAAAACCAGTAGACATCGTGGCACCGATACTTTAGAATTCCCTACCGAAAGATCATTATGTTTTCCATGTCAACAGTCCGAGGGGATATTTTTTCACTCGGGTCATTTATTTTCCGTAACGTTTTACTTTTTCTTCGCAGATTATGGGGCCCTCTTAAGTAGGTTTCGCATAACTCCATTAAATCAGCATTAACCTTAAGAGGTTTGTCCTGCAGTTAGTGACCTATAGCGCGATTAAAGTGTTATAAATGGTCAGTTATCTTAAACACCATGGGATAGGTAAGAGATATTAACGAAATATATGATTTTTTTAACATGGATGCTTATATGGGTAAAATAATTGAACGTTTTAGGGTGTCTGTTGGTTTTAATTAGAAATACCTATAAAATACACATTTACCTTATTTTTAAGTATTCTATACGCTTTCAAAAGTTAACGTTTAGATTCACTAAGAAAGTTTAAGATTTAGTACTGGTTTAAATTAAGATCTTCTAGTTGATCAGTTATGTTTTGACAAGTTTTTGCCCTGTCATTGTTAATAAGTCGTCATTAAAAACTTATGAATTGTTCTGATATTTCAGCGATCTGGTTGGTTTCCAAATGATTTTCACTTTGGAACGAGTTGCAAAAAACCTCAGAAACAATGAAACAAATTCATAGTATAAAACTTAGTTGTCTTATTCTTACACTTGTCAGTTTAAAATTTAGGTTGTCAAATAAAACCAGACTAGCGTCCGACAATCTGGCCGTAAGTGTTTGTCTTGTTTCTTACAATATTTGTATACGTAGGTTAATTTAGCTTTCAAAATTTAAATTCGGCATTCCTTCATTATGTGCCCAAAATTTTTCTAAATGTTTATGTCATCAGTTTGTATGGTTATCCTCCACGAAATCCCCATTTTTCCGAGGATCAAACAAAAGGTTAGAGTTATCATTTCAACAAACTTAGAAACGTACGTAGGAGTAGGTAGTTAAACAGTAGAACTTAATGTTTTTAAGCCTTTAAGAGGTTATATACAGTCAGGAGGCCTAAAAAAGGCGATTTTTCAAGAATTTTTCCTGAGAAGACTCTTAAATTTATTAATGTGAAAATTTGTACACATATTATGGTAACTTTTAACTGTATTTTAAGATTTTTGTATTTGTAAAAATAATAATTTTGAAAGCTGCTATAGCTGATCTCCAGGAGTTCCTCTCAAAAAAGGCATCTTGCGGTGACAACGATATCTCTGGACTGGATCATCGAAAATGAAAACACCAAACGTTTTCGTTAAAGTAATGTATAATCTTCTAATTAATCGAAGGAATAAGCAAAATAAATTTTTTTGACAAAATGGCGGCTTCTCAACAAAAAAAATCGATTTTTGACCAAAATTTTGGCCTTAAATTGTTTATATAAAAAAATATTTATCGGTGAGAAAAAACCTTCCGTTAATTAGTAAAAAATATACTTAAGAAGCTTGTGTTAAAATTTGAGACTGATCGGTTCAGCCGTTTCCGAGAAATCTGCGTCACCGACTTTAAAAACACAGTTTTGAGAAAAACGCGTTTAAAGTTTCAAAAGCACTTTACATAGCGTACAATCGCTCTGACACGTCTTTACAAATATGCGTGTAACTTCGAAAATAATCGCCGGATTGCCTTGAAATTCTTTGTGTGTACTGGAATATATGTACATTATGAAATTGAAATTAAAAAAAATCGATTTTTTGAAAATTCTAACTGTATATAACCCCTTAACTTACTTTCTTGTTAAGAATTTGAAAATTGCTATATTGCTAACATAATGATATAATGATACAGCACATAATATTTAATAAGACCAAAATCATTTTGTTTAACTGTATAACTATTAATTACGTTTTTTTTTACTGTCATAGTTTGAAACAGAGGCTTTGTAATACAATAATAAAATTTTAAATAATTACTGTATATCTGGTGTACATATATCATAAAAAAGTTCGTGCAAATTAGTACAAAAAACTAGATACGTTCTTATTTCAGGTGTACCTGTTTTTATAATGGATTATTAATTAGCGTGATCTAAGATTAATTTAGCTAAAGAAGTTTCTATCTGCAGGATGGCTCAAAGTATATACATGGTGAAACAAACCTTACATTAAGTAAAAGGTATATTTATGATGGCCTTGATAAATATTATCATATGTTTAATTGTCGATTCTTTGATTAAATATCATACAGACATAATATTGCTCGTTTTCCACCCTGTATACTCTCAATATTTTCCAAATAAGACCTTTACAACTGAAATCATCAATGATCCATTTCTCACAAGAGAACTCGCTTCAGCCTCGATTATTTTTTCTTTTGGCTGCTGTTCCCAACCAATACCCAGCGCCCAGCGCATCACTGTTCAGCTACAGAAATCCAGAACATCTCACGTTTATTCATGCTTAGTGTCTACAAATTATGGAAAAAATTGCCTCCAGAACTTTTCCTTTCCTTCCTAACCTCCAGTCCGTGAAGACCAGTGTGGATAAAAAGCTTTCGTGGGCTCTCCCAGATAGAAAAATGTTTTAGTTCGATTAAAGCTTTTATTATTTTAAGAAGAAATGAGAGGAGTAGAAACGGGACCTATCCAAATATGAGATCAAATGAAGAAGGACTTACAGAAGAAAATAAATCATCATTATATCCTTACAAGCTGACCAGTCGAAAAAGCAACGGTTCAATTCGTTAATTTTTTGAATTCCAATATCACGTGTGTAGATCAACTTTTTTTTTTATGGAAACTAACCTAGCAACAAATTTTATTTAAAAACATTTGTTTATTATGCTACCATAACCAGGCAAATCACCAAATGAAGTCAAATCTTATAGACCCATATCAGTACTACCAATTATTTCAAAATTAATTAATTATAACGACTTAAGATTACAATTGAGACCAGTGATCTAATTACACATCATTAATTTGGCTTTAAATGTAAGCACTCCACGATAGATCAAGTCCATCAAATAACAGACATAATAGAAAAGGCACTAGAAGAAAAACTAATCTGCTCAACGGTCTTCCTTGACTTCACTCCAGCTTTTGAGTTTGGCAACAAGTTGAACGGAATTTTACCAAAGCAATATGTAGACTTCCTAAAGGTGCGTTTCCTATGGGGCGGCTGACGCTCGCGGCTGCCGCTCAGCGTCTGCTGACGCCGGTATATCCATTGACGTTGACGCTTGCGTCTGACGCTCGAAAAGAAACGGATAAATTAAATTATCCCATGAGCAGTACTAGGCGTCAGACGCTGTGCGTCAGCCGCCCCATAGGAAACGCACCTTAAAACCTTCCACATTACAGATAGAGTGTTCAGAATTAAACAGAAGGATGAATACTCTAAACTAAACTGATAGAAGTTAAAGCAGGTGTGCCTCAAGGAACCCTCTTGGGTCCCGTCCTTTATTTACTGAATACTTGTGATCTCCCACAAACAGAAAATGTAACTGTGGCCACATTCGCAGATGACACGGCTTTATTAGAAGTAGGAACAGACCTAGATGCAGCAACCAGCCAACTCCAACTAGCTAGCCACCAGATTTACAATTGGACTACAGATCGGAAGATTAAGCTTAACAAGAAAAAATATACTAATAGACCAGCTTTAATAGCGTATGCCTCCACTCGGATATTCAGGTATACAACGCGAACGCGAATATTCACGGCCCACGACTCGACGACACATGCAGTAGGCAACCAAAGCGCTGTGGTGGCCAGCGCATTCGCCATCTATTAGGAATTTATTGTGAAAGTTTAATTGGGGCTAGGTTATCCTCTGGGCGGAGGGGGAGATCGAAAAGATGCTGATGCACCCCTTTAGGGAAATGGTTATCGGCTGGCATAGTTTCAACTTTATGGGCTTTTCGGGTTCTGAGATATTTTTGGCTGGAAATCGGAGTCCGGACATCGGATGGTTATTGTTGTAACTTGTCCCCTAATCTTGATTACTTAATTTAAGGGTAAAAGGAGTATAAAAGTTTTAATATAAAACCATTTGACGATGTTTGACTTTAATATCGACAACTTATACGTTCTTTTATATTCTAATCATATTTGATGCATTCTGTATAAATATAACATAATAACAAGACTACAAACAAGAAATGAAAAATTTAAATTACCAATTTAGGATGAATTTGTAACGCTACTTTTTTTTGGAAGACGATCTATTCAACAATAACACGTCGTTCTGGTTTTACAGAAGTAAATAAAAAACTTGAACAACAACTTATCATTTTAGCTTTCTAGGTATTTCGACATTTATAAATTGGCCAAGTTTTATTATTTCTTACTTTGATAAATTACATTTTTGGTGGAAGGAAGCGTTCGTAGCTCAGATGTTTTTATTTCCCTATTCAGGAGTCGGCATTGTGTTTCGTGGACTTGACAAAAGGGGGTGAGCGTGCGACAGGGAAGTAATAAATATTTGCTTAATTTCCTCAACTTAGAAAAAAGGATGTGTCGTAAAGTAAGAGTCAAGCAAGAAAGAGCCACGCGCGTCATAGGCATGAAGACATCACATCTGCTCGGTCTCGTTTTAGAATTAAGCCAGGAATATTCTAAAATGGACCAAACAAATTACACAAGTAGTACTGAATGGAGAAAATATCTTAAGATGCTTGAATTATTCCCCAACTTAATAAAGTTTCAATCAGAACCCAGACGTTCCACTTCGAAGACCAAATGAGTCACAAAAGCAAGCGATGCACCTATATCGAAATCGTCCCCTTTTCACACTTTATTCGAAATTCCGCACATGTTTCATTAATTTTTACCCCCGGACTGCGACGCAACATTAAATTGCTTTTCAACCCCCAATGTATGTATGAGGGATTAAGTATTTATTACCAACCCTTGTTTGTCGTAAATTTTGGCATATTTGGCCACCCCAAAATCCCGAAAAAGTTCGCTTCAGACAGCCACAATATTAGGAAATATAAACGTCTATATATATTAATATTTTTAATAATTGACGACCCATAATGCTTTGTAATCCTAGTTACACTGTATTGGGCGGAAATAAATAAATAGAAAAACCTATATTTCAAGAAATTAAATTAATAGAAGTAAAATAAGAGAACAAACAAAAATTTAACTTTTTATCTCTTATTTTCAAAGAATTTAATGGACTCCCATTATAACGAAAATAAAATTTTCCCTTTTTACTTTTTGATATTATTATGTTTTAAGTAAATAAAAAACAATAAAATTGTTAAATTTTTGTAGTGCTTTCTTTTCTGTTCTAGATGCACTGTTTCTCTGTTTATCTCTGTTCATACTTACAGGACCCGTACCAAATTTAGGGGTTTTAATAGTGAGCCCACTGGGAATGTTTTGGTAAAGAAAAAAAACACCGATTGGCGAAAAAAAGTTAAATTTTTGGTGCGCCCCTCCCAAGAAAAAAATTAAAACGTCTAGGTATTTGCTTTCTTTTTTTTTCTAAACAAATTTTACATCATTTTGTCGACAGGTTTTAAATTTTGAGAGAAAAAAATGTGTTAGGAGAAAGTTATAGTCATTTGAATTTTTTGTAAAATTATATTTTAGGCTTAAAAAACTTCAAATGGCTACAACTTTCTACTAACACATTTTTTTCTCTCAAAATTTAAAAACTGTCAATCATTCCCAGTGGGCTCACTATTAAAACCCCTAAATTTGGTACGGGTCCTGTAAGTATGAACAGAGATAAACAACTTTGAAATTTCACCAACCGCCACTGCTGAAGACATATGTAAATATATCGATGGTATTTTTCCAAAAGGGCGAACGCGCCAAATTTGCGATTTCGACTTTTATGTACCAGATGATATATACGAATTCTGCCGTCATTTTGGCAAAAGGCCGAACATATTAGGATCAAAATAAGGAATTAGTAGCAAAAAACGAAATTTACTCTGGGCGAACGTGCTGTAAACGTTTCTCCAAAAGGACGAATATTCAGTACTCCTAGATGGCAAAAGGGCGAACGTGTATTGTTTTTGTATTAGAATTATAACCTCACTTTATTTTAAGCAACGTTATTTTAGCGAACTTAGTGGTTACTGCCAAATAAGCTTAAATTAGGCCGAATAGAACTAAACGAATATTAAATTTAGCACGTAATAATGATAAACAAAGAATCAGAGTGTTAAGTAAAATTGCCAGTCAGTAGGTATACCAACAACAGTAGTAAAGAATTTAGAGGTTATCGATGGCTCAAGCTCCGGCGTGATTCTGACAACTACAAGCGAACAAAGTGTGTGTTTACCGGATTCAGAAAAAAATAGTCCAATTTAAGTTACACAAAATGAAGTGGTTAGCACATTTTGTTTATGTATTTTTTATGTATTATAATCCCTACATAAAAATATTTTAAAATAATGCAGATACTACAGGGTGTCCGCTTAAGCCCGGCGACCAACCATCTGAAACTATTTTCGGTATATGGTCGTTTGCCGAACTTGACCTGACAACTAACCTGTAATATTTTGAATCATTTTAATCCCAATTAAGGGCGAATAGTCTTTTCTTTATAAAGCATATCTGGAGAAAGGGCGAATATCCAAAAAAATAGGTTTTTTAGTTAACTGTTTGTAGTTTTAAGTAATTTTTAGTGATTTTCATTACAGTTAATGAATATTTGAGGTCCTAAATGCATTACTTACTAGTTTGCTCTTATAAGAACGTACCAAACAGTTTTTCTTCATTTTCTCAAAACATCAAAATGGCGCGTTCGCCCTTTTGGAAAAATACCATCGATATGCGTGGTTGACATGCCATTCATGAGTTTTACAAATTAATTGTCAATGCGTTGCGAAGATAATGTTTCCATGACTAAATACCACAAATCATACATAAATTTCAACTGCATTTATTATTTGAAAAACCATGAAATTGTGAATTGTCGTAATACTGCATTAAAATTATATGTTATGTCATGTGCGGCATCCTTTTCATTCATTCTCTACCTTTCTCATTTTGTCTATTGTTTGAACGCAACCTCACAAATTTACAATTATTAAACCTTTATACGCCAGTGAATTTTAATGGCCGTTATTCACTTTAATAATAATTTTATTGTGTATGATCTGGTGCAAATGTTATTGCCGACAACCCGACTCGGTGCATCGTTTTTTGGACTCGTATCGCAAAACAATTGCCTTTAACGTTATACATACTAATTTTTCTATACGTAAACCACTACAAAATTTAGTTATGTTGATTTGTCGTGTTGGTACCATTAATAAAATGTTGACCAGTGGGTAGATGAAGTTCACATGGGTACTTATTCCTTGTTGGGCTTTCTAATATCCACAAAAGATATGCGAAAATAAAATAACACAAATTTCTAGGGCTTAAAGCTATCGGGTAACAAGCTATCAAATAAAACTAGAAAAGGGAAATTACTTTCTTACCCTACTTACTAGCTTACCCCAAAAGTGAGTCATTTTGTTTCTTTGCGTAAGAAACAAAATAATCAAAATCAAATTCTAAACAAAATTTCAATGTTAGTTTTGATACTGAAATACGTTAAATTTAATGTAAACCGGCTTTTCAAATTGCTATAACTTTTTAAGAGCGTTTTTCGGATAACGATAGCTCGTCTTTCCCAAATTAAGCATTAAGAAGTGATTTTTCAATGGAAACGACATTTTCATGCTGTATACAGGGTGATTAATAAGGTAATGTAAAACTACTAAAAGTTTAGGTGTGTGCCATATTGTGAATACGTTTTTTTGGATGGTTCCGACTTAGCACGTTAGTAAGCTTAGTATTAGGTAAATAGAGTAGGTTAGTAGTATTAGGTAAAACTTCACACGAAAGGGGTTTCAATACCGAAAAGCCCGACAAAGACCCGACAAACCCTTTTCGAGCTACAGCGTTTTAATGACGGTACCAAAATGTGTGTGCTCTTGTTGTTTCCTCCTGTATTTTCCGCCAAAGACTATTAATCGAAATTCCGACGAACACTTCTGGAGATATTAATATCAGCTTACTAACGGGCTATGTCGGAACCATCACAAAAAATTTATTGGCAATATGGCACACACCTAAACTTTTAGTTGTTTTACATTATCTTATTAATCGCGGAGAAAAATGAGAGCTGGCCATTTGGTTTCAACCAGAGCCACTAACCCAAAAACAACAACTTATTAATCGCCCTATATAGCATGAAAATGTCGCTTCCATTGGAAAATCACTTCCTGAAAACCGTTATAGCAGTAAAAATCGCTTTGGCCGATTTTTTTGTTGACTAGTTTACTTAGAAAGTTTTTCTGTTTACCTTAAACTTCTTTTTAAACAAATTAACATCCAAAATTGTAATTACGGTCCACGGTTCTCAATAATCCAAAATTATTTGTTCAATCGCGTGAAAATTTGTCTTTCGTCACCTCGTCGGTTTGCTGACGCTCAATGAAATTCATGATTTCCTTATGCATTGACCAATTTTTGTCAGGTAAGTAAAAGCAGTTATGGTCCTAACCTTATAGAGGACAATTTTTGTGATGTATTTTTTTATACCTAAGGCAAAAAATGTCAGTTTCGTGTCAAATACTGACGATTTATAGAATAAGTCAATAAATAAACTATATTTGACTGGTTCATACAACAAAAGAGATTATTTGTAGGTTAAAGGCGTTACCTTTTATTATTGTCACATTTTTTATGGAGGGCCAAAAAGTGTAAAAATAACTTTGTGACATAACTAATTTTTAACAATAAAATATTATGTATATTAACTTGTCCCGCTTAAAAAAGAAGACGAGAAGCTGTGAAAAATATTTGTCTGTAAGAAAGAGACTTAAGGGACACTTTAAAATACCGTTAACGTTATTACCTCGCGATAAATATCCATCACCGGCGAGACCTGCAGTTCGCGTAAGCCATCATTATTATTAATTTGAATGGTTTTAAATGTCAAAAGCCCGTTGCATTTGTTAATATTTGCATCGAGCAAAAAACAGGGACAAATATGCGGCACCAACTATTACAAGGCTAAATAGTTTTTAAAATGCTGTTGTAGTTTTTGCAGTGTTGTTTGGCATCAATAATTTGCATTTATAGAGTTTAAATTGTTTCCAGTATATTGTTTTACACTACCTACTCAGTAACTGCCTAGCGATAGTGGTTACCTATGGTAACTGTTACCATGGCAGCAGTTATCATAGATACGGTAGAGTTATACGAGTATTACCTTAGCAACAAGCAACGGGTTTGCTCGGGTATCCCGAGGTTAGAAGAAAGACACAAAGAAGTAAAAGTACGCAAAAAGCAAAAGAAAAAATTCAAGCAGTTTTGAAATTACAGGCTAAGAAATGAATTAGGTGTAGATTGAGCCAAAATTATCAGGATTGAGAAATTCTAGCGCGATCAATTATTATTATAAACAATTTAATTGTTTATTTCCTTATAACTGCTGAACCATTAGTAGAAAAAGTTTTTCTAAAAAGTTTTTCTAAAATTCTTCTAAAGTTTTTCTTAAATATTTCTCACGATGTAAGGAACAACTTTTGTCCTCGCACGTTTTTCAGAATTTTTAATTTGGTTCAGTCGAAACGCTCCCCACTCAGCTCCGCGCATACGCGATGTGATACGGCGTTAGTGCCGTCGCGTCGGCGGCCGAGGTTTGCTCAGGTTAAGTGGGGGGCTAATGTCACGGAACACTAATTGTGCAAGTATAGCTTGCATTTGACCGATTTTTTTTTAATATACAGTTGATCACTTCAAATATGATACCTTTTCTTACAGAAATAAACTTTACTAAAATAAAAACCCGGCGAACGTAATAAGTAAAAAATAGATAAATTTTAAAAATTACTTCTTCTACTGACACAAAAAGCGGGCCAAATTAATAATTTTCCGTAAATTTTTCACATATTCACTTGGAAACAAGTCTCGCAACAAATTTTCTCTCGGCAGGACTCCGGAGCCCGGAATCCGGATTAAGGCGCTCCGGAATCCGGCAACAAAGGCCGACAAAAGAAGAAAAGAGACCTGAAGGGCGATCCGATCGAACTAAAGTAGATTTACGCGAATGATCATCGGTTGGGAAAATCTATAGCATTTCCTTATATGCTGTGTAAGAGTGGAGTAGAGTATACGGTTCGGTTTTATTTGGTTGGTAGGAATTTGGTTAGAGTTTAGATAGCTTTCTATTTGATTCTTAGGCTCCATAGCAAATATATAGTGATCAAATAATAGTTCTGTGATATATGTGATTGTATACATTGTATACATTATGCATGTACGCGGATGGGGTTTAAAAGAGGATAAAATGTCACTCCTAATAAAAGTTTTTGCTTGTAAAATAAATAAGACTTACGTAGCAAAAAATTTTATGTTTTATACAGGGATCATAGAGAATACGAAAACCTTGGACCAAATGTGCGGTGAAGCCATTCTATTACCTAGCGAGCGCAATGTGCTGGACAACCATCTTGTTGAGCATACCTATTTTAGCGAAAATTTAATGGCAAATTGTCGAGTTCATCGCTAAAAAATGTATCCAGCATTTGTAAGTAAGATATTCTATTGCAGGTGTTATTAAAAAAATATGGGCCTATAATGCCATGGACAGATATCGCGCACCACACGTTCACTTTTGTAATTATTATTACTATAAATTCTGGGATTTCTCGAGACCACTACCTGATATGCTGGAATGCTACAGTTCCATTAGTAGAAAAGGTACATTCCACTTAAAATTTGGTCTCCCATCCATAAACAAGAATCTAGTCTTTTCCCTTCATCTCCCTCTTCCAATGTTTAATTAAAATGGGGTTTGAACGGAAACAATTTATTGTCTTTTAAGATCATCCGAATGTGAGTTTTTTCACAACACAACTTCTAAAAGATGTTTAGCATGATTTCTAAGGAGTTTCTCTAACAGGAATTTATTTAACAGACTGAAGAACTAAAGCTGTGGCAGCATCGTTTTGGTCATATTTCTTCTTCTTCTTCTCAAAATTCAAAACCGAACCAGGTCTTTGGAACTTTTTTATTGTGTTGTAGATTGTCATTTCAGTTATTGGGATTCTTCCATGATGTAGCGGTATGATACTTGGCCATCCCCATAACATTGGACTATAAAAATCCTTTGTTCAGTGGTTAGCATTTCCATGAGAAGTATTTTAAATTAAATAATTGCTTCATTTAATAAAGACATTGACAAACGTGTCCATAGGTGTCATTATTGTTTAGTATGTAGAAACTAGTACTCTGGTAAAAGATGTGTGAGAGAATACTTTGGACATTCAAAAAATAATGTGATAAAACTTGTTACTCTTAATATTTAAATTTTTTACTGAAATGTATTTCGTCTTAGGGTTTAATTTAAAACATATTTCATATTTGTTCTTTTGGTATAAAATGATAAACAAGCAAACTCTTAAGCAAAATAACGTATTCGTATTTTTTGCTCCCTGTATTTTACAAACAAAAACTTTTATTAGGAGCGGCATTTTTACGTATCTTGCAAAATTTGGTCCAGTTGTCCACTTCTAAATCCCATCCGCGTACGTACTGTATATAAGAATGATTTTTATTTAAAAACCAAAAATAAGTTATAACATTATCAAAAATAAAGAATAAAACATCAGCAGAGCAACCGCGGGGCAACGTCGAATTTACCTTGGCTTCTGTTTTAAACAGAAATCTCAGAAAACCTGAGAAATATCAGGAAACGCGGCCTGTATATTTTAATTTAAACCAGGGTAGCTAATAACATTTTTTTATTTACTAAAAATACAAAAGGTAACCCTTCTCGCGCCAGTGCGAAAAAACAAGTCCAAATAAGTGGTAAACTATCTTGACCACACTAGACATGGCACGACCTTCATACGGCGCGCTGATCCAATCGAAACGACAAAAGCAACACACGCTCGAATGGCAAATGCAACGCACCGCCGTCATTGGATTTTAATATATTTCACCATGCTTATTTATAATAAATAGTATTAATAATTATTTTAATAATAATAATAATAATAATATAGAGCAAAAGATTTCTTTCAAAACTAAATTCTAAAAATCTTTCAGTATGCATAACTTCTCGTAATAGCACCCACTTAAGTATTTAATCCATTACGGTCTGTCAAAATTCGTAAAATGACATCAAAATTTTTATTCGTTTTTAAATAACGAGACTTGACGATCATAGTAAAACGGCTTAAGTGCTGTCTTTTTAAAAATCCAGCTAATTGACTCTCTTTAGAGGGGCAACAAAGAGCTCGTTATAAAATTTAATTATATTAAGAGTTGATTCTTATGAAAAGTTGAAAAAAAATTAATTACTCAGTAAAGTTTAGAACTTCTTGGAAATTTGTTCATTGATTTTCTGCCATTAATGAAAATTAAAAGGAACGATTTTGTAGTGTTGGTGGGTGTAGAAAATGGATATGTTGGTACCTAAACTATTAATTAAATGTTAGGAAAACAAAAAAATTATTAGAATATGTTATTAAACAAAATAAATAAGTATAAAAATAATACAAAGTAAATGAATAAAATAAAAAGATCATTAAAAATGTGCCACATAACCAAGGAATACGAATATCCTATGGATATACATGCGATGTGGGATGTATGTAAAATATGTACGTTTAATAAATATCCCATGTATATCAATCAAACACAAAAATTCATGGATATTGTGTAAGGTACGTATAATAAAAGAGGTGATTACTTTGGCCATTTTTTGGAGTACCTATGAAATTACTTTTTTTCATTACATTGCATGTTACATTAACTTGTCTGAAGAAAATATATGGACCAAGGTTGGCACTTACCATATTCATGTCTGATTTCTGTTTCACTTTCGTTGTCTGTGTCTAGCCTGATTAAAAGTGTGTTCAATTTAGATTTAATGAGGGAAATATTTGATGTTTTGAAACAGTCATTTTGTTAAGAGTTTAGAATGAAGGGATTTTTAAGAGAATGTCAGAATAAATGGATCTTGGTTCTTGTTCTCAATGACTCTTGTATTTCCGTACTGAGTGGTGATTTAATTCTGGATAATTTCTTCAACATGAACTTTAATGCCGCATCTGCTTTACATAAATCTATATCGCGATGGCATAGGACTTCAACTGTAATTTTTATTGGTTGAAGAACTTTTACAACGCCTTTTAAAACCTCACTTTCTGAATCCAAAATTGTTGTTATGTTTAGATCAATAAGATCTTTTTTTATCTAATAGTGTAAAACGCTCGAGCATGTCAAGTAAGTTGTTCCATCTCGTTTTGCAATATAATATAACTTTTAGCTCTTTCCCAAGATCATTATTGATTCATTTTACTTGGTGATTTTCTAAATGTTCGAACTATTTGTCTAACTCTAGACACCAATACACAGAGGTCATGATTATGGGTAATGATTACTTCCAAAAAGTCACTTTTTTCCAAAACTTCCACCTTATCCATACCTTCAGTGTCTTCTATATCGCTGTCGGTATCGCTAAAGAACATTTCGAGAATAATCCCGAAAATAATCGATTTCGGGATTTTCGAGCCCGGTTTATACTACGAGATTTCGGGATTGGCACACCTAGACATACTCACATACATTTTACAACTTTAATGCTATATGTTCACTATCGGTGGGATCACAAGATGCGACGCGAGCACGAGAGTGTAGTCGGTGTACTTGCATCGCCTTGCATCGTCTCGCTTCGTCGGCGTCGGCACTCCAATCAAGTTTCGTCGCGATTCAAAGGACCGAAGCGCGAGGCGAGGCGTACCAACTACACTCTAGCGCGTACTATGTGTGAAATTAGAGCTGAAGCCGGGAGTTTGTGCTTGAAATGACTGAATTACGATTAATTTCTTTTGTACGGTATGTACGAAGAAAATAAAATTAATACTATACTGCAAGCACACAACAGTGTTTACCTTAACCACGTCCATCTTACACAATCGACTAAGCAAACCAAGAGTGTAGAAGTACTGCACTTGTGCTGCTTCGCCTCGTAAAAACCTCGCGACTAGGCGCTCTCGCGGGAGGGTAAGGGTAGCATAAAAAGTTATTCAACCCAATTTGTTTTAATAATTTTTTTGCATGTGGGTTGGTACATGTTGAGGTTAATTTATCAAAAAAGTTTACCCTAATAATAAATTTTTTATTTTACAAAGTCAAATCCTCTTAAAATTACTTTTTTGTAGTAAGAGTACTTTATTTCATTTTCCAACGAAAAACCCTCGCGAAGTTTTTAAATTTTTATGGTAATGAGGAAATAAGCTTCAGTAATTTTTATGAGGAAAAATGGAAAAACTCTTCTCTCGGCACTTTAGGAAAACTTAAAATAACAGTCGAAAGTTCAATATTTTTTAATTTTACGCTAGGATTTTAATTATATAGCAATTCTATACGCCGCAGGTTAAAAATTCTCTTTTTCGCCACTCCTTTTCCGTCTTTTTTTTTCTTGTCGAATTCATAATGAATCACGGGAATAAGTTTTCTCCACTAATGTAAAAGTGTTTTAAGAATTCTGCATTTGCTGTGCCGTTACAAATGGACTTTGGTTCTGGTAGAGAGAAAATTTAAATTTAAATATAAAATATACATAATGCTTTAGCTTACCAAAGATTTTTAATTTATAACATTTTTTTTTATTTTTAGTTAAGGTAATTTTTCGTTAAATGCTATAAAACCATGTACATATTTAATAGAAGATTAATTTTGGTTTGGTGTGTAGCAGCAGCATTTATTCATATAGTATACAATATTAATATTGTTTCAGAACGTGCAATTCTATTATCCAGTGTGTAACAAAAATATGGAAATCTTGAAATATCTTGGAAACCGTTCATCCGATTTTTATGAACTTTTGTACACTTAGGTATGAAATTACACCCGATCCAATGGTGAGTTCCGCATTGTTGTCAAGTTTACTGCTTTCCTGAAGTCGACATTAACTTTTTTTTTAATGAAACGCTCTTATTTTATTCGAATTTAGCCTAAAATTCTGAATACTTCTTATTGGGAACATTTTATCCTAAAGTTAACAGTTTTTAAGAAAATGGTACTCAAAAATCGTTATTATATTGTATTTTACCTTAAAATACCTGTACACGAAAGTTTACGTGTCATGTCTGACATTGTTAGTTTCGTTTATTTACAAAAAATGGATCATTTAACAGAAACCCAAAGAATTGCAGTTTTAATAATGCTGGGTTATGGGGACAGAATGCGAACGCAACAAGAAGTTTGTAATATTTTTAATGACAAATATCCTGACAGAAATCCATTAACTAAATCTACTGTAAGTAAAGTTTTAAAAATTTGTTATCAAACTGGAAACGTAAAAAACGCTATACTATTTGGATATTTAGTACAAGAATAAACAATACAGGAGGAATAATCTAAAAGTTAATGAAGAAAACTAAATCAGATGTTTAAAATGTTGTCCATTTAATTCTTGGCAGTAAGCCAAATACTGCGGAAAAACATGCAAAATGTTTAGAAGAATGTCCGTTTCCCCAATTCTTCTACATTCTGTTTTTATCCTTAACATTAAATTATCGAGGTCATTTGGCTTACTTTTGAAAACAACATTTTTGAGAGGTGGCCCCACAAGAAATAGTGGAGGGGCGTCAAGTCCGGAGACCGAGCTGACCACTCGATTGTACCCCTACGTCCTATCCATCTTCTAAAAAAAGCACCATCGAGAAATTGCCGAACATTATGGGCATAGTACGGTGAGGCACCATCCTGTTGAAACCATATTTCATCATTTGGTGCTTGATTATTGCCGAAAAATTCATATTCAGATAGTCAATACAACAGGTAAAATCAATTAACAACCTTTACTTAGAATTATTTGGAAATAGTTGTGCAAGAGCCGGGACAATTTTATTTCTACAAGATCCAAATATCTTTCTCCATTTAATGTCTCTTGCATGAAGAAGGGGCCAATTATTCTCCGACCTATTGTACCAGCCCAAACATTTACTTCTTGATGGACCTGGGTATGATTTTCGCATATCCAGTGAGGATTTTCCCTGGCCCAATATCTACAATACATCATCTGTAATTGCGAATCTCTAGATCGCAAGCGCCACCAATTATTCGGGCAACCAAAGCTAGAACCTGAAGAAGTGATAACCCACCCCCCTGTAAACCTGTACAAGCTAGTGCAGGGAACTGGGATAACAGAGGGGGTGCGATAAAATTTACTGGGTAGGCACAATAGGCTTCAAATGGCCGCAGTGCTTCCGGTCTCGGACGGAGCCCAAGGGAAGAAAAGAAAAAAAAATGCATCTAATATTCCGTCCTTTCATATCTCAAAAACTAGCCATAGCTGGGTGTTGGGCCCTTGAGGACTTTTGATTAGAAAGGCATAAACTAAGTTATATTAAAATTTCAGCCCATTCAACTGGGAACCATTTTCCATAAGGTTTGTGCGGGGTCCTTTACATTTGTAAAATATACCCATTTAGTTCTAGCAATCCACAACCAATTTTTTCCACTGTAATTTTACTGAGCAGTTTTTCAGTGTACAATTTAGTAGTCACATGGTATATTTTCACACCTCTATAATAACGTGCTTAAAAGGGTAATGTCAATTTCCATTTTTTATTAGAATAATAAATACGTCCATTTATTCTGTGTGGGTTTAACGATTGTCCGCCGTTATGAATGAATGAAGACGTGTGTGCATGTACAATAATGGCCGTAATAACGCCGGTAATAAAATTTAAGTAAGCGGGACCACCTAAGTGTGAGGTTATACACGCGGGTGTTAATGAAGAGACCAGTCATTATATGTAAATGAATAGGCCGTGACACGCGACTTATTACTATTATTGTCATTGTATATACGATTATAACTCCTGATTAAATTGTTTTAGAATTTGTTAATTACGTTATTTTTCTAGTTGATTTTGTATACATAAAATGATTGTTAAATAAATATATACTTTGCTCAGTCTTATTTTTCCTAGTGGGTTCTTCATCAGAAACAGTTACCTTTTAGAAAACCTTAGGCACAAAAAATTGTGTAACGATATTGAATTTTTACTGGGCAAAAATTTTCTAACTTAAAAAGTCTTATATCTTTTCTCAGAAGGAAAAACCTAAAACAATCTAAAAATATTTCTATATTATATATATATATATATATATATATATATATATATATATATATATATATATATATATATATATTTTAATTTAGTGTAGTTTTTGGCCTGCCGCAAACTTTTTTCTATGTTTACAGCCTTATACAAGATTTTCAACTTTCGGCAAGTCAACAAAAATTTATGTAAAAACTTATCCGGGACATTTTTCGTCGACAAAAAAGAAGTCCTAAAAGGACTTCGCCATTATCCTGGCGATTTCCTTAAGAATCTGCATTTTATTGTCAAATTTATGGCCCACTAACGGTCGTTTTGAATGGGAACTAACTCCACGAAGTATTAATAATAAGAAGATTTGGCACAATACGTTAAAATCAAGAAGCGATAAGATATACCATTTGTTTTATCCTTTTAGTGTCATATTATTTGCACAGTTTGCCCAATTTCGTTTAAAGAAAAGAACTGTTAATCGGGTGTTACGCCACTCTACTGTTAAGGAAAAATTTATATTTGAATATCTTCAGTGAAGGTGGATAATTTCAATTCTATTAAATATTTACTTTGTATTCTCATTTCTGAAGAAAAGGTTAGCCTGATAAAATACCTGTTTTTGTGACCGGAAAAAATTTTATTTTTCCCCTCTTGACAGGTGCAAAAATGTAACATTTGTTACCATGGGAAAAATAATTATTGTTTTTCCTTGTGGAAAAAAAGAATATCAACGCCTAATTTTACATTTTATTAACATTAAAACAACAGTTAAACGTGCATTGCACAAATTTTATTTTCTTATTAAGACTTGATGAAATGTCTACTGAAGTGGAAATTTCTTAAACGTCAATGATATTTTCTACTCTTTCAATGTCAGCAACATTTTCTAAGCTCAACACAACTGTTTTTGATGTACTAGTTTGGAAATTGGGTTTACCTGATGAGCTGCAACATTTTCCCAATACTCTGGTACCCACTTCTCTCCTTTGTGATACCGATTCGTTTACTTAACATTCGGTGATCGTTGAAGACTTCCAACCGCCATGATTTTTTAATGTTGTCAGGTCTCCTCCAGATTCCACAAGGAAAGTTGCTGACGATGTTCGATATGAATGCCCTGTATACAATCTAAGAAGTTCAAGACAAAGAAATCTTGTCATTATTTCAGGTAACTTATAAATCTGGTTTTTTCCTACAATTTGATTAATACATTTTCCATTGCGGTATCCATACAAAGGCGATGATCTTTTGCTGTTGGTTGGGATGTACTTTTTGTAAAATTTTAAAAAGTATTCCTCCGTGGCAAGAAACCTCCTATTTGCATCATTTTTTATTTGGTTAATTTTAACCATTAATGGTGTTCATAAATCTTCTATGTCATCTATTCACATCTGGCATAATTCAGTAGCCCGACACGCTCCCGCAATTCAAAATATTGCGGCAACCTACAAACCAATACCAAATTTTGGTTAAATTATATAGGTACTTAATAACATTTTAATTAGATACCTTGAACATTAAATGAGATTCATCGGGAGCATTGTTTAGAAATTCATTAATTTGTGTTCCAGTAAAAATCTTCGTAGATTTGTATCCTTTTGAATTTTGCTTTAGATATGAAATCAATTCAAAAAAATATTTTGAAATATCTACATTGTTGTTCATTATATAGGTACTTAATAACATTTTAATTAGATACCTTGAACATGAAATGAGATTCATCGGGAGCATTGTTTAGAAATTCATTAATTTGTGTTCCAGTAAAAATCTTCGTAGATTTGTATCCTTTTGAATTTTGCTTTAGATATGAAATCAATTCAAAAAAATATTTTGAAATATCTACATTGTTGTTCATCTATAACGTGCTGACAGCACGGTCTCTGAAAAAGAACTGCACCTTTTATCTGCTTGCCATTTTATAAACTTTGAATACGTATTTTCATACACCTTTCTAGATTTGTTTGGCAATATTTTAAATGAAGCTTCCTTTGATGCTTCTTCTAACGCCTGTGGAGTGCAGGAAATCTCAAAATCGCTCTCGATTCTTGCGCTTTTTCAAAATCAGTAAAGATTAAAACTTCTTACTTTTATAATGTCAATTAGAAACAATAAAAACTGTTACCAAGACAACATGAATTGTCGCTGTCACATGCTACTAGATCTAAAATTCATATTTCACATCACTTAATTTTTCAATTTTATTAGGATTTTAATACTTTGCAGCCGTCATTATACCGTCACAGAACAAAATAGTGTAGTATACACGGGAAAAAAGTAAGATTTTAGCGCTCGGTGTGTTACGTCTCGCACCAAAATCTGATACTTTTAAAATATCTATTTTATAATTTAAAATTGATGGGTGGTCCAAAGTGTTTATCCTACCGACCCTAATTATCACTTGACAGTTTACTATTATTTATCACATCTTGATAACAGTTTGTTTTTCCCGATCTTTGGAAAACATTGGATATGTAAACTGACAAGTAACGAGTAGATATATCATGGTTCATCCGAACTACCACTTTATAATGTTCAACGACTACAAATGTATCTAAATAAATAAAAGCTGATTGCCCCCTGGTATTTCCTTAAATAGTTTATTGTACAGTGATAAAAAGTACCAGTGCTAAAAGCACTATTTATCTCTAAATATATAAGTGCTGTATCGTGTACCGGAAGAATATACCGTAAATGAATGTGTATTTTTTTTAGGGCGGGAGGAAGCTGATAAGGTTCATCACACGTATTTGTCTTTGTTTTAGGAAATAGCAGAAAACAGATTGTGTAATGTTTTATTTTGCATTGTTATATTTCTCACGATGCTCATTATGACGTGTCGTAGTAGTTTATTACTTATAATATTTTTTGTGTAAACCACTCGCTAACAGGAAAGCAGCCATAGATTTAGGAACAAGGAGATACCATTATTGACATTTTAGACGAATCAGAGATTTCAAAGTTATTCTTAATCTGCCTTGATGCACGTTTTACTTATTGCATATTTCATTTATGGGTGAGTACGTGAGTACGAGTATTTACCTTCTTAGTGAATCTGAATGTATATGTTTTACAAAATTTAAGACTTTTAAATTTAATTACCTATTTAAAGACCAAATGTTTTATAGCTGTACAAGTTAACAGAAAACCGGGGTATGCGTGTGTGCGGAGTAAAAGGAGGCGCAGTTTGTAAGTTGCTTTACTTTCCGCATGATGTGCGCACTGTACACCCCGGTTTTCTGTTAACTATAAAATGAAAATACTTATTTTTAACTTTTTAGTGAGTTTTTTAGTTTTTTAATCTATAATTTATTCGCATACATTTGATTAGAAACCTAAGTAAAAGTGTCAAATCGCTATTGTAAAAAAAAAGAATTGCTAAAACATTGTACAGCGTTCCAATACTGCAAAACGAATTTGTTGTTATTAAAATTTAAGAACAAGTTTAGTGCAATAAATTATTTGATTTTGTCTTCGGTAAACTTAAAAAACTTCTTTTAAGTGTTTTCTAGAAAGATTAAATCAAATCAGATTAATTATTCAAATGCCGGACAAAGAGTTCGTGATTTCCAATGACCATTAAATTATGTCAGACTGCAGTCAACTGTGTCAGTTGTCGAACAAGACGAAACAAATAAACACCGAACAACTAAAATACATTTACAGGCAGCAAGTGTCTATTTTATAGCATGCGCTTTTAACCATTGGCGTAGGAGGAGAGCGGAAGTTAATAAAAACTAATAAAATAGAGATTACAAATTATTAAACAAACCCGAAAGTTTTTTGGTTAAAAACATTGTAACTCTTTTTACGATCAATAAATTCGTGGCAATTTTGCTTATCCGCTTTCAAATCGGTTTTGATCGTCTTACGGTCTAGTGGTACAGTGGAGCTCTAGCGATAGAGGGTGTATCCAATAGTATCCATAAAAGAATCCAGTGCCATTTACGCTGAGATAACCTTAATGATACCGGTAAAGTGAGGATAGGGTATTAGCTTTATAGACTGTAGTATTTCGCTACAACGTTATGTAAATCAAATTATAAATTAGCATAATAATTTAAAATAATTAATTTTAAAGTGCTACATTGGTACTATCTACTTATCTGGCGCATTCGCCATAAATATCGAAAATTGGTACCATACTTCCGAATATATACATATACAACCGTATAATCAACGCGAAAAATCAATAAAACTGAGTGTGCGTATTTCTTCTTCGGAAACTGATTGCGGGTACTTCTTCTTCGGCAGGAATTTGGGTTGTTTTCTGTAATTTGCATATACAATGTAGTTTTTGAATTCTTTCCTTTTCCAACTTGGAATAAATCAATATTGAAGGTTCCCATTCCGAGTATCCTGAACAAGATCTTCTAAAAGGCTTTTAACTGTTGCTGTGCGATTGAAGACACTTTCTGCCAGCTCGTGTGTCGAGTGTGGCGTTTTATACACGAGAACGATCCATTTCCCATAATGGGTATTATATTTTAAGTTTTTCTTTGCAAAATGGTTGTGTCGTGAGTGTCGTAGTTTAAAAGTTACCTTATTCTTATTAACAACAGTTTCTTGTACCCTATGCTGATGCTGAAAGGTGAAGAGTGTGTATACGTCGTGTTCCTTCATCCCTCATTCAGGTATATTACTTATAATCAAACTTTTTCGTGATCATCTTTTGAAAATTTGTTTTTTATTGCAGTTTTTTTATTGTCTTTATCTACATACCTTCAAGTTCCTATATTTTTATCAAGAAATCCCAGTTTTAATTCAAAAACTCTCAAAGAAGGTAAGATACCTTGAACAACACAAAATGCCATTACTTATTGCTTTTTTATTATTATTCTAGAGCTTTTTCCTTGGGGTACACACTAATGTCCCATGTTCAAGTACGTTTTTTCTCCTACCTACTTGCGTTTCCTGCCTGAATAATACGTATTTTATGGTTAGTTCCTGAGAAGTCTATGGGACAAACTTTTATGGGTCTATTATTGCTGCCAAATAAATATGCTGATAGTAAAGGCCAGTATTATGTTTTATGTATTTGTATGAATTAACATCAACCAAATATGGTCTGCCATATTTTAAATGGTTATTTCTATATTTTTCATGCGTGTTATTGCCTTATTTAAAATGATGTTAATTTCATAGGCTTTTCCCTAGTGTAAAACTTTTGATATCAGATTGATTTGATATCAGTGATATATGTTTGTGCGTGTCAATTTGACTGATCACTCAGCCATTCGAATGCGTAACAATATATGATACTTAGGTTTCGGCCTTCGTGAGTGGTCAAGGGGGTGCAAGACTTTCGCCGATGAATGCCGATAATTTTTTTAAAAAAGTCTGGGCAAAGCAAACCCAAAAAAAGGCGAATCTACGCAGGTTTGTTGAGGATTGCTATGGACCTTCTTTGTATTTTCATTAATATTTTTTAACGTATTACAGTTTAAAATTAAGTTTTAAAAAAATTCTGTGATTTTAGAATTTTTTTCTGTTAACCATCTGCACGAACCGCCTGTGCCCTAAACAAGCAAATACAATATGTAGGAAAAGGAAGCGCTGCGAGCTACACTAAACATTCACTTAAACGTTAAACCATATAAGCTTTATATTGAGCCGCTTTCTGACAATGGCCACCATTCAGCAGAAGAACTTGAACGTCCGATATGAAAACGCATTCGATGTATTACGGTCTATTTAGTTTTCACATCGTAAGTTTTTCGGTCGTTCGTTATGACTACGGGGGGCAAAACAGTTCTAGCTACAGTTAAATTAGACGGTAGTCTAGGTAATAAATTACTTTTTAGTGCATAAAAGTTAATACTGATAACATAAAGAGATAAGGTGCGCTGCCTCCGGACCTGTCTTGACACCAATAAGAGCAGTGAAGAAGTTTTCATAGAATCGTACTTACACAGAGTGCAGTTATCAAATTATGATAAATATTTATGGCCAGATTCATTGCTAAGATGGGACAACTGAGTTTTGAACAATAATTTTTTTTTCGAAAATTTTCAAAGAAAATGACAATTTAAGTATGTATATATTGTCTATAATGATCGAACTCAATTTATTTTAGCAACAAGTTGTAATCTAGCGGTAGATAAATTTTAATGGGTCTCGATTCGAAAAATCTCGACTCCACCCCTGTATCGTTTAAGACAGTCGTCCTACGCCTATTCTACAACATGTAATATTCTGACATCATATTTTTTACAAGAAAAAGTTGTGAAGGCAATACAAAGTAAATATAAGCGAGATTTCAAAAAAGTGAGAAAAGGTCTTTCTTTATTTTAATTAAATTTCTGTTGTTTTAATACACCTTTCAGAAAAAAAATATACTTTATTTCCTGCCATATTTTTTGTGTCAACAAAAGGCAAACACTGATCAAGATCAATTTTCCTCGACTGTAACGTGTTGTTTGTTAAAAGCAATATTTAGGGCTCAAACCCCTATTACTTAAATAAACACTTTGATATATTGTGTTTTTGTGTCATAAAGAAATTGGGAACAGGTATCTGTTATCAGAAGAATTTATGATTATATTTCGATTTGACAGGTCTTATTTTTATGTAGGTACAGTGCGCACCTCAAGTTTGAATACACCATTGTAAATTATGTGTAAAAATCTGGAATCTATCTATCTATATATATATATATATATATATATATATATATATATATATATATATATATATATATATATATATATATATATATATATATATATATAATAACCAGCTCCCATTATGTTTTGAAATCGCGCTCCGCAAAAATTCGATACGCCTGTCAATTTTTTGCGGCGCGGTTCTCCAGTAAAAATAAAAAAAAATTCTTAAGACCTAAATCATTAGATCATTGATTTAAATTTTCCTTACTTTCTCAGGATATTACCATACCATATGCCGAAAAAAGGTCAAAAAACAAGTCCATGAATTTTTAAATATGCTACTTCCCATCAGTCATGCATATGCTTTACATACACCCATGCCTTTATTTTACCTTCCTAGAATTTTAAACATTTTCGCTGCAAGAACAAAAGTTACCCGGATTTTTAAATGTCATGTAGATGTCTAGATAAACGAGTTTTTACGAGTACTTTAAGCGAATTATTTAAATTCGTGTCTACTTGACTTACGACATGAATTTTTAAAAAGAATTGGTTTTATTGTTTGAAAATGTTTTTGACATAATTCGTGAAAATAATTTAGATTTTTTAGTTTTTTGCGTATTTCGCTACAACGAAAGAAGATTGGTCAGTCTCGCATTTAAGCCAAAGCCTGGGGTTTAGGCTATACTTTCAAAATTCAGCTTAAATCCGCAACAATAAACCTACAGAGTCTACTTAATAATTTTTGTTTTTTTGTGTTTTTTAATTTTAAAAAATGAAATATAGAAAAACGAATCACATTCATCATCACATTCCTTTTAAGCTATGCCATTTATTTTATTGGTAATTTAGGTACTAAACCCTAAATACGCTCACTAGTGATATTTTCTAACCACTATGTTCCTTGATTTAACTGTGCAAAATTTTTAAGTTCAATATGTACTAAAGCAGCAACCTTCAACATGTATACATTATTTATTTTATATTTTAAGTTTGACAATATTCGCAAAAATATCCAAATTGATTAAATATTCAAAACAGTCTCCGCGTATTTTTCTTTCTCCTGTTTTTTTACAGTTTTCTTTATCCCTTTGTTTTTCATGTACTTATATTCTTTTCGAGAAAACAATCGTAGATTAAATTTTAAAACCGAGAGATCCTGACCTTTGTGTACCTTTTAAGAGAATAAAATAAAAATATTTCTGTGGAAAATATCAAGATATCCCACTCCATTTGCATAAAGAAATAAAAGCTCCTATAGCGCAATGTCATATTATGTTTGTATTATAAAACGAGAGTAAACAAGACCTTTTAAGAAATCGTATATAACCATAAGTAGGTCTTATATAAAAATGAAAAAATCTAAAGAAAATTAACACATAATATATTATTTTTAAAATGGAGCACAACAGTCCCACTTGGACGCCGGGTAAAAGATTATTTTGTAGGTACTCTGAACAGTATTTTATATAGGAAATTTAAATGAACTGTCTGTTATCTACTATACTTTTTTTATTTCCCGCCAAAGAATCACCTGTAAAGCTTATCGGTAAAGTAATGTTTCCCAACACCGCGTAAAATTTACTGAGAATTTCCTAATCGAAATGGCGGCTGGGCGCACCATTTTAAAAAAAGATCTAAAATTTATAAAACGAAACGAAATGGGTCAAGTTTATTCTAAGGTATATTCGTTTGTAATGTTTCTCTGTTTCTTTCTATTATATTTTAATAAAATATTGTCTTTTATTTTTAGGTACGTACACTTCAAAGAAACTACCTAAAAAGAAACATACTGAACTTGGGTAAGATATAAAGCTCTCAATTTTTCCCTAAAAAATGCCTAAGCCTAAGTAAATGTATGTGTAATTTTGAGCATGCATTTTGTTAAAATGAACAATAAAGTGTATGTAATAAATTCATAGAAAATAACCACCAGATCTTATAATTCTAAACGATTTTGTTTTAGGAGTCAGGTTCTTTATAACAAAATTCGCAAGTTTCTAGACATAAAAAAATCATCCCATAATATAAACAGTTATCCACAAATATTACTTAGAAACAAAATACTGGAATTCAAGATTTTAACCCGCTTTACAGTTTACCAGCGAAATAATGGCAAGATGGCCGCTTCTCTATAAGTCGATTGCCAATTTATTTATATAAAGATAGATAGAACTAAAATAAGGAATTTAAAGGGCTTTATTTAAAATATTATGTTCTCTTATTAGGAGAGAATGTGGTCAAAGACATGGATTTCTCCCTTTAAAGAAATGTTTTTTTAAAATTCTATCAAAGACTTATTTACTTATTTTAAAATAATTTTTACGTATCCAAATTCAACCCAATAGGGATATTTTAAACCAACTCCAGGGAACCAATCCTTAAAAATCAAAAATCGCTTTTTCTAACATATTTTCGCGAAGTAATTTTCCATTTCATATTGTATAATTTTCACTTCTGAAAAGAGAAAATGGAAAGAATGGACGGAATATATCAAAATCTTGACAGCGCAGAAAAATGGCAAATAAACAGAAATATAAACGTGGCCTTTTAAGCATACGGGCCTTTTTATTAAAGTTTTTCGGTCTTCTATTGACATACTAAACTTAAGAATACAGGACAATATAAATCGGGAAATGGAACATATTAAAATTTTTTAATTATTATGATTTTCAAAGCAATTTACTCACTGTTTTTGTAGTTCTTTTATTATATTATAAGCCTTTTTTAATATTGTCCGCATAAGCTTTAAATTAAAAAAAAATCGTTTCTTCCTTTTATGAGTCATGTTTCCGCGCTACATATTATTGCAGATGTAGCCACTGTTTTATAAAGTTTCTCTCTTCATCATACTGATTCTATATTGACATAGCACACAGGAGCACACAGCTTTCCAATTTCCTTTTAGCTAGTTTCCTTTCTTCTCTAAATCTTTGTTAACACCAGGGGTTGCTTAAATGGTATATTATCAGGTCCTGTTCCTTTCCACTTTTCATTTTCTTTAGTCATCTCTTCTTCTTCTTCTAAACTTACCGTTAATGTCAATCCACGAAAACCCGCTTAAAATTTTCTTTATTCAGTAGTTTCGCAAAATGATCTTCCCATCTTAATCTTTCCTTCATTAGTTAAAAATTGTCCTTGATTATCCTTAATCTGCCTAATATAAATAGATCTTTGGTCGCCTTATCCCGAAAATTGCTAATCCGTTTAGATTCCTCACTTGATATTTCAAACTTCTCATGCATTCTCGACTTGCGCTTTTATTCTGTAAACTACCTTTTTTGCTTCTTTCTGAGCCATCAGTTTAACAATATCCTTTTTCTTCTCCTTCCCACCTTCTCTAAGCCTATTTCTTTCTTTTGATTACTTCTTGCACTCTTATTTCCACCGCCACGCTTCTAGCTGGTCTACAGTGCTACATACAAGTTTTACAATTCCAAAAATTAGAAATGACGAATAAAATTACTAGTTTTACTCATAGCGATTAAAGCTGTTTTATATTTTATTCGTCCTTACTAATTTTTAGTATAGTTAAACTTGTAAAACAGAATTACCCTATACATAGATAAATATGATTGTAAATATTATTAAATAATTATTTGCTATAGACGGTAAAGTATGTAGCCCTATCGAAAATTGATTTTGGCTGCGGTTTCTATATAACATCCCATTATGCTTAAGTAACCACCATAACCGAGGTCTCCCCCTCCGAGATTGAAATAAGAAGCGTACAGGATATTATCCAGAATCGATCCTGGAGAAATCCACTGATCGCTATTAAAGTTTAATTGATACACCGGATTTCGTGGGAGCACAGATTTTAAGGAATGGGGGAGTCTTAATTGAATTTGCTAGCACACCTGTATTTACTCATGCGGATAGTGAGTGGTAGAATACGTAGCATGTGTTTTAAAATTTTATAATGTACTAGCTTGCGCCCGCGACTTCGTCCGCGGTATAACAATTTACTCCATTACAAACTTTGAGCCCCCATTTCACCCCCTTATGAATTGATTTATTAAAAATTGTAAAACACGTTTTTAGACATTTATTTTTAGAGTGCGTCTCGAAGTTTCGAATTAATAGGATCATCTTATATTTTTTTATACAAAGTTTGATCCCCTGCTTTACAACCTTAGAGGTTGAATTTGGAAAAACCTTTCCTTAGTGCATGCCTACGTTAAATAAGAAACCTCTGTGCAAAATTTCAAGTTTCTAAACTCAGCGGTGTGGGCTGCGCGTTGAAATGTCAGTCAGTCAGTCAGTCAATTTCTTATTTTATATATAGAAGAATAAATGCTAGTTAAAGAACACCTTACAATCTTACCGTCATAAGTTAAAAATTTTCCTTGATCGTCCCTAATCTGCCAAATATAAGCAAGTTCTCTAGTTACCTTATCCCGAAATTTGCGAATCCGTATAGCTTCCTCACTCCACTTGATGTTTCAAGCTTCTCATGCATTCCCGACTTGCGGTTTTATTCTGTCCTACCTTTTATACTTCTTTTCTTCTTTCTTCCCAGGAGGATTTCCCCTTTTCTATGCCTCTTTCTTCCTTTTGATTACTTCTTGTACTGTTATTTCCATCATCTCCCTATTTTGTTTTTATTTTTTTCTTTTAACATTGTTGCTGCTCAGGTTTGCCATAAGAATCTCATAACTTTCCATTATAGACACATAAGAACATAAAATTAATAAAAAATCCACATTTTATTTTGTACTTTTCTTCTTCTTTTTCAAAATTCAACAGACGTGACGAATTTTGGCTGGGCGCAGTTTAAAGGAGAAGTACAAATTAAGCTTTTGATTTCCTTAATAATTTTATGCTTTTTATGGACAGTTCTTGTTTTTTATGGAAAATAAATAAAAGTAGGATATCGACTTGTCTTTATTACACTCTGCTCATGTACCATCCGTATATTAAGTCGAAATCAACCCTAAAGGGCCTGACGCGGCATTTTTGGCAAATGTATTTGCCAGAAAAGTAGAGAAAAAAGCAGATCATCGTGTCCGAAAAAATCGTCCAAATAATAATTTTTCTGCAATCGTACGCCGCTGGCTATGCCAATACTTCATAACGATGGCTCTTCAAACTTTTATTAAATGCTTGATACTTTAAGGTAGTATATTCCCTCTGCTTGAGTGAAGCCAAGGTCGGGTAAAATATAATAAATTGAGATTTTTTGCCTAGATATTAGAAAAGTCAAGTGGGACGGGTCCATCTTAAAGTTGCCGAAGGGAAATTAGAAAAAGGATCCGCCGAAATCTTAAAAATTGATATCGCCAAGTTGTCCAGAAAGTATTATACCAAGTGACTAGAACTTAAAGGTCCCACTTTCGTCTTTTCCTTTCCCTTTAATGTTCGAGCAATGTTTTTCAAAGATCTAAAATAAATATCATTTTTATTTACTTTAATTTAACTGGGTGCAAATTAAAATAAAACAACCTGCAGACTTATTGTTGACTAGCAATCCTTTCACGGCTTTACCCACGTAGTCTTTATTTTTAAGCCATTTTCTAACAGTAAAGGAAAAAAGTTTACAGTACCTGCTGAATTTGATACCTAATATTTTAGTAAGTGGTGGATAAAGGCATTTTTTCAAAAAATATACACTCTTTTGCCCCCTTAGGGACTGATTTTTGAGGAATGACCAAACATATGTTTGCTCATTTGTAATGAGAAATTTATATGCTGAGTATAACAACGCCCCTCACCCCCCCCCCCCACCCCACCCCGGGGGGTTTCATGTCAAAAGAACGCGCGCACGCTTGCTAATCTCTTATGGGGAAGTTTTTATGCTAAATAAACATTCCCACCTTCAGCGATTTGTGAGACAGGCATTTCTTTTAAAACTTCATACCCTCTTTGCACCCCTTTAGGGATTGAATTTCAAAAAATTCTTTCCTGTTCCTTCGTTAAAGAAGTATCCTAATTTCACTAAGGAATACGTAGAAAAATAAGAATTAATTATTTACTACAATTATTACGATGATCACCGTATAAATTGTACGTAAATCCACATTTAAAATGAGTATCATACACCTTAAATTGTGAAAACAAGGATCAAGTGCATATCATACTATTTTAAATTATGTGTTCCATTAGTGTGAAAGACATCTTAGCACTTGTGATTATATATATATATATATATATATATATATATATATATATATATATATATATATATACACACTTTTGGAACATATTTTGTATTTGTGATTTGTCATTATGCAACAATTCTTGTTCGAATTTGAGTTTCGATTAATTTTAATTGTTATAAATGTACCTGTTTGCGCGATAAAAATCAATACTACCGCAAAATCCCACAGCTGTTGTTAAACAGATTTTAAACTAATTCCTAAAATACCCTTCTGGACCACGCTGTCAACACTCTTACCCCAAGTAACTCAGGAAATTTATCCTGGCAGTTACCCTTCTTATCCTGCAGCCTAGTGGACTAGAACGGACCAGATAAGTTACCGCCATTTCCGAAATTGGCGCCGCCATTAAAGTTATATTTCCTTCTTTTCACTTTAAATCATTTAGAATTTTATAATGATCAAGGGGTAAGTTGAAGGTTATTGGATCTTGGGACTAATATTTATGGAAGCAGAGGTGTAGTTATTATTTTAATAGTATAGAAACAAACTTATAAAAAATTATGTTACGCAATATATACAGCAAGAAAATATTACAATATTGCTGTTAACACTGCTGCTGTCACATTATTTAGACAAGTTAACGCCTTTGTCATATATAAGAGTAAGGATTTAGTAATGTAATTGATATAGATAAAACTGCTCTAATTATGATATATTACGAATACACAAAATAGAATTTATTAAACTGTCGGTTCGTATTTAGCACTATAATAACCCGGCATTCTGTATATTGCCCGATATAATCACTTGGTACATAGTTTATGCATTGATGATGTAGAAATGGTGTTTCGATGTCACAAAAGTATAACGTTTCTAGGTCTTTATAACACACACGTAAAAAGGAATCATATATCTTGAAAAACGTATTATTTTGTGAATCCGCTTCGTCTATAGACGTATTCGGTTGCAGCATTCGGTTAAAGAAAGTACAGTAGTAAAATAATCCTGCCTGGATTTCTATTGTATGGAATCTGTTCTGGAATACTTATTCCGAATGTTTTACATTCCATGTTTTCTTTTTTTATTAGAGCAAAACGGTAAACGATTATATAAATCATACAATAATATACTAGAAATTCCTGTACAAATAAAAAGTGTAGACCTTTGCATTGTTTTAATTTAGGTCTTTTAAGCAGTTCGTTAGGTTTTGACAAATTTTTATCCTGTCATTGTTAATAAGTAATCACTACAAACATAATTGAAGACTTGAAGTAAAAAACGGGGTATGTGCCAAAAATTTAAGAATCGTGTTTCTTCCGTAAAAGTGGGATATGTGGCATCGCCTTTAACGTATAAAACGGGCTGTGCAAAAAAAAATTGGGAAGTGCTTAAAATCTTAACCGCAAGATCGTGCATGTGTCAAGTGCCAGGTTCTTATCGGTAAATAACGGGCTAAGTGCCAGTCGGGGATCTTAACCAATTAGGGATAACATTATTATTTTTCATACATTTGTACGTTGCCAGGAATTTTAAAGTTGTATATCTCTGTTGCTATTTACGGAATCCATGCCAAGTTTAGGGTTTGAATAGTAAGCCTACTAGGAATGTTATGGTAAAGAAAAAAAAGCATTTTGTAATTTGCGAAAAAAAGTTGAAATTTGGGTTCGCTCCCCCTGGTTAAAAAATGAGCACGCTTAGGTATTTTATTTATTATTTTTTCTAAACAAATTTTACATCATTTTGTCGAGAATTTTAAAATTTTAAGAGAAAAAACGTGTTAGTAGAAAATTATAGTCATTTTAATTCTTTAAACCGAAAATATAATTTAAAAACAAATCAAATGACTATAACTTTCTACTAACACATTTTTGCTCTTAAAATTTAAAAATTCTCGACAAAATGGGGTAAAATTTGTTTAGAAAAAATAATAAATAAAATACCTAAGCTTGTTCATTCTTTAACCAGGGCGGGCGAACTAAAATTTCAACTTTTTTTCGCAAATTACAAAATATTTTTTTTCTTTACCAAAACATTCCTAGTAGGCTTACTATTAAAACCCCTGACCCCTGGGTCCCATAAGTAGCAACAGAGATATACAACTTTAAAATTACTGTGTCCGACCTGGCTACGCCACTGTACGTTTTTCAAATAAAATAATATAAAAGCCACTTTGTCCCTAGTTCAATTTTTAAACCATTATAAAATGGTGGCTTTTAGCCCACTATAAATCGAAATTAGTAATGGCACTTAGCCCATTATAAACTAAAATTAGTATGGCACTTACCACCTTCTAGGAATTTTGGAATAATTTTTTTTTATTTCTTGTATTGACAAGACCTACATACAAAGTAAACCCATTATGTTGTTATTGATATGGTTAAATTTATTTACAAAATTATGGAAGTAGGTTTTATATATACAATTTTAAATTACACTGTTTTTTTGAAATAACTCGGAATAATTTTTTTGGCACTTAGCCCGTTATTTACTTCAACTCTTCAATTTATTTTAATATTTCTGAGAGTGGCTTGGTTTCTAACTGGTTTTTATTTTGGTACTTATTGGTAGAAGGAGTTTAGTTCTATTGTATTGTGGAAAATACATACGTATAAACAATTTAGTTGTATTTTCTTTATAAATTTGCGAAAAAAATCAGTACTAATGTTATAAATTGATGATGATGGTTTTATAAACTTAATAAGATAAAATGGTACACCTAAATCACAGCCAAAATGTTGCCTAGTGGACCATCTTAAGGAACTGGCCCTTAGACTGCGAATTAAATATACGATTTTTTGTCTATCGGGCCTGTGCCTATATTCTTCGTCATATTCTCGGTAAAACTTAGAAGCATAAGTACTTGTATGGTAGCCAGCTGGTGATTTGTTAATTTTTGAAATACAGTTTCTTGATCGGTATAAAAAACTATTAAATAATGGTTATTAGGCAAGAGCTTTGAGTAATTATAAGTATTAATCTGATATTTAACACTCGTGACGTAAAATACCCCTTTAGAAATATTTTTTTATTTTTGTCTTATGTCTTTAATTCACTGTTGTCTTATGCTACAAATAATAACGTAATTTAAACTCTCATGATTTTTATCTAAAAAGTGACAATTTATTTGGTGTAAAACAAACTTTTTTATTGATACTCGAATTTTAATTAATCAAATTATTCCTGAGAAAAGAATGAATGCTTCATTCCATTAAGTTCCCTTTAATTTAATAAAACTAAACTGTAATACTGTAAAAGTTCCAGAGACGTTCGGAAAGTTCCGAAGAAATAAAAGCTTCCTTAAAATCCGTCTTACTTAGCATCATTTCGCAAAAAAATCTTTTAACTTGGTGTAGTTTTAAAAGTAATAAATTTAGATTAATCAGGGTGAACGTTTTGAGCTGGTGAATAGGATGAGATTAAGAACGTTTAATTGGATCAAGGATTGAATTAAGTTTCCAAGTAGTTTTGGGACATAGTCACCTGGAGAAATCTTGATCCTGGAATTAAATGAACTTTTTATTTTATAACTTTTTCTTTATTAGTTAGATTGTAATAAATTTTATAATTGCACACACAATCCTGTGTGCTTCTTGTTATTCTTTGGTTTGGTTATTGTTTTCTCTTATTTGTTTTTTTGGTATTAGATGACGCCATGAAACTGCTCAGTAATAAAAAAAATCGTCTGTCTCTTTTCGCAAGACGACCACCTTAATAAACATCTTGTCGAGGGAGATGCCAGTATTAAAGAACAATATTATATAGTATCACTAGTCATTTTTAGTCTAAGATTAAGCTTGCAGACGATTAACAAGCTACTATATTTTATTCTAAGCTTCATAAACTTTTCGGGAAACAAAAATTGAACGCGATATTAATAAACATGCAATAAACTTAATAACCTTTAACAGTTTCATTGAAATACTGTCCGAAGTTAAATTTTTCGCCATAAATTAGTTTTTAATGCCCTTTCAGAGGCCTGTCCTCATTTCGGCTAAAGGACTTTTTAGTAGACGTAAATGAGTTTTTCACCCTTTTCATTGACGGACCCTTCGCGTAATAAGAAATCCGTTGCAGTCAGCCAGTGGTTTTTACATTCTTTAATTATTTGGACAAAAATTAATATTTGAGGCATATTTTTAAACATAAATTTTTTAAATTGCAATCGCGTCCAGGTTGCCGTTATATTTATTTCAAATTCAAAAAAATTTAGGCCATTTTTGATTCCTTCGGCAACTAAATCGTCTAGTTTGCCTAATATATATAAACAATATAATGTAATAATAACTCTCAACTAAACACCCAGAAATGTTGTGTTTTACTAATTTAGAAATCTTATAATGCACACCACTAAGTGCGTACGATATTTTGTTAATACTAATACTAACTCTTAAAATGAAATCTTTTGAAATTACAATATCTTGTTTCATAACTTTCTATGAATTTATCCCAAGAGTTTTATTTTGTTATTTTAACAATGTGTTTGCTCAATTCAAAACTTCTTCAAGAAAGCAACATTTTTGATATTATAAATTGTGTTAAAATTGAAGGGTTTAAAGTGAAGTTATACTCTTATGTGGACTTCGTGTTATTTTAAACGTTTGCAAATTTTTGAGAGAATTATTGAGCCTAATTTAAGATTTTCATTTTGTATGTATGGGAGTCTCAAACTGACCTGATCTCTGTGTGTTTTTAACTTTAACATAAGATACAAGTATATTCTGCTCAAATTAAAACACGATTACTTACAACGAAAGAAAATGAAATTTACCGACAGCCGCATGCACATAGGCAAAAACAGAAAGCTAACAGAAAAAAGCAGGCAAAAGAAACATAATGTAGGTACCGCAAGTGATAGCAGAAATTGTAGACCAAAAAGGCACAAAGCTAACCTCATGAATATCATTCTCCAATTCCCAATCTTGCCTGACCATTCCTCATCGCTTGTACCGCTCATCTCCATAACCAAATTCCTTTCGAGCCGTCAAATTTGTCGTGCAAAAGGGCCATACCTTACGGCCAATTTGTCTCCTTTATAGTTCACTTTAACGTCCAACAATATAGAGTATTTTCGCAACGATATCTGACTGGAAAAACGTTAAATTCAATAAAAAAAGTGCTTCTGAAACAATATTTTTAAATCCTCCTCTACATTACACCATATGGTTTTCAGATAACTGGTTATTTTTTGTTTGCAGAAAATTTTCCACTGCTTTCCTTATTTTTTTAAATAATGTAATATTTATTGTCTGCGCTATGTAAATTTATATTTCTGATTTTTTATATCTGACTTTTATATAGACTTCAACCCTAAGTACTAACGTACCGTGGGCATCTAAAGAGAAGGGAAATGTAGTCTGTTGTCACGGGACTTAAAGGATTGGAGTTTGAGAGGGGAAGGGAAAATAGCTACAGGCAATTTCTTCCATAATCTGGAGACCCTAGGTATGAATAAGCGCGAGAAGTGGGATGTTTAAGCTTTTGTAGCTGGACAGTAAAGGGATGCAAACGTGACGCTCCTCTGGTTGTTCTGTTAGGAACAGTCAAGGGGGGAATTATAGCGGCTAGTTCTTCAGAGCAAAATCCGTGTAAGTATCGGCAGAAAAGGGATAAATCCCCAACAGCGTGGCGATGAGGTCTGGGTCATTGATGAGTCGAATGGATGAATGTGTCTTTTGGATAGAATCAAGGATGTTAAGTGTCGAAGGTGATGCCGCTCCCCAGATGTGGGAACAGTACTCTAGGTTAGGTCTGATTTGGGAAAAATAGAAACTGTGTAAGTTGAAAGGGGAGAAGTATTTTCTGGCTCGAAAGAGAAAACGAAGCTTTTTAGCTGCCGATGTGGCTACTGAAGTAACGTCTTTGTGCCAGCTGAGATCATGTTCGAAAGCGATGCCAACAAGATAGAATGTTTCATTGTTCTGTAGGGCTGGGCCGTTCATGTGGATGGGGTACGTGTTGTCGGACAGGGAGCAAGACTGTTGATATAATAAGTCTTGATTCTTGGAAAATGAGATACTCATGGCCTTATGCACCGTCGTCTGTTAATCCAGCTTACCCTTGAACATCGCCCAGATTGTGACAGTATGCACCGTAGTCTGTTATTCCGGCTTACAGTTGAACATCGCCTAGGCTATAACAGTTATGGCCGTTCTCACCATAGTCTGTTGAGCAGGCGTAGACTTAACCCGCTCTTAGAGTATACCCTACTTCACTGTATGAGGCACAGACTAAGCGAGGTTTAAGGGTAAGAGGGCTTAACAGACGAGCGGCAATTAGTGCTTCAGACGGTGATTAAATAAGCTGGATTAAAATAATACGGTGCATATGGCCCTTAAGCTAGTAACAGAACACTTTTGAAGTCAAATTTTTGAGTAGTGTTGTAGATACACCAAATGTCGTTAATGGAATGGCACACCTAATAATTTATTATTTGTTTAAATTGCAGAGAAATTTCAGAATCCGACTAGCACTGTATATTTTTAAACAATTTTCTGATATAATGTTACAACAAAATCAGTCCAACACCATCAAACTTCAAAAAATGCAAATAAAACACGGGATTTACTGTAGAGGTATAAGACTAAGTACAAACTTAGTTGTCTTATTCTTGCACTTATTAATTTACACCTTCAACTGTCAAATTAGATCAGTTTCAACAATAAAACTCGATACAAAATCGGTCTGTTAGTGTTTTGCGACTGAAACATTCCGAAAACTGGCTATTTCCTTATGGAAATTAACATCTCTATCTCGCGTAACATGTATTCGGTTCTTTTTTACGTCCTGATTTATAGACTCCGAGCAACGCTACACCCTGGCCTAACAAGCAAAAACTTTGTAAAATATTCCGTTAGTCTAGTAAAAAAATAAATAAAACGTCACGGATGAACCTTGTTCAACAAGATATGGGACATGGAATTTACAGATTTGTTTTTAAGAACATTTATTATCAGCATAAAATGTTGTTTCTGAAACAGTGCGATGTGGTTTCAAAATAAAAAAGCATTGCATGCTTCCATTACAAAAATAATTCGTTACTGCTAGTTCGGTCCTCTTTGCACAGTGTCCAAATTTCAAACTCATATCTAAGCGTGGTGAAATATTATAAAATCCGGCGGCACATCTCATTTGCCAGTCGAACGTGTGTTAGTAGTCTCGATTGGATCGGCGCGTCGTATGACATCCACCTGTTCTTGCTTGGCCAAGATTGTTTACCACGTCTTTGGACTTGTTTCTAAGCGCTTAGGTTTTTGAATCTGTTTTATTATATCACGTGACTTCTTACTGTCATAAACATGTCCTGCTATTGCGTCTGCAAACCAAGAAGAACAAGACGACGTCAATTAATATTTGAAATTTACAAATTTTACGATGCAGTCAGATCGTTTTCAAATTTTCCCCACATATTTTCATAATATCGCAGACGGTTGACATTAATATCACCTCTATCGACCATGAATATTTCATATGATGTAAAAGAAATTTTAATTTTGTACCCTGTAACTTGGCCGTGGTGCCTCGTCAAATTTATACTTTTTTACCGCACTTAATTATATCTACAAAATTTTGTCATGTTTTGGTATAAACACTAATCATTATTATTATGTCGACACAGTTAGAAAAAAATAATAAAAAAAGAAATTTAGGTCATAAATTATGATGATACCCCGGCTAGTTACCCCTTTTTTATATTAGTTTCACCCCACTAGTTTTTGTGCTATCAGGCTCGCGAACAATAGATTTAGGCCCAGGTGGTGTTTTTTTGGCGAAGCACACGCCATCGGGGGTTGATGGTTTTCATATATTAATTGACTTTTGGGTAAATGTAGCATGAAGAGGGTGTTTATACGCTGTGACAGTTTTACATTATATTTGACAAAAAAGTGAAGTTACAAGCAGGTGACGTTACTGTGTTTTTGTCATCGGTTCGCGCTAGGGAAATGACTAATTGGAAATTAATGGGTTAACGCACTGTATGAAGGGGGCAGAGGTTGAGTGTGAATTAAATTTATTATTATTAAATTATCTTTAATAAAATTGAAGAAAAGTCTAACAGTCTTAAACCGTTTTAGTGAATCCACGGTCTTTTAAAACTTTGTAAATAAATATTACTGTAAACGAATGACCAAAAATGGTTGAAAATGCATAGTTATTTTTTCTGTTTTTTATTTATTTCCGCACAACCATATATCGAAGAAAAATATGTAAGGGAAGTGTCTAAAAACTACATACTTGTTTACAAAAAGGGGCCTATAATCCAAATAAACCTGAAATTTTTTTTTGTATTCTCTACATAAATTAAATAATTATGGTGGTTGTTTTATCCATTTATTTTGGCCTTTATTAACAAAAAAACAAGATTTTCTACTCCAAATTTTCATACAAAATGTAAAACTTGCAAAACGTGATACTCTTGGTTGTGACGTCACATGCCATGGCAATAAAAGTGTCATACATAATGGCTAATACATGGTGACTTCCAGTGTTAATTTACTTTCTTGATTATTTCTCAAAGGTTAGGAGATTTCGTGGATAAGAAATATTACATTTAATAAAAGAAATGTTTAACAATGACCGAAAAGAATTGTGCGCAAGGACAATCGAATAATTTGCTGAAAGATGATGCTTGTATGATGAATGGCCGCTTATTTGTCTTTACAATTTCATTACAAATTATTATTTACTGTAACATAAAAATTCAAATATGTTCACTTAAATTTAACGATACTGACCTTTAATGATACTTATTTGTGGAAAATATTTGATTAACTTTACACTAGGTATGTACCATAAAATGGGGTTACTTTGGCAGGTTTTGATCTAGTTTGGTATTATAACTCAAAAACGAGAAGGAATATTAAACTTTTAAAAATAGCTTAGTGCCTTATGTCCTTTGGGAAGTACCTCACCATAATTTGGATTTAAAATTTCAAATGACAACCAAGAAAAAAGGTGTTTCTGGGGTGCCAAAGTAGGCAGCAAAATGGAGTTACTTTGGCAGGTGCTTTAAAACGTATTTAATGTGGAATAGACGTTTTAAGCCTTCTTCGGCACCAAGAATAAATAGCTGAATGTATTGTATAAGTTTCCCGTAGCTACTATCAGAGTTGAAAATTTTAGACTCATAGGGGAGATATTAAAGACCAAAGTTAATGCATATATTTTTATTAAAAATAACAAGAAATAAAGCCGTCTTCTACGAAAATAAAGATGTCACTCTACTCAATTCTGCAAGAAAATATTTAAAATTTAAAAGTAAAGAAATACATGTATTGTATATTCTTTATTAAATATTTGTTCGCTTCTTTCTTTTGTTTTTTATACAAAAATAAATAAATCGATGCTCTCACTTTCCGCAAGTTTTTCAAGATGGATCAGTAATGTGTATTGGCCTCATTGACATGCAAATGGCTGAAAATTTTTTCTTTGATGAAAGAAGGGAGAGTTCTTTTAACCCCCTCTCCTGGGACTATATACAACATAAAGGAGATAAAGCGAAGTTGAGAAACGCATCTGTTTGAACTTTCAACAACTCTAATATTTCGTTTTTTATCCATATAAGGGGTGTCTCAATATGTACTTCGGGATTTTTTAACAACTTACCTAGAAAATTTATATTTTGCATGTGTCATCTGACCCGGCAATTTAATTATGGATCATTTAACGACGGAAGAACGAATTAGAATTGTTTGGGTTTGTGCCTCCGGCCTCTATCTGATTGGTCGCTGTCAGTTTTTCATGTGACAGAAGTGAAGTTAGTAGTATGGATGAATATTGATAAGATGAATAATGCCGTGTAGACTTTTGCTTTCTGTTTTTCAGCCCTTTAATAGTACTCTTCTTATTATTTGTCTGCTCGTTGCGTTGTCATATCACGTGTGTTTTTCCTAATTGCTAAAAAAGCTAGTAGCCACAGACTTCTTAATTTCATTGTGCTCGTTATAGGTGCACTCACTAAGTTAGTGCGTGGTATTATGGATCTAGACAATAGAGAATGTGGTGTGTGTCATAAAAAAGAATTCAATGCAATTCGAGGTTTTCAACTGTCGCAAACAACCAACAACAACAAAAACAAACCAAGCGCCCCATTTATCAATCCACGACAAGACATCATTTAGATGGCTGCTTCTATTTAAATATAAGAAGATATATAATAAATTAAGATAAAGAATTAAAAGGATTTTAATTTAAATACACCATTTTCTTATAAGGAGAAAATAATGAATTGAAATAGAGAATTACAGGGGTTTGATTTTAAATACATCATTCATTAGGAGAAAATAAAGACTTGGGCTTCCCACTTTAAAGGCGGTCAATTAGGCCATTCATTTTAAAATAATTTTCTTTAACTTAAGGGTTTCTTATTTGCTTCATTTTATAATACAAAAGGTACGTTATTTAAACCATTTTCTATGTCAAAAATTCACAATAGATTTTTCTTACAGTTATCACACCTAAACAACGCCGTTTCCTTTATTAAATGATTTTTGCTCTTATCTTATTTCATCTGTTTGTTTTATATGGAGCGGGTGCAAATTTTGTTATTATTACAATTTTAATTTTAATTTGTATTTAAATATTTCGCGAGCTTTATTATTGTTTTTGTTCTGTTTCACCGCTCTTTTCCTCTCGAAATGTTTTCCAGTCCTTTGTTAATTGTCCCTTAAAATCCTGCCAAATGACACTTGGATAAAGACATTTTTGGAGACGTTTCTCTGTAAGGGATGCACAAAGAAGCGAGAAAGAGATCTATTTTAATATTCATACATTTGTACAAATCTGAAAAGATGAGAGGGGTGCGTAGAGAAACAGATAACGTGGCAGTGGGTAAAATGCAAGGATTAGACAGGCAAGAACTATGTCGAGTTGACATTTTTTACCGCTAACAAATGTATATGTAGAAAATGGTAAATTTCTTCGGTCTATATCGGTAATATATTAAAAATGCAAAGATTACCTTCTGTGCAAACCAATGACCAACCAAACGAATCAAACCAAACCAATTTATTTTAAGTGAAATCAATTAGCAAAATTTTTCTTGTTCGCATAGAATAACAAGCAAGCCAATACGGATTTTAATGCTAACTGGGTAAGTATTACATATTATATTATAGAGTATTATTATTGCTTATACGTAGCTGCTTATATACGGCACCGCCACTGGTGTAGCCTTCTAGTGGGCAGCTTTACTAATGAGTATGTATAAAAAATACCGTAACCAACACTTTTTTCATAATCTTATAGGATATGATACACACACATAAATTCAGTTCAATATTTAACTATTTATTTTTATTAAAATTTTGCGGTTTAAACCTTAATTTGCGTTAAACTTATTCTTTGTAATTTTATTTTTCTATAATTTCTGAATCAGTTTAATCGTAACGCGGCAGCTTTGCCGAGTTGAAATGCATTTCAATCACTGCGAGACGACATTGGGGAGAAAATTTCAAATATAAGCAAGTCTCGTTTTTGTAGCCCGCTTTTCCAAACGACAATATTTATAATTATTAAAAGTTATACGCCACAACGGGCGCGTATTATTTCAGAAACACGAACCGTCGAACAAAAGCGGAGGAGAAACTTCAATTTTGCCGCCGCTAACGTCACGTCGTCGTTCGTTTTCGGCAAGAAAAGGCACTTCGTTTATTATTTTGAGGGTAATAATTTATCATAGACAATGAAAACGTTATGCTTTTCGAAATCAAAGCCGGCTTTGAGGGCCTCCTGTTGTTGGTTTTGGAATTTCGGCTCTAATTTGTCAATTGAAACAATAGTATCTCCGCCACACTCAACACGTTATATTTATGTTTTGGTTTTGACGTTTTGTCAAACACAATTGGTTCGATTCGTACAGTTTTTTGATTATTATTACCTGAAAAGACCTTTTTTTTAAAAATATGTCTCCTGTTACTTTGTTTCTGTATTCTGTTTTATATACTTAATAACCATCTGGAAAAGCAATAACACTAGACGTCTATGAAGATTTTATGAAAAGTTTCCGGCCCAACAAAGGAAACAGCAAATGTTGGTTAAAAATGCTTTTAGGGCCTTTATACCATAGTAGTAGGCTGAGTTTCGAAAGTAAAATTTTTCAATATGTTTATTCGATTTTTTTTTAAAAACCCATTTTTCGAAAATACCTTTTTGGAAAATAGAATTTCTCGAAAATAATTTTGTTCGAAAACCAATATCTCGATTATTTTTTGAAAAAAGGTTTTAATAAAGAGTTTAATCAATATTTGTGGTAACATAACGTAGATTTTCGAAAGACCATTTTTTCCCCGAAAAATTGTCAATAAAAAGTGTTTTCGAAAAAAGGAATAGGTATTCGAAAATGTTTTTTCAAAAAAAAAAATTAAATGTATAGTCAAGTTAGTGTTCTATCAATTGGTTCAGTAAACTCAAACGCCATAAACATGAGGTACATAAAGTCAGTTATTTTACCCTCTAGCAAAGCTGTCAACGAATACTTCATCATTATAATGATAAATGATCCACAAATTATGTAAATTATTTTGTTTAAACAGGTGATGGACTAACAAAACCTGTGTCAGGCGTGATAACAAAAATACCATAATAAACTGTCGAACTATGATCCCTCAATGCTGTTCATTAATGCTTGTAAAATTAGATTAACTCTTTTTTTTTACTTATTAGATTTGCATATGAGTTTTAGGCTAGGTTCACCATTGCGATGAGCTACTAAATCTAGTTGGACAGTTAGGAATTTAAATTCATAAGTGTGAGAATAAGGCAAATCTAAATTTTATAATCTGAATTTATTTTTGATTTTTTTGACTAATTTGTAAAAAAGGCTAACTGAAGTATGTGTTTCTAAACACTAAACTCATGCTATCAAGTACCAAAATAAAAAATTAGGAAGTCAAGGACATCCCAGAAGTAGTAGAATAAATCGAAAGTTTTTAATGACAACTTATTAATAACGACAGCACAAAATCTTGTGAAAATCTAACTAGAAGATCTAAATTTAAAACCCTACTAAGTATTAAAACTTTCTAATAAATCCTTATTATTGAGTCAAGATGGCAAAAACTATATAAATAGTAATCGTCCAAATCCTTAACATAGCCAATTTATCCAAACCAAGAATCTTACTGGTATTCTTTCAGTCCTTTGTTAACTAGTATTTGCAAAATCTCTCCCATTATTCCCCAGACTCCTTGAACAACAATGTCTATAGCAAATTCAGGACCACTTCTAAGGACTTCACTCGACAAATGAATACAAACAAGAAAAACCAAACAAAGACGCGCGGGAGAGAGGTGGAGAAAAAAACTAAACAAGCTCTCTCAGGACTTCCTGCCGGGTCCTAAGCAAACATCACGGCTGATTGCCCGTGTAAATCTGTAACGAAGATTGTTAGCTCGGCGTATTGTTGTGGTTAATTAAATTAATATGGGTAAATGAATATCGCTTTTGTACAATTGTTTAAAGAATGATATTTCTGAGAGTTTTCAATAACGGGACAAAATTAATGATTTTTCATTGAGATCGCGCCGAAATACAGCTTTTATAATGCCAAAAGTTCTGACAATGAGTACAAAAGCACATAAGATCGACACAATTTTGGTAACAGGTCATAAAAATATTACTGTAAAACGGAGCGATATTCCCATGACTGTTCGACCGTAAGAAGTAGTAAGATCGAATATAGAGCCAAGTTCAACACCACTGTTACTTACTGGGTCTAAAACTTTTTATTATTTATACTCTAGAGCATCAAACCCGTTATTTGTCAGCTCCACCAGGCGATCATCGACTGCCAAAGACCATAGCAGGGGTGGTAAAACTCCACTTCGTGGACATCCCTTAACTGCCCCTGCAGTTGCATCTCCTACAGATGCACTGAATTTAGGACTTTTTAGCATGGACTTAATCCGTTCTATTTTAGAGCCTTCAGGACCTCTATGTACAGCAGCTCTTTGTATTGATTCATATGATATGTTATCAAACGCACCCTTTAATGGGGCGATTGGACTACGGCTCGTCCTAAGGACGCCGTCCAGTCTTTGGAATAAACACCACCTTAACTTTCCTCCAATTTCGTGGGATGTAGCCCAGTGTGTAACTGGCTTTAAATATAGATTTAAGGTGAGGTAACAGTACTTCAATTCCCTGCTGTAATAAGGCTGGGAAAATTCAATCTGTAAAGCAGTACTAAGTCTTAAATATTTTTAGTAAATCCTGGGGTTATAGTTTTAGAGGAAGTAAGAATAAATATGAGATTTTGTGAACCCTCTTTTAAAATATATTTTTTTTCGTGTTTGGTAAGCATTTCTTGCTCTATTAGATGTGGTAATTGTAGGAATACCAATCTAGTTCTTCTGATTGTGAGCAGAAAGAGATACTTACAGCACGTCGATGAATGAGACGGTTGTTTTTTGTAAGAACTGCATCAGTGATGAGTCAGATAGCTCTCTTTTGAATTCACTATATCCTTTTGCTTAAAAACTAAGAGTGAGTGCTTTTTAGCACTTTTTTGGACAATGCTAGCTAGAATAATTTTAACGGCACTTCTATTATGCTCAGTTTATTTTAAAATGTATTAACTATTCCACCACACTATTTCTATTATGTTCTATGAATTCGCTTTTAAAGTGTTGTCTTTTCCAATTAAAGCGTTAAAATTACCTCCATTAATCCGTGTGTAAAATTTAATTAAACAAGGAATTACAAGGGTATAAAAGCAAATAAGCTAAACATACAAGGTAATCCATACGGAAATATTAATAGAAGTCAACATAGAGAATTCATTGATTCCAAAATTCAAATATATACTTATCGACTAAGCCTTTTTGGTTAAGCCTCTTACTGAAAAAGGACGTTTGCAAAGTGTATTAAAAGGCATTTTGACAGATTAATCTGTTTTGTATAAACGGGGAGTACATATTTCCTTATAGGAGCGATAATATCAAAGCCCAATTTAGGTACATAGGTATATAGAGCTTTTATAGAGAATATTACATTTTCGACACTCACGGCTTTGTTGAGTGGTAAATTATGAGATTTTGAATTGAAAATTATCCAGGGACGGGGTCTCACTAGCAAAATCGAAGTTTAAGTTGTCAATTGCAAGTCGGATCTAGTTTAGGAAATTACCTCGTAGGCTCTAGCTGAGGCACTACCAGACACCCTTTTCTGGCAGCAATTCGACATACTTGAGGGTCCTCCATATCTTTACACTGGAGGAAATTATACTTAAATCAAAACTACTGTTCTGTCACTCACTGATCATCAAAATTCTGGGATACTTCCCGTGATCTTTGCGCATTTCAAGTAATAGTCACAGCCATCTGTAATGCGTAACAACCAAATCCAAATCTGATTTGGCTCAAGACTTCGGAAAAACTTGGAAAATAAAGATTTTTATCCCCAATAAGTAACAACGATTTTGAACTTAACTTTATACCAGATATTACTAATTTTTACAGTAATGTTTTTGTTGGAATATAAGCTACATAATCCCTGTACCGGCTATAACGATGGCTACGTCCCTGTCCAAAAATAAAAGCTTACATACGTAAAGTAAATTTGGACATGGAAAACCGCCATCAGGGAATTGTAATTATGTGATTGATCGATAATAATTTTTCCCTGTCACTCATTCTGGTACGTTGAATTTCGTTGTCGTTGTCGCGTTGTCTTGTCGGTGTGACGTGCGTTTAGAGAGACGTCCGATGGTCATTTTAACGATTTAACTTGCTGTATAAACGTTGCTTGTCAGTTGTTGTGATGTACTAGCATATTATATACATTACTTTAGCGTTAACCATGAGTGATTACTGTTGATTTGTTAGTGAAGTCAATGTACAGTGCATTTGTTGCGGACCATAGGATTTTACATGTTAAATTTTTAAACGCACATGTTCTATTATAAGTATAAAGATAAAACTTAAGATAAGTAAATTTCATATAGGCTTAAGATTGTGTTACATTGCCGATTATACTAAGAAAGCTCCAAAAAATACCAAAAGTACTCATTTATTTTTTTAAAAAGATTCATTTTTGTTTTTAACCTTTTTGTGATCCAGTTAAGGTGACGCGCATTCTGTGACATTTAAAACTTTGCTGTCACATTTTTAAATGCATCGTTTAGGTATTATCTGAAGCTTCCTTGGCATATTTAGCAAATTATCAAAATCTTAACACTTTCAAATTGAAGGGCGTTTTTGCAAAACTCGACATCTACGGAAAATAAATTTTACAGGAAACGCATTTAAATATTTATTGGCCTTTAAATATATTCTGTATAAAAATAATATAATATGTATATTATTGCGATGTTTATATAAAATTAGAGAAGCCTATAATTCCGCAAAAAGTACCTATTAGGCAAAAATGTTTCGGGAAAAATTAAAGAGAATTCAATTTCTTTATTAAAAAGTTAAGGCGAGTGTCTTATTTCTTTTATGAAGAGCACTCCTTTGTGTTATAGGCTCATACTGTTTATAAGAGTATAAACAGTTTGTTGATAGTGGATAGACTGTAGCACCCTTTTCTCCAGAAGTATTCAGGCTCGAAATTTACATAGACTACTAGATAAAAAAGTAATAACCGAAACTGTGGTCAGATTGACTAATAGTCCAATTGTGACGAAGCAATTCTCGTCTATTTTTCCAGCTTGTCAAAAACAACACCAACTGCTACCTATTCCAAATACATTTTATTAAAAGTTTTAAATTAAATTTTGTGGCTTATCTGGACCGTAAAAGACCCAAAAAAAAATCACAGTAGGAATAATTTGACCGAACGTTACGGTCGATATAAGATATAATTCCTTCAGATTTCGGCAGAAACCTTAATAAAAGGAAAAAAGAAAAGTAAAAATAATAAAAAGAAATATAAAAAGAACCCTATAGCCCAGACTTTTACTTATTGTGTGTATACCTCGAATCTGTGCAACCAGGCATGGAAAACAGTAGCGAATTAAGCCCTATCGGAGTGAAGCCATCTAATATGGCGTTAACTCGAGAATGTTACGAGATAAGGGGTGTTAATTTAACTTTTGGAACCTTTTGTGTTGTACGGAGATGTATACTCTTCGAGTTATAACGGGTATAAACTATATTAATTTTGTTTATTGTGTTTTCATACAAGAGTACATATAATACCCAAGATCTTGATTTCTGTTCTTTGTTAATAATTTTTTAAAATAAAAATAATACACCCCTAGTGGCGTAATAGAGCTCTCTACAGCTCAAACAGCGGTATTTATCCAGAAAGTCGTAAGTAAACATCACAGTTAATTATGTGTTTAAATTACAATTTCTATATCTATAAAATAATTTAGTCACGGTATTTCACATTATAAAGTTTCTGCCAGATACTGATTGACATTCCCTTTAGCTTTATTGATCAGAAATATTAAAAACTGCTTTGAATATTGGTGAATTCCTGACCATATGAGGCTTATTGCGCTTGTTTGTGAATATTTTCCCCATTTACATGTGTAGCAAAAGCTTTTATCGTAGCTGAAAATTTTAGCTTTAACTCTTTATCAGAAAGTGAGTTAAAATCCCAAAGCATCATCATTTCATATTTAACGATCTGTGTTTACGTTAAGCTTTCGTATATATGTGTAACGAAAAGCAAATATTTAACTAAGTAAACAGGTTTATAAAGAAAAAGCTTGATTAAATAAAGAAGTATGTGGAACCATGGGAAGTTTTTGTTACTGATTCTCAATTCATTTGAACTGTTACCTTAATTTTTTTTTCACAATACGATTTTATGTAGCCGTTTATAGCTTTAACTTGTACAACCTCCTCCATCCATTTTTCACGTCTTGGCAGACGTATAGTGATCATGGTTATTGACTATCGGATCTAATGGTATTGTACTTCGCCATCTTTTTCGATTTGTAACTGTACACTTGCTCCATGTTGGTGTCCAATAACGTTTCTACTATGCCAGTCCATCGGAAGATCTACCTCTCCCCCTTTTACCGTTGGATCTGCCATGTACAATCAATTTTTAGATGCAACTACGAGTTTATGTATGACGAAGTATGAATCGAAGTATATTGCTATTTATAGAGCTGGATGGTCTTTGTTTAGTTTTGTTCTCATGGGTATATTTGATCAGCGTTTAATCCAAGGGATTCTTTATTCTATCTTAGCACCAAAGCAGCATTTTCGATCAGCACATTTAATTGTTCAAGTCTCCAAGCATACCTATATATGGGAAAAGAAGAGTTTGCACTAAGTTGATTTTAGTTAGTAAGTACATGAAACTAGCGATGGGTCGTTCGCGAACGAGTCGTTCAATTTAAACGACTCTTCTCAAAGAGTCGCGAATGAGCCGCTCCCATCAACTGAACGATACGTTCACCGCTCGTTAAAATATCTGGCTTGCTCTCGTCCGTTCGTAGAAATTCCACTCCACGCTTTCGCGAGTTTCGGACAACTCGGAGAGCGCAAGCCGCGAGAGCGCGAGCCGGGAGCAGGGAGCGGCTCAATCGGAGTCATATAATAGAATGAGAGTGGTGGAGCATCTAGCGGCCTATGATAATACATTACACAGTTTGTACGTCTTTCGTATTACTGTTATTCTACGATTAACGATTAATTACTTTGCCGGAAATCTGCAACAACGTTTTTTAACGACGTATACTGCGGGTAGTTTATAACTTTGAAATCCCTATTACATAATCATTATCTAATCGACAATAAAACCGTTTTTGTTAATATGTATTTACTTTTATTTTGAACATTTAACAAATAAAAATTTTAATCATTCCAATATTTTAATTAATTTTATTTAATTTATTTATGTTATGTATATTATTTTTCTTTGAAGCCGTCACGCCACAATCAGGCAGCGGACCGTCGGCAGTCTTAAATGTGTAATTCACATCCGCGTTTTATGCTCTCTTTTGTACACATGAACAAGTGCAGGTGTAACGTTAAAGTAAAGAGCTCCGCGATTCTGTAATTCGCAACTCAGCAGCCCTCGTTCAATCGAACGACTCCTTGCGAACGACTCTTCCAAGTGAGCTGAACGAGTGAGCGGCCTCTCTTGAAAATGAACGAATGACCCATCGCTACATGAAACTACTGATCACTTCCTAGTCCACAGTTTGATGACCAAATGACTTATCTTGCTTTTCTCTGCCAACAATCATGACTTGGTCTAGGTTTTGTTCACCAACAGTCGATACTCTGCGCGGACATTCTCCAATCTTGCAATCAGCTCTAAAGCCCCCGCTGGTCTCTCGCCACAAGAAGCGTATCATCGGAATATCGTAGATTAGAATTTTGACGCCTTCGATGACACCTCCGCCCGTCCAATAGTCCAATACCCGCCATATTTTGATTCCGGTTAAACCGTGGTTTGTTCTTCATTCACCCTGGGTAAGCCTGTCCGATGAAAAAATAAGGCAGAAGGGTACCTCTTTATCTGAGGCAGCCCACGTAGAGTTCAAACCTAAGTACTAACATACCGTGGGCATCTGAATAGAAGGGAAATGTAATCTATTGACACGGGATTTAAATAATTGAAGGTTTTAGAGGGGAAGGGAAAACATCTGCAGGCAACTTGTTCCATAATTTGGAGACCCTAAGTATGAATGAGCGAGAGAAGTGGGATGTTCTAGGCTGTTGCAGCAGGACAGTAAAGGGATGCATACGTAATTCGTCTCTTGTTGTTCTTTCCGGAAAAGTCAAGGGGGGAATTATAGCGGCTAGATCTTCAGAGCAAAATCCGTGGAAGTATCGATAGAAAAGGGGTAAACCCCCAACAGCGCGGCGATGAACGAAAGAAGGGAGATTTCTTGTAAGGACTGGGTCATTGATGAGCATTTTCTTGCTCGAAAGAGAAAACCAAGCCTTTTAGCTGCTGGTGTGGCTATTGAAGTAATGTGCCTGCATGGACATTGTAAGTCTGGGTCTTAGAGGCGTTGAACTGAATAAGGTTTTTGGCACCCCAGTCTAAGATCAATTGAATATCTTGGATAAGGGATAAGTGCATAGATCTGCGTCTTTTATCCAGCTCTTGATTCGAGACTTGTCTGGAAAAATAATGTTGAAGTAAAGAGTACTTTCTTTCGTCAGCGTAACTGTGGATGGGATTGGTAGTTTGAAGAGAGCAGGTCATTTATGTCAAACAGAAATCTTACATTGCACTACCAAAGCTATCTTTGCATTTTTCGATATATCTATATTACCGACAGACAGAAAAAATTCCCTTTTCTCACAATATCGAGATTTATTTGTAGAATAACCTTAAACATTATAAATTGCTTCGAACATTGGTAAATTCCCAGCTTTCATCACCCGAAAATTCATAACTTTCGGCTTTAGCTCTTTACTCAACTCAAAAGTATCGCATAAAGCCCACAGCATCATCGTTTTATTTCCTACCACATCCACTCGCGTTTTTCGGCGTACATGTTGCGAAGAGTTAAAACTTTCGACAAACTTAAATTTCCCTTTGAAGTTCTCTCTCAGAACTTTTCGAGTAATTAGGCCCTAAACGTTTTTCTTTTTAAAAATGATTAATGAACGAAAAATTAAAAAGTTGTAAATGACAAAAGTTTTGCGAAAAGTATGGTAAAAGGATGAGAAGGGGAGTAGAAAGAAAAAATAAACTATATGTACTTTTTGCCTAATTTACACTGAAGCCAAACATTGTGTTCTTGGGGGTGATGGTTTCTGGATTTCTCCGGTGTCTCATAACAAAATCCTCTGCTTGGAAGATTATAACATCGTCGAAAGATATTCTAAATAGTCTAGTCACTTCTTTGAAGTCCGCGAAAATGCCGACATTTTTTGCAATCGCTGCCGTTGCTCGCCTCTCCTCACTTCTCGCCTCTCCTCACTTCTCGCCTAAGCCCGTAGCACTCGATTGCTGGCTAAGTCAGTCGCGGTTCATTGTTTCCATCACGTTTGAATGCTTTACAACCGATTACAAAAAACGCCGGCCGCGGACTTCAAAGAAGTGACTAGACTATTTAGAATATCTTTCGACGATGATAATAATATCCCCCATCACCTCAATTCGTTTGATGCATGACTTATGGGACACCCTCTATATACCAAACAGCATCCCTATATTAAAAGGTCCACTGTTGTATAATTTGAACACAAAAGAACATCATTGAACAAAACACAAAATATACACGCTCGCCACCGTTTTCATTTCTACATTTGTAATTTTAGCGTGTAATCAAAAGAGCAGTCTAATTATAAAGCTTTTGTCAAGTCGAAAGATTAAATACGAGAGAGAACAAAAAACCCGAATACGCCCGAAATTATTTCGCACAAAAACAAAGGAACGGTAATGTTATTCGAACCGGCCGCCTGGACGCTCTTATTGGATAGCAGAGGTGATTTATACCTTCGGTTTTTTTTCGTCGGTAATAACCGAACGACCTTACCGGTAAATTTATAGGAAAAGATTTTTGTTTGTGTTCCGGTTATAGTTTGTTAGTTATTTAGAGGGGATCGTTTGGGACCTAAAAAGTGTGTGCTAAAATGACGCCATTTCTCTTCAGCAGAGGTGTAATATTGAATTATGTTTCTAACCCTCTTGCGAGTTAGAATACCGAGTAAAACTTTTTTGGATTATTTATGTTGTTAAGGTGGAGACACGTTTATTATGGGCATACATCTTTTTACAGAATTCCTACATTCTATAAAAAAATATGTTCCTATATTTTAAAGTTTATTTAGGTACTCTTTTGCGAATGATAAAGGAGCTTTCTTTCCCCATGCGTTTATTGTCGTCTTCTGTTGTCTATATTTGTAACTAACTTTAAAAATACATACTGCACTGCAATTTTATTATCTTTTATAATGTAATTAAATTTATTTTATATTAATACCTTCGATAATTATAATTAATATATTTATCTATAGTATTTTAGGTAAATGTTTTAAATTTGAGTACAAAAACTATATGTATATAGTAGGTAGCATATACCACATCCATCAAAAAGCGCGTACATTGATATAATAGTATATAAAACTTCAGTGTCCATCCGTACGTCCGTCTGTCTATCAGAGGCGATTTTCTCTAAAACTATTGGGGGTAAAAATTTGAAATTTGGCACAGAGATAGAGCATGGTGGCCCAATTATAGACGTGATGTATAAAAAGTTGAATTTTGATTCTGGGGATTAATTTCAGGAGGTAAATTGGGAAATGGAAAAAGAAATTCAAGGGCATCGTGTAGGATGTCAAATGAAAGCTTATTAAAGCACGAATTCAACAATATCTAGGTTTATTCCAACAGAAAGTTCACACGAGTTCAGAACGTGATTCAGAACTGCTTGAATCCATGCAAGATCTTGTAGTTCTAGAATCAACTAACTTGACTAGTGTTGAAACGATTTAGAACCGGTTGAGAATTTTATTTGTTTATCCTAACCTATAAAATCACAAAATAAAAAACACCTGTTAGAAAACATTGTCCCTTTTATAAATACACTTCAACTGAAGAAAAGTCTCTGTCTTCTTCCATTACATATTTAATTAATAACAAAAACAAAATAAGTGAGGTTGGATAGCACGTTAAACTGATTCAGAATTAAAAATTCTTGTAAAATCATGGAACTTTAAAGGTGCGTTTCCTATGAGGCGGCTGACGCTCGCGGCTACCGCACAGCGTCTGACGCCTAGTACTGCTCATGTGACAATTTAATTTATCCGTTTCTTTTCGAGCGTCAGACGCAAGCGTCAACGTCAATGGATATACTGGCGCCCCATAGGAAACGCACCTTAAGACCGATTCAGAATTAGTTCGGAACACAATTCACTCGTTCTTAGAACAATGCACTATAAATTCTGAATTTTTAGATCGATTTCTTGGAACGGCAAACTGGCTTTGCGAAACTCAGTAAAGTTCTGAACTTTTGTTGGAACAAACCTTATATGATGTATTTTTTTAAACATTTTTCGGGAAAAACGCTAAAAACTTGCTGTCCCCCACCCTTATCGCTAAAAGGATCGCTCAGAAAAATCAGAAAGAAATCATGAACATTGAGAAGTATCTAGGTGTAGATTGAACGAGAATGATCACGATTGAAAAATTATAGCATGATCAATTGTTATAAACAATTTCCGGCGGAGCCGGACTTATAGCGTTCTCCTTTTCTTCTTTATTTGTCCTACACACTCACAATGTATGAAACAAACAAGATGCTAGTTGTAAATGAACGGCTCTGTCTCCTCTTGCTAAAGGTCAATGCAGTGAACCAAGCTAATTTAATAAATTTTATTGCTTGCTCGCTTGAAGATTTTATGTACATACTGTGAAATAAGAAAAATAATTATGCTTACTATGAAAAATGTGTAAATATATTATTAAATTGCTGTGCAGATTTTTTCCTTAACAATAAGGCTGTTAGTTTATAAACAGGGCAAATTTATAAAAATCCAAGTAACTCCTGAATACATTCTTATATTTCTCATGCGCCTAAACAATCTAATTAGTGTATTTTATGCCTCGAAATAACAAGGAACAACCAGAATTTATGCCTAAGGCAAAACGGCATTTTACCCCAAGTTCTTTCGTTGCAGGAACATTAAAAGATATTGCTGTTATTTACTGCTTTCATAAAGGCATTTGACAGCGAAATGACGCCAAAACCTGAAGAAAACAAATGAGACATTTACAATATTACAAAACTAGAATATAATACACAACATGGATCAAGTTCAATTATTACTATATGTACAGGATGTGGCAAAACTCTAATGGCAAAATTCTCCTATTGATTCTTTGGCCAAAAATAGGCAAGAAATTTCGTATTAATATAGGTCCGATAGCACTTCGTTTCTGAGATACAGAGTGATAAAATTCTAATTTTATTGACATTTTTCTTATTAGTAGCAGCCGCCACATTATTTTAAAAGTCATTAATAAAATTTACTAAATTAATTCCGTAACTTTTTGCATTATAATTTTAACGCCGTAATTATCAAATTAAAAATAACTCCTATAATAGGTCACACAGGGCAGTGAATCAAAAACTAAATGGATCTACAACGATCAAGCTACAAAATAGCGTCTATATAAATTTAATATTGTAAGTGGGTCATTCTACAGGGTGTCTAAAGGAATAAAGAACAAACCTATGTCTTAATTTGCTCCCATGTATTAAACGATGATAAATCGTAGTTCGCATTTGTAGCATAAAATTGTGAATAGACATGGATATATACAGGGTGATTCAAAAGTACTTTGACAAACTTCAGGAGGTGATTGCTGGCATTATTTTAAGGCGAAAAGTTCATATAAACAATGGTCCTTGGCGGCTTCTTTACGGAGATACAGGGTGTTGAAAAATTAGATGCCGCCATCTTGTCTGTGGTTGGACATTTCCAACAATTTATTTAAGGCAATTTTATAACTGTTACTTATTTATTTAAATAAATAGTTGTTATTTTAATAATGTCTGAATGTTTGATCAATTCAAAATAAATGTTTTTGATCAATTTAACATTTGTATAGCCGAATAAAATAATGATTTACCTTTAAACCGTGCCCCGTATGAAAAAACCGCAAGAGACTTTTTTTGTTGCAAATAAAGCAAGCACTCACAAAATGACACTCACAATAGTTAAAATAAAATAAGTCAGTGGCGTAGCATAGTTTTCACAAAAAATGTTATATGAAAGTTTCGTGCCGACGCCACTGGATAAATTAAAGTACGCGATATACTTTTAAAATGAGTGTCCTTAGGTGCTTATCTCATCCACCGAATTTCATAACACAAGCTCAAAACGTTTAGAAGCTACTTAAAAATTCTTATTTTTTTTTTAATTTTTCAACACCCTGTATCTCCGTAACGAAGCCGCCAAGGACCATTGTTTTTTTCACCTTAAAATAATGCCAGCAATCACCTCCTGAAGTTTGTCAAAGTACTTTTGAATCACCCTGTATATATCAATAAAAATTTGAACAAAATTTAACAATCCCCTCAAAAGTTATTACGTAAGTTTTGAAATTCTTGAATATTTTAAGCTCGTCACTTTTTTGTGAGACAGTATATTTCGCCAAATATGACTTAGAACCACTTGTAATATGGTCTATTGGCTTTAATCTCAATATATTATTTCCAATGGTCATTAAATTACTCCAAAGGTACTTTAACAAGTGCTGTATATGCAAAATTACAGTTAACTTGCTTTGAAAAAGGGTCTTACTTAAAAGTTAAAATATGAAATCGAAAATTACATATTATGAATGAGGTATAGAACTATCCACAAGCCAATCTCACACTTGACCAATTAACTAATTATAATCCAAGTTTCAAAACGTTTTGTTATTATGTAGTTTATAGCGTAAGTTTAGGGTAAAAGTTTAATCTCAGGATAAGATACATTCAAAAGTTATTCTAGAGTGTTTACATTAGTGTAAAAGCTTCTTGTTATGGTTACCGCTGAATCCAAATATAATTTGTTGTTTCGGGTCTAAAGGTCTTACTTACATGGTTTGGGTGAACTTAAGTTTATTATGAAACTTTTGAATAAATTGTCTTGTTTTCTTCAGGACGAAAGCGTTTTGTGCCGTAATTAATTATTTTGACTTTTGCTTCGTAGAAATTGTGAAAAAATAAAAATATATTTCGTCGTTCTACGTTATTTTATCGCACCAATGAATTAAATGATTCGGTCTAATTCTACAAATATGTAACAAAGAACTTACTTTTAACCGTTTTCGAGATACGAGGCTTCGAAACAGCTACACACTTAATTCGAAAATGTGTCGCTACAATTTGGGAACGGGTGTGTCTTACTACAACTTCATGATTTTCGGTGAATCACCGGGATTCACTAAAAAAAATTGAGTTTTTTCATTGATTGTAATTAAGATCATACCAATTTCTGCGGCACTACTAAATACTTTTTTAAGAACTCTTCGATTTGACACTCTTCGATTAGGATAGCGACGCTGGTATTCAGCAACTGCAAGATTTGCACTTCCATTGCAGAAGCCGTAATATTCGCGATGACTAATTTATCGCTGGCATAATTAAAGCAAATAAATATTTAGTGAACTAAATTTGACATTGGCAAAGGTGATTTTTACTTTTTTACTTATATTTGACTTGTTAAATTCACCGTTGCCTAGTGATAACATTAAAATTAAAACTTTTGATGCCTTAGGTTCTCAAAATAATGTTACTCCCTCACTGAAAAAATCGTTTAGACTTTTTTTCACACAAAATTGTTGCAAAGTCTTTGTAGAGCAATTTACTCTAATTGGATTATTAGTAACAACAGTTTTTATACATTTTCATACACTTGTAGCACATTTTGCTACAAATTGGTCTTGGACGTTTTTGAGAACAAATTGTTGGAAAAAGGTACACAATTATAGTAAAATGTCCCACAATGTCTTTTCAGTGCTGTGTCTCTGTAACGGTTAAGAATAGGACTTTTACATAGAAACTTTTATGTTTATTTTGAATTCCTGTATACGTACCTAAAATATTGGCACTTCCTCCTGAATCACCCTGTAGAAGGACATAAGTCTGTTTTTAAACAGTTTCTAAAAGCGGAACAAATCAAATGAAACACTTAATCCCTGTCCATACAATACTCACTATTTATTTGACATCAAGTATTCTCCTAAATTTAAAATAACTATGAAAAATCTACAAACCGGTTTTTTTAGCAAGCATCATCAAAAATCGTAGATACTTATTCTAACATTTGAATTCGAAATGAAGCAAATAATTTTTTTTATTACGGTCGATGTTGTGCCCACGTATGCCTAAGTACCTAACCAGGGTTGAAAAAGCAGCCTAGTTTTTAACTTTGGAACAATTAGAAAAAATCCCTATTTAACAGTCATTTCACGTATTCGAACGCTTAACATTTTATTAATTAACTAATTACGTTTCAGTTTAATTGGTACAATTAAATGGACTAAAATGTTCGCAGACCTCAACAGGGCAAAGCAATAATGAAGGTTGCGAAATTTCCCACGCGCTAGCTTTACAAAATTTTCCACAATAGGGAAAATAAGACTAAATTTTGTAGTAACTTTTAGTCACGTATCAGGCAGGAACGTGCGTCTTCAATTTTACAAATTACATCTCTTTTATTCGATTAAAGGTACGCCGCGAAGGAGAGAACAAAAAAGCGTAAAAGAAATTAAAATTGCAAAGATGTATTTTAGAAAAAGGTGCTGGATCGATGTCAGAGTTTGACACAATACCTATGAGTATGACACACCATTATATTTTTACCCCAGGATTTACTAAAAATGTTTAGTCCTAGTTAAAGTTTAACATTCAGATTCACTAAGGAGGTTTGAGATTTAGTACTAGTTTAAATCAAGATCTCATAGTTGATCACTTATGTTTTGAAAGGTTTTTGTCCTGTCATTGTTAATAAGTCGTCATTAAAACCTTATGAATCATTCTGATATACCAGCGATTTGCTTGGTTTTCAAATGATTTTCATCTTGGAACGGGTTGCTAGAATGGATTTCGTTCTATTGTCGAAAGTACGTACTAAAATTGCCGTTTTCTTAATAAATTGGCGAGAACCTCATAAAAAATGCATAGTATAAGACTTAGTTGTCTTATTCTTACCCATTCAACCCAACCTGAGCATTAGTAATATTAAAAAACATAGTAGGGATGGGCGCTGATTACTTCTTTTAATTTATTTTAATTAATTAAATAGTTAAAAACTTCCATTTTAAATCGTCAGCAATCCTTAACGATCTCTATAAACTTTACACACCTCAGCTTTAGAAAATTTTGCACAATAGAAAAATTCGATTTAATTTTGTTCTAACTTTGTGGCACGTATAAGTAGAAGACGTGCGTCTTCAATTTTCCAAATTATGGACCTTTCAGTCGATTAAAGGAGCAAGGGACCGAAGACGAGATAAGGGAAGTTGAGGCATTACGTTCGAAAAAGAAGGAATTTTAATAAGGATTAAATCATTTAGGGCGAATTGAAAATCTTATTAGCAGAAAAAGATTTTAGGTAAATTTAAAAATTTAATTCGTTTAAGTGCTTATCATTAGCTGAAAATTTATTTTAGGTTTTGCCCGTCGTTGTTTTGTTGATTAGTGTGGCTGATGACGACCCCATAATAAAGGTCATTTGGGTAAAGAAGAATTTGAGGACAACAAAATATCTAAAACACGACAAATATGAATGTTAACAACAAGAAATCGATGAGGGGTCCAATTTTCGGCATGGCCTAATATTGTTTTCTAAAGTGAAGTTTTGGAATAATTTGTAATATTTTGTGAAAGAATTTATTAAATTGGTTAATTACCGTGCTAGATGATGGATCTAAAACCTTTATCGATTTTGAGGTTTTAATAATTACGTATGTAAATCTGGATTGTAAACCATTTTTAATTTAATGGTTTCGTTGTTTTTTGCTATTAATATAAAAGTTATCCCCGGAATTTAGTAAACAGGTTGGGTTAAATATTGTAGTTGATCAGTTAGGTTTTGTCTCGTCGTTATCAATAGATAAGTCACAGAAAACTTATTATCGGTAGTATTTTTGTGATTTGTTCGTTTTCCAATGATTTTTATATTGTATTTTGTTGCCTAAATGAATTTAGTTCTATGTAGTCGAAAATATATCTTTAGTTGCCATTTTCTGAGGCCCCCCCTGTGTGCGCCACTGGACGCTTCAGTGGCATTACATCGCGGGGAACTCGGCCACAGCAGCAGTTCAGTTTAGCCTTGCCGTCGTGCACAGAAACCAACACTATTGACTTGGATACCCATTCACCCAATGACACACTCTATTCCTTATTACACAATACAAATTCAGTTTATTTCAATGATTAGTTTATCATTGGTAACCCGTCGGTTATAAGACTACTTGAAATATAAGGTTCCATTGGTTTCTAATGGATCGTTCAAATATAACAATTATTTGATGATAGTAATACCCTATTCTAAATTTAATGCAAACTATCATTGGTTTCACTAGAAGTTTATTTGTAAGAATATGCACCTCATTTGATGCAAAATAGCTATTATTGTTTCAATTACAACAGTTACAACGATTAATTTAATGTAATTTCTAATAAATAGAAAGAAAACATTTTTGATTAAATTCAATCATATTCGTGTTTTGAAGAACAATTACTCCTATTTAATAATATGATGAAGAATTTCAATTACATCAATTAGATTTTTATTTCAAACAATTTTTTCCGTGCATGCTGCAAATGTTTAGACGATCCAGCTCGATTTTTAATGCTAACTGGATAAGTATTACATACTATATAAAGTATTATTATCACTATTTATCACTTATCCGTTGTTGTTTATATACGACGCCGCCACTGATGTGGCATTCAAGCGTGCAGCTTTATTAATTACAAAATAAAAGAGAGTTTTATTTACGTGTTAGTTCTTATTGTTTTTCCTATTTGGTTTTATTTGTCCCTGTTTTTAATATTGTGTCCAGAATTTGATATTCTAAGTTGCTGGCATATAAACTTTTATCAACGCGTATAGAACAATTTTCGATAACGCTTGCTTTTAATTTGTTCGTCAATCGACACAAGCGCTTCTACGCACTGTTAAATTAACCCTAAACGCCGTTGTAAACGCTGCCAATTAAACAGTAGAGCTAATAAACAAAAAGATGATTTTAAAGTTTTCACCCATTAATTGCCCCCAGTTTGGAATTATTCCCTCCATTACACTTAACCGCTGCTCCATATTTTCAAAACCCCCATAACCGCGTAACAGCGAATTTCACTTCCCTGGAAATCTGTACAGTTTGCATTTATTTACCAGTTTTCGACGAGACGAGCTTTAGTATTCTAATTTCGTTCTGTGTTAATTTTCGGCAAGGAAAAGTCCACACCGTTGTTATATTTTAAATTAATTAAGGTAAGAAATGAGAACGAAAAATCCTCCTGGAAAGTATGTTTATATACAACGTGTTCCAGAGTCCAGAGAGTTGTTTCCCTTTTAGACAAATTATTGCTTTTGTTGTGCCTTATCAAAGTGATATTATTCCTTAAGTCCTGGTTAAACAAAGTTGTTAAATAAAATAATAGAGAAATAAATAACTGGTCACATGAAAAATGTCATTAGAGTCAAGAATGTCGTCAGTAAGGGAATGTAGTAGCAGCCAAACAACACGATTAGGGACCTAAAACCATAGAATCAACATTGTATATATGCTATTACTAATCAGTTAGTGATTATCATAATCTAATAATTCCAAGAATCAACAAATAACATTAAATGTTCCAAACTACTTACTGATATTTTCGCAAAAACTTGCCAGAACTATTAATGATACGGATCCCATCTGAATGTTTAATAAAGTTTTCCCGAGCTAAAATATTTACTTTTCTAAAATCTCGCAAACTGTATGTTCTTCGCTTAAACTGTGAGTCGCTTCTTGTTTAAACAGTGCTAACGGATCTCGGCTTTTTCTCCATCTATAAAAGCTCAACAAGTTGCCGTCATGTATTAGAAGTTGCTTTTGAATAGTTTAACATATGGTGTATAAGAGGAAAATTCTAGTAAAATGAAATCTAGGTTTTAATATTAAATGCTGGGAAGAAAAATGGTTTACCGATTGTTTGTTAGCTTAAAACGAAATTATGCATGGATATTTGTGCATAGTTTTACGGCGAAAGTATCTCGTACGCGCACTAGATGGTTAATACGGATAATAACCAAAACTGCCCGATATAATATGATATAATGCATATAGTTTAAGAATTGTCTTGGTTCTAACCAAGGTCTCCGGTGGCCGAGTTGGTACGGCGCCAGCTTTGCAGCCGAGAGGCGCGGGTTCGAATCCCGCTTCGACCATGGATATTTTGTGATTGTTAATTGTTGGAAGGTGGTAGAGGAATTCTTCCTCGACCGAGGTGGTACCACACATCCTCTTACAGGTCTGGTGAAATCCCTACGGATGTTTCTAGCTCTGTATGTGTGAGTCGATTCCCCAGTACACCCACGGTACATAGTACGTAGACTTCGGTCTTCGTGGGCTATCAGAAGATAAAAAAATTATGATAGTGGTTACACTGGTTACTATCCTATAAGGGAGGTATTTAAGGTTACTAAGTAACTTACTAAACTATACAATGTGAGATTAGGAATAGTATCCACCAGCGTGAATTGGCCTTTCAGTAATATAATTTCTTCTGCTTTATGTGCAGTGCGAACTTTGAGTCTCCCACTGCCTTCCTTTCTATTCACACTTTCTGTTTCTCTAAACAAAGCCACATATCTAGTCAAAACTTGGCGAAACTGGTCGAAATCCATGACTGTGTGGAAATTCTGTTTGAAAATCCTAAATGGCGTCCCGTGTTGAATTAACCCACTGGCCATCGACCCTTCTACCATTTCTAAAGTAAATTTCGATCATAGAAGCTTTAGAAAGCTTTAGAACATCAGTTCTATTTTTTATTCACCACTGCCTTCCTTTCTATTCACACTTTCTGTTTCTCTAAACAAGGCCACAGATCTAGTCAAAACTTGGCGACACTGGTCGAAATCCATGACTGCGTGGAAATTCTGTTTGAAAATCCTAAATGGCGTCCCGTGTTGAATTAACCCACTGGCCATCGACCCTTCTACCATTTCTAAAGTAAATTTCGATCATAGAAGCTTTAGAAAGCTTTAGAACATCAGTTCTATTTTTTATTCACCACTGCCTTCCTTTCTATTCACACTTTCTGTTTCTCTAAACAAAGCCACAGATCTAGTCAAAACTTGGCGACACTGGTCGAAATCCATGACTGCGTGGAAATTCTGTTTGAAAATCCTAAATGGCGTCCCGTGTTGAATTAACCCACTGGCCATCGACCCTTCTACCATTTCTAAAGTAAATTTCGATCATAGAAGCTTTAGAAAGCTTTAGAACATCAGTTCTATTTTTTATTCACCACTGCCTTCCTTTCTATTCACACTTTCTGTTTCTCTAAACAAAGCCACAGATCTAGTCAAAACTTGGCGACACTGGTCGAAATCCATGACTGCGTGGAAATTCTGTTTGAAAATCCTAAATGGCGTCCCGTGTTGAATTAACCCACTGGCCATCGACCCTTCTACCATTTCTAAAGTAAATTTCGATCATAGAAGCTTTAGAAAGCTTTAGAACATCAGTTCTATTTTTTATTCACCACTGCCTTCCTTTCTATTCACACTTTCTGTTTCTCTAAACAAAGCCACAGATCTAGTCAAAACTTGGCGACACTGGTCGAAATCCATGACTGCGTGGAAATTCTGTTTGAAAATCCTAAATGGCGTCCCGTGTTGAATTAACCCACTGGCCATCGACCCTTCTACCATTTCTAAAGTAAATTTCGATCATAGAAGCTTTAGAAAGCTTTAGAACATCAGTTCTATTTTTTATTCACCACTGCCTTCCTTTCTATTCACACTTTCTGTTTCTCTAAACAAAGCCACAGATCTAGTCAAAACTTGGCGACACTGGTCGAAATCCATGACTGCGTGGAAATTCTGTTTGAAAATCCTAAATGGCGTCCCGTGTTGAATTAACCCACTGGCCATCGACCCTTCTAACATTTCTAAAGTAACTTTCGATCATAAAAGCTTTTTGTTCTGCCGTGATTACCATATTTAATTTTTTTTTTAATAAAAACTTTAGAACTTGTCAGTTCTATTTTTTATTAACCTATACCTTTTACCTATGTTACCTTCTAAGAGAAATAATTCAGAATATGCGTGATTAATTCCACGGCATACTTCAAGAACATTTTTTTAACTTACGTTATGTTTCAGCAACAACCCTAGCTTTGTTCTGGAAAGCAATCCTGAACCAACCCCGAACAAGTTCAGGCGCTGGAAGTATACACACTTTAACATTTATGTTGAGTATATTTTAAAGTACATGCGTCCAGAGCCTGAACTAGTTCGGAATTGCTATTGCGAACAAAGCGTTCTATCCAGGGTCGCGATGGCTAATATAAGAAACTTGTACGCATTCGCATATTATCCAAAACGTCGGCATTATACGCGTATTAGCCGCCTAATACGCGAATTATCCAATTTGTGCGTATTAGCCTTAACACATTTTTTTCTCTCTTGTCCTTTGCTGTCAGTATTTTTGAATGACAGGAATTATTCTCACAATAATGCTTCTTATCTGGACATGACAAATATGTGTTTGCTGCTACATAAACTGGGACGAATCGTATTAAAATGTCTGACAATGGGGCAAAAGGGGATTAACATGTTAAGTTTCCAAGACCAGTCAAGTTAAATCGGATAGAGTGATAAAATGACTTTATGAATTATTTGAATCACTCCGGTTTTGAATATGCGCTCTTAATATAGTTTTAGGTTATTAGAAACTTGTTTAATTAAATTTTAAATGTTCTAGTATTTATTTGGTTAAATATTTTAAAGATTTAAATAAACTTAACACCACTAACACACAGAGTATGGTTTAACATAAGTGGTCGCATCCAACAAAGACCTTACTAAAAAGTTATTAAGCTTTAGTTATTACTTTAATTTCGCCCACCGTGTATAATAATATTGTAGATTCATAAAGTGATTTAAATGTGTATGGAAGAAAGGAATTATTGTTTTTATTTTCGAATACGTACGCTTATATAGAAAAACTTTTCTCATCTAAATCTATTTTGTCCGAATCTCCCCAAGTTATAAAGATAAATCTGTCTCTAGCCGGCTGGAATTTCATGGACTGAACGTGACAGAACGGCAGCACGCAGGTTGCAGGTGCAGATTCGGCAATAAAAACAGCCCGAACGTAAATCAGCCCATTTAATATCTTCTATAGTGCGTCCTGGTTCTTGCAAATAACTAGCGAAGTTGACGGTGAAGCTTAATATGTCTCACAGAGGCCGGAATGTACAGTCGTGATCAATAAAATCGTACAGCTTATTCACAGTCTTATCACGTCTTAAGGGCTAATTGAGTCTAGTGTAACATTCACTAATAGGTACATATTTTTTGTAAAATTTGACCCTCTTCGGTTGTTAGTCTAAATTTTCCAAATCTCCTCGTCCACGAGCTTAAGCAACCGACCGCGCCCGCACTGTGCAATATTTACATGAACCATGTCGAGCACTTTTCGGCCCCCCCTATATCTTTGAGGCTGGTTACGTTACAGGACTGCAAACCCAAGCAAATCCAAAACATTATAGTTTATTGGAAAATTTAGCATCTAGTTGATTACCAACAAACCAACATGTAAGTGATTTCTGGTTCTGGTTCATATGCCCTCCTAATATTAGGATGTTTCAGGAATGTTTATTAAACAGATCGAAATAAAAGGCGTATATAAAAAAATGATGCTTTATTAATACAGCAAAACTAAAAATTATTACATAAATTTACACTTTAATCTCGGCGTCTTTTCCTCTTATACGTTGTTGCTTTACTTGTTGTAGGGACTCGTTATCAAATTCTTCATCACTGGTCACTTACAAAACACCAAAAACAACACAACTTCAGCTACGAACATTCAAAGTTTAACCACAATTTAAGGTTATGTGAAATTTACAAAAACAGCTGAGGGCGTATAGGCCGGTACAGTGACAGTGCAGTAGGCGGAAAAACAAATATAGGAGTATTAGTATCCTCCACCATTATCACCGAAAGGATCGGTAAGCAAAATCTGAAAAAAATCATGAATATCGAGAATTAGGTGTATATTGAGGGAAAATTATCAGGATTAAAAAATTCTAGTGCGATGAAATGTTATAAACAATTTAATTGTTTATTTCCTTATAACTGCTGAACCATTGCATTGGTTTTAGAGAAAAAGTTTTTCAACAAAATATGTTTCTCACGATGGTAAGGAACAGCTTTTGTCCTTACACATTTTATACCTTTGGCAAACAGACGTGGCTCTTTAAAGTAGCAACAAAATTTTACACGATCTTTTTATAGAAAAAATGTTGAAAAAAATCATCACCGTCAACACGAAATACCGGGATCTAAAAAAGTGAAAAAACGTAAAATGTTATCAATTCAAGAATTATATAAAATATATACTGAATTTCTATAATTCATTGGTATTATGTATATCAGCATAACAAGAATCGTCATTTTAAAGGCGATAAAATTTCATTTCAATAACGCTTTGGTTGATCGCTAAAAGTTTTATTAGATTAAACCTAGGTCTAATTTAAAATATTTTTAACGTTTCTAAATATAATAACAGAACCTAAACAAAGAATATATATAGTTATTAATACGGCACATTTTGAAAATTCACAAAATTTTAAATTCACCCTAATTTTTTGACGAAATAATCAACTCTCACAAAGAGGATGGTGTGAAACACTTAATTTTATCGATTGCATTTAGGCTGAATTCTGGTCGAAAAGCAAATGAAAGGCCCCATAAGTTGCCTATTCGGAAAACAGATAGACTAAAGCCAGCAGCAATGGCAGCAGGGTAATCTCCTGTGGGCACCCGACACCTGTGCCCGACCATCCGGGGTCGGAATGCCGTATTTTACGCTTTCTTTGACCCCACGTTTAATTTTAGGCAAAACCGTGTGGCTTCTACTTATAAAGGAAGGGAGGATAAGCCCGCCAAAAGGGAGAGCGAAAATGTTACTTGTTTTTGTAAATTTCCCTTTCTTTGTGTGTTGTGATTTGGTAAGGTTTGCGGCTTAAAAGAGATGTAATGCTTTCGGTACGATTCTTTCGCGGAATAGAGAAACGGATATATACCCATGATTTATTTACATAAATGGGATTTTTCCTAAAAAAAATGTATTCAGGAGGTGACATAGGTAACAAAAGCAAAACTGTTACTTCTGTATGTGATTATATCAGTTGTTTATAAACATGATTTCAACTGGTCCTCACAATCGATAGTGATATGATTAACCTTTAATAATCGAAAGCGATATGATTTACATTTCTTTATAAGAAAATTTTAAAATTATTTTAACAAGCATTGGTAACAAAACTAACATGGAATATGATTTTTAATTGTTTTATCTGTACCGCAATTTTTTAATATGCATTGGCGTAGTGCTATTCTAAGTAGAAATTATTATTGACTACGTATTGAAGAGGGACAAAGAACTCCATCATTAAACACCATAATAAAAACAAATACAAGACTAGAAGAATGAGAAATTCTGGGCAATGGAAAATGAAGAGAAGAAAGAAACCTAGCGATTTTATTATATTTTCAAGAAAATCAAAAAAAAAATCAATTCCCGATTGTGTGCGGTATCTCACATATGGAAGAAAAGATAAAATGTTGACTTATAGAGCAGTTCAAAGAATGTTAATGTATTTTAAGTATAGAACATATAAAATTATGCCAGTTCAAAAGCTTAGTTCCGATCAAAAAGAAAGAGATACACTTTTGTCACAAATATTAACGAAAGAATGCGGCAAGATCCTAATTTATTTATTACTGTCGTTTGGACAGACGAAGCAACTTTCTCAACTGCGGGAATGTTTAATAGACGAAATGTTCATGTATGGTCGGATTACGAGTAAAATCCATTTGCCGTCAAGGATATTGCTTTTCAGGGGCGTAGTTTAATTAACGATTGGTGTGGGATACTACAAAATAAAATTCTAGGACCATTGTTTTTTAGGGGGGCATTAACTGGCCAGCCTATCTTAATTATTCAGAAAATTAAATCGAAGATATTCTTGACGAATTGCCTCTTGAAGAACGTTGACGTATTATATGGCAGCAGGACGGAGCGCCTCCCCATTACATAATTGAGGTTCGCAATTTTTTAAACCATCAGTATAACGAATGGATCGGTAGATATGGAACGTTACATTGGCCTGCAAATAGCGCAGACCTCACACCTTTAGATACATTTCTTTGGGGTCATTTGAAAAATGAAGTAAGAAATCTGAACGAAAATGATGCTGAAAGTAGTATAAACACAGTTCAGAGGCAGAGAAGAATGTATGAAACGTGCGAAGAATTAATTGTCGGACGTGTTTGAAAATTTCTTTTGATATTTATTATTCGTCAATGTTAACACTTATCTGTTTATGTTAGAATTCATTTGTTATTGTTAATAATCACTGGTTATTGCTTTCAAATACCTAGTATTAAAAATCAAGGTATTGTTTAATAAAATAACTCATTTTGCATAAAAATAAAATTAGAAATTCACGGTGACTGAAGTGTTATTGTCAACCTTGACATTAACTTTGACTTACCTACGAAGAAAATTTAAAAGGGTAGCAGGTATTTCGTGCGCAACCTGGATAGTTACGTTTAAAGTATATTTATGTGGAAATAATTTTTAATTTGAAATATTTCAAAAACGATTGTATGGGGTGTTATACAAAATATGTCTAGAACTTCTCCTAGGAGCCAAAAATATGACGAAAATCATACCATCCAATTTAAAATAGGCGAAAAAATCGATGTTTTATACTATATTTTTTTTATTCGATGCTCAATTGTTTTGCTGATAAGATATGTGAATAATCCATAAAAATCCCCAAAACTTTCATATTTAATATTTAAAAATAAAGAAGTTATAACGCCTGTTCACTTTTATTTGGATTTCCCTGTACATCGGATAGGACGGTCCATTACCAACCCGTTGCTTATATGTGAACGCACTTGTTAGCAACTCCATTAAAGCAATCGAAACCGCGCGATGCGGAGTTGATTAGTGAGTGACAGCCCTTACTCATAAGATAAGTTATTAACGACGACTTATTAACAGTGAGAAGACAAAAACTTTCTAAAACCTAACGGATCAAATACAAAGTCTTATTTTGAAATCGTCCTTTTTAGTGAATGGTTTAAGTAATTGTTGGATAAAAGGTCTAAAATGTTGGTTTTCTTATACAATCATTAAAACGGGTTTTTTCCAAAGTTAACTTTAATGAATCAGTTGAATTAAATAAAAAAATATGTTTTTCCTTTCTCTGAAGTTCTCGGTGTGTTTTTTTTTCTAATTTGTAATTAAATTTTTTTTTTCAAAGTCTAAAGCACAAGATAAAAGCACATGAAATAATTTACAGCTTGATAAAGTAAAGGCATATTAATTATCCATTAACTTGTTTAGCCATCGATGTCCTGTCCAAATATTTACCGACCTCGGTCTCCCAGTTAACATATTAATCAATTTTAAACTGTTCGCTGTTCACCCTTTACATCGGACAGTTATTGAGATAAAACCTGGCAAAACTGGTCAAAAATCGTTATATTTACACGTGCTTTCTGCTCTGTAAGGGATAAAGGAAAATTATTGAAAATCCAGGGAGAGTTATAAGGATCCGTTGCTTTGCGTTAGATGGTTTTATGTTGTTTTATGGGCAATTATTTTTTAATGTAAGCATTAACCTTTTTTTACTGTCGTTATAAAAGAGTTTTATTAAGTAGAAATTACGGATATTTACTAATTTTTAATATATCATTTGCTGTATACGCTGTTGAAACCTAAAGACTTGCCTACAAAGAGAACTAGAATGTCCTTGAAAAATATAACTTTATGCGGCAAGCGAAAAGATGTGTACAGCTTCTCAAATATAGCTTTGCCTCTGAGTAGTAAGTATACTTATATTAGTTTGTCGCTGAAAAGTACCTACCAGTGCTTTATATAGGAACGGTTGCTTAATGGTGGACTAATAAATACTGGATGACTTAATAAGATAAATATTAATTAATTTCTTTGTTTCAGGTGGGTACCCTAAGTTGGTTGCTATACGAATTGTGTCCGTAAGTTATAGATATTAGAGCACACTCGATTTTTTTTTGAAAATACTTTTTTTTGAAAGTATATATTTTTTAAAACGCGTATTAGAATATAGTAGTTATGGTCTATTGGTCAAGTTCAATGTGTTCAGATAGAAGCAACACAAGTCTAACCCAGAAAATGTTAATATATGTTTGCTCTGGTTTGTTGAGGTTTGCTTAGGATTGCTCAGGATATTTTTCTGTCTTTTTCATTGACACTTTCTAAACTGCTAGAGTTCAATACTTAGTTTTTAATAAACTGTGTATAAAAAAATATGTTTCAAAAAAAGGTATTTTAAAATAAAATTGTTTTTTAAAAATGTCCTTTAAAAAATTATTTTTGAAAAATTATTTTCGTCGCCTTGTTTTTCGAAAATTTTTGTGGATCCGAGTTTTACGTTCCTTTATCTTGCACTGAATTTGATCGAAATAAGTTGAGGATAAGTCAAAAATATAAAGATAAAATGGCTTGTGTATAATAATAATCTTCTTTTCGAAAAAAAATATGTTTATACACATTTAAAATTGGACCAGAGAAAACTTACCGATAAAAGTAAATAATGTAGAATTTCGTTTCTATGGACACTCATCGGACTAACGACTGAAGAAATTGCTCTTTGGGGACTTTAGGAATGGGACTTAATCTACATACACATCCCATTTTTTCACACTCACAAAAGGGTATCGTAACTTCTCCAGTCGTTTCAAAACTTTCCGTTCGTATTTGACTTACCCACGTAATTCATTTTAAATATGTAAAAAAACAGTAATCTTTTCCGATAGTTAACCTGGAATCGCGCATGAAACTATTTATTTCGTTATCTAAAGGCCCATCAGTAAACATTGACACAACGAGCGCTTAATTGCTGGCCGACGCTAACTAAAAAGCTTTTCTCGATAATTGGCTGTGTTTAGTCCTCGTTTTTCATTTAATAATAGTTTTTTAAATAGTAAAAATTCGTTTTATTATAAAAGTAATTGAATTCTCACGCATCCAAACACGCGCCAAACATTAATTAAATTTATTTGGCGTCATTTTAGATAGATACGTAAATAAAATTTAAATTTTGATGTCTGAAAAAGTAGTTCTAGATAATTCGTTATTGTAAATTAAATTTTATTTACTAAAATTGCTCACCTGTACAAATAAATAAATAAAAAACAAATAATTCCATTTTCTTATGCAATACGTTGAAAAATTACATTTTTCTTCACAAAGGCTTTTTCTTTCTTTAGGCAAATACTCTAGAAATATTTTGCTGTCTATGCTAAATAATATAGTTTGGCCAGATTCCTACACTCTAAACAAGATTTAGGGCATCTTAAATCTTTCTCGACACAAATTAAACAGATATTACCACGTACTCTTGAAGTAACCTTACCCCTTTAGACAATAAATTACTGAGTTTTAATCAAATCTTAAATAAATTATTCTTGCATTATGTCTTTTTCGCCCCTTTTGGGAAGAAACTTTGTCCTTCTAGCTTTTGTAAATAATTCTTACCAATGTTGCCAGATTTAAAATCTTACTTATTGCAAGGACCGATCCAATTTGATAGTCAAAGGTTTAAAGTGTAAAAAAAGATAACTATGTTTTGTACTATAATAGTACCTACTTATATTACTATATATTACAATACATACAGTATGTAACAAAAATATGGAAACCTCGAAATATCTTGCAAACCGTTCATCCGATTTTTATGAACTTTTATACACTTAGATACGAAATTACGCCCGATACAATGGTGAATTCCGCATTGTTGTTAAGTTTGCCGTTTTCCTGAAATCGACAGGAACTTTTTTTTTAAACGGAACGCTCTATATTTTATTCGATTTTCAAATTCAGCTTAAAATTCTGAATACTTCTTATTGGGAACATTTTATCCTAAAGTTAACAGTTTTAGAGAAAATGGTGGTCAAAAATCGTTATTTTATTGTATTTTACCTTAAAATACCTGTACACCAAAGTTTATTCGAATTGTCTGGCGTCGTCAGTTTCGTTTATTTAAAAAAAAATGGATCATTTAACCAGAAACCCAAAGAATTGAAATTTTAATATAATAATAAGTACCCTTATTTAGAAATGACAATTTGGGAACACTAACATACAGGTTAATTGCCTATGATACCCCTTCAGCAGATAATTAATATGATCTTGTATAGAAGTCTCCAAGGTATCCGTGTCGCAGTGAAAGGGTTAATCTCAGTCCCTCGCACCCCCCAGACCACCGCCCCTAAACGATACGATATCTTACACTTAATTACATTCAGATAAGAAATTTGGGGATGACCTAAGGAGGTTGAAAATTCAGATAGATATGGGTAAGAGTTGGTTTGGTAAGACATGTCCAGATTGCGAGTTTCTGGAATTTTGAGGAGGGTTAATTTCATTTTGTTTTAAAAATGGGCAATTTTCACCCGTCAAGTCTTGTTAAATAGAGTGATGTCGGTTGTAATTTGTTAAGCATGACACTTTGTGAAATTTTGCGTGTCATCGCTCGGGGTAAATTGTAATTTATTCTAATAATGGTACTCTTATTTATTTTTAAAATATTAACAATAAAAGAAGGTCATTTTGTATTTATCTGTTGATATTTAACATTTTTTATGAAACAGATGTGTAAATAAATTATTTTTAAACATAGTTGTTAAAGTTTAATTACGTTTGTAATATAGTTATACCTAAATCGTTTTTCTGCGCTCTGGTATTTTAAAACAGTTTCAGAGATTACTTAGGTAGCAGTCAGAATGGTCATTTTTTCGCGAGTAATCCCCTTCTAGCGTTTTATATCCAGATTCGCCAGGGGAATGCAAAAAAAAATGAGCTATAGATTATAACTATAACTATAAAAGCACATCTTTCAATTTTAAAACATTCCCAAATGATAAAATCGTTTAAAATGTAAAGCAATTCTTGCCATTCTTACCTCAAACCAAAAAAATCACAGCCGATAGCATTTATCATTAATAGTATCTAGAATCTAGACATACTTATGACGGTAACAAGTCATGTGATCTATTAAAAGAGTTTCAAAATACATAAGCGCCAAAAAGACAATTCCAAATACGTGGTAAATTACATTACATTTGAAGAGATCAGACTTTATAAAAGTTTTCGGATTTTATATAACGGATAATTCTAATTCCTGCTTTCGAAACTGAAAGATTGTGATAAATTTAATACGATTTTTTTGTGCGGGCTCAGATATTTGCAGATGTATATTTAAAATATCCCGAATACAATCTGATTAAGGCGATACTTTATTCAGGATTTTGTTTCTCCTGAAACTCCACCTTTACACGGATGGGATTAACGGCGTTATGAACGAGCGTAAGTCTGCACGAGCAAAACCGCAGCCCTCAAAAACTTGAAATTTGGTTAAGAATGTTTAAAACGCATCGCGTGCGTAGAGTTGTACACGTATATTAAAAATTGTATTTAATCACTCGTAATCAGCTTGGCGCGTAGAATTTAACAGGTTTTGAGATTTTTGTATTTTAAAACATTGAATAATAATGAAAATACGACAGATTTTTACAAAACCGGAATGTTCTTGCTTAACTGTGATGTAAAAAAGGAAAAACGCAATCAAGAACTTTGGATCAAGGACTATAGATGCAACACGCGCCGATCCAATCCTTAGAAATGTCGATTTTTAATCGATTATTTAAAAAATCAATTAATATTTTTGTAAAGATCGATTCTTACAAATCGACTTTTGTGTTTCCGAATTTTTAAATAATCGACGATTGAATTTTTTAAAATTTGATAAGTTGACACGCTCGGAATTGTACAATTAGGTGATAATGCTCGGACTCGGAGTCGGATGCAGTGCTGTCTCTTTACTGTTTCCCATTCAGTTTTGGGACAAAAACAAAATAACATATCCAGTGCTCTCAAAAGTATCGGTTCAATTCTTATCTGTAGTACGTAGGCACATCTGCCCCATCAGAACGTTTGTTCTTAAAGGCGGAAAACATAAAAGAGATCCCAATAGAAACCGTTTAAAGCCTACAAGACTGTATTTTTTATTCATTGCCCTTTGAGGATTGGCATTTGCACTAAAAGGATACAGATTTTTCTACTACATTTGGTACTAGTATATTATTTTCTCCACAATCCCAGAATTCCACAGCACTGATTTGTTTTGGGGGTTTTAATTAAATACTGATGTAGTAAAATTTAATTCATTTATAGCCACATTTTTAAACATATATCAAAACATCGATTATTCCAACACCGATTTATTTCTGAATCGATTCTTAGAACTTCGATTTTAATCGATCCGGAGAAGCGATCTTTTAAAAAAAAATCGGCAACCCGATTAAATCGGCGATTAAACTAAGAAAGTTGCGCCCTCATCAGCCAATTTGCGAAGTACCATAGTGGGCAATGTTTTCGTTTTGTCTTGGTCTTCATTATTGTGTGATTTGGCATCTTTATCCATTTTGTCGTCTAGTGAGCCCCTTTTGCCCTCTAAAAATCACCTATTTGGCTTAATTTATATCGCCAATTTAACAGTTTGTATATTTTATGCAAAATTTTGTCCAAGTAATCACAAAATCTCTGATTTGCCCCGCTTCAAAAACCCCCTTACTCCAAATTAAACCTTCGAATACCGTCGATATCACCCAGCTTCATCTCTCAGCAAGCACGTTCGATCAAAAAGTCGTACAAACAAGCAACATACAAAAGAGAAAAAATCAGGAGGAAGAGGGTCCATTACGTAATTTTCTCGAGGCCCTCGTGTAGGCGAAAATCGGAAGAAGCCGACTCGAGCATCAAAAGGAACCGGATCTAGATAGCGCGCTCGGGTCTGTGTGAAAGACGAAACGCCCTGCTCTCATCAGGGCTTTGTCTGGCCGGATCGGGGCTAATTTGGATACAAAAGGAGGTGTGAAAAGTTTTATTATCACGCATTTTAACATGTATAGTCTTTTAATGTTATTTAATAAATAGATAAATTTAAAAACCCCAGGATTGGTTGGCCTGGTGGTTTAAGTTTAGATCTTCTAGTTGATCACTGGTACAAGTTTTTGTCCTGTCATTGTTAATAAGTCGGCAGTAAAGATTTATGAGTTATTCTATTATTTCTAGGATTTGCTTGGTTTCCAAATGATTTTTATATTTGAAATTGTTGCTGAAATGAATTTAATTGTACTGTTAGTTCTGTTGTGGAAAATACATTTTTCTAATTTTGACATATTATTATAAAGTAACACTTCTCAAAACCGATGACAGTTTTGATGCAGTTTAGCATAAATTTTATTTAACGCCCTGTACTTCTGTATAAGTGAAAAATTGCCACTAAAAGAGTAGAAGGTCGACTAAAATTTGTATTCTTCTTATGAACCACGCGACGTTATTTGCATAACGCCAGCAGTGCAGTGGCTAGAAAATTGTACAAACTTCATGAATTAATTACGAACATTAAATGAGTTAGAAGAAGACTTTTATTAACGCATATCAACTAAAGTGTACTAGTTTAAATTATACCCAATCTCAAGAGAAATATTCGGCGTGCATTATCAGCATAAACGCGTAAAAATTAAGAAAATAACGTACCTGTAGTCCTTAACCCAAAGTCCTTGATTCCATTTTTACATCATTGTTCAACCTCCTGCAATTATCTCAAGAACATTCCGATTTTGTAAAAATCTGTCGTATTTTTCTTTATTATTCAATGTTTTAAAATATAAAAATCTCAAAATTTTAAATTTTACAAATTCCATGCGCCATCTGGTCACGAGTGCTTAAATAAAATTTCTAATTTACGCGTACACTTCTACGCGCGTGATGCGTTTTAAAAATTCTTAATCAAGTTTCAAGTTTTTGGGGGCTACGGTTTTGCTAGTGCAGACTTACGCTCGTTCATAACGCCGTTAATTCCATCCTTGCAAAGGTAGGTTTTATTGTAAGAGGAGAAACAAAATCCTGAATAAAATATCGCCTTAGTCAGATTATATTCTGGATATTTTAAATATACACCTGCAAAATCTTGGCCCGTACCAAAAATTCGTATTAAATGTAACACAATCTTTCAGTTTTGAAAGCTGGAATTAGGATTATCCTTTGTATAAAATGTGAAAACTTTTATAAAGGAACGTCGCTTCAAATAAACCTTTACCCTTTACCTTAATATTTAACTCTTCCTTAGGTCATTCGAGAACTTCTGATCCGAAAGGAAAAGTAATTAGGAAAATACTATATTTCATTATGTATAGGGCTTCAGGACACCTGGTTAGGGGATCTTAATTAATCTTTACACTTCAGAACTTAGTCAAAGCCTATTTGTTGTTTTAAATTAACAGGGTAAAATTAAATGTCTCAGGCTTAGACTCGTTAGTGTGACATTTATTTTGTCTTGTTTTAATTGGGACATAATGCTTTTTATTCTGCCACTTTTGTGATAAATACCGGTTATTGCTCAAAAAGTGAATCATGCTGTTTTTTGCGTAACAAAAGTTGAGATAATCAAAATTTTGCAGTGTGAGCTTTTCACCTAAAATTTGTGAAATGTACTGAAGAAAGTTTATCATCAATCTTTACTTTAATCCTCCTTTTTCAACAGATTAATGGTATAATGTCAGTTCCGAGCTTGTCCCACTCAAGAATTGAAATATTCATAAATCTTTAGTAATTTCTTTTGATATTTCCTCCTTACGATTGTCCAAAATTTGTATTACTGCCAATTATTTTTCCATAGCTACCGAAAATCTGTCCTTAGTTTATAACATCAGTACCGTGTACTCAAGTGAAAACTGTAAAATGTGGAGTTGTTTTTCAGGTTAAAGCTCGTTTTGTATCGGGTAATCTCTTTTTTGTTGCAGGTGAGTGCACATAAGGTCAATTCTATTATTAATTTTTGCACAAAACCAGCCTATTTTGCTCGTCATAACGCGCGATCTCGTCAGTTTCGTTTATTATTTTTTGTATGTTAAATAGTTTTTCTCAGCTAAGTAAAAATAATTATAATCCTTGTCTAACTTGAACTAAAGTGACGATATTTTAATATAGTTTTGTTAGTTTTGCTACAACGACATAAATTACTCTGGGTTTGTTCAGGTTTTTTTTTTCTTTTTCCTGCGTTTAATTTATCTTTATCCACAATTTGTACCAATTAATAAACAGCTTTCCGGACCATTTAGGTTAACAACTCCATACCTATTATTACAAGCGCAACAAGATTCAAATCATCGAGAGTTATGCATAGACAGCTCCAAGCTGTGTCTATTTGCGCCCCCCAATGGTACAAATTGTTATACACTAGTTTCCGAAATTGTTACACTAGCAATTAGAGACCAACCAGACAAACAACTTTATAAACTCGTTAAAGGCCAACTTGGGAGAGTTTCGCCAAGAATATTCCAAGGAACAATACATATTAAATTTCCATTACATTAATTTCTCAGACCATAGCTCGGAACTTTCAGGGAATTTAAGAGATGTTCGCCAATAAAACAAAGCCCGGACTTTAGGCGATTCCGGCAGTTTCAATTTTCGATAATTAAGTCCTACTTAAGATGCAGGAATTTGTTTTTAAAAGGCTATTACGAGAAAAACTGGAGAATGGGTCTGTCACAATTTTTTTTATTAGCTTATTAGAAAATAGGGTCAAAATTGTGTATTTTTTCAAATTTTTTTTGGCTCTAGGCGACTATCACTTTCTTAGGCGAGTATAAAGCTAATTATGAAGACTAATTTTTTTTCGAATTTTTTGGCTCTAGGCGAATATCACGGTCTTAGGCGAGTGACGTCATAACTCCGCTAGTTTTGTCAATTGCTATCACAAGGCGACTGAACTGTGTTGTCAATGTCGCATTGTCTGCATGCTCTTTAAAAGAATTTTAACAACATTTTTAGTTTTAGTTGAAAGATGGTAAAATAACAGAGTTTCTTTTATTTACCTGATGTCAGTTATGCCATTCCATTTAAAGAATAAATGGCGTCGTTGTAAAATTCCTTGTCTTGCCGGCCAACCCTTTATTTTTTTTAAGGCTCGCGAGTGCCAATATGGTGTTTGGTATTGAATTAAATACGATTCGTTACTGGACTTGTTTGTAAATAGAGATTTTTAATTAATAATATAAATGTCTTAAAAGTTATTTAAAAAAAATTGCTCTTCTTATTATTTGTCTGCCCATTGCGGTGTCATGTTGCGTACATTTTTCCTAATTTCAGTAGACCAGTGTGTGGTATTATGAACCTAGAGGATATAAGGAATAGGGAAATAACTGAGGGTACTATGAAAATTTAAATACCTTTATTTCTCTTATTGCTTTAAAAGTTGTTCAAAATGACCACCATGAACTTCTTGGCAGTAATAAAGCCGATTTTGGACAGCACTTCTCACATTTTCGAGAATGGCAGGTGTTACTTCTTAGCAGAGTTCCAAAATCGACCTCAACTCCCTAGCGTTACCCCTCAAGGGGGTTGAAAAAGTTAGATTACATAATGTAGGATGCGGCCGGATCTTGGAAATAAAATTAAATCTTTCGGGAGCACTCAACTTCTCTTTATTTTTTCATGTAAATTTTTACATCAAGTGTCGGAAAACAATTTACCAACCTAAGTTACTCAAAATGTTGCCAGCCTAAATTTGGCGCGTAATTGAAATTAAAACATCCCAATCTACAATAAAAAGTAGATTTATTAACCAATAAGATACACCTAAAATTTGGTGTCTCTATCTTTACTAATAACAAAAATATTTGCCCATACTAAGACTTTTCGGACACCTTATAATATATCTTCACATAAGTAAACTTTATTTTAATTACACCGTTTCTTTATTAGAAGTAAATATGATCAAAGACATGAGTTTTACAATTTTACTAAATATTTCTTTGAATCAAGGACAAGATTTACTTATTTTAGGTAACTTAAGAGTTTCTTTGTTGTGTGAGTTAAGTGAAATAGGTCCATTATCTAACTAAATATGATAAAACGGCATCTTTTTATCACAGTTTATCCAGTAATGCATTTAAAACACCTCCTGGATAATAATTTTATGTATGCCTTCTTAATATAAGGTTTTGTTAAAAAAAAACGTAATATAAGCTCTTCTGACTACCTAACTGCAAAGACTTTTTAGCCTGAGCTTTATACAAACACCTTCGATATTTATAATAAGAACAGAGAGACACATCTTGGTCGTCGTTCGCAGCATTCCATTTACGAGCGCACGATGATGCAAAGCGCGAAAAGACACGCCGGATGGAACTGCATCCATCAATTTTCCGACGTTGCGCTGGTGTATTTCAATTAATATTCATGTCGTTAAGGCAAAACTGAGATTTTATGGCTTTTCTTTGTATGAAACTTCCAATATTAGGACGTGATTTTAGATACGACAAACAGGCGATTTCGGATGCTTTACGATTCGCAGGAATCCATAAACTTAATGGAATTTACTTGTCGGGATGGCTTTACGACTTAAAATTAGATCGTCTGCAATTTGTGACAATGTATTTTTAGGAAAACAAGAAAATATTAGGTGCGAAAACTAGCAAATCCTTGTACAATTTACAGAAACCAATGGGTCTGATTCACAATTTTTATTTGCTTATTACAGAGGGCGGAAAAAATTAAGAACAATGATTTTTTTGCCGCTAAAAATGCTTAAAAAATCGATTTAAGGTTGTCGGCCACTTATCAAGGCGGCATCGTCTCGTCTTTATATCCCCGGTAACGCCTGTAAAGCTCTTTCGTTGCCTTTTGACAAACTGGTAACTTCAATAAATGTATATCGGCAGCAATGGTATTACATACATAATAATAATACCGAAGACAGAACTCTACCAAAAAAATAAGTAATAAATGGGTGGTTTTTTGTGGTGCAGTGACATTTTGAAGCATCGCTGAAATAACTTTCACGAAGTATGTTTTAAACTCAGTTATAAACATTTTATTGTTTGATTTTTAACATTTTTTGAAAGGCAAAAGGTTTAAGCTAGTAGTATGCTCATCTAATTAATAAATACCGTAATAGGTAAATGACTATTCTTTGTGTTAATGGTACAACATAGCCTATTTTGTTCTGGTTACAGTTTCAACCGAATTCACGAGTGTTCCATATTATCCGATATTAAATAAAAAAATTGCTACTTATTAAATTAAAATACACATCTTTGATAAATCTTTGGTAAATTCCGTTTGTGGAATTAAAAATACTTTTGAATATTTTCGGTCTTCACTAAGACTGATAAAAAAATGAGATTCAGATTCAGAGTCACAATATTATTTAAGTTTGGCAATGCCTCGACTGGATCATTTGATTTTCTATATAATATTAGAGCCCGTGAAGCCAGGCTCTTCAGATGCGTAGGATAAGGGCCGGTATTTGGGCATTAAAATAATGTGCGATTTGAGGGAAAAGTATTGGGTATGTCTGTAGACTACCCCAAGAGTCACTCATTCAAATATATGCAGTGAATTATATAGCACCCTGTATAAAACCCATTTCAGATAATTCTTTCCAGATTGTGGTGCCACAAGAAATGTTGTTTATTAGTCACTGCTTTAGTAAACCCAACGTAGGCACAATTTGCTCTTCGTACATAGCATAAATTTTTCTACGTCTTTCCAAGCACACCGGACTGCACGGATTACCAAACGGACAGGAACTAAACTAAAATATTTCGAAAAACCGTTAAAAAATACTTTACTGATTATTATATTAAAATTATCTTTACCTGCAATTTTATTACGTCCGGTCCTGTTTACTTGTTTTTACTTTTTATTACAGCTGGTGTTGATAATAGTTTATTGCAGGTAATAGGTTAACGAAAGAGCTTGAAATGAGCTTTATATCGGATGAGGCGATCCGGTGACTACCCGTTTGGTTTTGACAAATTTTTGGTCGAGCAAGAATTCCTCTACCACTTTCCAACAACAATCAAAATATCCATGGTCGAAGCGGGATTCGAACCCGCGCCTCTCGGTTGCAAAGCTGACGCAGTACCAACTCGGCCACCGGAGACCCGTTTATAAAGATCCATTAGTCAAAACAATAATAATATTAATTTGCCAAGTAATAAAATATCTACATTACCTTTCAGCGCCGTTATAAGATTGAAAAATTGCAACATAATAACTCTTTCTGTGTGGAAAGTCGTAAAAGTACGAGACGAGTAAAGGTTTTAGCGGCTTAGCGATTTGAAAAATTGTTTAGTTTAGGACCTTATTGCAATTTTAAAACCGTTTTATGTGGATGCACTTTGGAGTTCTATTCATCATCCGAAGTGTTTGGGATTTTTAAACATATTTGTAGTTTTATATCAAAGCGGAAATTTTATGAAATTGTTCCACGGTATAAAGGCTAGCAATTTAATTTAAATAATTCTTAGATCGCCGCTGTTTTACAAAGAACGTAAACTGGAAAATTGGAAAAATTATATATTTAAATAAAAGCATAAATGTTTATACTTTTAACCGGCTCACTATATATCTCTTAGGTTTTATGCGTACTTGAGGCTTCCTTAATAAAACTTTTAATTTAAGAGAAGCGTAAGAGCTGCGACTGTATAAATTTTTTATAAAAGACTGAATTACCTTAAAAAGCACTTAAAGTAAGACAGGATTAACGATAAAACTTACTATTATTGTTTTAAGAATTAGGTTTATGCATAACTTTTATACACCGGTTTAAATCAGGTGCAATCAGTACGACTAGCGATTCTTATACTTATGTACATAGGAGCTTAATATGGAGCTTTCACCACTACTATTTTGGTTTTTCAACGTGTTTTTGCTCAGCTATTTTATATTAAAAACAATAACTTTCTCGTGAATATACATATTAATCAAAATTCTATTTTATAATTTTCCAAAGCCACGCCCTGCAAATATTCGATACATCTGTTAAAATTCTTGGCTTGTCTTTTTTGAAAATTCGTCACTAGAATCTTTCGATTTATTTTATTATTTCTGCGATTTGAATGCTTTTTAAATTATTTTTATTTTGGAACTAAAATAAATTTAGTTGTTTGGTTCCAAATTGATACTAAATTGTTATTTTATTTATAAATTTATAGTTCAGCAACTAGATGCCTTATTCCTACACTTTTGTCAACTTAAACCCGAACCGACAAATTAGACCCACCTTTGCAATAACTAAGCTCGCGGAATATGTTTTATTAGCATTTATAAAGAGCTAAAAGTTAAGGCAATAATAAAATTAATTCAAAGGTTTCAGCGGCTTAGCGATTTGAAAAATTGTTTAGTTTAGGACCTTATTCCAACTTTCAAACCGTTTTATGTGGATGCACTTTGGGGTTCTACACATCATCTCCAGTGTTTGGCATTTATTATTTAAAACCCACGATTGGTAAATTAGTTCGGTAACAAACCTGAGCAATATTGAGTCTTGTCGTAAAATATTTGGAAAGTATTTTATCTTTATGTTTATTCTTTGATTTGAGTAAATTCAGTACCTTTCGAATTATGCTGAAGTTTAAACTTCAGAACTGATACGTTTTACTTGAATTATTCCGAAAGACCTCTTTTTAGTCTCCCGAATTATAGTTCTGGGGTTCAGACTTCCTGATTTTAAGGACAAATATTGGAAGTATTTCGGAAACTCCTACGATTGTGTTGAAGTTTCCAGGAAACTCAATTTTAACTTTATGTTAAAAGGTTCTATTTAAGATGGGTGCTTTAAATTAACACTGCGTTAATTTATGAAAAAAATATACAAGACCAGGCTATTAAGAGAATAATCATAGGTAAATTTTAGAGTCTTAGAATTGTGTTGATTTGCCAATTATGCCAAAAAAATCTCCGAAGAATACCTAAAAATGCATTTAAAATTGTGACAATACAATTTTTAAGATCAGAAAGTGTGTGTCACCTTAAGTTGATATGAAAAAGTAATAATCAAACCTACAAGGGGGGTAAAAAATTAATGTTTTTATAAAAATTAATGCGTGGTTAGGTATTTTTTGGAGCCCTTTTGGAATATTTGGCAAATTATCACAATCTTAAGGCTTGGAAATGTACGTATGTAAAGTTGTATCTCAATACTTCTGACTACTACTTCTATTACAATACTTGAAGGATTTTAAAGAAATTTCATTGTTTAATAAAACGAATTACACAGAAATTACACTATAATCATAAAACGAACTCTGCGCAAACAACAAATGTTTTCTTATTTACATCACAGATTAACGATTCCGGTTAGGTGTGGTTAGTATAGGCAACTAAATATACACTCGAGGCCGTGCTCCACACTCTTTGATAGGCATGTGGGTAATTATTGTTGTAAACAATACGATAGATTACATGGTTGTTAAAATTTCCGGGCAAAAAGATAAAAAGGAATAAATTGAAGAACATGCAATTTTCTTCAAATTACCATTTTTGGGTTTGCAATCACTCGCTTGCATTTATGGAATAAAAAAATATCTGAATCAAGTTGCGAACATCCCAGTTCGTCCTCTGATGCACTGATCATACTACAATCAGACCATATTCAACATTCGGCAACATCGTAGAGGCACTCGCAATGCATCTCTTAGCATGTTGATGGGACAGATTTTATTGCGATTCTGATTTGGCCAAAGCGAAAATCGTGCAGCGTTGCACCAATATGTCATAAGAATAAAGAATAATCCATAACAGGCATATGATGCCCACTTTGCAAAAGATGAGAAAGCAGGAAATACTTTTACTATAGGATGTGTATTAAGTTTCAATGTATCGATATTTCCTTTATAGGTCAATTTTTCAATAATTTTTCTTCGCCCTATACCATTCATCTCACTGATTGGTTCAAACGAGAACTACATCAAGAAAAGCATGTAGAATCGACACAGATTTATAAGAAATCCTCAACTCGATAAAGAGTAATACGAACTTCGAATATCTAACTATAAGAGTTTTATCGAATTATCTACAAGCAGGAAAACTTTCATTCTTTCAACGATATTCCTGAATATTATATTAAGTTTTTTGATTTTCTACGGTTGCGAAAAATGTAAATTTACATTGATACCGTGAATATGCCCGCATATATATATCACATTGAATTGTTTTCGGCGTATTTAATCAGGCGACATGTTTTTTCAAACAAAATATGAATATTATACTTATTTGGTCGTGAGTAATGAAAATATTTTCAATATTATATTTTTGTAATAATCATAAACATATTTTTCCTGATTACGCATGAAAGATTTCAAATTTGAGATACACAAATTTTGCTTAAAAGTATGATTTCCATCCCAGTGAAGACAAATATACTTTAATTAGAGTCCACCAATAAATCATCCTAATTTTTTATTTAATAAATGGGTTTTTGCGTCAAACGAAGTCATCCTGTCTCCTTGCCTAAAAAAATTAAAATAATTAAATTATAAATAAAAAGTGGATACTAAAAAATATATGTGATATGTACTTAAGAAAGTGTTTTGTTTTGTTAGAATTTTTTTTTATTAACTTTAAAATGTCAGTTCCGTGCTTTCAGTCACGAGTTACAATATATATTACAATATATAATTCATATACTAATATATAAAAATAAGTTAATAAATTAACAACATTAGACTTGTTATCATACAAAAGAAAATTAGAGTCTACCGTATTCGGTAAAACCATTTTTTTTAGATTCACAACTAAAAAAGTGTAAAATTACTCACTTTTGTGGCAATTGCCCATATAACAGGGCTAATCTATATGATTCCTTAATAATATTTTATACTAATTATTGTTTTATAATTTTTCTTTTTCTTGAATGCAATTTATTTCTCTGAGCAAACCAAGCTAAACAAACACTGTATTTACTAAATGTAATTAAATTAAAACAACTTTTAATATGACGCATTCATAGAAACTCATTCAAATCGGGGTAAACTAATTTAAACTGGCGACTTTTATTTATTTTCCATATATTTAATTTATCCTCAAGTATACAAATTCGAGACATTAAAATACAGCCACGTTGCCTGCTTCATAATCTAGGGCGCATACACAACATGTAAAATTATTACTCTATGAACAAATATGTATGTAAATTATTCAAAAGAGCTCCGCCACAGAGTGAAAACAAAAGGTCGCTATTTATGTCAGCAAAAATACATTATTTTTGCAACGCTGTCATGGTAACAGACTTTATAAATTTATATTATTATTATATTATATTATTTAAAATATCACCATCAAGAAGTGTTACGTTATTTTTCTGTCTTTGCATAACCATTGTCTATAAAAATTACCACAGGGAGGGCGCTACAAAAGTTAAGGATTTAGGCTGAATGCACACAGGTCCTTTTTTGCATGGATCCATTCGCGATACAATTATTCGCCCTACCGAATCTCGTTTGTATCGCTACCCAAGAACGTCAATTGCCTTATAAGTTGATGTGACAAAGTATAGTGAATCGCGGCAGTATCGCATTTGAATCGCTATTCTTTTGCGGTTGTATCGCGACTGCTTCGAAGCAAAAAGTATCCCTGTACCAGCGCCCTTTTCTATTCTATTCAATTAAGGTTGTGGAGCATTGCCCACTTGCACTGAAGCTTACTGACAGCTTGTTGTGCCCCTTAAGGGCTCAAAACACTATCAACAGTGTTTTGTTGGGGGGCTCTCGCTATTTCTTCAGGTTCAGGATATGGTTCCCCGAAGTGCCTATGGCTTGCCATGCTTAGAGCAGGGCGGTGGGATATAATGTGATGAGGGGTGTCTTCCTCCTGCCCACATGCTCTACAAGTAGGATCCTCCTCTAGTCCAATGATATTTAGATGTCTTTTCAGGCGGCAGTGTCCCGTGAGGAATCCTGTTGCCATTCTAACTTTCCTCCTGCTTAGTTGCAGGAGTGCTTTGATTCTATTTTTGTCCAGCTCCCCGATAAAAGATCGCGATTGTCTTAAACCAGGGAGATCCATCTAGTACAGCTGATGTTGTCTTGATGTTGTATTGCTGCTCGTGCTGTTTGGTACTAGAATCCACATGTGGGTTCAGAGCCAATCAAGGTTTCTGTCGCTCCCTTTTTAGCTAATGTCAGCGATTTCCTTAGTTTCCAAATGATTTTTATCTTGAAACTTGTTACTTAAATGAATTTAGTCCTACTATTGTGGAAAACACATGCTTAAATATTTAGGGGTTGCTTCCAGCCCCGCTAGAGGGTTGTTCTAGTTTAATCGAAAACCGGCCTAAAAACTGTCCCCCTTGAAAATAAAATGGACGCGTTTTTACCTATTTCCGTATTTTGTAAAAGGGCTGAAATATTGAGGGTGGTATGTTTTCAAATTGACACCCTGTATATATAGATTGAACAGGTCTTTGCAATAGTGAATTCCTTGGCAAGAAATTACAAGTACAATACCCAAACTGTATGGCATAAATATTTTGTGGACCAAATGAGTATTGAAATAAACAGGTAAGTTCTGTTTGTCCCAAGTTTACGTCTTCAAGGATACCAGTTTTCCCCAGGTCCACCATGCCCGTCGTTAAGAAAATACCATGGATATCGTATCCGTAGTAACTGTTACCTTGGTTACCATCGCGAAACAACCATTACCATGGCAACCGATTTATTTTAAAAACTGATGCAAAATAGTCAATTATGAAGTCTATTGACATTCCAAAATATGGTAGCAATAAATGAAAAATCTAGAAAATATAGAGTAGAACATAAATCCAGAGTCGATTCTGTTGCCAGGAGCCATCCCGAACGAGGATCAACCTGTCACTCTTTAGATGACATCCTTGTTTGACTAATTAAGCCCTTATCTGCATCAGGCAATCTCGTCTAACGCCATACCGAACTGATTAATCTTCTCGAGGTGCCGGATTTTAACGAGCTTTTTTCCCCGGATGCTTTTCTTTCTTTAGTCTTTACGCGATAAGCCGTATCGTAAAGACGTCTTCGGTAAGATAATAAAGTTATTTTCGAGTCTTTCCGGAGAAAATTGGTGTTCGACTAAGTTAGCTGGAAATATATTGGAATTGTTACGATTGGCGTTGTGTAAACGTCAATAACATTACAAATAAATTGATATTTATTGCGAACTTATTTCTGTGTTGTTGTGTTGTTTTATTGACATGGGTTGTTATGCTACGCTGATGGTTAATAAAACTACAAGAAAACTCATTCTTATGTTAAAAAAAAATTGAGGAAATCAGGAATCTCGGTTATTTGCAATTTGTTTGATTACACATAAGGTTTTTTATTATAAAAACTTCATAAAGAATTGTAGGCTGTTAAGTATATGTGTTTACATCAGATAAGTAAAAAAAATGCAATTTTGTCGTAATTTATTAAAGCGATAGTTGAGAATTGTATAATAATTTGTTAAAATTTCTAGATACTTCATATTTACGTAAAGTTTCAACTCCGGCTTATGCCAAAGCTAAACACACGCAACTTTAAACGGGCTAATTGCGGAAGCCTCAGTACAAAAGCTGGGAGGGTGTACTTCCCTCCCCCTTCCTTCCCCACGTTTTGTCTCTCGTGTTCCTGCTCTGAAGATTATCCCGGTGGCTAAACTTTTCCATCTAAAACTATCAGTATTAGCTCGGATGAGTTTTGATGGAGTCTATTAGACGGCGATTATTTGATGCCTCGTATATTGTACGGTAGAAGTTTGACAATGTTAGTAACGTTGTTGGAGGCGTTTCTTAAGAAATTGCTTTAAGTTAATTGAAAAGCAACTTGCTCTAGCTAAAGGTTTAAGTGAAATTTAGAGGGTTTATCAACGTCAATCTTGAAGTCCCCTTTTGTATTTCGAAATTATCGCTTAAAGGCAAATATTGTAGTAAAGTTGTATTTGTTCTTAAGTAATGGATTTGGCCCCAAGACCAAGGCATCCTGATTTTTGTCTCAAAAAAAGCTAAAATACTTTTTATTAAAATACTATTTTGTTATTATCAGCCATGTATCGAATGATATCAAATTAATAGTAACTGCTTTTCTGTGATTTCATTTTAAATAACGAGAATGTTCTTATAAATGCAGTAATATTTTAAATAGCGTTTTAAATTCCACCACTTCGAATCATCGCTCCATTTTACCCTTTACCCGCTCTTAACCCCGATTAGCCGTTTTCCAGCTTTTCACTTGCACCTTCTCTCCGTCAAATTAATCCGATTGAGGCCAATCCACAATATACTGAATGCAATGAATCGTCGAGCGAAAAAATCGACTGGACTGAAAGCCGCATCGAGTGGAACACTCGATGCCCTCCAGATGGGCGTTGCGAGGCCTGAAAAATGACCATCGTCAGGAAAATAGATTCTTTTTGCGCCGCAGCAGTACTCATAAGGGGATAGAAGGAAATCATTGGCGTCATTGTGGGAAAAACAAGTTAATTTGAAGTTGCGACTATTTTGCGGAATAACTACCTTTATAATAAATACAGTTGACTGTCAGGCAAGCGTAAGATTATTATTAAGATCAATCTGGTTAGTGTTTGTATCTATAAATTGTCTACCAGTCCAACCGTAGATGCTTGCACCGTATAAAGGATGTTATATCTACTTTAAGATATTTTTATTCCTTTGTAAAGTTGTTACTTCATGTTGTCTGTTTAGTCACTCTGAACTAATGTGAAATGCGAAACTTATAATTTGTCTATCTTCATCTTCAAATCATTTCTCTTAAATGCAACTCTTTTTGGGGTACTGGATATTACTATGTCTCGTATTTTTTTAAGTTTCATAACCGTTGTGCGTCTTTGGTTACAGAATCGCCAAAATACTTTTGTTCTTGTTACATTTACATTTAGGCGATCACAAAACGTCCTAGACAAAGTTGTAAATGAATTTTTGGAGTTTCTCTTAACTAGAAATACCAGATTCTCAATTGAAAATATATTTACAAGATAAAAATGATAAAAAATAATCAGGTTTATAAAGAAAAGAGAAAGGCCATTTAGACGATTAAAGAAGCAAAGGAAAATTCCGGGAGAATTTTGGAAAGCTGAAAATAATTGTACGGAGAATCAAAAAATTTTCTACACAGTACTAAAAACGTTTAGGGATAAACCGGAATATAGACTGCAAGGTAAAACGAAGGAAGAGAATATACTCACAGATGAAAACCAAGTTATCGATAGACGAAGGAAAACTGCAATGAGTTATTAAGTGAATATAGTAAAAAGGTGGAAAGGAATGAAAATAATCTAGTAATAACCGGAAGAAGAGAAGGGACAGGAGGAAGTAATATTAAAATGGAAGTTTTGGAAGAAGCACTAGAGCGTTTGAAAACAGCTAAAGCGGCAGGAGCAGACGAAGTAGCACCGGAAATACTAAAATATGTGGGAGAAAGAAACAAGATTGAACCGTTAAAAATACTAAATAAGTGCTGGACGAAAAAAGATATACCAAATGAATGGAAGACTGACATAATACTACCGATATAAGGTAGTAAGATATAAGATAAGACAGGAGACTTAAAGGAATGCGGAAATTACAGAGGTATTACACTATTATGCCATAAAATCTATAAAAGTATTTGAGAAAAAAGAATAAGGAAAATAGTAGAAACACAGCTGAGAGATGCTCAAAGTGGTTTTCGACCGGGGCACAGCATACAAGATCATACGTTCACGATACAATATCAAGCAACTGAAAAAAATTAATAAATGATAAAGGCATATGCGTATGTTTCTTAGATATGATAGAAAGATTTGAATACCTGGGAACAATAATAAATACTAACGGAAACATGGAAGACGAGTTGACTGAAAGAAACAAAATATATTATGCAATTCACAAGAAATTTCTCGAGCATAAAGAAATTTCCAGGAAAACCAAGACAACAATATGTAGCCTACCAGTTTGACTACATGGAAGCGAAAATTGGAATTTAACAGAAAGACAGGAAAAAAATACGAGCGGCTGAAATGAAGTACTACAGAAAAGTAGCAGGGGCAAGAAAAACAGATAAGGACGAAATGAAGATATACGAAAGGAATTAGGTGTAAAATCGGACATAACAAAAATACAGGAGAATAAATTAAACTGGTTTGGACATTTATTAAGGATGGGGGAAGAAAGACAAGTAAAAAACATTTAGGAAGCGAAACTCTTGGGAAAAAATAAAAAAAGAAGACCCAAACGGAAATGGAATTCCACGGTAGAAGATATTTTAAGGGGAAAGGGTGAAAACTGAAACTCAGCGAAAGAAATCAGAGATAGGAAAAAATGGGAAAAGTTCTTAAAACAACAATTGATAATAAATTGTAATAAATAAAATCTCGACACCCTAAGGGAATTAAAGAGGAACTGATTATGTACTCGTATGTGTATGTATAAGTGTCTATTTTCCTCTATAATACAACCAAATTCAATTTGGCAGTAAATTTAAGATTAAAATTATTTGGGATACAAACAAAAATGCGATTATTAACAACGACAGGTCACAAACTTGTCAAAGCGTAACTCTGATGAACTAAAAGACCTAAATTTAGACCAGAACTAAGTCTTAAATATGTTTCCCGGGGTAAATGTCTATAATAATTATTCTAAATCCTTTTTGATAAATTAAGTAAAATTATTTAAAGTATTTTTGACAATAGGTATCAGTTTAAATGACTTTGTTAAAATTTTTTAAATTTGTGCGCTACTGTACTCCGTTATAATGACTGCATGTCTCTTGAATTTCAACACTGGGCGTGCAGTGGTCCAGTAATTAATTTAGGCTCGATTGTTCTGGAAGATTTGTTGATTGCAATACTGAAAGCTTGGCTACTTGATAAATATTAAGGGGTAAATAAAGATATAATAACAAAACTCGCTATGGTGATCTAGCATTTGCTAACGTTACGACATAGCATATGTTATTTTCAAATTGTCGTTTGCCTTTATTTATTATTAAGACACACACAATAATTGTGATGAAAATGGCGAAAAAACGAATAATTAGAAGAGGAAAATCTTAGAAAAACGCTGTTTCCCGGAATTGTCAAAGGCTGGACGAAAAACCTTGTTGTTTACGTACATAATTTATAAAAGTATGACTGGCAGATTTATTATTTCAATGCAATTCGGGGAAGTATGATATACATATTCTTGAACATGTAAAAATTAGAATACATTCTTTCGTAAACATTCATTAAAACTGGTCTTATTTGACAAGGGTTAACATTGACAAGTGCGGGAATAAGACAACTAAACTGTGAACTATGAATTTATTAATGGGTTTATTGACAGCTTTATAAAGAAAATGGTAATTTAAATATGAATTTCTTACAATATTAAAACTAAATCCAATTTAGCAACAAGTTCCATAACAAAAATCATTTGGAAACCAAACAAGTTGCAAAAATAACAGAATGGGTGTTTTTAATTACATAATTTATGAAAGTATGACTTGCAGTTCTATTTTCCATCACAATTGAAGGAAGTATGATTTGCATGTTTTTCAGTGTGTAAAAACTGAAATATATTTTTCTGGCTTTAAATAAGAATTAGTATTACTAAAACCAGTCTAATTACAGGGTTAAAATTGAAAGTTTAAAAATAGGAAACTAAGTTTTATAATAAAACTATTTCCAAAGTTTTTTCGAAAATTTATGAAAAAATCGCAGAAATAGCGAAATAACCAACAAGTTGCAGACTAAGACAAAAACATCAAAACTTAACTGGTCAACTATAGGATCTAAATTTAAACCAGTGAATCTGAGTGATTATTTTCTACACAATTATTAATAGTAGTAATATATTAGTAAATGCAAAAATTGACTTTGTCGCTAGTGCATTACTAAAAAACCGTAAAATGAAAAACAAAATAAAATAAGACCGGCCTTTTTGATTCTGGTCTAGGTGCCCTCCTGCTATAGCGATCTTTGGGCCCTTACCCTTCATCAGCAGGCTCGCACCTGGTAAAAACGTTGTCTGTTCTTCGGGCACCCTGAGTGTGAACCTGCCTGATAAAGTGTAAGGGCCCAGAAATCGCGATAGCAGGAGAGTCCCTAGACCAGAATCAAAAAAATAGACCTTCCTATTTTATTTTATTTTTCATGTTACGGTCTTCTTGTAATGCGTTAGCAAAGAAGTCAATCTTTGCATTTACTAATATACACAACTATTTTGAACAAATTATTTAAATTTTTGTTAAAGGGTCATTCTGTAATGTGAAACTCAACCCAAACTTTTAACCTACCCGCGGACTACCCAAGTATAAATAAAATAATAAATCCCCACCCCCATCGTACAAACAACGCTTTAGCAATAATACTTCAACCAGGTAGCCGCCCGAACGCAATTATTTTAATAAAATCAGAACTGTCAATCCTGGAGTTCATTCCAAACAAAGCGGCGGTTAAGAGGCAGAGCGAATTTTCGAAACCAGAGTAATTAAGAACCGAAGAGACAGGGCGCTTACACAGACAGACTTATAGAGTTCCCCCTTAACGAGGGGGGTGGAAATTGGGGCACACGAACCCCGGGGTAATAGTCATGAGTGGCTCATTTTCAGAGCCGCGATGGAAATGTCGCAATTAACAAGGAAGCTTGTGCGTGACGGCAAAAATTGATATACGACTTTATTATTGTGCATTCTAAAGGTTGTCGTACACGTACAAGTCATAATTTTTGCATGACGAATTAAAGAATCCTTTCATAGCTGAACTTTACTTTTTGCTTCATTTGTAGGATTGGCACACCAATATAAATATAACGATTTTTATCACGTCATTTACAGGGTGTTAATAAAGTATGTGGTCAAACTACAGGGTATTATTTCTTACTACTCAATAAAAGTTCATATAAGCATAGGTATATATCTTCACAAAAATTGGTGCTGCAGCTTACATATTATGTAAGAATTAAACAGTAACTATTAGAATAGTTTTGGGCAACTGTGTAATCTGTTATCTATCAACCTACCTGGACCATTATTATGCGAAGGGGTGTGTCATTTGCATACTGCCTTAATCATACATGGATGCCCTATTATTGCTCCAAATCAATGGGAACTATTATGGAAATTAATCGGTTCATTTCCTAGACCAAGATATATACAGTGTAACTTCAAAATTGTTGAATTAAATATTTAAGATTGTTGAAAACTTTGCAGCTTTTATTTTTTTATATACCTATATTTTTCTCCTTTTATTTTAGGTTAGTTGACCTGATCAGAGATGTCTCGTAAGATCCCAGTGGTAATGTATTAATATTTCAATAACAAGATATTAAATGAAAAGAAATTCATCTTCCTGTTTTCAGAAGGCATAATCAGGTCCCATCAATATATTTTTTTTAATTTTGTATATCGGTTATTTTCCAAAAATAGACAATGTCTTTCCACTGTAAATAGATAATAGGACTTACAATTCATTAAAGAAATCAAAATTATGATTCGTACTTTTTATTTTAGACCACACCCCCTAAAAATTCGATGCATTCGTCGATGTATTTTAAATGAAAAGTACAAAATCAAATTGTGTTTTTTATTGAATTATATGTAATTTTTACCTATTTCATTGTTTTTTTTTTATAAGAAATAACTACGCATGAACTATATTAAAACAAAACTAAGCAGTAGGATTACTGGAGCTGATTTCGCCTCTTAACGTTCGCAATTTTCCGAATTTGTAAATGCTAACGGCAAGAATAGATATAAAATATGCCTGTATCTATAAAATTAATACTTTTTCATGTTGCAAAAGCAATTTTAAGCTTACCTTGAAGAAAATTTATTTATGTTTCCTTGCAGATTTACGCACCTAAAACACCCGCGCCTTTCTAAAGTGCCTTATTAGAATCCGTCGACATTCAAAATCCTCCATTCTTGTATATTTCAGCTTTCGCACAAATCCATAAAATCTGAACATTCCCGCCCTTGCTTATCCCTAATTGGTTTCATTTTGGAAAATCATTCGTGTTTATATTCTAACGCAATTTCCTCAAGTTGAGCGTCTCGCCGAGAAAATGTAGTTGTTTATTGTTTTTTAAATGTAAAATAAAATAAAAAGAGAAAAATTTAATTCTCTTCGCGTCCCGTAGGATGTTACTGAAAATTGTTGATATAACATCAGAAAAGTAATTTGAGGGATATTCTAGAAATTTTTACACCTGAGGAGGTGGATCTGACAATACACGGTGGCTCAAAATGCTGAAAGTGACAGTTTACGTAAAGTCAAAACGACACCAAATCTTTATTTAAAGATAAACTGACTCTGTAAATGTAGCAAGGTTTTTTTATGTTAGTGAATTTGGTTGACACATAGCTTTTTATTAAGATATACTTTTTTTGCAAAGTCGATAATAAAAAATTAATTTTATTTCTGGGACCTCCTATATGTTCCAAACCTAATTCACGAACAAAAAAGTTAACTCTAGTACATTTACAGTGGCAGTTTAATTTTAAATAACGATTTTGTGTCTTTTTAGCTTCACATGGATTAGGACTTTTACATTTTTGAGCCACCCTGTATGTCCTTGATCTAATTTTTGAATGGAAATGCTATTTTTTCACGATGCAGAACTTATAAAGAGGCGCTTTTTTGGTGAAATCAATAATACAATTTTTCCCATGTGGTAAGAACTTTTATGGACAAGCTGTATATGACCTAAAAGGTGTGCATTAGTTTTTTGTATAATATTATTAATGACAGGTCCGGATGAAGAGAATCCATTTCTCGAAGCACTTGACATTGAAGAGGCATTTTTCAAAGTTTATTGATAAAGTCCTTTTAAAACAAACCAAAAATCATTTAAAATTTCACTGAAAGTATATATATTACGATCTGTCAAAAACGTTACACACAAAAAACCACACCTTGACAACTGTTTAAGCCATGAATGACCGGGACCACGGCACGAGCTATGGAAAGAAAAGCGACGTTGCCACTCTAAATTCTGTCATCATGCAATGGAAACAACTTACTAAAAATGTATTTTGAAGAAAAGTAATTTCGTATTTACGATTGCAGATATTAATCTACAGTCTACAGTAATTGAGTTATTTTAGTATCGTTTATGTGTAAATATGCCACAAATGCCTGGCAACAGCAGAGTTCAAAAAGTGGGTGGGGACCATATAGTTGGTCAGATAAGGAATAACCCTGGAATCTCTGATTGCTCTAAAAACTAAATAATGGTATCTCCTCCAAGTTTCTAAATCTATGGGATCGTATAATGTGTCTTTAATTTTTTGCTGCAGTGGCGTAGATAGGTTAATAAAATTAACATTTTTTGCACTATTAATTTTGTCGAAAATATCATATCAATATAACATTTTTTATTCTTATTTAATGCGGGAGATCTTCTTTCGAAATTACTCATCATTAATAAGCTAACACCCTGTATACTTTGGATAACGTCAAACTAATCTTTCTACGCCGCTGTCGTCTGTACCAATAGCGAATAAAAAAAAGGCCTATTTATTCATTTTATTCAACAAACACCCGCGAGAAAAACGGAATGAATGCAAAAATATGTATAGCGCTTAGTATTCAGAACAGATAGAAATGATTTTGGTTGAATGGGGTGCTGAGGTGCGTTTTATGTGAAAAACGAATTTCTGCAGGTGACAGCAGAATTTGTTGAATCGGTCGATAAATGTGTTACGACACGGATATAACTAGTTTGTGATTAGGATTATTACATGTTAGCGTAATTGTACAAATTAAGACAAGACAGTTATTGATTTTTGGGCACGTGAGGAGTATTTAGCGCCCGTTGCTACTATTTTGTTGACATTGTTCTTCCTCGGGTTTGCCTCTCTTTTTAATTAACACGCTTTTATTAGCTTGACCTGTAACACTTTGTAACATTGTAATGGAATCTTACAACTCACTTTTCACCCATTTCTAATTGTCGTATCGATTTGAAAATGCAATGCAAAATGCAACTTATGCAATTCTGGTGACAAATACAGTAGGTTTTTTTATTTAAAAAAAAATATGTCTTTGAAAGTTCTTACCATATGAAGAGCCGCCGGGAAAAACGATGAAACTTCATTTTTTGGTAAAAATGAGTTATTCAGTTCAAAATGTGGGTAATATAGAAGCAAGTATTTTAATGTACATGAAAAGGAGAAAAAGATTGAGAGTCCCAAGATTTTGGCATTAAAAAAATCTCTTTAAACGGAAAAAAGTTGCATGAGTTACTCGATATAACGCCGAGGCTCCAAATTTACCACGATGCACAGTGGTTCCGCCATAGGTCATAAATCTAATCCACTAAACTCATAGTCGACTAACCTAAATCGATTTACACATTTCAATAGACCAATAAACAAGCTACGCGAAGATATAAATATGTCACGTATTTGTTTCAATTATCACTTACTTCTGGACCCCGGAAGTAAACGCATCGTTACGTTGCAATCGCCGTTATCAGTAACTCATCCGCAAGGTATTTTTGTCTTGGTAAATTTGACTATTTTGTGAAATACTAAAAAGCTGAAAGACACAAAATCGCTATTTAAAAGTAAGCTGCCATTGCAAATGTACAAAAGTTAATTTTGTGTATCAGTGGATTAGGTTTAGAACATACAGGAGGTCCCAAAAATGAAATAAATTTTTTATTATCGCCTTGACAAAAAAGTATACCTTCATAGAAAGTTCTACATTGTAAAAAAAGAGCATGATTTTATGATATATTTTATCTAGGACATACAGGTTGGCTAAAAAATGTGAATTTAAATCGTGACTTTCAGCTTTTTGAGCCACCCTGTATAGTCCTACATCAAGTGTAATTTGCGAAAAAAATGCATTTTTGCGGATCCCCCCCTGGGAAAAAAATTAACACGTTTAGGTATTATATTTATTATTTTTTCTAATCAAATTTTACACTATTTTGTCGAAAATTACAGTTGGTTATAAATTATAAGACAAGTAACTGTTTTTGTAAAATGTTAAAACCCATCTATTCGTGTTTAGAAAATATTCTGACGGTTCGGCAGGGAAGCCCTCACAGAAGTATTGGCTTAATCCTTCCGTAATAAGACTTCTAGCTACGCCAACTAAAAAAAAACACCCGACATTGGGATTAAGGGTTATATTACGTTTGCCTGCGTTGCCAAATTTATTTACTGATCTAAAATTCAGAAACTCTAAAACACTACTGTTTAAAGTAAGGTAACATCCTTTAGCAAGAGGTATGTAAATAAAACGTTCAGTACTGAAGAAATTGACCATGTCGTTGGTCAAGAAACAGCATTTTTTGTTGGAATAGTTACACGGAAAAAATTATTTCCAACAGACTATTCAAAGAGCATCGGATTTTTTTACTTGTTCTAAAACTATAACGGCCAGAATTTCCAACGCTATTCGTCTAATTTGACAACTAAAAGTTGTAAACTGACAAGTAGTGTAAGAATAAGACCACTAAGTTTTATACTATGAATTTGTTTCAGAGTTTTTTCGCAAATTTTTAAAGAAAAGCGCAATTTTAGTACGTTTTTTCGACAATAAAGAACTAAATTCATTCTAGCAACCCATTCCAAGATGAAAATCATTTGGAAACCAAGCAAATCGCTGAAATATCAGTATAATTCATATGTTTTTTTTGACGACTTACTGACAATGACAGTACAAAAACTTGTCAAATCATAACTGATCAACTAGAAGATCTTAATTTAAACCAGTACTAAATTTTAAACCTTAGTGAATCTAAACGTAAAATTTTATTTGTACTAAAAAAATTTAAAAACAGAGTTTTCTCTATTTTCTAAAAGTATTTACTTTAAAAATATTATCTTGATGTGAACGTTTTCAATATTTTGTTTAAAAATACCGAGCTCCAACCTGCCGCCTGAATTTCGAACAATATCCACGAAAATCTGCTAAATATAAAGCATTAATATAATTTTTTAAATCCATCGGCAAAGCTGATATTTTTCTTAGATTGCAGCCCGATTGCCTTGCAATTTTCCTTTCGTAGATAAATTGCGCCGATTCTAGATCCCGCTTGCTCCGTTCGTTTGATCCGGAACATCCTTATTTAATCCTTTAATCCCTATTCGGACATAAATCCTATGGGATGCCTTTCGTGTGCCATAAAGGACTGCACTAAAAAGGATTTTACTGTTCTTAAATTGCCGAAAATTACCGATCGGATATAAATGTTTGGCAAGGTTTTTTTCCCAATTATAAGATATATTTATTAAGCGATGGCTTAGTAAAAATGGACGTTAATGTACCGGAAAAGAAAATCTGCATTTTCATCTGCATAGATTTTAAATAATCAAAGCTCCACTGTCGTAATCGTTGTGATTCCATTAATATTTGTCGTTTATTAATGGATCGATATGTAAAATTCATTTGATAAATACTCTTCAGAGGTTTGTCCTTCTACAAGAGATGTCGGTTTTATATTTCATTAGTCGCTGCTTCAATGAAACCAGCATTCGCCAAAACACTTGCTTTTACCAGCATCACTACGTATTTTTTTGTCTTTAATTTGCTTTATGCCTGTTATTTTATTAGGATCGGTCCTGTTACAGTTCTTACAAGTTTACCGTGTTTTATTACAGCTTTGTTATTGCAGGTAATAGGTTAACTAAAGAGCTTGAAACGAGCTGTACATTTCCCACAATCGTTACCTACTAAAGATCGCCTATTGTTTTTTTTTCTACCCAGGATTACCTAATTATGATGACTCAATAAAACTATTAGCAACTGGTGCTACCAGAACATCACGTGGCCGCAAAATCACGATCCCACACGAATATCCTACCCAATTGGCTTTCTTCCCTCCAAGGACCAGACGCAAGCCGTGGCGTATTGATAAAAAATATCCGAAGCCACTTTGTGCATGTTGTAAATTGAATTAAATTTGAATAGGGTTTATTTCTCGAATACAGAATTAGGGAACACGAAGCACCTATACCATATCCTTATTTAAGATGTTAGTATTAATATTATAAAATTATTATATTATAGGTTTAGTTTTAGTGAAAGAACCTATAATAAAAAAATTACTCGATCCTAGTTCTTCACAGAAATCATGATATGCATGACCGTCTTTATTATTGCACTCTGGTGTATAAAAGTGCGATATCGTTGCTACTAATCTATAGTTAGGTGTGGTGAAATGATAACCTAATTGAATTTTATGGTTCGTTTATAGTTTGCAAGAATGATGTCTAAATAACTTTAAAAACATAATTATATATTTGGCTACAATAAATAATGTATTTTTAATCATATCTGGACAAAATTAGAAGCTTGACCTCAAATTTGTCAGCAAAACATTTTTTTGGTTTTAATTTAAAATAAAATTAATTCAAGTTAGAGTTTCGAGGAATTCATTTCTAAACCGATAATTCAATAAAAAAAACGCCCTTACTCAACCCAGTCCATTTTTACGAGCTTTTATTTGACTTCACCTGTTAGTTTGCTTGTATGTATGTATGTTTAGGTCAAATATTGCAATCAAAATTTCGACTAGTTCTAATTAAGCTAGAGCTTTGAAATTTTGCACACGTGTATAAGTCCGGTGACAATGCAGTATAGTATATTTAATATTTTTCTAAATCCAATATGGCGGACGCCCAAGATGGCGGATTACGTTTTTCTTCACACCCCCTTGATATGTACAGGGTTATTCATTATATTTTGACACCCACCTACAGCTCTTATTACAAGTTATAGAAAAAAACTTTAAATACAAAAGTTTTAGGTTTTTTCGCGTATTATCTTTTGGTAATAGCGGAAATAAAAAATCGACTTTACAACATTGAAAAAATTAATTGAGTCTTATTTTTTTAAATGGAACACCCTGTATATTATTAGCTCAAATGAAAGATCTCTTTGTTCTGATTTCAAATATATATAATTTGTTGGCATTTGGTTCTGCCGCTTTTGAAATATTTGAGTTTATAACTTATTTTTCTACAATTGGAGATCATCAGTCATTAAAGTTTGTTGCTTTAATATAATCAAGTTGCCTCGAAAACGTATTGTTGTAGTTTAAATAAAGTATTTTTTTAAACTCAAATATTTCAAAAGTGGCTGAACCAAATGCCAACAAATTATATATATTTGAAATCAGAACAGAGATCTTTCATTTGAGCTAATAATATACAGGGTGTTCCATTTAAAAAAATGTGACTCAATTAATTTTTTCAATGTTGTAAAGTCGATTTTTTATTTCCGCTATTACCAAAAGATACCACGTGAAAAAACCTAAAACTTTTGTATTTAAAGTTTTTTTCTATAACTTGTAATAAGAGCTGTAGGTGGGTGTCAAAATATAATGAATAACCCTGTACTTCAAATAAAAGGGTTTGACGAGTAAAATACGATAATCTATGTGACGCCCTTCTAAATCCAATATGGCGGATTACCTTTTTCTTTTCTTCACAACTCCCTTGACATATGAAAGAGGTTGGCGAGTAGAATACGATATGGCGGACGCTACAAGATGGCGGATTACCGTTTTCTTCGCAATCCCCTTTATACGAGTATCACATGAAAGGGTTTGACGAGTAGAATACTGTACAGGTAAAATGTCTTGTTAAAATGATGCATTATCACAAATGCATCGGTTAAGATGTAACTAAAAATTTAAAAATAAAATTTTGTAAAAAATACTCTTTAAAAATAAGCTTTTATTTTTGGATGTACTAAAACTAAAAAAATACAGTACAGTTTTTTCATTATGGCAATGCTAAATGCTTTTTATATGTGGACGTATTTCGCGTCGGTGGATCCTAATATAAGTAGTATCAAAGTTATCACTGGAACATATATGTATATTACATTTATTGTCTTAAAAGCTTGTCCCGTGAATAGAAAAGAAAAAATACATACTTAGGTATCTATTTCTGCCAAACAAAATTAGTGTCTGTATAAACTTTTCGTGCGCGACGAGCTTTTGAGACAAAAAATTAAACATAATACATTATTTCTTGTTTCAGTGATAACTTTGATACTACTTTTATTAGGATCCACCCACACGAACCACGTTCACATATAAATAGCATTTAGCATTGCCATAATGAAAAAACTATACTAATTTTTTTCATTTTGGCGCATCTAAATAATAAAAGCTTGTTTTTAAAAAGTAGTTTTTACAAAATTTTATTCTTTGACAACTTTCTTTATAATCTCCTTCGTAAAGCTACCACTCAACGCCATTATTTGTATCCAACGAATCTATCTTAAGCCTCAACCATCAATTAAAACGCAAAAACAAAGTTGATATAAAGTCAAAAGCTTTGCAACAATCCGATGACTTTATTTTTGAACTGATCCTGACACGAGAAGGAATCAAATTTTCACCATGCGAACGAGGCTCGGGGCGGGTCGTCTTTTAAAATCCCTCTTTCTAAAGAAACCCCGTTTTCAGATATTGGTGCAATCGAGCAAAATGCCTTGTTAAAGGAAAATTCCTTTTATATCCCGGAGGCTTATATTGCTGAGGAAACTCGTGGTCAGCAATAAAAACGTTTTTGATGTCGGATTTCTGAGCGACACAAAGCGCCAATACTTTAATTATCCTTTAAGTTGGCTTGTTAGATCGGTAAAAGGAATTTCGATGCGGTAAAGGGTTTTCGAGAAGGATTCCATAACGAATGTCTGGAAAGTTAAAAATTTTCAAATAAACGTGACTTATTTACTGATGTTATGAAAATTGGACATATCTTTTATATCGCTAGTATATCATGATGTCGAAAAAATTACGAGAAATGGGCTATATGTCATTCATACTTTTCTTCCCCTACTACTAACTATAATTTACATACCACATTACGCAGTTTTAAACCGTAGACCATATATTAAAATGTTATTGTAGGAAACCAAATTAATCTGATTAAATTCTTTGATTTATTAACCAAAAACAAACCTGACCTTGACCCAGTTTTACATAGTTTTTCGATGACGTCCTGAAAACGAAAACTATAAATTTTATATGTATGAAAAACCACAGCCTTAAAAGGAAAAGAACAAAATACAATGAATTATAATGAATTACATATCATTCTGTATGTAAGTTATCTGCCTCTCTGGAAAGTCATTAATTTTTTACAACAAATAACTGAGAAACACTCTAAAAAAAAGCTCTTCCTATGAATTGTGGCCTAAACTTTGTTACCAGTTAGGAAACATTTTAGTTCTTGATTTTCCCCATACAGAATAGATCCAAATACAGTTATTTAAATCAGCCTGCGGCCAGTAAAGAGAAAGTGGAGATTAACCTTGCACCATTTCGTTTTTTTCTTATATTCGAAAGGAACCCCTGGGAAATTTCATGGCTAGCCGGCTTCCGGCCCCATTTACTATGAGGAAAGGAGGACCCTATTCACCGTCGGCGTAGAACAGTGGTTCAACAGTAAACTTCAAAGCCAAAATACATATTCGTAAGTTTGATCTTCCGGTTAAGAATTATTTAGTAATCATTTTGCTTATAGCACTAATTTAGTAATAAATTTGAAATCCCTCCATCATGAATGAAATGTCTAAGTTGATGCTAGTAGATTGTAGATTTTCCATAGTTATTTTTAACTAGCCTGCGCCCGCGACTTCGTCCGCAGTACAACAATTTTACTCGATTACAAACGTTGACCTCCCATTTCACGGCCTTAGGGGTTGATTTTTCTTATCTAAGACATCCCACGTACACTTCAAGTCTAAGTACTAACGTACCGTGGGCGTCTGAAGGGAAGGGAAATTGAGTCTACTGACACGAGATTTGAAGGATTGGAAGTTGGGACGGCAAGGGAAAACATCTGCAGGCAATGTGATTATTAAACACTGTAAAACACGTGTTTAAACATTCAGATTCTCCAACGCTAGTCCGGTCTAATTTGACAACCAAAAATTGTAAACTGACAAGTATAAGAATAAGACATCCATAGTAGAAAAACAATTATGATTTTATAATAAACGATTACTAGATGTATGCATGTGTCTTATTGTTGTGCAAAATTTTTTTAAAATAATATTAAAACATATATGTTTTGTGTCCAATATTTTTTTGAGTGCGAAATATCTCGTATATCCCACGGGACTAAATGGTATTTTAATCCCTCGTGCATTGGTGCTCTTGCAGGGGATTAACAGACCTACTTTAGTCCCTTGATATATAATATACTATTTTTTAATTAGAATTGAAGCTTATCAGCTATACATTATTCTTGCTTTAACATAGAAACGTTTTAGGTTTTTTTTGGTTTTGTAAAATAGTCAAATTAGCTTACTATTGTAATTTTTTTTTGCAGAATGCGCCTTTGAACCCACCGTCTGTCGTCATTGCCGAACTTTGTTGGACTGCGGGCCAAGTTTCCGACTACCGTTAATTCGGTGGAAGTTCGTTGCGGACGTACGGCTGGGCGGTTTTTAATTTGATTTTCACTATTTTCACCCCGGTAAAATTGATTACCGCAAACTTTAAAAACACGTTAGATTCGGTTAAAACTTATCTGGAAGTTTTGGCATTAGTCTTCAGTATTTGTGCGCGACACAAAAGTTTGCTCGTGTGAGCGAGTTATTTGTGGTTGTGACGGAAACAATTGCTGCAATTGACATTGTACCCTTTAAACATATAAACCAAACTTTGTTCAGGGGGTGGAGAAATATTTATTTTGTTTATGAAATAATTAATGGTAGTTTGTGAACTCGCCACACTGTTTAAACGCAGCAGACAAACCGACGGAAATAGGAAACGAGGTTCCTCGTAATCTAGGGACCCCAAACGTGATATGTGAGAGGTGTTTTCTGGGGTCCAAACATTTAGACGGACTTAGGGCGCCTGTATGGCTTAATACGCCGCTGCTTGTGCCGTAATCTAAAGCGACTCCCGAAAAGAATTTCAAATTCATCCGGACAACTGGGTCTCTGACTTCCCAGAACCAGCTCAGACTAACGACAAATCAAGATCAGTTTTTACAACTATTAAATGTTAGCAGATAAGAGTATTAGAAACGCATGCACCGTGCTTAAATAATAAACTTATCATAATCTCACACAACTGAGTACACCCTTCCTATTATTCCTCCCCTTCTTAGACTTTTGTAAATTATTACGCCTAGATTAACTCGCATCAAGGAAAATTGTTAACGACACGTGCGCGACCCAATGCGGAACCAATGGTCGCGTGCGCCGTCTGACTGACATTAATCACGTGACTGAATTTAAACCTGACAAATGACGCGGTGACGTAATGAGTAATGGTGTACAAAGAAATGACGTCACGTAATAATCGTTTAATGTTGCGACTATGCAGAGAGGGCGGATAATATAGAGATCGTGAAAGGCCCTACGTCTAAATAACTATTATAATTTGAGAATTCGCTAAGGCTGAGGCCAGACTGCAGGTGGCAAGCTTAGTGGTAAGAGGTGATAATATATCCTAGCGAACAAACACATAGTCAAGTATGAAACCGTCCAGACCGAGCCCTTGGAGTTAACTCCATTTTTCCAAACATGTTTACAGATATGCACATAAAAATTACACCACTAAGAAACAAAACCCCAGCCATTATTTCCTAAAGCTGGGGCTAAACGGGTCCACACCAGCACCACAAGCTGACAGCACTGACTTGTCCGTTGTCAGCGCAAATCTCCTCCCGATAAAGATAACAAAATGTCTAACTGGCGGACCGGAAGAGAAAACGGGACTAGCAGCCATACCGGAACAAACAACAATCATTTTTCTTCACGATAAAGTGAAACTCACAAACGTTCAATGGTAATACGAAAATATTAAGAAAAGTATTTAGATATAGTGTTTTGTAGAGCTGAGAATTTTAATATGTTAAGAAGAATTGTTACGTATATAATTACTATTTTGTTTATTTTGTTAACACTGTTATTACCCAAAAATTGGCAAGAATTCGGTATGTCTGTCGAATTTCTGCGGCGCGCAATTTTAAAGGACACAAACAAAATTTTTAACGAATTGTGTGTCTTTCTTATGTGTCTACACTGGAAAGTTTTTGGTCTTTCTATAGGAAATAACTAAGCAACAATAAACAGAAATTAAAATAGTAGTAATAAGCGCCGAGTATATATACTGCTCTTAAGTAGCCTGTATAAGTCATATTCATTAGGTACTTGTAATATGACAACATAAAAATACTGGTTAGTAGGAAATTATACAGACTCTTCTAAAGGACAACAATAATAATAAAAATGTAGAAATACAATAAAAATTTTATTAACGATTCCAATTCCCAAATTTATTCCATTTTATTTATCGATAAACGTAATATAACCCATCTGCTTCAGGTGCACATTTTACAAATAAATATTCAGAATTTGATAAAATAAAATGCATTAAATCAGTACATAACAATCCCAAATGTCATGAGATTTTTGCCATTAATCCGCTCAAAACAAATAGTTTGGGAATACACACATTCAATATTTTCATTAACCTAATTACTTCAGATACCTCATGAAAAACAATTAGTTTATAGTTAATTTAAAATAAAATTTCATAAATCATTAACCTAATTACTTCAGATACCTCATGAAAAACAATTAGTTTATAGTTAATTTAAAATAAAATTTCATAAATCGTGTAACGGTGGCGACGGCGCAGACTGGTAAAAGAGACTAGAGAAGACTAAAAGTTAGAAGAGAAACCTTCTGCGAGCCAGAGGTTCTGGACTCTGAAGACTAAAGTGGGGTTCTTATTAGTCGACTTCATTGATCAATATCATTGAATCTATGCCATTGAATATAGAATCGAATGTAAGATTTGTTCACATGATTCAAGAGCGTTAAATATTCTGTCTAAAAAGTGTCAGTTGTAAAAATGGCTGCAAGAAAGAAAATTGTGCTTGCTGGCGTTCGTATTGTATGTGAACGTTTAAAACAACCTAATCAGAAAGCGGAAAACAAGAAAACCTCGACGTTCGTAAGTCAGACCATGGATCTTAAGACGGGTATATAAAGGTGCTTCAGTAAAGCTGTTATCGGAATTAGCTGGAGATGACTTGGATGCGTCTAAAATCCATTTAAGAATGAACGAAGAGAAGTTTGAAGAACTTCACTTACTTTATTGAGGGAGGGTCTTCCAGCAAGACTAAAATTACAAGTAGTTTTAAGACTAAGCCTATCTAGAGGATATTCTTTTTCATCTCTAACTCTGACTGCACTGTAGTTGCTCAAAAACAGCATTTCGCAATGTCTGCCAAACATGCGGTTATCTCTCCATTTAAAACTGGCCATTTTTCACGAAAACAAAATTAAACTAAAAAATACACAAAACACAACCGACTTCGTATTGTTTTCAATGCAACTAAATGCTTGTTCTCACGCTCAAACACTGGTCAATGTCATTAACCAGTCCCGTCGATCAACCAAAGTAGGGATTCGTTTCAATTTTATTAAAACGCAGAGTTATTGAACGATATCGTTAAACGGCTGTTCACATTAAACTATTTTACTTCAATGGCATAGATTCAATGATATTGATCAATGAAGTCGACTATTGAGAACCCGGCTTAAGTACAAATGAAAAGGAAAAAATGGAATATTCTGTGTTTCTGTACCTGAACAACAACAAGCCAAACAATAGATGCTAGTGTTTCTAAGAAGAAATCGTGAAAATACCTGTCGGAAGGAGACATCACCGAGAGCAACGTTGGTGAGTTATGGTGAACGAGAGTTTTTTTGTTGGAACTGGGCCGTTGATAAGTCGCAGATATAGGAACAATATTCTAGGATAATATGGTGCCATTTGGGAGACCTACTGGAGGAGGAAAAGTATTTTCCAGCTCTGACAGTAATTTGAGCTTGCTGATATTTTTGAAGTAACTAAATAAATTTCTTATTAAACATATTATATAAAGGCGCCTGTTCTGAATTAGTTGCCTTCAAGAAAAATTAAGCTAAAAACCAGCAACATTCACACAAACTGTGAATCAATCTTAATTTATCTCGAGTAGTCGGACTGCTGGGAATGGATTTACTAACAATATATTTAAAATAAAATAATTCATTATTAGTAGTCCTGTCAGAAATACTTTACTAGCATGATGCATAACCTTTAATTATAGAGTTATTTATAGCATAAAAATATAAAAGTGTAACTACATGAAATACTAAAACTTGGTGTTGACACTATTAAAAGAAAATGCTGTAAAAGTGTACTTCTCCCAGAACATTCGCAATGCTCACTAACTTGAATGTTTTACTCATAGTTTATAAAATGTTTAGAAACAGGGACAGATAAAGTTCCTGAATGTGCTTTCTAAAAAAGTATTTTCAATTTTTTTTTACTGTTCCTGCATAGGCATTATTGCTTTACTTCGCTACTTTGTTGCCATTTTTAGGAAAATACGTATATTGTAAAGGCGTTTATTAAAAAATGCAAAAATGGTATATTTATGGAATTTTGAAATGGGCTTAGTTGAATATCGCACTTGTCTTCATATAATTTACTGTTTATTTAATAAATTCATTTTTCCAAATCTCGGTACCCTAATAATTTTTCAAGATTTTCCGTCTATTTTTCTAATCCAGTTAGTTTAAATATCCAATAGGAAATATGATTAAATGTGCAGAAGCTGATAGATCGACAAAAATGTCTTATTTATTCACTGCGTTTTCTTTAACCGCCTATATCGTATTTATTTCACAAATAATTTTATTATTCGCCATTCTGCACTTCATAAAACAGCACATTAATCATTTCTAAAACATTGAACTCATCCCCTTGCACTTCTTTAAAAAGCAGGGGAGATGTTTTCGGTCTTGCATCACAACAAAACCTTCTTTGATATCTATTATAGACATCCCCGCATTCCATAATCCATAAATAAAAATTTCCCCCAGGATTTCAAAGTCTTTCGATGTGCGTAAAAATAAAACGTTTGAAACTTGAATGCATAATTTTATAAATGAACTTTGTACTTCTTACATGAACTTTGTTGTTATGCTCGTCAATGCATTTTTATTTAATATCTCTGTTTCGCGACATATTTATTTTATTAGTTTACTATAAACTGGATGAAAATCAAGTAAATTTTTTTTCTAAAAAGTGCCGTTTCGTAAGGACAAATCGGGGCGACTTGTTGCCTCGACATGTTTTCCGACCGACAAGTTGGTAACATTGACAGGTGTTTATGTTGTCACTAGTCTGTAACGAGCATGTCGAGAGAACGATCTTGAATCGAAATATGCTGTTTCAAGATCGCAGGCGATGAAGTAGTAAAGGTTATATCAGCTTTCATAGTGTTGGCAGGAAGCCATGCGATAATAGAAAGTCAAAACGGAAACGCACAAGATGGTACGTTGGAGGTATTTTAGCGAAGAGACGTTTGGATTAGCTCGTTAATTAATAAATGATCTTCGTTGGCAAAGTGGATACGAGAACTTCGTTCGAATGTTTTTCACCGAGTTTGAATACTTATTTCAGCTAGTTGCACCTCTTATTATTGGTGTTGGTGAATAACTGCGAGAAATAATCAAATTGTGTTTACGTAGTGACAAACAAACAAAACACTTGAATAAGAAGTATTAAAGACATTGACAAACATGTCCATAGGTGTCATTATTGTTTAATATGTAGAAACTAGAACTCTGGTTAAAGGTATTACAGAGAATAGTTGGGATTTAAAAAAAATAATGTCATATAACTCTGTGCTTTTAATATTTACATTTTTTAATAAAATCTTGTACGTCGGATTTGGTTTAATTTAAAACATATTTCATATTTGTTCTTTTAGTAGAAAATGATAAACAAGATATGTTTACTCTTACGCAAAATAACGTTTTCGTATTTTTTAAGCTCCCTGACTATTAATAAACTTTGAAAAACGGTGCGTCAGTGTCAGAGTGTGGAAAAGTGGATTCTGCCTTTTTACAGGATTTCTGGGTGGAATACAGACCTCTCGAAAAGTCATGGCGAAGTGCGCTATATCGGATGTATAGCGTTGTCTCTTTCTCTCCTCTTTTTTGTCCTACACATGCACGATGTATGGAACAAAACAAAAAGCTAGTTATAAATGAATGATCTCGTCTCCTCTCGCTAAAGGTCTGTAGTAGTCTCTCTTAAGTTATTCCTATTACTGATTGTTAAATAAGAACTTATTAGTTTTATGTATATTCCCTAATTTAAGACCCAATCGCAGTCGATAATTCATTGATAAATAATTTATGACGTTCTGGCTTTCAATAAATGCATCCACATAATCATATTGAATTCGCTGTATTTATTTATGAAATGTTCATAAAGAACAGATGTTGTATTATAAATAATATTTATCGCAAAAAATTAATTGAAAACATTGATTAGTTTAGATGGGGGATGAAACATCATGTTTTAATTTATATTGAAATTTATCTGGAAAAATTTGATGTATTGTTTCACCGTTTATTTTCAATTTTATTGTAAGCTTTTTCATGGCATGTGCGTCATTTGTATTTACATTATAAAAGTGGCATTATTATTATTGAAATAATGTACCGCTCTATATTTTATTGAGAATGAGCTATTTCACTGTAAGTGGATAATGGTATCTTTTAGGATATCAGTAATTTGCCGGGAATAAACTCCGATGGTTCTAATTTTTGTCGATATGTATAATTTATTTGCGAATATTAATAGTACATAATATATGCTTATACATACATATATTATGTACACTATTGGGCAAAAGTAAAGCAACAAAATGGTTATTTCTTTAAGTTCCACTAATTTTTTATAACCTGTGTCTGTTTTTCCCCACAATCTTAGTAACATCTTATAACAATCTGGTAAATTTTGAACACCATTTGCAGGGACAAATAATTACAAAAATTAAAGAAATCAAAAATAAATGCGAGAAAAGTAAAGCGACAAATTGCATTCAACAGTATTTTAAAGGATACAACAAACAAATCATAAAACATTTAAAGATTTAAACAGCCAGAAACATTGTGTTAATGATAGAATATCCATTATTACTTATAATTTGCTGACAACGTCGCGGTATTCAGCCAATAAAATTTTGAATTACAGTTTCAGGAAGATTTCTCCAAACCTTACTGATTTTTTCCACCAACGACTGTTTATTTGAAAACAATTGTATGAAAATACGACGTTCTAATTCTTCCCACAGATTTTCAATGGGTTTAGGTCTGGGAATTATACCGGCCACTGCAAAACTAAAACAATATTCTCTTGAAACCATTCTTGAACAAGCCACAAAGAGTGCTATGGATTTGGACAACTGTAAGTCAAAATTTGATTGCCTCAATGCCACAACGTTTTCAGAAAATTATAAGGAATAATGGATAGTCTATTAATTATTAACATAATGTTTATGGCTGCTATAATTTATAAATGTTTTGTGTTTTGCTTGTTGTATATTTTAAAATAAAATACTGTTGAATGCAATTTGTTGATTTACTTTTGTCGCAATTATTTTGGGCCTATTTAATTTTTATAATTATTTTTCATTACGAGGTTCAAAATTTACCAGATTGTTATAAGGTATTAGTAAGATTGTAGGGAGAGTATTTAATTCAAATTAAATAACAAAAACTGTAAAATTTAAAGAAATAAGCATTTTGTTGCTCTACTTTTGACCAGTAGTGTATATGGACAAAAATAGATTCTTTGTGATTTAAATATTTTTTTCTTGTGAGAATTGGTGGCAAAGTTAAATTATGCCTCCAACCTAGGATCGGTCCAGGGTTTGGTATAGTAACAACAATTTAAAACAAATAGTTTTACTGGGCGCCGAATATTCCTTTTAAAATTCAGTTGAATTCAGCAACAAGCGAAATTTTACCTCACTAAAATTCGACAGATTTTCTCGGTTTTCAGAAGTGCCCCAATTTATTACACCACTTCTAAAAAAGTGTATAAGTCTGAGAATATCATAATCCTTAAACCCTGGCAATATAGCCTTATTGCTGACAAGTGATTGTTAGAGAGTTACGCAAGCAAAGTTTACAAAACAAATATTCTGTAGAATTTGCAGACCCGCCTTAACTCGTCTTGACCTCATGTATCTTGTATGCAGTCTATGGCTTGCTGGTCTGCCATTCTTTAGGAAACTCTGGTAAATTATTTAGAAAATTATCCAGAACATACATCTGCTGTCGTCTCGAAACTACGAAATAGATAAGCGGGACTAAAAGCATGCTCTAAATTTGCCCTCAATTGGGATGCGAGGACCGAATCTCCTTTTAATATGCAGTCCGCGGCTCCAAATAGCTCGATTAATTAACGAACTGCTTAATATTCCCGCCGTTAAACGCCGTTAATAGGAATTGAAAACGGTAATGGACTCGTTAGCGGCAAAAGAATATTCCTCCGCTCGAGAAGAAATAAGATGTTCCATAATAGGAAACAAATTCCTTTTCTAGCTTTATATTTTAAAGATGTTACAGGCTTAATCGTGTGGAAGTTTTATAATCTGCAGTCAGAAGTTAGTTTTTGTCATAATGATGCTTTGTTGTTGTTTGTGAAGAAAATAAGTCGTTTAGAATAATGATTTTTATGCTGTTGAGTTCTAAAACTATGTTTTGTATACATAATGGACGTATTTCATCTCCTGAAAATTGGAAAAATAATGATACTTATGCTGACGATAATGCTGTCAGCTCCAATATTAATTTTTTAGATCCTTTTTAACGAGACCCTCCCAATAAAATGCCCACCCAACTTCTGGTTGGTTAAGTTTAAGCAATTTTTTGCCAGTACATCCTCAGGTCACTAGAAACCCCTGTAGCAAAATGAACGTGTTACACAAATTTTGTTAGCGCTAAAAATGCCATAAAAACCGTTTTAAAGTTCAAATATTTTAGGGAATCAAATCATTATTTCATTGGTGCAAAATATGGCGGGTTTTTTTTATTTATTTAACAATATTTGATCAATATAGAGCGATAGTTTTTAAGAAAAACGGACTTGACTTTTGTTAATCACATGATCTCCACTCCTGTTTCCAATATAAATAATAGCTTATTTATATAAAGTGAAACAGAGCCACTCACGTCAAAATTTAGAAATTTATAGAAGACATGTTTTATACAAACCTTCTTCGATAACAGTAAATATATCTTTAAAAATAATATGCAAGATGCCTGAAAAATTATTACTCTCGAAGAAGGTTCCTTTAAAAGTTACGTAGAGCTTGGTGGTAAATTATAAAATGCATAAAAACATTAGTTTATTCTGAAATAAGAGAAAAACTAGGCCGATTTTTCATCAGTGCGCTGAAATTTGATGAGTTATTGACAAAACGTGTTTTGTACTAAATTATTTTATTTATTTATTTTGGTTTTTTAATGAATAGTATTAATTTTAATGATGTCCCCAATTTCCTTTGAAGTGCATCCACGAATAACAAGTTTAAATGCTATTGTCATTACGTTTTCCGCCGAGAAAATAACTATTACAATTTATACAATAGGGGTAAGGGCGTATTATTCTCTTCAAAGTAACTCATTACTTCGCGACATAGTTTAGAATTATTTTAGTTGGCGTCCAAGTCAAAGTAGATACGCGGATGTATTTGTACTTTTGGGATAAAAGGACTGCTTACTTTGTAAATAATTTTGAAAGGATTAAAGGATACAACTGTATGATAGACACCAAGCTACGCTAATTAGATAAGTAGGAAAAATAAATACAAACGTTGGAACAGTTTCTATACAATGATGAATTAGAAACTGAAAGGTTATTTGTGACTGTCCGTACTAAACTTAGTAAATTTTGCCGGGCTTATGGTATTTTTGCAATTGCAATGCAATGCAATGCCTGATATAAGATCACTTGGTATAAATTGACAACAACATATATTTGTACCTTTTTATGTCAAAAGAAATATAATAATAGCAAAAGCATGTTTACGTGGTCGAAAATAAGATGATTTTGATTAAATTCTCCCAAGAATTTGCACTAGGTTTTCAGTAACATGAAATCCAAACAACTTCACTTTTATACCTCCTCCAACAGAAGATATTCATTTTATCAAAAATGTTTAAATTGACAAAAAATGTAATTAAATTGAGCTTACACTTTGTTGTTCTTAAATGGCAAGAATATAAAAATTAAAAATCGTGAAAAAGTTTTACGTTCAGATTCATTAAAAAGGTTACAACTTTAGTACTGGCTTAAATTAAGATCTTCTGGTTGATCAGTTAGGGTTTGACAAGTTTTTGTTCTGTCACTTAATAAGTAATTAATTGTTATCAAGTCGTCAATAAAAACTTATGAGTTATTCTAATATTTTAGCGATTTGCTTGGTTTCCAAATGATTTTCATCTGGAAACATCCTGCTGGAATGAATTTGGTTCTGTTACTATGGAAAGTATCTATTAAAATAGGCCTTTTCTTTATAAATTTGAGCAAAATCTCAGAAAAAGGTTAATAGTATAAAAATTAGTAGTCGTATTCTTACACTTGTCAGTATAAAGCTTTTGGGTTGTCAAATTAGACCGATCTAGCGTTGGAGAATCTCGTCGTTAGTAACACGAAGTGACGTAACTCGGAAATCGGAAATTGGGATAAGTCGATTTTTATACATGAAAAGTGTTACTCTACAACATTACATAGTTTTCTAACACAGTTCCTGTCCATTCTCAAATTGTATGAATTTGGAAATAATTTTAAAAAACTGAACCACATATTTTTTTCTTTTTATCTTCGTACAACCCACGAAGGCAGCAAGGTACCGTGGGTTGCATATCGCAGAGTCTAAGAACTGAGCAGTAAACAATCTTAATAAAATAATTAGAATAGAACCTGATTACTCATCTTCCATTCTTGATTCTATTCAAATGAAAGTCATGAAGATAAATTTTTTATGACTGCACTATTATTTTTATTTTGTTGTTTGGCGCCATTTCGTTTAATCTGGTCCAGTAATGGAGTTTTGCTGTTAACATTATTTCATCTTCTACAGTTATACGACTACGAGTCTCTCGTACATCATTCGCAAATAAATGGACTACTGCATTTATATCGTCTTAACTTTACGATACGTTTTCAGTTTAAAATCAGGAAATAATATAAAGTTCTTTACGGCAAGATCCGTGTTTATAGGTTGAAAATAATCTTAACAGAGATAAATTAATGAGGTTTTAAAGAGTGGGCATTCTGGGTCTAAATTTTTTATATTTTTTAATAATAGTTTCTTCTCGTTAAGACTACTTACTAACGAGAGGACAAAATTTTGTTAAAACCTTACTGATTAACTAGGAGATCTCAATGTTAACCAGTACTAAGTTTTTAAACCTCTTTAATAAGGATATACTGAGAGAATTAAATACAAAATAAAATTTAAATAACTAATAAACACATATTTACAAGTCAAAAAATAAATAAAACGAAAGAAAACACGTCTTCAATAGTTTCGTAGAAAATGGTGGAAAACGAAAAATAAATACAAGGGGAAAGGTCATATGTCAAAAGACTTTTCTTCGTATTTTTCTCGATCTAACTCAATACCGACCATTTGTCATCTGTTTTTGCTATAAGGGCTTTTTATATTTTAAAAAACGTAAAAGCCGAAAGTGTTTATGTTTTTTGTACCCTAAGAAATAAATTATATATCGATGTTATTTTAAAGTGCGGTTTCGTAGACCTTTAAAACTCTCGAAAATGTCAAGCACAGCATGCCTTTTTTTCTAAATCGAACATGAAAATTGAAAAAAATTCAAAAGGTTTACTTGTGTAAATTTGAACATTTGCCTTCTCATTCTAAAACTGTTTATACTTGTAAAAAAACTTTTAGTCAGCACATTTTGATACAGGCTGTTCAGGTAATAAGTTTGCCTACACGTAAATAAAGAAGCTATTGAATTCAAGAAAATTATTGTAAAACAAGTTAATCTTGTCTTTGATATAATTCCAAGAAATAATATTTCTTTATAGTGGGCAATCCCTGTCGTTGACCATATTTCCTTCTAAAAGGAGAAAAGTATATTTGAAATAAAGCTTTTTAAATTATTTATCTCAATTTGTTATATAGGGTGTTCGAAAAGTCTTAGTATGGGCAAATATCTTTGCTATTAGTGAAGATAGGGACACCAAATTTTAGGTGTATCTTATTGATTGAATTTTCTTTTTCATTAATGTTTTGGTTGTTAGGTCTGAAGATGCTCACATAGGGGGAAACATAGGTAGCCATTCAGTACGATTAAAGAAGTTTAAGACTTTGACTTTGAAATTTTTGTTTATCCGTAAGATACTACTACTACTAGGTACTAGGTACTTACTGTTGGATTTTAAACCACCAAATGAAAACGTATTAATAAGCTTTATTGTATTTTCTTTTGAAACCCAATTGTTAGTATCAAAACATAATTTTCGCTCTATAATAAAGTTGTCCATTTCCGTGAAATATAAAGTTGTATCGGGCAAATATCTAGGTTTAAGCCGATAGTGCATCGTAAAACTGAGAAATTTAGTATCAGATAAATACGTCTCCCAGTTTCTTTTAGAATGATTTGCCAGACAGTTTCTGGCCATAAAAGGGTTTTAAATGCAAAATTGACAGCCAAAGCACATTACATAAAGTAGATTATACGATTGTTAGTTTGGGATGTTTTTGATAATAAAATTACATTAAGAAAAAATAAGCTAACGAACTTTGAGTTAAGCATTTCTTTTTATAAATAAAATTAATCGTTCACAGTCACGAAGATTTAGAACAGGTTTAAATTAAGATATTCTAGTTGATCAGTTTGGATTTGACGGGTAGTTGTCCGTTTTTTTTTTGGTAATGAGTCGTTATTACAAACTTATTGTAATATTTAAGCGACTTGCTTTGTTCCAAAATGATTTTCATCTGAAAACGTATTGTTAGAATTAATTAGTTCTATTATTGTTGAAAGTACATATTAAAATTTCCCTTTTCTTCATAAATTTGCGAAAATACTCAAAAACAAATTTATACTGGGTGAGTTTTTTAAAGTGTTACGATAAAAACGGTTTAAAATATGGTCATGAAATTTTGGTAAGTTAATAGGGAGATGGAGGGACCTATTCAAAGTTATTTTTGACATTTATCCAATCTCCCTATTTTAAGGGGTGAGAGATAACTTTGGAAATTTCAATGTATACTTTTGTTTATAAAATTGGAATCTACGTAAAACACTACGTATGTGTACAATTTTTTTTGATTTGCTCTTTCGGTTATGGAATTATGGTTAATTAAATTTTGATTGAATTTAAAAACTAAATAAATTTTACCAATAATTCAAATTCACTTATTTCATATTTATTATTCGTTTCCATGTAAATGCGTTATTTTTACGCATTTCCAGTTGACAATTTTGACGTTTTAATGATTATTCTTCAGTTTATTGCTTAATTAAACATGGAAGCGAATTTCAATGTGCAAGATGACACGTTGTTAATTTTGGAGGAGTGCGAAAAAACTACAAAGAGCTGGTCCGGTCAACTGGTCTGCTAGGTCCCCGGATTTGACCCCTCTTGACTTTGTATTCTGGGGTTTTATACAAAGTGATGGCGACTGCACCTACAACTTTAGATGATTTGAAAGACCGAATCCGATTTGCCTGCTTATTAGTGAAACCTGAAATGTTACGGCGGGTACGAAATCCATTTAGAAAGAGTGAGGAAATGTTTGGAAGTTGAAGGGGGACATTTCAAACAAGTTCTCAAGCATGAGAGACGATAAATAAGTTGAAATTAAATGGTAAATATCTACCGCCGCCGGCGACGGCACCAACGCTGTATCACATCGCGTATGCGCGGAGCTGAGTGGGGAGCGTTTCGACAGAGCCAAATTAAAAATTTTTCCCTGAGAAATATTTTTTGCTGAAATACTTTTTTTCTAAAACCAGTGGTTCAACAGAACCAAGGAAATTAACAATTAAATTGTTTATAACAATTGATCGCGCTAGACTTTTTAATCCTGATAATTTTGGCTCCGTCTACACCTCATTCTCAATGTTCATGATTTTTTTCTGATTTTTCTGAGAGATCCTTTTGGTGATCAGGGTAAGGGACAGCAATTTTGAAGCGTTTTTCCCGAAAAACGTTTAAAAAATGCATTCAAAAAGTACCTCATATATTGATGAATTCGTGCTTCAATACGCTTTTATTTGACATCCTACACGATGTCCTTGAATTTTTTTCCATTTCTCAATTTACCCTCTGAAATTAACCCCCAGAATCAAAATTCTACTTTTTATACTTGACGTCTATAATTGGGCTATCATACTCTATCTCTGTGCTAAATTTCAACTTTTTACGTGGAATAGTTTCAGAAAAAATCGCCAGTGACAGACAGACGGATGGACACCGAGGTGACTGCATAAGTGTTCCGTTTTACTAATTTAAGGACGGAACACTAAAAAGAAATCCCCTACGGCACTGAACCTTTGATAATACATATAATCATTGTAGTTAGTACAAAGCTTTATGTTAAGATTAATCGATTAATCTAATTATTAATTCACCAAATGGATTTACCTAATAGGGTTTGCAATGTTCGCGAACATGTAGCAGACAAATATAATTCGGAAATATTTGTAATGCATTTGGGATGAGAGAAAGTCGACCTTCGCGTTCGTGGAACGTACAGAAAATTAATATGCCTAGATAGATAGTTGGATATCCACTAGAATCAGTAAGTAATTTAACTTAAGAAATAATTATTAATAATTATAATTAATGCAAATTAACAACTGAAAAAAATAATAGTAAAAAGGGTAATAATAAAAACGGCAACAGCAATAATAAGCTAGTTTTAAATATATTTTAATCATCATTAACTGCTGAAAAGCTTGCATTTCCTTTTTAAGTTCAAGATTATAATACTTTACATTGTCCAAGCTGTATACCCTTTATGTCCCCCGAATAAGACCTAACCCTAAAACAATCCTACCTTATTGATTCTGTTTAAGATTAGACTCATTTATTAATGACCCAAATCCTACAAGAATTGTGATCTGTCTCTTTTTTACTGATGTTTTTTCGTATTCTCTCTATGTGAGATGTACTTAAGAAAGTTGTATTATTTTCTTACTTTAAACCGTTTTTTAAACTAATTAACTGTACAATGTCAGTCCCGTGCTTATCTCAGTCACAAGTTGAAATAGTAATCAAAAAAGGAAAGAGTTTTAGTAATTCCTTTTTATATTCCCTTCTTACAGAATGTTCAACATTTTCCAGGAATCAAAAATTATCTTTATTACATCGCAGCCGAAAGTCTGCCCTTAATTAATTAATAATGTCATTACCGTATCACCATGTGATATCGTTTACTCTCCTTTCTGCTGCATGAAACTAATCTATTTTAATCGCTACTCCGTCAGTTTTGTGCTCGTTGATATTGAGATTATAATGTTTAACAACTTTCTTCAGTTAAATTATTATGGTCCTTGCCGGAGGATCGTTTTTTAGCGTAGATTTGTCCGCTAGAAACGTCCGTTCCGTGCCTGTCAGTTTTGTGTCAAATTGTAGTTACAATTTTATTATATTTAAATGTGTTTTAAAAACGAATGCCTATCAAGTTTACCTAAATTAATTTAAATCTAAGTCCTTTTATTAAATTGCACAGGTTCATTAAAGAAAAGAAAATTTCCCTCTCGTTAATTTTGCCGACTCGACGCCGACGTCTCTATGAGAAATATGCATGCACATAAAAATAACAGAGTATAAGCGTTTTATTGCGGTCCATTTACTCCAACGTTAATGCACCGTGTTTTGTTTATTATTTAAATTATTTTAAGAGCGTACTTGTGAAAACTCTCGGAAAAATTGTTTTACTTTTGTTAGCGCCAACACTTTAGATTTTAGATATAGAGTGTATTCTGTAAAAAGTAAGTTCGAGAGTTTGAAAAGATGGATAGATAATTGTAAAAAAGTATTTGCTGTCTTCTTTATAAAGAAAAAGAGAAAATACAATGACATAATAATAGTGAAATACAGAGTTATTGTTTATGACTTTTCCAAAATTAGCTTTGTTCTTGCAGAAATTATTAGCCAGCTAGCTCCAATAAAATTTGAGTAATTGTTTGTTTGCTGAAATGGTACATGCTTTCCAATACCAAGAGAGGTTTGCTCAGTTTCAAGAGCAGAATTTCGATCAGTTTTTATTAGAATATGCTCAAAACAGTTTTTATAACTCTGAGTGAATGGCTGTATGTTATTTGAATGATACTTTGAGACTTTTAGACATATTAAAAAAATTGGAACAAATTTAGGACGGTGATTTGTAAATGCCAACTGAAATTGCATTGCCATGCATACATTACTATCCTAGGAAGTGCTGCATAGGAAGTTAGACAATGAGAAAAGAGTAAAAGATTGATAATGCCATGCACAGAACGGAAACTCCTCGAGAAACTCTAACAACATACTTCATAAATATAAAGTAAATAATACTTAAAAGTAAACATGATTCTTAAAATACTTACGTTCAGATTCACTAAGAAGGTTTAAGATTTAGTATTGGTTTAAATAAAGGTCTTCTAGTTTATCAGTTATGTTTTGACAGGTTTTTGACCTGTCATTGTTAATAAGTCGTCATTAAAAACTTATGAATTAATCTGATATTTCAGCTATTTGCTTGGTTTCCAAATGATTTTCATTTGCTAGAATGAATTTAGTTCTATTATTGTCGAAAGCGCGTTCTAAAATTGTCATTTTCTTTATAAATTTGCGAGAAACCTCGGAAACAAATTCACAGTATAAAACTTGTTGTTGTTTTATTCTTACACTTGTCAGTTTTAATGTTTTGGTTGTCAAGTAAGATCTTAAAAGAAAAATTCGGAACAAGTGCCGCACCGCCTTTAAAAAACCTCACTGGCAGTAAATGCGTCCAAACGCACGTTTTCGACCATCACCTGGACATTTTCAGCTGTTTTAGGCAATAAGCTGCAGCTTCTATGGATATATGGATGTATGTCTATGGATATTTCCAAATCTAACACCCAATCTTCAGTGATGGTAGGATCAAGATAATATTGATTAAAATGTTCTTTATTTACCGATGCACCATATTTGCAGAATACCTGGTACATCAAATTATTCGATTTTCATAGAAAATATAAACATTGAAAATTTGACTATTCACACTTTAATTCATTAATTTTCCTGAAATATTGTTGTATTGTATCTAACTTTTGTCACAGAAATAACAATTAACAATTCAAAACGATTTAATGAGATAACCCAATAGAATTTACTCTGTTCACGGCTTATAGAGTTAACATGTATAATGCAGTGCAGTTATTCGAAATGCATCTACAAACTGAAAATTGCCCATCATATTGGGACTAAAGTGTAAAATTGTGTACTTAGATGGTCGATCAAAGCCAACATGGATGTTTATCAACTGGAAATATTATTGATATTGTACTTGGCTAGTAATTCATCGGAAAATGATATTATAGTCAATAATTCAGGTATAAAGATTGCCTAAAAAGAGCATAGAAATAAAAATTATAAATGCCAGTAAAACAGCAGATTTAGTTTAAGAACTTATTGAGACATTGGAGAGAAAGTAAAAAAAAATGACTGATATAATATATCGAATCTTTATGGACGAAAAAATGCCGAAAAACCTTCAAAAGTCGTGAATATGCGATATTGCAGAAAAATTACAAAAGTAAATTGAGTAAGAAGATAACCAATGAAAAAATGTTAAACGGCCATCAGATTTTCTGAAAAGAAGCCTACATGGAACAAAAACAGTTTTCTAATAGAGCATCCAACGAAACGGAGTTGTGCAGCACATGGTCAATATTATTTACATGTAGGTAAAAATTTGAAAATATGCAAATGTGATTATGTATTATGCTTTTGCTATTTATTTTACATTATTTTAACACATGTCCAAAAGTGTACATTATTATATTCATAAACTAAAATGCACTGGCATAAAAATAAAAAAGTCATTAGCACTTAGTCGGCGCATCAACAGAAATGATGATAAATTCCTCCTCAGTAAAAACGAATTGCAAAAACTGACTTAAAATGTGCTTCTTCCAACATGGAAAATCTTGTAACGGCAAAGTTCGGCAAGGCAAAGCGACAAAGTAGATGCATTACCTTTCTTATCGTCGATCCTAAATTCTTGGAAGAAAATCTGTAGGTGCCGATAAGGGAGCGTAAGAGCTGCATGTGACGGTGCACCGATAATCCCTTTAGTGGGGCATAAATTTGCGGTTATTGCGCGAAATAGTTTTCGGTAACGTTAGAACACCCCCCTGTGAGATACACGTAGATTAAGGGTGTTTTATGTACATTTGTATATTCTGTGCCAGAACTATTTATTACAAAATTCCTTAAAACTCATGCAATAAAAAGATAATTGCCCTATTTCCTTACTTAGAAATAATTCAAATAATCAAATTATAACCAAAAATTTGAAATTGCCGGTTTAGATACCAACATAAATATATTAGATGTGTAAATGGCAATTGCGATACTGTGTCTGAAAAGGGAGACGAATTAAACAATTTTTCTCATGTACCTAAGTAAAATTATTCATAGCCCTTGCCATAGAGGACAATTTTTTTTATAGTGTAATGTTTTGTAGTTTTTCATTATATCAAAAAATGTCACTTTCGTGAATGCCACATTCGTGTCAAGTTGTAGTCTCGAAACTGACGTTTTATACACGATTTGTAATATAGTTTAATGAATTAGCTATATTTGACTGGTTGTCAAAAAGTGTACAAAAACGAGGTTATGGCTAATAACGCGTTTGTTAAAAGCATTATTTTTGTAATTATTTTTAAATTTTTTATTAAGGACAAAAATAGTGCAAAAATGGTTCACTTTTATTTTTTGATTAATTAATTTTATTAAATCACATTTAGTTAGTGTTATCCTACGTAGAATTTATGGCCCAATTTCCAGCAGAATATTTTTATAACTGTGAAATATTAAATTTTAAATATAGCAATGCCTTTTTTGATCTTTTTGGCATTTAAAACTAAATTCCCTTCTATTTTTCGTTCTATTGACGTCATAAAATAAAATGCAAACAATGGGTTGTCAGGAACTTAACAAGGTCAGTTAGGTATTAAACAAAATATGAAAATTTTAAACCGCTCTCCACAGTTTTTGCCCGGCTTGGTGCCCTTTCCACGAGATAAAACTTATTCGCTACGCGTTTCGTCCCTAATTATAGAGAAGACACTAGCCACATAGGCGTCCATAACGATACTGGATTTTTTTTATCTTCTGACAGCCCACGAAGAGCCTAAGTACTACCTACCTTCTTTGTTTAAAGCGTTGTTTATCTAGCTGTTACCCGTGGCTTGCCTTGCATATATTTTTAGTAACAGGTCCATCTCAGGAGCTATCCTTTTTCCGATGGACAGTGCATAACCGCATACAATAATGTAATGGATTTGTGCCTTCAGGCCTTCCTGCTCCCCTGACCCAATAAAATAAGCATAGGATATGATGGGTAGAGGACTCAGCAGACTTCCTAACCCGCACCATACTTTAGCAGGCTTAAGGAATGAAATTTACTGCCTTAGGAAAACTTCAAGTATTTGCTGCAAGGCGTGGTCAGACAAATTGCAGCGTTCTTAACCCATATGAGGCTTTTAAGGATTACAAAGTGTCAATACGCAATCGTTTACCAGATACACCAACTTCAAAATAAAAAACAGTGATAACATTGTAATTTTTGAGAATCATTTTGAGGTTTTTTAAATCGGACAGTCATGATTTAAAAGGGACACTGGCATCCCTTTCGCCCCCCGTCACACCCAGCCCCGTCGCCAAATGAATCTCCCGAAAACGTCCCGCCACGGAAAACAACCGCTTTATTTATGACGCCGGAATTTTGTGCAGTCGCCGAAAATGGATGATTTTGTGTTCAGTGTTCGTTCTGTGCACAGATTCCTTCTGGCTTCAGCCGCCGCCGGGCGTAAAGTGCTTTTTGCCTCTTTTTTTCTCCTGGGTGGTGCCCACTGTAATTTACTGGGGGTGGTTTTTACGTTTACAGTCTTCTTTTACTACCAATTGCGGTTACGGATTGCTTCCGGTGGAATTTAAGTCCTACTGCTTACTAAGCTTTGCCTGTTTATTCTTTTTTCCTGTTTCTTTTATAAGCTGTCTAATAAAGTTAGAAGCTATACGAAATTTTTTCCAAAATAGCTATTTATGTCATATGTCACTGTACATAATATCGGGCTTTATTGGACGAGTCTTTAAATAAAAATAAAAGGACAAATTAAAAGGAATGTTTAAAGTAAAAAATACCAAAAAAAAAATTTTAGGTACATCTCACATATTTTAGTATCCAAACTAGGTAACACTTTGAAATTTAAGGTTATAATTTGGTTATTTTAATTTTTTCTGAGCAAGAAACTGGATTTTGGGCAATCACCCCAACCAGACTTTCTCTTCTAAAATAAAATATTGCCGTACATAAACTATTTGGCCTGTGGACAAGTGGAACGATACCACAAGACCACTGCACGTCTCGGGCACGTCTGAAAAATACATTACCCGAGTTCTTAATGACGCCGAAAGAGGGCGAAACTGCACAAGATTGATGGTGTTGCGCCCCCCTCTCGCGTGCTAATGACAGCGCCATCTGTGCCCTTAATGTTTATTGCCTTGGGTTGGTTTCGATTTCGCGAATTTACATTTAATTGGTTTTTAAGAGGTTGCAAAGTCGCCCGTAAAACGAATTAATCCCTTAAAAGGGTTAAAGGTTAAATTGCATTTAATATTATTTTTTTAAGTATTAGTTCAAAAATTTAAAAAAAAAATGTAAAAAATACTTATTTTTTGCGGTTTATAAGAGAATATGTGTAATTATTAATTAAAACGTATAGAAGGATTTTTTATTAGCTCGCTTTTTGAAAGATGACAGAAAGGTATGTGACATTGATCACGTGATATAGTAACTTTAAAATTCCCCCAGTTGTAAGCCCCTTTTATAATTTTGCTATATCTGATCTGTCTTGTTCGCTTTTTTGTTTTTTTCGGCAAGCAAACACTTTTATAAGGAATTGCTTTTTTTCGTATCATTAAAAACTTGGTCCATTTGTCCTTTTTTCAACCTCATCCATACTGTATGTTTAAAATATTTAAATTTGCCGCCAACCTTCAAAAAGTTAAACAAACTAGATTTAGACAGATATGACATTATTGACACATAATTTGTCAAAAGTGTCGCGAGATCATTCGTAAATTTGACATTACATACATGTTTTCATTAAAGATTTGTTTTAATGTAGTTAAAAAATATAATTTTGAATAGACAGTTAAAGAGATAATTGAGGGTGATATTATGTCGCTTTTTTCCTTTACGCTTTTTTTACATGAATGAAATTGGTACGTCTATATGTACAATGTCTAGAACCGTTACGAGTTATGTAGTCAAAAATCCAATATTTTATCTATTGCCCATCAGCAAATTCTACAACTAACAACACTTTAATGGCGATTTTCTCAAAATAATATTTTTTACCATGCTACCAAAACTCATGTTTTCAATTTATTTTACATATACCATAATTTAAAAACTCTTTAATCAGTTTCACATCGAATAACTCAGCAAGTCAGCAATTTGCAAGTGGATAAGTCTTACCACTGCATGTACAGTAACGGTAACTGAAATCCGGACGGCAATTCCTTATATTGTAAATATTACTTTCTATTCTATTTAGCTTTTAACACAAATAATAAGTACCTTAAATCTACCTAAATTATAAATGGTAGTGTCGGTGTCAAAAAGTGGCATATTTTTCTGTCTTAATAAATACCCACATCTGTGCATGCATGACCATGCCGTACTTAAGCAAAGAAGAGAAAGCCAAGATAGTCACACTAATAGACGAAGGTTGGTCAAGAAGAGCTGTAGGCGAAAGAATCGGAGTACCAAAAAGTACTGGTCACGACATAAAAAAGACATAGGATTTCTTCTGAACAGGAAGATAACCGATTGGTACACTGTCTTGAAAACCATCCTTTCCAATCTGCAGTAGCAGCAAAGGCCAACTTCAGTTTTCCAGATTACGTAAAAACTGCTCGAAATCGCATAAAGGAAATATCTAACTTACGTAATCATCCTGCAGCAGTCAGGATAATAAGGAGCAGCGGGTTTAGTTTTAACTGCAATTTCACACAGAAGGAATCGATTTTTAGCAAAATGTATTTACCGATGAGGAGGTCTTTCAGTCGTATTATAATGGTTGTGTTAGAGTGTACAGGCCTCCAAATACTCCTTTTGAAGAAAAATATCCACAAAATATAAGCGAAAGTGGACGTTTTTCAGTTAACGCTTGGGGATGGATGAGTGCTAGAGGGACTGGAGTGTGTACAAATATTGAAAGTTTAACACAGATGAATATATAAATATATTAGAAAACGATATGCTGCCATCCGTAGTTGCCGTCAAAGACCATCACAAACATGTGTTGATTATGAAAGATTATGAATAAACCCAAACAAACCTGTATTAATTATTATTGTTCAGGTTTGTCAACCTTCAGAAATTTTAATTTAGCATTGTAATCGTGAAAAACTCATAATTTAAAAATCAGTTTATCACATCTTTTCCCACAAGTGTCGATTTACTTATTACCAGGTATAGAGGAGAAATTCAATTCTATTTTATTCTAGATTTCTAAAAACACAGCTCACGTAAAAAATCACTTTAGGACAAGATTCCCGACCCATCAACAAACGTTACCATTCCCCATCGCAGTATCCGCATCGAGCCAAACGAAATCAACTCTCTGCACGTCGAGAGATGCTGCAAGGGTTTTTTCGTGTTAACATCCATCGTTTCCCTTAATGGCGTCACGCAAAATCCTCGTCAGGACTACACAAGTCCTTTGCAAGTTTCAAGGACATGCTCAATCCCCATTCTGTCTTTAAAATGGAAAATGGGACAGGATTAAGAATAAGCCTTGGGTCAGCGGTTAACCTTGCACAAGAAAAATGTACGGGGTCGAATTGAGTTATGTAACTAAGTTATACTTTTATATAGAAATATTAGTAGAAGTAAAAGTCCCTTTAGCAGCCGTAAAAAGAATATATCGAAAGCTTATTGCCACCGATAAATGATAGTTATATTAGTAAATAATTAATTATCTTCTAATAGAATTAAAGATGGTTTTACAAGTTGTTGCAAAATCAAACCCTATTGCATGAAAGGGACATATAAATGCGCTAATGCGCACCTGGGGGGCTTCCCAAATGGATTATTTAACAGGGTATTAAGTAACTCTATCCAGCGTACAGGTGTCGAATAGCTTTATCGTCGTTTAAATATGCAGCAGACAAATACCTACTGATAGAGAATTGATCAGGGATCACGGACGACGACGCGTCGCGACGGGGGAAGGTGCTCATGATTATTTAACGAGTTAGCAACGGGCTCGTCGAGTGTAATTCAATTTCGTGCTAATGAAATTGGGGACGTCTTGAAAGAAAGATCAAAGACGGGTTTCGGGAGGTTGATTATTAAAATGTTTTTGCAATAATGACTAGGTAAAGAAGGTGCCCCTTAAAAGAGCTGTTTTGTGGCAATTAATAGGAGTTGGGGGAAATTTTACTGTTAATTTTGCATAAAAATAATAAGGAACTAAGGAATTTTTAAGGAACATATTAATTTACTGGTCGACATGATTTTTGTAACATTACTCAAAATGCTCTTTGAGTATTTCATCTTACTAGTTATTAAACTATGTATATATTCACAGAAATGGCCTACAATGTCCCATTTTTAAACATTTTTCGGAAAAACGCTTAAAAATTGCTGTCCCCCACCCTTATCACCAAAAGGATCGCTCAGAAAAATCTGAAAAAAATTATGAATATTAAGAGTTAGGTGTAGATTAAGCGAAAATAATCAGGATTGAAAAATTCTAGCGCAACAATTTAATTGTTTATTTCCTTATAACTGCTGAACCTTTGGTTTTAGAGGAAAAGGTTTTTGAAAAAAATATTTCTCTCGATATAAGGAACAACTTGTGTGTCTTTAGACGTTTTTTAAAATTTTTAATTTGATCCACTCGGCTCCGCGCATACACGACGTGATATCGCGACGGGTAGCGCGGCAGATGGGCGGAGATCGGACAGCCGAGGTTTGCTCTGGTTAGGGGGGGGGGGCTGATGGCAGGGAACACTAATTATGCGATAGCTTACACTTGACCGATTTTTTTTTCTATTTTAAGTGCCAAATTGGAGATCAAGATAAAAGTTGAGCTGTGCTGTGTGAGTTGTCAAAATTCAAATGCCGTTTGCTGTTCTTAGTGTGGGGAGGACCTTCTGACTATGTATAAAACTATTGACATTAAAAAAAAACTATTTAAAGTCTATGTATAAAACCCTCATAGATGAACTCTTAAAAGCCTATAAATTACTAGGATGTCGTATGTCCTTAAAAATTATTTTTTCTGCAATCGCATCTGAATATTTTTCCGAAAAATTTGGGTGCAGTAAGTGACGAAGAGAGATTTCCACCAGGACATTAGAACAATGGCAACATGATACCAGGAACGCTGGAACCCATCTACGATGGGCGACTTACTGCTGGTTTTTACAAAGAAAACATTTTCCTGAACACAAGAGAAAAAAGTGAAATATTTTGTCACTGTATGATGTCTTTATGTGAAATTTTATATTGTTTATTGCATATGGTCTTTAATTAAACGTCTTTACTTAAATTTAACATATTTTCAATATAAATGTATTTTTTATTTAATATACATTGCGTTGCAAAAATATGTCGTATTCTGTTTTTCGTCAACCCCCAACTCCTGTAACAAAAAACTGCACGTATTACAGTATTTTGAGTATAATTTTCAAATTTAGGGCCACAAAATACTTTATATAGAGCTATTTTCATCAATGTTAGGTACTTAAAAAAATTTAAGTTTGTTGACTAGTGTATCATCTAATATTTAGTTCTCAGGTTATACTTTTTCCTAGCCACGTAGGCATCAAAGGCAATTCGGTAATCCAACCATTTTGATTAAATTACAGGGGATGGCAGAAAATTTGGTTGAATTTGGGTTGTGGGATTACGTAAAGCTCGGAGAACAAAGCGAGGGCGTTCGGAGTTGTTGCTGTTTTAGCAATCAAAGGAAAACGCCGATGATCGGGCAAGTATTTGGAAATTCCGAAACTTTATTTCGTGGAAAATTAGTGGGTTTAAAATTGGAAACCGGAATCGGTAACGATATTGGCAGTTTTAAGTCTTTTATTTTCTAATTCGGTAGCTTTTTTTATTTATTTAAAAATAAATTAATGAAAGGTACCAGTATTGAGCGATGTGAATGAATGTGAATTTTGCTTTATAAACATTGCTTCGATTCTCCCTATCATATCTAATTCAATCAACAGATTGATTAGAATTTACCACAGGTTTATTCATTGATCCTAGGGATTCACCAAATCTCAAAAAATCGATATTTCGAATCGATCTTAGATCGCGATCATGGAGATCGATTCACTATTTAGATCGCCTTAAGAGATCGATCTTTTAAAAAATCGATCTTTGGAAAAATTTGGGCGTGGGAGAGGGGAGCCGGGAGAGTTACCAGTGTCCTTTCCAAACATATGCTATTTAAAACTCTTAAAGTATAAGTTGTACAGTTGGGGTTAAAAAAAAGAAAAATATTTAAATTATACATTTTTTTGTTTATTTTTAAGTTATAGAAGGGTATGGAGGGGGAAATATTTGATTTAAAATGCTATCACGAAGAACATACTAATTTATTGAAAACTAATAAAATAGAAAACATTTGAACGAAAAAATGACAACAGTAAAATCACAAACTGTCCATAGATACCCATCGACATGACCGGCATCGCTGTTTTGTACGATTTAAGATTTCAGTTTTTTTTTTAGAAAATGTTAGATGGCGCAGTTTAACTATTTCCTTATTCCTCTCCTAGTTCTTACTAGGATCTTTTTGATCGTGGTGCAGCGACCCTATCGTTTGTAAAGAATTACATATAAATATTAATTTCCAATTATTAATTAAGTCTTAAAGTTCACAGACATGAACATACCAGAAGAATCGATTCTGTGTAAAATCGCCGATCTCCTTGCAGGATCGAAGGGTAAAAGATCGATTCTTAAAAATCGATCTTTCCAAAAAATCGACTTAGATCGTGAATCCCGAATTCATCTTCCCACTTTCCACTGAGGCAATGGTCTCTGACTTCGAAACCACGCTATTTACCGCCCTATTTTATCAAGTTTGTTTTAATACAAATAATATAATTGAGAAAGTTTTCCAATCATAATTAAATACTTATAGAACCGCCAATAAGTGTACCCCTTTTATCGTTTTATCGCCTGAGGAATTCTTCTGAAAACAAACTTTTCGAATTTGGAAATATTTGCTTTATCATGGACGCTTCTGCGTTCTTAGTAAAATCAAAACCACAGAATACTTTAGAGAATTTGTTGTACTTACTTGGCTAATTTAACATTGAAAAATGTCTTATTAAAAGATACTGATACATGTATGTATGTATTATCATAAAAATTGCAACATTTGCTTCTGTCTTAAGGATAGTAAACAGCAATATTATTTTCTGACATCAATATTTGCTAAAAAAAAAATGACTCTCCAGTGGGGACACCTAAAAGAGATATTATTAAACGGTTCAAAACGAGGTTTAAAATATTTTCATGAAATTTTGGTGAGTAAATATGGAAATAGGGGGACAGTCAAACATATTTTGCACTTAGTACAAAACTGTGTTTTCATTCAAACATATTTTTGACATTTACCCACCGCCCCCCTCTCTCTATTTTGAGGGGTGGGGAATAACTTTGGAATTTTAAATGGGATGATGTAGTTTTGTTTATAAAATTTGAATTTACTTAAAAACTACGTTTGTGTACGATTTTTTTTATTTGTTCTTTCGGTTACGGAATCATGGTTAACTAAATTTTGATTGAATTTAAAAAATATATCAAGTTCACTTATTTACGAATTATTATCCGTTTTCATGGAAATGCGTTATTTGTACTTAAGTCAGTTGAAAATTTTGACGTTTTTACGAATATTTCTCAACTGGCCCGCTAGGTCCCTGGATTTGACCCCCTTTGACTTTTTCTTGTGGGGTTTTATAAAGCATAAAGTGATAACACCCGAAATGTTACAGCCGGTACGAAATTCATTTAGAAAAAGTGTGAGAAAGTGTTTTGAAGTTGAAGGGGGACATTTCGAACAATTTCTCAAGCATAACAGACAATTATAAGTTGAACTTAAATGGTAAATATTTTTTTTTATTTTATGATCTAATAAATCATAATTCCGTAACCGAAAGAGCAAATAAAAAAATAAAGAGAGCGGGTAAATGCCACAAATATGTTTACTCATTGTTTACATAATGTCCCCCGTCTCCCTATTAACTATATTTAGCATAATTTTCGTCCCTGTAGAGATGGAAAGCAGAGCATTTTTTTCTAGTCTCCCTAATCGGTAACAAAATGTCTGCGTTTAGTTTCTTGATTAACTAAAAAAAAGGAATAACTTATGACAAAACTCATTTAGTATAATTGACTTCACATTCCAAGGCGGCCAAGCCCTTTTAAACCTTTACCTTTTTTTTTTGTCTGTCGGATCAACCCCTGACCCAAAGGTTTACGAGGACTTAATCCCGTCTCATTTGGCGTTTCGAAGGCGACATAGAGATTGGACCCAGCATGTCCTTGAGGCTTGTAAAGGACCGTATAGTCCTGACGAGGATATCGCGTGACGCCATTACCGGTAACGATGGATTGTAGACGCTTAGAAAAACTTTTGCAGAATCTCTACGTGCTCGGGCTTATTCTTTTTCGGGAAATGTGGGAATAGAAAAATTGATGATACCGGGAATCTACGCTTAAAGTGGATTTTTACGTGAGAAGTGTTTTTAAGAACTTGGAGGAACACAAGAAATGGTTTATTATCTGTGGTAAAAAAATGAAAAATGCGCGGAAATGACGAAATATTTAAAAATATGTCAGTACAGATTGCTTAAAAAAGTGTATTATTAACCAGACGGGGATGCCATTATTTACATTTTACGCACCGTTTTCGAGATACAAATTAATTTATTTCTTACAATAAGAACAAATAATGAAAATTAATTTTTTTTTAAATATTTTTTGTTCAGGAAACAGTGCTTTTTGATTTAAATTTATATCAGATGCTGGAAATGGCTTCTCCGTGCTTCAATACTTGCTCTAAATCGTCTTCGCATATTTCTCCTAACTCTTCGAAATACTTGAGGTGTGAAAATATTAATCACCCTGTATCTCGAAAAAGAAGCGGTTGAGGATCCATGTTTATATAAACTTAGGTATTTTCATATTTTTAGATGTAGAATCTGTCCTTAAAATGTCTTAACATCTTTTTGTATCACTTTGTATATTATGTATTTTTTTATGCATTTTTTAAATATTTTTCGGGAAAACGGTTAAAAATTACAGTCCCTCACCATCATCACCTAAAGAATCGCGCAGAAAAATCTGAAAATAATCATGAACATGAGAATTAGCTTGAGCCAAAATAATCAAAATTGAAAAATTTAAGCGGTCAAGGGGAAAAAATGGAACTGTTTCTTTCCCTATATCTGCTGAACCATGGGTTTTAAATAAAGTTTTTCGACAAAAATATTATTCTCACGATGCCGATGTAAGGAACAACTTTTGTCCTTTTACACGTTTTTCAAAATTTTTAATTTGGCTCAGTCGAAACGCCCTTCATTCAGCTCCGCGCATGCGCGATTTGATACGGCGTTGGTGCCGTCGGCGGCGGGTAGCGCGGCAGATGGGCGGAGATCGGGCGGCCAAGGCGGGGTTTCCTCAAATTAAGTGGGGGCACAGAATTCTTAAACCATACAGAAGCGAAAGAGTGTGTTGGTTCCATGGATCTATTATAATATGGATACGGGATGAATTCACATTCTTTGAAGCCAAAACAAACCATTCTAAGTGACACTGTAAACACAATTTGTAAACATTGGCCACATCTGATTTTACCTTATATTTGTGTACAAGAAATACGTTAGAAGCATCACAATATTTACTAAAAGTAATAAAAGCCCTAAAATACTTTATTTTCTGCGAAATGATAATAAATTTAATTTAAAAAGGTTTTATTATTTATAGGTTATGTTATTTCTAAAGGTGTTTATTTAAAGTCGCTCCGAGTCATTTATAAATCTATGAGTCGCACTTTTTCTTTTCTAGTTCATTAGACAAAGACGTACGTGTAACCGAGTGTTCAGACCGAGGTTCAGCCGTTTTCCTAAATAACCAGCAACTTCTGGGCTGCGTTCGATATCATCGCCGGGTGACACACCGGTGTGATTTTTCAACCTGAGCTCAAACACTCCAATGCTATTTTATCTCTTTCTACTACCATTCTTGATTCAATTACGTATTTCCTGTGGTATTTCCTTAAAATTCGTAAACTGTACCACTACGGTAAATGTTTTCACAACAAATATCAAATATAAGGCTTCACGTTCGATACGGTCACAGTATACGGAACATCGAATCCTTATTATAATAGATCCATGGTTGGTTCCTTTGATCTCAAGGGGGCTATTGTCAGTGACCTTATATCATGTTCAGTTACAATCGAACTAACTATAGCCAGCCCCTGGCGTCATTGACCATGTGCTTCTGACTAATTTGTCACTTAAAAGATGACCGCTTTGGACATGCGCCCTCAAAATCGAAATTCTGTGGTGAGGGGCTGATGGCACGCAACACTAATTGTGCAAGTATAAAGTATAGCTTGCACTTGACCGATTTTTTTTGATTACACACGCTCAATGTATGAAACAAAACAAGAGGCTAGTTATGAATGAATGGTGTCGCCTCCTCTTGGAAGGTCAATAATTAAAATTATTAGAACCGTTAATACAATATCCTCCATTATGTTAATGCAATCCATCAGACTTAAAACAAACTATTCAAATTTGAAAATACTTTCCCGATCAGCGACGTTCACTCTAAAACGCTAAAAGCAACAACTTTGAACGGTCCGCTTTGTTCGCTAAGCTTATCGTAATCCGAGAGCCACAATTCAACCAAACTTCCTTCTATCCTCCATAATTAAATTAAAATGGCTGATTTACTGGATAACTTTTAATACAAAAGTGTCAGGGTAAAAATCGAGAACAAAAATTTTATTGCTAATTGAGTAATTGGACTAGAAGTTTCAAACTTTTTCATTTTCGTAGTATCGGTTACCAAACTAAAAACAAAGCTTGCATAGCCTTGGACACTGCTGGGCATAATCTAATTATAATATAATGTGATTAATAATCTGATTACACTTTAGTCAAATTACGGTATAATCTTATTAAATTTTATTTAATTACTTCATTTACTCATTAGTTATGTGTGTATGTAATCTATTCAACAACGTGTATTCAAACCGAAAAGTAGTTGATTACTTGGTAATTAAATTACTAGAGATTAAATACTAGAGATTAAAGTGTGGTAACGTTACCGCGGTAACGGTAATTTTGGCAAGGTAATCTTTTTCATGCATTATTCGCCACGTAACACTTAATTGCAAGTCACCTTTTTGAAAGCCTGTTAGTGAAAAAAACAGAAAATGATCCACTAGAGAAGCACTTTAAGATAAAAACAGGGAAACAGAATTATTAGACTTGCACATGACCACACCAAGAAGCTCCGACGCTGCTTGTCAAGGTGATGTAGGGCTTAATAGATAACTCTTTGGTATAAGTAATCTGTCATTAAAAAGCACTAGTGGCGTAAACATCCCCGCACCGCATGGGAGGGGCCGTTCGAGAGGCCAACGGTGGATGAAGTAGAGGCCAATTCATAGCTGCACCTCTGGGTCCAGTCTTGATTTTGCGTTACGCCACTGAAAAGTACGACTCTCAACATCGTGTTACATAAGCTTAAATCTAAATGCTCTCCCAAATTCTGTTCTAATTACAAAAAGTACAAACGTCATCACCCGAAATGATTAAATCTCATCTTAAACCCAAACATTCAAACTTTTTAATAAAAACAGGGTGTCGGGTATGTACTCTAATATCAAAATTACCCGGCAAGTGATTGCGTAGGCGTAGGGGATCGAGTTCTAATACTCCGTGGTCTCCGCGTTCTCCGCACTGGAAATGCCTCCAGGTTATGGATACGGTACACAATGTTAATACTTAACCGACCACCGCTGTATAACCGCAACAAATTTATTATTCATTGGATATTACTAAAGAACGGGGTTCAAATTTTTCGTTTGCAGAGTTCGGGTGCCCCGGAGCGTTCGTGAATCATGAGGTAAACTTGGCGTCAAACCTGTAAAGTTGTACAAGTCGTGTGGTAGAGACATAAAGCGAATACAATCGAGATTTACTTATTTAAACGTAATTTTCTTAAACTTAAGAAACATAATTATTCATTGTATATTCTCTTTTCAGACTGTCTTCACCTTCAACTCTACAGAGATTCCAAAGATCGCTACAAGCAAGGCCAAACCAAAGCTTCTTTGTCGCTACAGCAGTTCCTCGGGCTGGAGACGGGTTTCACATTGGACAAAGAGTCTCATACGGTAGCGATTGTGTGTCAAGATGTCGTCGTAGTACTGGCTTTCGACAATCGAGAACGTCTGATGCAATGGCAGGTTAAATTAAGTACTCATCTGAATGATGGACCACACTTTTTAGTTTTAGTTTCGAGCTCGCCGTTAAAAACCAAGTAAGTTAAAAAAAAATTGGCCTATTTTACCTAGAAAATTTACACCCTTATATATATTTATCTCTCCGACTCTATTAGCACTTTCTTTTCGCAATCGTAATAAAAAAAGGCTTATTTTTAGGCTTCCACCAGGCCCAGCGAGATTGCACGTCCAAGAACGAAGTTTTTGTCTTACAACGGGAGTTCCCCCTCGAGTGGCCGGACAATGGCAAATCGCCGACTTGAGGAGATACGGGGTGGTGGACGGGCGGTTTTGTTTTGAGGGAGGATCGAGGTGCTTAAAAGGGGAAGGATTGTACGTACTATTAGCAGATCAAGGTGATGAAATTATGGCTGCGCTACAGGCGGCTTCTACTGGCAATTTGCACTCGTCTCGAAAGAGGCCTGTTTCTAGGAATATGTCTGGTAAGAATTTAGTACAGGATTTACATTTTAAATAAATATTATTGGCACACACAGTATTTTTTATCAAGGGTCTAGAGAATATATTACCGTTTGTGATCAACTTCCAGTGTTCATAGTATAAACTAAAAACACTACTGGGACTGGGTCTAAATGTCTTATGACCTACTAAAATTTTTACGTCCCGATTCACGAAGAAAGTTTAAGATTTAGTACTTTTTTAAATTAAGATCTTCTAGTTGATCAGTTATGTTTTGACAAGTTTTTGTCCTATCGTTGTCAATAAGACGTCATTGAAAATTTATGAATTATTCGGATATTTCGGCGATTTGTTTGGTCTTCAAATGATTTTCATCTTGGAACGGGTTGCCACAATGAATTTAGTTCTATCATTGTCGAAAGTGCATACTAAAATTACCCTTTTCTTTATAAATTTGCGAAAAAGCTCCAAAATAAACTCATAGTATAAAATTTAGTTGTCTTATTCTTACAGTTGTCAGTTTAAAACTTTTGGTTGTCAAATTAGACCGGACTAGCGTTGGAGAATCTGGCTGTTACTGTTTAACTATGTTTATAGTGTATCGAACTATTTTTAAAATGTTGCATGACGTGGTCGGTCCTATTGCTATTCTTATTATTTGTATGCCTCTTGCGTTGTTATATCGGGTGCGTCTTTCCTACTTTCACCCTAATAAAACAAAACCAGTGGGAGTTGTTTTTTAGGGTGTATGTATTTAATCCTGATAGTCAACAAAAATAAGTAAGCCCTCTGTTAACTATAGTAATAAGGGTTAAAAATTTTATTCTCGTCTTTTTCCTTGGGTTAAAATTGAGCCAGTTCTACTTTATGCCTTGTTTCTTAGATTTTTCTTAAAGGATTTTTGTTTTTGTAGAAAATATTTTCTTTGGTATCATTATTTGTCATTAACTAAATATCAGGGTGTCGAAAAAGCATACAAACTTTGTTAGCTGTAAAAGAATTGCACTAATTTTTCACGTTTACGTTTTGCTTGGTTAGACCAACATTGTAAAAATATCCATTAGTAAGCAACGTGTGTACTTTCATAATCATTTATTTTATACAGGGCGCTGCTTGCTTGGGTTACCAGTAACATAACTTCTGCAAATACCCTCCTGCATATTTACAGAATCAGAAAAGAAAGTGTGACGTAGCCAGCCTAATTTTTAATTTCGTAAAGAAAAGTTGACATTGATGAATAAACAGTAAAATAACTGTAAACAATCTTGGGCATTTTTACTCCCTCTTTTCGAGGATCAATACCCAGAAATTAAATAGTGCGTGTATTAGCTTTTTATTTTTATAACTGTTGGTTTAAAAAATGCCATCATATTTTCTGTTAAAAGTAGCCCATTAAGCGACTGTTGCCAATAAAGTAAAGAAAAACGTGAATGGTAAAATAATTTATTTGCGAAAATATATAAGAAATAGAACTAAATAGAAATGAAATTAAACATTGCAAGATTACTATTTTTACATTTAATATCTTTGTCTACCTCCAACGCATGGTTAAAGTTAGAGTTGTGGTTAAATGTAAACGAAACAATTGGTTTTTTAGATAGATCAGTCTGAATTTAATTAATTAACCACAAACATGGCTTTTCATTATTTTAGTTCACGACAGTCCTGCCCGCAGATCCCAAATGAGAGGTACTGGCGGTATAGCATTGGAATTAAGAGAAAGTGAAGCCTCTCTGACATCGAGGGCTAACTCTCCATATACTGATTTGGAAAGCAACTATGGCTGTGGTGATAGCATTTCGAATGATGGTTGGAACCAACCTTCAATTGAGCGATGTATGAGTTGTATAAGTAAATTAGGTACGTTTTATGAAAATTACTTTGACGCTTGCCAAATGATAACCTTACAGCGCTAGTTTAACTCTACCCGAACCCCGACAACTCATTTAAATAGTAGTCTAACGCTGTATTAAAGCTACGCTAGCCTGACGTTGACCTAACGCTGCAACGCTGACCTAACGCTAGTGCAGCGTTAAGTAAGGGCTAGGTCATAGTTGGACTAGCATTGTAGCGTTAGGTTAGAGTTTAGAGTTAGGTCATCGTTAGGCTAGAGTTGTAGCGGTAAACTAGCGTTAGGCTAGGGGTTAGCCATCGTTATAGCACTGGATCAGCGTGAACATAGCGTTTGATCAGCGTTAAACTAGCGTTGGATTAGAGTTAGTTCGTTAGAATAGCGTTGTAACCGTAGGTCAGCATAGCAGCGTTAAGTATTATGGTAGAGGTCAACCCTAGATGAGAGTTAGACTAGCGTTGTAGAGTTATGCTGGCGTTAGGCTAGAGTTAATCTAGCTTTTTGCATTAAATTAGTGTTACACTACCATTGTAGCGTCAGGTTAGAGTTAGGCTAGCGTTGTAACGTTGAGCTACTGTTTCTGTTAGGGTGTTGTTAAGTCTGTGTTAGACTGGAAATACAGGGTGCGGCAAAAAGGTTGCCCCGATTTGGAATGTGAATAAAAATCAAACCAAACAAGGTAAAGAAAAAAGTTTTTTATTTTTGGAAAACACATAACATGCCATTTTGAAATGTTATGTTCAAAAAATCACGTTACTTAAATGACGGCCTTTATTGTCAATGCACTCTTGCAGGTGTTCACGCTATTACTCTGTGGGCTAGGTCTTGCGGAATTGCTGCGGTTTCTTGCCTTATTGCTGCCTTTAGATCTTCCAAATTTTGGGGGTGATATGTATAAACTTTTGATTTTAGATACCCCTACAGAAAAAAAATCGCAAGGGCTCAAATTAGGCCAACGCGGGGGCCACCTAGTGTCACTTCGTAAAGACACAACTTTATCCGGAAACAATTCTCGAAGCACCATCTTGCTGGAACCATAAATCTGCTCGATCGTGATCGTTTAACTCGTTCAATTTTTTACGGAGCAAATTCTGTAGCATGTCACAATAACGATTTGAGGTGACTGTTACCCATATTCCTCCCTCTTCAAAAAAATAAGGACCCCACACACCGAAATCACTTATCACACACCAGACCCTAACTTTGGGGCTGTGAAGTGGCCGTTGATGTAGTTCCCGTGGGTTATTTTCTGCCCAGTTGCGGTAATTCTGGTTATTAAACACAGTTACTCTAGCGTTGTAGCTTTAGGACAGATTTAAGCTAGAGCTAGACTAGCGCTAGAGAATCAGGTTAAAGCGTCTGAGCAAACCTAAATTTTAAGAACAATAAAAAAAACCCTTGGGCGTATATTAATATCATTCGTTTTATGTATCATCACTTGTACAGTGATTTTTATAAATATTTATTTAAGTAAACCCGCAGTTAGGTTCAAATTATCGAAGCCCTGAATTAGTTACCAACAAGATCTATTGTATAGCTCGTTTTTCCTAATTCTATTTCTACGGGCATTATTGTCATTTACCTTGCTGGTAACTTTGCCAGGACTTGGATAATTAGACCCTCAGGGAACTAAACTTTCTTTATTTTATTTGCTATTGTAAATGTAGTCGGGTTTTCTTGAACAACTTGTAATAAGAACACTGAAAATTATGATAAATACGAGTTATAGTAAATGAGCTTAAAATGTGTATTTTTGTCATAAACGAGTTATACCTTTCTTAAATGTTACATTGTTGTTTTCATGCAGGTGCTATGTCCAGATCATCCACCGCTACAGTTACTGTAGGTCCTACTTTGGGCACTCCTTGCTGGGAACACACATGCGACAGACATTCAATAAGCAGCTCCAGCGACAGCTCAGGATGGAGTCAGGCTGTGACTAAACCTCCCCAAAGACCTCCAAAGCCTGGATCTAGTTCGCCTTCGCCAAAGAAACCCGCCGCTCCGCCACCTCCTTCCTATGATAATTATGATGTTCCTAAATTGCCGTTTCCAGTGGTAAGTTCAAAGCGCATTCATAAAAAATATGGAAACTATTGGAAACATATATTAATGAACCACACCAGCTCCCTACCTATTAGGAGAAGAGAGTTTAAATATATAGTTAACAAATAGTCACCAAAACCTCATGTTTTAGGAACCGAGTGAACACTATGACACTCCAAGGAAACTCAAAGAATGCATCGGTTTTGAAACCGTACAAAAGCCTTGTGGTTGCATACTGAGGATTAGACAGCCGGAACCGGAGAGACCATGCGTTTGTCAACGCCTCATGAGCTGCTGGTCAGCTCCTGAGGATTCAGTCCATGCCGTCTATGCCACTGTAGATTATAGTAAAAAAACTTATCGGTAAGTTAAGTATACTTGGCACTTTTACATTAGACTGAAATAGACTTTAAAACTTGTCTTATAAACTAAGTTACATGACGCATCTCGTTTTAGATGTCATCCAAATCCAGGCACAACGAACTACGCCAATTTAGCCCCTGTAGTCAATTCGTCTACCAATAATAATTCTAACAAAAATCAAACAACGACTGCCCAGCCAGGTTGTAACTATGAAAATTTGGAATTTGCTCAAACCCTCCAACTATACGAAAATAGCAAAGAAATATCAGAAAAGGCCAAAGCATTATGCACCAAGTGTGGACATGCTCAAAATGATTATCTGTTGATGGAGCCAAGCAAGACTGTTAGTCAACCACATCCTGGGTAAGTGAAGCATATTCTTTGCCTGAAGTACAAAAAGCTATATTTCTGGTTTTTTTAGCTATATTCCTATGTCACCAGCAGTTAAACAGCGTTTAAGCAAAGCACTGTCCAACAGTAATCCCAACTTGGGTCCAGCCCTGGATCGCTCTAGCAAACCAGCTCCCGGTTCAGCAATGTTACATGCTGGAGATGTCTATCAAAGAAAGCAAATTTTGGACAATGCTGACGACCTGGATAGCATCAGAAGGAAAAGGTCAAATAGCGCAGATTCAAGTACCAGTCGTGTGGAACCAGAGGGCGAGCCAGATGTCGCGTCGCCATGCAAGTGTGCTGGACAGGTTGCACAGACAGCGCAATTGGGTAAGTTATGGCGAGTTCCCTGTTTGTTTAAGGAAGTCATTCATTACAAAATCCTAAAAAAAACTTATGGAAGGTTTGTTATTTTTATATATTTTTTAGTACGTCGATCTTCCAGCGTTCCATGTAAATCAAACCGAGATTCGTCCAGTTCCAACGATTCGGGCGTTTTCGAACTTCCTCGACGTGCCCAAATGTCGGCTAACCTCACACTGCCCAGACGATCGAAGAGTTCCGATCCACTACGAGATCTTAGTTTTCAATTCAACAAGGCTACCGAAGGCAAGTCGGCTAGTGCCGAAGCTGAAGTACCGGTAAGTAATGTGGCATCAAACAGTAGTTTTTTTATAACCTTTTCAGCACCCTGTCAACAGCATTTGTAACATTTCGAGTTTACAGCAAAAATCAGCAAGCACAACAACAATTTAAGGAGGAAAATAATACATATAGACATATCAAATAAAACCTAACCACTGGAAAAAAGATATAATTCACCCATGTCGAAAAATCAATCGTCAATCAAAAAGCTATTTTCAGAAACAGCTCCCAAACAGCTACTAAACAGACCCTGTTTCTGAAAACAGCGCCTAAACAGCTACAAAACAGACCCTGTTTCTAAAAACCGCTCCTAAACAGCTACACAACTGCTACAAAAGAGACCCTGTTTCTGGAAACGGCTCAGAATCAGCTACAAACCAGCTCTGGCGCGTGCGCAATGGATTTTGGGCTTGGCCGGATGGTTAACGCTCTAACCATAACTACTCTCATTCACAACCTAAGTGATAGATTCTCTAGGAAAATCTATTAAGGAACGTTTAGAATGTGAACTAGTGTACGATTTTATTGACCACGACCCTACATCTAATGTACGTACACTCATTGATAACTAAAAATTTTCCTTCTGCGGATATTATTAGACGTTCACGGAAAGTGTGATCGGGTTAACCCGATTATCAGGTGATATCGGATGTTTCTTTTTACTGGCAGCTAATAGAGAAAAACAACAAATTGTTATTTGATAATCGGGTTAGTCGGATCACGTAAACGCCTATTGGGTTTAACCCCCCTCCTCCGGCGTGAATTTTTCAGTGGTCAATGTTAAGTCCACACAAGCTAAAAGTCTGTAAATAATTTTTCAGTGAGTATAGTTCAGCTCTTCGCAAGCCAGAATCCTGGCAAAATTTTCCCGATTTTCCTCCTGGGAAACGATAATATGTTAGAGACGTATTCGGGCGTTTTCGAACTTCCTCGGAGTGCCCAAATGCCGGCTAACAGCGAGTATAGTTCAGCCCCTCCCAAGCCAAAATCCTGGCTGTCCTTATGATTTTCCTATTTTACTCCTGGGAAACGATCATTGTGTTAGAGTACTTTAAACAGTTGTTTCATAAAATGAATGTATTTCGTTTCGTGAAAAAAGTCCCCACTTACTCTATTTGTTTCAGGTTTGTCCAAACGGTAGCACAAGCAGCGGCACGTCAGACATGTCCGATTATTTCGAGACTTTATCGCTATCTTCGCACAGCTCAAGCGTGGAGCCACCACCTCCCTCTTGTACCCTGAGACCGCGATCGGGCAACGAATACTTAAGCATGCAGAGGCTCATTGCTCCCGTGCCTGAAGAGCATCACTAGAGGCGAAACTAGTCATTCTACAAGTTAGCGAGCAATAATGGATACTGTAACATTTTTGTTTAGGTTTATGTGTAGAGATGGAATGTGTAATTTCGAAGGCACTATTGTGATGGAAATATGCAAATATTGTTGCAAAGCATAAATAAATATAAATATTAGGTATAAACTTGAAGTTCTAAATCTGTAGGTTATCGTGATACGACAACGAAATCAGCTGTACTATTGAAAATAATTATTTTTCTATTTCTATGGAAGTTATCAATTGGGAGTTTTACAGAACAAGTTGCCACTGAAAAACTTAAGTTCCGTTTTCACGATGATACTTGCCGAGAGTTATCATGAGGGCAACTATTACCAAAGTTGTCATTGTGAAGCTCAAACTTTTGTACTATTTTTATACTCGGATTTATAGGTACCTATTTGATTTTTAGTTGCTGGCCTGGCCTAACCAAAATTTTACCCCACGAGCCGCCACTGGTTAGTACAAATAAAAAAGAAAATAAAGTGTGTGAAAGTTAAAAATAAACTGAACTTGCTAAATTTTCACGGCGAATAGAGTCAAAACGTCACCGAATAAACCGGGGATTTTCCCGAAACTCGGATAGACCATCGATCGCTGCCGGTGATACGGACTTTATTTTGACATGGAGCAATTTTAATAAGTATCTGACCACCTAATATTTGACTGCGGTCAAACCGACTGGTCAATTGACCAATGCACAACTCTAGCTGTCACACTACTGCTATATAGCTGAATGCAATACTTTAACTAATAATAATTTTAAAATAGTACTATTACGTACGATATAATAAAGTACCTTTAGAGCAGGAGTTAAATTCCTGACAATTCTTGCAACATCATCTGCGGAATATGTGCAGAAAATATCATCAGTTTAGCAAAAGTTTGCATAACAATTTTTTTAGGATCCATTGCTAAATCTTTTTAGAAATCATGGGAAGAAAATTTCTGCAAAAATAAGTAATGCTACACGATTTGTCACTGTATCAAAAAATTAGTTCTGTTAAAGTGTCTACCCTTACTATATCAGCTAAACTGCTTCATTTACAAAAATGTAAGCACTAGCACAAATAGAAAGTTCTGTAACCCAATTGATACTTATGAAATAGGGCTAGATAGTACTATTAATATCTGTACATTGTACGTCAAACATACCTGTTGCACATTCTAAATCTACACACAGTTAGGGCGCTAAGTATCCACTGTGTTACTTAAGTAACTTTTAAAGTTTATGTTTTATCCAATCATGGCATCTACTAGTAATCGATTGCACCGACCTATTAAGATTTTTCTCTCGTTTGATGTTTTAAACTATACGAGTTTGAACCCGTTGCAATTCGACGGAAATATACATACCTACATTTGTTATATCAGAATTATTAATGGTTTAAATCATGCAAATATTGCAAAGAATCATTTGGAAACAACATTGCAGGTCATTCGCCATACTGTCAAGAACTATAAATTTCATCAAAATTAATTGAACTATTTTGGTACTTTATGCCTTATTTAGACACAAAATTCCTAGTAAAGGCTCAATGAGAAAAGAGTACTTTCTTTCAAAAAAAGAATCATCGCGCTATGTTTTGTAGAATCTTCAAAATAAGGGAGACAAAATATGATATTTACATTTTAAATACACTATGTGACAAAAAAACGTATCACCCTGTAGATGTAAATATGTTTAAACCAAATTATGTACATATGCTGGGCTATTTAGAGTAATGAATGACAAAAAAAATCCTTTTAACACCATAAACACATGTAGAAAAGTTGGTTAAAAAATATACACTGTTACTGGGTGATGCGTTTTTTTGTCATAAGATGGTATTTATCAAACCTTACATAAGGCGAAAAAGCTGTTTAAATTAGGGTTCTCCGATCAAAATAAGAAAAAAGGTGTTATACAGTGTTCCTCAACCTCAATTAAATATTTTAGGAGGTAATTTCTAATCGAATTTGAAGTAAAAATGCAGGGTGTGACCAACCCAAACTATTTTTTGATTCGCCACTTACTTGGCTTGATAACTTAGTTATATTCCTAGCCTCATTAAAAATTGTTTTGTCTTTTGCTCTTTTTGATATTATCTTGTACTGTTTGTAAATTATTTAGCAAAATATATGTATGTACAACCGTACTTTTTCAAAGAATAATTCTTTCTTTAAAATAGGGTATGCACGCCCAGATATTTTGTTAAATAATGTCTTAAAGATAAAAGATATCAAAAATATGCAAGAGGTCAACAGTTTTAAAACTAAATCAGAGTACTAATTATGTAGTTAAATGTAGCCAGTGGCGTCGTAAAAGAAAGTTCGGGAGGGTAAAAGGGAGCACGACCCCAGAAAGAATTTCACCCCGTATAGTGTTTGGGAAGTTTCTACTGATGATTGATAAAAAGTGCTGAAAGAACTAGAAACACTAGAAACTTGAACAAACCTATTCTTACACGCGTCGGTGCAATCGACCGTTTTAAGACTTAAAAAAAATTTACAGTGTAGAATATTAGAATTTATACCTAGTCCTATTTTAATTGTAAAAAGTGTAAACATTTTAAATGTTTCCGTTTGTACATTAGATAATATTATATTTATTATTTTATTAGTTTTAAAAAAAAATTATACAGATTTTTACTTGGTGTCTAACTGAAAACATTTTATTACAACTTAAGGTCCTATATGATACAGGTGTATACATAAAATACTATTTAATATTGCATACCATGTATAATCGATTAATCATTTTCCCCCTGTATAAATATAATGTATTTACTTGATTATAAAATAAATTATTCGGTATATATTGGTCTTTTAATATGAATATCCCAAACCCTAAAAAATTCCGCCCCTGGATACATAAAAGGGAGGATTTGATGCAGTGGCGCTGCAGTGAGGGGCTGCAGCCCCCTAATAACGGGAAAACGAAACGTCTAATCGAAAAACGGATGGATAAGTAAATCTTTAAAATCGCAAATATTTTCTTTTTACAATACGTTTACTTAAACCTAAAACCACTGGAAAATAGATATACCAGGAGCGTATTTAAGGGGTAAAAATTGAGTTTTCTTGATTTTTTTCAACAAATCCTATTTTTAACCGACATAATTCTACACTATTTTTCCCATTTAGTGATTCTTTTTGGGTTTATTTTATTCGTCTATTATCTAAGAATACTTCCCACTAATTTAAATCGCCTATTTTTTCGTTTAAGTTATAAATAGGTTTATTTGCATCGGGGACATTCTAAATTTGAAACTTTTAAATTTTCGAAATTTCGACACGAACGAACATGAAACGACATGAAAACAAAGAATTTCAGTTTATTTACGTCGAAATTATTAAAATATGATGTGTCGAAATTTCGCAAAAATGCCAGTATTTGTTGCAAGCGGCTGGAAATTTTTCCAAAAAAGTTAAATGTGTCATTTTCGGGATTATTGAGGTCATAAAATCTAATTTTATCTAACAGATTAACAGATGGTAAAACAATTAACCGGGGGGGGGGGGGGGGGGTAGTGATTGGCAATCTTTCCACAAATGTTGTCAGGGCGATTAAGGACAAAAAATATAATTTTGTGTAATATATGTCAAGAAAATTAATTAATTAGCAATTAGTTGGCAATTTGTCCAACAATGTTAACTAATGTGACATTTTCGGGGTTATTGAGGGCTGAAAAGCTAATTTTGCGTAACGGATGTTATAAAAAAAATTTAGGAGCAATACCTAATAATTTATAAATGAAACCTGACAAAATCTAATATTAATTTCATTTCATTTACCTACCTTTTCTATCGGTTACCTGTGTCCCTACCCCGAGTTTTGCGTCATGTAATATTGAAATCCCTCTAGATATAACTAACCTAACCTAACCTAACTCATGTGTCATGTATTCATAATCATGACATCAAAACTACACTATTATCACCTATACCACGCGGACGAAGTCGCGGGGAAAGCTAATTACAATATAAATTTATTTGATTGATTGAAAAAATTAAAACTATGCAAAAGCCGAAACAGCCCACTCCTATATAGGTACAGTTGTGGACGAAAAATCCCGGACACTTAGGTTAACATTATTTTCTGTCATATTTACAAAATTTGGTAGATCTGGCTTTTTTGCCTTTATAGCACTTAGGTAAATAAACTGGTAAAAGATGTCATTTTTAGAAAAATGGTCCATTTGGTCTAGCCTGTTTTGTTAATAGATTCATTGCCAAAAGCAAATAAATCCATCCAGTTATAACTTTCATCCATTAAAAATAATGATTTCGTATATTTTGCTACAAAATTTATTTTGCTTCAAAATTTATTTTGTTTTAAAATTTAATACAAACAGAAGAAAAAACATAAAAATATGAGTAAATTAATATTTTATTGTAGCGCCATTTTTTGCAATAATTAATTCCAAACGTTTGGGCATGGATGCCACCAGCGTTTGAGCATAATGCGAATTTAAGTTGTTCCATATTTCTTCTATTTTGTTACACAAGTCATCACTATTTTCTGGATGGAAATCATTTGTTTTATTAATGTTTATGACAATTTAGCCCCAAACATTTTCAACTGGATTTACATAAGAACTTCTTGAGGGCCAAGGTAGTAAATGAATATTGTTTTCCCGCGACCAATACAAGATCCCGAGCAAGATCCTTCTTGCCATGTGGAGAGGGCAGTTGTCATGTTGATAAATAAAATTTCGTTGAGGAAAATTTTTTTTTACATGGAAATATAACGCATATGTGAAAGTTTGAGTTGTCAATGGCTGTACATGTATCCACCAAAAAAAACTATAATAAATTAAATTATTTAATTTTTCAATTATAGCTGATCAATAACCAACAAACCCAATGACTAATGCCGAATTACCATAGTTGTCATATCACTATATTGCTTAACAATACAGTAATAATAAAGAGTTTATACCAGAGAATAATAGGTTATTATGCCGAGCCCCTAAGATTCTTTATAAAAAAAAATTATTAAATGTAAGAGGGTTACAAAACGCTTATTGTAAAATATGTTTAATAGGAATTAAAAATTATGTCACTACAAAAGTATCATAATTAAATTTACACAATATACAGTGCTTTGAAAAATAAGTTCGACACACCTTATTTTAGACCAATCTGAGATACGACCATATTTAAGTTTGGGACAGATAGGTAACTTGACAGCGTAGACACATAAACAAGGCATATGATTCATGAAAGAAATAAAAAAATGTTTGTACTTTTACTTTAATACCGCGCGCAGAAATTAATCGACAGACTTATTGAGCTTTTGCGGAGCGTGGATTAAAAGGAAAAACAAAATAAAACTTGACCTTCTTTAACGAATTACGTATTTTTTATGTGCCAACAATGAAAAGTAATTGGTTTCTTAAAGCAAGTAACTGAGCAGTAACAATTAACCAAAACAGCACAGATTCTAGCGAAGCTATTTAAATCTATAATAGTAGGGGGCGCCGAATCCTCTAAAAATTTCTGGATTGTGTGTGTTTGTTTCCTCTGGCGATTTTTTTTATTGCTTGGAAATTAAATTTAGATTGTTTTCTTAACAATATCTAAATTTTATTGTAACAAACGTTTGTATCGAGCAATATTAAATTTTTTTAAATAGTATCCTGCTAAACTATTGGGATAATTAGTGTGATTGATTAGATATCGACTTTACTTTAACAACGCAGAAAAGCAATCAAAACAAAAACAAATAACAGGGTCATAGAAAGCGATGTATCGCCAAGATGCACCAGGTGGGACAAGGTAATTTGTTATCTAAATGGGCCGAAGGTAACAAAAGAAGTGCGGGAAACGTAATAAACAAAAACATAATGAATAATAAATATGACAACCAATACGGCGCGGCGTTGCCAAACAACCGCAGTTTGTTTCTGATATATATCTTAAGGCGTAAAACTAATAGAAAAACTCTTGGAAATGCACTAAACAGGAATAACATAGTCTAGCAACCCAAACTAACAAGGAATACCAGCATAAATTAAAAAGCTGCACGGAACAGCTTTGTATGATCTCATTCCAATTTTCTCAATAATGGTGATGGTTTATTTGAATTTTAGAGACGTAAACGACAGTAATAACACCGAATATAATAATTAATATAAGGAATAAAGCTATAGGGTTTCATGTTCGAAAAATTTCATTTCTGCTTAGAGCAAAAAGAGCATTTCAAACAAGCACCACTATTGTTTCTTAGGGTTTCTCGGGTGTGAACAATGTTAAAAAAGCAAAATGGCGACTCAAATGAAGAACGTAGCGGCTTCTTCAGCCAGTTGGCACACTACTATAACGGGGAATGTTTTCGTTTGGTATCTGTCTTTATCGTATTATTTGGCATCTTTGTCAATTTTGTCGTCAACTGAGCCCTTGTTCCCCGTCAAAAATCAGCGGATTGCAGCTGGCTTCCTTAATTTGACTCGTCAATTCAATAATGCGTTTAATCTGTTTGAAAATAAACAGATTCGTGTCATAATTCTGTTTGATTATCTATTATGGCAGAAAATATGTATTTTTTTTTTAATTCTTTATTCCCAACCAACTTAAAGTTTACTACAGGGAATATAATATATATGTTACGGTTAATTTGGATACTTGGCTAGTTTACAAACTAACCAGCTAGTTTGCAAACTAACTAAAGACACTGTTATTTTGAAGGAATCAGCCATTTCCCGCAAAATAGCAGATGGTTTATAAACTAGCTGGTTAGTATGCAAACTATCGATTTGCTTCAGTTAAGATGAGGATTTTATTGAGGTTACCTTAACCTAAAAATCATGTTTTGTTTGTTGTCCAGAAAATCTAGCCAATGGTGGATCGGAGGGCACCCTAAGGTCGGAACAGGGTTAGCACCTGGTTAGGGGCCCTGACCAGTCTCTTTCCTCGCAGGCGAAGAGGGATCGGTGCGAAAAAATCCACTATTGTTCCTTATGTACAGATTTTTCATTACTGCATGCGCAGAGGAAGGAACAATCCCTCTTCGCCTGCGAGGAAAGAGACTGGTCAGGGCCCCTAACCAGGTGCTAACCCTGTTCCGACCTTAGGGTGCCCTCCGATCCACCGTTCGCTAGATTTTCTGGACAACAAACAAAACATAATTTTTAGGTTAAGGTAACCTAGGGATGCTGAAAAAATATCGATATATCAAATAAATGATATTTTTTGTTCGATATATCGATATTTTTAGACGATATTTTTTATACCGATATATCGGAATATCGATATTAAAATCCTACTATCGGATCCGATATTTTTCGCCAGCTTTAGTAGCTAGATGGTGAAAAGCAAGAGGCCGTCACAAGATAAGAAGAAGAAATTTACTGGCAATTCGGACAATTTACAATACGAATTTCTGGCTGGACGTTGCTAGCCGACAAGACGCCATTGTATTTTAGAAGAGAAGATTTACGAATTTCGGTTCGTTTCGACTGTTTGTTGGACGCCATTTTGCAACGCTCCAACGCCGCAAGCCAGTGTTGCCAATCGGCGGACTTTAGTCCGATTTTCGGACTTGTTTTGAAGCTATGGACTTTTTTCGGACCTTGAAGAAATTCGGACTATTGCGGACTTTTGGATACCAAACGAAAATAAGTAGCATCTAAAAATATTTGAGTTTGGGTTTTGGAACGTAGCTTTCAATTTTTTTTCAATAAAATAAATTTTTCATAATTATTAAGTCTATATGTGGGTTTATTAGAAATAAACCATTTTTGGTAAAGTTTTATCATGCTGTAATATGCTAAATATACAATAGTGTGACTAATTTTTTTTTATTGTTTGGATTTGCCGTTATATACCGCCTCATTGAAAACTTAAGATAATTTAGTTAAAAATTTGATACAGTTTTAGTGTATCTAAAATGGACAGTTTTTGTGAGAACGAAATATCGATATATCGAAATATCGATATTTTTTACCGATATATCGAATACCCGATATAATATATTTTTAAAATAACGATATAATATATATCGATATTTTTTTCCGATATCAACATCCCTAAGGTAACCTCAATAAAATCCTCATCTTAACTGAAGCAAATCGATAGTTTGCATACTAACCAGCTAGTTTATAAACCATCTGCTATTTTGTGGGAAATGGCTGATTCCTTCAAAATAACAGTGTCTTTAGTTAGTTTGCAAACTAGCTGGTTAGTTTGTAAACTAGCGAAGTATCCAAATTAACCGTAACATATATAACATAACATTAAAATATATAACATTAAAAAACATAACAGTATTAAGAAAAACTAATAAACTAATAAAATTCTAAAGAAAACTATTAAAACAGTCAATTTTGTAAAATACTTTTTAAGGTGTATTTTAAAATTCCTTAAAAAACAAAAACATTCAAATTTTTAAATAATGCTTCTTCAAATGTATTTTAAATACCTGTAATTTCTTGATTTTCTTTATGTTTTTTGGAAGGTCATTATAAATTTTTATGCCATTATGTAATAAAGACTGCATCCCAAAATTGCTTTTTACAGGTGCTGTTTGCAATAATTCAGTTTGCCTCGACTTATGATTATGTAAATCATTAATGGGATAACTCTGTACGTTTGTTTGTTTTTTACTTAATATTAAAGGTTGAATATACTTTTAGTTCTTGGCAACCCGGCACAAAATATGTATATCTGACTGGACGGTATTTCTGACTTGCATTTTTACGCAGCAGGTAACTTAACTGACGAGTCCCGTATATTTAATTCATAACTGTTCACATACGGGGATAATCAAAGGATTAACACGTTCTTTAAAATTTTTAATATTTACTACCCACAATACATCAATGGCATTTTATATTCTACTGATGTAGGTACATAAGATATTTATTTAATGTACATACTCCCATATAGCATCCAGACCACATTTAGAACAAAAAACCTTGCTTTGATAGAACAGAACTCTTTTAACCTACATACCTATTTTCTCCTATCCATATCACTTATACTAAGTATATTTATTTTAGTTACACACCCACATTTTGGTAAAAAAAATATTTAAAGCTATCATTTAATTTTAATGTAATATAACAAAGCTATTTTCACCACAATTTTATCACCAATACAAAAACTAATTTGTAAAATAAGCAAATCGAAAAAATTTCTAAAAACACATGGCTTGACTGACTCGTGAGGGGGGCATAATATTGTAGCTCAAATGGTTCAACTGATAAAATGGAAGTTTTAATTTTTAAGACGACTGTATTCTAAAATTTACACCTTTTTTGTGAATATGGAAGTAAAACTTTTAATAAAACAAGGACGATATACGACTTTGAATCTTACAGCTGCGTTTTATAAGAAAGGAATGTCGAATTTCTGTTCTCTACTAATTTTATTTCAATATCACGTTGAGTAAGGTAAGCAATATATAATTATTTAAATACATTATTCAGATGGAGAAAAATTACCATAGTTTAACAAATCTAATCGATTGACACCTACAATTTAACTTTTGTTGTTTATTGGAATCGTTTTTTGTTCTTACTCAGTGGCGTGCCGTCGAGGGGGCTAGGGGGGGCGCGAGCCCCCCCCCGCCCTCGTTTTAGCGGCGCCCTCGCGCCCCTACAGAGATTCACTGCCTACTATGACCACATACTCTCCAATAAAAAGAAAATAATTTACGGCGCCCCCTGGAGATTCACTGCCTACTATGACCACATATTCTCCAATAAAAGGAAAAAAATTTGGCGCCCCCAAATCATTGTGCCCCCTCTGCCTCTAAAGGCACGGCACGCCACTGTTCTTACTATCTTGTTCTTTGAGGCAATATAAATACTTATTTACGTCACAGGCACAGTGATATATTAACGACTTTCTAAAAAACCCAAATGAGTATTTTAAACTCAACAAGAGCCTTCAAATCACTATAAATCTGTATAATAATTTCGATACATAAATATTTATCCACTGTAGGGGGTTTTAAATTTGTGCGCCATCTTTTCAGCTCAGCCGTCTACATTTAAGACCACCTCGTATAGACAACTGAGTGGGAAGATATTTTCTCATATAAAGACATACGCTTCGAAAAGATTTTTTTAGTACCGGCACTTAAAAGTTATTTGAAAGATAACCTAAAACCTAATTAGAATAACACGAATACCGAAACGAATGCGATATTTTTTACGCAGTTGGGACTGGGACCCGATCAAAAAGAATAAAAACATTGCATAAATATTTTCACTTTAAACAATGACTCACCTATCTTTAAGCTTGTTTTGTGCTTGGTTGTTTTTTTCTTTTTTTGCTTCAAGTGGTTCCTGGACACTGGGCAAAAACGGCTATCCAAAGTTTCCGGCGCCAGCCCATTCCTGTGGTAGAAGATTTACTCACTGGCGTCCAGACAGGGAACCCCGTATAATAGGGGGTGAAGAAACACCGCACGGGGCCGTACCATGGCAGGTCAGTAATCTGAAACAAAGTAATAATTTTATTGCTACAAATATAAAATTAGACGATTTTATGGTTTTATACAGGGTGGACAAACAGGATGTTAACAACTCTGAATTTTATTTTGTAATATTTACTAACGGGAACAGTTTAGATGTACATTATTTTAAATAAAATATGAAATGACTAGCTTTCGCCCGCGAATTCGTCCGCGATATAACAATTGCACTCCATTTCATCCCCTTAGGGGTTGATTTATTAAAAATTACTGTATAATATGTGGTTAAACACTTATTTTTTAGAGTACTTCTATGAGTTTCCAGATAATAGTACCATCTAATATTTTACTCCATACAAAGTTTGAGCCCCTGTTTCACCCTCTTAGGGGTTGAATTTTATAAAACCGATCCTTAGTGCACGCCTACCTTATATAAGAAACCTCTGTGCAAAATTTCAAGTTTCTAGACCCAGCGGTGTGGGATGTGTGTTGATATGTATGTCAGTCAATCAATCAATCAATCAGTCAGTCAGTTTCTTGTTTTATATATAGAGAGTAAAAAAAACATTAAAGATCCAATAATTTTTTTGAAAAATACGGTAATAAATTAAATTATTATCAGGCATTATTTTTGTGTTTTATAGTAGTTATCATAAACTAGAATTAAGTTAATAAAATTTGTTCGTTCATAAAAATTAAAGTTCAGATTCACCAAGAAAGTTTAAGATTTAGTACTGGTTTATGTTAAGATCTTACAGTTGATCAGTTATCTTTTGACAGGTTTTTGTCCTGTCATTTTTAATAAGTTGTTATAAAAAACTTATGAATTATTTTGATATTTCAGCGATTTGCTTGGTTTCCAAATTATTTTCATCTTGGAACAAGTTGCTGTAATGAATTTAGTTTTATTATTGTCAAAAGTGCGTACTAAAATTACCATTTTCTTTATAAATTTGCGAAAAAGATCAGAAATAAATTCGTAGTATAAAACTTAGTTGTCTTATTCTTACACTTGTCAATTTAAAACTTTTGGTTGTCAAATTAGATCGGACTAGCTTTGGAGAATCTGGCTGTAATTGTTCTCTAAAATTACCACATGCATTGGGCAATAAACGGTAACGCTCGTTGTGATTCTGCGTTATTCAAAATTTTCAAAAAAATTATTATACTAAAAAGTGAGTTCACACTGGTTAGCGCCTATTTGTTGATCTGGTTTTTATATACATTTCAGCTAATCTCATATTTGTACTTTAGTACAGATATGTACCTACCTACGTACAGCCATTGACAATTCAGACTTTCAGATGTGCATTGCATTTCCATTTAGACCTAAAAGTTTGAGTTGTCAATATACAGGGTGAGATTTTTAAAGTGTTACAAGGCGATATCTCGAAAACGCTTTAAAATATTTTCATGAAATTTCGGTAAGTTAATACTGACAACTGCAATGTTACAACGGGTACAAAATTCATTTAGAAATAGAGTGAGAAAATGTTTGGAACTTGAAGGGGGGATTTCGAACAACTTCTCAAGCATGACAGACGATAAATAAGTTGAAATTAAATGGTAAATAATTTTTTCTATTTTATATCTTAATAAATCATAATTCCATAACCGAAAAAGAAAATCAAGAACAATTTTGTACACATAAAACATGTTCGCAATTGTTTTTACGTAGATTCGAGTTTTATAAACAAAAGTACATCAACCCATTTAAAATTCCAAAGTTACCCACCGCCCCTTAAAATAGAGAGAGGGAGCAAATGTCAAAAATATGTTTAAATATGTCCCCCCATCTCCCTATTAACTCACCAAAAGTTTAGGAAAATATTTTAAATCGTTTTCGAGATATCGCCTTGTAACACTTCAAAAAACTTACCCTGTATGTACATATAAATGCACAAAATAAAAATCCTACTGCACAAAATGATAATTTTATTGCTTATGATTTATAACATCTATAATGCACAAAACTTAGAATGCTATTGAACAAATTAATGAATTCGTTGCTCACGTTGTTTATAACTTGCACTGGGTCACGTCAGTTTTAATTTTCTAATATTGAGTTGAGAGTTTGAGAGATATGGCTTATCTAAAATTCCAAAAGAAGAAAAAGTACTGATGCAGAGGAGCAAGTTCATCGGGTTTACTAGAAACTAAAAACCTATGTTCTTAAAAAGCATTTAATAAACTTGAAACAAAAACTTTTTTTATGATACTACAGTATATTTTTCATTAAAATTAGAAAACTTCAAACTGTTATAGACATCAACAAAGTAAAGTTCTAAATTATCATTATATTATTAAACTAATTGAAACACGTGTTTTTGTTAAGTATGTGATCATTTTCTGGCCTTTAAGTTGCTATTTTCACCGTTTCGCAAATAAAGAACACATTCCATCATCAATTTACAGTACAGATGCAAATTCGTATTTGAATAACTTGTCCGAAACCACTTTCATTTTTTAATGGTTTTTAAAATCCTGCATCTAGATTGATTGTTTCCAAATATCGAGTATAGAAAACAAGCGCTTTTAGTCGTTTTTTAAAATTAGATGAATTTTTTTAAATAACCTATGTATATTCCTCGGCAAAATAATATTTAATGGAAAAATAATGTAAGATAAAAAAAAATGCCTCAAACTTTTATTAGAACATTCTTACGTATCTTGCAAAATTTGGTCCATTTGTAGTTGATGTTTTGTTGTTTTTATCATAGGAAACTTAAATACCTACAAAAAAGCTAGAGCTATCTCAGTATGAACTAAAATATAGTGGAATAGAAAAGCAAGATTTTTACAGACGAAAATAGTACAGAGAAATAGAAAAATAACCTGCATGGGATCTTGTTATTGACACCCAAGTTTAAAACAAAAAATCTGTATATTATTATACAAGAGCAAACTAAAATTTTCAGGTTGCCCTCAGATACCATGGAAAATACCGCTGCGGAGGAGTTCTCATTTCGAGAAGACTAGTACTGACAGCGGCTCACTGTTACATAGAAAATATGGCAGTAGTAGCCGGTACCACTAAACATCATGACAATACCATTAGTAGACAGCACATTAAAGTGGAAAAAGCAATAGTACACCCCGATTATAGAAAGTTGGGGCCTTATAGCTACGATATTGCTGTTTTAATATTACAAAATCCAGGTATTGTATATTAAGTCATAAAAAAAATTTTGATTGTACAAAAAATTCAACAATATCTGGGCAAAACCGGGAATCTCAACTGGCCTTTTTCAGTTTTGCTCATGCTTCTTTCTGTCCTTTTTAAAAATATTTTCTAAACTATTAAAATTTGATAACTATATACAGGTAGGGTTACCAGAGGTCCGGATTTGCCCGGACATGCTCGGGTTTTTACTACGTCCGGGTGCGTCCGGGCGGATTTTGCATAAGCGTCCGGATATTAAAAATATCACAAAAAACATGACAGATTAATAAAATCACTTTTCAAAAAACTTTAAAAAGTCGTTGTTCACAAATTCCAGATAAACACTTTTCGTTAGAATAGTAAATAAATATATTTGTTCTGTTTTTAGGATTCCCTAAACGGAACACTTATGATGGAATCACTTCGGTGTCCGGCCGTCCGTCTATAATAGGCGATTTTCTCTGAACCCATTGGACGTACAAATTTGAAATTTAGCACAGACATAGAGTGTGGTGGCCCAATTATAGACGTGAAGTATAAAAAGTTGAATTTTGATTCTGGGGGTTAATTTCAGGGGATAAAGTGGGACATGGATTTTTTTTCAAGGGCATCGTGTAGGGTATCAAATGAAAGCTTATTGAAGCACGAATTTAACAACAAATATGACGTATTTTTTTGTGCATTTTTTTAAACATTTTTTGGGAAAAACGTTAAAAAAATTGCTGTCCCCCGCCCTTATCACCAGAAGGATCGCTCAGAAAAATCTGAAAAAATCATGAACATTAAGAATTCGGTGTAGATTGAACGAGAATTATCAGCATTGAAAAATTCTAGCTCGATCAATTGTTATAAACAATTTAATTGTTTATTTCCTTATAACTGCAGAACCACTGGTTTTAGAGAAAAAAGTCTTTTGGTAAAAAATATTTCTCACGATGTAAGGAACAACTTTTGTCCTTATATTTGTTTCAAAATTTTTAATTTGACTCAGTCGAAAAGCTCGGTTCCGCGCATACGCGATGTGATACGGCGTTGGTGCCGTCAGCGGCAGAGATCGGGGGGCCTAAGTTTGTTCAGGTTAAGGTTAACTGATGGCACGGACTTATTCTTTTTGTTAGTTTATGTTTTTTATGAAATAAGTTTTTCGTTTGTTTGTGTTTTGGTAGTAAAGTTAAGCACCTAAAAGTAGTAAAACCACGCCCTTAAGAGGGTAAAAAATATCTACTCATCCTTTTTCAGAAGAAATTTTATAACGTCCGGAATTTGTCCGGATTTTTTTATAGATGTGTCCTGGCCAGAACATCTTTGATCTGGTAACCCTATATACAGGGTGTCCGAACAAATTTACTAATAGCAAATATCTTTGCTATTGGTAAAGATAGAGACACCAAATTTTAGGTGTGTTTTATTGGTTTATAAATCTACTATTTTATGTAATTTAACTTTTTCAACCAACCCCATCTGAAGGAGGTTGAAAAAGTTAAATCACATAAAAAAGTAGATTTATTAACCAATAAGATACAAATTTGGTGTCTCTATCATTACTAATAGCAGAGACTATAAAGAATATAGACAGACACTCGAATACACCGAAAAGCCGGTCTACCTTGAGGCATTTGGTGGGTTTACTGGTTTATGGTTTAAAAGTTTCTTTGTCCACCATTATATATACATGTAGATACATAGTATACATATTTATATAATGGTAGACAAACTTGTAAACTATAAACCAACCCACCAAATATCTCAAGGGAGACCCACTTTTCATTGCAGGGCAGTGTTCGTCTAGGTATTATTTAGTCTATGCTAATAGCCAAGATATTTGCCCATATTAAGACTTCTCCGACGTCCTCCATAAAAAGTCAGAATTATGCCCCGAACAATATATTTCAAACACATTAAACGACAAACAGATCAGTCCTACGTTTTTCTATAATGCACTTTCGAAAAATTAATTTTTAGAAAAAGCTAACAAAACATACACGTTCCACAATTTTTTATTTCACAATTTTTCAGGGTTTAAATTAAACGAAAACGTAAAAGCAGCCTGTCTAACACACGAAACACCGAACCCAGGCACCTGGTGCGAAGTCTCCGGATGGGGTGCCCAAGACCCACAAACTCCAGGTCGGCCGTCAGCCGTGCTCAGGTCTGCCGCTGTGCCCATATTGTCATTAGAAACTTGTAGGAAAAAAGGAGTCTATGGAGGGCGATACCAGCCCATTCTCGACAGCATGGTTTGCGCTGGACATTTGAGAGGTATGGGTACATTTTTAAAAAGTAATAAAGAGACAAATTCAACAATACAAAACATGCAGCATCAAGGATGAAAAAATTATATTAAATACACTTAGAAGTAAAGTTGAAAATAAAAGGTTTAACTTTCTCTTAAAAAAAATACTTATTATTATTTTAAAAAGTAACATATATTGTTTCAAAACACGCAGTATATGGTCCACATGCATGGGCGCACCCAGGATTTTGTCTTGGTGGGGGCTGATTTATCTGAATGCAATTCGGTGAATTTCTTCAGTTAGTAGTGCACTTTTTAAATTTTGGTGTGTATAGGATGTTCCCCCTGGGTGCGCCACTGTCCATATGTATGCATATCCATGATACAATAAAAGGAAGATACGATACCAAACTCTGTCAAATTCGCCCGGGTTCGCGCATGACGTCACGCTGTGAGTTATTTTTGATATTTATAACGCGCAATATAGAGTTTGCGTCAGTTATAGGCGATTTTATATAAATTCTATTGGCAATATACTTTGCCTCCTGCTTATAATTCAAATTTTAAAGTATATGATTTAAAATAATCATGTAAATAAAGGGATAAATTAATTTAAAATAATAGATATTGGTAAATTGCCTGCCTGAAAAGGTTAATAATTTTTATTTAGAGGCATATTCTTATTAAAATATATATCTACAGAGTCTTCCGAATATATGTTATAAATAAGAATTTTGTTTGTTCCTATAATTTGTCAAATATTTTTTGCGGTGAATAACATCTTATGTTTGCGACGGAAACATGTTTTTTAGGATAGTTCTTTTTGGGTTGTTTACACTTTAAATAGTAAATTATTAAAAATTATTGTATTTTTGTATTCTTTGATTTTTCAAATTTTAAAAAATATTAAAATGCCAAAAATTATTCTAAATAAAACAAAAATATCTAAATTTATGAAATTAGCTAAAACAAGAAATTATTTTTTAAGAAAATAGCCTTTTTTCCAGTCTCTTTGTTTGTCGTATTTTGTCGATTACAGTCTGGTGATTCGTTACCGTGGAGATTTTTTGCAACTGTTTGACAGTAAACTTTTTTATTGAAGCATTTTTCACATTAAACTTATCTTCTTGTTTGCACAGACGCTTAAAAACACCTCGTGTTTCTTTGGGGAAGCTAAAAACTTTAATATCGGGCATAAAGCACTAGCATTGATTGTCCACATCACAACCATACACAACACGCCTCATTTTCACTTTTAAACTCTTAAAAGTGAAATAAAAGCACCAAAAAATAAATTTAAAACACAACGCGATCTTAACAAAGACGTGTCTCGTTTACTAAATATGGCGGAATTACTCACAGCGTGACGTACATGGCCACGCCTACCTGCGCGGTGTCATATCTTCTTTTATTTGTAGTCATAAAGTATATCTATCCCATCATATTACGTAATTTGTGATACAGATCTGCCATCTGTTTTCATATTATGTTTACTTCTAATATAGTAGGAAACCTACTTTTATCAAAAAATGGATCTAAGAAAATTTTTTAAAAATATTTTAAAAAAAACATTTTTTCAAAAAAAAAATTCGGACAACGCTGACTTCGGAAATGCATTTTTCCGAAAATAATTTTTTTCCTAGATAATAAAAATTAAGTCAGTTTACATACCTGAGAAACATACTGAGGTACAAATATTATTATTATTTATACTTTTTAGGAGGTATTGATGCTTGTGGAGGAGATTCCGGAAGCCCTTTAGTATGTGAAATAGATGGAAGATACGAATTAGCGGGTATAGTGTCGTGGGGGGATGGATGTGCCAAAAAGGATCGCCCAGGTGTTTACACAAACGTGGCTAGTTTTCTTGATTGGATTAGAATCACTGCGATGGAAAACGGCTTGTATTACGATATCTAACATTCATAAGTACATACTTATACATAGAAATAAAATTACTGAACATAGATAAACTGTAAGCAGCACATACCCAGAGACGTGCCAAAGCAAAGACAAAACTGACTGAAAAGTAAACACAAGGCTGAAAACAGTGCTGTTGTTATTCTTTGTGGTGAGGGCACAGTACATTTACAAAAACTGGAAAAATATGATACATAGGTGCATGACTTTTATTGATTCCACCGACATATTTTTATAAAATCTTATAATTTCTTTAAAATACTAGAGTTAACACCACTCCTCTGCATAATTTTCAGATTTAAAGCATTAAAAAATATCAAAACACTTTATTGGGTGGATTATCTTAAAAAGTGTTGAAATGATGATAGTCCTTGCTACCGATTAGCGGGATTAGTAAAACATTTTGGTCTGTTTAAAAAAAACAAAAGTTAACAGCTTGAAATTAGTGTAAAATTACTACTTGCCAAAGTAGAATTAATAAAATAAATAAAATTATGTAAGCAATGTTGGTATTTTATTCTATGCCTAACTTTCCGTCCCTTCTTTTCCGGCTTTATTTGCCCAGTTTTTCTTTAAAACAAGGATTGTAAAATTCATTTAAATTATTGTGTAACTACTGTTGCTGTATAATGTTCCTGTTTCAAAACTCAATCTCAATGTTAGCGCCATCTCTAGAATGACAGCAAATCTAAATATATGAAACTAGATTTTCTACAGCAGCCTTGTAACAATGGAAATATTTAGTAGATGTATCGAACCAAAGAAAATTTACGCTCTTTCGCTACATGCTATAATTTTCTTTGATCGAACAAACAAAACATGAAATTTCACACGTCAACCAAGTTTAGTCTAGTTTAGTACCCTTGCACCAACCCTTGCATGTCAACCGTTAACTAGCGTTGCCAGATAATCAACGATATATTGTACATATATATCGTTGGTATAATACATTTTCTCCTTTTTATACAAAAATAAAATTTCATTTCTAGTACATTTTTTGCCTAATTGCATATTGCATTGTTTGATAATTATAGAAAAAAATAAAATAAACAAAAAATTTGTTAAAACAGTGAACTTACATTAAAATGGCAGATTTAAAAACGAGAAACGACATCAGTCGAATTATATTGTTCTAGTTCCAGTATTTAGTTGGTCGACTATGATGCGCTCGGTCGTTGTAAGGAGTTTTGGGAAATCCCAGATTTCCAGAATCAAAGGTTGACGTTGGACCGTTTGGTCCGATTAGTGATTCTACTAGAATAATTATGTCAAAGGTGTTGTTTTTAATAGTGGCGGCGTTTTATTGAATTTTGTTTTAATTTGGGTATTTTAAAATATGGATAATGTAAAATAAGCATTACATTATTATCTAGATATAATATATTATATAAAGAGAAATAGGGTCCAGAAAACTATATTTCTTAGTTTGTAATTTGTAGTTTCAAGAAATATGTTCTGTTATGTAATAATTAACAAAATTAAAGTTTTTTGCGCCTTTTACAGTACAAAAATGAAAATTATAAAAGTTATTGGTTTTTGTTTGAGTACAATAAGTTTGAATCTAGTACATTTTATAGTATTTTATACTAATGGTCAAGTACAATTTTAAATCTGGCAAGGTTGAAGGCTCTATTTGTATTTTTTTTTGGTTGAAGGTTCATTGTTGACGTCAAAGGTTGACGTTAGTGACGTCAACGTCAAAGTCAAAATTAAGGCAAAAAATAAAAGTTTGTCCTGGAAAATTTTATTTTTCTGATTATTTCTGAAATTAAAGAAAAAATAAATAAATAAGAATGAGTAGTAAACACAGCGAAGATAGCAGCAGCTCGCAGGGTAAAATTTCCAGGTTTTTAAAGAAAATATTTAGTTAATCCCTCAATATTTTTTGCATGATTTTTCTATAGTTCTCTTCTAATAGGTATTTAAATTTTGTCAGTGTTTATTAGGTAGCAGAGACAGATCCAGGAGTCGTTCACCTAGGAGAAGCAGTAAAGAAACTGAAAAAGAAGATAAAAGTAATACGAAGATAGGAAATGTAGGGTTAGGTGCCAAAAATAGGCTCAAGAGTATGAGCATTCAGATGAAACTCGGAGCGACCAAGAAACCTACAACAAATAAACCAAAACTATCTGTAGCAGCAGCATTCAGTCAGGATAGCGATGATGAACCTGAGCAAATGCCTCCAGAAGCTAAAATGCGAATGAGGAACATTGGCAGGTTTGTTGTTTTATCATAGCAAATAAATTATTTTTTATAGATTATACGCCTATATTTTGCATAATTTGCTTAAAAGTCACTGGCCTGTTGTCATAGGGTTGACATTTATCATTATGTAAAAAAAGGAAGTCAAAAACTTTGCACTCTGCATTGTCTAGACAACCCACAAAAATGCACATTTTTATCACAGAATCACATTATAAACATTAACCAATATTCTAATAACTAATTTAAAATGAAGCTTGATGCTTGATGTAAAAACACAATAGTATTATTACAATTTATCCATCAGATTCTCCAATGCTAATCCGGTCTAATTTGACAACCAAAAGTTTTATACTATGAATTTGTTTCTGAATTTTTTCACAAATTTATAAAGAAAAGGGCAATTTTAGTACATTCTTTCGACAATAATAAAACTAAATTCATTCTAGCAACCCGTTCCCAGATGAAAATCATTTGGAAACCAAGCAAATCGCTGAAATATCAGAATAATTCATACCTTTTTAATGACAACTTATTAATAATGACAGGAGAAAAACTTGTTAAAACATAACTGATCAACTACCTAGAAGGTCTTAATTTAAACCAGTACTAAATCTTAAACCTTCTTGGTGAATCTAAATGTAATTTTTAGAGATACCCCCACCTCTTCAGGACCAAACTCCTTTGGCAAAACGAAACATGGATTTTCAGATGCCAAAAAGATGTTTGAGAAAAACTTAAGGGAAGCAATGGAAGCAGCGCGAGCAGACGATTAGAGTGCAACAAATACAATTTCATAGAGATTGTAAACTTTTAAACAATATAAACTAGAAAAATTCATCATTGATGATGACTCAAAATTACATTTGTATTGTTTTTTCAAACTTTAATTTTAGGTTAATAGATAATCAAATATTTATTAATTTTTACACTATAATGTGTCTTACATTCTTAGTTCAAATTTAGGCACAGGACCCATGATTATTACATTTTCTTAATAAAGAGTTCAGATGTTCAAGCACTGTATTTTAGAGTAATATGTGAACCTGATTTTGGTAGGGTACAACCAAAATTTTGGAGAATAAAGTATTAAAATTTTTGATTGTAATAAAGCTGATATTTAAATAAAATTGTGTTTTTGTAACACATAGAATCCTTCAACATCATTAAATATATATAATTATTTATGGGACCCAATTCCTGAAAAAAGGGAATTAACTTCAGAGGGAAAATTACACCCAAACAGCATTGTATGTTACCATTGGCTATCAGCTCACTACCTATAGGAAAAATGTGCCAAGTCTTGATTCAACTTGTCTATGGTAAATAATAAACAATATAGGAAAAACAAATATATTTAATAGTTGTGTTGCATATAATAATAGAACAATAAGTTTGTTTTATTCCTTCTAGTAGGTGTCAAAAGAAAAATTAATAAAATAAAGACGTTAGTAAAGAAATTTTAAATTGTTAGTAAAGACAGAATAAACATATATAAGAAAATATAGGACAAAAGAAGATAAAAAAATAACAGTAGTTAAATTTAGGGAGAGGAAACAGATGTGAACTAAGTGTCTAAATTCTTTGGTAGGATCAAAAATTATAACTATATGTTTTAAGAAATCTGCTTAAACTCTATACAAAGCAATTTAAAAACAACGAATATTCATTAAACTAAAAATTCAGCCAAAAATGAAGTTTTGTCTGTTATTGTCGTCTGCTAAATGTAATCATTAAAGTCGTCAGTCTCACATAAGGGAAAAACTACTCATTAAAAAATTTAAAAATAAAAAGTAAAAACCTAGGTATATTTGACAATACACGTACAGAAATACTCTTGTGTTGTCGCCAATCAAAAAATAGTTTTTTTGGTATAATTGGTTTAAACATTAGTCGCAGTTTAAAATCAATTACTTAACAACATAAAAATTACAAGTCCGTTTTCCCTAAACTGGATAGAACATTTCCAATTATATCTATATATTGGGCATGTTTTATATTATTATTCTTTCTAGTATAGTACTATCTTCAGTCAGCGTGTGCATAAACAGGAAAATCAGCATACCAGCCAAAAGCCCCGTGGTCTCCAGTATGTGCCCCGAAATCTACGGCATCGTGGTGGTCTCCACCCCCTGCCCCTGATTGTCTTTGTTGACGAGGCGCCTCTGCATATTCGTCGTGGTCCGCTGGATATGCAACTGCCAATACGCAGATGAACGCAAGGATGTATAAGAGGGAGAAGAGCTAGGGAAGAATATTTTTATATTTAAAATTACAGTAGAATAACATGTGTCAATAAATATTATTACAAAATAAGTTTATTAGGAAACATACTTTATTAAGTTTAAGGTCCAAACAAAATAACCCTAAGAATTAATAATTTCAAAAGTACTTACGTATTTCATAATTAACAATTTATGCTGGTTTTGGCTAAATTTACTAAATCATACACAAAGCAGTACTCTTACAAATAAACTGTAATTTCTGTTCGTCCGGTAGTATTTATATGAAATAAATTAAACTTTCACTCTCACTGAAAACAATACAATTTTTTTCACCAAAAAATCAATTAATTCTAGTTTATTTAAGAATAGGAGTTTGGTAAAAAGTGCACGCTGCGGTTATTTGGAAATTTAGAAATCGTTTTAGCATTACTTTATAAAAAAAACAAATGTTGTTCGGTTCTATAAAAAGAAACTTTGCGATTTACGCCTCATCAACTTCACCTTCAACTCTTTTGAATATATTTTCATATTACCCGCCATATAACAACCGGTAATCAGTGTTGACAGAATTCCTTTTTAATAGGTACTGGAGACTGATTAAAAAGTACTAAATTTAATGAGAATGTACTAGATTTTCATTGACGAAGCACGATGAGCGTCTAATGCACTGGCAAGAGGTATAAAAACAATTTTTACAAAAAAATAAAATATGTAATTATTCCTAATTTTAAAAATTAAACGGTTACTTCCAATCTCTGAAAAAGAGTTAGTTCTAACCTACAGAAAAGCAAATATAAGAAATACGAGAATTGCAAAATATCTCTTTAACACCTCGGATAACATTTCGTACTAGATTCTGACTGGTGTACTAGATAGATACCTTTTTAACCCGTTATCGGCCCTCGTCCATGGGACAGGTTGGCCAGCTCACCACCCGGTCTGGCGCTTAACCAGAGCCCCAGCTAACCTTAGCGATGGGTTACACGCATAGACAAGGTATTACACGCGACCCAGCTTGGATGATTTATCCTTAGAATCGTCGAATTCTCGGGTATGTACCCTAGAAGATTCCGAATAAAAACAATAATAAAAATAAATGACGAAACGTCAATAAACGAGTTTCCGCCTCTGCACTCTGGTAGTTTATTCCGCACTACGCTCCTCCAACAAGATATGGCTGACAGGTCTACCTCGTGCGGATGAAAACACTTAGCATGAACAGGGATTTTAGGCCTCATCGCTCCCTCCTCTTGCATTTGGAAAAAAACTCCCCCCAACAGGCCGTAGAGATTCCCTTTGTATTCAGTCACAAAACCCTCTACTCACGGCCACTCGGTGATCTAACCCGAAATCTAACTTTGTAGTTGATCGAGAAATCTTAACAAGTTAACGCAACGGAAGCCAAAGACAGACTCTACTAGATTACTTGAGCCGTTGAAAGGAAAAGTGGCGTAAGTCAATAATTTGCAAATATGGAACTAACAGCATTAGTAAAAAGCTGTTAAAGGGTTCTGTTTCGTGATTCTTTCCAAATTTCAGTTAGTTGTCTTAGTCTTTAATAGATGGCGGTACATCGTTATGCCATTCAATGAAATGGATTTTTCGTTGATAAGTAAAGTGGTGTAAGTCACAGAAAAACAGGTTTTATTGTGTAAGTTAACTTACGCCACTATGCAATATTTGGACGCTGACTATACTTTAAAACAAATCGGTGTGTTTGTGTCGGTAGTTCGCAAAATTGTTTGCTTTGTGCAGTGATGGACACATATCTGAGAGTTCAAAAGAATTCGAATTCCGAGAATGAGTATATTCCTTAAGAATCAGATTATTCTAGTAAGTAGGTACCTATATTATGTATTTTTATGAAAAATAAATTCTAATCTCAAAACACGGCTAAAAATAAATTCTGTGATTTATAAAAGGCTTTAAACCTTGCTTAGATGTAAACAAATGTCTTATGAGCCCATATTGTTTTAGACGAGGAACATTCCAACTCCAACACGGAAAATAATCCACAACCTAGTCCTGAAAACGTAGGTGAAAATGCGTTAAAAAACCGCGTTGGCAGAAAACATTTCAGAGAACCTTTTAAGCACGTTTAACGTTTAATAATGATGTGACGGATTTACTTCGGTTTATTCCTCCTGTGAATCAACAGTTTATCCTAATTGAAGATCATAAACAAGAAAAATTTTGTACTTAAATTTGTTGTCTTTATTTTTCTTTAAATTTTGTATAAATTAGGTACTTGGTTACAATTAAAATAATAAATAGTTATTAGAACGAAAACGCAACTTTATTTTATCTCTTTAAGGTAAAGTGGCGTAAGTCAATATTACTAATTTTTTTACAATGTTTGAAAATATATCAGGATGATTTGATGTTTATGAGGTAAACTGAACATATTTTTAAACATCTTTATTTAAAAGTACGTCTAAAACAGACCGCAGATTTTTTTATTTGCTTTAAACTTTGCCTGGAATTATCTCGAAACTAACTTAAAATGACTTACACCACTTCTCCTTTCAACGGCTCACTTAAAAAGGTACTAGATCTAGTACAATTGCACTGGACTGACTACACTGCCGGCAATGCTGCCAACTTTAAGCGAATGCCACTAAAACCCACTTCCGTTTCATTCTTTTCGAAAGTGTCAAAGTGATAGTGACATCAACATGGTAAATTTTTTGTGATTTTTAACTTAAAATATCAATAAAAGCTAGGAATATAAACCATTTTTACTGAAAATTTACTAATATGTATAAAATTTTATATGTTCAACAGTATTTTCTCTTAAGAGAGGCTCACTGAGAACATTTATACAAACCTAACCTATTAATGTGAGTTGCCTGCATGCTGAAGCCCCAAAAACACAAATTTATAAATGCTAGAAAGCCGTTAAGTTTACTTTTTATTAGCTTGCGTTTGTAATCAAATGATATTCCCAAATTTTATCCAAAAATGTTTACTGTTTCAGACCTGCAAACGTAGAAATGGAGGACGCGCCAAACACGGACGAGGACACGTAAAACCTGTCCGTTGCACCAATTGTGCCCGGTGTGTCCCTAAAGATAAGGCTATTAAGAAGTTTGTAATCAGAAATATTGTAGAAGCTGCTGCTGTTAGAGATATTACTGAAGCTTCAGTATACACACGTAAGTTCAATTGTTATAACATGACTTTAGGAGTTCCTTTTAAGATATTAACATTGAGTTAGATGATTAGACCGTAAAAGCTGATTTTATAAGTGGGTAAAATAACCTAGTTTTTATTTTCAGAATATGTCCTCCCTAAACTCTACGCCAAACTTCACTATTGCGTGTCATGTGCTATTCACAGCAAAGTAGTGCGGAACAGGAGCAAAAAGGACAGGAGAATTAGGGCCCCACCTCAGAGGAGCTTCCCCGGTCGTGACAACAGACCACAACAGACACAAGCAAAGTAATTTGTATGTTGTAATTTAGGTTAAAATGTTTTAATAAAGCTAGACTTTATTAAAAAAAATATTAAAGTTTCAATTTTGGTAGTTTTCTTTATTTTGAGCGTACCTAAATTGAAAATTATGATTTCAATTAATTTAAATAGAAGTAATAACAAATGCACTTACCTTGACGTTTTAAGAATGGTAAATTATAAATCGATGTTGCTTAATCTTTAAGTGAAAACCAAACAACTTTTCAGAAAAATATCTTCGCTGCTTTTAACAGTCCATCTGTGATCAAAATTAACTTGTCATTGTTGGATCATTATATAAAGCCTTAAACAGGTCCTGTAAGAGACAAAAGTAATTATAGGTACTCAATTTGTCACTTGTGTACAGAATCCTTAAAATGTTGCTTATAAAAATTAAACTTCAAGTTTAAGCAGTACAAAGACGTACATATTAAGCAGTACTGTACTGCTTATAGCTAACTATATTGATAATTTTATTTTGCTAGTACGGTAATATATAGGGTGAGTTTTTTAAAGTGTTACAAGGTGATATCTCGAAAACAGTTTAAAATGTTTTCATGAAATTTTGGCGAGTTAATAGGGAGATATTAGAGATAATAGGGACATATTTAAAAATAGTTTAGACATTTACCCCCTCTCTATTTTGAGAGGTCGGGGGTAAATTTGGAATTTTAAATGGGACGATGTACTTTTGTTTATAAAATTCGAATCTACGTAAAAAACTATGTATGTGCAGGCGCGGCCCGTGAAATTTCAAAGTTGCATATCTCTGTTGCTACTTATGGGACCCATACCAAATTCAGGTTTTTTACTAGTGAGCCTACTAGGAATGTTTTGGTGAAGAAAAAAAATATTTTGCAATTTGCGAAAAAAAGTTGATTTTTTGAATTGACCCACCTGGGTAAAAAATTAACACGCTTAGATATTTTATTTATTATTTTTTCTAAACAAATTTTACAGCATTTTGTCGACAATTCTTAAATTTTAAGAGAAAAAAATGTGTTAGTAGAAAGTTATAGTCATTTGAATTTTTTGCAACCGAATATTTAAATTATTTTTCGGTTGAAAAAATTCAAATGACTATAACTTTCTACTAACACATTTTTTTCTCTTAAAATTTAAGAATTGTCGACAAACTGATGTAAAATTTGTTTAGAAAAAATAATAAATAAAATATCTAAGCGTGTTAATTTTTTACCCAGGTGGGTCAATTCAAAAAATCAACTTTTTTTCGCAAGTTGCAAAATATTTTTTTTCTTTGCCAAAACATTCCTAGTAGGCTCACTATTAAAACACCTGAATTTGGTATGGGTCCCATAAGTAGCAACAGAGATATGCAACTTTGAAATTTCACGGGCCGCGCCTGTGTATGTGTACAAAAATTTTGTTGATTTGCTCTTTCAGTTATGGAATTATGATTTATTAGGTTATGAAATTTAAAAAATTATTTACCATTTTAACTTATTTATCGTATGTCATGCTTGACAAGTTGTTTGAAATGTCCCCCTTCAACTTCCAAACACTTTCTCGCTCTTTTTCGACATGAATTTCGTACCCGCTGGCAGAATATAATTTATAGTATCTAAGATACTGTATCTTAGATACTTCTAAAAAGGAACTATATCATTTTACTCAAAAAAAGTATCTTAGATACTTAAAAGTAACTAAGATGCTGGAGAATAGGAATAGGTTTTTTTTATGGGAATGGTGGGTAGATAATAACTTCAAAATAAAACAAGTTTCTACGTAAATTATTTCATGAACATGAGTACTATCAAATACTCTCCATTACAAAAACATCACCAATTTTAAAACTATATTCTACTTTACCAAAAAGAAAAAAAATCTTCGAATCAACAACAAACTTCGATATGTCCATATTATTTATTTCTAGCCCTGTATTTTAAAATTATTACAATAGTTATAACTTAACTGTAAAGTCTTTTTTTGTAATACTGATCATAACAATGCTGCCGACAAGCATTCTAATTTTACACGTTACCCTAAGCTCCTACGCCTACAAAGAATTGAAGTAATATAGTAAAAAGAACATTATTTTAGAAAAATAACATCTTGCTACATTTTTAACTAATATTCCTTATTTATTTTTTGTTTTTGTGATGTCACACACAACTAATAAATTTTTTCATATGGCTTAAGAGCAGTGTCCAGCACTTACATATTAATATTCTTAGGCGTGGCTCTAGCTCCGTTATACAAATATTGCAATGTTTTTTTTTATTAAAATCGAGCCAGAGTATAAGATTAAATATACCACAAAGCCCTCATAATAGTAGAGACATTTATGGAGAAATATCTCCCATTCTTTTAAGCAAGAATCCCCAGACCCTAATTTTATTTAACAAATTATTAAAATATTTTTTCAATTCCAGATAGGCCGTTTTTATTTTGGTGTTATTTAAGAAAGAACTGTTCGGAAATATCCATATTTTCGTTAGGAATCCAAACCGTTCTCAGTATAAGAGTCAATCACATATTAAAAATTAATAAATGGATACTACTCAACTCACTACAAATAAGAAATTTATTTTTGTTACCATGGTTTATAAAAATTTTAATTCCACCAAAGCATATTTGTGAAAATATGAAAGTACGGAACAAAAACAATTCTTAGATTTCACCAAAACAAACTGCAAAGCAAATTTCATTAATTTTTGGTCTAAGTCTTGAGAATCACAACTGTATTAAAAATTACTTAACAAATACAATATAATAGTGCTCTGTAACATATTTTTAAATGACTATCATTATTTTTATTATCTAAAAATATTCAGAATGACTAAAATGCATCTAAATATACACATGTAAAAATTATATAATGGCTATATAAATATAATAAAAAAGTGCTTTACTATTTGTTAAAATATTTTGCATCTATCATCTATCCACCTTCTATCTAGAAGAGTACAAAAGGGGGAAGTTTTTTTTATATCTCGCAAAACAATTTTCTGTGATGGTTCCATTAAAAAAAGAAGTAAAATAAATGAAAGCTAGACAGAATTTATTTAAAACTATAAAACTTGGATTGCTCCTCATAAATCAAAAATTAAGAAAAATTGACGAACAATGTCCGAAACATTCGCCAGCTGCTGTATAGTTTTTTAACACTCATTATTACTACTATTTTGAGTTTTTCAGTAATTATTTAATTTTAAAAAGTATGGAACCTACTTAATATTAGTTTCTATGATATTGTAGGATTATTATTACGAAACAATAGAGAAATCAAAATCGGAAGGTTTAAAAAAGCTTTGCATTTATTTTCATTATTATAGATTATGATATTCCCTATTGTGACAAATTAAAATTTCTAGTTTTTAAATCGGAAACTTTTTTTATAGAAAAATAACAGCAACAACCACGTTAAGTTCTGAATGTTTCCAGAAAGACTTAATATAGAAGCTCGGAAACGGACATTTCTGGTCACCTAATTTTCATCAAAATTAGGACATAAGAGACTTTATATCTCTAATATCTAATTAAGGAATTTCAGATGGAAAACCAAATACTATATTATCATATTTTTTTATTACTCGCAATGGGTAACTATCCCTCTAATAGAAGGTGGGCATTTCAGCAAATTAATGACTCTTCAAAGGGTCAGTAATTCGATTGATTGCTCGTCATAGTCATACTACAGGGTGTCGCAAAACTACCGACAAGTGGTTCTTTGGCCAACAATAGGGAAAACGTTTCTATTAACATGGGCCCATAACGCTTTAATTCCGAGATACAGAATGATAAAAGTTTAATTTTTTATTGGTTTTTATTATACACGTTTTTAAAGATTCAAAATCAGCATTCAAGTTCTACAGGCGAGTTTTTTAAAGTGTTACAAGACGATATCTCGAAAACCGTTTTAAATATTTTCATGAAATTTTGGTGAGTTAATAGGAAGATGGGGAGCCATATTTAAACATACTTTTGACATCCACTCCAACGAGTGTTGTACGAAATTTAATAATCAGTGTGTTTGGAAACGTAAAATAAATAATAAACCCCACAATAAAATTAAACTTACATCACCCTGTAAGCGTTTTCGGACCTGCGCTAATAATTTTTTTTTATTTTTGGCGAGAGAGTGAGAGTTCCAACACCCTGTTGGAATATGGACAAAAAATAGCTGATAAACGATTGCATGCACGTAAGTATTTTTATTTTGTTTAGGAATTAATCCCGACTAAGATCAAAATGCGTCATTTCTATTGCCTAAAATAGAACACCAAAATTAATCCTTCTGTGGTGCATATGACGGCAAACGATTAATCTTAAAATTTCTGACCCTATGAAAGCCCTTAAAATAACTAAGAGTTAATACCAAGCTTAGAGATATAAAAATACCTTCTTATTGTTATTAAAACTATGGGAGTTTATCATTAGTAGCGTTTTTATTGGATAATATATTGATTGGAAGAACTAGCTATAAATTGTATTCCAAGTAACATTCCTTGTATGTATATATCTGTTGTTATTACTCAGTGGCGGCTGGTGAAATTTCAAAGTTATATATCTTTGTTCCTACTTACAGGACCCGTACCAAATTTGGGGATTTTAATAGTGCGCCCGCTGGGAATGTTTTGATAAAGAAAAAAAACATTTTGTAATTTGCGAAAAAATGTTAAATTTTTGGTGTGCCCTCCTATGAAAAAAATGAACGCGTCTAGGTATTTTATTTATTATTTTTTCTAAACAAAAATTTTACATCATTTTGTCGACAGTTTTCAAATTTTGAGAGAAAAAAATGTGTTAGTAGAAAGTTATAGTCATTTGAATTTTTTTAAGCCTAAAATATAATTTTAAAAAAAATTCAAATGACTATAACTTTCTACTAACACATTTCTCTCTCTCAAAATTTAAAGACTGTCGACAAAATGATGTAAAATTTGTTTAGAAGAAATAATAAATAAAATACCTAGACGTGTTCCTTTTTTTGTTAGGAGGGGCACACCAAAAATTCAACTTTTTTTCGCAAATTACAAAATGTTTTTTTTTTCTTTACCAAACCATTCCCAGTGGGCTCACTATTAAAAGTACTAAATTTGGTACGGGTCCTGTAAGTAGGAACAGAGATATACAACTTTCAAATGTCACCTGCCGCCACTGTTATTAGTACTATAAGAAGTTACACCTTATAAAATTTTTTGTTCAGATAAGCTTGGTTTTAAATAACTTCTTAAAAACGTTTATTTTCACACCAAGATAATAGTAATATTCCACGGTAGGGAATGGATTAAAGCAACTTTTATTCAAAAAAACGAACTACAAGATACTAAAAAAACTTACCTAATCATAATGTCTTGATAACGGTCATTCGAAATTTTTAAGAAGAGTTTTCAGCCCTACTATTTTGAGAGCTGGATAAGACCAATGTCATAAGGTCGAAATCATCTATAATTACTAATTTTTACTTCCAACCTTAGGACCACCACTTGTATTCGTATACATTCTCTTATTTTATTTTTACACTATCACATATTAATAAAAATATAATTATGGTCCAATATTCTTGAATATACGTTTCGAACGTAATATGAACGTATAATAATATAAAAAAAAATTATTAGAAAAGTACGGGGAAGATGTATCTACATCGTATTTCTATCCCATATTACGCAGTGGCGTACCCTGAAGCGGGGAGGGGGACTGTTAATTTCGCAACAAGCAGAACTTTTTATGAAGAATAACTTTTTTCCATAAAGTAAAAAATAAAAAGATTCCCATTTGTTAAGATGGTTTCCGAACACGCTGTATAAACATAAAGGGCATATCTTCAACTATATAGAACAACTGGAGAATGTTGTAAATTATACATTTTTTTAATGCAAATGAAAATGAGTCTTTATGATCCGATGATAAAAAAAAGAGGAAAAACTACTAAATATCGAAGTCTTTTCTTGGTGTGAAATTTCTAATCCTAATAAACATTCGCCTCACATTCGTCATTAGAAATATCGTTAAACTTATCGAACTATATAAACCACTACGTAAAAATTTTTTTATAATCACAAAGTAGATAGTATTTCAATTTTAGAAAATTTTGGCTTTTTATTATGATTGTAATATTAGGCCTAAAATATTGTTCGAAAGTGTTGCAGCACAGATCAAGAAAGAATTTGTTAAGAACCTAGTTCGTGGCACATGTTTTATGAAATCTCATTTTTTTTGCAACTAATCCCTGAAAGAATATCAATTCGTCGATGACGTACTAATTGTTCTTTACATAAAAAATTATGTACCAAACATTCTTTTCACTAGACAAAATTTGGCGCTTATGGTTATGGTCACAAATGACTGCTAAATCATGGATTACATTTCATTTGTGCCGATTTGATTTACAAATGAAGTTTAATCCTTTCTTTAACTATCAAGCGTAACAGCAGCCAAAGATGTCAAAATTCACCTACTACATTCCGACATTTTTGACATTTTATCATGTCAAAGTTTTTTCGTTCTTCAGTTTTACAACCAAAGGTGTTCAACAGCAATGTTCGTGGTTATTTCCTTGATTTATGGTTGCCAGCCCATAATAACCTTCTTAAATGGTACGAATAAACCATGATACGGTTCACTGTAACAAAAAAAAAATAGTGTCAGAATTATTAATTATTATTATGAATAAGTAGTGTCCACAGCCTACAGAGTAACAGACTCACGTACAAAATTAACGGCTAACGGCTATTTACCTAGCCACAAATAAAATTTAACACAAAATTCCAACCGGGCTACACACAGTCATGCAAGTCTTACATAGATACGTGAAGTAAATATGACAGCTGGTGTTGTGCATTCGTGAGATAAGTCTTCGCACTTGTATGAAGAATCGCAGTTCAGCCTGCCTGACTGTGTCGCTCATAATCGCGTGAGCACACACACACAAGTAAGACTTAACAATAATTGCATGAGTGTGTAGTAGTGAAAATTATATTTTCGGTTTAAAAAAGTTCAAATGACTATAACTTTCTACTAACACATTTTTTCTCTTAAAATTTTAAAATTGTCGACAAAATGATGTAAAATTTGTTTAGAAAAAGTAATAAATAAAATACCTATAAATGTGTTAATTTTTTCCTAGAGGGGGAGGAGTGGAACCAAAATTTCAACTTTTTTTCGCAAATTACAAAATATTTTTATACTTTATCAAAACATTCCTAGTAGGCTTACCCTGAACTTGGCATGGGTCCCGTAAATAGCAACAGAGATATACAGCTTTAAAATTTCTGTATCCGCCCTGGCTACGCCACTGTATAAAAGCCCTTGTTTCTGACACATATTTTTTTGCAGTTATTTGACCCAAATTTCAAATAAAGGACAAAGTATTAATTTCTTCACATTATTTTTACAAAATAATGACTGAACGGTAAATTATATTTAAAATGCATACAAAATGACCTTTAAAACTTTCTTATGCTTATTAAATATTTTCGTTTTGAAATTATTCTTAAAAAGAAACTTTAAATTTGAGTGACTCACTGTTTTTGCGTATATACAGGGTGTTCTCAAAGCTCAATTTTTTCAAGGTGTGATCCATGGCCCAATTACATATAAGTAAAAAAGCCTAAATGTACATATGCCGTGTTCTAAAATGCTTAAATATTCACGATGCGGGTTAATAAAGTTCCTGGGCTATGTACTCTTTGACCACCCTAACCTATTTTTTGCTTCTTTTTAAAAAAATTTTGGTTTTTGCTCTTTTTGGTATCTTGATCTTGTATCTTTAATAAATTAATTAGAAAACTATCAGTTCGAGCTTACGTTGACGAAAATGTCTTTTATCTTTAATGTAGGTACAGGGTGTCCAATTTTCGACACTTTTGCCGGGTATGTCGGTTATCTTTAAAGATAGAGAGCTGCGGTTTTCGCAACACTGTGCTACTTTTTCGAGAAACGTATGATGGTACATTACCCAATAAGATACACCTAAAATTTGGTGTCTAAATCTTTACTAATAGCAAAGATCGATACTTGCCCAGACTTTTCGGACAACCTGTATTATAAAAATGCAAGAGATCAAAAAGTTCTAGAACCAAAAACAAACAAAAAAAGTATTTATTAGGGGTTTAGAAACACCCTGTATAATAACTATCCTGCGCCTATTTTAAGCTGTAGAAACCTACTGAATTTTTTAAACACCTTTCAGTAATATCACTTATTGTAATACATCAGTAGATTTAAGAATTGGGTTAGCTTACCATTGAAAATATCTTCTACTCCCGTAAGTCCCGTCACTAATTCCTTCTGGACAAGTCAACTGTACACCAACAAACTGCTCCTGTCCCTGTGTTATTATAGGACCCACGTAGCGAACGCGCCCTCCCCTTACCCTTCCTTCTGGAGTGATAACTTTTACCCAGTTGTCGAGTTTTAGATCGCGGGGTAAGCGGGGTAAGAACGGTTGCCAGCCTGGTGGAGGTATATTGTCTCTGGCAGGTTCGGGCGCCGAGGCTCTTCTAGGTACGGATCGTCGAGATTCCCTGCAACAATAAAAGATAAAGTCCCTTAGCCTAAGGGCCTTAGGTACTTCTAAATTCATTTAGGGATCTAGAAATAAACCAAGGATTTGTCAATAGGGAATATGCATATAAGCCAAATAAATCTGAAATATTTTTCTTTATATTTTCTACATAAATTAAATGTTTATGGCGGTTGCTGTTATCCATTTATTTTAATCTTTATTAACAAAGAAAAGGATTTTCTGCCGCAAATTTTCGCGCGAATATTGAAAATATTAAAACGTGATCTCATTGGCTGTGTCGTCAAGTGTTTTTATGGCTCATAATGAGTACATGGCGAATTCCAGTGCTGTAGGGTCATCGAAAAATCCATAAAGATGGCATTAATGCCTTAATGCGTAACTAATCCAATGAAATATTCCTGCACTTAAAGTGGAAGGTTTCTAAAATATTATTCATGTATATTTCAAGCCGATATCGGTCCTTTCAATTTTGCAACAAAAAGTAGCATTTTTGCAAAATTTTGACACATATCTTTAAGAGGAAATAAATTGCAGTTTTTTGTTTTCATGATAATCATATTATGGGTTAACCAGAAAAACTACTAGTTTGACTTAGTAAACTTCCACTATATTGACAAAATTATTGACATGTTTCGCTACACTGTAGCTTCTTCGGAATAAGTTTTACGAATGAATGGTGACTAACAATTGCAATAATGTAAACCTCTAGGGTAATTAAATAATATAGGTAATAAAATAGGGGTAGGTAGATGATTTAATCTGGTACATTTGGGTTTTCCTAAAGCTTAAGATGAATATAATATTTTATTTTTACAAAGGGTTGTTATCAAACAAAATTTAATGAAGTAGAATTACTAGTAAAGCTTAAGATGCCTAAACTATTTTATTTTTACAAAGAGGTGTTAAACAAATTTAATAAGGTAGAATTACTAAGCTCTAGTTGGTCATTAAGAAGTACGTTGGAGTTTTCAAGTTTATTTATTTCCATGGACTCTAGCAAATTCAATTTGACACCTTTATTTTCAATATGTAAAATTTTATAATTCGGATCAAAATTATGTTGATTTTCTACTAAATGGCAGGCATAATTAGAGTCTTGTTTATGTTTAATAAAGCTATTGTGGTGTTCTTGTATCCTTTTACCAAAATTCCTACCAGTTTGGCCTATGTACGTCTTCGGACAGTCTTTACATGTTAATTTGTAAACACCGGATTTTTTATTTTTGTTTGTTTTTGTTTTACTATTTCTAATGAATCTACCTAATGAATTATTGGTTTTGTAAGCAACGTTGATATCATGTTTATTTAAAAAATTGCCAATCTGTTTAGTAGGCTCTCCAACAAAAGTAATAAGGTTAAATTTTTTATTAGGGTCCCTGATGTGTGGATAAACTAAATCAATGGCTTTTTTGTATGTTTTTTTCCTTAAAATTTGATCAATTAGATTAGAGGCATATCCATTATTAATAGCAATTTGTTTTATTATGTTCAACTCTTTCAAAAAATCTTCTTCATTTAAGGGGAAAGTTACAAGTCTATGAATCATGCTATGGAATGCTGCTAATTTATGTTGTATGGGGTGGCAAGAATTATTAGGTATTTTAGTATCTGTATGAGAAGGTTTGTGGTAGACAGAGAAGACATGTTTATTATTTTCTGTTTTTATAGTTAAGTCGAGAAAATTAATGGAGCCATTTAATTCTTTTTCTATAGTAAATTTGATATTATTATGTAAGCTATTGATAAATTCTAGAAAAACTTTTAATTGTCTATCAGTACCTAGAAAACATGTAATGACATCGTCGACGTACCTAAACCAATAAAGAAATTGTTTAAAAAGAGGGTGATTACTGATTTTATTTTCTAAAAAATCCATAAATATTTCTGCTAATAAGGGGCTGAGGGGGTTGCCCATAATTAGTCCATTTTTGCTCGTATAAAAATTATTATTGAATTCGAAATAATTTTGTTCAAGGCAGACAGAGATAGACTCTATTATTTCTTGCTTTTTAATGATATTGATATTTTGTGTACACAAAATATCAATATCATTAAAAAGCAAGAAATAATAGAGTCTATCTCTGTCTGCCTTGAACAAAATTATTTCGAATTCAATAATAATTTTTATACGAGCAAAAATGGACTAATTATGGGCAACCCCCTCAGCCCCTTATTAGCAGAAATATTTATGGATTTTTTAGAAAATAAAATCAGTAATCACCCTCTTTTTAAACAATTTCTTTATTGGTTTAGGTACGTCGACGATGTCATTACATGTTTTCTAGGTACTGATAGACAATTAAAAGTTTTTCTAGAATTTATCAATAGCTTACATAATAATATCAAATTTACTATAGAAAAAGAATTAAATGGCTCCATTAATTTTCTCGACTTAACTATAAAAACAGAAAATAATAAACATGTCTTCTCTGTCTACCACAAACCTTCTCATACAGATACTACAATACCTAATAATTCTTGCCACCCCATACAACATAAATTAGCAGCATTCCATAGCATGATTCATAGACTTGTAACTTTCCCCTTAAATGAAGAAGATTTTTTGAAAGAGTTGAACATAATAAAACAAATTGCTATTAATAATGGATATGCCTCTAATCTAATTGATCAAATTTTAAGGAAAAAAACATACAAAAAAGCCATTGATTTAGTTTATCCACACATCAGGGACCCTAATAAAAAATGTAACCTTATTACTTTTGTTGGAGAGCCTACTAAACAGATTGGCAATTTTTTTTAAATAAACATGATATCAACGTTGCTTACAAAACCAATAATTCATTAGGTAGATTCATTAGAAATAGTAAAACAAAAACAAACAAAAATAAAAAATCCGGTGTTTACAAATTAACATGTAAAGACTGTCCGAAGACGTACATAGGCCAAACTGGTAGGAATTTTGGTAAAAGGATACAAGAACACCACAATAGCTTTATTAAACATAAACAAGACTCTAATTATGCCTGCCATTTAGTAGAAAATCAACATAATTTTGATCCGAATTATAAAATTTTACATATTGAAAATAAAGGTGTCAAATTGAATTTGCTAGAGTCCATGGAAATAAATAAACTTAAAAACTCCAACGTACTTCTTAATGACCAACTAGAGCTTAGTAATTCTACCTTATTAAATTTGTTTAACACCTCTTTGTAAAAATAAAATAGTTTAGGCATCTTAAGCTTTACTAGTAATTCTACTTCATTAAATTTTGTTTGATAACAACCCTTTGTAAAAATAAAATATTATATTCATCTTAAGCTTTAGGAAAACCCAAATGTACCAGATTAAATCATCTACCTACCCCTATTTTATTACCTATATTATTTAATTACCCTAGAGGTTTACATTATTGCAATTGTTAGTCACCATTCATTCGTAAAACTTATTCCGAAGAAGCTACAGTGTAGCGAAACATGTCAATAATTTTGTCAATATAGTGGAAGTTTACTAAGTCAAACTAGTAGTTTTTCTGGTTAACCCATAATATTAGTTATGGACTTCCACCAAGTATCGGCCGACTCAATCAATTTCATGATAATCTTCGAAAATTCAAAAATTTTCAAATTTTGCATGTCCCCGATACAAATAAACCTATTTCTTTATAACTTTAACGAAAAAATAAGCGATTTAAATTAGTGGGAGGTATTCCTAAGTAATTAACGGATAAAATAAAACCAAAAAGAATCACTAAATAAGGAAAATAATGTGGAATAATGTCGGTTAAAAATAGGATTTGTTGGAAAAAATCAAGAAAATTCTGTTTTTACTCCTTAAAAATATCCTTCCGGATGACCCATTCGGTATTCGTTTTAAAGTGTGATTATCCCTTTATAAAATAGTGTTGAAAAATTCGGAAAAAATTAGATAGGAAAAAATACAGAGTGATTCAAATGTACCGATGTCGCAGGCAAAAAGTCAAAAAATTGAAATTTAATCGGCGATTGCTCCCTTCCTATAAAGGATGAAGAAACTAAAAAATATGGACATCATGTATTTCGACGAACCCTTTCCGATGACCTATATAGGATTTTAATTTGAACCATTTTGACCCAACAAGAAATTAAAAACCGTGAAATATTTGGGTCAAAAATCTAAATTTCCAGTTTTTCTCAAATATATCCATTTTCCAGTGATTTTAAGTTTAGGTAAATGTACTGTAAAAATAAAGTATTTGAGATTTTAAAGTTTCTTTTATGAATCCGTTTTTCGATCCGGCGTTTATTAGGCGGAGTTATTAGGTACCAAAGAGGGGTTTGCAAATGGCAACCCAACCCAACCTGAGCAAATGGCATTTTTCGATCTAAAAAAATTCAAAAGAATTACTTGCCATTTTCCGATCCTCACCAGTTTCAATAGAGTTCTGAAGCCTCGGGTCCTCTACAACATCCGAAAATTTACATCGATTTAATTCACTTTTGTGACCTGTACCCGATTTCAACGGAAATCGCGGAAATTTCGACTTTGACGTTTAATCGCTCCGAAACGAAACATTCTGTATAACTAAATTTTTTATCGACGCTAGTTGCACTATTCCTCTATCAACCCAAAAAATCCAATTGCTCCCCCTCTGACTGTTTCCGAGAAAAACAAACCTGTTTGATTTTAGGTTAAACATTACGTTAACATGTAGACTGACACTTATTTTTATTTTCTGACGTCATTATTCACCGAGGACAAATGGCTGCTTTTTAAATTGTAATAACTTATACCGAAAATAAGTAATCATATTTTGTAGCAAAATTATTCTAGTAATTTTCCTCAAAATAATTTTTTTGGGTTTGTAATAATGACTTCCTTAAACGATTTTTTCCATAAAAAAATGTGTGCATATTCCTTAATGAGACATAGATGCGCAGACTATAGCCACTTGATTGATTAAAGACTTACCCATAGGTTTTTAAGTCTTTATTTGTGACAATACAATCTATAGATCTTCTTAAATAATTTTCCGCTTCTTCGACTAGTGAATCTGTACTATCTCCACTATCAACTGTGGTCCAATCGGTTCTTAATTCTGGAAGAGAACCATTTGCAAAACGGACCTGGAAAAGGCAGTTAGCATTCTGAATCGAATTTAAAAAATTTGAATTAATTTAAAATCTACAATGTTGCGGTTTGACAAAACTACCGCGGAACTTTGGATATTCTTACTTTAGAAGGTGCGGATTTCACCATTGTTCTCCTAGACGGCGACACTGGCGCAGAACACCTTCGGGACGGTGCAGGAGGTGATAAAGGATAAATACTGCTATAGCGCGACTGAGTCTGACTACTTTCACTAGGCGTTGCTGTGGTCGCTGCCCAAGAAAATTTCTGAGACTAAAAAAAGATTTTTCTTCAAATTAAATTCCCTAATACAATATAAAATGTATTCTCTTACAGTACATCCTGGTGAATACAAATCTGTAGCTTTCAAAAATTGCCCATAAGAGGTTACCGTCGGAGGTTTCAAAGCACCAGGAAATAAATGATCCGCGGATCTGGATAACTCGGGAACCATACTGGTAAAACCGATATCCGACAGTAAAACGCGTCTAGCCTCAACTGTTTTTTCAGATAGTCTTAGCCTTGAACCTGGTAAAGGGTATTTTGACGGTAATGTTGTGAAATGTTCACCCATTTTTGCCTAAAAAAAAAAATTATATCTAGACAAGTTAATCCAGGGGAATGTGATAGCTAAGGTTCATAACGTAAAATATAAATGGTACCGTTACACGGCATATACCTTCTTGCGGGACTAGAAAATTCATTTCCACGCACGGTGGTGCCAGATTTGGCTTTATCGCAAAGTAGACATAACGTACGATAAAAAAAAAACGTCCTCAAAGTATGCCGTGAAATCAATCACGATCGGTTAACTGATTTCGACGCTATGCTAAGTGACGAAAGTTCATATACACAGGCATTTTTTCGAAAACCTCTTCGGCATCTGGGAGTAGTAGTAAAGAACCAAATTCCGTGATAATCGTCGAATTTTTGGACGATTAAAATACTTTCATCGAACCAGTGAAGCACGAAAGTAAAAAAATGCAACGAAATAATTTTTAGAAAAGCTAAATGGACTGGACAGAAGACAAAACCCATAACCAGTCACATGCATTTCTAAAGCATTTAAATTTTAACATACCTTATTAGCAAGGCTACTCTCCGACCTCCACGCAGACCCCGGTAGAGCAGAAATATCAGTTTGTGCGCCAGATTCACGTCTGGATGCATTTGAGTGGGTTAAAATAGGCCTTGTTTTTCTTGGATTGAGGCCTTTAGACATAACTTCCCTAGAAACGAAACAAAAATCTTAATACCACTGAAAAAAATTATATAATAAGGTTCAGAAACATTTTTAGTATTGATTTCTAATAGAAAAATGTAAACTCGATAAAAAATTCGTGCGTGTTTGTAAAGACGAAGATTTGGAGGAGGTAGAAAAGTTCTATTTATTTAAATGAATTCCCAAAATATATCTGATGGTTTTGATGAAAAATGATATGTGACAGTTTAAGAAAATAAGGAAAACTTTATAGATCACATATTTTGTTTTAATTTTAAAGGGGAGTTTATTAGGCATCATTTATTTTTTTAAATTAAAGTACCGATTTTAAAATTATTATTTTATTTTATTACATGGGAAGCCTATTTAAATTTTAGGTAATATTTAAGAATTTTACTTTGTCTATACTTTTTTTGATATGAAGGTTGTTTTTTTTTTGGAAAATGTTGCCGCCCATTTTGTAAAATTAGTCCTAAAACTAGCAAGCGGAATTGATAAATGAGTGACAACCCTATATTTTATTTTTGCGTTTTTTTTGCTTCACCATTGACCTGTTACAGGCACCTATGCTATGTGCGTTGCGAAGATATAAAGGAGTTTTACCAATAACAAAAAAACTTTTACAAACAGTTAAGTTTCCTTAGAAATCAATAATAAAAATCATTCAAAATAACATCCCAACACCTAAAAAAAAACAAAATATAGGTTTTATACTTACCTGTGTGATAACGGCCTATATTGTATTGGATTGGGACAGGTATTCCGTCTCCCACACACGTAATCCACCTCATGAATGCCGCACTTCGAAATGTCAGTTTCCACAATTCTTACCCTATCATCAAACCTATCGAAACTTTCGTCCTTTTCTAAAGATTTGTTTTCAAAACTAGAATCTTGATATGAGTAATAACTTTTGAAACTTTTTTCGTGATTTATCGAATTATCTGAGCGCGAATTAAAGATTGAATTGTCCCTCTTCATTTCAAGGGATGACTGATGATGATAATTTACCGGCTGATCCTGAGGGCATTCTTCTACTGTATCATTAAACACATCATCATCTAGTTCTCGGTCTGATACTTGATCAATGTCACTTAGTGGTAGATTCAGAAGATTTGAATTTGATTCTCTTTCATCTATAGGCACCAGTTCTTCTTTGAAATATTGATCTTTTGTTTCATCTGTAGTAAAAATTAACTCAATATCATCAACCTCTTGATCCATGTCATTTTGAGGGCTTAAAAGTTGTTCATCATATTGGTTTTCCGCAGATTTCTCGGACCGGTCCGTTTCCTGTTGGTCAGTCATTGTATCATTAGTATTTTGATTAAAACTGAAATCCCTGCTTACTAAGGCTAAATTAGAAAAACTGACAGTTTTGGTAAAAGAAAAATTTTTGTTTACTGGAGATTTCACAACTGTTAGACTCTCTAAGGACCTGCAAATGGTACTATCGCCTTTCTTCTTAGCTTTCAGAAAAATTTTCGTTTCTAATTTCAGTTTTCGGGGGCTTTCTTTAGGGCTTAACTTAGGTGATACTATAGTAACTTTTTTGGTCTTTGGCGATTTTGAAGATGTTGGGCTTTCAATTATTGGTTCAGCACTTTCTTGACCTTTATCTTCAGGGGCATGTTCTGAGAATTCTTGTTTCTCCTCCCTGCTATGTCCAGCAGTGCTCTCAGTTTCTTGTACTGTCCCGCCAGTCAAATACTTTAAAGGTTCTTTGCTTGCTTCATCAGTTTCCTCCTTAAGAGCTTGATTATCTTTGCTTATACTTACTTTTTCAAGAATCTGATCCTCTTCACCATTTTTAAATACATTCTGATAGTAATTCTCCTCTTCAATGCTTCTGTGACTCTCTGGCACGAGTTCTTTTTCAGTTTCACCCAAATCTCTGTTGGGATCACCTAAGTCAGCTTCATCTTCTATTTGACTATCTCTGCCTTCACCTAACTTTTCATGAAATTGATCCTCTACTCCTATCTCACTAGAAGAATCCTCAAATAAGGGCTGGTAATATTTCTCTTCTTCAGCTACTTCAGTTGGGCCATAAAATTCTTGGAAAAGTTCTTGACCAGTCTGTTCTGTTGCAGCAAAACTTCGTGTGGGATACCCTAAGCTAGCTTCAGCTATTTGCTGTCTAAGAACATGATTTTCGATAGACAAGGCCTGTATAACATTTTGTACTGAATCAATAGGCCAAGACTTAGATTTTAGCTCTAAAATTTCGTTTTTACTTTCCTCTAGAGCTGCTCTTAGGGCTACAATAGTCTGGTGAAGTGCTCTTACTGTTTCTAAGCCACCTCTTTGAGACACTGCACCCCCAAACTCCATTGTAGTATTTTTTCATCCATGCTGCACTTTTAATTGTATTATTTACAGTTTTTAAATAATCATATTTGCACTGTTTTCCCTGTTTCTGTTTGAATGCAATGTCCCAGTTTAGGAAGGGAAAACACGAGGGTTACTTGACACGCCACAAAATCTATACTGAAACTTTTATCAGCGGCATTGATTTTGATCAGTTAAGCACTAAATTTCGAGGAAAAGAACCTAGTAACGCACTAAACAAACCAATTAACATGTTTTGCACTGCCCTATACAGAAATTACGAATATTTCAAACATACCAAATCAATACTGGCGAGGGGTCCGATTTTTATACAACCCCGGGAATAGTGGGCGGCAAGTTACGACGTACTGCGCATTCGCCATTCTCGTCTAGAGTACGACAACATGTGTATTGACGTAAACTGCGTACGTCTGAGTAAGCAAATCCTTACGTCTGCAATGAATGATAAAACGGGGATTTCTCAGCATTTTTTTTGCTAATTTAAGACGCAATTAACCCAATTTCTCGTGGTGAATTTACCAAGTGCTAATTAATTTCCATAAAGAGAAAATAAACTTTTACCAGATGTAAGGAAATGGCGAATGGAACTTTAAATGTGGATGCGTCGTATAAATTTAAAATAGGCGCCATTCCCAACAGCTGATTGTCAAAATATTGCACTTTGAGGTTAGGTTTTGGCTAGGTTGTTTTGAAATAAATATAATAATTTTTATTATTTAAAATGATTTCTTATAGTGTTTTAAAAAGAGTTAATCAGGTTACAAAAACGTTTGTTAGGTATAAAAATCCTCCAAATCATTGGGTAAGTAGCTTAATACAATTTTATGTCAGAATACTTTAAAAGTTTGAGGAAAAACGCTCTTTATAAAAGTACAGCTTTAATTTACTACTACTCTTGGCTGCTTAACATGCTAAAATATTTACAAGATATCTACTCTATTCACAGTTTGTGTAAAAAAAGCTCAAAAAATGTAAGAAACAAGTATTGGTACATACTCCAAGAAGTCCCTTCCATCCAATTATAAACAAACTATCTTCTCTCTGTGGTCAGCAAAGTTATGGGGAAAGTGATCAACGCAAATTATAAAATATATAGAAAAACACAAAATCATCCATGACGGACAGTACGGATTTCGTCACCAAAGATCCACAGTCTCGAATTTCATGGCAAATCTGAGATTGTTGCCCTTCATATTTCCAAGGCCTTTGATCACGTATGGCATGCCGCACTTCTCAACAAAACCTTCTTACGGTCTTCCTCCCAAACTATGTAGAGTACCCGGATATGGCACGGTGCCCTAATATCGTCCAACTTAATATCCTTGATTCTATCCAAAAGAGAGCCATTCGACTCATCAATGACCCAGTCCTCACAAAAAAACTCTCTTCTCTCGCTCATCGCCGCGCCGTTGGGAATTTATCCGTTTTCTACCGGTACTTCCAAGGATTTTGCTCTGAAGAACTAGCTGCTATAATTCCCCCTTGACTGTTCCTAACAGAACAACAAGATGCGCGTTATGTATGCATCCCTTTACTATCCAGCTACAAGAGCCTATACTAAAATCAAATAAACGTGTCGCCAAGCGTAAACAAAACCACGCGGCCGATGCCTGCGCTTGGCGACAGGCTTATTTGACTTTAGTATAGAACATCTCACTTCTCTCGCTCATTCATGCCTAGGGTCTCCAGATTATGGAACAAACTGCCTGCAGATGTTTTCCCTTCCCCTCTCAATCTCCAATCCTCTAAATCTCAATAGACTACATTTCCCTTCTCTTCAGACGCCCACGGTACGTTAGTACTTGGGCTTGAAGCTTACATGGACTGTCTCAGATAAAAATATATATACATTTGTTTTTATTTCAGTCAGTATTACGTAAAAAAGTGCACCCAGTTGATAAAGCCCTAGCCCATTTTGACGATTTCTATAAGCAAGTGTTTGATAAACAATGGCCATCCGTACGGGAGGGTCTTTTGGGAAAGCAAAAATATGTCGCTGTCATTAACAACTATGGAGACAGCGAAGAAACTATGGCAAAACTAGAACTTAGCGGGGCATTAAACGTACGAACATTATTTAATTTAGAAAAAGAATACATAAGGGAAGAGCTAGAAAAGAATCGTAGAAATTCTGCTTTGGAAAGAATATTCAAAATGGACAAAGACATGGAGGTGCAAGCACAAAAGGCCTTGGAAGAACAACGGAAGAGACAGCTTGACCAATCTGAAGTCAAGAAAATAAATGCTAACCAATATTCACTACAGAGCAGTCTTGACAATGCTGAAATAGATACTCGAAGGATAGTAGATTCAAGAAATGCCTTATCCTCTGAAATTTTAAATGAATTTATTCCTGCTACGAAAATAAAAGGCAAAGAGGACTTCATCGCTGAATCTAATCACTACAAAATGTTTGACAGCTCATCAAATTTTAAAGTAAGAGTAGAACGAGAATATGAGATGCACTTCCCCGAGAACCTTAACATCTACTGTTACGAAATTGATAATTATAGTGACTTTGACCCAGCTGAAAAAGCTTCAACAGGAGTCTTAAATTATTATTTAATGGATGGTGGCTCAATATTACCCATTTTGGCTTTAGACTTAAAATCAGGCTGTTCTATGTTAGACATGTGTGCTGCTCCGGGGGGTAAAAGCCTACTGGCTCTGCAAACATTATACCCTGATTGTGTGGTATCAAATGATGTATCAAATTACCGGGTTAATAGAATAGAAAATGTATATAAGCAGTTTTTATATGACTTGGGTGATAGGTGGCTAAAAACTGGACGAGTTAAATTAACTAATATGGATGGGAGATTGATTGCATCAGATAACTTTGACAGAATTCTTGTAAGTTAAATTGAAAATCTAAACTTACTTACCCATTTCATTCCTTGTGTAGTCACTATATTGTTTTTGTTTATTATTTACAGCCATTTCTACTTTTTGCTTAGTACTTATATTATAGAAGTATTTTCTGTTCTATTATTCCTTGAGATTTACCAGCAATAATTTATTTTTATCAAACCCGATGTCTATTTTCTGTTACTTGATTGAATACAAAAATATCTAAAAAAAATAGCTTGATCTTCATGTGATTCTTTTAGCAACAAATAAAGGCTTGTAAGAGTTTTATAATTTATTGTACCAATTTTTAATATAGGTAGGTACTTATTATCTGCTGCACCTTTTAAACTTAAAAACCAAATACTGTCCCAGAAATTCAACTAAGAGTCCTAATTTTTACAAGAAAAATTTTAATTTAATTTTATTACATCCCTCTAAAATGCCCTGCAAACTACAGGACTTTAGTGTTCCTAAATTATGTGCACACATTTACTAAATCATCTCCTGATAATGCTAACATGGTTAGAGAAACCCGCCTTGGTGGTAAAAATGTATAAACCGCCATGGCGGCATTCAGCCAATCATATAACGAAGTGAGTGTCCGCTGTTCCGCTTCTTCCGCCCGTGAAGACCTACCATAAGATGTTGGCGCTTGGCAGTAAAATGATTAATGAATGAATAGCTTTATCTCTTCCTCACTACATAATTTAAGGAAAAACTGATATTTTTAAAAAGAAATTTAATTTTTTTAGGTAGATGTACCATGCACAACCGACCGCCACTCAGTAAAAGAAAATGATAATAATCTATTTAAACCATCTCGAATAAAGGAAAGACTACAATTGCCTGAATTACAATCAGAATTACTATTCAATGCCCTTAAATTAGTAAAAAAAGGAGGTATTGTAGTATATTCCACTTGTTCCTTAAGCCCTATCCAAAATGATGGGGTAGTTCACATGACTTTAAAAAGAATTTGGGAAGAGACAAATATAGAAATAGTAGTTAAGTAAGTATAATAGTACATTACATAACAAGTGTTGAAAGTGACATTTTTCACATGAGTGGAAATATTGTCCACGGGTGTGCAAAAATTACTTTTACACAAGTAATGTACAATATTTTTCCTACAACCACAAAATTATTTACCAAAAAGCGGATTCGGTCTTTCATATCATCCAAAGTTGTAGGTGCAGTCGCCATCACTTTCTCCTTTATAAAATCCCACAAGAAAATGTCAAGGGGGGTCAGATCCGGGGACCTAGCACTCCCCAAAAATTAACAACATATCAAACTGGCACATTAAAATTCGCTTCCATGTTAAATTGAGCAATGAACTGAGGAATAATCGTTTAAACGTCAAAATTCTCAACTGACACGTAAAAATGACGCATTTCCATCGAAACGAATAATAATTCTAAAATAAGTGAACTGGATTTATGACAAAAAAATGTTTAAATATGTCCCCCCCATCTCCCTATTAACTCACCAAAATTTCATGAAAATATTGTAAATCGTTTTCGATTTATCGTCTTGTAACACTTTAAAGAACTCACCCTGTAGGTATAATTAATTTATTTCTTTGGTTTTTAATTTTTGTGAAATACCTACTTCATGTTATGGAATAAGTTCAAATCGAGACAAACTAAGAGAAAAAGTAAAAGTGTGAATTAAATGAGTGAATTAAAAAGGTTGTTGAAAAACGGAATTATTACAACAGCAATAATTTTAGGGATTTAACGCCAGCACTAGTCCAAACGAGAAGGGTGTACAAGTTGGGAGACCAAGAACTATTGAAATATGGGCATATGGTTTTACCTTTCAAGAAGCAAAACTATGGCCCTACTTATTTTTGTAAATTACAAAGGACACAATAAAACATGTACTTAAAAAAATTGTAATAGTTTATACCTGAACAAATGCTTACCTAGAATTTGAAGTTAAAGACGCCTAAATATTCCACTTGTGAATTATAAATAGAAGCCTTAGCATTGGTTTTGATTCACTTGTAAAGTATTTATTTTAACTAACACCTTTTTAGCTACTAAGTTTGTTTTTCTTTCCATTTGGCGGTGTTCTCGTAAGTACCTTGTTTATGTAACAACAACGCGCACAAACACGAAAAAAATAACTATCATCGCCGCCATCTACCTGTGAGTTGATAAATGAAAAATCAACGGGTTTCTTGTCTGTCACATGCCGTATAAATGGCTGCCTACCTCAAGCGCCTAGCGTATTATTTTACAAAATTCAATGGCTTCAAGTCTATTTGCGTCCTATTTCATGCCGACTGCTAATAAGGGATAGGACTATATCTAGGGCACATGACAATGAAAATGAAAACCCATTTCTGTCAATGTCAATAACATGTCAGATTGTAATGTTTTCAAGTTGTTTTGTTTTGTTGAATTTTTAACTTAAATTTGTTTATAATTAAAATTATGGAAGAATATAACGAATCAGTGTATAACTTGGTAACCAGGCTTTGTGAAAAATTTGTTCCTAGCCAAGATAAAGTGAAATTAGTTCGCTCCAGCTGTTATGAAGTGCTACTTGGAAAAAAATTACTTGAAGATCCAAGAAGTAAGCACCGGGTTTTCTGTTAATTTAAAATTGGGCAAAAATTATTGTGTTTTTTAGAATACAAAGATTTAGACGGAACTGCAGAACCTATGCTGAACCTCTTAGCGTGGTGTTACAAGCTCACTCATGAATATGATTTAAAAGAGTCTGCTAAAGATCTCAAAAAGTGCACTGAAGAGTTAAAACAGTCCTATGGACCTGATGTTAATAGTTTTAATAGTGTTTTAACGTTTATGTTGTGTTTAAAAGATATACCAAAGAAAAATAACAACAAATTGGTAAGAATACATTTTTAATATATTTAAACATAGGCATCGGTACATACATACATATACCTAATGTATGTTGAATAAGTTTGTCTTTACAGTATTGTCATATGATTTTTGGTCTTTTTGAAAGAATCTTTGAGTTAAGAATTTTTTCATGTACTTAAATGATTTTTATAATGGTTAGGTAGGTAACTGAACTCTCAGAACAAAACAAATATTGAATCATAAGTAGTTTGTCCTGTATGAATATGAATATAAATAGTGGAATTCACGCTACATTGGCCAAACAGATAAATAAAAAATAATAGGCTTGCCATAAACGGTTTATGTTCTTTGGTTCTGCATTGTGGCCACAGTTTTTATATAAGTATACCTATAAAAAAGGTTGAAGGTCCCTATAAAGACAGGAATAAAGTAAAGAATTATACAATTCTTTTCATCTTTAAAATTATCTGCTTTTACTTACACACTAAATTTAGAGACAAAATAGTACAGATCAAAAAATATAGACTAGCATTGGGTAAAAAGAGATTTTATGTAAAAAATAAATTTTTTAACTCCTTAATTCTAAATTATTCTAAGGCTTCTAAAAATGAGCATTCCACTTATTGGAGTTTTCCTGAACAAAAATGTTTAGTTTTTGTTCTTTTATTTAAGGATTTATCAACTCTTCCGGAAATAGAGGACCAAATGTCCGCCTTAAAAAATATGTTTAAACTTCCCACCTCACTTCTTGGTGAATCACATTCCACAGAGTTATTTCGAATTGACTATCAGCCTCAACCCACAATATCTGTAAAATCACAGCCTGAATCTCAAAGCTCTTTTAAAACACCCACTACTCGAATGAGTGAAGTGTTAAAGTATGACTCTTTATCATCTCTACAAAAAGAAAACATATGGGATATAGTGTCAAAAATGAAATTATTGAAAAGACGAAGCTGGGAAAGTTATGGATGTGGACCTCCTGATAAGGAAAAACCATTTTTGTCAGAATTAGGAGAACTTTCATCTTTGTGGGTTGAAAATTTGGAATCTCTCTATTTAGCAAATAACTTGTTTCCTAGTTTTACTATTATTAATAATAAAATGAAGCCTAGGGCAATTTTTATAAGGGATATTAAATATTTGTTGGGTAAGTATTAGTAATAACACAAAGTAAGATTTAAAAAATACTTTTCAAACTTTTTGGATAATCCTCGGGATAATCAAATAAGACAAGTAAGTATTGTATTTTAGTTGGTATGCCTTCAGAAACATTTAACCTTAGTAACCAAGAAGATTTTTTTATTTCACCTGGTATTATGGTCGAGGGAATAACCCCAGATGCTGTGGAAAGGTATTGTAGTGATTTTTTATTTTCTGGGACCTGTTATAGAGCCCTAAATCAAATGACAACTCCAGACCCATATACTAGACAGTACAAGTATCAGGGATATGTTTTTACAGTGAGTATTTTGTATGCTATCATGGTTAATAAACTGTCATATAAAATACAACACAACACTGCATTTTTTTAACTTTGTACAATAGCAACAAGAACTTGATCTTTCTAAGAGTAATATTATTTACTGTCATTGTAATCATCTTAAGTTCAAACTTTTTTTTAAGGAATTTTGTGAAAGTTTGTCTCGTTATCTTCAGTTTTATCGCACTGCAGTCATAAGCATACCAGATTCAACAAACTTTTTAAGCTTTCACGAAAAGACATACCAGATCCAAATGCAAATATCTACATTAGCATCTATATGTAAAGTGGGGCCGTACTCCTCTGAAACTGAGGAAATGCCCCATGGAGTAGCTTTGTTAAACTACTTGTATCAAAAAGTGTTGGGGCTGAGTGATAGAAATCTTTATATGGTGTTGTATTCTATTCTATATCCGTGCTGTCAAGTTTACTTTAGGTAAGATTTATTGGATTTCTGGGATTAATTAATTATTGACATTTTTGTTAAAACATTTGCAGCAAAATTCCAACCATTGTATTTACTAAAACAATTTAAGACATAGTTCCGGTTTAAATTTAATCTTCTTGTTGATCAGTTAGGTTTAGTTGTCATCCTGTTATTGTTAATAATAAGTTGTAGTTAAATACTTATAAGTTCCAAATGATTTTCATTTTGGAACTTGTTGCTAAAATATGTTTAGTTCTTTTATTGAAAACACCTTTCATTTGAGACTTTAGTCGTCTAAATCCGTTTAATAGTTAACGAGATTATTGCAGAAAAATATTTAAAATTGCCATTTTAACTTATAGGTTGTTCTAAAATGCCCCCCTACAACCTAGAACAGTCAAAATGCTTCTAATTGTTTTTTTTTCGAAATCGACCTTTTTGAACAGCCAGCCTGGGCTATTAACAAATTTATAATACTAAACTTAATTGTCTTATTCTTACATATATCAAACCCTCGATTTTAAAATTAGGCTGGTCTGAGCAGTAGTGAATAAGTAAATGCTTATGGGATTTAGCCTTTAGTAAACATAAATTTGTATTACCCAATATTTTTTTAAAAACGAAACCCTGCCAAAATAGTATACGATTTTAGTCGATTTTTACATCAGTGGCTGCTTAAAGGATCACTGAATGATCCCCATGGTGAATTTTTTATATCTCCCAGTCTAAAGTATATGTCAACTAGAGGAAGAACATATTGGACAAGAAGTTATGGTATTAAAGCTGATATAATTCCTGATTTTTTGATAGATCTAAAGGACGACATTTTGTTTTGTGGAAGGTTGATCAATTTGCTGCAGTTGTGCTCCCCTGCAGTAAGTTTTTAATTAAATATTGCTGATAAACTTTTACATTTTAACTTATCTTTATTGAAGAAAATGATACATGAAATTTGAAGAAAGACTAACATCGTCGAAAGATTCTAAATCGTCGAAAGATATCTTTCGACGATGGTACTGCTATTGTCATCGCGTCAAGATATTCTAATAAGTCCGCGCACTTGCTCATCGTGCTTTATTTAAATCCCTCCTCGGCCGTTGCTCGCCTCTGGCCTAAGCTCGTAGCGCTAAATTGCTGGCTGAGCCAGTCGCAGGTCATTATTTCCATCACTTGAATTTTTTTATATACTCGGTTGAGTGGAGCAGTATAAATCTGGACGTCGCCGAGTATAAAATAAAGACATTATTTATTTATTTATTTTTGTATAGTAAGTACTGGACTTAAATACTGCTCTTAAGGGAAAATACTATCCATGTTAAAAATATGTCATATTTATTCAAAAATAATAATAATGTTAGTAAATTTACGATAAATATTTTGCCATTCTTTCTGTATTTTTTAGAACAAGCTCTGCATGTATCCTATAGGGAAAAATCCCTTAATACTCTCATGCTGTCTAACCTATGATCAGCTGACACAGGTGGAGCAAAATGCCGCTAAATATTATCTAGAAACATCCGCGGAATGTGGCCCAAAATTTAATTTTAGCCAAATATTGGGGAAATCGCTTGAAGAAGACCTGAGCTTTATGACTTTAATAGCTAAAAAGCGAGCTATTACTTTGAGAAGACTTGAACGTAAGTATGATCAAGTAATTGAATATTGGATGCGGTGGCGGCTGGTGAAATTTCAAAGTTGTATATCTCTGTTCCTACTTACAGGACCCGTACCAAATTTAGGGGTTTTAATACTGGGAATGTTTTGGTAAGGAAAAAAAACATTCTGTAATTTGCGAAAAAAGTTGAATTTTTGCTGCACCCCCATTGGAAAAAAATGAACGCGTTTAGGAATTTTATTTATTATTTTTTCCAAGCGAATTTTACATCATTTTGTCGAGAAATTTTAAATTTTAATATAAAAAAATGTGTTAGTACAAAGTTATAGTCATTTGAATTTTTTTAAATTGTATTTTTAGTTTTAATTTCATATATAACGGATCCAGTTTTTTAAAATTTGATTACTAACTTTATGTACTGAGCTTCTGCATAATTATACATTTGAAAACTTTTCTTGAAATTTCTCAATAACCTAGCGATAACAATTCTCGCCATTTCTATAATTTTGGATTATAATTATTAATCTTTATTATTTTACGTAGTTTCTCTAGACTTATTGTCTTTTTACATTGTATAATATATTAATCATATTATTTATTTAATATAAAATCTTTGCTAACCTCAACTGTATACTGTTAGTTGAGCGACAGAAGGCAACACAAGAACAACATGAGAAGAAGTTGGAGGAACTTTTGATGTTAAAAGAACAACATGAGGCCGCTCTTGAACAAAAACAAATAAATATCTATAAAGAGATAGAAAAGGAAATTCAAACTGTGGAAGAAAATTTGCGGATAGAGCAAATGAGAGAAAAATTAATAGAGGAAGAAGCGTAAGTTGTTTATTTTTTTTATCTTTATATTCCTTTGATCCCCCCCCCCCTGAATTTTTTGTCAACAACACGGGCTATCCGTTTGTAAAATACCATATTCCTGTTTTATAATCGTGTAATGTTTTATAATTTTGCTATATTGGATTTTTTTTATATCTCGTACGGTTTGAGCGATGTTTGGGAAAATATGGCTATAGACTGGGCTAAATTTTTAATGTGGTATATTGGCTTTTTAATCCTAAGGACTAGTTTTTAAATTTAACGCAATCTGAATTCGATTGCATCAGTTGTGTTTTGTCATTTTTCTTATGAAAGTATTAGAACGGGAGAGAACGCATGAATTTAAAAATTCGCCATAATTTACTTAATCTAGTCAATTTTGTCTTCTAGAGCTAAAATGATAGATTATTATACAGAATTATGTCAGGTAGCCGACAGTCGTAAGAAACAAATTAACAATTATATCAAAACTGCAAGAAGTATCCACATAGATCAGATCATATCAGAAAAAGAAAAGTTTAAATCCGCTGGAAGTATTGAACAAGATAAAAATAATAGCTCAACAGAAAGTTTTTATTCAATGACTGATGATAAATCGGAGAAGGCTGATATAGTAAATGAGAACAATAGAGCAACTGATGAAGAAACTGAAGTGAGTGAAGAAGGGTCTGAAGCAACTTTAGAAGAACCTGAAGTAATTTCAAAAGTACCTGAAGCAACTTCAGAGTCTTTAGATCTCTTGAATGCTAACATTGAAGCAAAAGAGTCAGAAGATCTTATTACAGCTGAAAATACTGGTCCCACGAAATCACTCAACCCCAATATTCAGCAAATGATTGATAACTTTGAGTTAGCTCGAAAAACTAAGGAAAAAGTACTGGGAGTTACTGCAAAAGAAATGAAAGAACCGCAAAAAATGTCAACTTTGACGGAAGCACAAAGAAATAAACTGAAAGTGTTGTCGTCGGAATTTGGAATAGATGTTATTAAAGAAAATGTAAGGACTGACAGAGTTTTGACTATGGCTCAGGTGAACAGGAATAAAGTTTTGGGACATAATGAATGTTTTATCGGGAATTATGGTGTTAAGAAGTTAGATAATGAAAATTTTGTTAACAGAAATTTGAAGAATAATCAAACTAATTATGCTGGTAAGCTAAAAAGCCAGATATTCGTAAATGTAATTTTTATAAAAATATAAGCACCCATATTTGGTAATTTTAATGATTTTTTCCCAACTCAGGAGTAGAAAATTTTAACCTAATAGTTTCTATTTTACAGACAATACTACATTGCGAAAATCACAATCACTTATGTTAGACTTTGACAAGATTAATACCAAGTCCGACTCTGATAAACCAATACCAATGTCGGTTGATTCTACTCCGATGAGTGACTTACCACAAACTGCTACTCCATTGAGTGATTTTCCTAGAAGCACGACTCCAAGCAGTATGATGTTAAGTGTAGACACTAAACTAGATAGTTTTCCTAACACCGCTGACACTCAACGGATTGAGGAAGGTTTTAACTTCGGCAGTACATCAAAAACTACTCTCACACCTTTGGGTTATTATCAGGTAAGAATATAAAAATAAACCCCGGTATTCACTGAAAAGGTTTAAGCCTTAGTAGTTGATCAGTTAGGTATTGACCTGTCATTGTTAATAAGTCGTCTTTTAAAACTTTTGTTAGCGATTTGCTTCGTTTCCAAATAATTTTTTTCTTATGTCTTATTACTAAAGAGTTGTAAACCTTGGTTATTCCAGCCCTTTATTGCCATTTTCTTTTTAAATTTACGAAAAACCTAAGAAATAAATTCATAGTACAAAACCTAGTTGTCGTATTCTTACGCTTATCAATTTAAACTCTTAAAAAAACTGGACGTTAGGCAAATATATATTTATAATATTTTGGTATACTTTTTAAGAATAAAAATCTAATACAATTTAAAAAACATAACCATGACACGCGTCATAAAAATGAACTTTCCATTAAACCAAAAAATACATACGTTTATAGCACAAAAAAATTATAAATATTTATGTTTTTATTTAAACGATTAGTTACCAGTAAATATTAAAATAATTATATCACTAAAAAATATAAAATTGAAATAAATGCTTGGGTATTAACAACCAACGAGTTAAAGAAATTTTTGGAATTACTTTGATATTATTTTGTATAATATAAAAATTATTTATTTATTTTTCTCTAAGGATCTCTCTTGTCCTAAAAAAGAAATTGTATGTATTTATTTGAATATATATTTTTTTCAATTGAGTAATTTATGTAATTAAATAATGTAATGTTAAATATAAGATTTGCCTCCAACAAGTAGGTCTTCGAGTTTATAATATACATATATATATATATATATATATATATATATATATATATATATATATATATATATATATAACATATTTAAATTGTAATTAATTTAAATAAACTTTATTATCATTATTATTTCTTAAATTGGACCGGCCTTGGCAATACTCTGGCCGAGATTTTTTAACAACTTTTAATAAGTTATTTCAGTATAGTCATTCTGCTATGCACTTTTAGGTTTACAAGACATTTTTTGTCGCTTTAAAAACAAATTTTTCACATAGGTACTATAAATAAAATAAATCAACCATCATCTGTGTTAATTCTTTCAGAACATTCAGGAATCTCGTTCTGTGCCAGCGTTTTCTAAAAGGGTGACGGTGGCAGAAGTACAAGGAATATCAAAAAATTGTCTAAAACAATTTTTATATGAAAGCGTGTCTATACCGTTACTTCCTCAGCTGAAGTTGGCCAACAATGAAATTTTGAAGTACTTTGTTGGAGAATTAAATTATTTCAAACACTTGGAAAGTTTGAGGGATTATTTTTTTCTCCAAGATGGCGAATTCGGACGAAATATCACGGAGAACTTGTTTGAAAAGCTTTATAATGCTAATTTTCCTTTGGAATTGATAAATTGTAGAACGCTACAGCATTTAGGTAGGAACAAAGTCCTCGGAATTTGCAGAAATTTTATCTTTTTTTTTTTAGTTTTTAGGGCACAGGACAACTCGAACAAATTTCAGGAGAACTCGAAATATTTATCATTTAAAATTAACAGTTTGCCAAAATGTTTCGATTTGGGAGATCCAGACGTCCTGGATTGCCTATCTTTGACATATAAAGTAAAGTTCCCGCTTAATATTTTACTCCCATCGGATGCTGTTTCAAAATATGACCAAGTTTTCAAGTTTTTAGTGAAGTTGAACAGAGTTTCGTGGGTTTTAAAGAAGATATTTTTGGTAAATTAATTTCTTTAATGAGAACTAAATTTAAGTAGTTTGGTTTGCTATTTTGGGTTTCACTTGTAGGAACTTAAAGTATTAGCAAAAGAGACTGGTAGAAAAGAAATATATTTAATGTCTTCACCTCAATATAGACGATTACATCAGTATCGCCACGTAATGACGCATTTTATGCAAACGTTACAAAACTACATTGTTGGAGAAGTATTACAACCTAGTTGGGAGCTTTTTGAAAGAGGTTTGGTTAAGGTAACCAATGTAGATGAGCTTTATAATGCTCATACAGTCTACATTAAAAATATTTTATTTAGGTAAGTTTTTAAATGAAGCAATAAATCTAAGTTATCAAGTCAGTGGCGTCCCATAAAATAGTTTGGATTGGTCAAGGGCTGTACATGCCACGGAACTTGAAAACTAAAACTTTGGGACATACATTATTATAAACTTGTTTACTTAAAGTATATCTCTACACATACTATTTTATTTTATGATAACCTAGCAACAAAGTAATTTTTTATTTTAGATGTATGTTAAATCAAAGATCTGTGGCTTTAAGAAATATAATTCAAAAAATTTTCGTTGTAATTCTAAAGTTCTATGACTATCTAAGATCCAGACAGTGGACATGTGAGAATGGATCATACGTTCATCCGAACTTTGCCAAGCTGGATAAAATATTTAAGAACTTTGAAGAATTTGTTGTTTACTTGTTTAAAGTCGTTAAGAAAGTAGCAAAGAGTGGATATCAACCTCATTTAATTCAGTTTTTGGATATTTTGAATGTTAATGATTATTATTCTAGGAAATTGTTAAGGACTGCTTCGTAATGTTTATGCATGTTGATTATTTAAGCGCATTGTGATATTAGCTTAAACTAATAAATTGTTTTTTTTAATTATGAGAGTTTAAAATATTTTTTTGCAGAGTAGTTGGTCCATAAGTAATAACATCAAAGTATTGCGATGTAACACTCGCCACTGATTCCGTTCTCTTTCTTTACCTTTTGTAGTTGGCCGTCACGGTATTCTAACCTAGGAATACATCTGGCGGTGACAAACTAATTTTCGCGCGGAGTCGGAAGACTCCTTGTGTCAACTGCTGTTAAACCACCACCTTTCCTAACACCCTTTCTAGCCGTGCAATTAACTTTCTAACAGTATGATACTTACTGCCGATGTTTTGGCACTAACTCCAATTTTTATGAAATTTGACATACTTTGAATCATTTTTCTGTTTCCCAGTTCCCTAACAGTAAAAGAACAAAATTCTGGATCAACTACACTTTATTTCCACAGGTTACGTATGGGAGCCATCCAAAATACACTTTTTCACAAATTTTCCAGTAATCCTAGACAATTTGTTGGGTTTCTAACGCACTTACTTTTTACGCTACTTATTTTCCACGCTATTTGTCAAGAAATTACGACAAGCTCCAAAACTTCCGACTAAACACCATACCTATTGAATTGAACTTTCCCGCAGACAGAACCTCGGTTCGCGATCGGGCAGCGTAACACCTTACATCGGTGAGTATCTTTCAACTACTTTTCTGGCCGAGGTCTTCTCGCTTATATAGCGAAAATTCCCATAAATTTTCCCCTGTTAACACCCACTCCAAGAAATTAATGTGACAACATGGCATTTACAACCCCACTAAATTTTGTTGCCCCTTCGGTTTTTTCGCGAATTTTAAAAGTGGGCGACTTTGTTTTAGCTGGCAAATGAAGGAAAACGACGATATTTATCGGACATTAACTACTTTTACTTTTCAAGTGGATATCTTTTTATTGCTCCCTGCATTTTCCAGAGACATTTATTGGCGTGTGCCTTATACAAGATACATAGAAGAAGCAAATTTAGGTTTTACGATGAAGCTATATTTAATAATACTTATTTACCAGGAATATGTCATCAAGGGGTGGTTCTTCTATTGGGCCAATCAGATAAGTCTGAAGTACAGAACGTAATTTTACTGTTATAATAAGGTAATTAGGGAGTTTCTTTTCGAACGAGGGAGATTTTCCTCATTTAGGGTATCAATGCAAAAGGTTAGTTTGCTCTAATAACTTGTAACTGTAGCTTGAAATTATTTGGTCCTTTACGGCGAATTTTGGCGAAATTAAGTGAGATATTTTTTACATACTCTAGTGAAACTTGTTTTTGGAATAAATGTTTAATTTTTCTAATTATGTGAGTTAACTTGTATAATATTTTGAAGATTATTTAAATCATTTTCAATAATCAATTATCTACCCAAGCAAGCCGCTTAGGTGTTTGAATATTTTTTCATATGAATTATTTTCAATAAAATTTTAACTTTTCCCTTTGTTTAAAGTTTTTGTAAATTTTATACAAACTGTTCCGTTTTCCTACTATTTTCTTGTAGTTTTGTTCAGTTTTGTCTTTTATTAAACTTTCATTGCTCGCGTCAAATAAAATTCCTCAAGTAACTGGTCGATTGTGACGCGCACGTGTGCAGGATGGTACCGCAGGATGGAACTACAAAATTGAAAACACACATGAACAAGACTTTAAGCGAGTTGTGTCCCGCATTTTTCTTGTGAATTTATGAAACCGCTGCTGATGTTGATGCCTTAGCAAGGAATTGCAGAACCCTCAATTTGAGGACGCTGGTAAGACCATTTTATTAAAGGGATTCTTATCGCCGCTAAACCTTTCTTATTTTCTTTGAAATTAATCTATTTTGCTGAAATGACTATTTCACTATTACAATAAAATCCACTAACTATTTATTTTAATATTATTCCGTCTCAATAAATATTTTAAAAATTCTTTGAACGCGAACGTACTTTCAGTCATTTCCTTTTGTGTTTCAAATTTACTTTTGAGAATTCCTTTTCGCATTTTTAAATATACTTAATTCATTTTTTAAATATTTTTCAAGATTTACCTCCCTTGATTTGTTTACACTGCTTTATACCCTTACATAAATGCTTATAGGCCGCCTCATCGTAGCGATTTATAGTGCTTAAAATAGTAGTTATTTTCAGAAATAGTAAATTTTAGCACGTGTTCCACAGGCAAGTACTGCAATCTTTTTTACGTGTTTTCTACAATATTTTTCTACGATTGTAATATAGATTTTTCTTGAAAATATACTAGAAATAATACCTTTTCAGCCAAAGCTAGTCCCTTCTTCGGTCATTCAATAGGCGAATTAAATTTCTTCCTATAAACTTATTGCCTCTTTAGGTAATAAATTTTATATTTTGTTCACTGTATTGTTTATTTCTTTTAAAGTGCACTATAATACATTTTATTTGTTAAAATTAAGATTATCTTTCACGTTGTACACTTAAAAATATGCATTTGACGCTGCTAAATGCAATGACGTGCAGACCTTGTTCGATTGTTTTTTCATAGACGACTTGATTTTATTTCGTTTATGTACTTGCATCGCATTAGTCATTAGCGGCGTTCGGTAATTAAATTTTTTCCATCGTTTTGCTCAGAATTTTTGACAGGCACATGACTCATTGTTGTAATCAGTACGACTGACCACGTACCTGTCAAAAATTCCGAGCAAAACGATGGAAAAAAATTGAATTACCGAACGCCGCTATTAGAGAAGGAAGATGAAGCGTGGTACCTTTTTAACGCCGAGCTAGTTCTTGTCTTGTCAAAAAAATGCTTTTCATGCATTTATAAGGAAGATTTGTCTTGCAAATATGCCAATTTTTCTTTTCATGCAAGCTCTTCACTTCTTTCTGCCAAAGTTAATCCACAAATATATATTTCTTAACATTAGCTTCCTTCGATTTTCGGGTATTGCTTTTTTTGATGTATTAATTACGTCTTCTAAAGTTCACTGTAATACATTTTTTTTTTTTCGTTAAAGTCTATATTTTTTTGTGCTTAAATGTCAAAAAATATTTGACATTTTAACTGCAACAACGCGCAAACTTTGCTCAATTGTTTTTTCATAGGCGACTTGGTTTTATTTTGTTTAAGAAAAAAGGGAGCAACGCCTACTGTGATAAACTAATATGAGTGCCACTGAAAAACTTTATCTAGTACAAAATTAAACAAAGAATATTTGTTTATCGAAAAATCAAACAACTGATCGTTGTTGAAGATTTTTTTTTGTAAAGTATGATAAATGTTCTAAAATGTGGAGGTGGGAAAAACTTAAGAGGGTAAAATTAAGTTAAATAATTTTTTGCATTAAAGAATGATATATTTTTGTTAGATCTTTTGTATATATAATCCATTTAGTTTCTATAAAATGTTTATACTAAAATACGGTACATAACAATTAAGGCACATAGAAATAGCTGTAAAATTATTGTAATCTGAAAAATACAATAAAATGGCAAAATTGGCTTTTTGTTACACAAAAATTGTTAGCGGCAAAATATCAAGCTTTTTGCAACATCCCTTAGAGAAAATACAAATAAATAAGCGAGTTACAGTTAAGTTTAATCTACAGAATAAAAAATAATAGGGACAATAGAGTTGAAAATAAAGAAAAAACTTAAAACTAGTTGTGTGTATAAAAACAGCTGGGCAACAGTATAAAAGTTTGTACCTAAAGTAGAAACTGCACAAATACAAAGAGAGATCTAAAATTCTATCTTAAAATGCTTTCTTATGGCTCAGTACAAAAATAATCACAGTAGAGATAAATAAAAAAGCACAAATTTCTAACACTGAACGTCATAAAGGAACATTATTGCTTTAACAGTTTTACAAATTTTCAAAAACAAAACAAGTAACAGTGACAATAAACTATGTTACATAATAATTTTCTTTCTATATATATTTTTATATCTTACCCTTCAAATTTAAATAATTTTCTGTAGATTTATCATCGCAAGATTTTTACAAAGAATTTACAAATATTTACATATTTATTACATCAAAAATATCTCAGTTCTGTTTAAGGGTAAGATGTAAAAATAGAACACTTAATAACTACTACTAGACCTCTTGGCAATAATATAAAATTACAAAAAATACGTTTACAAACACTAGTCGTCTTTGAAACGCCTATAAATTGATTGGACGTAAGTAAAAACACACTTCCAGTCCGGCTTTCGAGTTTCTAACATGTCCTCAACATCCAAGAGTGGAAAAATGTCAGCTTTCTCTCTAAAAGAAGAAAGAAAGGATAGGCATATAGAAAGAGTTAGGTAAATTTGTAAGTACAGGATGTTCAATCAAAATCAATACACCCTGTACAATCAAAATGTATAAACCATTTTATATGCTTTAAAAAAGTAAGGTATAATAAATATTTTTCTACTCCCATACTATAATTGATTTATTAAACATTTACTCCCTGTACTTTAATGAGATTCATTAAGATACAGATTTTTCTTCAAGAAGGGTGTTTTTTAACTGGAATAAATTCGGTTAAAAAAATTCATCCGTTCCTTGAAAAAATCAAAAACACGGGTACTTTTTTTTAAGCAACAATTTTGCATTTCCGTAAATTTTACCCTTCGTTGCCCAAGTTCCTCTAAATTTTCTGGTTTTGTCACGTAAACTTTACTTTTAAGGTGGCCCCAAAGAAAATAGTCAAGGGGGTTAAGATCTGGCGATCTTACCGGCCACTCAATTGTATCTCTTCTTCCTATCCACCGGTTAGGAAACTTCATTCAAATTTTGCGCGTAATGTGGCAGTCCACCATCCTGCTGAATCCATATTCGATCATCATGAAAATCTACATCTGCATAATGAGGAAATAAAGCAGCCAAAACTAAAATAAGGTTCTTTCGCAAAAAGTGAGATACAACGGCCCATTTAGTTTATTTAGTTATTTTTAGTAGTTTAATAGTTTTTTATAGCAAATAACTGAGCAACCACAATAGTAGCGACGTGAGCAGATTACTTCTGTTAAGGTGCGAGTGAACTTGTTGGCGACTTAGCAATACCTAGTGCTTAGGTTTGTATCACATCACAATAATAGGCCACACTTTCTATCAGTTATACCCTGTTATTTAATGTGATTACTATTACGCAAATTTTATACTTACTCTGCAACTCGGAATGCTAGTTCAAAGTTGTGTTTGCGTTCCTTGGGTGTGAGGGCGCTGTAGTCGAAGGCGTCGGGTAGGAAGTGATGGATGAGTGCACAAAAGGCTAGTCCGTCTGCCCAGCTGCTCGAGAAGTTGTCTAGTTGAATGTTCTGTAAAAAACGGAGGTATTTAAAAAGTTAAAAACTGATCTTTCGTATGGTTAACAAGAAAAACTAAAATCCGTTTTAAACGAATATTGGTCAGTTGTAAATATTCTATGTTAAGGAATTCTTTGGGTCTATAAGTATACTGGAAAGTATATAGAATAATTTTTTAAACTTTAAGATCGTCAAGTAATTCAGAAGAAAAAAGGACTTTGGGTACCTGGACCAAAGTTAAAGATAGTCCTTTTTTCTCTTGAATTATTCGACGGCTTTATATTGCACTAGCTTATAAATAATTATTTGCTTTTTCAAATATTCCATGTTATTTATTATTAATTGTTTTGACAGACGAAGCAAATTAATCATTTTCAAGCAAAGCATTGATCTGGAAATTATAAACGCGCTCTATAAAAATACTTATAGGCAAGCTGCAAACAGAAGCATTCACCAAACAAGCGAAAACTATAAAAAAATATCAACCATATTTTAAATGCCTATACAATATGTCTACGAATGGGGTAGACAAATGGACCAAAAAGTGAAAAATACGAAAATAGGTCATTCTTTATAAAAGTTTTTGAGATCCACCATGTCAAAAATTTGTTGTTTTGTACATACCTACAGGATGTGCAAAAAATACAAAAACCTAAAATTTGGTTAAGAGTAAAGTTGGCTTTTTTAAAAATTCTAATTCAAAACTTGAAATAAAAAAGTTGATTTAAATTTTAAAAGAATTCTTATTCCAGATTTTCAAGTAAAAAATTTTAAAATCAAAATTGTTCTAAGTCACATTGTCGCCTTTTTTATTTGATTATTTTGACAACTGTGACGTATTTGTCGAAATAATAAAGATGTCTTTAGAGCAAACAATATTTATAATCCAAAATTACAGACTCGAAGAAATTTACTAATAGAATATTAAACTTTAAAAAAATTAAGGCCACATCATATGTATTTTTCTTCTCTATATTTTACGTATTTTTTCTGACGTCGAAAATGGCTAAAGCTTCTTATTTCTTCCAGCGAAATCGATTCTATAGCTCTTAAAATTCTCTGCTTTAAAACACCTTCATTTTCTTTCATTTTAAAGTAGGTATAATTAAACCAATTTATAAAAATGGCAATAAAACTGAATTTAAAAATTACAGACCTATAACGCTAATTTCATCATTAGCAAAAGTTTTTGAAAAAGTCTTAAAAGATAGAATGGACAGTTTCCTAAATAAAAATAAAATATCAGACAAACAATTTGGATTTAGGAAACAAAAATCTACAGAAGATGCTATTGTTATCTAACCAGTCGTTTAAATCACTAACGGGTCCAGTTTTTTTAAAATTTGATTACTAACTTATGTACTGAACTTCTGCATAATTGTACATTTGGAAACTTTTCTTAAAACTTCTCAATAATGTAGCGATAACAATTCTCGCAATTTCTGTAATTTTGAATTATAAATATTCTTTGGTCTGAAGACAAAACCTTCATTATTTTGACAAATACGTCACAGTTTTATCAAAGGTGTAATTAAATAAAAAAGGTGACAATGTCACTTTGAAAAATTTTAATTTCAAAAGCGTAATTTGGAAATTTCAAATTCTTACTTGAAAATCTGGAATAAGAATTCTTTTAAAATTTAAAACAACTTTTTTATACAACGTTTTGCATTAAAATTTAAAAAAAGCAACTTTACGTAACCAAATATTACCTTTTTGTATTTTTTGCATACCCTGTACAAAAAAAAAAACAAATTTTTGGCTAAGTGGATCTTATTTTTAGAGCAAGCAAAAACTTTTATAAAGAATGCCTTTTTTTCGTATCGTTCACTTTTTGGTCCTTTTTGTCCTCTTGTCTACCCCATCCGTGGACAAGCTGTATATCTAAAATAAAAGAAAAAAACACCAAACGACACTAATAAAGAACAAAAAAAAATCAAATTCAAAACACCAAAATCATCCAACACCAAACTCGTACCTCGTACTCCTTAGTCTTCATCCGACACCAGTGCAAGAGGCGTTCTTTAATCGTGTTCGCGGACTGGGTCAGGGCCGGATCGGTGAATTTAAAGAGGGGCCCAGAGCCGCGGGGGGTTCCCGGTGTGCTACGCCAACCGAGCGGTTAGGGTTAGAAGAAAGACAGATGGTACAGGAGAATTAAAATGATCAATCGAAGGTTTTATTTTCTAATTAACAATAAAAAGATTTCCATAGAATTTTAAAAATAATATCTCACCTTGTATATAGACATATATTTTTATTTATAAATTAGGCCACTATAGAAGGCCAAATGTAGAAGTAATATGTGTTGACAAGGTGTCATACAATTGAATGTTCAGATTTACTAAGAACGCTTAAGATTTAGTACTGGTTTAAATTACTAAGATCTAGTTGATCACTTATGTTTTGACAGGTTTTTGTCCTGTCATTGTTAATACGTCATCATTAAAAACTTATGAATTATTATGATATTTCAGCGATTTGCTTGGTTTCCAAATGATTTTCATCTTGGAACGAGTTGCTAGAATGAATTTAGTTCTATTATTGTCGATAGTACCTACTAAAATTGCCCTTTTCTTTATAAATTTGCGAAAAACCTCGAAAACAAATTCATAGTATAAAACATAGTTGTCCTATTCTTACACTTGTCAGTTTTAAACTTTTGGTTGTCAAATTAGATCGGACTAGCGGAAGTGTTTATTTCAAAAATAACACATGTCCATTTTAGTCAAGACTTAACTTTTGTGAATTCACGTAGACATTTTCGGTAGATTCATATTTATCCAACAAAAAGCGTTTCTCTTATCCACATTTTTCAGAAAAAGCCTGCAATTAAACATAATTCTATAGGCAGGCAGCCAGCTAGGCAGTTCTTTTTTGACTTTCTTACAAATTTTCGTTTTGGACATGCGTTGCTTTTCTAATAAACGTTTCTTGTTACTGTTGGCATACCTCCGAGTGAATATCTGGCCGTAACTATCACGAAAGGTTTAGATATTTTAGTTTAAACTACTGAAAAAGCTTTTTAGGGACTTTGTTTTTAGGCTTACCTTCGATTGATCTTTCCTATAAAATTACCTATTATTAGATTTAAGTGTATTATCTAGGAACTGAGCAAGCAAGGAATTACGTTGTAAAGAATATTTACTGCACAAGCAGGTGTATAATGGCATTCTGGAACATGAAACAAATTTGCTTAGGTTTACAATAATTCTTATTTAATAACTGCAATGATTGAAATTAAGTTATAGAAAAAAATATATATTCAACTTCGAGTAACCTGCACCCTTTAAGGATAAAATTCATGGATTCCTTTTTTATCAGAAATAATGTGGCTGTGGGTACCTTGGCTTTGAATAGGAAAATGATATTTGTACGTTAGGTGTGAAGTTTCTGTATTAAATACTAATTATTGTTCTCTTTCACATTCTAGAATCTAGAGTAGCTCTATTACCAATTTTTAGAGAACCTCCTTGGTGGTTGGTGTATCAGTATTGTGTATTTTGTATATTCAAAATCTATTTATTAGGTACATATACAGTGTGGTCCAAAAAGTTTGCAACCAATGGGATTTTTTTATTAATTTATTGAAATATAACGTCAGTGCATACCTAAAAACAAAATTGTTTAAAAATAATTTTTCTTATTGCAAGGACGATTATTATTTACAATCTAAAAAAGACAATTATTGATTTTTTCCAAAGCTTCAGTATCTTAAACAAAAAAAATATTTGTCTTTGGTAGATTTTAATAGTTATTGCCCTTGTAACAAGAAAAACCATTTTTGAATACTAAAAGAAATATTAAATCTAAAAAGTGCACACATTTACGTTTGTTTTTTCAAGAGTAACTCCCATTCTACTAAATTTTCAGGAAATTTAAGAAATCTTAAATAAGCAGTACCTATTACGGGGATTAGGTACTAAAAAAAACATGTATTTTTATATAGGGGGTCATTCCATATTTGAACATATCTTAATTCTGAACAACTTTTCCTAATAACATTTTGTCGCATGGTTAAAAATAAGGGTAGGTACTTTTCTCTTAAGTGATTTTTAAATTTTTGTTTCTCCTCTGTATGCTGTTTGACTTTTCAGAATTCTTGATAACAACTAATTTTTTTTTTGATACCTGCATTTCATTAATACATTTTTTCAATTTGTTGCAAACTTTTTGAACTACCCTGTATATTAAAAATATACATTTTAATAACATGTAATGTATGCCACGTACAGAAAATTATTTTTACCTTGGAGGTGTGGGTTTATTGACGCTGTTCTGCTTATCCAACTGTCGAAACTTGGCAAAGGGAGAAATTGGTTTGGGAGCTCTCACTTGCTGTTGGGTAACTTTTTGGACCACTAAAAATCAATGAATTGATTTACATATTTCAAAACGACAAATGACAACTCTTATCACTACCCGATCTGGACCGGTTACAACAGAAAAGTAAGAATTGAAATCAATAAGGAATATGCACATTTTTTTGCATAAATCGTTTAAAGAAGTCATAACAAACCGAAAAAAATTATTTTGAAAGAAAATTACTAGGATAATTTAGCTACAAAAAATGTTTACTTAAATATACACGAATAAAATTTTAGAAACTTTCTACTTTAAGTGCAGGGATATTTCATTGGATGAGTTACGCATTAAATGCCATTTTTATGGATTTTTCGATAACCCTACAACACTGGAATTCGCCATTATGAATCATAAAAACACTCGACTACACAGCCAATGGGATCACGTTTTACAAGTTTCGAAATCGCGCGACAATTTGCAGTAGAAAATCCTTTTTTTCTGTTAATGAAAACTAAAATAAATGGAGAACAGCAACCGCTATAAACATTTAATTTATGTAGAGAATATAAAAAAAATTTCAGATTTATTTGGGTTATATGCGTATCTAGGTATATGCACAATACATAATTATAATTGTGAGAACTTCTTTGTTTGGCCAAAAGAAAAGCAATATATGTATAGTCTACAACAAACCAATTCTATTAAAAAATTAAAAATGGTACTTCATACAGAAGTATTTTTATACAGGGTGTCCGGAAAGTCTTAGTATGGGCAAATGTTTTTGCTATTAGTAAAGATAGAGACACCAAATTATAGGTGTATCTTATTGGTTAATATATTAAATTTTTTATGTATTTGAGGGGTGACGCTAGGGAGTTGAGGCCCAAAATTTTAAATGCAACCCTATGCCGTGTGGTACCTCATTTTGAAGGTGTTCAAAAAAGAAACATTTTACCGCAAATCCGAGGTCCGTATCTTAATTCATTTTTAAAAGGCAAGCCTTTAAAAAGTAAAAATCATGAAAAAATTAAACATTGAAATACCTTTATTTCTCTTATTACTATTGCGTATTTTTCCTTTGAAACCGAAATTCTATAAATGTATCGACTTTTTGCGGATTACAGTTTTAAAAGAAAAGGCTAAATTTTTTTAATGAATTATATATTTTTTATGTGTCTACACTGAGTTTTCTGTTTTTTTTTTATATAAAAAATTACTGAGCAAAGGTTTGAAATGAATATTAATGTAATAAAATAGAATAGTCAACATGTCTTACCTTTTGTGGTACTAACATCACCACCCGTCGTAGTTTCTTTAGTTGTTTCCACCCGTTCTGAAAACAGAGTTTTCAATATTAAAATAATTATACAATTTGCATATGTCAATGAAAAAAGAGCAGGCAGAAAATACATTTAAAACATAATGTTAGCAACTAAAAACAAATCAGGAAATCAAATCAAAAGTTGCATAGGAGAGGATAGAGAGAACTTAGTCAAAACATTGCTATTTCAGAGTGTTACTAAGAATAGCCTTTATTGCCTAGCCTGTTGGCCACAGTGTTGTGTGGACAAAACAAATCATAACTAATTCACAGTCTCAGTGCCAGTCCTCTAAGAAAGTGCATTAAGAAAATGCTAGAATGGTATGGTTTTTATCATATTTTTGGATTCTAGGAGAAGTTCTAGACATATTTTGTATAACATACCCTATGCGGTTTTTCAATCGTTTTTGAAATATTTCAAATTAAAAATCATTTCGCATAAATATACTTTAAGCGGAACTATCCAGGTTGCGAACGAAATATCTGCTCTTTTTTAATTTCCTCGTAGGTAAGTCAAATTTAATGTCGATGTTGACAATAATACTTTAGTCACCGTGAATTTATAGTTTTATTTTTATGCAAAAATGAATTATTCAACAAATATTCATATTAAACAAATGTATTGTTTAATAGAATAACTCATTGTGCGTAAAATAAAATTATAAATTCACGGTGATTAAAGTATTATTGTCAACCTTGACATTAACTTTGACTTACCTACGAAGAAAATTGAAATAGGTAGCAGGTAACATTTCGTTCGCAACCTGGATAGTTACGTTTAAAGTATATTTATGCGAAATAATTTTTAATTTGAAATATTTCAAAAACGATTGAAAAACCGCATAGGGTATATTATACAAAATATGTCGTGAATTTCTCCTAGAATCCAAAAATATGATAAAAATCAAATCATCCAGTTTAAAATAATAAGAAGAGAAAATCGACGATTTATACTATATTTTTTTTATTCGATGCTCAGTTGTTTTGCTGATAAAATTTATGAAGGATCCATAAAAATCCCCAAAACTTTCATATTTAACATTGTTTCCCATCTTTAAAAATAAAAGTTATAAGCATGGGCACCCATAGGGGGGCAGTTGCTTCCCCCCTAGCACAACTTCGTGATTTTGTAACATACGGTAATTTGGCTGGTTGACCCCCCCCCCTGAAATTTACTCTATGGGCGCCCATGGTTATAAGGACTGTTCACTTATTATTTGTAAAATCGGTCTAATAGGGCTAATTTTGTAAAAATATAAAATATGTGAACGAGTTTCTTATTGTCAAGTAAAAAATTTTCTCCTTACATTTGTCAAGAAACGCAACTATTATACCTAATATAAAAATTGTGACATGCAGGGTATCCGAAAAGTAATGGGCAAATATCTTTGCTATTAGTAAAGATAGACACCAAATTTTAGGGTATTATATTGGTTAATAAATCTACTTTTGCATATAATTTACTTTTTCAGCCCCCTTGAGGGGTGACGCTAGGGAGTTGAGGTCAAAAATTTAATGCAATCCTATGCCATGTGGAACCTTATTTTAAAGGTTTTTAAAAACGAAACATTTCAACGCAAACCCGAGGTCCATATGTTAATTCGCCTTTAAAAATTAAAAATTGTGAAAAAAAGTAAAAATTTAAATACCTTTATTTCTCTTATTACCCTATTTTCTATCTTATTTATAGTTGTTTAAAATGACCACCATGTACTTCTTGGCAGTAATAAAGTCGATTTTGGAACCCACTTCTCACATTTTCGAGAATGACAGGGGTTACTTCTCGAAAATATGAGAAGTGAGTTCCAAAATCGACTTTATTACTGCCAAGAAGTTAATGGTGGTCATTTTGAACGACTTTTAAAATAATAAGAGAAATAAACGTATTTAAATTTGTAGTTTTTTTCATGATTTTTAATTTTTAAAGGCTTACCATTTAAAAACGAATTTAAAATGAGGTACCACACCGCACAGGGTTGTATTTAATTTTTGACCTTGACTCCCTAGTGTCACCCCTCAAGGGAGTTGAAAAAGTTAAATTACATAAAAAAGCACATTTATTAACCAATAGGATACTCCTAAAATTTGGTGTCTATCTTTACCCAACCTGAGCATAGATATTTGCCCATACTAAGACTTTTCGGACACCTTGTATATCTGGTTTTAAAAAATATGGCATATTTTAGTAACACTCTGTAGAGTACGGCATTAGCACGATCTATTAGTGCCTGTGTAAGAGATGAAACAATGATATAACAAAAAAAATAACATGATATAACTACGACTACAAAAACTCTCTAAATGGACCCTAAAAAAATGTACAAACAAACTCCTGAGGGGGTAGTTATAATTTGTGTGACGAGCGTAGCATTGGCGGCGTTTAGGTAGACATTCGCGTCAGTAAGGATAAGGGTGATTTGGTTAAAAGGTGTAGCGTACACCCACACAGCATGTTTGCATTCCATTTTGGTCCTCACCCTCCATATTTCCTGTCAAGCGCGCTCAGCTTGACGTCGTCCATTCCGCTGCTGGATTAAACATCGCCTCAAGTGACTAAAATTACTCCTTCACTCTATTTCGATCATCAAATCTTCTAATGTCGATTAATTTTCCTCTTGTGGGGTGTACGCCCACCACTTTCGTCATTATGCCTCTAATTCTTCCTTGCTCTTCAAACGTAACAACTTCTTCAATTAATATATATTTTTCTACATCTACAGTATAAAACAACAAATCCACGTAATACATCGAAATGGAATGGATCTTCGGGTGTATTTATTTCCCCGTCAATGAAATATCGTTATGAAGTTTCAAATAGCTGATCAAATGCTTTATCTACATTGTTTTCGTCCAACATTTCTGGACATATAATGTCAGGTAAAGTTCTACTTCTACTCAAGCCTCCTCCACTAATCCTTTTCTGCGTAGACACTTTCTGGGATGTCTTTACCCTATTTATACTACGTTTAACGGTTTTAGCTCCTCCCTCATTTTGAGGGCTCTTAGTCCCAGTTAAGAACGCCTCCATAGTTATTCGCTTTTGAAGCATTTCGTCCTTGCTCATGCCAGCTTCAAACAGTTTTGGTAATGCTAAGCTGTGGCTAGACTTTGATTTTACGGGACCCGGTGCAGGGGCAGGTCTTTGATTGGTGGTTTGATGAGCCAAACAAATTTCGTGCCAAGAGTCAGATTTGCTTAAAACTTGAGGAGGACGGGGCGATTCGGGTGATTTTACATTAATAAGTGGTATATGGAACTGCCCTGTAACAACCAATTGCCCTTGGTCGTTTATTTTCAGCTTTTCTTTTGGTCTAACATTATTACGAATCGAGGTAGCCTTTTGTTGTTGCATAGGTTTTACCACTCCACAACTTTTAGGTTCTCTATGAGTATCTTCAAACGTACTTTTGAACTTAAAGCTACTTGGTGCTACTGTGGGCTTAGGACAATCGCTAGGTTTATATTTAACAGGATCAAAGGTTGGCAATCCAGTTTTTGATTTAAAACTTTGAGTTAAACTAGGGCTTACAGCTTCACGTTCTTTTGGCCTGTAGCTAAAGCTGTTACTAGGGGATCTGGCGGGCGATCTAACGTTATTTGTCGGTGATCTGGCGGGCGATTTAACGTTATTTGTCTTATTACCATTAGTTTCCTGAGGTATTTCTTGATTTCCAACTTTTTGCAAGGAAGTGCGTAAGCTTAAAGCAGCCTCCATGTCGTGCTGGTCTCTGTTCAAAGGAGACTTCTGTCGTACTGTTACAGCTTGTTGACTTACGGGACCTGTCATCACTCTACTGCTTACTGCAATGTGTTCATGAACACTTTCGTTTGATGTTTGCCTTTGTATCGTAGGAGATTGAACAACAGGCTCTACTGCTTTAGTGGGTACCTTTAACTGACTTGGTTTAAATAGGATTGTAGAGGTATATTCTGTATCTTGGTCAGGTGCCGTGTCAGTTACTATTTGTGGTACCTGTTGAGTTTGTTGACCAGGTATATGTTGATAAGTCTCAGTTGGCTGAGCACTAGAGTTTTGAGGTTGATCATATCGCACACTATAATTTTGGGGCTGATGCTTAGGACTTTGGGGCTCGTATTTCGGACTTTGGGGTTCGTATTTGGGACTTTGGGGTTGGTACTTAGGACTTTGGGATTGTAACTTTGGACTTTGGGGTTGGTACTTTGGACTTTGGGGTTGGTAATTTGGACTTTGGGGTTGGTACTTTGGACTTTGGGGTTGTTGGATGTTAGTTACAGGTTGATCGTATCGAATGGAATAGTTTTGTGGTTTGAATTGTTGGTTTTGAGGTTGTTGGTCGTATCTTATTGAGTAATTCTGCGGTGTATATTGTTGGTTTTGCGGCTGGGACTGATATACACGAGTTTGATCATTGTTAGTGTTATAATTTTGACAGGCTGGTTGTGGATAATTTTGATTTTGTTTTATGGGTTGTTGAACTCGAGGTTCATCATAACGAATAGAGTAATTTTGAGCAGGTTGTGGTTGCGCGTTGCCATATCGAATGCTATGATTTTGAGGTTGAATCGCAATTTGTTGCTGATTATAGTTGTTTTGAGGTTGATCATATCTAATACTGTAGTTTTGAGGTGGTATAGGTGCGACTTGAACTGGTGGTTTTACCGGTGGCTCACAGTGTTTAATCGGCGGTGTATATTGACTTTCAACAACGCTCGTTCTGATTTGGTATGTTTGTGGTTTAGTTTGAGTTTGATATTGATGCTCACTAGTATTATTGTCTACATTTTGGTACTGCCCACTAAGTTTTCTTACAGTGCTTGATTTAGAATCGGGGTTCTTACTTAGATACACTGGTTTTCTGTCCACTGCATTTGAGTTTACCTGGTTAGTTGGTATGAAAACTTTTTGCACATCCTTACTCAATTTTCTAGGTTTAGGAGGTTCTTGAGGTGGTGGTTGTTCAAATTTGGATGCAGCCATACTAAGTACTCTGCTACCACCTATATTAGCTGCCCAAGGCTTTGAGGCAACTGGTGATGTAACTGTCGAATTTTCAGAGCTGGATAATGGTTTTGGGCTGTACAGAAAGGCTGGACCATTACTACTTTTAATTTGGCTCTTTAAAATTTCACCACCTTCAGGAGAAAAAACAAGAGAGGTTCGTTTTGATAACGATTGGGGAGCTTTTTGAATTGGTTGAAAGGCACTTTGAGGAGCGTGTGAAAATTGATTCACAGGCAATGGTTGTGGTATTACTTTGTAATTTTTCTCTGGTCGTGTTTTCACTTGCAAAGACCCTGTAACTACGTTGGACTCTTGACGTCCGGTGTTGGTGTGAGTATTCGGAAGTCCCGGATTAGGAAAAGATTGTTTTAAGTCGGGTACCGATTTTTGACTTTCTTTTTGCTTTTCTTCAAACATATGTTGCAAATTTCTAGCGCTCCTACGACTGATTTTCGGACCAAACTGATTAGTCGACGTTCTCGTTACGTTATCGTCGGCAGACTTCCAAAAGCTTTTTGCATCATTTGCTGGTTGATTTTCAAAATTGTTTTTAATATTTCCAAATCTGTTTCCCCAGACTGAACTGTTGTTCCCCCACATTGTACTTTTGTTGGCACTTTTCTCGTTGTGGTTGTTAATAAAAGCAATAAATTTCTTATCAGATTCCGTTTTTGGTTCAAAACTTGGCACGATCTTTTTTGTATTCGGGTTGCTTACATTTATAGGGCCTCTAAGTGCGTAGTAGCTGTCTCTTCGTTTCTGAGCACTACCTTCATGATCAGAATCACTGTCATCCTCATCTTCATAAAAATTTATAGGTTTTGGGATATCTATGGTATTAGCCCTCTTCATTTTTAGCTTCTTTTGTGTGTCAAATCGGCTACTTCTTTCTTCATTTTTAATGGTAAGATTAGATGGTTTAGAATAAATGGGGTTGCTTTTTAAAGAAGCATTTTCTAAGTCACTTGCACCTTTTACAGTGCTTGACTCGTCCTCTTCCTCAGATTCAGACTCTTCGTCTTTATTTTCTCTTGACTGCTCTCTTTTCAGCGCAGCAGCTTGTTGTACAGCTTTACAAGCCGACTTAATGCTAGCGCTTGACTCCACAGACGTATTGCGTTCTAAATTAGGATGAGTCTGTTTAACAGTCGTCGCATACGTAGGCGTAGCTTTTTGCTGTACAGGAACAGCGTCGTAACACGTCACTTCTTCCTTATCCTTATCTTCATTAAAAAGAACATCAAATCCATCTAGATGTTCGGTGGGTGTCTGTCCAGAGGAAGTCGTACTGTTTGAAGAACTGAATGGTTTGGGCGTGGTATTTTTTACCTTCGCCTGGGGAATATTGCGATACGATGAACTTGCCGAGCTCGTAGGTACACTACTCTCGCTATTTTGCTTGCTTAGGTGTACCTTGGTGTTACTAGTTGAAGGCGTCAATTCGTTCAAGGATATCTGCTCTATAAGCTTTCTGGCATCGGCGAGCTCTTCCTTAGATACACCAACCGTGTGCCTAGCTTGTTTATTTTTTCTTTTCTGAAATCGCCCTCCACTGCTAACTGCAGAGCCGCGTCTTTCACTTGAACTGCTTCCACTTAGGCCCGCCTGAAGCTTAGTAACCAACTGAAGCAAGCTAGTTCTTCTCTCGGAAGTAATATCGGTTTGATCACTTCTTAACGAGCTGCTCAGCTTTTCTAAGGCGCACTGCACTTCGGCTATAAGACTCGATCGTTGATCTTCTCCCGATTCCGTTCCGGAATCAGGAGTGATATCGTTCTCGGGGGCGGCTAAAAGGCCCTGGAGTAAGGGTAGCAGTTGAGACTCACCCTCTAATTGTCCGGGTATAGTAGGCGTGGTGGGCGTCGTGGATCCCTCACTTTTGGTGGCCTCGTCGACCAGAGCAGTGCATGCTGGAAAATAAATTTTCACTTGTTATGGAGTTAGGTTAGAATATGAGTTATTTTGGTAAGAATATGTAAGATGAATGTTGAGTTTAGTGAATCAAGTCTCCAAATCAGAGAATCGCAATATGAAGAAAGGAAATAGTAATTCTTTACCTAGAAGGAAATGAAACAAAGTTATTTTTACCTTCTTGTTCCGCCATAACTTGGCGCAATCTTACTCTAATAACTCGACGCTCTTCGTAGTCAGTGCTTTGCTCTAACTAAAAAATGTAACTTTGGTTAAAGATCAGTGAATACTAGACTGATTACTTAAATTAGATTTATTTAATATAGTAGGTGATTTTGTGTAGCGTCCCAAGCTAACACTAAGAAATAGGAAAAACTATATTACAATATTTTAAAAATTTATAATTTATACCAATAGTCGAAGAGTTTGTTCGTCCCAGACTGTCTCAAGATCCTTTTCTGCGATAGGGCGTTGAAAAACTCTTGTACTAGTTGTGGGCTTCCCCCCTTCCTGCAATAAACATTTATATGTATTAAAAAAATAAGCAGTATATAAATAACATTCAGGGCCTTTATTCATATATTATAATTTCTAGTTTACCGTTCTGTTATATCCAAATCATACCTCTATGACTCAGCTATCTCAAAAATCATTAGTTTCCATGCCAAACACGTATTGATATTTAATTTACTTTTTACATTTAGGTACATTTAAATTTAGAAGCAAGAGCTCATAGTTTATTGTGTAGGTATTTTATTTTTAGTCTGAACGTTTTTTAATTGTTTGTTATTTGCTATGATTTGGCCAAAAAACGTAAACGCAGTTAACTTTATTAGTACCTTTTCTTAATTAATCTAAAACCTGCAGATTTTAAACTAGCTTTAAGTAGTTTATTTATAAATATGTCAACCTTGCACACTGTAGGATCCGATTCGGATTCGTCAAAACATATGCCGTTCTCCGACCCAAAAATAACTCCAAAGCAATTTATCTGAAACGCTCGCGAAGTTTCCTTTTCGCTTCTGCGAAAAATGTTTTCTACTTGCTAAATCAGCCCATCAGTCTCATTAAAATAAGAAAACAAGAACCTGCCTTAAGTTAAAACAAGTGATCCTTTTAATGTCAAAACTGTCATTCTCATAGCCGCCTGAAAATTTGAGCTTTTCGTTTTCCATCAAACTACCGGCGACAAACAAAAAGCAGTAAGCACGTGTCCGTTCCATGCTGCAATCATATGTTCTCGTTTCATTTTCCTTCTCCCCGGTTCTCCCGTATGTAAATACTTGTACGTCTATCTCTGTCGCTATGAAAACTTTATTCGCAGCGACGAGCGTGTGAGCCGCGTAGCCAAAATAGGCGACTAGATTTTCTCGAGTTAAACGTAAAATTTGACATGCGCAAAGGAGGGAATGGGGGAAATCACGCGGCAATAGTACGAACGTCCTTGTCCTTCGGTTCATGGATTTTCTGCGTTTATTTTTTAGATTTACGGTATTTTTGAGCGTGGGAAGGGTGGGAAAATACTTGGATGTTTTTTCTGACGTACATTATTTTTATTTGAAATTTGTTTGTTATATAAAGTTATGGCCAACTAGTTATTAATTTCTATGGTAGTGGACTGGCAGGTATTAAAAAAATACCAATTTTTTACCCTTGGGTTTACTAAGAGGGTGTAAGACTTATTATGAATAAGTCGTCATTAAAAAAACTTGCAATTCTACGCACAGAGCATTGGCTGGGGCAAATAAAAGTGATCTAAACCGGGCATTCCACCAAAGCCCTCTGAATAAAGCCACATAAGGTGTAATTGCAGGGACTGAAATAGCATAATTTTATTAACATAATCTTCAGGTGTTTAAAGATCCACTTTACCACATTTCTTTATGTGTTACTACATACATAAATAATCTAATTGTATAAGATTTTTGACACGCTCACTAAATTCAGCTGGAATGCACTTTAAACAAATATACAAGACAGAATGCAGAACATCTATTTTTCTTTCTCATCAGACGGCCTGGATATTTGAGTACTTAAATCATTTGGTGTTATAAAAATAATTCACTCTTTGAACAGTCTAATAATATACAATGGAATCCGAGAGGTGAAAAAGTTATATACAAGGTAGTTAAATAAAACGTGGTAAAGTTCAGTAATTTTGTTGTTACTTTTAAACTAGAGAATTTGACAAAAAGAATAGACTTAATTCTTTAAATAATGATAACCGATTCCATATTTTTTTGCAAATGTCCTACTGCAACAAAGGCAAGGTATAAAATGAAACAAAATGAAACACTTTAGTTCATTGTTCTAAAACATGTTTCTAAAAACTACGTAGCTACCAATGCGTTTCAATTTTGTATGGCGCGATTTCAAAAATTTTTACGGTCCTTTTATGGCGACAATGAAAAACACACACATGACCTTCTAAGCGAAAAGTTAAAACACCCAAAGTTGAAACTAAAACAAAGTGTAGTAAAATACGTCGTTCTGAGGTTTAATTTGAGACATGACAGCGCAACATCTAAATTTACGTTCGTTAGCCTTAAAATAGACCACCTTTCTTTACAGGCGAATTTAGAACAAAGTTTTGTGAGCGCGAAAAATTTACTTAAGTCAGATTTCCGCGTTTTCGTTTTGGCACGGCTCAGAATAAAATGTTCGAAGAAAATCGCCTTAATAATAGACCCAGTTAAATATCTAGGATTTTTTAGATTTATTATTTTTAAGTCCCATCTGCCATTTTTCAATAAATTTACAGGTCTCGTAACAAAAAAGATAAATGAATAAAAAGTTTCAAAAACGAAAACCCGTCTACAAAAAATAATAATTGAAAAGTTAGAAACCAGTTGGGTGTCTGTAAATATGATTTATATTCATAGCTGTATTGCAACTTTTTCTATAAGTAATACAGGGTGGGCCATAAGTCACGACGGGGTTTGAACAGCTAATAACTTTTCTTAATATTATATATTAGTTTATATTATATAAAAGTTTATTTTTCAAAAGAGTTAACAGCTTCTGCTATTACCAGTTTAAATACCCCAATAAGGGGCCGTGATCCTCATGTAAAAGAGTTCGCAAAGTGTTCCGAAAAAACGAAGAAACGTAAAATAAAAACTTTGGTAAAAACTTTTAGTAACGAGGAACCAAGTTTTCTGCTGATATCACTGGTCCATAAACGTCCACACAATCATTAGTGCTGAAGAGCAAGAGTTACATCTGCAGCAAACACTTGCTCTTTATCTGGATCTAGACAGTCGTAAACAATGTACATTGTGATACTTTTCCTACTTTATACAGACCTTTATAAAAAGCATTTATATACCAATTGACGAAATGTCAGAAGAGTGTTTGGAAGCTACGCACAAAGAAATTCACACAGAAAGATTTATACATACCTACCAGAAAACTTTCCCGACTAGAATCAAATAATTGTTTTAATGAATCGCTTGATCATTACATCGGATCCCCTACTAGCTGTTCATCGAAAAATAATCAATAAAAAAGAAAAACATTTAGCTAATGGCAGTGCGATTAAAGAATACATTGCGTTTACAGAATACACTGATCCTTTGTCAGCATATAAAATCCCGACTACTCTTGAAGATAGTGAAGCAAGTGAAAGTGACTCCGGGCCGGAATAAGATACTTGTTTTTACATAAATTAGGTTCCTATATATTCTTTTCATTAACTATAGCTATTACAGTTGATATTATTATTTATTTTAAGTAACATTTCTACTGTTATTATGTTATTCTGAACAATGAACAATGCTATTCTTAGAATAGAAAATAAATATGTTTTGTTTCAAATATAGACTAATAGCCGACAACTTTGTGCTAAATACATTATATGATAATATTAATTTGTTTGCGAGTTCTGGTTGTTGTCCCAATTCCCCATAAGATCGCTGCCCCGTGCATTGTGAAATTACAAGGATACAAACCTACAAACAAACAAACCACCTAACCAAAATAAATGTAAACCAGTGAGCCGTTATGTTTCAAAAAACGAATATAGTGACTACTTCGATAGGAACGTTACCATATATGTCTTTTTCCTAACATACCAAAGTATCCAAGCCAATTTTTCTTTTAAAATTATATCAGCTGTCTTAACCCTCCCACGTAGGAATTTAAAAAATTCTGGAGTTTCGCAAAAATCTAGAATTTTTATTTATTTTTAAACTAATATATTGAATGGCTTCCACATACATTAATTTTGTAACAGATTAGTTCGTATTCTGTGGATGGATGCGTCAAAAATAACACTGGCGACAATTTTAAATTTATATTTATAATTTAGGATTTATCATAACAATAACATTTATATCGATTTTATATGATGTAGGTATTAAAATACGTATTTTTAAATACATATTACAGTGAAATTTTTTCCAAAAATATACTCCCCTTTCACCCCCTTGGGGGTTTAATTTTGAAGAACGGTCAAACACGTATTAGCTTGTTCCACCCTCAGCTATTTTTGATGTCGGCTTTTTTTGAAAAAATACACCCCCTTTTCTCCCTCTATGGGTTAAATTTTAAAAAACGCACAGACACGGGTCTACTTATTTCTGATATGAATTTAACATCCCCACTTTCAGCTGTTTGTGAGATATAGGCGTTTCTTTTAGAACTTGACACCCTCTTTTTACCCCTTCAGGGGTTATATTTAAAAAAGAAACGATAGACACGTGTTTGTTTATTTTTATGGGTTTGTTTGCTGAATTTAACACCACATGTAGGCATTTGTGAGATATAAGCGTTTCCTAAAAAAATTTACACGCTCTTTTAGGGGTTGAGTTTCAAAAAAACCTTTGTTATACCTGGCCTACATCATTAAAGAAGTATACTGTTCAAATTTTACGTTCCTAGATTTAGCAGTTTGGGCTGAGCGTTGATAGTTGTCTAGTTGACGCTGCTATTTTACATAGATTTAAAATACTGCAATTCTTTTATTACTGGCGAGTCTCTAATTTTTAACATAATTACCTCAAATTTTAAAAACTGTAGATTTAAAAGATATATTTAAAAGTATTTCATTATATGTATCTCGAAAACTGTAGCGCCAGGCCAGAAAAAAACTTCTTTGTTTTGATAGAAGCTCTACGTTCTACGCAAAAATAAATAATGCCTATAAATCTTATCTAACACTTTAAATGTTTAGATAACGCCGCTTTAAATCCATTTTTCTGTAAACCACTGAAAAGTTTATTGTTTATTTTCTCTTTTTATAACTTTTGGCCTGCATCCAAAAAAATAAATTTATAGAAAACGACGTATGTTTTACATGTAACCCTGAAAACGTCCGTGTACACAGATACGAAATCTATTTTCGATCTGCATTTCTTCCCATTTATAGATGTAAAAAATTTTAACAGTTACGACCGGATTCATTATTGCTAGACCGGTTTAATTTGACAATCAAGGGTTTAAACTGACAACTGTAAGAATAAGGCAACTTAGTTTTGCGTACTATGAATTTATTTCTGATTTTTTAACAAACCTGGACAAATCCATAAAAAAGGAGAATCTGTGCAGGTTTGCTCGGGATCTTTGCTGTCTATTTTTCTTTAATAATAAAAAAAAAAGAAGTGACGTGACAGAATAACGACAATGGTGTCAATATTTGACTCCAGATTTACTAAAAATATTAAGACTTGAATAATAAATTCGGCTGTTTCTATTTAGTTTCTGATTTGCCTGCTATGAATTTAGGAAAATTTTTTAAAAATTATCTGCAAAAAATACAAACTTACCTAAGTTTTTTAAATATTTTAGCAACCTCACACAAACCAAAAATAGGAAGCACTACTCTCAACATAAAATAAAAATACAGGGTAAACGTTTTTCTATGTTATGAAAGCAATAGCTTCTCCAGTAAGAAAAATTTTAAAGGTAAAAAATGTGTTATTTTAAAGGACTCTAAATTGCAATGCTAATTCACCTATTCGCAATAGTTTTTGGCATCTTTTAAAGGGAGAGGCAAAGACCATGGGTTAGACTCCAAAAAATTGCGTTTGATTAATTATATATTTTTTTATTTGTATTTATTTAATTTAACAGTAAGCGGTATAACAGATGGAACTGTCATAGATAATAAGATTATTACAATTTGAATACAGTAATAATTAAACTGATGTGGCGGAGATAGCACCGTCGCCGTCGTCTATTATTTTAGTTCAGCGCTAATAATTTTGATTTGTCGAAATTCTCAGTCTCCAACCATAGGATGATCCGTTTGTTTTTTTAGAAACTTTTAAAGATTTTTTGAACGAAAAAAATACAGATTTCTCAAAATGAAAAAAAAATACTAATAACTTCGTGGATTTGCTGTAGAATCCCACGCTTTATTATTGAAAAGAAATCATGTGGATCACCACACAATATGTTGTAAGACTTCAAAACTACTAACATATTTAACACTTACCCAATGCTTTAGGAAATATAATCCAAATAGCTAAAGGGGAACAACACAAAATTTACAAATTCAGTTCTTCAGACGAATAAAAAAAAATTGCGAAAAGCCAAAAAATTATCCAAAATTTTTGGTGCTTTAGGATGTTAGAAAATGCGGTGTTCACTGCACAAGATATTAAAGAACACAATTTCGGATGCGAAGTCGAGACGCGGCGAGCCTGCTAAGCGTCTTGCCGTTTGACGTCACGACGACGTCCAAATTTAGCGCCTTTATACTGTAATTCTCGGTAGAAAGATGCTCGTGCGTTTAGAATGGCTCGCATTTTAGATTTTCGTAAAATGGAAACTTTGGACGGGTTAAAATTATGTACGTGGAAGTCTAATTAACTAAATTTTCTTTGTCAGATGTCCAAATCAGTTTGCTTTGTTCTGTTTTTTTTCTCTTATGGTAGTTAATTTATAAATAGGATTTTTAAAATTATATATAAAACATGTTTTGGCAGCAAATCGACAGTTAAGGTCCCATAGAGGCATTGCTAAAAAGTATAATACAGTAGATAAATTTAATTCTGCAAATTGTTTAGGCAAAGATAAATTGTATTGCTTTTAGGACAAAGCTAGGGGCAAGATTTTGCTGTTTACTGTATAAAACTGGTGGTTTAGCAGTAAACAAAAACAATTTCGTTCGCTTTCTAGTTGTCACGGGATTTGTATTTTCGGTTATATTTGGATAATCACAAGTCAAGCTGTCTGCTGTCTGCTATGGTCAATGTCCTATCATACGAAAAGTTTCATTGTCCTTAATTTTTAGTTTTGTATACATATATACAGGTTGTTACAAAAATATGTTAAGAAATTTTAAGGGCAGATTCTACATCTAAAAATATGAATATAAGTTTATATAAATATGGATCTTTAAACCCTTCTTTTTCGAGATACAGGGTATTTAATATTTTCACACCTCAAATAATGCGAAGAGTTAGGAGAAATATGCGAAGACGATTTAGAGCATGTATTGAAGCAAGGAGAAGCCATTTCCAGCATCTGCTATAAACTTAAATCAAAAAGCACTGGTTCCTGAACAAAAAATATTTTAAAAAAATCATTTTCATTATTTGTTTTTATTGCAAGAATAAGTTAATTTTTATCTCGAAAACGGTGAGTTTTATAGAATAGTGAGTGGATTTAATAGAATAGGTGCCTGAAGAAATAAATCTAAATTCGTTTATTCTATTCAGTTTTGAAGAAATTCAAGGAATTCTTAAATAGGTTTTAAAAATATTGAATAAACGAGGGTTCTTAAAAAATATAAAAAAATTGATACTGAATAGATTTCATATTTGAACATAACTTTTAATTTTGAACAGCTGTTCCTCATAACATTTTGTCGTATTGTTAAAAATAAGGGTATTTTACTTTTGACTGATTTTCAAATTATTGTTCTCCCCTGTATGCTATTTGACTTTTCATAATAAATTCTGATAACGGGTGAATTTCTTTTCAGATATGCACAAAATAATAAAAAAATCCATTTGTTGCAAACTCTTTTAACTACAGTGTATATAAAAAAAATAGTCAACATTATAACCCCAACATCAAATACAATACAATAAATTTATTAAAACACTACTGTAACGTTTGTTCTGTTGTGTTTTTAAGTAGTTCAGTTGGTGCTTTACTTTTGGGTATTTTCGAGCAACGAGCATGATCGAATGAAACGCGTGAATTCGCGAGAGCGTGAACTCAAAGTAGAGGTGTCAGTCATACCATCCAGTTTGACGTTTGTGTTTTTTGAACTGTCATTTGTCCCCTTTTCTAGAGGAAATTGAAATATAATTTCATTTCTTCTCTTTTTATAAGTGAATCTTTGTTAGGGACTCTAAAAGGATGAGTAGTGTTTATTCTTCTGGTTTTTATTATATATTTTGTATGGACCGGAATTCTAACCTATAATTTCATGTGTCGGAATTTCATTGCTGTTTTTTTACGGAGGACCTAGCCTAATGATTTAATTATTTCGTTATTCGGTTTATTTACTCAAGTAAACTGCCGCGCTATTTTAGAGCTAATCATACATCTTGGCCTTTTCTATAACAACTATTATTAAAAGTATTACGTACCGTTATGGTTGTAGTAACCTTCGTGGATCTTCTGACAGTACCACCTGGTGAAGAGGTCTCGGTGGTTTTGGAAGTAGCAGACGAAGCACGCGCTTCCATTCCCGTTAAAATAACTTGTGCTCCTGAAAACGCAATAAAAAACTTAGTTCAAACTATCAAAAACGTAAAATTACGTAAGGTGTAGTTTCCCTCGTGGCCTAATAAGATTTTTAGTGAATGATGAGAGTGACTATGCCCAACGTGAATAATCTAGACAAAAAATACCTATGAATTTATTTAAGAGCCCTCTAGCTGCAATATCTTCCTCGGTGTCCCCTTCTTCATATTCTTCAGTTTTCATTCTGGTTATTACATCTTGAACACCTGATATTTTATTTTTGTTGGATAGAAACGTTTCGCCACTTGTAGACGTCTTCATGCTACGTACAGTGACGGTGCTAGTTTCCAATTCTCTGTCGTCTGAATAAACAGTTAGAAAATGGAATAAATAAATCTAAATACACAATACTAATAAAAAAAATCTATGCTTTAAACTGAAATAAAATTTTTAAATAATACAGAGGCCATTCTAAAAACACAAGAAAATAATCCCTGACAATCTTATTTAATGCCATTTTTGTTATTAAAATGCTGAAAACGTTGTTTGGGTGTGCATGAATACTATTTTTATTGCTTTTGCTATTTCACATCTTATTAAAAACAATGCAGGTTTAAATTGTTCCTATTTCAAAAAAGGAAAGTTGGACCTACAGCTGCAGTAGTCATTTAAGGTAAATAAATTGTTTTTATACCCAATGCAACTGACCTGGAGAAGTTTCTCTGCTATGAGGATCTCCGTTTGCACTTTTGAAGCTGGAAGTGCGCAAAATCAAACCTGCCTTAGGGTAGGTTGCTTGCCGTTCACTCTTCAAAGTTTCGACTAAAAACAGAACCAATAATTAAAAAACTGCTTAACTTGAACTAAAAACTAGTACTGTACTTGAAACTATGTATTTACTGCACTAATACATTTACGCGTTATAAATTTCAGTTTAAATTTGCTGTGGTTTCTCTTAAAATTAAATATTCAAATTGCGAACAACAGTACCGCAATAAAAGTAAATTTCTTTTGTTGGCGGATTTAACAATAAACCTGTTTTGTGTCAATGTGTATTTCCTTATTAATATTAAACGAAAAGAAAGCGAACGACTCACCTGCATTGTCAATAAATTTCTTGGACATTTCCTTTACGGAACCTCGTCTGTTAAGTTTAGTAGTTTTAGTTGTTGATTTTTCGGTTTTATCGCATATTTCCTGAAAAGGGTATTTATTTTAAAAATCACCTTCAAAATGCGACAATTTTTTTTATTTTTCTGGTTAATGCCGGTTTTACATTTGTAAAATTATCGGTATATTTCTTCATAAAGTTCAAGATAGCAGCATAAAATCCCTCATCTTACAAGATAATTTTACGAAAAACGAAAGTAAATGCTCCAAACTTGGAAGACCATTTTCAGTCTCGCCTGAGTTAGAAATTAAGTCGAAACTATCACGAATATACCTTCGTTTATCCTATATCTCCTTCTTACCTTTTTATTATCGGTAAGACTTCGAAAAGATGGCGTATCTTTATATCCAAACTTTTGTGTTGTAGTCATACTGCTAACCTTTCCATCACTCGATACGACGCCATCTTGATCCAAGTCTCTGGGATCGGTCGAATATTTCGTAACGCTCACTTGTCCAACCGGCTCTTGATCATTTTCTGAATAATATTCACTCTTGATTACTGTTCCTTGAACTAAAATATTTTTTTTATCTAAGATAGCCCACGTAGACGTCAAGCCTAACTAATAACGTACCGTGGGAGTCTGAAGAGAAGGGAAATATAATCTATTGACACGGGATTTAAAGGATTGGAGGTTGAGAGGGGAAGGGAAAACATCTGCAAGCAATTGGTTTCATAATCTGGAGACCCTAGGTATGAATGAGCGAGAGAAGTGGGACGTTCTAAGCTTTTGTAGCTGGACAATAAAGAGATGCATATTATGTAACGCGCCTTCTTTTGTTCTGTTAGGAACAGTTAATTGGGGAACTATAGCGGCTAGTTATTCAGAGCAAAATCCGTGGAAGTATCTGTAGAAAAGGGATAAATCCCCAACAGCGCGGTTTCTATTTTTTTTTTCATTTGCTATCTGCAAATAACTATGAGCTACTCCCTAACTTTCCAGAATTTTGGAAAAACCTCTGTGAACTGCATATTGACATTTTTTATTACTATTCGTACGGCGTTTCTTGCAACCTTGTTTAAGAAGTGTTCCTTCACCGCAAAAGTAGTTAGTATTCCGTGGTCGTACATATTTTACAACAAATTTATTCTAATTACTGATCAGTATGTAAAGAACTTTGTGCTTGATAGAAAATAACTAAATAATCATTTGAATTTTCGGTGTTCGAAAATGGGAGGAAAATATCATTCTACTCACTTATTCCTAAAGCTAAAAAACACTACCTTTGTCAGTCATTATTATAGATAATATGAGAAATAATATTACCTCTTGTTTTCTCGCTCTTATTCTGTGCCCTTAAAGCCTTTAATCCAAACAGTGGGGTACCGTTTTCATCTGTAGGCCCAACACCGTAACTAGAGGTAATAATATCAGTAGGTTTAATTTCTTTCGCAGGACTAAACCTTGATTTTTTTGTTGTAGTTGTAGAAGTAGCCGTAGAAACTTTCTTGTTTGTTTGTGTAGTGCTATCTTTGGCGTTTCTTAAGTTTCTCTGACGTACCCATTCTGGCTGAGTATCTTCTGCGGGTTTTTTAGTTGCTGTTCCCATTTTCTTTAAAGTAGTAAACGTTTTATTCTCTGTAGTGGTGGTTGTGGTGGTTCTAACACCTCCAGGAATCGTTTCTGTAGTCTTTACTGTGGTAACGGTACCACTGGGAGTGACACCCACTTTTCTGGCCACTTTTCTGTCAGGACTCGCTCTTAGTGGACTTTTCCTATCAGGACTCGCTCTTAGTGGACTTTTCCTGTCAGGACTCGCTCTTAGTGGACTTTTCCTGTCACGCGTAGGACTAGGACTTTCTCTTGTCGATTTTGAATACTCCGCAGATGATCTACGTTCGTTAAACGAATATGAAGATTGATACTCGGTAGAAGTTTCAATGCTGCTTCTTCTGTCGACTATGTCTGTATGCTGGAACAAGGTTTTATCAGGCACCTTACGTTCGGGACTGATTTTTCTGGTATACGTTGATTGATATTCAGTAGTCCTATTTTCCCCAGGTTTATTGGTTTTGGCCGGGCTAGTACCACGTCGGGTAGTTGGTTCGCGGGGCAACGATTTTCTTTTAATTATATATTCTGTAAAAGTACCTTCAGAAATTAGTTTTTTAACTAAACGAATCTGCGCGCGAATTTTTCTTCTTAGTTCGTAACCCACTATTTTTTCGAGCTGCAATAGAAAATAATAGATTATAACGTAAGATCAAAAGAAAACGTCCTCAAAGTATGCCGTGGAATTACTACTCTTAAAAGGTAACATAAGTAAAAGGTAGGTGAATGAAAAATAGAACTGTCAAGCTCTGAAGTTTTTATTTTTAAGAAAATTAAATATGGTAATCAGGGAGAACAAAAAGCTTTTATGATCGAAAGTTACTTTAGAAATGGTAGAAGGGTTGATGACCAGTGGGTTTATGTATGTGGGTAAATGTATCCTACGGAACCTGAAATACAATCCTGAAATGTGACCTGCATATGCACGTTTATCGTCTAAGCTCAGTCCAAGAATTGTTACCAAACAACAAGCCGCAGCGACTGCAATTTTCAGAGTGGTTTGTGGGTAATATGCATAATAATGAAAACGTATTTGCAAAAGCCTTTTTTACTGACGAGCCATGGTTTTACCTCTCTGGTTATGTGAATTTTCAACAAATAAGAATGTGGAGTTCTGAAAAGCCACATTTCTTTATAGAGAAGCCTCTGTATTCACAGAAAGTTGGCGTGTGGGCGGCCATATTGAAAAGAAGGTTAATTGGACCGATTTTTTTTAAGGGACTCTCAATTCGTATATATGTCAATACCGTAATGAAATTTTGAAAAGTTTTATAAACGCACTAGACGATGAAGAGATGCGACAAGGCTACTTCCAGCAGGACGGTGCACTAATTCACGTAACTTTTGATAATTCACATTTTTTGGAAGAATTTTTCGAAGATCGAATCATTAGTCGTAGTATGCCAGTTAGGTGGCCACCACGGTCCTGCGATCTCACGCCGTGCGAGTTTTTTTTGGCCACACATTAAAAAATCGGTTTTAAAAACTCCCTGTTAAAACTTAGAAGACCTACGGGCTAGAATTACAAATAAATTTTAGGAGATTAACAACTCCCCCCAAGTGCTCACCAATGATTTTGACTTAAAAAGAATAATGAGAATATGTTTGGAAGTAGAAGGTGGCCACGTCTCTCATTTAGTTTAAATTTATAATTTTTAGGTTCTTTATTGTATATGTTTTTTAAATTCGGTATTATGCAATGACAATGACAATAACGTAATTTTCTTAAAAATAAAAACTTCAGAACTTGACAGTTTTATTTTTCATGCACCTATAGCGTTTACCTATGTTACCTTTCAAGGGTAATAATTGAACGGCATACTTCGAGGACGTTTTTTTTTATCTTATTCCTGGTCCTATAATGTGCAACTTACCAATTCTTCTAGCACTTCCAGTTCAAGTATCTCCTCAATTTCTTCCTCTGTTATTCGTTTTTCCATACTTATGCTGCTCTTTCTTCTTTCAGAAGTAACAGTTGAACTGTCAGTGGTTTTGATAGTCCGTCCAGAATCGGTTCTTCGTAAAGTTACACCGAACTTAGTTTGCCTAGTATCATCCTGAATTAGTGGTTGAGATTGCTGAGGCTTTGCTAAAATAAGAATAAAAAATCGGTCAAGTGCAAGCTATACTTGCACAATTAGTGTTCCGTACCATCAGCCCCCCACTTAACCTGAGCAAATCTCGGCCGCCCGATCTCCGTCCATCTGCCGCGATACCCGCCGCCGACGGCACTAACGCAGTATCACATCGCGTATGCGCGGAGCTCAGTGGCCCAAATTAAAAATTTTGAAAAACGTGTAAGGACAAAAGTTGTTCCTTACATCGTGAGAAATATTTTTTGTTGAAGAACTTTTTCTCTAAAACCAGCAGTTATAAGAAAATAAACAATTAAATTGTTAATAACAATTAACCGCGCTAGAATTTTTCAATTCTGATGATTTTCGCTCGTCCTTTTGGTGATTAGGGTGCTTGTTGAATTCGTGCTTCAATAAGCTTTCATTTGACACCCTACACGATGCCCTTAAAAAATTTTCCCTTTCCCAATTTATCCCCTGCAATTAACCCCCAGAATCAAAATTTAACTTTTTATACTTCACGTCTATAATTGGGCCACCACACTCTATCTCTGTGCTAAATTTTAAATTTCTACGGCAAATAGTTTCAGAGAAAATCGCCTGTGACAGACGGACGGGCGGACAGACATCGAAGTAATTCCATAAGGGTTCCGTTTTGCTAATTTTAGCACGGAACACTAAAAAGTATCAGGTTATTTTCCTCCAATTTATATTAATTTACTTTGGTTAATACTATCTCTATGCGGACTGTTTGGTCGCAAGCTTCTATCCAAAGGCATCATGTAATGAGGAATATCTCCATCTGGTGATGGTTCTCTACTTCTTGGTGTAATGGTGACAATTTCTGGTATTTTGTCTGGAGAGCTAGCTCTAAATCTAGTAATTTCGACTTTCTCTGGTGACTCGGGTCGTTCTGGAGACTTTCGTGGGGACTGGGATCTTCTAGAAGCTGTTTCCACTAGTTTCGTAGACTTAAACTTGTCTTCTGTAAATAGGTAATATTAATAACGAAAACATATAGAACAGCAAAATTTCATACCTGTAGATTTTTGAGTAGATGATCTTCTAGTAGTTATTTCCTTCCTTTCTTCAACGTCAATCGTATTCTTTATTTGGTGAGGACGTTTGTCATCAAACACAGAAGGTCTGCTTAGTATGTCTCTGGGTCTAGGGATATCTTTTTCATTTCCAGTCTTTTCAAACAACGCCTTCGCTTTCTTGATACTTTCGGTACTTCTCAGCCTACTGGAAGTGCTTAAAACGCTTTTAGAATCCTCTTGAGATAGTCTTCGCGTAGATTTTGGCGAGCTGTCAGTGGTAATATCTTCGGTATGTCTCTTTTCCACTGTATCTGTTTTTAAAATACTACAATATTGGTTTGAGGGCCGTTTAGTTGGCGTTTTAAATTCGGGTGACGGTGTCCTATATCGTTCTGGCGACAAAGACGGCGATCTACGGTTATTAAGGTCTTCTTTTCTTTCAGTTTGGATAAATTCTGAAGTCACATCCTTTACAGGCGATCTCCGATCAGCCTTTGGACCAATATCTCTAACTGGCGAACTTCTTTCAGGTTTGACACACACAGTTGGTTTAACATCCATCTTAGAAAGATTTACTGATTTGGTGGAAGAAGTTGACGTAAGTTTTTCAGCGGTTGAAATAAATTTGCTTACTTTGTCTGATACACTCAGAAGACATTCATCTTCTTTGAGGCTATCATCAACATTGCTTAGGTCTGGACGAGATACCTTAGGCGCAGGCCCGTGATAAACTTTTTTGGGTTTGTTAGCTTCTTCCACAGATGTTTTAAATTGATTAAGTTTTGTATGAATGCTTACATTAACCCCTTCATTGTATGTTTTGGGCCTTGGACTGACTGGTCTATCCGGTACTTTTGAAGGCGTTATTTGCTCAGAAGTATTTACCAACTTATTAACTTTTTGTGAAACACTTAAAAGACATTCGTCTTCCCTTAGATCTTCAGATACTTCCAGAGTTGGACGCTCAACTTTTACAGGCTTAGGTTTAAGAGGTTCTTTAGTTAGTTCATCCGCAGTATTTAAAAACTTGTTGATCTTTTTGTCGATGCTTAGTAAGCTTTCATCCGTTTCTTCTACCTTATCTACCTTGGAGATTTTATTCTTCGACTCGGTGAGCTCGGTTATTCTAGTATAATCACCAGTATCTTCAAATATTGGAATATCGGAGAGCTTTTTAGGTTTTCTTCTTAAACTGCCATCATCAGGCTCACTAATTTGGTCGGGATATCGCACCGTTGAAGTTTCTTCCTCCTCGTCACTTGTCAGTGGTCTTGGACACAACCTATCCGGTGTTGGTTCTCTTGAAGACTTAGATCTTTGAAGATTTACAATAAATTCTCGATCTGAAACATTGTCATTATTTATGAGGACTGTTTTAGTTGTGATAACTTGCTGCCTGGTACATTGTTCTATATCTGGAGACATACGACCTGGCTTGGAAAATCCTTTTACAGGTTCCCTGGGTGTAGTTGTAAACGTTTTATCGGTACTAATATAATCAAATTTGTTTCTCTTGTCTGTAAGGTCGATAAAAGACCCTTCAACACTTTCTATCATGGAATCTTCGTCGGTCTCTGAAGACGCGTAGCCGTTAGACACCTTTGTAGGGATTTGTTTTTTTACAGTTGTTGTTTTGGTGGTAGTTACCGTTTTGGATGTCTTCGCTGTTGGTTTAGTTTTTGGACCTGTTTTAGGAGATACTGTAATCATTGCAGTTACGACATGTTTCTTAGGCTCTGTCGGTTTTGTTGTTCTAGGTTTAACATCATTTTGAATAACTGTTTTTTTAATAGTGGTGGAATATTTAGAATGAGTTGTGGAGGTGGATTTAGGTTTTGAATCAGTCACTTTTTCTACTGGTTTATTTGTGACACTGACAGGGGTCTTTTTGACAGGGCTTGATTGTCTAACAGGTAAACTCTTAGGTTTGCTTTTAGTAACGTCACCATTCACCATTATGGTCTTGCTAACCTTTTTTTTAGTAACTGTGTCATCTACCCTGTTAGTTCTGATATGAAGAGTAGTATCTTCTTTAATATTTTCCATATTTTCAATATCAGACAAAGATACTTTTCTGGTCGGTTTCAACGATTTTCTTGTTGGTTCTTTCTTAAATTTATTTACTTTGGAAAATTCATCTTGATACTCAGTTTCGCCAACAAACTTCGTTTTTTCTACCCTGTAGATAGTTTCCGGTTTTTTGGGTGTTAATATCCTAGTTGTATAAACAGTCGAAGTTGTTTTCGGAGATTCTTTTTTAGTAATTTTTGTAACAGTGCTGGTTTCTGTGTTCTTTTTTATTAGCGGTTTGTCGATAGGCCGTTTGGTAGGAGAATTTTGTTTCACAGTTTCCGTTTTAAGGCTTGAGATTCTAGTAACGTCTTTATTTATACCCGTTTTAATATTCTCACCCGTGGTGAGAGTTTTCTTTGTACTTGGTTGCGTTTTTTTAGGTATTTCTTTAGGCACCGCAAACCCAGGCTTATCTTTTTTAACAGTCCGTTGCTCAGTGACTTGATTTTGGTAAATCTCAGCCTCAAGTAATTCTTGGGTGGTTTTCTTCTTGTCAAGTCTGGTAACTTCATCTTCTCGGCATAATTGCCTAAATATTTTCTTTTCTACTATTGGTTCGGAAACAGGAATCCTGCTTTCAAGAAATTCTGTAGTTGTCTGAGTTATAGTTTCTTCAATTTCTTCGCCTTCTTCTTCCTCTGTGGTCGTGGAACTTTCTGAGGCGGTTCTTGGTTTTTTTGATTTTTTAGATTTTTTACTCGGTTCTTGTTTGGTACGGAATTTCTGTTTAATTGGCTCTCCCTCGAAGACAGTTTGACCAGCTTTAGTTGGAGATGGCTTTTCAAGATGTGGTTCCAAGAGTTCTTTTTCTGGTGACCTTCTAACTTGAGATGGGAACTCAGAAACCGTCGGTCCAGTTTTGCTTGGAGATTTCTTTTCGGGATACGGCTCCAAAGGTTGCTTTTCTGGTAACCTTCTAACCTGAGATGGGATCTCACAAATAGTCGGTCCAGTTTTGCCAGGAGATTTCTTTTCGGGATATGGTTCCAAGAGCTCTTTTTCTGGTGAACTTCTAAATTGAGATGGGAACTCAGAAACAGTCGGTCCAGTTTTGCTTGAAGATTTCTTGTCGGGGTATGGCTCCAAAGGTTGTTTTTCTGGTGACCTTCTAACCTGAGATGGGAACTCACAAATAGTCGGTCCAGTTTTGCTTGGCGATTTCTTTTCAGGATATGGTTCGAAAGGTTGTTTTTCTGGTGACCTTCTAACCTGAGATGGGAACTCACAAACAGTCGGTCCAGTTTTGCTTGGCGATTTCTTTTCGGGATATGGTTCCCTAGGTTGTTTTTCTGGTGACCTAACCTGAGATGGGAACTCACCCACAGTCAGGCCAGTTTTGGTTGGAGACTTCTTCTCAGGATATGGTTCCAAGGCTTCTTTTTCTGGTGATCTTCTAACTTGAGATGGGAACTCAGAAACAGTTGGGCCAGTTTTAGTTGGAGATTTCTTTTCTGGATATGGTTCCAGAAGTTGTTTTTCTGGTGATTTTCTAACTTGAGATGGGAACTCACAAACAGTAGGCCCAGTTTTACTTGGAGATTTCTTTTCGGGATAAGGTTCCAAATGTTGTTTTTCTGGTGACCGTCTAACCTGAGATGGGAACTCACAAACAGTCGGACCAGTTTTGGTTGGAAATTCCTTTTCAGGATATGGCTCTAAAGGTTCTCTTTCTGGGGACCTCCTAACTTGCGATGGAAACTCAGAAATATTAGGGCCAGTTTTAATTGGAGACTTCTTCTCAGGGTATGGTTCCAAAGGTTCTCTTTCTGAAGACTTCCTAATCTGCGATGGAAACTCGGAAACAGTTGGGCCCGTTTTGGTGGGAGATTTCTTTTCGGGATATGGTTCCAAGGGTTCTCTTTCTGGTGACCTCCTAACCAGCGATGGAAATTCAGCCATAGTGTGGCCAGTTTTAGTTGGAGACTTCTTCTCAGGGTATGGTTCTAAAGGTTCTCTTTCTGGCGACCTCCTAACCTGCGATGGAAACTCAGACACAGTTGGGCCCGTTTTATTTGGAGGTTTCTTTTCGGGATATGGTTCCAAAGGCTCTCTTTCTGGAGATCGTCTAATTTGTGAAGGAAACTCACAAATAGTGGGCTCAGTTTTAGTTGGATATTTTCTGTCTGGATAGGGCTCTAAGGATTCTCTTTCTGGTGATTTTCTGATCTGTGATGGAAATTCGGTGGTTGCGGGTCCAGTTTTAGTAGGAGACCTTCTATTATTATCAGGAGACTTTTTCTCAGGTGACTTTCTAATTTGAGATGGAAATTCGGAAACAGTTGGGCCTGTTTTCGTAGGTGACTGTCTCTCTTGGGTTGATTTCAAAGGTTGCTTTTCCGGTGACTTTCCAACTTGGGATGGGAATTCAGAGACACTCGGCCTGGTTTTTGTAGGGGATTTTCTTTCCGAATGTGTTTCGATTGGTTGCTTTTCGGGAGACTTTCTTGGAATATCCTTAGTCGGAACTTTTCTAATAATATCATCACTACTGATTGTTCTCGTAGTGGTTTCACGCAGCGAGCTTCTCTTAATAGAGTTCCTTTCGAGGCTGCTTCGGCGTTTTTCAAGACTGTTTCTGCGTGTTTCCTTAGTATCACTGGTTAAACCTAATATTTGTTTAACTCGTTGTTCATAGGTATCAGTTCGAATAAGTTTAGATCTATTTTGATTAACATCTTTGGTTGGGGATTTGCCCTTACTTGGCATTTCTTTTGTAGGTGATTTTCGTGGACTAGCCAAATCAGTTAAAGGAGAAGATGGAGAACGTTCGTTGCCTTTTTTTACTTTTCTTGTGGTTATTTCCAAGCTAGTGGGCCTTGTGGTGTCTTGTCTAATGGCAGTATCGCTAACTTTTTTATTGGTAGTTGAAATGTAGTCAATATCAAGATCTGTAGTTATATCTTTTGTGTTTCCCACATACTCAAAGTCGCTAGTGGTCGTCCCTGTTGGTGATGGACTCCTTGGTTTACTCTTCCTTCTAGTTATTGTACTTGAATCTATAGTATTAATAACATTTCGGTCTCTAGTCTCTTTAGTTCTTCTAATCACTGTATCAGTGTTGTAATGATGAGTTGTTTTAGTGGTTTTATTCACGGTTGTGTCACCATTTACAAGCCTTTGATTAGTAGTAATTTTGTCGGGAGATCTTCTTGTTGGAGTTATTTTATTGGTTCTGTAAGTAATGGTCTCTGTATTTGATAATCTGTCAATAGATTTTTTAGGGCTTTCTGATCTATCACGGCGGTCAGGTGATATTCTAAAACATTAAATAAAATAAAAAGAATACTTATAAAAATTTTAAACTTGTTACATGGTACTGTCTTGTAGCTAAATTTTAGAAAACATTCTTTTGTGATAAATCTATATTATTAGTATTTGTCTGTCAGTTTATACCACGCCAATATTAGATTGTTACTGTTGTTAGTTATGTAGCGAATAATTAGAGAACTATTAATTACCTAGAAGGATGCGAAATTTTTTCGGGACTCGTGCTACTCCTCAGAGAAGTATTACTGCTAGTCCTTGGTGAACCTCTAATTATCCTTTCAGGAGTTACCGCTCTCAGAGACCTAGCGAAAGCATCGTGTGTTGCACTGACTTCAACAGAAATTTTTTTGTTTGTAAAATCAGTTCGATATGTGGTATCGTATTGACCCTCAGTGGGGTGAGACCTCTGATCCAGTTCAGATTTTCCTGGTCTAATTGGCTGACGCCTGTCTGGCTGCGTGTAGGGTTCTTGTGGAGATTTAGGATACCTTTCAGGTTCTGAATATGTGGATGTTTGAAGAAGTTCTGGTGTACTCTGAGGTTGGGTGTAAGGTGGTTCTCTCGGGGCATCTTTTGGTTTTGGCTCTGATTTGGTAACATATTCTCTAGTATCAACTTCATGTTGCCGTTCTGTGGAAATAAACTGATCGTTGACTACTTTTTTTGTATCTCTTACATCTTGTTTGTGGTCAACAACACGAGACGTAGTCGTATAGCGAGTAATATCAGTTTGTTCACTAGGTTGCTCTGACACAATAGTTTTTGTTGTAGTAGTTCTTGTGGTAACATTTTCATCTACTTTAACAGGAACAATATCAACGTATTCAACTTGGTCTTGAACGATTCTTTGATCTCGTCTTTTTTGTTCCGGTTCGGTTTTTCTAATAACAGTTCTAGTTATAGTAACGTTCTGATCCGTTGGAACAGGAACAATGTCAATGTAATCCACTTTCTCCTGAACCACTCTTTGATTTTGGCGAACATCCACGTCACCTTGTCTGTTAATTTCTTCGTTGTGCCTACTTTCTGTTACAACCTTTGTAGTCTGCTGACTAGTTACAGACTCCCTTTTGTTAGAGTCTTTTAGATCTCGATAATGACGATGCTGATCAGTATTGTCTCTCACTGTTTTTACATTAACATCAACAGTACTTCCAGGCGTTATAACATACTCTATAGCTCTCTGATCATCTTTAGTAGAATGTCGTGAGTCACTTTTAACATTTCTGCTTGACTGAACTTGAGTACTGCTCGAAGAACTTCTTTGCTCTGCTTGTGTTGAGGCAACATTGCTGTACTTCTTGTGAGTAGCTGTTTGAGTAGAGTTGCCATGTTTAGTTTCATATCGAGTAGTGGTAACTATAGTCCCATCAGCTAAAGTTTTAGTTTCTTGGGTAACCTAAAATAGTGTAGGTATAAATATAGGTACTAATGATAAAAGATAGAACAAAAGGGAAATTAGAATAAAATATATTTGGAAAAATCTTTTAGAAGCTGGATCTTCATAAATTACCAAAAAAATCCTTAGAATTATGGCGCAGTATTGAAGTCTGGAAATATAAGATTTCTTATAATTTTAATAAAATCAGAGCAGTTAATTGATAAAAATTGAAACAGTTGTTTGATAAAAAAAATATTACCTTTGTCTTTCCCTCGACGTAGCTAGGGTGGTTTTTTAATTCGTTTGGAACTCTACTGGTGTACGCTTGTTCAACAACAGATCGGACATTTTCTTCATTTATGGATGAGTGAGGTATTTGTTCCCTAGTAATTGTGGTAGTTGATGGTGAGGCTTCAGTATACTCATTAGTATTCCTACTATCAGAAGCATATCTCGAAGAAGACGATGTTTTGGTAGTTGAAGATCTGAAATTGGAATTGTCGTCACCGCCACAAGCCTCCTGATGGATCGCAGAGCTAGATGAAGCTGCTACGGCTTTGGTAAAGTTCCTATCGTCGCCATCTTGGAACACAGATGCCTTTTCTTCTAGTTTCGCGCTGTAATCTACTTTACCGCCATCTATTTGTTGGGTGCCAGAAGTAGAAGCTTCATGTGTGGAGGTGTGGGTTTTGCCGTCTTGACTTCTTTCGTTAGACGAAGTTACAGTCCATCCTTGATCTTGATTTTTTGCTAAAAAACAATAAAAATTATATATGTATTTTAATAAATAGGGTTGAATAAAAAATATTTCTAGCACTAATGGTAGCCTATGCCTTTCTTATGCGAGACTGGGCTTTGCATCTGAGTATAAATGTACTAGGATGATCTGGAGAGGAGTGACCTACAGTTTTGTGATACGATGTTATGAAAAAAAGGAACCTTAAACTGGGTAAGGTTTTTGCAACCTAGTGTAAAATTAAGGAACAATTCAGTGCTCGCTGTCAAGCTCCAGCTTGACAGCAAGGGTGCTGGGTGCAAGTGTGAAAAGTATAACCGTTAGAATAATTGTGAATAGGATTGGTAGTAGCACAGGTTAAGATTAATGTGAACAAAGAACGTACCAACAGTTTTATTATAACTATCCCTAGTAGGACTTTCAGAATCACGGACTTCTTTACTTTTAAGAGTAACGTAACTTTGATCGGCCAAATTGTCAGCGTGTGTAGTAGACAAATCGGGTTTAGCTGCATTATCACTTGTAGATGTCGCCATGGTTGTTCGTTTGATAACGGTGTTTCCCTCAGAAGAGTTGTAAAATTCTTTCAGACGGGCCTCTCTCAGTTTGTACATGTGCGAACGGATTTCTTTCTTTCGTCCGAAGTCGCTAGTATCTTGCCACTGAAAATTGAAAAAACAATAGTCAAATTAAAAGACAATAAGCCAATGGTAATTAATTTTACAACAGATTATATAAAAATATAAATAATTAGTTTAATATACGAAATATGTTAAGGTGGGCATAAGGAATCTGCATGTGAATGTGAAATCTATTGTTCCGTAAGACAGATATAAAATTATAGCCGATTCTGACCCTAAAATTCTATAATAAAAATGATGATTTAATTTTTAAGTTATAATTTACACTATTAATTAATTATTGTATTATATTCTCACCATTCTGCGTAGAACATCTTCATCTTGAATCCTTTCTACGTCGGTAAACTCGGCCGACATGGCCTAATTTCTATAGAATCTGAAAAAAAATCATTGATGTATTTACCGAAATATATGGGACATCCTGTATATCGCTTGTTAATACAAGTGAAGTATAAACCAGTGCCTTTAATTGGTATTTTCTTTGATCTTGTTCCTATGTCATCTGGTTATTCTCAGTTATGAATATGTAGCACTCGACGATAAATTTTATTTATTTAAATAATGACCAGCTGTATGGAAACTGAGATTTATTTGTTACGGTTTATTTACATTTTATGTAATTAGCGATAATCAAGAGTTGATCATTAGAAATAATAATAAAGCAAATGCCGCTCATAATGTATGTAATTCGTTCTAAGAAATGAACACTGTATTATAATGGACAAAAAATCTAAACCTGGCGAAAACAGGCCGGTTGGTCATCTTAACTCACAAAGTAATTTACTACAGAGTATCGTAGACGCAAGGAAACAAGCCTGACCGGAGACAAAACCCGTTCGTTGATGCTAGTCCAGGATCTTTTCCTGTCTTTTTTATTATTGACATTTTGTACGCTATCCATAATTTAACTGTTAAAAAACTATATTTTCGGAAAATGTAATGTTCAAAGATTCTTTTTTGAAAATAAAATATTTTCGAAAAATTTTTTTAGATCCGTTTCCAAATAAGCATCATTCGATTAAGCTGTTTTCCGACAAAATTTACTTAATTTAACATCGAAAAAATGTTAAAAAAAAACAGTACACGCGACGACGGACCAATTTATTATTGTTTGATTAAATGAAAGTGTAAATGTTCTAGCTTTTTTTTATTTATGCTTTCTGCTCATTTGGAGGGATATACTTTCGTAAGTACAATTTTTCGCAAAACCAGTTTTTCAAACTTTTTTAAGCACTTTTTAAAAATATATTTTCTCAGAGAATATCTTTTTCGAAATTAAATTTTTTCGAAAAACACTTTTCGAATAGTAATTTTTTCAAGCAACGGCTTTTGGAAAACCTAATTTACGAGAAAGTAACGTACCTAACTTAAGAAAACCTGATCAAACTCAAAAAAGATTCGTTTAGGTTTGTTCAGGATGGTTTTTCGTCTTTTTTATAGCATTTTCCAAGCTCATAGCCTAATACTTTTTTGAAAAAATATATTTTCGGTAATTGTATACCTATTTTTGAAAAATAATTTTTCTTAAAGACCTTTTTGAAAAAATGTAGTTTCTAAATGTGTGTTTTGGAGAATTTCATAAATTCGTTTTCAGAAGAGCATCTTTTGAAAACGTTTCCTAGAAAATATTTCCGAAAGATTTGGTGAATTCGTTTTTGAAAAAGTTGTTCTTCTCAAAAAAATTGCTCTCAAAAAAGAGGGTTTAAAAAAAACCTAGATGGTTATGTAAATCAAAAATGGCGAAAGAGGCTTGCATTTTTTATATAACAAATTCGTATTATAGATCTATTATTCATATTTTTGTGGTTTACTTGGGTTTTATACATAGACGGCAAATGTTTGTTTTTGTTTATAATATTTTGTAGAACGTGAACGAATGGTTAATATTTGTTACAATATTATTTATTTTTACATAATCCGCTAATAAAATCCTTTTTGTATAGGGCTCTAGGAGGTGGCGCGTGCCCCCGGCGCCCCTGCCTAAATCCGCTCCTGTCTTCTTGGACAAGTAGGCTCCAAAAAGTTTGGCAGGAATATTTTATTTACTAAGACGTTTATTTGTTTTGCAGTGTATTAGTTGCAATTGTTGTCTCCTTCTTGTTAATATCCCCTTTTGTAATTATTGTTCTATGATAATGCTAAAAAAATTACTCACCTGACCTACGGTGAATTGAGACTGCCGGTCAGTTATTATTTAGTTTATAGAAATGTTTAGATAGTTGATTTAATTGTTTTTATAATATTCAGTTTTTATTTCGATAGATAGATAACACTTTTTAGGACTCAACTGATGGATACTATCAATTATTGTAAGTTATAATAATATCGTTATGAGTTTTATTTCTTTGAGTATCCGCATTTTCATATGGCAACTTCATCATTAGTGGAATGTCTTTCCCTATTCGCTATCCAAAGATGCTAGATATTAATAAGCAATAATGTGTGTAACCCTATAATATTAGGAAAAAGGAGGACATTCAGGACTATGGAAATTAAATAGGAATGAAGCTGATGTCACACACGATGAAGATTTGGGACAACATAATAAAATCGGGACTTAGGAAATACCAATAGAAGAGAAGCAGTTTGAATTCAGCCAGGTAGCAGATGCAATTTCTGCATTATCACAGTCTAGGCGGAAAAGATTGCATATGATTTTTATTGATCTAGAAATCGCAGGAAGTATGGAGGTGTATAAGGAAGTAAATAGTGTCAGAGAAATATAAAGCTAAGACACAGATAAAAAGTAGTGTCGAATTAATACAGCAATTTCCAGTTATGGTTGGTAGTGTTCGGCCTTGAGCCTGTATCTATTCAACCAGCAGCAGAAAAGACGTTAAGAGGAAAGTGAAGAGTTGAAGAGGATCCCTAAAAGATAGCGGCCTAAAAATCAGTACAAGAGACTAAGTACGTAGAGTTCCATGGGGAAAGATACAACAAGAAAAGCTTAACATTTTTTAAATCAAGGTTCCACATCGCGGCAGAGGGAATGTTGGATTTGGAAATAACACCCAGAGTGCAAGAGGGATGAAAAACTGGAAGAAAGTTTTCGGTTCGCTGTGTGACTGCAGTACGAGGAAAAAAAATGGTTTATAAAGCAGCGGTTAGGTTTGCCTTTTTAATGGTAATGGAAATGGGCGAAGAGGTGAAGTAAGACCATAGCAGAGATGAGTGAATGGGGTGGGGTCAAGAATAATTTAAGAGACTAGGTTTAACAAGAGAATTAGCTTAGGACCGAGATTGCGTTGTGGAAACGTTGATCCCCTTTAAAGTTCAGATCAAACCGGAGTTTTTAAGAATTTTTATTTAAAATTTTCCTTTTTCTAAGATCCCGTTAATTGGCAACAACAATTTCCTTATACATTCAATCTAACCTTGTATAGATTTGACGATAGAACCCCACGTAAGTCTATATTTAAGTATTTAAATTACAAGCCATAAAATTTTTTTATTTAACAGGAAAACCGCAGTCATACATCATCCGTAAATGGCAAATAATATACTTCGCGAAAATAAATAGATACAAATGTTCTTTTAATAAATCACAACGCCTCTATGACATCACCGAGCGCAAATATAAACTAAGGTTTACTGACGAAAATGTAGGTGTCAGAATAACAATTGATGGTTATCTAATGAGAAACAGCGTCTTTGGAATTAGTTTGGTATTTGGTGGAATTAACTTGTGTCTACGGTGCAGAGTTTTTAATGGTTTTTTGATTTGTGGCGGACACAAACTGCGCACATTATATTGGTCTTGGAAAAGTAGTAGTCAGATTTCTATGAGACAGAATCAAATGAAAACCTTAAAAACGTTGTTAAACACAATTTATTAAATGTCAGTGTTAATGGCAAAAACTAGCATGCCATTTTTCGACATAGTCCCATTACGTTCTATGCACGTCCGCCATCGTTTTGGAAGTACTTGAATACCTGAAGAAAAGAATTAGATTAACTCGACGATTTACTTTCGCCATGGCTTCAACTGCCGCAATCGATTCAAGCGTCACACTGTTTGCTTGGCCAGGTCGGGACGCACTAACTAGCTCCGGAAATCATCCCGTTTTTGAACTTGTTGATCCATTCATACACTTGTTGGAGTGACAAAGATGAATTTCCATATTGTAGCTTCATTCTACGATGGATATCAATGCAAGAAACGAATAACCGAATGCTGCTTCTCCCTGGTGTAGTGCTCTAGTGGAGTTGCCATGTTTAAACTGTCACTGTGTGACCATTTTCTATTGTTGCTATGATATGTCATTAGCAAGGCCCAATAAATCTCAAAAATAATATTTGTGCCAACTTGTAAGGCAAAGTACTAAAATACAAGTATCCTAAACGTAATGTATCACATAATCCATGTCATACCACTTAACTATATTGACCCTCCAAATAAATCTGTTAATCATCGATTTACATAGCCATATGCACTTTTTAATAAATGTCAATTGTAAACGACGCTATTTTTAAACATATTGTCACATATATGGAAATTCTAAATTAGCATTTACATTGTTTGCTTATAAGGAATAAATAAACCTTCGTGTTTTGGATTAATTTGAGGGTCAGCTCTTTAGGATTAGTGAATCACTGAAGACATATAAAAATATCTGATGGCTTGAATATACGGTGAGACTACAAATTATAAAAAGTCCTGCAATCCTGCAAAAGTAAAACTCTAAAGGCCAGATTCACTGTTTATTAAGACCTGTCCAATTTGACAATCCAGGATTTAAATTGACAGGTGTAATAATAATAGTATAAACTCATATAACACGACAAAAATTTGTCAAAACTTAACTGATCATCTCTACAAGATCTAAGTTTAAACCAGTACTGTCTCATTTTTAGTGAATCCCGGAGCACAAGATCAGCAAAATATCTAAGGAAGAAGAGCGCAAAGAAAAACCCAAATGTAAGAGGGTATTTGATCAAATTTTAGTGAAGCATCAACAAGAAAAAGTAGCTAGAAAACTTAACATGTGACAAAGAAAAGACGAGTTATATCATTGGAAAAGTGGGAGATTTCTTAAACCGGATATTTCCACTTTGGCCATTTGGCCACCAAGGTTCCTAGATATAACTCCCCTAGATTTTTTCATCATCATCATCAGTGACATTACAATACATGTAATAAATAACTTCGCATTTAAAACGCAAATAATAATTAAAAATTAAATACGCCTTAACCCGAGAATAACATAAAAGTGTAGCGGCGCCTTAAAAATGTTTTGCAACAACCATATTTGGAGTCTCACCATGACAACGTTTTTATTGAAATCTTATTTACCCGTTGAAAATCGTGTTGCAGATCAAAACACATGTTTAGTTTTAAAATATTGTGGATTACGGGGAATGATCAGTAACCAGGTATTAAGAAAATTAAATTATGAACTCGAGTAGCTTGGAAAATATTAATGAAAAAAAGACGAAAAAAGATCCTAAACGCACCTTTTTTGGGTTTGATCATCTTTCCTTAGGTTTGGTTGGAAAAAATTAATATCCCAAAAATTTAATTTCGAAAAAAATGTCCTCTGAAAAATGTATTTGGAAAATGTTAATGAAAAAAAGACGAAAAAATATCCTAAATGCACCTTTTTTGGGTTTGATCCGGTTTCCTTAGGTTTGATTTTGTTAGGGTGGGTTGGAAAATATTAATATCAGAAAAAATTTAATTTCGAAAAAAATGTTCTCTGAAAAATCTATTTTTTAAAGTGCTTTAAAAAAAATTGAAAAATTAGTTTTTAGAAAAAGTGCACTTTCGTCAGTATTCGTGTATGCCCCCAAATCAGCAGAAGGCATAAATAAAGAAAAGCTTGGAAAATGTTAATAAAAAAAAGACGAAAAAAGATCCTAAACGCACCTTTTTTGGGGTTCATCCGGTTTCCTTAGGTTTGATTTTCTTAGGGTGGGTTGGAAAATATTAATATCAGAAAAAAATTAATTTCGAAAAAGATGTTATCTGAAAAAATGTATTTTTGAAAAGTGCTTTAAAAAAATTTGACAAATCAGTTTTAGAAAAATTGCACTTTCGTAAGTACTGGTATATGCCCCCAAATGAGCAGAAGGAATAAATAAAGAAATGCTCCAATATTTACACTTCCATATAATTGAAACAATTTGTCCTGTTGCGTGTTCGCTAAGATGACCAACTGTTCTGTTTTTTTAACAAACATCTTTCTTGATGTTAAATTAAGTACATTTTTTCGAAAAATGACCTTTTGGAAATGAATCTACAAAATTCCCCCCTGGGAAAAAAAATGAAGGCGTTTAGATATTTTGTTTATTATTTTTTCTAAACAAATTTTACATCTTTTTGTCGAGAATTTTTGAATTTTAAGAGGACAAAATGTGTTAGTAGAAAGTTATAGTCATTTGATTTTTTTTTAAATCATATTTTAGGTTTAAAAAATTCAAATGACTATAACTTTCTACTAACATATTTTTTTCTTTTAAAATTTAAAAATTCTCGACAAAATGATGTAAAAGTTTAGAAAAAATAATAAATAAAATACCTAAACGCCTTCATTTTTTTCCCAGGGGGCTAAGAAAAATTCAATATGTTTCTTTTCTTTACCAAAATATTCCCAGGGGGCTCACTATTAAGACCCCTAAATTTGGCACGGGTCATGTAAGTAGGAACAGACATACAACTTTGAAATTTCATAAGCCGGCACTGCCAGGAGGAATGGAAAAAGAACCGAAGAAATTAACTCCCTCAAACGAGGACTATCCTCTTGAAAAGAAGATCGCTGCAGCCCTAACGGCCTGATGTCACTATTGACGCGGGTGTGTGTCATTTGACAATTAAGGTTTAAATTCACAAATATAAGAATAACAGGGGGTTTCACAAAATTTTTAATCAGGTAATAAATTTATATGACGTTTAGAGTCATCTTTGGCAATGACGTTAACATGAGTGCTGTCACATTAGAAGTGTCTAATTAGTTTAACTTGTAATTAAATTATTTGTGCAACCGGGCGCAAGAATTTTTAGTTAAGTGTGATAGACAAAATATTTACAAAATATTAAAACTGACCATCACACAGACAGACTGAAGGCATACTTTCACAAATCAAAAATGAATATCGACAAGCGTTTAGCATTCTATAAATTCAAGTAATGTAATTTATGAGCTGGCTAACATTGAATTGTTGCATAATATTGAGATCAGTGTTAACTTCAATCCTTATTGGGCTATAAATCGGCTGCCTTTTTTGGACAATTTAGGTTGTTGATATCATAACTATGGGTTTTAAGTTACTTTTAACTTTTATATAAGTCAAAAGTAATTACATGTTATTTTTTTATAAGGTTCGTTTAAATTTTAAAATGGACTTGTTCGAAACATGCAGGGGACGTCTATAAGGTTTTTGTTTAGGTAATATGAAAAAAAAATGTTAATACGCAAGGAATTTTAACCCCACAGCATCACGAGTAAGGTGGTATATTTTGACAGTCTCTATAGGAATCTTTATACTCTTTATACTGTATATATCTCTGTTTGTATGTTCCATAATCCAAAGGATGTCAATGAGGTTAGTTAATAAATATCCCAAAATCGACTTTATTACTGCCAAGAAGTTCATGGTGGCCATTTTGAACAACTTTTAAAGTAATGAGTAATGAGTGAAATAAATATAAGTACTTAAATTTTTAATTTTTTTTTTTAGGGTTTTTAATCTTTATAGGCTTGCCATTTAAAAACGAATTAAGAAACGGACCTCGAGCTTGCGGTAAAATGTTTCTTTTTTAAAGACCATTAAAATGAGTTACCACACGGCATAGGGTTAAAAGGGAAAAAGTTAAATTACATAAAAAAGTATATTTATTAACCAGTAAGATACACCTAAAATTTGGTATCTCTATCTTTACTAATAGCAAAGATATTGGCCCATACTAAGACTTTTCGGACACCCTGTATATTAAGAAATGATTCGTTTTATACATACAGGACATTTGAAACAAGCGTAAACATAACATTCGCTATACAAATTAAAAAAAAAATTACACATGAATAATTCATTTGTGTTTGGTTTTCAGAGCGTTTCCTTGATGTTTGTAAAAATCAAGCATATACTGCGTTGCATTTTTATGTTTTTCCCTTATAAGTATAAGATAAGATAAGTATACAATTTGTATAGCATATTTTTTATGTAGCTATAAATAGTACACATAATATACATATTATTATGTATGTTGTTATGGTTCAATATATAGTTACTCTGGGCTGGGTGAAGACGTGTAGCATTAGTCAAATTTTGCCGTATATTTTTATATTGTTTTCCCCGTAATTTGCGATATTAACATATCGAAACTAATTTATTTTATTAGCAGAGGTTTATAAAATGGCATAGTTCACCTCTGAGTCAACCTGGGTAGGTGTTTAAAAACGGGTTTCAGGCCTCTTGTCGAAAAAAATAAGACAAGATTGGAAACACTCGGTATTTTACAAGAACGACGAGGCGAAAATCGGATAAAAGTACTGTTATTAAGAGAGGGAAATATTAATAAAATTACAACGTTGTCGCGGAGATAGACTCCAGATTAGGCGATTTTTATATACAAGCTGGAAAACATTTTATACAAGTAGCGAATAACACGGGGCTGTATCCAGGCGGAGGCTGGCCAGGGCTGAGCCCTGGTAAAACTGTAAAGGTATTTTAAAGTTATTTTTTTAGGTTTGTTAAAAGTAAAGATATTAATGAAAAAAGTATATAGTACTGAAGACCCGTTCAACCAGAGATCCAAAGAAACAAATGATTAGTAAATAAACCTTAACACAAAAAATATTCGCGAATGTGTGATAATATAATGTATTAACTGTCTTAAAATGTCTTAAAATATATTGGCTACATCCTTGGTAAATAAAAATATAAAATATCGGCCCTGGTAAAAAGACTATGACTATGAGCTCTCCCTAAAACTTGGTTTTGGCTACGGCCCTGGCATAGAAGATACATTTATTTACATTTATCTGGTTTGCAGCCAACAATAGCCTTCTGGATGTGCTGTGCCAGAAAGGCAAAGTTAAAGTTGTCTCTGTATTTAGTTCGTACAATAAAAGTAATCGAAAAATTCTAGCTGTTTTCTTTTTCAAAACAGCGACGAGTCATTGTTTTCATTTCTTGTCTTACCAGTAAAAGTCCCCTTAAAGGATTTGGATTTTTGTGAATTAAAATGAACGCCAACCGTTGTAAGGTTAGGCGCTTTCATGTGTAATAATATTTAATGGACGTTCATTATTACAGAAAATTTATTAATGAAATAATATACATTGGTGCAAATAAATGGCCGATACCCCTTGTTATCGATCTATTTTTAGTATGTTGCTGACGTACAGTATATTATTGTCGTGCCAGATTTAATAACAACCTTCGATAGCTCAGTTGGTAGAGCGGTGGACTGTAGTGGAACACGCCTTGTGGACATCCATAGGTCGCTGGTTCAAATCCGGCTCGAAGGAAAACTTTTTTTTTCTTTAATATATTAATTACTGTCTGAACATAAATATTACGAATTCGTAGGATGTAAAATTTAATAAAGATTTTAAATTGTTTTTAACGAAAAGGAAAAACGGTTTTCAAAATTTTTTATATTATTCAAAAAGACTTTTCTTTGATTGGGTTTCATGGATTAATGATTACCCACAACGATTTTAATTTAAGCCAGTGAAAATTGGTAAAAGAAAAACCTAACGTTAATAAATATAATTCCAAAAAAACTGGCCAGAGTTGAGCGTATGTGTAAAATTTTTCACTGACATTTTCTAACCCACTAGAGTCCATAATTTAAATTTAGAAAAACTATGGTTTTTAAAAAATATATTTTCGAAAAATGTATTTTTGAAAGATTTTTAAAAAAATATATATTTTCGAGAAAATTTTGTAGATCCATTTCCGAAAAAGCATCTTTCGAAGAAGCTGTTTTTCGAAAGACTTTTTCTAATTTAACATTAAAAAAGAAGTTTGTTGAAAAAAAGACAGAACACTTGGTCATCTTAGCTTACACGCGACAGGATAAGTTGTTTGATTAATACGAAAGTATAGATATTGTAGCATTATTTTATTTGTGCCTCCTGCTTATTTGAGGGGATATACGAGTACTTACGAAAGTACAATTTTTCTAAAACACTATAAAGCATTTTTCAAAAATAAATTTTTTCAGAGAACATCTTTTTCGAAATTAAATTTTTTCGGATGGTAATTTTTTGAAGCAACGTGTATAGTGATTTCATTCAGAAGATTAATATGTTAAAATGTTTATGGTAACATTTTTTCTACCACTAGGACCTCAATATTCTTTTTACATATTATTTTCCTAAAATAAATCATAAAATATCTTGAAACTTTTATTAATATGCTAAAAAATACCTATAGAATCCAAATCTACGGTTAATATTGTCACAATATTCATACAAAAGAAAAATAAAGCAAAACATTGTACTAAAATGAAATTGGGTTGGCCAACATGGACGCCACGTAAAAAATGCCGCCTTAAATCAAAAGTAATTTTTGCAATGTCAAAAACTACTGTCAAAATTATATTATGGTAATTTCTTAACTAGATTTTTAAATACTATGTCTCGACGTAAAAAGAAAACGAGACGAGTGAAATCAAGGTACTCCAAATGCAAGACAAAAAAAGCAGCAAATAAGAAACATAAACCAAAAACGCCGTCATTTTTAAGGAAAAACAAAAAGTCAAATAATGACGACAACACAAACCAAAATGAGAAAAATGACGACGATACTACCGTTAAAAGAAGTAAGCTAATATGCAGAAGATACGAAGAGTTCCACGAAAATTTTTTAAATTATGACAAAATTTTAAAGTTTTTACAAAAAACACAAAGGTGTAATCCGGGATCGATGGATCTGGTTAAAATTGGAAACTCCACTCAAGGTGAGTAGTTCTCTTAAGCAAAGGCGCCGAGTTTACAAAAATTTATACCAAAAAATTATAAACAAACATTTGCCGTGTAAGGTTTTTGAAATGAATTATACCACAAAAATATAAATAATAGATCAATACTAATATGTAATATAAAAAAATGCAAGCCTGTTTTGGCATTTTTAATTTGCATGCTCTTAGATTGATTCTGAAAACATCTTTCACATCTCACTGCGACCTTATCAACATCTGCGCCGGATCGTTTTAGCTGCTAAAGGAAATAAATAACCAAATAGTTTTATTTCAAAAAATATTTGTTTTGAAACTAATTTTTTCAAAAAACAGCTTTTTGGAAAACGGATTAAAGAAATTTTTCAAAAATATTTTCTCGAAAACACGTATTTTGAAATTACATTTTTGCAAAAACGTCTTCAAAAACGTCTTAAATATGAATATTCAAAGTCTTTTTCAAAACAGTGTTTAAAAAAATGTACTTTCTAAAAATATGTTTTCTTTAAAAATGTAGTTAAAAAAAATTCGAAAAGTTGGTTTCCGAAAAAAAAAAATTTGAAAACATCCCTAATTTTCGAATACTTAACTAAAAAGTTCTGCGTTCGGAAAAATATATTTTTGAAAAATCGTGCTTTCAAAAAATGTGTTTTCGAAATTTTTTTATATATCAGTCCAAATGGACAGAAGGTACAATAAAAAAATGCTAGAATATTGGTAAGCTAAGATGACAAACATTTTTAGGTAAGCCAATTTACATGGTGTTAATCACAACAAGTTTTTCCAGTTCAGCTAGTCCAAAAATGGCAACTTTTATACACGCAGGAATGAATGGAGAAAACGTCATTGCGGTATCGAACACCCTGTATATGATAGAATATTTAACAAAGAATCCGAATTACGTAAAAATAATGGACTATTATATTGTGCCATGCTGCAACCCAGATGCGTACGATGAATTCATTAAAAATAAAGAGAAGGATAGTAAAAAATCTGAAACTTATTGTTCTCTTGAGAAAAAGAAATCACACAGAGATATTTCGCAAAGTGATAAGAAAGACAAAAGAAAACGTTCTGACAGTCCGAAAAGTGACAAAAGAGGTTCAAAGAAGTCCCGCTGTGATGGCCCAAGTGAAAACAAAACAAATGCACAGAGCTTTCGTACTGAGAGTCCTGAAAGTGATGCAGAAAGTCCGAAAAAGTCTTGCTCGAATAGCTCAGCTAATAAGAATAAAAAGGACGGTGGTGGTAAAACATTTCAGAAAAATAAAACGAGTAAAGGTAGTAAAAAATCTTCAAATTCTTCTAATAAACCGAGTAAGGCTTATTCTCCAGCAGGAGGTGCACAAAATGGAAAATCTACTAGTGTGGACTTGACCTTAAATTTTCCTGTAGTTCTAGGTTTGAGTGATATGAAAAGGATACCTACTCATTCTTTTTTAGGTAAGTGTGTGTCACTCGTATGTAGTAAGATTTGACATGATATCATGATAAAATAAATGATACGGCTATATACCGCACATTCTTTCTCGCGGGACTAAATAATCCTGTTATGATCTCGGTGTTGTCAGATTTGGAATAAAACTGTTAACTATTAACTAAAGCTATTTTTGTTTATGTGTGTATATGTATTTATATTTTTTAGAAAAAATTAAACTATGGAAAGAGAACTACGTAAACCATTCTCCCGAAACCAAAGCTCTTATCAATGCTATTTACAACTATCAGTTCGCCATCAAACTCCTGATCTCCATGCACGAAGACGGCGAAGCAATATGCTATCCCTATGGATTTTGTGCTGGAACGAACGTAGAAACGAACGACCTCAAAGAGGTCGCTAAAAAAGGAAAGTTCGCCATCAGCGGGAGAAATTTCGAGTACGGTTCCCTGTACGATATCCAGGGTTTGACCTATGGGAACCTCATGGATTTTCTCAAGGTCGACAAGTCGTCAATAAAATACATGTATGTTATTAAGGTTTATAAGAAAACGCCTAGATACAACGAAAAGGACGAACTTAGGCAGATAATGCGATATGGATGTGAAATAATGGAATGTGTCAAAAGAATGTCGTGTGCCGTTTATAAATTTTTTACCGATATGACTGGAAATAAAAAAGTGGAGACTGAACGTACTAAGCCCACCTTAGAGAAAAGGTCTTCTTTTGAATAAAAATGTGTTTTTATTAAGGGTCACGCACACTTCTTGTTTGGCAGCGTGAATCGTGGCGATTAACACCGACTATTAAGACTACCAGCGCAAGAATAAATAAATAACCAGAAGGGTAAACCGATGGTAAAACACTTTCCATCCCCACAATATCACCATCTTTCTTTCTCCAATTTTCGTAATTTGTTTAAATGGTGGCCCATGGCGATAGAATGATTTATGAATGAATAGCTTCATCTATAGTCTTGGCTACATACTCCCACAAGAAAAACTCAAGGGGGTCAAATCCGAGGACCTAGCAACAAACTGAGAAATAATCGTTAAAACGTCAAAATTCTCAACTGACTTAAGTAAAAATAATGCATTTCCATGGAAACGAATAATAATTTCTGAAACAAGTGAACTTGATTTATTGGTAAAATTTATTTATTTTTTAAAATTTAATCAAAATTTAGTTTACCATGAGAGTAACCGAAAGAGCACATTAAAAAAATTGTTTCTTACTTGTTTCTTTACGTAGATTCGAGTTTTATAAACAAAACTACATCATCCGATTTAAAATTCTGAAGTTACCTCTCAAAATAGAGAGAGAGGGTAAATGTCAAAAATATGTTTGAATATGTCCACCCATCTCTCTATTAACTCACCAAAATTTCATGAAAATTTTTTTAACCCTTTTCGAGATATAGCCTTGTAACACTTGAAAAAAACTCACCCTGTATACTCCATTTTCTTATTCTTCCAGGAGAGCCGAATCACAATCACAAGCCTAAATACCGTTGGTTATAAATAATGCACCACCATGTTTGACATCGTTCAATGACATATAAATTAAGTAGAATGCAATATGCATTTTACAATGTTTAAAATGCACAGGGTGTCCCAAACTAAAGAAGATGCGGAGTCGGTCAAGAGAAATTTTCTCATTAAGATTCACCATCTTTTATATTGTGTCATTATTTCTGAATATTGCCATGTTTGTAATTAATGCGTTTTTTATAAAGCAAGAATAATTATATTATCTTAGATTATGTAGGGAAGAACAGATTAAACCATTCATTTATAAATCATTCAATCGCCAAGCGCCAACATCTAAGAAAATTATGTGAAGGTGAGAAAGAAATATAGTGGGGTGTAGGGTTCGTAAATCAAAGTAGATACCAGACCATAGCCGCCGGAACTATAACTACTGCGATGTGTCGACATGCTTTGCAGTGGAAACAGGTTACCAAACGTTAGTAGAAGCATAGAGTAAATAATACCTAGACGAACACTGTCGTGCAACGAAAAGCGGGTCTCCCTTGAGATATTTGGTGGGTTTACTGGTTTATGGTTTAAAAGTTTGTTTGTCTACCATTATATAATATAAATATGTATACTATGTATCTACATGTATATATAATGATGGACAAACAAACTTTTAAACCATAAACCAGTAAACCCACCAAATGTCTCAAGGGAGACCGGCTTTTCCGTGCATTCGAGTGTCTGTCTATATTCTTTATAGTCTCTGGTAGAAGTCACCTGCTATTGCAGAATATTCGGAAGTTTTCCGGACCTAAAATATGACGGGTCTCGCGTGTGGTGTCCAACAGGGACTTAATGTGTTGGACGCGATCACAGCGCCAAAAACATGTAATAGTGCAAATCATAAGTCTAAAGAAAGAAGCCAAAAACCCTATGCCGAATTTATACTAGATTTGGTATTTATGATGAGTACTTGTAATATGCCTTTTTATACAGTCCAGAAAAAAGGTTTCTTAATTTTTGAGCAAAATATGATCCCTACTAGAAATGGCCATGCGAAGCAACATTGCGACATTATTTACCACGTTTATCTACGCGAACGAATGAAAAATGCAATTCGGCGTGAAGTAAACGGTAAAAAATTAGATTTAAATAATAACAAAAAACAAGCTAGTTTATTGACTTTCGTATAATGTCTTTACGAATGTAATGAATGCGATATATCACATCCATTACTTCAAATTTTCGCTTGCGGCGCATTTTTGAAATTATAAAGCTTTTGAGCATGACACCCAAAATAAAAATAAAACAAGAGCCATTCATATAACGGGATTGGGGGAGGGGGAGGCGTCCTAATGTTAAGAAAACAAAATACTAGGCATTGGTGATTGCTCATCATATTAATACCCACCCATTATTGCTATTAGAAAAAATTTACCGACCGCTTGAACTTGAAGACTTGAATAACCTTAAATAAATACATAAAACAAATCGAGTTTAACCTTGTTATGACGATGTTACTAATGTTTTCACAGTTTTGAAGATACTTTTGTATTTTTTTAACAACTAAACATATGCAACGAAAATAGTGTATGATCTAATCAAATCAACTTTTATTCTTCTGCATTTTAGACTATTAAACTAATAACTAATAATTGTAAATAAAATAACCCAAGGGCAAAATACCAAATATGGGCAAATTGTTGTTAATATTAAATTGGCTATTCTGTAAAAGGTTAGGACCTCTGATTAAGATTCGATTGAAAAAAAAAATTAATATTAGATACTCCTACTTTCATACTTTCAGTAAGACACATGAAAAATGCTCTAAAATATGGTTATAGCACAGCTTTGTGTTAGTGTAAGCTGTGGTTATAGAGCAAGAATCGAGAAGCTAATATTATTTGGTGGTCCGGTTCTAGTTCTTCTAGTAGATCAGTTAGGTTTTCATCCTGGACTCTCTTCAAAGCGAATAAATCTTTCGCCTTTTACTAAAGTTAGGTTTTCACAAGTTTTAGTGGTGTCATTATTCCTAAATTGTTAATAAACACTTATAAATTCCAAATGATTTTTATGTTATAAATTTGTAGAAATACATTAATAGCACAAAACTTATTTGTCTTATTGTTATACTTGTCAATTTAAAGCTTTAATTGTCAAATTAGACCTGTCTTAACAATAGTAAATCTGGCCGTTATGTTCTGCATGGCATAACCAATTTATTAATTCAAATGGTTCAAGTCCTGCAAAACCCACTGGTGACAATTAGCCTTAATTTAAATTTTAAACTAATTTTTTAAATATATGGTAACTGCATTGCAAAATTACTGTGATTTACAATTAGAATTGTGCAACCTTGTGTCTGAATTAGTTCAACAAATTATTAAACGTAACAACAATGCATATATTAACTGTAATTTTCCTGAAAAAAAGAGTGAAACTATGCAAGAAAGTAAGAAAATGTTTTTTAAGAGAATTTTACCGTAAACGCGATATCAAGGAGTGTAGTTGTTAATATTAAGCACCAACCTATAACAACAGAGTATTTTTCTCATTTTAGGGGGACAGTCCCCCTTAAAACATTATTTCTTGCATATATCATAAAGTAAATCGCAGTAAAGCTTTTAGTCTTTTATTAGTTTTATATTTACCAAACTGTGTATGATTCAAGACCAACCAGAAAAGGTTACATTTGATGTTAAGTGTTTATTTTTTTATACTTTTTTTGCATATTGCTGGCCTTATAGGAAATATTTTTTATGACACCTACTAGGGCACCAAATGGACATTTTGTTTGTTTCCACCTTCTGTTTCCAAAAAAGCCTAACACAAAGTATTCAAAAAAATCATGACAATATCACAAGTTCAGAATGACAAATACAGAATTAAAAAATATTTTTAGGCAGTTGACGGGTCGAAAAATGCCTGTTTTTTTGACCTGAACTTTGTCAAATGACCCTTAAGGTACAACCTTGCTAGGGCCCCTAAATTGTGGCTACGCTTCTCCTCTTAGGGTCTCGAGAATATAAATTTTGTCATAGAGTATATCCATCTAATGGGGTAGGCGAGATAGAGGACAAATGCAGCAAAAAGTGAAAGATACGAAAAAAGGTCATTATAAAAGTTTTTGCTTGGGTTTGCCAAAAATTTGTTCCTTTGTACTGGGTATGCAAAAAATACAAAACATAAAATTTGGTTAAGAATAAAGTTGCTTTTTTTTAAATTTTAATGCAAAATGTTAAATAAAAAAGTTGTTTTAAATTATAAAGGAATCCTTATTCAAGATTATCAAGTAAAAATTTGAAATTTCTAAATTGCGCTTTCAAATCAAAATTTTTCTCACATTGTCACCCTTTTTATTTGATTGCACTTTTGACAACTGTGACGTATTTGTCCAAATAATAAAGATGTCTTTAGAGCAAAGAATATTTATAATCCAAAATTACAGAAATAACGAGAATTATTATCGCTACGTTATTGAGAAGTTTCAAGAAAAGTTTCCAAATGTACAATTATTCGGAAGATCAGTACATACGTTAGTAATCAAATTTTTAAAAAACTGGTTCCGTTCGTGATTTAAAGAAGACCAAGAAAAGATACGACCAAAAACGATGCATCTTCGGTATTAATTTTGCAATCTGTTGATGAAAATCCTACAATGTCTTTAAGAAAACAAGCACGAAGTTTACAATTGTGTACAAAGGGCATATTCAAAATGTGTTTAAGGAAAATAAAATTCGTCCTTTTACATCAATTTTTAACCAAACTTTGGAAGATGGGGACAGTTACAAACGCTTTGATTTTTGCTTGTGGGTCGGTGATAAAATTCTATGTAACAACAAGAACTTTTATAAGCTGATAAAGTTCTTAGCTAAGTCAGCCTTCAGTTCAGACGACACTGCAGCTTCTCAACATGTGAGATACTGGGGCAGGGAAAATCCAGAGTTTAGAAAAAAGTTAAAAAAGTAAATGTTTGATGCGCCATTTCCTATTATGGGATTACAACATATTTTTTTGATAATACATGTAACAGACTTTCTTATTTACATATGCTGGGGTCATTTTTGTCAGACAAGATAGAAGAATTGCCTCTTCAATATCGCCGAAATATGTATTTTCAGCACAATGGGTGTCCTGCACATTATGCTGCAGAAGTAAGGGATTGGCTCAATCGCAAATTTGGAAATCGATAGATGGGCCGAAATTGTCAAATTTCGTGGCCCCCTAGGTGTCCCAATTTGACAATTTGTGATATGTTTCTTTGGAGGCGCATTAAACAACTAACATATGAAAGACCCATTGAAAATGGTGAAGAAGTGTTAAAGCATAGAATTTTAAGAGCGATAGAATAGATGTCACTGGAAGAAATAAGAAGAAACTTTAGCCATTTTCGACGCCAGTTAGAAAAATGTGTTGAATAGAGAGAAGTTTTTGAAAAATAAATACGATTAGAACTTAATTTTTTTAAAAGTTTAAAAAAATAAGAAATATTTCTCGAATATTACAATTATTATTTAATATCTAGTAGTAATTTTCTTTAACGTGTATAAGTCTGGAATTTAGATTACAAATATAAATTGCTCTAAAGACAACATCTTTATTATTTTGATACATACGTCACAGTTATCAAAGATGTAATCAAATAAAAAAGGTGATAATGTGACCTAGAAAAAATTTGATTTTCAAAGCGTTATTTAGAAATTTCAAATTTTTACTTGAAAATCTGGAATAAGAATTCTTTTAAAATTTAAAACTACTTTTTTATTTAATGTTTTGCATTAAAATTTAAAAAAAGGAAACTTTACTTAACCAAATTTTACGTTTTTACATTTTTGCTAACCCTGAACAAAAAACAGTTTTTTTCGTGCCTCTTATTTTTAAAGCAAGCAAAAACTCTTATAAAGAATGACCTTTTCTCGTTCTCGTACACTTTTTGGTCCATTTGTCCTCTTGTCTACCCCATCCGTGGACATACTGTATACGTATAACGTAACTGAGATATTAAATTAACAATGCGTCCCTACCGCCCCCGCAACCCTTGTGGTTTAAGGCGTCGCGATCTGAAATCATATTAATTTCAAATTTTGTGGAAGGGTGGGGGGGGGCTCAGACGTTTCTAGGTACATGTCTGTCAATTTAAGGGGTTCACCCAGTATAAGTATTTTTCTACTTAATTTTTGATTTAAAAATGAGGTTTAGGGGGCTTTAAATAGAAAATTTGTTAGCTCCCTTGTACTGTAACTACGATTATTTACTAAAACGCACCGACATATTATATTCTCCTATTTAGTTACAACATACTTATTTTTATAAAAAAAGCTTTTAAAACCGCGGCCACGGTTCTATTCCTTTTAACGTAACTTTTAAGTACTTCTTCGAAAAATAGCAAATAAAATATTTATCTATACTTTTAAAGGTGTGATTCTATTTGTACTAAAAATGTACTAAAATGTACTAAAACACATAAAAAGTTGAAACCAATTTGATAATTCATTATTGACATAACAAAAAATTAATATCATATTAAAGTTTTCTCAAACTCCAAATATCCATTTCTCGACGATATTACTGACATTACTCACCCTAACTTTCTTATGTCTTAAAGAGCTTTCCGAGGGTTGAAACACTCTGTATATTACCGCTGATGAAAAGAAACAATTTAAGCCACTTTTCCCACTCAGCAAAACAATCTTTGTTCGAGGAACAGTATACAAATAAAAATTTTATTCGATTCACGCCAAATTTCAGTACCTCTTTGTCTAAAAGTGTTAAAAAATCTCGATTTCTTGTATGTATCTCGTATGTTCGAAAGCCGGTGGTCGACTGAAATCGCACCGCGTGATGTTTGTCCACTAGGTGACCAACAGCATCCCATATGGACCGATTCTTAACACCTCCATGGTCGAGGCGCACCGGGTATGTCATAGTGTTATATTTAGAATCCACAAGGTGGTGGCAATACTAAGTGGGTAGATTATTTGGGCTTTATTGATATAATATGTGGGTCTAATTTTTTTTAGCTTTTTAATTAATTTCTAGTAAGAAAAAAATTATTAAAAATTTAATAGTAGTTGGGAAGGTGGGTTTCTAAAATTTTATGTAGGTACTATATATTGCACAAAAGGTAGTTCAGTGTTTCCTGTAGATACGAATCAGTATTAGTAGTATTCAGCGTCCATTACTGTTTGGTTCCGATTTTTTAATAGCTGTTTTTCTACTCCCGTAGAAATGTCTTCGATATGTTTCATAATAATGTTCGTTATGATACAAATTTTCATTATGAAACCGCTGCATTAGCCAATTTAAAACTCATACTTTTTTAATCTTTTTAATCAAGTGGCCTCTTTTTAATCCAATAATTTGACAGTTTTTTTACTAAAATTTGTATAAGTAGCGCGTTTGTTTTCGCACAATACCATTAGAAAAATTAAAGCACGTTATCGTGAATTGGCCATGTGAGGGATATACCAATACAACGACAACCTCGTGTAATGCAGGAAGACACACAATTAAACATCCTGCTTAGTCTCCAGGAGAACCCTGTCACTCCAGCATAGGCGTTTCTAGGTGGGGGCTTGGGGGGGCTAAGCCCCCCAAATCTCGTATTAGCCCCCCCAAATCCAACTGAGTGGCCTAGCCGCCTATATATAAACCAGGGACTCAAGCCCCCCCAAATATGTAAACCGGGGGCTTAAGCCCCCCCAAAAATAGGGGTCTAGAACCGCCTATGCACTCCAGTTAGGCAACTGGCAAACCATAACAACGTACCTATGTCAATCATCTGCATTAAGGTTATTAAATTTATGTAAAATGCGCCCACATACCTAAAATGCTAATGGTGCAGGAGTTAATGGAAACTGACCCAGATCGTCGACTTCAATTTTGTGAAATTATGATGAATTCACTGGCTGGGCTTGCTTAAATGGTCATGTGAATAAGCAAATCTGTCGGTACTGATTCGATGAAAATCCTTACTGGATTCGAGAAACTCGCACTCAACATCCACCAAAGCTTAATGTTTGGGCAGGCATAATTGGGGATCGAGTCATTGGGCCAGTATTTTTTGAAGATAATCTAAATGGGCCGTTATATCTCAATTTTTTGCGAGAGGTCCAGCTTTCGCTGTTTTATTTCCTCATCATGCAGATGCAGATCTTTATGATGATCGAATGCTTCAACAGGATGGTGCACCGCCACATTACGCGCAATGAATGAAGTTTTTCCTAACCGATGGCTAGGGAGAAGAGGTATAATTGAGTGGCCGGCGAGATCGCTAGATCTTAAGACTCTTGATTATTTTTGGGGACCACCTTAAAAGTAAAGTTTAGGTACGTGACAAATCCAGAAAATTTAGAGGTACTTAGGCAGCGAATAACACACGAGATCCGACAAATAACTTCAGAAATAGTACATAATGTTACAAATGAATTTTACTTTAGGCTAGGGTTCTGCCAGGAAAAAAACAGTGGCGCCTCCTGATATTTTAGATGTGTCGTATCTCAGGTCCTATGCATGGGACCCACACCAAATTATAGGATTGGGTACTCTAGAAACATTTTCGTAAAAAAATATTTAATTTTAAAATTTGCGAAAAAAAGTTAATTTTTTGGGCCGCTTCACCTGAGATCTGAGAAAGTTGTGAAGAAAATTTTTCTTCCATGTTTTTTTTTCATATATTTTATCAGCTTTTATCGATAAAATTCAAATTTCATTGAATTATCTCTAATATCCTGAAATTAATTAGTTTTTAAAATTTTTATCCTAAAATATTTTGTCTAAGAAATACTTTAAAATGTCATTTCTTTAAGGAAAATTAGAATATTTTCACCAAATTTGGAATTTGTCGATAAAATTTGATGTACTTGATGAAAAAATATGGTAAGTAAAATTTTCTTCAGAACTTTCTCAGATCTCAGGTGAAGCGGCCCAAAAAATTAACTTTTTTAGAAACTTTCAAAATTAAATATTTTTCACGAAAATAATGGTAGAGTACCCAACAGTAACATTTTATAATTTGGTGTGGATCCCATGTATAGGAACTGAGATACGACAATCTGAAATTCCAGGAACCACCACTGAAAAAAAATGGTGAATATATTTTCAACAATATTTGTTTACAATAAAAAATTATTTAAAAAATCACATTTTGGGTTTGCGGTAAAATATTTCTTTTTTGAAGACCTTTAAAATGAGGTACCTACCACGCGGCATAGGGTTATATTTAAAATTTTTGACCTCAACTCCCTAGCGTCACCCTCAAGGGGGTTGACAAATTTAAATTACATAAAAAACTAGATTTATTAACCAATAAGATGCACTTAAAATTTGGTGTCTATCTTTACTAATAGCAAATATATTTGCCCATACTAAGACTTTTCGGACACCCTGTATAATTAACATAATTCGATACAAACTTTACACATAGTACTTGCTGAAAAAAATAAATAATTTTATGAGCTGTATAAGCACCATTTGGCAATTTTTTTTTCGACCTGATTTTGTTCGTCCTCCTATTTGATGCATGCATCTCGGGCTCGGTGCCAGGGCCACCGAGAGAGGCACCGTCCCCATAGGCTGCATGCACCAGGTCGACCAGACTGTTGGAATAAGGACTTATATGGCTGTGGGTCAATGCCGAAAGAGAGTAATGCGTAATCGGTAAGAATATAATGTACGGATACCCAGCAGTAATAAAAATAACACAATAAGAAGTAATGCGGATTCGGTCATAAAATACGGTGGGCGCGATATTGCAAGAGATTTCTATAGTGACAAACGGGTACATATATCTCAACAAATCTGTCAAGTGTGAGTCACGTCTTATAGCATGCGTATGCTCTAAGAATTTTGTACCCGTTGTAAACCTAGATTGGATAAAAGCTATTGAGCTTTAGCAAGAGAAGATGACACCATTCATTCGTAACTAGCCTTTTGTTTGCTTCATACATTGTGCGCGTGTAGGACAAAGAAAGAGGAGAGAGAGAGAGAGAGAGAGAACGCTAAAGAATAGTTCCGGATCAAAATAATCTATTCTCCATACACTTTGCACTATTTTTCAAAGTTTGTGTATACAGTTTTTTTAAGAAAAACGAAAAACACCAAAAATTTTCTAGAACATGTATGTTCCGACCTTTCAAAACGTTACACACAAAATATTATGATTTGTCAACTGTTTAAGCCATGAATGAATGGGATTATGGCACGTACTATGGAGAAAACGCGACATTGCCACTCTCACTCTAAATTTCGTCACAATGCAATAGAAATAAATTTCTAAAAACTTATGGTCACAGGAAACAACCGTATATTGGTTGGTATTGGTATATTTTATGAATCTTGAGCCATATGCTTGTGGCATTTAAGATCGCAGATATCAATCTACAGTATTCTACAGCAATCGATAAGATTAATTTTAACAAAAGTAATTATGCACATTTTAGGTAAACAATTAAAGTTCTTTTGTTTTTATGATTGTTTAAGGGTAGCACGAAAATATCTCCTACAAAAACAAAAAGTAGGAACTCAATTCCGTGTGACTACTTATGAAAACAAAAGAAGTCACCAGAAAACTGCAAATTTATATCTTTTAATTGATAATGTAGGTAGATAATTATTTTCTTTCTTACTTTTTGCCCAGAGTAATTTACTCTTTGTTATTTTTATTTAGGCTTAGCTATAAATGTTGTTTTACTTTTTTTAATTACATGTTTGTATGTTACTTTACATATTTGGATTTGGTATAAATGTTTGTAAACATTTTGGTATTCTGCTGCAATCAAAATTGTTTTAACTGATTGGCATGTAAAGAAAATTAAGAGGAGTAATGGACTCTTAGTCCTACTATTTTTTTGTTTTTTGAATCATTATTGTTTCTGAGCTATTTGCAATAAAAAGTCAATGACTTTCTAGCTACATAAAAATACATCTAATTCATCAAGAAAATACAAATTTTATTTCGTGTTTTTGCATTTAAACCGCGCCCCGTAAAAATTCGATATGTCGAAAGATTGGTTTCTCAAAGCAATTTAATTAATGATTAGCCAACTAGACACTTGTAATGTGACAGTGGATAAGCCAATTTCTTTGCCAAAGGTGGCTCTAAACGTCAGTTAAATTCATTACTTGATTAAATGCTTTGAAAAACCGAACGTTCATGTATTGAAGGATCGCTTTTTATAAAGTATAGCATTATTAGAGTTATAGAAAAAAAATCTCTAGAGATGTTATAGAATAGAGATGGTGAAATTTCCACTTTTTTTTGTAACCTTAATCCTTACCATTAATCTTAACTATAAAATGATTCAGACCTTCCTGATGGAAATGTATGTATGTCCGCAGACCGTATGACGTCATGGTGCGCCCACTTGACTACTGCATCTAGTGGCCTTTTAAGGAGCAGGCGCCCACTTGACAGGTGGTTTTTATATACGATGTGGTCTGGCTTTTACTCAAGACAGCAAAATAAGCTAAAATAATGAGAATTTATAGATTATATATCTGGGGCAATATTAATTTAGAATTATATGTGCGTGGGGTATAACGTATTTGTTTAATATTATTTTGACAATAAATTAACACTTTCTAACATTTTAATTCTTCATTAAGAAGTGATAAATTTTTAAAAATCCTAGACTACCCATATTCATACTTAATAGGTATGCTATTCTTTGAGAAGAGAAATCCTTGTATGTGCCTCTTCAATTCAAGTTATAGAATATTTATCAAAATTATATTTTTGTAACCTTTATTCTGTTACTGTCAGGAGGGCGTGTTTTTGAACTACAACAGACCACGGATTAAAGACTTTAGTCAACAGACTAACTTTTTCAACCTCCTTGAGTAGTGATGCTAGGGAGTTCAGGTCAAAAATTTTAAATGCAACCCTATGCCGTGTGGTACCTCATTTTAAAGGTCTTCAAAAAAGAAATATTTTAACAAATCCGAGGTCCGTATCTTAATTTGTTTTTAAATGGCAAGACTATAAAAATTAAAAACCATGACAAAAAATTTAACATATAAGTACCCCTTATTACTTTAACAATTGTTCAAAATGACCGCCATGAACTTCTTGGCAGTAAGAAAGTCGTTTTTGAAACTCTGCCAAGCAGTAACATCTGCCATTCTTGAAAATGTGAAAAAATCGACTTCATTACTGCCAAGAAGTTCATGGTGGTCATTTTGAACAAGTTTTAAAGTAATAAGAGAAATAAAGGTATTTAATTTTTTTTTTCGAGTTTTAATCTTTAAAGGCTTGCCATTTAGAAACGAATTAAAATACAGATACGGGATACAAATACAGGTTTACGGTAAAATGTTTTTTTTTGAGGGCCTTTAAATTGAGGTAGGTACCATACGGCATAGGGTTGCATTTAAAATTTTTGAACTCAACTCCCTAGCGTCACTTCTCAAGGGGGATAAAAAAGTTAAATTACATAAAAAAGTAGATTTGTTAACCAATAAGATACACCTAAAAGTTGGTGTCTCTATCTTTACTAATATCAAATATATTTGCCAAAACTAAGACTTTTCGGATACTCTGTAGGATTGAAACAATATATTATCTTACTATTTTTTATTTTTGTCGTCTGGACCGCCAACAAGGATAACATAGGCAGATTGCTCCGGGTCCCCAACTTAAGGAGCCCCAGGCTTGAAGTGGGAGATTTTATCTTTGCATAGTTCGAAATTTTTTCTTACACTCCCCCCAATCATAGAGCTGGTTGTCCCGAAAGGGCTCATTGCGGCATGCATCGTAAATGACCTGTTCTTACGATCTGATCATCTGATCTATAAGCTTTGTTCTCTTTAAAAAATATGCTTTTTCCCGCTTACGGAATACCATCTTGAGAAAAATAGAAATATAAATATTTATTATAAAATCGATATATTCTTACACTTACCAAGGGAAATATCTACCTACTGACGGACAGAATTTCTTCTCTGACAAAAATAGAAGCATTTACAACACATATTCTAAGGCAATAAGGCATAGAATAATAGACTGATATAAAACTTATATATAACTACCTAATGCGGATAATAAAAAGTCATTGGAACCAGATCTTTTTATAATATACATACAATAACTTGAGAATTTCTTCCAAGGTAACTTTGGGAACTTCCTGTATGTAGACTCATTTTAAATTACCCACCTGCTGTTAAAACTATAATTATATACCTAACTTAATTAAACTATAAGAACCTATTTCTTTTGGCGTAAAAAACATCCCACACTTAAAACATAAAATTGTTGACAGCCAGAAACAAAGTGACCCCTATGTCGGTTCTTTTTTATCGGTGTTATATTGTTGCTTATGCTGGATACGTGGAGAAATTCTTCGCCAACGCTTATTTGCAGCAAATTACATTTTGTAGATAGGTACTGTTATGATTAAACCTGGTACAACTAATAACAAATAATGGAACGAAAAGGTGCGTGGGTTCCAAATATACTGGAACAATTATTGTTAAACTAAATAATAATAAAATATTGTTTACTAATTTAAATTGTTATACTTGATCGGACCATAACACGTTTATGCAGAGTTTCTATTGCGTCCAATAGTTGCAAAATAGTAGTAATGGACAGTAGTAGTAATACTGCTCTTACGAGGGGGCCGAAATGATTTAGTGTTCCACACACCACAGTATATCAAGGAGATTAGTAGGCGATCTGCCAAAAATAGAGTTGAGCTCTTTCATTCAGGCATAGCGAACAAAAAAAAGTGGATAAAGGGGGCCCGATCAATGAACATGAACAAACCGGAACAGTCAAAATTATCTTTGCACAGATTGACCTAACCCTTAATTCCAAACTAAAATATATAATATATTACTCTCCAGTAATATCTATGACCATAATTGCCTTTATTTTTTTTGTTATTGTCTACTTTAAAACTCATAGCTATTGCATGATGTTAACACTTCTTTGGTGGTAACACCTTGTACCTGTAAATTTTCTAATACCTTATTTATTTTTGTATTTAAGAGAAGAATGGCGTATTTATCAAATCCTTCCAAATTTGGAACTAGTTTCATCCACACTTTCTATATCTTTCGTAATATAACAGTTGTAAAAATCGTAAATCCTTGTCGAACTTGATTAATCTTTTATGGAATATGCCAATCATCAGGTTTTAAAATGATATTGATTTTTTTGCCTAGTGAATACCTTAATTCAATAAAGCATTGCCATTTTCGTAAAGGATTTATTTTACATTCGGTGTACTAAGATGGTACTGCTACGTACAATTTGGAAAGTTGTTTTGAGAAGACGAGTGGGTTGTGAATTTCAAAGAAGACTAAATACAATTTTTTTTTTTTGAAGATCATAATGTTTATACAACAAATAGTAATAATATAAACGGGTTATCCGAAGTTCCTGATTTTAAAAGTTATTTATATTGCTACAGATAATAATATTAAAGAAACATACTCTGTTGTCTATCTGTATGTGTGTATGTCACACATTCTCACAGTCCATCGATTAATTCGGGAAGATACTGTTGAATGAATAAGAACTTTCATAAAAGAGAGTCAAAAAATTGAAATTTTCTGCTTTAATTCGGTTTTTAGGAATTTCGGGAAAGAAAATTTAATTCAACCTTAATAGGTTATACATTTTTGGAATTTCCTGAAGATTTGCTATCCGATAAAGCAATATTCGTGGAAATAGTTTTAAATTAGATGAATGAATAAAAACTTTCTGACAAGATGGTCAACAAATTGAAATTTTCTGCTTTAATTATGTTTTCAGGAATTTCAGGACAGAATTTTTAATAAAACCTTTATATATTATATATTTTTGGAATCTCTCGAAGATTTGCTATCGGATAAAACAATATTCGTGGAAATTAGCATTACCTAAATTAGATGATACAGTTGAATGAATAAAAACTGTCAGAAAAGAGGGTCATTTAATTTAGTTTTTAGGAATTTTTGGACAGAATCTTTAGTGAAACCTTAATAAGTTATACATTTTTGGAATCTCCAGAAAATTTGCTATAGCATAAAGCAATACTCGAGAAAATTCGCTTTAAATTAGAAGCTACAGTTAAATGAATAAAAACTTTCTGAAAAACGGGGCATAGAAATTGAAATTTTCTGCTGTTAATTAGTTTTTAGGAATTTTTGGACAGAATCTTTAGTGAAACCTTAAAAAGTTATACATTTTTAGAATCTCCAGAAAATTTGCTATTGCATAAAGCAATATTCGCGAAAATTAGAAGCTATACAGTTGGATGAATAAAAACTTTCTTAAAAAAGCATCAGAGAAAATGAAATTTTCTGCTGTTAGTTAGCTTTTAGGAATTTTTGGACAGAAGAATTTTTGAACAGTGAAACTTTAAAAAGTTATACATTTTTAGAATCTCCAGGATTTGCTAACGGATAAAGCAATATTCGCGGAAATTCGCTTTAAATTAGAAAATACAGTTCAATGAATAAAAACTTTCTGAAAAGAAGGTCATAGAAATTGAAAGTTTCTTAAAAACAGAATTTTTAGGAATTTCTGGACAGAATCTTTAATAAAACCTTAATAGGTAGTACATTTTTGGTCTCTACAGAAAATTTGCTATCGGATAAAGCAATACCGTGAAAAGTCGCTTTAAAATATAAGATTAAGTTGAATGAATAAAACCTTTCTGAAAAGAGGATCATAAAATTTGAAATTTTCTGCTTTAATTCTGTTTCTGGGAATTTCTGGATAGGTTCTTTAACGAAACCTTAATAAGTTATATATTTTTTGAATCTACAGAAAAATTTCTATGTGATAAAGCAGTAATTGCCAGAATTAGCTTTAAATTAGAAGATATTCATAAATACCTTCTAAAAAGAGGGTCATAAAAATTGTAGTTTTCTGCTTCAATTCTGTTTTTAGGAATTTCTGGATAGAATCTTTAATAAAACCTGAATAAGTTATACATTTTTGGAATCTCCAGAAAATTAACTATTCGATAAAACAATATTCACGGAAATTCGCTTTAAATCAGAAGCTACAGTTGAACAAATAAATCGTTCTGAAAAGAGGGTCATAAAAATTGAAATTTTCTACCTTATCCCAGTTTTTAGGCCTTTCTGGACAGAATATTTATTGAAACCTTAATTTTTGAATCTTCAGAAAATTTTGCTATCGGATAAAATAATGTACGCTGAAATTCGCTTTAGATTACAAGTTAGAAGACACAGTTGATCAAACAAACGCTTTTTGAAAACAGAGTCATAAAAGTTTAAAATTTTCACCTCCAACACAAAATTTTGAACAGCAGAACTTGCCTGCCTTAAGTCCAGTGTTAGCACCTCAAAAAATTTTGAATGCTTCTGAAGCCAGGATTTACTTTCAGTTGCTGTTTGTTTAATAAAAACGCTTTGCTTGAGAACAAATAATTTTTGTTTGGCCATACAATACCTAACAATTAAAATGCGGAGGTAGAACCAATTTACATAATTTTGATCCCAAAAGATAATAAGTAAACGGTATAAAGCAGAACTCTAATTATGTTTAGTGTTTTTTTTTTTTAATATGTATGTATATCTAGATGAAACAACCAAGATAAATGCGCGTTTCTACACCTATCCTCTAATGAAACACCTGTGTAAAACATAAAAACTAAGCAAATATACAGAGGCGTCAATTTTGGCAATCGATCATAATATATTTTAAAGATTTGTAACGGAAAAAAATTTAAAATAAATTCAAACTTTATCTATTGTGTTTAAACACTGGGCGGGTGATTAAGAATAATGGGAATCATTTCAAATGAGACATCCTCCATAAATAAAGAGTAAGTACAAAAAAATTATAATTTATATAGCTATGAATTGATTGTGTGACCCCTCAACAAAAGTTTAAAGAGAGTAGGTGGGGTAGGTTTCCCACTTCAATGGATTATTTTTATTTGTTATTTTAATATTTTGTAAATAATGTAAATTTATTGCAAATACAGTCAGTCATTCATTAATTTTAATTGTAGGTGAGCATTAAATTTATTGCATTAATAATTTATATTCCTTATAGTTTTGGACAAGAACTGTTTGGGTGTTTGGAACAGCAACACTTTGAACAGTCTAATTTTGCAATTTGCAGAAAAAGCCTTTGGGCAAGATGATTCAGGGTTGAAACTCTCTCACTGCTTTAATATTTTTTTATCCAAGCCTGTGAATCCCCCAGGCGCAGATTCAGGGGGTGGGCGAAAGGGGTTTCGCCCTCAAAACAGGAATTTCTTACGAGCCCCTCTTACCTAACCCTATAGAAATACTGACGGTGCATGTCAATCGCCACACACTCTAGAGTTCAATTTATGATAAAACTCGGCGTTTTGACGTTTGACAATCACAGATGACATCAACAGCTGATGTTGCTTCCTTCGAAAAGTCCCTAGATTAGTAGTGGGTTGGTACTGGGCCGTATCACGCTGACACGATAGGTCGCGTCGTTTTATTTTCATTTGATTTTGGCGTTTTGTGTCTGTGATGTTGGTGTTTCGGTGTTTTTTGTATAGTGTGTGTTTTAAACATTCCTTTTGGACTTTATAGGTTTCAGAGACTAGATTTTCTTGGTGTTTATTATTTAGTTGAACGGTAGTACAAGTCCGGTCCTGTCTTTTAGCCAACCTCTAAACGTAAAATAGACCAGACTTCAACAGGGGCAACAGGGTGCCATAAGTGACAAGTGACTTGGCCATCATATTGCGAGATCTAAGAAAAAGTTTATTAATTATGTAGTATACGGTTTTCAGCTATTTTTGCGTTTTTTGGGAAAATTCTTTTATGGTCACATTCTACTGTCTTTCCTGATTGCAAATATAAGTGCGCACATATAAATCATGAGCAAACCTGACCACCTTTTTGCTCACCAAGTTGGTGAGCAAAAAGGTGGTCACCAACCTGAGCAAAAAGGTGGTCAGGTTTGCTCAGTTTTGATATAGATACATAATATGTATCTATATCAATGAAAACTGAGCAAACCTGACCACCTTTTTGCTCAGGTTGGTGACACCAACCTGAGCAAAAGGGTGGTCATCAGGTTTGCTCAGTTTTCATTGATATAGATACATATTATGTATCTGTATCAAAACTGAGCAAACCTGACCACCTTTTTGCTCAGGTTGGTGAGCACAAAGGTGGTCAGGTTTGCTCATAATTTATTATGTGAGCACTTATATTTTGCAATCAGGAAAGACATCAGTAGAATGTGACCATAAAAGAATTTTCCTAAAAACCGCAAAAATAGCTGAAAACCATATACTACATAATTACCTAATCTGTTCTTCGCTAAATCTAAGAATTAGTCAATATAAATATAAATCCCACAAAAACGCGATTCCGCCAGTACGCTAAACCGCGAGACTTGTACTATTGTGGTTGCAATGGTCTTCTCGGGTTGCAACCTCAGCGATCAGCTGACTTGTCTGCCATTGTTAACCTAACCAAACTTTTTTCAATTTAAAATTTTATAAACAATCACAAATTTTTCAAGAAATTTGTAGTTGTTAAGTTAAAATGTCTGAAAAAGTAGAAGATTTAGACAAAATATGCAGTATATTAGACAGACTTACCTTAGATTCCTTAACATCCATGCAGGAAGAGATTGAACTTAAAATTAATGCTGAAAATGCTATGATTGGGGGAGAAAGTCACTTGGCTAAATCACGGTAACATTTAAAAATTATAATCCTAATACAGCCTGTATCTATTTGTAATTTATTTTATCATTTAACATTTTTGTGCAATGTACCAATGTAGCAGTGCCACCACCAGTATACTTAAATTAATCTATTTTAGGTATATTATGGGACAACATAGTGTGTCTAGTATTCAGCTACCAACAGAAAATACACAAGAATTCCACGCCTTAACTGTAGTACATACTTCAGAAGATGAATACGGACTAAAACAGTTTGATTTGGAATCACATAAGCCCGACAATGAAAAATATTTTAATCCTATCAAATGGTTCGGATATCTAACCCCACAAAATTTAAATTTTGCTCAGAATTTATATCGGCAAGCTTTACAGTGGATTGTTCAAGCAGCTAATGCCCAGAATAGATTGACGGAAACCTGTAGTCAAATTGAACAGTTGAAAAAATTAAAAAAAGAAATTTTAGCCAATAAGGCTTAAAATGACAATATATTTAGTTAAATGAATATGTGAAATATACTTAAAATCAAAATATTATTTAGGCAAGTGAAATGAAATGTATTTTCGATCAACTAGGGAATAATAATGATACCCAACATACCCAAGCCACAGGATTTTTTTGAATGCAAGATTAAATTTATTAAAGATAGACTCTAGTTTTCAAGGTACCTAATTATTCTGAATAATGAAAACACGACCCAAAATTAGGCATATGCAAAATTTCATAAAAAATTCGGCGTTTTTATTATTCCAAATTAACGATTTCATTAAAAAAAAACGATTTCAATAAAAAAAACAATTTATTGTAGGATGTTACATCTAATATTGTACCTAATAAGTCAGTTTTAGTTATTAAAAGTTTAAAAAATTTCAGTTATGCTATATGTAATAATTTAAGACATAATTTAAATAATCAACAAGAAAAACTGTAATTAAAAAATGAATTTCAGAAATCTATATACCACATTATTTTTTCATTTTTATTTCAAACTCCTTCCTGTCTTGGTGTTCTTTGTCAACAGCCTTCCCCATTGCAACTAAAAACTCTTCTATGTGTACCAAACTGTCGGTACAAAATAGAGCATGAGCTAAAAATGGTATTTTCTTAAGAGATCGTCCACTTAAGCCAATGCTTTTTTCACAGATTCTTATGAGTTTTTTACTGTATTCATGTATATTGTCTGATAAGTGGTTCTGCTGTACTAAGATATCCCCATTATTTAATATATGAGGATCACATTTTACTACTTGAGCCTAAAAAGAGCAACATTATTAAATATATAAGCTCTATCAGTACAGATCTGTACTATAAAGCACAGAATTGATATACATACATATATTAATAAATTTATTTCTACATAATGTATAAAAAATCGTAAATTACTTACGCTGACTAATTCAACTAAACATGCATGGTAAATTTTATAGACTGCGGGTACACAAGGCAACCCCAAATACTGCTTAATATCTGCTCTATCCACAAATGCTAAGTCAATAGCCTCTGTCATGTTTGAAGTGGCCAAAATTAATACATTTGGATAATTTTTTATTTGATCTATTTGTGTCAGCATAGCATTTACTACTCTGACTGAATCTGATGGTTCATTTCCTATAATGTAACATAATATGTAATTTGATTATTGCCTGCTTAAATAGTACTTCATATGATTATGTTACCTGAAATACATTGGTCTCTTGCATGAGCTAATGATTCCACTTCGTCAATAAGCACACATACCAAAACACCTTTATTTTCACAAATTTCTTTGATTTTTGTAAACATGTTATTCACCAGCTTCCCACTCTACAATCAATATATCAGTAAGTTTTTAAAATAAAATTATTATAAACACTTCTTACCTCGGAAAACCATTTGGAAAACAAACTATGACTGTTAATTTCTATCAAAAGCCCAGAGCTATATCTATCTACCATTATGATTGCAAGTTTTTGGGCTAATGCTTTACAAAGTGAGGTTTTTCCTGTCCCTGGTGGACCGTGCAATAAAATTACCCTATTACAGCTAATTATATTTGGATTTATACCTTTGTCTGAAAACTCCATCATGGTTTTAGCATAATTAAGCAACTAAAAAATATTATTTATTGAATAATAATTATTTATCCACTGAATAGTAAAATATATCAATACAATTTTTTTAATTCTAGAGCACAATAGATCACAGATCTGTGTGTGTGTGCTATTTATCAGGACACAAATATGCAATAATAACCAATTGGTGATAAAGCGTCTCAGTTTCTTAACTAAATATAACTAAAATACTTACATTTTCTTTAATGTTATTATCATAATATAAATTTTCCCACAATGTAAATAATTCTTGCGATGGCAATGTTAAATGTGTCGCCAGAGTAATTTCAGCCCCTTCACCATCATTTTCGGTCTGTGCTACGGTTCCATATGAATCTAGCGTGTATATATACCAGTTAATTTTGATTACTTTGAAGTCTATGTAACCTTTGTTCTAAAACATATTTAAATATTAAAAGGAAGTATGTTGATATACTGACAATTCTATCAATCAATATCATTAAACTTACATTATCCATATTGGACGTGTTTCCAATAATAATACATTTAACAAAAGGATAAAACTTATGTTCATTTTCATGTCCATTAAAATTTGAAATAACGCTATTTCCATAAACTTTGTTAACTTCCAAATAGTTTTGAATAACGGTGGTCAAACTTTGTTTTGAAATGGAACTAAAAAGAATAAGTCAAGAATATTTTCTGGTTTATATTATATTAATTTCACTTACCTGTGAGAGTTTAAAACTATTTCTACATCTACACTGTCTATCATTTTGATTCAAAAATATATAAGAGGTTTTATTATTTTGATATACCTATTTTTAAAAAATATAATATATTTTCCGTTTGTTTTGATTCAAATTTGTGACATCTGTCGACTGTCAAATTTATAAGAAGTACTGTCATCGTATAATTTCAGGTGATGGAATCAAATGTAACTATGCAGTGAATTACTATTATTACATTATTACCATTGAATTTGGAATAACCAAATTTAATGTTATTAGTGATATTACTTTGGGCATTTTTATCTTTTACATGATAGTTCTGTTCCATTATAAATTTTCAAAGTATCGTCTTTATTTCCAAGTACTTTAATCTAGTGCACAATGGGATTGAACCTCGGGATTGAACTATGCTTGATGGGAATATGGGAAAGAAATTCTGACTGACTGAGCCGCTTTCAGGCATTCTATTAGTATTATTCAACAAGTTTTTAACGCTTTTTCGCCGTTATTATTAATATTTTTGTAATAAAAGGATTTTTGTCTTAATACTGCACAGTGAGCATTAAACTCAGATGTATGGTGTGTTGCCTGTATCATTAATTTCGCCATCGATGTCGATCAGAGAAATGAAACTCCTACTTTCCACCCGCCAAATTTTTTAAACGCTGTAACGTTTTCCATTTGATTATTTTTAAATTTATGTACATATATGAAACCATAGATGAAACTTAACTAGTTTTATTTATTCTAGAAGAACTGAGTTGCGTTTTAATATTTGGTTTTCTTGTATAATAGAATTGGATGGATTTTATGCCCTAAAAACTAGAGAAAAAAGCATATAGAATTATAAAAAAATACGTGTAATTTTATATTAATTATAATAATGCTACCTAATGGTACGAGACCGTTCTTGCATATTCCTCGTCACTTTTTTCCTGTGATAATGATTGAGAAAGTTTATAATCATGCAAAAGGAAACAAATAATTTGTACCTGTTGTACACATGCTCTTGAGATGTAGGTAGTATTGAAGAAGTAGGTAAAAAGTGATGGACACTGTAGTCGCGCGACGCATCGTGAAATCAGTTTCGTATTTAACGACATTATTATTAATTTTAACATGGGGTAAGTTCATATATATAGACGAAGAATAGGAAAAATTGTTCTTGATACAAAGAGATGATTTTTCTTTTATGTGACCAAGTTAAAATTATTAATATCAAAGAAAGGGCGATGTATGAATAGCCACTGTTTAAAAAATAAAAGGTACAGGCAGTTAAAAAACTCTATCATGAGTGATAACTGATAATGAAATAATTATAATTTTGGATCTACATTTGATCCTCTAATTCTGTCTTCAGAATACATTTTATAGTTTATTCTTTATTATTATAGTTATAAGTCACAATAAACCCTTACAAATAATGTCATTCATCTAGTCAGGATCTACATATAGGTACCCAATATTCTACCATCTACCATAAGAAGAAAAATCCTAGAAAATTAAAATAATTAAAAGAAGCGTTAACCCAATGTAAAGAATTAAAAATTCATGGAATAAGAACAGTACTATAGAAGAAAATAAAATCAGTATAAAACGCGTTAAGCACGAGCAAAAAAACATGTTTATTTTCTTGGTTACATATGTATTTACTAAAATCTGCAACGAAATTGTCCTCTATATAATGTGCTTAATTATGTTGCAACTTTTATATTTTCAAAAAAAAGTATGATGATAATAAACCATCAAAACGATGTGAAGTTAAATATTTAAAAAATCCATCAATAAAAAAGTGAAATTAAACAAACATAAATAATTGACGATGCAAATTTACAACTTTTACTTTTATTCTAAACTAATAGAAAATTGGCAATTAGGTATTCTTTAAATACTTACGTTTTCACTGGTCATCTGTAAACGTAAAATAAATTTGTTATACGAGTCGAATTTCGCGAATTTTTTGATATTGTTGTAAAATTACTTTTGGAGATAGAGAGAAGGGAATAAGAACAGTACACAGTGCTCTTTGAATGACTTTCCAATGTAGACCAGCGACATGTATGTCGCTGATGTAGACACGTAAAGAAATCGACAGCATTAAAAATGGAGTTTCCTAAGATAGAGGATAGCGATGTTTACTGATTTTTTTGGCAGCTTTATTAAGTCAACTTTTTACTAATAAAGAATTAAACATATATTTAAACTTTTTAGGTTACTTATATAATAATTTTTTAAGGTATTCTTGCCGAGGAAATTGAAGTTAAATGCACAGAAAATGGCCGTTTTTACCGAAATCCGGAACCACCTTCAACGCATAGCGATTTCTTACGGTCAGTCGAGGAATGCTCTAAATATTTCCTATGTTTAGACGGTGAAGTCTTTGAATTTCGATGTTCTTCAGGATTGGTTTTTGATGTTGATAAGCAGATTTGCGAAATTAGGGATAAAGTTAATAACTGCGACCGAAGTACAGGTAAGAACAGTGCAGACAAGACTGCTGTTTATACGTTACTTTACTATATTAACGAAAACTAAACTAAATTTACAATATTTAGTAAAGTAAATCCTAACAAGTAAATACTAACAATTATAAATAATACATAATTAATAAATTCGTTTAATCTAAATATTATTCTGTTTCACTGTCAGAGTCGTCCTTTAAGTTAAGATCATCCATAATTTGCTGCTCTGCATATTCTCCAAAATCAGATAAATAAAAATTTGTAATTTTTGTCTTGTAACATCTAAATAAATGTTGATTATGTTTTTAAAAAGCCGATAAGCTTTTATAGTTCTGAAATCTCATGCAAGAATGCCGATCTAAAAAATAAGAGAAAACAATGTCTTGTTTAAACATTGCCGCTAAATTAAAATAGAAACCAGGAATTCTATCTATAGTACTACTAATAAAAAAACCTCGCGAGTTTGCAATTTCTGTTACCTAACGACAGTATAACAAGTCGCCTTGATAAAAAACGGTATAATTTACTAGCTTCCGTTACTAGCCATTTTCTTAAGATATTATTATTGTTCAAGTGCGTTTATACCAAATTTACAAAACATTAAGTGGCTTGATCTTCCTCACGATAACATTTTCCTTTTCATTGACCTCGTTTAGTTTCCTTTTTGATGGATCTTCATTCTTCAGCGATTCATCCGGGCGACGCGAAAATGTTTAGCAATTAATTTTTATTCCAAAAGGTGGTGATCATTCTAAGACCATTGACCCTCAGGAAGAGGAGATAACCAGGCGCGGCCCGTGAGTTTTTTTACAGGTGGGGCAAATTTTGTGGGCAACTAGTGATATCAACGGTAAACAGCAAACTACACTTTTTTAATTAAGGAAGGTTTTATAATAATGTGCCTAGGTCTGCAAAGAAATTATTTACCTACCAATAAATACCGCAAAAAATTGCATTTTTGCTGTGACTTTTTAAAATTACATGCAAATAGTTGCGTGCACTGTTAAAGTCATTGTTAACACGGGTACTCGTACTAGTCGTACTACACTACTACACAAAGGACACGACACAAATATCAAATAATATCGAAAAACATATAACATAACAAAATTAGGACAGCGGAAACTCCTCTTAAACTAATAAGTAATAAGTGCCGGCGCGACGTAATGAATGTAAACAAAACTTTATGCAAATACAATGCGCATAGTTATTGTTATTATGTAATTTCTGTTCATTTTCTCAGAATCTAGTATTTCGAGAATTTCTTCCCAAACACACCAAGATTTGACAAAAACAAACAAGAACACAAGTTGTGACAACCCAAATCACCAAAAATGTAAAGATGAAGAAACTTGTATTCCAAATGAATATATCTGTGATGGATCGGAAGATTGTCCCGATGGTAGTGATGAAATTCATTGCGACCCCAACAAGGATCCTAACAGGGCTTCCAGTTGTGAGCCTGAGAGATGTCAATTGCCTAAATGCTTCTGTTCAAAAAATGGTAAAAGATAGCTCTATAGGAACAAATTACTAGTATCAACATGGGGCCAGAACGGCGCGCGTGTCTGAAAACTTTTCCAAGGGTGTAATTTTTTTTCAAAATTCCGCCTCCGCGTTTTTCGAGATACGGCAGTAGTGTTTTTTTTTTGAGGTAAGGAGGCGGAATTTTTAGAAACAATTCCAAAGGAAAGCTGAAGAAAAAATACATCGAAAACTATGTTTCAGTTACTCTTTTAATGGCGTTTTTATTTCATCACGAGTTTTAAATGGCATATTTTCAGGCTCGCGCGCCGCGCTGGGACCTCTGAGGCGATTCCCATATACAAGATTTAAAACTAATTCTTGTTAGAGTTGCTACAGGCTTTGATACGATAATTTTTTTATTTGAGGTTTGTTTAAATACATTGGGGCGATATTCTCTATTGCTAATATATAAATATGAGTTTATTTGTGTGTTTTCTTCGCAACCTTGTAAGAAAGGGACAATTTCACGTATTTTCCTCAATAATAGAACTAAATTGATTTTAGCAACAAAGTTCAAAGGTAAAAACTATTTGAAAACCAAGCAAATCGCAGAAATAATAGAATAAATTAACGCAATGGCGACCTATTAACAATGACACGACTAAAACTTGTCAAAACCTAAATGATTATCTGGAGTATCTAAATTTCAACCAGCTTTAAACATTTTAGTGAATCCCAGGGTTCTATTTTAGGTACAGAAATTCCAGGAAATCTTCAACCCAATGACGTACCACAAATGGTACTCCTTACTTTTGAGGATGCTATAAACGATGAGAACATCGACTATTTCAATGACATTTTTTCTGGAAAATATGTAAATCCAAACAATTGCCCCATAGCGGCTACTTTTTTCGTTAGCCACCAATATAACAATTACTTCTATACTCAGAGATTATGGAGTCATGGACATGAAATCGCTGTACATTCTGTAACGTGAGTAATTTAAAATAGGACAGCTCAGTTTTTACAAAAAAAAGCTCCAACCCAACCCAACCTTGCTCACCAACGTACTTAGTATATCCTCCAAATCACCTTATTTTTAGTCATAGGGTTCCAGAGGAATGGTGGTCCGACAATGCTACTGTGGAAGACTGGTTCAATGAAATGGTAGGACAAGCCAACATTTTAAATAAATTTTCATATGTTAAAATGTCGGAACTTCAAGGCCTGAGAGTTCCATTCCTGAGGATAGGATGGAACAGGCAGTATTTGATGGCTAAAGAATTTGGCTTTCTATATGACAGCTCGATTGTCGCGCCCTATTCGCATGTGCCCTTGTGGCCCTACACATTAGATTTTAAAATGCCACATAACTGTAAGTATTCAATTAAGAATAAACTGTAGATGAACTGACCTTATATAAAAGTACCTATATTATGAAAATATTTTAATTTATGTGCTGTTTTGCAGGTTTTAGACAAAGGTGTCCTTCAAGATCTTACCCAGGTCTTTGGCAGATGGTACTAAATCAACTGGAAGCATTGGATATTAGTTGTGCCACTTTGGATTCTTGTCCTGCTGAGTTTCGAGGGCAAGAGATCTTCCAAATGCTTCTGAGGAATTTTAACAGACATTATTCCACTAACAGGGCACCTTTTGGAATTCACTTGCAAGCTGCTTGGTTTGACAATAGTGAATATTTAGTAGCCTTTCAGGTAGGAAGAAAACTTTTTATTTTCAACAAAGGAAAAAATTTTGTAGATCCGTTTCCGAATAAACATCTTTCGATAAAGCTGTTTTTCGACAAAATTTACTTAATTTAACATCGAAAAAATGTTTTTTGAAAAAGAAAAAAACAATATACCCGGCAGGACCAATAATTGTTTGATTAATATGAAAATGTAAATATTCTAGCATTTTTTTATTTATGCCTTCTGCTCATTTGGAGGGATATACGAGTACTTACGCAAGTACAATTTTCCGAAAATCAATTTTTCAAATTTTTTTAAGCACTTTTCGATAATACATTTTTTTCAGAGAACATCTTTTTCGAAATTAAATTTTTTCGAAAAATACTTTTCGAATTTTAATTTTTTCAAGCAACGGCTTTTGGAAAAATAATTTACGAGAAAGTAACGTACCAAACCCAAGGAAACCTGATCAAACTCAACAAAATTCGTTTAGGTTTGTCCAGGATCGGTTTTCGTTTTTTTAATTAACATTTTTCAAGCTAGTAAAGTTCATAGCCTAATGCTGTTTTCAAAAAAAATTCATTTTCGGAAATTGTACACCTATTTTTGAAAAATTATTTTTTTAAAGACATTTTTTAAAAAATGTACATACCTACTTTCGACATATGTACTTTGGAGAACTTCATAAATCCGTTTTCAAAAGAGCACCCTTTGAAAAAGCTGTTAAGATATTTTTGAAAAAAGGTACTTTCAAAATAGGTTTTCCTGAAAATATTTTTGAAAAATTTCGTAAATCCGTTTTCAGAAAAGCTGTCCAAAAAAAGTTGCTCTTCAAAAAATACCCTATTTGGTTATTTGTTTCCTTTATATAGTAAGGAATGTTTTCAGAAACCATCTAAGAGCATGTAAGTCAAAAATTCCAAAAAAGGCTTGCATTTTTTATATAAAATAATGGTTTTATAGATCTGTTATTCATATTTTTGTAGTATAATTTATATATTGTAGACCTTACGTAGACGGCAAATGTTTGTTTTTGTTTATAATATTTTGTAGAACATGTAGGAATGGTTAATACCCAAGCAAACCCCTGCGCCCCGCAAAAATTCGATATATAGAGTTCTTGCGGCGCGTCGATAAAAGAATATCATTTAGTTTTGTATTGAATTGTATCTTTTTATGTGTCTATACTAAAATGTCATTGATTTTTTACAGCGAATAACTAAGCAAGAACACTGTTAAAAAAAGAATTAATTCGCGATTTTGTTTTAGAACTTCCTAAACTATGTCCTGACTAAACCGGACGTATGGTTTGTCACGAACTCCCAGGCTATCGAGTGGATGCAGAACCCGACAGCTTTGAAAAAGCTGTTAAACTTTCGACCGTGGAGTTGTAGAAAAACTTATAAACCCAGTCAAAATAGCACTTGTCAAAAACCCAACATCTGTCATCTCTTTAACAGGGCTGTGAAGGAAGATGTCGAGCTGCAGACTTGTAGGGAGTGCCCCAAGAGATACCCTTGGGTTAAAAATGAGTTTGGCAATGACTAACTTCAGATATTTATTTTTGGAAAGTTTTTATAGAGTACAAACATTGTTAGAGTAGGGTTAGGTGCTAAGTTATACTGTATTTATTTTTTTACTAATTTATTGTTAATGCTTTTAATTAAAAATTATATATGGTCGCACACTATCCGGTTTATTTGTACAACCAGTTAGTTCCAAAATAAAAATTCATTCAAATTATATTAGAGTGAAATCCTTAGGCCATAATAGTTTTTTTTATTTATTTAATTTAACAGTAGGCGGTATAACCGATGAAACTGTTATTGGTATATAATAGGATTTTTACAATTTAAACACAATAAGCTAGGAACTGGTGCATAAGATTTCTAGTGATTTGATCCAATTCCTTGTTTATTCTGTTTTTAAAAGATTATTATAGATTGTCCACATCACAACCATAAACAACACCTCGTTTTCACTTTTAATCTCTTAAAAGTGATATAAAAACACCAAAAATAACTTTAAAACACAACGCGATCATAACAAAGACGTGTTTCGTTTACAAAATATGGCGGAATTACTCACAGTGTGACGTTCATCGCCACGCCTACCTGCAGTGTCATATCTTCTTCTATTTATATGATGGATTTTACTTCAGCCAGTTTAGGATGTCAAAAAAAAAAAAACAATCGAAGCGCAACTATTTTCAACGCCAACATTTAATGTAGCTTGACGGATGTGTTGCATATCTATTCTGGTATATTGGAATATAAGGTCTTAATATTGTCCTTAGTATTTATTTTTACTGGAAAAGAAACCCTTTGTGATGTACCCAAGTATACTATTACGATCAGAGGGAAAACACTTTAAATAAAACCCGTTTTTCTATTTACTAATATAAGTTTATTGAATCCTTTTAAAATTATCTATTAACAGGTGTTACATACCATTACAAGCAAACTAAATCTACAATCTATACTTCGGAAATTACTTTATAATATAGGATATGTCAAGACAAGTATATCCCTACACAGACCATCTATAAACATTTTAGAATGTAAAAAAATGGCGTTGTTATACGAGAATATTAAAATTCTGTTAGAGAATGCCCTAATTTGTATATAGGCACGCCATATTTGCATGGGCGCCCACAGGAATTTTAAAGTTGTATATCTCTGTTGCTACTTACGGGACCCATACCAAATTCAGGGGTTTTGATAGTGAGCCTACTAGGAATGTTTTGGTAAAGAAAAAATATTTTGTAATTTGCGAAAAAAAGTTAAATTTTTGCTCAGGTTGGGTTGGGTTTGCTTAGGTTGCCAAAACCAAATTTGGGGGTTTTAATAGTGAGCCCACTGGGAATGTCTTGGTAAAGAAAAAAAACATTTTGTAATTTGCGAAGAAAGTTGAATTTTTGCATTGCTTCCACTGGGAAAAAAATGTACACGTTTAGGTATTTTATTTATTATTTTTTCCAAACACATTTTACATCATTTTGTCGAGAATTTTTAAATTTTAAGAGAAAAAAATGTGTTAGTAGAAAGTTATAGTCATTTGAATTTTCTGAAACCTAAAATATAATTTCAAAAAAAAATTCAAATGACTATAACTTTCTACCAACACATTTTTTTCTCTTAAAATTTAAAAATTCTCGACAAAATGATGTAAAATTTGTTCAGAAAAAATAATAAATAAAATACCTAAACGTGTACATTTTTTCCCAGTGGAAGCAATGCGAAAATTCAACTTTTTTCGCAAATTACAAAAAGGTTTTTTTCTTTACCAAAACATTCCCAGTGGGTGCACTATTAAAACCCCTAAATTTGGTACGGTTCCTGTAAGCAGCAACAACTTTGAAATTTCACTGCACGCCGCTGATTTGAATTTTTTGTCAGTGATAATATAAACTTTGTATACGCAAGACGGTTTCATAAATTTTTGAAATGACCGATTTTCAACAGATTTTATCTTGAAAACCTTTGATCAATTTTTGCCAAAGTTATAAATCAAATACGAACATTAAAATTAATGAATCTTGTCCCGATATATCCTTTATAGTCTCAAAAAGCACATGGATACATTAAAAAGCAAAACTGAAAAAGTATACATAAAAATATTATTGAAAATGTAGAATATTGTCAAAGAGAAAAAAATTAAAAGTCACAATTTCTTTAAAAGAATAGCGTTAAATACATTACAGAAATATTACATTAAATTGTCATAACTTTTTAGAGATACACAATATAAAAATAGAGTTGTTGTACTAACGGAGAATTTGTGAAGTCGATACATTTAATGTTCGCTGTTGACAAGTTAGTCTAATTCGGCCCATGATTTGTTAAATGAAAAATTGTTAAAGGCTTATAAATGCATATTTAATTCTCACAAAGCTAGTAACTTATTGATTCGAAAATTCTGAAAATTAATATCTACTTCAGGAACTATTTTTTTGAACTAAATGTGGACTTGGTTCAATTTTTTATTGTCTTATAAATAGAGATCGCACGATATGACTTTATTTTGCCGATACGATATATCGGCCGATACCGATATTTAAATGCCGATATACCGATACCGATGTATCGTATCGGCAAAGACATACGTACATATTTCAAGGTTTAGTTTTTATCAGGGTGGGAAAAAGTCATGACTTTTATATAAAAAAAGCCAAGACTTAAATCATGTGAATTAATTCATACCAACCCTGGTTTTTATAACGTCGAATGTAAATAAAAAAATACAAAATACGGTTCTGAACCTCCAATTCGCTAAATCCTGTATGTATTCTGTATCAATTTCCGTTTTTCGTTCGTGCGAAAATCGGGGAAGTCCCGGTTTATCATTCCGTCACGTGGTATCGCGGTATAACGTTTCTGATTGGTGAAGTTTCGGGGAAGTCCCTGTTTAATGTTTTCAGTATGGCTTTGGGAAATTCTTAATTTATTTCTCCGGAAAAAGGCCTCAGTTATACTACAGTTATGTTATAAATGATTAGGTATTATTCGTGACATTAGAAGAGACACAAAAATGTATTTTATTTTATTATATTTAGGAGTATTACATTTCATAGGTATATGCAGTAAGAACCCAAAATTCTTTGTTTTATATTTGTGCCAACACATCGGCAATTTTCCTGCCGATACGATACGATACCGATAATCGGCAACAACCGCAGATATGCCGATATAACGATATCAATATCGGTATCGTGCGATCTCTAATTAAAACATTAAAAAATGTCGGAAAATATCGATTTTTCCCAGAATAGGTCAATCGGTCTAGTAGTTGATGAGTTACGCTCACGACAGACAGATGGATAAAAGTGCTAATAGGGTTTTCATACCCAAAATAATAATTACGAAAATACGAATTTGCCAAGCCCGTACCTGTTGTTATAGATATGCAATCATTTTGCTAGAGTGCATTTATATTTATCTTAAAAATTATTTATGACCATTCATATAATGTAAACTGTTTGTTATGGAATTTCGTTAACTATGGAATTCTTCCAGACGCCGTCATACTAACATGTCAACAACTGATAAAAGTTTCATAAATTTAAAAACGTATTAAAATTCTACATTAAAATTTTCTATTTTTTACGCCGATATAACAATATAGATTCTATATCTTCAAAATAGTATATCTCTAATCTATATTCTTTATACAACATTATGGACCTTTGCCAACCCTGATGGTGAAAAACTTTTACAAAACATACCGTAATTGTGCACCAAACTTTTTGTACACGTTCGTTTTTTTTTGTTTATTTTTCTAAAGGCCCCAGATTTAGATTTTTTTACATACACATACAAAAATCACATACTGCCAAAAACATCTACGTTATTTTTTTAAATATGAGCGAGAGCTTTTAAAGATCTATTTACGAGTTAATTCTAACCCTCACTACAAGAATCTAAAGAGGATAAAATCCACATTGAGCAAGTTATATGAATTTTATATGTATATGTACAGCCACAAACGCCTAAAACACCCTAAACAGTGTTTTTGCAGTATTGTGAAATTTTACGAAAAAGAAAAAAAATGATATGGAAAGTTCAGACTTACCACCAAAGTACGAGCAACATAGTGCGTGTATAGTACAATATACAAAAAAAATAGGGGTATACGTACATACAACTAAATGTCTACCCAACCCTCATAGGTTAAGGGGAAACAGGGCCACTAGGTCACTCTACTTGGGCGGTTCGAACAGTAACTCTCACGAAATTTTATTTCTCCACCAAGAAAACATGACCAGAGGCGACTCGAAGTCTGTGAAAGTGAAGACGGGCGAAAACAACGTGAAATATATGAAGAAAAATGAAAAGGGACCGAATGTTTCGCGGAAACGTTGCATGTTAGGTGTCTCATCTTTGGAGCAAGCGCAAAAGAAATCTTTCGAAGCAAACTTCAACTTTCTTTTACGGATACTCTTCAAAAAGGACTGGTAAAAGCTCAAAACGGATTTGTCCGTGACGATGCTGGAACCTAACTTTGCAATGTCCGCGTAAATGGATGATATGGACCGGTGAAACCTTTTGAATCTGCGTGAATTGTCGGCGATGTGGGAAAGGCAAGGATTAGAAAAGGAAGGGTGGAGGGGGTGGGGTTGAGCTACGCCAGGGCGTAACTGTTCCCGACACCCTCAGCTGGGGAATTTGGTGTAGAACGCGTAGATGAGATCGTAATGCTTGAAGCTGATCTGCTGCATGTCGCGACGGTTCCAGCGGTTACCTATTTGGTTAAGACAAAGAAGTTCTTTTGATGTATCCTGGGCAGGGGAAAGCTGAAAGAAAATATTTGTGTTGTTAGAGAGAGGTTGGGTAGAGTTTTTGTTTTAAATTGGGTTTAGATACTACTAAAATTTTAGATTAACGTTTGACTTACTTGGTTGCTAAACACAGTAATTGTAAATTTGCCTGGCATAAAAGTATCCAGGACCTTGCCAATCATCTCCTTGTAGCTGCTGGCAGGAACGTTAGTCTCGAAGCTAACGTATGAAAATTCTGGTTCAGGTGTTATGTGAATTGTCATGTAGCAACCCTAGCAAAAGGTAAAACTTGGAATTTAATTTGATATTATAAAAAAACCCATTAAGCTTATTTCTATGTGCTAGATTTACATCTATGTATATAATTAGAAAGTGCCATTCTGGGAACATAACATAAAACATAACATATCATAACAAAAAAGTAATATTTTTAAACGAAAATTAAACATTGTTGTAATTACCTCTAGTCTTAATTTTTTTGTTGCTAAAAACAGGGAAAAATAAAATTCTCAAAAATAAAAATTATTAAACATTTCTTGAAGTATAAATATACTAATGTATGTACTTTTAGTAATGTTAACTGGAAAAATTACTTTTCAAAAATTCTCAACCGACATCCAAATATCCCAACTGTTCTAATTTTCCATAGTACTTACTGGGAGAGTGAGCACCCCCCCCCCCCCCCACCCGTCGGTTTTAATGAATTTAAATATGTATTTTTTACAATATTAGAACTAAATTTATTTTAGCAACAGGATGCAAGATAAAAATCATTAGGAAATCAAGCAAACCGCAGAATAGAATGACTCATACTCATAAGTGTTTAATAATAACTTATTAACAATGATAATATGAATCCCGGCAGTTAGTTTTTATTAAAACGATGCACTTATATTCGTTGTAAAAATTAAGTTTGTTCATATATGTAACTTGTTTAAATACTTCAAAATGCTCAGATTATTTTAAAAAATTTATCATGTTGCAACCTTGTTTTCCTCTCTAAAATCGCGAAACTATTTTTTTCTGAAATAGTATTGACGATATACCAGTTTCAAATTCTGAAAATTAATCTTTAATCTCAGGACCTCTGTCATCATTCTTAAAATTTCTTGTATTTTGTAAAGTGTCAAGTACTATGTAAATACTTTAAATCTAAAAATCTATTGTCAAAACGTAACATAAAAAAATCTTGTTTGATTGTTTTGTTTTGTACATTTTAAGTTTTGTGCCTTATACCAATATAAGCATTAAAATTACTACTTTGTGCAATAGTATTTGCGTTTTGTGTATTTGAATCTATCTGAAGAAAAGTAAACAACATAAGATTAACAAATATACAGCGTGCCCAGAAACCATCATAACATAACAGATTGGAAACTTTTTTATTTTTGACTTTACTCGTTTTCACTTTTTTTGGCACCCATATATGCTGGATCAAAACTTTTGATTGGAGTGTTATTTTCTCAACAAGCAGAACATTTTATGAAGAATAACTTTTTCCCATAAAGTCAAAAATAAAAAAGTTTCCCATCTGTTATGATGGTTTTCGGACAGGCTGTATATAAAAATTAACTATGGTAAAAATATAAAATAATGCCTGATAATTTTATTTATTGCAATTTTTATTTTTCAAATGATAAAAAGTTTTTTTGCTTTTTGAATATTATTTTTATTTCTTTTTAATCATGCCATAACACATAAAAATAATGCACATTTAAATTAAACCCAAAAATAAACAAAATTCAAACAATAAAATAGGTATTTGGATACAAATAGTGAAATACATATAGGGTGGTTACCGAAAATTTTCAACTTTCGAAATCATCCTCTTAATACGATCTAAAGTAAAGTAAAACCTTTGAAATAAGGAATTTATTTTTTAACTTTTGGGCACCACTCTTTAATATTCAGCGCGCTTACTTACATCTATTATTTCGTACGAATTCTGGCAATGCATGAAAGATAAAACCATACATTTGAAAAACTTATATTTAATAAAAAATTATATTTTCTTATGTCAAAAATTAATGACAGACAGTTTATAAGTAAATAACTTACATTTTTAGTTACTCCGTTCATGGAATAACCACAAGGTTCAAATAAAAAGTCATCTATAGTCATATTGGGAATGAGCTTGTCAATACCAGCTTTCTACAAATGAAAAGAATCACAAGTATTTAACTGTTTTCCTGTTGTGAAAAATAAACACAATTAGAAAATTTACCAGGGTGGCAGAATTCTGAATAATAATAAAAATTTCAATAAAGTAAAGGATTAGTTCAGAAAACTTTAATGCAAATTATTATTTTTGTTCTGTCTACCACAGATTTGTATTATAAGAAAAATGTACAAGTTTTCTATACATATACAAGTACATACCTTTGTAGCCTCTGTAGCATTCAAACACTCTTCCTTGGTAAAAATAGCCATTATTTCAGGATCCAGATCAGTCATAAGGATCTCCAGAGTTTGATCGGGCTCTGTAGCTGAGAGGACAGGTCGTCTATTTCTTTGTGGTAGTGGGTTGAGGGTATAAAGATACCAGCAATCTCTATTCACTGCCCCTAGACAATACGCTGCCCCATCGGGAAACAGGGTGTCTAGCAGAGCCACCTAGAATAAAAATAAATTTAGATAGTTGAAAACTTTTAATAAATAGTCTGTAGAGTACCTTAAACTACAATTGAACCTAATAGTACCTAAGAGATGGCCACATTAGAAACGCTTAGTATATTTACTATGTTTATTTAAATTATTAGATTAACGTCGGGTTGCACAAACAATTTAATCACGAATTAAACTAATAATACACTTGTAATGTGACAGCACTTATGCTAACGTCATTGCCAAATATGACTCTAAACGTCAATTAAATTTACTACTTGATTAAAAGTTTTGTGCAACCCGCTGTAAGTGGCAAAACTTTTAAAGAGTAGTAACAAGTAGGGATGGAACGGACGTATTGTCAACGAGTCCGGTCGATCCGACCACTACACCGGGCGTCCGGTTCCGGCCAGACCCGAATTATATTTTTTAAAAATTCGATACGTCTAAGTTTTGACTTTGATTTCTTAGAAGAACTATGTCCCTTGTATGATCTACACCGAAGGCTTTAGTTTTTTATAGCAAATATACCTTTTACCTTTCAAGATTAATAATTCAAGACATGCGTGACTGATTTCACGGCATACTTTGAGGACTTTTTTTTGATCACGTTCTAAATAACTGAGAAACAGCAGTATTTAAAAAAACAAAAACAGGGACTAAAACTGAGTACTACTCTTAAGTAATTTCGTGCAGTTTGGAGACTACGTTGCTTACTTCTTGATCAAAATGTTGATGGGGTGTCACCTGCAAATCGGGTCTCTTGTAATTCTTTCTCGAATAGAACAAGTCCTCAACTTCAGTAAATCCTGCGTACTGCTCGGCCAGCAGAAGTAAAGGCTGGAGACACAGAAGGGGTGTTGTAGTTCCGCAGGTTTTTAGAATAAAACGGCGTTTCGAGATGAACATAGAACTTTCACTGAAATAAAAAATATATATGTATATAAAATGCGTAAGCGCTTTCTAAGCCATCACTAGATGATATGTGATTCTGGTAACCTCTAGTATCAAAATAAAATTATATCCTCATAACTTTATTAAAGGCTGATTGCTCAAATTGTTGAAAACTTTTGAGGACACTGTATATACTAATTAATATTTCATCTATTTTTAGACCATTAATTTGCTATCGCCAATATGGATGTAAGCAATTTTTAGTGCTTGCAATTAGTATGTGAGGAAACTATTTATAGACCTATTTATATAGTAAGATAAGTGTTTTATCTAACCAGTACGACATGGCGCCCGAAAAAAGGGAGAAAAAATACAACCAAATCCAAAAACTTCTTTCATTGGCTCCAGTGATAATTCATATAAAGAAGAAATAATATTAAAAAAAAATCATTAACATGTTATTGTTTAAAAAATGTTTATGTACTGTAATAATTAATAATACTAATAATATAAACAAACGCAAATGCATTGTACCAAGATAAAATAAATTGTAAGCAATTTTTATTGCTTAGAAATGTCCTGAATTAGTTGGTAGGTACTAAAGTTAGTTATGTATCTACAAAAGTTCTTAAAAATATTTAAAAAAACATATTTCCAATGTTTTCGGCTTAGAAAAAATGCAGTGTATAGAAGCGTAGTTATGGCAGGGTCTTAGCCAAAAGGGGTGCCAGGGGGCTGAGCCCCCCGGAAGCAAGAATAGTATTATATTTAAAATAATTAAAGAAAATGTCTAATTAGAGTCGGTAGAAGTAGTAATTATTAGAGAAACAAATAACTAATTTATATTTATACTGGGCATTTGCTCGCTGAGGAATCCATCTCCATAATAAATTGTATATTTACATCGTACAGAAAACAAATAAACCCATTACCATTATTACATAACTAAACCGCACATAATTTATACATTCTACATTGTCAAAATCAGCTGGGTGATGTTTGGTATCTATAAATACCTAGCACTGTTATCATAATACAGACAAAACTGAACGGGACTAAATTAGAAATTTTCCCCAAGTGCGTTCACCCACGACTCCTCAGGGAATTGACAAATATTTTGATGTTACGTACAGTTTCGCAGCTTACCCAAAACTTAGCTCAAGGACAACATTTTGGTAAATATATTTTTGCACAGGATAAAGACTAGTGCAGACCGGATCTATGGTTTAATTTAAACTATGCTTCGTAAGCAATCAATTTAAAATACGTCGCTAACATCATAGACTCTTTTGACGTCACGAATTACATAAAACGCTCATTTTTCATCTTTTTTTTCAGCTAATTGAGTTGCTTGGTTTCAAAAACCGATAATTCCACACGGGTTAAATTATTGGAAACCGCGAAAAAATCCTGTTTCAATATATGTATTCTAGAGTTTATTTTTTTTAAACACATTTTCGGTTGCTCATGATAAACTAGAAAAAACTTTTTACATGTGAAAAAAAAACCTAACGAAATTTGGAAAATTTACATCAAAAATGGATTTGTCGGGTTTTGTAACTGAGTTTCTATAGTAGTAGGATTCAATAGTCTGAATCGCTATCGTTCTGGTTTCCTGTACGACCGCCGCGTTTCATATTGGATGTGTCATAATATTTTATTATAAAATTGTCTTGGTTTCTTTTGTCCTTATAGGAATAAAAGTGATTTCCATGATTTCCATGACTTTTCCAGAAAATTGAAAAAGTTGATATTTAAAAAAACGTTTTTGGAAAAAAATGTTTCTGAAATCTTAACTGTTTTTAGAAAAAAAATCGTACATTAATTAATATGAGTTAGCTTGTATGACGCATCTTTAGGTAGTTAAAAAATTCTTCTCTACTTCGCCATTTTTATGTAATTGCTAGCTTTCGCCCGCGACTTCGTCCGGGTATAAGAATTTTACTCCATTGCAAACTTTGAACCCCCATTTCACACCCTTAGGGGTTGATTTATTAAATACTGTAAAACACGTGTTTAAACATTTATTTTTTAGAATACTTCTATGAAATTTCGACTTAATAGGACCATCTAATATTTTTTCACCATATAAAGTTTGAACCCCTATTTCACCCCCTTAGGGTTGAATTTTGGCAAACCCTTCCTTAGTGGATGCCTACGTTATATAAGAAGCCTCTGTGCAAAATTTCAAGTTTCTGGTTTCTTCTTTTATATTTAGGGATTACAGTTTAACTATCCAAGTTTTTTATTATTAAGTGTAGATATCCTTTTTTTGTTGTGCAATTTTATTTAGCTATCATTGCTACGTAGCTACATTTGCGAATTATTTATAGCATGACCTGAGAGACGGCCTTGTCCTTGCTGAGAAGAAAATCAATAGCAAAACAGAGACGTAGATTAAAATCATCCCTGGAAACTGTGTCACTGCGCGACTTAGGAGAAAACGGCAGAAAATCTATTTGCGACAAAGAACTTTCTCCAAAAAATATTGTTTTCATAAATACTTAGTGACAAACCAAATTTCATCCATTTAAGGGTGGCACTATTAATAGTAAATGTTTTTTATGTAAATTTTAATAGTTAAGAGTGCACAAGGGGCCCATCAAATTACATTACATACAAATTACAACAAAGAGGCAAAAACACTGAGGTGGCATTGCTGTAATAGTAGAGGCCTCTATTACTTGCTTCTACTTGTTTCAAGAGAAATTACTATTCTTAAATCTAGTTTTACATAAACAACAGTGGACATGAGTATAAAAACCACCAATTTAAACAATATCTGAGATATCGCCAAAAAATAATAACTTAAAAAGAGATAAATTTTCGCGCGAAAAGATTAAAATACTCATACTTGACTTAATCAGTATTAATCACCATTATCACTAACACAATTTTTGCAACAAGTGTCATTGAAAGCGATTATTAACCTCACGATTGGAGTTAACATTATGTCATGACCAGGGTCAACTAATAATGTAAATTGACAGGCTATCGGCTATAGGAACATACTGATTTTATTGAAGCCATTCTGTTTATTCGTGTATTGATAGGATATCTCTAAAACGAATGAACCTGTTGGGCTACACAAATAATCTGGGGTTTACCAAAAAGGCTTTAGACAGTACTGGTTTAAATTTAGATCTTCTAGTTGATCAGTTAGGTTTTGGCAAATTTTCATCCTGTGTTAATAATAAGTTCTAATTAAAAACTTATGAGTTACTCTAATATTTCTTTTTTCTTGGTCTCCAAATGATTTTTATATTCGAACATGTTGCTAAAATGTGTTTAGTTAGTGGAAAATAAAAACACAACGCACAACTGGAACAAATCTTTGCCGATACCCTTGCCTACTGCTGTTCTGCAGTGAGAAACATTTTTTTCGCAGCCGGGCGGTATTTAGGTTCGGATTCCCTGACCATTCTGCTGGATGTAGGTTGTGAGCCAGGAAATCCCGTATTAATCACTGTATCCTTCGTCGTTGCGAATGGATTCTCTCTTAGCTACTCCAAAAAAGCAGCATCCTGTTCAGGGTTAAAAAATTTTGAGACGACCTAAACCAACTCTTATTTTTACTGAACCCTCTTGCTCCCACCGTTGTTTAGTTTTCACTATCATTTTCTTATCCTTATTATAGAACTGTGCTCCATCACGAATTTTCCGTCCTTCTTCGATTTTGGACCTATTTGATCCGATTGGGCTCAATTTCAGGTAACTGGCGTGGCATTTTTATTTTTTACTATCAATGTTTATCAAGCATTACCACCATGCACTTACAAAATTTTTACCACGACGCCAATGAATTGCATTTTTAACAACCTCGCCTGGTTGCGACTATTCCGAAAATGCATTTTTTGACTTAAAAAAAAACATTATTGTAAACCAACCATACAAAAAAATGGTGAAGTGTGAAGCCAGCTAGCGTGATAAGTGCTTCATAATACAACTTTTTATTATTATACTTTCTTTTCTACTGTGTGTATCATTATACAAACCCTCGATATTTGACAGATTTGTTCTACTCTGATTTTACAAAGTGTAGAAAAGAAACGGCAGTTTTTATAACTTTGTTTCAAGTTTTACTTAACAAGGGTTACAATTAATAACCAAATTATTTATAGGTTTGTAACATAACATAATCTAAAAATAAAATCTGAGAAAACATATTTCAAGGAATGCCACATGGTTAAATTTTTTACTTTTTTCCACCCTGTATAACAAAATGTGGTTCTTATTAGGTTAAAGCGATTCTCGTAGATACCTTTCAATAAATTTAGGTCTGTAAGAACCAAAACAATGTTTAAATCAGTTGAACCGTTTTCGATCCACAGAGCTGTAAAAATGACCGAAAAAATGCCATTGTCCAAACTTTTTGACGAGCAGTTTACTTAAAACCTATTATAACTTGAAAAGCTGGACGGATCTGGATGCAAATTATATGTCATAAAAAGGAGAATATGTAAAAGTAGGTTATATTATACATTTTTCCAGACAACAAAAGACTGAAAATAGTTAAAAGTCAAGATAAAATTGTAATATCACAGGCGCGGTCAATAAAAAAATTCATTTTATTATTGTCCAGAAACATGTGAAAATAAAACCTTTCAGACAACAATATTTTACCAAAAAAAGAAGAACCACTTACCTGCGCTACTAAGGCCGCTTAAAAAAGGATTTGAATATTTAAAAATTAGGTTTGTTTACTTTAAATAATTATGCTGATTTGCAACAAAGTTGCAAATATTGATATAATGTAACTTTAATTCAACAGCTGCATATGACTTTTGCTGCAGTCATTTATTAAAATCTATTTACTTAATCAAAGAGTTCAGATTATTCCAGACTAGAGTCATCTGATTATGAAAATTATAAGTCTAAAAATAGGTTTTTAAATCGACTGTGAATAAATTAATTAGAAATATTAGGCTAATAAAAATTTATTGTAACTTTTAAGCGCTAATACACCAACCTTGCATAAATTATTGCAATTTTACGTTCAGAGTCACTGATTTAGTACTGGTTTAAATTAAGGTCTAGTTGATCAGTTAGGTTTAGACAAGTTTAGACAAGCAATTTGCTTGGTTTCCAAATGATGTTCATCTTGGAACTAGAATGAATTTAGTTCTACTACTGTGGAAAGTACGTACTAAAATTGCCCCTTTCTTTATAAATTTAAGATAAATCTCAGAAAAAAGTTCATAGTATAAAACTTAGATGTCTTATTCTTAAATTTATCAGTTTAAAACTTTTGGTTATCAAATTAGACCGATCTAGCGTTGAAGAATCTGGCCGTTAATTTTTATAAGTATTAGTGAACAATATTAGAAATTTTGACACTTATACAGAGTGTCCAGATACCATCTTAACAAAAAATGGGAAACGTTTTTATTTTTGACTTTACGGAAAAAAGTTATTATTCATAAAAAGTTGTTTCTTGAGAAAATAACACTCAAATCAAAAATTATGACCCAGTATACATACTGGGTATATAGCTTATACGTGTCAAAAAAATGTAAACGATAAATAACTTTATGGCCATTCATGTGTACCTTTGAATTTCTTAAAAGTGTTTTGAAATACAGGTTTTATAAATAACATATTCCCAAAATAAACAACAATAACGTTTTATGAAATACCACATAGTAAGCTTCAACATTGTACGTCGGTCGTGAAAACTCCGCCAATGCATTTCTAACTATCTGTGGGGAAATTTCTTGGACACATACCCTGATAATTCTCTCGAAATGTTCTGTTTTCGAAAGGTCTGTCGGCATAGACTTTTTCTGTTAAGAATCCCCATAGGAAAAAATCTATGGGAGTTATATCTGGGGACCTTGGCGGCCAAGCAAATTCTGACTTTCGTCCAATCCACCTCTGTGGAAATGTCCAGTTTAAAAATTCTGTCACTCTTGCAGAGCTGTGACATGAAGCACCGTCATGTTGGAACCAAATGTGTTTCTTATATCCAGTGGTAGTCGATGAAAAATTCAAATAATTTCGTGTTCAAAAGGTTCAAGTAAATTTTACCGGTAATATTTCCTCGAAAAAAGTACGGCAGTACAATTGATTCGATCACTTTTTAGTTCTGGACGAGGACGACACTTTCTAAAGTTATTGTACTTTGCAATTAAAACTAAACATATTTTTCCTTCTACTGAATTTATCGTTTTTACTTGTTTTGACACCCCATATATGCTGGGTCAAGTAAAGCTGGTACGAGTATATAGCTTATTTAACTTTAATAAGAATAAAATGACTTTTATTGACCCCTATTGTACATGCAATGAAGTAAAATAGAGTACGGAGGATTTTTGTTTACAGATTATTTAAAAATTTTGACGCTCGAAATCTGACATTTGAAGACCATATACCTATAATGTAGCTTCTTAAATTTTTCCAAAGATAAAATTAGTTGTCACATTCTACACGAAAGTATTAATTAATGAATCACTATTGATGTTAATAAATCAATCAGTAAGGTTTATACTGTTTTTCTATCATTAAATTACCCTACATTTTTCCATTTTTTCTTGTTCTCTGATGAAGATATATCTAATAAAAAAAGAAAGGCTTCAGTTCTGGCAACGTGAAATATCGGAAAAACATAATGGCTGCAACCAAATCAATACCGACGGGCTTCAGATCTGTGCCTAAGAGATGACAATAAAACAAAAGTGTCTTTCGTGCTCCTCCTTGCCGACAAGATGGGTTTTTAGGAAGCGTTTTCTTATTTTTATTTTATTTTACTTTGTATTATTATAGTTCAGTTTCTATAACAAAAACCTAAGCAAACCAACAATTTTTTTTTAAATTACAGAGCTTTATTTTTAAAACTGAGCAGTGGCGTGTCGTGGCACGCTTTAAATGAAATCTCAAATTGTTAGTATCAAAAAATAAGATAAAATGGCCCTATTAACATAATTCCGGAAGCACATTGTTTTCGAGATACAGGGTAATAAAATTTTATTCTGGGTTTGCTTATTTATTTCAGACATTTTTAAAACCTCGTACATAAAACATATTTAGGAGTATCACCCTGTATATCGGAAAAAAGCATTTTGGAAACTACTTTAACGGGAAATTGTTTTCTTATTTTTGATCAAATACTCACCGGTAAAAAATTTTCAGTAGACTTTTGCAGCACCCCGTATGTGTAGTTCGGGTATAAAACCCTTATCCCACGAAGCTTATCACAATTTACTGATAACTCCATGGATATTACTTAACAACAGACAATACACATTTCTGGGTTAAAACTAATTAAGACCAATGAAATCCGGTTCTGGTCAAGGACAAATTTTAAGTAAAGTACTTAAAAAAAATGATCTAATCAAAAAATCCAAAGCTTTTAGTGATAATGATGATTTTAGTGATAAACAAAATTAAACATTAATAGGAGTATCACTACCCTTTCTAAACCACAAAAGTTAACTTTAGGCTCAAAAAGCATAAAATATAATTAAAATTAGCAAGTATCAGTAAGTCTGACCTCATAGAAACCTTAACGACTAAGCAAAATACATTATAATTTATCAGTAAGTACTGGCACCAAATTTACAACTTGCAAACAAAATTAAGTACTATTATCTGTATATTTTTCAGGAAAAAAATGTAGACCAAAGGGGAACACATTATAAAAAAAAATTAGTATCAGCAATAAATTAGTCAAATTCCAAAACATGCGAAGATAACAAAAAAGAAATTCCATTTAAAATTTATCAGGTCTTTAAACTAACCCTTGACATTAAATACTAAATTGAATTTCTTTCATTTACTAGTAATTCTGTTATAGTAAGTGACCAATGATTTTTTTATCATTATGTCTTATTATTTTATGTATTTATGATGATAATGGAAACTAGTCTGCCAGCAGATTCGTTCGCGTGAATATATTTTGATCCGTATACTTAATAACTTAATAAGCTAATTTTTGAATACAATAACAAATCTGAGCAAGCCCCATTTAATGAGCAGCTGATTCTGCTTAACGCAATAAAAAAAATTATTAATACTACTCAGCCCCCAAGCAGTTTCCGATATGATTGAGATATCCAAGAGAACATAATATGAACATATTATAATATACCGATATGTATGAATTTTTCTTATCAAAAAAATAGTTTTGCGATAACATTGCGTTCCGATTGCGTTTGATTTCATATCATACTTTACATTAAGCCTTGAATGATTGCTTGCTTCATTTACTAGTAATTCTGTTATAGTAAGTGACCACTTATCATTATGTCTTATTATTTTATGTATTTATGATGATAATGGAAACTAGTCTGCAAGCAGATTCGTTCGCGTGAATATTTTTTGATCCATATACTTAATAAGCTATTGTATACAATAACAAATCTGGGCAAACCCCATTTAATGAGCAGCTGATTCTGCTTAACGCAATAAAAAAATTTATTAATACTACTCAGCCCCCAAGTAGTTTCCGGTATGATTGAGATAAAGTAGAGAACATATGAACATATTATAATATACCGATTTGTATGCATTTTTCTTATCAAACAAATTGTTTTGCGATAGCGTTGCGTTGCGATTGAGTTTGATTTCATATCATACATTAAGCCTTTAGTGATTGCTCGCTTCTTATTAATGAATTTCTGTATATATAGGGTGTCTAAAATAGGTGATACCACTATTTCTATCTCCGAAACGGTAAAAGATACGAGGTCAGTTAAATTAGAGAAAATGTACCATTTTTATTCCCTATTCGTATTCCGTTTACGGAGTTGCCAAATTCTTTATAATTTCTTATCTACAGGGGATTTTTTAGAAATAGTCAAAAATTTAATTGTCGAATATCTCGAATACTATTCTAGTTTGAAAAAACTTGTTTTAACAAAAATCACACGATTTTTACTTTCTCTAAAGTAGCGTTATATATACATTAGGTTTGTAATGATGATTAGGTGTATTTTTGGCGAAAATTAAAAAAAAAATGAATTGGTCTCAAAAGAGCTTAAAGATCAAATTTGTAAATAATAAATGATAAGAAAAAAAATTGAGCAGGCATTTGATGGTCTCTGAAATTTTACTACCCTAGGAAGTTCGATTTAAATGGTTACATTCAGTAAGAGACTGTTGGAACCGAGGTTGGAACCTTAAAAAATTATGGAAGTGGGAAATGCCAGATCTTTTAGTATATAAATAACAGACCAAATATCTTTTTTTAGGTCATTTACCTAGAAAAAAATTAACCAGACTTTTTTTGGAAAGATTACATTATATAGTTTGTTTTTGATAAGAATATTTAAAACTATTAAGTACATACTTATATCAACAAGATTAAAAATGTCCTCAACGTCTCAAAATAATGCCTTCTTCAAGCATTTAGTCACATAGGTGAATTTAAAATCAAAGTTAACCAATTATTGGTTAAACTTACCTTATGAATGTACCTATTATTAGAAACAATTAAAATATTCTACCTAAATGTACAGTATCATCAAAATAAAAACATATAAGCCACACATGTGGTGTCCACACATATAATTACATAAATATTGCTTATACTTTAAACAGCTTACAACCACAGCATGTTTTCATCAAATCCAAAATTTTATATTTTTGCGATTTTTTTTAGGCTAGATTAGTACTACTGAATACTTGTCTAAATTTTAGGGTAAAATAATTTGGTTTTGTCAAAATAAAAAAACCTATAGATGAAGCTTTGCCCTGCTCTTGAAAGCATATTATCAATAGTTATTACTAAATCAGTTGGCAAGGTAAATTTTTTTCCACCAGTAAGCAGTAAGGTATGCATACATAAATACATCCAGGTTTAAGGCATATCATGCTTTTGTATGGACTTCTTGTTAAGAATCAATAAAACATTTAAAACATCTACATAGGAGTTAGGTACCATTTTATAAAACTTGGTTTTTAATTTTTTTTTAACTCATAATTTTCTAGCATGATGTGAGCAAGTATTTTCCGAGGTATTTTCGCATAATAATACCTGATGTTTCAAATAACTTTTATTTATAAAAGATAAATAGTTTTAGAAAAAGTGGGTTTATAGATTAATGCAGTACCAAGAAGTACCTAATTTTAATCAATTTTTTATTTCATACCTCAACACATAGGCATCAATCTGGTCATTTTTTACAAAACTTATAATTTCGCATCTGACGATTTTCAACAAGGATTCCAATTTGGATCTGTAACAGAAAAGCCTTTATTTAACAACAGTCAAATAAAATTATTTATGAATTTTTAAACTGTAACGATTTTAGAAGCATCTGGAACATGATCCAGCATTAGATTAAAAATAAAATGCAAACAGAATCAGCTGACGAATCGACTGACCCTTACAATGTACTCAAACTCAAAAGGCAGACAAAGGGGTGAAAAATCAATGCCGGGTACGAAAATTCACATTCTAACCTAATTGCCGACAAGAACCAACACGAATCGAATGGATGGTGGTACCGGCATTTGAATTGTCTGTGTACTAACCTTGGAATTTTTCGTAAATCTGAGGTCTTGTCGTTACCGTCAGAGGTGGTGAACCAGATTTCAAGAAGTTTTTCAACCCCTTCGAAGAATTGTTCGCCGTCACTCATTATTGTCTCGTCTGAAGCCATGTTGATGCACGCGCGGAAGCCCGAAAATTTATGAAATAAAAAAGTTGGGATCCCGGCTTTTTGTCCCAGCCCGGTACTGTGCGCGCGCAACGAATTTTAAATTGGCTGCGGCAGCTATTTAGAAATTAAATATTGACCAAGTTTCACAAATTTATAATTAAAGGCTTTTGCCTAGCACACTTTTGTAATTTCTTTTCCTATAAATTAACAGTACTTTTATCTGGAAAAATTATGTTATTCCCACAATATCGCTATATGATGCAGATCTGTTTCGCACCGAAATACCAAGTTAACAATTGGTTTCTCCTTGATTGAGAACTAACAAAGGGAAAAGTAGATGTGAGCACTAAAAATTATTTAAAATACCAAATTGTGCATATAAATTTTACCATGAACTTTTAAAAAAAGTTTAAAATTTTCAAATTTTGGTGCTGCTTACCGCTCCGGCAAGTCGATGCGAATCCGAGGGGCAATATCTTTCCGTGGCTGATTTTTGATGATTAGTCAGTTGGCAGCCTCTGAACTGTCAACCAAAAATGGTCACTGACGGCTAACACTGACGTTCCAAAAAACCTTTAAAAATGAATAGATCTTCAACCACGACCTTAACCAAATTCACTTGTGTGCAACCCAAGGGTACTAGGTGCAACCTGCTGCAGACCTGTGACACCTGTTTAATGGCGACTCAAATTAAGGAAGCACGCTGCAATCAGCTGATTCTTAACGGGGAAGAAGGCCTCACTTGACGACTAAATTGACAAAAATGTCAAATAACTCGGTAATGAAGACAAAGATGAAACGAAAACATTTCCCGTTATAGCAGTTAGCAAATCGACTGCAGAGGACGCCACGTTCTTAATTTGAGTCTCCAGGTGTCCTTTGTAATCAAATTTGACGAAACAATTAACACAACATCATATTACTGAATCTTCATTGATGTGCTGTCCGAATTAGATCTATTAATTTCGGTAAATCTTTTTTGGGGAGGGCAACGTGAAGCCCCTCATTACATTACCTTCCAAGCATAGAGTAACTACCGATATGACGTCACTGGGCGTGTTGAAAAGTAGAGGACTAAAATCTCGGTTACCGTGTTGTTATACACCAGAAATAAATAAGCCACGCCTCTTGGGCACATGCTATTAGACGAATGTCTAAGGGCACATGCGTCCTCCCCGTCCCCCAGTCAAAGAACTGTCAGTTTTGAAGTTTGAAGATTATTTTGATTTGACGTTTTACTGGCTGTTTTACTTCATGGCAAGTGTTTAGGCTCATAAATTTCTATTTTTGAAGCCGTCAGCCTATTCTAAAATTGCAAATATTTTTGTTAATTTAACGAAAATATTCCAGATGTTCCTTTTAAAGTACCCACGGACTTTTTCTAGTGCGATAACGGCTGTGATTTGCTTTAGTGAATGAAAATGTTACCTGTAATTTGGTCTATTTTTAGTTTATAGTAGTCAAAGGTATAGAAAAAAGTTCATTGTTTCCTGAATTTAAGTCTTGGGGACATGGCTGGCAAGAGAAATTCAATTTTTAAAGATGTCTGGAATAGACAGTATGATTCAAAAATTAGGAGTCTGTCAAATACAGCGAAAGGTAATAATTTCCATTTTTTTTTGTATTCAAAATCTGCACTGTTTAAAAATCAATACATTTACTTTATAATTATAGATTAGCGTCGGAGATATTTAATCAAGTATTTATTAAAGTTCTTCAAACTAACAAAGAATCTGACGTGATCTTCTAAAACCAGTTAAAACCTGATATAATCATTTAAAAGCTAGCCAAAATTTTAAATAGAGTAAATTTTATAATCATACACAGAAAATGTATGTACCTATATTACCTGAATATGCATTTCAGGCTTAAGTTTTATACAGCTAGGAAAGATACCTAACACATTTTAGGTTGCCTAACATCCTCATTTTTTTTTTGTGATTGGGTGACAGTTTTTTCTGTAGACTCAAAGATGAGGGTACATACTTAGATAATAAAAGTCAAACTTAAGAATGCCTGCTTTGTCACCATACCACGAAAATAAATAGGTACATATTGTTTTATCTGATTAATTTGTACCTAAGGACTTTTTTAAATGCTGCTTGAAAATAATAATGGTTAAGGTTAGGAATGGTGACAATATTTAGACAAAACTAAAAAATATATTAAACATATTTTTCTGCTTTTTACCAGATTTGTCTGGATTAAGCTTAAGGGATTCAAGCAAACATTTCTGTTTGTAATTTATAAAGATTTCATTCTTACTTAGATGACCTAGCATTTGTCCAACGCCTGGGTCTTTTAAGAAGCCTGCAAGTGCACAAAGGTTGTGTTAATACCATCTGCTGGAATGAAAAGGGTAGCCTGATCCTCTCAGGCTCTGATGATCAGCACCTGGTGGTTACAAATGGATTTACATATAAAGTTGAGGCTAACTACAATACTAGTCACAGAGCAAACATCTTTAGTGCTAAATTCTTACCCTATACCAATGATCAACAGATTGTTAGCTGTTCTGGGGATGGTGTAGTTCTTCATACAGGTAATTTTTGGTATAAGTAGATACTTAAGTAGTGGAATCTAGTTTTTATCTTATTTCTGTTAAAATTTGATTAGTGATATGCATACTTACATACAAAAAAGGTCGATTTTTATCCTAAATATGATTTGGTTTACCCAATGTTCATATAACTATTTTCCAGACTTTAAAAAGACAATAATATTTTAGATTTAAATCGACCTCAAGAAACGTATCAAGACAGATTTACTTGTCATGGTGGTACCACCACTTATGAGGTGATGACTGTCCCTGATAATCCCCATCAGTTTATGAGCTGTGGGGAAGATGGCACTGTCCGGTGGTTTGATCTCAGAACAAAAAGCAGGTAATAATAGTGCTTTCATATATATTTTATCTCAGCATTCGTGTTTATTTTTCTTTATTTGCTGATTAAATATGCTCATTTAGGAAAATATGGAATCATTTTTTTGAGTAGTGTATTACCTGATATGTTTTTATTATTATAACTTATAAACTTATTTGCAGTATAGAGCTTAGTTGTCTTGTTTTTATACTTACAAATTTGAGCCTTGTCAATTTGAACAATAAACTGTCAAAATAGATATCTTCTAAATGTTAGTGAATTTTCTTGTTTATTTTTAGTTGTCTGCAGCAGAGATGTAAAGAAGACATATTAATATCATGCCAAAGAGCAATTACAGCCCTAGCCATAAGCCCAGTAGCTAGTTATCAATTAGCTGTAGCTTGTGCTGATTCTACAGTTAGAATTTATGACAGGAGATATTTGAGCATTGCACCAGGAGGTTAGTTTGTAGAAAGATACCTAACAAATAAAAATAAATCCTAGTACACTGTTAATTTTATAGTATTGTGTAAAAATACAAACAGAAACCCATTATTTCATTTAGACCTCACCCTTAAAGCCTTTCTACTTTATAAACCAATATATTCTGTACTGTTAATACTAGTGATGTGAAATACCTGGGTATTTATTTTTAGGGGTAAATAGTAAATACCCTGGGTATTTACCCAGCTATTTACCCATACTGGGTATTTATTTGGGTATTTTGGTTTTTTAAATTAAAATCCTTTTATTTTATGGGTTCCATATGAGGACTAGGAGTTTAAAAAATTTAAGATGCGGTACTTCAAACTAGGTACATATATTTTTATTTTTATAAAAAAAATACGATTTTGTTTTTATAAACTCATATCTAAAATTATTCAAAATTCATATCTTCTTTGTCCTGATCAATATCCGAATTTTCCCAAGAGCAAACTCTTTTCTTCCAGCAATCTTTTTTAATATTTTATTCTCTGATTTTGACAAAGGTGATTGAGGTAGCAGTTCAGATGATAATTTTTCCAATTTATTAATATCAGGATAAACCAGGGGGCTCATCGGATTCTAATTTAGTTACTAAGTTAACTATTGATTTCAGAATGATTATCATTTTTTCATCCCTGACCCAAAAAACAGAATTGTCAAGTGGTCGATTTTTTAATTGTTGATTTATTGATACAAACTGCCAAATTTTGTAAAACCATTTATTATCCATATTGTATACCGAAATAGCTGTAAATGTATTAGATCAAAATTATTAAAGCTTGATCTTATTTTAGAACATCTTTTGGCTCAGCCATTTTGCACTTTTGTTGCTCCAAAGTTTGGAGAAGAACGACACTACAGAATTACGTCGTTAAATTATGACAGCGACGGCAAGGACATGTTGGTCAGTTACTCGTCGGATTATTTGTATCTTTTCAATGTTCAGGTAAATTTATATGATTTTTAATCTATCTAATATTTTATAAGAAGTAAAATGCTGTAAAACAAAACTGTAAAAAAGTTGGTACGCATGTAGAAGATTTAAGAATAACCATTTTTTCAGGAGTTTTTTTTTATTTTAAAAAGAAGTGAATTTTCAGTAACATTGCTTGTACTTGGGTTAAAGCCTATAGGATAACATCACAATTAACCCTAAATTGAACAGAAATTCGAGCCCATTTCTCCATAGATACTCTGAACTCGCATCTTATATAGAGGGTGTTACAAATTTAATACATTAGCATTGGCATCTTGGTATAACCAACAGACAGTAGGTTTAAATTGGAATTGCGTAATTTGATGCTGAATTATGATGAAAAATTAAAAATATTTCGAATATCGGATATCCGAACAAAGCGAAATTTGATATGTTCGTTTATATTTCATTATGCCTTTATTTTTAGGGTTAAGACAATTAAATGCGCTTTATTAGGACACTTTTTAGGCCCTACACAATGGCGGTATTAGTCCTAAAATTCTGTTCAATTTTTTACATATTATCATGATCAGATCTAATTTTTTATAGACCGCCGATACTTCCCCGTTAGCGAGGAACATGTGTGTCTGTTGTAGCTTTTGACATTTTCACGATTTAAATTTTTTTCTCGAAAACGCTCCGTGGGAGCAGTCGAATTTTCTGGCTTATTAGAGGAATAATGTGACTGGCATGGGTAAAAAAATCAGTTATACAGCAGGCGCGGCTCGTGGGATTTCTTACAGGTGGGTCAAAATTTTGTGGGCAACTAGTGATATCAACACAACAAGAGCAAAATACACTTTTTTAATTAAGGAAGGTTTTTTAATAATTGGCCTAGTGTTGCCAATAAATTATTTACCTACAAATAAACACCGCAAAAAAAAACATAAAATAGGTACTGTAGTATAACATATTGAACATTGCTACTCTAGATGTTTATGATTTTTAGTATTGCTTTTCTATGTGTTTTAGTTTAAGATTGTTAGCGGCTTCCCGTTTTGATACGTCTCCTCGATAGAGGTCGCGCCTTGTCGTAAAAGTATGATTATTCGTAATGTGTGAGAAACTAAGGTTAGAATAAATAGGCAATACAAGGAAGGATTCTCTCTCTCTACCATGAAGCCATTTTCGTTAAATATGTATTTTTAGTGATTTACAATAAATCTAAGTTTTCATTTTCATTATTTAATCCGACTATGCTACAGGTACTCAAATTGCATTTTTGAAACACCGTTTTATTTAATAAATACAATAAAAATACAATGCGCATATTAGGTAATTCGTTTTTCTTTGTCCAACCCAAATGTTTTGAAAGAGTATATTTCACGGGGCGGTTCCCCAGATGCCAGTGCCAACCTGCCGAATTTGTAACACCGTGTATATACATTTACTTCTCAACACAATCAGTTTCAGTGCTTGCTCTCCATCTTTCTTTTTTATTGGTTCTTTGTTATTAGAGGTCATTTTTGTCAAAAAATATGTCATAGTATTAATCTCGAATGAACTTGACATTAAAATTCTTAAATTATAGGTAGATGTTATCCTCATACAATATCTACCTATACTTTTAGGAATGTGCTACGGAAGTTAAAAAACCAGCCAAGAAACTATCGGCTTGGGATAAATTAAGGGCAGCAAGAGGTAAGAGAGACCGGGTATCTCCACCACCTGTGAGAAGGTTAAGACTACGAGGTGACTGGTCTGATACTGGTCCTGATGCAAGACCTGAAAGAGAAGCAGCCAGTACTACAGGTAGGGTGTTTATAATTGGGTTCAAGTCGATTATATAATAATAATTTGATATAAATAACTTTTGCTTGAGTCAATATTGATCTCTGACACAGGTATAGGCCAGGCCCGACCTCAACTCCAAGGTACTTTAATGCAGCGAATGACGGACGTTCTGTCCCGGATGCTTAACGACCCTATGACGCGTGCTGCCCTCTCTGCTGGTGGCGAAGATTCTTTGGATGCCGAAGAGAATGCGCAGGGAATTTTGGAGGCAAGAGAAGGGGGTGCAGCGGGTATACAGGTAAGTTTTAGACAAACGAGTACTCATTCTTTTTGTCTCGCAATAGGTTTATGGACATGTACTCATGTAGGTGTATGGCAATACTATATATTTTTTTAAATCGCCTTTTATGTAGTGTTACTGTATGATTCTCAATAGGAGGGAGCTGGCGGAAGTATGGAAACTGATGATGGACAGGTAGATGGCGTTGCAGACAATGGTGTTGGTGAAGGCTCTAGTGGAACAGCACAGTACGTTCCTCCTTTTATTTTGATAAAGTTTCTTTTTTATGGTTCAGATTATTTATAAATTATTTTTAGGCCACAAACGTCGTCATCAGAACCAGCTACCCCTCACCAGGAACCTGCGTCCTCATCAAGTGGTTGTTCAGCGGTAACAAGCGATTTGCATAATCATCTTGCAGCTTTAAGAAATCTAAGGCAAGGCTTTATAAATCAGCACGGGGCAGAACCTTCAGTTAGTTTTAGGTAACTAACTTAGGTGACAGAAAACAGTCCACTGATTTTTTTGCTAACTAACGTATATAAGACAAAATTGTATTATGCTTATACAGACCTTCAAAGCAAGGACACACATAAAGTTCCGTATACGTTTACATGACCTGTGCAAAATACGAAGTATTAATGACATTTTAATATTGGTCCTAATATTATGGTCAGGTTTTGTAATATATTAATAATGCTTATATATATATATATATATATATATATATATATATATATATATATATATATATATATATATATATATATATACATATATATATACGTATAAACCATACCAACTGCCCTCTAAAATACGTAAATACTTAACGAAGTGCCCTCATATATAACGTAGTTCCCTCCGATTCCGGAGGGAAGTACGTATCGCATGATTCCTTTTGCTGGTGTGCACTAGAGGGTATGTACTGTTCAATTCCGAAAATTTGTGGGGAGGTCACTTTGACCATATATACCGCTCATTTCAGTCCTCTAGTTCAAACGTTCGCCGATAGCGCCTGAGTCGTTTTTGGCTTCGTTTAATTTCGTACGCATTTCCCTCTGCTTCGTTTATATAAATTTGTATAAACGAATCGTACGTTCTTCCCTCCGACATTTGACAACATTGTTTTCAAGACCTTGGCAAAAATTCAAATTAAGTGACAGTTAAATCTCAGATTTTATTAACGGTTGAATTTAGTGGTGCAGTGGTAGATATTTTAAAATCTTTTTTGTGGTTTTACCATGGGTTCAAGAACTTTATTATGTATTAAACAAGTTTTTATTAATTTTTATTCGATTCAAAAAGGAAAGTACAGTACTTGAATTGAATGTATGAACCGAGTTTTCTTGGGAAACAATTTATAGGTTAGAATGCGGGTTTAACTTTCTTTTCGCCCTTTAAATTCCGTGAGACAGCATTTTTCTTTTCTCCAGACACTCAAAGTACTTTGGAACTTAAACCTAAAACTTATAGTTAGAGATCCCACGACAAATTTCTACCCTCATAAAACATCACTATAAAAAAATTGTATGTGATTTAAAATGATGAGAAAAAGAAGTATCGCTGAGTTGCCCAAGCAATTACGGCCAAAACAATATTTAATTATGCTAATTATCGAGTCAAATTAGGTATGTCGGTACTGTTACAAAACATTTTCATTTTTTTTAATTATTGTAAAACAAATGAGTAATTTTATAATAACTAGATCTTTCTAACCCCATTTGGCCGAAATTGCTTGGCATTCACCCTTGAAGGGGTAAGGTAGTCAGTGTGTCAGCACCCTCATTAAACATTTTTTTTAAAGAAAGTTTAAGCTTTCTTATAAATAAAAATATTCGGCCGTGGCAAATATTCATGAATATGTCTGGTGAGGTAAAGTAGATACCCTCTTAAAAAAATGGTCTGGTTTGGTATTTGGTATCTCAGGCATTTCCGGTCATTTCCGCCACGACAGACCAATATTTTTATTCATAAAAAATCGGTCAAGTGCAAGCTATACTTGCACAATTAGTGTTCCGTTCTATCAACCTCCCACTTAATATGAGCAAACCTCGGCCGCCCGATCGCCGTCCATCTGCCGCACTACCTGCCGCCGACGGCACTAACGTCGTATCACATAGCATATGCGCGGAGCTGACTGGGCCAAATTAAAAATTTTGAAAAACGTGTAAGGACAAACGTTGTTCCTTGCATCGTGAAAAATATTTTTTGTCAAAAAACTTTTTCTCTACAACCAATAGTTCAGCAGTTATAAGGAAATAAACAATTAAATTGTTTAAAACAATTGACCGCGCAGGAATTTTTCAATCTTGATAATCTTTCCGTCATCTACACCTAATTCTCAATGTTCATGATTTTTTTCAGATTTTTCTGAGCGATTCTCTGGTAATAAGGGTGGGGGACAGCAATTTTTAAGCGTTTTTCCCGAAAAATGTTTAAAAAAATTCAATAAAAAAATATGTCATGTATATCGTTGAATTCGTGCTTCAATAAGCTTTCATGTGACACCATATACGATGTCCTTAAAAAATTCTATTCCATTGCCCAATTTACCCCCCGAAATTAACCCCAGAATCAAAATTAAATTGTTTGATAATTTTCCCGCCATCCACACCTAATTCTCAATATTTATGATGTTTTTCAGGTTTTGCTGAGCGATCCTTTTGGTGATTAGGGTCGGGGACAGCAATTTTTAAGCGTTTTTCCCTAAAAAAAAACGAAAAAAAAATATCATATACTGTTTAATTGGTTCTTTAATAAGCTTTCATTTGACACCCTACACGATGCCCTTGAAATAAACTTTTTCTGCATGTCCCACTTACCCCCTGAAATTAACCCCCGGAATCAAAATTCAACTTTTTATATTTCACGTCTATAATTGGGCCACTACACTCTATATCTGTGCCAAATTTCAAATTTTTTCGTCGAATAGTTTTAGAGAAAATCGCCTGTGACAGATACACGGGCGGGCACCGAAGTGATTCCATAAGTATTCCATTTCACGAAACACTAAAAAGCTCACACTTTCTTTTGCTTCAATTAAAAAAAATGGTTAATGATGGTACTAGTACTGACATACTGACTACCGCACCCCTTCAAAGGGTCTGCCAATCACTTTCGGCCAAATGGGGTTAGGTTGGATTGGGTTCACGTTAGTATAAAATTACATATATTTTTCTGTAATTAAAAAAATCATGAAGATGTTTTGTGACGGTACCACATACCTAGTTTTACTCGATAATTAGCCTAATTAAATATTGTTTTGGCCGTAACTAACGAATGAATTGAAGAGTATAAATAGAGAGAATAAAATTAAATTAAAAAAAATATATTTAGCACAGCCCAGGTAAATAACCCATCATATTAACTAGCTTCATTTCGGAGCCTTTCCACATTTGGCGTATTTAGTCAGTCGGTTATATCAAAGAAGAGTGAAAAATGTATCGTTTACCCAATACACCAGGTAATCAGGCCGAAGGAGATCAGATATCTAGTAGGATGTGAGTAAAAGTTACACACTCCACTGTCGGTATGTCACAACGGCGACTTAACTGGGTTGTCGTAGGGCTAATGACCGTAGTTCGGAGCCCACGTTAAGCTGTAGATCCCGTCGGAAAAGGCCCTGGCAGCGAACGAAATCGAAAAAACCAGAGAAAAACTAACATTTTTAACACAGTAAAGTATTATTTTTATTTTAAAAAATCGAGAGGAGCGTCAGTAGAGAGGGTAAAATAAATTTTTAAAAAATATGTTGAACAATATAGGCAAATAACATAGCTAACTAACGAGCTTTTAAAGCAGAATTATACGCTATTTTTATTAAAATACAATATTAGGGAGAGAGGGGTGCAAGTAAAGACATAACATTAAAATAAAAACATATTCATGAACAACCTAGGCAAATGACAAATTAAACTTACAAATTTGACCTGCATGGCCTGGGGAAATAACACCTTTAATTAGTAGGCTTTCTAAGCACAACAAGACAATATTTTTTACTATTTTTAGCTCCAATATGGCACCCATACAGTAATAAAAATCTGTTAGGAATTTGAGTAGCGGTGCATTTAACCCTCTGTACCGTTGAGTTTTCAACGACTCCTGACTTACTTTAAATGTGGTAGATAGCAGACTTTAAAATTTATGAACTTGGTGGGCACCAAACTTTGATATTTTACTAAAAAAAGGTAAATTTTTTATGGATTCTTAGGGGAACAAATTGGTCTTATTTTTTTTGTTCTATCATCTTTAGTTTAGCCACCGTCAGCATGCAACTGACAAAAATCGGTCAAGTGCAAGCTATACTTGCAAAATTAGTGTCCCGTGCCATCAGCCCCCCCCCCCCCCCCAATTAACAAGAGCAAACCTCGGCCGCCCGATCTCGGTCCATATGCCGGGCTACCCACCGCCGACGGCGCCAACGCCGTATCGCATCACATATGAGCGGAGCTGAGTGGCCAAATTATTAAACTTAAAAAAAGTGTAAGGACAGGAGTTGATCCTTACATCGTGAGAAATATTTTTTGTCAAAAACCTTTTCCCCTAAAACCAATGGTTTAACAGTTATAAGGAAAGAAACAATTAAATTGTTTATAACAATTAATCGCGTCAGAATTTTCCTGTTCTGACAATTTTCGTTCAACAAACCTAGTTCTCAATTTTCATGATTTTTTTCAGATTGTTCTGAGCGATCCTTCTGGCGATGAGGGTGGGGGACGGCAATTTTTAAGCGTTTTCCCCCAAAAATGTTTAAAAATGCATAAAAAATATAATGCTTCAATCTTTCATTTGACACCCCACATGATGCTCTTAATTTTTTTTTGCATTGCCCAATTTACCCCCTAAACTAACCCCCAGAATCAAAATTTACGTCTTTATACCTTACGTCTATAATTGGGCCACCACACTCTATACCTGTGCTAAATTTCAAATTTTTACGTAGAATAGTTTCAGAGAAAATCGCCTGTGACAGACGGACGGACGGATGAACAGACACCGAAGTGATTTCATAAGTGTTCCGTTTCACGGAACACTAAAAATATGGAAACATGGATTACTTTTAGTCAAACCAAATGTTAAAGAAAAATTTTCTTAACCTTCTTACTAATTTAAAATAACAAAGTTACTTGGTCTTATTATATATCTCATTATATATGATGTCGCATTTATACATACTCATCATAAAATATACTATAAATGAAAACGTAATACTTATGCCAACGATTCAATATATATACATTTTAAATTTTCATTAAAGTACATTAATGTTCAAAAAATAAAGCTGTATACAACTTATTATAATTGCACCAACCACCCTCCAAAGATTTGACAACCTTGCTGGAGGTATGAGAGTTAAGATTTTACAACTAGAGGCATATATCACCCGGAGGTCATAGGGAACGGTTTTTTCATACTACATATATGAGAAAATCGAACTAAAAAATCGTTACCCCTCTTTTGAGAAACCGGTTCTCTGGGTTCCCCTTATCGTATATATGTAGATTTTGTATTATAAATATTACTAGAAAAGGTGGAGGGTGGTCCGTCTGGGTTTTGACCCGGAGGGAAGTTCTTATCATAAATACATATATATATATATATATATATATATATATATATATATATATATATATATATATATATATATATATATATATATATATATATATATATATATATATATATATATATATATATATATGTATATTTATATTTATATATATTTTTTTAGATATTCCGAACAAAGCACATCTAGTTCAACAATTAGTTTAAGAGCACATGATGGTAGCAGCAATACAGATATGGATACTGAACGAAGGGCCCAAGATAGTGAAACTGGGGAAACAACAGCTGCAAATAACCGAACTTTTGAGGTAAAAATTAAGGTTTCAAACTGAATTTGTTGGTTCGGGTTTGCTTATAGACAGGGAGATAGCGACGTCGAAACATACAGAATTTTGTTAGTTTCTAATCGGCTAATTTTTATATTATTTCGAGCAGCGCTTCTGTACCTGCGTTTGTGACATTCTAAACATTTCAGATGGATGTTGATTATCCAGAGGACGAATCTAGTAATTCTGAACCGGCTGAGGAAAAGACTGAAGAAAATATTACTATACTATATGAGGCTGAAGTTAGAAAGAAGTACACTGGTCACCGAAATGCAAGGTATTGCGATTGTGTAATAAGTAGAAGTATAAATTCGTAGAACTCTCGGTTCAAGTATAAAAAAATTTAAAGTTCATTAAAATACGTTTTGTCTTATCTGATTGGCCAACAGAAGATCCGCCCCTTGATGACCTATCCTTATCGACTCATCATTACTAAATGTTGCACCATATTAAAACCTATATAATTTAATTATATATTATATTTTTTATGTGCTGGTTATGACACGCTCACCTATAAATGTCAACAGGAAATGCGTGGTGCAATAAAAAAACTACCCACTTGATAATAAAAATGTAATAAATGTCAGTTGAACGAAGAGTTTTTCCTTCATTTGCTTCTAAATTAGGTCGCCCACTTCTAGAAATTCGCGGGAAAACGAAGTCGTAAATGTCATGGTGTCACATTACGTGTAGTGGTCGTTAACAGGGGAAATTCATAGGAATTTTCGCTATACAAGCGGGATGACCCCTGCTAGAGAAAAGTAGCTAGACACTCACCGATGTAAGGTGTTACGTTGCCCGATCGCGAACCGAAATTCTGTCCAAAAGTCGGGCGCGTAGTAAGTGCGTTAGATTAGAAAGCCAAGAAATTGTCTGGGATTATTGAAAAATTTGCGAAAATGTAAAAACTTGTATTTTGGGTGGCTCCCATACGTAATCTGTGGAAATAAAGTGGAGTTGATCCAGAAATTTGTGTTTTTCTGTTAGGGAACAGGGAAACGGAAAAATAAGTAGTCAAAAATTCATAGAAAATTGGAGTTAGTGCCTAACATAAGGTCTATAGTAAAATTAAAATTTAGTGAAAATGCTTATCACCATTTTATATCAATCTATTTTAGAACTATGATCAAAGAGGCGACTTTCTGGGGCTCAAACTATGTCATGTCTGGCTCGGATTGTGGACACGTATTTGTATGGGATCGCCACACTGCCGAATTAAAGATGTTACTGCAGGCAGATCAGCACGTTGTTAATTGTTTGCGGCCGCATCCATACTTACCTATCCTGGCTACTAGCGGCATAGACCATGATATTAAACTTTGGACTCCTATTTTGGAAGACTCTGGGTTTGATAAAGAGTTGGCTGACGATGTAAGTATATTTGAGTATAAACTTTACGATATTGTGGTATGCTATTTAAGAAGCGCGTAAATTAATTAATTATTAGTAAATAATGTGATTGGCCCAAACCTGTCAAGTAATGAACTTATTACTATACAGTGTGAAGTAATGAAAAATGGTTACTTTTGAAAAAATATATCAATAATGAATGTGTTATTAAATAGCAAAATTGTAGATAAAATAAGTTGAATTAACTTTTTTTATATAAAATTAAATTGAACGTTGGTATTATTTTTTTGTAGCTTATTAATCGAAACGCCATAATGCTTGAAGAAACAAGGGATACCATTACAGTTCCGGCGGCTTTTATGATTAGAATGTTAGCTTGCCTGAATCAGATCAGAAGAGGAGGCGCCCGGAATAGGAATAGAAGATTAAACAATGACGATGAAAGTTAAAGGTTTCGCTTCTGCAGAATTTCATAAATAATAAATCAGTCGGTGATAGGCGGCCCTTTAAATATGTTCGTGGATAGTTCATAAACCAGTATTAAACAATTTACTTTAAAATGATCGTTGTCTAGTTTTAGACAAATTGAATATCTCGCACGAACAAATACTTTTTTAAGATAATTCGTTCAAGTTCTGTATGTACATTACTTTTTGGATTACCTACCGAGTGGTATTTTTTTGGGAGACGATCCTTTTGTCACACATAATTATTTTTGCGTCATTGCCTAATGCCTATCCTATGCGTTTTCATTATGAGATCATGAGTTTAAAAAGGCATATTTTCAGGCTCGCGCACCGCTCTGGGACATCTGAGGCGATTCGTCCCATATTTCAAACGAAGCTTTTCTCGACATATGTTAATAGGAACTTTTTTATTAGTTTTTGGCCGAAAAAAATCACTTGTAAAATTTTGTCGCTGGAGTGCAACTGTATTTCTGTTTTGAAGGAATCAGGGTCGATTTTCTAGTAAGTGTTACGGCCGAGCTTTAACTACTTCGTGTATTTTTTTGGGGAAATCTGCCCAGAGACGCTTTAATTTAAAAATTATCATACATGGTGAGGATTTGAAAGTACAATATATCTACCTTTCCCTTTAACAGTTCAGAGTTAACGCCCGCCTTTCAAAATGTGGCGTGGGTACATATTTTAAAATAAGTCTCCCTAATATATATATATATATATATATATATATATATATATATATATATATATATATATATATATATGATTTTTATTAAAATATTTCAAACCGTTTTTGAGATATTACATTTCAAAATCCTCACCCTGTATAATTATTGACGACGATCATGACAAAAAAACTACCTAAAATCGGTTGTTATTGTGATTAGCACTCGTGTAATAAAATGCTAAGAAAATACATGTAAAACCATCTTTATTATGTACATATTCACGAATCAAAGCTGTCGAACAATATCCTTGTAAAGATCTTAACCGTGCTTGTTCCTGATTGGTTTTGATTACCGTTTTATAGAAACTTTAGCTTAGCGGAGCTGTAATATTTTTGGTATATAAAAAATACATATTTACTTATTACAATTTATTTAATGTATGTAAAAAAAAATTACAAGCGACAAATTTTGAGGTAATGAAACATTGAATTTGGTTTTTTTATTTTTTTTTTTTAACCTAATGGTTCTTTTACTTAAATACGCCTAACTCTTCTAATATTTGTTCGAGTGCTTTATAACATTTTTAATCATAGCAAGGCTCCGCAATAGAAATTTTTAGCGTGGTTGTTTTTCCTTTTTTTAGCGTTGAAACTAATTAAAAAAACAAAACAGATATTGCCTATTATCTGTGCTTCTTCTTTAATTTAATAGATACACTGCGCTTGCGCCTTCTTGCGAATTACATTTACCAAAAAAAAGCTTTTAATTTTTTCTGATTTTAACTAAATTGTTTTCGATCTGAGGTGCAGTTTTATAAAATCATCGGAGTATAAAATATGATGAAAAGCAATTTTTTTTATGTTAAAAATTGCAGAGAAAACTTATTTCGATCAGAAATATTTCGTGCTTTATTAGGTTTAAAAAAATTAAGCCATCTCTAGATTTTCGATTTTTTCCATTTGTAGGTGATTTCTTGGATTTTAGCTTTAAAAAGGTACCTACGAATTTTTATTGTATAACAGCGTTTGCTGTTGGTATAATTTTATAGAATTTCATCTCAGGTGGTTAATCTTAAACAAAAATTTATTTAATACTTGCATTCTGGAGTGTTTTTCTTTTGACTATGTTGTTGTTAGATAATAACATTAAGAATGGGTAGTTTATTTTTTTACGCTAGGAAAATAAATTTAAGTGTGATATTATTTGAACTGAGATAAATAAATTTTATTGTATACAGTGTTACTTTATTTTGTTTCTTTTTTGTGATTAATAAACATAGAATAGTAAATTATTGTTCATTTTTAATATTTATTGAAGGGTGGGGGCAGAGCTGGAGCGATTACAACAAATAAGGAATCAATTACTTACTGCTGATAACAGAATTGTAATCGATTTCTGGTTTTATATACAGGGTATCCGAAAAGTCTTAGTATGGGAAAATATCTTTGCTATTATTAAAGATAGAGACACCAAATTTCTTATTGATTAATAAATCTACTTTTTATGTAATTTAACTTTTTCAACCCCCTTAAGGGGTGATGCTCGGGAGTTGATGTCAAAATTTATTACTGCCAAGATGTTCATGGTAGTAACAAGAGAAATAAAGGTACTTAATTTATTTTTCGCGATTTTTAATTTTTAATGACCTAAAGAGCCCTTGGGCTTACGGTAAAAATGTTTCATTTTTGAATACCTTTGAAATGAGGTACCACACGTCAATGATATCATAATGTTTATTAACTACTGTTGTGTTTGTAAAATAGTAGCTTTAAAGAATTCATGCAGTTCCACTACTTAATTTTTTAATCGTTTTAAACCAAGAGGAAAACCTCCTTCAGGATTAAAATTTATCAGTGACTTGGCAATTTTCAAAGGTATTCTTGTCTTAGCTACAGGAACAATCTCAAAACTGTTCAGCAAATGAAACAAAACAGATTTAATCTCTAGCAGGGCAAATCTCGACCCAATACATGCCCTTGGTCCTATACCAAAAGGCATAAAAGTGAATGGTTTGATTGTGTTTTTATTTTTGTCAGAAAATCTGTCTGGGTTGAATTTTTGAGGATTTGGGTAGTAAGTAGGATCGTGATGGAGGCAATAGGTGGGTATAAAAAGAATGTCTCCTTTTTTAAAGTTGATAGTTGGTTCTTCTGGGTTCGGTGGTTTTAAGGTGTAGTGTTTTACACATACTCTGTCGAGGACGGTCGCGGCGGGCCACAACCTTACAGTTTCTGAAATAAATAATATATATGTATACTCATTACCACAATGTAATGATAGAAATAAACTCGCAAGTATTTGGCCACGTTAGCTCACTACCACAACTGTTTCTAAAGATGGTTGTGTACATTATATGAATCTTTACGATTTCATTGTCAGTAAGGTAGTAACGCAACCATCTCTAGAGATGGTTGTGTTACTGCCTTACTGACAATGAGTGAACGAGTGAATTTATGGGCACAAATTGGCAGAAAATTAAATGGAACTCTAATCATAAATTTGTATCAAACCGAAGCAAATTTGAAATTAGATTGGGTTGATGTACGAGTATAAGCCATGATGATGTAAAACGTAGAATGTAGAGCAAAGATAGTGCTTAATTAAGTACCAGATATTTTAAAAAAATTCTTGTATAGGTAGGTACTGCACATTCTATAGAGTTCTGAAAACATACTTGATATTGAAAATATTAACCTGAGTTATGAGTAATGACATAAGATTTGTCACTTAATTGTAAAGTAACTTTAGAAGTTTTGCTTTATAGGCACTAAATATAATATAAAACTTATTTTGGTGAGTAGAGATAAGGTTGCCCAGAATTTCCTACATGATCTAGTTTATTTAACAGTAGCAGACTGCTGCCAGCGACGAGGATATCAGAACTGATTTACCCATTTATGAACAGTAATGAGTGCTACTATTGCCTTTCCACAAAACAAAAAAAAATAAACTCCCTAGTGTTAGGTACAACCTAAGCTGTTGCTCTCTCATGATTTCAATTTTATCATTTCTGATAGCCTTAGATTTCCTGACAAACGCAAGGAAGCAGGAATTATTTCTTATTTTGAGTTAAAAATACGACAATACGAAAAGAAAACTGTTAAATTTCCAAGACTTATAACTTCCGCTACAAAATATGGGTACTTACATGATACTAGCACAAATCATTAAAAGCACTACCATGCCTCAACACTAAAAAATTCTTTAATTTTGAGAACTACCTACATACTTATACAGACTGAGCTCATACCGCTTAAATTAACAGTGTTTTGCTGTTCTATCCATTATTTTTCTTAAAGAGACATCCACTGTTTCTTTAAGACACCATTTCCGATAATATAGACACAATAATTTATTTTAAATACAAGAAAACTCTTAAAAACTCTCGAAAAACTGCAAAATTTCCAAAACCGGCGGCCATTATTTTGACAAGTTTTTTAAGGCGCTTTTCTTTGTAGCAACTGTCTCAAAACGCTACGTCATTTTGACGCAACTGACATAAGCTTGACCAATTAACTTCCGATGTTTCAAAACGAAGACGAAACGATTTAAAACAGTTTCAGCAAGAAAAAACGCCCTAAAATTACGACGCCACCTGCGCCACCAAACGACCATTCTGTTAAAACTATTCATTCATAAATTTTTCATTGCTGCATCTTATTCCTCAATATGCAATTAGTAAAAGACCGATAGGAGGAACCAAAAAATTTACACATGTGTGTCAAGGCCATGTACTGACGATCCTATCTTGCATCTGTCTTTAATGAATGACACAAGACAAAGATGCACGCATAGAAGTTATGAATGAAAGAAATTATGAATGACATTTTTACTACGCGTCCTTGCCTGGAATGTGTAGTACTCCAAGTAGGGGTAATAGGGGTAATGAGATTAATGAATGAAAATAGGGGCAAGGAATGATTTGGGCTATGTTAATTTTTTTAAAATCCCAGAAATAGGAAAAGAGCGGCAATTTAAAGGCAAAAATGATGACAACAGCGTTATTTATTCTAAGCATCCATTCTACAAGGTTCTTATAATATTCTTTACGATTGATATACAGAAAAAAACATTATTTTATTACCTACCAATAATAGTTCTCTTAATGAATACATTTCCATTACCTATGTATATGAATAAAAGCTAAGATTTAAATAATAAATGAAGTTTAGAGCAATAAAATATCCCAGAAAATTTGGTACTTTTACCAATAGTTTGTTGAAAAAAATAAAACTAAATAGGTATGTCAAAGTTTTGAAAAACTTGTTAACTACGGTAGTTAGCTAGTTTTGAAAAATTGTATATAAGGTAAGTGTATACAATATCGCTATGCTAAGATTTAACGATTTGTTTTCAAAAGGTAGACCATTCATCCTAACATAAATTAAAAGATGATATTGGTTACTTATAATAATTGCGTATTATTTTCTTCAAAAGGAAAATTTAAATAAAATTAAGAATATTTCATAAATGATTTCGATTTATTTAATTTAATAATATATATTTACATACATTTACATCACGTGATATACATATATTTACCTACATAAAAAATGGAGTAATTTAAACAATATACCTTGGATAATTGTAATAAAACATAATTTTAATAAACAAAATATGCAGAAAATTTGCCATACTTTTAAATCAAATATCTGTTTCTGTCTTTTAGAAGTTAAACACTGACATGTGTGTGCGTCTAAGGCTACCTGGCATAGGCGTTTCTAGACCTCTATTTTTGGGGGGGCTTAAGACCCCGGTTTACATATTTGGGGGGGCTTAAGTCCCTGGTTTATATATAGGTGGCTAGGCCACTCAGTTGGATTTGGGGGGGCTAATCCGAGATTTGGGGGGGCTTAGCCCCCCAAGCCCCCACCTAGAAACGCCTATGCTAACTGGACATACATATTCTGTTTATTGTTTTAGTCTCTTTAAACCAAGATTAAAACCTCCTTCAGGCATCATGTTAAATGATTTTTTACTCATTTTTAAAGGTATCATAGTCTTCTCCACGGGAACAATTTCGAAATTATTGATTAATTGAAATATAACAGATTTGGTTTCCAAAAGAGCAAATCTAGACCCAATGCAATTTCTAGGACCCACTCCAAAAGGCATATATGTGTAAGGCTTGATGTCGTCCTTATTTTCATCTGAAAATCTCTCTGGAATAAACTTTTCTGGATCTGGATAGTAAGCGGGGTCATGCTGAATGGTATACATAGGAATCCAGAGGACATCACCCTTTTTAAAGAAAATTGTAGGTTCTTCTGGATTGGATGGATTTAGGGTGTATGGTTTTACGCATACTCGATCACCCACGGGTGCTATAGGCCAAAGTCTTAAAGATTCTGAAAGGAAAGCATTTCGCATTTAACATGTCGTACATATCAGCATTAAATTTGGAAAGCTACTTTGCTAATTTTAGACCATTTTTAATGAAATTTTCGGTACATTGTGGACGCATTTATCAAGACTATCACCTGCTTTTCGATTTAAGAAAAAAATAGGTATGTGTGATATTATACCGGAGGAAACAAATGATACTTTTTTCCCTTAAGTTCTCAACAACCTGTGGAGAAAGTAGACGATGCGATGATATCCCAGTGTATTTCATCTGGAAGTCACATCTTTGCTCAACATTTTATTTGTTTATTCATCCCGATATCTGTTCTCTTTTACAAGTTTTAGAATTTTTATGTTTCTAGAATAAATTTGGCAAGTTGGGGATGGTTTAGGGAGCTGGTTGTCATTGCCAAATTCGTCGCCCTAACATGTCCCAAATAGTGTTAAGATCTGGGCTACAAGCTGGCCACAAGATTTGCTTACCTGAGATTACCATGTCCAAATACTTCATTTTTAACAAATTTTCATATGTGACTACTCCATTACACTCCTCCAGAGTTTCCTTAATTTCTTTTCTCAGTTTGTCCTGGACATCTGGATTGACAGCTAATTCGTAACAAGTAAAACACATCGCTGTTGCTACAGAGTCAAATCCTGCCAAGAAGAATATCATTGCTTGGGAAGAGATGTCTGCATTGGTGATTTCAATCTGTCGTTTTTGAGGTTTTACTAGAGAAATGAATAAAATATATTTCTTAATTATTTATCATTAAAGTAAAAGATATTACATGACATAACAAACATCAAAATACCAATAAGTAAAACGATTAAACAGAAATGTTGTTTTTTTTACAAAACAAAGCGTTTATTTTCGGTCTAACAATCACCTGCATGTGGAATTTTCGAATTTTGTTGGTAGAGTTTTGCTGTATATAGATTTACCTATTTCTGAGGCTTCCTTCACAACAGCAAATCCAGTGTCAATAACTTCCTTTTCTTCAGCGCGTTTCACGCCTTTTTTCACTTCTAACAGAATGTTGATCATATCTGGTCGCACAATACCCTGTTCTTCACGTACTCTTAAGGTTTCGCTAATAAGATCATTAAAGAATTTAGTAACTTTTTTGCTAAAGAAGCTAATTTTTAACACCTGAAACCAATTTGTACTGTTAAATATGAAATTATGTTTAAAAAGTCCTGTACCGCCTGATTATTTTAAAAACTAGCCAAGTTAGCGAAAAATGCTTCGGATATAAGTTTTAGGGCTTTCAGAAATCTATAATTTGGAAATTAGTTGTAATACACAGAGGTGAGCCTGGAGGAACGCACCAAATTCTAGGGGTGTATTCTACAAGTAAATATACTTAAGTCAAAAAAACCCAAATGTTGTAATCCGATTTTTATTTGTTTTCAAATAACAAAGTTTTATAGCGCTGGTGCGCCTTTTGTACAGCGCAATGTCCCCGACCACCTTCTAGCAACACTACAATTCTTGACACAATAACAGGATCTCTAAAGGCATTATGACCTATTAAATAAATACTTCAAACACTAAACCATGGCGACCGATAGGTTTTACAGAGAGAAACCATGCTAAACTGAAAAATAGGCACCGAAATGTGAATTTTCAATTAGAGCCAATGCACGCTATTTCATAAAAGTCGTAGATACGGTGACAATACATGACAAATATCAAATATGACAAACATCTTCCGGAAAACAAATCATTAAACACCTACTAGTACGATGACGCCCTTATTATTACTGCTCCTAAAATTATTTGTAACTTCTTAGGCGACCTCAATTTTTGCTTGCCACTGTATTTTTGCTGATTGAAAACAGCAATATTTTTTTTTTGAAAATCTAGAACTTTATGGAAAATCAAGCGTAACTTGAGTAAAGAAGTTGCTGGTCCTTCGAGATATTGTGTTGCTAGAAACCGAACACTATCCAAGAAAATATCACTTCGATCTGTCAAAACTTTTTGAGCAACCCTGTATATTCCAACTAACTTTCAAACTATAGATTTTTGAAAAGTCCTAGAACTTTTAACTGAAATATTTTTCGTTAAAAGAATCAGCCCGCCCGGAACTGTTTACACACATTGTCATCAAAATCGTATAGGCAAGTTAGCAAAAAACCTATAGTTCACCGTATCAAATGCCTTAGGGTCTAAGGCAACGTTTCCCAAACTGTGGGTCGCGACCCACTGGTGGGTCGCAAGCTGGTCTTTAATGGGTCGCAAACATTGTTTAAAAATATGTGTTTAACTCATTCTAATCTAAAGTCTGTTTTTTTTTATTTCGTGTTTTTTTGTTCGAAACTATCGTTTATTCGAAGTGGGTCGGCAAGCAAAAAAGTTTGGGAAACGCTGGTCTAAAGCATTTGATACGGTGTTAGAGAGATCACATTTGACAGATTTCTTACTTACTCGTAGTAACCACGGACAAACCAAATATCCGATAAATTTAAGCATCGTGGTAAAACTTGAAAAGTTTGTGGCTTCCCGTCCCATGAGGTAAAACTCATTCTTGGGGTCAGATAAGGAGTCTACCTTGATACCAAATGACGTTGAGGCAATTACATCATTGGTATATCTACAAATAGTTTTTTAAGTAGCTATTTAAATAATCTTGTAGCTGTTTAAGAATTATAAAATCAAACAGAACAGAACAAAAAAGTTATTATGGTAACCCGTCCGGCACGTATTTCTGCCCATTGGCTTGTGTGAACGACCCTGGACACAAACTATAGTGCTAGTAGGCCTTAACTTACCTCATAAATATTAATCTGTTTATAAGTTTAGTTTTCGAGAAATTGTAAAAATTTGATTTAGAAGCCAAATTTGTCAAAAACTGAAACGGCTCTGGATACAAACTATTGTGCTAGTAGGCCTTAATTTACCTTGTAAATGTTAATCTGTTTACATGTCTAGTTTTCGAGAAATTGTAAAAACTTGAGTGAGCAGCCTAATTTGTAAAAGGTAAGTTAAGGCCTACTAGCACTAAAGTTTGTATCCAGAGTCGTTCACTCGCAAGTCGTTTCAGTTTTTTACAAATTTGGCTGCTAACTTAAATTTTTACAATTTCTCAAAAATTAGACATATAATCAAATTAATATTTACAAGGTAAGTTAAAGCCTACTAGAACTATAATTTGTATCCACCAGCGACGTTCATTTGCAAGCCCAGTTTTTTATAAATTCGGCTGCTAACTCAAATTTTTACAATTTCTCGAAAACTAGACATACAAACAGATTAATCCTTATAAGGTAAGTTAAGGCCTACTAGCACTATAGTTTGTATCCAGAGTCGTTCCCTTGCAAGCCGTTTCAGTTTTTTACAAATTTCGCTGCTAACTTGACTTTTTACAATTTCTCGAAAACTAGACATACAAACAGATTAACCTTTATAAGGCAAGTTAAGGCCTACTAGCACTATAGTTTGTATCCAGAGTCCTTCACTTGCAAGCCGTTTCAGTTTTTTACAAATTTGGCTGCCAACTTGAATTTTTACAATTTCTCGAAAACTAGACATACAAACAGATTAACCTTTATAAGGCAAGTTAAGGCCTACTAGCACTATAGTTTGTATCCAGAGTCCTTCACTTGCAAGCCGTTTCAGTTTTTTACAAATTTGGCTGCCAACTTGAATTTTTACAATTTCTCGAAAACTAGACATCAAACAGATTAATCTTTATAAGGTAAGTTAAGGCCTACTAGCACTATAGTTTGTATCCAGAGTCCTTCACTTGCAAGCCGTTTCAGTTTTTTACAAATTTGGCTGCTAACTTGAATTTTTACAATTTCTCGAAAACTAGACATGTAAACAGATTAATATTTACAAGGAAAGTTAAGTTCTACTAGCACTATAGTTTGTATCCAGAGTCGTTCACTTGCAAGCCGTTTCAGTTTTTTACAAATTAGGCTGCTAACTTAAATTTTTACAATTTCTCAAAAACTAGACATATAAACAGATTAATATTTACAAGGTAAGTTAAAGCCTACTAGCACTATAGTTTGTATCTAGCGACGTTCACTTGCAAGCCGTTTCAGTTTTTTATAAATTCGGCTGCTAACTTGAATTTTTACCATTTCTCCAAAACTAGACATGTAAACAGATTAACATTTACAAGGTAAGTTAAGGCCTACTAGCACTATAGTTTGTATCCAGCGATGTTCACTTGCAAGCCATTTCAGTTTTTTACAAATTTGGCTACTAACTTGGATTTTTACAATTTCTCGAAAACTAGACATATAAACAGATTAATATTTACAAGGTAAGTTAAAGCCTACTAGCACTATAGTTTGTATCTAGCGACGTTCACTTGCAAGCCGTTTCAGTTTTTTATAAATTCGGCTGCTAACATGAATTTTTACAATTTCTCGAAAACTAGACATGTAAACAGATTAAGGTAAGTTAAGTCCTCCTTTGTATCCAGCGATGTTCACTTGCAAGCCGTTTCAGTTTGTTACAAATGTGGCTACTAACTTGGATTTTTACAATTTCTCGAAAACTAGACATATAAACAGATTAATATTTACAAGGTAAGTTAAAGCCTACTAGCACTATGGTTTGTATCTACCGACGTTCACTTGCAAGCCGTTTCAGTTTTTTATAAATTCGGCTGCTAACTTGAATTTTTACAATTTCTCGAAAACTAGACATGTAAACAGATTAACATTTACAAGGTAAGTTAAGGCCTACTAGCACTATAGTTTGTATGCAGAGTCGTTCACTTGCAAGCCGTTTCAGTTTTTTACAAATTTGGCTTCTAAAGCAAATTTTTACAATTTCTCAAAAACTAGACATATAAACAGAATAATATTTACAAGGTAAGTTAAAGCCTACTAGCACTATAGTTTGTATCCAGCGACGTTCACTTGCAAGCCGTTTCAGTTTTTTACAAATTGGCTGCTAACTTGAATTTTTACAATTTCTCGAAAACTAGACATATAAACAGATTAATATTTACAAGGTAAGTTAAAGCCTACTAGCACTATAGTTTGTATCCAGCGATGTTCACTTGCAAGCCGTTTCAGTTTTTTACAAATTTGGCTGGTAACTTAAATTTTTACAATTTCTCGGAAACTAGACATATAAACAGATTAATATTTACGAGGTAAGATAACGCCTACTAGGACTATAGTTTGTATCCAGCGACGTTCACTTGCAAGCCGTTTCAGTTCTTTACAAATTTGGCTGCTTACTTGAATTTTACAATTTCTCGAAAACTAGACATACAAACAGAGTAATCTTTGTAAGGTAAGTTAAGGCCTACTAGTACTACAGTTTGTATCCAGAGTCGTTCACTTGCAAGCCGTTTCAGTTTTTTACAAGTTGGGCTGCTAACTCAAATTTTTACAATTTCTCGAAAACTAGACATATCTGTTTATATATCACTATATTTTTGTCTCCGATTCGCGTAATTTTGGGGCGTCGCGTCGTAAATCATTTATGACTTCCTAAATCTTTTTTTCAGGACATAAACTAAATTTCAGCCCTTCTGTTTAAATATGAACTAATTTTTAACGTTCTCAAAAATTATGGTTATAATTTGTTATTTTAAGTTCGAAGAAATTTACCTTGTGAAGTTTTCTTTCATCTCAACTTCAATCAGATCTTTATTTTGGTTCAAAAAGTATTTAACAAAATTTCCAGAAGTTTCGGCAATTAATGTATACATAAATTTCATTTTACTGCTTGTGAAAGAACCGGATAATAAACCTCTCATATCTCGCCATCGTTGACCTAAAATTAAGAATAAATTACATACCTCTATGTATGCTCATGTGTAAACTAAGAATAAGAATTTTACTAGATACTCGTGCTTACTTTGATAAAATAACATTAAGTACTAAAATAATTAAATATTACTGTCATGTAGATCATATAAGTTCAAAATTTCGCACCGAGGGGTTCAGTAATTTACTCTAGCATGAAAAATTACAAACACAAACGTATTTATCGTATATATTAGTATGCATTTACCTTTCAAAGCAAATAGATTTTTACTCCATAAAGCATCAACGTCTTCATCAATGGTGAAGCTGTTATGATCAGAAAAGTGATCAAAATCCTTAACAGCTAACTGTTTAATCAATTCGGGATCTCTTATTAGTAAAGTGGGCATATAAAATTGATACAGTCCAGTATATCTAAAAATAGGATGTTTTAAAAAATCACTTGACATAATCCACTTATGTATGATACACATTTCCATTAACGCTTGGAAGTTTTCAATAATTTATGACGTTAATTTCAAAACGGCTAAGCTTATTTACAGAAATACTAAAAAGGGATCTTTTCCAATACGACCTTCTAAATAATTATATTGTTACCTATATAAGTATGACATAATCCTGCAATATATGACGCTCACTTCTTATACTTCCATTTTACGGTGTTTATTGTATAACGACTACCCACAGACGTAACTAGCTTCGATTTTCTATGGACGCTACTTCGGACCTACTAAACCTTTAGCTTTTAGCTTTTTTACCACTTCTTATTTAACCGTGAAGTCTTGACACCGCAAAAGATACCCTTTTGATTCTTTAGGGAGGCTACTTCGGACCTACTAGGTTGGCAAGATTCTTTTAAAGAAAACCCAAGAAAAGGTCAAACATTGCACATAATTTTGTCGCCTAATCAAAAGTGACACCCAAAAAATGAAGAAACGATATAATACGTCTTAGCTTTTTTCCAACTTATTTAGCTATGTGACGTTTTAACACCGCAAAAGATACCCTTTCGATTTTTCAGGGTACTAGCTTGCCGAGATTCTTTTAAGGAAAAACAAAAAAGGTCAAAAATGTCAAACAATTTTGTCGCTCAAAAAAAGAAGAAACGATTCAATACGTATTAACACCTTATGTATTTCTATAACTTTGGTACTGTCTTAGTTTTTTTTCCAACTTATTTAACTATGTGGCGTTTTAACACCGCAAGAGATATCCTTTTCGCTTTTTAGGGGAACTACCTCGAATCTACTAGGTTGGCGAGATTCTTTTAAGGAAAACCCAAAAAAAGATCAAAAATGGCACATAATTTTACCGTCCAATCAAAAGTGACGCCCAAAAATAAAAAGAAACGATGCAATACGTATTTATGTATAGCTTTTGTGCTCTTACAATTTCCTGTAGCCCTGTGGATTAGTAGAAGGTATAATAGTAGGTAAAGGATTATTTTATTATATAAATGCGACACCCCCATTTTATATTATGCAGTGTAATTAGTAATTACCCTATGACTAGACATATGTTATCATAGACCGACGGCAATGATACCTATATATTTATATTATCGAAATATGCCTGAAAGGCTTTGGAGGGGGGGGGGGCTAATTTTAGTTCTGAGAGCTAAACATCCCCAAGCACCTCCTAGTTATGCCTATGCGACTACCTATATCTACCAACTTTACTTCGAAAAAATATTGAAAGGTTCTTGTCAAAACTTTCTTCAAATAGGTTTAAGTTTGATATAAGATATAAGTTTTTCTCTGTGAAAGTGTGAAATATGCGAAAATGGATTTAAAAAAATCGCTGTCAAGGTTATGGTGCGTGTAGAGATTCTTAAGTGATTGTTAGTAAATTAATATATAAATTAGATAATACTAGAAAGCTAAAAGATAATATTATGCTTGACTAGAAAAAGATTTTTGATCAAAATTTGTTCTATTGTAGTTAATATTTCTGCTCGTACTATTAAAAAACAAGGAGTGCAAAAGTTGTACGTCAGTATCGATATACAGAGTATAGGGCACTAGATTATGACGGTTTTTGGAAGTCACTCTACGAGTATTAAGGGAGTTATAGGGAAGCTATGTACAAGGGGATATTGATATCTAGTTAACCTGGAAAGTTTCCAGTCGACAAAATTGAATATTGTTGCTATGGTTACAACTACGATGTTTTATAAATAAGTTGTTAAAGTTTTACACCCATAATTTGAATAGTGAAAAACCTGTGATTTTTTTGATAACGGCATGTCTGAGAAAAAGCTAGATCGTTCTACTAAATGTGTATCTTAAAGAAGATTATGTTGAATAAATATAATTTTGTTTTTAAATATTGTGACGTTTTGTAATGTAAAATAAACATTTAATGAACCTTAACGCAACTTGTTTACTACCTTGCCTTAGGATACATATTATAAAGCCCTTCCAGCCATTCTGGCATACTCTTTGTTCGGAAAAAAGTAGGCCATGAATCTCCAAAGATAATCCATGGCTTCGTTTGTGGAATTCCTTGCTTCTTCCAGTAGCTAAAGGGTTTCAGATACCCAAACCATACTATTATTGCTACGATTACTAGCACAACGATGAGCCAAAACATTCTACCACGATAGTACTAATAAGTTTAAAGACCTACAAAAATAAGCATATAAATAAATTTAATCTATCTTTACTTTGCAAAAAGAAATCTGAACAAACTTGTTATTAACCTTTGTGTCGGTATTTTTAAGGCTAATTTTTAATCACTCGTTATCATTTGATAGTACATTATTTACTGGAATTATATACGCAATATTTTTTAGTCAACAACCTTACGACTTGATTAACTTCATTTTATTATCACTTGAAAATAAGAATAAAGATATTTTTTTTAAATTTAATTTTAACAAAATCTGAAACAAAAATGGAAGTGGGTTAAACTTGGTCGAGGCACACCGTGTAGTACTTACAGTCAAATTTCACTGTCGTGGGCAGTGCAGGTACTATTTAGCTCGAACTAAACGACGAAATTAATGTTATTATTATAACCTTGATGTGTTTTAATCAAATGTTTTTATTCTGGTTTCGCAGTGACATGTTTTATGAAGCCGCGGTAATTTTTTTATGTACCTTAAAACAGACAGTTTTATATTATTTACTAGACGATAAACGTCTGATTGTGAGATATACACACTTATCTAAAGTTGTTATCAAAATTAGCAACAAAGCAATAACAATAACCAGTATTTTATCGAAAAACTCCTATTTTATTGTATCTATCGTATTTATTATATTTTTTATTATACTTAAGAGGCATGAGATTTTAATTAAAACAATAAAAAATTGTATAGCAAAATTATATTTGAAGTTCACACAGATAACGACGTAAAAATATCAATAATTCTTTTATAAAAATATTTAGACTCTGTGTGTTGTAAATCCGATCTCAGTTACTAATATCCATGGGTGTATTAAGAATGGATACGGGATGATTTAACATTCTTTGAAGCCAAAACAAACTATTGTAAGCGACACTGTAAACACAATTTGTAAACATTGGCCACATCTTATTTTACCTTGTATTTTTATATAAAAAATACGTTAGAAGCATCACAAGATTTACTAAAAGTAATAAAAGGCCTAAAATATTTTATTTTTCTGCTAAATAATAATACATTCACGTTAAAAAGGTTTTATTATTTATAGGTTATATTATTTCTAAAGGTTTATTTAAAGTCGCTCCGAGTCATTTATAAATCTATAAGTCGCACTTTTTCTTTTCTAGTTCATTAGACAAAGACGTACGTGTAACCGAGTGTTCAGACGTATTTCCTAAGCAACCAGCAAATACAGCAACACTTCTGAGCTCCAACACTCCAATGCTATATATTCTTTCTACTGCCATTCTTGATTCAATTACGTAGTTCCTTAATGTTCGTAAACTAGACCTCTAGGGTAAATGTTTTCATAACAAACAACAAATAAACAGACTTCACGTTCGATACGCTCACAGTATACGGAAAATCGAATCCTTTCTAATTCATCCATGCTAATATCACAGTCTAGCTTGCAAGCCCTGTTACCCATCTGTGGTATGGTCTAGAATAAAAATCCGAAGAAACCTTGGATGACCCAGGGTATTCGCTAAAAATTTAATATTATTATTGTATAAATTAGATATTGAATCCAATAATAATATTGTTATTATAAACTACTATCTATCTGCTAAAAAGATGCATAATGATAAACTATATAACATTTCCACAAATAAAAGTAAAACTGCGTGGAACTTTATAGCAATAAAAATAAAAATATTGTTAATATAACTATACTATGTTGATAGATGGGAAAAAAAAACGAACGATAAACTTCTTATTTCCAACAGTTTTAACACATATTATTTTATTGACGCACCTTAGAAATTATTGTCGATTCGAAATGCTGATGGAGATCATTTAAATTTTCTGGCAGATCTAATTAATAATATGTTTTGGATTAGATGGAATATCTTCAAACTTTTTAAAATCGGTCATTGATTTTATAGTAGAGCCGCTAACATATCTTGTAAATATATCTGTTGAATCCGCAATGTTTCCAGATATGTTTAAAACAGCTAAAGTGATTCCATTGTACAAAAAAGGTAATAGCACGGTAGAAAACTATCGCCCAATATCTTTGTTAAGTTCAATCTTAAAAATTATTGAGAAGATATTAGTTGAACAAGTATTTAATTTTCTGTCAGCTCTTTAAGGATTTACAAACTGCCAGCATGGTTTTAGAAAGGGTAAGAGCTCAGTGTCAGCCATTCTACAGTTTTTTAAACAGCTATATGACTTAGTTTTCCAAATGCTGTCCATGTTAACCTAATTCTGCGTTTTATTTCCATCGTTTCATTTTCCTTTTCATTTTTAATGACATGATATTCTTCCACATTATCCAGGATTTTATTTTATATAGCCATTACCCCCTCACTGTTGCTCATGATCTTTGTCGTGGATAAATTCATTTTTAAGCCAATATTGTTTGAGGCATGATTTAGTTCTTCTAATATTCTTTTCACCTCCTGGATATCTGCACTGATAATAACAATGTCGTCGGCACAGCGTAGATGATTTAAATGGACTCAATCTACAGTTATACCTTTATTTTCCCATGTTAATGCCTATGTCTTTATTTATTGAGATTTTTTCGGTCACTAGCTCTTCAGAGATTTTAACATGGAATTCATTTCTGTATATCTAGCAGTTCTCGGATAAAAAAATTTAGGTTGTTTCTATATTGTAAATCATATCAAATAATGCTTTATTAAGATCAAGCTCTTATTAACAAACCTATAAAACACAGATAAAAGTGGTCAAATGGACATTAAAAAGCCCATACAAAAATGGACGTCAGAGATGTGCGGTAGTGTAATAGTTTATCTGTGACCACAAACCAAAAGCTGGGGACTGTTTACTATATTAATATTATTGTATAACTGAGAACCGGTTCTTAGTAATAATAACATAGGTTTTTAAATTAGCTGTCGTTTGTCTTTGCCGTTTTTTTGCATGTAGACTCAGATACATCATCGTAATAGAGTTTTACATATCCGAAACAGATTATCTAAATTTTGTGTAAATAATAATGTAATGTATGATGAAAGTATGTGTGTTCAAATGTAGTTCGAAGATATAAAAGTAAGTGATACATGTCATTTATTAATTTATTTTTTGATATAGCAATATCCCTCTTAGTATTTGGTAACATAGAACGTCCTAGGAATATTGTCCGTCAATCTTAGATATCCCGAAATAAGCTTGTTTTTGTGAAAAGTTTGTAAACACGTAAAAATATATTTTCCAATATTTGCGTTGAATATTGTTTTAACTCCCTAATCATTTATAAATACTAGGGGTATTTATAAATGGAAATGTTATTCTGATTATTATCTTTCAATTTTTTACGATGATATATCTACATGGATTTTCAAAGAAAAATATTAAACTGATTACTCCATGTACATTTTTGCCATAAATATTTATGGTTTCTTAAAACATGGTTAGTTCCCTTTGAAAAAACTTGAGGGAGGTGGTAGGAGGTGAAAAATGCGAATATGGCAAAAAAGTCCTCAATGGCAAGTTTCGTTTACGTGTTTTCGCGCCTTACCTAAAAATAAACTGTTTTCGAGTTATGTTAGGTAGGTATTGTTTGCTAAGCATTAACGTGAATTTTCTATCCAATAAATACTGATTAGATTAAAACGATACACTTAATACTTATTTTTTTATTGATTAAATATAAAAAATCAATAATAATAGTAATTTTTAGCCTTAGCTTTTAAAAAAATAGCAGTTTACTTTCCATATTCAAGCAAAATAATTGAATACCGGGTTGAGTTTACGTTTCTTGAATAAAAACTGGTAATTCCACATATTGAATACCTATTATTGCAAAAAGGTGTAATTTGTAAAAATCAGAGCTGTGTACAAACCTCCAGAGTCAGAGCATTAGTTATATAAGCCGAGTGTATAGGTGATAGACCAAGTAAGTTATCGGATTTACTCTCACAGTAAGGATTCGATTCAAAAACTACGCGCATACGCAGAAAATTGTCGAATTTACGCTATGTTTTTTTATCTCAAACCGCCCACGTAGACTTCAGCCTAAGTACTAACGTGCCGTGGGCGTCTGAGGAGAAGGAAAATTTAATCTATTTAGAAGGGATTTAAAGGATTAGAGGTTGAGAAGGGAAGGGACAACATCTGCAGGCAATTTGTTCCATAATCGGGAGACCCTAGGTATGAGTGAGCGAGAGAAGTGAGATATTTTAGGTTTTTGCAGCTGGACAGTAAAGGGATGCATACGTAACGCGCCTCTTGTTGTTCTGTGAGGAACAGTCGGGGGGAATTATAGCAGCTAGTTCTCCAGAGCAAAATCCGTGAATGTATCGGTAGAAAAGCGATTAATCCCCAACAGCGCGGGATGAGCGAGAGAAGGGAGTTTTCTTGTGAGGACTGGGTCATTGATGAGAGGAATGGCCCTCTTTTAGATAGGATCAAGAATGTTGTGTCGAAGGTGATGCCGCTCTCCAGATGTGGGAACAGTACTTTAGGTTAGGTCTTATTTGATAAACATAGAGTCTGTAAGTTAGAAAGAGAGAAGTATTTTCTGGCTCGAAAGAGAAAACCAAGCTTTTTAGCTGCTGATGTGGCTATTGAAGTAATGTGTTTGTGCCAGCTGAGATCATGTTCGAAAGCGATGTCAACAAGATCGAACATTTCATTGTTTTACAGGGCTTGGCCATTCATGTGGATCATTCATGTGGATGGGGTAAGTGTTGCCGGATTTTTTGCGTGCCAGGGAGCAAGACTGGGTTTTGGAGGCGTTGAACTGAACAAGGCTTTTGGCACCCCAGTCTAAGATTAATTGAAGATCTTGGGAAAGGGATAGGATTATAGATCTGCGTCTATTATCCAGCTCTTGATTCGAGACTTGTTTAAAAAAATGAATGGTGGAGTGAGAGTACTCGTAAGGCCGAATAGGAGTTTGTGGGTGTTCATTAACGATTTGCCTCAATTCGTCTACTTTTTGTGCAGTGCGAACTTTGGGTGTCCCACTGTCTTCCTTTCTAGTCACACTTCCCGTTTCTTTAAACAAAGCTACAGATCTAGTCAAAACTTGGCTAAACTGGTCGAAATCGATGACTATGTGTGGAAATTCTATTTGAAAATCCTGAATGGCGTTCCGTGCTTTAAGAAACCCAATGTAAGAGTAGTTAACACAATTAATTGCTCTTTTAAGGTTACTACAATGATCTGGTTATTCCTGTCAGGGGCTCTGGTTGCTCTACTTTATTACATATGCATAAAACCCATGAGTCACTGGAAGAACTTAGGAGTAAAGCAATCGAAACCATGGCCACTTTTCGGAGATACATGGAAAATGATCTTTAAAAGAGAAAGCTTGAGTGGTTTTGTCGAGTCGGTGTATAATCTCTATCCAAATTCTAGGTTAGTAAAATATCATAAATTATATGTTAAAATACAAATATGTTTAACGTTCTTAGGGCTGAAAAAAGTTATTGTGCCACACTTCAGTATTTTTGTTAAATGATTTTTATATATACCTAATGTCTCTGTTACTATATATTATACATATATCTCCAACTTATAACGGTGCTCTTTTATACTTGAACAAATTGAGATATTCATAGGTATGATTTTTTAATAAGATGTCTAAAATAAATTTATTTTTTATTATATAATTTTTGTTTAAAAACTTTGTGTTAAATATATTGTAGATATATTTTTCAGATATGTGGGTATTTACAATTTTATATCACCGACGTTCGTAGTAAGGGATGCAGAACTAATTAAGGAGCTGTTTGTGAAAGAATTTGATCACTTTACTGACCGTAGAAGGCTTATTGATCCTGAAACTGATCCACTGTTTGGTGGAAATTTGGCCGCCTTGACCGGTAAGTTTAATATATTATTCTTTAAGTGATACAAAGGTATCTTGTAACTAACTGGAGATATCGAAGAATAAAATAGGAAGACTAACCCAAATATGCCTTAGTAAAATGTTGATGGCTAGTGAGATACAGGGTGTTAAATGTTAAAATTTATTTTTAAATTAAGCAATAATTTAAAAAAAAATTCTTAATTTTGTGTTGTAATGTCATAATTCCAAAATGAATGATCGTACCAAATATTTTTTTGGTCTAGGACAAACATGGCGACAAATGAGAGCTACACTAAGTGGTTCCTTTACTAGCAGTAAAATGAAAATTATGTTTCATTTGATGGAAGAAGCTGCCGAAAATTTTGTCCAGTTCTTTTTAGATAAGACTGAAGACACTATTGAGGTTGAAATGAAAGACACTTACACAAGGTAAGTGAAATAATATGTACATTTTTTAATCAGCCAATGCATGTGGAAATATATTGTAAAATTTTCTGAAGTTGCATACATTTTGAATGTATGTACTATTAGCAGATAAAAGCTCAATATAATGTGGTGCTGGCGTGTTTAAATATTATACTTGAACAACGGTTATGAAATGTCCAACAAAGTCCCCTGCGGCACATCTAGGTCTTTGGTGCCCTGGGACACTGCCCTACTTGTCCTTGAGCCTGTCTCTTGCCGGATTATAGTACAAAGTGGACATTAAACTTTTAGTCCGGGATCGGGAAATCTCGGGACCTCGATCAGTGATTGATTATGTGGAGTTGTGTAAATATACTTCTATTTTAGAATTCATTTTTATTATTGCATCCGCTGCAATCAATGTTAGAGCATCTATAACACCAAGGGTGCACCCAGAGGAGGGAGTGTAGCACATCAACACAAAAAAAAATTACATATATTTTTGGATCCCCCTTCCCACGTCAACACATATAAAATTACGAAAACTTAGCCACTAACATAGCAAAATATCTAAAATTTTACTGGTGCTATCATCTGGCTTGTGATTCGTCTAGGAACAAATCTATTAATGTGTGTTTTTTTGAGTTAAATTAGGTGCATTTCTTGATTGACAGACGTGACGTGCTATAACAACAATTTGCTAGACTACCAAGAATTGCGAAAATTTACTAACATTGGCATTTTAGGTACACCAACGATGTAATAGCTACAGCAGCTTTCGGGATCAAATGTGATTCCCTTGCAGAACCAAATAATGAATTCTATGTGAAGGGTAAATCACTTGCAAGTTTTGGAGGAATCAAGATTTTTATGAAGATCATTGGTTACCTTTTAATGCCAAAAGTATTTAGAGTAAGTTAAAAGCGTTTTCTAAATAAGTAAGAAAAATGAATAACTATTTTATATGTTAAACAAGCTTCGTCCTGCATATTTTGATTCTGAAGTCAAATTGTAGTACCTATCACCACTATAATTTAAATCGGTATTTATTAAATTTTAACAAAATTCAATCATGACATTGCTAATTTATTAACTGCAAGTGCATGAAAAAAAATTTGAAACCTAAATTTTCTTATAAAAATATTTTTCAGTTCTTAGATATACATTTCTTTGATCCCGAAGTGACCAGATTCTTTCAAAGCGCAATACATGAAACTATAAAAACAAGAGAAGAACAAGGAATTGTACGTCCAGACATGATAAACTTGCTTCTGGAAACTAGAAAAGGGACTAAACATGCAGAAAATGAAGCTATTGAGACTGGATTTGCTACAGTAAAAGAATCAACAGATATTGGTGAGATATGGAAAACGAAATATAGGTACAGCCAATGACAATAAAACCTTGCAGGTCTAAGTGGAAACGCAATGTATATCTGAAAGTTCGAGTTGTCAATGGCTGCACATATTGTAACGTAACGACCTAAAAAGTGAATTTAGTGACATTTCTGTTATGCATTATCCGAAATTTAAAAGAGTTGTTCGAAAAACACTGTATAACCAAAAAGGTGTTTACCTAAACATTTTTTAGGAAAATTCAAACAAATCAGAAATCTCACTAATGACGATATAACATCACAAGCACTAGTGTTCTTCTTCGCTGGATTTGACACAGTATCTACAGGAATGTGCTTTGGTTCTTATGAACTAGCATTAAATAAAGATGTTCAGGATAAACTAAGAAATGAAATTAAAGAAACGCATAGGAAAACTAATGGGAGCTTGACCTATGATACACTATTAAATATGGAATATATGGATATGGTAGTTTCAGGTGATTATTCAGTTATTTTAATTAAATTATTCGGTAACTATTTTTGTGACGCGTATATACAGGGTGTTATGAAATTCACTACATATATTTGAATTGGTGACAGACATACCAAATACTTTTTCCCCCCTTTCTTTTATTTTAAAAAATACCCTAAACCACCCCCGTATCCGACGTTTCTAATGAGATTGACGTCATACCTTCTAATATTATAAAGAAAAAACAAATGAATCAGCCAGGGCATTGCCAAACTTAAATATTATCGTGACAACTCATTTTTTTTTCAGTTTTAGTGAAAACCGAAAATAATCCAATTTTTAATTCCACAGACGCATTTTACCAAAAATGTGTATTTTAATTTAACAGCAATTACTTAATATGGGAAAATATGCACTCGTGTAATTAGGTTGACATTGTAAGCAGAATGAAATAGGAAATGTTATACAATTATTATTACTTACCTGTTACGATAATAATGAGATGAGAATTATTCCTACTAGCTTAAACTTTATGCCTTTAAAAAATTGTTAGAAATTAAAACGTATCCCACTAATTTTAACACATTTACAGACGGTAGTCGCAAATATGGTTTCACATAATTTACTATCACACTAATTGAGCACAACTACACAGTATTATAAAATTATTTGATTACCGAATGAAATTTGGTAAACAATATTCTATTTAAATACACAATAATAATGGTATTAGATATCTTTCGACGGTGATATAATGTAGCCGCCGAAACCACGCTGAAGGGTTGTTGACTCCATTCCGCATGTAATTCAAACGCCAACCTGATTAGTGGGTGATTCCGACCTTTCTGATTGGCCGGCCGAACTCGTGCGTCAGCGTCAGCTGCGTAATTCAAACCAAAGATGCATTTTGACGAGTTTAATAATGCCGTGTGCATTATTCTTGTTCTTTTTTAATTTGTGAAAGAAAAAGTTAAAGCCGTTAAATATTAACAAAAGTTAGTCATTTAATATTAACAAAATATAGTTCACGCTTAGTGATGTTCATTTTAAATTAGTAAAACACCTATTCCTTGGTAGTTAGTTGAAGTTAAGGTATTTATATTTGTCGGTTTAAACAGCTGTTCTCTAGAGTTTTTTTTTATTAAATTTGAGTTATAGGTAGTGCTTTGTTTTTGAAATTGAGAATTTTGGGAGAGCTACTAGGATTTCTTTATTTAAAGGCAATGTAATAAAAATATTATTTCTTCAAACTTGTTACATAGAAATATTGTTAAGAGACCTGGCAACACAACAACCTAGCTCACTGTTCTTTCGTTCCTTATATGACTATGTGTTTTATTATCAGTGGTGTGCAGTGATTAAACAAATTTTTTTGAGGGGCGATATAGTTTCAATGTGTTTATTTGCCTTTAGAAATCCTGAGAAAATGGCCGCCAGCTACGGCTGTAGACCGGGTATGTACTAAGCCATATACCATTGCACCTGCCACTCCAGATGAAAAGCCAGTACCGTTAAAAGTAGGTAGCGTGGTTTTACTTCCAGTTCAAGGCATCCACAGGGACCCAGCCACTTACCCAAATCCAGATAAGTTTCAACCCGAAAGATTCTCAGATGAAAATAAAGATAGTATTAGGCCTTATACTTATATGCCTTTTGGAGTAGGCCCTAGAAACTGCATTGGGTCTAGATTCGCTCTTTTGGAAATTAAAGTACTGTTATTTAATCTCTTGTTGCATTTTGAAATTGTACCTTGTAACAAGACACAAATTCCTTTAAAATTAGAGAAATCGTCCTTCCAAAATACTGCTGAAGGTGGGTTTTGGCTTGGTTTAAAACGAATTGAAAATTAAGATATATTTTTCTAACATTACAATATAAGAATATTGATAATTTTGTTTATTGTTCAAAATTTAATTGCTAGCTAGGAGCAAGATACAAAATGGGTGTAAAATATTATTAAAAGCAATAAAACTATTTTATGCAAATGCTGTTTGTTTTATTAACAACTGAAATTTCAAAAAAATAATTCAATACATCTTATTCTAGTGCAATTTTTAAATAACACGAACATTTAATTAAACTCAGAATAATATGATATAAACTAAGCAATACAATAAAGAAACATCAACAGATGGCGCCCAGTGTATTTACCAGGAGGCGGGAGGTGTCTCCATCTACCGGTCGAATGCGCCTTACTGTTTGTATTTATATATCTATATATAAATGTTATGCTGTCCGTCACAAAAGTTGCCTAAATTTATCCAAAGTGCTTTAACTTTTTGCAGCGTTAAAAATTATACCTTGTACTTTTTTCCTAGGATCAATATTTTAGGTCTTATACCTATTATATGTCAAATCTAACTGAATTTTATTGACCAGCGTACCTGAGATGCTGACATCACAGGCAGCTGTATGAACAAAAGAACGCGCCAGTAAAGTAAAAAAAAAGTAATTCCAATTTCAAAAACTGATGAGAAATCGAAAAAAAAATTAAAATAAATTTTTTCAAATAAATAATAATAAATAATACAATTAGTCAAATAATTTTTTCGCGCGTTTGTTTTGGTACTGTTTAATAAGAGTGAATTATGACAGAACCATTTCGTTTAGGTAAATTATTTAAATTACTATTACATTTCTGTTCTAATACATTACTGTCATTGTGAGAGGATAGGTGAGATGAGTCGTCAGCATACAGGGCAGAAACGCAATCCCCATCCAACCAACAAGTAATATCATTAATGTACATAATAAAGAAGAGTGGTGCGGTACTCCCATGGAAGTTGACTTATAATCTCATAGGGCTTCCCTGCGTTCCGAACCACTATTATTGTTATCAACAGCCACATATTGTTTTCTCCCCCTCAAAAATTGCGACAGCCACTAGAGAGCCCGCCTAAGGACTCCATACAGCTGAAGCTTCTCAAGGAGAAGATCAATATTGATGCGGTCGAACACCCTGCTCAGGTCACAGAAGACTCCAACAGGACGCTCCCATAAAAATAATTTATGGGTCCAGCCGTCGATCAGCCACGCTGAACACTAAACTGGTTTTCAATTAAAATATTATTCTTATTAATAAAATTCTCCAGTCTGTCTAAAAACTGTATTCGAAAGCACAGATGTCAGCGCAACGCAACTGGGCCGAAAGTTTTCCCTTCTTAAATATACTAGTTTTAACTTTATTTAGTTTTAGAGCATCCCTTTTGAATAGAAAGTTAATAAGATAAGTGAACGGTTCAGCAATTCGATCAATAACCCTTCTTAGGAGGTGCCCAGATCACTTGATTTTTTATTTTTTTGTGTACATGCCAGTGATTTAATTTCCTGGGTAATATAGGCTCTTAGAAAAAGACTGCAAGGTATGACGGTAAAATTATGAATATTATCATCTGAAAAAGTTTTTGGCAACTTTTTAATTACCTCCTTGGGAGCGTTAATGAAATATTCATTAAATTGATCGGCATTTTCCCCGGATTAACCACATGCAATAGTAATTTGACCTAGCTGGCGACTTCCCCCACTCACCTCCCTCACAACATACCACGCGACATAGTACTGGCAACCAGAAGAGAGTGCGCCTTCTTTGCCTCTTTATATTGCTGAGTAAGCTCTGGATAATCATTTTTAAGTTACAACAGAACTTTTAGGTTTTCACTGGATATCCTAACCTCTATTGTTACCCAGATTTTTGGTTTAATAGCTGTAGAGTACCTTTTAAAGGCAAAATTCTCATTGAAATGAAATAAAAATGTATTGTAGAATATGTTTTAGTCGTCGGTGTTATACATTTCTGTCCAATACTCACTCAGCAATCTGCCTTAAGGCTCGTGCCGTACACCCACCTCGTGGGCTGTCAGAGATCAAAAGAATCAATATATTCATATGAAAACAAATGTAAAGGTGTCTTATTATGACAGTACCCACTATATGTACAGAAATATTCAGCTTGGTGCGAACATAGGTAGAGCATGGACGAATTCACTCGTGTCCGCAGTTAAATCACACTAGTGATACATGTATACTTGTGATTATTTTATTGTTTATGATATTTTTTATAAACGTTACCTCGTCAGATCAGTCGCAAGCCGACTGTTGCTAGAATTATATCGAAATTTGGTTCGATATTGATATTAATGTAATTTGTTAAAGAATTACTTTCGCATATCGTATGTTTTTTTTTAATTTTGTGGCTAATTTTTGGTATCTTTGTGTATTTTGATTTTGACTTGATCATATGATATTGTTATTAATAAGGTTTCTTTTATAGATTACCAAAATGATCTGGCTCTTTCTAGCAGGGGCACTGGCTGTCCTAATGTATTACGTATGTATAAAACCGATGAGTCACTGGAGTAACTTAGGCGTTAAGCAAACCAAACCATGGCCTCTTGTTGGAGATTCATGGACCAACCTTCTGAGGAGATTAAGTGTTTGTGAGTTCGTTGAATGGGTGTACAATATGTATCCAAACTCTAGGTGAGTAAAATATAATTTTTTTTATTGGGTTTCTGTTAGCACATTTATAAGGCTCTTTATAAAATAAAAACATAAATTAGAAGCTTTTTACTCTTTACAGATATATGGGTTGCTATCAATTCACAGTACCTACTCTAGTACTGAGGGATCCTGAGCTGATTAAACAAATAACAGTAAAAGATTTTGATCACTTTACTGATCATCGAGTTTTGTTTGATCCTGAAGCAGATCCACTATGGGGTGGAAATTTATTTGCTTTGACAGGTAAATGAAAATATATTTTATCGAAAGTTACGTTAGAGATTCGATTAAATATAATTTTATATAAGGATTCTTCTAGATGTTGCCACAATAAAGTGTATATTTTTTCTTATAGGACAGAGGTGGAGGGAGATGAGAGCTACACTAAGTGGTTCCTTCACCAGCAGTAAAATGAAGAACATGTTTCATTTGATGGCGGAGGCAGCCGAGAATTTCGTTCACTTCTTTTTAGATAAAAATGAAGATGTTATCGAGGTTGAAATGAAAGACACATATACAAGGTAAATAATATTTTACTTTTGATATACAAAGAAAAGGATTTATAAATAATCTGAACATAAAAGTGGACATATTCGCCCATTTGTAATTTGAGATAAGATTTGCTTAGGATTTTTCCTTTTCTGGAACCAACATTTTCTAAACTATTAAAATGTGATACTTATATTAAAAACAAATTAGCATTTTCATCCTAATACTATATTCTAAACACATTAAATGTGATCACTAGACCATAAATACATCACTCTGCTGCATTTTCTATAAATTTTCTCCAAACTTCAGTTCATAACCATTTCAGGTACACCAATGACGTGATTGCTACGACAGCTTTTGGTATTCAATGTGATTCCCTGTCCCAACCCAATAATGAATTTTACCTAATGGGCAAAGAAGTCACAACTTTCAAAGGCTTTAAAATGATCGTAAAGTTCTTCGGATCCTTTGTAATGCCAAAACTTTTTAAGGTAAGATAAACAGCTACATAAAAAACTACTTATTGTAAAATATTGGTCCTAGAGGCCAGTTTTATAAACGTTTGATGGTCGTGTAACCACGTCTATTATTTTTCTTATTTGTTTTCTTTTCACGACAGGTTTAAAGTTAGGCAAAATCGAAGGAACAGAAAAGAAAAAGATAATATATGTAATAAATTATCTTTTATGTTTTTTAGTTATTAAAGATACCTTTATTTGAAAAGAAAGTCTCAACGTTCTTTAAAAGCATAATTAATGAAACCATAAGAGCTAGAGAGGAGCAAGGAATAGTTCGACCGGATATGATTAACTTGCTTCTGGAAGCTAAAAAAGGAATCAGTCACGAAGAGAATGGAGTTATTGAGACAGGATTTGCTACTGTAAAAGAATCAGCAGATATTGGTAAGATATAAGTAAAGAGATAATAAAATTCGTTGTAAACGGTTCAAAAATTGACCTTTATAGAAGCGCTATACAGCATATATAGAAGATAATAATCGTTTAGAAACTTTTAATTCTTGAGATTAGACCGACTCTTATCTGGAATCCCGAGAAAGATACAATAGCTTTGTTTTGTTTTCCATCAACGGCATGTCCTGTGATGTGTTGGCGTTTAGCTATAGCAAATTGAATAATTTGTTTTCTCTTTATATGTACATGTTTTATGTTTCTTAGATCTAATGGACATAGACCGCCCAGTTTCTCCTATATACACTTCAACACATGAAAAGGAATTTCATAAACTTCTTCTGTTTGGAATGGTATTGTGCAAAACGTCGGAAAGTGTTTCCACTTTAACACGGAAACACGGTCCAATCCCAAGAACTATGATTTTATAAATGACTCAAGACGTGGAAGCATTCTATAACAATAATTATTTTTTCTGATTTTTACATATTGTATAATGTTTCCAATGTGCCAATTATTTTAGGAAAATTCAGACAAATCAGAAGCCTGACCAACGACGATATAACGTCCCAGGCACTGATTTTCTTCTTTGCTGGATTTGACACAATATCAACCGCCTTGTGCTTTGGATCTTATGAACTATGCATCAACAAGGATGTCCAAGACAAGCTGAGGGATGAAATTAAAGAAACATCTAAGAAATCCAATGGAAAAGCAACATATGAAATTTTGTTAAAAATGAAATATATGGACATGGTTGTTTCAGGTAAGAAGAAGTTACTTATGGAATTAGGTTGATGTTGTTCCACAATTTGATCGACATATTCTGCTCAATTTATATATACAAATATTAAAGAATCAATTTATTCTTCATTTATCGGGATATTATTTACAGAAGCAATATATTTTCTATAAAATATTTTAAATTCATTTTTCTTGCAGAAATGTTAAGAAAATGGCCTCCGGCACCAGCAATAGACAGAGTTTGTACCAAGCCATACACTATTGACCCTGTCACTTCAGATGAAAAACCAGTACCTATAGGAGTAGGTGATTTATTGTGGCTTCCAGTTCAAGGCATCCACAGGGATCCAGTCAATTACGCAAATCCAGATAAATTCGACCCAGAGCGATTTTCAGATGAGAATAAAGACAACATCAAGCCCTACACTTATATTCCGTTTGGATCAGGACCTAGAAACTGCATTGGGTCTAGATTTGCCCTTTTGGAAATTAAAGCTTTATTGTATAATTTACTGTCAAACTTTGAGATTACGGCAACAAAAAAGACTCGAATTCCTTTAAAATTGGACAAAAAGTCATTACGACATACAGCTGAAGGAGGATTTTGGTTTGGATTAAAACGTATTAGGAACTAACTAATTTGTTAAAGTAATATTAAAATATTTGCTTTATGTATTATGCATTATTAAAGTATAAAAAAAAATTAACGATTTTCTAATCAATATGCAGAAGAACGTTTTTCTTTGTAACAAAGCTTGGCATATTAGTTTATTGACTAGCTAGAGGTGCTTGACTTGTTGCTATGCCTTTAAGAGTAGGCCCTAGAAATTGCATTGGGTCTAGATTCGCCCTTTTGGAAATTAAAGTTCTGTTGTTCAATCTGTTGTTGGATTTTGAAATTGTACCGTATAAAAAGACACAAATTCCTTTAAAACTAGGCAGATCGACCTTTCAAAATAAGGTTGAAGGAGGAGTTTGGTTTGAATTCAAACGTATTAAAAATTAAGATTGTTTTTTTATATTATAATAACACAAAATATTGTTACTTTTTTTAAAAATTTTAAATACAAGCTGAAAAATTTTATTATTAACTTGGAATAAGATACAAAGTAGATATCAAATATTTTAAAAACCAATAAATAGTTATTTATTATACAAGGGAAAAAAGTATTAGATTTTAGCTCGAGGTTGTGTTGTCAAAAACCAAGAGCTAAAATCTAATATTTTTCCCTTGTATAATACACTATTTTTTTCTGTGACGGGAAAAACGACGATTTAATATTGAAAAAACATATTATTACAATATATTAAAGTCACAAAATTATCGATGTGAAATTTGAATTTTTAAACTGGTAGGCTGTTGTACTTATAGCGACAATTAGACCTGCGTTGCTAAGGAAACCTTTAAAGTAATCAAACATCTGTCATTTTAATTCTGTGATTTGATATAAAAATTGCGAACTTAGTGGTTGTTTAGTACTTTTGAATAGTATAAAATTAAAAAATGTCTGATTCCGAGCTTTCTCTGACTCCACCGGAGTTAGTAGAAGCAGCGAAAGTAGCGTCACAAAAATTATTGCCAGCTAAATCGCGGAAATTTACGAAACCACGTATTCAAGATTTATGGAATTCTACCTTTACATATGTGTATATATATCCGGGAAAAAAGTACTCACTTTTTTCCCGGGAAGAAAAGTACTTTCATAAAAAGTGACATTTTCTTACCTGTCAACAGAAATAAAATGTCAAACGCTTTTCCCGTCACGGAAAAAACTATTTTATTTAAATCTTGTTGGTTTCATTACAACAGAAAATTATTGAATATCTCATTAAGTCAAGCAGTATTAGTAGCACTTATATTTTGACGTACAAAGATGCGAAGGAACGCTTTTCAACAATGCACAACTATTTTATTTCCTTCTTTCTTTCTTCCTCCGTTAACCAAAATGTTCCTAAGAGATGCTCTTTTTCTCATTTTGTGCTCGTTTTAGGGTTACCAACTGCCCTGAATTTTTCAGGTCATCCGAAATTCGGGCTCGAATTTTTGTTTCCCGATAGAACTCTAATCCAGTGTCAGTAAAACGAAAGGTTATTGCTTAATAATAGTCAGAAAAGCGAGAGTTTGTTCAATGTCCAGGCCCACCGTAACAGCATAGCCTTAAAGTAAGAGGAGCTCTTCCTCGACCGAGGAGATAACAAGGGCGGAGGGGGAAGTAATGTCACCCCCAATCCATAAAGATTCTTGTATACATCTATTTTACATTTACCGTTTTATTAAATTCAGGGCTACTACCCCCTAGAGCTTTTTTCTATAGGCGCCCTTCGGGGGTACCACCACACTTACATAAAAAAAAATATAAAATAAAAATAAGTTTATTTCCGTAGACATTAACAAAAAATGTATGGAAAACGTTAGTTAATACATGATACTATATATAATAAATTACATGAGGCATGTAAACTAGCTATATAATAATTACTTAGGAGTCATTAAAATGTTCTTCAAGACTATGAGATAACTTTGATAGCAGGTACGGTTTTAGTTTTCTTTTAAATACAAATAAATTGACAGTAGACCTTAAATCAGTCAAAAGTTTGTTGAACAAAGCAGGACCAAAAGAGGTCGGTAAAGCTTTACCTATAATTAGTCGGTTGAATGGGAGGGGCCTGTATAAATGATAATAAATTTATTTTTGTTCTTAAACACATAAAGGCACAATTCAAAAAGGGACAGGCAAATTATGATTAAATTTTTTTCCTGTTTAAATAGCGCTCTGCAAGAGTAAGTGCTCGGGACCACGACTAACGTTCTTTTTATTCGTTTTTGTTGTGTAAATAAAACTTTTATTAGAGAGGATGATCCCCAAAAGATTATCCCGTAGCGTAAACGAGAATTAAATCTTAGAAAAAGACTGCAAGGTATGAGGGTAAAATTATGAATATTATCATCTGAAAAAGTTTTTGGCAACTTTTTAATTACCTCCTTGGGAGCGTTAATGAAATATTCGTTAAATTGTTTGGCAATTTCCCCCGGATCAACCAAAAGCAAAAATAATTTGACCTTGTTGGCGACTTCTGCCACTCACCTCCCTCACAGCATACCACGCAACATAGTACTGGTTACCAGAAGAGAGTGCGCATTCTTTGCCTCTTTATATTGCTGAGTAAGCTCTGGATAATCATTTTTAAGTTACAAAAGAAATTTTAGGTTTTCACTGGATATCCTAACCTCTGTTGTTACCCAGTTTTTTTGGTTTATTAGCTGTAGAGTACCTTTTTAAGGCAAAATTCTATTTGAAATGAAATAGAAAAGAATTGTAGAATATGTTTTAGTCATCTGTGTTATACATTTCTGTCCAATACTCACTCAGCAATCTGCTTTAAGGCTCGTGCCCTACACCTACTTCGTGGGCTGTCAAAGATAAAAAGAATCGATATATTCTTATGAAAACAAATGTAAAGGTGTGTTATTATGAAGTACCCACTATATGTACAGAAAGATTCAGCTTGGTGCGAACATAGGTAGAGCATGGACGAATTCACTCGTGTCCGCAGTTAAATCAATCGCGTGGGGAATATTATTTTTTGAAATATACGTTAAGGGTAAAGGTGAGAGACGTGCTAGTCTAAAAATAATAATTCCAGCAAAAGGACGTTCAAATGAAAGATCACTTAACCGCGAACATGGAGATCTTCAGGACGGATTTATCTGTGGTCGTATTAACTGCGGCGAAGGCCAAAAACTATCGAGCTCTGCCCGCTCTGTATCTAAAGGTGGCATTACACGGCGTGTGGAGCGACGTGCCTGGCGTGTGGAGTGACGCGCTTCTGGAACGATCACAATCTCACGGCCTGTAGATTGACAAGTCCCGCCCCGTGTAACTGCTTCCCAGAGTCGCTCCGTTAGGCGCGCATCGCGTTTCCTTTGAAATGTGCAAAATTTACCGCCAATCGACGGGGACAGACACGCGGCGTGAACCCAGAATACCTAGGGCGTGAAGTTCGTCGCGCTAGACCGTTCTCGTGGCGCGTCAAGTCACACACCAGACGCGTCGCTCCACACGCCGTATAATGCGGGCTTAACGTGTATTTAAAAATAGTATTCCCCACGAGACTGATTTAACTGCGGACATGAGTGAATTCGTCCATGCTCTACCTATGTTCGCACCAAGCTGAACCGTTCTGTATATGTAGTTCTAAAACAAAGACACAAGTCCACAGTTTAAAAACAATTTTATCAATTATTTTATTTCAGAGATATTTTTAATTATGAAATAACATATCTTATTGGGTAAATAAAACAACAACACGCAATATTACACAGCAGTACCCAGATTTGCATTTTACTGCATTTCATTTCTATAATAAATAGTGGGACAACGTATGTACGCACCGAGGTAATATTACTGATTTTCAGGTAACGTTGAAACGGGTAATCCCAAGTATTGCACAATATTATTGGTTTATTGATGATCCACAAAAGCGGTTATAATCTTAAGTAGTGTCGCAGATCATTAAAGTTCAGTATATAAACTACGCCACGCTAGAACTGGTTACTTAAATCAGCGTAAATAGTGTAAAATCAAGTAGGTAAGTAACCGGATTTATTTATTATTGTTATTGCAGATTATATAGACATAGGTTGGTATGGGTACTGGACGCTATGACGAAAGTTTGTTATTAGCAGAGGTATATAATTTATTAAATACAACGACAGATTTAGTTCTATCAGTGTGAACAATACATGCAAAGGTATGTTAGTATTTTTTATTTAATATACCACATTTGCCGAATAGCCATATAAAACACTATTAAACCAAAATTCCCAAAAATAGTAATATTTAATAGGGATCAAATTTTAACATACATTATAGATTATTCAATTTTTAAGTTTTTTATTGTCCAGTTTTACCGTATTCACAAGCTGTTTTTTTTTTAAACCGTCTAAGCACTATAAATGAAGATAAAGATTATAAAACAAAGGAATACCTTTATCTTTTAATGCGACTTATCATATTGTAAAGTATAAAAAATAATAACATTTTTTCAGAATATCGGAGTAATTTTTAAATAATTACAATTCTCTAGCTACGAATTCTGGTATGTATTTTCAGCCTCGGTATTTTCAGCCTCTTAGAGCATCGTTTCTCAACTTTTTAGTGTCACGACCCGCTTTATCTCTATTATAGTTTTACATTTACTAACGTGTAAAATTCACCAGTTAATACAGGGATTTTTCGTATACGTGCATTATTTTTCTGACAGATTGCGCCCCCCCGTCCCTAAACCCCCAGGTTGAGAAACGATGTATTGGAATTTAACGACCTAGAAACCTTATGTTTTTGTGTTTTTTCTTGTGGGTATGGTATCACCTGAAAAATCGTTCCCTAAAAAGGTATAAGATTTAGTAGGTATTGCTTTACATTAAGATCTTCTAGTTGATCACTTAGATTTTGACAAGTTTTTGTCATGTCACTGTTAATAAGTCGTCATTGAAAACTTATTAGTTATTCTAATATTTCAGGGATTTGCTTCGTTTCCAAATGATTTTTGTCTTGGAACATGTTGCTAGAATGAATTTGGCTATATTATTGTGGAAAGTACATATTAAAAGTGCCATTTCCTATATAAATTTGCGAAAAAACAAATTCGTAGTATACTCGTATATCTAAGTTGTGTTATTTTTACACTTGTCAGTTTATAACTTTTGGTGGTCAAATTAGGCCGGTCTACGCTTGGAGAATTTCTTTTATAGCGGGTCACAAAGAAAATTTAATTCGAGGTAAGTTTCATTCAGGGTTAGGTTCTCCCTGTGTTAAAAAATATAAATAAAAGAATAATCATTTTTATGGACTTTCAGCAGTTTCCATATACAAAAAAATTTATCGCTGTGTCCAATTGACTATCTTTTGTGTTTAACTCCGAATTAGGATTTAACACTGAATTAAAAGTTTTGTGCAACCTACTGTAACAGAACAGTATAGCTTAACCCCTTCTAAGCCTAAATTCTAGTTGCTTTTATATGGATAAACACCTATCTATCTTACAAAAGACAACTATCTGTCTTTCATACTTTTAGATATGTATGTCGTACACAAAGCTTTTTTCTATTTATATTATACTTATAAGAATTTATGACACAATAAAATAAATTGATTAACAAAGGAAGTTGTTTAAAAATAATGAAAAGTCTCTTGTTTTATTGTCTTTATCGTGATAGTAACGAAATTTCTCACTTTCCCGTATTCTTTAATACACCTGTTTCAAAACTCAATACTACTTTTTAACCCAAAAATGACGAGAATTTTAAACAGTTATGATAATCTGACGTATTAAATCAGTTTCCTATTGAAAATACAATTAAGTACATAATACTATTTTTGTGATTTAATAATTCCGATAGAGGATGCGACAACTCTCTAATAAGTCCCCTTTTTGAATGTCTTTATGAATGACGTTAATATAATATTATTAATCTAAATTATTGATGCATGAATCAACAGCAACGAATTTAAAAACATGTTGTCAATTTTATGAATTACGAAAACATTCAGTACTTCAATTAACTTAATACTTTAATATTAAGTACTTAAAAAATTATATTATCGTGCATTTTTCCATAAAATATGGTGTTATTTTAAGTATGTACATGTATTTACTTAATTCAGAAATTTTTAATAAGACTTAAATTTAAAATATGGATAACACTATTTTATTGGTCTTAAGAAAAAACCTCACTAAAGATTAATTTATAAAAACAAAGATAAAGCAAAAAAACAAAACTTCTAATCATGCTTAGTTACCCTGTACATCACAATAATTTGTTACATGAGAAAAGTACACAATGAGACCTAATGATTACCACTTTAGTAATTTATTCATTTAGTCAACATTCTATTACATAGGTACGAGCATATTTTCTCTACGGTACGAGCATATTTTCTCTACGGTACGAGCATATTTTCTCTACGGTACGAGCATATTTTCTCTACGGTACGAGCATATTTTCTCTACGGTACGAGCATATTTTCTCTACGGTACGAGCATATTTTCTCTACGGTACGAGCATATTTTCTCTACGGTACGAGCATATTTTCTCTACGGTACGAGCATATTTTCTCTACGGTACGAGCATATTTTCTCTACGGTACGAGCATATTTTCTCTACGGTACGAGCATATTTTCTCTACGGTACGAGCATATTTTCTCTACGGTACGAGCATATTTTCTCTACGGTACGAGCATATATATTAGAATTTATTTGTTTTAAAGTTCCCACTTCGTAGGTAGGAGATCAAAGGTTGATTACTGCAAAAATACGAAAGATCAAGTACGCAATTATCTGTAATTTTTGATATACATGTATACTTGTGATTACTTTATTGTTTATGATATTTTTTATAAGCGTTACCTATCTCATCAGATCAGTTGAAAGCCGACCGTTGCTAGAATTATATCGAAATTTAGTTTGATACTGATATTAATGTAATTTTTTAAAGAATTACTTTTGTATAGAGTATGTTTTTTCTTTAAATTTTGTGGCTTATTTATGGTATCTTTGTGTATTTTGATTTTGACTTGATCATATATATATATATATATATATATATATATATATATATATATATATATATATATATATATATATATATATATATATGATATTGTTATTAATAAGGTTTCTTTTAAAGATTACCAAAATGATGTGGCTCTTACTAGCAGGGGCACTGGCTGTCCTAATGTATTACGTATGTCTAAAACCGATGAGTCACTGGAGTAACTTAGGCGTTAAGCAAACCAAACCATGGCCTCTTGTTGGAGACTCATGGACCAACCTTCTGAGGAGATTAAGTTTTTGTGAGTTCGTTGAATGGGTGTACAATATGTATCCAAACTCTAGGTGAGTAAAACATAATTTTTTTTGGGATTCTGTGAGCACATTTATAAGGCTCTTTATAAAATAAAAACATAAAGAAGAAGCTTTTTACTGTTTTATAAGAAATCTGTCATATAACTAGATATTTTTCTTACAGATATATGGGTTGCTATCAATTCACAGTACCTACTCTAGTACTGAGGGATCCTGAGCTGATTAAACAAATAACAGTAAAAGATTTTGATCACTTTACTGATCATAGAGCTTTTGTTGATCCTGAAGCAGATCCACTATGGGGTGGAAATTTATTTGCTTTGACAGGTAAATGAAAAGATATTTTATCGAAAGTTACGTTAGAGATTCGATTAAATCTAATTTTCTTCTGGATGTTGCCACAATAAAGTGTATATTTTTTTCTTATAGGACAGAAATGGAGGGAGATGAGAGCTACACTAAGTGGTTCCTTCACCAGCAGTAAAATGAAGAACATGTTTCATTTGATGGAGGAGGCAGCCGAGAATTTCGTTCAATTCTTTTTAGATAAAAATGAAGATGTTATCGAGGTTGAAATGAAAGACACATATACAAGGTAAATAATATTTTACGTTTGATGTATAAAGATAAGGATCTATGAATAATCTGAATATAAAAATGTGGACACCTTTTGTAATTTGATAAGATTTGCTAAGGATTTTGCCTTTTCTGGAACCAACATTTTCTAAACTATTAAAATGTGATCCCTATATTAATATTATATTCTAAACACATTCAATTTGATCACTAGAACATAACTACATTACTCTGCTGGATTTTCTAAAAATATTATTTTTTTAAAATGCCTTATGTCAAAACGTATTTTTGGAAATTCTAAAAGAAAATCTGAATTGTGGTACAAATTTTCTCCAAACTTCAGTTCATGACCATTTTAGGTACACCAATGACGTGATTGCTACGACAGCTTTTGGTATTAAATGTGATTCCCTGTCACAACCGAATAATGAATTTTACCTAATGGGCAAAGAAGTCACAACTTTCAAAGGCTTTAAAATGATCGTAAAGTTTTTCGGATACTTTGTAATGCCAAAACTTTTTAGGGTAAGATAAGCTGCTACATAAAAAACTACTTATTGCAAAATATTGGTCCTAGAGGCCAGCTTTATCAACGTTTGATGATCATATAACCATGGCTATTATTTTTCTTATTTGTTTTCTTTTCACGACAGGTTTAAAGTTAGGCAAAATCGAAGGAACAGAAAAGAAAAAGATAATATATGTAATAAATTATCTTTTATGTTTTTTAGTTATTAAAGATACCTTTATTTGAAAAGAAAGTCTCAACGTTCTTTAAAAGCATAATTAATGAAACCATAAGAGCAAGAGAGGAGCAAGGAATAGTTCGTCCGGACATGATTAACTTGCTTCTGGAAGCTAAAAAAGGAATCAGCCACGAAGAGAATGGAGCCGTTGAGACAGGATTTGCTACTGTAAAAGAATCAGCAGATATTGGTAAGATCTAAATAAAGAGATAATATAATTCGTTGTAAACGGTTCAAAAATTGACATTTATAGAAGCGCTATAGGTACAGCCTATACAGAAGATAATAATCGTTTATAAAATTGTAGTTTTTGAGATTAGACCATGTCAAACTGGAAAAACTTTCCGCCGTTTTGACTTCGATTACACGAGGCATCTCTAAGGAATGTTCATTCCGCGAAATGAAAACCCCGATTAAACCACTACCTGGCTTAATAATATTTCCATAAATGATGAAAACCGTAACTTGTGTATCTATTGAAAGTTTTTGAGGTTGAAAATTTCAAGACTCTTCTGGAATCCCGAGACAGATACAATAACTTTGTCTCGTTTTACATCAACGGCATGCCCTGTGATGTGCTGGCGTTTAACTACAGCACATTGAATAATTTGTTTTCTTTTTATACATATTTTATGTTCCTTAGGTCTAGTGGATAAAGACCGCCCAGTTCCTCCTATATACACTTCAACACATGAAAAAGCAATTTCATAAACTTCTTCTGTTTGGAATGGTATTGTGCAAAACGTCGGAGAGTGTTTCCACTTTAACACGGTCTAATCCCAAGAACTATGATTTTATAAATGACTCAAGACGTGAAAGCATTCTATAATAATTATTATTATTTTTTTCTGATTTTTATATACAATTGTATAATGTTTCCAATGTGCCAATAATTATTTTAGGAAAATTCAGACAAATCAGAAGCCTGACCAATGACGATATAACGTCCCAGGCACTGATTTTTTTCTTTGCTGGATTTGACACAATATCAACCGTCTTATGCTTTGGTTCTCATGAACTATGCACCAACAAGGATATCCAAGACAAGCTGAGGGATGAAATTAAAGAAACATCTAAGAAAACCAACGGAAAAGTAACATATGAAATTTTGTTAAAAATGAAATATATGGACATGGTTGTTTCAGGTAAGAAGTTACTTATTGAATTAGATTGATTTTGATATTCTGCTCATTTTATATATACAAATGTTAAAGAATCAATTTATTCTTCATTTATAGTTTACAGAAGCAATAAATTTTCTATAAAATATTTTAAATTCATTTTTCTTGCAGAAATTTTAAGAAAATGGCCTCCAGCACCAGCAGTAGACAGAGTTTGTACCAAGCCATTCACTATTGACCCTGTCACTTCAGATGAAAAACCAATACCTATAAGAGTAGGTGATGTATTGTGGCTTCCAATTCAAGGCATCCACAGGGATCCAGTCAATTACCCAAATCCAGATAAATTCGACCCAGAGCGATTTTCAGATGAGAACAAAGACAATATTAAGCCCTACACTTATATTCCCTTTGGATCAGGCCCTAGAAACTGCATTGGGTCTAGATTTGCCCTTTTGGAAGTTAAGGCTTTATTGTTTAATTTACTGTCAAACTTTGAGATTACGGAAACTAAAAAGACCCGAATTCCTTTAAAATTGGACAGAAAGTCATTACAACATACAGCTGAAGGAGGATTTTGGTTTGGATTAAAACGTATTAAGAACTAACTAATTTGTTGAAGTAATAATAAAAATTTTGTTTTATGTATAATGCATTAAACTATAAAGAAAACATAACGATTTTCTAATAAATATCCAGAAAAACGTTTTTCTTTGTAATAAAGGTTGGTATTAGTTTATTGGCGAGCTAGAGATTCCTGACTTGTTCCTAGTTCCTGCAGAATTATTAATGTTCTGAAGGTGGTAAAGTCAAGGCACCACATAGGTATAATTCATTAACCTCCTAGTCAGAACAATTTGGTCGGTGGTCAGAGTAATCAAAAAATGTTGTTTTATTTCTAACTCTATGTTACCACCATTAGCATGTTATATTATTCCTTATTTGCTTTGTACCTATAGAACAAACTCAATCCGATATGCAAAAATCTGTTAATTAGTGTTTTAACTGTGATTAAATATATTATGTCATTTCTTTACACGTCGGCGAATGACTTTTTTTCGAAAACAAAAAATATAAAAACTGGATGTAAGATATTACTTACTTATTATAGTATTAGAAATAATAAAATTTATATTAAAAGTTTGTTTTACTTACATTTCTGTTAACGTTAGAAGAGTATTGGTCCTAGTCCAACAATACCTTCATATTATGATCCCTATAGTATTCGGTTCAACCCTATTTTTAAATATGCATCAAAATTGTTGCAAAATACCCCTGGCCTTTTATTATATTTATACAATGTATCTGGAAATAACTCAGGCACATTTCAATAACTGTTCCTTTACTTCGACATGAAATAATTTAAGTTAATTGGTCTAACACTTTTTTTGGGTTTGGTTGGGTGTAGGAAGTTGTATCTATACATTAAAATTTTTTGTATGAATCGTAGATTTCTGGGCGCAAATTGTTGCAATAAGTTACTATTTCTGTAACAAGCACTTGCAAGTAATTTGCTATAAAATATTCTTGTCCGTGTTGCTAAATAAGGACATAGTTTAAGTGAATTGAAAAATTTGTCTACAGACAGTAAGTACATAAGTTAACTTTAATGGGCGAATTTTTTGATAATATTTTATGAGCTTTAGTTTTTTTCCATTTTAATAGAAAGCACTTCAGAATCAATTTTGCACTTATGAATAATTCATTTTCAAAATGCAAGTCTAGTCAAGCTGAGAGGTTGGTGTTGGAACATTTCAGTGCGGTAGTAAATCATACGTTATATGATTTGGAGTAATTTTGTAAAACATGGAATAAGATACCAGGGAATGATTACTCTAGTGGCGTCTCTGTAATTCCACAAAAAATACAGGCAGTAAACTGTGGGCCCATAATACCTTATCTACTACCTTATACCTCTATACCTTATCTTACTAGATAAGGTATTCTGGGCTGTGGGTATGCTAATTCACGATCGCGAATTTGTATAAAGGGTCCGATTATGACTTAGAAAAGGATAGACTACCTTTTATCGTATTAGGTATAGGGCGTCCCATTCAATTGGTTCCGGAAAGCAGTTAAACAAAAATTTCGTTCACTGATAAAAAGTGAACGCTTTCTGAGCGTTATGAAACATGGTACACAGAATTGCAAAAAAGATTGAACAAATTTGAGACACTCGTCCCAAGTCAAAACTTGTTCCTTACGTCGTGAGAAATATTTTTTGTCAAGAAATATTTGCTCTAAAACCAGTGGTTCAGCAGTTATAAGGAAATAAGCAATTAAATTGTTTATAACAATCTATCGCGCTAGAATTTTTCAGTGCTGATAATTTTCGGTCAATATACACCTGAATATTAATGTTTATAATTTTTTTCAGATTTTTATGAGCGATCCTTCTGGTGATGAGGGTGGGGACAGCAATTTTTAAGCGTTTTTCCCAAAAAATGTTAAAAAAAGCATAAAATATATATATATATATATATATATATATATATATATATATATATATATATATATATATATATATATATATATAAACAACTTACAAACAAAACACTTAAAAATTGTTGACTAGGTGCTTCAATAAGCTTTCATTTGATACCCTACCCGATGCCCTTGAAATTTTTCTCACAATACATACCTTTACATTTGAAAAAAAAAGTTGGGGGTGGTTTCTACCCCGAAAAGAGGGGTAACTTTCATGAAGAGACGATAAAAGTGTGCCAAACTAAAAATATAGAAACTCGTATTTTTTAATTTTTTCAGCAAATACCGAGACTTTCTAATACTGAATTTATTCCAGTTAAAAATTCCACCCTGTATAGGTACGAGTATATTAGCAGAATAAAAGATAGTAGAATTTATTTGTTTTAAAGTTCCCACTTCGTAGCTAGGAGATCAAAGGTTGATTACTGCCAAACTATGAAATATCATCTACGAAATTATCTGTAATTTTTGATATACACATGTATACTTGTTTACGATATTTTTTATAAGCGTTACCTCATCATATCAGTCGAAAGCCGACTGTTGCTAGAATTATATGGAAATTTGGTTTGATATTGATATTAACGTAATTTTTTAAAGAATTAGTTTTACATGGTGCATGTTTTTTTTTTAATTTTGTGGCTAATTTATGTTATCTTGGTGTATTTATTTTAATTTTGATGTGATCATATAATATATATATATATATATATATATATATATATATATATATATATATATATATATATATATATATATATATATATATATATATATAGATATATATATATATATATATATATATATATATATATATATATATATATATATATATATATATCTGAAATTGGTTTTATTAATAAGGTTTCTTTCATAGATTACCAAAATGATGTGGCTCTTACTAGCAGGGGCACTGGCTATCCTAACATATTACGTATGTATAAAACCGATGAGTCACTGGAGTAACTTAGGCGTTAAGCAAACCAAAGCGGGGCTTCTTGTTGGAGATTCATGGACAAACCTTCTGAGGAGATTAAGTTTTTGTGAATTCGTTGAATGGGTGTACAATATGTATCCAAACTCTAGGTGAGTAAATCATATTTTTTTTTGGGTTTCTGTGAGCACGTTTATAAGGCTCTTTATATAAAAAACATAAATTAGAAGCTTTTTACTGTTTTATAAAAAATCTGTCAAATAACTAGATATTTTTCTTACAGATATATGGGTTGCTATCAATTCACAGTACCTACTCTAGTACTGAGGGATCCTGAGCTGATTAAACAAATAACAGTAAAAGATTTTGATCACTTTACTGATCATCGAGCTTTTGTTGATCCTGAAGCAGATCCACTATGGGGTGGAAATTTATTTTCTTTGACAGGTAAATGAAAATATATTCTATCGAAAGTTACGTTAGAGATTCGATTAAATATAATTTTCTATAAGGATTCTTCTGGATGTTGCCACAATAAAGTGTATATTTTTTTCTTATAGGACAGAGGTGGAGGGAGATGAGAGCTACACTAAGTGGTTCCTTCACCAGCAGTAAAATGAAGAACATGTTTCATTTGATGGAGGAGGCAGCCGAGAATTTCGTTCAGTTCTTTTTAGATAAAAATGAAGATGTGATCGAGGTTGAAATGAAAGACACATATACGAGGTAAATAATATTTTACTTCTGATGTATAAAGAAAAGGATCTATGAGTAATCTGAATATAAAAGTGGACACATTCGCCCTTTTGTAATTTGATAAGATTTGCTCAGGATTTTTTCTTTTCTGGAACCAACTTTTTCAAAACTATTGAAATGCGATACCTATACTAAAAAGACATTAGCATTCTCATCTTAATACTATATTCTAAACACATTAAATCTGATCACTAGACCATAACTACATTACTCTGCTGCATTTTCTAAAAATATTATTTTTTTAAAATGCCTTTTGCCAAAACGTCTTTTTGGAAATTCTGAAAGAAAATCTGAATTGTGGTACAATTTTTCCCAAACTTCAGTTCATGACCATTTCAGGTACACCAATGACGTGATTGCTACGACAGCTTTTGGTATTAAATGTGATTCCCTGTCACAACCCAATAATGAATTTTACCTAATGGGTAAAGAAGTTACAAATTTCACAGGCTTTAAATTTGCCATAAAGATATTCGGATACTTTTTAATGCCAAAATTCTTTAGGGTAAGATAAACTGCTACATAAAAAACTACTTATTGTAAAATATTGGTCCTAGAGGCCAGTTTTATAAACGTTTTATGATCATATAACCATGACTATTATTTTTCTTATTTGTTTTCTTTTCACAACACGTTTAAAGATAGGCAAAATTGAAGGAATCGAAAAGAAAAAGATAATATATGAAATAAATTATCTTTTATATTTTTTAGTTATTAAAGATACCTTTATGTGAAAAGAAAGTCTCAACGTTCTTTAAAAGCATAATTAATGAAACCATAAGAGCAAGAGAGGACCAAGGAATAGTTCGTCCGGACATGATTAACTTGCTTCTGGAAGCTAAAAAAGGAATCAGTCACGAAGAGACTGGAGTTGTTGAGACAGGATTTGCTACTGTAAAAGAATCAGCAGATATTGGTAAGATCTAAGTAAAGAGATAATATAATTCCTTGTAAACGGTTCAAAAATTGACCTTTATACAAGCGCTATACAGAAGATAGTAATGGTTTAGAAAATTGTAGTTCTTGAGATTAGACCGTGTCAAACTGGGAAACTTTCCGCCGTTTTGACTTCGATTACACGAGGCATCTCTAAGGGAAGTTCATTCTGCGAAATGAAAACACCGAATAAATCGCTTCCTGGCGTAATAATTTGTTTCCATAAATGATGAAGACCGTAACCTGTGTTTCTATTGAAATTTTTTGAATTTCTAGACTCTTTTCTGGAATCTCGAGATAGATACAAGAACTTTGTTATGTTATACATCAACAGCATTGCCTGTGATGTGTTGGCGCTTAGCTACAGCATAATGACTTATTTGTTTTTACATGTTTTATGTTCCTTAGGTCTAGTAGATGTAGACCGCCCAGTTTCTCCTATATACTCTTCAACACGTGAAAAGGAATTTCATAAACTTCTTCTGTTTGGAATGGTATTGTGCAAAACATCGGAAAGTGTTTCCACTTTAACACGGTCTAATCCCAAGAACTATGATTTTATAAATGACTCAAGACGTGGAAGCATTCTAATAATAATTATTTTTTCTGATTTTTATATATTGTATAATGTTTCCAATGTGCCAATTATTTTAGGAAAATTCAGACAAATCAGAAACCTGACCAACGACGATATAACGTCACAGGCACTGATTTTCTTCTTTGCTGGATTTGATACAATATCAACCGCCTTATGCTTTGGTTCTCATGAACTATGCACCAACAAGGATGTCCAAGACAAGCTGAGGGATGAAATTAAAGAAACATCTAAGAAAGCCAATGGAAAAGTAACATATGAAATTTTGTTAAAAATGAAATATATGGACATGGTTGTTTCAGGTAAGAAGAAGTTACTTATTGAATTAAGTTGATATTGTTCCACAATTTGATCGACTTCTGCTCATTTTATATATACAAATATTAAAGAATCAATTTGTAGGGATATTATTTACAGAAGCAATATTTTTTCAATAAAATATTTTAAATCCATTTTTCTTGCAGAAATTTTAAGAAAATGGCCTCCAGCACCAGTAGCAGACAGAGTTTGTACCAAGCCATACACTATTGACCCTGTCACTTCAGATGAAAAACCAGTACCTATAAGAGTAGGTCATACACTGTGGCTTCCAATTCATGGCATCCACAGGGATTCGGTCAATTACGCAAATCCAGATAAATTCGACCCAGAGCGATTTTCAGATGAGAACAAAGACAACATCAAGCCCTACACTTATATTCCCTTTGGATCAGGTCCTAGAAACTGCATTGGGTCTAGATTTGCCCTTTTGGAAATTAAGGCTTTATTGTTTAATTTACTGCCAAACTTTGAGATTACGGCAACTAAAAAGACCCGAATTCCTTTAAAATTGGACAGCAAGTCATTACAACATACAGCTGAAGGAGGATTTTGGTTTGGATTAAAACGTATTAGAAACTAACTAATTTGTTGAAGTAAAATTAACATTTTGGTTTTATGTGATGGATTAAACTATAAAGAAAAAATAACGATTTTCTAATAAATATGCAAAAAACGTTTTTCCTTGTAACAAAGCTTGGGGTATATTAGTTTATTGACGAGCTAGAGGTTCCTGACTTATTCCTAGTTCCTGCAAAATTACTAATGTTCTGAAAGTGGCAAAGTCAAGGCACCACCTAGGTGTATAATTCATGGACCTCCTAGTCAGAGCCATTTGGTCGGTGGTCAGAGTAGTCAAAAAATGTCGTTGTATTTCTAACTCTATGTTACCAACATGTAGCATGTTATATTATTCGTTATTTGCTTTGTATAGAACAAACTCAATCCGATATGCAAAAATCTGTTAATTAGTGTTTTAACTGTGATTAAATATATTATGTCATTTCTTTACACGTCGGCGAATGACTTTTTTTCGAAATCTAAAAATGTAAAAACTGGATGTAAGATATTACTTACTTATTATAGTATTAGAAATAATAAAATTTATATTAAAAGTTTGTTTTACTAACAATTCTGTTAACGTTAGAAGAGTATCGGTCCTAGTCCAACAATACCTTCATATTATGATCCCTATAGTATTCGGTTCAACCCTATTTTTAAATATGCATGAAAATTGTTGCAAATACCCATGCCCTTTTATTATATTTATACAATGTATCTGGAAATAAGTAGGGCATATTTTATTAACAGTTCCTCTACGACGATATGAAATGATTTAAATTAATTTATCTAACACTTTTTTTGGGTTTGCTTGGGTGTAGGAAGTTGTATCCATACATTAAAAATTATTGTATGAATCGTAGATTTCTGGGTGCAGATTCTTGCAATAAGTTACTATTTCTGTAACAAGCACTTGCAAGTAATTTGCTATAAAGTATTCTTCTCTGTGTTTCTAAATAAGGACATAGTGTAAGTGAATTGAAAAATTGGTGTATACACAGACTGTTAAGTAAGTAAGTACATAAGTTAACTTTAATGGGCGAATTTTTGGTTAATATTTTATGAGCATGCCTCTAAGAGTGTTAATTGTTTATTTTATTTTAAAAGAAAGCACTTCAGGTTCAATTTTGCACTTATTTATAATTAATTTTCAGATTGCAAGACTAGTCAAGCTGAGAGGTGGGGGTTTTAATCGATGTCGTTTCAAAACACCGTTTTTTTTTCTGAAATTAATTTCGAGATCTCTACATTATTTAAAAATTAGTCTGTCACCAAAAAAATGCTTTTTACTATTACAGACTTAATTTTTTATGGACCGCAACCACGTTTCTGAATAAAAAATTAAGTATGATTTTATTAGTCTTAAGAAAATACCTTACTAAAGCTTGATTTGTGAAAACAAAGGTAAAAAAAAATCTTTCTCTAAAGCATTTTCGATAAATAATGCTTAGTAACCCTGTATATCAGAATAATTTGTTATATGAGTGAAGTGCACAGTGAGACCTAATACTTACTACTTTAGTCATTTATTTATTTATTCAAAATTCTATTATAGTATATTAGCAGAATAAAGGATAACATTTGTTTGTTTTTAAGTTACACACCTAGTAGCTAGGAGATCAACGACAAAATATCAACGACGCAGTTATCCGTATTTTTAATACACTTGAAATTAGTAATTACTTTACTGGTTATGTTTTTTTATAAGCGTTACCTCATCACCACTCTCATTTATAGATCAGTCGAAGGTTGACTGTAGCCTGCACCAGCACGAACCATATCAAAATTTGGATCAACATAAAATTTAATTTTTTAAAGAACCAGTTTTACATATCGAATGTTTTTTCTTTTAATTTTTAGGCTAACTTAAGGTATCTTTGTATATTTGGATTTTGACTGGATCATATATGATATTCGTATTATTAATAAGGGTTCTTTCTTAGACTACCAAAATGATTGGGCTCTTACTAGCAGGGGCACTGGCTGTCCTAATGTATTACGTATGTATAAAACCGATGAGTCACTGGAGTAACTTAGGCGTTAAGCAAACCAAACCATGGCCTCTTGTTGGAGACTCATGGACCAACCTTCTGAGGAGATTAAGTGTTTGTGAGTTCGTTGAATGGGTGTACAATATGTATCCAAACTCTAGGTGAGTAAAACATAATTTTTTTTTGGGGTTCTGTTGACACATTTATAAGGCTCTGTATAAAATAAAAACATAAAGTAGAAGCTTTTTGCTGTTTTACAAGAAATCCGTCATATAACTAGATATTTTTCTTACAGATATATGGGTTGCTATCAATTCACAGTACCTACTCTAGTACTGAGAGATCCTGAGCTGATTAAACAAATAACAGTAAAAGATTTTGATCACTTTACGGATCACAAAGGTTTTGTTGATCCTGAAGCAGATCCACTATGGGGTGGAAATTTATTTTCTTTGACAGGTGATTGGAAATATATTTTTACCGGAAGTTGCATTAGAGGTTCAATTAAATAGTATAATTTTCTATTCGGATTATTTTGGATGTAGCCACAATAAAGTGTATATTTTTTTTCTTATAGGACAGAGATGGAGGGAGATGAGAGCTACACTAAGTGGTTCCTTTACCAGCAGTAAAATGAAAAACATGTTTCATTTGATGAATGAGGCAGCTGAGAATTTTGTTCACTTCTTTTTAGATAAAAATGAGGATGTTATCGAGGTTGAGATGAAAGACACATATACAAGGTAAATAATATTTCATTTTTATTATATAAAGACAAGGATTTATGAATAATCTGCAAAACAACAACGCTTTATAGAAAATTGAATTTTGAACTCAAACCTAAAGAAACCTTAGCAAAACTGGACAGCCTTTTTGTGGTTTGATAAGATTTGCTCTGGATTTTTCCTTTTTTGGAACCAACATTTTCTAAACTATTAAAATGTGATACCTATATAAAAAATAATTAGCATCCTCATTCTAATACTATATTCTGAACACATTTTTGGTCACTAGACCATAACTACAATACTCTAGAGTCCAGTGAAACCTATTTTCTAAAAATTACTTTTTGAAAGTGCCTTACGACAAAACTTATTTTCGGAAATCCTATAAGAAAATCTGTAGTATGATAAAAATTTACTACAAACTTCAGTTAATGACCATTTTAGGTACACCAATGATGTAATTGCTACGACAGCTTTTGGTATTAAATGTGATTCCCTGTCACAACCTAATAATGAATTTTACCTAATGGGTAAAGCAGCTACAAGTTTCAAAGGCTTTAAAATTTTCGTAAAGTTCGTCGGATTCTTTGTGATGCCAAAACTTTTTAGGGTAAGATAAACAGCTACATAAAAAGACTATTTATTTTAAAATATCAATCGTATAAAGGCCAATTTTATAAACGTTAGATGATCATATAGTCATGACTATTATTTTTCTTATTTGTTATCTTTTTATGAATTAACCTCGTCAAAATTTACTTTAAACATAGGCATAAACTAAGGAAACAGAAAAAAGGAAAAATATGTGAAATAAATTTACCTTAAATATTTTTCAGTTATTAAAGATAACTTTATTTGAAAAGAGAGTCGGGACATTCTTTAAAAGCATAATTAATGAAACCATAAGAGTAAGAGAAGAGCAAGGCATTGTACGTCCGGACATGATTAACTTGCTTCTGGAAGCTAAAAAAGGAATCAGTCACGAAGAGAATGGAGTTGTTGAGACAGGATTTGCTACTGTAAAAGAATCAGCAGATATTGGTAAGATATAAGTAAAGAAATAATAAAATTAGTTGTACTTTACAAGCGCTATAGAGAAGATAATAATCGTTTAGGAAATTGCAGTTCTTGGGATTAGACCTGGTCAAACTGGAAACGCCATTTCCATTTCGATTACACGGGGCACATTTAGGAATGTTTATTCTGCGAAATAAAAACACTGAATGAGCTTAGAGTCGAACTCTTGTACCAGACTGGTGCTCAGCGAACCGCTACCTGGCGTAATAATTTGTTTACATACATAACCTGTCTCTATTAAAATTTATTGCGGTTAAAAATTTCCATAGACTCTTTTCTGGAATCCCGAGAAAGAGGCAAGCTCCCGACCTTTATTTTCTTTTACATAAACCGCATGCCCTGTGATGTTATCAGTGTTGGCATTCAGCTGCAGCACACTGAATAAGTAGTTTCCTCTTTATATGTACCTTTCCGAATTTAATGGTATATGTTTCATGTTCCTTAAGACTCGTGGATATAAACCGTCCAATTTCTCCTATATACACTTCAACCCACGAACAACGAATTTTATGAACTCCTTCTGTTTGGAACGGTATTGTGCAAAACGTCCCAAAAACTATGATTTTATAAATGACTTAAGCCGTGAAAGCTTCCCTTCTATGAGCATATTTTTTTTCTGATTCTGGTATATTAGCTCTGTTCGTAGAGGAATCACAAACCGATCAGCGCCAATCAAATTTTAGGTATTTGGTAACGTGACAGTTTGCCGACTGGTTTCCAGTAATTTCATTGGCTCTGACTGGTTTGTGACTCTTGTGCGAACAGGGCTATTGTATAATGTGTCCAATGTAATGAGGGTCTCCGGTGGCCGAGTTGGTACGGCGCCAGCTTTGCAATCGAGAGGTGCGTGTTCGAATCCCGCTTCGACCATGGATATTTTGTGATTGTTGGGAGGTTGTAGAGTATTTCTTCCTCGACCGAGGTAGTACCACCCCACACATTCTCTTAAAGGGCTGGTGAAATCCCTACGGATGTTTCCAGCTCTGGATGTGTAAGTCGATCCCCCAGTACACCCACGGTACACAGTACTTAGACGTCGGTCTTCGTGGGATGTCAGAAGATAAAAAAAAAAATATGCCTATTATTTTAGGAAAATTCAGACAAATCAGAAGCTTGACCAACGACGATATAACATCCCAGGCACTAATTTTCTTCTTTGCTGGATTTGACACAATATCAACCGCCTTGTGCTTTGGTTCTTATGAACTATGCATCAACAAGGAAGTCCAAGACAAGCTGAGGGATGAAATTAAAGAAACATCTAACAAAACCAATGGAAAAGTAACATATGAAATTTTGTTAAAAATGAAATATATGGACATGGTTGTTTCAGGTAAAAAGAAGTTACTTACACATGGTAAAATTTGAAACCGTCCAGACCGAGCGCTTGGGGTTAACTACAAGCGCTCGATATGGACGGTTTTATATTTCACTAAGTGTTTGTTCGCTAGGATATATTATCGTAGTACCTAACTCACCTCTTACCACTAAGCTTACCACCTGCAGTCTGGCCTCAGCCCTAGGGTTTAATTTAAAACATATTTCATATTTGTTCTTTTGGTAGAAAATGATAAAAAAATATTACGCAAAATAACATTTTCGTACTTTTTATGCTCCCTATATATATATATATATATATATATATATATATATATATATATATATATATATATATATATATATATATATATATATATATATATATATATATATAATAATTACATTTCATATAACGTGAATCTGGTTTATTTTACAAGCAAAAACTTTTACCAAGAGTGACACTTTTACGTATCTTGCCATCCGCGGACATACTGTATACAAGGTATTCAAGAATTAATTTGTTCTTCATTTATAGGAATTTTATTTAAAAAAGATATAAAATTTCTTTAAATTAATTTTTCTTGCAGAAATGTTAAGAAAATGGCCTCCAGTACCAGCAATAGACAGAGTTTGTACCAAGCCGTACACTATTGACCCTGTCACTTCAGATGAAAAACCAGTACCTGTAGGAGTAGGTGAACTATTATGGCTTCCAATTCACGCCATCCACAGGGATCCAGCCAATTACCCAAATCCAGATAAATTCGACCCAGAGCGATTTTCAGACGAGAACAAAGACAGTATCAAGCAATACACTTATATTCCCTTTGGATCAGGCCCTAGAAACTGTATTGGGTCTAGATTTGCCCTTTTGGAAATTAAGGCTTTATTGTTTAATTTACTGTTAAATTTTGAAATTACGGCAACCAAAAAGACCCAAATTCCTTTAAAATTGGACAGAAAATCATTGCAACATACAGCTGAAGGAGGATTTTGGTTTGGATTAAAACGTATTAGGACCTAACTAATTCTTAAAGTAATGTAAAATTTCTTACTTTATGTATTATGCGTTAAACTATCAAGAAAAAATAACGATTTTCTAATAAATACGCAGAAAGACGCTTTTCTTTGTAACAAAGCTTCGTATATAGTTTATTGACAAGCTAGAGGTGCCTAAATTGTTCCTGGTTTCTGCAAAATTACTGATATTCTGAAGGTGGTGAATCCTGGGCTCCGCGATAACATATAATACAACCCATATGTATAATTCATGGACCTCCTAGTCAGAGTGATTAAAAAATGTCCTTAGAATTATAACTCTATGTTACCACCATTATTATTCCATATATTCTTTGGATAGGACGAACTCAATCCGATATGCAGAAATCTATTAATTAGTGTTTTAACTGTAATTAAATATACTACATACTTATGTTATGTTATTTCTTTACACGTCCTCTGCGAATGACTTTTTTCAAAAACTAAAAACATAATAACTAGATGTAAGATATATTTACTTACTAGTAATTTAAAATATAATATAAATTTATTATTATAAGGTTGTTTTACTAACAACAACAACCCACTTAACGCTAGAAGAGTTTTGGTTCTAGTCCATCAAGCCATTTGTATTATGATCCCTATAGTACTCGGTTCATCCCTTATTTTTAAATATTAAGAATTAAAAATTGACTTTTTTTATTTTTATACAGCCTATCTGGAAATAAGTGGATCATATTTTAACAACAGTTCTTTTAAGCCAACATGAAACGATTTAAATTAATTTGTCTAGCACGGTTTTTTGAGGTGGTTAAATAAATCTGTTTTTTCATGTAGGACAGAAAGTTCTACCCATACAATAAAAATTTTTATTCTTGTTTATGTAGCTAAACAAGGACATAGTTTAAGTGAATTGACAAATTGGTCTACGTACAGACTGTTAAGTAAGTAAGTAAGTACATCAGTTATCTTTAATGGGTGAAATTTTGGTTAACATTTTATGAGCATGCCCTTAGGAGCTTTACTTTTTTTTCTATTTTAAAAGAAAGCTATTGATCAATTTTGCAGTTACTAATCATTAACTTTCAAAATGCAAGACTTGTCAAGCTGAGAGGTGGTGGTTGCAACATTTTAGTGCGCTGATAAATCATACTTTGTATGATTTGTTGTAATTTTGGAAAATATGGAATACAACATCGGGAATGCTCTAGTGGCGTCTCTCTAACTTTACAAAAAATTCAGCCGGTGAACTGTGAGAATCATGGGCGCACCCAGGATTTTTTCTACGGGGGGGGGGGGGGGGGCTGAATAATGCATTTCGGTGGATTTCTTCAATTATAAGTGCACTTTTTTAATCTTTGTGTGTCTGGGATGTTGGTTGGGTCACTGGTGGGAATGCTAATTCACGATCGCGAATTTTTATAGGGGTTCCTATTATGATTAGAAAATAATAGGCTACCTTTTATCGTATTAACTATAGAGCATTCCATACAGTTGGTTCCAGAAAGCAATTAAACAAAAATTTCGTTCACCGATGAATATCGAATGGGTCCTGAGCGTTATGTTATGAAACATGGTACACACAGATTTGCAAAAAATATAGAACAAATTTGAGACATTTGTCCATCGGAACTTTGTGAGTGGTATAGATATATTTGTTGCTCGTTTTTACAGGTTTTCCAACATTTGGTAAGTTAGCTTGCGGTCTTGCGGGCTCTATCAATTTTGATCCAAAACTTCCCGTAAACTGTAAACCCAAATAGTGGTTATTAATTTTTTATACAGATTCAATTTCTCTACAAATTTTGTATGAAACTTTTTTCCAGATTATTTGTCCTTTTAAAACTACAAGTCAAAAACAAATTGTCACATGTTTTTGCGCCCTTTTGAAAGAGCTCGGTATAAAATAGTACTGGGGTAGAACAATGGTAGCTGAATGGGCGTTTAAAAGTGAAACGATCGCGATGGGGAGAAATTTTCATCTACAACCATGTAGTAAAGTGACACTTCCTCCGTTGGATGATTATTTCAGTATCGAGAAAAAATGATATATTTAAGTCTCCTGTAACTAGTCATTTGCAAAACGAAACTAGAACCTTGGATTTTGCGTAGTTTACTTCATAATATCACATCGACATGACCGGACTTACATTATTAAAATAATAAAAATTAAAGTATCTTTGTCAGTTAGACAACACGTAAAAAATATGACAAACAAGCACATAAAAGCACTTAGTAAATAATATTTATGCATGCATGGATAAAAATAAATAACAACGAAAATGTGATAGTGAACTCAACAAGGCAGTGTCTTCTGCTCTACAACAGCACCGAACAAAAAATACAGGCACCGAACATCAACAAGGTGGCGGTATGTGAATATTCGCGAGTTAATATGGTTTCAACAGAAACGCTAGTATAAACTAGAATGCCCCAAAGTTAGGTAATACCTAAATTTTGCTTACTTGTACAAAAACGGACTAGCGCTTAAGTTTTACAAAAGGTTTCAGGAAATTTCACAGCCAATCGTACTCTGCGAAAACTAGTGATACATCTTTGCTTTCTCTTACTTCTTTTTTAAATATTTTTTAAGATTTTTTATAGTAATAATAAATATTACCTCACAAAAAGTTTTACTATTTTGGAGATTTTTGTCTACAACTGTATAAATAATCACATTTTGCTAAATTTTCTAGTACAAAAGGCTAATAAATAATTCAGGTAATGCTACAATTATGGGAATAATAATTTTGTCCTCCTGAAGAAAGGAAATTGATCACCATGTGCCGGCGCCGGATCCATAAGGCCTCAACGATAACCAAGCATCTTTAGTACTATTCTTATAAAAGAAACAGTGGCAATGCACTGGATTTAATTTCATAACAATAGTTTTAACAACTACGTCGGATGTTAACAACCACTTTGAATGCACAGAGTATTTTTAAAATAATTTTATTACTGCTCAAAGGGCCAGTCCCTCCTTGCAGTATCAGATTAAAGTTTTATTTTCATTGCTTAGTTATTTTTAGCGTTGTTAACTCATAGTTATAAATTTTGTAATATTAACTAGCCGGCATCATTGCACTGGATTAAGCAGTTTAAAGTTTGTTATTGCAAGATAAATTACAATGATAGCACCGTTAATAGTATTGGTTTTTTAAACGTACGGGGTTTTAAAGTAAATTATTATCTTTTTTTTTACTTAAGTGCTTTTATTATATTATTAAACATATTATCAGCATTTTCGTAGGTTTTTGAAGTGTGTAGCATATACAAATACCAATTTTTCATGTTTGTTTTGTACAGTAGAGGTTCCGTGGTTGCACTTTTCATCGTTTACTAAAGTAAAATATATGTGATTTGCGATGTGTACAAATGTGAATGACGAGTAAAGTTTAGCAATAATCTGAGAACATAAAAGGGGCAAAAATTCTGAGAAGTTTTGAAGGTAACAAAATGGAACTTTGAAACTTAAGAAAGAACAAGTGGCCATAATGAAATTATTTCATAAAAAAACCGCACAATGTGGTGAAAATCTGCTAGCTTTTATTAACCATGGCATTTTTAAAAACTGAGATATAGTGAGTTTAGATGAAACAGTTTATTATTTTTATCAAAGCACGACCTTCCTTAATTTGGTTCGGTTAAAATTTGTTTGCTTTCTGAGCACCCAGTCAATTTTATATTTTTGCAAAATTTAAAAGTTAAAATTCAATTCCTAAATGTAAACGTCGTACAAAATCCAAAAAGGCAGATACAATTGCTTTATCTTGAAAATTTCTAGCAAATGCTTGAGTTGCAAAGAATAAAATATTTAGCAATTACTTGACCTTGAAGCAATTGCTTTAAACCAAAGGAAAACCTTAAGGTAAAAGTTTTGCTAAGAAATGTTCAGCATTTGCTTAATATAATACGAATAAAGGTGGCAATTGCTTTTGCTATATAAGCAATTGCTAATATATTTTCAAGCATGCACTACACCATCCTTACATTTGCTTAGATTAGTTTTGTTTTGGTATTTCTCCCGTTAGTATCTGAAAATGGCAGAGTTTTTTAATCGAAGACTAAAAGAAGATTTTTAAAAATGGTATAGCTTTAATCGTGAAAATGTATAATGGCTTGCAAACTATTTCCTGGAAGGATGTGGTGCTTTAACGGCTTTAGAAAAAATGAAAATTTTCAAAATGGAGTTGCTGAAGAAATTGGTGTTCATCAAACAAATGTCTCCAAAACGTATACATAAGTTATAAATAGAATTGTAAGTAAGGCAAACATTTGAATAATATTTCCCAAAACATGAGGCTAAAAATCTATGGTCCCAAAAATAAGAATTTTCAAATGCTACGGGGGTCGTTGACTGCACTCACTGCAATTCAGTGATGAATATGTTAATAGGAAGGGATTTGCCAGTTTCAACGTTCAAGCAACTTGCAACATACACGAAATGTTTACAAGTACAGACTGTCCAGGATCCGTGCACGAGAGCAGAATTTTTAAAAACTCCAATATTGAGAACGTTTTAAAAACGCTGGGAAGATTGTTGTTATTAGGAGACGACGGTTATTCTATAGCTCCTTGGCATATGACACCGTGGACAAATCCAGCGACACCTGCTCAGCAGCATTAATAACGTGGCATAATTATTGAACTGTGCTTTGGACAAAGCTAGATTTCCTATTTTACAGTACAAGGTTCATAGCACATTGGAAAAAATGCCCCAATTGTCATTTGTCGTGTTGTTTTGCATAATACTGTAAAATTTCCAGAAGAACATGTTGAAGATTCGCATGTCCAGAACGGATTAGGCAATTTACATTAAAATTGCGTTCGTCGTTTGGGTCAGCAAGAAAGAGAATTTATCACAGAAACTCTTTTATTATCCTACAATTTACCAACGAAAATTAATTGCTTGTCTTCTTGAATCTCCTCAGAGTCGCTATGTTTACTAGTATCCGACATAACGTAAATTATAATTTTTCTTTTATTTTTATTAGAAAATTTAAGTACATGTGCATTTTAACGGAAGAACGTTTGGACTAGTATTAAGGACAACATAAACAAATTAACGCATGTCTTAGAAGTCGACAAAGAAATTGCTTTAAATGTGCCGGAATGCTAGCAAATGCTTCACGATTTTATTCTTAGGATCTTTAAGCAATTGCTTGTCTTTAAAGCTTTTGCTTTTTAATCCTTTGCTAATCAGTAATTGCTTGTAGCAATTGCTTAACTTTTATTCATAGGGCCCATTATAGCGGACAAAAGACAATTCTTACAGAATTTCGAAAAACAACTGGCAATCTTTTTAGTAATTTTGTCCGTAGTAACAAATTAATAGAAGATTTTTTTAGGCTCTAACAATGATTTGGGTTCTACTAGCAGTGATATTGTCTTTGTTAGTATATTATTACAAATGTATAAAACCACTGAGTTATTGGAGAGAGTTGGGAGTAAAGCAAACTAACCCATGGCCCATCCTTGGAGACTCGTGGACTTTCGTTCTTGGAAGACAAAGTTTTTGTGAATTTGTTCAGTGGATATACAATTTGTATCCAAATTCAAGGTAGGTGAAATGTTGTAATTGTATCACTATTGCCAATGTCAAGGTATTTTTAGATATTTGGGTTGCTATCAGTTTACAACACCTGCTTTGGTTCTGAAGGATCCAGACCTTATCAAACAAATAATGGTAAAAGATTTTGATTATTTTGTTGATCGCAGAAGATTTAATGATGCTGAAAGTGATGAATTGATGAGTAAAAATTTGCCTTCTTTGTCAGGTAAAACAATATTAATAATACATTAGTAACATAAATCACTATTTCTTTATGATCTTTAAAATAAAACTCATTAATAAATTCCTAATACATACCTTAGTTTTCTTATTTACACCCTTGTCAATTTAAACCCTTAGTTGTCAAATTAGACTTAGCAATTAGCCATAGTAAATCTGGCCCTAATGGCCGGACTAATATTTCATTTCCCTATGCTTAGGACAAAGATGGCGAGAAATGAGAGCGACTCTCAGTGGTTCCTTCACCAGCAGCAAAATGAAATCTATGTTTCATTTGATGGTAGAAGTAGCAGAAAATTTTGTTCAGCATTTTTTAGACAAAAGTCAGGATGTTATTGAGCTTGAATTAAAAGATTCGTACACCAGGTAGCTAATAAAAATTTATAGTAAAATTTAAACGAGGTTGTTGCCAGATTAGTACAATAAACTGATTAATATGTGAAAGTATTGTGAACAAGGCAAACGATTTTGCAATATAATTGTATAATTTAAATTAAGTAAGACCAGATTTTAAAAAACAGTTTCTTGTAAAATTTTTAGATACACTAATGATGTAATTGCTACAACAGCTTTTGGCATTAAGTGTGATTCATTGGCTCAACCAGACAATGAATTCTATCAAATGGGGAAAAGAGCAACAAACTTCACGGGTATTAAAACAATCATAAAGTTTTTTGGATATTTTGTGATGCCTAAAGTTTTCAAAGTAAGTTTAGTAATAGTATTTTATACAAATGTAAAAAACTACATGAAATGAAAAGTCTTTAATAATCGATGTTTTCAGTTGCTAAAAATATCTATTTTTGACCAGAAAGTATCTAAATTCTTTAAAAGTATAATTAATGAAACCATAAAAACCAGAGAAGAAAAAGGGATAGTACGACCAGATATGATTAACTTGATGTTGGAAGCTAGAAAGGGAATTATTCAACACGATGAAAATGAAGTTTTAGAAACAGGATTTGCTACTGTAAAAGAATCAACGGATATTGGTAAGAATGCAGGCCAACAAAACAAAAAATTTTATTAAATACAGTTATTTTATAACTTGAAAGGTATATTTCTAGGAAAATTTAAACAATTAAGAAATCTTAGTAATGATGACATAACATCTCAAGCATTGATTTTTTTCTTTGCTGGATTTGAGACAATATCCACAGGAATGTGCTTTGGTTCTTATGAATTAGCCATCAATAAAAATGTACAAGATAAACTCAGAGATGAAATCAAAGAAACGTATGAAAAAGTTAATGGAAAATTGACTTATGATATTTTATTAAAAATGAAATATATGGATATGGTCGTTTCAGGTGAAAATGAATTTTCTTTTTTATTTTTAATCTGGTTTATCGTAAATACGTATATAAATTTGTTGATGCAGGGTCTTTTGTGCATAATTGGGAATTAATTTAGTCAAGAATCAGCTACCTCCATTACTGAAAGAATGGGTTTGTCGCCAAAATGGCGTGATGAAAGCGCAATTTAACTTTATATATTTTATTGAACAGCCTCTACAATTTCATTAAAATACGGCTTTATTCCAAACTTTGATCAGGTTTCTATGGCTAAAGGTTTTTTTTTCAATAACCAGAGGTCTGTTTCACCTATGTAGCTTAAATTTATACAGGGTGGGGATTTTAAAATGCTACAATGAGTTTCGAATATTTTGATAACAATTTTGCAGTGTAATAAGATCTCCATCTACTTTAAACATTTTAAAATACTTTTTTTGACACGAGTTGTGCACTTGATTTAATATTTTAGAAGTCACTAATGTACAACTTATCAAGTGTAGCTTTGCCGCTGAAAAATTTTATACTTGCGTGGTCGAGGAAGCGAGTTAGTATCGGTTAACAAAAAAGGCTATACTAAGGGGCTTTTGCTTTGGTTTAAAATACCGTCAGCGACAAAAATAAAATTACATAATTGCTCTATACTATTCGGTATCATTTAAATAAGATTATCCTTCCTATATTCTATCCAATTTAAAGTGAGAATGATCACAGAAAAAACAACTGAACAAGAATTCACCCTATTGGTCAGTTCCATGGACAGTTTACAGCAGAACATATTTTAGCGATCACAATATTCATCTTTTCTTTCCTGCTAATCACGGAGGAATCAGATTTCTTTCTATCCGTGTTGGCGAACGTGCATTAGAAAAAGACAAATAAAAAAAGAATATGTTCAAATTTTTATCGTACCTTCTTTGCTTGTGGAAGTATTGTTGGTTATATACTTCGAAAGATTAGTCATCGAAAAATTCTTTTCTTTCCTAATAAAATTCCTAGCGGAATATCGGGCTTTCCATAAACAGTTTGCGGTTAGTTTTTGTTTTTTGCCACCTAAAATCCCTTTTTTTTTCATAATTTTCTTCAGACCCTTAAGAGAACCGGTGTAATCGTAGTAGCCTTTAAATTTTTTGTTTGCCCAGATAACACTTTGTCTTCTACTTTCGACACGGACACCAAACTGAAATGGACGTTACGACAGTTAGAATATAAATAAAATTTAAAAAGTATTAACTTTTGCTACGGACTATTCCTAACACCACCGATGCCACCGGTCTCCTGCGAATTGGTGGACGGGTATAACTCAGAGGCAAAGCTATATTTGACAAGCGGTACAGTACAGGCTTGTCGGATCCGGTCTATTTTCTGGCATGGTTGGTGCTGTAGCCATACCTTTTTCTTTTATAAATCCCTACAAGAAAAAAGCAAGGGGGTACAGACCATGCCGTCTAATTACAGAGCCACCATGACCAATACATCTATCTCTAACATGCCCTTCTGGGTGTTTCGGACTTGTCGCGCGAGTATGGCTGGGCACCATCTTCCTGAAACCACACCTCTTCCTATTGATTCCCATCCCTGGTATAAGTCCTTTCTTATGGCTACAGAACCAACCACACTGCAAAACATGAAACCGTAAGTGTTACATTATGTGCACAACTCACGTCAAAAAGTAATTTAAACATGTCTGGAAGTAGATATATTCCAAATCGTTTTTGAGATATCGCATTTAAACACTTTCAAATCATAATCCTGTTTAAACATTAATAATTACGAAAGTTTATTCTTGTAGTATTAAATTAAAAATGACATTACCCAAATAATATTAATTTCCGTTCATAGAAATCTTAAGGATGTGGCCACCAGCACCACTAGTAGACCGAGTATGTACCAAGCCATACACCATTGAACCTGTTACTAAAGATGAAAAACCAGTACCTTTTAAAGTCGGTGATGTAGTCTGGCTTCCAATTCAAGGCATCCACAGGGATCCAGCCAATTATCCAAATCCCGAAAAATTCGATCCAGAACGATTTTCAGATGAGAACAAAGATAGCATCAAACCTTATACTTACGTACCATTTGGAACAGGTCCAAGAAATTGTATCGGATCAAGATTTGCTCTTTTGGAAATTAAGGCATTGTTGTTTTATTTGTTATTGAATTTTGAGATTGTACCTTCCAAGAAGACACAAACTCCTTTAAGATTAAGTAGACGGACAATACAACACACCGCTGAAGGAGGGTTTTGGTTTGGACTACAACGTATTAAATACTAAGTCGTTTTTAATCACATGCTATCGATACTGAAGCGATGCACTTTGTAGGTACATTTTTTATTTGTTTGTGCTGGCAAGGTAAATAAATTATAAATAATTTCTTTATAATTTATTATGAAAATAAAAAAGAATTTGGAATCTTTATTTTTGTTTTAAGAATCAACCTGAGAAACCCATCAAAAAGTTACTGCTAAAGTTTATTTTTTTTAGACATAATACACTCCCCGACATTAAATTTGATCCATCCAAAATTTTGATGCAATTTAATGTATGATACCTTTTTTTTCCGTAGTACGCTTTAAATGATTTTTATACTAAGTTGTAGATAAATGTAATGGATTTAATTTTAATTTTCTAAAAAGGAGTATAGATTTTGAAATACACGGGAAAATAAAAATGTAAGTTTTTTACTTAAGCTTGTAACACCCTGTAGAGTAATATTGCAATCTTAACTACTGAATATGCTTTTTTGTGAAGTCTAATTTGTTCTTAACATTTTGCTTCTTTATTCACCTCGATATCTATCTCCTTCCAAGAGATATGAATCTTTAAAGAAAACACTACACATTTGATCAAAAGTCTTTAATTTTAATTATTGTAACAGTTGTCATGATAATAGTTATTATTCTGTGGTGTTTAAATTGTAAAGATTCGTCTGTACATTATAGTTCTTTCGCCTACTGATGCAGCAAGAGCAGTGGGCTTAGTAAATGATGCAGGGATGCCAGATCTGCAGAATATCTGCAATATGCAGAGATTTACAGACTCATTTAGCCATTTGCAGAATTGCAGATTTTTATAATTAATATGCACAGTTTTAGTTTGCTGACAATTATATTTTTATTTTTAAATATTTACGCATTTTGCCTAACGAATTACGAATATGCCTAATAATCTCTAATCCATTCAGATACAGCTTTGTAGTTTGCACTTTTTTCACTATCAGTGCCCTCTACTGGTGTTTGGAAGAAGATAATATTACATTATTTTATCATTTTTTTATATATTAGTTAATATAGTCATAAAATAGTTAATTATTAAATACACAGCTTTGCCAGTGTCTTTCAATACTTTCTATTATAAACAATGTCAATAAAGCTAATAAAAGTAAACAATATTTTTAACAATACTAAAGTATCTAAATTTAATTATGTCCATAATTCTTCTGTCCTCTAGCTATTGTAGTACAAAAATTTGTAGTTTTTTATTGTTGCCTCTTGTTATACATTTTTAAATGAAGGGAGAAGGAAGGAACTTACAAAAAAAAATCTTTTCCCTGTAATGACACAAGATGTTCCAGCAACACCTGACATTCTGTCAATACATAAACTTAATTTAACTTACCTGCAGCAGATATTTAGAAAATATAAATAATAGATCTACAATGAGAGTTCCATGAAATTAAAAAGAATACAGGTCTTGTGAGTTGTCGCATTAGTTCAGCATCTAAGATGATTCATGTCTTCTTTCTTTGCACTGCATGAACAGCTGAAATTGTTGTTGATTTTACTTTAAAATGAAGTAAAAGTGATTAAACTTTATTAACATGCTTTATTAAACATAAATTTAAAAAAATTCCTTAATCAGAAATGACATATTTCATTTAGCCTAAAAAATAGTAAGCTAAAACAATTTATGGGTTCTTTTACTTTGCTAATAATTTAAGCTTAGAAGCTGAGATTTAAACCACAATTTGCTGTAAAAGGAATGCATCCCACCTATATGAACGTAAACCTATACTAGTCATCGATTACCTCTCAGTGTGGTTTTTCTTGTGATAAATGGAAAATCTACATTAACTTTATGGTACCCGTGAGTCGGATTATCGGTTCTATAGGATCTAGTTAATACATCCATGGAAAAACAACCGTATTTTAAAAGAATGAAGTTCATGATCGCTGCCCAAAGATGAAACGTCGAATAAAAAAACTGATAACGTAACGTAAGTTCATTAAAAGTTGCTATAAAGAAGTTTTATTAGTTTTGCCCTACCTTTCATATTAACGTTAGAAAAACATTTAATTAAAAATATATTATAGGATTTTGATCATTATTTATCCATATACACCAGTGGACAAAACAAGCTTATGTCACAATATAAGTGTCAGTTCCTCAAGAATGTTCATTTAAGAAACGTTTAGACTGTGGATTAGTTGTACGATTTTATTGATCGCCATTGTACGACAATATCCGGCTACTTAAATAAAATAACCTTGAGCTGGAACTGAATCCGTCACTGCACAAAATTTTTGTAAAATATGACTAGTAACAAGGCTTTATCTGTATCACGTAACAAAATGTTCCATGTTATTGTAAAATATACAAAAAAAAGATAACAAAACCAGCGAAACATATTGTTTATTATCCTACACGAAAATGCTTTGATAAAATAAATTAGCAATATTGTTATCAAAAAATTTCGTTTAGATAAAAGAGATAATAAAGATAGTCATTGAACCAATATAAAAATTAACAAGCTCTCCAAAAACAAATTGTAATTCAATTTCACTAAAAAATCTCGAGCTACTATCAAAAACTGAGTAATATGTGCCATGAGGTTGCTACCGTTGGGTTACGTAACGATCATAAATTGAGTTTTCAAAGGTCTGCAAGGGTCAACATCAACCCCCAGTTCCACTGGCTTCCTCTCTAGGGGATTACCTAGGGGGTTACCCTAGAAAAACTTTATAAAATACATGTATATATTAGTAATAGTGTGTATTTGTAATAGTGTGCACGTCTGTGTGCCGTAAGAGACCATTAGTTAATAATTTGTAAATACTTATGTAAATATATGTCTTAAAAGTAATATAGGGGTGCCACATTTAACTCACAAAAAGAGGACATTTTAAGAATTTGAGGAACTCCTTTATCCTTGACATATCGACTTGCCCGTTTTTAGCGTTTTCAAGCAAAAATATAGAATTTCACATAAAAAGACACTAAAAGTTTCAAATTTTAACCAAACAGACTTCAAGTAAACAAATTGACCATTGGTGCTACAGTTTAAATAGTAAAGAGAATTTTAAATAGAACGACATTTGTTAGAAATCAACATAAAGTGAAGCGGACAAAAACTGGATCTTTAAAAAGAGGACATGTTCGTTTAAAAGAGGACTTGCTCAGGAACAATATATAAGCGGTATCCATATTTTTACATGATTTTAATTATTGTATCTATCAATCAGCAAGTCAGATTCGCGCTTGGACCGTGATTTTTAAAATAAACATAATTATATGCAAGAGCATACCCAGCGAGAGAAAGGGGGGGGGGCAGCTACCCGCCTAGAAGAAAAAATAGTCTATTATCTTCGCAAGCCGAATTCGCATCCCGCCCCCTTCCTTGAATCCTCGAAAATAATATGAGTTGCCTCCCTCTAGTTCAGATCCTGGGTAGGCCCTTGATTATGTGTTTATGTACATATACACACAAAATTACATATTAAAAGATTTTCTGTATTATTTATGTAATAATATAACTGGTTATCTACACAAAATGTCCTTGGGAAGGCACTGACTTTGCCATTACAAGGTATTGTTGTAAACAAAACTAGTAACAATAATTAACAACTTTATTATACGAAAATAATGCTTCATCAAAATGAATTAATGATATTTTTATCGAACAATTATTGTTTTTAGATAAAGATAATATTATTTAAGTAGAAAGGAATTTATTAAAAACACAGCTTTTAGGAGTTTTCTGCTGGAAGTGTTTGAACGAATTTAAAAAGTTTTACAAAGTAAGTGTTGTTTTCTTTAATAACTAATAGTGCGCAATATCTAACTTTATTGATTTGTTAAAATTTATGGTTGCTAAAGAATTAATTATAATAATTTTAAAATAACAGATTTGGAAATTATAAACCCGGATAACCTGTTCAATCGTTATGTGAAAAAAACTTAAATTAAAGAGTTATAATATTATATATATATATATATATATATATATATATATATATATATATATATATATATATATATATATATATATATATATATATATATATGAGTTAGCCTTCTTCCGCATACATTTACGTCATAAAGTTAATACCTTGGAGAGGCTTTTTTATTTTAGGTTTGAACTATCGGCAAAATCTTAAAAAAAGGAACACGTTTTTAGAATTTATTGTAATAATATCACAGATAAAGCATACTAGCCCTTTATTATATACAAATCGTTGGGCTTATATAGATACAACAAAAGTATTAAAGTTTAAATAGTTTATTTTACCATGCGCATGCTGTTAACATTACTTTCTCTCTACTCTATTAACGACATTAATTAATTTCTGTTCTTCAGATTGTAGAAGAAAAATAAACAATGATTTGGGTTCTGATAGGAGGAGTATTAGCAGCCCTAGTATGGTACCAATTTATAAAACCGTTGAATTATTGGAAAGACAAGGGCGTGAAGCAAACTAAGCCATGGCCAATTCTCGGTGATATGTGGATTACTGTGTTAAGAAGAATTAGCTTTATGGACTTTGTTCAAAAAGTATACAATATGTATCCGAACGAACGGTGAGCAGATCGTAGCTTTAGACACAATTCTTTGTGGCCTTTCTTTATATTCTGCACAAGTACATCGACATTTTTTTCTTACAGATATTCGGGTTTTTATCAATTCACCATTCCAACTTTAGTTCTTAAAGATCCAGAGCTAATTAAACAGTTAACAGTAAAAGATTTTGATCACTTTACAGACCACCTATCTGTTATAGACCCTGAAGCTGATCCATTATTTGCTGGAATGTTATTTGCTTTAAAAGGTAGGCAATTCAAAGTACTGAAAGTACCTATGTATACTGATAATCATCAAATTATAATTACTAGATATTATCATCAGCGACTCCGCTGGATTATTACTTTTAAGCTGTCACTGCCAACTCCGTTTTAGGCTTAGGTAATCTCAAATTTTGGGTTAATATTAAACTTGTTCAAAGTCAATCGTTTGTGATTTACATTTTTGTTCTCTTTTAAAATCTGAGAAAAAATATCTTCCTTTTTAATTTTTTATGTAAACTACATCCAGGATGTCTTTTATATTTTACATAAAGTTATTTACTTTACTTTTTATGAGTAGGACAGAGCTGGCGCGAAATGAGGGCAACACTCAGTGGAGCGTTTACCAGTAGTAAAATGAAGAACATGTTTCACTTAATGGAGGAAACAGCGCAAAACTTTGTTAAATTCTTTTTGGATAAAAATGAAGATTGTATTGAGGTTGAGATGAAAGACATTTGTACAAGGTATGTAATTTTCTTGTGTATTTAAACACTTAAGTGGATATGATTAATAAATTATTATTTGTGCAACATTCCCACTATTGAACAAAAGTAGAGCAAGAGACTGATTATTTGTTTAAATTCCACTAATTTTTTTATAAGCCTGTGTCTGTTATTTAATTTTAATTAAATATCTTCCTCACGATCTTAGTAATATCCTATATAAATCAGATAAATTTTAAACACCATTTACAGGAACAAATAATTATAAAAATTAAAGAAGTAAACGAAATTAATGCGACAACAGTAAAGCAGCAAATTGCATTTAACAGTATTTTATTTCAAAGGATACAACAAACAAAACACAAAACATTTAAATATTATACCAGCAGCAAACATTTGTTAATAAAGAATATCCATTATTAGGTACTTATAATTTCCACAACGTCGTGGCAAAGACAATTAAATTTTGAATTACGGTTTCAGGAAGATTTCTCTAAGCCTCATTGATTTTGTCTGCAAACGATTGTTTCTTTGACAATTGTATCATATTATGATACAGATTGTTATAAGATAAAACTAAGATCGTGAGAAAAGCATTTAATTATAATTCAATAGTCGACGCAGGCTTATAAAAACATTAGGGGAGTTTAAAGAAATAACCATTTTGTTGCTCTACTTTTCTTAAATAATGCATATCACTGATAAAACTGTTGCCAGAACTAGTCGGGTAAATTTAAGACACAACTTTACCAAAATTAGGTAAAGGTTGGTATTAATTTTACAATTATTTTGTAAAATTACATATTTTGTGTGGATAAAGCTTATTTTACATGGTAGTTTACACACAATATGTAATTTCTGAAAATAATTTTAAAAAATAATTCCAATTTTCACATAACTTTGGCAAATATGTTCAATTAGTTCTGGCAACACACAACCAATGCCATTTACCAAATTTCAGTTTGTTGGTATTAATTACTTGTTTAAAACATTATAGCTGTGGGGCTGAGATAGGACTCTAGATGAACAACTTTTTTTTTCATTTTAAACAACTTCAGCAAAACTAGATTCCTACAATACGGGTTTTTATAAGATAATTAGTATGTATATCAGCTATAAATTGTCACTAATTTTTTTTTAGGTACACCAATGATGTAATTGCTACCACAGCTTTTGGTATTCAATGCGATTCTTTGTCTAAGCCAAACAATGAGTTTTACTTAATGGGGAAAAAAGCAACAGATTTTGGAAAAACTACAAATATATTTAAATTTATTGGGTACTTAGTAGTACCAAAACTTTTGAAAGTAAGCAAGCATGTAGAATACAGATACTAGATTATAAGCAACGTTTAACTTCGGCGGTCCGGCCAGTCCCAGTCCAATCACCGACATAGTAGTTAAGGGGGGGGGGGGGCTTGGGAGTGCTTAGCACCTCCAAAACTAAATTAGCACCCCCAAAATTTACAACCCCTCCACTTTATGAACTATGAACACAATGTACATGATATGTATATACTGAATAAGCCCTAGCCCTATTGCTGCCTTGCTGCCTGAACTTGACTGCCTATCTACGCCTATAAACTGAGCTAAACGGTGCCCGGCACGGTTATTACTGGGATGGGTGACCGCTTGGGAACGCTTCATTGCCTTAAACAAAGAATGGCTTAAAGGAACTCGTCCTCTACCGAGGATGCACCATCCCACACATTTACTTAAAGGGCTGCTGAAATCCATACGGGTGCTTCCAGCACTGGATGTGTGGTTGACACCAATAAATGATTATTATTAGATAAGTCTACGGAAGCAGGGTCGTATTGAGAGATATACTCAACACCTCATTTTATTAGAGGACAAGTAGTATTGATGACTAGACAAATTGTCAAAAGATTGTTAAATGTTTTATCAATATTTTTAGATATTAAAAATATCCTTATTCGGATCAGATGTAAAACAGTTTTTTACGAGAATAATAAGTGAAACTCTAAAGATCAGACAAGAAAAGGGAATAGTGCGACCGGATATGATTAACTTACTTCTAGAAGCAAGGAAAGGAATAAAACACGAAGAAAAAGAAGCTATAGAAACAGGATTTGCCACGGTCACAGAATCAACATATAATGGTAAGAAAAACTATCAGATTTTGCCTTGCTTACATTCACTATCTAAATATAACTTCAAGGACTTTTTTAAGACATCTTGTCAGAGTGTCGAAGCTGAGTCTTTGAACCAAACGTTGGGGAATATAATTATAAAACATTCAAGGATAACGGAAATGCTAAGGTTGGCATTTCCGTCAGTCATCAAAGGCTGCAGAATCTTGAGGGAGTTATTCGGATATCCAACGAAATAACAAAAATTCAACTTCAGTAGTTGTTTCGAAAAGTCTAGGAACTGCAGTGTATTTACAAAAGATCTTACTTGGTTGAAATTAGTATAACCGGAATTATCCGTTTACTGCAAAATAACACAAAATATAATATTTTTAATTTCGACTGTAAATATGTTGGCCTACAAGTGTACGTAGACAAACATTAAAATAAACATTCTAACTGTCAAATTTTTACAGGCAAAGTAAAACAAATTAGGAATCTCACTGATGAACTAATAACATCCCAAGCTTTTATTTTTTTCCTTGCTGGTTTTGACACAATTTCCACAGCGATGTGTTTTGGATCCTATGAGCTAGCTGTCAATAAAGACATTCAAGATAGGTTAAGGGAGGAGATCAAAGAAACATATGAAAAATGTAACGGAAAATTAACTTATGAAGTATTATTAAGAATGAAGTATTTGGATATGGTTGTTTCAGGTAAAATATTTTTACCAGTTTAATTGATTTTTTGGTGATCGTAATTTGATATTACTTGTTACAAATTTTGATACAAAGTATATAATAGTGATTTCTAGTATAAATAAGCATGAGGCTAATAAGAGCACCTCATTCGTGACGAGATTAAACTATGTTTATTAATGTTTTTAACTCATATCTTTCAGAAATTCTAAGAATGTGGCCACCAGGATCAGCAATAGATAGAATTTGTACCCAAACATACACCATTGAACCCGTCAATGACGGTGAAGTGCCTATTTACCTTAAACCAGGTGATTTATTATTGCTTCCAATTCACGCTCTTCACCGGGATCCAATCCATTATCCAGAGCCAAACAAGTTTGACCCAGAACGATTTTCAGAAGAAAATAAAGATAGTATTAAACCTTATACTTATATACCCTTTGGGTCAGGTCCTAGAAATTGCATTGGATCTAGATTTGCTCTTCTGGAGATTAAGGCACTATTTTTCAATTTGTTGTTGAATTTTGAGATTGTGCCTTCCAAAAAAACACAAATTCCCATTGTAATAGCAAAGAGAGGACAACAGCCCGCTTCTGAAGGAGGATTTTGGTTTGCACTAAAACGTATCAAAAATTAACACCCAATGGTGTTTTGTAATTAATAACCTATGATTTATTTGTAGGCAAATAAAGGCACTGTTGTGATAATAAATTTAAAATGTTGCTTTATTTTCATTGCGTTTGGAATGAACTTAAGGGATTGATTTCAAATGGCATCCAGACATGATTATATGAAGAAAGTTTGCTAACTCCTTTACCGGTCGTAAAAAAGTTAACAAAGGTTTAGGCATAAAAAATATGCTTCTTAAGAACTCTTGCTATTTTTATAATTTTTATGTAAAGAAGTTGTCAAATGTAAAAAAGAATGAGCTCGAAAAGGATGTTATAATCATAATTAATTACGTTATACATGCCTGCCGCGCAGTTTTTAGGAAATCATCCACACTGTAATATCCCCGCCGGACCAGAACATCCATGATTTTATCACAAAAATATTTTTTGATAAAGTCTGTACTGAAGTACAGAGTAAAGCTAACCACTTGGGTTCCAACCCAGAGGCGTACTTGGCGAGAATAAATAAATGCGTATAAGTTATAACTGAAAAATATTGACAACTCATATAATATTGTGAAATGCTTAACCGATAAATTTTAGAAATTTGGTTGTGCGCGGCTAAGCACCTGCAGCATTGAAAATGCCTCCATAGTAGTTTCCGAAAGCGATGTAAGGCGGGGAGAAAAAATATGTTTATATAACGAAAAAGACTGTTCCATATCTAATGACGTATTAGGGGCGTAGTTAAAATTATCTTAAAATTAGGTAATGGATCTGTAGGAGTACGATGACTATAAATCCGTCTTAACCTGGCGAGATCTGGATTTTTCGTTAACACGCTGTTAAGCTGTCTTTAACACGAATACTTTTCTCGTCGGCTAAAGGCTGTAACGCTGCTTGCACGCCATCTATGATCTGAAATGATTCCTCTAACGATATTGCAGTCCTTTGTAAGTTTTGTATGGTATCCGCTGGCGCCTCAAAATTATTATAAATCATTTGTAAATCTGCTTCAACGTGAACGTCTTGAAATTTTATTTTATTCTTCCGAAGAGCAGCGGATTCTGTAGCATCGAAATTTAAAATTACGGGTTTGATTTTCTGAAAATGTTAATAATAAAAAGCTGCTCCTAACCATGTTCCCCAGCGTGTAATAATCGGCTGTGGAGGTTCTGAAATGCCCGGACACTGTAAAATTCTCTAATCCGTTTCGGAGATTTGCAGAACACGGCTTTTGTCTTTGCTATTAAAGTATCTCCATCTGGATAACAATTTTTGGAGTGTTTCTTTTCCCAGATTACCGCATGCAGTATACACATCACATGTAGTAAGTTAGTACAAACATTTTTGAGGAAGAAGCATGACTGCGGCGTTATCACTAACAAACTAATACCTAGTGTGGTGAAAGCTGAACCCAACCCAACCTCGCAAAGGTGAGGGCCAAGCGGATTTAAAATGAGTACTATGACATTGGCAACAAAATGTATTTTAGAATCTGTTGTCTTGTCCATGGTTAACCACATCTGTTTATCGTGTACTGCGGATATAATTTTGTTTTCGATTCGCTCGCGCACAACTGATAAATATCGCCGAGTGTGTGGCTGGGCAATGTCCACGTTGAATTATATTTTTTCCAGAACTGCTGAAAGAGTTTCTTGGCCAGTATATTGAAGGGCACATCACAAGCAAACATAAAAATTAATTCAAAAATAAAGTCGGCACAAGGTCCCTTTAAAGTCTTTTTAAATTTATGGGTTGTACTATTTATGTGTTTTCTACACATAACTCTGTTCCAACATAACAATTGTTTGTTACAAATTAAATACGTTACGTGACAGCCGAGCCGGTGTATCAGGGATTCCCACAAAAACCTTAGCACATGGTGGGCAAAGAGCCGCTTCCTACCTACTTCCGACATCTGTGCGGCGCGACGAACACTGTGGAATAGAAATTTTCCAAAATAGCAACATTCCAGCGACACGAACTCGGGACTCGACTCTACCCATTTTAACTATGTCGAAAACATGGAGATATACAATATAATACCGTAAACAAGTCTTACGTTTTTTGCACCATACAACCTAATCTTTACGAACTAGTAGTAGGTAGTACTTTTCACAACATTATATCCCTTATGGGTTTGGACCTTTTTAAAACTTCTTGTAATTATCTGTACGGTGACGCTTCTTGTATTTTGTATTTCATCATATGAGTACTATACAGTAGAACTCTTTGTAATCTTCATCTTGGTGTTGTAAGACATTACATTTATATGTAAGACTATGTCTATGTAATTGCAGTGAATATACAAACTTTTGAAGTCCGCAACTGGCATTTTACTTTTCAAGGTAAACTTGTACCTTAAATGATACTTCCCTAACACACACACGAAGTCAAATACATTTTTAGGCAATGACCTTCCTTCACTCCATCTAATTTCCTTGCTTAAACCATAGAAATGTTATTTTTGTTTTGGAAAAGTTCATTGAAATGTTTGTTGCGAACTCAAATAATTGTTTTAAAGTTATCTAAGTAGGTACTTGCTGTTTTTTACTTAAAGACTGACATTATTAACATTGAAGCCAAAATAAATAAAGGAAATGGTTAATTACCCAATTTGATTTTATTAAATCCTTCCCTTGGGGATCAACCACTCTTCCCTCTATTAATCCACTGGATACTTGCATGTGATTCACTGTGTCCACCAGTGGCTAAAGGGATTTGCTTTTTAAAAAAGCTTCTACATTTTATAGTTATATAGAAGAGCCATAACCACAACGTAAGTGTATTAAGTAAATAATATTATTCTTTATAGAATTTTTTTTATCTTCTGATAGCCCACGAAGATTGAAGTCTAAGTACTATGTACTGGGGAATCGACTCACACATCTAGAGCTGGAAACATCCGTAGGGACTTCACCAGCCCTTTAAGAGGATGTGTGGTGTGGTACCACCTCGGTCGAGGAAGAATTCCTCTACCACCTTCCAAAGCCTTTTTGAAGCCTGCATGGACTCAAACAAAACAAATGTAGCCCAATGCTGGGCTGAACATATCTGATGAATCGGAAAATTAAGTAAGGGTTAAAAGGAAGAGTCTCGGCTTTTAGGTTGTTCCCTTTGTTTGTGTGCCAAATTCGAGTATGCTAAGGCCACAGGAAGGATCCTACAATTTTGATGATCACTAAGTGAGTAAGTGAGTGTCAAAACAGCTAATCTTTGACCTTTCTAGGGTGCTTGCTTATTTTTCTGTGAATGATAATTACATGCAGAAGGCTTTAGTCCGTCCTTTCTTGATTTGACATGACATGAGAGTTGAAGGAAAACAGATAAAGTAAAAATTTGAAAAAGATTCAAAATTGCAAAAACGTATACATATAAAAAAAATTGCAGTTGCTAAAATTCCTTACTACGACGCACTTTTTTTTATCTTCCGTACTCAAAAATACTTCATTTTAATAAAATAATATTTTGTCGCGTAGTTTATTAATGCGTGTCATTATGAACTATTATTATCAGAAAGTTATGAAGTCAGTATTACCGGAGATTATTGTTAAAAACAATGTTGGATTTTGTCTGAATTTTGTTAAACAATACAGAATCAAATTACAGTAGCGTCTTAGAAAATCTTCAAGAAAAGAGGGAAAAGTAAAAATGGAAAAAAATTGTGTTTTGTGACGGCAAAATCCTTTGTTAAATTAAAAGGCAGCAAGTCATATTCTGTCTTTTTCTTTTTGTGATTCAAAACCGAACCAGTTCTTTGGAATTTTTTATTGTGTTGTAGATTGTTATTTCAGTTATTGAGATCCCTACCAATATCTCGCTAAATTGTTCTATGACGTAGCGGTATGATACTTGGCCATCCCCATAAAACTGGACTCTAAAAATCCTTTGTTCACTACATAGCATTTAGATGAGAAGTATTTTAAATTAAATAATTGCTTCATTTAATAATGACACTGACAAACATGTCCATAGGTACCATTATTGTTTAATATGTTGAAACTAGTACTCTGGTAAAAGGTGTGAAAAAGAATAGTTGTGACTTTAAAAAAATAATGTGATGAAACTCGTTACTTTAATTATTTAAATTTTTCTTCTTGTGCTTCGGGTTAGGGTTTAATTAAAAATATATTTCATATTCGTTCTTTTGGTAGAACATGATAAACAAGGTATGTTTACTCTTACGCAAAATAAAGGTTTCATATGGTTTATGCCCCCTGTGTAAAAGATTTAATTTGTTTATAACGGGAAATGTGGTATTTTACAAGCCAAAACTTAAAAACTTTATTTAGGAGGGACAGTCAGACATTTTTACGTATCTTGCAAAATTTGGTCCATTTGTCCTCTTCTAAACCTCATCCGCGGATATACCGTAGAGGCACCCCATTAAGTGGAAGAGGTTTTATTATTTTAATATTGTTGTGCTTTTTTTATTTTTCTTTTCATTGTTTCACCTGATAAGTATGTATGTATGTAGTACGTCTCTGTAAGATGCGGAGATATTTAATTCTTTAACTAAATTATTATTATCTGATGTTGTTTCTATTAAATTTGTTATTGTTTCCAAAACATTTTGCAGTCTTAATTTTTTTAGCATAATGGTAGATATTATTTATTATTACACCAGTGCAGGCGGCAAGGGGAACTCGTATGTTCAAAAAAATGTTTTCTGTCTCTGTCCATCTCAAAGATTTTTTACCGTTTGTATTGTTTTAAAGAATCGGATCGAGAGGCTGCAGTACACGGTGTTGCAAAAGTCTACCAACAAATGTGATTCTTTTGCCAAAAATAAAAAAAAAATCCTATTAAGGCGACGTTCTCTACGTGGCGTCCACTTTGGCCAACTTAATTTCATTTTAGAACAATTTTTTGATTTATTTTTCTTTTGTATGAATATTGTAACAACACTAAACCTAGATTCATATTCTATGGGTATTTTTAACGTATTAATAAAAGTTTCAAGATATGTTACGATTTATTTTAGGAAAACAATATTTTAAAAGAATATTGAGGTCCTAGTGGCAGAGAAAACATCACCATAGATCTTTTAAAATATTAATCTTCTGAATGAAATCATTATACACGTTGAAGCTTTAAATAACTGACTGAAAATTTCTGGCAGGATATAAACGTATCTATACTTAATATTTATACTCATAATGTTATTGCTAAAAATCATGTCAAAATGAAATATAGGGTTTTTCAATATCGTTTTTCCCGCAAACATTAAATAAAACTTTAAGCTTAACTCAATTAAACTATAATCAACTTGTTTAAGAGACTAAATATTCATGGCTTCCAGAGACTACAGTCGGATGGGCCTTAGCGAAATTTAAACAATTCTAAGTTACCCAGGGCCAACACCAGCCCCAGTCACAGCTTGGCTGCCCCCTGTGGCCATGTTGTACATTTATATATACTATTGCCAAATACTAGTAAATATATAGATAATTATATAATTAGTTGTAAGAACATGCCCACCAATTCCTCGCATTTTTCATACATTCTTCTCTGCCTCTGAAGTGTATTTATAATACTTTCAGCACTATTTTCGTTCAGATTTCTTACTTCATTTCTCACCTTCCTTTGAATGTCCTTAACATTTTCATTATGATTGCTGTATACGACATTTCTCAAATGACCCCAAACAAATGTATCTAAAGGTGTAAGGTATGGGCTATTTGCAGGCCAATATAACGTTCCATATCTACCGATCCATTCGTTATACTGATGGTTTAAAAAATCGCGAACCCAATTATGTTATGGGGAGGCGTTCCGTCCTGTTGCCATATAATACGTCGACGTTCTTCAAGTGGTTATTCGTCGAGAATATCTTCAATTTCATCTTCTAAAAAATTAAGATAGCGCTGTCCAGTTAATGCTCCTTGAAAAGACAATGGTCCTAGAATTTTATTTTGTAATAACCCACACCAAACGTTGATTGAATTACGCCCCTGAAAAGCAATATCTTCGACGGTAAAGGGATTTTCATCCGACCAAACATGAACATTTCGTTTATTAAACATTCCCGCAGTTGAGAACGTTGCTTCGTCTGCCCAAACGATAGCATGAAATAAATTAGGATCTTGCTGCATTCTTCGTTAATACTTATGACAAAAGTATGTCTCCTTTCTTTTTGATCGGCACTAAGCTTTTGAACTGGCATAATAAATGGTCTATACTTAAAATGCTTTAACGTTCTTTAAACTGTTCCAAAAGTCAACATTTTTTATTATGGTGTTTAATGATGGAGTTCTTTGTCCCCCTTCAATACTTTCTTCATATTGTCTTTAAGCCGCTCTAACATTATTGTTATTTTTTAAATATAATTTTAACATTTTGTATCTCTCATTAATAGAATTACTCATTTTGCATAAAAATAAAATTATAAATTCACGGTGACTAAAGTATTATTGTCAACCTTGATATTAACTTTAATTTACCTACGAAGAAAGTTTAAAAAGGTAGCAGGTATTTCGTTCGAAACCTGAACATTTACGTTTAATGTATATTTATGCGAAATAATTTTTAATTTCAAATATTTCAAAAACGATTGATAAACCGCATAGGGTATGTTATACAAAATATGTGTAGAACTTCACCTAGAATCCAAAAGTATGGTAAAACTCATACCATCCAATTTAAAATAAGAGAGAAAATCGATGTTTTATACTATATTTTTTTTGATGCTCAATTGTTTTGCTGATAAGATATATGAATGATCCATAAAAAACCCAAAAGTTTTCATATTTAACATTTTTCCCACCGTTAAAAATAAAAAAGTTATAGGGCTTGTTCACCTTTATTTGGATATCCCTGTCCCTTTAAATTTTTTTAAAAAGTGTTTCGAAATACATGTTTTTTAAATAACAGAATATTACCAAAATAAACAACAATAACATTTTATGAAATATTACACTAAGCTTCAACATGACCACCGTTTCTTTTCATACAAGCTATGAAAATTCCGCCTATGGATTTCTAACCATCATATTGAAAATCGCTTAGACACATTTTTTGATAACTCAAAAACCGTAAATTTTGTATTGTTTATTTTGGATATATGTTATTTAAAAAACGTGTATTTTAAAACCTTTTTTTAGAAACTCAAAGGTACATATAAATGACCATAAAGTTATTTTATCTGGGTTAAAATTTTTGATTTGAGTGTTATTTTCTTAACAAGCAGAACTTTTTTCCGTGAAGTCAAGAATAAAAAGTTTTCCATTTGTTAAGCTGGTTTCTGGACACACTGGTATAATATGTCCAGAAAAGTTTGATTTTCGAGACATAAGGTGATACAACTTTGATTTTCTTATTTATTGAACACGTTTTCAAAAATGATAATTGACAGGGTTCAGTTATGGAAGGGTATAGTTCATAATCAAGAATTAGTTTTACATAATTATAAAGTATAATAATTATTCGCGTCGACTCTGCTTTAATTAAAATCTCTGTATACAAAGATAATTTTTAAGTTGTCATTGTGAGCAGCTGATTTTCCTTTCAGTGCTTCTCATCTTATCATAATGATAGTGTGAATGTGTAATAATAAGTTACAACAATAACAGATATTTTTAAATGTTCGACTATAAATATAGTAAATCCCATTCATATTTTTGCTATCTTGCAGTTTGTGTTTTTAAGTGTGTACATACATATGTACTTGGTATTTTTATTTTACTGGTCAGTGATATTTTTTCGAATACAGGTACTGGTAATTTTTTTTAATTTAGAGTTTCTTTAATCATTCTTTCGGTATGTATTTTATTCTTTCCTTTTTATCCTCTGGTTAGCTAAGCAAAGACAGACCTACAATTGAAATTAAGATAGTGTGATAATGTTGACAAAGTATTGTTTTGTATATTTAGCAGAAAAGAAATCGGGCTTTTATTATATTTTTTTGCTAACAAATGTGGCACTAAAGAACGACGATTTGTTTTTTTTTTAATGCGTATTTCAAAATGTATACAGGGTATTTAAAAAACAAGTGCCATTGTTTAAAGGGAGATCCTGTTATTAAGGCTTATTATTTTATTCGGATGTCTTTCATTAAAAATTTGAGCAGCCTTTCTGTATGTTTTATAGTGTCCTTAAAAATTAATACTATTTCAATTTTTTCCTCCGTGGTAAGTTTAAACATAATATTCAATAAAAAAAATTTTAAAAATATAAATAATAATGACTAATGACACATACGGGTCGAATTGATGACATCCTCGTGAAGTCGGTTAAAAAGGAAAAAGAGCCACAGAAAATTTAAGGTTAAGTTTTCTACGACACAACTGTCAGCATTTATAAAATAAACAATTATCAGTTGTCAAAGTTTCATTTGGAATTTTTTTATTGTTCATATTGGTAACATGTTATTTAAAAAACATGTATTTCAAAACACTTTTTTAAAAAATTCAAACGTACATAAGAATAGCCATAAAGTTACTTTGTCAAATTTTATATTCCCCCAATTTTTAGTTCTGGATGACACTTTTTACGTTATTGTGCTTTCCAATTAAAATTAAAGATAGTTTTCCTTCTACTGCATTTATGGTTTTTACTCTTTTGACACCCCATATATGCTGGACCAGAATTAAAAACTCAAGCAAGCCCAAGCAGAACTTCTTGTGAAGAATTACTTTTTTTCATAAAGTTTCCCATTTGTTAAGATGGTTTCTGGACACGCTGTATAGAAAAGTCTGTTTGTTTTTATATAACCTCGACCGCTTGACCTTGACTTAATCAATTCAACTTTATATAAAAATTGTCCATACGCCTTCTAAGTTTTGGAATGACGTCAAAACAATAATTCGAGCACAAAACATAATCGGAGATAAAGTTTGAAAACACCTGAACTTGGAGAGTATTTATAAAATATAATTTTTTTTTTAGATTCCTTTCATAAACGTATTCATCAAGCCAAGTGAACAAAAATTTAACTATGATTGGTTTTATACTATTAGCGGTATTAGTTGCCACCGCGTGGTATCTATTTGTAAAACCCCTTAGTCACTGGAAAAACTTAGGAGTGAAACAAACTAATCCATGGCCATTCTTTGGAGATTCATGGAGAGTTGCATTACGAGTAAGGAGTTTCAGTGAATATATCCAAGATGTGTACAATTTCTACCCAGACACTAGGTAAGTAAAATAAACGTTCCCCTATCAACGTAAAGCAAAGGATTGGGCTTTAGCGAGATAAATTTGGTTAGTAGTGTCGCGATAATCCGATCCTGCGATAATCCGGAACCTATCCATGATTCCCTCAATAAAGTGAAGGTTTCCGACTCCACTTGTGCTCATACAACCCCACACTAGATCATCCCCACATCCATGTTTTACTGTTGGACGAATATTCCGTGGATTCATTCGTTCTCCTGTTTTCTTTCAAACAAAATTGGCTTCATCGGATCCAAAAAGATTGAATTTGCTTTCATCTAAAAAAATTCTTTTATGCCAAAACTCCATTGGCTTGTTATCATGAGATTCTGCAAATTCGACCCTTAAGTTTCCTGTTTTTCTGATTAATCAATGGCTTTTTTACAGGTCTTCTGCCGTAGTATCCCATTTTTCTAGGATGAGCTCTAACAGTTTCTGGATGAAATTGTTGTCCAGTACTGGATTACAGTTCCGGCGCCAAATAAGGGGCACTAATATGAGGATTTTCTTAAATCTGTTGCAAAATAAAAATCTTGTCTCGTTTGATTACTTTGGAAGAGCATCCTGAACGTGCCTTATTTTGGAATAAGTGACTAGTTTCATATCTGTTCACTACATAGTTAACAGAACTTGCTTTACCAACAATTTTTGCAATTTTCGAATAGATTTTCCTTGATTGTAGTGACAGATTATAACATTTTTTAGCTCCATTCTCGTTTCTTTCCCTTTTCCACCCATTACTAACTAATAGAGATTTCTTTTGTTTTAAATGCCCTTTTAAATACTAAACTAACTACACCTATTTATATGCCTTCATTGGAATGCACAAACGTTCTAAATATGACAATAAATTTTAAGGTGTACGAACACTTTTTTGTTGTCTAAAATTTTGTGATTTTTTTCTAATTCTAAAAACTCTTGATATATATTGTATCATCAACAAATGATAATTTGTAGCTCATATCATGAAGGTCACTTTACGTAGAGAAAAAGTTAGAATATAATTCAAACTATTGAAGACGAAGGAGGTGACTCACCTAAAGTAGAATCAAGATAAAGTTTTATCTCTGCAGGAGATACTATAATATGGAAATATTTTGTTGCAGCACGGATCTAGATTCTTTCCATCATTTGCAAAATGTAAAACTCAATAAACTTTAACGATTGTAAAATACAAACGATTCAATGTAGTATCTTGAAACTTTAAAGGTAAAGAGTGGTTTTACGCAAACACTAGACAATTTTACGGTAATTTGCGCCCTTTGTGGTTTAGTCTGAAATCTCTTTATTCCATCCTCATGCGTAAGGTAGGAATAAATTAATAATGTCCTAATTCACCAAATTTCATATTAACGAAACAAAATGTCGTACGTGTGTCCGGATTTTAATTACCGCAGCTTTGTATATCAGTTGGACTGCCATAACAAATGAAATATTAATTATTTATTTTCTTAGGTATACAGGATGGTATCAATTTACTACTCCAACTTTAGCCCTCAGAGATCCTGATCTAATTAAGCAGATAACGGTAAAAGATTTTGATCACTTCACTGATCACAGGCCCTTCATTGATCCTGAAGCTGATCCATTATGGGGTGGAAATTTGTTTTCCTTAAAAGGTAACGTAGTTGACCATATCCTAACATCACGTCTATAACAATTAAATGAAAAAGTATTGTTTAATTGTATAAGCAAAGGTCAAGCATACAATAAAAGGAATACAAAACGGTAATATAACAAAGACCCAATGGTTTATATTTAAATTTGTTGTCACTAAAAGGTAGGTTAGTTTACCCTATTTTGACGTCATATTCTGAACAGTTAATAAGTGTAGTTTAAATATATTATCAAGCGCCATGATCGTTCTTTCAATCTTCTTTAGCCATAACCTGTCTGCACAGGGTATCAGCATAGCACATTAGTAATAGATAATCTCAGAACTGAAAACCAAAATATAAAAACTACCCAATGGGTAACAATCTTTCTTTTTTATTGCCATAAGTTATTGATATTTTTTGGTTAAGAAGATTCCTAAAATTCAAGTTAAAAAATTCAACACAAAATGTATTCCTACAAAATTCGAAAAAACAAAAATACTTTTATTTAACAGGGCAAAAATGGCGGGAGATGAGGGCAACTCTCAGTGGTTCCTTTACTAGCAGTAAAATGAAGACAATGTTCAACTTAATGGAAGAAGCAGCAGTCAATTTCGTTCAGTTCTTTTTGGATAAAAATGAAGATACTATTGAAGTTGAGATGAAAGATATTTACACAAGGTATGTACCTGCATATTTTTAATACTGCCATAATTTTTGTGTGGTACTAAGGGCAATAGAGATATTTCAAAATTAACTACTCTTTAGCCAAACTTGTGTTAAAATCTACAGAACTAATGAAATATTTATTTTGTAGGTATACCAATGATGTAATTGCCACTTCGGCTTTTGGTATTAAAGTCGATTCCTTAACTGAACCTAAAAATACCTTCTATCAAATGGGAAAAAAAGTGACCAACCCTAGTGGTATCAGGAATCTTAAGTTCTTCGGATATTTTGTAATGCCAAAGCTATTTAGGGTAAGTTGAAGAAGTTATAATTTTTTTTTAATTTAATTAAAACAGACTAAAAAGATTTCATTAAAAATGAGCAGTTTTACCATACATGTACTATATTAAAATATTGCAGCTTAATATAACATTTTTAAAAAGTATGTATCATTAAGACAAATAAATTTGGGTGCATTTGCAGTTTTATATAAAATATGAGTATACAATTATACTGCTCATGATTTCATCGCATAACATCATCTGTGTAAAACATAAAATACCCGACTCTTAAAAATCATAACTCTTAAACTTTTATGTTTCTAGATGCTAAATATAAAGTTGTTTGAAGCTGAAGTAGGAGATTTCTTTAAATCTGTTATATACGAATCAGTAAAGGCCAGGGAGGAGAAAGGTATAGTAAGACCAGATATGATAAACCTACTTCTAGAAGCTAGAAAAGGTACGAAACTGGAAGACAATGGAGTTATTGAAACTGGATTTGCTACTGTAGAAGAATCACCTACTATTGGTAAGATATTTTTTAAGGCATATTGGTAGCAAGTAAGTTGCGGATTATAAAAGTAGCTTAAAGGTTCACAAGAAAATTATTAAATTTTTAATAAAGAATTTTGGTTTATTTGTTTGAAAACCTACTTACATATCATGTGACCCTTGAAATAAATCTCTTTCATGAACAAGGCGTATATTTTTAGGAAAGTTCAAACAGATCAGGAACTTGAGCAATGATGATATAACTTCACAGGCTCTTATTTTCTTTCTTGCTGGATTTGACACAGTTTCCACAGCGATGTGTTTTGGATCATACGAATTAGCTTTAAATAAAAATGTTCAGGACAAACTAAGAGAAGAAATTAAAAAGACTTATAAGGAGACCAATGGACAACTAACTTACGAATCTTTACTAAAAATGAAGTATATGGATATGGTTGTCACAGGTAAGATCCAGTCGATTCTATTTATATTCTCTTCGCATGTATTTTCAACAACTTTATTACACGATGGTTTTTATTGTAGAAATCCTAAGAAAATGGCCGCCTGTGCCAGGAATGGACCGAATTTGTACAAAACCATATACAATTGAACCTGTTAATGCCGATGAAAAACCTGTCCCTTTGCAAGTGGGTGATGTTTTGTGGCTTCCAATTCAAGGCATCCACAGGGACCCAGAGTATTACCCAAATCCAGACAAATTTGATCCTGAACGGTTTTCAGATGAGAACCAAGATAGTATCAAGCCTTATACTTACATACCCTTTGGATCAGGTCCAAGAAATTGTATCGGGTCGAGATTTGCTATTTTGGAAACCAAATCGTTATTGTTCCATTTATTGTTGCACTTTGAAATTACGCCAACTAAAAAAACCACAATACCTTTAAAATTAAATAGAAAATCCCAAAATCACACCGCTGAAGGGGGATTTTGGCTTGGATTAAAACGTGTTAAAAATTAAGAGAGTCTAATAGAAATTTGTTTTAAAAATTTTGTTATGCTTTCAACAAATACAAAATAAAAATCTGATTGTCGAAAAAGTGAAATGAGGCATATCTAAAAACCACAAATGAAGTAAAGTATTCAATATGTTTAAAAGCAGATATAAAATCTGTTTTCCTATTTTGTTTCATGTTTTGATGGTATATAATGGGTGTATTTTATTATACTGGTTTAAACCAACTGGTCAGCTTTCTTCTTCTTGCTTTTTTTAAAAGTTATATAAATTAAATTAATTAGTTTGTTAAAAGACCATGCGAGATGTTGTCCCCAGTCTAATAAAATTATTTATAAAATATACACATGTACATTTACATACATACACATGATGGTATATAATTTATATTTTTGGGTATTTTTCATTGCCTTTTTTTATTTTCCTCTTTTTAATTATTAATATTATGTGTATTATTATATCCATTATAATATTCTGTTATATTTTATTATTTTTTTTTTAGTCCTATTTTTTGTTTTTTTTTTCTTTATTTTTTTTTTCATATTTGTATTGCATACTTAAAATAAAGCTACAAAAAAGTAAAAAGTTATGTTTACTTCAACACGTCGGAAGCTAAAAACATACGTTCAGATTCACTAAAAAGGTTTATGATCTAGTACTGGTTTGAATTAAGACCTTCTAGTTAATCAATTATGTTTTGACAGATTTTTGTCCTGTCATTGTTAATAGGTCTACATTGAAAACTGAATGAATTATTCTGATGTTTTAGCAATTTACATGGTTTTCAAATGATTTTCATCTTAGAAGGGGTTTCTAGAATAAATTTGGTTCTATGTATTGCCAAAAGTAGGTACCAAAATTGTCATTTTGTTTATAATTTGCGAAAAACCTCAGAAACAAATTCATAGTATAAAACTTAGTTGTCTTATTCTTAGACTGGTCAGTTTAAAACTTTTGGTTGTCAAACTGGACCGGACTTGCGTTAGAGAATCTGGCCCATATGTTTAAAACTTACAAAAGTTCTATTCTGAACACCTTAAGCGTAATTCACATCTTCAACAACTCATTGAAATTTGGCATCTTTCCCGATAAGCTAAAGATGGCTTTAATTGTTCTAGTTTTTAAAAAAGGCGACGAATCAAAACTTGAAAACTACCGTCGAATTAGCCTGCAGCCATCTTTTTCAAAGATTCTTACGAGAGTAATGTGTGATCGTTTAACTGAATTTTTGCTAGCGTACAGCATCCTCAATAAGTCAGCATGCGTACTTAAAGGGTGGGTCGACACAAACAGTAACATACTGAAGAAATACTAAGAGCCCTTGAGCGTAGAGCGATCCCTCTGGAGCTGTTCCTTGATTTTTTTGCCAAAAGTTAACATTTTTTCGGATAACTTTCTATCAACGAAGCCGTGGAGGTCATATAAATGATATTATTTTTCACGTATACATCACACTTTCTGATACAATAAAAATATTTGGTGTTAGTCCATAAGCGGATTTTTTATTTAATGAAAATATCCACGCTAACCGTCCACGCTCACCCTTCATTTATATCCAGGATTATAGGTTGTATCATCTGATGCTTATGTCATCCTGATCCATAGTAATGCATTCGTATACTGCATCCGTAGTAATGAATCCATAGTAGTGCATCCTTAGTCGTATATCATTAGGCCCCCATACACGGAAGGGAATTTTAAACGATTTGTCCCGCCGTCCAGATTTGCCAGATCGCATCTGCCGACTTGGTCTCTCAGCATAACGGCATCATCATTAGACTCCACTGCTTCCTGTGTTTCCGAGTCAAAACTTAGAGAATTTGCATTGTTCAATGATGATAAGGGCGCAACCTGATCGTTTGTAAATAAGAGCAGATAATAATACCTACAGCACAAAAAAGCTTGTTTTGGTAACTCCTAGTACTAGTCACCTTTTATTAGTTAAATACCTGTACTATAATTGTGATGTTAAAAAAGTCATTTATTTAAATACAAAAAAAATCGTTACAAATGGTTAAAAAATAAAAAACTTATAATTTGAATTGATAAAATTTTATAAATTTATAGAAGTCCGTTTTTTTTGCCTATCTTATCTGCAAGTGGACTGCGACATTTGCAGGGACACTGCAAACAGGATCTACAGGAAATCCACGACTGCCTCTGTGAGGTCGGAGTAATACAGAATATGAGCCACCTGCTCCAATGCACTCTACTCTCTACATAACGTAAGATAAAAAAAACGTTATCAAAGTATGCCGTGGAATAAATAACGCATGTCTTGAATTATTATTACTCTTGAAAGGTAACATAGGTATAGGTGAATAAAGAATAAAACTGTCAAGTTCTAAAGTTTATATTTTAAAGAAAATTACATTATTGTCCAAACATGTTCTCATTCTCTTTTTACAGCATAAAAACTATTAGTCAGCTCTTGGAGGGAGTTGCTAATCTCTTAAGCCTTAATTTATTTGTAGTTCTGGCACATAGGTTTTCTAAATTTTCACAAGGGGTTTTGAAAACCGAGTTTTTAATGTGTGGCCATAAAAAAGTCACAGGGCGTAATATTGCAGGATCGTGGTGGCCACCTAACTGCCATATTACGACTAATGTTTCGGTCTTCGAAAAATTCTTCCAAAAAATTTAAATTATCAAGATTTATGTGAACTGGTGCGCCATCCTGCTGGAAGTAAGCCTTGTCGCATCTCTTCATCGTCTAATACTTTTACAAAATTTTCTAAAATGTCATGACGTTATTGCGCTGAATTGAGAGTCCCTTCAAAAAAAAATTAATCCAATTAACGTTCTTTTTGATATAGCCGCCCACATGCCAACATTCTGTGAATGCAGAGGCTTCTCTATAAAGAAATGTGGATTTTCAGAACTGCACATCCACAACTAACCTTCACTTTTACTAAATAATGGCTTGGCACACTTCTTTACGTCACATAGAGAAATTAGTGAACTTACTAAGTGTACTTTTTACAACTTTAAATCCTTTCTAGGTTTAGACCTTTTTAACACTTCTTGTAATTATCTGCCCCTTCTTGTATTTTGTATTTCATCATATGGGTACTATACAGTAGAACTCTTTGTAATCTTTATCTTGGTATAGTAAGACATTACATTTATATGTAAGACTATGTCCATGTAGTTAGTAGTAATTACAGTGAATATACAAACTTTTGAAGTCCGCACCTGGCCTGCATTTTACTTTTCAAGGTAAACTTGTACCTTGTACCTTAAATGATACTTCCCTAACACACACACGGAGTCAAATACATTTTTAGGCAATGACCTTCCTTCACTCCATCTAATTTCCTTGCTTAAACCATAGAAATGTTATTTTTGTTTTGAAAAAGTTCATTGATATGTTTGTTGCTAACTCAAATAATTGTTTTAAGGTTGTCTAAGTAGGTACTTGCTGATTTTTACTTAAAGACGCATTATTGACATTGATGCCAAAATAAATAAAGGAAATGATTAATTACCCAATTTGATTTTATTGAATGCTTTCTTTGGGGATCAACCACTCTTCCCTCTATTGATCCACTGGATACTTGCATGTGATCAATGTGTCCACCATGGTGTACACAGTGGCTAAAGGGATTTGCTTTTTAAAAAAGCTGCTACATTTTATAGGTACATAGAAGAGCTATACCTACAACGTAAGTATATTAAGTAATAGTATATTATATAACAAGTGTTGAAAGTGACCTTTTTCACACGAGTGGGAATGTTGTCGCGCGAGGCGACAGCCGAGTGCGATAATCCCGCGAGTGTGCGAAAATTACTTTCACACGAGTAATGTACAATATTTTTCCTACGACCACAAAAATATTTACAAAAAAACCTCAATTTCTGTCTTTCAAAACCCTCACTTTCAACACTAATATTTTCATCAAGTGTGCTGAAAATAAAACAAATGAAATTGGCACCATCTATTTCAATGCCATGTTGACAAGTACTTTTCAACACGTGTGTTGTAAAGTACTTTTCAACACGCGTATGATATAAGGCACTTTCTCGCCAAGTTAACCGTGCTTTTTTTCTCACTTTCGTAGGTGGTCGTAGGAAAATAATATTATTCTTTATAGCAAATTTATTTGAAGCCTGCATGGGCTGTCTTAAACAAAAAAAAAAATGTAGCCCAATACTGGGTTGAACATATCTGAAGATTCGGACTCGAAGAATTAAGTAAGGGTTGAAAGGAAGAGTCGCGGCTTTTAGGTTGTTCCCTTTGTTTGTGTGCCATATTCGAGTACGCTAAGGTCACGGGAAGGATCCTAAAATTTTGATGATCACTAAGTGAGTAAGTGAGTGTCAAAATAGCCAATCTTGGACCATTTTAGGGTTCTTGCTTATTTTTATGTGAAATGCATATGCAGAATGCTTTAGTCCGTCCTTTCTTGAATTGAAAGGACTTACATTACATGAAATGAAAGTTGAAGTGAAACAGATAAAGTAAAATTTTGGAAAAGATTCAAAATTGCAAAAACGTATACATATAAAAAAGTTGCAGTTGCTAGGATTCCTACTACGACGCACTTTTTTATCTTGATAACGTACTCAAAAATACTTCATTTTAATAATATTTTGTCGCGTGGTTTATTATTGCGTGTCATTATGAACTATTATTATCAGAAGGTTATGAAGTCAGTATTACCGGAGATTATTGTTAAAAACAATGTTGGATCTTGGCTGAATGTTGTTAAACAATTCAAAATGAAATTACAGTAGCGTCGTAGAAAATCTTCATGAAAAGAGGAAAAGGTAAAAATGAAATTTTTTTTTTGTGTTTTGTGACGGCAAAATACGTTGTTAAATTAATAGGCACCAGGTCATATTTTGTCTTTTTCTTTTTGTGATTCAAATCCGAACCTGTTTTTTGGAATTTTTTATTGTGTTGTATTTGTGTTATTTCAGTTATTGGGATCCCTACAAATGTCTCGCTAAATTGATCTATGACGTAGCGGTATGATACTTGACCATTCCCATAAAACTGGACTATAAAAGTTCTTTGTTCAGTAGATAGCATTTTGATGAGAAGTATTTTAAATTAAATAAGTGCTTCATTTAATAATGATACTGACAAACATGTCCATAGGTGCCATTATTGTTTAATATGTTGAAACTAGTACTCTAGTAAAAGGTGTGAAAAAGAATAGTCGTGACTTTAAAAAATAATGTGATGAAACTCGTTACTTTAATTATTAAAATTTTTCTTCTTGTTGGCTTAGGGTTTAATTAAAAATATATTTCATATTTGTTCTTTTGGTAGAAAATGATAAACAAGGTATGTTTCATATGGTTTATGCCCCCTATGTAAAAAATTTAATTTCTTTATAACGGGAAACGTGGTATTTTACAAGCAAAAACTTAAAAACTTTACTTAGGAGGGACGTTCAGACATTTTTACGTATCTGGCAGAATTTGGTCCATTTGTCCTCTTCTAAACCTCATCCGCGGACATACTATAGAGGCATCCCTTAAGTGGAAGGGGTTTTATTATTTTAATATTGTTGTCCTTTTTAATTTTTCTTTTCATTTTTTCACCTTATAAGTACGTATGTATATAAGACGTCTCTGTATGATGCGGTGATGTTTAATTATTTATCTAAATTATTGTTATCTGATATTGTTTCTATTAAATTTTTTATTGTTTCTAAAACATTTTGCAGTCTTAGTTTTGTTCGCATAATGGTAAATATTATTTATTATTACACCAGTGCAGGCGACAAGGGGGAACTCGTATGTTCAAAAAAATGTTTTCTGTTTCTGTCCATCTCAAGGATTTTTTACCGTTGGTATTATTTTAAACAATCGGATCGAGAGGCTGCAATACAGGGTGCTGCAAAGTTCTACCAACAAATGTGATTCTTTTGGCAAAAATAAAAAAATTCTATTAAGGCGACATCCACCTTGGCCAACTTAATTTCATTTTAGAACAATTTTTTGCTTTATTTTTCTTTTGTATGAATATTGTGACAATACTAACCGTAGATCCTTATTCTATGGGTATTTTTTAACGTAGGTATTAATAAAAGTTTCAAGTTTCAAAACAATATTTTAAAAGAATATTGAGGTCCTAGTGGCAGAAAAAACCTCACCATAGATCTTTTCAAATATTAATCTTCTGAATGAAATCATTATACACGTTGAAGCTTCAAATAACTGACTGAAAATTGCTGGCTGGATATGAATCTATACTTAATATTTATACTCATAAGGTTATTGTTAAAAAGCCCAAAAATCATGTCAAAATGAAATTGGGGTTTTTCAATATCGCTTTTTCAGCAAACATTAAATAAAACTTTAAGCTTAACTCAATTAAACTATAATCAACATGCTTAAGAGACTAAATATTCATGGCTTCCAGAGACTACAGTTGGATGGAGCCGTTAGCGAAGTTTAAACAATGCAAAGTTACCCAGGGTCAACACCAGCCCCAGCCACAGCTTGGCTGCCTCCTTTGGTCATGTTGTACATTTGTATATATTATTACCAAATACTATAGTAAATATAGAGATAATTATATAATTAGTTGTAAGAACATGCCCACTATTTAATTCCTCGCATTTTTCATACATTCTTCTCTGCCTCTGAAGTGTGTTTATAATATTGTCAACATCATTTTCGTTCAGATTTCTTACTTCATTTCTCACCTTCCTTTGAATGTCCTTAATATTTTCGTTATGATTGCTGTATACAACATTTTCCAAATGACCCCAAAGAAATGTATTTAAAGGTGTAAGGTCTGGGCTATTTGCAGGCCAATGTAACGTTCCATATCTGCCGATCTATTCGTTATACCGATGGTTTAAAAAAATTGCGAACCCAATTATATTACAGGGAGGCGTTCCGTCCTTCTGCCATATAATACGTCGACGTTCTTCAAGTGGCAATTCGTCGAGGATATTTTTAATTTCATTTTCTAAAAAATTAAGATAGCACTGGCCACTGCTTTCCGAAAAGACAATGGTCCTAGAATTTTATTTTGTAATATCCCACACCAAATGCTGATTGAATTACGCCTCTGAAAAGCAAAATCTTCGACGGTAAAGGGATTTTCATTCGACCAAACATGAACATTTCATCTATTAAACATTCCCGCAGTTGAGAAAGTTGCTTCGTCTGTCCAAACGATAGTATGAAATAAATTAGGATCTTGCCGCATTCTTTCGTTAATACTTGTGACAAAAGTATATCTCCTTTCTTTTTGATCGGCACTAAGCTTTTGAACTGGCATAATAAATGGTCTATACTGAAAATACTTTAACGTTCTTTGAACTGTTCCATAAGTCAACATTTTATCTTTTCTTCCATATCTCAGATACCGCATACAATCGGGAATTGATTTTTTGGATTCTCTTGAAAATATAATAAAATCGCTAGGTCCTTTTCTTCACTTATTTGTCTTCTTCTTTCTCCATTGCCCAGAATTCCTCTTTCTTCTAGTCTTCTATTTGTTTTTTATTATGGTGTTTAATGATGGAGTTCTTTGTCCCTCTTTGAGCCGCTCTAATATTATTGTTATTTTTTAAATATAATTTTAATATTTTGTATCTCTCATTAATAGAATAACTCATTTTGCATAAAAATAAAATTATAAATTCACGGTGACTAAAGTATTATTGTCAACCTTGACACTTTGACTTACCTACGAAGAAAATTTAAAAAGGTGGCAGGTATTTCCTTCGCAACCTGGATAGGTACAATTAAAGTACATTTATGCGAAATAATTTTTAATTTGAAATATTTCAAAAACGATTGATAAACCGCATAGGGTATGTTATACAAAATATGTGTATAACTCCTCCTAGGATCCAAAAACATGATAAAAATCATACCATCCAATTTAAAATAAGCGAGAAAATCGATGTTTTATACTATAATTTTTTTATTCGATGGTCAATTGTTTTGCTGATAAGATATGAATGATCCATAAAAATTCCCAAAGTTTTAATATTTAACATTTTTTTCACATCTTTAAAAATAAAAAAGTTATAAGGCCTGTTCACTTTTATTTGGATATCTCTGTACCTTTAAATTTTTTTAAAAAGTGTTCTTTAAATACCATAATATAACCAAAATAAACAACAATAACATTTTATGAAATATTACACTAAACTTCAACATGACCACCGTTTCATTTCATACAAGCTATGAAAATTCCGCCAATGGATTTCTAACCATCATTATGGGAAATCGCTTAGACACATTTTTTGATAACTCAAAAACCGTAAATTTTGTATTGTTTATTTTGGATATATGTTATTTAAAAAACGTGTATTTTAAAACCTTTTTTAGAAACTCAAAGGTACATATAAATGACCATAAAGTTATTTTGTCTGGGTTAAAATTTTTAATTTGAGTGTTATTTTCTTAGCAAGCAGAACTTGTTTCCGTGAAGTCAAGAATAAAAAAGTTTTCCATTTGTTAAAATGGTTTCTGGACACACTGGTATAATATGTCCAGAAAAGTTTGATTTTCGAGACATAAGGTGATAAAACTTTGATTTTCTTATTTATTGAACACGTTTTCAAAAATGATAATTGACAGGGTTCAGTTATGGAAGGGTCTATAGTTCATAATTAAGAATTATTTTTCCATAATTATAAAGTATAATAATTATTCGCGTCGACTCTGCTTTAATTAAAATCTCTGTATACAAAGATAATTTTTAAGTTGTCATTATGAGCAGCTGATTTTCCTTTCAGTGCTTCTCATCTTATCATAATGATAGTGTGAATGTGTAATAATAAGTTACAACAATAACAGATATTTTTAAATGTTCGATTATAAATACAGTAAATCCCATTAATATTTTCGCTAAACTTGTAGTTTATGTTTTTGAGTGTGTACATACATACGTACTTAGTATTTTTATTTTACTGGTCAGTGATATTTTTTCGAATACAGGTACTGGTATTTTTTTTAATTTAGAGTTTCTTTAATCATTCTTTCGGTATGTAATTCAAAAATTCAGTTCGCCTGTCCGTTTGTCCTCTGGTTAGCTAAGCAAAGACAGACCTAGAATTGAAATTAAGATAGTGTAATAATGTTGACAAAGGATTGTTTTGTATATTTTGCAGACAAGAAATCGGGCTTTTATTATATTTTTTTGCTAACAATTAAATGTGGCACCAAAGAACGACGAGTTGTGTTTTTAAATGCGGATTTCAAAACATATACAGGGTATTTAAAAAACAAGTGCCGTTGTTTAAAGAGAGATTTTTTGATTAAGGCTTATTATTTTATTCGGATGTCTTTCATTAAAAATTTGAGCGGCTTTTCTGTATGTTTTATAGTGGTCTGCAACAAATAATACTATTTCAATTTTTTCCTCCGTGGTAGTAAATAATAATGGCTAATGACACATACGGGTCGAATTGATGACCTCCTCGTGAAGTCGGTTAAAAAGGAAACTCAGCCACAGAAAATTGAAGGTTAAGTTTTCTGTCACACAACTGTCAGCATTTATAAATAAAACAATTATTAGTTGTCAAAGTTTCATTTGGAATTTTTTTATTGTTTATATTGGTAACATGTTATTTAAAAAACATGTATTTCAAAAGACTTTTTTAAAAAATTCAAACGTACATAAGAATAACCATAAAGTTATTTTGTGAAATTTTATATTCCCCCAATTTTTAGTTCCGGACGACACTTTTTTACGTTATTGTGCTTTCCAATTAAAATTAAAGATAGTTTTCCTTCTACTGCATTTATCGTTTTTACTCTTTTGACACCCCGTTTATGCTGGACCAGAATTAAAAACTCAAGCAAGCCCAAGCAGAACTTCTTGTGAAGAATTACTTTTATTTATAAAATTTCCCATTTGTTAAGATGGTTTCTGGACACGCTGTATACAAAAGTCTGTCTATTTTTATATATCCTCGCCCGCTCGACCTTGACTTAATCAATTCAGCTTTATATAAAAATTGTCCATACGCCTTCTAAGTTTTGGAATGACGTAAAAACAATAATACGAGCGCAAACGTAATCAGAGATAAAGTTTGAAAACACTTGAACTTTGAGAGTATTTATAAAATATATTTTTTTTAGATTCCCTTCATATACGTATTCATCAAGCCAAGTGAACAAAAATTGAACTATGATTGGTTTTATACTGTTGGCGGTACTAATTGCCACCGCATGGTATCTGTTTGTAAAACCACTTAGTCACTGGAAAAACTTAGGAGTAAAACAAACTAATCCATGGCCATTCTTTGGAGATTCATGGAGAATTGCATTACGAGTAATGAGTTTCAGTGAATATGTCCAAGCTGTGTACAATTTCCACCCAGACACTAGGTAAGTAAAATAAACGTTCCCCTATCAACGCAAAGCAAAGGATTGGGCTTTATTGAGATAAATTTGCGTAGTAGTGTCGCGATAATCCGATCCTGCAATAATCCGGAACCTATCCATGATTCCCTCAATAAAGTGAAGGTTTCCGACTCCGCTTGTGGCCATGCAACCCCACACTAGATCATCCCCACATCATCCACGTTTTACTGTTGGACGAATATTCCGTGGATTCATTCGTTCTCCTGTTTTCCTTCAAACAAAATTGGCTTCATCGGATCCAAAAAGACTGAATTTGCTTTCATCTAAGAAAATTCTCTTATGTCAAAACTCCATTGGCTTGTTATCGTGAGATTCTGCAAATTCGACCCTTACGTTTCCTGTTTTTCTGATTAATCAATGGCTTTTTTACAGGTCTTCGGCCGTAGTATCCCATTTTTCTAGGATGAACTCTAATAGTTTCTGGATGAAATTGTTGTCCAGTACTGGATTACAGTTCCGGCGCTAAATAAGGGGCACTAATATGAGAATTTTCTTAAATCTGTTGCAAAATAAAAATCTTGTCTCGTTTGATTACTTTGGAAGAGCATCCTGAACGTGCCGTATTTTGGAATAAGTGACTAGTTTCATATCTGTTCACTACATAGTTAACAGAACTTGCTTTACCAACAATTTTTGCAATTTTCGAATAGATTTTCCTTGATTGTAGTGACAGATTATAACATTATTTAGCTCCATTCTCGTTTCTTTCCCTTTTTACTTACTAACTTACTTTTACTAACTAATAGAAATTTCTTTTGTTTTAAATACCCTTTTATATACTAAACTAACTACACCTATATGCCTTTATTGGAATGCACAAACGTTCTAAATATGACAATAAATTTTAAGGTGTACGAATACTTTTTTGTTGTCTGAAATTTTGTGATTTTTTTTTATTTCTAAAAACTCTTGATATATATTGTATCATCAACAAATGAGAATTTGTAGCTCATATCATGAAGGTCACTTTACGTAGAGAAAAAGTTAGAATATAATTCAAACTATTGAAGACGAAGGAGGTGACTCACCTAAAGTAGAATCAAGATAAAGTTTTATCTCTGCAGGAGATACTATAATATGGAAATATTTTGTTGCAGCACGGATCTATATTCTTTCCATTATTTACAAAATGTAAAACTTAATAAACTTTAACGATTGTAAAATACAAACTATTCAATGCAGTATCCTGAAACTTTAAAGGTAAAGAGTGGTTTTACGTATGTAAGGTAGGCATAAATTAATAATGTCCTAATTCACCAAATTTCATATTAACGAAACAAAATGTCGTATGTGTGTCCGGATTTCAATTACCGCAGCTTTTCATATCAGTAGGACTAGCATAACAAATGAAATATTAATTATTTATTTTCTTAGGTATACAGGATGGTATCAATTTACTATTCCAACTTTAGCCCTCAGAGATCCTGACCTGATTAAGCAGATAACGGTAAAAGATTTTGATCACTTCACTGATCACAGGTCTTTCATTGATCCTGAAGCTGAACCATTATGGGGTGGAAATTTGCTTTCACTAAAAGGTAGGTTAGTTTACCCTATTTTGACGTCATATTCCGAACAATTAATAAGTGCAGTTTAAATATATTATCAAGCGCCATGATCGTTCTTTCAATCTTCTTTAGCCATAACCTGTCTGCACAGGGTGTCAGCATTGCACATTAGTAATCGATAACCCCGGAATTTAAAACCAAAATATAAAAAATACCCAATGGGTGACAATTTTTCTTTTTTATTGCCATAAACTAATGATATTTTTCGGCCAAGAAGAGTCCTAAAATGTATGTTAAAGTTAAAAAATTCAACACAAAATGTATTCCTACAAAATTCGAAAAAACAAAAATACTTTTATTTAACAGGGCAAAAATGGCGGGAGATGAGGGCAACTCTCAGTGGATCCTTTACTAGCAGTAAAATGAAGACAATGTTCAACTTAATGGAAGAAGCAGCAGTCAATTTCGTTCAGTTCTTTTTGGATAAAAATGAACATACTATTGAAGTTGAGATGAAAGATATTTACACAAGGTATGTACCTGCATATTTTTAATACTGCCACAATTTTTGTGTAGTTGTAAGGGGAATAGAGATATTTCAAAATGAATTACTCTTTAGTCAAACTTATGTTAAAATCTACAGAACTAATGAAATATTCATTTTGTAGGTATACCAATGATGTAATCGCCACTTCGGCTTTTGGTATTAAAGTCGATTCCTTAACTGAACCTAAAAATACCTTCTATCAAATGGGAAAAAAAGTGACCAACCCTAGTGGTATCAGGAATCTTAAGTTCTTCGGATATTTTGTAATGCCAAAGCTATTTAGGGTAAGTTGAAGAAGTTATAATTTTTTTTTAATTTAATTAAAACAGACTAAAAAGATTTCATTAAAAATGAGCAGTTTTACCATACATGTACTATATTAAAATATTGCAGCTTAATATAACATTTTTAAAAAGTATGTATCATTAAGACAAATAAATTTGGGTGCATTTGCAGTTTTATATAAAATATGAGTATACAATTATACTGCTCATGATTTCATCGCATAACATCATCTGTGTAAAACATAAAATACCCGACTCTTAAAAATCATAACTCTTAAACTTTTATGTTTCTAGATGCTAAATATAAAGTTGTTTGAAGCTGAAGTAGGAGATTTCTTTAAATCTGTTATATACGAATCAGTAAAGGCCAGGGAGGAGAAAGGTATAGTAAGACCAGATATGATAAACCTACTTCTAGAAGCTAGAAAAGGTACGAAACTGGAAGACAATGGAGTTATTGAAACTGGATTTGCTACTGTAGAAGAATCACCTACTATTGGTAAGATATTTTTTAAGGCATATTGGTAAGGGGCAAGTAAGTTGCGGATTCTAAAAGTAGCTTAAATGTTCACAAGAAAATTATTAAATTTTTAATAAAGAATTTTAGTTTATTTGTTTCAAAACCTACTTACATATCATGTGACCCTTGAAACAAATCTCTTTCATGAACAAGGCGTATATTTTTAGGAAAGTTCAAACAGATCAGGAACTTGAGCAATGATGATATAACTTCACAGGCTCTTATTTTCTTTTTTGCTGGATTTGAGACAATTTCCACAGCGATGTGTTTTGGATCATACGAATTAGCTTTAAATAAAAATGTTCAGGACAAACTAAGAGAAGAAATTAAAAAGACTTATAAGGAGACCAATGGAAAACTAACTTACGAATCTTTATTAAAAATGAAGTATATGGATATGGTTGTCTCAGGTAAGATCCAGTCGATTCTATTTATATTCTCTTCGCATGTATTTTCAACAACTTTATGACACGATGGTTTTTATTGTAGAAATCCTAAGAAAATGGCCGCCAGCGCCAGGAATGGACCGAATTTGTACAAAACCATATACAATTGAACCTGTTAATGCCGATGAAAAACCTGTCCCTTTGCAAGTGGGTGATGTTTTGTGGCTTCCAATTCATGGCATCCACAGGGACCCAGAGTATTACCCAAATCCAGACAAGTTTGATCCTGAACGGTTTTCAGATGAGAACAAAGATAGTATCAAGCCTTATACTTACATACCCTTTGGATCCGGTCCAAGAAATTGTATCGGGTCGAGATTTGCTATTTTGGAAACCAAAACGTTATTGTTCCATTTATTGTTGCACTTTGAAATTACGCCAACTAAAAAAACCACAATACCTTTAAAATTAAATAGAAAATCCCAAAATAACAACGCTGAAGGGGGATTTTGGCTTGGATTAAAACGTGTAAAAAATTAAGAGAGTCTAACAGAAAATTTGCTTTAAAATTTTTGTTACGATTTAAACAAATAAAAAATAAAAATCTGATTGAAAAAAAAGTAAAATGAGGCGTATCTAAAAACCACAAATGAAGTAAAGTATTCAATATATTTAAAAGAAGAAATTAAAACTGTTTTCGCATTTTGTTTCATGTTTTGATGGTATATAATGTGTGTATTGTATTATATGGCACTGATTTAAACCATCCAGCCAGCTTTCTTTTTCTTTTCTTCTTTTTTTTATAAGTTATATAGATTACATTAATTAGTTTGTAAAAATACCATGAGATATGTTGTCCCCAATCTAATACAATTATTTATAAAATATACACATGTACATTTAGATACATACACATGATGGTTATAATTTATATTTTGTGAATTTTTCATTGCTTTTTCTATTTTATATTTTTGATTATTATTATCTTTATATTCATCGTATACTGTTATATTTTAATATATTTTTATTTAGTAATTTTTTTTTATTAATTCTATTTGTTTTGTTTTTTTCTTTATTTTTATAAATTTTTCATATTCCTATATAAAACTACAAATTCGTATAACTGTGGAAGAAAAAATTATGTTTACCTCAACACGTCAGAAGCTAAAAACATACGTTCAGATTCACTAAAAAGCTACTGGTTTATTTAAATTAAGACCTTCTAGTCGATTAATTATGTTTTGACAGATTTTTGTCCTGTCATTGTTAATTGTTAATGGGTCTACATTGAAAACTGAATGAATTATTCTGATGTTTTAGCGGTTTTCTTGATTTTCAAATGATTTTCATCTTGGAACGGGTTGCTAGAATAAATTTGGTTCTATATATTGTCGAAAGTACGTACTAAAATTGTCATTTTCTTTATAATTTGCGAAAAACCTCAAAAACAAATTCAAAGTTTAAAACTTAGTTGTCTGATCCTTAGACTTAATATATGTATATAAGTTTTATACTATGAATTTATTTCTTAGCTTTTTTGCAAATTTACAAATAAAATGGTAATTTTAATATGTACTTTCGACAATAATAGAACTAAATTCATTACAATAACTCGGTTCAAGATGAAAATCATTTGGAAACCCAGCTAATCCCTAAAATAATAGAATAATTTATAAGTTTTTAATGAAGGCTTATTAACAATAACAGGACAAAAACCTGTCAAAACATAACTGATCAACTATAAAATCTTGATTTAAACCAGTACTAAATCTTAAACCTTCTTAGTAAATCTGAACATAAATGTTTATGCAGTTATGCTTATGGATTTTTTAGAATTAAAATTTTAATTTTTGTTAATTTGTCACTTTTATTTCCATTTATTAAATATTTTCTCTCTTCATTGATTATTTAAAGGTAAATTTTTGTACATTATTTTTAGTTTTTAATCGACCGAATCGAACTACAATAATTGGTAAAATACCATAAAATTACAGAAATGCAATCCTTGGGTATATACAAGGTATATATCGGGTATACAGGGTATATACCTTGGTATTTACCTAAATTTCAATATACCCGCTATTTGCCCATCACTGCTTGCATTACAATCGACCCTGTATACTGTGAGCCAAATTAAGTAGCCCCATTTTTGAAGCTTAATAACTTTTTTGTTTTGCAACCGATTTTAATAAATTTTTAATATACGCTGACGACGTCTATCCTGCCATCAAGTACAAAATTAGTTTTTAAATAGTACAGGTTGAAACAAAAAAATCAAGGTTTATTTAAAACAGTGCCTTTGCACTCCTAGCAAAAATCAGGGATTCGAGATAACAATATCTAAAACACTGTCACAAATCAGGACCTAGATGAAGAATATGGTAGGGTGAATTAATTAATCCTGTCTGTAACATAAAAGATGGTATTTCGAACTACCTATATGAATCGCAATTATGAAGGCAAGGCACTCTTGAAGATTCTTGTATTCTCGAAGGCAAATAATCAAGTTAATAAAGAGTCTTAGTAAATGTCAAACTCCTACCAAACCAAACTTGCCTTAATGAACCTTAGCTCTTAGATAAAGTTTGCTATGAATTATAGCCTCTTTTGTTCAGCCAATAAAACACTTATCTTGTGTCTAAAAACACTTAAACTCTATTAACAAAAATAAAAATAAAAATTGACTTTACAAAGGTAAATTTAAAACTAATGAACAATAAAATAATTAACTTGGATTAAATTAAAACAGGAGAAGAGATATAGACAGGCGTTTACTTAAATGAATATGAATAATAAATTAATAAATTGTATCAATGCTAATTAGACAAAAATAATAAGTCAAAAGAAAAGCAACACTTTAAAGAAAAATCTAGGCTTCTTTGATAATCCCCACAAATTTCAAAGATCGAAAATCTCCCACTCGGGTTGGTCAGACCCAAAACAAATAAATAAATTGTCTTAACCAAAAATATACACTACACTTTAAAAAAGATTATATGAAATTTGGAAGAAAATAACTAAGAGCACAATTTACATAAGAGAAACTGATCAACAGTTAGAACACTAAAAGAATAATAGTTAGAACGAACGTAGATTATGAACTGATTTTGAATATCCACATTACCTTAGAGGTAAACTACTAGTACCACCTATTTCTTAATTCATCCCCGTAGGCACTACCCTTTTTACACTGTGACCAAACATAGCTCTCGTTATCCCTCTGAGTTTCCTTTAGGGGTATGTCCAAATTGACTAAATGTTAAGTTTTAGCTATTTGGCACAATATGTCACGATGAGTTTCTGGCTTTAATGAGGTTAATGAAATTACCTAATTACAATATTATTATTTTTGCACTCTCTCTCCGGTAATAATGTATAAAGGTATGAAAGATCTATATTATTAGCTTAACTAATAACACCGTTATTTAAAACTACTTATCGATCTTCTTTACCTATATATGCATTTTAATATGTGTGAAATAGGAAAAAATCACTTTGATCACAAATATTGTTATGATCATATATATTGCAATTTTCAAGAAATAATCGATATTTTCCTGATTTTTATACCATTAGAGAAACGGGTCGATAATTACATTTGTAAATGTGGCGGCGGTAGGCCTTGCCACATGTTTTCGGCATTTTAGGATCTAGAAATATGATCCCAAAATTTGTATTTATTTCCCCTAGACGTAAAGTGGTTACTGACAAAAAAAGTTTTTAAATTCTTAAAAGGTCTTATTAATCTCGCTTTTATGTGAGTTTTGAAAACAAATATTTATATCTGATATTTGGCCATTTTATTACCTTTTTCGGGTATTTTCAATCTCCAGATGTAATTATCACCGGTGACTTAAATATAAATTTTGAGGACTCGAATTCTATTTCCACCATAAGACTGAGCAATCTGTTTGAGTCACACAATCTGCATATGCATGTTGAATCCCCGACACGCACATCGCAGTATTCGTCTACATTAATTGACTATGTTTGTTCTAATTTGGATAGTAAAAATGTTAATTGTTTAGTAGTTAATGCTGCTTTATCTGACCATAATGCTGTGATATGTAACATTTTGACTTATGCTGTGCAGTCTGTCCCTAAGTTTAAGTTTGGTAGAATATTTAATGGACATAACTATAATAGGTTTTACCAAGTATCGGGATCCTATTGAGGTGTTTTATGAAAGATTGTTAAATATATTTAATAATATTTTCCCTATTCAAAGAATTAGGATAAAAAAGAAGACCCCATGGTTTACTAAAGGACTAAAAGCATCATCAGCTAACCTACGGTCTCTACACATGATTAGAAAGTATACTGATAATCCGGATTTTCACAATTTCTTTAATAAATTCCGGGCACTTTATAGGACGTTAATTAAACAAGCTAAAAATAATTATTACTCTGACCGACTACAGAAGGCGAGTAATAAACAAAAGGAAAGTTGGTCGATGGTGAATGATGTTCGACATAATAATAGGGTTTTTCAGACGGCCTGTGAGTCGCAGTTGTCGCCTAATGCACTTAACTCCTTTTACTGCACTATTGCTGAGAAAATCACGAAAAACATCACTCCATCTACTGACCCACTTAGTTACATGGTAAGAGCGTCGGTAACAAATTCTTTTTACTTTTTACCCTCTAATTTAAATGAACTAAAAGAAACTATATCCGCTATTAAAAACAAAAATTCTTCTGGAGATGATGGATTGTCAGTAAAAATATTTCTTAACCTCCCAGATACTGTACTGGAGATTTTGGTACAGGCAATTAACTCTTCGTGGGAGTCGGGAGTGTTTCCATCTTGCTTGAAATTGGCCAAAGTGATTCCTCTACATAAAGGCGGTGAATTGGACGAACCTTCCAATTATAGGCCAATTTCTTTGCTGTCAACGCTTTCAAAGATTATTGAAAAGTTGGTTAAGATGAGAATGACTTCATTCATGACTAATAATGATATTCTGTGTAGCAGTCAGTTCGGGTTTTTACAGAACAGTGGCACCAATGATGCAATGTTTAGATTGTTGGAGAGGTTATACTCACATCTTAACAGAGGTGGCGTAGCTGCGGCAGTGTTTTGTGACTTGTCTAAAGCCTTTGACTGCGTCAGTCACGGAATTCTGCTGCAGAAACTCCACCATTACGGTTTTAGGGGTGTGGCGCTCTTATGGTTTGAGTCCTATCTTACTGGACGCTATCAGAGGGTTTTTGTAGGGAATAGTTATTCAGTGAGTCAGGGCATCGACTGGGGAGTGCCTCAAGGGTCTGTTTTGGGCCCCCTGCTTTTTATAAACGATTTGGCAACTTTAGATATTATTGGTCAGTTTACTCTTTATGCGGACGATACAACTCTATTGTGGCACGGTTCTGATTCTGCAGCATTAAAGAATGTCATTTCTTGCGATATTATTAAAATTAAAACATGGTGTGACTCTAACCTTTTGATGCTTAACTTTAATAAAACAAGTATTCTTGGCTTTAAATGTCACCTTGAGGGCTTGGTTATTGAGAATACAATTGTTGAAAGCCGCCCAAATACCAAGTTTCTAGGATTAATTATAGACAACGAGCTTAAGTTTGATTCCCATATAGTTGCTCTAGGCAAAAGAGTGGCTGCAGGATGCTATGCCGTCCGGGTCACCGTTAGTGAGTTGGGTCCTTTGATGGGCAGGGCCGTCTATTACGCGCTTATAGAATCTCATCTTAGGTATGGAATATCTTTCTGGGGAATGTCGAACCTCTATTTACTTAACACCATTTTTGTTATACAAAAGCGTGCTGTAAGATATCTTTGTCGTGCCAAGAGGAGGGATTCATGTAGACTTTTGTTTGTTGGACAGAAACTCCTGACTCTTTTTAGTTTGTTCATTTTGGAAACTGTATGTCTTGTGTACAAAAATCGTCAAAATTTTATTTCTGGACCCTCACACTATAGTACTAGACAATCCCTTAATTTACATTTGCCCATCCCCTCCTTAACATTAACCAAAAAATCCATTATATATGAAAGCTTAAAAATGTACAATCACCTTCCAAACGAACTGAAAACTTGTCCCACGTTGAAAATATTTAAAGGAAGGACTCGAAAGGTACTGATTGGTAAGGCCTATTATAGTTTGGAAGAGTTTTATAATGACGTTCTGTGATATTTTTGTTTTGTTTGTTATATGGTTTGTCTTATGTATGTATGTGTGTGTGTGTGTGTATGTATGTGTGTGTATGTAGGTGTGTATGTGTGTGTGTGTGTGATATGGTGTGTGTAGGTGTGTGTGTGTGTGTGTGTGTGTATGTATGTATATGTATAAATGTATATATATTTTATTACAGTGGTTGACTTATGGATTTTAATATGTTAATATGATGTTTAATTTACCACTGTTATTGCAATGTTTTGTAAGGAATTTTACATTTGAATATTGGGAGTGATGAGTTTTATCACACTGTTCTTTTTTTCTTTTTGGAGTCCTAACTATTCTCTCTCACAGTTATGGACATGTTTGTCAATGTCTTATTAAATGAAGCCTTCCTAATTTAGGTTGACTTTTGTTTATTATATTTATTAATTTTGTATAATAGTTTATTTTTTGTTCTTTGATCTATATTATTTATCTGTTTTAGTAAGTAAGTGCTTTGTCAATGAGAATCGATTTCTTCAGACAATAAAGCTATTTTTGACTTTGACTTTGACTATTCCAGTAATAATTATTATCGAATAAATTTTAATAGTCCATTTTATTATAACACAAAACACAGTATTATTCAGAGACTTTCGGAAATCAATATCCTTTTTAAAAAGTCAAGATATCTTTCACAGTTTTTTACAATGGATTTATTTAAATACTTCTCTTGTATCAAAAAAAATTATTACCTTTTCTTTTAATCACCCTGCCAACAACAATAATTTCAAAATTTGGCAGTTTTTAGAATATTTTATTAACAAACTACCACAATACAATAACAATAATTATATAAAAAATTGATCTCCCTTAAATGAACTAAGAATTTTTTAATGGTGCCCCATTTCCATTTTTTTCTGGAAATGTGCCAATAATTGTTTTGCATCATGATTTCGCGTTTGTCCAAACTGTTTTTTTATCAAAAATCTGTCTTCTAAACTTAAAACGGCCATGGTATACCTATTTGATTAAAAAATATTATAGGAATAAGAAATCGTTTATTTGAGGCAACAGACATATTTAAATTATATTTCTATGAAAACTGTAAAAGATAAGTTAAGTTGTTAAAAAGGATTTTGATTTTCAAAAGTCTCTGATAGTGACACTGAAGTGTTTTCGATATTGTTATCTAGAATTTCTGATTTTTGCAACGAGTACAAATGCACTGTTTTAAACAAACCTTAATTTTTCTTTGTTTCTCCCTTTATTATTCAAAGATTAATTTTATATGGCAGGGTAGACGTAGTCAGCATATATTAAAAATTTATTAAAATCAGCTGCAAAATAAATACCTTATTAAGCGTATTGCCTCGATACAAAATACTAGTTTAAATTTTGTTACATTGTATAAATAATTGTCTCTCGCTTTTTACAAGACCCTGTGCTTGGGCTGATCACAGTGCTCATTATCACTGATCAGTTTAAATGACACAGGTTAAATAAGCCAACTATGTTTTGGGATGACGACATTAAAACAATAATATTAGATAAAGTTTAAACCACTTTGACCTTGGTGAGCATATATGAAAAATAATTTTTTAGATGCCTTTAACAACATTCAACATTATTATTAAGAAAAGTGAATACAAGAATTTGTTATGATCGGGATTATCCTAGTAGCGGCAATAGTTACCGCGGTATGGTATCTGTTTGTAAAGCCTCTTAGTCACTGGAAGAAATTAGGAGTAAAACAAACTAAACCATGGCCATTGTTTGGCGATGCATGGCAAATTTTATTACAAAGAAAGAGTTTTGGTGAATATGTCGAAGATATATACAATGTATATCCAGAGACTAGGTAAGTAAAATACCTCTATTCCTACTAACTTCAAACATAATATACGGGGTGATATAAATAATTTTACATGTGTTAAGAATTTTTTTTGCGATGGTATTGAAATAAATATCTGTTCTACTGCGGCTAAAGGGGCCCGTGGCAGTGTTGCCTCATCCTTAACTTGATTCACGACATTGCTCCCTACGTTCAACTATTTTTCGTACAATAACGTCAGACGGGAATCAGAATATTTTTAATTTGGTCGAATTTTGTTCTCCGTCCAATTGACGTATTTTTTTGTGCGCGTGTTTCAATTCTGATTATGCAATAATATTAACACACTTATTGAAAACGCGAAATGAATGAAAAAGCCCATTAAATATATATCTAATAGCTAGGCGCAGCTCGTCCATAAGGTAATTTGGTCAATGACCCACCTAAATTTACTTTCAATGATCCACCTAATAATTTATTTTTTAAAACCAAACTTTTCTTTCAAAAAAGTGCAAGGTCCATGCGAAAACTCCTCAAGAGAGAATCAAGCCAAGCCATCGTCGAGAGATCGGAGTCTCATAGGTTTATATGGACGATATAAATTCATTAAAATTAAGAGAGAAACGCTTTAGGAAGTTAAAAAGAAACAAAATTTGTCGACGGCCCACCAATAATTTCGCGCCACTCCTACTATGGAAATACAACACTCGAACCGCCCCACTGGCACTGGTCTAGAAAGCATATTTAGCGCGAAAAAAGGTATAAAAATAAAATATAGCAATCGGCATCATTCAAATAGTTTATGAGGATTGTAACATCCTAAAGCAACCGCTGGTAACAAAAGAATTTACAGAAAAAGGAAAGGTAGTGCACAGGTACCCAACCCAACCTGGACGAATACAGAATATTGTCAGAAAAATAACATCAAAAATACAAAGTTTTAAATAGTTTTTCAGATATACAGGCTTCTACCAGTTCACTACTCCAAGTTTAGGCATTAGTGATTCTGATCTTATTAGGCAGATAACTGTAAAAGAATTTTGTCAGGTTAACATGATAAATGGGTACATATTTTTTCAGATATACAGGCTTTTATCAATTTACTACTCCAACTTTAACCCTCAGAGATCCTGATCTTATTAAGCAGATAACTGTAAAAGATTTTGATCACTTCACTGATCACAGGCCCTTCATTGATCCTGAAGCTGATCCATTATGGGGTGGAAATTTGTTTTCCTTAAAAGGTAACGTAGTTGACCATCTCCTAACATCACGTCTATAACAATTAAATGAAAAAGTATTGTTTAATTGTAAAAGCAGAGGTCAAGCATACAATAAAAGGAATACAAAACGGTAATATAACAAAGACCCAATGGTTTATGCAATTTTATGTTATTACCATAAGTTAATAATATTTTTCCCAACCAACAATAATGCGAAAATATTTGTAAAAGTTCAATACTAAACTTAAATTTAGCAAAATAATAATAATTATGGAATGGTTACTTTTTGTTCAACTGGGTGTAGATATCATCCTTTTACTTCATAGGGCAAAAATGGCGAGAAATGAGGGCAACACTTAGTGGATCCTTTACTAGCAGCAAAATGAAGACAATGTTTCAATTAATGGATGAAGCAGCAGTCAATTTTGTTCAGTTTTTTTTGGATAAAAATGAAAATGATATTGAAGTTGAGATGAAAGATATTTATACAAGGTATGCAGATATTTTTAAGTTCAGCTTTTCTCTATAGCTGCCTGGGTAATAGAGAATTTACAAACCTTAGTAGTAATTTGTAGAATTAAAGAAATATTATTTACTTTTGTAGATATACCAATGACGTTATTGCTACTACAGCTTTTGGTATTAAAGTGGATTCTTTAAATGAGCCTGATAATGTCTTCTACCGAATGGGAAAAAAAGCGACCAACTTTAATGGTATAAAAAAGAATCTTAAATTTTTTGGATTTTTTATTATGCCAAAACTATTTAGGGTAAGTTAAGGCAGTTATAGAAATATATATGTACATGCATATATACAACTTAAATTGGAACAGGCTGAATATATTAAAAATCGCTTGTTCATACGGGAAATCACACTTTGAAAAACATTAAACCGAATAGTTACATCAGTCTGTCGCGCACCTCCAGGAAGCAATCCAATGGCTTAGTTTGCTTCGTCTTTAGTTTAGTGATGCCTATTTACATTGTCGATAATCGCAATTATTACAGGAATCACTAAGCAACGGTGAAACAGAAATGGAGTCCATAGAAGCGTAATTTCACATTATTTACTTCTATCGATAAGTTTTCTGTGGTCCAATTGTAAATTATTAGGATAAACATTGTTTTTTTTTCGAAAAGAAGATTCGGGAACATAAACAAGTCCATTTTTTCTTTTGGGATATTTTTTTCTCAGAGAAATCACAATATCCTTTACTTATTTCGATCAGTTTATAAGTATGTGTACATATTTATTTGAATGTGTTTATTACAATTAACTATATCCCTAAAAGATTTTTGTCAATTTAATCTTTAGTATCAAATTTGTTGCGATTGTAAAGAACATAGGTACCTGTTTTAATGACGGAGTTGGGATTATTTCTGAATGGCCAGACGAATACTTTTTACCACTAGAGAAAGTTCTTGAAAATCGTATCAAAAGCTATTCTTGATAAATTTTTCTTTTTTAAGATACTGAAAATTACCATGTTTGAGGCTGACGTAGGAGCTTTTTTTAAATCCATTATATATCAATCAATTAAAGTTAGGGAGGAAAAAGGTATAATACGACCAGATATGCTAAATTTACTTATAGAGGCTAGAAAAGGTGCAAAAGAGGAAGAAAATGAAACTATTGAAACTGGATTTGCTACTGTAAAAGAATCAGTTAATATTGGTAAGATATTTTTAGAAGTAATAATAGACGAAAAGTAAGACGCTGAAAATAAAATTAGCTAGGAGGTTTAGAAGGAAATTATTAGATAACTAGCTAATACCCGCAGGCTTCGGCAGCGTGATTAAATCATGAAATATATTTTTAGAATATATATTTGGAAATTACTTCGTTAGTACATCCTTGTAAACGACATAACTAACCCTTTGTTTTGTTTCATACATTGTGCATGTGTAGGATAAAGAAAGAGAACGCTAATCATCCGACTCCGGGCACCGTCGCTATAGCTTTCCGTGATATCTGTATTCCACCTAGTATACCTACCTGTGAAAAGACAGTTCCGGATGAACGGAATCAATTTTTCCACATTCTTGGCAGTGACGCATCGAAGTTTATGGATAAAGTTCTTTTAAGAAGGACCAAAATAACTTAAAATTCCACTACATTCCAACCTTCGAAAACCTTACACACAAAATACTACGCCTTGACAACTGTTTAAGCCATAAATAAAAGGAAAACATTTATTATACAAAATAATGATATTCTGGTATATTTTATTAATCCTAACGTTTTAGCCCGTGGTATTTACGATTATAGATCACTGTAATTGCATTATTTTAGTGTAGTTTATCCATCTGAAAATATGACACATAACTGAAAGTTAAGCAACAGTTTGAAAAATAGGTAGGGTACCATATAGTTGGACAGATTAAGATTAGCCCTGGAATCTTTGATTGCTCTAAAATGTAAATAATGGTATTTACAGCTAGTTTTTAAATCTATGGTCAAGAAAGTGTATATTTTTAGGAAAGTTCAAACAAATTAAGAATTTTAGCAATGATGACATTGCCGCACAGGCATTAATTTTCTTTTTCGCCGGATTTGACTCTATTTCCACAGCCTTGTGTTTTGGATCATACGAATTAGCCTTAAATAAACATGTTCAGGACAAATTACGAGAAGAAATTAAACAGACGCATAAGGAGACCAATGGGAAATTAACTTACGAAGCGTTATTAAAAATGAAGTATATGGATATGACGGTCTCAGGTAAGGTACACTATTTACGAGTATAGTTTCCTCTTATATTTATTCTCAACAACTTTATTACATAATTAACTCTTACCGTAGAAATTCTAAGAAAATGGCCGCCGGCAGTTGGAATGGACAGAATTTGTACGAAATCATATACAATTGAACCTGTCAATCCAGATGAAGAACCTATACCTATAAAAGTAGGCGATGTTTTGTGGCTTCCGATTCAAGGCCTCCACAGGGACCCGGTCTATTACCCAAGTCCAAATAAATTCGATCCTGAGCGGTTTTCAGATGAAAACAAAGACGACATCAAGCCTTATACGTACATACCCTTTGGATCCGGTCCAAGAAATTGCATCGGGTCGAGATTTGCTATCTTGGAAACCAAAGCAATATTTTTTAATTTATTGTTGCATTTTGAAATTACACCAACTAAGAAGACACAAATACCCTTAAAATTAAACAAGAAATCTTTTAATAATACAGCTGAAGGGGGATTTTGGCTTGCATTAAAACGTGTTAAAAATTAAAAGAGAAATTTGTTTTGAATTTTTGTATTCAAAATTTGATTGCAGAAAAATTATACTGCGACATCATAAAAAAAAATAAATAAAGTGCACTCTTTAATTCTAAGTAGATTTGAAAACCTAAGCTTTTCTGTTTCTTTGCATCTGGTTTCCTGTTAAATAATAAAACTATGAACTTATGGAAGAATAAACTATACAAACAATATCTACACAAATATTCTAGGGAATAAGATAATAAATCAGATTTCTCATAAAAAAAACTATTTTCCAAAAAGTTTTATTCAATCAAAATGTAAAAAAAAAGTTTTTCCCATATAAACATTAACAAAATAAAAAAAAATGCGATTTTGGGATCCTTTTTACTTCACATAGAAAATTAAATGTCAATTCTTAGCCAAGTTAACACAATGTCAATAGTTGGGGTGGCATCCCAGTGTATTAATTATGGCCCGATATCTGTTATAGGCAAGCTGGAAATGAGCTTGTCAATCTCCTTTGGATCCATAGTATTCTAAACGTCCGAGAGGCATTCAAACAGTTAGTTGCTGCCTTGTTTGCAGTAACATGTGTTGGTTTAAAAACATTCTTCCCATTAAATCCCAAATATGTTCAGTGGGATTAAGGTCTGGATACTGCGCAGGCCACGGCAAAACGGTAATGTTTCGATGTTGCAAAAATTCACGTACTACCCTGGCTGTGTGTGGTCAGGTATTATCGTGCATAAGCTGGAAATTCCGCCCGAACCGTGCAGCATATAGAAGTACAAGAGGATGCAAAATGTTGTCCCGGTAAGTGACAGAATTCAAGAAGCAGTCTCACAAAACGAGATCAGTTTTTTCTCCCATGCTTGTACCTCCCCAGACCTTGGACGTCGCTCTTTGCTTTTGGCCCATTTCGAGCATCCCAGCTACCCGCCATTGCTATTCGCGGCTTAAAGGCCGCCTTTCCATATTGCACACTCAAAACCAATAATTAAAATCTAACAGATATCCTTACTTTGTACTACAAAATAAAAGAAAACTGGGTTTTCTCAATATTCCAAATAAAATCTCTCGTCCGTTTATACCCCAATTTTATCAAGAAAAACTCTTGTATTTTATGCTAACACACACTAACAATATCCACACAAATTTTTAGGAAGATACCAGGGGTTGGTAAAAAGATATATTAATTTTAGTTTTTATTCCCTAGACTATTTTGATGTGTGTATTTCGGCATCAGAAATTAAAAATGTATCTAAAATTAAATTTAAGAAGGTACTACAATAAAAGTCTCATTCTGAAAATGTTTATGTCTAAAATGTTTATTAAATCAATGATTTTGTTTAACCTGTCATCATATTTATGCATTGTGTGTTCTTAATTTTGAAATTTGTATAATATCATATCTGTGTTTCCCAAGTGTTTTCTAACTTGTATTCTGTGTTCTAGTCCAAGTTTATATAACTTTTTTAAACATTTCCTTGCACTTTTTCTTTTATGTTAACATAATATTAAGTTATATTGCTAGAATATGCACGTTATTTTCTGAAGTAAACTTTTTATTTCTTCTTTATTAAGCCACTTGTTTTATTTTGTTGTTCAGATGCAACAGATTTCCTCCGAATTTGACAAAGTGGCATGTTAAAATGTAAAAAGTCACAGATCTACACACGTACAGTTATGGCAACTGAAATCCGGACGGCCCTTTGTTACATTGTAGGTATTGCTTACTATTCTATTTAGCTTTCAACACTATTACGATTAGTTTTGGTTTATACGAAATTATATTACATTTTTATTATTACCGTAGAATAAGTGGCGCCACAAGTGCCTTCCGTTGGAAGTAGTGTTCTCTGTAGTTTAAAAACTGAATAGCCGGTTGAGTTGGAGTGATTACTAATTTAGATCGCATGATGGTTCTGGTGAACAGGCAGTGATATGCAACCCGCACTTTTAGCGGTACCTGTTGGTATCGATACTTCTACTTTAAAATTTAGATGTATCATTTTTAAGTAACATAAAACATGTTATCAATTTATAAGCGAAACAAGGCATAATATGTATTTTGCATCCAGTTGTGATACCCGAATATCTAATATCTTAAGGGCTGATATCCGGTGCTGTCGATGTCGAGTGCAGAGTATCGAATAGATACTATCCTGTATAACGCTACAACGGGAACAAAAAATCATTATCGGGTTCGTTGTGGCTATATCAAGCCACGATGGTCCATTTTGCGTGTAGCCAAATACGGTGGTTGGTGGATATTCCTTAAGCCCTTTGAGGGTACCTTGTGGATCTGGGGTGCCATCCCAAATATTTCTCCCGGGCTTTCTTGTGTACCTTACGTTTGTTTGGATTCATTTGGCTGTTCGATGCCTTTACGCCTGGAAGGATAATATTATTGCTATATGGATTTTAAGCGGTAATAGCTGACACGCACACTTCAGATCCGCCCAATAATCTTTAGGTAAGCTTTTTCCAGCTTCAGAGCTCGCCACGAGAACACTGAATTGTGTGTTTTAATTTTCTCTAATAATTTGGAATTATTCCTTACTTCTTTTTTTTTCAAACGCCGACATGTACGGCGTCATGCCAACTGTAACGGGGGGGCATGTTTTTTGTGATAAATTTATTATTAAGCCGTGGGATGCCTACTAGTGGATCTATAGCTTGTGTTAATGAGTGACTTACGTACTTATTACTTGATTAAAAGTTATATTTTATCTTACCTTTATCTGATTTTTGGGGCCTTGTTGGTGGACAAAAATTAGGGTGAAAGCCTTATTTATCAAAATTTGCGTAAATGTCATAAAAAGTCAAATTGATGTCCGAATTTCATTTGCCGTCACTGTACAAGTAACCCTGTTTAAAATTTGAATAAATGACAAATAAGGATGGACAGACTTTCAAATGTGGCAAGGAGTGACATTATTGTACTACCTATTATTTTCTGTCAAATATTTGGCATATGAACACTGCCAACGTATTTAAAATATAAAGAAAAAGTCCGTTGCCAAATTAATTTGCTATATTTTGACAGATTTTTTTATATGTCAAAAAGATAGAATATGCAGTACAAACTATAGATTCCTAAGACGATCCTGTCTTTTTGCCAAGAATGCGAGGATTTATCAACTTTATTTATTATGTGTAACATAATATTGTTTTAATATTAAGATGCAATATTTAACTAGCGATTTGGAAGTTCAACATGTCTGTCGTGTGACGCATTTTAGTGTAGATGTAAATGACAAAAGTAGTCCCATTAATTGAACTATGCAAAATAAGACAATATTTGCGATTAAAGGTCACCGGTTTTATTACCACATTTTGTTAAAAAAAGTATTTTCTTTAACAAAATGTCTCCAAAATTGTTCATGCTAAAATTTACATTAGTAGGAAGTAGAAAGTCAGGTATTCTGGATATAAGTGGGTGTCAGAAGTGGGATGTTCTCGGTTCTTGTCATTGGACAGTAAAGCGGGGAAGCATGAACATCACTTACAGGTTGGGCGGGAAAAGAAAGGTTTCTTGATAAATCGGCTAGCTCTATTTTGGATAGTCATGAATGGTCAGTGTTAAAGGTGGTGAAGAAATCTTTATTTCATTTAGTAGGTACCTAGTAGACAGTTGTCTGGGTTGCCATGATCTCGTTTTGAAGTTTTATTTGTAAAAAAGTGTCGCGTCACAAAATATTTTTCATCTTTTAGAAATATTGAAAATGTCAGATTCCGAGACCCAAAGTGATATTGAAGAGACAGCTTCTAACGCCTTATCTTCTGTTGTACTCCAGAGTCCAGTCAAGAGAGAAATACAAAATATTTATATTTTTGTATTTCATATGCATATCATATGCTGCCAAATTATGAATATATTAACAGTGCGTGCTTGGTTAAGGGCGCGGGGAGGGGGGGAGGGGGGTTGTCGATTAGGTCATAGAAGACGTCGATTTATTTATAGTAAAGTATTAACCAATAAGATACACCTAAAATTCGGTGTCTCTATCTTTACTAATAGCAAATATATTTGCACATACTCAGACTTTTCGGACACCCTGCATATATTTACCAATAAAATTGGTTTATATTTTGTGAGCCGTTTATAAAATCTTCTGTTCTTCTGTCTCAGAGCAATTTGGCATTTTATAATAATTATTATTTATTCTTCAAATTGCGTAATTTCTCTTTGCCAATACATTTTTATAGTCTGATAAGAGTCATAATACTACTGCACGAAACAATTCGCCAAACAAGCAATTTAAGAACAAATTTACTTTAACTTTTAAGCCACCTAATTAATACCTGCTTTACAATGCCAATAAATGACTGCATTTATTGATTTGTGCCACATTTCGTCATCTGCTTAATATCTAGAATTAAACTAAAATCCTGAAAAGTCTGTGAGACGTACATAGTGTTCGCTTTCAAAAATTTCTTCTTTTTACATTCTTTTATATTGGGATTGGTTCGACGTATCTTTCCATCCATGCGGATTTATATTAAATTCTACCTATGTCCTTGAATATTTGATCTAAATAATAATTTAGGTTTTGTCTAGCCTCCGGCATGCTATGCGCAATCTTGCAGAGTCCCAGAATGTTGTCTCGTCTCTATTCTATAACGCTTCTCAAATGGTGTTCCTTCTCTGGCTCGATTCAGCACTAAAACCCTGTCTACCCAACTTACTTTTGCAGCACCACATCCCAAATGCTTCTAGGTGCCGTTTTCCTTCTGTCCCTAGTGTCCAAGCTTCATACCCAATGCTCCACAATATGCTTTTAAAAAATTGATTTGAATAATATCTAAGCTGGTTGTCAACAACTACCTCTTCTCTTCAATTGCTTTCTTTGCACGATTCTGATTGCCAGTGTTCTCCCATTTCATGATCATGATATTTGCTTTTTATTCCAGGTCCTCTACTCTAATTACAGCTGTTTGGTCCTCGTACAGGTTTGTCAAGCCTAAGTATTGAAGGAAAGGGAAATGTAATTTATTGATAATAGATTTCAGGTTGGAGGTTGTCATGGATAATTTTGTATTGTTCTAGATATTTTAGAGTTTGCAAGTTGATCACCTTCTTCATAACTCTGCTGACAACAGAGAGAAGAGAGATAGGTCCATAATTGGACAGAAGGGACTTTGAGCATTTTTTCGGGATGGGCTGCATACGAGCAACCTTACAGCTATCTGGGAAGATACCCTTGTCATAGGAGATCTGGCAAAGTCGAGTTAAGATAGGTGCAAGTTTTGGAGCGCATTTAATTCAAACAATTGCTGGTATGCCATCCAGACCACAGTACTTTTTGGTCTCAAGGTTTCTTACATAAAAGAAAATAATAACATAACCTGTCGAAATCTAATTACATAACCTTCGAAATTTGTCACGTTCCAATTTTGTCAATAAAATACTCTTGACTAAACCAGTCATATGCCGCATTCGGCATTCTAGATTTTAGGCCTATCCTAAAGGCCTTCCGTTCCCACTTTGGTTCTTTAAACATTGATGTTGCTCAGTTATTTGCTACAAAGAACCAGTAACTCTCCGGTGCATACACGATACATGGATACATATCTGTCAAGTCTATCAATGGACTTTTACAGCAAATAACTAAGCTGCGACCATAGACAAAATATATTTAGACCATCACAACGTATTCGCGACACCAGCTGAATCCGTCCAATGTATGGGCGAAAAAGTGCGTTTGTACGCATTGGGCGCCAGTCAGATTTTTAAACGACGGTCCTCTCGAGGCATGCGCACTCGGGACGTCTAGCAAAAGTGGTTGTTGAACTCAATGACGCAACTCGGCGATCAGAACCGGACCCGCTTGTAATCACTGAAGGAAACACATGGAATACAGCTGTTGTAAAGGCTGAAGTTGCTATTTCCATTTGCAAAAATACTTTTAAGTTTTGAGTTATTAAGATTAACTCTAACCAAATAAAATTTCTAACTTTTATTTTAATGCACTCCGGTGTTGAAGTGAACACACACACGGAGAAGTAGAAATATTTATCAGTGACGTATATTGAGTGTGGTCAAGGTGTCAGAAAGGCACTGATGGGGTGTGTGTGTATTAGGGGCATTGCATAAGGGGTAAGATGGTCTAAGAAGGTCATATATAGTGCCAATGCCTCCTTCCCCTATATTGCATAAGGGTGAGTGAGTGTCCAAAAGGCATATTTGCGCTTTCGCCAAAGGGGCACTAAAAATACTAGTGGATTAGGGTAGAGGGGAGTATTTGAAAAGGGATGGCGAAAGAAAAAAGCTCTTTCGCCAAAGGATCGCTAAGATATCAGTGGATTAGAAGGGTGAGTGTCCAAAAGGCATATTTGCGCTTTCGCCACAGGGGCACTAAAAATACTAGTGGATTAGGGTAGAGGGGAGTATTTTAAAGGGGATGGCGAAAGAAAAAAGCGCTTTCGCCAAAGGATCGCTAAGATATCAGTGGATTAGATTGACATGGGGCCGTAAGTAAGTAGCGCTTTCACCAAAGTATCAAGTGCACACACTGTAAATAGGTGTAAAAATATTTACATCTTACCATAGAACTTGGTTTGTTCAATAATTATACAGGATGGGATGCCAATCCAATAAAATATACACATAGTTTTACTTCTTAAAACAGTTGCATATTTTATTTCTATTGTCTAGAATACTATGTTTATATCTTATTTCAACTTTCAATTTTGTACATGTAACGTTTAAAAAATTAAGAGGGGGGACATTAAAGAGACGCACTGTATATGTATAAACTGAGCTATTTTCGAGGAATTATCGACAGTTTTGTATAGCAAGAAAACTCAGATTTAAGCCAACAAACTATAGAATTTTTGTTAAAATCTACATTTTTGTCATTAATAAAAAGAATAATTACAAGTAATATATTTAACTTTTATTACTTGATAAAAGATTCACGTCATGTGAAATAAATTTTGAAGTACGGTCCTGTCTATCACAAGGCAAACGTTCGACAAGGCGCAAGCCCACAGAAGACCGTTTGTATTTACGGATTCAGCTTGGTAAATTTGCCACATTCGCAAATGACATTATTTCTCTATTATATATTTTCTCTATGGCTGCGACATACGATAGGGACGAAAACTGATCTTTCCTCTTAGAAGGTAACACCAAGGAGTTTTTCTGTTTTTCCGTCGACATTTATGAGTATATATTTTCTCTATGGCTGCGACATACGATAGGGACGAAAACTGATCTTTCCTCTTAGAAGGTAACACCAAGGAGTTTTTCTGTTTTTCCGTCGACATTTATGAGTATTTTTTGATCAGGGGCAGAGGGAAAGCAAACATCTTTGATAGACGTTCAGTATATACCGAGCAAATATCTTTAACAATAAATCCACAAAGTAAGAGAACATTATCATGTAAATATATGTTACACATTTTAAAAAAATTAGCACGAAATTTGTGAATTAACAAATATTTACATTTTGGCATCTATCCGTCAACATTATTTTTACATGCCACATGCCTGTATTATTAAAACAAATTTACACTAGATTTGCGTTAGTATCTACTTTTTTAAATTTATGAATAAACAAGAAATATAATTTAATATTTAATGGACAGCCCAATATTTGTTGTTTCATTAAATGGCGTTAAAATGTAAAAAAAATGAATACGTTAAAATGTTAGTAAACTCAGATATAAAACATAATTCTTATTCTTTCAAAATTTAAAAAATGCTGAAGTTCTAAAATCATACATAATAGATTGAAATCCTGTTATAATACACAAGATGTTATTTAGTACTATTATTACTACTATTACTCTAAAATCAAATAGGAATCTTGAGGTACTTCTACTTTAAGGAAAGGACTGACAAGGGGCGGAACTTTCTACTGACACGTGTAAAATTTGTCTGGAAAAAATAATAAATAAATACCTAAACGTGTTCATTTCTTTCCCAGGGTGTGCCAGGGCAAAATTCGATTTTTTTCGTAAATTTTAAAATAATTTTTTCATTACCAAAACATTCGTAGTAGGCTCAATATCAAAACCCCTGAACCTGGCATGGGTCCCGTAAGTAGCAACAGAGATATACAACTTTAAAATTTCTCGTGCCGCGCCTGTCACCAAGGACCTAATCCAATCATTACCGTCCCAAAAACTGTTGGAAATAAATAATTGAAAAACTTGCTCTTGAGTAAGTTTGTAGAATGCTGGAGGTAGGCTCCAGAAAGGAGGTAGACAACAGAGCACACTGTGGCCCCAAACGCGCGCCTCTCACTATTGAGTGAGAGTAGTTCCTTTGAGTCATTGTTGGTTACTACCATCTTAAACAGCATCTCTGCAGGATCGGATTCGGTAGTTCTGACTGCAGGTGGCGTCTGGAGGAAAATGAAACTGTTTCTCATGTTCTTAACGAGTATCCAGCCTTTACAAGGCTAATAAGAAATTAGGTATCTCGGAAATGAATTTCAAATATTTGATGACTTGGAGCAGATTGAACCAGAAGGCTATTAAAATTCGAAAATGCGATTGGTCTGGAGTGAACCTGTGTAGATGAATGAGATGCTAATCTGACTGTTTTGTAGTTGTACCGCTACTGCATTGATACAGTAAGTAGTTGTGTCAAACGGTTTTAAGTCTTCTTTTAGCATTACTGCTTTGCTTTCTGTATTATAATTTTTCAATTTCTTCATACATTTCTGTTGTAACTAATACCCTTATATTAAAATAATTTTTAATCTGTTAACAGACACTAAATTTTAAAAAAATTAGATTTGAATCCAAACTATTTATTATATTTACCCGTTTTATACCTAATAAAATAAAATTTGATATGCTATGAAAAAAGGTAAATCTTCCAATTGTCTAGACTGACGTTTCTGCATTAGAATTAATCGCTCTGTAGTAATTAAATAATGTGATAAAATTTTTAAGGATTTTTATTTATCTTTACGTAAGTAGTTAGATTTATGTTATCGTATAGACTAATAGTCTACGTAAAATTTGCAATAAAAGTAGCGAGTATACGGAGTGTCACAGATTCAGTATTAAGCAACAAATGGTCTTTTTGACGTATCCTAAAAAGATGTTTAAAACAATCCTGAAATGCTTCATCCTTTTAACGAGAAATGGAAACCTATTAAAATTCAACTGGATTTTAAATATCTAGAAGATGACGTCAGGTATTTGTTGCTAACCCAGTAAACACAAGATGGCTGCTCCAAAAGCGGACAGAAACCGCATTGCCGAAAGCCGCGTCCGGCCCGAAACACGGCAAACCCAGCAGATTGTAGACCGGGCATGTCCTGTTTGCCGCGACGGCTAATGGAATGTAATGCCGCTTATGTAATGTCGCTGAATCAGTGTTGCCAACCCAGAGTAAAAGAAATCCCTATATGACCTCTTGAAACATCCCTAGAATTCCCTAGATTTAAAAAATAGCATAAAACACGATATCACTTCAAAAAATATATATTTTTCGAGAAAAAAACAATGAAACTAAGCAAATATTTGGTTTAGCTATATAGGTACAATATGTCCCAAGAACTAAAAACTAAAATAATAGAAGAACAAGGAACCATGTAAAAATATCATATATAAAAAAAAATTCTCTTATGAGTACCTTCTTTACCTATATATGTATCTGTTAAATAATAGGAATCATCAAATAATAATAATAATAAAACACTAATAATGTATATAGGAAAAAACAGCTGTTTTATGACTTAGGACCTAATTAGAGATGGAGGATTCTCGAGAATTTATTTTTGGGAAATATTCTCCGAGAAAATGAGAATTTATCGGAAATTTTGGAGAATTTATTTTATATGTTGGAGAATTTTACATTTTGACTGCATAAACTGAAAGACCATATTTTATGATATTTTTCTACCAAAAGTAGTTTTTACAATAATTTTATATGAAAAAATAAAGAGATGTAGAGATCGAACATTCTCGAGAATTTATTTTTGCGAAATATTCTCCGAGAAAAATGAGAATTTATAGGAAATTTTGGAGAATTTATATTATATCTTGGAGAATTTTATGTGTTGTTTGACTGCGTAAATTGGAAGAACATATTTTTTTACCCAAAGTAGTTTTTACAATAATTTTATCTGAAAAAATAAAGAGATAGCACTGCACAGCCACTATTTAGAAAATATTGTTTGTTTGAAAAATGTATGTTTTTACCTATGATTGTTGACATTTCGACTCTTGAAGTGAAGTACGGGAGCGTTTTAGTTCTCTGAAAATCAAAATTCCCTAGAAAATATAAAAAAAAATCCCTAAATCCCTAGGATTAACGAAAATCCCTAGAACTAGGGGAAAAATCCCTAGGTTGGCAACACTGCGCTGAATTACAGTACAGGGCGCAGTACCGTTTGAAATTCCCTGTCCGTCCACTGGTGGATGAGCCAAGTACAGTGACTAGACGGGCTAGGTGCAGCAATGCATGGTTTTAATACAAATTTAAGATGGTCCGCATTGGGCATTTTAGAAAGACTTTTACAGCCAAATGGTCACTGGAAATTAACAAAAATAATTTGCATTTGCTGCTATATCAATTCTAGACAAGTCATTTTAAATATTAATTCAAAATTTTTGTCCCTAAACTTGGGTATGCTGGGCTAAAACGCAATTATTTTTGGAAATTTTAACTTATTTTTTTCTGTAGAAATGTTTCTAGAATAATCAATGTTAACCCTCTTAAATCTCTTAAATTATATACCTACATTTGAATATACAGTTCATTTTGTTCTTTATAAAAATGTGCTGAACATCTCTGCTCCCAGTATTTAAATAGCTATTTGCAGATTAACAAACCTTGCTCATTTTTGTTGGAAGAGATAGTTATAAATAGTAAATTTATTTACAACTTTTCTAGTTAGGAAACCCAACTCAATCGCAAATTTATTATCACGCATGTTCATTGCATTCTCCAACAAGAAGAAAGGTCAACCTCCTGTTGTAAAGTCGGTTAAAAAGTGGAAAATTTTATGCTTTCTTGGTCTAAGTAATGACACCAAAATCCAAATTTAGTGAAAAAGCATATTATCCTAGTTTTTATTAGCACTAGGGTTAACAGCGCCCAGCATGCAGAGAAATTTATTTAAAGCTTCAGTCAGAAAAAGACGTTTTCAATTTTTCGTTTTTATATCCAAAAAGAATTCTCAAAATTATTTTTTTTTATTTTTGTTAAATTTTCTAGTTTTCATTTTTTTATTCGTTTAATAATTTTAAGATCTGTTTTATTAAATCATTCTCTTAGAAATAAAGGAGGTAGGTCAATTTTAAAAATCAACGGATTATCATCATAAAAGTTACTTAATCACAATCACTTTTTACAGTGATATCGTTTTTTATCGTGGAAAATTTTACTGGTTTATTTAGCAATTACCGAGTTCTCGTTTTTATAAATATTGTTTTACAATATTTAAGATTTAAATTCTCAAAGCTCATCACATGACACTTGATAATTATTGTAAATCAATAAAATTCATTGACATAACATTAAATGGTTACCAAAGAGACTAAATTTAATGCATAATGATAAGTTAAAGCTGATGACTTCAACTTGCAAATTCTAAAATATCCAGAAAAACACAATATCATCTATGACAGACAATACGGATTTCGTCACCAGAGATCCACCGCTGACCTTCTTACATTTGTCACACATAACATAATTGTTGCTCTTGATATTTCCAAGGCCTTTGACCAAGGATGGCATGCCACACTCCTCAACAAACTACCTTCTTATGGTCTTCCTCCCAAACTATGTACCTGGATCGATAGTTTTTTCTCTAGTCGGCGCATATCTGTCGTGGTGGATGTTCACTTATCTAACTTCCATCCTATTAATGGTAATACCCCAAAGTTCACTTCCAGTACCAACCCTATTTCTTATTCACGTTAACGATCTGCTCTCTTCAACTACCAAGCCCATCCATAGTTACGCTGAAGTACTCTTCACTCCAACATTCATATTTCCAGAAAAGTCTCGAATCAAAACTGGATAATAGACGCAGATCTATGCACCTATCCCTTTTCCAAGATCTTTAATTAATCATAGACTGGAGTGCCAAAAATCTTCTTCAATTTAACGCCTCCAAAACCCTGTCTTGCTTCCTGTCACGCAAAAAATCCAGCATCACACACCCCATCCACATGAATGGCCAAGCCCTATAGAACAATTAAACTTTCGATCTTGTTGGCATCGCTTTCGAACATGATTCCAGCTGACACAAACACGTTACTTCAATAGCCAGATCAGCAGCTAAAAAGCTTGGTTTTCTCTTTTGAGTCAGAAAATACTTCTCCCCTTCCAACTTACTCTCTATGTTTCTCAAATAGGACCTAACCTAGATTACTGTTCCCAGTAATCTAGGAGTTGCATCACCTTCGACGCTTAATATCCGTGATTTTATCCAAAAGAGAGCCTTTCGACTTATCAATGATCCAGTCCTCACAAAAAAAATTCCCTTCTCTACCGACATTTCCATGGATTTTGCTCTGAAGAACTACCGTAAACAGAGTTACTTTATCTTTCAGGGTTTCTTTGACATGTTTCGGGGTTACTTTGACACTAGCAAATATTGCTTGAAAATTTGAGATTAAGATGTTTCTTATTGTTTTTAGTTGGGTAAAGTAGAACAGTCATCATGGTGAGACATTATAAGAGAAAGTTATAAAAGTGCACGAAGTTATAAAAATTATAGTGAGCAGGACTTGAATAAGGCGGTAGAGGAATCAGAGGAAATAAGAAGCCGTAACTTATCACAAAAGGCGGCCGCAGAAAAGTACAAAATTAACAGAAGTACGCTACTAAATAAAGTGCACTGCAGGCATGAAGGACACCGGGTCACACGTTTTATTGCCAGAAGAAGAACAATTGATTGCCAATACATTGAGTGGGTACTGTTAGTCGTGGGGTTTCCCAATGACTAAGGCCGACACACGGAACATCGAAGAAAAGTTTGTGAACAAACATGGAAAAGTTATTTCACAATGGGAGAATAGAGAATAATGCACCAGGTTACGATTTTATAGAATCATTTGCAACAAGAAATGGGCTCAGTAACCGCTTAGCTACAAACATCAAAAGACAGAGGTCTTCAGTTGGAGTTCCTCAGATAATGGAGTTCTTTAATAATATTCGCGAAATTTTGAGTCAAGCACGACCATCGCACATTTATGATTATGATGAGACGATAGAACGTGTACAAAAGGATTCTCGAACATAAGTTACCGTGATGTTTTGTGGTTCAGCAGAAGATGTCTTAATACCGCCCAGGGTTGTCTACAAATCAAAGAACCTATATGAAAACTGGACAAAAGGAGGGCCACCTGGCACTGTTTATAACCATAGCGAATCAGGATGGTTTGATATGAATGTTTAAAGTATGGTTCTTTAAAGTTTTGTTACCACACATTAATAAACACAGGAATAAAAACAAAACGGTTGTCGTATTAGGTGACAATCTTGCATCACACTTTTCGCCTGAAGTCATAAGGGTTGTCAAAAGAACCTACATTTATTTCAGTGCTCTCCCGCCAAATTCTACCCATCTCCTTTAGCCTCTGGATGTTGGGGATTTTGGTTCATTGAAGAAAAAATGGCGAAAGGTGTTGGGCACATGGAGACAGGAATCAAGACGAAAAGGAATCATCCCTAAGGAGCAATTGCCATTACTTTTGACCAAATTGTGGTGTGCCATCGGTCCAAATCTACAGACAAACCTTCAAAGCGCATTTAGAGGAACTGGCCTTTACCCATTCAACCCTAAAGTTGTTCCTAATGCACTGCCATCCGAAGCCAACGATTCTGGCAGACTCCTAGATGCCAGTTTACTGGAAATTTTAAAGGAATCGAGAGGTTACAATGAAAATAGAATACGCCAAAGGAGAGGCAAACAGCTTACCTCAAAACCGGGAACTCAAATTTCTTTGGACTATGGTAGCAAAGTTTGAAGTTCAGTTCTGTCTGATATCTGCTAGTACACCTAAAATCCCTAGTACCAGTTCGACTTATCCGAAGCATGCGACTGCTAACTCATCTTGATCTTCTGATGATCAAACTCCACTCCACTTACAGTCCACAAGAAACGAAAACCTATGCGCAATATGTGAATGCAATTTTCGATATAATAATGCAAAACAAGAATGGATCCAATGCGTGACTTGCCATGGCTGGGTGTGCGGAATTTGCAACAAGGAGTCCAAAATTACCCGCTACGGATGTTCCAGTTGCGAGGATGAGATTAAAAAAGAATTTTTTGTTTTGTTTTAACTTTCCTTTAATAATTTGAGTTTTTATTGTTATTATTGATAACTAGAAAGTGTTTTTTTTTCTTGGAATTTTTCATAAACTATTAAAATGCGTTATAACATATGCATTTCATTTAATAGTTATAGGTTCAATGGTTCATATGAGATGATAAAAATGGAAGTTTAAGACTTATTAACAAAATGGCGCTAAAAACACCTCTAAAACTATGTCAAAGTACTAGTAGTTTACGAGTCGCTATAATGCCCTCCTTGACTGGTCCTAACAGAACAACAAGAGGCGCGTTACGTATGCAAGCATCCCTTTACTGGTCAGCTACAAAAGCCTAGAACATTTACAAATTGAGAAAATTCTCACGTTTTTGCCTTCTATAAGAGCAAATAATGTGACGCTTAACGACGCCAAAGCCTAGGAGCATAACATGGTCCTAGAAACTGAAATCCTCAAAAGGCGTCCCTTTACTAGTAACGAATTTTAGCCCTCACAGAATAAGAAAGCTTGATACATCCCTGAAAACAACGCCATACTAAGCTAAACTAATAAGTGCATGGTGTGCCGAGAGTTTTTTTGGCTTATTTTGGATCCATTACTTGTACTTGACTTTCCTTAAAATTTTTAAAAACTACAGTAGAAGAAGATGCAAAGTTTAGCTTCACTAGCGCCAGGATGTGCAACTAATAAATCCTTGGAAAGAAATTAAATTTTCTATTCTATTTAGCTTTTGAGTCTGACTTTGTTGTTTCTTCAATCTATCAAATCAATTATATTCTTCAAACCCAAACAAATGCGCAAGGATGCAGGTATATTTATTCTAAAAATACCACAGTTTCATGTTCAACCTGTTTTCTTGCTTCTAAAGGACAAAAAAATTATCTGATCTGTTCATGTCTTAGTCTAGTGGACAAACAAATTTGTTTGTTTATTTATCAATAATACCAGCAAAATGAAAAATTGTGAAAGAGAGTAAAGTATTTTCCGAGGTCAAGGTTTTTATGTTAAAAGAAAAAAATTCACCAATCGATAATTTTATCTCTCACAAGTACGACTCTACTCCTATGAGGACTCCTGAAAGGATTTTATCCATACCTTTTAAAAAATGGTGCAGCAGTGCCCAGTGCGTGAAAATAGATACCTACCTAACAAAATACTATAACTATAAAAAAATAGTCACCTTTCAACTAAATATTAAAATATTATACCTACCCCAACCAGTCAATCATTTCTCTTGTTTACAAACAAATCTGAAATTTCCCAGTCAACTGTAAAACCGGTCTCGCTGCGGAACCTACGGAACCAATAGGGGGCGGAGGCACGTGAGCACAACATGAGTAAAATAGGTGACGATCTGATATGTGAACGACTTCACCCGAGGGTCACCTGACCGGTATCAACAAAACCCGGTAGATTTTTGAATCGCGATCAGTACGTGCCGGTACTTTTTCAAAATAAATCGAACAGTGATTTTAACTGATTTGAAGTTTTTATAGAAATTTCTCTTTAATGGTTAGGTAGTACTAAAGTAGTACTTCTAAGTTAAATTACATTTATATAAGATTATTATTTTTAACTTTTTAAAGTTCGTTTATAGAACATGAAGGAAAATAGGGACAAGAGAAGCAATTCTGTAACATTCGTGTAAGTAATTTGCTAAATATTTAAAATAATTTTCAATTAAGTTATAAATTCTAGTTTTCGATTTAAATATTTTCTGTTGATTGATGAAAGGCATTTTTTAAATTGATTTTATTATTTTTATCCACCTTTATGGCCTTTTCAAAGTAGGTATTAAGAAATTGATTTACATTCCTAGATTAGAGATTATTTAGATTTTTGAAATGTTAATACCATAAGAATTTAAATCTACCTCATTAATTTAATCAAATTGATTTTAATATTTTGAGGAAAAGGGTGAATTAAAATTATTTTTTCTAACGGTATTTTTGAGAGTCCGATTTTTCAAAAATTATTTTGAATAATTGCTTACTTTAAAACCACTTTTTTTTAAATACATTGCTTTTAATATAATTTTAAAAAATGCATTCTGGCAAGTCTGTGTAGGTTAAAACAGATTTGCATAGGATATCTTTCTGTCTATTTATAAATACTCCCTTAACACCATGGTTAAATTATTTAATTTTCGAAAAACTGCATTTAAAAAAAATGGTACCTTCGGTATCTACTTTTCAAAATTCATTCAAAAAATAGGTTTTGAAATTTTTTTTTCTTATCCCGTAGTCAAATATTTAAACTAAATGTCTTCGACACATTTTGCAATGCTGTATCTTCGATATGTTACATAACAATGTTTATTATGATACAAATTTTCATTGTGAAACCGCATTATGAGCCAATTTGAAACCCAATATTTTTTCAATCAAGTAGCCTCTTTTAATACAAATGATTTGACTTTGACAGTTCTTTTACTAAAATTTGCATTTTCATTAAAGAATTTTTCATTTAAGAATATTTAAATTAGAAATTATGTCAGATTATGGTATTGATGATAGCGAAGGATTTAATTTATTTACCTGTTGCTAAATTAAATAAACGCTGTTCAGTTTAATATTTACTCTCGTGTAATGGCCATTAATATATAGCCGTTGCATAATACACTATTTGGGGAACGGCATCACCTTCGACACTTAACATCCTTGATTCTATCCAAAAGAGAGCCATTCGACTTATCAATGACCCAGCCCTCACGAGAAAACTCCCTTCTCTCGCTCATCGCCGCGCTGTTGGGGATTTATCCCTTTTCTACCGCTACTTCCAGGGATTTTGATCTGAAGAACTAGCCAGTATAATTCCCCCCTTGACTGTTCCTAACAGAACAACAAGATGCGCGTTGCGTATGCATCTCTTTACTGTTCAGCTACAAAAGCCTAGAACAGACCACTTCTCTGGCTCATTCATACCTAGGGTATCCAGATTGTGGAACAAATTGCCTGCAGATGTTTTCCCTTCCCGTCCCAACCTCCAATCCTTCAAATCCCGTGTCAATAGACTCAATTTCGCTTCCCTTCAGACGCCCATGGTACGTTAGTACTTAGACTTGAAGTCTACGTGGGATGTCTTAAATAAAAAAAATTTTAAAAGTGGTTGTAAAATTATGTTCTTTATTATACTTTAAATCTTCCAAAAAAAAAGCAATTGATTTTGAACAATGGTGATAAACAGGAAAATAACGGTTTGCTTAGATTGCACGGTGTCCAAGATAAGAAGGGCCAGTACGGGGATCTCGCTTATGGTTAGAAATACAAAATTGGTTTAATGGGAAAAAAGTTGCGTAATTAAAGTGCTAGTAAAATGATGTAACGAAATTTTTTAGATGAATTTTTATTTTCGAGTTATTTTGAAAAAAACAATAAAACTTCTTGTTAGCAACTTTTAATAAATTTAAAGATTACCTTATCAATTTCTTTATTCGACGTTTCATCTTTGAGCAGCCATCATCAACTTCATTTTTTAAATACGGTCCTGATTTTTGATGTCAAATTTTAGAAGCCTTATTCTGAATATAACATCTATAATTTATTAGCAAGAAACAGAAAAGCATTAAACCAAAAACAAGAATATTTAAAATAACGTTGTATGTGTCGTGTATCTTCTATTGCAAACAGCACCATGTATGTATATTTCAAATGAATATTAATAAAAATCATAATTCGTGACAGTCCTCAGCCTATCGCATTTACCTGTACTATGAGAAAAAACACGTACATTTTTACATTAGTTTGTTGGCAGTGCTATTGTGTCACACTTACCTACACATCGACGAATATACTGGCTCACTTCATAGTGCACTTTTGGAACTTTCATGTTTAATTCCAAAAGGTTTCATTACGGGCCCAAGGTAGGTCGCACAAGACGAGAAAATCTTTGTATTTTTTATGTCTGTAATATTGTTTACGACAAACGAAAATGGACGTATGGTAAGATGACGTAAGATTTGATGTAATTTCATTAGGTACACATCGCCGCTCATTCTTGGAATACACTGCGTTTTGTATCAAGAAAACCGCAAACAAGTAAACAAAAGTATTATTTTTTAAATTAGGACTTAGAAAAACCCCGTCCTCAGTATTTTATATAATGAATCCTGCATAGCTCTATTCCGTAAATTGAGCGAACCAGCTTAGGTGACAAACAAAAATTAAATAAAGCTCACCACACAGCGGTGTAACTATATTAAATTTAAGAGGATCTGAAAAATAAGTGTGTCATTGTCGCGCAACAAGCAGACTGTTAAATTTGAGGAAGAGAGCGCCCCTGGAGACATTATTGTCTTAAAAATTGCATAAAAAACACTTTAATTGAAGCAGAGTCGGAGTAGCAAGATCACAGGTACATCTCTAAAAATAATAGTTCAATAACGCAAAATTCTCTGGTCTAGCAGCAGGGTTCTTTAACATTGATATTGATATTGTTGAGTTTTTTGCTGTAAAGAACCCAGTGATTGTCCAGACAAAAACTGAGAAAGAACAATAATGCTGCTCTTAAGTTACAAAAAAAAATTAAAGATCAGCTACACCATCCTTAAAAAAACTTGACTATGAACACAAGTATGTAAAACTTTACACTAATAAATTAAAGTTTCTTATCTCATTTGCATGCTGTAAACATTTCACGATATGTTTGTTGAAATTGTTTAAATACTTGTTTTTTATAAAAGAAAATTTGCATAAGTGCAAAATTTTCCGTTGTTGAACAAATAATTTAGTAAAAATATTTTTCTAAAGTTTAATAAGGCAGATTTAATGCCATAAATTATTTCTGTTACGTGAGTTTATCTTAAATCTTTATGTAGCAGGTACACAGTGGCTAAAGAAAATGTAAATTAAAAAATATATGTAGTGTATGCAAATTTTAAAGTGTCAGTTGTCAGTTTATTGGGGTGGATTACTCCCCATATTTCTTTTGCTATAACTTTTTATTGGTCCTGGCTGTATTCGTTATCTTTCTCCATTCTGTTCTATTGCGGCATTTTGATTTTCAGTGTTATTCCTAGAGTTCGTGTATCTTTCTCTATTTAGTGTAGCCTAGTGTTTCTCGGTCTGCCTCTGCCCCAGGGCTATAGAGATATCCATTGGGTTACTCTTCTCACCATTTCTGTTGGTTTTCTTCTCATTATGTGTCCTGCCCAATTTAATATTTGTGTCTTTATTTACCTTCCAATGTTCTTCTTCTATTTGCCGTTCTCTCTCTTTCAGTTGTAATAGTTGGTCCTAGTATCATCCTCAGTATTTTTCTCTCAATTATTTTTAGATCCTTTTCCCATTTCTTATTTATAACTGTGGTCTCTAGGGCGTATGTAATGACTGGTGTTATAAGGGTTTTATAGATTTGTCTTTTATTTTTCCTGCTTATGTTTTTATTTTTTAACAGCTTCTTGTTCCTTCCAAATGTTTGATACCCTTTTTATACTCTCTCTCTAATTATTTATTTAGCTGTTGTTTTAGCTATTGTTACCCACAAGTAGTTAAATGAGGAGACCGTTTGAAATGAATTTCTCTGCGTTCGTAAGCAATTAATTATTCGTTAATTTTCCCTTTTTATCCTCAAGTGTTTTGTTTTTTCTTCATTAATTTCCAATCCAAATTCTCTTGCTTCCATTTACAAAGTAATAATTCGTTCTAGAAAAATACAAAGATATACAAATACCTAAACTTTAAGAAATTAATCTAAGCAAATTAAAAATTATTTTTAAAAACTATCAACAAAAAGTTCTGAAATTCTACGCTGCAGTATTTAGCTAGTTTGGTCAAATCTCGATATTCTTCCGATTTTTACATTTGTCCAAATAAGAAATGTTCACGATTTTTCTTTCATTTAAGTCTAATAAACCAAAAATTATATACTAAAATTTAATTCGTCAAATAGACATCGTGGTAAATTGAGAGCCTTAGCGTTATATCAAGTTACGCATGGAACTTCGCAATTTTTTCCGTTTAAGGGATTATTTTAGTGTAAAAATCTTGGGCTTGCTTGGGTTTGAACAACTTATTCTTATCAAAGAATGGAGTCTCATCATTTTTCTCGGCGGAGGCGGCGCGGCGGCTCTTCATTTGCTATCACTTGTATTTGGTTCGTTATAATATTTTTGTTATCTAATTTTGCTTTTCTCATAACGCTTTCCGATGGTATCTATCTATAATTGATTCGAAATCATTGGATGGTACGCATCGTAAGTACCAACAGATATATTTTACAAAAAGGTAAAAACTCATAAATTCAACTATTTATTTTGCCCAATTAAAATCATACAATTCATAAACTATTTATTTTAACTATGTTATATTTAGAAAAAAAAAAACATTACGAAAAAGTCGGACTCTGTACCTAATTTAATTATTTAAAAAATCTAAATCAATTCATTTTTCTAATTTTTACCACATTTATTATTTAATTAAAAACCTATGACGTAGTAGAATACCTCAAAGATTGTTACTAATTCCCTTATGTGGTTGTGGCTTTTGTGAAAACCAAACCAACCCAATAAATTCGTACTAAACTTGTGTAATATCTTAAAAATGTCCATATAAATAAGTATTGTCATAGTTTTGCAATTCATATAATTTCAATTAAAACTATAATTTCAATTAAAAAGTACAATTGTTACTAATTCCCTTATGTGGTTGTGGCTTTTGTGAAAACCAAACCAACCTAACTAAATTCGTACTAAACTTGTGTAATATCTTTAAAATGTCCGTATAAATAAGTACTGTCATAGTTTTGCAATGCATATAATTGCAATTAAAAAGTACGAGATGTTTAGATAACATATTATGGGGAACCAGTGACTCCGCTAGCTTTTTTTTTAACGAAACACAAAAGCCCTTTGATGCCCATCTAGTATCGTGTTTATGTCTGTATGCAGCATTTGAAATTTCTTTCTTACTAAAAACTTATGCTTCCTACATTTATGACTTATGTATTAGTAGCACCTTAACAATTAATTAGTTTCTTGGGTTTGTATTGCTTTATATTGAAACTTGTATATTAATCTTTGGAATTAACAAAAAGGTATATATATATATATATATATATATATATATATATATATATATATATATATATATATATATATATATATTATATTTTTATTAAAAGCCTGTGGCGGCGGTTACCTTACTGGTCTATTAGACCAGACATTATATTTTCTCTAAATTCTTAACAAGTAAAATCCTTATATACCACCTAATCATGGGCGCCCGCAGACTTTTTTCTCAGGGGGACAAAATTAAAAAAATTAATATATTTGTAAAGATTTTAGTTGTAGTGATTTATACAAATACACTAATAATTAAAAAGTATGGCAATCTCACAATATCAGGGGGGGCACGGCTCCCCGACCCCACCCCCTCCCTGCGGGCGCCAATGCACCGAATCACCTAAGTCACCTCATGGAGTCCTAGAGGTTTATTTATTATGACTTATGGCCACGGCAGTCAGGGATAAAATAGGAAGGTTTGGATGCTTTTGATGTGGCTCTTTTTGGCACAACCCCATAGCTCGCCCATAATCGAGTCTGGTTTTAAAATCTGGTTATATATCATGATTTTTCTATGTACTGGCAGCCGAGATATTTGTCTCAAGAGCCAATACAACTGTCTATGTTTGAGCCCTAATTCAGTCCATTTATATTTAACTGGTTGATGATTGCCTTTTCTTCTGTTAGTAAAGTTGGCACAAATAGATTTTTGCTCATTAAGCTTAATCTTTCAGTCTGTGGTCCAATTGAAAATCTGGTCATTAGCTTGTTGGAGTTGGCTGATTGCTGCATCCAGGTCTGTTCCTAATGCTATTAAAGCAGTTTTCGAATGTAGCCACAACTACATTTTCTGTTTATAGGAGATCACATAAGGACGGGGCCCTTGAGGGACGCTTCCTTGAGGCACTCGTACGTTAACTTCTTTTAGTTTAGAGTTTAGAGTATTCATCGTTCTGAATAATTGTGGAGACTCTATCTGTAATGTACGAGGCGCAACTCTACTTAATGTTTTCATCACATTCTGTTAAATTTTTTAGTTGGCCCTTTGTGACAAACTTTATCAAAAGCTTGAGCTTCGTCAATGACAAAAAATTTATATAACAAGAAACTTTTGTTTTGGTTTTGATGAATAATAAAAAAATAGTCATACCTTCATGTTTTCAACGTTGTATAAGATATTCCTACGGTTTTACCAAAGCGGATCTCTTTGTTAAACGTGCATTTCCAAACATTAACTGCGTATTTAAAAAAAAGTCGATTATAAAAATCCCCACATAATAAATCTGATAAAATTATACTTAAATTCGCAATAAAGGCTTTTTTAATCCCATGAAGTATATCAAGGCCACCTTAGAATGTACAGTGGCACGTGGTATTAAAAAATAATGGCTTAATTAAATTTCAGTTTTGTTCATCTTATGTTTCACTTTATTAATCAATTAAAGTTTATAAAACTCAATAGCAACTAAAATAATGCAATAATTTGTATTTCAATTACACATTTTATTTAAATAAAAAATAAATAATATTTATTGAACAATACAAAGGTCGTGGTAACGTTACAACATATTGCCATTTGTATATAATTATTTTTTGAGGTGTTAGATGCAAAAAATTTTGACATGCTTCAGTGCGTATTCATAATATGGAATGCCTGGATTCGCCATTTTGAATTATGTTGAAATAATCCAGTTCCGGATGAAAATAATCCATTTTTTCACACACAGATGGCACTGGTGCATCATTCCGCAAACTTTATGGATAAAGTTCTGTTAGAAAAAAAAATAACGTAAACACAGACACGTATATTACGACCTGCCTGCAAAGCACAAACGAAATTACGCCATTCAGATTTCTTAATGAAGCAGGCCGACGCCCTGTGAAGCAACGTTGCCGCACTCACTATACATTTCGGCACCATGCATTAGAAATAAATAACTAAGAATTTATTATCACGAAAAGTAATGGTATATGGGTATATATACTAACATTATTTCAGTGGCGTCACAGAACCCAGTAGAGATCTCGAGGAAACCGCTGGCGGTGGAAACACGCTCTATGCTTACGACAATCCAACGCTTACCGCTTCCACAAGTGACTTACCAGATACATTACGAAGGGAAATAGCGTATAGAAATCGGTTGGCTGGCAGTAACAATTTTACAGGTAAGTCCCATTAGTGGATTACTTCTTAAAAAATGTCCCTAATTAGGCTATAGATAAGTTTAGGAACACATATTACATTATCAGTACTAATAGGTTTGAAAAATAAAAAGTGTAGTATCACATTTTATGAAAATATACATAGTTGTAATAGTACAGTAAAATAGTATGGCAAAAAAGCCTGTTAAAAAAAAACATACTCTCAATATTCTAGGACATCACTATGATAGTCTGCCGAAATTCTTCTTCTTTAACTCAGTCTTTTTTCAAGTTTATATCGGGTCGACGTTATTGGTTAAGCGTCTCTATTTTCTTCTTTTAAAAGGTTCCTCTTAAATTATTCTATGTCTTCGTTTACCTCTCCTCCCATATTCTTTTTCCTGTATTTTATTAGGTATTTCAACAGTCTTGGTTGATCCCCTATTTCTTTCATTCCTAACCTTGTATCTTTTTGTAATCCATCCTAACATTATTATATCTGTTACAGCTAACTTCATTTGATGTATTTTCTTTATCATCAATGTTTTGATTGAACAATTAATCTCTATTGTATAAACCACTTCCCTCTTCCTCGCACACTCGATTTTCTTTTAATTCTTGCATTTCGGTTACACCCGGTGTGTTATTTTAAAATTCTCAGCACTACTTCATTTACTTTTTCTTCTTGCATCTTTTCTTCCGCTCTTTCTTCTCTATTAAACTGCATTTCCTCAGTTTCCTTCCAACAGACCTCCAAATTCTGAAGATCTTATCCAGCTCTTCACTTTTCTTGCAACGTCCTTCTTGCTGACACGTATTCTCTTACCTCCTTAACTACATAAGGCAAAGATATTTAAAGTTAAGCCGTGGATTGCTACAACTTGGCTATTAAAATCAAATATTTTTAAAGAAGTACTAACATTAGTTTAAGTCTTCAAACATTTTCAATTTCTGAAGGTTTAAGTAGATGGTAAAATGAAATTAGGAAGTTTTCTAGTAGACTACTGAATAATTCTGTGAGGATTTCGTTGAATTTCTTGAAATAAAAGAAACCATATCTACTTTATAAATAAAATTAACATATCTGATTCTATTCTACGAATATCTACCTCTTTTGTGCTACCAATAACTGGCTGGGTTCAAAGACACGACACTTAAAAAATTATGAGTGTTATTTCTTTTAAATTGACAACAAAATTATTCATTTCGAATTTTGATAAATGAAACTGGTTTGTTAATACTTTATAATTTATAATTACAGTTAATTTGGTACATATCATGTCTGGAGTCTCATTGTACAAATACATTTACATGAGCCAAATCACTAAATTTGAACATATTTAGTTAAATTGTACTAAATTTATAATAAAGTTAATTTTAATTTATTTTGTTTTTGAAAATTTCCGACAATTCATAGATTAAACCTTCTAGGCTACATAAATATATTTCACCAACAAGATGAACAGAAGATTTACGCAAAGAGTATCTATTCTAGCCGTTAAGCATAACTGAACTTTTATTAAATATCTAGAATCTAGATAATGACATAAAATTAATTAAAGGGCACTACTATTGCTATCTCGGAGGTAAAATATGTGCTATTCATTTTTCTGTTATTGATTTTTTAGACACAAACACAAAAATAAGTCTTACTTTTCTGAGGCACAAATTTTCGAAAAAAAAACTGTATCCATGTTCTTTATTAAAATTTTCCTCTCATAAATGTATCATTTGCCGTGTATACGTAAAATGCACTTTAAAGCTTGGTAAAGTTTACGTTCTCTTATCCAACATACTCATACATTATGGTGTTACTTTATTTTTAAAGTACTTACTAAATCCAAACGGAAAGTTTTAGTTATTACAATCTTAAGTAAATAGTAGCCTTATCAACGTTTTTACTAGATTAGTTTTATGAACCAAAATACTTGTTAGTAAAAAGCAGTAATTAATCGTACACGTTACATTGCGAATCTAAAAAGATTTTGATAACGCATAATTTTAAATTCTTTTTATTTCTTTTTCGTTAGTTAAGAGATTAGGTCATATCATATCAAGTGACCAAAAGGCAGAAAAATAAAATAGCATGTGACTGTTACTAATAATTACTTTTAGGAGAAAGTGGGGTGAGTGTAGACAAAATTCTGTATGAGAGTAGGGTTTGTGCACAAACAGCAAAAGGATAATGTATCTATCTGCATCCCAGTAAATAAAAATCGGTCTTTCGATAATACGTAATAAATATATGCCCCTAAATATAGTACCTAACCACTCTAAAATAAACTTTTCTTTAGAGAGCTAATACAAAATTTTACTTTAGTATTTTTACGGTATCATCCAATTTTTGTTTATCAATTTGGAACATGCATGTCGTCATATCAATGCCAAAACTCACTAACTGACATTTTTGTCATTATTGTCGCTTATCTCTGCAATAAACTATACCGAAAAGTAAAACATTTTTTTAGTTGAATTATTCTACTAACTTCCTTCAAAATAATGTTTAGGTTTGTAATGACTTCCTTAAACAATTAATGCAATAAAAAAATACATTCATATTCCTTATTGAAAACATCCACGAGTTAAAATTGCGTTACTTTAAAGCTCTCTAAACGTTTTTTTAAAATCCCCAAAAATTATTGCCTGTTATTAAATCGTATGGTATCGAATAAATTAAAGATTGGCAACGTCATTTATTGCTTTTTTATTTACAATTTACATGTATTTAAAGACCCAAAACCTGCTGTCGACAGTACACACCAACCAGTTATTATAGATAAAATCCACATTCTTCAGAACAAAATATTTTGTTTTTATTTTAAACGTGCGTTAAATACAAGATTGCTAATATATTATCAATTCCATAATAAACAGAATGGCTCTGCCAATACATTACATTAACATAAATTTTGTGTGTATAAATAAAATCCAAACAAATCATAGTAAAACGCCATGAAATTGAAGTTTTCATTTCGTTAACAAAAGCAACAATGCAATTTTTCAATTTTTTACCTAAATAATCCATAACTTATGTCATCTCTTATCTTATTTATGTCACATTACCTTGTTGAACAATATCCCAACTAACGTTCCACTTAATATCATCTTCTCTGTACTAGATTATGTAGCAAAGAGTATACATTGATTCACATCGGTTTTGCCCACCAACAAGTGAAGTGGAGTGCAATGTGTTAAATGGATATATGTATAACAGTAGCATTGCCAAATTGAGCAAAAGTTACCAGTACGTTTTCACTAAAAAGGTCTCATTTTCTCGTTTCATAATCTAAGTTCCCGTACCGTTCGATTTTTAACTTTAATCCTTTAAGTTTCATATTATTAGATGACACCTTACTTCTGTCCAGACAGCAGACACAGTGCATCAGAATTTAATCTTAAATTCTGCATGGACTATCCGAAATACGGAAAACAATTAATCAATCTCAAAAATTTGTCTACAACCACCCCAGTCTCCACCGTTATAAAAATTTAAGTCATCAAACTGTTGACCTTTTGATGATAAGAACAATAATTACATCTTCAAACAGTTAGACAGTATTCAGACGTGCATTCAGTGCATTGCCTAGACTTAGTGGCGCACAAAAATGCATCTTGCATTGAACTTATTAGCTCTCTAAGGTCGCGTAGCTTGGTTGCTATGTGTGGGTGACAACATACAGAGTGTTTTATTGTTGTAATACAGGATATTCTAAAAAATGTTTAGATATGTGTCGAGATCTGGTTATGAAGGTAAATATTTTTTTAAAATATTTTCAGTATATTTTCATTTCAATGTTAAAAAAATACTCTTCTTTAGATTAGGTACCTAATTAATCCAAGGCTACTGAACACTCGTATCAGCAGGGCGAGTTCTTAAATTCAGTAATTAATTCTATCACTGTATTCTGTCCCTTTCTAATATGCTCATAATGACAATAACAAAACACAGCTGATGACATCGATTAAAGAAATTACTAAATTCAAAAACTGACCCAGAATACAATGGTAGCAAAAAAACATCAATCTAATTCACAGTTCTAATGCATCTTAAGTGATTTTCTTAAAGTGTTGTCCCTTAGACTGTGAGTTAAATCTAAGTACAAAAATTTGACTGGGTTCTTGTATTTTTTGATTAATTTAAAAATAATTAAATTTTGATGTTGGACTTTTGTCGTTTGGCAACAAAAGAGCCCGCATTAAACCTCGTGAGTCTTAATTACCAACTTGTTAATTACTTATTAAGCTAAATCTGATGTTAATGTTAATGGTGTTACTAATTTTAAGCGCCAGACCTCCGTTAGAAGTCCTAATTTTTTTTTATTATCGTGTCAATAGCGACAGCTTTTGCATTAATTTCTTCTGTTAAAATTAATTGTTGCTTTTTACGGAAATGGAATCCCTATTTCCTTATAAATACTGTGGTATGTATTATTATTAAAAGCTTCATGCTTCATAAGTAAAATTGAACCAGCTTAGTAGAAATTTTGTACATTATAGTTCCTAACTGTTTGTTTGATTGGGTTTGATTGGGTTTGTTGGTTTGTTAAATTGTAAACTTATTATGTACGACAGTATCATCGGTTATATCACCTACTGTTCCACCTATACCTATAGGAGTATACCACCTATAGTTATAAAAAAATAATATATGCCTTTTTTATTTACAGAAATAGACAATTTAGAAACAGTCCACACAACATACAGTCAAAAACTAAAGGCAGTATTATCATTAGCAAAAAAACGCTTTACAGGATTATGGACCAAAAAGACACTGTACAAACGCTTTCCAATTTTAAAATGGATGCCAGAGTACAATGGAGACTGCGCAGTAGGTACGTAATATTTTTGAAGGCTCTTTATAGTTGTATCGGTAAAAATAAACTTTTTACTGGCACGGTTTTAACTAAACAAAAGCTGTAACCACATTCTAAAAGATAACACCAATAGGTTAAACATTTATAAATAATTAATTCTAGGTGATTTGTTGGCCGGTATTACTGTAGGCCTTACAGTTATCCCCCAGGCTTTGGCCTATGCAAATATAGCAGGCTTACCCACCGAATATGGGTTATACGGGTCCTTTCTGGGATGCATCATCTATATATTCCTGGGAAGTTGTAAGGATGTTCCTGTGGGACCTACAGCAGTAGCTTCTTTGCTAACTTATCAAACACTGGGTGGCAAAGGACCTGAACATGCTATTTTGTTGTGTTTCTTGTGCGGAGTTGTTCAATTGTTAATGGGATTTTTTGGATTAGGTAAGTTTGAACCAACTTCGATTTAAATAAAAACTTATTAGCGTAAGCATAAGTATTTTAATTAAATATAATTAGAAGTGCTTGTACGAAAAGAAGTGCTACAGTTTGCACAGGATTATATTATTAGTACATTATTTGTTTAAAAGAATAAAAATGATGAAAATTATGATAATGGTGAAAGAGCACACAAAAAAGACAACAACAAATACATTAATAACAAGTTATTTTCAATTTATTTATCTTTTCAGGATTTTTAATTGACTTTGTATCAGGACCAGTTTCGTCAGGATTTACCTCCGCAGCAGCTTTAATCATAGTCACATCTCAAGTCAAAGATCTCTTAGGAATAAGCGCTTCTGGAAACACATTTGTGGATACTTGGAAAAGTGTATTCCACGACATACATAACATTAAAATGTGGGACACCACTTTGGGAGTATCCTGTATTGTAATATTGTTGCTTTTGCGGGTAAGTATCCAATCAGTTTTTTTTTTGGTTCCTGTAGCTAAAAGTTCGATAAAAACGTGTAGAATCTCTGTTGAATCTTGCTGTCAAATTCACTACTGCTAAGACCAATCTGATTTGACAATTAGCGGTTTCAATGGATGTGTAAGAATTTTTGTAGTATAAATTTATGTCTAAGTTTTCTTATACATTTATTAAGAAAAGGACAGTTTAACTATGTATTTTCCAAAATAATAGAAATAGATTCACCTCATCAACAAGTTCCAAAATAATTATTTTTTTTGTAAAGTCTACAGAAATAATAAATTCAGGATTATTATTTAATACAATTTGGGTTTTTAAAGACTGTTTTTTTTTTGTAGCTAGTAGCTAAAGCCAATTTTGGTAGGACAGAAGAGCAAACCAAAGTACACAAAATCATAAACAAATCTCTATGGGTTTTCGGAACTTCAAGAAACGCCATACTAGTCATTGTATGTGGAATTGTTGGGTATTTCTTCTGTAAAGAGGGTAAGTAGATATCTCCGAAATAAGACCTTAATGCATCCGCAGTGGCGGACTTACATATTTTGGGGCCCTGCGCTTACTATTTTTGGGGGCCTCCCTGGCATCCTTAAAAATTAAATTTCAAAGGACGAGGGCTCTCCTATAGCGAAAGCTCCCCCCCCCCGCAAGCATTTAAGTTGAAAAATTAGAGTACGAGTTTGCTATTGTGACCTTGTACCGAAGAAACATCGGCAGGTCAGGAGAAATTTGCAGAAATGTTGAAAAAAGGTCGACAGATTTTCTTCCGGGAAGCGTTTGAAATAATCCACATTTCTCTATGTGAAGCGGTGATTTTTATCTTCCAATGGTTGGAAATTTGTTTCCGCATGCCCTCCATCAACCATTATGGTGCTTTCGGCACCTCTAAACCCATAACTACAGGGTGTCCGAAAAGTCTTAGTATGTTAGTATGTTTATCTTTGCTATTAGTAAAGATAAACACACCAAATTTTAGATGTATCTTATTGGTTAATAAATTTACCTTTTTATGTAATTTAACTTTTTCTCCTCCCCCCTCCCCTTGAAGGGTGACGCTAGGGAGTTAAGGTCAGAAATTTTAAATGCTACTACATCCGCATTTTGAATGCTCTTCCAATCCGACTGTCGCTCTCAGCCAGTTAATTTAAACGGAATATTCTTACATGCCTCTTTGGGTTCATGGGCCCCATTAGCTAGTGGGCCCTACGTTTGAGCATACTAAGCGAAAGGTAAGTCGTTGTGCATTCGGTTATTGTTGAGCTAGAGACGCACAAAACCTCTCATCTTTCCGTTCTTCCACATCTAGAGGATTCAGACCGTCCAGAACGTTTCGCTTGCAAAATTTGTCCTTCCCTAACTTTCAAAGCTTCCAGTGCCGTATTAGTAGACTGCACTTCTCTTAATGGCGACCAAATCCTATATTAATAATCTTTGTAGTAAATTTTCACCATTTTTATGCTGTGCGCTTGCATATATGGTTCCTTTTTTTAGAGGGGTAGGTATTCAGATTCGTGTGAAAATTTCTTATATGTTATTTATGTTGGTTATATCTAGTTACGTCTGATATTAACAAAACGTGATAATGACAGCATTTTAGCATATAATTTACATGACTATGAAAAATTCCCTTTTAATAACTTTATTTTTAATGTCGCACTTCAACAAATTAACACACTACGTGTTGTGGTTAAATTTTCCTAATTATAAGTGACCTGTTAAATCTCATAAATAAATAAAATTAATGGGTAGACTTTAGTCTGTCTATTTAGAAAAAAATGCATGTTAGTATCTATTACTAGCGAAGCTGTATAATCTGTAATATTACTGGCTATCAAAAAGCACGAAATTTACGCACGATACTCTTTTACTTAAACTTATTTATGTAAATATAAAACTATTTTAGGTGAACCTCCATTCCAAGTTATAGGCGTAGTACCACCAGGACTACCAGAACTTAAGTTACCACCATTCGGTTTCACGACAGTAAATAACGGTACAGTTACCCATGTAACTTTTATGGAAATGATCTCAGACTTGGGCAGTGGAATTATTGTTGTGCCGTTGGTTGGATTTCTGGAAAATATAGCCATTTGTAAAGCGTTCTGTAAGTATAGGGATCACAAATATTCCTAACTTCTGAACTTGCTGTGAAGCAATTGAAAAGTAAAATGATTTTCCAGTACGTTCCTTTATTAAATCTTAATCCTTTTCAATAATACCCTCCTTGATTGATGTCATAATAGCAGGAATAATTTACCCAAAAATAAAATTCCCATTGGGCAAATCCATAATTTAGGAACCTCTCACTTTATATCATTTTTCAGCAACTGGTAAGCCAATCGATGCAACGCAAGAACTCATCGCCATAGGCACATCCAACGTACTGAATGCCTTCGTTCAAAGTTTTCCAGGATCTGGCTCTCTATCCAGAAGTGCTGTGAATAACGCCAGTGGAGTGCGAACTCCACTTGGAGGGTTATATACTGGAGTCTTGGTCATTTTAGCTCTTCTATTTTTCACACCTTACTTTTACTACATTCCCAAGGCTACATTGGCTGCGGTTATCATTGCTGCTGTTATTTTTATGGTTGAAGTCAAAGTAGTAAGGCCTATGTTCAGATCAAAAAGTAAGTATTGCTATTAGAATTAATAACCTTAATTTTTGTTCTAAAAAGCTGTAAATAATCAGGTAGTCAATATTTATTAGCTTTTCATAAATATCCTGATAATGTACGTTTTTATGTTAACCTCGGCAAAGCCGAATATATCTGGAATTTCTACGTTGTAAAATGCTTGTAATTTCTTCGAATTTAAAGAAACTGTAATTATTTGGAATAATAGCTTAACACCACTACTTAATATTATTCTTTCCAGAGCTATTACAGAATTTCTTTTTTAGAAAGCGACTTCTTTCTGGCGATAGTCACTTTCCTGGCCTGTTTAGTCCTTCCACTGGAGCAAGGTATTCTGGTGGGCATTGGCATTAACTTAGTTTACATTTTGTACCATGCTGCGAGACCAAAGATTAGTGTCGAAAAATTAACAGTAAGTTGTCAGTTTTATAGGTCTATTGCCTTAATTTAAATATCCATTTTGGATATTTATTTTACATAAAAAAGAAACACTGTTTTATCCAAAAACTTTATATAATATTATCAATCATTACATTTTTATGTAAGACACACTGAGACGGAAAAAACTTATTAATAGAATTAATATGACAAAACAGTAGGTACTTGTCAATCTATCATGGCTGATGAAGGCCTATCTTCATCTGATCATTACATTGGCTTCATTTGAATCTAAAGGAACATTATTATTTCATGCTCATTCCAAGTTGATTTTATTTTGTTCCGGGTTTTGGTTCATATGATATTAACACGAAAACCAATTTAGCAGCTTTCTGGTTTCCTAAACGGTTCCGAAGACTGGATTGTATCAAATGAACTATTGATGTTGAAGTATTCAAAAGCTTGTTCTCTTTGGTTGGTGGTTAAATGGAACGTGGTAGAGGAATTCTTCCTCGACCGAGGTGGTACCACTCCACATATGTATATTCTTAAAGGGCTGGTGAAATCCCTACGGATTCCAGCTCTGGATGTGTGAGTCGGATTTCCCCAGTACACCCACGGTACATAGTACTTAGACTTTGGTCTTCGTGGGTTGCCAAAAAATAAATGTAGTCCCAAAAACCTGTGATTCAGTATATTTTTCAGAAAACGAACTGGTCCCAGCACCATACTTTTCGTTAAATGTCCTTCCCATTAATGCCTAACTACTACACACTCTGATATTGTTGTAAAGAATCTTTGTACTCTGTCCAGAGCTGCAACAATGGTACTTAAACGAAGCCATTAAATCTGTAGCATTTGATGCAATATGCATGTCATTTACAATTCTTGCAGTGTCATTTTCAATAACATCATTATGGTCCTGACATAATTGGACCAATATTCGTCTATTATCCAAATAGGATTTAAGAGCGCCGTTCATAGCACTCCACCTTATTTCTTAAGGCATTACTAACTAACTTTTTACCTCCAGCTTCTTCTACTGGCCGGATATGTAGTAGGTATGCTTGTTTTGAAAATATTTAGTCACTTTTAAAATAGTATCTCCATCAATCATATTCTCTTCAATTTCTTCCTCGATCTTCATTTTCTACTCAAAAGTTGGACAAAAGTCGAATAACCTTTGTATTTTCACCTTAACATCTATACTGACAGTCAACAAATACGTAAATAACAATAACACAAACTTAATTACCTAGCAACAATATAAGTAGAAGGGTCCTGCAATAATTATTCGGTGGTTTCATAATTTTTGGATGGGTATTTTTTGGCTATTTCCCACCAATACTTTATTAAATATCTTACATTCTTACATCTTCGGTCCCGATCATCTGGCCTAACAGATTTCTACTGCAGATTAAAAACCGCATATTTTCTCTTTGCCATAAAACTAGATATATTTCATAATGACCAATGAGAAGTATATTCAGAAATTTCGTCAAGTTATTTTAATTTTCCACCTGATTAAAAACAAGATCACATTAATCTTTGTAAAACCGATATATTTTGCCCTTGAGACAATTACAGCACTTACAAACGACCTTAACTAGAATTTCACTGAATTGTAATATTATCTAAACTTTCTTGTGGGGCAAAAAATAGATCTACAGCTGCAATACTATGGTTACCTAATAAGTAATAAAGAATCTACGTAGTTCAAAATGACTTTAACGTCATTGGATTTGTTAAAAAAACACTTCTTTCATTGTCACGGTTAAACTTATTTTTTCTTTGTCTTTTTTTATTATTAAAACAATGCAGGTCAGAATCTGCAAAATGGTTCTGTTGCTCTCACAATTAGATCGACAGAATGGGCCGCACTGATTTTAGTGAATATAAATGATCTTGAAATTTTGTCAAAAATACCTTTTTTGGCCAGACCTCCATAGAGCTGATATCGGAATGAATCATACAGGAAAAGATTTCTTAAGATTAGGGTTGGTTTATCACCTGAGAGGGATATCACATAATGAAGAGGGGGAGGGGGACACGCTTTCCAGTGAGCAAATAAAAAACTGTGAAAAAGACATTAATTGATTTGACTTTTTTGATTTACCACAGGGTATTCTATTCCTTGAAATGTATTTATTTTATTTATTTTTTTCAGTCACCTGGAGGTACAGAATACCTCCTACTCACTCCAGACAGATGTCTCATCTTCCCTTCCACCGACTACGTCCGAAATCTAGTCACCAAACATTCCATTCGTCAAGCCGTCCCTGTCGTGATAGACTGTTCCCACATCTATGGGGCCGACTACACCGCCGCCACAGTCATAGAAAGCCTCACCAAAGATTTCGCATCGAGAGATCAACCTCTCCTCTTCTACAATTTAAAACCGTCTGTAAGTTCAGTATTTGAGGGTCTCAGTCCGAAAGATTTCGTGGTGTTCTACAACCACGAGGAAGTCGATGAGCTATTGAAGAATCGATCTTGCATAAAGAAACAAATGCAATTTATGGGACCGTAGTGAAATGCGTGACGAAAAGTGTTACTGAAGAATAACTTATTGCAATTCATGGACGGGGTACACACAAAATAGGAAAATCTTAAATCTAAAAAATTTGCTCTATATTTGAAGTAACATGATATCAATGTAATTTAAAAAAAACGAATTCAGGGTATTTCACTTTTAATAGAAATATTTCTTTGAATAATATCAAAGACAAGATTTACTATTTCGAAAAAAAATTTAACCAAAGATTTTCTTTTTTTGTGTGTTAATTTAAAAACGGTCAGAAAATTTTCCTTAAGTAGAGGTTGAAACCTTGTAAAATATGTGACTCATAATCGTATTTATTAATGTAGTAATTTCCATACCGTTGGAGGCTAAAAAATCACAGACGAATCAGCTTGATTTCATATAAGCTGAAGATGTAGATTATGGGAAGGCTGGCCCTTTTTAAAAGTTATATTTGTAAAAAAATCTATTTGTGTATGTGTATACGTTATGAATATGAAAATCTGAGCAAAAATCTTACGATTTTTGCCTTATTTTATTTGATTTGTATCTTAAAGTTATAAACATAAAAATATAAAGATCGATATCATCGGCGGTACGCCTCTGTTTATTAAAATAACTGTACTGTAAAGTTGTAACAAATGCCTTACTCGAGGCCTTAGACCTTATTTCCTAGAGAAAATTCAAGCTCAGTGACATTGAATGATTGTCTGTGATATTCAGGGTCAATAGGCTAACCACATAAAAGTGCATTTAATTTTGTTACTAGCTAGAACAGATAAACTTTTTCCGATTAAAGACTAAACAATTTGTTTTTGCTTTCTAACTATGAATAAGCTTTCCTTACAACAATAGTTTGCAATCGTTGTTCGTTGTTAAGTATGATCAAAGAAAATAATAGCTGCGTAGCTATTATTTTCTTTGGTATGATGTAATGTGACGTAATGCTATATTCGAATTTGTTTAGGTATGTAGCGGCAGTTGTAAATACAGGAAAGTCGCTCAGTGTGACAGCTATGCTAACAGTGCCTCCACCATTAATAAGCTGGAACTATTCGAAATTAAACCCTTTCAGCTTTCTGTCTATATTTCTTAAAATATTTTCGTTCATCACTCCATATGCATAGTGAACAAGTGTTTGTCACTACGTGTTTACTTCGATTTTACATAGTAGATTGGTACATAGTTCCCATTTTAGGTTAATGAATGTTTATTAAATCATTTACTTTTAAACTGCCCTTCTAATATTAAAATAGTATTCATAATATTTACCATTTGTCACTTAGAACATGTTTTCATTTTATGTTCTTTTATTCTTTGTTGCTGCCCATTATACAGCGTGTCCTAGTAAAAATTATCCACAAAAATCTTTGCACGGGGGACGAATTTGTATTTGTATTTTTTTTAACCCTTTTACTGTCAGAGCAGTCCCTCAATTTCTTAATGGGAGTATGCATATACAGGGGTTTGAAAAAACATGTGCCTTAAAGGGAGATTCTTCGAAAGAAATTAAGGCAAAAAGTTTATATGAACATGGGTTAGCAGATGTTTTGTTTCAAAGGTACAAGATGTTAAATTTTTTAATTCTTTCAGTTTTCTAAAAATATTTTCAAAATGTTCTTAAATTTTGATACAATTTACGTTGTGTGAGGTATTTAAAATAAGCATAATTCTCACTGTGAAAAGACTTTGACAGGTCCTCCAGGGGCGTGCATATAAGAAAACGTACGCCGCTGATTTACATTTTCGTGTCTCAATCAAATAGTATGTTAAATTCTTAACAAAACTTACCTTTTCATATTTTTTTATAGCCAGAAACTAAGTTGATTATTCCTTTAAAACGTAATTTTCAATATGAAGCAGTCAAATTCCTTCCGGTTCCATTTTTTGTTAAAGAAGACTATTTTCGACTTATTTGAAGTGAATTGCTTTCATTGGAACACTCTGTATACGAAATTAAGCCCTGTTGCTCTATATCGAAATCAACACTTACTTATCACAATTTAAAAAGATATGACATTTTTCTTTCAATTTTTGCAATAATTTTATTTTATTTAATTCATAACGTTATATGAACTGTAGAGGTAGAGACTCATTTTATTTCGTTGAGATATATTATCTTGCAACTGTAAATACTTTTCTATACATTATTTATAGTGTTTTGTCAGTGTGATAATATGATAAATAGATTTATTTAAACTCCATACGATTTTTATTTATTTTTTTACCTATCTTACAGCAAAAAAATAATTATTTACTATATAAGTCAAAAAGTAATAGATTTTGGCGTGAGATGTAATGTTTGTCTCCCAACGCGAAGCGGAGGGATTTTTTCAAAAAATTGCTTTTATTTTCTTTTTACAGAGGCAGAAGGGTATGCAGCAGGCAATTTAGACCCAAAGGGTAGTTTTATACTAAACCAAGTCTACTTTTTAAGAGGGTTGTAAACATTTACATAATCTTATTCTTTTACTGAGAAAATGTTGAAAAACTTTTTAAAAATCTAATGTATAACAGACTTTAAAGAATGAAGTGTCAAAAGATAAAATGAAATACGCAAAATCATAGTGTCCTATTCTTTTAACTGAGATATTAGTTGGCAATGTTCATGAAAAAAAACATTAACACCAAAGACGAAAAGTAACCTATATCAGCGTTTCCCAAACTTTCTTGATTGTCGACCCACTTCGAAAAATGATAACTTCTTGCGTCCCACATGAATTTTTGAACAAAAAAACACAGAATAAAAAAACAGGCTTTAGATTAGAATGATTTAAAAACATATTTTTAAATACTGTTTGGGAGGGACCAAAAACCACCTTGCGACCCACCCACAGTTTGGGAAACGCTGACCTATATGATTAAGACAGACTTGTGCACAATGCCCATTATAGGTACTGATAAATGCTTTAAAGGTTGCCTAACTATAATGTAAATATTGTGTAAATATGTGCAACACTAGTAGGGCAGTGACTGCTCCGCTGATACTAGGATCAGAGGCGGACTTCTTCTAAAAGTCGGATAAAACGAATTATTTTTAAAATTTCATTTTAGACCCGTTTGATGCTGCAACAAATTTTACCATAAATTCAAGCAGAAATCTATACCAACCAAATTTTCACTTGACATAGGTACACACTCTACAAACTTTATAATAAAATATGTATGTCTGACTAAAACTTGATTTGCAAACAAATTCTTGTTTAAATTTATAATAAAATTTGTTGCACCCGTTTAGTTAACGATGTTAGCATCAGCACTGCTGATTCAGCAGGAGGATTAAAAATGTCGATGTGTACTAGCATATATCTATGTCTATCGGGCGGTGAAGACAACCATCTCAACAGTAGTTTTCGCCAAACACGTTATCCAAATTAGATAGGAAGAATTTTGAAAACGAAAGAGGGTGATTTTAATTCATGCTTTAAAAATGCAGACCATTATTGGATTCCTTGGTTAGATTAAATAATCTGAAATTATTCACCTGCTTTCTTGGTGAAACAGATATTTTTTAATTAGTAAAGGCCCGTCCCTGGCTGGCAGTTTATTAGCATTTAATGAGGATAACAGGTTTGAAGTCTACAAAGTGCAAAACAAACAAGAATACTTGGCTATTCGAAAATAATTTAACTAAATAATACACAAATGTTCAAGTTTGCAACATTTCACAAAATTAAAACAGTTTTTAAACATCACAAGAAATGTTAGGATATATAATATTAATTATTTGTGCTTACGCCTTTTATCAAAAGTTTGTTAAGCCAGCCTGGTACTGGAGGGTAAGGGGCGTATTTCATATCAGTTTGTATGCACGGTTTTTTAAGGTTTTTGTGTCCGACAAATCATTTTTGCAAGTGGTCAGAGAGGCATATGAAGAGTTCCCTGATAGAAGGTATGTTTTTAATCTAAATACATCAAACAAATATGTTTTATTACACTCGGTAATGTTTGGATTAGCAGGTGAATAATTAACATTTATTTTGATTTCAGTTATTTTTTTATAAATTATATTTTTAAGAACTAAAAAAATTACTGTAATATTAATGAATGGCTTGTTCTTTTTTTCTTTGGCACACAAAACTTCTTCGTTCAAAGTACATTTGCAAAGTAGCTTTCAAAGAGGGTTACTGACTAACAATTGAATAATATAAAGAGAACATTTTTAATAAAAAACTTAAAGAATTTAAAAAAAAAGATCTTACAACCCTGGTTATGAGGTCGGCCTCTTTGAAGCCCGTTAAAAGCTTTTTTACTTTGGACTTTGGATAAAATGAACCTTTATTTCTCTTATTACTTTAAAAGTTGTTAAAAATGACCACCATGAACTTCTTGGCAGTAATAAAATCGATTTTTTAAAGCCAAGAAGTAACGCCTGTCATTTTCGAAAATGGGAGAAGTGAGTTTCAAACTAGACGTGATTACTGCCAAGAAGTTCATGGTGGTCATTTTAAACAACTTTTAAGCTATTTTATACAAAAATAAAAATGTTATCTAATTCGTATTAATAAATTTGATTTATTTTTCTTAGATATTATGGAAGCTACCAATTTCTTCTTCCATCTCTATTCCTTAGAGACCTGGAGTTAATCAAGAAAGTTACTGTAAAGGACTTTGACTACTTTCACGACCACGCGTCAATGCAAAGTGAAACAGTTGATCCAGCTGTTAATCAAAATTTGTTTTCTCTGAAAGGTTAGTAAACTGTCTATAGTTCCACCCAATCAAACTTCCATTACAGCAATTAAATATTCAATATTCCGTAAGATTTCGTACCTCACAATTCTAAAATCACAAGATATGTTGTTTTCACTGAAGCAGGTAAAAAAGAGAACCACCGGCAACCCTGTAAGAATGTAACTAAAAAAATTAAATTTCGAAAAAGATGTTCTCTGAAAAAATGTATTTTTGAAGAAGACTTTAAAAAAAATTAGAAAAATTTGTTTTTAAAAATTGTACTTTCGTTTATCCCCCCCAAATGAGCAGGATGTATAAATAAACAAATGCTACAACATTTACACTTTCACATTAAGCAAACAATTTGTCCTGTCGCGTGTAAACTAAGATGACCAACTGTTCTGTGTTTTCGAAAATATTTGTTTTAAAGAATCTATCGAGAATACATTTGCTAAAAATATTAATATATTAATTTAGAAAACAGTTTTTCTATATTTAAATTATGAACTCTACTGGCTTAGAAAATATCAATGAAAAAATGGCAAGCACTGCCACACTGCCACTGATACTACTGATGGTCTGCAGCGTACAGCTTGCACTCGACCGATTTTTTTTAAAGCGAATAACTGAGTTCACAGTGTTAAAAGAACCAAGCAAGTGGGGATAAGGGCTGAGATCTAATTTCTCTTAAAGATTGACTGAGTTTACATCTTTTAGGTCAAAAATGGAGAGATATGCGAAATACACTAAGCCCTGTTTTCACCAGCAGCAAAATGAGACAAATGTTTGCCCTTATGGCGGCTACTGCCGAGAATTTTACAAACTACTTCTTTGAACAGTCTAAAGCTTCCAGAGTGGAGTTGGAAATGAAAGACTGTTTCTCTAAATATACTAATGACGTAATTGCATCCTGCGCTTTTGGAATAGAATGTGACTCTTTGAAGAATAAAGATAATGAGTTCTTTGAAATGGGAAAGTTCTTTGCGTCTGCCTTTAAAGGCAGAGGGGCTTTACGTGGTTTGTTAAATGCATTCTTTCCCTTGATTGCAAGAGTAAGTTCAATTGCATACCAACTTTTTGTAATAAATGCTTTTAAACCTAGGTAGTTCTCCTTGTTTAAAAGCCTTACAAGTTCATAAAACTGTTTGGTTCTTACACGAAAGAATAATAAATTCTTAATAGTTTTCTTACTAAAATTAAGTTAAAACACACATTTCAGGGATTCGGGACAAGGGTTGTTAAAAAACAACCCTTGTCCCGAGAGATTGGATTAAAAAATCCAATCCCTGTTACCTCTTACTCTTCTATATTTTGTTGATACTTAGTACAGGCAACTAAAGAAACTCTCAGGTTAAAGAAAATTACATTTCTCTTTTTTCTGCGTTAAAGTATCTAAAATTTTCATTTTTACATTTTGTTTTAGACACTGAACATAACAGTATTTCCAAAGTTTGTAAGTGAATTTTTTAAACGCATTGTACTAGACACTATTGCCTACAGAGAAAAGGAAGGTATTGTGAGACCGGACTTGATACATTTACTAATGCAAGCTAGAAAGGGACAGCTTAAGGACGATGGAAACGATGCAGAAACTGCAGGATTTGCTACTGCAGTTGAAACGAATGCGGGCAAAAGTGAGAATAAAACTGAGCTCACTGATGATTTGATAACAGCGCAAGCGTAAGTTTATTACCATTTTTTAAAAAGTTTCAAAAGGTTTTACTGACTGATAGAAAACTAATAAAAATGCATCAGGATCATTGTTGGATTGACTTTAAAAGTAATCTCAAGAATAATTTCTTTTGTTTAATTTTATATAGTGTTTTCCGCTGAAGTATTCCCTTTTTCCCTTTACTGATTCGGTTGATCCAAATGCTAAGATTATTGATCATCAAGCTAATTTTACTAAATATCCTTTAATTTTTTAGATTAGTTTTCTTCTTTGCTGGATTTGAGACGTCGTCTACTCTTCTGGCGTTCCTATCCTATGAACTAGCACTCAATCCAGACATTCAAAAGAAACTGCAGAAGGAAATCGACGAAACGTTGAAAAGAACAAGCGGCAAATTAGATTATGATGCCATACTTAAAATGAAGTATTTGGACCAAGTCGTATCAGAGACACTGAGAAAATACCCACCCGGGTTTGCAATAAGTAGGATGTGTACAAAAGTAAGTTTGTCAAGCAAGTAAGCTTTGGAGCTACTGAAAAATCAAATAGTTCTTTGTCGAAAATCTACTCATTTTTAGGACTATCTAATTCCCGCCCAAACCTCTAATGAAAAAGATTTACTTCTAGAAAAGGGATGTTTGATTTTAGCCCCTGTCTATGGTATTCATATGAACCCAGAATATTTTCCAAATCCAGAGAGGTTTGATCCAGACAGATTTAGTGATGAAAACAAGAGTAGTATTATACCCGGAACTTATATGCCGTTTGGGAGTGGTCCAAGAAATTGCATAGGTATCTATATGGAAACAGGATCTTCAAAAATATTTGGAAAATATCTTTTAAAAAAAAAACTTTTTGAAAATTATTTTTCGAAAATCACTTACTAGCTACTTCTTGTCAGATTTTTTATTCTAAATGAATTTTTTAGGTTCCAGATTCGCTTTATTGGAAACCAAAGCACTAGTGATTAGTTTGTGTTCCAAATTAAACATGGTACCAATTGAGAAAACAGAAATACCAGTTAAAATTGCTAAAACCGCTATATTGGGTCCCAAAAATGGACTATGGTTGGGTCTGGAAAGAAGAGAAACATAAATTTATCATTAGATCAACATACATATTATGTACTTGATAGATTCATTATTATTATTATTATGTGATATTTTTTTACAAAATGTAAACATGTTTTGTCTTTAGGATTAGTAACTTGTAGGGTTTTCTTTATTATATTATGTTGAAGTTTTCCACACGCCCTCAATAATTTCACAAATATTTACAATTGGGAGGATCAATTTGATGAATTTATATTAATACAATGTATGTACTATAATTAACACTTATAAATGTCTACGGCTCTTGACTATGATTAAGTCATTCTTAGTAGTCCAGGAAATCTGTGTCAACCAAAGCACTTTGAATTGATCAATCACTTAATGACCTGTGTCGGTTAGTCCCCTTTTGATTTTATTTATTATATTAACTGAAAAGTGTTGTTGTAAATACATATAATTCAAATGTACTTGATATTTTACAATACGGCTTCTTTTTAATCAACAAAAATATTGTTTAAGATTTCATAATCCAAGGAATGTTACAAATTAAAAACTTAACAAAGCTTTTTTCATCCAGTCTAAAATTAATTTAAGGTCCTGAGAAAGGGAGTTCAAATGAATTGAATATTGTGTGACAGGTGGTGTATATAACTAATTATAATGGGTTTCATCGTCATTTTTCTTTTTATTTCGTTAACTAAATTCAATACAAAATTGCCTGTTGGTACTACTTTGATAAACCAACCTAATACATTATTACAGTGAATTAGTATATGTTAAGTCCAATAAACGAAATACAATTGGCTTATCCAGCAGTTTTTTTATTTCATCGTAGGAGAGTACTGTATTCGAAAGCTTATCCCCAAAAAATTTGAATTTTTTTTGATTAAATTCAACCTCAAAATAGCGATCAAACACCGCTCATTATTAAACGGGGAGATTAGCGTTGGCACCACAGCACAGTTATTCCGACTAAATGGAGAGTGCGGTCATAATTATTGCAGTTAATATACAGGGTGACAATTTGAAAACGATCAAAGGGCTATACGTTTAGAACCAAGAAAGAAATTTCAAGTTCTCGTAGTATGAAGGGGGAAGTAAAATTATGTTATTTTCATTGTGGTAGTATCATCCCCTAATTTGAAAAACCGAAGCGTTACAATATACATAATTGAGAGGCCTTTCAAACAAGGTGCCACTTAACCTATCATCCCATTCAAGATATTTAGGGCTTAGAGGATAATTCTACCACAATAAAAATAACATTAAGTTACTCCTGTTTTATCGTATCTAAGAGGTCTTCATTCAATCTCGATATTTTTCGTTACTTTAGGTGTAAAATCGCCATGCGATCCAAAATAACCACATTCCAAATCAAAATATTTCAATGAGCATAACTCATCAATGGGTTACTCAATTTAAAAATCACAAGGTGTCGCTTAACCTATCTTCCCATTTAAGATTTTTAAGGGGGTGGATGTGACGGCTTAGGGGCTAATTCTACCACAATGAAAATAACACAATTTTACTTCCCCCTTCATACTACGAGAACGGTTTTAAGCATTTTGAAGCTCCTTTCTTGGTTCTAAACTTATAGCCCAGTTTTCAAACCCATATATATATATATATATATATATATATATATATATATATATATATATATATATATATATATATATATATATATATATATATATATATATATATATATATATATATACATACATATAAGGAGGTTTTTCTATATATAGATATATAGAAAATGGGGAATTTTCTACGGTCGATTTATTTAATATATGTCCGTAAATGCAAGCAAACACAGGACCGAAAAATGGCAATCAAAATAAAGTAGGACTATTCTTTTTGATTCTGGTCTTCTTTCCCCAGCTTCTATCGCGATTTCTGGGCCATTACCCTTCTTCAGGCAGGCTCACACCCAGAGTGGCTGACGAACAGACCACACTCTGACCAGAATCAACAAGAGACCTTATATCAAAAACGTTCGAAAAGGATGGGTAATCATCATCATTTCCAGCTGTTATGACGCATAATATTTTATAAATAATGTCTATATGATTGTGGCGGATTCATTTTTAAAAGATTTATTATTTGGGTGGTACGCCACTCTACTGTTAAGGAAAATTAATATTTAAAAAATAATAATAAAAGTCACTGCGTTTTAAAATACAATAAATAAATCCTGAAAATGAAATATTCTGTATACTGTCAGTGACTTTTAATTATAAAAAGTATGCCTGACCCTAATCTATCTCTAGTGTAGTATATATTCTGTGTAAAACCTAATCTGAATAAAATAATTTTTCTGACATTTTGAGACCTAATATCTAGTCTCGTTATCATCATCTAATAAATTCGAACTAGCTGAATTAAAAATGAACTAAGTAATTATCAAAAATAATTTAAAAAGGATATATGACTTTACTGATTGAATTCTTGGGTATTTTTCATCCAGAGAAATATTTTCGAAAAATACCGAAGAATTCAATCAGAAAACTTAAATTATTATTTGTTACATTTTATGTAGCTGATAAATTATTATGCAGCTAATAATACCCAACATATTAATTAAGATATTGAAATAGTACTTTTTATGGTTGTATCATATTTAATTATAGAGTTTGAACACCTATATTAATATTTAAAAAGGTTATAGACGTACGCTGGCGTGCATATAATAATATGAAATATATGTGATTTAAAATGTCCTTATGGACGAAACAAACAAGTAGTTTTCATTATTTCATTTTTTTTTTTTATAAGCATAATAAATATTAACATTATGTTATTGTGGCAAATTCGTTTTCAAAGTGTACTGTATTCTAAATAAGGTAGAAATGCATAACAATAATCAACAGTGTAAGGAAAATGTTATTAAAAATAAAAATAGAAAAACAATTAATAAATTGGGAATAACACAAAATTTCAGAGCAGATCAAGAAGGTTTTGTGCAAAACTTACATTATTTTTGGCAGATTTTTTTTAATATTTGTATTTTTAATTGAAAAACTGTAGCTTCTTTTATTTAGAAAAACTACTTTAGTATTTGTTGTGTCGCAGAACTCTTTCTTTGTTTGATAATCAAATTTTAACATATTTTTTCCTCGTAACCTTAGTTTTTCAACATTTAAATACAACCCTGTTTCAAAATTCTATATTTTTTTTAAATTTTTTTAGCTCTGGAAATCTCTAACAAATTTTATCATCTCCCGAGGGTTCACTGTGCTGCGACTCGTGGAGAAAAATGTAAATATTGGCCCTTTGTTACAGATGTAATTGAAAGCTAATAATTGGTAATAAATATTCCAGTTAAGGGTTTTCAAAAAATCCTAATTAGATTTATCAGGTATCGTCTCAGTTCTATGGCTGTGAAATAAAGAAATTACAGGTAGTGCATTACCTATTTTACCAGTTGCAATTTTGCTTGAGCTGTGGGCAGTTGTATTTTGAAAGTGTTGTATTTGTGGTATTTTAGCAATAGAGAACGTTAATACAGGTATGTTCGGGAGAACTCATCTACAAAAAAAAATTATCGAAATCGGTTAAACCGTTCAAGATTTATCCATCCTAGGAAAGACCTATTCAAACCCATTTCAAAGAGTAATGGCGTTATGACGAAATTTCTGGCTTCGCCGTTCAACTCTTGTAACTTTCTTGTGGCATTTAGTGTTAGATTAGACGGAAAACAATGCGATTCGTGTATTGGTGTAAAATATAATGGGTTTCTATTTCTTAAACAGTTTCCATTTCCTATTCCAATATAAAGAATGATTTAATTCGATTGAGTGTATTTTATTATTTATCTAAAAATATCAATAATGAGATATGGAAGTAGGCCAATTGCCACTAAATACTACGGATTAATAAAATTTGCGTAAACAAAATAATTTCAAATTTTATTTTTTATGACGCAAAGCGTATAATTAATAATGTATTTAAAAATAAATTTCTAATCTCACAATTGGGGACAAATAGTCCGTTATAATTTATTATAGTATGATATCCATCTTATTAAATTGTTACAAACTTCCCGGCAGTTGTACGGACTTTTTAGCTTTAGTTCACGTTCGTGTATTTTGGAATTTTAGGTTTATTTTTTATTTGTTACTAATTTATTACTTTGGTTAATTTTCACATGTTACGCCTATGCAAGAATCTTTGCAGAATATTTGATTTTATTATTTTCTGGACGGAACGCCTATGAAGCAAAATATATAATTTGCCAATTTAATTTAACGCTTCTTGAATCTTGAATCCTTCTAGTATGTTTCCGAATCCTCCAGGACCAGCAAAAGGTTATATAGAATTCACCGGCTTTCGTTGTTAATTTTCTGTCCAGTCTTAAGCGTACCTTACAGTGCCTTACACGGTCAATAATACTGACAATATATTATTATATTGACAAAAATACTGACCGTGTAAGCTGGATATATTGATGGTTTGATGGATGACCTTACGCGAATTCGAATTTCCGAATATCAGGCATCAATATCAGCGAGTAGGGGGATACTGTCAGTATTACTGATCGTCTAGGGTGAGCTGTCAATATTGGATCAATCCTTAGTGTAACGTCAGCTGCTGTCAACAGTCAACAATGGAAGCAGCAAGCACGCTTTTTTAACCAATCTTTCATCCAGCGCTTACGCTTTACTGGACGTTTTATGCATAAACTTAAAATTATCGTAATACATGCTCTGTGTCGAGGATCCATTTTCAACAGGCACGGACAAAATAGGTTATCTACTAAAGGAAATATTGACAATAATAGGTACTTATCGTGTAAGGTTGGCCAACTTAATTTCATTTTAGTACAATTTTTTGCTTTATTTTCCTCTTGTACGAATACTATGACAATTTTAACCGTAGATTCATATTCAAGAGGTATTTTTAGCGTATTAATAAGAGTCTCAAGATATTTTATGATTTATTTTAGGAAAACAATATGTAAAAAGAATATTGAGGTCCTAGTGACAGAAAAAATGCCACCATTGATATTTTAACATATTAATCGTTTGAGTAAAATCATTAAACACGTTGAAATTTTAAATAATTGACTGAAAATTGCTTGCAGGATATGAATTTATACTTAATACCTATACTATAAAGTTATTGTTAAAAATTTTAAAGCCGAAAAACCATGTCAAAATGGAATTGGGTTTGCTTGGGTAAAATTAAGATTGAAAAACCGAACGTGTATTCAGTATTCGGCCGTCGGGTACAATATTTTCACTCCTATTATTACCCGATTTTTGATAAAATAATTTTCTTATGTAATATATTAGTTTTCATAAATATAATGGACTAATTATTTTAATTAGGAAATAAGTGGGTACCTCCTTGTTAAATTACTCGGTGTTTTCATTTAGGAAAAACAATTTACAAATCATCATTCTTATTTATAGCAATGGAATATTAGAAGAGTGGAAAAACCGTTCAATTAAAGGAAGATGGAAGATGGAGAATATTTGGATCAGTAATCGAAGTTAGTTAAATTGTGCGAATACCTGTTCGCAATCCCTGCGCACAATGCAAATTGCGACTGAATTTTTCCTTAATGATGCCAGTATAACTTTAAATTATCATGTGCAGGATTTTATAAGTACATCAAAGATCAGAAAGATGTTCTAAATAAAATCACCTTATCGGTGAAATATAAAACTGGAAAATCCTAAATAATTTTTTAATTTAGATTTAAGGAATATCAGTTATAATAAAGATTTTCGTCCCTAATATAGTCGTTTTTGTGTTCCCCCTTCCAACAAAACCAAAAAAAGACAACAATTTGTGCAGAAGTACAGGTTCGTTCAAATTTCTTCCGATTTCTTCAGGATCTTTTCCTGTCTGTACTGGCTTAAATATTGATCTATATGAACAACTGGTTTTGACAATTTTTTATCCTGTCATTACTAATAAGTCGTCATGAAAAATGTATGAGGTTCGCTTCGTTTCAAAATTAATTTTATTTTGGAATTTTTAGCTAAAATGAATTTAGAACTATTATTGTGGTAAATACATAGATAAATTACCATTTTCTTTATAAATTTGCAAAAAATTCAAAAATAAATTCATAGTACAAAACTTAGTTGTCTTACTTTTACAGTTGTCAATTGAAACTCTTAATTGGCAAACTAGACCGGTCTTAGCAATAGTAAATCTGGCCAGTAGAGTTCAAAATTTTGTGTTAATTTGAATTAATTAATTATTATCAATCAATGTAATATTCATTATGCTGCGTGGTGGCTTTGGTCATTATTTATATTGACTGGGCATTATGAATAATGACCTATTAGCCACTTAAATTGCATTTCTGGGATCCTTAAAATTCGTAATTTTTATTAAATTTTAATGGAATCCGAAATAACTTTTGCGTCACGAAATAATTCCATTGTTATGAAAGTCTAATTTTTTTAATGACCAAAATTTTTTCAAGGTTTTTAAAAGGAAATTCTATTTTTAAACATTCTAGCCGACGCGACAGATATAAACATCAGGGCTTAGATTTTTTTTAATTTAAAGTATATAAACTATTAAGATATACATAGCCTTTTTAATTTTATTATATCTTGATGTCTTTGTTGTCCAGCTTAACCAGTATTAGTGCTAAGCTCTATAAAATAAAGTTTTTTATGATGAACACATTTGGCCAATAACCCAATACGCTGGTTGTCAAACGTTAAAACACTGTAAGTAGATAATCTTATTGTAAATTAGCTTCCTTCATGTCGGACCCATGCAAGAATCATGTCTCGTGTCATTAGACGATTGTTTTTGAGGCGGCTTTGAAGGTACAGAATAAAATACATTGTAATAAATTATTCAGTATTAGAAAAACAAAAGACCTTTCTACATTTTTATTGTTATAAGAATCCTATATTCTGCGCGATTACGCAACTCTGTTATTTTAAAGTGTTTTTAACATACATTGATTAATAGCATCCACTAAATTAATTGCTGGTGGATTTAGGATTTACAATGTCCTACAATTAGAAAATGTTTGATCCATTTTATCATAGTATTACAGGTAAGAATACAGGGTTTTGAAAAACTCTACCGATGAGATCCTACAGGTTATTCGTTGTTCTTTGGCCAAAAATAAGAAAGGAAGTTTGTATTCATATAGGCCCAGAAACGCTTTGATTTCCAGATAGGTACAACGTGATAAAATTTTAATTCTAATCTCTTCTATTTATTTAACACATTTTTAAACATAATTTATTCAAATTCCACACATGCAATACTTTTTGGATCACGTACGGTAAAAAATAACATTCCTGTTTTATCCTTCCTATACACACACATAAAAATAATCTCTTAATAAAAAAAACTTTAAAATAAGTAACATGAGATCAAAAAAAAAACGTCCTCAAAGTATGCCGTGGAAACAATCACGCATATCTTGAATTATTACTCAGGGCATAGGCAAAAGGTATAGGTGAATGAAAAATAGAACTGTCAAGTTCTGAAGTGTTTATTTTTAAGGAAATTTACTAGGATAACCACGGCAGAACAAAAAGCTTCTATGATCGAAAGTTACTTTAGAAATGGTAGAAGGGTTGATGGCCAGTGGGTTTATTCAACACTGGAAGCCATTCAGGATTTTCACATCTAGTCATGGATTTTGACCAGTTTCGCCAAGTTTAGACTAGATCTGAGACTTTGTTTAGAGAAACAGGAAGTTTGAATAGAAAGGAAGGCAGTGGAAGACCCAAAGTTCGCACTGCACAAAAAGTAGAAAAATTGAGGCAAATTGTTAATAAACACCCATCCACAAAGCCCTATTCGGCTCCACTTTAGATCGATTTCTCGATTAACCAAGATGATGAAAATCGATTTAAAGAATCGATCTCCAGAAATATCGATTTTAAGATCGGCATCCCTAATTAATACTAATCAATGTCATCGATGGCTAATGGCAGTACTGAATGACTTAACAGGAAACTGATTTTGAGCTACGTAACAGCAATAAACTTGAACAAAAATTATTTGGAAATGAATGAAATCGATATTATTAAATAAATGGAAAAGTTCAATAATACGGACTATTACAAAATTCTTTAAATTATCTTTCAATGTCATATTTTATTAAAATCCGGTAAAAACTTACCAAAAAAATATGGTGAACGTTTAGTTTGTTTCAAAAAATCATTCCAAAACCAAAATAAAAAACAGGATGACAATTAAAAGGCAATCCCTAGAAAATATTTGCTTATTAACGCTGGGGAGTCCCAGTCTATTAATTAAAATATTTAAATTCGTATTGACCTATTTCCAAGTTTAATGGGTTTCAAAGCATGTCTAATTGTCGGAAAGATGCTAATTTTTTCAAGTAATGTCATGCGGAAAATTCACCTTTTTTTTTGTTTTTGAAATAAGTATGGTAGTACCAGTGAAGCGAAATTCAAACCAGAAACTAGAAGTGTGAAGGCTAAACCAAGTTTCCTCTTAATAGTTTTTTCAGCCACTAAGAAAACTAAAACCTAAAATTATAACAAGTTTACTTCCTATACCAAACCCCTAAATTGAGGGAGCATCGGACACAAATTTTGATTCCGAAATATTTTTTTCTGTACGGCCACGATGTGTAACGTTTTGACCAGTTTTTGTCTTCTTCTCATTGTTAATAAATCGTAGGTAAAAACTTATGATATGTGCTAATATATTAGTGATTTACTTAGTTGTCAAATGATTTTAACTGTGATGGTGTTGCTTAAAGAATTTGGTTCTTTTATTGTGGAAAATATATACTTAAAATGTCATTTCCTTTATAAATTTTACCTTATAAAATATCCTCTGCAGAAATTTTAGAATATATCAGCGTTAATCGGCTTAGATTCTTGGGTAGCCGTAAGCTCTTAGATATTCTTGGACGGAGTTCGGTGAACTCTCGGAAGAGTGTAAAATATCAAACCATCTGGATCGACTGGCGTTCGTGGCCCATATGGAGTCCGGGCCGAACTCGGTCCTGATATGTGTGGTTTAACCATTTTAAGCGACCCCAGAAGAAGAATCCAAGCGGCGTCATATTTTGAAATTTCGTCGACCAATCAAAATCCATTCAATCCAAATGTGCCTCACCACTGGTAGATAATAAAACGACTTCAAACCCTTCGCGGATATTTTGAAATATTTCAGCATTAAACCGCATATACTCTTGGGTAACTGTCAAAATATGTTTTCAGACAGTTTCCATCAAATCTTTGACACAAGTAGTGTATAATGTGGGGGGCATCATGTTAAAACGTCCGCGTAGACTTCGGAAATAGTTTTTATTTTAGACTAACCAATAATGAGCACATTTTGAACACTTACTATAATGAATTTTTTTAAATCGTCATATTTCTGAAAAAAAGTATTCGTCTTATAATTTTTTGACCATAACTCATTAAGGAATCAACCGAATTTGATTTTTAAACGTGATTGGAATATGATTTTGCGACCTTTAAAAGGGTAGGGGTGGCAGGGGTGAAATTCAATCAACGCTTGGGGTGGGATATTTCAAAATAAAATTCTAGGATTAGTGTTTTTTCGAGGAGAAAAGAGGAGAAAATTAAATCGAAGATATTTTCGATAAATTGCCACTTAAAAACGTCGACGTATTATATGGCAACAGGACGGAGCAATTTTTTAAACCATCAGTATAACGAATGGATCGGTAGATATGGAACGTTACCTTGGCCTACAAGTAGCCCAGACCTCACACCTTTAGACACATTTTTATTTGGGGTCATTTGAAAAATTCGTATACAGCTATCATAATGAAAATATTGAAGAAATTATAAAGGAAGGTGGGAAATGAAGTAAGAAATCCGAACGAAAATGATGCTGAAAGTATTGTAAACAAACTTCAGAGGCAGAGAAGAATGTATGAAAAGTGCGAAGAATTAAATAGCGGACACGTTGAAAATTTCTCTTAATATTTATTCACCTATGTTAACATTTATTTGTTTATGTTAACATTTATTTGTTATAGTTTATGATCACTGGTTACTGCTTTCAAATATTAATAGGTAATAAAAATCAACATTTACTGTTTAATAGAATATCTCATTATGCATAAAAATAGAGTTAGAAATTCACGGTGACTAAAGTATTATTGGCAACCATGGCATTTAATTTGACTTACCTACGGAGAAAAACAAAGGTAGCAGGTATTTCATTCGCAACCTGGATAGTTAAGTTTAAAGTATATTTATGCGAAATAATTTTTAATTTGAAATATTTCAAAAACGAGTGAAAAACCGCATAGGGTATGTTACACAAAATATGTCTAGAACTTCTCTTAGAATCCAAAAATATGATAAAAATCATACCATCCAATTTAAAATCCAAAAAAAGCGTTTTATACTATATTTTTTTTATTCGATGCTCAATTTTCTTGCTGATAAGAGACATATATGGACGATTCATAAAAATCCCCAAAACTTTTATATATAACATTTCTCCCCATCTTTTAAAATAAGAAAGTTGTAAGGCCTGTTCACTTTTTTGGATATCCCTGTATACCAATGTAATTAACTTTTGTATTTCCTTTATTTTTTCATCTAAAATTATTATTTTTCTTTTTTTTTCGCATGAAAGGACCAGTTTTGCTTTTTAATAATTTTAATTTATGATATCATTTAGCGGCCCTACATCATAAACACGTACAGGTCGCGTGGTTCCATCACAATGATCCTGGATCAGTATGGAAATAAAATGATCCGACAAGACAAGCTGTTATAAAATTGAATCAATAAATTAAAAATCTATAAATATTGTGAAAATTTCTCTTATTAGCATAAAGTACGCTAGGAAAAAAATTGGCTGATGAAATTTTAACAAATTTTGGTTTCAATATCTAAAAACAAGAATGTTGCTTAATATTTATGACGTTTTGTCCTCCATTCTAGGTAACTTCTGTCTTCAAGGACTATGGTAGGCGTATAGTACGTAGTTTTTAGATTATTTTTATAATAAATAAATAAGCTCAAAAATTATTGTTTTCCTCAACATAAATATAAAAATTGTAATTACAAATGTTTCAAGTTAGTAAAGCATAAATAAGCTATGTCCTTGAAATGAATACTTACATTCCTACATTTTTTTTTTTGAAAAAAATATATAACAATTGTTTTTTTACATTTGTGAATATTTTATCATAAACTAATTTACATTTTAATGAAAGCTACACCTCAGTATACCAGGATTATTTATTTGAAAGACCTGCAGTGTGCGTGAGTATCACCGAAACTCATTTATTAGACAGATTCATTATTGGTATGACGGATCCAGTTTGACAATGAATGATTTTAATTGACAGATTCTATCTAAGCACTATTAATTTCAATACCGTTGCATGTTACAAGCTACTCCGAGAATCTCAACGATGGAACTGTTAAAAAGTAACAGGATTTTGGAACTGTTCCGTAAGCGGAACAGGTACGAAACGGAACTGTTATTGAAAAATAACAGTTTGTACGACCTCCAGATGACACATGCAAAATATAAAATTTCTAGGTTAGGTTGTAGGTAGAAAATAGCGCCAAATTTGAATGCCGGGGTAACTATTGGAACAACCTGTATAAGAATGTTGACAATAGATCTGTAGAAATAATATTTTTGTCGCACGGAATTTGATCTTAAAATGATAAATCAGTTCTTAGAATTCCGTTTGAAATAAACCATGTCTTTGGGTTCTTTTTTATTTAGTTATGGTTTGATGTTGACCTTTTTTAACACAACTTTATATAACACAGTCAGATCTTGTCAAACCGCAGACGACTAACTACGCCGTCAAGAATTTTTTTGTTTTGATGTTTATCAATTGAGTCCAACAAGAGGACCAAAAGAACTGGTTATTATTTAGTTTTTTACTTGTATCCATTTCTATTGGTAGTTTGCAACTGGCCTCACAGCTTAATTTCAAATCAGTTTATTTCATCACTTCATTTAGTTTTGTTGGTCATGCCACTTACATAACTTGACTGAGAGAGAGAAATAATTCTAAGAACTACCACATAATATTAAAAATGTTCGCGATTTTTAGTCGTAACATTGCTAACCCTGTGATTCAGGTTAAAGGTTTAATATTTACAATTATTACTGGTTTTTATGGAAGAGAGTGAAAGACATAAAAGTAAAAAGAGGAGCAGAAATTGAAAGCGACCATTTCGTGATAATAATGCTACTTAAAACGCAAGCAGAAAAACTGGAGGAAAAGAAAATTCAAGTATATAAACTTAAAGAACCGGAAGCAGTAGAAAGATTTTAAAGAAAAACAGGTGAAATATTGATACAAACAAATAAAGGAGAAACACAAGAAAATTAAATTAAAAAGTCGAAAAGTCAGTTTTTTTAAAAATATCTCGAGAATGAAAAATCACCTAAAAAATTTGGGAACATCATTTTATTAGTTTTTTAACTACGCAACTTTTTTCTCATTTAACCTATTTTTTATTTCTAACCGAGATCCCCAATAATGAGAGAAAACTTTTATTGCTACGATAATTCCATTACAAAAATAAATCATTTTTTAAAATATGCATCAAGAAAATAATATTGTTCCATCTGTATAATTAACTCGGCTTCCTGTGGAACTATTATCAAGTAATTTTAAACTTACATAGAAGTGCATGTTGTAGTGTTTAAATCATGTTTTTAATAACAACAATATTTAAATTGGCGTAAATTACTGGTAGAAAAATAACTTTGCTTGGTAATTAAAACCAAGTGTTATCTCCAGAAGCACTCACAACTTGAATGCCTACATTTAGTAAATTTCAGGCTATATTAAAGAAATAAATCCGAAAATTTCAAGAAATTGAATTCTGATTTCAAAATTTAAACATTAGGTACTAAAGACTATAACTGAAATTAGGTAATACACAATAACAAAAAAGTATCCCTGCAAGTGCTTAATTCTATCAGGAAATTAAGAGTTTGCTAGGCCCCACAGAGATATTGAGGTTTTTCCAATTGAACCAAAGGTTTTTTTTTTCAATAATTATATCCCGCTTTTAACCTTGTTGTGACTAATAAATTATGGTAAAATTTACCAGGTATTTTCCAATTTTCATAGTATCTAATAGATAATTTTCCGGTCGCGTGTGAGAAAATATGTAAAAAATATTTATTAAATTGGAAGTAATTACAAGTCTAATCGTCAAATCGTAAAAAATATAATATGGTTCTCAGAGAATCTCTAGTTTGCATTGATCTATTTTTCAACAACAAAAAACGCGTTAGGTATGCATCCCTTTACTGTCCAGCTACAAAAGCCTATAGAACATCCCACTTCTCCCGCTTATTTATACCTAGGATCTCTAGATTATGGAACAAATTGCCTGCAGATGTTTTGCCATCATCTTCCAATCTCCAATCCTTTAAATGCCGTGTCAGTAGATTACATTTCCCTTCTATTCAGACGCCCATGATATGTTAGTACTTAGGGTTGAAGTCTATGTCAGCTGTCCCAGATAAAAAGAATAGAGAGCTCTATGTAGGTACTACGGGTCGGGTCACATATTCTAGTCAAAATGAATGACCAAATTCACTATTGTTAAGACTGCGATCGACCTTTGGCAGTCACGGGTTAAAATTGAAAATTTGTCCGTAAGAGGTGTTCAATTATCGCTGAATTAGGGGAAAGGCAGGCAAGATGGCATAGCATCTTTAATTTTTCGAATATTACCTTATCATTAAAGTTCAAGCAACAATTCTTAAATCTGGTGATGGCCAAGGGTATTCGCAAAGTATCTTGACACAAAAATGTTGACTTCTAAAGTCCATTTATTACAAAAAAAAATCGAAAAATATACATGCTAAAATCCATCTTGCCCGACCGGGTCGGGTAAGATGGCATTAGGCAATAACACTACACTAACGACTCGTAATCTTACCTTAACGCTGGTTAAACTTAAAACTGAGGTGTTTTCTAGTATTAACTGCAACTTTATTTTTATTTCCAACTCGACGTCGCAGGGTAGTCGCAGATACGTTGAAAGTTTTACTTGCTCGAGCCTATCCCATTTATTTTTTCCTAACTGCTTCTATAGCTCTTGCCATATTAGCCTCATCACAGCTTCCTCTATTTGTTTTTCTTGTATATGAGTAACCCATTTAGAAAAAAGAATAAAAATTCTTGTAATCCTTTGTAACACAAACAATAAAAATAAAGGGGCGGGCAAGATGGAGTACCCTGCCATCTTGCCCAGCAGACGGTTAGGCCAACTTGCCCGCCTCACACATTTTTAAAAATTATTGGCTAAAAATATGTGGAGAAAAGCTAAAGTAAAAATGTAAGAACGCGAAAATAAAGGTTGTGATCCTACAGTTGCGACAGTGTACACAAATTACATAAAAAATTAAATTATGATTACTTAATCTGCTTCTAAAATAAGACTTACATTAGATCAACTTCACATAAAATCACATAAAAACAAATAGCGCCTGTCTCGCTGCTGCAACCGACCTACCATTACAAATGAGGGATGTTGCCAACATGTGCGCTAATTTGTCACACATAGAGGACATTTTGGTGGATAGTGTTATTTTATATAGACGATGTGCCATTTTGCCCGCCTATGCTATCTTGCCTGCCTTTCCCCTATACTGAAAATTGCACAGTACGTGAAAATAAAATTGCATAGTCAAAATTCAATAGCGAAAATTCAATACTGAACATTCAACCGCATCACGTATTTTTAGGAAATTGAAAATTCAAACATTTAAATTCATAGCAACCTGATGGCAGCTATTGTATGTGTTTTCCTCTTTTATTCTCTTTCTTATTTTATTTATTTAACCACTGTACATTATTTAAGATTTTTATATTATTATTCTGATTTTAAGCACTGCTACTGCAATTATCTCGGTTAATACCACTTTTTTAAATTTACAACGCAGTACCCATTCAAGAGCTTTTGCGTCTTAGTATGTAAAGCTTTCAAGGAACAAAACCGGTTTTTATTTGGTACTATGGTACTTACATTGAAATGATCCACGACCGACATTATACGACCAATAGAAAGAACTCTTTTATATTTTTTTGTTAGGCTCTTGAAAATTACGAAAAGGGTACTACAGGGGGGGATTTAGGGGGTTACCAGAGCCTTGTACAAAAAAAATTTCAGTAGAAAATTAAAAAGAAAATTGTAACATTCAAAAATGTTAACCAATTATACATTCTACAAAACATTAATTTTCTGTTCCTGTTAGACCTTGTAAAATAAACTATACCACAAAAATTTAAATGTGTCCAAAAAGTCTTAGTATTGGCAAATATATTTGCTATTAGTACAGATAAAGACACCAAATTTTAGGTGTATCTTATTGGTTAACAAATCTACTTTTTTATGAAATTTAACTTTTTCAACCCCCTTGAGGGGTGACGCTATTGAGTTGAGGTAAACAATTTTAAATGCAACCCTATGCCGTGTGGTAACATACCTCATTTTAAAGGTTTAAAATTTTTTTTACTGCGAATCCATGATCCGTATTCTAATTCGTTTTTAAATGGCAAGCTTAGGAAAATTTAAATTGGTGAAAAAAATATTTAAGTACCTTTATTTCTCTTATTACTTTAAAAGTTGTTCAAAATGACCACCATGAACTTCTTGGCAGTAATAAAGTCAATTTTAGAACTCCTCACATTTTCGAGAATGCCAAGAATACTGCCAAGAAGTTCGTAGTGGTCGTTTTAAACAATTTTTAAAGGAACAAGAGAAATAAAGCTACTTAAATTTTAAATTTTTTTCTTTCTGAAATGAAGTTCAAGGTCTAAATCAGTCCAATATGTTGTATGTTCATAATTTGCAAAATAAAGTTTTTGTATTACTATTTTTGCTTAGGACAGTCTATAAAATCTGCAAATCAATATGCGTGCAAGTACCATACAAATATTTTTACCTCGAAACCGAAAAAAAACATTTACGTTATAAATACCACTTTCATGTCAAAAAATTTAAATATTTCTCTTTTAACACATTTAACTGTATTTTAATGTAACTAGGACACTAATAGAGGGAATTCCCATAATACAATCTACACTGACAATTGACCAGCCTAATGATTTGATAAAATCAGCAAAACCCCATTTCTTGGTAAAAAAACGTGGCGGTAAACCGCAATGGTATTTTTTTTGTTTTTGCTTAAGAAGCTGGTCATATTTCGAAGAAACCCAACCCTAAACAAGAACTTACGCATTAGATTTATGTTTCCAGGATAAATATTAAGACAGTTGTTAAAAATTCAAACCACATATTACAATCACATTTTCGACATGAACCCATAGTGGAAAATTAAAAGAAAAATTTAACAATATTGCAAAATTAGGTACTGATGATATGATTCCCACAAAAAAGAAGAATTTAGAATTTCTTATAGGGGGGGGGGGGCAACCTCACCTCGAGCTACACAAATGTACATACCAAAAAAAAAAACGGGCAAGTTCGCGTGCGACATTTTTTTTTATTGTTTACGGTTCTAAGGAATGTACACTATTTAAACCTGTTCTTGGGAAAACAGAAGGGTTTGTCATCTTAACTTACCAAAACTCTATCATTTTTTTTTTAGTTATTACCGTTTGTCCATTTGGACCGATATATGAAAATTTCGCAGACATATTTTTTGAAAACACGTGTTTTCAAAAATATATTTTCAAATATAGTTCAAAAACTAGGAATGTTTTCAAACCTTTTTTTTCGGAAACCAACTTTTCGAATTTTTTTTAACCACTTTTCGAAATTACATTTTTTTAAACATTGTTTCGAAAACGACTTCGACTGTTCATATTAAAAAATACCTTTTTTTAAAATAATTCACGGCAGAGTAACATAGCAGACACAAGGAAACGTAAACCTGACCGAACACAAAAACGGTTCGTTTAGGTTGGTTCAGGATTTTTTTTGTCATGTTTTCATTAACATTTTCTAACCCCGTAGAGTTTATAATTTAAATTTAAAAAAACTGTGATTTCTTAAAAATATATTTTCGGAAAATGTATTTTTGAAAGTTTCTTTTTAAAAAAAATAATTTCCAAAACATTTTGTAGATCCATTTCCGAAAAAGCATCTTTCAAAAAAGCTGTTTTTCGAAAAAAATTACTTAACTACACATCAAAAAAGATGTTTGTTAAAAAAAACAGAACATGAAAGTGAGAAAAAAAGCACGGTTAACTTGGCTAGAAATGGCCTTATATGACACGCGTGTTGAAAAGCACTTTTCAACACATGTGTTGAAAAGTACTTGTCAACATGACGTTTGAACAGTTGGCGCTGTCACTTTTTTATTTTCAACACTAGTGTTGAAATAATTTTTAAGCACACGTGTTGAAAGTGGGGGTATTAAATAAAGACAGAAATTCGAATTTTTTGGTAAATATTTTTGTGGTCGTAGGAAAAATATTGTACATTACTCGCGTGAAAGTAATTTTCGCACACTCGTGGAATAATCGCACTCGACTATCGCTTCGTGTGACAACATTCCCACTCGTGTGAAAAATGTCACTTTCAACACTTGTTATGTAACATACTATTCCACACTCATTTGAATGGAGAAACGTCTCACTCGTGTAAAAAAATCATTTTCAAAACTGGTAAAATATACTATTCCTAGATGGAAAAAGCCTATGGTTTATTGATGTAATCAAATTGGTAATACACGGTTGTGTATCTAAATGAGCTGGAAAAAGAACAATTATTCACCGATGGTACGGATGAATCGGTGCAATCAGTTTAAGGTTGGGCTACTCTGATTGAAAAAGTGACTTTGCTGCCCATTGTTTTTGGAGATGGGACGTCCTTTAAAATAGCGGAAGGTCGACAAGTACATTAAATGTGTATTTCCTTTTAATTTTTCGAATTAATGAATGAATGAGCATTTATTTATAAAAACACAGGTACTCTTATATGTACGATCCTTGCTAAAATAAAGTTTATTTTTTAATGCTTTTTGTCTAATAGGAAATGACACTTTATTTAAGCCGCGACTGTACATAATATATAATAATATTTATAATATGAGAAATAGGTTTCAAAAATTTAATAAGGACCATGCAGAGTGTGCAAAACTCTACGGATAAAATTTTACAGATGAGTTTTGTGTTACCCTGTATATTAAAGAAATTTAAATTTTAACAAATTATTATCTTCTATATTATTGATGACAAGGAACTTCGTTTTGCTCTGTAATATATGTACTACCGCTTATACAAAAATTTTGTTAGTCTTAGCGTTTATTATAATAATCTGTTTCATTATGATAAATTTCCTTAACAATTATTTTTTAGAAATACTTACATATATGAATTATCCATGACGCTTGATGTAACAGTTAGTTCGCGTCATAAAGGAAACTCTCTCCATGGTCATGACGTCATGATATGACTAACATGCTTGTTGAAAAGTTATGTATATGTATATCGTAAGTAGCACTTAAAATACAGTGGAAATCCCAGCATCAGCACAGTTTTGATTTTAAGTGCCGTAGCTAGGTGCAGGCAGAGTGGGCCCTTGCCAAAAGGGCGCCCGTGACAAGGGGCGCCAAATAATAAAACTATAGTCTATAAGCTAATTAGGCCTTGGTATAAGGGCTCAAAAATTGTGGCTTGCCTTCAGTCAAATTTAGCCTATCTACGGCATTTTATTGGTGACTTGCTTTCGCTCGCGATTTCGCCGCGGTAATTTTATTCCATTACAATCTTTGAACCCCCATTTCCCCTCAGATTATAGAACGGAGACACAACTGACACCTAGAGAGGAAACGTTAATAGGGGAAAAGCAGTTTGGATTCATACCAGGTAGGAAGCAGAAGCAGGATAATTATTGCACGTCATTTTTATTGATCTAACAGAGGCATGCGACAGAATAAAGGCAAGTGATAAAGGAGTAACGTGAAAAGATACGTATTAGGAGATAGAATCTGTTCAATCTCTTCATGTATATCGTGTCCCAGAAAGTAAGATATGAAGTCTCTTGATGCGTGATGTAGGCGGACTATATTATATGTATATGAACAGCAGGGATGACGTAGAAATGGACAGCTAAAGAAGATCCTTTGAAGATAGAAAGCCAAATATTAATGGGAACAAAATACCATGGAGTTCAGTGGAGAAAGAAGGGTAGAAGTAAAGATGTAAGAAGAGAACCTAGCTAAGATCAAGGTTTTAAATCTAGGTTTAACAATTAAAGAAAATGATAAGTTAGATTTGGAAACACGCAGAATGTGAGTGGGATAAAAAAATTAAAGAGAGCTACGGGATGCTATGTTACCGCAGGATCAGTGAGAAGTGTAGGGGAGTGGTGTGTAAAAGAGTGGTTACATCAGCGATGATGTCTTATTACTAAGACTTACCTACGTTTTGTAGACCAAATGAATCCTTTAGTTTTCTATAACAGAAAAATTTTCTATATCTTATTGAAACGGTTATTTCCTCATGATTTCTAGCAAAAGATCCTTCTGAATTGAAACATTGGCTAAGGAATTTAGTCTTACTTGAGACATAATGTGCCTTAAGAACGATTTTAAACAATTAAGACGTGAAAAGCTTCTTTTCACAGATACACTTGTTGAGGGTATCGTTAAAATTAGAGTTTGTACAGGTATACAGTCGCGATACAGTCAGTTATGCAACTGAAATGAGTTTGCATGTTGCATGGCTAACCAGGGACGTCTTTGCCTCATAAGCAGGTAGGTAGGTATCGCGTTTGCATCGTGAGTATCTTGCAATTGTATCTATATGGATACAAAAATGTTCGTGTGCAAGTGATTTAAAAAATCTATTAATTTTATTATTAACATGTCCCCTATGCCAGATATTGTTAATATATTTTTTATTAGCGTCATTAAAAATAGATATGTTTTTACTAAACCAATGTTATAAATGGACTAGCTCTATTTTTTGTGGTTTAACTACATGTCCTGAAAATAATTTAAAATAATACTTTTTATGCTTTTATTACTATTACACAATAGCCGGGAAAAATAAAAACTATCAAATAAATCATTAAAATTTATGTGATATACGTATGTTATTTGGTTGTCGTAATTTTTTAATTTATTTTATTATTATTCGGAAAATAATAGTTTAGTACTGTCAATATTTTTTCGTGAGTGATAAAAGCAATAATTAGATCAAGTTTTCATGTACAACTTAAATAAACAATGGATTATTTAGGCACTTAGGGACCACCGAAGAAAGTTACGCACCAAACGTAATAACAATAACCTTTACTAATTTGTTAACGACCAAAAAGTTTTTGTCGCTATGATATGAAAAATAATTACTCTATTTCGAAAGTACCTTTTCTCAAAAATATCTTAACAGCTTTTCCTAAAGATGATTGAAAACGGATTTATGAAATTTTCCAAAACACATATTTTCAAAAATGTCTTTAAAAAAATACTTTTTCAAAAATAGGTACCTATTCAATTTCCGAAAATGTATTTTTTCAGAAACAATATTAAGATATGAACTCTTCTGGCTTGGAAAATGTTAAATAATACGAAAACCGATCCTGAACAAACCCAAACGAACCTTTTTTGGGTTTCATCAGGTTTCCTTAGGATTCGTTCGTTACTTTCTCGTAAATTACTTTTTTCAAAAGGCGTTGCTTGAAAAAATTAATTTTCGAAGTGTTTTTCGAAAAAGATGTTCTCTGAGGAAATGTGGTTTTCAAACAGTTGTACTTATCCAAGTATATACTCATACACTCATCAGTCGCACATAACCCCGGAAATCCCTGGGTCTCCTGACAAAAAACAACCGCAAATGTTCTAGCAGGTCCCTGGTCTGTGAACTCTTTGTGTTTTTTCAACTTCCAAGTTTCCCATCTAATAACTTGCTTATGTGCGACTGATGAGTGCTAATAAGCACGAAACACGTGTCGAGCACTACCATACAGACAGTTTCCCAGATATTTTCTTCACCTTTTTTTTATAAATAGTCCTGTCGTTATTTCTTTATTTCTTTATATTGTTATATTTTTTTTTTATATCTAAGTCATCACATGTAGACTTCAAGCCTAAGTACCAGCGTACCGTGGGTGTCTGAAGAGAAGGGAAATGTAGTCTATTGACACGGGATTTGAAGGATTGGAGGTTGGGACGGGAAGGGAAAACATCTGCAGGCAATTTGTTCCATAATCTAGAGACCCTAGGTATGAATGTGCGAGAGAAGTGGTCTGTTCTAGGCTTTTGTAGCTGGACAGTAAAGGGATCCCTACGTAACGCGCCTCTTGTTGTTCTGTTGGGGACATTCAAGGGGGGAATAATACCGGCTAGTTCTTCAGAGCAAAATCCGTGGAAGTAGCGGTAGAAAATGGATAAATCCCCTACAGTGCGGCGATATATATATATATATATATATATATATATATATATATATATATATATATATATATATATATATATATATATATATATATATATATATATATATATATATATATATATATATTGTTAAATTCGTGCTAATAAACTTTCATTTGACACTACACGATGCCCTTGAAATTTTTTTGCATGTCCCAATTTACCGCCTAAAATTAACCCCCAGAATCAAAATTCGACTTTTTATCCTTCAAGTTTATAATTGGGCCACGACACTCTATCTCTGTGCTACATTTCAAATTTTTACGTCAAATAGTTTCAGAGAAAATCACCCTGTGACAGTCGGACGGACGGACACCGAAGTGATTCCGTTTTTCTAATTTTAGCACGGAACACTAAAGAAACATGTTAAAACATTCTTCTTCTTCATTGAAACATGCAGGCTGCAGAAAGTTTATAGTAATATGTTTTCCGGTTGCATTGAGTTAAGACTGAGTTTAAATAACATTCCTTATCCTAATTGAATTTTTTGTAAAAAGATGTTCAAATATCAGAAAAATAGACAACATTTATCATGAAAAGAAACATTATTTATATTATTATATTTATTTATAGTAAAAATATATCTGGATATCTGGCAATTCGTCCAACAGAAAGTACGAAGTATGACAATCTCACAATATCATGGGGGGCACGGCCCCCTGGTCCTCCCCTGCGGGCACCCAAAGGCCAAGTAGGCCCTAAATAATAAAACTAATAGTCTATAAGCTAATTAGGTCTTGTTATAGGGGCGCAAAAATCCTGTCTTGCCTTTAGTAAAATTTGGCCTAGCCACGACACTGAAGAGAGTTAATTATGTTTCAATAACACAACTCCTGTTATTCCAGTTATTCCTTTGATGTACAAGCGATAAACTCCCTAACTATAGAGTCCCAGGTAGGTGCTGACAAAACAAATGATCAGCGCAATGTAATGTAAATAACAAGAACCCAAAAATTCACATTGTTTCGCGGCTATTAAATAAGTACATAAACAAGTGCTTAACTAATCGATCATTACCAAGTGATATGATTTTCCGGGCTTCCACAGTAGTAAACTCCGGCAAAAAGCTCCACCGTAACCGAAGGTCACGTGACCGCAGGTAACAAAACACCGCTCAATTTAAAATAGCAATTCAGTCGATGGAAGAATCAACTGACGGTGATCGAAAGCGAAAAAAATTGCAATTGTATTTTTTCACATTGCAAACTGACGGATAAATAAAGAATTCATATCGATACGTTTTGGCAAATGTTTCAAATATTACTTCCGTGATTTTAATTGTTTTGTACATTTAGAAATCTTACAAACATTGTTGGTGCTGCTTTTCAGTGACTTCGGCGAATCAGAATGGTTTTTAGCAGAGATAACCAAAGGATTATCCCAGGGTAAGTGTTATAAATTTTTATTTAACATATTATTTATCAAATAAACCACAGTAAATTTGTTTGAATTATTGTGTTTAAAATTAGCTTAACTTTTTTGTTTGACGATTATTTTCGAAAAAAATGACAGTTCTCCCAGAAGTATTGATTGAATAAGATTTACAATTCTTGAAAAACAACTAATTTATTTAGCTTAAGACAAAGGAAAAATATAGGAGTCACTCTTAAAACATAATGTTTCCCAGATATTCCTCTCAGCTACAGGTGGTTCGCCGTTAGGCAAAATTTTCGATAAATTTTTTGTACTTAAGGACAATATGTCACTTATAATTTTATTTATTCATTTAAAAGGGCACCAAAGAAGCAACTAAAGGCCTGATATATATTTTTATATGCAGAAAATAAGAAAACACATACATACTAACTTGTTTTAATTTATTTTTAACTTCTGTTACTGAGTATTCTATTCATTAATTTGTAATTAGAGATGGCATTTGCTTTGAATTGTCAAAACAAATTATTCTTTGCATTTTCCTTGAAATAAAAACGCCGGTTACCTACCACAATAAAATTCATCAGTCAAATTGATGTAAATACTGTCAAATACATGTACTTAAATAAATGTTTTTCAGTAGATTTGATTTAACCCTCGACTGCGTCTCGGGCTGCATAGTTCATTTTAATATTATGTCGTAAGAAAGTGTCTGTATGGATTTAGGTATGGAAATAACTAACGTCTTTTATTTCTATTTCATTATTCAGCTCAAAAATTTTTACAGAGTATATTTTCTGGGTTTTCATATTTAATACATGTACCTAGAACATAAGATAAAAAAAATCAGGGTAATTTACATGGATATCAAAGGAAAAACTTTTTAATTTTTTGAATTTTAATTTCTTTGATGAATTATATCTTTAATGTTTTTAAACCGTTCCTGCAAAAATTAGTGTAGTCTGTTAAATTTTTGAACCGCCCTGATTTCAAGAAAAAATACAAAATAAAATGTTGATTTCTTTGATGAATTATTATGTTTTTAAACCGCCCCGCAAAAATAAGATTCGTCTGTTAAATTTTTGGGGCGCGCGGATTTGAAGGAAAAATACAAAATAAAATGTTTACTTACTTCTTTCATGAATTATATTATGTATATTATGTTTTTACACCGCCCCCTTAGAAATTTGATTCATCTTTTCAATTTTTGAGGCCCGCAGTTTTAAAGAAAAAGTACAAAATACAATTTTGACTTCTTTGATGAATCACATATATGTATGTTATGTTTTGAAACCGCCCCCTCACAAATTAGATTCGTCTGTTAAACTTTTGAGGAGCGGTTTTGAAGGAAAAGTACAAAATCAAATTTTGACTTCTTCGATGAGTTATACGTCTTTATTATGTTTTTAAACCGCCCCCGCAAAAATAAGATTTGTGTGTTAAATTTTTGAGGCGCGCGGTTTTAAAGAAAAACCACAAAATCATATTTGGCCTTCTTTGATGACTTATATGTCTTTATTATGTTTGGAAACCGCCCCCGTACAAATTAGATTAAATTGTTGAGGCGCGCGGTTTAGAAGGAAAAGTATAAAATCAAATTTTGACTTCTTTGATGAGTTATATTATGTTTTTAAACCGCCCCCGCAAAAATTAGATTCGTCTGATAAATTTTTGGGGCGCGGTTTTAAAGGAAAATTACAAAATAAAATTGTGACTTCTTTGATAAAGTATATGTCTTTATTATGTTTTGAAACCGCCCCCGCACAAATTAGATTCGTCTGTTAAATTTTTGAGGCGCGCGGTTTTGAAAGAAAAGTAAAAAATAAAATTATATTATGGTTATAAACCGCCCCTGCACAAATTAGATTCGTCGGTTAAATTTTTGAGGCGTGCGGTTTTAAAAGAAAAGTACAAAATAAAATGTCTACTTCTCTGATGAATTATTCGTCATTATGATGTTTTGAAACCGCCCCTGTATAAAGTAGATTCATCTGTTAAATTTTTGAGTCGCGCGGTTTTGTAGGAAAAGTACAAAATAAAATTTTGATTTCTTTGGTGGGTTATATATCTACGAAAAGTCTTTTTTTATAGCAATAGCCTAAGCAACAAATAAGAATTTTTCTTTAACCGTAAATATTTTTATTTGCCAATGATTTAGAACTAAAAAATTCCCGACCATTCTATCTGGAACACATCAGATATGAACAAACTGTAAATTGAGGATGTGAAATTATTTCGTTGCTTTTAGGTCAGTTCTAATCCAGAGAGATTAATAATTAAATATAGTAAATCGGATTAACAATCCTTGGATTATTGATATTTTTGTTCAAGCATTTAAAAATGTCAAATAGAGGATCTTTGAATACTATAAATTATAATAATCAGTCTTGTTCGAAATTATTTAATCCTAAATTATATGGAATTGCTAGATTTATTGTTTCCTGGTTTGTCGTATTTTGCACATTTTATGTTCAAATCATAACGTAACTAACAATATCCACTTGTGTAATTTATTTTGCATATTTTCCTTATCTGTGCAGTTTAATTTTAAGTACAGATGCACAAAGTTTTACGAGTTTTTGCAGCTGATAGGGCTGTCAAAAAGGTAATATTTTGGTATAAAATTCAGTAGTTTTTAATATTACATTTTTCTATCACAAAAATCAAATTATACCCGGTTTAAACACAGCAATATGGATTCAGTTTTAAGTATTCATTATTTTTGAGTAAATACTACTCACGAGCTTAATACAAAAGTGCATTATCTTAAACAATGCGAGCAATAAAGTTAATAATTTATTCAAGAATCTTTTAAGTTATGTACATACATTATACAAAGTATAGGCATTAAAATCACTACTTTGTGAAATAGAATTTGCGTTTGTGCATTTGCATGTACCTGTACATATATATATATATATATATATATATATATATATATATATATATATATATATATATATATATATATATATGTACAGGTACATGCAAATGCACAAACGCAAATTCTATTTCACAAAGTAGGGATTTTAATGCCTATACTTTGTATAATGTATGTACATAACTTAAAAGATTCTTGAATAAATTATTAACTTTATTGCTCGCATTGTTTAAGATAATGCACTTTTGTATATATATATATATATATATATATATATATATATATATATATATATATATATATATATATATATATATATATATGGAAGTACGTAGGGTCTCACGCTTCGAGAAGTGCGTGTCGGGGTTAGTCCGGGAATATATCCGTTCGTTTGGTTCGTTTCTCGTTGAAACTTGCAGACGTTTCGCCAAAATCTCATTTGGCATCTTCTTGTGCTTACTCGCTGGTCATAGAAAGTAAACTTTCTACATCGTACCATAGTGTCTACTTTCTACGACCAGCGAGTAAGCACAAGAAGATGCCCCAATGAGATTTTGGCGAAACGTCTGCAAGTTTCAACGAGAAACGAACCAAACGAACGGATGTATTCCCGGATTAACTACGACATTTACATATATATATATATATATATATATATATATATATATATATATATATATATATATATATATATATATATATATATATATATATATATATATATATATATATATATATATATATATATATATATATATATATATATATATATATATATATATATATATATATATATATATATATATATATATATATATATATATAGTATGTATATATATATATATATATATATATATATATATATATATATATATATATATATATATATATATATATATATATATATATATATATATATAGGTATATATACTTAGTTTTCTTGCTCTTACACTTGTCAGTTTCAGGCCTTAACTAGCATATAAGTCTGATTTTAGTAATAGCCGGTAGATTTATACTGTTTTAAAATATTGATAAATTCCGGCAATATTCATTCCTCTACGACACCTAGTTTATTTCACCAACTTTTTTTTCTTCTAAATCTCGGGCTGGGAAAAAACTACAGCCAATTATGTTGGTGCAATGTTAAATTTTGCAAATTTTCACAACAGTTAAACGTTTTTGTTACTTTAAATTACTTAGTCCATTTATCCGTGATATTGGTTTGATTAGGTTCGCTGTAATCATTTATTACATTATACCAATTCAATAAAAATGAATAGGCAATTATTAAACCTCTGTTTCTTAGTTTTCTGCAAAAGGAAAAAATGTAAATGTATTTACTTGGCTCTTATTTCCACATAAATATTTTTACTAGTATACAGTAAAGGATCATTATTTTATAAAAAAAAAGATAGTAAAAATTATCGTTCAAAGACCGATCAAATTTGACAGTTCAAGGTTTAAATAGACAAGTGTAAAATAAGATAACTATGAATTTGTCTCTGCTTTGCTTCTTTTATTATTTCATCCAGGACTACTGAGAATATATCAGGACTTAATATACAGCCCTGTTTTACTCCGACTCTTATAGCGAATTCTCTAGACTCTTCATTATTTGTCCGTCCTGTATTTGTATTATCCTTACACATAGCTTTTATTACTTCTATTGTTATTCTATCTACTTCTCTATTTCTTAAAATACGAGCTTCAAATCTTGAACAAATTGAATCAACAGTTTTTCTATTAAAAATATGTATATCAAAATAGTTCTTTCTATTCCCGTAAATATTCGAATTAAATCTCCTCGATATGTTTCATAATAATAATGTTCATTATGATATAAATTTTTATTATGAAACAGCGTTATAGCCAATTTAAAACCCATACCTTTTTATTCAAGTGGCTTCTTTTTGGTACAAATGATCTTACTTTGACAGTTCTTTTACTAAAATTTGCATTTTTAATAAAACTTTTTAAATATATTTAAATTAGAAATTATGTGATAGTGATGAATTTAATTTGTTTAATGTTGCTAAATTAAATAAATTAATATTGTTCAGTTTAATATTAAAAAATCGTAAAAATAATCGTAAAAAATAGTGTATGCAACTCTCATGTAATGGACATTATTACGTGATTGTTGCATAATATACTATTTTGCTTTTTCAGCTTTTTATATCATTTTTTCACCGCATCAACTTTTTACAAAAAAAAATTTTTGCTTGAAAAGTCGATGCCATGACATGCTATGAAAAGCTGAAAAAATAAAGCTACTATTACATTTCTTATTAAAAAATAATAAATTGGGATTAAAAAGAGTCATACATTTTGATTTGTCTGTCTATCGTTGCCAAGCCAGTCGCCTGACTAAAGTTTATAATAGAATTAAACTGGATTATCTCCATAATCCTGCACGATATGTACAATGATAACCGAAATAAGCGTCAAAGGATAAATTATTTTAGTAAATACTATTGATAAAACAATGAAAACAAACTTCTTTAATTAATCCATCGCTAATACTACTACTAAGCCCGGGTAAGTATGGGCACATGACCATTAAAAAGTAGCAGTCAGAGGTGTAGTTGTCCCTAAGGAATCTGTAGTAATATTACAGAATACACCAGCCACATGATAAAAAACTTAAATTAAAAAAAGATAACTGGACACACTGCCAATGTTTCTAAAATATCTTGTTTTATGACAGGATTGGTATTGTTTTCATTTAATAAATGTTCTACTAAATTAATAACATCATTAGGAGGTATACTAGGAAAAAGATTTTGTACATCAAAAGAAATAAGTTTAGCGTTGCTAGGTACAGGGTCTTCCAACGAGGACTGAACAGGGGCTCATTTTTGAGCTTCCTTGTATTTAAAGAAAAATCTAAAATAGCCAATCGATGTACTTTTTCCTGCAGAATTCAAAAATGAAACCAAAAATTTATTTGAACCAGAAACAAAAGAGTTACGCTATGGATAAGGTGTTTTTTAAATGGAACATAGCTGTTTTTATACGATTTTCGGAACGAGTGATATTTTTTATGTCCGTTCTGATTAAAATATTTAATATTGTGACAGCTATTTTTATTAAATTTTAATGTTTTATCCAGTATAATTTAACTTCAACCTGTTTGAAACATACACTAGGTAATAAAGGTAAAATCACCTTGAAATCCTTCAAAGTCAAAAAATTTGACAAATTTACTATAATATTGCCGAAATGAAATATTCATTAGATGAGAGATTGCAGATTGTTATCTTGTTCTACAAATGCCAAGAAAATGCAAGAGAAGCAATATATATATATATATATATATATATATATATATATATATATATATATATATATATATATATATATATATATATATATATATATATATATATATATATTATATATTATAGTAAATTTGTCAAATTTTTTGACTTTGAAGGATTTCAAGGTGATTTTACCTTTATTACCTAGTGTATGTTTCAAACAGGTTGAAGTTAAACTATACTGGATAAAACATTAAAATTTAATAAAAATAGCTGTCACAATATTAAATATTTTAATCAGAACGGACATAAAAAAAATCACTCGTTCCGAAAATCGTATAAAAACAGCTATGTTCCATTTAAAAAACACCTTATCCATAGCGTAACTCTTTTGTTTCTGGTTCAAATAAATTTTTGGTTTCATTTTTGAATTCTGCAGGAAAAAGTACATCGATTGGCTATTTTAGATTTTTCTTTAAATACAAGGAAGCTCAAAAATGAGCCCCTGTTCAGTCCTCGTTGGAAGACCCTGTACATCAATATTGTTAATTTGGGTAACCAAATCATACGAGTTCCGAATACTAAATTTTGGTTTAAAACTACAGTGTGTCTTAATGACTTCAATAAGTTTATTAGATAATTGGACTGAAGGTGCTGTAATATAAGAAACTATTGGTCTAATAGGCTTATTATTTTTATGCAATTTTATTAAAGAGTATTATTTTGGAGTTTGTGGGTTCATTACTGTAAGTTTTTTCTTTTCAAAGTCGTTAAATATATCCTAAATATCCTAATGTCCTACAACAAAATCAAAGGCTTCACTCAAATATACCGGAAAACTACACAAAAAATCAAAACACATTTAAATAAACTAGATTTGCATATTTCTTTCAACACGAATAATAAATTGAGTAAATTAATAAAACGCAACAAAAGTAAAATTAAAAAAGAACAAAACTGTGGTGTATATAAACATAAAAGTGGCAGTTGCCCAAAAATGTACATAGGACAAACAGGTAGAAGTTTTGAAAAAAGACTTAAAGAACACAAAACTACTTATAACAAAAAAATTAATAATTCCCATTACGCTCTACATTGGAATAATGAACAACATAGTTTTGATGATAATTTTGAAATTTTACAGTTAGAAAACAAATCTGTGAAATGTAATTTTTTTAGAAAGTATGGAAATAAATAAATGTAAGAAATTAAACATATTAGTAAATGACCAGTTGGGCTTGAATAGTTCCCCATTGGTAAATTTATAATTTAATTAATATCTGTAATTCTAAATACCTAGACTAAATCATATGACTAAGAAATAATATGTACCTACCATTAATTTTCGTCATAATAAATTTTTAGTAATTTATTTTCTATGCATGGTGACGAAATTTAGAGTGAGACTGGCAACGTCGCTGACTCATCAGCATACGTTCCTTGCCCTATTCATTGACAATTTAAATATTTGTTAAGGCGTAATGTTTTGTGTGTAACATTTCAGGCGAGTAGGAATATACGTGCCTGGTGAAATTTTAATTGATTTTTTTGTTTTTCCTGAAAGGACTTTATCCATAAACTTTAAGAAATGGTGCGCCAGTGTCAAGTGTGTGGAAACATGGATTCTTTTCATCCGGAACTGTCTTTTCCCAAGTTTGCTCGGTGGAATACAGACGGCCCGGAAAGCCATAGCGATGGCGCGCAGAGACGAAGTTGTTATTCCATTTGTTCATTCTTTCTTTATTCTACGTACGCACAATGTATGAAACAAACGAAAGGCTAATTATGACTGAGCGGCTGCTTCTCCTCTTGGTGAAGGTCACAGAATATACACCCAACAGTAGTAGCGCCACTGGTATGCGTATTAAAGTAGAATTATCAAATTAATATTATCATATAAAGCAAACCTTTTCTCATGTTGGGATTAAATTTAATCTATTTAAAAATTCCACAATAATATATTATTTCTAGTTAATAAATATTACATCTGCCGTTTATTTTGTTGATGAGAACCTTAGAAATTCATTACTTTTCAAAGGAAGAAGTGCAAAAATACGTCATTTAAAAAAACACCGAGTTAATTTTTTGGATGGTATTACATTATTTAGATACTTTAAATAAATCATATAATTTGATTTTATTTAGTTCAAACCGTTTTTGAGATATCTGGTTTTACACTTTAATACTGATCATCACCGATTTTCCTAAGTCACATTAGCAGTGGATGAAAGAGTTGAATTGACAATTTTTCATCTACTTAAAATTGCCTTCATATCAGCTGTTTAACTTTCAGTATTAAAAATTAACACCAAATATCTCAGAAACCGTTTAAACAAATATAGACGTACTGGAAATTTTTGAAAAGAACAAACTCTACTGCAATATGTTGCATTATACGGGGTGCTCCAATTAAAAAATGAAGTAAATGTCGATTGTGACGAGGTATAAGCGCAGCAGGAAAATTTGTTCTCAGCTTTTTATCATTTAACCCTCTGTTATTTATAGTTTACACTGCTTTTATCAAATTAATGTTATAATTTAAATATTTGCTTTCTGTTTTTATTTCAGCATAATTGTCACACATTAAAAAAGAAATTATGCAAAAATATCAACAATTTTTATGCTTGAGGGCGTATGATGCAAAGAGCAGGGAAGTTACTTAAGTGCTCACTCCAAGGTTAAACATTTTTCTTGCATTCTTTGTTACTCTTATATTTAAATTGGTCTAAAGAAAAACAATGGGTAATTTTCGAATTAATTATGCCATGACTTAAAATCGGAATACTATTTGGGTTTTTTTAGCATTGTTGCTGCTCAATTATTTGCTATAAAAAATGACTTTCCGGTAGACACATAAAAAATATATAATTCATTCAAAAATTAACATTTTATTATGCTTATATTACTTTAAAACCGATCTTGGGTTGGGGGCCTTAAGGCGCAAACTTTCGAGCTCCCCACAGATATAATTATAAAAAAAAATGTACGGGACGAAGCCGATCCGGGCCCATATGGCAGGGCTGCGCTGCTTTTTTTTATCTTGGTATCTTTGTTTAATTTTAATAAATGATATTTTCTCCCTTGTAATGCGCTTGCAATGTGACCTGCTCTTGTTTTTATTATTCTCGTATATACTCTTAAAAAAATGATCATGCGGAAGGAGAAAAAGTCTACAATTTATTTTATCCCATGCAATTTAGAAAATGCAATGACGATTAGCCTGACATTGATATAGAAATTAAAAAATAATTAGAAAAAGCATTTTAAAACTTTTATGGGATTTTTCAGTTAATTAGTTTTAAGTTTTTATTGTTAATTATTCGCTTTATTAGTGTTTAATAGTAATTAAAATTGAAATACGTAGAAGAGCCTTAATTAGGGCCTATTGTTAACAAAATGAGAACCCAGTACTTGATTTCTAGAATACTATGAATTGGAATCGCTGCTAATTTGCATTTTCCTCACAAAAAACTCTGACGGGCTTAGTCACTACCCCACCCCTACACCCCGCTAAGCGGGGTCTTTTTGACAATTAATCATTCATACAGAATAAGACATCTGGTTTCTCCCATGGAATTCCATCAGATCTCACATTCAAAAAAAAATAAACAAAGTCTAAACAATGTTAAAAGTAAAACAATATTTACTCGATTAGTTTTTTTTACCCCGGATAATTAAAGTTTCAGCTCACTGAATATTAAGGCAATATATTTTATAAAACACAATATACCTGTAAAAATAATAAAAAAAAGGTTACAAAGTATTTTTTTAACTTCCTGGAATTGTATACTCAGTATTATGCATATTCAATCCAAGAATATTCATATATTATAAAAAATACATTTACGTATTGTTTCCGTAAATATAAATTTATAATTTATATACACTGCCAAATTCACTATTACTAACACCTTTTTAAATCGACAGTCAAGGGTAAGAATAGCACAATTAAGATTTTGACTATGATTTTATTTGTTCGCAAATTTATATATCAAAAAGGGCAGTATTTTCTAAAATAATAGAACTAAATTTATTTTTATTTATTCATTTCATATATACACATTACGGAATGTAAATTTCAAATGGTACAGAGAAAATAAACAAAACACAGAAAAACACCTAAAAGATAAGAAAGAAAAGCATGAACATGGTGGGTAAAGAGTATAAAAAAATTAAAATTATTTGAAAAATATCAATCCTTTCAGTCTTGATAAAGTACTGTTAAAAATATCGCAGTCTGAGTATACAACTTTACTATGTTGACATAGGCGGTTTGGCCATAGTTGGTCCGGGTGGTAGACTTCGTAAAAAAATTGTTGCTGCCTTGTGCGCCTTGCAGGAACCAATAGTGACACTAGCCCCAAACTCGAACAGCTTTAGAATAGCGGAAAGATTTGAAATTCCACGGTAATTCGTCTGTCTCCAGACTTATAAATGGGAAGAAGGCTGGAAATTTCCAGGTTGCCGGAAAGTAGCCGACGTCCAGTGAGCGTTAAAAAAGCAAGTTTTAACATAAAAATTATTTGGAAATCAAGTCAATCACAGAAATAATAGAATAACTAATAATTTTTTTTTAACAATAACAACAAAAAATCGTCAAAATTGGACATTAATTCAAAGGTCTAAATTTAACCCAGTCCTAAGTAGTAAACTTTTTTGTGAATCCCGGAAAAAAGGTCGTATATTTACTTGTGTAAATATCAGGTCAAAAGATATATTGTAAAACGTACAGGTTTAGGACCTTCTCCTGGCGATCTGAGTCAGAAGAACAACGCAAACAACACCAGCTTCCCCTACTAGAAGAAAAAATGCTAATTTATTCTTATTGCTTAGCAGTTCCATCCAGAAATAGGTTTACGACAGTTGAATTAAATATGTTGATCATTCGGAATTAAAAAGTATTCTGGAATAAAAATTAAATTATAACGTTGCGTAATCAAGTAAACAAAAATTTGATAAACAATATAATACAATAATAGCTCGTTTCTTATTTAAAATCATCATAACACAAATGACAATATTAATAAGATATTTAAAATTTAAATGAGAATTGAGGGAATTATTCAATAAATAATCTTAATGATTCTTTTGAATCGTCAATACATTTTTCCTGTAGCAGTTAGTTGACGCTTTAGGGTTTCACGATAACAAACGGAGATCTCGTTTTTTGAAAGATGACAGAAAGACAAGTGACGTTGATCCGGTATTATGATAACTTGAAACCTCCAGTTTTATGTTAATCTTGTGATTTTCATATTTCATACCGGCAGAATTCGCGCTCCATGTCAAGATTTTTATTATTAATATAAATTTGATTTTATATTGTTCTTCATTTTACCCGAATTTCCCGAATCTCCCCTGATTCAAGACTGAAAAAAGTAAATTTGAGATTTATTAACCGATTACAAATCGGATATAAGATCATTTTTCCCTTTCACGCTCCTAACCTTGATAAAGCGAAGGTTTTTTTCTTTAAAAAATTCTTGCGGTAACAGATAATTTGCATTTTTTTGTCAAATTTTGAGTGCAATGAACTGAGAGTGGGTTAACTATATTTTTTGCTGAAAGTAACCTTGCAGACGCGTTACATAAAAATATAGGGAGGACAAGTTCATACCCATAATTCATAAAATTCAATTAAATATTAGTGTATATGGTTATCGAAGGTAAGAATAAGGAAACGATTTTTACAGGAACTCGTTTGATCTATACTGAATATATTAAATAATACTGACACCAGTTCAAAGGGCTGCAAGCTTTTGCTAGTCATTAGAATGCGTAAATCAGTCCCCATCCCCACTGTTTTTCTTGTTAAGATTTCTATTGCTCAGTTAGTTGTTATACAAAAACTGTGATTTTCCCATGGATTTATTATATAAAAGGATTCGATATCCGTATACTGTGAGCGTATCGAACGTGAAGCCTTATATTTTGTTGTTTGTTATTCTCTTGGGGGAGCAGTTTACGAACTACGAACATAGACAAGACTACGAATTACTACGTAATTGAATCAAGAATGGTAGTAGAAAGAGATAAACTAGCATTGTAGTGTTGGAGCTCAGAAGTGTTGCTGTCTGTGCTGGTTATTTAGGAAAACGGCTGAACCTCGCTCTGAACACTCGGTTACACGTACGTCTTTGTCTAATGAACTAGAAAAGAAAAAGTGCGACGTATAGATTTATATAGATTTATAAATGACTCGGAGCGACTTTAAATAAACACCTTTAGAAATAACATAACCTATAAATAATAAAACCTTTTTAACTTAAATTTATTAATATTTAGCAGAAAATAAGGTAATTTAGGGCTTTTATTTTACCAAATCTTGTAGTGCTTCTAACCTATTTTTTGTACACAAATACAAGGTAAAATAAGATGTGGCCAATGTTTACAAATTGTGTTTACAGTGTCGCTTAGAATGGTTTGTTTTGGCTTCAAAGAATGTTACATCATCCCGTATCCTTTTATTTAATAAATCCATGGATTTTCCGCAATATTGGCGATTGAAATTAAGAAAGTGGAGTCCTAATCGATCGATTTGCTGATCACTATGTCGAGGAATGTTTTCGTTTCGTGTTTGTCTTCATGGTCGTGTTATTTGGCATATTTGTCAATGTTGTCGTCTAGCACACCTTTCTTTCCCGTTAAAAATCAGCTGATTGCAGCTGGCTTCCTTAATTTGAGTCGCCAATACGAGTATACAGTATGTCGGCGGATGGGGTTTAGAAGAGGACAAATGGGCCAAATTTTTTTAAACCTAAAATATAATTTAAAAAAAAATCAGATGACTGTAACTTTCTGCTAACACTTTTTTTGTCTTAAAATTTAAGAATTGTCGACAAAATATACTTTATATATCTTGAAAAATGCTCCGTCCTGGATTTATTATATCTCTTGTCTGACTTGTTAAAAATGAAAAATTATTGCTAAATATGAAGAACCTTTTCACTGTATTTATACCTTTATCTTCGTAACATTTTATTAAAAATTTCAAAGAGAAAATAATTGAATAATAGCAGATCTTGTTGATCATGATTAAAATCTCAGCGGAAACAACTACAAACATTATTTTGTTAGGCAATTCTACAACTATCTGCGAGTTGATAAACTTCGCTAATTAATTACTGTTCAGTGAAAAACTTAAGCAACTTGTAATTACAACAACTTTTATTAAAAATCAGACAATAGACTACCTATTCTATAATTATTGAATTCTCTTGCTTACAAATTTTTGTAAGTTTGGTCAAGCTTCACTGCTTGATACGATACAAGGAATGTTTTTCAAATTCTAAAAATTTGAGTATTGTTTTTTTTTATTTTTAGTGTTCCGTGAAATGGAATAATTATGGATTCACTTCGGTGTCCGTCCGTGTGTATGTCACAGGCGATTTTCTCTGAAACTATCCGACGTAAAAATTAGAAATTTAGCACAGAGATAGAGTGTGGTGGCCCAATTATAGCCGTGAAGTATAAAAAGTTGAATTTTGATTTTGGGGGTTAATTTCAGGGGGTAAATTGGGAAATGGAAAAAAAAATTCAAGGGCATCGTGTAGTGTATCAAATAAAAGCTTATTGAAGCACGAATTCAACAATGTATATGATGTATTTTTTTATTCATTTTTTTTTAGGGAAAAAGCTTAAAAATTGCTGCCCCCACCCTTATCACGAAAAGGATCGCTCAGAAAAATCTGAAAAAAATAATGAATATTGAGAATTAGGTGTAGATTAAGCGAAAATTATTAAAAAGATGAATTTTGATTCTGGGGTTTAATTCCTGGGGGTAAATTGGGAAATGGAAAATATTTTTTTTTCAAGGGCATCGTGTAGTTTGTCATATGAAAGCTTATTGAAGCACAAATTCAACAATATATATTATATGATGTATTTTTTATGCATTTTTTTAACATTTTTTTAAACATTTTTGTGAAAAAACGCTTAAAAATTGCTATCCCCCACCCTTATCACCAAAAGGATAGCGCAGAAAAATCTGAAAAAAATCACGAACATTGAGTATTAGGTATAGATTGAATCAAAATTATAAGGATTGAAAAATTCTACCGCAATCAATTGTTATAAACAATTTAATTGTTTGTTTCCTTATAACTGCTAAACCACTGGTTTTAGAGAAAAAAGTTTTTCGACAAAAAATATGTCTCACGATGTAAGGAAAAACTTTTGTCCTTAAAAGTTTTTCAAAATTTTTAATTTAGCTTTTCTTTAGTATAATGTGACTTTAATTATATGCACTTGTTCCATTGCACAATTAATTTCTGACCACAATTCTAAAATTTATTTTATAACTATAATATTCAAAAAAATAAAAATTACTATCACAAAGTTTTTAGCTTAGAACAAAAAAGGGGGGGAAAGAAAATCACCTCAAAATAAATAAATTTTGTCTTTGATAAAATTCAAAGAACATTTTTGATAAGCCCATGTAGACTTCAAGCTTCAAGCCTAAGTACTAAAGTACCTTAGGCGTCTGAAGAGAAGGGAAATGTAATCGACTGACCCGGGATTTGCAGGATTGGAGGTTGAAAGGGAAAGAAAAACATCTGCAGACAATTTGTTCCATAATCTGGAGAGCCTAGGTATGAATGAGCGAGAGAAGTGGGATGTTGTAGCCTTTTGTAGCTAAGCAGTAAAGGGATTCATACGTAACGCGCCTCTTGTTGTTCTGTTCGGAACAATCAAGGGGGAAAGTATACCGGCTAGCTCTTCAGAGCAAAACACAGAGAGTGTGTAAGTTGGAAGGGAGGCAGTATTTTCTAGCTTGTAAGAGAAAACCAAGCATTTTGGCTGCTGATGTGGCTATTGAAATAATGTATTTTGTGCGAGCTGAGATTATGTTCAAAAGCGATGCCAACAATATCGAACGTTTTCGTTGTTCTGTAAGGCTTGGCCATTTATGTGGATGGGGTAAGTGTTGCCAGATTTTTTGCATGACAGGAAGCAAGACTGAGTTTTGGAGGCGTTGAACTGAACAAGGTTCTTGGCACCCCAGTCTAAGATTGAAGATTATAGATGCATCGACCTGCGTCTATTATCCAGCACTTGATTCGAGACTTGTCTGGAAAAATGGATGTTGGAGTCAAGAGTACTATCGTCAGCATAACTGTGGATGGGATTGATAGTTAAAGAGAGCGGGTAATTAAAGTGAAGAAGAGATCAGTTGGTACTAGGACTTAACCTTGGGGTACGCCAGCATTGATAGGATGAAAGTTAGATGAGTGGCCGTCCACCATAACATATATGCGTCAGATATGTTTTACGTCACAGTTATTTTTTCAAACCAACCTTGATTGAAAAACAAACAATTTCCATTTATGCAAAAGATAATTTTCTCGAAAGTCAACTACCTTTAAGAACTAGGAACTGTTTCGCAGTTATTCGCATATGTTATGAACTTTGGAGAACATGGCATTGATATCGAGAGAATCTTGTTGCTCTTGACTTATTTTTTAAAGATTATTATTATATAAATTTATAAGGCATTGCAGGAGGGGAATGCAGTGAAAAAAATCGTTTTTATTTCCTTTTTCGAGGTTTGTTTAATTTTATGATGTTGTTTTCATCAAAGGGGTAAAATTAAGGTGGCTTATCTGGGACAGCGGACGTAGACTTCATCTTTAAGAAGCGTCCTAGAGGCAAGTAAACAGAAGGAAAGTGTAATCTTGATACGATTTAAAGGAGTAACGGTTAGGAGGAGAAGAGAAAACCTCTGCAAAAAATTTGCTCCTTGATGTGGCGACCATAGGTATGAATGAGCGGAACCAGTGGAATTTTCTGAATTTTTGTGTCCGGACAAAGGGTTGCATATGTGACGCGTTTCGTGTTGTTATGTTAGCAAAGAGAAATTTATTAATAAGATGCGAGAGATTTGTTGGTTTCTTTAATGTTGCACGTACCCAAATTCTGCCACCTTAAGCGGACTCAACACTACCTACTACACAGTAAAAAAAGTCTTATTTTAATGACAAATTTGTATCCGATTTCTATGTACACTGGAAAACATCTTTATTTTATTTTTAAAAAAGTACTAAATTTACTATTTGCGGGACAGAGAACAAGACTGGGTTTTGGTAGCGTTGAACTAAATAATGTTTTGGCACTACAGTCTAAGATTAATCGGATTTTACAAAAGTGATATTTATTGTCCAGTTTATATTTGGTGGCAACAGATTTAGCGATGATCAACTTCTCTTAAAAATTTTTGGGTCAATATGTACGTACTATAATAACATAAATGTCAAAAGTTATGTTATTCCCCGTGTCGCTTGCGTCATACATCCTACGTATAAAATAACTCGCAAAATTTTAAGAAAGCGTTATAGCAATAATAAATTTGATACCCTAGCCCTGGGACATATCAAAATTGGCGACCACGATTAAGTCCACGTGTTTATCTGTATTAGATAATTATCTTCTACAACTTTTTTGTTATAAATTCAACAACATATCAGCCTTTACCAGAACCTTCATCTGATTCAGAGCCTGCATACCTTGAGTACAAAAGAAATAATCACCCAAATAAACATACATTTAATTACTTTTCGTTATTTACAGAGAGGGCAACAAGACCGAACGTGATCTACAGGGTGAAGGCGGTGGTGGTGGCAATAGAGTGTTTGCCTACGAGAATCCTACCCTGTCCCTGTCAGATGAGAGCTTAAAAGGCAGAGCAAGTTCATTTCAGGGTAGCCGAGATTTTATCTGTAAGTACAGTAGTAGTTAGTGTCCCCTTAGGAATTTTTTTATTAAACTGATGTAAAATTCTGATGCGCAAAGAATTTAAAAAATATATTTCAGCGATTTGCTTGGTTTCCAAATGATTTTCGTCTTAAAACATGTTGCTAAAGTTATTTAAATCTGTTATTATTGAAAGCACGTACTAATTTTTTTTATTTATAAATACTATGGGGTTATTGAGGTCCGAAAATCAAATTTTGTTTAACAGATGGTAGAAAAAATAACGGGGAAGGGGATAAAAAGGGAGCAATTGGCAATTTCTTTGAAATATGGGAGCTAATAAAGTCATTTTTGTGGATATTAAGGTCAGAAAATCTAATTTAGTGACCCTGATGTTAAGAAAATTAAAGTGGGGGGGGGGGGTAATATTAGAACTAAATTTACTTTAGCAAAACTATTACAAGGTAAACGTAAAAAAGTTTGTGATATTGGAACTTTGTCTTGGATTCTGGAATAAAATACTTAATGGAAACTTAGAGGCATCCATGCAGTCAGACCTCACCAGTCACCAATATGTATACTTCATTTCTTTATAAACCTGCTTTCTTTAAAACCCGTGTCTAATTTTTTTTAAAAGATTTTTTGCAACATTAATTAAATCCTCAAGTTCGTTAAGCCAAATCTGATGGGACGTCATGTTATTTTTGCAACAGAGTTAATTTTTTTATTATCTATTACGGCATCAAAGCGCTTTCAGCAATAGGAATGTGATGGTGAAATTTAATACAATAGTTATTGTATAAAAAATTCACTTAAGATTTACAACTATAATAACTTAATTGTAAATTAAAGCCGGTTGGCAACAAATGGGTGGGGCAACCAATGACGTCAAAAGGAGCAAAGCCAAATTTGACCTTTCAATATTTCATGCTGAAGAATTTAATTGGTAGTTTATAGGCCAAATTAATAAAAGATATAATATTGTATATGCAGGTTGTTAGTTCTATATAATAAGAAGAAACTGACTGACTGACTGACTGATTGACTGACATATCAATGCACAGCCCATTATGTACTAATAGCTTACAAAATTTGGGAAAAAAACTACCCTTATTTTGGGTGCGTATAAAACAAATTAAAAAGAAAGTTCGAGATATTTGTCAGAGGACCCTAGACACCAAATTTCAACGAGATCGGTTAATTGATTTCGGCGCTGTGTCAAGCGACGGACTTTCATACTTACACACAGACATTATCCCAATGTGTAAAATACAGATCCGTATGTAAAAAATAGACAAGATGGCATGAAGAAAAATGAATTTGCTTTTACAGTATAAACACAACCTTAAAAAACTAAAATGTCATTAACAAAGTAGAAGGAAAGTAGCCAATACCAAAAGTAAATGACTTGTGAATAATAATATTTATTCGTCTACGTCTACGACATTCTAACCTTGATTCGGTTCGGTATCACGGTATTTGCTTATTTACCTTTGATTTGCATATTATTAATAATAGACTAATTAATAATGATTTGTCAAAATCTCATAATTTATGTAAGTGTACCATTATAAATATTTATTGGCAAATATTTAATTACATGTAAATGCATAAATATACTGCTCAACAAAACGTTAGTTACGTTAGAAAGATATTAGACGTCAAATAAGGAAGGTCACATTTATGCCGTCCTTATTTTGACATTTATGTATGGGCAGATATGCTTTTCATAAACGGAACATATTAACCAAACAGCCAGTGACATCTGACGAGCCCTGTTACTCAACTACAGTGTGGTCTAAAAAGTTTGCAATAAACGTGAAATTATTTTATAAATGTGTTTATCAGAGTGTGTTACGAAAAACTGATGCATACCTAAAAACAAAATTAACCGATATCAGAATTGTGAAAAGTTAAGCAGCATACAGGGGAGAAACAACAAACAACAACAACACATCGCTTAAGAGAAAAGTTAGCATTTTTTTAATTAGGAGCCAATGCATTAATATTTTAGCAACATTTTAAATTGACAAGTGTAAGAATGACACAACCATAAATTTATTACTAAATTTTTTCACAAATTTATAAAGAAATGTGCAATTTAAGTACGTATTTTTCACAGTAATGGAACGAAATTCATTTTAGCGAGAAGTTTCATTTAAAAATTATTTGTAAACCAAGCAGATCCCAGAAATAAGGAAACCTGAGCAAACTGCAGAAATAATATAATAATACATAAAATTTTAACGACAACTTATTAATAATAGCATGACAAAAACTTGTCGAAACCTAATTGATCAACTGGAAAATATAAATTTACGTCTTAAACCCTTTTCGTGAATTCCGCAGTGAGAATTTGGCACGAGCCTATATAAACAAAGTTATGAGGCACACGCAAAGACGTCACACTGTCTCCGATACTTACTCTTACTATGACGTTGATTATTACCTTATAATCCATATAATCCTTTAATTTACGGTATGTTTGTGCAAAATTTCTTGTCTTAAGTTTATTACAAATTAATTATCACTTATCTCAATTTGGAATAATATTTGCGACAGGTGGACTACGGCTAGTCTTAGATAAGGGTAAATTATTACTTTTATTTACGTCAGTGGAATGTGATCATCATTCCTTGATTTTTCGTTTTTCCTTTTAATTTTCGATCGAACTTTGACTAGGACACACGGTGCCCTTCTTCTAAAATCAAACGCAAAAAAATACTAATGTATACCATGGATATGAAGGATCCTCATCAGTTTGACAAGTTGTGTAAGTTGTTCTTATTTATTTGCCTTTAAAATGTTCACAGTATAAAAATTAATGCAAACTAAATTAAAATCTGGAAAAATACTCTCAAAAAATTATACAAATATATTATTTCTGTTCCCTTTCAATATTTTATTATTTTGGATGCCGGACAGGCAAGAGGCCATAGGAATCCTCGAACAGAACATTTTATTATTTCTACGATTTGCTTGGTTTCCAAATGATTTTTACCTTGTTGCTACAACACGGTGTGCCTTGACTAAGTTTAATCCAAAGATCTACCCACTTCCATTTTTTTCAGATTTTGTTAAAGTGGTGGGGTCTAAGTAATTTATGCACAAAATGAAAATTTTAGATTAATAGTTTGAAAAAAATCTGATTTTACTATTTTTCTTAAGTATAAGTGGGTTTGCTTGGGTGCGGACATACAGTTTCCGACGATCCTCTTTGGTTTTATTCCAAATAAAAGACGATTTTTTTTATTTTACTTGAAATTGAGTCAACTTTTTGAAAATGAGGTACAATTTTAACCATTCATTTAAACCTCTGTATCTCCGAAACTAAGGCAGTATTCCTTTTACTCGAACCTCCAGAAAATTTTCTGGAGATTCCAAAAATGTAGGTATATAAATTGTTCAGGTTTTACTAATAATTGCGGTCAAAAATTAATAAAAATTGAACTAAAGTAAAAAATAATAATTTCTGTTGTCCTATTTCAAAGAAGTTTTATTTAAGCCTCTGTATATTCTACACCAAGGCATTTTCCCGCGAATATTCCTTTATCGGGTAGAAAATTTTCTGGGAATTCCAAGAATGTATCACTTTATTCGCAATTCTGTTTAACAAATAATTAATAAAAACCGCACCAAGGTAAAAAAAATGTATGTCTCTACAATGACAAGTCTTTGTTTTTACAGCAAAAAATATTATGAATTAAGAATTATTAAAGTATCATAAATTATTAGAAAGCTCTTTTAGCAATAATTTTAAAATAGATAGATATGAACACTTGTACTTAATCTGCCAACAATAGAATTACCGTTATAAGTACAATTAATTGAACTATAGAAAAACAATATGTCTATTAAATTGTTTAAAAATAGTAAACAACCCAATTGCATGTGTTTTGGGGCCCGCAATTCTATCTAGTTACTATTGTTAATAAAAAAAAATATTCTTTTAAACAACATGATTTATCAGCTCACATTGCTGCTATTTTGATGTTGCTTAGTTATCTATATATAAAAAAGAAGAAACTGACTGACTGACTGGCATATCAACGCACAGTTCACATCGCTGTCTAGAAATTTTGCACAGATGTTTCTTATATAACATAGGCATCTACTAAGGAAGGATTCTTCAAAATTCAGACCCTAAGGGGGTGAAATAGGGGTTCAAACTTTATATATTGGAAAATAGAATAATCAGATAATTGCGTAACTACCTTTTTTGGATTTTCTCCGAACCGAAACAGTAGGGATAAGAGCTGAAAGAATGAAAATCTAATTAAGTCAAAACCTTTTTTCCAGTAATAAACGAACAACAACCAAATCCCTCTGCAAAAGAAAAAATCAAGGCCTGCATACCATGGGCGAAAAAGAAAGCAGCAAACAAATTTTCAAAAAAGACCTTGTATAAGAGAGTACCTGTCCTAGGATGGGTTCCAAAGTACGACAAAGTTTGCGCCGTTGGCGATTTATTAGCTGGTGTTACCGTGGGCCTTATGGTTATACCACAGGCTCTAGCTTACAGGTATGTAACAGTACGTATAGTATTTAAAACAATATGTAACTGACTTCTATATGAGAATAGAATGTTGAACCCGGGACCACAAAGTCCGTAGGCAGACACTCTTACCGCTACGCTATTGCGATTCTTATGAAACAAAAAAAGTTCCTGTCTTTTGAGCAAACCGGAGCAAACCTTTCAGATTTGCCCAGGTTGGTTTAGTTTTGCTCAGGATCTTTTTCTAGCAATTTTATTTATCGTTAAGATAAACTTTACATTCGCAACTATGGATTTAAAAAAATTGACTTTTGGAAAAAAAATCCGTTTGAAAATTAGTTTTTCGGAAATTTTTCTATACAAAAAAAGTTTTCGAATATTTAGTTTTAAGAACTTTTGATTTTTAAAAATTTATCTTTAAAAAACAGGGTTTTCAAAAATTTCATTCTTGAATTTATGGATTTTCGAAAATTTCATTTTCGAATGTGTTTTTTTTTAATTTTCGAAAATCATTTCGTCAAAAATTTGTTTTTAAAAATCTAGTTTTCGAAAATATGACGTAGACCCAAAAAGGATTCGAATTTCTTTTTTGAATACAATTTTTTTTTAACGAAAAATATACTGAAAAATTTGTCCAAAAAACACATTATTACCTTATTTTTACATGGTAATAATTACACCTATTTTTGTAATAAAATATCAAAAACAATATTTTTTATAGGGTAACAATGTAAAAAGCAATATTACTACTTAAAGTTACAAATTTTGCTAAAAACATAAGTATTTTTTCAAAGGAATTTGTAAAATTTCAAAATTGTTTTCATTGTATCGGAATAGGGTAAAAACTCTTGTGGGTCATAGTTTAGCAAATTGTGACAAATTATCTTTATTTTCAGCGGTATAGCTGGTCTTCCCACTCAATATGGGCTCTACGGATCATTTCTTGGAGCTATCGTGTACATATTTTTCGGTAGCTGTAAAGACGTTCCTGTAGGCCCCACTGCCATTTCATCATTACTGACCTTTCAGGCTGTTCAAGGAATGGGACCTGAGCATGCCATCCTGTTATGTTTTTTGACAGGTGTTGTCCAGGTGCTAATGGGCATGTTTGGTTTAGGTATGTATGAATATTTTACTTTATATTTTGGATTCGTAAAAAATGGATCGGCGTCTTTAACCGTTTAATGAGTTCTAGAGTTCACTACCCCGTAGTTAAGTTATGTTACGTAATCCAATAACCACAACGTTCAAAGCATACTTGCTACAACTGATTTAAAAGCTAAGAAAGCAAACAGTAACGACACCAACCATCTTATTTGTTGCTAAGGCTAAGCGAGAGTTTTTCTTATTTTACCGCTCTAGAGCGGTAAAGTAAAACTCCTCAGAAAAGAGCAATTTTGCGCTCTCTTTTGGATGCGGAAAAACTTACTTTGTATACGATTGTTGAAAATCATTTATTACGTAGAACATTCCATTCGATAAACAAAACTATTAAATCTAATATAATTTTTACAAAGAAACATATTTAATTAGCCGTACCAAATTTTTCAAATCATTATCGTGAAAACTTCATTACTCACATGGCTAATAATTATAATAATTGATTGAAATCAAAGTCGGAATATTTAATTGTGGGTACCAGCTACTATCTACGTAAGCAATTTGGAATGCCATAGCAAAAACTAGGCATCATTATAATAACATAATATTTTAACTACAAAACTGATGGTTTTTGGTGTACTTTTAGATACTGAAAAGATTTGGAAAAATAAAATTACACCAAAAAATATTCACTAGGCCCAGGGCTACTAATTTATATATATATATATATATATATATATATATATATATATATATATATATATATATATATATATATAAATAGCGAATAATTTATTTTTCTATTCGTATGTTTTACAATAAACAAAAAAAAAATTAACTATTATGCATTTGGTGTCCTTAAAAGCAATACGGATCCAATTATTTAAACAAAAAAATTACAGATCAATAAATTAAATCAATTCGCCACAACAATGTCTGACTTATTGTTCCAAGTTCAAGAGCAATCGGAATTTTGGCGAACTTCCTATAAAAAATCGATAGAACCGTTATACCGTTATTTCCAACGAGCAACGATCAATTAATTTAACATGATTTGATTTGCGTATATAATCAAAAATTTAACAAAAAAAATCATCAACTTTGTATCGATAAAATTTATAAATCGCCATCGCTCGCTAGAGGGCATTTAGAACAAAAAATGAGAGTCCACTCATCATGTCCAATTAATCAGTCATAAAAGATGCAAATGCTGTTTATTATATTATAAAGTTAATTTACTGTATTGTATTTTGTTTTATAAAAAGAATTTTTAATTTCGGTGCCATTCAGTCAGGAAAAAAATGGAATTTTCAACGTTATTAGTATTTTTTTAAAAGATTTAAGTATTTCTGTTGGCAATGGCGTAGATATGGGGGGGGGGCGCTTAGAGGAGGTAATCCTCTCCAGAACGGTACGCAAAGCAAGCCCAAATCGCTAGATGCAGATGTAAAATATGTAATTATATCCTAGTGTAATTTAGAGTTAATTATTGCACAATTAAGTTTATCTGAAGAATATTCGCATGTTTATTTTTGTTTTTACTTGTTTGAAATAATATTATGTAGATACCGTTTTAAAAAACATCTTTAGCGTAAGGAGTACTTTTATGATTCTTCTTTAACATATTATACAGGGCGTCCGAAAAGTCTAAGTATGGACAAATATCTTTTGCTACTAATGAAGATTAATTTAACTTTTTCAACCCACTTGAGGGGTGACGCTAGGGAAGTAAGACCAAAAATTTTAAAAGCAATGCTATGTTGTGTGGTACCTGATTTTGAAGGTCTTCAAAAAAGAAACATTTTATCGAAAATCCGCAGTCTGTATCTTAATTCGTTTTTAAATAGCAAGCCTTTAAAAATTAAAAATCGTGTTTTGAAAATCGTAAGTCGTCATTAAAAACCCATGAATTAATTATTCTGATATTTCAGCGATTTGCTTGGCTTCCAAATAATATTCTTCTTGGAAATTCTTTGTAAATTTGCGAGAAACCTCAGAAACAAACTCATAGTGTAAAACTTAGTCGTCTTATTCTTAGACTTGTCAGTTTAAAACTTTTGGTTGTCAAATTAGACCGGACCAGCGTTGGAGAATATGGCCATTATTTTTTTCGCTTGTTTACATATTTATAGACTTGCCATTTAAAAACGAATTAAGATACGGACCTCGGGTTTGCGGTAAAATGTTTCTTTTTTAAATACCTTTAAAATGAGGTATCACACGGCATAGTGTTGCATTTAAAATTTTTAACATCAACTCCCTAGCATCACCCCTTAAGGGGGTTGAAAAAGTTAAGTTACATAAAAAGATTTATTAACCAATAAGATACACATAAAACTTGGTCTATATCTTTACTAATAACAAAGATATTTGCCGAAACTAGACTTTTCGGACACTCAGTATATCTCTATTTTTCCTTGGTTTGTTTAAGTTCTTGTTATGTAAAAAATATGTAGTTTGTATATTGTAGTTTGTTTATTTTAATTCTATTTTGTGAGATTTTATTTTACTTTATGGTTGATCGCAAAAAGCAATTTTATTTGTTATGGGTGGTTAAAATTTTTTTGGTGCTACCCCCACCCCAGAAAAAAACATATCTACGGCCTTGCCTGTTGGAAACTCAAATTAAGCCAAACAGCGTTGTCGCAGCTGCAAATAGCTGATTTTTAGTGGACAAAAAGGGCTCACTAGACGCAAAATTTTTACAGATCATATTCTGGCATTTACCAGGTTATGCATTGCGGTTACGGCCTTGGTAACGAGCTGGTAACGATTTAAAATGTTATTATAACCATTGCGCTACCAAAAGAATAGAGTTTCTCGAACAGGAAATATATTTATATATCTTTACATTTTAGGATTTCTGATAGATTTTATATCCGGTCCTGTATCCTCCGGCTTTACCTCAGCAGTAGCTCTAATAATTCTGACGTCACAAGTCAGAGATATTCTGGGAATCACCGCTCCCGGTTCTGTGTTCACCGACATGTGGCGAAACATTTTTAAGGATATTCACAATACTAATGCATGGGATACTGTTTTAGGAATTTGCTGTATTGCTGTTTTACTTATTATGAGAGTAAGTACATGAAAAATTTTTACAATTATGATAGAAATATATTTTTAGAATTCACTTTGTTTTTCAAATATTTACTTCGCTGGTTAGCCTCAGATCCGCTATAATTTTTTTTTTAATTTAAAAAATTTCTAATAGATATATTAATACAGGTTTAATTGTTTCTTAGATTTTAGGTCAGCTAAAAGTTGGTCCACCTAAAGGAGAACTATCCAAAATTCAGCTATTCACTAATAAGTTCATCTGGTTATTGTCCACTGCCAGAAACGCTATCATAGTTATAATATGTGGATTCATCGGATATTCTTTCCATTTAAATGGTAAGTAAAATTAACATTAATAAAACAATACGAGGCAGCATTTTTTAAAATTTAGAAATAAACTAGCTAGCTTCTTTACAAACAGTAAGCATTTTTCAAAAATAAACCAGCTGAAAGATCACATTTGTTAAAATTTGTTGGTTCTCTTGCTGGCATTGAAAAAATAATGAAAAAATCCGATTAAGCTTTGTTAATCCACTCTCTTTGATGCAATCAATACAAATAACGTAAAGCTATTTTATGTTGCAACAAAATTAACCATTGTGTTTTAATGCATAGAAAAATCAATTTGCTATAAATAGCTAGTAGGACTAGCATTCCAAACAATATTGTCATTGGATAGTAAAGATATTTGACCATACTGGGACTTTTCGGACACCCTGTATAAATTTTACCGAACGTTTTTTTCTAATTCACTGTACAAAGTCCGTAGATGTAATATTCAATACGTAGTACCTATTGATTTATATAAATTTCTTTAGTCCTTATAATAAATAATTACCTATATTAGTTAATGAACCACATTATTTTGTTTAACTGCACGACAGTTAGGTACTAATAACCCTTTCATGTTCGTTAGTAAGCATTTTTCATATCGATTAATTTTTTTTTAATTTCAACTAATGACATGAATGTAAAACAAAAAAAAATATTACTTTGTCTTTATTATAGGGTATTTAAACAAAAAAATAAAAATTTTAACAATACCATGTTAGTCGTGACGTATTTTTTTAATATATAAACCGCTTTTCAAACAAAAATATGTTCTATTAAATATACCATTTCTCCTTCCCATTTTAGGTGGAACACCTTTCCATTTAATTGGAGATGTTCCACCGGGCTTGCCAAATTTCCAACCACCGCCTTTCGGTTTTACAACAGTGGAAAATGGTACTGAAATTCACACAACTTTTATTGAAATGGTATCTAACTTGGGCACTGGCATTATAGTGTGTCCTCTTATTGGACTGTTGGAAACTATTGCAATCTGCAAAGCTTTTGGTAAGTCAAGTTCTTTTTTACAGATGTTATTGGCTAAATACACTATTTAACCTCCTCTCCTCTACTTCCCTTATAAGTAGTAAATTTTTGAGTGACTTGTTTATTAAAAGGCTGTCAACAATTTTTTAATGATAGTAATCAGGTAACTGAGGAAGTGGCGGTTCCTGGAATTTCCGATTGTCGTATCTCAGTTCCAGCGCATGGGACCCACACCAAATTATGAAATGTTACTGTTGGGTACTCTACAATCATTTTCGTGAAAAAATATTTAATTTTGAAATTTGCGAAAAAAATTTAATTTTTTGATGTCTATCTTTCCTAATAAAAAACTGATTACTACTAATCTTAATAACCTTATTTCAGTCCCTTCCTAGCCAAAATTCTGGTTGCGCGCCTATGAGAGGAGATATGGATAATTCCTCCAACGGAAAACAGTATTAAAAAATTAGTGCTAATGCTATTTTATGACAGTAAACAAAAAAGGAGCATTAAGATTTAAAAATTACCCTTAATTATATATCATCTAATTTAATGACTAATTTGCAAAAAATCTTGTGAATATATTTTAATTTCACGGTACTAAATCGACCGTAAACCCTCAAATAGCACTAATTTAACAGGAGGGATTCCCAGCAATCAGTAAACATAAGGTGTCGTAACGCCCGAAAGCATGTAAAGTATTATTACCTTATTAAATTTTATAGTATCAATCATGTGATTATTTTTTTGTGTTATTATACTCGTAGTTATTATTTTTAATATCAAAAACAGTTAGGGCTTTGTCCTCTGGAATTGGAATGGGTTACTCGTGACCGTTCGTGGCATTTGGTAATATCTGCTAGTCAGGAAAATTTCGATACGTGTATCGAGATTTTGCGGTGCCCCGCATAAAAGAAAAAATACAAAATAAAATTTTGTTTAATGAATTACATCAGTTTCTGTATCTTATTTATGAAACCTGCCCTATTAAATTTTCTCATCACTATATTTTTCTCTTTTCAGCGGATGGTAAGCCAGTGGATGCCACTCAAGAACTAATTGCAATAGGACTATCCAACGTTGCCAATTCTTTCGTACAAGCTTTCCCAGGGGGCGGTGCTCTCGCTAGAAGTGCTGTCAACAATGCCAGCGGAGTACGTACCCCAATGGGCGGGTTATATACGGGTATCCTGGTTATATTGGCCCTTTTATTTTTCACTCCTTACTTTTTCTTCATACCTAAAGCCGCGTTGGCCGCTATTATCATCGCTGCTGTCATCTTTATGGTGGAAGTCAAGGTTGTTAAGCCTATGTGGAGGTCAAAAAGTAAGTATTATCTTAACGTATTTGTTATCATTTAACTAGTTAAGTAACTTGCATAAAGAAAGATGCGTGTGGAGCTTTAGTCTCAATATTAGTAAACAAATAATTTGGTATTCCATAATTATGTTCTTTTTTAATATTTCTGAATCATAATTGACCATTTTTTGTTCTTTTCAGAAAGTGATCTCTTCCTAGGACTTGCAACTTTCATTGCCTGTCTCGTATTACCATTGGAAATTGGTATCCTGGTGGGGATCGGACTCAATCTACTCTTCATTCTCTATCATGCTGCTAGACCGAAAATCACCGTAGAAAAGCTAAAGGTAAACATTTGGTGGTACTCAGTATAAAAAGGCTAAATAAGCCATATACTATGTACTAACTTTAATATTTGCAATGGTACACCCTGTACATTATGCAATTTTTGGATTCTTCGAAAATTCTGAACATATTTCATAGAATATTCTTCGAAATATTGACATCCAAAAAATGTCATTTTTGATGTTTTAACCGGTTTTAGTTCCATTTTGTGACCACAAGGTACATTTGCCAGAAACATAAATAACAATTAATGATTACATTGACATTAGAAATAAAATTAGTAAGAAAAAGATAAACTAAAATATCTCGAAACCGGCTAAACCAAATATTAACAAATTATAAATTTTTGAAATAAGAAAAAAAGGTGTATTAAATTTTTTAAAAATATACCGGATGTTCTATTTAAAATTAACCAAGTTTGTATTTTTAGCTAATTTTGTCCTGTTTATTTGTTTTATTACGTAACAGTTTCTAGCGATTTAGGACAAGCCCTATAACTCTTGTAATTGCATTTCTTTTCTATCTCTTATAATAAACTCGGTAGAAGCTGTCAAAATATACGGATTAACCCTGTACTTAAATTTTTAATTTTTTTCACGATTTTTAATTTTTATAATACCTTTCAAATGAGGTACCACTCGGCATAGGGTTGCATTTAAAATGTTTGACCTTAATTCCTTAGAGTCACCCCTTAAGGCAGTTGAAAAAGTTAAATTACATAAAAAAGTAGACTTACTAACCAATAAGATACACATAAAATTTAGTGTCTCTATATTTACTAATAGAAAAGATATTTGCCCATAATAAGACTTTTCGGACACCCTGTATAATATAAAATGGGTTAAGAAGTTATCGTAGAATTAAAATGTGGAACACACAGGCTATTTTGTTTAGTATGTCAAAGTTAGTACAGATTTAGCTTTTTTGAACAAACTACATGTTTTTGAAAAATTTGGAAAAATTAAATTAATATTTTTTAATTCTAGTCACAAGAAGGCACCGAATACCTAATCTTAACTCCAGACAGATGCCTCATCTTCCCTTCAACAGACTACGTACGAAACTTAGTCACCAAACATTCCATTCGCCAAGGAATACCCGTAGTCATCGACTGCTCACACATCTACGGAGCAGACTTCACCGCTGCTACAGTCGTAGAAAGTCTAACCAAAGATTTTGCTGCGAGGAACCAACCATTGTTCTTCTACAACCTCAAGCCCTCAGTAAGTTCCGTATTTGAAGGGGTTTCTCCCCAAGATTTCGTAGTGTTTTACGACCAAGATCAGTTCGACGAGATGCTGAGGAAAAGGGGTAAATGCCCAGGTGAAAATGTAGTTTAAGTAGGCCCGGTTGTAGTTTCCGCTAATAGATCTAGTCTACAAGTTAAGGAAAGTATACGCTTTGTAGTCAAGTAACCTTAACGCGTTTCTTTATAAGGATGTACACAGGGTGTTCCATTGATCATTTCTTTATGAAGAATGCAATAAGAAAGCGTCGTTTCTAAGTTTACGCGACAAAACATTTTTTGTATTGTATTTTATTTTATATGGCAATCGACTAAGAACAGCAATATTTCTATTTTCCATTAGTAAAGACAGTAAACTATGGGGAAAATATGAATATTGCTCTTTTTGGTCAATTTATTCAAAACCAAAAGGTTTCTACGTAAAGGTGTTGTCTTAAGTCATCCATCCTGTTTTAAAAGTCACCTATGGTATTTGTACATTTGTTAATGCCAGAATTAGGAATAACCATGTTATGCTGTCTGTTGTAACCTTCGCGCGCCGTTTTTGGATCTCTAGTAACTTTCCAGTAAAACCTTTTTCGTTTTTAGCTTCAACAACAATTTTTAAGAGAGAATGGGCTAGAATTTATGTTATTTTTGTCTGTTCTCGTTTTCCTTACCAATTACACACATTTTTGCGTCCATATAATTTTTATATTTATAACTTATCAGAATAAGCAAAAACTCATATTGCTTTTTAAATTAAACGTAAAATAACAAGCTTAAATTTCATACCCCCGAGAATACTGGGGATATAAAATACATCTGAAGCCAAAAACTGCAATTGGTTTTGTTATGTACTAATACTGCCTGTATTACTAGAACTGTAGATATTTATACAGAAGTAAAACTTCTTGATAAAGTTCCTCTTGCAATAGCATCTAGAAGTCAAAGTAGGTGGTGCATTATACCACAAAAATTAATATTTTTTCGACTAGAACAGAATATCCCTTAGAAATGAGATAAAAAATTATTTTTACATTTTATTTGTTAACACCAAAAATTTGTATACACGGTGTCCCAGATAATGAGGGCCAGTATGGGGATCTCGTTAATAGTTACAAATACAAAATTGGTTAACTAGGACTGAAATTTTTCAGATGATTTTTATTTTACATTTTCGAGTTATTTTGAAAAAACCAAATTTTCGAATTTTTGATTTAATTGTCGTTAATATGAAAGGTAAGGTAAAACTAATAAAACTTTTAATAAACCCTAAGATTACGTTGTCAATTTTTTTATCCGACGTTTCGTCTTTGGGCAGCGATCATCAACTTTATTTTTTTTAAATACGGTCCTGATAAGCGATCATCAACTTCACTTTTTTAAATACGGTCCTGATTTTTTGATGTCAAATTTTAGAAGCCCTTTTTATTCTAAATTTTTTGAATCTTCCTTTGACTTTTGTTAAGAAATTTTTGCGATACGGACCTGTCTCCTAAAACATTTTATACATTGTTTTAACTTTTGTAATTTAATGCAGAAAATAATAAAGAACAGTGTGGTACACTGTTGAATTCAGAATAAAAAGGGCTTCTAAAATTTGACATCAAAAAATCAGGACCGTATTTAAAAAAATTAAGTTGATGATCGCTGCCCAAAGACGAAACGTCGAATAAAAAAATTGATAACGTAATCTTTAAGTTCACTGAAAGTTGATACAAAGAATTTTTATTAGTTTTATCCTACCTTTCATATTAACCTCAGGAAAGCAATAAATTAAAAGTTCAAAATATCTCGAAAATGAAAAACCTGGAAAATTTCGGAACATCATTTTATTCGTTCTTTAATTTCGCAACTTTTTCCCATTTAACCAATTTTGTATTTCTAACTATTACCGAGATCCCCATACTGGCCCTCCGCATTTTGGAGACCGTGTATACTATTTAGCTTAAACTAATCCCAAATCTCGAAGCATTAGATTTCAAGCCTTAATTTTCACGATTTTGGGAAAAGTATTATAACCTAATTTTGCACCGGTGAATAACACAAACCATTTTTTAACCTAGCAGTTTCCGTTTTTGCTGAGATTTAAATCCAAATCTCTTTCTTCGCGGCAGTCACAGTTTTAAGACCCCTAATACTGGATTTTTTTTTATTGCAAACCGCATTTTAACAAATATATTTTTTTAAATCCAGAACTAACAATTTTTAAATACTTACAATGTATTGTTTTTTAAATTAGTAACGTAACCTATACATCTTCTCAATTTGTTTATAGAATTTTGAACGATTTCTTAATACCCCCACTGCCCCACACTCCCAAAGGCGTATTCTGAGGAGCCTGGGGTACGTAATACCCCCCCCCCCCCCATTGTTATTATAGGGTGCCGAAAAACGTTTGCCCAAACTTTTTAAGGCCAATATACGCCCCTGAATACTCCCGTAGCTAAAAATCGTAGACGTACCTTAATTCCAAATGACAAGTTTAATGAAAAACCTAAGACCGCTGCGATTTTTTACTACACCTGTATATAACGTTCCATTAGAGATTAACAATTTTTTTACTTCTTTTAAGTTTTGTTTTATTTTACATGAATTCACAAGTTTTAGCATAACTTTTTGCCGAATTTACAAGTATTATGAACTATTTATTTATATAATTTAAAATTATGTAGTTATTTACGATGTATATACTACTGTGTAGTTAATATGTAGTTGTTAAATATGCTGTGATATTAAATCTTTAATAAAAAAGACACTGTTGTTTTATTTAAGTTTGCAGATGTTTGTAAAGGATATTGTTGGCGGAGGCACGGTAGTGCCCCCAGGTAAAGCCGAAGATTTTGTAAAGGGACGACAAATGAGCCGTTCAGAGGAAAAGTGGTATAATGTACAAGCAAACCGCCATGCAGTTAGACCACTTTTCCTCTGACCGGCTCAAATAAAACACCTAAAACAATTTGTATCTTTTTTTAATATGTATAAACATCGGAATTATATTTATTTAACTATTTAACACATAATAAATACAAGACGTTTAATATGGCAACAGTTTGGCCTCAAATGTGATAATATTCCTCAAAAATTGAGCACAAAACAAGATAATATAGGGAAGAATACACATCGATATATCGTATAGTAAAATACTGACATATTTTATGATTAAATGCATTGGTATGAAATTTTGTGCCCAAAGAACTTACTACGTCTAACCTAATAACTAACTATGAGATTTAAAGAATCGTGAGTCTGGGTTTTGGCTTATGAGGTTTTTAGTTTAAAAGGTTATAGCTAAAATAGGAGATCGAGTTCGTATTTTTTTTTAATTAAAAGTTATTAGCTGTCTATTTAGTTATTTAGAAAGTAGAACAGACTAAAAGCACCCACATTATGGTATTAGCTGAAAGGAATACGTATAACTACTATTGTCATTTTATTATCAAGAAAACGCTCTACAGTAAATTATCTATACAGGGTGTCCGAAAAGCCTTTGCTATTAATAAAGATAGAGACACCAAATTTTAGGGGTATCTTGTTGGTTATTAAATCTACTTTTTCATGTAATTTTACTTTTTCAACCCCCTTGAGGAGACGCTAGGGAGTTGAGGTCAAAAATTTTAAATGCAACCCTATGCCGTGTGGTACCTCATTTTAAAGTTCATCAAAAAAGAAATATTTTAACGTAAACCCAAGGTCCGTATCTTAATTCATTTTAAAATGGGAATCCTTTAAAAATCGTGAAAGAAAGAAAAATTTTAATACCTTTATTTTTCATATAACTTTAAAAGTTGTTTAAAATGACTACCAAAGTCGATTTTGGGACTCGCTTCTCACATTTTCGTGAAGTAACATCTGTCATTCTCGAAAATGTGAGAAGTGTGTTCTAAAATCGACTTTATAACTGCCGTGGTGGTCATTTTGAACAACTTTTGAAGTAGTAAGGTAAATAAAGGTATTTAAATTTTTCCTTTTTCCACGATTTTTAATATTTAATCGCTTGTCATTTAAAAACGAATTAAGATACGGACCTCGGGTTTGCGTTAAAATGATTCTTTTTTTGGAGACCTTTAAAATGAGGTACTGCACGGCAATTGAAATTTTTGACCTGAACTCTCTAGCGTCACCCCCCAATGGGGTTGAAAAAGTAAAATTACATAGAAAAGTAGATTTATTAACCAATAGGATACCCCTAAAATTTGGTGTCTCTATATTTACTAATAGCAAGGTTATTTGCCGATACCAAGACTTTTCGGACATCCTGTATATAGAATTGTTCTTTTTTATATAGAATACGGAGCTGCTTAAAAATAAATGCAGGGTATTGCGAAAATCCAGCAACAAAATTTTGCAGTTTCTTTGAGCTAAAATAAGAAAAAAATTCGTATTTGCATCCGAAACACAGACTAACCAAATTTTACTTCTCCTTTCTAATTTATTTTACACATTTTTAACTATACCTAGTTCCCTTAAGCTTAAAAATTGTTTAGTCAGGTTTAAGTATCTATGGAATAACCCCATAACCATTCAAAATAAATTACAGTGATATTTTTTGGGGGTTTACAGTTCATTCAGTTGGTCCAGATTAAAAAGCTCATAGAGCATATTATTAAAAATTTGTCCCGACTAAGTCATATTTTGCCCCATATCATCTAAACAATATAAGATATCAAAAAGATATCCGATAACTAAAAGTTAACGGATTAAACAGGAATGTTGTCTTTTTACAAAAGGGCCGTCAATGTCGTAAAAAAATCGATGTGTTAAAAGCAGCGTAACCCCCAAAAAGCAGCACTCTGTAGATTATTTAGAACGGTAATAAGGATATTTGATAGGTACTTCAAAAAGTATTGCGCATAGGGAATTTAAATAAATTATATTTGAAAATGTACAAAATAAATAAGAAAAATCTAAATAAAAATAAAAATTTATCACCCTGTATTTTGGAAACGAAGCGTTTCCGGACGTACGTTAACGTGAACTTTTTTTCTTATTTTTGTCCAAAACCTCTAATATTTTGCCGATAATAATGCAATACCCTATATACACACTAGTCTTTTTCGTTAGTAGTAAATGACTTGTTACAGTACAAGTTATATGTAAACGAGTAATGTTAGTCATAGCGCCAGTTGAAAGTATACACTATTATTATTTTTTATAATTTATGAGCAACTTCTTATATCAGCTTTTGCCTTAACCTTTTAACTTCAAAACCTTCAAAGCATGGCTGATGTTTGTCGTTAATTTTAAGAAAATAATTTGTTCCTATTTACAAATCGCTAATCTTTTGATTTTTATTTCATAATATATATTTTTTTAAATTGCCTAAATAACACTTATACAGGGTGTTTTACTGAAATCTCCATAGGCCAATTTCTTGAAAAAATAAACATAATATAATTCTATAAAATGAAATAGGATCAAATATTATTTTACGAAAAAAATTTCTGCTCATAAAATAAGAAAACATTTAAAAATTATGTGACAATTAAAAAATTAACCCGAAGTAAACAGATGAAACGTACAATTAAAATTTTAATTTTATTTTATTTTTATTTTATTTATTTTATTTCCCTTTTGGCCTTTTATAAAATAAGCTAGCTAGAAATGCCACACTCCTAGTAAATTATATCATATCTTAGAAACCAGTACGAGTGGAGAAAATGTGCAAACTGAGCAAACATAGTTTGGGAAGGACGTCAAATTGTTATAGACGCTTGATCTCACTTATCAATCTCCTTTTACCGAACCTAAATATCTTTCTAAGAAATTGTCGCTTAGAGCTTTAGGTCGAACACCCTATATATAACGAAAAATCACAATTTGTGAAAAGTCAACTTGACATTCACTTATAGAAGTAAAAGTGATAGTATTATACCTATAAACGTTGCTACAATATAAAAATAGTTTGTATTGAGCACAATAAAACCTGGAATGTGTTCGGAAGATCGACTAACTAACTTGGAACACAAACCGTAATTTTGTTCTATGATTAGCTATACACATACAGCGCCATATTTGTCTACTTCTTTTTCATCAATGTTGAAGCAACCTTTGCAAAAAATCGACCAACCAATTATATACAAAAATATCACAAATTAAAATTTAAAAAAATCTCTAACAATCTCAAAAAGCACTAAATGTCAAAACAGTTTTAACACTAACGTAATATGAAATTTAATATTGCTACAACAGTTTTGTGGCATTGACAAAACACCCTTTTTTTGGGTCTCTGCTGTTTTCTAAACGGCCCTTTAAAAATATAAACGCTGCTATTTTGTTTCAAAATATCAACGAAAAAGTGAACATAATTTCTAAGATCAAATTCAGTCTGTACATTTTTATCCCGTTTCAGAATAAATACATCTCAGTCGTGTTCCTTTATCTACTGCTCCCTAAAAAACAATACAATATTGGGCCATTTCTTCTAAATTAATATCACTTCTGCAAGTTTTATTACAAAAATAAATAAAAAATGGTAATAGAGAAAGCTTTCGAAGGTTTTTTGTAGTCCGGAAACTAGAGAAATTAATATTTAAAAAAAAACTGTTTAGAAGGTAGGGAGAAGCCCATCACCCTTATGTTCTCCTGTTACTACTTCTTGAGACAGAAATCCGAGCATCCTGTAAAAATCTCCAGTAAACAGCAGGGGAAGCGACTACATATTTATTGACTCTACGACATTTTTATTGACTGGTCTTAAAATATAATTATTTTTTAAATATACCTAAGTGATTTTTCTGCGCTCTAGTGTTTTAAAATTGTTTAAATATATTGCGTAATTATACAAGAATTAGACTCTTCGTTGGTGAACAAATAAATAATGACTCTGATAAAAGAAAAATGTTTGTTAATCTTGCGCGCGTAAGCCCTTTCTAGCGTCTTTCTAGTTTACAAGCTGATACGCGAAAAAATGTCCTATATGTTATTATGACAAGTGGCATTAAAATTGTATCCCTTCCAATCTTAAAATGGTTTCAAAAGTCGAAATCAGGGGCTGGAGTACGAAGTCACGTGATCTATTAAACGTTTCGAAACACCTGACTAGCCAAACAACTACACGTGGACTTCACGACGCGCCGATCCAATCGAGACAACGAAAGCAGTTGATATGCTAACGCACACAAGCCGTCAGAGGATTTTACGATTATTGTCCTCGTTGGTCAATTGTGCATTAAAATTGGGATCTGACCCATTAGAACGCATTCAAATTTTGCGATTCGCGTTTATATGAAACACGACTTATCCATCAGTCATATTTCCATCAAATATAGTAACCACATCCTTCTTAAACAAGAAGCCGTGAAGCACAAATGGCAACGTCGCACGTGGGCTGATTTTATTTCATTAATAATACCTATGAATTATATAATATGGAATACCACATAGGACAAAATAGTGAACATACATTTTACAAAAATAAAATAAGACGTGTTTCGGAACCTTTTTTAATTCTATAAACACCCAAATAATTTAAATAATGTAAAAAACAAAATATACGAGAATACTTTAGATGCTTTGAACTGGAATATCTAATAAAATTGTGAACATATTATGTTTTTCTTATTTAAACTAAGAAAAAGTGGTAACAAATTTTAAATAGGTAATTAATATAAAAGTTTTACTGACTTTATATGTACATATTGGTTTTGTCTAGTATTATATAGGTAAGTTATAATGTTTATAATTATTGTTCAACAATATCGTTGCCAATTATTTAAACTTTTAGGTATTTTTTTCACGTGCATATACGAACGCTTTAACCTGTTAACTCCAGCCAATGTGCAGTGTTGCCAGATCACCTACTTCATGGCTCTCTTGTTTAAGAAGGCTGTGTAATAACCCAATGGTTTAATAAAAAATAGAATAGATTGCTTTTTACTTACCCTCCAGTTCCAGGATAGTAGTACGGTGGAGGCCTCTCGTATTCGGTGGGTGCTCTTTGGTAATGCGGGGGTCCTCCGTTTGGAAATTCTTCCCAATGCCTACCCAAATTTACAGAAAAGCAACAATTAACATAAAAGCAAACGATAAAGTTACACAGAAAGCTTAGCTGGATTTTTTCAATTAAAGGACTGACACTGTTGATTTAAGTGCAGAAAAACCAGCAAAGCACGGTCGAAATTAACAAGACCAATAAGCTGGAAGACAAATTTTTGTTTCCTTATTTTATGCACGTAAAAATTAACACACTCATATAAAAAGTGTTCTGTTTATTTTGTCAACGTACTAGAAAAAATGCGTTTCATATCAATTTATGGCAGTCCCTCCTAACTCACGTTGACCAACATTTGGACCAGGTCCAAAAAAAAATAATTCGGGCGTAAAAGTATGTAAGCCCAATATTAAAAGTCCTACAGTGTAGAAACAACGGACGCATACTAATTTTTAATATATTCTCTACTACGCCTACTTTTCGTAAAGAAAACAAATCGCAGTAATATAAAAACTCATAAATTTTCAACGACTTATTAAAAATAACAGAACAAAACCTAACTGATCAAGTAGTTCAAAATTTAACCCAGCTATAAAGCTTAAACGTTTTTAGTGAATTCCGGAGCAAGTGTTTTGAGCATAATGGGTGCGGACGTGTAGCCTTCTATTTTTTACAACAAAATTAGGGGCGTACTATTTTTTCTTACCCTTAAAAACCCCTCTAATTTTCAAAACAATCCGTCAAACATTTTTTAAAATCTTGAAGAAAATCCAAATTTTAAGTTACACATTAACACCCCGTATCACTCTTAGTATCAACTTTCGGACGTAATAAATGCAGCTAATACTATATCAGAACCCAACCACACTATATACTAAAATTAGGGCTTCCTTTATGAGCTATAATGCTCCTTTCGGTTTTTTCTTTCCAACAAAGTCCCTGGGTTTTAGGATTAGGAAAGCGTAAGCAGGTAATATATTAAAAGTCAGTACAGGTTGAGTTGATCGCTTATCAAAAGAAATTTTTAAAACCCATTTCCATATTTAATGACCTAAAACGTAACAAGCTTTTGCACTGTAGATTATAGTACCTAATTAAACATAGATAGATTATTCCAACACAGCGATTTATCACAAAACAATGGCAGAGATACCGTTCAAGCAAAGAAAAAGCAGAGAAATGTTTAATTAAAAGTTGCTTTTAAAAATTAAATTATTTTAATTCTTTTAGGAATAATAAATACATACATTTAAAATAAGAAATCTTAAGTTATTTATATATGTAAACAACACGCAAGCTTGCTAGTTAAAATCGTGTAGATTTTAGGTTGTTGTCATTTTTGTCACTTCCGCCAGGTGGATTTTGAGGCCCCTTGTAATATGGACTCTGAAGCCCGGAATAATATGGACTTTCTGACCTACCGGTATATGGGCTTGGGGACCTAGCACTTAATGGATTTTGAGTACCCAATCTGGAATTACTTAAAAAATAAAACTTTTCTATAATGGTTCTTTTGAGACAATTAAATCATTTATATTTGTAATAGCTGCTTTTTAAAAAGGCATATAATAATTTATATAAAAAAAAATGCAGTACTATTGTACTATTTTTTGGGACAGTTTAACATTAGTCTAAAAACGCTGAGAGAGATAACATTTTTTAAAAAATGATTTATTTATTTATTTTGTGCTACCTTATCGTTACTTTCGGAAAGACCACACGAGGCGACGCAAGCTCAAGAGTGAAGTCGGTGCTCTCCATAGACATTACATAATAATAGAAACTAAAGATAAAAGCTGTTGCCTTTTCAGTTCCTCATACTTTTGATAAAAAAAAAGTGTGGGTAACTAAATTTTTTTAACCACATTAACAACAACTTTGTATAGCAAGAAAAATCCCAGTTTTAATACAACAAAGTAAACAATTTTTATTAAAATCCCACTAGTGGGTTACATTTTCATCATAAGAATAAGAAGGATAATTACATGTAATAAAAATTAGCATTTATTACTCGACAAAACATCACGTCATGTAGTGAGTGTATATTTTAATACCTAAATTTTAAAGTACGGTCCTGTCTATCACAAGGCAAGCGTTTTGCAAGGCGCAAGCCCGTGGGGCACCGTCTATGTTTATGGATTCAGCTCGGTAAATTTGGCACATTCGCAAGTAGTGATTATTTGTCTATATATATATATATATATATATATATATATATATATATATATATATATATATATATATATATATATATATATATATATATATATATATATATATGTCGACATACATAATATATGTGTATGGTCAAAAGACACGAGGCGCTTGTTGTTAGTCAAAGAATTATCTGTAAAAGCGTGGGTGGATTTTTGCAACATCCCGTACATCATTTAAATGACAGCTAAGCACGGGTTAAACGTCACCTGTCAAGTTCAAATCTGACAGATGAAGTTTAATACATTGTTCAACTGTTCTGTGAATGAAATATTATATCATTAGATGGGTATGGTGAAGTTACAATTAATTTGCCGTTAAAATTTATAAAGTTATCTAAAAATACATACTTCAAAGCTCGCTTATAAAGAGGTCGAAAAGCGCATGGGGAGAGGATGAGGATGAATACGTAATGCAAAACTTTTTGTCAATCTTAAATAAACCCGCTGAAATCGCGCATTTATTTGTATTTTAAGTTTATATGTACTTTTTCTACTTACTTTGGAGCCATATCAGCATATCGCCCGTCAGGAGGGCGAGATCCAGCAGCATATTCCCTAGCAACTTCGCTACCAATCGGTCTTTCTTCGTATCTCTTGGATTTCTTACCCTTTTTCTTGCCTCTTTTAGCAGCACGGCTAAAAAATGGGTATTTACCGTAAACATACAGGGTGTGTCACAACGAGCTTCCATTAAAAGTATATAGAGAAGGACTTTTTTTTACTAAATTTGAATACTTGGGGACGTTTATGTTTCTCGATGCGCTAACTTCAAATAAAATCTAATTATCGTTCTAGCTTTTTTTGATTACCATGGGAACCAATATTAATCGCGGATCTCACAACGAACCCACCTAATTTTTAGTATCAACAGGTGGTCCTGATGTCATAAACAAAATATTAGATGGAACTCAATTTCCGCAAAATTACATATTTTTTATACGGACTTGGTACTGTTTAGCTTTTATAGGCGGCACTGTTAATTATATACGTTTCTGAATTGTTAGGTAATGCATGCACGCAGCGAGATCTGCGATTTGGCAATGCTGTATCGTCCTCTTTAGTAGTGGATTTTGCGTACGATAGATTTTTCGTCCGCAAATCCAAGTGTACGTTTTATTTTACTAACCGACTTCACAAGGCGAGAGGTCATCGACCCGTAATTTTAAATAGCACCCTGCATATTTATTAAAAACTAAAAAAAATTTATTCGGCATATTCTATGCCTAGCTCTTTCCGATTTCGAGATAATTAGTTTTATTCAGGAATTGGATTGATTTCACCCAAGTTTTCTTCCATGACTATGTTACTACTTTTATTAACAACTTATTTGAGTACCAAAAAGTCATGACCAAGACGTAAATTATCTAAAAAAATATGAATAACACAAAAGAGCAAAGTGCCCAAAGTTAAAAAAAAGTCTTTCCCCATAAAATTTTAATGGACGCATGTTGTGGTCCATAATACTTTCTATTGCAGATAGAGAATACGAGGTCACTAAAGCATGAAACAATGTTAGTGCTAAAATTCTCTTTTAGACATGGTTAGTGTTATAAAATGCATAGAAATATCGATTAATCGGTTCTAGTGATGTTATCAAATGATGAAAATTTACATAAATAATAGAATGATCAATCAGGAAGAAGCAAGCTGACAGGCCTGAAATAATATCTAACAAACATTTCTCTAAAATTAATAACTCTTCTAAACTATGTCCGCAAAAAATAGGCATCAAATGGAAGAAAAAATACAGTATGAGTCAAAATTCTTCATACCAAAGGCAGGAACCCTTTCCTATTTTCCGTTTGCAGGGGTAACTTTAGAACTTGGTGGGGTACAAATAAAAAGTAAGTCAAATAGTTTCAACTAACATCGTGGCATTAAAAAAAATAGATGTGTGTTCTAGAACCACATGAGTAGTATACTACAATGAAATATGCTAAAAATGCATCTAAATATTTACACCAACTACCGGTCCTTTACAAACAACACAGCATGCACCTCTTACCTGTTCAAGGGAATACTATCCCCTCGATCAGCATATGCGTCATACAAATACTCGCTGCAAAATAACATAAAACAATGCATTTATAAAATAAATACGTACGCTCAGACTACGCATTACGAAAAAGCAGAAAAAATACATAACGTTGCACAAAAGTATACTGTACTGAACAAAAGACATACAAATGCAGACATTCGCTTTATAATATTATTCGCGAAGGCAGTTATACTTCCTTAACGATGTCTCCCTACCCTTCCAAAGTTCTAACAATTTTTCAATAAAACAATTTCAATTTCATCAATAAAGAAATTCAAGTTGTTACCTTACATATTATGGGCTCTTCCACTACACCTAAATTTCATAATTTTAGTACTAAGGGTATGTTATACAGCGTGGATAAAGAGAATAGAACACTCCAAATATTTTCATAACCATGTATAATTTAGAAAAACGCTGGAACCCGTCACTGTTATTTTAATTTTTTACAAATTTTAGGAATTTTTAGTATTAGTCAGAGTTGCTAAAGAAATCAGGGCACACGTCAACTTTAGTTTTTTAAATGAAACATTATTCGTTTAAAGTTTTCCTTCTACGGCATTTATCGTTTTTACTTTTTTTGTCACCCCGTATATGTTGGGTCAAAATTTTTTGTGTGTTATTTTCTTAACAAGCAGGACTTTTTATGAAGAATAACTTTTTTCCGTAAAGTTAAAAATAAAAAAGTTTCCCATTTGTTAAGATGGTTTCTGGACACGCTGTATAAATTCATTCCTTGAATGTTAGGAGTATATTAGAACGAAACAGAATTCAGAGATCGCATTAAATTGTTGAATTGAAGAACTATAAATTTAAATTTTAGAAATGGTTACAACATTGTCCGGTCGCCGTCTCCAAAGTCGTTTTGTATTGCCACGTTTATTTATTTGACTTTTTCAAAACGGTATAATGAAAATATTTTTATTAAAATGCATGGATTAACCTCAAAAAATCATCAGAGTTGCCTGGTTCGCCTTAACTCTAAAATTGAGGAAACAACTAAAACCGTTTTAAAAACGTTTCTACGGACGATTTGAAAAAAATTATGTATGCTATAGGTAACGTTTTAAAGGGAGGGTATAAACATAGTATTGTGACGTACGATAAACTTCTGCGATGTTCTGAAAAGAATTGTTTTTTCCTATTTTGTAAAAAAATACTTAACAACAATATCAAAAAGTCTCTCTATACAATGGAACCAAGATCAAAATTTAGTTAAAGAGTCCATTATAGAAATAATACAACCAAATGTAAAAATATTATGTAGTTTTTAGTTCGAAACAGGTGCTCTGATGTTAGATACAAAACATATTTGTGTTTTTACTAAATATACACACGATATACTTCGGATATCACATATAAGACTTTAATATATAACAATGTAATGCAAAAAGTTTTAATACTTACGTCTCAACGTACTGACCATATGGTTTATATTTCTGGTAAAGATTAGCCAGCTTAATGGCGATTATAATGGCAACTACGTATAAAATAGCAGTCCAGAAAAGGCTGAACCAAAATCCATTCTAAAAATTAGAAAAAAAGGCTTTATAATAGCCAATCAAAGGATCTTTTTCAAAAATCCGTAAAAATAATAAGACAAAAAAATGTGTATGTCAACCGCGCGTGGTAAAAGCGAAACTTATAATTTTCTTAAATAATAAAATTTCTACTCTTTTATTAGCCTTTTGTCGTTTTCAGTGCGCTCGGACTATTCTGTTCTTTTATTTTGTTGTATTAAAAATTACAAAATTTCACAAACATTTGCCAACAACATAAAACTCCGCTTTTGACAGCCGTATGGTATATCTTCTGTCTCTTTTTCTGAAGATTTTTTTATAGCTCCTACTCAAAAGAAACGGTATTAAAGAACAATAAAAAACTGTCCATATATGAGCCCGGAACATCCCATTTTTCCCGTTCTTTCATACCTAAGATACAATACCCAGGTTATGGAACTCTGGCCTGCAGGTGTTTTTTCTTTCCTATCTAATTTTTATAGGTCAAAAAGCAATTGTTTTTTCTTTAATCCTCATACTTCGGAAGATTCATCAAATGATTGCATTCTTAGTGGTTGAAAACGTTTTTTGCTCGCCACTTTTCCGAACTGTAGGGAGATGATGATTTTTTCAACTTCGAGATATCATTTTACCTAATGACTTAAAATTTAATGTAGTTTTAAACGTGGCTCAAGATATTCTACTTATATAAAAAAAAGCCTGAACTGAGTAAAAATCCCCACATATAAAGATAAAATCTCTAGGTTGGCAACACCGTAAAGGAAGCCGGGCTAATTAAAAAGGTCGAAAACAAAGCGTTGTGTCCTCCGTCCGTCCACTAGAATATAGTTTCACTTCTCGTTTTGCTCGAGTAAACTTCCGTTTCCGTAAGTTTCATTTTAAAAAACAAAAATTATTCAAAATACCTTTAGATTTAAATGACTAAGCAAAAATCTACAGATATAAAGCAAAATCCCACTGTAAATGAAGTCGGGTCAAAAACAAATAGTTCTGTCCACCGTCCGTCTGCTCGGATATAAGCGTTTTACTTTCAGACTCCCGACCAAATTTTCGCTATAGTTGATAAAGAAGTTTCACTTTAAAAATAAAACTATTGAAAATGCCATTATATTTGAACAAAAATTCCACTCTTCTCTAATACTGAGCAAAAACCTAAATCTAGACAAAAAAACATAAGTTGACAACACTGTAAATTAAGCAGAGTCATGAACATGGTTCGTAAATACGGTGCCTAACCATGGGCAGTGGGACTGTAAATAAACTGTTAAATAAAAATACAACCTTTGATTTATCAATGATCAGTCACAATTTTTTGCTGTTTGCTTCACGCCGAATTGCATTGTCCATTCGTTCGCGTAAACGTGGTAAATAATTTGGGAATGTTGCTTCGCATGGCAATTTTCAGTCGGGATTATATTTCGCCCAAAAATTACGAAACGTTTTTTATGGACGGTATATTAAGTCATAAAAAACGTCGGAAACAGTGTTCCGCAGCTGAAGTTTCACTTCAACAACAACAGGCTTCATTAAAATCGGGTATTCCAAATTATATGATTCTTGAGATAAAACAATAACTGCATCTGCATGTTTTTAATACTTACCCAAGGTAGCAGAACCTTATTGCAGGTTGCAGTTAAAGTACTGTTAATAACCCCGCTTAAAGGTCCACAGCGTCCTACTTCGTATTGTGTATGGTTGGATACTCTGTATATATAACTGTGTATTAGTCCTTTTACGATATTTTTAAAGTTTTCGGCCACCTAGAAATAAGTTGTTAAGTTAATAGAATTCGGGTGCAAATTTTTTAGTAGGTTCTTAAATTCAGCAATTAACGCTGTGTTTTAACATATTCATTAAAACAGGGACCAAACATATCTGGTGGCCCTTATCTTGGCCGGCGCGAAGTCCAGATTTTAATCCTATGGACTTCTCCATTGTTTATGACAGTTGAAAATAATTTGAAGTCAGAAATTCACTGTTGCTCTATGTCTGCATAGAAAATTTCAAATGCGATTACCTCAAAAACGGTTACTCTTAGCGACTTCAATGAAGTATACCTTTTCGACGTAAAAGCAGTGGGATAATCGATTTTTTTAATAGTCAGATCGATATACTAAGCTTAGAAAAAGTTATGTCAAAATCGAAAACAAAATTAAAATTTTGACACCCTGTATCTTGGTTATTATCAATTTTGAAATTAGGCAAATTTGAAGAAATCGCATTATTTCGACGTAAGGAATCTGCCGTCGCTCTGTGTACCATTACTTTCGGACCACCCTGTATATGCATTTCAAGAGGTCTTTCGGTTGATCCAAGTTCCAGCTGATACCGGATATCCTTTTTTATTTACAACAGACAGAGAAAAATAACAAATTAAGCAGATCATAGTTGCGTGTTTACCAAAAAGTTATCGTGAAGTTCTGTTCAAATGTCAGTGTCATTTTTCAAAGAAGTTCCCTATCAAAAATTTATTAGACACCTTAAGATAACCTTTATTATTAAAATATCTTATAATGTTCTCTTTTTTAAAATACCCGTCTTAAGATTATAAAATGCAGTTATTTTATTTCATTTTTTTTACAAAAAAATAATAACGGTTTACCTTAGCTAACTGCTCGGGACCATTTACTTGTAATTCTTGTTGAGAAGTTACGATTTCTTCTATTAAATCTGATACTGCTACACTAAAACTGGATTTATTCATCTTTAGGTCTTGATCCAATGTTAGGGCATCTTTCTGTAAAAATAAAATATTTATATGGTATAATATTTTACTGCCACTGCTTAACAGACGCGGCCGGTGAAATTTTAAAGTTGAATATCTCTGCTCCTACTTATGGAACCCTTGCCAAGTTCAGGTTTTTTAATAGTGAGCCTACTAGGGACGTTTTGTTAAAGAAACAAAAATATTTTGTAATTAGCGAAATAAAGTTGAATTTTTGAACTGACCCACCTGGGAAAAAAATTAACACGCTTAGATATTTTACTTATTATTTTTTCTAAACAAATTTTACATCATTTTGTCGACAATTCTTAAATTTTAAGAGAAAAAAATGTGTTAGTAGAAAGTTTAAATTATTTTTTAAATTATATTTTAGGTTTATAAAAAATTCAAATGCAAGTATAACTTGCACTTGATCGATTTTTTTAAAGGACTTTATCCATAAACTGAAAAATCGTGCATCAGTATCAAGTGTGTGAAATAGTGGATTCTTTTTTTCTGAAACTGTTTTCTATCCATTTAAGGTGCACGCTCACTTAGGCGAAGCGGCGCGAAGCGAAGGGAAGAGAATTTTATCCATCCAAGAACTTTACATGCAATCAAATGGGAGCCCGCACACTGAAGCGAGAAGCGTTGTGCGGGCTTCCATTTGATTGCACGTAAGTTTCTTGGACGGATAAAATTCTCTTCTCTTCGCTTCGCGACGCTTCGCCTAAGTGGGCGCGCACCTTAAAACTGATAGTACACGCATGAGCGATTTAAAAAAATTCCACCAATAAAAAACCAAAATAATAGATGGAAGTTCGTTAATTTTCGGAAATTTTGTACAAAAAAAAAAGACTGACACTCACCACCACTGTATCTGCTAATGTCTGCATGGGAAGCAGCAATTTTTCATTGTACGTACGTAAATGGAGCACACTTAATTGAACAGCAGCTTTCATGCCTTCATTATCATCACCATATAGCTTGCCGATAATCATTTCCAATTGGTCTGCTAACTGTGTCAACTGATAGTTTGTAAAATTACTGTCCTTTAGCTAAAAACGTGTGTTATTTGTAAAGACGGTCGAACATTCTTGTAAGCAAGTTGAAAAGCAAGCTTGCGACTTGCGACAAGTCAAATAAATATTTTTTTAGGGGGTGACGTTTTAAAAAAATGCTTTTTATATTGCGCATACATAGGTTAATACAATTTAACGTTTACATACAAAAATATGGAAACCTCGAAATATCTTGCCAACTGTTCATCCGATTTTTATGAAATTTTGCACACTGGTGAGGTCCGCATTGTTGTCAAGTTTGCCGTTTTCCTGAAATCGGCAGTAACTTTTTTTTATATGGAACGCTCTATATTTTATTCGATTTTCGAATTCAACTTAACATTCCGAATACGTCTTATTAGGAACATTTTATACCAAAGTTAACAGTTTTTAATTTTATTTACAAAAAATGGATCATTTAACAGAAACCCAAAGAATTGAAATTTTAATAATACTGTGTTATGGAGACAGAAAGAAGGCGATTTGCCCCATATATGGAATGATTTACAGACCACAGTTTGTCCTTTATCAGTAACATCTTTCAAAAAGGAAGTATAAGAAATTATAATAATAATAAAGTTTATTTAAATTAATTACAATTTAAATATGTTATATATATATATATATATATATATATATATATATATATATATGTATATTATAAATAAACTTGATAAAACCCCCGAAGACTTACTGGTTGGGGGCAAATCCTATATTTATCATTACATTATTTAATTATATAAATTATTCATTTGAAAAAAATATATATTCAAATAAATACATACAATTTCTTTTTTAGGACAAGAGAGATCCTTAGAGAAAAATAAATAAATAATTTTTATATTATACAAAATAATATCAAAGTAATTCCAAAAATTTCTTTAGTTGTTAATAGCCAAGCTTTTATTTCAATTTCATATTTTTTTAATGATATAATTCTTTTAATATTTACTGGTAAATAATCGTTTAAATAAAAACATAAATATTTATTCTTTTGTGCTATAAACTCATGTATTTTTGGTTTAATGGAAATTTCATTTTTATGACGCGTGTCATGGTTTCAAATTGTATTAGATTTTTGTTTTTAAAACCGTATACTAATTAATGGACCAGCAGAATAGACATATTGTACATTATAGTTCCTAGCTTGTATTTAAACGGTAAAAATTGTGTGACAGTTTCATCGGTAACACATACCGCCTACTATTATATTAAATAAATAAAGAAAAGGAAGAACTTACCTCATCGCTGAACTTGTCAAAATCGACATTTGGTGTAAACTGTGTTAATTCTTTTATAGTATTAAGACTAGGTTCATCTAAAATGGTGAAGTCCTTTGGTATCGAACCAGTAATATCAATGCCATCAAGTTGCTTATCAATATTAAACTTTGCTATTATATCATCCAGATCAAACCGACTTTGCAGATTGAATGTAGTGTAGGCGCTCTTATTTTTGTAACAGTTACGTAATATTTCACTTGGCTTTACATCAAGGTCAAACTTATAACCGTCTAGCAATTGTATAAGTCGATACTCATTTGGATCAGGGTTTCTGATAGGATCACATATGGCTTTTTCTGAAATCACTCCCACTACGAGACTGGCTATAGTGATCACAGATATAACAAATCCGCAGAAAAACATGATCATGACAGCACTAAAAAGAAATACTGAGCTTTAAAAAGATTTAGTAAGTTGAAGAAAAAAGAGGAAAAATTTACTTTATTAGTAAATGAAGAAATTATGACCAAGCGTGGCGAAATTTTCTAAAATCCGTTGACGGTGAGGCGTCACATTTGCCAATCGAACGTGTGTTACCTTGTGTAACTTTAGTCAATAAATATGTTTTATACCTACTTTACAATTTATACTTGTTCATCACGCATAATCATCAGGCCATAAGGTCATTTGGTCAATGACCCACCTAAACTTTTCAGTTATCTACCTAATAATTTATTTTTTAATTTTTTAAAACCAAAAAAGAATCCTTTGTTTCAAAGTTCCATGCGAAAACCCAAGAAAGAATCAAGCCAAGCCATCGCCAAAGGATATCCAAGCTTGCTCCGGGGTGGGTCATATTTTAATTGATCTTATAGGTTTATATGGACGATATAAATTCATTAAAACTAAGAGAGAAACAGACATACGCGCTTTAGGAAGTTAAAAAGAGACACAATTGGTCGACGGCCCAACAATAATATCTGTTCACTCCCACTATGGAAATACTCTCAAACCGCCGCCTAAAATATACTATTTCAAAACATTTGGTTCGAAAAAACTAATTAGGTACGTAATATGCGCATTGTATTTGCATGTATTTGCATTGTATTAATATTAATTAGCGGTTAAACATAAAAAATTATAAATACGATTTCTGTCAGGCCAGCGCTAGGCATCAAATCTAACGGTATCGGACCGACATTCTTACATAACCAGCGTAGTCCCGAGGTATAATCTCAGCGAGTTGATCAGAAGGTCGAGGGTTCGAATCTGTGTTGGGGCAAGAACTTTTTTTAATTTTTGTTATTTAAAAAATTAGATCGGCTCTAAAAGGTATATTGGCAACAAGTTGTTCCTCGATAAAATATTTTTAAAATTGTTGGCAATCTCATATTTACTACAGCTTACAGCCTGCACGTGCGTAGACAAATATCGTATTACTATGTCTAGTCGCTAGCATTGTATTTATTAAAGAAAACGGATTTTCGGCAGCGTTCCTAATTTTATTTTATGAATAATCATACTTTTAGCTCAGAATTTTGTTCTGTTTATATTCTGGGCTTTTAGTACAAGGCGCGACATCTATTGAGGAGATGCTAAACTTATCAAAACGGAAGTCGCTAAAATCTACTAATCTAACGTATTAAAACACATAGAAAAAAGCCATAAACATCTAGAGTAGTAATGTTCAATATTCTGCAGTACCTATTTTATGATTTTTGCAGTGTTTATTTGAAGGTAAATAATTTCTTGTCACATTATTAAAAAACTTTTCTTTAAAAAAGTGTATTTTGCTTGTTGCGTTGATATCACTAGTTGCCCACAAAATTTTGACCCACCTGTAAAAAACTCACGGGCCGCGCCTGATAATCATGACGTCAAATTATGCTAGATAGTGCAGTCATAAGCAAAATAAGTATTGCCCATCAAATTTAAATCGAAATGTTCTTTTTTGTCTTTTTCTGTTATATATTATAAATATTATAAGACAAATACTGAATAGCACTTACCATAACAGAAATTGGCTTCCTGCGCCTTTATTACAACAATTGTCACTATATCCATCTGGTCTCTTTCCGCAAATGCCACAAATAAGCCCCAGCGCAATACAAATAGTAACTAGCAATAATACACAACTAACTGCAAGTCCCACATAGTATCGGTATTTTCCGTATTCGTTAATGTAGGTTTGAGACTTGTCAATGATTGGAGTAGCACCGTCATCTATACTGCGCTTTATATCGTTTACAGCATCAGTCACACTGTCTAAGTTTGTGGAAATAGTTTGTGCTAAAATTAAAATTAGCAATGTAAGAGGCCATAAAACCATTTTGCTGTACAAGAAACATTTATGGTGTAGGAAACACACTTCTTGATGGAATCCTGAATGTGCATATTTTAATTATAATCCATTTTTTCTCAAAGCTTCAGCTCAACAACAACAAAAAATCTGTATACGTCTGTTTGACTCATTTAAATTTATAATAATAATAATAATTTACTGGTGTTTAGTATACAGTAAGTATTTACACACATCAATATAAAAAATAAAGTTTCGAAACTAAATTTTTTCAAAAAAACATGCTTTAGACAGAACATTTTTTAAACATTGTTTCGAAAAAGACTTCGAATATTCATATCAAAAAACAACACTTTTTTTGAAAGTAATTTGCTACAGAGTAACATAGCAGACACAAGGAAACATAAACCTGACCAAACACGAAAAAGGTTCGTTTAGGATCTTTTTGTCATTTTTTCATTGACATTTCCTAAGTCAGTAGAGTTCCTAATTTAAATTTAGAAAAACTATGTTTTCTAAAAAAATATATTTCCGGGAAATGTATTTTAAAGGTTCTATTAAAAAAAAATATTTTCGAAAAAATTTAATTAATTTATCATCAAAAAAGATATTTGTTGAAAAAATAAACAGCTAGAAGGGTTGGTCGTCTTAGCTTACAAGAGACAGGACAAATTGCTTGATTAATATGAAAGTGTAAATATTGTAGCATTTTTTTATTTATACCTTCTGCTCATTTGGGGGGATATACGAGTACTTACGAAAGTACAGTTTGTCTAAAAAACCAATTTTTAAATTTTTTTAAAGTACTTTCAAAAATACACTTTTTCAGGGAACATCTTTTTCGAAATTAAATTTTTTGGATGGTATTAATTTTTCAAGCAACGGCCTTTTGAAAAAGTAATTTACGAGAAAGTAACGTACCAAACGTAAGGAAACCTGATCAAACCCAAGAAAGGTTTGCTTGGGTTTGTTCAGGATCTTTTTTCATCTTTTTTTCTTTGCCATTTTTCAAGCTACTAGAGTTCACAATTTAATTTTCTAAATATTGTTTTCGAAAAAACATATTTTCGAAAAATGTACCGGTTTTAAAAATTATTTGTTCGGAGATTTAAACTTTTCTTAACACATCTGGTTTACAAAGAAATTTGCAGCGTTGTTCAAGCCTTCCCTTGCATTCTGTAAATTATGTTGCCGGTTGCAGATATCTTAGGCAGACAATATCAAATGAGGTCCCACTACAGGACAAAGAAGAGAGTGACATATTAAACTTATGATCTCGCAATGAAGACGCCATTAAAAAAATAATTGAAACATAGTTTTCGATGTATTTTTTCCTCAGCTTTCCGAAGGTGTAATTTGTTTTTCAAAATTCCGCCTACTCAACCTCACAAAAGCACTAAACTTGCTGTATCTCTAAAAAGGATTATTTTTTTACTTTTTTTAATACGCTAGATCGATAGATCAGGATTTTTTACGTCGAAAAAGCTATTTTAGAGAGAGGACTTTTTTGTTTACGAGGAATTAATCCAAAAATATAGCAGTTGCTTTATTTTGTCGCGTAGCACTCGGCGAACTATAAACACAAAAGTCCTCTCTGGAAAATAGCTTTTTCGACATAAAAAATCCTGATCTTTCGATCCAGCGTATTAAAAAATAGATAAAAATGGCGTTTTCCGAGATACAGCACGTTTAGTGTTTTTTTTTTGTTTAGGTTGAGGAGACGGAATTTTCAAAAACAAATTACACCATCGAAAAAAAAATACATCGGAATCCATTGTCCAGATATTTTTCAAGTTCGACAACAAACTGATATCTGATGGGGCTAGATCTGGCGAACAAGGTACATGAGGAATCGCTGGAAGCCCAACTGATGCATTTGTGCCATGACAATTATTGATTTGTGGCAAGGAGCATTGTCCTGTTGGAACAGAATTTTCTTCTGGGCTATATCGGAATATTTCTCGCGAATGTTTTGGTTTAGTTGGTTAAGAAGTTAGTAGTTAGTACAATATTGGTAAGATGTCGTACAAATGCTGCTTGGGGACAATAGAATATGTCCACACATGCCAGCTTACTGCTGGACTAGAGACTGACTAGTAAAATAGTTAAAGTTTTTAAAATTTCCACCACTGGTTAGTGAATTAATTACCTGTATCTGTGATCTGTTGTCTAGCCGACGCTAATCCCACGGATAAATTTGTATTTATATTCTGTTCAATACTATCCAATTGCGACTGCCCATTCTTGGCCGCCGTCTTAATTTTTTCAAGAGGAAGATTATTAAACTCCCGAATAGCTTCTGTTACATCAGGGAGCTAAAACAAGGTAAAAAGATCAATATTTAATTTTAAAATCTACTAAATAAACCCGTATGTACTTCATCTACCGCATTCCAGAGTTGTTACAAAACTAAAAAAAAAGTTATATGCATGCAATTCTGATTACAATTTAAGAACTTACCCTTGGAAAATATCTATCAAGGTACTGCATGTAAAAAGAAATTCATCAGCGAAAGTAGAGCATTAAATAAGGAATTAAAAAAAAATAAAGCCATTAAGAACACTACAAAAATTTGTAACGGTCTTTTTCACAAATAATTGCTTTGCAGAAAAATACAACAATCATTGGTTTAAGAGAAGAATTCAGCGCTTATTATTGCTTTTTCCGTTTTTTAACCTCAATTATTAGCTATAAAAAAACTAATAACTTTCCAATACAGACTCGTGAAAAACTCTGGTAGTTGTCTTGTGCCACAAAAAATCGAGAGACATCAAATTTTGCTGCGTTTTAAACGAAAAATACAAAATATAATTTTGATGTCTTTGGTAATGATAACATAAGATCAAAAAAAACCTCGAAGTATGCCGTGGGCTCAATCACGCATGTCTTGAATTATTACTCTTGGAAGGTAACATAGGTAAAAGGTATAGGTAAATGAAAAATAGAACTGTCACGTTCTGAAGCTTTGATCTTTAAGAAAATTAAATATGGTAATCAGGGCAGAACAAAAAGCTTTTATGATCGAAAGTTACTTTAAAAATGGTAGAAGGGTTGATGATCAGTGGGTTTATTGAACACGGGACGCCATTCAGGATTTTCAAACAGAATTTCCAAACATAGTCCTGGATTCCGACCAGTTTCGCGAAGTTTTGACTAGATCTGTGGCTTTGTTTATAGAGAAACAGGAAGTGTGAATAGAAAGGAAGGCAGTGGGAGACCCAAAGTTCGCAATGCACAAAAAGTAAAAGAATTGAGCCGTAATAATGGTCTTCATTTGAACGCTTCTAAATGCTCTGGTGGATAAATTTTTCTCGAAACAAGGGTTTCCGTCAATTTATTTATGATATTAATGCCGATAAATTTAACACGATCAACTCAAGTAAAGGATCAAGGAGTTACAACCATCTGGCAGGTTGTAATTAAATTCCCCCAAAAAGATTTTAAAAAATTCCCCAAAAATCACTGTTTTGAAACAAAATCCACCAAATAAAATTAGTTTTATTCTCGACTGTTACTTGTTGAAAATATTTTAAATCTCCCCGAAATCTTATTTTGAAAGAGGTTGAATATTCTTAAAAAAAACTCCTACTTTTACTGCTTTTTTTATGTTATTTTTTCAAAAAATTAACAAAAACTCGACAATTAACAAATTAAATTATATGACAGATAAAGAAAAAATGGTTATGGCAAAGAAGTTGAATTCAAATGCTTAAAAAAATAATCTCATTTATAAATAGTGTTAGAAAAATTAAACAAACCGTATTTTTTTACTAGTACTTGGCTGAAAAAAGTGATGGAGCGTAGTTTCAATATATATTTTTAATATTATATTGTTTTATTCATAAAACAAAATACTCTATTTCCCCCAAAAATAAAAATATTTCCCCCAAAAAATCCCCCAGATGTTCCCCCGTCCACATGAAAATTCCCCGACCTGGCATCCCTGCATATAAGGGGCAATACTTTTTTCTGAGTTCCCTTTCACCATACTAACTATGGCTTTAATAGTCCTACGTCCAGAATTGAAAGATGTTATAATGCCATGTAATGTGTTGGACTTGTCAATGCCTTTATATTCCTTTAAGAAAGCATGTAATAACTCTGTAAGGTAAACAAATTTTCCTTTGTATATTCTAGGGTATTTGTATTTTATATTCTCTAGTTTTAGGCCTAAGTAGAAGGTAGTATTTTGTTATCCGACATGTGAAATATTTAATAATACATGTTAGGTTACTGTCATTGTAAAAATGAAGTTACCGTTGATAATAAATAAATCAATAAATAAAAAAGTTAAGGGCATTTAAAAAATTTAATAGCCTGTATCTTTGAAACAAAGCATCTGCGGATCCATTTTCATATTTTTGCCTTAGTTTATTTCAAAGAAACTCCCTTTAGGCGAAAGTACATGTTTTTTTAAACACCCTGTATATGTTGCCTGTTGACATTAAAACGTCCTAAATTTGATAAAAGTAAATTAATGTAAAATAGACTTTGTATATAAAAATCTTCTCTGCCTTTAACGGGGTTTGAGGGGAATTACCCACATTACCCACCGTAAAGTCTGGTTTATCAGTACAAAAGAAAACAAAAACTTACCGAATTAAAATCTATGTTGGTAGAAAGAGTACTGATGTTCTTTGTTACTTCCTTACACTGTTCACTAGGACAGTTCTGAAGTGTATTCAATAGATCTCTTTTCACTTTTCGCAAAGCTAAAACATTAAAATAAATGCTTTAAACACAACTAGTGGGATACAACACGGCGAGCTTGGATTAAGTTTAACCCAAAGGTGCTATTACTTCGAAGTTTCCTTCAGATATCATTTCTGTGATGAGCTCCACGTAATTTGGTACCAAAATGAAAATAACCGTTGGAGGGTTACTATTAATTTTACGGAAAATTTAGTCTTTATAAAAAATTCTGCTTCCTAAAAAAATAATTGTACACCATTAAAACTTGAAATAGCATGTACAGAGTGGTCAGAAATTAAAAAAAAATATAATTGACACGAGAGAGAAGTACTCTTAATTTTTATTTTAGTGAAAAATGAAATAAAATTAAAAATTATATATAAGTTTAAGCACATTGCTTTCTATTAAAAAATTATTTTAAAAATATCAATATGTTAATTCTTAATGGCACCATCAATGTCTTGCCACCTATTCCCACTTAGATACCAGCAAAATTTCCTTATTTGCCGATAATTGATAAATGATTATTATTATTAACTTGAGTTGCATATTTACATGTATTTTTTAGTTATTTAAAAAGAAGTAACATATTTAAATTTTTAATATTATTTTTTAATAGAAAGTAGTGGGTTTAAACTTAAATATATAATTTTTAATTTCTAATTTCATTTTGCTCTAAAATAAAAATGAAGGGTACTTCTCTCCTGGGTCGATTATAAATTTTTCTATTTTATGGCCACTCTATACATTCTATTTCAAGTTTTAATAGTTTAATATTATATTTTTAGTAAGCAGAACTTTTTATAAGCAGTAGCTTTTTCGTAAAATTAATAATAAAAAAGTTTTCCATATGTAGAGAACTTAAGCAGACACACTGTATATTCTTAAATAGGTATATATATATATATATATATATATATATATATATATATATATATATATATATATATATATATATATATATATATATATTTCAACCCTTACCAAATTGGAAAAAAAAATTACTGAAAAACGCGTTTTTCGTCCGTTTTTAGGACATATCTTTTAAAAGGGACATGGCAGGGCATAATGAACCGACTTATCTTGTAGCTATGTCCTAAAAACGGACGAAAAACGCGTCTTTCAGTAATTTTTTTCCCATTTGGTAAGGGTTTAAATATTTTGGACATATATAACACTAAAATATCATTTATAGCACCGAACAAAATTTGTTTAGTCCCAAAAAATCGACGAATAACCATTTTCCATGAAATAAAACCATGTAACCTCAAAAAAATTTCGAAAAATCCATTTTATTTTAATAACCCTGCAACGATTATTTTCATTTTGGTGCCAAATTACTTGGAGCTCATCACAGACACGATATCTGAAGAACACTCCCAAGCAATAGCACCTTTGGGTTAAACTTAATCCCAGCTCACCGTGAGAAACATCACTACAAAACTAGCGGAGTTTGAATAATTACATTCCTCGGTTTATAACTTCGAAAAATCAAGATAAGTCATGTAATGAGTTCATTATACCACCAATGATGTAATGGGTTCACTGATGGTGTGATAGAGCTCATAATATGTCTAAGACAACCGTCAATGAATAACACAATAACTATTTATCAAGGAGATAACAGACCACAGGCAAAATGTAGTTTCTTGCAAACAGAATGAAGTGGTTCCGCTCTGAAATTTGCATTTATAGGTTAAGTAGTTGCTGATTTAATGGTCCGTTCGGGTAATTTATCCTTAAAAAGTATGTAAAAAATAATTCTTACCATCATTAAGCTGAGACGCGTACACTCTTAATTTGTTACTGTTGTCTTTCAACGAAGTGAAAGTAACGGTAATCTTGTCAATGTTTTGGGTAAAATTGTACAGCTCTGTCATTGCTGTAGCATTGGAATAGGACTCAAGCTGTTCTGTGACTATTTGAGCACTATCTAAAAACGTATTACATACATTAGTCTGCGTCAAAATTTGAATAACTCGGATAATTTCAATTCTTGGGAGTAAAAGAGATCATAATGGATTACCCATTTCATAGAGGCGCCATAAATGTATATTATTAATTTCAAACTTTTAGAATACAAGATTGGTTTACATTTTGAGCGGTAAACTTCAAAAGAAAATCGGCAACATGGGGTAACAAATTTTGGACACTACCATAAGTTATATTCTTCCCGCATGTAAATCATATTTTTTAGTACGCTGAGTAGCTCGCTACGAGAGATATCGCTTTGTAACACTTTAAAAAATTCAACCTGTATAAGCACAACTTGTTTGTGGTAATTTTTATAACTCACCATCCATTGTTTGTAAAAATACGACGGAGAACTCGTTATAGTTGTCCTCTAACAAATGGCGGATATGCTTATTAGTTGAATCCAAAAACGTTTTGGCGTCTGTTAAACTGTTTCTCATACTGTTCGGAAAGCTTTCTATACCATCTTGGAGCTGTTGGTTACTGCCAAAAGCGCAAACCACGCAGAACCTAAAAAAGAACGATTAAATCAACAATTTAAATGCAGGAAAACAAGGTAAAAAAACTGCAGAAGCATTATCATACATCTCTCTGGTGAGGAAAGTAAAAAGTCAGTCTACTTGGAGGCAATTCAAACAACGGGTTTTGTATTGCTTTCCTGACCTAAAGAATGGCTCTCTTTTGGATAGAATCAAGGATGTTAAGAGTCGAGGGTGATGCTGCTCTCCAAATGTGGAAACAGTAAACTAAAAATAGCTTTTGTCCCGAGTCGGATCCTGTTATCACATCGGGATTCCTCTCTATAAATCTGACTTAACGTATACTTACAACAATCCAGTTCCGAGTGCAATTAACAACGTGCCCTGTATAATTTTTTTGCAAGTATCTCTCTTCTTATCAGCGGGCTGCGATCTCGCACCGCAGTTTCCGCAACATCGGCAGCAACAGAAGCACAGACCACATAATGGAAAAAGCACGACGCATAGCACCAAAAATAGCACAACCGCAATAAGTTTGCGGTAATAATACGCTGTATCTTTTGGATCTGGTTGATTCACTTGGATTTGGTTGTTAGCGTCAAAGTAGATGAAATCTGGAAAGAAAGAAATATTTTAATTATTACAATTTTAAAATAATCTTTTAATTTAACGTTAGGTTTGTGGAGAAGTAAATCAACATGGAGGCTACTTCGAACACCTTTTAAAGCACAACATCATATTTTATCATAGTTTTTACTCTTCTTTCTTATTTATTAAAAAATTCGTAACTATGCAACAGGTAGAGTAAACAGGCTTTCCAGCGTTTTGCTAAAAGGAAATTCGCTGACATTTATCTGACACTACAGAGTCCTAATATGACTATTGTCACCTGAGCAAATAGTTTTTTCGAAACAATATTTTCTCGAAAACAGAACTTTTTCAATAATACAGATATTCGAAAACTAGGGATGTTTTCAATTTTTTTTTTCTGAAACCAACTTCGAATTTTTCTTAACCACTTTTTGAAACCAAATTTCTTCAAAAAAAAAACACATTTTCAAAACGAACATTTTTTAAACATTGTTTCGAATATTCATATTAAAAACAACACTTTTTTGAAAGTAATTTGCTACAGAAGCAAATACAAGGAAACATAAACCTGACCAAACACGAAAAAGGTTCGTTTAGGTTAGTTTAGGATCTTTTTGTCATTTTTTCATTGACACTTTCTAAGTCAGCAGAATTCATAATTTAAATTTGTTTTCTAAAAAATATATTTCCGAGAAATTATTTTTAAAAGGTTCTTTTAAAAAAATGATGTTTTCGAAGAAACTATTTGTCGAAAAAAATTACTTAATTTAACAACAAAAAGGATGTTTGCTGAAAAAAGAAACAGCTAGAAGAGTTGGTCATCTTAGCTTACACGCGACAGGACAAATTTTTTGATTAATATGAAAGGGCTAATATTGTAGCATTTTTTTATTTATGCCATCTGCTCATTTACTACTTACGAAAGTACAATTAGTCTAAAACCAATTTTTCAATTTTTTTTAAAGCTTCAAAAGTACATTTTTGCAGAGAACATCTTTTTCGAAATTAATTTTTTTCGGATAGTATTAATATCTTCAAGCAACGGCTTTTTGAAAAAGTAATTTACAAGAAAGTAACGTACCAAACCTAAGGACACCTGATCAAACCCAAAAAGGGTTCGCTTGGGTTTGATCCGGATCTTTTTTCGTCCTTTTTCCTTCACGTTGGAAGTTACACAACAGTTACAACGTTATTTCCAAATTTTCTTGCTTAAAATGCTCTATAGGCTATACCACGGATAACGAGCGTAAAATGACTGCATATAGCATGAAAGATGTTGTACCTGTATCGATTGTTCAACGTTCTTCCTTTTTGAATGGCAAATAACAAAGCTTATAATCTTTTGCGTCCCCTGACACGTTGAAAAATGTCAGTTACAACGTTGTTTAAACCGACGCTTCAATTAGACATCGCTTTTAACAAGAAGTAAAGAGCATTTAAAAAAATGTACACCCTGTATCTTTGAAACAAAGCATTTGCGGATCCATGTTCATATGAACTCTTTGCCTTAGTTTATTTCAAACACATGTTTTTTAAAACGGTCTGCATATAAAAAAATAACTGCTACACTTCAGCTTTCCCTGTCAATTTTTTATCCTAGTCAAAGCCAAACCTTTAACTTTCAGTTATATAGTAAAATTTATTTAAAAGAATCATTTTCTCCTCAATGTGAGAAGAATAAACCAGTAAAAGACAATTTCCTTTTATACCAAAAAGCCGAATCAGGAACTTAATCTTAATCATATTTTTTATAAACTAAAACAACATCGAAAGTTGCTATTTTCCCTGAGTTTAGGGAAAAAAAATTTTTTTTACCGACTATCACTGAAATTTTCCGTTTTCTCTGACGGTTTTTGAATCCCCTGGCATTTCCCAGTTGTACCCGACCCTGGAAACCCTGGTAAGTGCAACAATTTTCTGCGTGCACACGTAGTTTTTGACAGAGAGTCGAATTATCGAAAGAAAATATACCTTTCTATTTGACATTTCAAATTAGCAGATCGCCCTTTAAAAGATAGAGCAGGAGTAAATGTAAAAAAATTAAAATACGTATCCCTCCTTATTACCTTGCAAATTTTTGATCAAAATATTCCAAAACATTTTAAAACCCTTGCCCTGTATAATAGAACTACGGATTTCAATCTATCTATCGCATCAGGTCGTACGACGTACAGGAAAATTAAATATCATTAACTCAAAAACAATGGTCGTCCACTAGACTTGAAGTAGGTTACAGCATAACAATCCGGTAACGACCTATCTGTCCGTATTTTGTAAACTATAATACAGGAACACAACGCAGCTGTTTTGGCATCATGCCAACACACTTTAAACTAGCTGTAGCAGTTTAGATTGAAAAAATGTTTACGTACCTTTTATATAGCAAAATCTGAATAACCTATTCGTTTTAATTAAATATTTGTTTAATTATTAGAAAATATACAGGGCTTTCGCTAGCCCCTTTCAACAACGCTGGATTTGAAGTAAATTTGGTTTGTTGGCGTGAAAAACACGTGAATAGAGGGAAGTTTAAATCCAACCCATATTAAATTTTACATTTCACCTTCTCACCCCTAATTAACTACATTTTAACTAAAATTTTTTAAAGCACTTTTCAAAAATACATTTTCCAGAGCACATCCATCTTTTTTGAAATTTTTTTCGAATATTACATTTTTCGAGAAAGTAACGTACCAAACCTAAGAAAACCCGATCAAACCCAAAAAAAGTTCGTTAGGTTTGCTCAGGATCTTATTCGTCTTTTTTGCATTAACATTTTCCCAGCTACTGGAGTTCAAAATTTAATTTTGTAAATACTGTTTTCGAAAAATGTACCTATTTTTTAAAAATTATTTGTGTGAAGACATTTTTGAAAAAATGTACTTACGAAATAATACGTGTTTTCGAGAAAATATTTCTTAAATCCGTTTTCAGAAAAGCATCTTTGAAAACGAGATGTTTTTTGAAAAAAAAAATTATTTGGTTATTTGTTTCCTTTGGAAGTCAAAACGATCGAATCAACCCCAATCAAATTTTGATAAGATTGCAGTGAGATATGTAAGGAATGTTTTCACAAATAATCTAAGAGTATGTAAATCTCAATCACAAATGCCAAAAACGAGTATATTAGTATTGACTGACTGACATATGCGTCTACCCCCCCCCCCCACATCCACGCCTGTCTTATAATACATGGTTTTATGTTTCGCAAAAGGCGTAAACGCTACCGTCACTCATTGCCAATGAACATCCGACGTCATTTTCTAAATATTTTAAATTCGACTGAATTTTAAATCTCTCGATAAAAAATCTTTATTATCGGAAACCACATATTAACTATGATTTAAGATGTTACTAAACTTAAGAAATTCAGGGATTGGGGAACAGCTAATTGTAGTCAAACCAAATACCATTATAACATTACTATTTTTTAAAGAAATAATATATAATTATTGAATTGAAGACCAATGTTGGGATTCCAAATTAATGGAGCTTTATGGGCACATCTTGACATTTTTATCTGGAAAAACACCATTTCTCATTAGCAACTGTCTAAAGTGCCCCACAGGCTTCACGATTTATTTTCAAACTTATAAAACTTTAGTTAAGTCGATTGTTTGAATAAAGTCTTTATAAAATACATTATCGTTATTTATAGTAGAAAACCATATGGTTATTTGTGGTTTAATTGTTAGTCCAAGCCATCCTGAGTTTGGTTATCTTCTTGGATTTCGCCTACAGTGGCGCACCCACCAGGCTGGGGGGTTGCACCCCCCCCCCCCCCCCCCCCAGACCAACATCCTAGACACACAAAAATTTAAAAAGTGCACAACAAATCTGAAGAAATCCACCGAATTTCATAATTCATCCCCCCCAATACAAAATCCTGGGTGCGCCTATGTTCTCCTATTTGATTTGTGGTTGAAATAAATATATAGGGTGAGTCCGGAGAATGCAGTGTATTCTACACGTAAATATTAGTCACAAAAACCCCAAAGTTGTAATCTGATTTTTTTGGTTTTCGATTTTCGCTTTTAAAAAAATACCTTACATATTTTTTCAATTACAATTCTGGCGACGTTGCCACTCTCTCTCTAAGTTTCGTTACCATGTAATGGAATTAAATTACTAAAAATTCTGGCGACAAATATTGGTATATTGGTATATCGTAACAATTTTGACTAATAATCCTTGGGTCTTTAGTCTGTGATATTTAGGATGCAGATATTGTCCTCATATATAGATACATGAATCAAAAGTTGCTCACTTGAAAAAATCAATTGTCACAAAATATGGGTAGGTAATAGCTATGTAATACATTATAGTTGTTATTAAAAACACTCTTAAATTTTATCTCATAATCAATTGCTTTTCTTTTTCTTTTCGTGAGTCTCGTAAGTTGAAATTTAACGCCACAAGCAGACTCCTTTACATTTTCTTTTTTTGCAAGTTTTTCTCTGCTCTATTTGGAGCACATGCATGAAAGCTAAAACTTATAAGATGTAGTAGGTAGACGTGAAAAGAGCCAGATTAAAGTCTTATAACTTATGACTTCAAGCGTCGAAATCTGGGTCAGGACATAGGGAAAGCAAAATTGAAAATGAATAGTTTTATAAAGATGTTCTAGTTACTTCAACGGAGCAACCGAAAATTAAAAATGTAGGATTTCAGGTGTTTTCCTCTATTTTTAAAACATGTCAAGTATAAAGTATAATATTCGCTGTATATATATATATATATATATATATATATATATATATATATATATATATATATATATATATATATATATTTCAGTTTATAAATTGTTACCTGTGGTAATAGTTAGTACTTTTATTTATTTATTTGCAAAATATTTTTGACAATATACAGATTTTTCAGGAATCAGTAAATATAAAACATATTTTGTTGGAAAACGTACTTAAATGAAACACTAATTAATTATTATGTTTTCATAACAATAAATATTATTAAAATTATTATGAAACAACAAAAAAACAAACTTAAAGGGTTCCTCTGGCTGGAGGACGATAAACCAACCAAAAATTGGTTAAAATCAATCAACCAGAAGTGGGGTAGGTGCCATAACGGATTTTTTGCAGCAAAAAAGGGTGGAAGTTACACCTCATTTTAAAGATCTTTTAATACTCTTTCTATTTCCGAAATTTCAAGAAATTGACTTCTCAAAATGGCAGGCAATTACAGTTGCCCCTATGTGGTCAAATCAAACTGAAAGCAACATTTTCATTATATAGTAACACAAAACGCATGAATATCTAAAACACATCTTGGCTATATGGATATTGAATCATATAAGATATTTACTGGTTCTACTATGTTTCTAATCAACAGTTTGGCTGAGTGTTCGAACAGTTGTGTGGTGAGTACACATTTTTTTTTGATTTATCAATCACAAAATAATTCCCGATATCAAGCTTAAAAGATTACACTCAAACCAATCCATTATTATGAAAACAGGAAATCAATATATACACCTGTAAAATATTTATACAACCCTTGTTGAACCTCAAAAAGCTTTTAAGATATGGTAAAATGAAACAAAGCTCTGCGGGAGGTATAAGAAACAAGTAGGACGAACCGGTAGGGGTGGGAGGCAAAGGGGCGTTTGAACAGGGTGGAATTTAAGGGTGGCGCAGGAGCTTACCTATTAGTCCGAGAGTCGACCGTCAAATTTCGTATGTATTAAACTATGGACTTATCTGCAACAAACGACAAACAACTAGGGTGTTATCATTATCATGCACTGACAATTTTGTGTTTCTAGAGCATGTATTAAGGAACATATCACACTCCTTTTGGACTGATGATCGAAAATAGACCGCCCCTCATATGCGAACCGCTACATACATACAAACACCCACACATAGAAATACAAAATGTACCGATGTCGAGAGCAAAAAAAGTAAAAAAATCGAGATTTAATCGTCGATTGCTCCCTCCCTATAAAGAATGAAGAAACTAAAAAATATGGATATCAGGTATTTCCACGAGCTCTTTTCGATTAGCTAGATGGAATTTTGATTTGGATCCATTTTGAACCGGAAAAAAATTAATTGATAGTTATACAAAAACTTTCAAAAAAGTGAGACAAAGTTGTTCTATACCTGAAATTTTTCTATTTTATGATGAAAAGTGAAAAAATACATCAATTTCAGAAATCAACGAAGCAGCGAATAGAGCTACCTTCGATATGCTACAATAAAATCACAGGAACAGTATGAAATTTCATATAGAAAATTTACGGTGTAATGCAATTTTAACGCCAGTTTCAGAAGTAATTACTTTTAATACTTGTATTAAAAGTAAATAAAATGGCACGTTAAAAAGTCTACTTTTAATAGTATTTGTAGAAAAAAATTGTAGGTATCTTCAGAATTATTATTGTTAGTTTAAATTTAAAACTATGAGACAGAGAAAGTGTCATTACGAAGACAAGTGCAAACTATTTAAATTTCCTGCCAATCACTACTGACCCAGAATAAGTAGGTTACATCCCGAACAGTGAATTTTACTGCAATAGATTTTATTAGAGACGATGAGCGTATATTAGTTTATCGAAAACTTACTTCGTCCACGGAATAACAATTTTACTTCGTTACAAACTTTGAACCCCCATTTCACCCCCTTCGGGTAAAACACGTGTTTATACATTTACGTTCAGATTCACTAAAAAGGTTTAAGATTTAGTACTGGTTTAAATTAAGATCTAGTTGATCAGTTATATTTTGACAGGTTTTTGTCCTGGCATTGTTAATAAGAACTTATGAATTATTCTGATATTTCGGCGATTTGTTTGATTTCCAAATGATTTTTATTTTGAAATGGGTTACTAGAATGAATTTAGTTCTATAATTGTCGAGAGTACGTACTAAAATTGCCATTTTCTTTATAAATTTGCGGAAAACCTCAGAAACAAATTGATGGTATAAAACTTAGTTGTCTCATTCTTTCTTTTGGTTGTCAAATTAGACCGGACTAGCGTTGGAGAATCTGGCCGTTGTTTTTTTGAGTACTTCCATGACGTTTGGAGTTAATAGGATCATCTAATATTTTTCCCCATACAAATTTTGAACCCCTGTTTCATCCCCGTGGGGTTGAATTTTGAAAAACCCCTTCCTTAGCGCATGCATACGTTATATAAGAAACCTCTGTGCAAAATTTTAAATTTCTAGACCCACTGGTGTGGGTTGTGCGTTGATACGTCAGTCAGTCAGTCAGTTTCTCCTTTTATTATATATATATATATGATGGTTTCTCTGAATAAGGAAAGAAACCAAGTCAAACAATTTTTACCACAAAGTTATTGGAATTCGCTCGTTTTTTTTTTTAACATAAACTACTTCACTACACTGAAAAAATCGTTGGGACTTTTTTTCACACAAAATTGTTGCAAAGTCTTTGTAGAGCAATTTACTCTAATTGGATTGTTAGTAACAACAGTTTTTATACATTTTCATACACTTGTAGCAAATTTGCTACAAATTGGTCTTGGACGTTTTTGAGAACAAATTGTTGGAAAAAGGTACACAATTGTAGTGAAATGTCCCACAATGTCTTTTCAGTGTCGTAAGACAAGAATATATTATAGTTGGCTGATCTTAACTTAATTTCTGCATTATCACTCGAAATTTAATTTTTATAATTGTTTCGTCTTGTCTTCATTATTGAAGTAGGAACCACGAAGAATTCGATCTTACGCTACCAAAAATTGATTACGCACTGCCTAGGGTAATAGCTTGACTGGATATTTTGACCGCAAGTCGTAGCTAAGAAACACTTTTGGTTACAATGTTCGAATAAGGGATATGCACATATTTTTTTTATTGCATAACTCGTTTAAGGAAGTCATTACAAACCCAAAAATGAAGAAAATTAGTGGGATAATTTAGCTACAAAAAATGTTTACTTTTCGGTATAACTTATTTCAATTTAAAAAGCAGCCATTTGTCCTTAGTGAAAAATGACGTCAGGAGATCAGCAAAAATCTACAAGTTAAGTTAAGTTAAGCTTAACCCAAAGTCGAACAGGTTTGATTTTTTCGGAAACAGTCAGAGGGAGAGAAATCGAATTTTTTGGGTTAATAGTGGAATAGTTGAACTACATAGCTTCGGTAAAAAATTCAGTTATACAGGATGTTTCGTTTCGGAGCTAATGTCAAAGTCGAAATTTCCGCGATTTCCGTTGCAATAGCAATATAATTCGAATACAGAAAAAATATGTTTCTTTAAAAAAAAACCTTTAGTTCTTTTCCTAGAAAAATCTTCGCTTTTTAGATTTAAAAAGCGTAGTGTGTTAATAATCACAATTTTATAGGGCTCCTAAATCAGAACAATTTTAGGTTAATCGTGGTTAAAATACCGTAGCCTGCTGAATCTCCTTAACAGCGTTACTAACACGACTAGAAACAGTTATCCAAATAAAATAACGATAACTTTATTATTACGTACGATTTTTACAGTTAAATTGGTTTACTTAAGCATCAATGTGGACAAATCATAGAAATTAATTGGAATGGCCTATTGCAATACTACAAATACAATATAATTAATTATTTTAATCTTTAAAAAGTCATTATTATTAACTAATTACCGATATCAATAAAGAAAAAACTTGCGTCACGAAAAATAGTGCTAAATGAGTGTAAAATGTAGCGCATAAAAAGACTTTAATTTTTAAAAAACGGTAAAAATAACAGTGGGTTCTACATTTATTCGTAGATCTTTTCCTGCAGTGTATATTAGATACGGAATGGGTGCAAGAATGTTGCAAGTATGAAAGTAGTAGCACCCCTTATCCGCTACAATGGAACTATCTTATATTTTCAATATATAAAAAATAAGGACGGATAACCTTTTAGAAGTGACAAAGAGTGGCTGTAGTGCATTTTCATAAGAGAAATCCTTAAATATGTTTTATACCCCCCAGCAAAGATCGTCTATGGTAGAAAGTTACTTTAGAAATGGTAGGGGAGTTGATAGCGAGTGGGTGGATTCAGTACATGAAGCTCTGGATGAATTACCTCAAGAGTTAGTCAATTTCGTCATGTTTTATCAAATTACGTAAGTTCATTTAGAGACCGATAATAAGCGCGCCCATCCAAGTCACTCAAAATAATTTAAATTTCTTGCAAGAATTTTTTTAGGATCGAATTATTAGCAGGAATATGCCAGTAAGCTAGCCACCTCGATCATGCGACCTTACTCCATTCGATTGCTTTTTATGGCCTCATATTAAAAATTCAATTTTTAAAAAACCCCATGTCCAAATTTGGAGAAGCTGCAAGGGCTAATCACTTTAAAGTTTGAGGAAATCAACAACTCTCCTGAAAAACTGAATAATGTCAAGGCGTAATATTTTGTGTGTAACGCTCCAGGCAAGTCAAAATATACGTTTTAGTGATATTTTAAGTGATTTTGGGTTTTTCGTATATAATTAATTCGTAATAATTAAATAACGTGAATTTACATTTCACAAAAATTATAATAAGGACATGTAATAAAAAAAAAAACATTGACATTAACCGTAAAACCGCACGATATACGAGAGTAATTTTCAGTTGCTGATTCTAAAAAGACAGGAAATGTCAACACTCGCACGCGCGTTCAAAATCGAGGTTAAAAAATAAAGGTCGCTGCGGTTGGGCAGTCATCGGTACATGTTGTGATGTAAAGATATGAAAAGGCAAATTAAAGTACTTTAACCACTGGACAAAGAAATTCTGCAAAGTAGCATTACACTACTCAACAAACTTAAAACTTTTTGTAGTAACATTGATGAAAAGTGCTGGTCCTAAAGGATTTTGTTGTCCTAAATTCAAAAATATTACGCAAAAGCAGTAACACGTACAGTATTTTTGTAATTGGTTGGAGGGGGGGGGGGGATCTCATTCAATACAGGTGCCATATTTTGGTAGTGTAATATTTATTGAGACAAAGTAAACACATTTATATGTCCAAAATTTTTTATGTACAAACCAAAATTTCTTTCCTTAGTTATATAAAATAAAAATAATTAATTTTATTAGAGAAAATATTACGTAGCGTAGCAGTCTACAAATTTTAACCTAGAAGAATAGTGACACTGGTGCCATCTAACGATTATTATTTATTAAAAGACATATTATTATGTATCGTTGTATCAGAATATTCTCTAGTAGTTTTAAATTGCTTTGGCAATATTAAATTGTTCATTTTAACATGTCACTATTGATTCGAATGAGCCCATATGGTGACATTTTTTCTGTCACTAGGATCTTAATATCCTTTTAAAATATATCTTTAAAGATACTGTCTTAAATTGTTTTACGACTCGTCATATTCGTGAGTCACATCTAAAACATAACGAAACAAATACATTTTAATAAATATTTCCAAAACGCAGAGAATACTTATGTTAGTACGATCTTATCCGTTCTCAGTTTATTTTTAACAATTTAAATCTTATCGTACAGCTCAATTGTTCTAAATCCCAAAGTGCTTAACCACAAAAGTATGAGTCATATGGAAGAATGACTACTTACTTGTATTCTGGTAAATTATAGGCATTTGCCATGTAAAACAAGCTAAACAAGAACATGATTTGCAAGACAATTTTTGTTTTTACCATATAACTTGATGTCACAATGCGGTATACACATGACCAGAAAAACCCTATGACTTAAATGACAAATTAATGAAAATAATGATGCGAAGGAAACTCGGCGACTCAAACTAAGGAAGTCAGCTGCAATCAGCTGATTTTTAACGGGGAAGCAGGGCACACTAGACGACAAAATTGACAAAGATGTCAAATAACACAATAAAAAAAGACAAAAGACGAAACGAAAACATTCCCCGTTATAGTAGTTAGCAAATCGGCTGACGAGGACGCCACGTTCTTGATTTGAGTCGCGATTTGAAATATTAATAGTTTTTGTTTGTGGTTTAAAGACCTCTTTACGGTTGATTAGAGTAACTTTAAGTGAGCCTTTAAGTTGGCCATTGATTAGCATCAAACCTATTATTTATATGAAACAAAAAAAAACACTAAACGTCAATTATAGCCTCCTGGATGTACTGCGCGAGTTTTCTCTCTTACGCAGCACATCCAGAAGGCTACGACGACAACGGTTTGTAATGTCATTTTAATTGTTTGATGGTCTCGCGTACAAAATGGCAGGCATGGTCAAATTTTGCCGGTTAAAAAAAATTGAATTGACTTTTTCTTCATAAATTTTCAAAAAGACTGAAAAATAAATTCATAGTACAAAACTTCGTTATCTGATTCGTCAAATTAGACCGGTCTTAGCGATAGTGAATCCCAAGGTGAATTTTTGTCGCACTCTTACGGATCAATTATTTTCAACATACACAACAAGGCAAAAAATGGTAAGTTCTCACAGTAGGTATAGAGAATTGTACTTAGTCAGTAATTTTAAGCTGTCTAGCGGTATAGATAAAGTAATTAGTATATTTGTAAAGCGCCAGATTTCTTTCTTAGGTACGAATTTTCATCCTCACCGTCAAACCTACCTATTTACTTAACCTCACATTTTTCTTGTCCTTAAATATCTATTCTACCAATAGCAACAAATTAAAAATAATATTAAGATCACTTTAGAAACAATTAACAATGACGGAAGGAGAAATTTAGCTCGCAATTTTAACAATGTATAACGACAGCTACGAATATTATTTTCAATTATAGTCTCTATTGCATTTTATTAACAAATAAAACTGACGAGAGCAAATAGCGAAGTGGTTTGATATTTTAAAAAAGTGTTTTGTGTTTTGTCTACTGAACGAAGAAATTAAATCAAATATAGGAATTTTTCATAAGGCTATGGAAATCCAATTTAATGTTACCGCCACGAAACCATAGACATTGCATGTATTAGACCTGTACTAGTGTTGCCAAATGACCAAAACAAAATTACCGTAAAATGCTTTAAAAATTATCGTATTTTACATGATTTTATCCGAGAATAACAACCGGTTGCCATAGACCGAATAGGCCGAAACAATTTTATTTAATAAAGGATTTGATTGGGTACTAAATTAAAATTTTAACACAGTAAAAGGAAAAATCACAATAAAATAAGGACTATTTTTTGATGTTGGTCAGGTTGGTCAGACCCACAGCCTAAGTGAGCTCCAAGCCCGAAACTAAAAGTAAAGTTTGCTCAGTCAAATACATACGGATCCGAAATCCATAGCAACGCCGCGTGCTGTCGGATATTTAGCGTTCTCTCTCTCTCCTCTTTCTTTGTCCTAAACACACACAATGTATGAAACAAAACAAAAGGATAGTTATGATTGAATGGTCTCGTCTCGTTTCGTCTTGCTGAAGATCAGTGTGTATATCCCATAAGAATAATTATTATCTGGGTGGGACAATATGTTATTTGTACGAGCAATATGTTTTAAGTACGCGCAATAAAAGTAAAAAAAAGTCAACTAATCTCTCCTAAGTGAATTAAGTATCAATTAAAATAAGTTTTCCAACAATGGGTACGTATTATATGTATATGTCATTGTACATGATTTTATCACACGATTTCGCAATAATTTATCATACTCGAAATTAAAAAGGGATTTTTTAATCTCAATCAGCCAATAAACTAATTAAAAAGCATTAAATAATACAAACACTGAGGCCGAGAACTCCTTTGAAGTATATAGTAAACTTTTTCTTAGATCTCGCAATATGGTGACCAAGTCACTTGTCATTTATGGCACCCTGTTGAAGTCTGGTCTATTTTACGTTTAGAGGTTGGCTAATAGACAGGACCGGACTTGTACTCACCGTTCAATTTAAGGGTGTGTTCCGAAAGTAACCATCTTGGTGATTTTGCGTCCCGTATGTAGAGATAGATTTGTTCCTGAAAAAAGGATTCTTCTGTCAACCATACTGGTAAGTACTGGTTACTGTTTGGGAACTTTCGGAACATACCCTAAATAATAAACACCATAATATGACATACTAAAACTCACCTTTCATTAAAATATCCTCGGGAACAAATACGTCAACAAATAAGCCAGTGAGGTTATACAGTCCAGCCATTCCTTTCGGGTGGAATTTCGTATTGCTGACGTACACTGAAGTGTCATTGTAGTCAGAGTAAGTAACATTTTGTTCTAAATTCAATACGGCTTCGTTTAAACTCTGTGTAATTTTGTTGATTTTCGTTGCAAATCCACCTGAAAGTAAAAACTTATTTGGATTCGCTTTTTTTCAACTACCGTTATTCCTGTTTCTGACAGATTTTCAGTAACTGTAGCTGATGTCTCTAAGTTGTCATTGTAGTCATGTTTCACTTTTCTTTTAAAACCGCGCGCCGCAGAAATTCGACAGACATATCGAATTTTTGCGGGGCAAACCTTACCTACAACCTTAAGATATGAAACTGAGCCGAGAAATCAGGTTTGATGTGGCAACACTGGCCATCCTGATTTGGCGACTGAAATTAAGAACGTGGCGTCCTCAGCGGTCGATTTGGTAACTACCGCAATGAAGAATGTTTTCGTTTCGTCTTTGTCTTCATTATTGTGTTATTTGGCATATTCAATTCAATCAATTCAATATTCAATTTTGTTGTCTAGTGAGCCCTTCCCCGTTAAAAATCAGCTGATTGCAGCGATGGCAACGATGCGCTTCTTTAATTTGAGTCGCCAATTGGCAAAAAGGGCTCACTAGACGACAAAATTGATAAATATGACAAGTAACACAATAATGAAGTCAAAGACGAAACGAAAACATTGTCCAGTATGGTGGTTCGCAAGTTGGTGATGAGGGCGCAACCTTCTTAATGTTAGTCGCCAACGACGAGTACAAATGCCCAATGCTAATGTCGGAACAACACACAACACATTTTTACTGTGGACTGACAAAATAGATATAGAAAAATATTCAGATATGACATCAGTAACCCAAATAAATTATCTTTGATCTGAAATTAGATAAAACATTTCTAACAAAGATCGGTAACACGAACAAAGAAAATGTCTGTGAAATGGAAATATTGTTTACTATCCCACGATGATCGATTGGCCAACCTAAAGTTTCCGATGCACTGTTCTATGATTGTTGGTTGCATATCTTACCGAGCGACATTATTATTTATGATGATTACCGATGTGTTACGTGCCTTTACAGCGCATCCCCAATGCGAACTTTTGTTTACACACAATCTTTGTGCTGTTGGTATAAGCTTTACTGATCTTCGTTAAAAGTATTTCAGTATTTACAACAAATTTCTAACAATAGCTAGCCATACACGAAGGTTCAATACTGTCATTCTTTCTTTTAACATTCTTCCCTTTCATACAACTAAATGGGGAAGAAAGCTGTATATTCTTTAACGTTCTTTCTTCTTATGATGTGCTGAAAGTCAGTCATTTCATCTTTCATATGTGAAAAATATCTCGTTAAAGCCCACTAACGGAAAATGCGTATTCTTAAGTATTTTCTTTTGAAACTGATTCCTGAGGAAATATCTGACGGTTACTGGACAAATTTAGTCATTTTGTTAGAAATTTGCAGCGATTTTTATCAATTTATTTTAACTGCACATATTGTTGTCTCGTCAGTAGGGTATGGTTTCTTAAGTAGATGTATTATGAAAAATAAACGACAAATTAATTGTTGTTACCTGTTTGAATAGCTAGTGAAGTTTTGTTTAAAAGGATCCGAGTAATTTTTAATATTCTGTATTTTCTACGTACTTTTTAAGCTCATATCAGGGTCATATTTTTCCAAACTTTTATTTGTTCTTTATACCCTTTAGTTTTCAAATTCATAGGCGTAGTTAGGCAGTCAAATGCAGGGGTGTGCCCTAGATCCTATTTAGCATATGGTCAAAAAAAAATAGTTAATAAGAAGCGCTTAATATAAATTTCGGGGGCTAATTGAAGTTATGCGATGCTAATTAGAGTTTTTGGGTTGCTAAGCATCCCCTTAGCTACGCCTGATGTGGCAACACTGGCCATCCTGATTTGGCGACTGAAATTAAGAACGTGGCGTCCTCAGCGGTCGATTTGGTAACTACCGCAATGAAGAATGTTTTCGTTTCGTCTTTGTCTTCATTATTGTGTTATTTGGCATATTCAATTCAATCAATTCAATATTCAATTTTGTTGTCTAGTGAGCCCTTCCCCGTTAAAAATCAGCTGATTGCAGCGATGGCAACGATGCGCTTCTTTAATTTGAGTCGCCAATTGGCAAAAAGGGCTCACTAGACGACAAAATTGATAAATATGACAAGTAACACAATAATGAAGTCAAAGACGAAACGAAAACATTGTCCAGTATGGTGGTTCGCAAGTTGGTGATGAGGGCGCAACCTTCTTAATGTTAGTCGCCAACGACGAGTACAAATGCCCAATGCTAATGTCGGAACAACACACAACACATTTTTACTGTGGACTGACAAAATAGATATAGAAAAATATTCAGATATGACATCAGTAACCCAAATAAATTATCTTTGATCTGAAATTAGATAAAACATTTCTAACAAAGATCGGTAACACGAACAAAGAAAATGTCTGTGAAATGGAAATATTGTTTACTATCCCACGATGATCGATTGGCCAACCTAAAGTTTCCGATGCACTGTTCTATGATTGTTGGTTGCATATCTTACCGAGCGACATTATTATTTATGATGATTACCGATGTGTTACGTGCCTTTACAGCGCATCCCCAATGCGAACTTTTGTTTACACACAATCTTTGTGCTGTTGGTATAAGCTTTACTGATCTTCGTTAAAAATATTTCAGTATTTACAACAAATTTCTAACAATAGCTAGCCATACACGAAGGTTCAATACTGTCATTCTTTCTTTTAACATTCTTCCCTTTCATACAACTAAATGGAGAAGAAAGCTGTATATTCTTTAGCGTTCTTTCTTCTTATGATGTGCTGAAAGTCAGTCATTTCATCTTTCATATGTGAAAAATATCTCGTTAAAGCCCACTAACGGAAAATGCGTATTCTTAAGTATTTTCTTTTGAAACTGATTCCTGAGGAAATATCTGACGGTTACTGGACAAATTTAGTCATTTTGTTAGAAATTTGCAGCGATTTTTATCAATTTATTTTAACTGCACATATTGTTGTCTCGTCAGTAGGGTATAGTTTCTTAAGTAGATGTATTATGAAAAATAAACGACAAATTAATTGTTGTTACCTGTGTTTGAATAGCTAGTGAAGTTTTGTTTAAAAGGATCCGAGTAATTTTTAATATTCTGTATTTTCTACGTACTTTTTAAGCTCATATCAGGGTCATATTTTTCCAAACTTTTATTTGTTCTTTATACCCTTTAGTTTTCAAATTCATAGGCGTAGTTAGGCAGTCAAATGCAGGGGTGTGCCCTAGATCCTATTTAGCATATGGTCAAAAAAAATAGTTAATAAGAAGCGCTTAATATAAATTTCGGGGGCTAATTGAAGTTATGCGATGCTAATTAGAGTTTTTGGGTTGCTAAGCATCCCCTTAACTACGCCTATGTGCAAATTTCTGTTATTATAAAGTTCTTTATTTTCATCTGCCACAAAGCAGGATGGGGGTGTGCCCTATTCAGCATATGGCCAAAAAAATTAGTTAATAAGAAGCGCTTAATATAAATTTCGGGGGCTAATTGAAGTTTTAGGATTCTAATTAGAGTTTGTGGGTTGCTACGCCTATGTGCAAATTTCTGTTATTAGTTTCTGTTAAAGTTCTTTGTTTTTATCTGCCACAAAGCAGGATGGGCCAGGTACTTAAGTATATTTCTAGAATCTCCCTTGGAATTTCCTTTGGGGCATTTCTTAAATCGCCTCGTTCAGTTTTTTCGTCATCACTTAGAGTAACAGATGTTTGCGACTGCGATTCGTCATTCATAATTAATTTTGTTGTAATGACTTTTACAACAAAACAGGATAAAACTGCAAAATCCCTCCGCGAAACCTATTAGTACACTAACGCAGCGAAAAATTCTTGTTCATTTCTGTCGAACCCGAGCGTCTTAATTCTTGACGAAAAAAATGCAAATGCATCTAATCAAGCCAGTACTCACTGATCCGCGTTCATTCCGTCAGGACTGACCTTTCTCGCAGGAAAGAACGCCCGTAGTAGAGGGATATGATGCTCCCCGAGTCTCCGCATGCGCAGTAGGGTCGACCTTGAACGCCCAGGTGTGCTATTGTTATTTGGCCTTGATATGCGCAGGTGTTATTCCAAGGTCAAGGTCAAGAACTTGGCCTTGAACGCGAGCAGATGTTTCTTTGTTTGGTGATGACCAGGTGTACGATGCTTATTTCAAGGTTACATTTGCGGTGCATATTTTCAATGAATGCGAGCAGCTGTTTCTTTGTTTGGTGATGACCAGGTGTACGACGCTTATTTCAAGGTTACATTTGCTTGGCCTTGAACGCGAGCAGATGTTTCTTTGTTTGGTGATGACCAGGTGGACGACGCTTATTTCAAGGTTACATTTATGATGTTAGTTTACCTTGAGTTATTACTGGGGTGTAACATGTTTTGGTATGACGGTCGAGTGGGTTGGTATATATGAGGGTAGGGGGGGTTAAATTTTAGTATAGAACATTGTGTTGAGTAAAACGGTTCAAGCAAGTTAATTTGAAAGTCATGGCGTACGTGTGTGAAAATTGTGGTAAATCATTTACTCGGAGTTATAATATGTTACGACATAAACGAGAATCGTGCGTAGCACGATTTGAAAATATGCATGGTGGAAAACAGCGAAAAGTTGACGATGGGGCATCAACATCCGAGGTGCGTACTTGCACTTGCTGCAATATAACCATACCAGCAAATCGAATGGCAGGTCATCAAAGAACAATACACCATAAAAGTAATGCATGTTCACCAATATCAGCTGGTGTTGAGCTAGTGTCCAGTGCTTTTAGAAATAGGATTGCCACATACCGTATATCAAGTGATAATGAACATACTGACTATTCATTATTTTTTGATGAAATTAAAGCAAGAGTGTTAGAGGTAGTAAGTGACCTAGTAAGAGTGCGTTGTGCTTTGAAAGTTAATATGGTGGTTGTTGGTCGGTATCTTTTACCAACACAAGATAATATGTACAGTGACAAGTCATTTAATACACGCAATGAAATTGTCACTTCAGGAAGCGATTTGGAAGAAATATATCAATCATTAGTGGAAGCCATGAAGACTCAATCGACTGAGTTTCAGGAAAAAGATTCAGGTATGTTATAAATTAACGACTAAAAATAAAATAAATACTTATGTCATTCTTTTTTGTTTTCGTAGGTTGGGCTCTGGAAAAAATTCTATACCTGGAAGTAAATGTCAACGAGTATAAACCTTTTGGTGGATCTTCATATATAAAGTTACCCCGATTCATCGAATTGAAAAAAGCCATCATCAATGTGTTTAATCAAGATGAGTGTTGTTTTGCGTGGTCAATCGTGTCTGCTTTGTGTCCCACCACTAGAATGGCATCACAGATTCAATCTTATCCACACTATTCAAGAGTGCTGAATTTTACAGGTATAGACTTTCCAGTAAAGTTGCGTGATATATCAAAATTTGAAGAAATGAATAATATTTCAGTTAACGTTTATGGTTTGCAAAAAAATTTCGAAAATAATATGTTAAAGTACGAAGTTGTCGGTCCATTAAGGTATTCGGGTAGAAAACTTAACAGACATGTCAACTTGTTGTTAATAACAAAGGATTGTAGTATTAAAGATGATGATGAACATATTTGTGATACGCGTTGTTCTAAAAGTCATTATTGTTGGATAAAAGACTTATCGAAATTATGTTCCAGTCAAATTACATCACGTAGAGATAAAATGTATTTTTGTGATGGTTGTTTGATATATTTTAGTTCACCATCATCTTTGATATCACACCAAAAAAATGACTGTAACCACAAATATTCATTAACACCATCACTAAATTTAAAAATAGATAAATTTGGAAGGAGTGTAAGTGAAAATATATTAAAATTTGACAACATAGAAAAGCAAATGCGTGTACCGTTTGTCGTTTACGCGGATTTTGAATCGGTGCTTAAACCACTGGATACAGTGGAACCGAATCCCACAAATTCTTACTTAGTCAAAAGCATCAAACATGAACCGTATTCTTTTGCGTATTTAATTAAGTGCTCCTTTGACGATTCGATTTCAAAATTTGAGCTCTACCGGGGAAACGACGCAGCCCAGGTTTTCGTTTCTCGACTTGAAAGTGATTTAAGATCTCTTTACAATACATACTTAAGAGATATAAAAGCAATGGAAACTTTAACGGCTGACCAAATAGCGGAGTTCAATAATGCCACAAAATGTGGTATATGTGAACGACCTTTTGAAAATAATAATTGTAAAGTAAAGGACCACTGTCACATAACTGGGAAAAAAAGACCTGGTGCTGCTCATTCGATTTGCAATTTAAATTATAAGTTACCCAATTTTATTCCAATTATATTTCATAACTTGAGCGGGTACGATTGCCACATGTTTATTAAAGAGTTGTGTCGTCACGGAGACAAGATCGATGTTTTAGCTCAAAGCAAGGAAAAGTATATTTCGTTTACGAAAAGTATTTACGTTCACGATTATGTCGATAATAAAAGTGGGACAATAAAGAAAAAATATTTGAAATTGCGGTTCATCGATAGTTTTAAATTTCTATCAACGTCACTGGAAAATTTGGGTAATGGATTAGCTGTGGGTAGTTTCAGGGAAACAGGAAAATATTTTTCTGATAATGAGCAGTTTAATTTAATGCGTAAAAAAGGTGTTTTTCCCTATAGTTTTGTCGATTCAATAGACAAAATGAACCATCCAACTTTACCCACAAAAAATCAGTTTTATGATAGTTTGTCAGAGGAGCACATTAGCGATGAAGATTATGATAGAGCTAAAAAGGTGTGGGACACATTTAATTGTAAGAATTTGGGGGACTATTCGGATTTATATTTGAAATCTGATGTTTTATTATTAACCGATGTTTTTGAACAGTTTCGCGATACTTGTTTAGAAACGTATAAACTGGATCCAGCACAGTACCATACCCTTCCAAGTTATTCGTTTGATTGTATGTTGCGTATTTCTAAGGTAGAGTTAGAGCTATTGACCGATATCGACACGGTTCATTTTTTCAAAAAAGGTATTCGAGGCGGTATAAGTCAGTGTTCAGAAAGGATGCACGCTGCCAACAACATATATGTACCAAACTACGATCCTAACGAGCCATCATCTTTCATTGTTTATCTTGATGCAACAAATCTGTACGGTCATAGTATGTCGCAAGCATTACCATTTGGCGGCTTTAGATGGTTATCAGAGCATGAAATTTTAAATTTAAATATTATGGATGTGGACGATAATGGTCCAGAAGGATACGTTTTGGAAGTTGACGTTCATTATCCGGATACGCTATATGATGATCATTCCGACTTACCCTTTTTAGTTGAAAATATTGTACCACCCACGGAATCGGCAAAATTTTCAAAGTTAATTCCGAATTTAAACGATAAAAAGAAATACATCATTCATTACCGAACATTAAAACAAGCAATCAATAACGGCCTAATGGTAATGCAAACACACAGAATTTTAAAATTTAATCAATCCCCCTGGTTAAAGACATATATCGACTTAAATACAGATTTGCGCAATAGGGCAACAACAAAGTTTGGTAAAGACACTTTTAAATTAATCATTAATGCTGTTTTCGGCAAGACCATGGAAAATGTGGAGAATCGTAATGATATAAAACTAGTCACCCGATGGGAAAATGACAGGAATAAAATTGGGGCACGAGCATTAATTTCTCGTCCTTATTTTAAAAGTTCAACGGTTTTTAATAAAGAATTCGTTGCCATTCATATGGATCGATTAAAGGTAACTTATAATAAACCAATTTATATCGGATTTTCCATACTGGACATGTCGAAAACAGTAATTTATGATTTTTTCTACTCATTCATTAAAGCAAAATTTGGCAAAAATGCTTCTTTACTGTATACCGACACAGATTCGTTAATATTAAAAGTTTACACCGAAAATTTTTATCGTATAATTGCAGAAAATCCGGATAAATTCGATACATCCAATTATACCGAAGGAAATATTTTTAACATAAAAAAAAGTCAGTCAGTAGTAGGTAGAATGAAGGATGAATTTCCAGGTGATCCAATAATAAGTTTTTATGGTACCGGAGCCAAAGCTTATTACATAAACTCAATCAGTAGCGAAATTAAAAAAGCGAAAGGTATAAAAAAACGTGTAATTGAAAAACAGCTTCACCTGGAAGATTATCGGAATATCGTAGAACGTGGTGGTCAGATATTTCGAAAAATGAAAACCTTTCGAAGTTATAAACACGACGTTTATACCGAAATAATTAATAAAGTTGCTTTATGTCACCACGACGATAAACGTTATATTATACCATCAACAACAAAAACTCTACCTTGGGGGCACCCAGACATAAAGTTTTACGAAACAAACCCTGAAGATAACCTAAATATGTTAATACAAGCTATGCAAAGTTTTTTACCCGAAAATATTAGTTATAATTAGAAAAATGTTGGAAAGTCTATGTTTTAGAAAAATAAAAAAATATTAACTCCAATGTCACGTAGTTTTATTAACCACTATAGTAATAGCAATAGTTGAAATTTTATAACGCAGGATAGGAAAATACATAGATAATTGTTTCAATAATATGTTGTTTTATTTTACAATATAGTAATAAAGTTACAAAAATAAAAATTAATTAATGTCTGGCTTGTAAACTTCTCGTAGCATCCATTGTCTTCTCAACATATCAGATCTGCTAATCGGCCCTCGTCGACACATCAGCGTTCCACAGTAATGACACTTAACAATCCTTACTCTCAACAATTCAATGTAACTGTAAGATTGCATGTGGTCAGTCCAAATATATACTTCTCTTTTACAATTATAGCAAACAGCAGAAATTATTATTTGTGCTCCCGAAAAAGTCTCAGCTGGACGACTGTTATCTTGATCTGCGGGCAACATTATAGTTTCTGATAATAGGCATCGAAGGAAAGAGAGTGTCTATAAATATGGGTTGTCTGGGTCATATAACCTTGAGAGCACAAACAATAACAGAAGTAAGGACACACGATTACCTTGAAAATATGTCCTTGAATCGCTGTTTAGCCGTAGAACGCAACCTTGTAAGTTGAATTAACTTGTTTGGCCTCTAAAGCATCAACCGTCAGATAGGGTGGGGGAGTTTATGGTGGGGTGATAAGTATAAATTTGGTTTGCTAGGCAGAGCATTTCATAGTTCGCTAGAACAGTTCGCCAAGTAAATACATTCGTCAGTTAAGTGCAGTGAGTTAGTTAGAAAAATGAATTCCGGTAGTGAGTCGTTGTTAAATGCGTTTAACTTGGATGGAAGTATCCAAGCAGAGTTGATGGGGCAGGACGTTATTGACCTGCTGACCCCGGGTGTGTTTGACGAGTGGCACAATGACGACGTGCTAAACACTGCGTTTGTGGAAGAAGAGAATGTGGGTGAAAAAAAAGTATCTTCGGCGGTTGATTACGTCAACAACTGGACGGAGAAGGACGGCGGGCGCATCAATATCATAAGTGATGTGGTGGTAAAGAAGGCGAGGCGGCAACCCACTACGAAGTTGGAAAAGCTGCTGAAATTGCCAAAGACAGCCGGCAACAATAAAAGTCAATTTTATGCAGCTATGGAGGGTGAACAGAAGAAGAAGAAGAAATTCGTGTTCAAGCGACCAACAGTGCCAGTTCAATACCCCGATTTTTTGGAGACGTCACAACCACCGAAGCCTCTGTCACCGGTCGTCATCATTAATGAAGGCCCAAACTCGACAACGCCCGAGCCGCCGAAGTCCATGCCTCCGATTGTGTTGGTGGCCGACGCTGACGAAAAATCGCCGATCGCGAGTGCGCCGATATCGCCAATAGTTGGGCGTGGAATGTGCCGCAAACCATTAAAGAAGCGGTGCAAGCGGCTATTCGAGGCGGTTAGTCAACCCCGTCAACCTGCTGCTGCTTCTTCTGCAGAAGTGCCGATACCGGACTGGATGGAAGAGTTTTCTCCAAGCCAGAAGTGTGCCTTCTCCGTGGCTTTTAGTGCGAGGCAAAAACTAGTTGATGAACTAAAAAAGAACGATAGTGATGTGGCGCAATACGAGAGACAGATTAAGGAACTGCAGGCGAAAATTGAACAGTGTAAAAGTGAAGGGGAAGTGTGTAGAAAAAGACTTAAGTTATTGGACAATTTTCCATATAATTAATTTTAGAATTTTATTGTAAATATAGAGTTAAGTTATTTTTGTAATAGTGTTGTATATATAAGTAAAATAAAATGTTTTTGTATATATGATAATAAAAAGTTAAATGAAACAATATTTTTTATTTCTAAAATAAGTATGCGAAAGTTACACAAAATAAAATAAAAATGCAAAATAGAAAAAAGAATAGACGAAAAAATGTAGGGCCGTAACTTTAGGTGTGTAATCATTAGATGCACACAACTTAAGTATGCGATAAAGTGTTATGTCTGTGAAGAGAGGCTACCCGTTACAATGCCTGAGAACATGCATCTTATTTGTAATAAAATGTGAATTTTATTGCAAGTAAGATAATAGACCAAACTCTCGGCATTTTCGTAGAGAACTTACTAGAAATTTAGCTAGTTCTAACGTATGGTAAGAACGTACATGTCTTTATAGAGTAACACAATATTTTCCAAAAGAAATTAATTCTTGAGAAATATCATGTTACTTGGGATGTGACATGAATCAACTACAAACTACGATCAAATATTTTGTAGCCCTGAAAAGGGCTGATTTTGTCGGGGTAGGTCGGGGAGGGCATGGTTCCGGGATCAGTTGGTGGAATCAGCTGGACCATCATCATCCTGATGGTCCGTGATCCACCAAGTGGATGAATCGGCCGGACCGTCATGACCTTCCGGCGGCGGTGGTGGCACCCAATCAGTGCTGGAGTCTGGCTCCATGTCTTCAGCCGACAACTCCCCATTTTGCCAATCCATGTTTGGCAATTCCAGACCCACATCTGCTTCTTCGACCGCCCGCTCATCTTCCCAGGCATTAAACATATCTTCTGCCTCGATGTCTAGAAGTCGTTCGATGTCCAAGAGTAGGTCATCCATATCGACATCATTCATGTCAACGGTATCATCGCTAAAAACCGATGAACCGCGACTCAATGGTCTTTCGAAATCCATAGTTATATCTTCGTACTTTAAGATTTAAAAATGAAGTGATTCTGTGACCCGCTCGTAACCGTTTAAATAGAGATAATCTACCCCCTCCACCACTCCATCCCCACCTTTCCACCGCCAACAAACTAGAGTTTATTATACAAATGCCCTCCATCCAAAAATGATACTGGCGGACTTCACTGTCGAAAACTGCTTTTAGTTCTCAAAAATGGTGTAATTGTGTTGTGGAAAGGTGACCGACAAAGAAACTTATGCTCGATCCGTCTGGACTTACATAATTTCTATCTAATGTCACAGATGCCGTGGCATTAGATAAATACAAGTAAGATCAAAATATCCTGTACAGATGCCGTGGCATTAGATAAATACAAGTAAGATCAAAATATCCTGTCATCCTGAAAAGGACGGATTTTGCAAGGAAAATTATAGTCGATCCGACTGGACTTATATAATTTTCTACCTAACACCACATGTACTATGGCATTAGGTAACTAAAACTACGATGAAACATTCTGTGGCCCTGAAAAGGACCGTTTTTCAAGGGATAAAATCTTATTTGTAATCAGGCTCGATTACAAATAAGGCACGCACTCTTATGTTGTAGAGTACCAAGAGCTACTCCACAACCTTTACAGTTCGGTATGTGCGCGCGACTACCGAAATCTTGGGTTACATGACCACTGAAGAATTGGTCACCAGCCGACTTGTTTTCCAAGTCGGCATAGCAGCCAATACACCAGCCGTCATCACCCACCTTCACCAGGTTTAAGATCTTGCACACCCGGCGGGATCGGACGGGGAAAACTTTCCTCTGTCTAAGTGCCCAATTATCCAAATTCCTAGGAGTATCATCGCTTAAGTATCCATCATCATCTGATGATGCCATGTTGAGATGAGCGAATGTAATGAAGTAAGCAGTCGACTCGAGCTGCTTTTAAAGACCTCAGCTTCCCCCACCCTTGCTAAAAATACAGGAGGGGATGATGGTGCGATTCTATGACGACTACCAAGATATGATAGAACCCTTAGGAGATGACAAACTTAAACGCTGAAGGGTGTTTTACGTGCAAAGATATAAGAAAAAGAAATATATAAAATTCAGTTTTGGAAGGTCTAAAATTGCACCAAAGACCCCCAAAGACCCCCAAAAACCTCGAAAAATCCCGGGGTGGCCACTTCGTGCCCCCCCGGGCCCCCCCCAGATCGGGGGCTCCGCCCCCAAACCCCCGCCAGGGGCTACCGCCCCTGGACCCCGTTTGGCTTTTGCGCAACGGAGGCGGGCCAGCGGGTGGGCGGTGGGGGCGGCCGGGGGGGGCGGGGGCGGCGCTAGCTGCGTAGCAGCGTCGTTAGGTCGCGAAGCGACCTAACCTCCGCGCCGCCCCGCCGCCGCCGCCGGTTTGGGGGCCTCGCCCCCGAACCCCGGAATAACAGTCAAATTGTACAATTCACATTAGTTTGGACCTGACTATCTTTTCATAGTTCCCTGTTTTCCCTAAAATACATACCTACTCCCTAGGTCTTTTTTTGACCGACCTCTTATTACTTTTAATGACTCAAATCACTCGGGTCTTATTTAAAAACGATTATGCCACCCATCCCTCTTGCCTTCGCCCTATTCCCCACAGCTTCCCTATACTACCCCTTTGAATTAATTAGAAATCTGAAAAATGTCTTTTTCAATTTTTCCAAATTAAAAATTGAAAAGTCATTTCCAATCACAAAAAGTTTACTCTAAAATATTTTCCTATAACTTTTTTCGATCTGAGCTACACTTCTCCCGTTATTCATGAGCAAACCCAATCAAACCCCATAATTCTTGAAATTTTGATTAGTCTGATCATTTTGATCATAAAAAGTTTTATGTCAAATGTTCTGAAATGTCCTTGAACTATCAAATAATAATAATAATATTAATAACAAAATTCTTATTATTTGTATTGGCTAAACAAACCCAAGCAAACCTGAGCAAACCCACAAGTTATGTGCTTGTTGTCATTGCTTTGATCCGAAATAAAAATATTTTTGTTATATAAGGGTTAATGTGGTTGCTTTTTTTGTTAAAAATATACAAAAATAAAAATCTTAGTGGGTCGACAAATATCGATTTTTAGTTCCAAAAATATACGTCTCGGAAATAACTAAATGGATACAATTTTTAAGTTAGAAAAATAACAATTTTAACGGATCTTGGACCTTTAACTTAAAATAAGTTTTAGACACTTCTAGGTAAATTATCGAAAAGAGTTATGCAAAAATGCCAACGTCTATTTTTAAACGTCCTGAAAATGTCATCCTTGGTCATCTTTGCATTTTTCACCGATTCAGTGTCAAACACAAAGTGACTAAGAATATCTAAACTACGATCAAATCTTTTGTGGCCCTGAAAAGGGCCGTTTTCACGGTGGGTTGGAGAGGGAAACCTAGAGTGGTTGTTCCCCTCTCGCGATCTGCACCGATCGCGGTGCAGCTCGCCGTCTTCGCACCTCCAGCCGAGTGCTGCGACGGCTCCGGCGACGCTCCGTGAGCTCTTCTAACAGAGCCGCCCTTTCTTCAGGACCCAGCAGCATCTGTGGTCCTTCCACCACTTCCACGGGCTCTGTTGGAGCCGGCTCCGGTGGTGGTTGCGGTCTTGGGATCGGCTGTACGATAGCCGTTGGCTTATTCGCGTTTTTTAAACGCCAAGCCTCCCAAAACTCGCTTATTTTGGACTCCCTTGTCGTCCTTAACATCAGCCTGTCCCACTTCATGGCTGGTTGAGAAATGAAAATTGTGATGGCTGCTCCCGCTTTTAAAAGCATTTAGGATGGTGGGGGGTGAGAGTGGGGGTGAGAGTGGGGCTAAACAGTTGTAACATATCCTTTCAGAGTAACAAAATATTTCCTATAGAATAGATTTCTTGTTCGAAATATTTTGTTACACTGAAAGGATACGTCTGTTTTTGTCATACTTAAGAGCAGGTTTGCCAACGTTCTATGTGAAACGACACAAATTCAGATGTATCTTTTTGAGCGTATCAACCCAGAGTGAATTTATTGTTTAAAATATGTTTCTTGATAGAAAGTTATGTCACTTTGAATAACTAGAGGCATATGCGTTCTTATCATACATAAAAACTACAAGCTAAATCTTGCAAATGCTCTTTCTCTCGCCATCTATGTATGATTTAAACACATAATGCATCTCTCACCCAAACTAACACAATTTTTCCTTCGAGAAATATCTTCCTTAGGAAACATAGTGTTTAACTACAAACTACGATCAAATATTCTGTAGTCCTGAAAAGGACTGATTTTGTCAGGGGACAGGCAGGGTTGTCGTATGAGGAGCTTTATTTGTAATAGAATTTACATTCTATTGCAAATAAGGCAAGACTGCTGATGAACGACGGTAAACAGTCTCTCCCTACACAAAGCACACCTCGAGTGGTTCCGCCTTTGATCACCTCGCGAACCCACTGTAAAATGGGTTGTGACGAAATGAACATCCATAATCGCAGCTCCAAATCCTCTCGTGTAGCAGTTCATGCACAAATCTCTAGACCCCCATGAGACGTAGGATTGCATGATGCAATACCTAGGTCTAAGCCTACGCGGTCTGCGTACGAGCCTATGTTGCACATTTGGTGCGACTGCCTGCTCGTCGTCACTAGAATAACCATTATCCGAGCTTGACGACATTGTGGCTTCGAGTGAATTTAATTTTCTAAATCCCGTCTTATATACTTTCTTTTCCCCACCCCTCTCCTAAATTTCTCTCTATTTTTCGCCTCATAACCTTATTTACCAAAGCCCCACATTTGAAGTATTAAAATAAGGCAATAGTAAAAATAAAACGCAAATATGTCCTTTATAAGTTTATTTTAAATATGTAAAAATATATAATTTGGAGAATTACATAACTTCAAACTAATGTATTGATTTGTTAGTAACAGAACCATTAAGTATATTGTAGCTAAAAAATGCATCGTGAATAACTAACGCGTACACTTTAATGTCTTTAGGAAATTTACTTTTGCGTGTTTCAAACTCCAATTTCACGTCCACTGTGGACGTCCTCACGGCTTCTGGTTGGTGACTGCAATCGATTACGAATAACGGATTTTTCAGATAGTCGGCAAAACTCATCATAGGATCGCTCAGTTCTCGCTGGTAGTAGCTAGCTTGAAAATTCTCATAATTATAATAGGCTGCGGCATACAGTTTCTTTGAAAAATCTAAATTCCATCTTTCGTACGGAAATACGGCAGAGTTCAGATAGAGCCTAATATCACTTATATCGGCCGTTGTAAATTGTGTGCTATCTTTTGCTCTGTTGTCGGACGAGCTAGTTGGTTGAAAACCGATAATCAAATATCTCGGTTTTTCGAGACTCGTGCTAGTTCTTAAGGCCCAAACGTCTGACGATGTTTCTCTCAAAGAAGGTAGCTCGTAAAGATCCCATTTACGGTAAGCCATTGGAACGTTTGCGTTACTGCCACCTTTATTCATGCGTGATAATATCTTTAACTTCTGTCGATCGTCTGGAATAATGTGACGAATTTTCCATTCAATTTTTTCAATTGAAATGTCTGCATCTACTTCGCCGATATAGCAATTGTTGAAAGTGCGGGCGATAATTAAAATCAACTCTTGCTTGACGTTAAAAATACCCTTTGAATAATCCTCTGCGAAACCCATGAGATATTTTAGAGGAAGCTTGCCGGAGAACATGTTACTTGTGGAATCTAGTATCCCTTGATTTGCTTCGTCTAGACCCCATCCGCATGCCATGAGAGCTCTATTTTGTGCGGCACCCAATGACACCATAGTTTTCATCGTTGTGGTAATTCCGGGTTTCCGAACGACGGCAACTTGCTCCCCTCCCATTTCATAACGACATTCGTCGAATAGAAAGGCGATGGCATTATTTGATAGATAACATTTTTTACTAACATCTTTGGGTTTAAATGTTCCTTCGATGTAAATGTAACTATCCGATATATCCAAAATGATATCTTGAAAGTGTACAGGTATACGAATTTCATCGGAATTGCGGAATGTTGGCGAACCGTAAGGTTTATATGTGTGTTCTTGAAAACTAATAATGGAGTTATCAAAAATGGGTTCGGTAAAAACTTCGATTTTGTCACTGCTAGCGGCCATCATTTTCTAATTTTTCTCACTTTCAAACCGATCGATTGTAGAAATTTGCAATCTTTCGCGGAGAGCTGGCGATTGCTGTGCGGATGTGTTTTCGATCGTCCGTCTGACTTGCGAATGAACCTTGACTGTGTTGTCTGCTTACTTTTATGTCGTTTAACTGAATCTTGAATTGTTGACAGCTTATGCAGTTGACGGTTAAAGCAAAAACCCATTATACGATTTTTTTCAACTCTAGTTTAACTATTATTTTCTCACCTCGAAAATCGATCAAATCACCGCTATCGTCCAAGATGCGTAGAGTAATGTTGTCGATAAACTGACGACCATCCGGCATTATCGGCATATAAATATTATTTTGCGGTTCTTTAGAGATTTTGTAACCGGGTTCGACGTCAATATCAAATTCAAATAACGTATGACTTTCCAAAGAATTCAGGTATGCTCCGGAAATTATATTACAATCCACACGTACGATGCGCACTTTCATTATGTCCACGATGGTACTTGATTCGTGTCGTTGTCCACCTTGCAGCAGCACAGAGCCAAATCCGAGCACTTTGCCGATACTATTGCTACCTCGAAAATCGATGCTATATTTTGACTTTAGCTCACATTTTAACGTATTATTATTGGCTGTTAATGAAAATAAATCGGTACCAACTTCATTGCATGACTCTTTTAAAGCGGTGTACATGGCTTTTGCTATTTCATTAATTTCGTAAGCTCCTGGTGGAATCCTTACATACTTTGGTATCGCTGTTTTCAAATGGCTGAATGAATTATTGCTTTCGTCGATATTAAAAATCGAATTATATGTGTAAAATCCCAGCAGTGCAACTCCATATTTGTCTGTTGTATTTAACTCGATGGGTGGGTAAAAATCCGCACTTAAGACACTTGTATGTCCTGTTAGAGTGAATGTGTAAGACATGACTGACCACGAAACTATTTGTGTAGCTATTTTATTGCTGTTTGCAACAGTTAAATGGATTTAAGCTGAAGCGTTGCTTTATTCCTTTGGACGTTTTTAAACTGTTTTCTGCCTTTATATTCACATCGTTAATTTTGCAATAACAACAAAATATTTTTTTTGGTATCGGTCCATCGCCCTCGTCCGAATCTGAATTATTGCTATTATAATGTTCGAAACAGTATTGATATTTCAATATATCGACGTCACTTTTTAGGTGATTAGGTAACCTATCCCAAACTAGTGCTATTTCATTTGGAGCTAATGCGATCAACACTTCTTTGGGCGTATTTTCTAACTGTTCGGCAGTCATTTTTTGTAATCCTCCGACTTCACGATATGCTTTAAGTGATAGCAACATTTTGGTGTAGTTGTCACGTTCCATTTGGGGTGTCAAAGACATACTTTTTACGATTGTAAAAGAAACTTCAAACACAAATGTCCACACCAGACTGTTCCGAATTCTTGTTGACGGTCGTATGTATAGTAAATTTTCTTCGTCGCTTCGGAACCCATCTGCAGATATCGTACCAATTCCATAGGTGGGGGTAAATCACCGAAACTATCGTAGTATGTTACATCAGAATTGCTTTTTCTATATGCTACCCAATGAGTCCCTACACCCGACATACTATCCAAATTTATAATGGCGGCCTCATAACGTTTGGGACCGCGTACAGGTAATGAATCTCTCATATATACGCCTCGAAAGTGTGGTATTTTCATTTTTAAGGCGTACTTTTCTATATCAATATTGGATAGTGGTCTTTGAGGTAGGGATTCTATTAGTTTTTTGATTTCTTATTTTTGCCGTTGTTTATATATAATCCCAAACCTGTGCGATATGGTTTCAAGTATAATCCATTTCCTCTTGAACTTAGATGTAAGCCGGTACCTATTTTTTCTGCAGTCGACTTTTTTACTGCTTTTACGGCACGCACGATGCCTGCTGCACCACCTGCTAATGAACCTAAGGCCGATAGTCCTGCAAATATTGGTATTAACGGTAATATCCCCCCAGTCTTCGGAATTGGAATGATTCTAGGCGTGCGAATTTTTCGTTTGCCACCGGCTATTCTTAGGGATTTACGTGCAGCTACTGCAGCTATTTTCGATGCTTTCATGATATTTTTCTCGACAAGTTTTTTCCCACCAGCTTTTAACAATTCTGATCGAACGGGTCGTCTAATAGATGATCCAAAAGCTACTTTGTGTAGTCGCTTATGTTTACCAACGCCTTTACCTTTAGTGTGGCGGCGGCGGCGCTGGAAGCGACGTTTACCTCTAGTGGATGCTTTTCTCGATTTTGATGATGATGATACACCCATACCAAAACGTTGTTTCGCTTTCATAATGTTGGTTACCAACCAAGCTGCAGCTTTTTCACCAGCGCTAGAGTCTTTAGATTTTACTCTTTTCCACGCGCTTTGCTCGAGTTCCTGATCTGCTTGGTGGCGAGCACTTAAATTTTCACTATTACGCAAATAGGCTAAATCGTGTTTTTTGCATGCGACATCCAAAGAATTAATTCCTTGATCTCCTCTTGCCACACGTTTTACTACTTTCGTCCCGGGCCCGCAATACTGATAGCCGGGAATGTGTAACTCAAACGGTAGCCTATTAATTACTGAATTAACAATACCGCTTCCAGTCTTACTTGATAAACGAGACCGTCTACTTCGTCTGACGAGCGACATCTGAATGATAGTTTACGTGCAAGTTCAGTATAAAATATAGATTTTGTTAAGATGCGTATCGTCAATCTTAAACAAAAACTTCCCGTCGATAATCTCGATGTAAAGGTCGGATCTGGACTAGAACAAAAATTATTTAAAAGACATGGTCCTTTGCTACCGTCATCTATTCGTGGATTATTAATAGGACCTTCAAACTGTGGAAAAACAAATGTTATGATTTCGCTGCTTACTCACCCCTCGGGACTGCGTTTCGAAAATGTTTATATCTACTCAAAGTCGCTCTATCAACCGAAATATGAATATTTAAAGAAAATTTTATCACCAATCAAAGGTCTTGGCTACTACGCTTTTAGCGACGCAAATAACATTGTGGAACCGTCAGATGCTAAACCTAATTCAATATTTATTTTTGATGACGTTATGTGTGAGAAACAGGACGTTATAAGATCGTATTTTAGCATGGGACGTCACAAAAATGTGGATGCCTTTTACTTGGCGCAAACGTATTCTCGTGTTCCTAAGCAGCTCGTCCGGGATAATGCCAACTTCATTATTATGTTTAAACAAGATGAGATGAATATGAAACATATATTTTCCGATCACGTTTCACCCGACCTGACGTTTACACAATTTCAAGAGATGTGTGCTAAATGTTGGGATAATAAATATGGTTTTTTAGTTATTGACAAGGACAGTGATGTAAATTCGGGCAGATACCGCAAGGGATTCGATAGTTATATATTCCTATAATAATAACTTGGATAATCATTTCATCGTTGAACGGTGCTTTGAAAGCATCATGAATGAAGAAATCGAATTAAAACGAAAGCTACTGGAAACTACAAATGCGGTTAGAAAAAAATTTAAACAAATTAAAGCAGCTAAAGTGCAGAATGAACATGATTTGGAAAAGTTTTATGAACCAGTTTCTAAACCACTAGAATCTATATCTAAAGCCGTAAAGCAGCAGCAGCAACAGTACGCAACTAAAAAATCAAGTACTACGACTAAACCACAAAGTCGGAGTAGCAGCAGCAGCAGCTCGGTGGGAATGGCGAAACTGTTTGAAGAACATCCAACAGAAGCGGATTTTGAAACATCTACACCGATTTCGCAAAAAACACAAATTCCTACACCAAAACGTGGAAATCGTGAGTCACTGTTCGAAACCCCTTCCCCATCAACGATAACATCATCTTACACATCACCACACACATCAAGTGGTAGCAGTTCAGCCGCAAAAACTATTCAAGATTATTTAAATGGATTAAAATTCGAACCGTCCCGTTATGATACCGTGTATGGTGTACGCTTTGGTAAAAAAGACAATAAATCAACAAAATATATTGGCAACTTGGTGGTTCGTTTTCTAACAAACGGAAAGATGGTGTTATACAAGAACAAAACAAACATTGCTGAATTCGATGGAACGGCTGAGCTTTACGATTTGATTTTTCTAAAAAATCCAGCATGCTTAGATAATGAAGACGAAATTAGTCTAGATGTACTTCGAAAATACCAAACCATTTTGAAATTGACGGATGCGGCCTACGACGGTTATGACAAGAAACGTGGTTTAAGGGAAACCCGATGGAGAAAATATTTACGAATCATAAAACCGCTAATTATGGGAACCAAACTGGGTGGTGGTGTAGGAAGAAAAAAAGGCGACAACAAAATCCAACTACCAGCAAAAAAGCGCCTATCGTCGAAATCATCTGAATATGTTTATTGGAATAAACCTAAGGAGTTAGTGGATAGATTACGATTATTGTGGGGGTCAAAAGTAGCTGGACATACCGGACATGATAATGAGATTATGTCAATTATGGAAGAGCTTCGAGAAGAAGGAATAATATATTAAGTTTTGCACGTAGTTGCCATCCTCAGTGTCTGATAAGACGTGGAACCTTATAATATGGATCCTAGCCGAGAAAAAATTAAAGTCGTAAATGAATTACATAGGACAGCAAGAAAAAATTTTGTTAGAAGACGTACGGTCATAAAAGGATATCGAGATTTGTGGCAAATTGATTTGGCGGAAATGCAGCAATATGCTACTGACAATGATGGTTACCGTTACATTGTTGTATGTATAAATTGTTACTCCAAATTCGTGTACACCAAAGCAGTTAAGAATAAGACCGGTGTTGAAGTTACGAATGCCATGAAAAGCATCATTGAAGAAGCATCATATGCACCAAACAATTTACAGAGTGATCAAGGAAAGGAATTTTATAATAGCACCTTTCAAGCACTCATGAAAAAATATAATATAAACCATTATTCCACATATAGCACGAAAAAAGCGGCAATTGTGGAGCGTGTTATAAGAACTTTGAAAAATAAGTTATATAAACAATTCTCGGCTAGAGGTTCTTACAGATGGTTACAAATATTACCAGCTATAACGAAGACCTATAATAACACTAAACACCGCACCATTGGAATGAAGCCTAACAGTGTAAAAGAGGATACCCCTATTAAAGCATATGACTATTTGAAAATTGCTCCGAAGAAAAAAAAATTTCATTTGGGTGACATTGTTCGCATTAGCAAGTACAAAGGTGTATTTGACAAAGGATATACGCCTTCCTGGTCCACGGAACTGTTTGAAATAGCAAAAGTTAATATTACAAATCCACCTACCTACTTGCTACAATCATTGGAAGGTCAACCTATTAAAGGATGTTTTTACGAAGCAGAACTGCAAAAGACAGCTAGCCCTGGTGTTTATTTAGTTGAGAAAATTCTTAGAAAACGCAAGAACAATCAAAACGATCAATTGTTTGTAAAATGGTTAGGTTTTCCAAATCAATTTAATTCTTGGATAGACAAATCAGATATTGTATAAATATTATCAAATAGGTTTTACGTTACGTATGTATGCATTATAAATGATAATAATAAATATTGCTTTTCATAATTATGCGTTTTATTTTCAATTTAACAGTATAATTATGTTTTTAAATAGAACTTTATCTAGGTTGGTTTCCATTTTGGTTTTTTTGGATCCTTTATCTTCGCTGTAGTATACCGTGCAGCAAGTGAGTGAATTTGATACATTTTTTCCTTAAGATACGTAATTTTGGTCTCATCATCTTCAAACATTTTTTGAAAAACCGGTACTAGCACATTACTAAGTATGGTATTTATCTGCGAACCAAGTTGATGAACTTCCGTAAGGACATATTCTTTGGTAGCAGCATCATTATCATTTATCGGTTGGGCAACATTCCTTAATAATTTTCCCTCTATATCAAAATGTCCATCTGAAGTAAGTTTAAATCCGATTCCGGGCAACCCTCGCGATAACTTGTTACAAACAGGAGTTTTCTGTCGACCAAATTTATCAATTGTGTTGTTAACACGACCCATTTTAAAGTAAAACTAATTCACTCTCTTTATGTTCAGCCTATATATAATTGACATAACTAATAAAAATTCATTTTACCATACACCATGAAGCAAGTAAGATTTGACGAAGAAAGAAATATTATCCACCGTATGTCTGTTTGGTGTTTTGCATATAGACAAGCCAGACAAAGTAATTTTCAGCAACTAATACTTAATAGATATCGTTTTCAAAGGAGAATTGCAAAAATGGATGTAATGCTAGCGAGGATTTTAGAACGGAACCACAGAAATAATATATATCAAGAGCGATTTGTTAATTCAAATGTATGGTGAATAATAAACATATTTAGTACAAAAAGATTTTTATTAAGATTTAAATAATACATCCACACTATCATTAGAAAAACGCACTTATTCACATAAATTTAAAATTACATGACTATCATAAGAAACTTTTACACTATATCTAAATTGTCTCTATTTTTCGGAATTACCAGCGCTGCCCTTCTTGGTCGAATTCCATGGTCTCACTATTATTACGTTCTGATGAACCTCCTCCCCCTACTCCTCCTCCTCCTCCTTCTAAGAAAACAGGACTTTGCGGTGATTCGTTAATTATTTCGAGATCTTCAAAATTGCTTGAAGAAGTCCAGCGCTGCCCTTCTTGACTGAATTCCGGCGTATCGTGATTATTATGTTCTGATGAACCTCCCACTGAGACAGCGAGACTTTGCAGAGATTCACTAGAATTTTCACGAGATATTTGTTGCGGTGATTTCATCCCATGTTTCTTATGGTACTCATTTTGACACCATTCACAGAAACCCATTATTCCACTAATAAATTCCCAATTTTCGCAATTGGCACACATCTGACGACCGTTTACAGAGAATGGGCGAACAACTGCAATTTGACGTTCACTTTTTGGTGACTGCATTTTGAGGAAATAAATTACTATGCAGTATTCTGGAAGTACTGAAATGCAGACTGAAACAAGAAAGTTTTGTGCCTCTATTTGTATCTGTTAGGTGACCTTCAAACCCCTCCACTCTCATATCCCATGTAAAATCGAGGTCACCATACACAGAATAGACTTGTTTCTTTATCTACATGCGCGTAATACGTATACGCTGAATAGCTTTTTCTTGATTCAACAATTTTGAATCGATTTCCTTAAGTCTTTTTGTAACAGATTGCAAAAAATCTTCATTCGCCTCTTCAGCAAGCTTTTTATTCATTTCATTAAGTTCTTTTCTAACATATTCCAAAACATCATTATTCACTAATTCACTAAGTTTTTTAATAATTTCACGCCTTTGTTCAAGAACATATTCCTGATTAGCGGCATCCCCAGGATTCTTTGGTGGTGCTACATTAGTTAGAGATTTCCCTTGTATATCATATTGACCATCATCGGTCAATCTAAATCCAACTCCTGGTTGTCCAACAAGAACAATGTGATTTTGGTCATTAAATTTTTGGCGCCCAAATTTATCAATTGTGTTGTTAACACGACCCATTTTTAGCTTAAACTGATGTGATTTTTGTGAAGGTTGCCTATTTATAAAAAAATTAAACAATAATTTAGGTACATAATCATTTATTTAACATCTCATGTTATTATATTATACAATGAATTAAAGATTTTCTTCATCTTCTTGAACACACTCCATTTCGTCATCGCTAACAGTACCCAATGCTTTACTATCAACTTCATTGGTGACTGCTTTATTTCCAAGGTCATCAAGAATAGTGGTGTCATCTGCGGGAGCCAAACCATATTTTCTAGCTAATTCATCGGGTAAATGAGGCACTTCGAATAGGTAGCTTCCCAATTCTTCATTTATCATTCCAGCGCAAAATTCGTCCAGATCAATGGTTCCATATAGGTATTTCTCGCACGTATGTGCTCCAGCCGTGAAATTTACGGCGTCTTTCATATACTTCCTATACTGACTTTCACTAAAACCCACATCGGATTTACCATAATTTGCAAAGTGTAGTATTTCTTCAGCCAGCTCTCTTAATTTACATGATAACCAATTAATGTACATATCTCGATTTTCAATGACAGTAGGGCAGTCACACATCTTAAATAGAAAATAATGGACATGTGATTGTGTGTGAGTGTGTGTTTTTCGATATATACTTAACAAGAACTATTTTATTACATTTTAAATCAACATTAAAATAGCCTAATCAACAATATATTACAAACAACCAAAATTTAACAACGCTCTAGTATTACCTCCAGAGAATACATGTGAGCTTTGCCCCAAATAAGTTAAGGTGTACTGATCACCGGAGTTATTCATCATTTCAATAGTATCCTCTGTCAGAATTTCAGCTACGCGTGATGGTAAAAATGTTTCAAATGTTGCTTGATGTGTTGGATCAAACAATGTGACGATAATGGCTTTTCCAAAACGTGAAGTCAAAGAATTAATTTTTTTTATCATATAAATTTTGCCCACCGTTAATGTAGAGAATTTTCTACGTTCCAGAAATTGAATATCTTGGTTTATCATATTATTAATTTCGGCTATGGTCTGCTTTGAAATGCTCATGATTTAAAATACAATAAAAACAATTACTGTCAAGTACCTTGAATAAACACTTGTAGAACACACCACAAACACAATACTTTATATGCCAAAGCAACAGTTAACGCATACGATGTATGAGTGACAATGAAAGCTATTTTCGAAATGAGCCATATTTATTAGGAAGTAATCCAAGGTCAAGTATTTATTTATGGTGGGAGGAATACATCCGACGACCTCGAAAAATACAAAACAAATGTAACCTTGAAATAAGCGTCGTCCACCTGGTCATCACCAAACAAAGAAACATCTGCTCGCGTTCAAGGCCAAGCAAATGTAACCTTGAAATAAGCGTCGTACACCTGGTCATCACCAAACAAAGAAACAGCTGCTCGCATTCATTGAAAATATGCACCGCAAATGTAACCTTGAAATAAGCATCGTACACCTGGTCATCACCAAACAAAGAAACATCTGCTCGCGTTCAAGGCCAAGTTCTTGACCTTGACCTTGGAATAACACCTGCGCATATCAAGGCCAAATAACAATAGCACACCTGGGCGTTCAAGGTCGACCCTACTGCGCATGCGGAGACTCGGGGAGCATCATATCCCTCTACTGCCCGTGTATGGCTAGCTATGACAAAATAAGTACCTAAGTACTGCTCATAAATATTTCTCCCATAGTTGATTGCTTACTACTTTACGAGGTCATCAGTGAGCCCTTTACAGTGTCACTTTTGACATTTCCACAACACGTAAATGTCTTGACAAAGAGAAGTTGGGTTGTTGTTATAACCCTTGTAATCTAAATTTGTTAATGGATTTGTCTTGTAAAGAAAGCTAAATAAATTTAATATATCAATGAATGAGTCGAAGCATAATCCTAATAAAAATTTTGCTTAGGTTGCTATAACTTACCACCCCCGTCAGAAAACTGCACCGCAAAAAACAGGAACAAACATGTAACAATTAAATTAATGGCGTTCACTGATAGTCTTTTGTCTTTTCTTTTGCCCTCCATGGCTCGATGAGACATTATTCGTACAACATCCAACTATATTCGAAAGGCTGATGATAACGTACTCAAAGAAATTGTATTGTTCATATTATGTTCTCACTGTTACTGATACTTGGTAGCGATAATCCAGGTGATAAGATTAGGTTATCTGAAGCTTGGTTTTTTCGAAAATAAAACATTCGTTTTTAGCTTGGTTACTTAAGTTTGATTGGCAGACATCTTTGATTGAGACGTCGCTGAAGATTGAGCCTGAAAAAGAAATGAAAATTTATAAAATCGCAGTATGATTACGGTTCAGTTTTAACACAAAATTTCTTCTAATAAAAGCTAGGCTGGCAGCTTTTGACATCTATGTATGTCAATCAGTTTGATCAACACTGTGTTGCTCCTATACCTAATTCATTAATGGCATTATTAATAATAAACACCGGTGTTTTCGTCCTTATATAGCTCATATTTATTTAACAAAGGTGCAAGCGTTGCCATGAAATTCTTTAGTGTATTGCATTTATTGAAAATACGATTTCAGGAAAGATATTGTCTTTCAGATTTTCACGTGTCAAGTTTAATTTTAGTAATTTTTTTGCTAAAATTAATTTAGTCTTAACACTGTGCGCAAACAGTCGCGTGTTACTGCACACTTTCGTCATATTACGAACTACCAAATTTACAGCAATGCGATAAAAAAATAGAATCAACAAGTGGCAAAGCTAAACTGAATTGCTGCTGCGGCCGAGTTCCCCGCGATGTAATGCTACTGGAGCAACACTCACGGTAGTAGGCAGCCTTATAACGTAAACACCGTTTATTGTTCCATTGTGTACGTACTTACATACATATACCAACTATGTACATATTAGGTTGTATCTCTATAATTAACTTTGTGCATGTTATGGCTATAAATAAATAGTTAAGCACTGTTATAATGCCATAAAAGTTTAACATCAAGAAGATAAGTTAATTGCGAAAACTTTATTAAACAAAATATTTCTTATAGTCATTTATGTGGAACATTTCTGCGAATAAAAATTGATAGCGATTTAAGCAAAATTCCGGGTAAGTTCCGGGAGGCCCTATTCTTGAAACTCGGGAACTAAGTCTTTGGGAAAAAATACGTCACTTTTCCTTGGAACAGAGAAGTCAACTCTTAGGTTAGGTAAGACCAGATACCTTTATTTACAAGGGTCTTATCACCAACAATATCTCACAAAATAGTTACAAGACATGCAATGATCACGTGACCCCGGAAAATTCGTGTTTGTTCACTTTTAATGCTTTTAGTAGTGGGCGAGTTCTTAAATTCAGCAGATTGTTCCATCGACGGCAACAGATGTTTTTGTCTTCGTCATAATGAATATGTTGGAAAGGAACATAAGTTGTTGGTGGACATCTAGGTTTTTTTTTGGTGTAAATGCAACTACAGTATTTCCCCCTTGCCCATCAGAGGACCACCTTCAGCCACCCTGGGTATAAATCTGACTAGTGAAGGGTACCTGGACTAGAATCAAAAATAGTCTCTTTCGAGTTTTTTGACGGTTCTTAGTCTCACTAGCGAAAAGTTTACATTTTTGCATTTTAATATCTCACTAATGGACCTAAAGAATTTCCCTGTTCTCTAAATATTTCCCCTGTATCCTTTATTCCTTTTCTCACCAAAAAGGTCTTCATTTTTACCTATACCTGTTCAGTAATATTAACGCACCACCGAAACTCGCCACCACTTTGATGTTCTTAATTTTCTGAACCTGTCTGTAGTTCGCTTTGAATGAACTTTTATTACATTTCAGGTTCATTCTTGAAAAATATCATTATGGTCCTATTTTTTGTTAAACAGTGTATTTTCATTGAGGGTGAATAACAATTTGGTGTTTTATTCCCAAATTTTTTGACATTGCGAGGTTTACTAATAATCATATCATCATAACACAGAATTAAACACATCTCATGTTTCATTTGGACATTCATTTTTCTGATATTTAATTACATATGCCGTTTCAGTGGCGCACCCAGGGGGGGGGGGGGCTGAGGGGCTGCAAATCCCGTGTAAATAGAATACATTTTCCTTCTTTTCAGACGTCCACGGTACGTTAGTACTTAGGCTAGAAGTCTACGTGAGCCGTTTCAGTTAAAAAAAAGAAATCATATGGGATCACCCTATATTGTCATTTTAATCTATAACCATTAAAACACTTAATAAGGATAAAGTTTGAAAAATCTTACATCCTGAAAACTAACTTAATTATCCCGATGTAAAAAAGGACAAAGTTTCATTCCCATTGTGGTAACCTGACGCCAGCGAATACGGTTTAAAACAATTTACTGGTCACTGCTCTTTTATTTCTTAGTAAATCTAGATAAAGACCTACGATTTAAACCGTTATCATTGTAAAAAACTTCGAGTAGTAACAATAATCTTAGTAATAAAAGTAAACACGATTTTCAAGATTTACAGAATATTGTGCTATGCTATAACAACAATAATTTAATGTATTCCAAGAAAAAATTAAAAAATATATATTTTTATACGGGAGAAAATTTTATTTAATCCGTTTATTAGAAATGATGTGGGATATTTTTCACAATAATAGAACAGCTAGACGCCCACGGTACGTCAGTACCATCGATTTACGTTTTTTTCTTTTTACGATTTCCGAACAATCAGGGATTCCCTAGTTATTAATAAACCCCTCAAACTATATGGTCTCCTACCTACTTTTTGAGAACGGATGTTGCCAGGCTTTCAGTTACGTACCATATTTGCAGATTGATGGACCCGAAGCGCACGAAAAAGGTCGTCTTGATTCTTAAATTTTTCTTTGTTCATTTGTCTAATTTTTCCATCCAAGTGGTTCCATAAGTTTTCGATGGGATTTAGATCCGGGCTTTGCGGTGGCCATTCCATTACAGGGATATTGGATTCTTGAATCCATCGTTTAACCACTTTGGCTGTATGCTTCCGGCTTCGGGTCGTTATCCGGTTGAAAACGCCACTGGAGGGACATATTTTCCTCTGCGTAAGGTAGCATGTGGTCCTGTTAGATTCTCAAAAATTAGGACCCCCATACCATGATGTTTCCGCAGCCATGCTTTACAGTTGCTCTTGTGTATTTGGGATCAAGTCTAGTGTTCTTAGGACACCTCACCCACTTCATCATACCATAGGATCCAAAAAGATTAAATTTGCTTTCATCCAAAAAAAAGCACGGTTTTCCATCTCTGAACTGTCCAGTTTGCCAGGAATCGAATTCTGCGGGCTTAGGTGAGAGGCGAGCAACGGCAGAGGGGGGATTTCCAGCGCGATAAGCAAGTGACTTGATTATTTAGAATATCTTTCGACGATGCCATAGGTATTGAGAATTTTGCGTTCTGTGAGAAATTCACAATATTGTATGTGGTACGGAACCCTCTATGCACTTAACCTTTTTTTAAAGTTTACACAATCACGGCAACGCTCGTGAATTAAATTATTTTTGTGAAATATCGTATATGTATGTACTTAATTTTCGGCATCGACGCCTGTGGTAACAGATCCAACTGGCCAAGCTTATTGATAAATCTAATAAATCTGAAAGGCGTAATTTGATGTGTGTACATTCCAGGCAGGGCGGAATATACGTGTGTAGTGATATTTTCAAAAAATTGTTGCTGACTTTTGTTTTGCCCTTTGCCACGTATAATTTCTGGCAGCCCAGTCTCAAATTTCAGGAAAAAGACTTTGCTTCTCACGAACCGCGTTGTTATAGATAAAAACGTATCCCTACAGAATTTCGCTGTCTGCTCAGCCAAGCGTTCCCCATCCACTTAAATAAAAACATTCTTTACATTTCCAGGAATTTATTTTCTTAGAGTAGGTCAAAGCACACGTGTCTGGTTGCATATCTCGGATGTTAAATATTTTACTGGCACAACTATTTCATTGCAGCTTCTAAACTGTTTTACAGTTTAAAATAAAACGAATTTGGGATTAAAACAAATCTATCACCATTATTTTGGAAAGTCAAATAAAGATGTTTCAAATGTTGACATAAAACAGAAAGACATGGATAATCTAATCGTAATCTTTTTGGCATTAATGCACTCTATAAAATGAAAAATAAAGGTATTTTCTACTGCAATAAAACAAATGGGTCCATAAAAAGTCAATATTTAATCGCTGTACAGCATGAGTGGTTCAAGAGAAAGGAAATTGTAAATTTTGGTATTACAAAAGCGTTATTCTTAGATATTATTTTACTGATACCTTGGAAAACAATTTTAATGACCTGCATTGTTGTAGGAGATGTATAGATTTGCGCAATTCACAGATATGTATGTCGGTATGAGCAATGTGCAATAATAAATCCACGTATTATGTATTAACAAAGCTGCCAGAGAGTAGGGAATAAAAATATCATATCTATATAATATGTAAATATCAAAATATCCGATATTATGCTGTCAATAAATATTGTGTATGTACATATTCAAAATGAGATATTACTACCAGTACGAGTATGGTACTTATATAATTATAAGCTTGTCCTTTTTGCTCATTGGAGAGCCTTTTACTCAAAAAAGTGTTTCTGATGATGTTACTCGCCTGGAAATTAGACCTTTCAAGCGATTTTCAGGGCATTTCTAGGGCTAAAAAAAATTATTTGTGTAAGTAGTCGTGGTCAATAAAATTGTACATCTAATTCACAGTCTAGAGACGTTTCCTAATGGATTTTCTTAGGGAACTGGCACTTAGACTGTGATGCAAATGTACTCTATTTTTGTCCACGCGCGTTTTGGCCGCCAAAAATGTGAGATTCATTTCTTTCTCCATCTATTTTTAAAATTTTTATTTAAAACAATCTATGTACAAACCTATAAATTATTGATAATATAGTCAGGATTTATTTAAGTATTAGTCTTCAACGATAGATATATTCAGAAAGATGGCGGAAATTCAATTGTTTTAGTAATAAATTAGAGGTGATTACAAATTTAGTTTTACGATTTTGCAATTTAATAACAAAGTTAAAAATATATACGTACTGTAAACAATTAGAAAAAGTTTATAATGAGTACGCAATAATTTTAAAAATTATTTCAGAGAAAGTACTTAAAACATGCGTTTTATTAAAAACTAGCTTTCGCCCGCGACTTCGTCCGCGGTATAACAATTTTACCCCATTATAAACTTTGAACCCCCATTTCACCCCTTAGGTTTTTATTTATTAAAAACTGTAAAACACGTGTTAAAACATTTATTTTTTAGAATACTTCTATAAAGTTTCGACTTAACAGGAGCATCCAATATTTTTTCTCCATACAAACCCCTATTTCACCCCCTTAGGGGTCGAACTTTGAAAAGCCCCCTTCCTTAGTGAATGCCTACGTTATATAAGAACCCTCTGTGTCGAATTTTGAGTTTCTAGACACAGCGGTGTGGGCTGTGCGTTGATATGTCAGTCAATCAGACAGTTTATTTTTTTATATATAGAGATATGTAAGTTGTCATTAAAAACTGACAAGTAATTCTAATATTTCTGCGATTTGTTTGGTTTCCAAATGAGCTTTATCTTGGATCCTGCCATTTACACGAGTTAAGTTATATTATTGTTGAAAATGCCTTTTACGTTATAAATTTTGAAAAAAAAAAATATAAATAAGTTCGTAGTACAAAACTTAGTTGTCTAAACTTACTTGATTAGTAAATTATACCAGAGAATAGTGAATGATAATGATATTAACACAGCTTTTCGCAATGATAAAATAAAATGTTCACCTATATGTAGGTAGTTGTTTTTATTATACCTTATTTCGCTACTATAACACACTTGCGTGCAATGGAAAGCTAAAAGATATTTCTAAGTTCAAAAGTAGCAATATCCTATAAGTTTGCTCGCAACAGTTCATTAAAAAAATTTCAACTATATTATTCAGACTATTTCATAATATTCACATTGGAAATCTACCTAATAACCTCTAACTGTTAATTTTTATTACCTTCATAAAATTAATCATATATTATCTAAAAAGTAATTTGCAGTGGCACTTTTTAACAACTTCAATTTTTGTAGAACATAATTCATAAATACCTCTCTCTCTGTTGAGGAATATGTATATACATATTTGCACAATTTCACTTGAGATTTCTGGAAGCACCCTGAAGTAGACGTGCAACGGGGTTCGCCATAGATTTGGAAACAAGGAGATGTCATTATTTACACTTGAGAGCAATCAGAGATTCCAGGGTCTCTTTTAGCTAACTATATGGCCCCCACCTACTTCTTGAAAGCCGCTGTTGCCAGGTTTTCAGTTATATGGCATATTTTCAGATTGATACACTATATTTGTAACCTACTTTTCCCTCAGGATCGTTACATCTTTACCAGGTAATCTAGATGTTCTGACCTGGGCACGGCAGCTCTTAGCACAATCGGTCTGGGGGTCCCTTTTCGCATATTAGCCCCTGTTCATTACTCCACACAGTGTCAGTCGGATCGAAGGAAATCCAGGAACCTTGATCCATTAAAAGATGTTAATTGGACGCCAGACCGATTTGACAAAGTTGATTAAGTGGATCAAAGTCCCTAGATTGGCCCACAGTCAAGCTGTTTCCTTCTCACTTTGTCGCAGTGGAAATCAAACCACCTATTTACTCACACATATACAGGGTGTCTAAAATAGGTGATACCACTATTGCTATCTCCGAAACGGTAAAAGATAGTGTCGAAGTGTAGTGGTTTGTGTGTAACGTTTTTGACAGGTCGGATAACCGTGTTGTAGTGAGGTTTTAAGTAATTTTTTGTTTTTCTTAAAAGGACTTTATTCATAAACTTTAAAAATCGGCGCATCAGTGCCAAACTTGTGGAAAAATGGATTCTCTCCATCCGGACAAAAATCTTTTTTCAACTCCAAAAATTATCATTAATAGTAGTTTTCAGGTCATCAGAAAAAAAATATCCGCCCTCGTAATTGTTATTTCAACTTAGGAAAAACGGCGCAGCGTGCTAAATCCAGACTATAGGGTGGATGTATCAATTCCTGGAACCCACATGTCTCGATAGCTTGTCGGACTTGGAGCAGTATGATTTTTTAAGCAAAATTTTGAGGTCCGTTCGGATAGCAGCTTTAATATTTTTAATGGTCTCTTTAAAAGCATCACCGGTAATTGTAGTGCCTTCTGTACTCAACCAACAAAATCTTCTCGCAATCCCAGAAAACCGTTGCCATTAATAATTATCCCGCCGAACACAACGTTTTTGCCATTTTTGGTGGCGGAGACCCTTTGTGCACCCACGACTGTACTGAATCTCGTTTTGTTGAAGGTAGCAGTGATGTACCCAGATTTCATCGCCAGTGACAGTGACAACAAGTCGCAGTCTTGTCTTAACGCATACAAATTTTCCTGGCAAATTTCTCGCCTGACAAGTTTCTGTTGTAGTGCGTTTTAACCTAATCGTGTCGGAAGAAATACGATTTATCCAGATTTTTTTAGGATTCCTAAATATAAAACATAATCAAAAATCAGAACTACCCGACCGTTTGAAAGTTTGAAAGGCAAAGTCGTTCACTAAGACTACTGGAGTGAAGCTCCATTTCCTGAAAACTTGAAGACAAAAAAGATCTTTTACACATGTATTGGTATTTCTCTAAAATGTTTATTTTATTTTTTATATCTTGTGACAGCCTACAATTACCGAAGCCGAAATATCGTGGGTGTACTGGGGAAGTCCGACTCCCACATCCAGATCTGGAAACATCCGTAGGGATTTCATCGGCCTTTTAAATGGATGTGTGAGGTGGTACCACTTCGGCGGAGAAAGAATTCCTCTACCACCTTCCTTGTTTAAAGGGGTAAGACACGCCGTTCCCAAGCGGTCACCCTTCGAAATACTAACCTTGCCGGGCGTCGTTTAAGCCCTCAGTGATCGGGCCGGGAATGGTCAGATCAGCGAAGTGAAACGTCGCTTATTTCTTTCTACAAGGAAATGTTGTAAACCATTTGATTTTTTCACAAGAACAAATTTTACCTTCCAGCTTTGGTAATGTTTCTGAGCGGTAGAGAAATCAAAAAAAAATCAGGTGCATATCATACAATGTGGAAAACATACTAAACTAAACAAGTATACTGTGATGGAAAAACCTATACATACCTAATTTGATTTTGCGACGAAGAGTCCGTGCAAAAGGCCTTTGCATATTCTTTATAATTTATATTTATTTGTGTATTTTGCCTAAAATGTGTAAAACTATTGTATGTAAACAAATTTACAATAGTAATTTAATTAGTGCAAGAATCATTGTTACCAATGTCATTGTTAAATCTAATGTATATAGTTTAAAGAATAATGGGTGTAATTTTGCTAGCCTTGCATATTATAACATAACCTACTACTTTTATGTATTATGTAATGTATTGTAATCTACTTTACTTAATTGGTTAATAACAAGGCAATTTGTAAAGCGTAAATTTTTTATGTGGGAACTTTGCTGTTGGTGTATATAAAGGACTGATTTAAATGTGTAGGAAAATAAAATATAAAGTGGAGCTTTCCTTAAAATAAAAAGTTCGACGTCAAGTATACATATGTATATGTACGTACAGCCATTGACAACTCAAACTGACAAATACGCATTGCGTTTTCATTTATACCTGAAAGTTTGAATTGTCAGTGAGTGTACGTACACACAAAAAAAAGAAAATTTTAAATCAACATGAAATCAAAATATTCACTTCTAGACCTCGTCGGATTTAAACGCAAGCATTTCATGCGAGGATAGGCTAAAAAGTCCGTGGAATGACGGATAGATGGCGCTGTTTCAGACTTTCGTGTGGCGCGGTGGCAAGGTAACTCCATGGTAACTCCTTTAGACCGTCACTGGTTAAATTTCAGATCGCTACGTGCATTAGTTTTGTTTTGAGCGCTGTTTTTGACGAGATGGATAGTGCAGAAATTAGTACAGTCATTAAGTACTTCTTGAAAGGCGTATCAGTAACCGACATTCATTATAAAATGAACGATGCTCTGAAGAACTCGGCGGGTATTTAAATCTATCCAGCAAATTAAAAAAAAATGGTTTCTTTAATAAACAATATCATTGTGTATATATCTACATACAAAGTCACAGATTTTTTAACAAATAACTGAGCAACAACAGTTTTTAAAAAATGCTAAAGTAATTTGTTAAATAATAGAAATCCTGGTGTTTAAACTGTCTATGGTTTAATACAAATTCATAACTTGCATTACATTTATGTATGCCTTTATTGTATGGTAATTAAGACTCACTGGCTTGCACGCTTTTAGTTCTTGGAAACATAATTTGTCGCATTTAATTACATTTCATTGACCCCTCCCGGCATTGTGTCTGTGCCACATGGGAAACGCTAAAATTGTATCATTTAAAGTCTTTTTTGGTTTAAATAAGGTTTTATATACGATAGAAAATATTTCCAAGTGGGGATCAAAGTATAGGCATGTCCTACTTATTATAGGTACAGTTAGAATGACTCTTAGCTTGGTGAAATAAGTTTGGGACACCATATATGTATAAGGAGCAATAACAACAGAATTGTCCATAAGACCAATGCAGAAATGGGTGGATGGCGACAGGGAAACCATTGTTGAATTTTAGAGTACAAAGAGCTGGAAGTTTTGGTATTTATTTGGAATTTTTGATGTTTTTAGATTTTAGAATTTTCTGGCATTTTCTATTGATATCTTTTCCTTTCTGGAAAGGTCTCTGTCCTGTTCCGCTTGGGGAAAACGCTGCAGAATTTTAGTGTACAAGGTCAATTTTTGGAAATTGCTTAGATTTTTTATGATTTTCTGAGGCACATCTGGCACACATCGAAACTGCTGTGGAATTTTACAGCCAGATTCTTCAACGCTAGTCCGGTCTAGTTTGACAACCAAAAGTTTTAAACTGACAACTGATAAGACAACAAAGTTTTATACTATGAACTTATTTCTGAGCTTTTTCGCAAATTTATCAAGAAAAGGACAAGTTTAGTACGTACTTTCAACAATAATAGAACTAAATTCATTACAGCAACTCGTTCCAAGATGAAAATCATTTGGAAATCTAGTAAATTAATGACGACATATTACAACGACAGGACAAAAAAACAGTCAAACCATACTTAACTGATCAACTATAAGATCTTAATTTAAACCAGTACTAAATCTTAAACCTTCTTAGTGAATCTGAACGTTAGTGTTCAAAGTACTGTAATTTTCTGCCATTTTTGTGGATTTTTTTATTTTTTGAAATTTTAGTGTACACAATAAACCCAGCGGTTTCCTCCTTGGTGGATGGAGTCAAAATGAAAAGGGCTTGACAGGAGGAGAAAGTCAAGATCGTGCGTTGCGGAGTTGGTCTAGCTATCTTCTTATAGAATAGTTTCTACCAAAATTTAAGAATGTACGTAGCATGAACAGCAGCTTTAAACAAGGTCGTTGATTCCATATTTATCTTAAAATTTGGTTGTATGCGACGATGACTAATATGAGACACTGACTTTTATTACCAAGCTTAACAATAATTGTGTGATATTACCGTTAAGCCAAGTGAGATGAGTGGGTGTTCACACCATTACAGAAAACAATGAAAGATGCATCTGAATACGTGATGAAATGAATAATTTGTGTTAATGTTTATTTCTAAATAGTTATTTATGTTAATAAAGTCACTAGACTAGCGCACAAGGAAAATAAAACATATTTTACAATTATTGCAAAAATATGCGACTATATGACGGTGCCGAATAGGAAAAATTGCAAAAACATTAAATACTTTTTTAAATTTTATTATGGAGAAAGGATGTCATGTTATCCTTGGGCCCCGATTTTTAATAACGCTTTTAGAAAATACATTTTATCTAACCTCTGAACAATAATTTTATCTTCGTTTATGGGATATGTTAAATTACCTGCTTCCTAATTTTATTATACACGATATATTAATAATAATTTTTCTTCATAACTGCACTTTTAATTAGGCTTATTAAAAGTACATTGTACTTTTTCAAAACTTAACTAAACGTACAGAAAGATAAAAAAAAGTCCTCAAACTATGCCGTGGAATCAATCACGAATGTCTTGAATTATTACTTGTGAAAATTTTCTAAAATTTCATTACGGTATCGCGCCAAATTGAGAGTCCCTTAAAGAAAATCGGTTCAATTAACCTTCTTTTCGATATGGCCACCTACACGCCAACTTTCTGTGAATGCAGAGGCTTCTCTATGAAAAAATGTGAATTTTCAGAACTTCACATTGTCATTTGTTGAGAATTTACATAACCAGAGAGGTAAAACCATGCCTTGTCAGTAAAAATGTTTTTTTCAAATAAGTTTTCATTATTATGCAAATTACTCATAAACCAGTCTGAAAACTGCATTCGCTGCGGCTTGTCGTTTGGTAACAATTCTTGGACCGAGCTTAGACGATAAGCGTGAATATACTGATCACATTTCAGGATTGTATTGCAGCTTCCATAGGATACATTTACTTGCTTGGATTTGCTTGAGTAAACAAAATCAAAACAATAAAATCAAACGAAAATAAAACGACGCGACCTGTTGTGTCAGCTTGATACGGCCATTACTGATCTAAGGACTTTTCGAAGGAACCAATATCAGCTATGGTGATGTCGACTGTGATTGTCAAATGTCGAAACGCTAAACTGAACTTTACAAATCTCCTATACTTGTATCGCAACTCATATCTAGACATGTAGCGATACCGATCTCATCGTCTGTGGGGGCCTTTTAGCACAAACTGTATAGAAAAGACATACAATTTCTATTACATCGAGTACTTTAAAGAGAAAACCCATAAACATAGAAATGGTACAAACTATAAAAATCGATTTCGGTTTGTCCTCTTTAAAACTCAATTGCACTCTAGCTGCCTTAATAGGCTTTTTATTGTTCTGGCCATTAAGTACCAATAAAAGGCAGGTTGTTGATTTAATTTCGCAAGACATTGTGATTGTGAACCGTAAAATTCAAGGTTTGGATAAAATAACACCGGATCGGTTGTTTGAATTCCCATAAAGAATTACTGCCTATTATTTTAGAGTTTTTGTTAATTTGTTTTGCGTGTAATGGTTTAGATCTCCGATGAAAGATATGGTTGGTCTGAGGTTTAGATTAAAGTAGGTAATAGGTTCCGTAACAATGTTTGTTTCTTAGAGCGAAGTCGGAAGAACAGATGCATTTATTTAGATCTGTTTTGCCGCCAACAATATCTCACAGTCTCTGCAAGAAGTGGGTGTACTAAATGGATAATTAATAGCAGCACTGCCAAATTGGGCAAAATTTAGCCAGCATGTTATCATTTAAAAAGATGTCCATCATAAAGATTCGCTTTTTTATTGATCTTCAACAAAAGGAGATGACGTCACTCATTCATAACTAGTCTTTTGTTTTGTTTCATACATTGTGCGTGTGTAGGACAAAGAAAGAGGAGAAAGACAACTCTAAACATCCGAATTCGCGCGCCGCGCTATGGCTGTCCGAGCAGTCTGTATCCCACCGAGCAAATCTATGAAAGAATCCATTTTTCCACACACTTCGCACTGACGCGCCATTTTGCAAGTTTATGTATGGATAATGTCCTTTTAAGAAAAACCAATACTCACTTCAAATTTTACTACAACACGTAAGTATATTCCGACCTATCTGTGTGAAAAACGTTATACACAAAATACTACGCCTTGACAACTGTTTAAGCCATGAATGAACGGGGCTACGGCACGTGCTACGGCGAAAAAGCTATGTTGCCACTCTCACTCTAAATTTCGTCACCATGCAATGGAAATAAATTACCTGAGGCCTTTCATACAAGGTCTCACTTAACCTATCTTCCCATTTAAGATTTTCAAGGGGATAGATGTGACGGTTTAGGGGATAATTCTACTATATCGAAAATAACATTACTTCACTCCTGTTTTATCGTATATGAGAGATATTTATTCAATTTCGATATTTTTCGTTACTTTAGGTGTAAAATCGCAATGCGATTTTATAACTTTAATTAAAGTTTTTTTAAAATAATATTTTATGTAAAAAACTTTAATTACACTGGGTAAAGGAAAGAGGAAAGGTAGGTAATAAGTCAATAAGTCCCTGCCCCAAAGTAGAGCTAGGGCTTTGGCACCAGGATATAATTTTCATTTTAACGACCCCTTTTGTAGACCAAGTTTTATGGCAGGCTTAAAGGGTAACCAATTTCCCTTCAATCCCTATCTGAGGCTTAAAATTTTAGGATTTTAATGACAGTAATTCATTGTGACTAATAATGCCGTTAGTCATGACGGATAACTGCAGATTCTAATTGGTAATTAGAGCAGAGTAAGATATTAATACTTAGGAACTTAATTTAAGTCCAGCATCCAAAAAATGTATCAGTAGTTCTCTAAAGCCCGCTACTCACTATTCATGTATGCGTCTATTTGATGCAATGATGCATAAATCTTTGACTAGGTGCAGTGCGGCGATGGGATGCGTTGTGCGGCGAACCATCAAAGGGAAATGCACGCATCGGCAAACCGACGAATCATCAATCTGTTGTTGAGGCGTTGATAAGTGAACCCTATTCATTTTGCTCGACTGTGGATGCTCGAGCTCTGATGTCACGAACTATGTAGTGCATCAACGAAGCGCATGGTCGCATTGCACCACGAACTTGAGTCATTAACTAACGCACTGCATCAACGAAGCGCACCGTCGCATCGCATCACGCACTATAAGTAGCCAGCTTAAGACTGCTAACATGCAGAACAATTAATTAATCTGAATCGAGATTTGAATCTAAGTTTTGAATATTCAAATATATTTCGATAGGATTCCAATTCGAATTTGCTACTTCATTTTTCTATTAGGTGTTTTAAAATAAGGTGTTATATCGTGCCTTTTTGATCCGATGCAATCAACTAGTTTTCTAAAACTATACAAAAGATACAATATGAAGGAAATTGAAAGAGACAGAACACTGTTTAATCCTATTTCAAGTGGGTCCAGTGGCCGCGATTTTATGTCGCGTAGGTTTTCTTCATTGACCTTCAGCAAGAAGAGACAACAGCATTCATTAATAACTAGACTTTTGTTTCCTTCATACGTTGTGCGTGTGTAGGACGAAGACCAACAGCTATAATTCCGTCTCGGCGCACTACCGTAATGGCTTCCCTGCATTCTGTATTTCAACAAGCAAACCTCTGAAATGACAGTTCCGGGTGAAAAGAATACATTTTTCCACACAGCTGGCACTGACGTATAATTCCGCAAAGTTAATGGTCCAAAGTTCTGTCAGGAAAAACTAAAATTCACGTAAAATATCACACGTATATTCCGACCTGCCTGGAAGGTACAAACAAAATTACACCTGTCAGATTTCTCAATGAACCAGACGACGCTCGGGGAAGCGACGTTGCCACTCTCACTCTAAATTTCGGAAACCATGCAATGGAAATAAATTACTGAAAATTTGAAAAAAATGACGAAAAATCCTCAGTCATATGCTTTAGCCTGTGTTATTTATGATTGCAGATAAGTATTAACCCACAATAATTGCGATATTTTAGTAGTCTATCAATCTGCAAATATTCTACATAACTGAAAACATCCATTTTCGAAAAGTAGGTGGAGGGCCATATCGTTTGGTGGGACTGGGGAATCCCTGATTGCTCTAAAATGTAAATAATGGTATCTAGTTGATTCGACATCAATGGTTTACTTAGAGGTGATAATACTTAACAGACTAAGAAATAGCAACATCAAAACTTCCATAGTTTTTTAATGAAAATTTCGTGGCACTTGTGTTGTAAAACCTGTCTCAGTCACTAATGTCCGCGTCTGGGTCCTGTTGCTCGTCTGCAGGATGATTTACAACACAAAAAGACTCGGAATTTTCATTAAAAAATTATGTAGGTTTTGACGTGGCTACCTCTTAAGCTATTAATAAAACCCAAGGTGAACCTTGGGCCTCGAATTCTGTGCCATAATTTTTTTTTACTTCTCAATTTCCGAATGTAAAATCAAGCATAAAACTGTTGTAAAATCCATGAAAGGAATATGTTCCTCAAAAATCATATGGGTTTTTCTATAAATGATGTGTGAGTAACGAATGAGATGCTCAGGTTTATCCACTGGTCCCTGTTACTAATAAGAATATAACAAAGTGTAATGTGTATTTCTAAGAATATACAAGCAGCAACATTGTAGGTATCATCATGAAAAGTAGTAAGAAGAACCTGTCCTAACCAGAGAGTAACCCATTACTCTTTGTCCTATCTAATTGGCATTGTCAAGCAATACATATTGCCTGCATATTGGCCGAGTCGGACAAATAATTTTTGAATGCTGGAATTATTTATTACATAATTTATTTCAATTACTTAGTTTAATTAATTTGACATTTCAGATCTACTTTTATTATGTAGTTATTTGGGTTGTCTATATACTTCTTTAATCTTGAATACCACAAGGTAACTCTATCTGTGATCTCCAAAATCAGGAAGAGGAAATTTTCAACACTGTTGACAAATTTTTCTTGGGAATTTATGCTACATCTTTCGAGAATGATGACCCTGTATGGTTAAATAATATGAACATAAGCAGAGTTGGGAATTTTAGGTATCAAATGCAATAAAATTGTAAAAATCGTTAAGATTGCATTAATTTCACTTTTCTGTTTTAATTTGAAGCTGTTAATAATATTAGTTATGAATATATCTTTAAACTTGGCAACTGAGAACTTAACATTTATTATCGACTTAACTTCAATTAAATTTCAATGGGCACTTCGAGGGCCACTTTGTTATAAGGAGGTATTGCACTTATTCGTAGATGCTGTATTTTTAATTTTGGAAATCAGATTCTTTTGCCATAACTATTACCTAGTACTTACAACTTATATACCTAACCACTTTATAAAATAAAAAAAATGTAGCTACATACCTACCCCAAGTAAGAAAATCATAATTTAGACCAAAATACACACAAAGCCCATTCAGTGCCTATTTGGGTGCTGCAATTTGTTTACATAATATAAAATCGATAAAAACCGTGTTTATGTTAAACAGGAGTCATTAAACTCTGGCAGTAGGTACCTTAAGCAGTAGGGACATACCTAATACTCAAGTAACGTTTTTAAAATGAGCACAAAGAAAATAATTATTTTATAAATAAGAAGCCTCATTCGGGAGCTAAATAAGGACAGAGGTTAATTTGTTGCATTCTCCAGTAATAACCAGATCTTTCTCTTTCCTTGAAAAATTAATAATTTCATTCTTTGTTAACTTTCAACTTTCAAGACAGAAATATTTGTTCTTGCTTACTTAATCAATAGATTTAGTTGTTGGGTAAGAATGAAATTGTAATTATTAGATATATTTCTTCCATTACCAATAAGCCGTATCAAAAGTATAAAATTTACACTTACCTTTGATTTTCACTTAACAGACGTTGAAAGAAATGATCACTTAAACCAAAAAAAAAAACAAAATAAACTGTCACAAAATATCACTGAAAAATTCACTAGATTCTACTATACTGAGACGATATTTGGTCCAAAATGAACTTAGAACGGCGTTACTTTCTGGGAGCGGCTACAATGTTCTTTTAATGTTTTTATTTTGCTTAAAAACAAATTACTTTTTTGTGCTGCAACGGGATCCTCTGCAAGAGGTCTCCCACGAACTAGCTAACGGATTGGCTAAAAAGTGTGTGGCCCGGAAAAGACTCGCGATCATGCGCCGAAGAATAAACTTGACAACGCTGGGATTATAAATGGTTGGTAGGAGCCAGAGTGTCTATTCTAGCGCATCCGCCATTTGGGTTTGCTATTCGTGGGGACTATTACGTTGGTCGGGAGCCTCAAAAGCCCGGGGCCCTTGCTTAAAGGACGGCACTGTACACATGTATATTCCGACTGCCGAAGAGTGCAAACAAAATTACGCTATTCACATTTCTCGGTAGAACGACGTTGCTGCTCTCACTTTGCAGTAAATAATTAAAGATTCCTTAGAATAAAAATAAGTAAAATTAAATCATGGAATTCTCGGCCGAGAATGCTAGTAGTATAATAGGCCAGCGCTAGTCAACACACGCCGCGCGGCCTGGCCGGCGTACAGTTGACCAAGTAAAGTTATAAAGTTAATATAATTTTAATTCGACATCAGTGGGCTAAACTAAAAACACTAGTTTAAATACCGAAAATACGACTTTATTTAAAAAATATTTAGTAATTCTTATAACAAACGAGTCTTAGATAAGGTTGATATACAATTTTATACATTTTGCTCAACTGTAGCATAGGTTACTATACAAATAAAAAACAACTTCGAATGCACTTTAATAACATAATATTTTAAAAACTACTGAAAAAACCTTGTCCGTATGACTTTAGGTAAAAAACTAATAAGATTGGCAAATATTTTTTGTTATATAAAACTTAGAATGTACAAAGTTAACATAAGCATGTTAACAAGGACGAAAATAAAATATGTTTTGTTATTTACTACAATAAGTTCTTTAAAATTATTAATAGACTTAAACTATATTTCCGACTTCAAATTAATATTGATAAAAAAATTGTTATTTTCAGTACAAATTTGAATAAATTAACAGTCACAGTTTATAGTAGAAAATCGTAATAAAAAAGCTTTACTGAATTTATTTAATACTCTTTTTATAATAAGAAAAAATCTATCAAATTCTTTTTAATATCACGGAATTTCTCGTCTATGAATAGGCAAGACTAAGTGAAAATATTTTAATTGTACAGGCAAGATTAAATTATTGAGTAGTTTATTGTAAATTTGCTTCAAATAAGTATATATTGTTAAAACTTCTACTTTTTGCATCATTACTAAAATCTGAATCTATACAGGCTGAGTTTTTCAAAGTGTTTCAAGGCGATATCCCGAAAACGGTTTAAAATACTTTCATGAAATTTTGGCGGGTTAATAGGGAGATGGGGGACATATTTAAACATATTTTTTGAGATTTACTCCCTCTCTATTTTGAGGCGTGGGGTGTTACTTTGGAATTTTAAATGGGATGATTTAAATTCGAATCTACGTAAAACACTACCTATCTGTGGAATTTTTTTTTTATTTGCTCTTTCGGTTACGGAATTATGCTTAACTAAATTCTGATTTGATTTAAAAAGTAAATACATTTTACCAATATTTAATAAAGTTCACTTATTTCACAATTATTATTTGTTTCCATGGAAATGCGTTATTTTAAATTATGTCAGTTGAGAATTTTGTTATCAACTGGCCTGCTAGGTCCCCGGATTTGACCCCCCTTAACTTTTTCTTGTGGGGGTTTTATAAAGGACAAAGTGATGGCGACCACACCCACAACTTTAGACGATGTTAAAAAAACCAAATCCGCTTTGCCTGCTTATCAGTGACACCTGAAATGTTACAGCGGGAACGAAAGTGTTTGGACGTTGAAAGGAGACTTTTTCAACAACTTCTCAAGCATGACAGAAGATAAATAAGTTGAAATTAAATTTTAAATATTTTTTTTTATAATCTAATAAATCATAATTTCGTAACCGAAAGAACAATCAAAAAAATTTCCGTACACATACGTAAGTAGTGGTGGATGGGATGCTCTGCATCAAGAGCTCCAAGCCCTCTGCGCACGCATACGTCACCTATTTTTTAGCTCTTTTGTAATTGTTTAGGAGCTGATTCCAGAAACAGGGTCTGTTTTTTAGCTGTTTACAGAAACAGGGTGTTTTTTTAGATGTTTTGTAGCTGTTCAGGAGCCCTTTCAAGAAACAGGGTCTGTTTTGTAGCTGTTAAGCTGTTTCCAGAAACAGGGTTTCTGGAAACATCCCCTAAACAGCTAAAAACAGACCTTGCTTCTGGAAACAGCTCCTAAAACGCTACAAAACAGCTCTAAAAACAGACCGTATCTGGAAACAGCTCCTAAACAGCTACAAAACAGCTAAAACAACAGACCCTGCTTCTGGAAACAGCTCCCAAACTACAAAATAGCTAAAAAACAGGTAACATATGCGTGTATTTCATGAAAATATTTTAAACCGTTTTAGAAACATCGCCTTGTAACACTTTAAAAAACTCACCCACCCTGTATATGCACCATAGACATATACACATAGGCGTTTCTAGGTGGGGGCCCGGGGGGGGGGGGGCCAAGCCCCCCAAATATGTAAACCGGGGGATTAAGCCCCCCCCAAAAATAGAGGTCTAGAACCGCCTATGCATATATGTACATATACCTATATATATATATGTATATATATATATATATATGTATGTATAGACAAATGGGGAGCGATCAAACAAAAAGCAATAAATTCAACTTGAACGTTGTGGAGTAAATTATAAAAATGTTCTGGCACAAAAGTCTTTGAGAATAAAGAAGCGCCTTTTTGTGATAATAAAGATATTGGTAAGAGCCCCTTTTAGACATAATTGTATAGGTACATTTTTTTTTAGATAAAAAGAGTTATTTGAGATAAAGGAATGGATTCGTTACATTTTGATCGACTTTAAATGGATTTATTGCGGCTTCCATGTCCCATTTTTTAATATATATAGATATATATATAGATATATATATATATATATATATATATATATATATATATATATATATATATATATATATATTTGAACGTAGACTTTCACGGATGGAGAAATGTGAAGAAATATTGATCCGGGAGTACATCCGTTCGTTTGTTAAATTCCTATTGGAATCTGGCAGACGTTTCGCCAAGGTCTCACTTGGCATTATCAATGCTTACTCGTTGCTGTCAAGTCGTAAACTCAGTTTAGAGTTTACGACTTGACAGCAACGAGTAAGCATTGATAATGCCAAGTGAGACCTTGGCGAAACGTCTGCCAGATTCCAATAGGAATTTAACAAACGAACGGATGTACTCCCGGATCAATATTTCTATATATATATATATATATATATATATATATATATATATATATATATATATATATATATATATATATATATATATATATATATATATAGCATATATCTATATAATCAGCCTTTTTATCCAATTAGTATTGAAAAATTATCAATTTCGAAAACAAAATATATTAAAAGCTCCTTTTCTCAAAAGGCGCCCAGCCGATTATTTTAATTTCTTCGAGAAAATAACCTAGAAATATCGATCTGAAAGTAACTTTCGCGTGCAAGAAACTTTGATTTAACTTCACTTAAAGCTCGCCGTGCGCTACTTCCTTTTCACCCAGAAGTGCAAATGGCGTCGGTCCGGTTCTGATCGCGTAGTTGCCGTCTGCCCACTTTTGCTAGACGTTATAAATTTCGAGCCAGAGCATAAAGAACAAATTATAAAACATAAAACTCATTTAAAACTACAGAGAAAATTAAAAAGTGTAGTAATTACTAAAAGAAAAGTAAATATCAAACTCTAATAAACTAAGTAACAAATGAGCAATAATTGTGAAAAAATAGAATATTTTAAATAAACAAAAATAAATACTATATTTGAATCGAAAGCAACGTTTAGCAATGGCATTGTTATATATTCCACAGCCAAAATGAACTATATATAAGTCCTGCTATAAAATGCATTGTAGATTTCAAAATTGTTAATACTTGTTATTTTTTCCAAGCACTATTGATTTGCTGTGCGGAACCCAAGCTCGGAAAATGATTATCCAACCTATGGTAATTATAGTGTTCAGATAACTCTCCCTTAAAAATAACTTGCTGGCAATTCTCACACACAACAAGGTTATTTTTGTTTTTTCCGCTAAGCACCTTGTATAAGTCTTGCTGTTTGTCTATATCTGGTAATAAAACTAATAGTTCCGGAAATATTTCCTCAAATTTATTTCCTAAAATTTCTCGGCAATGTTGGTGGTACTTTTTCGCATCCATGTCGCCCTTCCTGAACTGATCGGACATTGTTTTAAACTTCAGAATAGTGTCATTGTCATTGAGAACGTTCATGAACTTTTTAATCAAGTTTTGATTTCGACTTTGGAAGCTCGGAGGCTGTTTATAAGTTTGGCTTGGACTGATGGCGTAACTCTGCCCACTAGAATTTGTAAACGTTAAGTCATTTGCAACATTCAAAGCGGGAAAATTAGAATTGTTGAAACCCGGTGGTGGTTTGACTGTGCTTTGGGCTTGTGTAGTTTTATTCGTAAAACCTGGAGGCGGCTTAGTACTTCCTAAAGCGGGGAAATCCTCAGAGTTCGACGTCACGTTCACGGAATTGCTTAAAGTTCCAATTTTCAATTCGGAACGTTTCTTTATCAGTCCATTTCTGTTCGATTGCTCTTCATTTTCATTCACATCTCTCGCTGCTGTTGCAGTTTCCGTCTCGGTAAGGCTAGGGTCTTTTTTTCCACTCTCTTTATTGTCATTTTCTTGAGACGCACTAGCTGGGTTTTCAAATTGTTTGACTTTTTTCTTTTTTGACTTTTTCAAATCATCAGCCTTATTTTTGTCATCGGCATCAACCAATTTTAATCCTTCAAGTTTGGCATCTAAATTAGCTTGGGCTCTGCTAGCGCGAGAAGATCCTTTATTCCCAACTTTCTTATTAGGATCACTTTTCTTCATAACATTATTATCCCCAGCTCCTTTATTAGAATTCTCCATTTTATCCTCAGTGCTACTTTCTCCCCTACTGCTTTCACTTTTCTTATTAAATTTGGGATTACTCTTTATACTATTCAAATTAACCCAACTATCAACAGGTACTGTCACGCTCGAAGTCTTTTTTGGTTTGTCATTATTTTTCCCTTTAGACAGGCTGGGAAAGGAATTTAAGTCTGAAGGTTCCAGCACTGGGCAAGGGGCTACTTTCAAAGACTTGGGTTCTTCTTGTTTTTTGGGTTTCGGCTGCACCCACTGAGGCTGTGAAACAGGCCTAGGCCTTCCTAATGTTGGAAAAACGTCAGGTTTTTGGGCAGTAGAGGGTGCACTAGTTGTTATTTGCGTGGTTATTGCACCATGTGGCCTCTGATTAAACTGAATTGATACTTTGGGAGTTTGCTGTTGGTTGTTGCTACTAAAAATGATTAGGAAATGTTAACCACTATCAAAAACTTTAAAAAAGGCTTTTTGATGTAAGTATGCACTATAAGGGTAACTTACTTTACACTTAATCTAACTGTACTGCTTCCTGAAGCTTTATTGCTACCTCCTAAGGCAGGAAAATTTTCCTTTGGTTTCTGATTATTCTGTTGACTTCGTACAGTCCTTGTTATGGTTACTTCTGGTGCTGAACTACCTGACGAATTTGCTGTTATTGTCACTGCTGGGGCTGGTCTACTGGAAGGTTCCCCTGCAAGAATTTAATAAATATTGGATAATTTAGATTAATAAAAACTTCTCTGTCAAAAACATACCGAGTGAAGGAAAATCGTTACTGTTAAAAGCAGCATTACTGAACTTTGTATAATTTTTGGAGGCTAAAGTTAGACCGCTAGGAGTTGATGTGGAACTTCCTCCCAAAGCTGGAAATTGGTCTGAAGTTAAGGGATTCACAAACGTTTGGGGCTGATTTGAGGGGCCGCCTCCTGGCCCCCCAGGTTCAACATAATAAGAGGAGTTTTCTTCTTCGAATCTGAAACAAACAATAACATACAGAATGTCCACGGATGAGGTAGAAAAAGAGGACAAATGGACCAAAAAGTGAATGATATGAAAAAAGGTCATTCTTTATAAAAGTTTTTGCTCACTGTAAAAATAAGATCCACGATTCCAAAAATTCGTTTTCTTTTGTACAGGGCATGCAAAAAATACAAAAACGTAAAATTTGCTTAAGAGTAAAGTTTTATTTTTTAAAATTTCAATGCAAAACTTTAAATAAAAAAGTTATTTTAACTTTTAAAAGAATTTTTATTCCAGGTTCTCAAGTAAAAATTTGAAATTTGTAAATTATGCTTTTAAAACCAAAATTGTAAGTCACATTGTCGCCTTTTTTATTTGATTACACCTTTGATAACTGTGACGTATTTGTTAAAATAATAAAAATGTCTTTAGAGCAAAGAATATTTATAATCCACAATTACAGACTCATACAGGTTACTTACCTGTCTCTTCTCTCATAAGGCCTTCTATTTCTTATGTTATCATTTCTTGGTCTTGGAGCTAATGTAAATTCCAATTCTAAAGTCCTTGCTTGCTTTGTAGCTGATTTACTCATATATCTTCCATGCTCCTGAGTTATATGGGCTGAAAAAATAATGAAGAATAGTAAGCATAAAATGCTTAAGTGCACATGTACATGTGTAGTACCTTTAAGGTCTATTTCACTTCTGAAAACTGCCGTAAGGGCCATATTCTTACATTCCCCTTCCTCACACAAGAAATGCTCTTCTCTGAAATGTCGCTTAAGATCATCCATAGAGTTGTAGTACTGATGTTTACCATCAGCATCACAGAAATGACAGAAAAGATGGTTTCGTCGCAAATGTCTGAACAGTTCATCGCTGTCCATAAAACGAGTATCACAAAATTCACAAAGAGGGTGACCACTAAAAAATATAAATAATAAGAAATAAACAATTTTTGTAAGGATCAAGTATGAAGTAACTTTGGAAGACTGAAATGTTAAAGTTCTACTTACCGATGAGAGGTGTTGTCCTTATCTCCTTTTCTCCTATGATGAGCTAACTCTTGCCTATTATAGAACTGTCTCTCAAAACTAAAAATCTTTAAGTGTTCACTACAAATGTCACAGTAAAACAGTTCATGTTCCCTTCTCATATGATCTTTGAGCTGATGAAATGTCCTGAATGGCCAGTTGTGTTCAGTGCCTTCACAAACTTGACATCGGTGCTCAAGAAGCTTGAAGTAGACCTTCTGGATTTCAAGGGTGCAGAATATAATGCCAAATTTGCGATCTTGCAGATTTGATCTTTCAAAACGGGGAAAAAGGATTGAGAACGGTTCTACAGTTTTTGTTAGGAGGACCTAAAATAAGTGTTTTTAGCAATAATTGTTAATATTAACATATCTGTTGCATTGCAAACCAAGGGGACTTTAACCAATAGTATAGGTAAACTTGTTTCTATCACTATATTGACCTGCGATAAAAAGTATTCTGTAAAATTCCATCAACAAACAGAATGAAAATACCTCAGAAAATGCAAAATCTTTCATTACCATGGCTTCACCTTATTGATACTGCTTCACCTGTTGATACAAACCTTTTCCTCTATATCAACTTCATCAACAAATCCTTTGCATAGGGTTCTGAGACTCATGCAATATACACAGATTTCAGCAAAGCTTTTGACAAGGTAATCCATGCCATCCTGCTTTCAAAGTTATCAAGGTAGGGGATGGTCGGCACTCTGCTCTCCTGGTTTGAGTCCTACTTGTCCAAAAGAGAACAACAGGTTAAAAAAGATGGCTACCTGCCTAAGCCCCTCCAGACAACGTCCGGAGTCCCTCGGGGCTCCCACCTAGGACCTCTTTTATTTAGCTTGTTTTTCAATGACTTGGGTAGTTTGTTATCTTCGAATCATTTACTGATTGCTGATGATTTGAGACTATACACGTGTGACATCCTCTTGCGACATGATTTCCTTACAGAGGGATATAAACACTGTTTTTTCCTGGCGCCAGCTTAATGACATGTAGCTCAATGTCGACCAGTGCTGCTTTATGAGATTCAGCAGATCAAGGTGCTTGTTTCCTTATCAGTATTGCATAAATAACATTCCTCTTAAGGTGTTGATGGTTAAGGATTTGGGCATTTACTTGGACACTCAATCTTTACTGAGCATTTTGATGCCATAACTTGTAAAGCAAATGGAATTTTTGGTTTTATTAAGAGATCATGCTGGGGCTTTAAAAGTGAGTATGCGATAAGAACTTTATTTAATTTGTAAGATATGTTTTAGAGTGTTCAAGCATAGTCTGGTTGCTGCACTATCAAGTTCATATAAACAGACTGGAAAGTGTCCAGCACAAATCTGTCAAATTTCCAGATTTCTACTCTTTAAAACGGGGACTAATCCTACAGATGACCAGAATACCTGAACCTAGCCATGCTTGCCTCCATATAAGGAGTTCTGAATGTGTTGAAAGCTTTTCAATTCACATACCTAGCTACCAGACTTCTAAGCAAACCCTTTTCCATATCCCATATTGTCAGACAAACTATTTTTTGTATAGCACCATGAATAGGATAGCAGCACACATCACTAAATATTATGACAGACTACATTTCTTTGGTGTCTCGGTAGACAAGTTTAAAGCTTTGGCCAAAAGTGTTATTTTAGGTTAGTGAAGATTGAGCACAGATTAAGTATAGGGTTGTCTTGTAAATGTACAATACGATATGTTAAAAAATAAATTATTAGGTATCTGATAAAGGTATTTCTTAAAAGACAGATTTAGAAAAGCCTGCCAAGGAAATCTCGAGTGCCTACTAAGTTGAGTTCAAAATATTTTTAGGCTAATTCTTAGGGATTTTTAATGCATAAAACATAAGCGGTTAAAATGTGGGTAAAAATATGGTACCCCACACCTGTTTATTTACCAGTAATATTACATAAGTAGTGACAGCAACTACTTCAAAGTAGGGTTAGACTTATATTTAGACAACTGTGCTTTTCCAGAAAATTCGTGAAAACTGCCAAAATATTGAATACCTTTGGCTGTTCCCTCCTGCATATCGGGCACTCGTTCTGTTTGCATAAAATCCTCATTCTTGCAGAACACTCAAAACATACTGCATGGTCACAACACCCAATGGAGTAGATATCCACGTTTTTAAAGCAGACCACGCATAAATTGTCAGCATCACCAGAACTTTGGGAATTATTGGTCGACATTTTGGCTGAATTCGCAAAAGAATTTTTTAATATTGCAAAACAATATGAAATAGGTACTCTTTAAACGGCTAAACACCTGAGTTGTCAGAAAAAAAATAATACGTTCGATCAAGGTCGAATCATAATCATAGACTGACAGATTGTCAAAAGATTGGAAATTTTAAGAATTTTTGCGTAGATAATTTTGAGTAATGACTAATGACAATGACGTGTGAAACCACAAAAAGAAAATAAAGGGTTTGTTAAACGATAGATTGATAATTTTTGAACATATTTTTTTTAATACAACTACAAGATAATATAGCACCGAATATATATATATTCGGTGAATATAGTATTATTTGCATTTAGACGATGAGCTTTTTCTACTGGAGGATCTTCGATTCCGTGTACTCTAATTACAATTACTCTGAAGTCAAGAAACTAGTGGGCTTTCCAACATTTAGAATATTATTATTGTAAACCTTGATTTATTTAAGCCGCTTGGGGACAGATGTCGCCGTGAGTGTTACAAGACGGGAGAATTTAAAATCTCGATTTTTTCCATGTTTTTCATGATTTTCATGAGACGTGTTTGTGTTTTCACTACCATAAAAAGAAGTTGAAAGTATTCAAAACTAGTGAAAAGGTAAGGTTTTTAACTTGGCGATAACCGGCAACCGGCAAAGATTTTCATAATATTTTCTATTTTTCTTTGACTTAACTTGTTTAAACATGATTTTCTATGGAATATCCTTTGGGTTTCATTTTGATTTCAACGAGTTTTATAAATTGAAATTGATGCCCTTCCGGGCTTACCGAGACGGCAAAATAAAGCTATTTTTTATTTCAACAAAACCGGGACGGTTGTAAAATAGGGACTGGCCATTTAAAAGCGGGGTTGTCCCGCCAAAATCGGGACTGATGGTCACTTTACCTAAACCAAATAATAATATGGTCACTATGTATCACTAAAAACCGGCTATGGTGTAGATACTTGAGTACAAACTAGTACAAGCAAATATTGGGTATCGGTCACAAGTTAATAAAACAACCGGTATATATACATACATACATTATATAAAATGTTAGGTTTGGATTAAATGAAATGCAAAAGTAATTTGTACCACTGTATTTGGAAATTTTTAGTATAAAATAATACCTTGTGTAAATATATACTAATAAATAATGACTAACAAGCCTCTGTCATAACTTAAAGGTGTCAATTTGCTTTCTTTTATGTACAATATGTCCACTTGTCGGGCCTAATAATTTTACTACAGACGTATTGCTGCTTATACAGAATAAAATGTGTGTCCTATATTTTTTTGTAGAAGTTTAAAATAACATCAAAAATTTGACGGTCTGTAATAAATTATAAGTACGTATTATGTCTTACACTGAAAAGTCATTATAACAAATAACTACTGAGCAACAACAATGTTAAAAAAATGCCCCTCTTAAGACTTAATTAAGATCTAAAAATGTTTATTCATTATTATCATCCCTGCCCATAAAGTCCATAACCCCCACCACCTCCCACTAAATTCTGGTGCGGGTGCTTTCCTCTACGAGTACACTTGGATCCAAATAGTAGATCGTCGAGTTTGCCAGCTTGTATTCTAAAATTGGAGTCTTTTGGGTCCAAAGAACCGTTAGCAACTTTCTGGAATCTAGAAGTCATGATCCAGAGTTCTTGTTCCCCTTTTTTATTTCTTATTATCTAGAAAAATTGTCAAAAATTAAAAAAAAAACATCCAGTAAAGCCCGTTTCAAGCTCTTTCGTTGCCTTTTGACAAAATGGTCAGTACCTCACTAAATGTAAATATAAATATTTCAAGATTTTTAGAAGGCGGCAGAGTCGGAGTGGTTTATCTTCGGAATAGATTTGGAAAAAATAATTGATTGATTGATTGTCATATTAGACCGGTCTTAAGTGAATCTGGCCATATGATTTTTATACTGTACCTTAATGCCACTCGGAAATTGCAATGTTACAGGGTTACTAGCAATAATATCAAAGTTTTTAGGTCCATATTGTGTTCTCGTATTCCAACAGGCTATCTTGGAATCTTTAAGAAGTCCAAATATCATTATTCCATCTTGATTAATGGCCTCTGCTGCTGATTGTGAACTTCTTTCGCCAGCGTAAGTCTGAAATATAATAAAAAATAGCCACTTTGATGGATTTTACAGCGAATAATATTTTATGATTCAAAATTATGTCATGTAAATGTTTGGTGCGCTATTTTCCATTATTGGATTATAACATAGATTTTTTATAATACCTATATGTAACAGACATTCCTATTTACATATGCTGGAGTCATTTTTGTCAGACAATTAGGAGAATTGCCTCTTCAATATCGCCGATATACAGTGTGTCCATGGATGGAGTTGACAAGGTGACAACTTACATGACAACTCTTTCCTCGTCTAAGGGTGACAATGTGACAGAAAAATTTTGATTTTAAAATCGTAATTTTTTCGTATCTTTCACTTTTTGATAAATGTGTCCTCTTATCTACACCATCCGTCGACATAGTGTATTGGGCAAAATTTACTGTATGTAAATATACTTACGTGGAAAATGTAAGGAGCAGCAGCGTGGTCCTGTTCAAATAATGAGTAGTTTCTGAGATGCGAGGTGTGAACCCAGTTTTCTGTCGGACTAGACATGGCGTGATAGAAAAGCGTTCTTTCTTGGCCGGGAATATACGGTGACAGGGCTAGGCCTAGGATTCCGTCCATAAGTTCAAAACTTTCTCCTAATTAGATTAAAATTAAAAAATATAATACGTATATTAAAAATTGTATTAAAAAGCATTTAAAAATTATAATGTCAATACAAAGCGACGCTCAAACGCATCAATCCATGTTACAATAAAATAAATGGTAAGATATAGCTCGTCAAATATAGCTTTGCTTCTGAAAACTTTCATACTTGCGAACCCAACGAACCACCGTGTTTCTATTTGAAAAAAAAAACGACTTTTTAGGGAAAAGTAACAGAAATGCTAAACCAAACCAAGATAAGTGTAAATATACCGGGTGCCCCATTTAAAAATCAGGACTTCATACAGCAAACTCCGGAATTAAACAAGAGTTGGCAACTTTGTCTTTATAATAAACAAATGCAAAACTGTGCCCCGTTTGGTCAACCTAAATTTAGTTTTAACACCTTGTATAGGAAAAAGTTATAAGGGTTAGCCACCCGGTATAGTGCCGCTCGAAAGTTAAGTTTGTATTTTTGCAGATATTGCGTCGACAGGGATGTTTCGACATGGAAGTTTTGGTTCATCCTTAGACGATACACCAGACGTCGTTGGATTTTGAATAATTATTTTGCTGTAAGTATACTTTTTATCACACACTAGTTTGTTAGTCGAGCTACCCAGAATAAGGAGTTGACCCTTTATCTTGTCATGACACGGCCTATATCTAAGCATTTATTTAAAGGGTATAACGCAATTAACGCAGAGTAAACAAATGAGGAAAAGTAAATTTTAAAATATCCAAGAAAGGATTATATTTATAAATTCGAAAAGGACTTCTCAAGAATTAATTTTGCAATACACAAGAAAATTTTTAAAATAAATTTTTATCGGCGCAACATTACCAAATGCTGCACCATATTAAAATCTACCTAACTTATAGCTTTTTTATGTGCTTGTTATGCCACGCGCCTATCAATGTCAAAAGAAAATGCGGGGCGCAATAGAAGCTACCCACATGATAATAAAAATGTAATAAATGCCAGATGATTTAAGAGATTTTCGTTCATTTACCTGCATAATTTAGATCTCCCACATGTAGAAATTTGTGGAAAAACAAGATCGTAAATGCCAAGTTGTCATAGTAATTTCGCGAAGTGCTCGTTAATAGGGGAAAATTTGCTATAGAAGCGGGATGACTCCTGCTAAAAAGTAGTTGAAAGATACTCACCGATGTAAGGTGTTACGCTGCCCGATCGCGAACCGAGATTCTGTCCACGGGAAAGTCCAAAAGTCTGGAGTCAATAAGTACGGTATATAGTCGGAAGTTTTGAAGCTCAACGTAACCCAATCAAACCCAACCCAATCAAAACTAATTGTGTGAAAAATAAGTGACAAAGTAAGTTCGTTAGAAACCCAAGAAATTGTCTAGAATTATTGGAAAAATGATTTGATTTAATCTAAGGAATGTGAAAAGTGTATTTTGGGTGGCTTCCATACATAAATCTGTGGAAATAAAGTGTAGTTGATCCCGAAATTTGTGTTTTCCTGTTAGGGCAGGGATACAGAAACATAATTCAAATATATAAATATTAGCCAAATTTCATAGAAAATTGGAGTTAGTGCCTAAACTTCTGCAGTAATTGCAAGGCTAGTAACGGTGTTAGGTTAAGTGGTGGTTTAATAGCAGCAGACACAAGGAATCTTCCGCCCCCACGTAAATTTATCTTATCACCGGTAAATAAAGAGAAAGGAATCAGTGGTGGGTGTTACACTTCATTGGAAAATAGATTAGATAAATAATATATTATTCACGAGCGATAATGGCAGTAATTATTTACGAGGATTAAGTTTGCGACACGAGCTGCAAGCGAGTATCGTAAATCATCCCAGTAAATAATAGTCATTACCGCGAATAGAATACTATACTCTTTCTACGACTATTTGATTAAAAAGTCTAAAAATTTAATTATAATGATTTTTATAAATTATGTATTTACCTTTAAATTTAGGTTAACAGCATACTTTTGACAGAGTGATTTGACAATTGTTTTCAAAAGATTGCTTAAGTGTTTTAGAAATTTTGTTAATCAAAGAACCATGAATAATAAAAATGCTTTACTGTGTTGAATAATGACTATATTTTTTAAAAATTGAATGAAAATGATGGTTTTATTAAATAGTCGTACAAAAAATACTTTACCTTTACAATGTCATTAGTACCCCGGTACATAGCTATGTGCTTTACTCACCTTGAATTGTATAGGTTCCATAAGTTGGATAGGGGAAAAAAGTTTTGTCTTTAATAGACCAGGATCGGTCGTGTGCTAAGTCATACACTATTAGCGAAAATCCTAACACATCGGCGATATAGACGAAAGTGTCTTTGCATCCGGAACTTACATCTCGGATATCTAGTTCAGGAGTCACAAGAAGGTGTAGAAGTGAGACTACCTCTTCTGAAAATTCGTGTCTATGTAGAACTTGATTCTGAAAAGAAAGCGTAAGTCATATTATCGGGTGCCATTATACAGTTGCTGTTGCAGCTATAGCACGGTAATTTCGTAAATCTCTATATTATTCGAGTGCATGATGTGGGTACATTTCATTAAACTCTATACATGTTCTGGCGATAATTTTATCACATTGTCCAGTTAAAGTAGAAATACATTCATAAGAACAGCTTTTGCATAGTTTTCTTCCACGATTTTAATGGTATTTACCACGTGGATCAATAATACTTAATACAATATCAAAACGATAACGAAAGTGACATGACTTTTATATCAAACAATAGTTTGTCATGGCATATTTACTAAAATCCGAATGGAAATTAAATTGCTGAGAAATTTAGATATATATTTTTGAAAATGAAATAATGTACAGGATGTTCCATTTAAAATATCAAAGTTGGTACTACTTTTTAGTAGAAGTGGCAACACTGCGTGGTCAAAACTATTTTAGATAGGCAGAGCTTGTTCGTTTACGTAAATGACCAAATTTTCAGAACGATTCGTTAACTGGTTCGCGAGATACGTCTAACGTACCATCCACCGTGAACCACCCTACAATATGTACCTATATACACACACAAAGATTCAGATTTATCAGAAAATATAGAATTTTGTTTTGTTTAATTTTGAACATTATAAACAAAAATGTCAATTTCTTTAATTTGTGCAATTTATTTAATTTTTACGAAAACAAAAATTATCAAGAAAACATAAGTTTGTTAAAAAGTTAAATTACATTCTGATATAAAATATACAAACCATTCACTTTATTCACGTAAAATTTTGAAAAAGATTTTAGTTTAAATTTATTAAAAAAACACAATAAGTAACCCTACTAAAAAATACAGGTTCTTACCCTCAAAATATTAAGCACTATGCTCAATTTTTGACCTAACAATATTCTTCTTATTATGTTGCCGGCTATATTTTGCCATTGCAAATAATGCATTGTTTTAAACCTGACTCATTTTATATTGGAGTAAAAATGCCCTAAGATCTTTAATTTTAATGCCCAATAATATTGCGCCATGTCTCCCTGTACATGGCATCATTTTTGATTTTTTTAGATACGTACTTTTTTTGAGTGGTTTTGGCGCCCTTAAATGTTGGCGACCCAGGCGACTGCCTGGGGCGCAGCCCCCTTCCTCGAAAATAATATTAGTTGCCCCCCTCTAATTCAGATCCTGGGTGCGTTCTTGGCCGCTACTAAATATTATATATTTAATATACCCCACGCCCTGCAACGACTGTGAAACGTGTGGGAATGACTTTGTTGGCGGCGGAACTGATGTTAATAAATTATGTTCTATTTAACCTAAGGTTATAACCTTAGTTCTATTAGTGAATAATAAATAAGTTAAAAGATCCCAAAAAATAAATCATCTTTAAAATACTTCTTCACGCCACGTGGTTAAATTATAGGAAGTTTAAAATATTTGTATGGGACTGTGGGAATATTTACATTAGATTTTATGTTCATAAAAACAATTCATAATAAATTAAACACACCACTCATTTGTGATTTTACGCAATAAAAGGCCGTGAAACAACAAAGGTCAATATCAAGGTTTTTATGACGTATACACAGTGATGTGGTAACTATATAATAATACATGTATTACTTACAGTGTTTAAATCGAAGGCTATAATCTGTGGAGGGCATAATCGTTTCGGACCAATTTTTCCTGTGTCCAACACCCAGAGCCTGCCACATTCGTCTACCTAAAAATAAAAAAAAGAAACGGTCACTTGTCAATCTGAACTCTTGTTTGTCAAATTAGACGGTTCTTAGCGAAACTAACGTTCAGATTCACTAAAAAGGTTTAAGATTTAATACTGGTTTAAATTAAGATCTTCTAGTTGATCAGTTTGACAGGTTTTTGTCCTGTCATTGTTAATAAGTCGTCATTCGAATCTTATGAGTTGTAGTAATATTTCAGCGATATTCTTGGTTTCCAAATGATTTTCATCTCTTTGGCGTTTTTATTTCCAAATGCAGAGGACAACGGTTTTACCGCTGCTGATATTTGGTATCAACAAGATGGTGCGCCGCCCCATTTTTTTTATCGATGTTCGGAATTATCTGGACACGGTTTTCCGGAATTTTTTTCCTTCAATTAATATCGAATTTATGATGGACTTGATGCGGTCACTGTAGTTTGTCAGTAGAATTTTATTATTTAGAAATTCAGTACTTACTTTTACTCTAAAAACTGACACGATTCTGTCTTTATGACACTCTTCAGATCGCCTGTGCCAATTCCATCCTGGATACGGCCTAATGAGTGGGTTACCATTTAATAGATTTGCTGTGACTGTACCCAGAGTTACCGGTATTCCTTCTGTGAATCTTGGTATCGTCACAAATACATGATTTTGATTGTTCTTTGCTAAAAGTTACAATAATTTTGGGAAAGCTTTTTTCGCTAGATTTTCTAAAAATGTATTAGTTATGTTTTTGGGACACTATTTTTTAGGTATCTTTTTTCAGATCGGTAATAAACAAATTTACATTTTTGATATTTAAAAATACAATGTTTGACGTTACTAATCGATTTTAAATGCTGTTTATCTTGATTTGGGCTGGATAAACAACTTTGTTGTCACAAACAATACATTATATAACACCATTTTATTTCTTTTTATTTATATATATATATATATATATATATATATATATATATATATATATATATATATATATATATATATATATATATATATATATATATGTTTTCATTTAAAAACTAGCCACTTGATTTGAAGTACATTATGTATCTACATTCGGTTTCATCAAAAAAATACGTCAACTTAGATATTACAGGGAAAGTTTAAAACCAATAGAAATTAAATTGTACGTTTGACCCCTTCACCCCACCTCTATATATATAAAATCACTCGATGAAGTGACAGACAAACGGACAGATTTTCCCGTTTAGATATTAGTAAGAATTATTTTTTTATTCATGCCGTTATACTTACGAGAATAATATACATCTACATCAATAGGTGCTATAACACCAGGTGTAAACAACCCACTCTTTATATCGGCCTCTCTTTCACTTGGTGTAGCATATTCGAATTCCAGTTGGCCCCATTGGAACAGCACCTTAAGGTTAGGAGTTTCTGAGTATGCTGGTGCCACTGCCCCGCATATACCGAGGACAAAGCACAGCCATTCTTGACCTAGAAAATAAACCGTTTTAGAGATTCGGGGATTCATACAGAATTTTGAATTATTCATATCCCTCTCGCCCCCTTCCCTTTATTATTTTTTAGTCAGATACCGACAGGACTACCGGACCGTCATGCTTAACACAACGGAGAAAAAATTATTGAAATCAGTGCTGCCATGCCATCCCGAGACATCTTGTGAAGTCGGAAGTCGGTTGGAACAATCAAAACCTGTTGTCTAAAACTGCTGCTATAGCATCAAGTAAAAAAAAAACACGTCGCTAACACGGTCAGAATGGTGACGCAATGTCATCAAAAGATCTTTTTTTGTACTTTATTTTAATTATAGCTTTTTATTATAAGAATCTTGTGAAACAGGGCCGGTACAAAAAAAAAACAATAATCAACATCAAACATGAAACTGACGGTGAATCTTAAATTAGTAATAAAGTTCTTTAACTATAGGGAAACAGTAAATTAATTAGCAACATGATTTTTAAATTCTTGACTATTTGAATGATGGTTCCTGTGTTCCAGTGTATGAGATTTTTTTGTCATTTTAATTGACACTTAAACATTCGGCTAAAATACTGTTGATGCATAGAAAAGGGTAACAAGTTAATTATAATTTTTTTCTTGTTTTAGTTCGGTATAATGTCGCCACTTGTCTACAATAATAATATGAACAAGTAGTTTTATATTTCTAATATATTGACAGGGTGTTTCAAATTCTTTACTTTAGCATTGAAATTTCAGTATACATAAGAGATGAAGAGCTATATAGTTAAGTTGGTGCAAAGTTGCATACTTTCGTAATAACCTACTAGTAATACTAGCTTATGCAATTCTTAGAAGCTGCATACATCGCTTACTATTACGTTGATTTTTGAAACATTGTTCACATTGTTGTTAAAAAACAGAATAAGTGCTTTTATTTGGATTTATTCTAAAACGAAATTTCAGGTTTTCGTTTTTAATTTTGTAAACCTTTATTAGGCAATAATATAAAAAGGACAAAAATTAGTCTATTCATATTTAGCCATGAACAGTATTTAGAAAATTAAATTATGAACTCTAGTAGCTTGGAAAAAAGACGAAAAAAGATCCTGACCAAACCTAAAGGAACCCTTTTTGGGTTTGATCAGGTTTCCTTAGGTTTGGTACGTTACTTTCTCGTAAATTACTTTTTCAAAAAGCCGTTGCTTGAAAGAATTAATACTGCCCGAAAATAATTAATTTCGAAAAAGATGTTCTCTGAAAAAATGTATTTTTAAAAAGAGTTTAAAAGAATTTAAAAATTGGTTGTAGACAAATTGTAGGTACTTTTGTAAGTACTCGTATATCCCCTAGAGGGTCTACATAATGCGACCCAAAATTAATTAAAACCTAAAAAATAAATATGTATGTGTTTTAATGTTAAATAGGACACACACCGCAACCCCCGCCTCGAACCGGGTTAGGGGCAATCGTTTAAGGGGCCCAACGTGGATGCGGTAGGGGCTCATTCATAGCCACACATCTGGGTTCAGGCTTGATTTTGCGGGGGGGGGGGGGCTTTGAGATTTTGCGTTACGCTACTCTACAAACCACAATATTCCAGTATTTGTTTTTATAGAAAAAAGGCGCAACGTCATGTTAACAAAAATAAATAAATAACAACAAATTTTTTAACCTTATGGTCCCCTTTTTGCGTATCAATTTTTACTCTAAAATCGGTAACTTACGTGATAGTCTTGAAGGGTCGAGTCCCCAACTGGGTCCTGCTGGCAATTGAGGACGATAACTTTCTCGCTGGTAAAAATAGTAACCCCCATTGTGTTGTTCGGAACACACGAAAATGCAATACAAAATTACGAATAGTCTGTTCCGAGTATTCTGCATTGTTTTTTGAAAAAACCCGATTCAATTGGAAAACAAACGTAAACTAAAACTAATAATAAATTATTTATCGATAGGTGAAATTACTAAAGCGCGATGAAACTTGTAATATGATTTGTTTCCTGGAATAAAATGTCTGTTTCGTGCTGCAATTAACTACGAACAATTAATAGGACTACACGCAGGAATGATCTGCCTATATGTGAAAAATTTTAATAATCGAACAGCATGTGTCTGAATAATACATTTTTATGGATTTTGATTGTATTTTTCTTACATAATTCGCTCACTGGCGTTCTTGCCTTGGGGCGTGTCATTTTTCGTTAAAAGAAATTAAAACAGTACTCAGATAACAACGACTCTTCTTTTTCCAACTTTATATGAGTTCTGCATTTGATCCTGAGCTCCTGCGTCGTACAGCTTTTGAATTTAATTTGCTCTTGACTCCCTGTGGCCACCTGTCTGCTTTTGACTTTCTTAACTCTCCTTTGGTTGTTCTCCTTATTATTGAATTCCTAATATTTTCATTCTTATTTCTGTCATATCTAACCTTTTCAGGTGCATTTTCTTTATTGGTCATATTTCTGCATCTGAGAAGGGAGGTCTCTTGTGAGGGCTGGATCATTGATGAGTTGAATGGCTCTCTTTTGGATAGAATCCAGGATGCTAAGTATCGAAGGCGATGCCGCTCCCCAGATATGGAAACAATACTCTAGGTTAGGTCTTATTTGGAAAACATAGAGAGTGTGTAAGTTGGAAGGGAAGAATTATTTTCTCACTCGAAAGAGGAAACCTAGCATTTTAGCTGCTAATATGAGTATTGAAGTAACGTGCTTGTGCCAGCTTTTATCACGCTCGAAAACAATGCCAACAAGATCGAACGTTTCATTGTTCTACCTGAGTTTTGGAAGCTTAAAAAAGGAACCTAATGATTTAGGCAAACAAAAATAACCAAAGGGTGCAGGCAGGCAACGCGTGCAAAGAACTGATCAGCAAAGAATATTACAATGATCAATGATCATGAATTGGCAGCAAATTGTTCAACTTGGACTTTTTTGAGCCTGGCTTTATCACAAACCTTGGAGAACCAGGGCTTTTGATGGCGTAGTGTAGGTTTCTTGCGGATATGTGGAATGAAAGTTTCAATACCTACTTGAATCCTACTTGATATCTGTGATATGAGAGCAAATTTCGAAGGGATCGGGAGTGGAAAACAGACATGGTTCCACGAGAAAGCAGAGAAGAAGTCTCGAAGAGCATGCCAGTCGGCAGAATTGTAGTGCCAGGCCGTGCGTTCCGGCATGATTTCAGCGAACTCGGGATGTATGGGACAAGACACGGTAATGAGGCCATGATCTGAACGACCAAGGGGAACTTACAGATGTTAAGGATGGCTCAGGATGGGTGGTAAGAAAAAGATCTAATGGGTTTGGATTATGGGTGGAAACGCGGTGAAAGTATGTTGGCTCTCTTATTAAATTGGTGAGAGAGTTGCTAATTGTGAAGTTTTCTGCCGCTCTGTTTTCTGGGTCTTTTTTAGTGGATCCTAGCCATTCCTTGCTATGGACGTGGAAGTCACCTAGGACGATAACTTCTGCGGAGGGAAATTCAGAGATAAGATGGTCAATTTTTGCCGAGGGAAAGTCAAAGAACTCATTATTGGAGTAGTCTGATGGGGAGCGGTAGATGCAGCAGATAAAAGTAGAAGATTTAAGGGTAAGTTTTAGCTAAACAACATCGGGCTTACCTGATTCCAGGATCTAGAGCCTGGTGCAAGAAAGGCTGCTGCGAACGTAGGCGCATACCCCACCATGAGAACGAAAAGATGGCAAAAGTCCATAGCCTGGAAACAGGAGGTGATCGGTTGAGAACTTGTGACTGATTTAGATTTCGGTCCGAAAAAGAATGTGGGGTTTGCATGATTGGAGGTCTTGTGGACAGATTCCAAATTAATATTAAGCCTGCAGATTGTTGTAGATATCCTTTTAAACCCCGCCTCGCAGAAGTTCGCAAAGAACTGATCAATAACAAAATTTTTTAAAAAATAGTAAATATTAATGGGCATTGAACATGCTCTTAAGCACAACAAGGTTCCTGCAAGCTCTGTTGCGTCTCTGATTTTCACAAAAATCCTCATTAACTTTTTATATCACTAAGTAAATTAAGAATCAACGTAACTACAAGAGGTCATTATGCTTAATATTCACTCCCTAGATTCTCAGCAACAACAAAATTCCCCATCAATTACCTTAATCGCTTTTTTAAAAATCAAGTTTACCGACGTCCAACAAACAATTTGTGGGATATTTTAACATTCTAGATGCCTAAACTTTAGATGTATTTACGAACGGTTATATAATAAAAATACATTTAATATGCTAATATCATAATATAAATGATTTGCAGAAATTTTGTTTTTCATTCAATTGTTTTTAATTAGTTAATTAATGTTGTTTTTAATAAAGCACGTGCTGTTTAACACATACATAATATGTACGTAAAACTTGACTACAGGTACACTGCAAAAAATGACTGTAAAATTACAGTTTGGTTCCATAATATATTGCTTATTTTTTCTTAATAAATTATGCTATTTTGTTATCACAAAATAAGTTAGGGAAATTTAATTCCTAAACGGTTGATATTCCGAAATATTATACGTCACAAATTAGCGCCAATTTTTACGTAATATATTCTGTAAGTCTGTCACGCCGCCCGGCTGTACCAGTCAATTGTTGATGGAATCGCATGACTTGTTACTGAAAATGCCACGAGATTAAACGCAAGGCGGCATTCATGATCATTTCCTTGTGAATCTTCCAACAGTAAACAAGCATTTTGTGTAGTTCGCTCTTAGTTTGATAAATTTTGTCGATTACAAATAAAGTGAGTATATTATTTAACTATGTTTATGTGCAGACTTTGTAATATTAGTTTAGAAACAATTAAGGAATGTTTTTATAAAGTATATCCTATAATATGTTTGTTGTTAAATGTGTTTTATATGTTTAAAACTAAATTTGCAATTTTTACTCTAATAAAAACCGAACCATATATTTATTTTGTTTATTTGTATATACTGCGTTTTTCCATCAGTATATCTTAGTGTTTCAACATTGATATATTTTCTTTTGTTACAGATTTCCTGTTTTGTAAATAGTTTTAATACCCAACTTTTTCTAGTAAAAAGTTATAAAATACAACAGTGGAACTATCTACGTAAATCTACTTTCTATTTCTTTCTGTTTTCTAATTTCTTATTCTGTAACCAGTTCTACTTTATTTAATACGGGAAATTCTTTATTAAATGTATTCGTGACATTCGTGAAAGTCCTGACTGGTATATTCGCGTACATTTTATATTATCAGGAAAGACAACATCTTGCCAAGAATTGCACTCAATTTCCTGAGGAATGCTGCTTGCTTAGCTTATCCAGCAATTGATAAAGAACGGCTTAAAACTGAGCTATCCGATATTTATTCAAGTGAAGCGGCGGAGGATTAAACGGTAGTTTGCCACTTCAAAATTTTTAATACAAAATAATTAACAGAACACATTAAAAGAGACAAAAAATATATTAGACATTTTAATAACAATTCCCATGTCAACGTTATAGGCCGAAAGGTGTTTAAACGAATCAAGAGCTTTCTCCGAGATTCAGTCTCAAGATTTATGAATGCGTTCCATTCAAAAAGAGTTCATATCAAAAATTACGGACTTTTAAGAAAGAGTTATTGACAATAAATGTGCTTCAAAGAAGGATAGCATAAAATACCTGATATTTAAAAAATTAAGTAAGATTCCGTAAATAATTTTATAGACAATAATCTCATTAGATTTTTTAAAAATTAAGTCGAGTTCATTATTGATGAAATGTTCCTCAAAAAATTACACGCTATTCTTGCCTGCATGGGTTTTATTAAAGGGTTTGGTAAGGTTAAAATTGTGTTTCTTTTAAATTCACAGCCACAAGGGAAGTATTGAGCGAAATATTTATTTTTTAAAGGGGCACTTTGCTTTGCTTTTTAAGAAAATCAATGACCGTCCAGTATAAACTTAAAAAAATTATTAAAGAAATCAAAATTTTATTCGATACGCATTTCGACTTTCTTCAGCGACAGGTTTTGAAAAAAAGTCTAAAATAAAAATTTTACCGCATTTAAAAATTTCGACCTTAACTCCTTAGCGTCACCCCTCAAGGGGGTTGAAAAAATTAAATTACATAAAAGAAGTAGATTTGTTAACTAATAAGATTCCCCTAAATTTTATTGTCTCTATCTTTACTAATAGCAAAGATATTGGTCCATACTAAGACTTTTCGGACACCCTGTATTTTTTTTATTAATTTGCTTTTTTCTATTATTAAAAACGGTCTTACGTATTAAGTTGTAATGCAAACTTTTTGAACTAAATATCTGTTACTTGTATGCTCACTATAGTCGCAAGATAATGCAGCAGAAACAGAAACATTAATACTCGTTAATTTCTAACACAAAAAGAAATTGGCTTATTTACACGAAAATTAATTCAGGACGCACATCACATCACGCCAGACCGACGCAATTTAATTTTTAAAACTGAAACTCGTTCCGGACTACATCGACCTCGTCATATTTTTTGAAACACTCCACTAATTTTCTTTGTAGTAAAACTGGTATTTTTCTACTTTTCAAAGTGTAAACAAAAAAATATAGAATAAATTATATGCCTGCTTGTATTACCTTTTCAAAGGTTGTATAATGTAGTATGGTAAGGTAGGTGTGTATGTATATGGGTGTCAGCATTTTGAAGTAATTTTATCCGTTTTTATTTTCAGTGATATCGACATGTAATTTTTCTTAGGCTCAGGTATCTGAATTTTTTTAATTCCTGTCTGGTATAATAATAGGTACCCATACACCAGCAATCATTCCTGCCATTCTTTCCTTTGACCTTCTTTCCTTTTAAGATTATCGAGCGTTAGTGGATTAAGACATGATGGGCCGTCACTTCATTTATCCCTCTCGGGGATATTCTTACGTTCTGGGGAGACACGATAAACTCTTGGTTAGTTGATCACGGTCTTTCCTAACGTGCTTATCATCCGTGCGCTCTTTCAAGACAAGACAAGACAAATCTTTACGTTCCAAAGTAAAAGGCTCACTTGACATGATAATTTCAGAAATTTGCCGCAAAGTTGGACTCTAACTACCTGCACGTTCAATTTATTATAAAAAACTGCAGAGAAAAGCATTTTGTGTTAGTGGACTCTGAAAGGAATATAATTCTTTCGAAAAACAACAGGACTAACCTACAGTAAGACCTGGCCAGAAAGACAACAAGATTATGTTTGTGTTAGTGGGATACAACATGTTTTGTTTCATTTCAATTTCTTAAGAGGAAAGAATACCGAAGGAAAGAATGGCAGGAATGATTGCTGGTGTATGGGTACCTATTGTTGTAACTTTTAGTGTTCCGTGAAACGGAATACTTCTGAAATCACTTCGGTGTCCGCCCGTGTGTGTGCCACAGACGATTTTCATTGGAACTATTTGACGACTTAATGTTTGGGCAGGCATAATTGGTGACAGAGATTAGGTCAATATTTTTTGAAGATAATCTAAATGGGCCGGTATATCTCATTTTTTTGCGAGAGGACCTATTTCCGGCTTTGGCTGCTTTATTTCCTCTTCATGTAGATGCAGATTATGATGATCGCCGCTGTCACATTATGCGCAAAATGTTCGACAATATTTGAATGAAGTTTTTCCTAACCGGTGGATAGGGAGAAGAGGTACAATTGAGTGGCCGGCAAGATCGCCAGATCTTAACCCCCTGGATTATTTTCTTTGGGGCCACCCTAAAAGTAAAGGTTATGTGCAAAACCAGAAAATTTAGAGGAACTTTGGCAACGAATGACACGCGAAATCCGACAAATAACTCCAGAAATGGTACATAATGTTACTAATGAATTTTACTTTAGGCTAGGGTTCTGCTAGGAAAAAAATGGTGAAACTTTCCAACAATATTTGCAATAAAAAAATTATTTCAAAAATCGCACTTTTTAAATTTCTTCTCGCTTATCAGGTAACAGAAATTTAAAAGTAAGTAGTGTATTATATTCCTTTTATTATGCCCTTTTTGGCGAGCTATCACATGCATTTGCATTTTAAAAAAAAGTTGAGTTAGTTTCCATCCCTGGATGAAGGGTAAAATTCACGGAAATGCAAAAAAAACTGTTGAATAAAAAAAAGGTACCCGTGTTTTGGATTTTTTCAAGAAATGGATGGGTTCTTTGTTACCGAATTTATTCCAATTAAATAATTCACCCTGTATATACTACATTAGTGATGATAGATTAGGGTTATATAGGTATTATAATTAAAAGTTACTGACAATGCACAGAAAATTTTCTTTTTAGGATTTGTTTTATTTTTGTACTTTCAAGCGTTCTAACTTTTATTATTTGTAAAATATTAATTTTTCCCTTACGGTAGAGTGGCGTAACACAAAACTAATAGATCTTTTCGGTATGAATCCGCCACAATCATATACATATTATTTGCAGCACGTGGACAAAAAAATTATATCTAATCTACAGTCTAAGTGCCAATTCCCCAAGAAAATCGATTAAGAAAAGTTTAGACTGTGACGTAGTGTATAATTTTATTGACCACAACTTGTACATAATACCTATCATTTAAATAATTTTCTAATTGTTGACAATTATCTTCATTTAGACGCATTATTGGCGTCCACACCTCAGGCACAAGGCAATCAAAAATTTGACCGTTGGCAAGGCAGGAACAGAAATATTGACAAAGTACCTTTTGTCTAGCTCTAATTTCTAGTAAATAATATTAAATTACTATCTTAATATAATATCTACTACTTACTTCGTAACATTTGTAACAATTCAAAAAAAAATCACTGAAATTTCAGAGTTCCGCGAAAATCTGCTCTTGAAGAATCACCTTTCTTCTAACAACAGGTACCTACTAACAGACAAATAATGCTATCTTAGGTTCTTGTGGGATAAAGATCGGAGTACTACTGACTGAATAGCTGGAAATTTCGAATTTAGTACTGTCCGAATTCGCAGAAACTGCATGTCGACTGACCGACGTTATAAACAACAATTTGACCTCTCGATGAACGAGTTATACACGGTGAGTGAAGGAAATTACCGCGTTTTTGAGGTATGCTGATACGATACCATGTGGTATAATATGATAATAATTTATAGAAATAAATTGCACCCTGCCTGGCAGATAATAACAAAAAATTGTAGTATGTTTAGTTACCGATCGAAAACTATTTTATTTTGTTACCTTGACATTGACCATGGGTATATCGCGGCCACCTGATACACTTGAAAAAGGATTAAACACTGTTATGTCTCGTTCCATTCCATTGACTTTGTACCTTTATATTTGGCGTTTTTGAATTAATTTAATCGTATTGTCATTAGATTGCAAAAAGATTAATTCATACCAGAAAACTTTCCCGACTAAAATCAAACATTGATTTAATGAATCGCTTGATCATTACATCGGATCCCTTACTATAGTCTGTACACCGAACGTACGGAGTAACAAAACTACCTGATATTCAGGTTCCGGTAAAATCAGGTCAAATTTTCGGAATTTAAGCGGTCCTCTTTACACCCTACAATATTCAATTGGTGCCGGTGTTTCATTTATATTCTGAGTTCTGTGGCGTACGGTCTATAATTTTGTTTGTTGGTTGAGTGCTTTTTAAAAATATTGTGTTGCTTCTTTTTTCGGTGTGCTTTCTTTAAAATCGGGATATCTGGCAGCTCTATTTGAATAAGTAACATTCACTATGAATATCGTATTGAATGAGCCTCAATTACCACCAAAGAAACGGATAAAACGATCTTTGTCCGTTTATGAAAAAGGGAAGGTAGGAAGATATATTACCTAGACGAGACTTGGGTCAATGCGGGACACACTGTTAGTAAAGTATGGGTGGATGCTTCAATAGAGCATCCCAGGCAAGCCTTTCTGGAAGATCTTTCGACAGGATTAAAAAATCCTTCAGGTAAAGGGAAACGCCTGATTATTTTACATATCGGATCCGATGGCGGCTTCGTAGAAGGCGGCTCATTAGTTTTTGAGTCAAAGCAGATGGGTGACTACCACGCAGACATGAATGCTGATTTATTTGAAAATTGGTTCAAAAATATTCTTAGCCATCTAGAAGAGAACGCTGTCATTGTTATGGATAATGCTTCGTACCACAGTAGGCGTATTGATAAAGCTCCGACCACCGGAACAAGAAAGGCCGAAATACAAGAATGGCTAAGAAGGCATATTATTTCATTCGAGGAAGATATGGTCAAGGCAGAATTATTAACTCTTGTTAAAGAAAATAAAGGTGCTGAAAAATATGTCATTGATGAATTGGCCAAATCCACCAATCGCAGAATTTTACGCCTGCCGCCGTACCATTGTGAATTTAATCCTATCGAGTTAATCTGGCATCGTGGCACAACAAAAGTCCACAACACAAAGAAAATCATTTCAATTATTCAGCCTGCTTAGTTTAGTAGTAAAGTCACTATTATAATATTAACCATTATATTGTGGCAAACCTTCTAAAATAAATTAATATATTTTCATTAATTTACCTATATACTACGCCACTGATGATTTTCACATTATCACTTCTGCAAGTACTTGTGCAGTGTAAACCGGGCCGTCCGGCACCGCCTTGTCTGCTCGTGATTACTCCGTACGTTCAGTGGATAGACTATAGCTTTTCATCGAAAAATAATCGGGGATAATACCACGAGAGCTTAAAAATTTCCGATAATTTTTCACGATTGCGTGTTTTCTATAATTTCACGAGTCCGCAGGACGAGTGAAATTTGCAAAGAAAACACGTAAGAGTGAAAAATTATCAGTAATTTTAAAGCTCGAGTGGTATTTAGGGGATTATTTCACGAATGAAAACACAAAATGCTCGAGAAATTAAACTAAAATTATGACAACCAAGAAAATGACAGGCAAAAATTATCGGTGTAATTTTTTTTAATTGACGCGTCAAAAAAAAATTATCGCTGTAATTTTAAAAAACTTTACTCATCTTACGGGACTTTTAACACATGAGTGAAATAATCAATAAAAAAGAAAACTGTTTAGCTACTGGCAGTATCATTAAAAATGCATTGCGTTTCCAGGCAGCACTGATACTTTGTTAGCATAAAATATCACGACTACTCTTGAAGATAGCGAAGCAAATGAAAGTGACTTAGGGGCAGAATAAGATACATATAACTACATATAATACACTACTTGGCTTTTCTTGAATTGGGTTCCGATATTTTCATTGACTATTACAATTGATAATATTATTTAGTTTTGGAATCAATTACAGATGTCTTGAATTATTATTCTCGAAAGGTAACATAGGTAAAAAGTATAGGTGAATGAAAAATAGAACTGTCACGTTCTGAAAATTCTATTTTAAAAGAAAATTAAATATGGTTATCGTAGAAGAACAAAAAGCTTTTGTGATCGAAAGTTACTTTAGAAATGGTAGAAGGGTTGATGGCCAGTGGGTTTATTCAACGCGAGACGCCATTCAGGATTTTCAAACAATTTCCACAGTCATGGATTTCGACCAGTTTCGCCAAATTTTGGCTAGATATGTGGCTTTGTTTAGAGAAACAGGTAGTGTTAATAGAAAGAAAGGCAGTGAGAGACCCAAAATTCGCACTGCACAAAAAGTAGAAAAATTAAGACAAATTGTTAATGAACCCCCACAAATCCCTATTCGGCGTTTAAGCCAGCAAGTAAATGTATCCTACGGAACCAGCAATACAATTCTGAAATGTGACTTTCATATGCACGTTTATAGTCTAAGCTCAGTTTAACAATTGTTACCAAACGACAAGCCGAGCGACTGAAAATTCCAGATTGGTTTATGGGTAATTTGCATAATTCAAACCCAACACAACACCCCCCCCCCCCCCCCCCCGTGCTCACCAATGTTTTTGATGCCGTAAAAATAAGAATGAGAGAACATGTTTGGAAGTAGAAGGTGGGCACGTCTCTCATTTAGTTTAAATTTATAATTTTTAGGTTCTTTATTGTATATGTTTTTTTTAATTCTGTATTATGCAATGATAGTGACAATAATGTATTTTTTTTAAAATAAAAACTTCAGAACTTGACAGTTTTATTTTTCATTCACAAGACGGTGTATTAAAATCAGCTGGTAAGCTATTATAATTTTTAATCACAACAGTTCCTCCCTCATCCGCAAAAACCTTCAAAAACCATAATATGGCCGCTATTTGTACCATTATCATTTGTGATATTATTACATTAAGAATCTCTTCTCCGTTTCTGCGGCTATATTTATTCATTGATCACCCTGTAAGGAATCCGGATATTCCAGTAATGCCGTCATATTATCATGTAATTTTTTTAAGGACTGAGGTTTTCCGCTTTACAGAATTATTTTTTAAATTGCCCATTTAAGCATAGTCTAAGAAAACAGAGTCGGTGTTGTAATTTTGTTGTGTTTTCTCTTTATTTTCTGAGGTTATAAAAATTATTAATTAAATTTAAAAAATAATAAATATGCCACTTTCTGATTTAGTCTTTCACTAGACTGGAATCTGAATCTTAGATTATGTAGCAAAGAACAGATGAAACTATTCATTCATAAATCAGTCTATTTGCTATGTGCCAACATCTAGCAAATTTACCCTAAAAAATAAAAAAACAATATCACATGCGAACTTGCCCTTTTTTTTCTCTATACTTTTGTGTAGCTTGAGGTGACGTTGCCCCCCCCCCCCCCCCTAGACGAAATTCTAAATCCGCCCCTGAATCAAACTTGAACAAATAACCTGGGCAAACCTGCACAGATTCACCTTCTGTGGGCTTGGCCAGGTTTGCTCAGGCTTTACTCTGTCCTTTTCATTATCATTTTTTATCTATAAAAACCGGTTTTGTTTTGAAGAAATTTTCGTAAATACCCAGAAAACCGACCTTTAAAGATATGTCAAGAAAATACTTAACGGACTGATTTTACTAACGATAAATAGACTTTATTGTTTATTAACCCAGCGCAATGTATTTTTTAATTAGGTTATACTTAAGGAGAATCAATTAACTCTAAGATAATGATGCTATTAAGAATCTTAATCGTACTATCTGTTTTTTTTATTATCATTTAAGGTGACCCGTCTGACCACAAAATAGCTGTAAATATGTTTTCCACTGAATTTTGGGAAATCCATTGCTACAAACTACGTCTACGGTAAATTCATAACTTTGTCAATACCAGGGAAACACCGATACACCGTCCTTCTTTTATGAACAAAAATAAATTCACTTAGGTCAACTTCTAATAAATTGATTGATCAAGTCACAAGTAAAGTTTTTTTGCAGAAAAAAAAACAGACAAATCGTGATATTAACATCCGTTCTAAATACGGATCTGAATAAAATTTGCAATGTGGTTTGTATCAAATTAACAAGGTTTTTATTTGCATATTGTTGCCATAAAGCTACGTTTGTTGGTAAACAATGTGAATATCAATTAACGTGAATCGTGTGTCTTCTCTTGAGTACGACGAAAAGTACACGTGCTTTAAAAAAACCTGATGTTTTGTACTTGGGAAAGGCAGACCGATTAAAATATTTTATTGGGATAATAATTTTTTTATGCATAGAAATAATAGGTTAATAACTAAAATATCAACCCAGAAGTATAAATGTTTTATCATGATAATATGTTACCTGTACCATTAAAAACAGCAGTAAAACATGTTAAAATATAGAAAAACCCAAAAAATAACGAGAGGAAATGTTTAAGGTCAGTGCCGACCTATAAGTTAAACTCAATAACTTTTTAATCTGTACGTCAATGGTTAAACTACGTTGCTAATAGACATTATGATCATTCATATATAGCATTTCCTTTGTTCAAAAAACTGGTCACCCTTCTAACAAAGGTCCGAAAATCCGAAAATCAACCAAAAAATAGTGCTTACTTCGATATTAGACGGACCTACTATTAGTTGGCCTCAAGCATTAGCAGTTTTAAATTTTGGGAGACAAATCCTGCAAAATAATATGAAGGGAAATTGCTGAACTAAAGTTCAGTTATTGAAAAATTGGTCACAGGATTTTTGAGGGTTGCTGACTAGTAGTTAAGGCGCGCCACTTTTGATTCATAAAACGAAAACAGGTCAACACAAAGCGAAGCAGAGTGTTCGGAAACAAACGTAAACGTTTCATGTCAGAGTAAAATCGGTTTTCTTCGCAGATTTGACAGATGTCGATTATTCGTCGTTATAATTCCTGTCTATCGAAGTTAATGCAGTTGCGGTCACCAACATTGAGTGAATATTGTTGCGGGAAAACGGCGTAACAAGCGCTTGTGTAAAGTAATTTTTTTCGAAAAACAGCGTTTTCGAAAACGGATTAACGAAATTTTTCAAAAATATTTTCTCGAAAACACATATTTCGAACGTACATTTTAAAAAAAAATGTCCTGACAGCTTTTTCAAAGATGCTCTTATGAAAACTGATTTATGAAATATTGTAAAAATATTTTCTTGTATTTCGAAAGTAATTTTTTTCAAAAAGGTCTTCATAAGAATAATATTTAAAAATTAGGTACGTTTTCCGAAAATATACATTTTTGAAAACAGTATTTAAAAAATTAAATTATGAACTCTAGTAGCTTGGAGAACGTAAAAGAAAAAAAAAAGACGAAAAAATATCCTGAACAAATCTAAACGAACCTTTTTTGGGTTTGATCAGGTTTCCTTAGGTTTGGTACGTTACTTTCTCATAAATTACTTTCTCAAAAAGCCGTTGCTTGGAAACATTAATATTCGAAAAAATTTAATTTTGAAAAGTATATGTTCTCTGAAAAAATGTGTTTTTGAAAAGTGCTTTAAAAAACGTAGACAAATTGATTTTAGAAAAATTGTATTTTTGTAAGTACTCGTAGATCCCCCCAAATGAGCAAAAGGCATAAATACAAAAATGCTACAATATTTACACTTTCATATTAATCAAACAATTTGTCCTGTCGCCTGTTAAGATGTTAACTGTTCTGTTTTTTTTTTCAACAAACTTCTTTTTTGATGTTAAATTAAATAAATTTTTTTAAAAAGCTGCTTCTTCGCAAGATACTTTTTCGGAAAAACAGTTGAACTCTACTGGAAATGTTATGAAATTAGAAAATGTCAATGAAAAAATGAGAGAAAGATCCTGAACTAACCTAAACTAACCGTTTTTGTGTTCGGTCTGGTTTACGTTTCCTTGTGTCTGCTATGTACATAGCTCTAGTAAATTACTTTCAAAAAAGTGCTGTTTTTCATTTATTATGAAAATTCGAAGTCTTTTTCGAAACAATGTTTGAGAAAAATGTACTTTCTAAAAGTATGGTTTCTTAAAAAAAAATTAGTTTTGAAAAGTGGTTAAATAAAATTCGAAAAGTTGGTTTCCGAAAAAAAAATTTCAAAACATCCCTAGTTTTCTAATATAGTTCAGTCATTAGGTAGTCTGTTGAAAACAAATTGTACTAATTGTTACTAATAAATTTCTGTCTTAGTTAATTAACCTTTTCTGCAATAAAGTATTTTGTGCAAATAAAGTTTTTATTTCTTATATTATGAATAAAATGCCTTAACTAAAAGGGTTGATGTTGATGGACATATAGAGCCACTTTCACAATAAGAATTTATTGACAAACGACTAAAAGTATTTAAATTAAGTAGTTTTTAATTAAACATTATTAACTGCCATTAACTAAATTAAATAATTAAGAAAGTAGTATCATTAGTAACCAAGCAAAAAGAAATGTCGTGAAAGAAAAGATAATGATCATTCAAACCTGTACAAATCATAAGATATTTTCCAACAAGCAGTATGTACGGTTTTCTGACCATCCGAAACAATCAGTCATTTACATAGACTAAACGCGCCTGTCGCTGTGCTAATCTTTATCTGGGCAACTCTATTTCTGATCGAAAACTGTTCTCGGACTCTGTGTTGGAGTTCTATAACCTAATAATAATACAAACTATAATCATCAATACGATCATAGTACCAACATACATTAATCAGTCTATTCACTTAATCTTGGCTGCTTTGAGGTTGATGGTCCAATCTCAGATGGACCAACACCAGATAGTTCAAGATCAGATGGTCCAATATCTTCTGGAAGATCATCGGTGTCTACCTCGACATCCAACGATAACGAGGCCTCAAGTAAATCATCAGGTAGTATTGGTTTACCATCATCATCCTGATCACTATCAACAACTGGCGTCTTCGTGTTATTACAGGTGTCCCAACAATGAAGGCACAATATTGAACAAACCAGTCCGGCCTTCCTATAGCTGAAATTTCCCGTGTACCCCTTTTTGGACTTGCAGGATATCTTGTTCAGGATAAAATCCGGTGCAGGGGACTTCGGAGTTGTGACAGGTTGGCGGTTGGAGCCTATTATTTGTTCTGTCCCAACCCGTCTTCAGGTATCTTTTCATTGCCAAGCAAAATGCCACTTGCAGACCCATCTTTGGTACTTAATAACTCGAAAACGAAACGTCGGCGTCGCATGGAAAAACGGTTTGACACGTCAAACTGTAGACCCCCAAATACTTTCGTTTTGCAATACATCTTCCTATACCTAAAATGACTGGAAATTGGAAAAAATGGAAATAACGATTTTTGATGCAAAGTTTGACGGTTTTTATTTTTTTACATCGTCGGAAAGAACGCATCGAGATACGTAGTGTCCATCCATTTGTAGTTCCTTCATTTTTTATAGGAAGGGAACAATCGACATTTAAGTTTCGATTTTTTGACTTTTTTCGATGTCATCTGTACATTCGAATGACTCTGTATCTTTTCCTATCTAATTTCTTCCAACTTTTTTAACGCTATTTTATAGAGGGATAGTGAGGCTTTAAAATGAATCTGGACTGGGTCATCCAGAAGCGTATTTCGGGGTAAAAACTGGATTTTTTCAAAACTTTTCCAACAAATCCTATTTTTAACCAGCATTATTTTATAATATTTCTCTTATTTACCAGTTCTTTTTGGATTTATTTTCTTCTCCATCATCTAAGTACACTCCACACTAATTAAAATTGCAAATTTTTTTGTTTGTTATAAATAAATAGGTTTTTTTGCATCGGGGCAGGACAAAATTTAAAAATTGCAAGTTTAAACCTACTGCCATGAAAAAACAAAAGAAGCGGACTTGCTTTATATCGAAATTAAATATGATTTGTCAGAATTTCGCAAAAATGCCAGTTTTAATTGGAAGATTCCTGGACCGATTTCGGCTTGGAATATACATGAAAACGATGCAATGGACGAGTTACGCATTAAATGCCATTTTTATTGATTTTTCGATGACCTTACAATGCATTATAAAATATACCGAAATCAGTTTTTATACGTAGAAATGTATTAAAATACGAAATGTCAAAATTTCGCAAAAATGCGAGTTTTTGTTGCGAGATTGGAAAGTTGCTGGACCGATTTCGGCTTCAATGGAAACGTTCTTATGGACCTTCTAGTGTGGATTCATGTACATTTAATTAGATCAGTTACGTATTAAGTACTATTTTTATTGATTTTTCGATGACCTTACAATGCATCATAGAAAGTAAAAAAAATAAGCGGAAGTGCCTATTATTATTAACATTCCGGGCAAAAACAGGCCGGCAGACATGTCATTTCCTGTTAATCTAAATGCTTGGAGTCAATACAAAAAGCCCTCACGTTGCTATCTTCTCGGTACAGGTTGGACGGCTCTATCGCCCCTCCCCTACTATTATAAAAACTTGTTTGTTACAATAACTTGCTTAGGACTCTATATGTAATTGTCCCTTAAGGCTGAATTTTCCAACCACGCCCATTCATTGCCAACTTAATTTTATTGTAGTACAATTTTTTGCTTTATTTTTCTTTTGTATGAATATTGTCACAATATTAACCGTAGATTCATATGCTATAGGTATTTTTTAACGTATTAATAAAAGTTTCAAGATATTGTATGATTTATTTTATGAAAACAATATTTAAAAAGGATATTGACAGAATAAATGCCACCATATAACTCTTTAAATATTAATCTTTTGAATGAAATCATTATACACCTTTGAAACTTTAAATAATTGACTGAGAATTGCTTGTAGGATATGAATCTATAGTTAATATACTCATAATGTTATTGTTAAAGATTTTAAAGCCGAAAAACCATGTCAAAATGAAGTTAAGTTGGCCACCATGGACGCGATCGGAAAATGCCACCTTAAAGTATCAAAACATGCTCAAGAATCGCTCTATAACTAAATTTATTCTCAAAATTGAAGCGTCATCAGCGACATACAGATTAAATCTGTATGTCGCTGAGCGTCATAAAGGCTGATGCAGTTCAAATTCAAAACGAAAAAGGGAGAACCTCAATTAATTTCAGATTTTGAATTATTTATACTACAAAGAAAAAACATAATGCGGAAGGCTGACTTTAATAGTACAAATATAATATGGCAATAAATAAAAGTACATTATTGTTAATATCTAAAAAATTTATTTACGAAAATACAAAAATAAATACAAACTAATACTTATGTGGCTTTTGGACAGTCTAATTGACGTGTATTTATTTAATTAACTAAAAGCTTAAAATCGTGATGATATAATTTAGTATATATGTACATACACTTAAAGAAACCGCTACCTGAGAAATAATAAACCACGAAATGCTATTAGTTATTACCAAGAAATGATTCATTCATCGATTTGGATGGCAATGAACCCTAATAATATTTGTTTTGTGGTGGTACCGAGAATAAGAAATTAGCAGTTCGGTACTAATGTGATGGACCGTTTCGGATTTCACGTCATAGGAGGTTGAAGAGGAGCAATCAGTTGAAATTACTACTATTTTTGTACTTTTAACATTGCTCATTCATTTGCTATAAAAAAAACAATGAGTTTTCTTTCAGTAAAGATACATAAAAAAGGCGTAGCTATAGTTCATTAAAGGAATCAAAATTGTATTTTGTACTTTTTCTTCTAAACGGCGTTCAGGAATTTTTAATTTTAATTGCATTAAATTTTTTAAATAAATTACATGTCTTGTTTATGGATCAGCACCGGGAAATCATTGTTTTTTTTATAGTCAGTAACTGAGAAACAAAAATGTTAAGAATAAACCAAAATTGTGGATATGGGAGCTGATTACTACTAAGTATTTATAGTAAAAATGTAATTCTACGACTATTTAATAAACCCATAATTTTAATGCAGTTTAAAAAAAATATATTAGTTATTGTCATTAATTGTGGGTAGTGAATAATGATTTATTATTCACGGTCTGAAAGAAGCCCGAATGCGAATACTTATTAAAATGCAAATTAAAACAAAGGATAAAGAAACGCTAGTGGAAGAAAATCAAATTATAAATCGGTGAAAAGAATACTTTGAAGAGCTATTCAACACAGATAAAAGTGCACAAATAAGGGATTATCAAATAATAATAGGTTTATAAAACAAAGAAACCTCAACTAGCAATGACATCACAAGAAAAAAAAATCGAAGAGGCAGTAAATCATATGAAAATAGCAAAATCGGCAGGAGTAGAAAAAGTAGCACCCGAGATAAAGTACATACTAATAAACCTAATGAATAGAAAACAGGCGTAATCCTACCAATATATAAAAAAGGTCCTACTAAGGACAGATTCGTGTGTCTTCGCAGATGGCATCCTTATCTTCACCAGTACAGAAAAGAACTTAGGGAATAACCTTAACGTCTGGAAAACATCACTCGAAAAGTTAAACCTTTATTTAAATATAGAAAAAACTAAATGTATGGCAGTAAGTAATAAAGAAAAAGAAGTCAAAATAGCAGTTGAGGGGAACAATATTGAGCAAGTCAACAAATACTTAGGGATGACTTAGATGAACCAAATGAAAGACTACAGGCAGCAAACTGGGTTTACTACTCGCTACTAAAGAAATTCCTTGGTCATAAACAAATATCATGAAGAACAAAAATTTCCGTCTATACACAGGTCTATTTGCCAATACTTTTACATGGAGATGGAGGGGAGAACTAGATATTAACGGAAAACAAGAACGGAGATTACAAGCAATAGAAATAAAAACTGGGAGTGAACAAAATCGACACGAGAAGAAATGAGGACATAAGAAAAGAACTGGAAGTAAAATCAGTAAAACAATGGAAGAAAAAAAAACTAGGATGGTTTGGACATTTAGTAAGGAAGGAGGAAAAAAACAGGTGATGAAAGTATGGGAGGCGAGGCCAATAGAAAAAAAAGAGGGGACCTAAGCAGAGATGGAACAGCACTGTTGAAAAGATACTAAACAAGAGAAGAAAAGACTGGAACTCAGCTTAAGAGCTAGCAAGAGACAGAAAATATCTTTCCGGTTTTTAAAATCAAGAAATCACAATATTGCAACATTCTACAAAAAAAGAGTTTCAGATTTTACATGTTTCCCGAGACGTGAAATCCTGCAGCAAAATAATTGACAATTTTGCAGGAATTGGCATCGCTGTTGCATAACCCTAATAGCATTGGTATTGCCAGTATGACAGTATGTAAGTTCAGAAATTGCATTTATTTAAGTTCACTCTATTTTTACAATTAAAATTTAAACTTGTTTTTTTTTCTAGGATTTACTGCCTCTTTTCGACAATTTTTTTTACATCGCATTTTTTGTAAATCACCGATCTCCAGTATAAAAGGATCGTTTTCACATGGCATTGTATATCTATTATAGTAGTCTGCAGTATTTTTTACTTAAAATAGTCTTAAGTTTTATTTATCTTGTTTACTTTTTATAGTAGAGTAAATCATTATTTAAGTTATTAAAAACGTGACTAGAGAGGGGTATCCTGATGATCCGTAAGTTGATTTCATTTGGTGAAACTGTCCGTTTAAAGAACTTCTGGAATCTGGTAGTAAGGAACCACAACCCATCTTCTTTCCATCTTATGTCTGAAGCGAACTGTATTAGTGTGGGATCGTAAGCCAACAATCTGAAACAAGTAATTGCAAGTTGATGAATGCTTATTTACAAATTACATTTAAATTCTATTTCTCAAAACTTTCGATGAAATAAGAGAATCCAGAAATCTTCAGATTAGTACTCTTTAACAGACACCATTTGTTGATAACATCAAACCCGTTTGGTTAACAACAAACTGTCACCAGTTTGGTAACCTATAAAATAGTCTGTTAGAATTAAAAATCAAATAGACTCAATTTACCCTGACTTCCTGTTAGCTAAATTGCAACCAGTGGGCTTTAATGATCATTGAGTAGTCTGATTTCGGGTAATAGAGTCTCAAGTGAGGGGGTAAAAATTAATAAGTGTGTTGTAAAAGTACTCATGTAATCTTAGGGCTAGCCCAGCGGGGTCATTCAATACCTACTTGTTTAAGTAGGTATTGGGTCATTGCGTTTGTTAGGCCTTTCATTACCGATCTAAAGCAAACTAGGGCTAAATGTAGGCTTCCTGTAAACTTACTTTTGATTGTTAGTCAGTGGGTTCCAGGCTGCTATTGACGTTTCAGTCAAAGGGTTAAAATACAAAGTTTCATCCTTCGGGCTGATAGCTAGACCTAAACCTTGAGATGATTTTCTTCCTGCTAGCGAAACGGGAATTTCTTCGAATTCTGCTGGAGGTCCTTTCGTCAGGGTTGCTGTAGGAATACTAAAAATCCTGAAAAAGAAACAAAAAAAATTGTTATTCAGTCGTAGTATTTATTTTTCATTTAGTGGAAATTTGACCTCCGGTAATTGTTGTTAACCAAGTCACCATGGTTTTGACACATGATCCACTATAATGTATGTAAATATTAACAATAGAGGTCAATATCTTTCCATAAGTTTAATTTTCAGTGTGAAAATTAATATGTCTACACCTTACTTTCCCAGAATAATATACATAAAGTAACCTTAACCATTATATATTGATTTTTATTTATTTTTCATTGCGAAGAAAAATTTTGTGGTTTGCTTAGGTTGGGTTTTTAATAATGTTGTTATGAATTAATTACGAATAAAATTGGGACAGGATTAGTCTAAGCAATTTTGGGTTTAAAGTTGTTTACTCCAGGCTTTTCTGGAAAACTTTTTTAAAAAACAACGGCCTGATTCACTATTTCTAAGACCGATCCAATTTGCAAAAGACATGCTTAAATACGCTGTAGACCTTGTTCGGCATAGTGCTCTACCACACACCATACTCTACACCAACCCAATTTTGCTTACCTATCTGTTGCCAACGGCTGGTAAAAGAGCGTAGCCAACTTGGGAGAATGGGCCAGTCCCACTACGCCATCTGGCAAAGTAAAGGTTTCCCCGCTTATGGTGTACGTGGCAAAATTTGGATCTGGAAACATGCTTGGATGGGTAATTCTCCACGTAGTGTCTCTGAGAGCATCATAAACCAGAATCGCTAAATAAAAAATATATAAAGTAATTTATATAGTTATTAGTTTTCTGAAACAGAAGTATGTTCTGAATTAAGGCGTATCACTTTCGGTTCACTTCCATTATGGTGCCGTCGGGGTATCGGATATCCAGGCAATAAACGAACGAAGACAGGTCAACGCAAAGCGAAGTATAGCTTGTCAAATATAGCTCTCAGTCTGAGGTAGTCCCGCCCACTAAAAGCGCAGTAGACCGGTAGCATTGGTGGGGTAAGTACAGTCCGTAGCAAAAGTGCATGCTTTTTTTAATTAATTCATTTATTTATTTATTTATTTATTTATTGAACAAGTATCAACAGCACAGGTGCCAATTACAGATACAATTATAGGTACATTCCACTTAAACTATGCAGTATATAACCAGAAAAAAGTCCAACAGAAAATCAAGATTAAAACACAGATACACAGAAATACGTCAATACAACCCACTCAGACAAATACGTGGTTACATATGTAAATCATTAGTCTTTCAACTTATTTCGATTAAAATTCTGAAATGGGTAAGACTAGTCGTATCCACATCAATATCAGACGCATACAGATTAAAATAGTAGCACATCTTATAGATTGGGGAATTCTTGTACAGATTTGTTCGAGGATGAGTCAGATAAAAAACATTAGAGGCTCGCGAATTAATTCTATTGATGGCAAATGGCAGCTTACCAAGAATGTCAGGGCAGTCAATTTTACCTTTCAAAATTTTGAACAAAGTGCATAGTAATATTATAATTCTTCTTTTTCTCAACGAAAGCCTCTCAAAGATACTTAACAGGTATTTGTCATACCCCTTCTGGGGATATATACCAAATTTCCTATAATACATGCACTTCGAAAACCTTCTTTGCACTTTCTCAACAAGTGATACCCACACGTTATATTGGGGGGACCATATTACGCTACCATATTCCAATTTATATTCTAACTGTCGTGACATGCATTTCAGTATGGAGGTCGTGTCTAAAGCAAAAGGCAAATGGTTATTTGGGCAAAGTCGTGAAACAAATATTATTCATTTTATGCGCCAAGAAGCTGAAGCGAATAAACCCATCAAGGATCCCAGTAAACACAAGGTGGCTGCTCCAGAAGCGGACGGAAACCGCATTGCCGAAAGTCACATCCGGCCCGAAACACGGCAAACCCAGCGGATTGTAGACCGAGCATGTCCGCTTTGCCGCGGCGGCCCATGAAACGCAGTGTCTCTTATGGGCCATGCCCATGGACATTTTTCAGAGGCAAAGCTATATTTGACAAGCTTCGGAAACGAACATAAATTATTCGATGTCATAAATAAAGAAAAACCGGCCTTCTTTGCAGATTTGACAGACGTAGATTATTCGTCGTTATAACTCGTGTCTTTCAAAGTTATTGCAGTTTAATATAATAATTTTCAAAAGTTGTATCTATTCGTCCTTATGATAATACATCTGTAAGTAAACAGGTTTTGGCGGCAGCATATTATGTTGTTTTTTTTTATTAGTTGCGGTCAGTCATCAGTATTGTGTGAATATGCCTGAGGAAAAACGGTTTAGCTTGTGTAGTGTTAAAAAAGTTATTAGGGATTTTCCAGATTTAAAATACAATGTCTTACACGTAATATGTTTAGTATGTAACAAAAAACGTGTCTGTTGGAAGTGGCAAATAAAAAACAATAAAAATGATGTTTAGTCGAGCTCATCCGTGTTTCACCCAATCATGTAAATTATAAGCTATTCTAACACAGTTGGCTGTTATTAAATCGACGCCTATGGCATGTAGCTGAGCTAGCGCATCTCAATTATGAATTACCTGGAGCTGAAGTATCAGTCATGTAAACGAAAGCAGAATCGCATGCTCCTTGTACACTTTCGTCAATAACCAAGTTGGCCAAAAGGGAGGCTGGCCTTAAGGCTTGTCTTGGGAATTCCACAGTTCTGACTACTTGGTCAGTTTTGAGATCGAATACAACAAGCTTGGGTGGGCAGATTCTTTGGAAGTCATCTATAGAGGTCATGATTCCAGAGTCCAAAACCTAAAATTAGCCCAATAATGAATAATGTATCAACTATTTATACCTAATCTACGTGGAAGTCAAAATAATTTAGTTTTAACATAAAACGATTACTATATAAGAGTTTAAAGTAGAATTCTTACCCATAATCGATTACACGAGTCCGTTCTGATTCTATAAACCGAAACTAACCCCGCACAGCTGGTAGCATTATCCAGCCCTAACCCTGCTCCGTGATAGGACCAATCTGGATACGGTTGCGGTTTGGGGCTTGAGCCTGGAAGCGTGTTTCTGGGAATGGTGGCCAAAGTTGCCGGAATCCCTGCTCTGAGTCTAGGCGTCGCTATGAAGATGCGGTCTGGGGTGATTTCCAAGCCTGTGAAGACTGTGTTTTCGGGTCTAAAAATAGGGGGGGGGGGGGCAAATAATTACTAGGGTTTTGCAAATACGTTAATACTTTTAATAATGTTAATCACTCATTATTTCACTATGGTGATCTTAATAAGTGAATTAGGTTGTTCTTTGCACAAATGGTGTAAGTAAATTTTATAAAATCTATTTTCACAATTATCTCATTTAAAATACATACATATAATTGCTATTACTGACAATACTGTTCTTTCCCATCAGCTTGCTACTAAAACTAAAGGCACTGAGAAAAAGATGTTAATTCTTTTTTTATTTAAATAATTACCTAAAATCCCTGGCGCTGTATCCCAAGGGTGGGTCAAATTGTAGAAAAGTCCATTGGTTTATAATGTCTAACTCCAATGCATGGCATTCCAATATGCACAAAGCTAATGCTGCTACAAATAATATTGCTTGTATCCTCATTTTACTGCAAAAGAAAGTAAGCAATTAGGCTTATATTTTTGTACTGTAGGGTTCATTAAAAAGTACCTATAAGACCTATATGTATAGACAAAAAACGAACTTAATAGGTCATAATATGTATTATGATTTTAACAGATAGTGTATATTATTAATAATAACAGTATAGTTGTTGCTAAATTCTAAATAATATAACAATATAATAGTAATATATGATATTATATATTTAGTATGCCACGAGAAATAGCGCATCTAGTTTTAGAAACTATATTGCATGTGCGATGGTGGTGTAATGGTCAGCATAGTTGCCTTCCAAGCAGTTGATCCGGGTTCGATTCCCGGCCATCGCATCGAATTTTTTCTTTTATAACATTTTTTATTACTTATTAATTATTTTTATAATATTATAAGCTTCAATATTTATATACCAAAGATACTGCGTTTTCAAAAATTTTGGGTTTTTTTCTCAATTTATCTTATTTACAACATTATTCTACAATAATTGTCTCAAAAGTATATAGCTAAATTTTTACACGTTTTATATAAGAAATACGTATTGAAATTGTCTCAAACAATACACAGGGGTCTCACACAATCTAGGGTCATGATTTTCTTCACTCACACAATCTAGGGTCATGATTTTCTTCACTCTCTTGAACCTATTGGACCCTTGATTATCAAATAAGACCGGTGTTAACAATAGTGAATATAGTCGTACATTTTTGGCTCTCCTGCTTTTTGAATGCTTGAAGACCATAGACGTAACTAGAAGGGGGAGAAATATTAATTAGCACCCCCAAAAAATTTGTACCACTGGTGTAATTTTACCTCTGTCAGAAAAAAGACGTTTTCGTAAGTCATCCCCAGCTCCCTCCCAAGATGAAGTCTAGTTACGTCCATGTGAAGACTGATTTTTTGAAAGCGTGTGCACGATTCCACTGCATTTTTAGCTTAATTGCTAAATAATTTGTAAACAGCAAATAATAAAAAAAGTATAAAGAAGAAAAGAATAAAAGAGATTTTAAAATAAACAAGGAATGTAATTAATTCACCCAAGCTAAGTCAGTAGCACCTCAACTTATAGTTTAGGTTGGTCAAAAGCTGAACATGTCCCGAAAACTTTATCTTATCACCCTTTATCTTAAAGACAAATAAAACACAAGCGTTATAAAGCATGTTTGCATGAATTTTTTTCTCTAAATAACTTAGAGAATAGCACTCTCTGAAATAACTACATTGATAGCTTAGATCTTAGAAGTTTTCGGAGTAAAAAAAGAACTTGCAGACTGACTATTTCACTAATTTTAGTGATGAATTTCTCGTTGTTTGGCTTTTGGGAGTAGGAACTTTCAAGGGGGTGAAGATTTATTTGACTAGTAATGTCTTAACACTTGGGCCTTACCTGTTTTAATTCCAAAAGAAGGCCAGTTAAGTTCCTAACAGATTTTTTTTTCAGAAAAACTTTTTTTCTTTAATAACCACCAACACACTTCACTTAAGAGATACGGATGACTTATATGCAGTTTTTTACTTTAACCGCCACGTTTTTAATTTTTTTCTAATTTAGGTACGTATATTATAGTTTTATAAGTATTGAAAATTTTGAAATATTTTTTCCGAATATGTTCAAGTAATCTAATGAAATGGTGGTCCTTAATTATAAACAGCAAATTTATAAGGTTCGCTGAGCAAGTAAAAGTTAAGATTAATTAAAATGTTTAGTTCTATATTTTATTGCAATACAACGCTGGTCTAATAGTTTATTTTCTTAATGGCATCTTATTTATTTTATAGCGTTTTTGGTGAACCAACACAGTAAAAAAATATGTGTAATTGCGTAAATACAAAAGGCTCACGTATGGGTGATTCTAGGAATTTAGTAAACTTCTATTAACCGTAAAATGTCAGTTCCGTGCTTGTCCCAGTCACGAGTAGAATAAAAATCAAGAAATTTCTCTTGAAAATAGAGTTTTAGTCATTGACAAATTTTCTGTGAGGCTGCCGTTCATTCCTAAATAGTCTTTAGTTTGCTTCATAGGTACATTGTGTTTGTGTAGGTATGCTTGATTCGAAATTCGGTTTGAATAATTACTTTTATTATACTTCCATCAAAAATGTCCAACATTTTACTTTGACTAGGAATTCAGTTCTATCAACGTCCTGGATATTTCAAGATAAATAGATATTGGCCTATTTTTCTTTTTATTTATTCGATAGAATCGCCCACATAATGCTTCCTAATTAATAAAACATGTATTTGTATTGCATAAACTAATTCAAATTATGATTTACGAATGGAATGTCGCCAGTTACAAACCATAACCATAACATCGAAAGACGGATTTATTTTCCTTGAGCCAGTTTTATTTGTTTTTGCAATCTGTATTATGGTTCAGCGTATATAAGACCATTCAGAGTCATTAAAAAAGTTTAAGATTTAGTACTAGTTTAAATTAAGATCTTCTAGCTGATCAGTTGGGTTTTGACAGGTTTTTGTGCTGTCTTTGTGAATAAGTCGTTATTAAAAACTAACGAGGTTTTCAGTATGCACAGGGGTACCCCAAGGAGGCGTACTGAGTGCTATATCTATTGTACACTTGCCATATACCACCGAAAGTGTCACGCAGTTGCCACTAAAGGACTATTCTCACTATATGTCAACCAATGACCAAGTCACGATCCAGTCACGGTCATCAAAATTGATTTGCCAATATTTCAATGCTTTTTAAATAGGATTTCATTTTCAGCATTCACACCATAGTTTCATCTTAGATTCACACATACCTATCACCAAACAAGCAAGGCACGGGATAGTGTGAATGCTTTCAAAAAGCTTGAATCGTGACTGAACCGTGACTTGACCGTGCCTTGCCCGACTAGTGAGAATATCCCTTTATGCTGATGATACAGCTATCCTAGCGGTAGAAAATAGTAGTAGAGAAGCTGCAAACCCAATCAAACGCCAACAAGCATATAACAATATAACTCTGAATGGATTAAGAGGAAGAGAACAAGAATAAGTGACGCTAAATCATCGCTTATTACTTTTGCTTACAAAGAACGGGAACAATTTTCAATAACAATAAACAGTACCAACATTCCACACTAAGATACAGCAAAATAAGTAGGAATGAATTTGGATGTCCGTCTAAAGTGGAAGGAACACATAAAGAAAAAAAGAAAAGAGCTCGAACTGAAATATAAAAAAACATTGTTTACTGGGAAGAAAATCTCAACTGTGAGTACGTAATAAGTTACTAATGTATAAACAAATGTTAAAACCTACTGGCAAACAGTAATATGGATAACGTCCAAGTCTTTCAGAACAAAGTACTCCGTGGTATTGTCAATGGGCCTTGGTATTATCGCAATCATCACCTTCATACAGTGGCGTATTTAGGGGAGGTTTGGGTGTTACCCCCCCTCCCCGAAAGCCTAAAGTTCATGCAACTTTTGTATCCAAAAGAGAAAAAGGAAATAAAAGTTTTTGTCTTTTTGTTGTTAACTCCCCCCTCAGAGCGTATTCCTGGCTACGCCCCTGCCTTCATAGAGACCTAAAAATACAGACAGTCAAACAGAGATCAAGAGGTTTGCAGGAAATGGCGAGGGAAGACTACGCCCACGACAATATCGAGGTCCTGCAGATCCTGGATAACATCTGCATAAAAAGAAGACTCAACTGATTAAGAATCAAGTCCAAATTACAAAATATTTTTATTAGCTAGATGAGAAGTTTGATAATTGTGGGTTATGTACTCATATGTTACTAAACTAATAATGTTTAATAAAGTTTTGTTAAAAGAATATATCCATACGAAATTCACTGTGGCCGGAACCGGTGCGGTAAAAATGCAAAAAAGATCTAGTTGTGGCAATCTAAGTGGCCTCAAATGGTGTAGCTCATTCCCGGTTGCGACCATAGGTGAACTATACTGTAAAAAATGACTGTGAATTTATGATAAAATAAATAATGTGAAGTTTACAACACTTATTATATTTTTGACGATATATTTCGTAAATTACTATGTAGAAGATTAATATACATCTATGGATGTTTTTGGACGACGCCATAGAGTTTCCTTTTCCAGAATTTCATGTTACAGCAGAAAATGATACCGTTGATACAAATAAAGACACAGATAATTCTATAAATATTAGTGACCTCTTAAAAGAATGAAATAATACGAACACAACCGGAAATTCTGGTGATGAAAATGAAAATAGAAGTTATAATAAAAGTAAAGAAGTAGAGAATATTGAAAATAACGGAACTAGCATCATGCAAGACAAATTATAATACAAATTGTAAGTAATGTTTTACTGACTTTTGAATCTTGAAGTTAAGGGAAACCCCAAACAGAGAGAATATGAATCATCGGTTTTAACGTCCGACCGTTGACTTGCTAATGCAGAAAAGAAGGAACAAGAAAAATTATGGAGGTAAAATGAAGGGAACAAAATAGAAGAAGAGAAGGAAAAAAGAAATGTGTTGAGGCACTGGAAAATAAAATGGAAATCCAAAAATCTTTAAAGAAAAGCCTAATCCAAAATAACTACTGACTGCTACTACTACTTAGGGTTACTTACGATCGACTTAAGTGAAGCTAAGGGTTTAAGTGCAATTTTATCATTCATACATTAAGTACTTTAGCCTTAAGCTCGACATAAGTGAATCTATGCAAATAGTCCTAAATACTACTATCCTAAATAAGCACTAATGTTAAATAAAACTTTTTTTTTAAGTTTTGTATGTATGTATAATACTTTGTCAGTAACAAGTTTTTTCCACTCCGCGTCGTTCGATCAACTGCAGTCGCGTGCGGAAAAGTATCATTTTCTGCACTTGTTAGGTAAATAGCTATAAAAGGGTAGTAAAGTTCAGGTGTCCGGGACACCACCAGCGTTGGTTTGTCTGCGTGTATTTACTTACTGTCTAAAATATAGATAAAAAATCATACTTTCCCGTCTTAGGCCGGAAAAGTGACTTTTTTGTCCTGCTTTTTGATGGTTGCTTAGCAACGGACTAAAATACTAGAATATGGTATTTTGGGATCTACAATTGTGTCGAGAAAGTTGACATTCTTGATCGATTTCAGAAAAAATGGAATATTTTCATTCGGAACTGTCCTTTCTCAATTTTGCTTGGTAGAATATAAACGGCTCGGAAAGCCATAGCTATGGCGCGTGGGGTCGGATGTTTAGCGTTCTTTCTCTCCTCTTTCTTTGTCCTACACACGCGCAATGTATAAAACAAAACAAAATACTAATTATGAATGAATGAATCTTGTCTTGCTGTAGATCGATGCACCACGGACACATGGAAGAAAGCAAAGCTCTTTATCAAAATTTTAAATTCACTATATTCCAACTCTTTCTTTTTTAAGATGAGGCCTTCAACAATTTTTGCTTTTAATTTTTGTTTTATACGTTTAACATTCGGACAAGTTTTGCCTATCAGAGCGTTAATAATAACATGTTACCTGTTACAAAATATAACCCTATAACCGTTCAATCATACTTTTTCTTTTGAAGGTTGGACCAGTTTTGAATTAAAGGCGACATATTTTTTTGATATCTTTAATAAAATCAACTGATTAATGAAATAATTAATCGTGTTTGTGCATATTATTTTTACCGGTGTTTGAATGCATGACATGACCTCTCCCGAGGCGACAGTTTTGTGGTGAAAAATAGCACCTACAATGGAAATTATTAATATATCGAAAATATTAATTAAGTTTGTTTGATATAAGAAATAGTGGAAAAGTTCGTATATGTGACATATGGTAGGTGTGGCGAAATTGGAACAGCAGTATTGTTGATTGGGTGAATTTTGTTTTTATGTAATGTCACTAATTTTGTTACATTTGGTTTTGTGCTTACTTGGGTGCAGAACAATTTCTTTACGTAGGTACACGTTGAAAACATTCATAATGCTACTTCTGAGGCATACAAGCGGTAATTCCAACGCTCTGCAAATTATGCTCTAAAACGTCCGCTGTTGAAGTACATTGTGTTCAATGGCGATTGGCGACGTACACACGAGGGTCAAGCTTACAGCAATGAACACAATGTATTTCAACAGCGGACGTTTTAGCAAATAATTTGCAGTGGGTTGGAATTAGTACTCGTGTGCTCCGGCATTAAAGAACAAATAAGAAGATGGAATTTAAAAGCAAGCATAAGACCTATCCAAAAAACTAATAATACTTAAGAAGTGCAGGACGTGCATCGAGACACAGACAAATTAATGACATTCTTAAACGTGCTCTAGTTTCTGCAGAATGTCCTGCTAAACTTGAACCTGCTGGAATATATAGAAATGATGGTAAACGAGTAGACGGAATGACATTAATTCCATGGAAAAGAGGTAAACAACTTTTATGGGACGCCACCTGCAGCCATACTCTAGCAAAATCATATTTGGATAAAACATCAAAATCTTTTGGTTCTGCTGCTCTTATTTCGGAAAACAAAAAACACGTCAAATATAAAGATCTGAAAGACAGATTTTATTTCGTTCCATTTGCTGTTGAGACACTGGGCCCTTGGGGTGAGGAAGCTAAGAGACTTGTTTCTGAAATAAATTTAAGAATTTTTCCTGAACAATCTCGAGGTTTTCTCACCCAAAGAATAAGCCTGGCTATCCAGCGAGGAAACGCGGCGTCAGTGATGGGTACCCTTAAGGAGGATTCTGGTCTTGACGAAATATGGGATATTTAGGTAAAAATTATGTCGATATCTTTTTCTTTTTTCTAGTTTTAGTTTTCTTTTTGATTTATATTATTAATAATTATAACAATAAAATTAAAATGTCCAAATATACATAGTAGAAATTGAAAAAAAAATAATACTTAAACAGATACAAACACAACAAATAAAAAGACCACGAAACGAAAAAGGATAATGAGTAAAGATACCGATAAAGAAAAGAAAAAAAGTAGGTATATGTAATGTTGGAGGTATAATTGGAAAAGAAATAGAGATAATAACAGAGATAAAAATTTGAAAATTAATATACTATGAATAACGGAAACCAAGAAAAAAGGAAGGGAAAACATAAAAGAGGGATACTATAGGTGGTGGCCAGGAGTGAACCAAGAGACATCGGTAAAAGCAGGAGTAGCTGTAATAGTAAGTCCAGGTTATTCAAGTAACATTATAGACATTAAAATGACAAATGAAAGAATTATTGTATTAGAACTTATATAATTAAACATGAAAAGTATTACTTTATTGTAGCATATGCCCCAACTGACAATACAACAAAAGACGATAAAAATTCATATTTTGAGGAATTACAAGAAGCAATAGATATGTCAAAAAATTATAGAATAATATTTATGGGAGACCTTAATGGTAGGGTAGGAAAAATAATCTAGAAATAGAAAAATGGTTAGGAAAGGAAGGGGAAGACATAATAAATGATAATAGACTTAAGTATTGAAAACGATCTAATGATAAGATGATAAAAGACAGTAAGGACAAATCATGGATAGAATTCGGCAATAAGCTAACAAAAAATCTGTTCTCAAACAAGCGAGAAAATCAAGAAAAAATATGTTAATGAATGTAAAAGATAAAAATGGAATTATACTCGCTAGCAAAGAAAAAATTATGGAAAGATGAAGTGAATACTTTAAAGAACTCTTAGAAGAGGGTGAAAACGAAGTTATAAGTAATGAACAAAATAGTGAAGAACAACATCAAGACGATAATGAATATACAGAGCCAATTACAGAAAAAGAATTAAAAGAAGCAGTACAAAAAATGAAAATATTTCTCAAAATATTCTTGCATATTGTAGACAGTAAAAATTGCATATAATTATTACAACGCTTTTGCTTCCCGTCCCACTATTTCAAATGACAAGATTTTTTCTAAATGTTTACGTATATAAACGTATTAAACGTTCTAATTGTGTAACATTTATTTATATTTTATATGTTGTCATAGTTTTTACGAGGAAACATTTCTATAAGAAGGTGTGTCCAGTGTCCATGCTTCCACATAACATTGTTCTAGGATAATGCAATTATAAGATAAATATCCAAGAAGTAAAAGGGCAATTTGTGGTCGAGCTTCTTGCGTTTAGTGTCTGTAACCATTATAAGGAATAATCAAGTTTCTTTAGTCTCGTGACGGAATTTGCAGTGGTTGTCATCAGTCTTCCTCGCCTTTATTTTTTAAGGCTTTTTCAGTGGTGCGTCCTGCCTTGCTTGGATCAAATAAATTTTGGGCAATTATGTTCCCCTTAATTCTTTTAGTTAGGCATTAATGCTCCTTTTTTCTTTGACTCTTCACTCATAGAGTTAATTTCGTCACCCTCGTCCCACAATTTACTGTGTTCATTATCACTCTTTCTTACCTCTATGATGTTTGTTCTTCCAGGACTGCGTCCTCTCAGAGGTAACCAATCCAATAAAGAAACATTCTTTTGATAGATTTATTACATAAGACTACAAATTAAAAAAATATGTTTTATTCATAGTAATTAATGAAGGTGGCACTTGTTTTACTGTTGCCTGGACTGATTTGCTCGTAAACGCACTATTATTGTACATGCATAATGGGCATAAATTGTCTTCGATTGCAACATTATGTTATTTAATTTGTAGTCTTGTCGTCGTCAAGGAAGTTAGCGGCTGCTCAAGCTTGTTTCGTCTTGTCGCCAGTTTCTTTGATATTTATAAAGAAAACGATGTCGCTTTATAAAAAATCCCGTGCAACAATTTTAACATTGTCTTTGTTTCTGGAAAATTAGTCTAAACTAATCTCCTGTAAAGTTAACATATTTGCATTTAATTACGAGTCTCGAATTTCGAATATGCATTTTTTCGAAAAACATCTTTTTTAGAGGTTCGTTTTTGTTTAAAAACACTTTTTATAACATTCATGTTTTCGAAAGACTCTTTTTGAAAATGAATTTTGAATAACGTGCACGTTAATTTCTAGTTTTTCCAGAAAAATTGTCACCCTAACTGTGAAAGTAATAATTTAATGCTATTGAAATATTATTAATTATTAATCGATAATAAATGACTAATCGTATTATCCTGAGAAAAATATTAAATACATTTTTTTCACACCAATTCTAATTTATTAAACAAATATAAACATATTATGTAGTGGTTTTTGCAAGAGAGTGATTATTCAAATAATTCTATTATTTATTGCAATTCATGGTTTTACTTTATTATAAATTGCACTTACGGTATTACGGTATTTATTGTAAACATTATACAATTTTCAATATTAATAGAATACTTGCGTGTGGTGGGTGGGCGAAAGAAATGTGCCGAAAACTCTTAATTTTACTATAAATCTTAGAATAAAAATATTATGCAAACTTTTAAGATGTGTCTGAATCTATTATTTATGAGTTAATTTCTAGGGTCGAGAAACAATAATAATTATTAACTAGCACAAAAAAACTAAATGGTAGTTATGGACCCTGACAAGAAGATCCTTAAAAAAATTATTTTTCTATAATGTGCATAAATAAAGCAATGAAATTTTTTTAATTTCACGATTTTTGGTGAATGCTGCATAATATTTGGTAGAGCACTGTTTACTTAAAATTTGTGTACCTGTCAGTGATGCAACCTAATCGTTCTGGTATTTTATCCAATTATAATTTATAATAGCCATAAATTTTCATATTATAGGCCTATAAATAATCATTAAATCCTCAGTAAAACAGATTTAAATTATGTAATTATTTGAAAGGTATTCTGCTATAGAATTAAAATTGAAAAAAATGTAATTGATTTTCTAATGAACGGGGATGGGCAGGACATTTTAACATAACCTGCAAAACATTTGCTTATTTGCATATATGCGTGAAAGGGAAGGTTTGTTTGTCTGTGCATCCGTTCAGTCCATCCGTCAAACCAGTCAATCTTGTTGGTATTACTTTCGAACATGATCGCAGCTGGCACAAGCACATCACTTCAATAGCCATATCAGCGTCTAAAAACCTTAGTTTTCTGTTCGGTGCCTAAAATACTTCTTCCATTCCAACTTATACACTCTCTATGTTTCCTAAATGAGACCTACCCTATCTTGGGTGTATTACCTTCGATCATTTTTGATTCTGTTCAAAAGAAAGCCAGACCAAACGTGGGATTCAGTATATCTCAACAAAACGGTAATATGAAAATATTAAATATCATTCGCGTTATACTCGTATCGTTATATAAGATGTTAAATCCCAAAAAGAGAAAAAATCTCTTATTGCACACGAGTCATTTAAAAAAAAAATCCCCGTTTCTATGAACATAAGCCACCCACTGTCTTTTTATAACAATAAAAATATGAACTGAAAACAACAGAAAAACCATTTAAAAATGTAATAATATGTTATGTTATTATTACATGCACTTCACACTTTCTTTTCTACTGAACTTGGAACTTGCCTAACATTGACACACTGAGCATTATTTTACTTATTATTAAACATATGAATGTATAAATACGTCTTTGTTACCTTAAATGGACAAGAACCAAATGAATTAAATTCCAGTTTAAATTGAGGCAGTTTGTAAATAATAATTAATAAATAATTAGTGTAAACAATGACAGAGTATAATTGGTAATAAGCACTTTTACTATAACAAAATTGCATAATTTAAATTTTATATCTTAAATTAGTACATTATGCAACGATAATGTAATGATGGATATTAATATTCGAGTGTTTTAATGGTCATTACTTGAGAGTACACTATTTTTTGTAGGATTATTTATTAATAAATATTAAATTGACAAGCCTATAAGAATTAAAAATTGTTAAAAAGAAATTAAAAATTTAAGTACATTTAGAAACGTTTTTCTTATTTTTAGCCAAAGCAGATATTACCTGTAAAATTTTGTCTTCTGTATTAGGTACTTAGTTTTACTCATTTAATAAAGATGTCAGACAATGTACTAAAGAAAGTTAAAAATATACCTAGATAGATAATTTGGACTATGATTATCTTTATATATTATATACAATATTTGGTTGGAGTCTGCCGTAAATAAGTGCGCATAATACACCTACATAATCAAACTGTCGTAAAAACTTGCAGGAAAAGCGGTAAAGTAAAATGATAGGTAAAATTTCTTTTTCGTACCTACTTCCGCGTTGTAATATCACCAATTTAAAGTAAAATTTATTTTAGTGCCAATCAAGTTGGGTATTGCGACATTTTGTGTGAACCGTTACCTAACTTTTACTACTACAATTTTTATCACACAAATTAATAATAATTTTAAACAGTTCCGTTATTATATTATAAATAAAATGTAATAAATGTACAATGTTCAGTGAGCTCTTTTATTAATTTTTAATTTTGCTGCCACTGTATAGATCAGAAATTTCGACGTTTTTACTTTTTGATATTAATGAATATTTTTTGGCAAAATCAAAAGGACCTCTTATAAAAAGTCAAAGTTACATTTGTTGATTTTTTTGGTACTTTTTCTACACTAGACCCAATTTAGCATGTAGAGATTAAAAAATATTACTATATGTTCCCCACCATTATTATCTATTAAAATCTACTATAGATGGTATGATTTGTAACCTAGGCAAACCCATCAACAACTGTTACTGACTTTAGCATCTGGCTGTCGACGAGAATATCTTTTTTTTTATATTCTGACAGCCCACGAAGACCGAAGTCTAAGTACTATGTACCGTGGGTGTACTAGGGAATCGACTCACACATCCAGAGCTGGAAACATCCGTTGGGATTTCACCAGCCCTTTAAGAGGATGTGTGGGGTGGTAGCACCTCGGTCGAGGAAGAATTCCTCTACCACCTTTCGAATCTATCCCGAAGGTAAAAAGCTGAATAATTCAAATGCGTTAGCATATCTGTATAGTGTTTGCTGAGGTTTACTGGGGTTGATTGGGTTTTACCCACTTTTACTTAGTCTTTTTTTATATTGCATTGTTTTGGTAGTGCGATTGACTATTTGGTTCGTAATTTATGAATAGTCACTAACGACTCATCCAATCAACAATCGATCGGAAAAAATTCGGGACAGAAATTCTCAGTACCGGCTAGACGCTAGTTTTTCGACGCTACCAGTCTGCTGACAGAACAGCATATAACCAGCCAATCAGCTGCCCTCCTCTGAAAGTGCAGACGTATTACGTATTCCGTCGCTGATTTTCAGTGATCCACCGACGTCATTTTCTAGATTTTTAATTCAATTAATTTTTACAGGTTCTCCGAAAAGTATGGGCAATAATCTTTTCTATTAGTACAGATAGAGACACTAAATTTTAGGTGTATCTTATTGGTTAGTAAAGCTACTTTTTTATGTAATTTAACTTCTTCAACCCGTTTGAGAGGCGACGCTAGGGAGTTGAGGTCAGAAATTGTAAATGCAGCTTTATGCCGTGTGGTACCTCATTTTAAAGGTCTTCAAAAATAAACATTTTACCGCAAACCTGAGGTCCGTTTTCAAAATTAATTATCGGAAAAAAAATTTAAATACCCTTATTCTCTTAATACTTTAAAACTTGTTCAAAATGACCACCATGAACTTTTTGGCTGTAATTAAGTCGATTTTGGAACAAACTACTCACATTTTTGAGAATGACAGGTGTTACTTCTTGAAAGTGTTCCAAAATCGACTTTATTACTGCTAAGAAGTTTTCTTGTGGTCATTTTGGCCAATTTTAAAGTAATAAGACAAATAAAGGTATACTTTAATTATTTAGAATTTTGAATAACTTTATTTTTCAGCTATTATACCATGACCGATCGGTACCAAGACATGCTTTTAAATTTTTATTTTAATTATTTTGAATCTGAATTTGCAATATTTACACGCATCGTACTGGACCCGATAGTTAACCAGACTCCCCATAAACATAACCGTTCAGGTTCTCTAAAAAGGTTTAAGGTTTAGTACTGGTTTAAATTAAGATCTTACCAGTGGCGTAGCTAGAAATAGCGGCGCCGGGGGGCAAAACTATCGGCTGGCGCCTAAAATAAACCCATATTTTGGGTGTTACCTAAACTAATAAAAAAATAATACAATATAGTTTTAAAGGTATACTTTTATTTTTTTATTACAGCAAAATAAAATATATAACGGGGGTAAAACAATTAAATTTAAAGCTATAAACGTACACTAAAAATTTATAAACTTAATAAAACATTTTCCTTCGATTTTTAATCAAAGCAAACTGATCGATTATATGATCAAAATTAATTTTTTGGGAAAATTCATTCTCTATACTTAATATTGCTAGGCTATTTTTTAGCCTTGTCTGGCTCATGGTAAGTACTCCTTAAATTGTTTTTTTATAAGCTTGAGCTTTGAAAATGTTCTCTCAGCAGAAGCTGACGTCACAGGAAGTGTTAAAAACAATAAGAGAGCAGTGCACACATTGGGAAAATTTGAGACAGTGGTTTGATGTTTACAAAAAAATAAATCAATTACTTCTATAATTGTATTTATATTTTTTAAACTCGCTCTAAATGCAGAGCGGAAAGTTAGCATTTCCCCTGCCAATTTTTCTGTTAAATCGCGTGCCGCTTTCCGCCTATGCCTTAACAAAAAATCGCCGCGAGCCGCGGTTTGCAAAAAATACTTATTATGATTTATTATTACATGCACTGCTGGGATATGGTTTTTTCATTCAACAATCAACATAGACTAAATTCTGTGACACAAAATATAATAGGGGAAACATTTTAATACAAAGGTTTTTTAGTAATTTTTGATTGGATTATAATTTAGGTATATAATTTAAAAATCAGTTAAGCTCATTAAGTGGCGTTAATGAGCAAAAGCATAATGAAAAAGAAGCAGAAACGGAACGGCGCCTATTCTGCCTTGGGCTTGGGGCCTTGCCCCCCCTGGCCCACCCGGTAGCTACGCCACTGGATCTTACAGTAGATCAGTTATGTTTTGACAGGTTTTTGTTCTGTCATTTTTAATAAGTTGCCATTAAAAACATGAATTATTCTGATATTTCAGCGATTTACTTGGTTTTCAAATGATTTTCATCTCGGAACGAGCTGCCGTAATGAATTTAGTTCTATTATTGTCGAAAGTACGTACTAAAATTGGCCTTTCTTTATAAATTTTGCGAAAAGGCTCAGAAATAAATTCATAGTATAAAACTTAGTTGTCTTATTATTCTTACACTTGTCGACTTGTCAGTTTAAAACTTTTGGTTGATAAATTAGACTGGACTAGTATTGGAGAATCTGGCTGTAAATGTTTAAAATTTTGGCAAACATAGCCCCAAGGCAAAGGATAAAGTATTTAAAATCCTTCTAAACTGACATGATTTCAAGGGAACTATTACATTTTGCTAAACTCGGCTGGATTTACCTCAGTTTGCTCAGTTAGGCGGCATGAATGCGATTTTTTCTATTGAATTTATGCGCTTTAAATGAACTGGATGTTCTAAATCCTAGACTGGACACATTAACTTCATAATTTGCTTCCTATACTTGCTTCTCATAATATAACATAAGTACCCTAATTTGAGAAGTTGGTATTTAAAATTATAAAATTCAAGTTTAGTCCATTACATTCTACTTATAGTAAAAATTTACGCTAGTCTGTTGTTAATTGTGAATGACACATAAAGCAACAACAAAGAAGGTACTTGACCTTAATACGAACGAAATAATTGTTTTAATTTCTAGCAATTAAAGGTGGACTAATTTTTACCATTTAGTTAATTTGGGGTAAAAGTGCAAATAGTAGGTGTTAAGAGTTATTACTGTTATTAAGTTAGGTGCATAGTTATTTGTTATTTATAGTATTACAGATAAAGATTACGACAAATGCTGTGTCATGATTTTTTTTAAAAACGATTGTAAGAACTGAAATGGCCTTGACCACTATTAAGATACTTTAATTTACGTATGGTAAAAATTATGCAACAAAGTCGCATGTCATTTTTTACTTTAATTATCCCTTCACCAGTAACTAAGAACATTTTAAGGTAATTTCAACTTTCGACAATGTCGTGTGCCATATGCAAGTATTATTATCACAAAATTGATCCATACTTGGCGTGTGCTAATTGGAAAAAGAACGATTTTAAATGAGTACCTACTATGAAATTTGGATTTCTTAACTAGTACGATTTTTGTACATTTCAAATTATATGCCTTAGTATTTTTATGCACTAATCAACAAATCTCTTAACTGTAATTTTAAACAGTACAAACCCTCAAGAAGTCCTGATGTAAATCCGATTGAAAATGCTTACGGCTACATTGTCAAAAAAATTAATAAAACAAATGATTTCCATCCAGAAAATAGTGATGACTTGTGAAACAAAATAGAAGAAATATGGAACAACTATAATCCGCATCAAGCTCAAACGCTGGTGGCCAATGGATCCTATGCAATGGTTCTTACATATACTTTAAACATACCTCCTCAATCTCCTGACCTAAATCCAATTGAAAATGGCTGGAATGAATTAGAACTGCGGGTAAAAGACAGCACATTATATCAGCAGAACACTTAAAATGGGTGGGAAAAGAATATGGGACCGGCGAGAAATGTTAAGAAAATTTGTACATTCAACGCCTATAGGACTTCAAGAAGTTAATAATCATAAGGGCCTACGCACATAGCTGATATTAAAACAAAATTCGTTACCCTTTTATTTGGTCTCCTTGTTAGGAATAATTTTGTAATTGATGTACCTGTATCATTCATTTTGTTTTTATATAAAGCATTATTGCTTCCTTTTGTTATTTACTCACTACTCAGTAATTTTAGTTAATATTAAATAAAGAAGCTACCTTATACTGACAATGGATTATTTAGATTACTTCATTATTTCTCTGGATTTGAATATATTTTTTCCCCTTTAGGTTTATCATAGGTACGCTATACGCATACTTATATCACGGATTGTATGTTGTATGTAGCATAGTACCTATGAAGTGACACACCTCATACCATTTGTTTACGTCAATTTAAGTTCATTATCAGATTGGGAAAGTTCTCAAGACAAACCGTAACCGATTCTATAATACAAATATTATGAAATTTGAATTTGTATAAATTTTTAACCTTCTCTGAATTGTTAATTAATAAATTTATATAAATTATAATAACATTGCTAATACGTAACGAATGATTTAGCAAGGTGATATAGTGTTTCTGATTTTGATTTACTTCTTTCTGAATTGCCTTGTTGTGTTCGACAAGATAACAACACCCGAATCAGGAAAAAAAGACAGTTATTTCGCATATTCTTAGAAGGATTAGAAATGGAATTTACGGTAACTGCAGGGGTTTGACCCCAATTAATTTAAGGAAATAATTAAAAATGTTTCACTTTCCAACTGGAACTATCAAATTTAAATAAGCATAATTACAGACTTTTAAATCGGCGTTTCATTATAATTCTGCCCTATAAAGCCGCCGAAATGCAATCTGGGTCTGGCATCTGATCTATTCGGCCTAAGTGGGCGACTGTTAGGCACTGACCACTTCAAAGCTCCCAAACTCAAAAGAAACGGAGCTGAAATGAACCCTTCAGCCTTCAGCAACAGACCAACAATGAGGACGATTGAAGTTAGCCTCGCTGGCTTTGGTACCCTTTCTTTTTCTGTGGCATGTAGACATGTACATACATCTTCTTGAAAGGGTTATCAGAACCGACATCCATAACGATTCATCCATTTTCCACCCATAAATGGGTTCGTGAGTAGAAGTATTAAAGATGCATCCCGTAGTGGACGTCCAAAATCTGCCATTACACTCAAAATTATTGAAAAATTGAATGCTATGGTGTTAAAAGACCGTCGCACTGTGGGGCCAAAGACCCTGAAATCTGGCATCAATTCAGGGGGTGGGTTTACTGCAGATAATTGTTTTCGCCTCTGGTACCTGCTAGTTTTGGGGACAAATAAGGCTCCAAAAGTTTGGTTTTTGGCAATTAGGAGCAATAGACTGATATATCTATGTATAGACCGAAAATTGATCGCATTGTATCCACTGATTGTGACTATTAATATAAATTGTTTCTGTTACCGCCTATTTCGTTCGAAATCAGTAAAATCCTGTAATACCAATCAATACCTGAGAGTTATTTTCTAGGTCAATTTAGTCGACTGGAAAATGTACAACGTAGAATGAAAGACAAAAAAGCCACGCCCGCTTAACAGCAATATTCAGCTGTCATTAATATTTTTTAATATTGTTGTTGCTCAGTTAATTCGTTAATTGCTACAAAAAAACAATAACTTTCCATCCAGAGATCAAATTTTTATTTCTTTAATAATGAATGAATGACAACATAGGAAGGTTCACCGAAACAACAAATTTTAAATTTTTTTCCGTCATAAGCAAGAAGGTAGGTACTTAAAGGTCAATAGGTCAAGGAGAGAATGTAGGAAATCCAGAAAAACTCCTATAAAATTGACCTATAGCGTAAGCTCAACGCCAAAAATCCTAGAACAAGAGTTTTTCGAAAAACGGATTCGCTATGGTAGGGTTGAGAAATAGCCAAACTTCTGACAAGTGATGTTTAATCTTTTTTTAACAGTCACCCAAACCATAACCAGAGCCACCTGAAATCGTCTAGAAACGAATGCCACGATTTTGTCACAACCATTTATTTAATTTAGATTTTCACACACTCATTTAACACATTATGTTAAACAAGCTTCGTTTATAATTATCCTTTTTACAAACTAATAAAACAATAAAAATTTCCCACCGTGTCGAAACGTATTCATTTTAAAAACTAAGTAGCTGTTTCAGTCCGGAGCGAAATACAGGCGATAAATTAATATAATTTTTGCTGCTATTGGCTTTTGCACAATTTAGATTTAAGATAAATCTCCATTAAGTGTTTTAACAATGATTTTTTAATTGTTAATTCTTTATTGTTAGATTATATTGGTATGTTTGTCTAATTAGACGGTATTTAGAGCGAATATTTGAAAATAATTGAGTTTTCTTTGTTGTTTTGTAATTCAATGATTTTAATCTACATATATGCGAGTCTAAATGTACATTAATTTTTTTCTACTTGATCTGAGGAGGGTGTCGAGCATTATTGTTAATTTTTTGCTACTTATTAGTTGGTGGCTTGCTTGGGATTAAAATAGATCTTTAATTGCAATTTTGGCTAAGAACGCCAATATATTCGAAATTTTGTCTTAATTTTTTTAACTGAGATCACGTAGTGACGTAGACCTCAAGCACTAATGTGCCGTGAGCGTCTGAAGAGAAGGGAAAGGTATCCAATTGACACAGGATTTAAAGGATTGGAGGTTGGTAGGGGAAGGGAAAACATCTGCAGGCGATTTTTTCGGTAATCTGGAGACCCTAGGTATGAACGAGCGAGAGAAGTGGGATATTCTACCTATCCAGGTACATAGCTTGGAAAGAAGACCGTAAGAAGGTAGTTTGTTGAGGAGTGACGCCTGCCACACTCTCGAACAGTAGCCTTGAAAAGCTGTGTGAACGGGTGCGTTGTCGTGAAGCTGGTAGGCCCCTCGACCGGGTTTCCCACGCCTTATCTCAAAAATTTGCTGGCGTAACTGGTGCAGCAAATAAGAATACTATTCTGACAATAGTATTTCGTTCTTTAAAGTCTATCAAATGAATTTCCTTACAATCCCAAAATATTGCGTCCACAACTTTTTTGGTGCTTTGTGTGACTTTGGCTTTTTCTGGTACTGATTCTCCCTTCCGATGCCATTCCCCTGAATTCCTTTTGGAGATCGGATCGTAGTAAAGGATTATAGTTTATTATATTTATTATATATTTATTACTTCCTTTTCGTCTTCACGGCAAAGCCCCAAAAACTTTTCATAACCCTGTTGTTGATACTCCTCCTTTGGTTAAAGAAAGAAGAACCTAATTATCTTTACCTACTACGCCTAATGGCAATAAAATTTTAAAAAATATTCCCTTGTTCTATTAGAGGTTAATAATACATGGACCGCACTACGGAAGTCACTGTTAGTCAAATCAAAATTGCTTTTGGTTTGCAAGTATATCCGTACGGCAGCAGAAACTTCCGATAAAAAAGTAGGCAATAATTACTGTACATCCGCAAAAGAACCATAATCGACCTTCAGAAGCCATTGGCATAAATTTCAATGGCAAAAGGTAAAGATCAGTCATCCATGTACCGTAGAAAAATCATTTGGTCATACCAAATGAATTGTTAAGTCATGGCAGGTCGTCAAAATAAGGATGTTTTGTTGTTTTGATCAGATATTAGTTATTGTTATTATATAATACTGGATAATGATGCGTTAAAAGTAAACTTGCTACTGATAATAATAGGCGAATATGATGGAAGGCATGATTAAAATTGCAAATAATATCTAGGCGAAAAATGAAAAATGTTTACAGTAAGTACATCCTGAAAAGGATAATAAAACGGGAAATAAAATACGTGGAATTTAGAAGTGGACTGCTTGAGTTTTTTGGCGATAATAAAAAAGGCAGTAGGCAATCGCAACGCCAAGAGAAGGATAGCACAAGAAATGAAAACATTTTCACAGAAAATATCGCTATTGAAAAATTAGAAATAAAGATCATGTGTAAAAAAGCGCTGCCATATGTAAGATTTGGTGGTCTTCTGCAGTTGTTCTGCAATATTTACCATTTAATTTCAACCTCTTTATCGTCTGTTATACTTGAGTGTTTCGAAATGGCCCCCTTTCAACATCAAAGCACGTCCTCACTATTTTTCTAAATGAATTTAAAATCATTTAAAGATTTAGGTGCAGTCGCCATCACTTTGTCCTTTATGAAACTTCACATGAAAAAGTCAAGGGGGGTCAAATCAAGGGACCTAGCAGGCCAGTTGACCGGACCAGCTCGGCCTGCTCGGCCATCCACCTGTAGTGTTTTTCTGCACGCCCCCAAAATTAACAAAATATCAACTTGCACATTAAAATTCGCTTCCATGTTTAATTAAGCAATAAACTGAGAAATAATCGTTAAAACGTCAAAATTCTCAACTGACTTAAGTAAAAATAACGCATTTCCATGGAAACGAATACTAATTTAGAAATAAGTGAACTTGATTTACTGATAAATAGGTTTAAATATGCCCCCCCCCCCCATCTCTCTATAGTCTATTAACACCAAAATATTTCATGAAAATATTTTAAACCATTTTCGAGATATCGCCTTGTAACACTTTAAAATACTCACCCCGTATATAGTAGACTGAAATTTGAGGGACACATAGAGATACGAAGTGCTAAACTTGCCTCAAACTGATATGCAATTAGGGTAATTTCTAAAGAAGTAGATCTTGATATTGTACCTGACTTTGATAGGGATTTTTCTTAATGATTATAGAGTATAATATGTAGAGCATCTTGTAAAACTATTTGCTCTATTGCCATATCAGGAAATTTTTCTGTAGTGTCAGGGAAATGTCAGGGAATTGTTTAAGCTTTCGTATTTCATTCGTCATTCGGGAGTTTTTGATGTTGTCAAATATATGTGGTTATTTTGTGTATAAGATTTACAGGATGCTCACAACATCCTACACCTAATTTTATTTTTCCTGGTTATAAGATAAAGAAGGCGAGGAAAACAATGTTAAGAAAAAAGTATCACTTGCAAAATAAAACCAATAGAAAGAAATGCCCATAATCAGTATATAATTAAAATAAAATTAACCTTTTTGCAAGGTAACAAAAACTAGGTAATTAATTTTTTTAGGTCGTTACATGTCGTTAATGAACCGAAATTATACGTAATAAATCACAGGAGAGCAAAATCTCAAGTCGGATACTTGGGACGGATATAATTTATATGTAGATTACTTACTGATATTTACAAAGTGCATATTATTGTAATTTGCAACACTGTATATTGCGTAAAGTGAAGAAAGGGATACGCCTATGGTACGCCTTACAGTGACATTTTAACTCACCTCAAGGTGATAACAATTGCTATTTATTATCTATTATCTCTAGTTGTTACAGTGTAAATTTTTTTATTATTTTCATACTGTAGATAAATGTTTGTATTTCCGTATTTTCTGTTTTTTTTTTTAGGTAATAATACCAACTAGCAGAATACAACAACTACAAGTAAAAAACAAACAAAGGACGTATGCCGTTTTATGTTTCATTTAGTAAGGTTTAAAAAGGCCCCCACAGACACTCCTCCACTTTTTCCTCTTCCTTTCCCAACATACTTCGCACATTGCAGGTTCTCGTTCTGAAATAATTGATTCTTTCTCTTTTTTCCATTCTCATTGTAGTATTTTTCTCTTTTATTTTCTTACTCCTTTGTCTGAGCCGTTCTCAATGTTATTCCTGTCTTTCCTGCTTTTATCAGTTTTTGGAACATATTTTCATTTTTTCTTTCTTTTTGCCCCACTTCCATGTTTAGTCATCTATCATTATTTTCTGGTATCCAACTTTTATCGTTTTTCCTCTATTTCGTTCTCTCTCTGCGATAAAAAGGAGCGATTGGCAATTTCTCCAAAAATGTTAACTAACCTGTCATTTTCGGGGGTATTGAGATCAAAAAATTTAATTTTATGTACCAGATATTAGGAAAATTGACTGCGGGGCGGGGTAAAGAAGAGCGAATGTTATTTATGTTATTATTTCCCCAAAAATGTGTCATTTTCAGGGTTATTGAGGTCATAAAAGCTAAGTTCATGAAATGGATGTGAAAAAAATTACGACGGGGGAGGGGGGCGAAAGGAGTGGGTTGAGAATTCTTTAAAAATGTTAACTATGCCATTTTCTGAAGGTCTGAAAATCCAATATTACATGGACATTACAAATTTAAAGAGGGGCAATAAGATGAAGGGGGAGGGAGGATAGGTGAACTAAAAAGAAAGACTTTTTTTCAAAAAATGAACCAACTTCAAAAAAGAAAAAGCACAAAAAAGTATGAAATATGATAAAAAAATTATTATTTTCAAATTTAAACTAAAAATGTTGTTAAAACTGCTTTTAGAGAGCATGTTTTGGCAACACTAACACTGTTTAGTTGCCGCATGATAACAGCTAATGAAATTGTCGGAAAGCAACAAAGAAAATATTTCAATTCTTATACTGGGTGTTACGAGAGCAAGTAACCATGTCCTGTCATACACACCACCCATGTATTATTTACGTGCATTTTATTAGTTTCAGATATTAGTAGTACCGAACGGGTACAGTCGTTTAACTCCACCAACCGTGAAAAATAAAAAAATGACATTAAGTGCGCTATGTATTTTTTGCAATTTGCCAGTTACAGTGTTGCTTATTAGCGGACATTTTAATGGTCCGATATTTTACAACCATAAAAGTATATTTAGTAATCTTAGTTTAAAAGAATAGGAATTTTTGATGGTGACTAATAGATTTAATAATCTAATGATAGGGAACTCTCGTGTCTCCCACGTTACGTTACTATGGTAGCGCCATTAATACGGTAAGCTTATTTAACGTGTCTGTTATTTTAGAATTCTCAAATGTCATTGTATTTAACGCGATTTTTATGGACATTCGGCTTTTGACCTTGCTTCTTTTAAAAAAGCATGCACAGTCTTTAGGGAAACCTTCTGAAAAGGGAGGTAATTTTAGAATTACGCAATATAGGTAATTTACTTTTACACTCACTTTAGTCATTTTTGTGATTTAAGTGTATTTCGAATAAAGGCATTTAAGGGGTATTATGTAGGGAAAAGGGAACAAACAGCTGTAAAATAACGTTACGATATATTACAAAAAATAATTACGAGAATTCTCTAATAATAATATATTCCTTATTAAATTATTACGGTACTAATTTGGTGAATCGTTAAATAAATTACATATTAGTATGAAATATACATACAAAATTGCATATTGCAATTATCGTCGATGCTCATATTTCCATCACAAATCAAATAAAAAAATGCACATTAAGCACTTCATTATCCTAATCCAATCGATAAAATTAGATATTTTCAATTATTTTCAGGACCGGGTATTAGCTTTTTTAAAGTTGTAACACATTTTTACACCATTTTACCAGCTGTAATGAAAAAAGTTGAAAAACTATCAGTGCAAAACACCAAATACCTGACCCTTAACGCGTCTCAGTACTCTCGCAGAAATTTTTTTTTTATATATAGTGTAGTCTGAAAATGGAGGATTGGCAAATCGTCACCGATAGAAAATAATTTTTCTCTTATTTTCGTGAACCAAATCTTATAGTTTTAAACAATAACACACATCTTGTATATTATTAACCGATTTAAATACATAGGTTTGTTAAACTAAAAAAGAACTAATAATATTTGAAATACAAATGCATTTTAAAGGGCGATAATATAAATGCTTTGTGATAATTTCAGTTGTTTAGAAGCTCCTTATTATCTATGATTGAAAAAACCCTGTGGTAATATGCACGGACATTCACTGGAGCAGACATATTGCAACAAGTTACATTTTTGCAAATTTCTGAAATTCTATTTCGTTATTCAATACCCAGTTAAAAAATCCATTGCAATAAAATTGAAAAATTGCCGCGGGATTTGCTAGAAAGGTTTGACTTAATACTGGCATCACGGAAATTACAGTTAATTCCCTCAATACCACTGGTTTAAATTTAGGTTTTCTAGTTAATCAGTTAGGTTTTGACAAGTTTTTGTCTTGTCATTATCAGTCGTCATTAACGGCCAGATTCTCCAACGCTAGTCCCGTCTAATTTGGAAACTGACAAGTGTAAGAATAAGACATCTAAGTTTTATACCATGAATTTCCTTCTGAGGTTTTTCGCTAATTTATAAAGAAAAGGGCAATTTTAGTACGTGCTTTCGACAATAAATAGGAATGGAAATGGAAACCAAGCAAATCGCTGAAATTTCCGAATAATTCATAAGTTTTTAATGAGGACCTATTAACAATGACTGGACAAAAACCTGTCAAAACATAACTGATCAACTAGAAGATCCTTATTTAAGCCAGTACTAAATCTTAAACTTCTGTTAATCCGAAAGTAAAAATGTATGCGTTATCCTAATATTTTTCCTTGGTTTCCAAATGATTGATATCTTGGAAAAATGATATTTTTATTATTGGAGAAAACACATACCTAAATTGTCCTTTTCTTTATAAATTTGTGAACAAACTGAATCAAATCTTAGTACAACACTTAGTTGTCTTATTCTTATATTTAGCCCATCTTAGCAATAGTGAATTTGGCCATATTTCTTTGGTGAATTTATTATATTTTATTTATAAATCTTGCAGAAAGTAATTCGAGTTTTTAAAAAAATATAAATTCCAATTTTTTTTTAAAGTAGTGAATCCTGCATAAGTTTACATTTATCACAAAAGGAACCTGCAGATTTTTGAGAAACTAGCTCAGTGAATTTTTAGCTTTCCTTAAATACAGTATTACCGACTGCAAATAAGTACCCAACCTTATTTTTTAAAGAATTTACTTACATCAAATATTTCCAAAATCGTGTTTTACGTCGGAAAGCGCGCGAAAATACTAACTAATCAACACGCACAGACTCCGGCGGGTACTCAAACGGTTCCGCACACCCTAGAATGGCAAATAATAGTATCAAAGAAACAAAACAAGAAGTCAAGGTACCACCGCGATACCGCCGTGTATTTCCTTTACGCGGTTAACGTTATGCGGTGATACCATAACACTTTCGCTTCAGCAGCCCTTCCATCGCGGGTACCAAAACGACCTCGGCAAGCCTCCGGTACTAGAACAAGAGACCACGCCTGTAGTACCGGGTGTCTGATCTGAGACGGTGACAACGTCACGGGGGTACAGTACTGGCGTCAAACGCGCCTATTGTACGCTGCAGGCGATTTTATGAAAAATGGTAATTTTGGTGCGTGCCGATTTGTAACAATCACCGGAAACATTTTTATTAAGCTTGTTTGGTACATGCTTGTAAGAACCCTACTAACATTGATTCGAGATCAATGAGAATAACTAATGTGACTTTAAAACCATCCAAGAATAAAAAAAAACTGAAATAGAGGAGAAGGTGGTAATATGGAACCCTGCTGGTAATATGGAACCCTTAATTAATTCTGAACCGGTAGTGACATCTACCTTTTAAATGGTTAAATCTCAATGTTCACGCCTAGAGCAACTCGTGTAGGAAACAGCAGCGCATAGGACGTAGCAGACATTCAACAATAAGAGGTTACGTGTAAATGGGTAAAACAAACGTTTCGTGTGTGTCATTTGTGTCAACTTAAAAGTGGCTTACATGCTATTTTTTGGTTTTTGGTTGTTAGATTAGGCTATAATAAGGCTTTTCTGTCAAAACGTAATAGGTAAGTTTGTCATTCTTAAATTTTTAGAAAATTTGTTAAGCCATGTGTTGCAACATGTAATTTTGACAATATGGAACCCCAGGGTGATGGTAATATGGAACCGGGTTCAATAATATATACAAGGGTTCCATATTATAAACACTACAAAATTTCTGGATATGTGTTTAATTACAGATGCTGAGATGCCTCGCAAGGTACTATCACCAAAAACCAATTCCAAAAGGAAAACATGGGACAAGAAAGCTATGATTGAAGCTGTTAAATCGGTTCGTGCTAAGACAGTTGGGCTCAAGAAAGCTGTAAAAATATTTAATATGTCGAAAACAACACTCCAGCGTCTTGTGTACGATGAAACGTATACGCCGGAGGAAGTTGTTGAAAAAAAGCTGGGTAGGAAACCAGTCCTTCCCATAAACATTGAAGATGATTTAGTAAGATATTTGCTTTTGATGGAGAGCAAATATTACGGACTTACTCGCCGTGACGTAAAAAAAATGGCTTACGAACTAGCTGTAAGAAATGGAATAAAACATCCATTTGGTGACAAATCAGAGGCTGGACGTGCTTGGTTGGACCATTTCTTACAACGTCATAAAAACACACTGTCTATTCGTACACCTACTGGAACTTCATATGCTCGGGCCAACAGCTTCAATAAAGAATCCGTCAATAAATTTTTTGATATTCTCGAAACGGAATATGACCGAAAAAAATACGAGCCAGACCGTATTTTCAATGTGGATGAGACGGGTTTGTCTATAGTCCAAAGTAAAATACCTCAGATTATAGGTTTAAAAGGCAAACGGCAAATCGGCGCGCTGACAGCCGCTGAAAGAGGTTCGTTGGTAACAGTTATTTGCTGTATGAGCGCAGGGGGTACATTCATACCCCCTATGATGATTTTTCCCCGGAAGTATATGACTGAAACCCTTATGCGTGGCGCACCTGTTGGAACTTTGGGTAGATGTCATCCTTCGGGCTGGGTACAAACCAGCTTGTTCACCGATTGGTTTAAAAACTTCATAAAATATACCAAACCTTCAGAACAATCTCCAGTTTTACTTCTTTTGGACGGACATTACTCCCATACGCGAAATATTGAAATAATAGACCTGGCAAGAGAAAACCACATTACCATAGTCTGCCTTCCTCCCCACTCCACGCATAGGCTACAGCCTTTAGATAAGACTTTTATGGGGGCATTGAAAAGTCATTATAGTGAAGCAGTTCGAATGTGGCTGCGTCACAGTGTACGTCCTCTAGGACCCTATGACATTGCTGAACTTTTAGGGAAAGCCTATATGAATTGCCAAACAGCAAGCATAGCAATAAATGGTTTTTCGCGAACAGGGATATACCTTTGCAATAGAGGAGTTTTCTCAGAGGCAGACTGCATTGCTGCTGAGCATGAGCTCTTAACTGATACTTCCAGGAAACAGACTTTAAATAATATTGCAGCAACCGCTGTTTCCCCTGCAGCCTCAGCGAGAAATTTGCTTCAAACCGGTGCTCACAATTTTCAGATCAGCGAAATTGATCTTGCAGAAGCAGGATGCAGTTCAGCACCAGATGCGAGACCAAATACGCCACATATCCTCGTCTCACCCTCAGAAATTATACCAGTTCCAAAACCTAAGAAAAAAATGTCAAACAGAGGACGGAAAGCTTCTTCTGCTGCAGTCATAACCAGCTCCCCTTACAAAACAGAATTGGAGACTTCAATCTCTAAATCTGACGAGCGGAAAAAGATCCCTAGTTTTAGCTTAGGGAGCGGTACGGTTGCTAGAAAAGGTCGCGGTAGTCATCAAAATTCCAACCGTGGGCTTAAGCGATCAGCACTCTGCGCAGAATCTAGAAGTCGCTGTAAAAGTTCAAAAACAAAACGTGTTGAATTGTCTGACTCTGATCAAAATGATCTCAGCAGTGTCTCTTCAGCTTCTTCCAATGATATGGACATTCCACCTGGAGAAGTTCCAACAGAAGAAGACGATGCTGTGTGCATGTTTTGTGACCGGAAGTTTTCTGAAGACGTAAGAGGAGAACTGTGGCCTATATCTGTGACTTTTGTCGTTCATAATTAATTTTTTTTAAGTGTTATAGATATTTTATGTTTATGTACTTACAGATGCATTTTTTAAATAAAGGTTCTACTTACTTTCTAATGGGGGTCCGTATTACCAGCCTCGTTCATCGAATTGCCAATTTTAAGTTTTTTGAGTTAATTACGTGTAACATAAAGAATACCGCTATTATCCTAATTTCGTTCAAATAAATACAAACTGAATATATATATAGAGCCTAGTAATATAAGAAGTTCTTGGATAATCATAAAACTTTTCCGTTTATACAAGGAAACCAAATTGGGGTTCCATATTACCACCTTCTCCTCTACTCATAAAAAGTTGTTTTTCCTCGATTTTTATTTATGTTTATTGAATATTTATTTCAAAAGAGGGCAAACCTGTAACGCACGATGCCTAATTGTTTGTTTCAACAAGTTTATAATTACCTGAATATAATAACTATAAGATTAATGGGAAAATTAGTATGCAAATTATGTGAAATTATATTATTATATTATTATTATGAAATTGGCCGACAAATTTGCAATGACGACACAGACCCATTACCGGGCATTTTAAAAAGTAACAAAAAATGATTAAATCTCACATTATTGTTGTAGAAGGAAGTATAAACTTACCACACTTCCAAAAAACATATTGTACGCAGAGGTATTTTATAATCAAAAAAATTCTGAAAGACTCTGTAAGGAAGGCAACGTTCTATTCCAAACGTCAAAAATCCCTCGAAAATTTCTGTTTTTAGAAACTTACCCTAAACTTTAGCTAACATATTCATATCATAAACCACAGTCGGTTTGCCCTAAAATATTAAAGCCGTAGAAGGTAATATATCTGTGATGTAATGTAAAATCGTAAGTCCTTCCCCCAGAAACCCAGAAGCTTAGCTACAAATGGGCTCCTGCTCCTTCGGTTTGGTTGCGCTCTTGCAAAAATCCATTGGTCAGTAGGGCTCTTGAAACAGCTGGGCCTCGCGAGTCGCGATGCAGAGTTTGCGGGGGTGCACGTTGTGCCACTTTAATATACTAAATTTGTTTACATAAAAGAGAGTAACAGAATCATTATAAGTTCTGTGCGGCACGGCGGTGAACGGGTTTAAAAGATTTCCGAACGCTACTAATCATTTTGATCAAGTTAACCCACATAATTATTATATATGTAGATATAAAAGCAAATATTCAGATTTAGTGGAGATGCCGTGTTGCAATTTGCCCCCGCTATGCATGGATACTGACTGAGAAGGCTTATACAGGGTAGTCCAAAAGTAATGGAACACAGGGCAACAGTGAGTTCCTGGCATTAATTTTTTTTATTTGAAACAGGCCACGAAGACTTCAAGCCTACGTACTAATACGTACCGTGGGCATCTGAAGAGAAGGGAAGTGTAATTGACACGGGATTTAAAGGGTTGGAGTGGAAGGGAAAACATCTGTAGGCAATTTGTTCCATAATCTAGAGGTCCTAGGTACGAATGAGCGAGAGAATGGGATGGGGTTTTGTAACTGGACAGGTTGAATTACACTAGAGTTAACCATTTTCGAAATATTTGCCAGTGTGGCATCAGATGCAGCATGTTTGCTTGGGTTTGCCTGGGTAAAAACATGTCGCTTTGAGTTAAAACTTTACAATAAAAATAGAAAAGAGGTATTTTTAAGGTGCCTACCCTGTGTGTCTTTAACCGGAAACGTCTGTGTCCCAAACCTTCAGCTGGGAAATTGAATATTTAGTCCTTAGAGCCGCCCATTTTTGCTCGATGGGATTATCGTGAATACCGTGCATTGTTTGTTTTGATGAAATGATTCTGTCTTTACTTTCTTTCACGCTGTTATCTATCTTTGGTTGTAAATTATTATTAGTACATGGTCTAATACGACTCTTATGCAGTATTATTTATTCATATAAGGATCCTATCATAATCTCGTAATTACGTCATGACCCATGCAACCAAATGGGTGCGTTTCCGTATTATCTTTATTTTGATACTTTCCTTTCATTATTTTTAAGAAATTATACATGTTGTTAGAAATACTAATGAACAAAAAATTAATTTTGTAGAAAAGGTAAATTCAGTACCTATACGTTTTCTCAGCAGGTATAAAAAGAACGGTACACATCTCAATATTATTCATATGATTATTTCATCATATGTTAATGGGCATATCTTTTTAGTGTTAAATAAATATATGATGTATTTTTTATGCATTTTTTTAACATTTTTCGGGAAAAGCGCTTAAAAATTGCTGTCCCCCACCCTTATGATCAAAAGAATCGGTCAGAAAAACCTGAAAAAAATCATGAACATTAAGAATTAGGTGTAGATTGAACCAAATTTATCAGTATTAAAAAATTCTAGTGCGATCAGCTGTTATTAACAATTTAATTGTTTATTTCCTTATAACTGCTGAACCATTGGTTTTAGAGAAAAACTTTTCGACAAAAAATATTTCTCACGATGGATGTAAGGAAAATCTTTTGTCCCTACACGTTTTTCAAAATTTTTAATCTGACTCAGTCGACACGCTCCCCATTCAGCTCCGCGCATACCGCGAAAATATGCCCCATAACTGAATGCTTGACGAAAACAGTTCGTAAAAAGTAGGCTAGAGACCACATATAGCTAGTCAGATTAAAAGTAATCTCTGATTACTCTAAAATGTAAATAATGGTCCTTTCGTTTCTGTTTCATTTACATTTTTATTATGTAAAAAGTACAAAAATTACAACTATATCAGAATCATTATACCTTCTCTTCAGACGCCCACGGTACTTTAGTACTTAGGCTTGAAGTCTACGTGGGATGTTTTAGATAAAAAAAAAATCTAGTCTAAAATGAAAAAATATGTTAGATTTAGCCTCAGTGTGAGCTTCGGATTTTTATCGGATTTCTTAAAAGTATTTGTAAAGATAAAACTGTGCCAAAATTATTATTTCGCAGATCTTGACGATTGGTATTTTTTCATATATTTAGTTAAACATGAGAATCTACTGGAGCCTTTTCATAACCTATAAAAAACCTTGTGATAATTTATATTACCCAACTTACAAAACAAGCAACGCATGAAATAGACCATTATTTGGCAACGAGACTAACAATGATATTAATTTTCTTATTAACTTTTTTGTGAAATCTTCAGGTAATCAACACAATACGTATTGCAAAGACATTGAAAATGTCGTTAAATTATGATTAACCAACTTTATTGTACTTTAATTTATTATACTTATAAAGGAAATATTGAAGGTAAGGGTCAAAGTCCTAAAACCTTCCAGATATTCTTAAAATGTTACTCCTATATGGGTATTTATAAATCTGTCCCCGGGATTGGACTAGGCACTGTACTATTTCACAGTTTTGTGACAAATACCTTTCCAGTCTTGCTCCCTTTCCGAATCCAGACATAGTCAATCGAAGTGGTAAATTTTAATTAAACAGATGACTGCGTTGACAGGTCATTTACAAGAACAGTGGTCTAATACCGGTGACCGCGGGAAGTCAAACCATATGAAAGGTTGAAAATGAAATATGTCCTTGAACAAAAAGAGAGAGAGAGAGAGAAAGAAATCCATTTCTTCTAGTTTCAAATTTAATAGATGCTTACTACTCTGAATTACTTCATATTGGTGAAATTTAAACTTGTTTTTCATCGGACAGACGTGGTCGTTACGTTTAAACGACGATGGTAATCTTGACATGTGTTATGTTATAAATGTTAAAATTGTTACTCTACTTTCCCAAGAGCACATACCTGTTTACTGAACATGATCCGGAATTGCGTAACGACAGCTTTTATTTTTCTCTTATAGTAATTACTAGTTTTAAGTAAATATTTTCTGATGATGGTTAAAACATTTAGGGGCAAAAGCTTCCGAAAATGAACAATAAATCAGTTAAAAATATTTTCGGAGATATCACGAGCGATGGGAAATTTTTCCTCACTAGCGTTACGTTGCTGTCTCTAGCCTGGTTCAATTTTTTGTCTGTAAGCGGCTTTAGGGTTGTCAAATCCCCATCGCCTCCTCATCGCCTTCTCAGCGCCTTCTCAGTGCCTTCTCAGTGCCTTTTGATCGCCTCCTCATCGCAGAGCAAGCTCCAGTAGAGAATCATTTCAGATTTTCCTTTTTTATAAACGTAGTACAAACGTTTTTAGTCAATATTTAGGCACCGAGAACAAGGAAATAATTTTCTAGTAAAACAGTCATTTAATAAAGGTAAAATTAACAAATTAACTAATTATATTTTATCAAGGAAACCCCAACGGTTGTAAGTTGTTTATTAATAAAAAAAAGCCTAAAAAATTTACAATACATTTAGTTAAACAAATTTAATGTACACGATACCTATAAAATTGGTTTTTACTTATTTTATCACAGTCATGAACCACTCCTTGTATTTTTTTTGCCTATAAGTATTGTTTTGGTTTACATGTTGTATGTAGATGGATATACAAAAAGGAACTTTGCTAAAGGTGTTTCTGTGGCATGAAACAAACATGAACTCCACAGTCAAAAGAGAGAAAAATCGGTAATTGTAGTATGTCCTTGATTGATCTAATAAAGACTTTTATTTGTAACATTGTAACTAACTATCCAAAACATAGATATGGATATGTAACATAATAAATCAAATATTTTGGTATTGCTAATAATTTAAAATCAAGGAAATAGGCATCAAATAATTCGTTTCTAATGGAATTTTAAATACTACATTGATAAGTGTTTAGCATTTATTGTCCATATACATGTTCGTATGTGTTAAGCATCGTCCTTGCTGGGGACTTGCTTAGTGATGCAGAAAAGTGATTAATTGTAATATCCTATAGCCTATGGCTTTGTGAGTAGCGTTCAAAATGACATAAAATAACTAAAATGTAGACGATTCATTCTACTGAACCAGAAAATGTCTAAAAATGAAAAATGACCCCATTTCCCCTTTTAAGTAAACGTATCATCAATCTTTTTTTTGACTCAGATTTTTTCAACTTTATTTACAATCGACTTTTCTGGCAAATCGTGACCACAACTAAGGTTCTTCTCCGATTAAACCTTTTTCTCTTAAATCATTGTTGAGCCATTCCACAAATCTCTGTTTTGATGTTCCTCTACCTCTTCTGTCATCCACTTTCATTACCATTAAATTATAAAACATTAAAAAGCACACAGTCATTTACCTAAAAATTGGTCAGTCATAAACTCTAAAACATTAAAAACGCACAATTCTAATTCAAAAATTTCTCAGTCATACTCTATGAAATTATGAAATATTAAAAAGTGCACAGTCTTTTACTACAAAAATTGCTCTGTAGTCATACTCTATCAAATTATGGAATATTATAACGCACAATTTTTTACTAAAAAAAATTGCTCAATCAAACTCTATAAAATTATGGAATATTGAAACTGCACAATCTTTTACTAAGAAATTGCTCCGTACTCTATGACATTATGAAACACTGATAAGGGCATAATCTTTTACTAAAAAAATTGCTCAATAATTATACTCTATGAAATTATGTAATATTGAAAAGTGCACAATCTTTTACTAAAAAATTGCTCCGTACTCTATGAAATTATGGAATATTGAAAAGTGCACACTCTTTTACTAAAAAATTGCTCCGTACTCTATGAAATTATGGAATATTGAAAAGTGCACAATCTTTTACTAAAAAATTGCTCCGTACTCTATGAAATTATGGAATATTGAAAAGTGCACAATCTTTTACTAAAAAATTGCTCCGTACTCTATGAAATTATGGAATATTGAAAAGTGCACAATCTTTTACTAAAAAATTGCTCCGTACTCTATGAAATTATGGAATATTGAAAAGTGCACAATCTTTTACTAAAAAATTGCTCCGTACTCTATGAAATTATGGAATATTGAAAAGTGCACAATCTTTTACTAAAAAATTGCTCCGTACTCTATGAAATTATGGAATATTGAAAGTGCACAATCTTTTACTAAAAAATTGCTCCGTACTCTATGAAATTATGGAATATTGAAAAGTGCACAATCTTTTACTAAAAAATTGCTCCGTACTCTATGAAATTATGGAATATTGAAAAGTGCACAATCTTTTTCTAAAAAATTGCTCCGTACTCTATGAAATTATGGAATATTGAAAAGTGCACAATCTTTTACTAAAAAATTGCTCCGTACTCTATGAAATTATGGAATATTGAAAAGTGCACAATCTTTTTCTAAAAAATTGCTCCGTACTCTATGAAATTATGGAATATTGAAAAGTGCACAATCTTTTACTAAAAAATTGCTCCGTACTCTATGAAATTATGGAATATTGAAAGTTCATAATCTTTTACTAAAAAATTGCTCCGTACTCTATGAAATTATGGAATATTGAAAAGTGCACAATCTTTTACTAAAAAATTGCTCCGTACTCTATGAAATTATGGAATATTGAAAAGTGCACAATCTTTTTCTAAAAAATTGCTCCGTACTCTATGAAATTATGGAATATTGAAAAGTGCACAATCTTTTACTAAAAAATTGCTCCGTACTCTATGAAATTATGGAATATTGAAAAGTGCACAATCTTTTACTAAAAAATTGCTCCGAACTCTATGAAATTATGGAATATTGAAAAGTGCACAATCTTTTACTAAAAAATTGCTCCGTACTCTATGAAATTATGGAATATTGAAAAGTGCACAATCTTTTACTAAAAAATTGCTCCGTACTCTATGAAATTATGGAATATTGAAAAGTGCACAATCTTTTACTAAAAAATTGCTCCGTACTCTATGAAATTATGGAATATTGAAAAGTGCACAATCTTTTACTAAAAAATTGCTCCGTACTCTATGAAATTATGGAATATTGAAAAGTGCACAATCTTTTACTAAAAAATTACTCCGTACTCTATGAAATTATGGAATATTGAAAGTGCACAATCTTTTACTAAAAAATTGCTCCGTACTCTATGAAATTATGGAATATTGAAAAGTGCACAATCTTTTACTAAAAAATTGCTCCGTACTCTATGAAATTATGGAATATTGAAAAGTGCACAATCTTTTTCTAAAAAATTGCTCCGTACTCTATGAAATTATGGAATATTGAAAAGTGCACAATCTTTTACTAAAAAATTGCTCCGTACTCTATGAAATTATGGAATATTGAAAAGTACACAATGATTAAGGCGACATTCTCTACGTGGCGTCCACATTGGTTAACCCAATTTCATCTTGACATGGTTTTTGGAACAGTGAGGACCTCAATATTCTTTTTACATACTGGTTTCCTAAAATAAAACATAAAATATCTTGAAACTTTTATTAATAAGCTAAAAAATACCTATAGAATATGAATCTACGGTTACTATTGTCACAATATGCATACAAAAGAAAAATAACGCTAACAGATTGTACTAAAATGAAATTAGGTTGGCCTATATAACCGCCACATGAAAAACTAAGTAGAAAATTTATCCGTACTCTATGAAATATATAATATTGAAAAGTGCACGATCTTTTACTAAAAAATTTCTCCATACTCTATAAAATTATGGAATATTGAAAAGTGCCCAAGTTTTACTAAAGAATTACTCCGTACTCTATGAAATATTGAAAAGGGCAAAATTTTTTACTAAAAAATTGGTCAGGACTCTATGAAATTATGGAATATTGAAAAGTGCACAATCTTTTGCTAAAAAATTGCTCCATACTCTATGAAATTATGGAACATTGATAAGGGCACAATCTTTTACTAAAAAATTTCTTAGTCATACTCTGTGAAATTATGGAACATTAAACAGCCCACAAACTTTTACTAAAAAATTGCTCAATCATACTCTATGAAATTCTGGACATTTAAAGTGCACAATCCGTTACCAAACAATTGCTAATCGGTATGGTTTATTTATTATTCCTTATACATATATACTTTCCTTAATAGGAAAATAGTCGCAAGGGCGGTGTTGCAAAATTTCTATTTATCAACCAATAGTAAATGGTTTTATTCCTAAAAATTGCTTTTCAGTACATTTTTAAATTTTACAACTGTTTCAGCACATTCTGTTTACCGTTTGGTGTCGCATTTTTATTCTATTAATTAAATGGTACCTAGTACAGAAAGATTGCGTTTTGCCAAATCAACTGATTTCTTTCTAAAACTTTCTTTTCCGCATGTTAAAATGAATGTTCAACGGCATATATTAGACATTAAATGTGACATAATGTAATGTCCTACTGTGCCAAAAAAATATATTTTGATAAACATCTGTTCTATAATGAAAGAATAGTATTTTTCCTATTTTAACGCTAGCTATAAGGTGGTTTTGAGAAATTCAACCAATCGGTTAGAAATTTTTACCTATTTTTGATCTTCCTAAATATTTTGGTAAAATTGGAAGAAAAACCTGCGAGCTACGGAGACTCGGTTGGTATGGTACTAAGTCAATAATGTTTTATTATTAAACATTTTAATTTATTTTTAATAGTTATTGCAAGCACAAAAATTTGTTTTTTAAGTTACCTATTATATAAGCATTATTTTTGTTTATATTAACAACATTAACAAAATTCATTCTAGCAAGACGTTCCAAGATAAAAAGTATGTGGAAACTAAGCAAATCACCGAAATATTAGAAAACTCAACGATAGTCCGGTCTAATTTGACAACCAAAAGTTTTAAACTGACAACTGTAAGAATAAGACAACTAAATTTTATACTATGAATTTATTTTGGAGCTTTTTCGCAAATTTATAAAGAAAAGGGCAATTTTAGTATGCACTTCCGACAATAATAGAACTAAATTCACTCTAGCAACCCGTTCCAAGATGAAAATCATTTTAAGACCAAGCAAATCGCTGAAATATCCGAATAATTCATAAATTTTAAATGACGTCTTGTTAACAACGACAGGACAAAAACTTGTCAAAAGATAACTGATCAACTAGAAGATCTTAATTTAAACCGGTACTAAATCTTAAACTTTCTTAGTGAATCTGGACGAAAGTTTTTAATATTGAATTAGTGGACATGACAGGACATAACCCTCTCAAAACATAACTAGGCAACTAGAGAATTAGAATATCAGTGTTAATTCAACTAATATTTTTTGCAATAAATAACGAAATAGAAAATATTTTCTTTTGGTGGCATTTATTTTCGTGTCTGCCCCATCAGTAAAATAAATTACCTAAGCCCTTGTTTAAATGCATATGCTAATTTTCAATTCACATGATTTCAAAATATTACGCTTTCTGATCAAATACATCATAATAGGCAATTATTGTACGATTTTTTTTAGTCGAAATAATTGTCGATTGGCATTTATTGTATGCAAATATCGTTCTTGCTTTGTAACTCACTCACAGAGACCATTTTACTGATTCCGACACGTAATAATTATTTTTCCTGCAAGTAGAACTGCAGGAATATTAATTACTGCACAACTGTTAAGGTTGGTGTCTTGTGAAATGACGCAGAATATTGATATTATTAAGTATTATTTAAACAAAAATCGGTCCAAATTAACAATTAGTGTTCCATGCCATCAGCCTCCCACTTAAATTATTAATAGTAATGCACTCGCGTTTTGACTGAGCCAAATTAAAAATTTTGAAAAATGTGTAAGAGCAAAAGTTGTTCCTTACATCGTGAAAAGTATTTTTTGTCGGAAAAGTTTTTCTCTAAAACCAGTGGTTCAGGTTGGGTTTCATTGAATTTGAATAACTATCGCAAAAATAATCATTTTTTACTGGACAATGGGAAATCTGGCAAACAAACGATTTCTTATTTATCTAGCTATTGTTCCTAAAGAATAGTTTCTGTAACTCCAGTTTAGTTCATATCGTTAGTGGACTTTCAATAACACTGTTTATATAGAATGGCCAGTGTAATATTTGGAATCTGAGACATTCGACATTGTTGCGTTTTCATCCATTGTCTTACAAAGGTGTTGAATTTACTGTAATTTAAGAATGACTTTTCTGCAGGTTTCTTAATTGTCATACATAAGCATCAGGAATTTAAATATCAAATACCACATTCTAATATTTTTCTCTTTAGCTGCTATTTTTATGAAATGGTTTTGTAACACTTTGATTAAGAAAAGCACATATTTTGTACTTAGAACCTTTGTATTCTGCATTATACATATAAATAGACCGCTGTAATTATAGATATTTTAAGAACAACGTAAGATAAAAAAAAACGTCCTCAAAGTATGCCGTGGGATGAATTACGCATGTCTTGAATAAATTATTACTTTTGGAAGGTGAAAGGTAAAGGTAAATATGGTAATTACGGCAGAAGAAAAAGCTTTTATGATCGAAAGTTACTTTACAAATGGTAGAAGGGTTGATGGCCAGTGGGTTTATTGAACACGGGACGCCATTCAGCATTTTCAAACAGATTTGCACACATAGTCATGCATTTCGATCAGTTTCCCCAAGTTTTGACTAGATCTGTGGCTTTGTTTCGAGAAACAGGAAGTGTGAATAGAAAGGAAGGCAGTGGGAGACCCAGAGTTCGCACTGCACAAAAAATAGAACAATTGAGGCAAATTGTTAATGAACACCCACAAACCCCTATTCGGCATTTAGGCCAGCAAGTAAATATATCCTACGGAACGTGCAATACAATCCTTAAATGTGACCTGCATATGCACGCTTATCGTCTAAGCTCTGTCCAAGAATTGTTACCAAACGACCAGCCACAGCGATTGCAATTTTCACGGTCTGGATAATTTGCATAATAATAAAACCCTATTTAAAAAAACCTTTTTTACTGACGAGGCATGGTTTTACCTCTCTGGTTATGTAAATTCTCAACAAATGAGAATATGGAGTTCGGAAAATCTACATTTCTTTATACTCTACATTCACAGAAAGTTGGCGTGTGGACGGCCATATCGAAAACAAAGTTAACTGGACCGATTTTTTTTGAAAAGACTCTCAATTCGTCGCGATACCGTAATGAAATTTTAGAAAATTTTGTAAACGCATTAGACGACAAAGAGATGCGACAAGGCTAATTCCAGCACGATGGCGCATAATTCACGTAACTCTTGATAATTTTTGGAAGAATTTTTCGAAGACCGAATCATTAGTCGTAATATGCTAATATGCCAGTTAGGTGGCCACCACGGTCCCGAGATCTCACGCCGTGAGACTTTTTTTATGGCCACACATTAAGAACCCACAAGGGTTTTCAAAACTCCTTGTGAAAATTTAGAAAACCTACGGGCTAGAATTACAAATAAATTTTAGGAGATTAACAATTCCCCCAAGTGCTCACCAATGTTTTTGATGCTGTAAAAAAAAGAATGACAACAAGTTTGGAAGTAGAAGGTGGACACGTCTCTCAATTAGTTTAAAGTTATAATTTTTAGGTTCTTTGTTGTATATGTTTTTTAATGCTGTATTATGCAATCAATGACAATGACAATAATGTAATTTTCTTAAAAATAAAAACTTCAAAACTTGACAGTTTTATTTTTCATTCAACTATACCTTTTACCTATGTTACCTTTTAAGAGTAATAATTCCAGACATGCGTTATTGATTTCGCGGCATACTTTGAGGACGTTTTTTTATCTTACGTAATGTTCGTTAGTTTTATTCAAAATACATATTAAAAAGTGCGAAATTAAAAACAAACATGTTATTAAAAAAGTCAGACTATTTCTAGTTAATCTCTAAACTAACACTGAATTTACTATCATTTTGGTACCTCGCTGACCATCAGCGCAACCCTTTGCGCGGTACCGCATCCAACTGTGCCCTGGATATAATCAGGAAAGTTACTTTCGAGTACTCTCATCCTCATTCTTTTAATGTCAGGCATTACGTGGGTAGCCAAATAACATCTAGGCGACGTATACACCAGTTGTCCTCTGGAGAATTGCCCTTCATTCGCATCCCATCTGTAAATTTGAGGTTTTCCTTCGTACCTGTAGAATATAGCTGAACCTCCATCAGTTCCTACGATCACCATCTTACCATCTTTAATACCCAGCTCTTTAATATGACCTGCTGCAGAACCACCTCGTAGGTAGTCGGTACGGATGGCGAATAGCCTGGATCCAGACAAGTAGGTGACGATTAGGAGATTCACACCTCCTGTTTTGTGAACTATAGCGGCGTATAGAACGTCACGCCGACTTCCGACAACTGCTTTTGGAAGCACCACGCGATAGCCGTTGCCTGCAATGACGTCAAAGACCAGAATTGACCTAGTAGCGGCATCCGTGATATAAACAAACGGCCTGCCATCAAAGCCGTACTCGGCGACGACGTATTGAAGCCTGGAAGCTTGAACAACCAGTCCACAGAGATCTAAAGTCTTCACTTTCTTTCCAGTTAACAAATTAAAAGCGACAACCTTCGGTGGAGATTTTCTAACTGGCGTGTCAAGAATGTCCACGACACCGACATCCAAAACCCACAGAATTGCATGGCTGTCAATGAAAATATCCACTACCGATTGAAGACTATCACAATTGCCTATTTCTTGCATGGTCCAGTTGGGAAAGGGAGTAAGCACAGCATCGCATGCTTTGGATTTTATGCAGACTCTGGCTAAGGTCACTGGTATTCCGGGTTTGTATCTTGGTAAGGCTACGAAAATGTCATCTCTGAAGATTTGAGCTCTTACTGCGACGATGTTTTTGGGAATATATTCACCATCGGCTATGTACTTGGCCTCTACTTCTTCGGATGGGAAATGGAATCGTCCCCCGGTCCATTCTATGTCTTCGTAGGAAGCCTTAACGTGAACGAGGAGTACGGCTAAAACTAGATGGCCCCTTTGGAGCATGGTATCTAAAAGGGAAACATATATTATAGTATATACAATACATAAAAAATAAAAAATTTTAAGTTTTTACTTTCAAATATTATTAATGTTATTAATCATTTCTCGACAGATAAAACATTTATCGAAATATATCCCCCAACATTCATTACCAGACCTTCTAGAACTGTAATAGATCCCCCCCCCCCCCCCAAAATTGCTTAGAAAAACCTTTTTTATCGACGAGGCATAAGTTTTACCTCTTTGGTTATGTAAATTCTCAACAAACGAGAATGTGGAGTTCTGAAAATCCACATTTCTTTATAGAGAAGCCTCTGCATTCACAGAAAGTTGGCGTGTGGGCGGCCATATCGAAAAGAAGGTTAAATGGGCCGATTTTTTTTAAGGTACTCTCAATTCGGCTTGATAACGTAATGAAACTTTAGAAAATTTTGTAAACGCATCAGACGATGAAGATATTACAAGACTACTTCCAGCAGGTTGGCGCACCAATTCACATACATAACATACATTTTTTGGAATAATTTTTCGAAAACTGAATCATTAGTCTTAGCCTGCTAGAATTATAAATAAATTTCAGGAGATTATAAGTCCCCCCAAGTGCCCACCAATGTTTTTGATGCTGTAAAAAGACGAATGAGAACATGTTTGGAAGTAGAAGGTGGACTCGTCTCTCATTTAGTTTAAATATATAATTTTTAGGTTCTGTTTACGTCTGATATGTTTTTTTTTACTTCTGTATTATGCAATGACAATGAAAATAATGTAATTTTCTTAAAAATGAAAACTTCAGAACTTGACAGTTTTATTTTTCATTTACCTATATCTTTTACCTAGCTTACCTTTCAAGAGTAATAATTCAAGACTTGCGTGAATGATTCCACGACATACTTTGAGGACATTTTTTTTATCTTATGGTATATCGGAAATATTTTACGATATTCTGGTAGATTTTTGGTAACAAAGATTATTTAATAATTAAATATGAAAAAAAAAGAAGACTAACCTAAAACGATTCTTTTTAAACAGAAATAAAAAGAAAGTTGACTTACCTGATCAAAACCGTAGCAAATAAAACATAAGTTTAGTACATAACAAATATTTTTAAAATTAACCTCTAACATGTATTACTTTAGATGTTTTTATTTTTTAAATGCTATAGACGTGACATGGATAATCATTTGTTTAAAAATGTTTTACATTTTGTATAAACAAATACATATTGCAGATCAGTGAATTGATAATGATAATTTCAAACTTTTTCTTTTCCACCAATATTTTCCCAAGATTTCTCAATTTTATTTTTGCTATATAACTTGTAGCTTACCAAAAAACTGATTTTAAGGGATTTTAATAAAATAATTATGAGAATTTTTATTTATTTATTAATCATCATGCAATACATTCTGAAAGTGGTGCATTTTTGTATTACTATGTTTTTATGCAAATCTTTGTTTACCTCATGTTTAATTCAGTTTGAAATACATACAAAGCATGTACCGTGAAAAATATATAAATTGTTTAAACAACTATAGATAATTAATTTTATAAGAAACCATTGTTTGTATTTTTTTGTTATTTTTTATATGTCCTTAGAAATATCTGATTTTTTGTAAGTCGTTTTTCCTATTTTGTTACACAAAAATATTCAGCAATTATATACAGGGGCAAATCGAGACATATGATTTTTCTTTATTTTTTTGGGCAACCTGTAGAATAATCTACCTATAATATTAAATTTATAAAGATTTTTGAAGCCTGGCCGTTGAGGATCTTTTTGTTTCTTGATTCACCGTCATATCCGTCTTTTTATAATAAACGGATTCGTTTTTTACCCAGTGCCTTAACTAGGTGTAAACAGAATAGGCCCTTGCCATCCGTAGCAATGGACTTATCGCCTTCAGCAGGGTATGTACTTAGATGCGTCGGTCTGCCTTGCTATTTATTTTTAGATTTTTTGCTATTTTTACTTATTTATATGAAATTTAAATTTATTTTGGTTGGTATATTTGTTTAAAGTACTATATTATTACAATTATCTTATTTATAACTGTAAAATAATTGTAAATATATATTTTCAAGTTATTCACTTATTATTACGCTTAAACGCCTATTTCTTAATACGGTCCTGCCTATTGTCAACATGTTTTTCACCCGTCAAAATGTATTTTATATAATAATGAACTTTAGTTAAGGTATCATTTTTTTAATAGGGAACACAGAGATACACGCACCAACGCGTGTTCATAGTATTATAATAATATAGTAGATATTTAAAGATTGCAATAAAGGAAAAAAAATACGTTGGTCCATAATTATTGCGAAATTAACTTAAAAATCATTGTAATTAACAATAACTAGTTTTTTTCTTTCCGAACTTAGGATGAATTGACAATGAATCACTGGAAAAACAATAGTGGAAAATTATTCTTGCGAAATCGATTGGCTAATATTTTAATGTAATAGATTCTTGCTTAAATTATATGACTTGCTCAGGTTCGCACCCTTCAAGGACGGCAGTAATACAAAGACATTTGTTAAGAGAAAAGTCTGTTTTTTTTTAATTGATACTTATATATTATGTAGATGAAAAATGATCTTTTGTGCGAAAGTGCTGTTTTTATTTAAAAACTACAATGCTGCAATAGCTTTTATTTATTTAGTTACAATAAAAATGAATTTATAATTATGTTAAAGACTAATATCAAAATTTTTTGGTAGATCTGGTAAATCTGAAAGACGTAATTTTGTTTGTACTTTCCAGGCAGGTCGGAATATACGTGTGCAATGATATTTTACGTGATTTTTGATTTGTCCTGGCAGAACTTTATCCATAAACTTTGCGGAACGATGCGTCAGTATCATGGAAAAATAAATGCAAAAGTTGAAGACTTACTACTTGTTTAAATTTTGATGTTCTAGTCCATCAGTTAGGTTTTAACAAGTTCTTTTCCTGTAATTGTTAATAGGTCGTCACTAAAAACTTAAGTTAGTCTATTATTTCTGCGATTTTCTTGGTATCCAAATTATTTCTATCTTGAAACTTTTTGCTACAGTTCTGTTATTATGAAAAATACACACATACGTAAATTACCCTTGTCTTTATAAACTTTCAAAATCTACAATAATACAACAAGAAGGTTATATTTTTATGTAAAAGTAATTGAGGAAAGGTCAACTTTCTTCAAATACCACGAAGAAATAACTGTTTCTTTTTAAAACTATGCACGCAAACATAAATCAGATGTATTGTTTTTCATAAATATAAAAATTCGGTTTCACAAGTTATCTAAAGAGTTTTTTTAGAGGGGTAAAGTAAACAGTGCCCAGCCCTACAATTTTGTTTTTTTAGCATTGTTATTACTCTGCTATAAAACCAGTGGCCTTTCGACTTAGACATATCTAATTCGAGAAACAACCCAAACTTTTATTTTGTACTTTCCTGTAAAACCGCGCACCGCAAAAATTCGACAGATTAATCGAATTTTTGCATGGACCGGTTTCAAAGGAAAACTATAAAATTAAAGACTGACATCTTTGGCAGAATAAATTTATGTCATTGGTTTTTTATAGCAGGTAACTGAGCAACATCAATGTTAAAAACCTAAATAATATGGGATAATGGGATGGGATAATATTTTAAATTCTGACTTCATCTTTTAGTGAAACATGGACATTTCACATTTTAGTCCAAGCTTTTATCAACGATTTTCTTGCAATAGATTTTTTGCAAAATTATCAATAAACTTGCTTATTTTTGCATGAAACAATATAATAATCAATACAGACGTACTGTTAAATTAAACACTTAGTTCAGCTGCAAATAAACTTTATATTGTTTTGTGGGTGTGGACAATCCTGCCGACCAGTTGAACTTTTAGCAAGTGCATTTTTTTCATTGGGTACCAATCTAATAAGAGATAAAGAATGTGACCTTAAAATTTTTACTATAAGTAATTACAGAGTTTTAGGAAAAATTTTATTAACATAAATTTAGGTTGTGGTAAAATAAATTTTATAGAAATGAAGTAAAAGACTCTGTATCGAAAGCTCCAGCAATATTTTGACAAACGTATCGAGTTTATTCTGGGCGGTTTTTGATTTTGCTTAAAATTATAGGCCAAGCTATTCAGAAGCAGCAGCGGCATAAGGCAGTCGGGGGGGGGGGGGGGGGGGGTGGCGGCACCTGAGAGTAAAAAAATTGTCAAAACAAAACAAAAACTTTCCTTAAATAATAAGAAAAATAATAATTTTTGTATTTCCCCTTCCAGTTTTGTTTTTTTTTTGTTTCGCTTTTTGAAACTGTAACAATTTCGTTTTTATTTTATTAATAGATGTTACAATAAAAAAAGTTTTAATTACCGTTATCGCGCCCCTCCTGAAGAAAATCCTGGATCCGCGCCTGACATAAGGGCTGCAGAGCTGCAGAACCACTAAAATTTTCAAGCCACTTGACTAATTTGTTCTTAATTTGCAGTAAATAATTAAAGATTCCTTAAGGTGGCATTTTCCAGTCGCGTCCAGGGTGGCCAACTTAATTTCAATTTGACATGGTTTTTCGGCTTTAAAATTTTTAACAATAACATTATGATTATATTAAGTATATGTTCATATCCTGCAAGCAATTACTTGGTTAATAATAATCTATAAATATAAACACAAACCCGGGACAAGTACCCCGGAAAAACTCATCCATGAAAGTTCAAGGTGAAGATTCATTAACCTCACGACACAAAATCTAAGTCGGCATTTTTAAAATTACTTCAAGGTAGCCGAAATAAAAATATTCGTGTTGTTTGCGACATATCATCCCTATAATAAAAACATATAAATATTTAAAAAATATATTAGTGATTTTCAATACATACTTCGTTATTCGTTCAAGAAGATATCACGGTAAGATTTTCTTTTCTATTTTTTTTTAAATCAAAGCATTTCATTACAAAAATTCATCAGATCATTATTGTGCATTTTATTTTTTTAGGAATCATTAGGATTATGGATACCTTATCAGTTTTTCTAATCGGCGCCATGTTGGTCGCCTCATCCATTGCCACTCACTGCGACAAAAATCTTATAGAAGAGTTAAGCTTTAAGTTAAATGGAAATGAAATGACTTTCCCTTGCACCAGCACGAAAAATATTTACGCTTCCACTGGCAGATATATCCCAAAAAATGTCATTCCCACCAGAATACAGATCTACAAGGACAATGCCTTCGTAGCCCTTCCACGATATCGTCCAGGAGTACCTTTTACAATTGCGAAGTTTAATCTGAACTCTAAGAGCTGCAAGGTATCCCTTGAACCTTATCCCTGCTGGGGTATTCAGGAGGAAGGTAACTGCGAAGCTACTCAGAACGCCATAGACCTTGTTGTAGATCCGCTGGAACGTTTGTGGGTGCTTGACTTGGGTATTTGCAACACTCTGGAACAACCTGTTCGCCGATGCCAGCCGAAAATATGGGGTTTGAACCTTGAGACCGGAGAAGTGGTCAAAAGTATAAGTTTGGAACCGTTTGTAACAGCCGACAGTCGCATTCAGTACCTTGCAATTGACTTTTCAGCAGCAGGAGTTCCATTCGCCTACGTCTCAGATGCCGGAACTGGAGCTATCATCGTAATTAACCTTCAGATGGGCACTGGTTTCCGTGTAATTCTTCCTCCTGCAGTTGGTGTGGGCTGTACCGTTAAAGACATCTTATACATCCAGTTAGTCCGCAAGCCTACCGGGAACGTTGTGTACCTCAGTTACTTTTCCTCCCCCAGGATCTTCTCTATCAAAGCCGACTTACTTCAAGCAGGACAAACCGCAGGTGCCGTTATTGATGTCGGCTCCAAACCTTCTAATCGCGAAATGGTGTTTTTGGGTACCGACAATGGCGCGGCAGTATTTTTTCGTTATAAAGGAGAATCCGACATCTACATCTGGAATTCGGATACGCCCTGCCACCCAGAAAACTTTGTACTGGTGCAGAAAGGCGGAGATTGCAGAATGGCTACACAGGTGGTGCCTGGCTGGAAGAACCTTATGTGGGCTATTGAGAGCAATTTTCACGATTTTATCACTGGTAGTACTGGATGCCTTGGAGCCAGCGTGGTTGTTTATCCTTTGGTCAAGACCAGTGATTAGATTTACTTGTTAAGGACGTGTTTGTCAATGCATGGTTAACTTGTGCTCTAGGTTAGTAAACGTGGAAACACAAATTGTCAATAGGAGTAACAAGCTCCCACTTATACTATTATATTTTTTTAAACATTGTTGTTGCTTAGTTATTTGATATAAATACCAATGTCTATTCGGAGCAGACACGTAAATTATTATTTATTAAAAAATTAATTTCACACTTTTGTTTAAAGAAAAAACTTAACGTCTTTGATAAATATGTGTTTTTGATATGATGATAACTGAATACTCTTCTAAAATACGGAAAGTACAGCTATTGGTTTACACTTAACTGGACACTGATAAACTCAACCTAAGACTGATTTTGAATGTACTAGTTTTGCGTATAAGCTCAATAAATGTTGTTATGTGTTGTTGTTATTGTTTATGTTGTTATGAATATTGTTATCCAGAAAATATTGCCTTTTTAGCGAATATAAAAAATATGAATATCAAAAATTATAAAATATCAAAAACCCTTTTTAGAGTGACAGTTTACGTTTAAATTACGATTTTGTGTCTTTTTAGCTTCACGTGGATTAGGACTTTTACATTTTCGAGCCACCCTGTGTGTCTGGTAGTGCTATGGTGTGAATGCAGTGAATGGTAGTGCTATTTTCTCAGGATGCAAAACTTTTCATGAAGAATATCTTTTCCGTTAAGTCAAAAAAAAAAGTTTCCCATTCGTTAAGATGGTTTCTGGACACTGTATATGATAATTTTAAATCTTTTTTAAACGATCTTTATCTAAAGAAACATCCGCGGAATTCACAGAAAAAGGTAGGACGATCTACGATTCTACGAATTCTGTGTCAAGATTTCACAAAAGAAATGACTTTTAATTTCAACAATTGCATCCTCCAAATTACTTTTATGCACCGTACAATTTTACAAATTAATGCTTTATTGTTCTTGAATTATACCAATTATAGTACACTAGTCAGGTAAAAAGGAAGCAATTTTGTCACCCCAATTTAGTGCTAATTTCAACAACAATGGGCGCAAATTATATGGTAAATTGTATTCAAAACCTATTTTGTTAATACATCAATTATAATGTAATGTACTATTATAATTACAATTCCTTGTTCTTATACCTTATTTGCGTCGGTGATAGTAAAAGCAGACAGTCAAGATGAACACTCTAAAAATGGTGGCGTCAGTCAGAATTTTTTAAAATGAGTGTTCAGTTGAATCTGCTTGTAACTGCTCTGCTCGGAGCTGCCCTGCGTGGAGCTGCTCTGCTTGCTCTAGTCGATTTTTTTTTTGTATTTATGGCCTTACGGAGTGTTTTAGCCACGATATATACAGCTTGTCCCGTTCTTGCCATATGGGAAAATGTTTTACTAAAAGTTAAAAAAAGATCACCTTGGTATAGAAAAGTTCTGTATATTAATTTTTTTACCACAAACTTATTTAATACTAATTACATAAATCTAATAAAAATATACGAGAATCTACTAAACATTTTTCCAATATTTATTTTAGAAAAGCTTATCAAACAATTTGTTGTACTTCATAATTTTAACCACCCTTTCAAGTTGTTGTTCCTCATCAGTAGAGCTGTTGTTTCTAAAGTCGTCTACTTCCCGTTTACAGGTTAAGGGAGTAAAAGGGTTAACCAAAGCGTAAACACTTCCCTGAGGATCGTTAAAAAATGTCGAAACGTAGGGCATTCGTTTGAACGATTGAGCTAGAACGTCATGATATTCTGCCTGCATTGGTTTACTAAAAAAATAAATATTGCTAATTTGTAATGTTATAAGCAACAAATAAATCATTGTTAGTGTAGTAAACTAACATAAGATAAAAAAAACGTCCTCAAAGTATGCCGTGTGTTGCGCATGTCTTGAATTATTACTCTTTAAAGGTAACATAGGTAAAAGGTATAAAGGAAAAAAGTTCTAAAGTTTTTATTTTTAAGAAAATTGGATTATTGGCATTGTCATTGCGTAATACAGAATTAAAAAAAAAACATATGCAACAAAGAACCTAAAAATTATAAATTTAAATTAAATGGGGGACGTGTGCATATTCTAGTTCCAAGCATATTCTCATTCTTCTTTTTAGAGCATCAAAAATATTGTTGAGCACTTGGGGGAGTTTAATCTCCTAAAATTTATTTGTAATTCTAGCCCGTAGGTTTCTAGGAAATTTTCACAATTGATTTTGAAAACCTAGTTTTTAAGTCGCACGGCGTGATATTGCAGGACCGTAGTGGCCACCTAACGGGCATATTACGACTAATAATTCGATCTTCGAAAAATTCTTATAAAAAAATTAAATTATCATGAGTTGCGTGAATTGGTGCGCCGTCCTGATGGAAGTAGCTTTGTCTAATGCGTTTACAAAATTTTCTAAAATTTCATTACGGTATCGCGCCGAATTGAGAGTCTCTTCAAAAAAATTGATCGAATTAACCTTTTCGATATGGCCGCCCACACGCAAACTTTCTGTGAATGCAGAGGCTTTCCTATAAAGAAATGTGGATTTTCAGAATCCACATTCTCATTTGTTGAGAATTTACATAACCAGAGTGGTAAAACCATGGCTCGTCAGTAAAAACGGATTTTTAAATACATTTTCATTATTATGCAAATTAACCATAAACCACTCTAAAAATTGCATTCGCTGCGGCTTGTCATTTAGTAACAATTCTTGGACTGGGCTTAGACGATAAGCGTGCATATGCAGATCACATTTCATGATTGAATTACAGGTTCCGTAGGATACATTTACTTGCTGGCTTAAACGCCGTATAGGGGTTTGTGTTACCTTTCAAGAGTAATAGTTCAAGACATGCGTAATTGTTTCCACGGCATAATTTCAGGATTTTTTTATCTTACCTTACTTTTTATACTTGGGAGGTCTGGAATTCAGGCAGCCGCCAATTTAAATTTTGAATAGTATTTTTGATTACGAAATTTGAAAATAAAATTTTGAAAACATATTTAAAATACTTACCCGATTACCCATCTTACAACTGCGTAATCTCTAGTGAGATAATATACGAGACCATCTTTTAAATCGGCAATTAAACCACTAGATGGTCCTAGTTTCTCTCCTAAGTAGGTGACATTAATTAATACAGAGGTTAGATTCTAGAACAAATGATTTGGTGGGATTAAAAAGAGCATAAGCAAAAAGAAAAAAGAAATGTATATTCAGTATTTTAAAGACATCAATGGCTTCAGTAATGATGCCATAGTGATTTGAACCAAAGAAAATTATAGCTACGCGTAGCTATAATTTTCTATGCTTGCACGTAGCAACCTATCTATCTTAATTAAACTGCCTTTTTTCTTGCTGTGGGGTCATTTCTTTAGCTTAAGGTTTACACGTATTACTTATTACCTTAATATTGGTTTCTTCAGGTATATTATTTAAAGCTAAAGAAAACACTGGTGTTGATTGACTACCAGTAAAATACATTTTCGACTCTGTTTCTGATAAAGCTAGAAAATCAGTCATTATCGGCATTGTTGGATTAGTTGCTTCCAGAAGTCGTACGTGGTCACAACTAAGATCTTGCAAAAAACATACTAAAATTGTATTTTGTCCTGTATTAGCTATGAATGCCCTGAAAACAAATGTATTAATATATTAATTTGCTGTATTTAGCCATGGTGTACAAAAGCTCTCACTATTTCAGAATTAAAAAATTAAAGGTACGAATTCACTAAGAAGGTGTAAGCTTTTCTCCTGTCGTTGTTAGTAAGTCGCCATTTTAGTATTATTTCATGGATTTGCTTGGTTTGCTTACAAAATTTAGTTGTCTTATTATTACGCTTGCCAATTGAACTAACCAACCAATTGTCAAATTAGGCCAGTCTTAGCAATAATGAATGCACCCGAAAGTGTGTAAAATTTTTGTCATTTTCATTTTACCTGTGATTTCCTAATTTGGTACTATTTTCAATGACCATACTGTTTAAGCCATCCTTGGGTACGTCACCCAGTTCAATCGTTCGGTCTTGTAAAAATACATTCTGCAACATACTGTATGCCATAATTTTGGCTGGGCAAAATTGACTGCCTTTGTCAAGAACCCATAATTTTGATTTAACACCTTCTTTCGCTAGAGATACGGCATTTTGAAGATGGTCGCATTTTGCCCATAGTTGCCCTTCAATAGGTTTGTTAGTCCTTAAAGAAGTACCTAGATATATTAACAGTAACATCTAAGTTGTAACCAGTTGCGCAGTCATGGTAACAGGAACAGGCGCGGATTTAGGATTTAGTAACCTATTATTATGACAATAAAAATGTTAAGTAAGCTTACAATACCATGCTATTGTATAAGCTGTGCTCTTAGATTGTTTCTGAAAACATTTCTTACCTCACTGGGATCGTATCATTTGCGCCAGGTCGTTTTGACTTGTAGAGGAAACAAATAATCACATAGATTTTTTGTTTTTGAAAGTATGTTTTTTCGAAAAGCAGCTTTTTCGAAAAGGTACAAGGATTTATGAAATATTTTCTCGAAAACGCATATTTTGAAAGTGCATTTTTCAAAATAATTTTAAAAAATATATTTTGTCGAAAACAGTATTTAGAAAATTAAATTATGAAAGTACCTTGGAAAATGGCAATGAAAAAAGACGAAAAAAGATCCTAAGCAAACTTAAACGACCCTTTTTTGGGTTTGATTAGGTTTCCTTAGGTTTGGTACGTAACTTTCTCGTAAACTACTTTTTCAAAAAGCCGTTGCTTGAAAAAATTAATATCCGAAAAAATTTAATTTCGAAGAAGGTAGTTTCCTGAAATTTTGTATTTTTAAAGGTGCTTTTAAAAAATTTTGGAAAATTAGTTTTAGAAAAATTGTACTTTCGTAAGTACCTACTCGTATATCCCGCAATGTGCAGAAGGGGTGAATAAAAAATGCAACAATATTTACACTTTCATATTAATCAAACAATTTGTCTTTTTTTAATATTTATTTTGATGTTAAATTAAGTAAATTTTGTCGAAAAACAGCTTCTTCGGACGACGCTTTTTCAGAATTGGTTCTACAATATTTTTTTTAAAAAAGAATCTCAAAAATACATTTTCCGAAAATATATTTTTTAGAAAACATAGTTTTTCTAAATTTAAATTATGAACTCTACTGGGTTAGAAAATGTCAATGGGAAAATGACAAAAAGATCCTGAACTAATATGAACGAACCGTTTTTGTTTTTCACATATTTTCAGGGAAAACCAATAAGGATCTTTTATTATATTACTAAGGTACTGTTATCAGTTATCATAGAAGTTTCAAGCAAAAATGTTAGAACCATTTTTAAGAAAATGTAAATTTTTCGGGAAAAACTAATGTCATTGATAGGTATATATTGTACCTACTAACTTATTAGAGCTATTTTTGAAAAAATGGGTTTTTAAATTTTTTTACCATTAGTAAAATAGTTATTTGGGTGCGTAAATAAAATAAACTTACCTTATCTTTAATATAACATTAAAGTCTTTCCACGGTACTTCAACTAACGTCGGGTTTGAAATGTTATTTTGGCAAACTGTTCGTGGGATTGCCAGAAAAGCTCGATTGAAGTATACTTTTATATCGCTGACGTAAAAATCACCTGTTATTCCTAAATCTTCTAATTTTTCTAAATCAAGAGCCAAAGTCTTGTTTACAAGATTATAAAGTAAAATTAAAATAACTAAAATATTCATTATATTTAATATATATTATATGTGCTTCTACGCGCAAAGTTATATAAAATAATATTTTCCTGTATTAGTACGTTGCAAATTTTTACGCTGATTTGGCTGCTTTTGTTTGAGAAATATTTTAACATTTTATGCTGATAATAGTGATAATACCGTAGTAAATCATCATACCACATGTTGCAATTTTTTATATATATCATTAAAATTGCGGTAAGATGTTCAGAAGTCCATGTCAACAACAGTTGTTTAAATTGACCATCATGAACTTCTTGGCAGTAATAAAGTCGATTTTGGAACTCTGCCAAGAAGTACCACCTGCCATTCTTGAAAATGTGAGAAGCTAGTTTCAAAATCGACTTTATTACTGCCAAGAAATTCATGGTAATCATTTTGAGCAACTTTTAAGGTACCTAATAAGAGAAATAAGGAAAAAAATTTCACGATTTTTAATTTTTAAAGGCTTGTCATTTAAAAACGAATTAAGATACGGACTTCGGGCTGGGTGTCTCTACCTTTACTAGTAGTAAAGATATTTGCCTATACTAAGACTTTTTGGACACCCTGAATAATTAGGTAGTAAAATAACAACCCAAAATTTTTAAAATTCTAAGCAGAGTGTCCAATTCCATTTTTTCTTTATTTTTTCCCTCAGCTTCAGTAGTTAAATCCATTAAATATATTGGTGTAATGCTTCAACAACAGTGAAATATCATGGGTTAAAAAAAGTGTCATTATTAGTAAGCATATTTCAACATAGAAATAAAAATGTTTTTTACTAGGAAGATTTTAATGAAATGTAGCTAGTACATCTGTGACTTTTATTCTCTGTTCATATCATGTAACAGCAAGAAATAGAAGAACAACAAAATTTATAGGGCAAATTTCAATGCTTATTTACATAATTAACTATGTATGATAGATCTTAGAAATGTCATGATAAAACTCTAAAAAAACTTGATTTTGTTCAATTTTTGCACAGGACCTAACGCACTTTTAAATTCCGTCCCTGAATCTAGGTCATCTGGATTCTTATTATCAATAGTTTCTATACTTAAATTGGACTGAAGTTGTGATTGCTGGGCCTGGTACTTGGGACAGTCTTTCTTCAAATGGGTTACATCTCCACATACTTTACAAGCACCTAAAATAGTAAAGCGTAAAGATGTAGAGAGAACCCAAATATCTCCAAACATTAATTTTTTGAACACATATTTTAACATTTATATAAACATCCTTACCTCCTTTTGGATAAAGACCCCTTTGATTATCAGGGCACTGCCTCGAAATATGTCCTTGTTCCTTGCATATAAAACATGTAGCAAACTTATATTCCATTCCCTTGACTACTTTGCATTCGAAATGGGTGTGTTCTGTTGAACCACATTTAAAACATATTCCCGTACCGGTCGTCTGAGCTACTTCTTTCCCACCAAGATCTGGACACTCTGAAAGGTTATGTCCAGATTTTCTACAGTTGAAACACACCTAAAATATATAAGGGAATAATTTAAAAACTGTTCAAAATTAGTAGTATACTAAACTCACACCAATTTGTTTAAAATAGTACTCGTATACAAACGAGTACTAATAATTTAAAAAAAAAATTCTTTGGTACATACCTAATAATAATAAATAATAAAATTCCTTATTTGCTTATCCCAAGCAAACCTAAACAAAATATAGTTTAAGCATCATCAGAAATACTATTTATAATGTAGGTACTTACATTTTTTTTCTCTCTAGTCAAAGCTTTTTCAGCTCTCCTTCTTTCCAGCTTTAACGATATATTAATCTCACTTCTTGGTAACCCTTTACTAATCATTTCTTTCCTTAATTTTTTCAACCTATCTGCATCCTCTTTTTTTACAGGGAAACCATCTATGTAGTCAATTTCTATAGTTTTTCCATTTATAAACATCGTTTCAGTTTTCATTTTCTTTCTCTGAAAATCTTTTTTATCTTTAAGTTTCGCTTTGTTTTCTTTCTTGTTTAGTTCTTTCTGGAAAGGTTTTCTCTCTGTCGAATAAGTGTTTTCTTTTCTATTTCCATCAAATTTGTTTTTAAGTTTGTTGGTTTTGTTATTATCTGTGCTGATATCATTTTTTAAATTATTATGTTCATAATTTTTATTAGTAGACTGTTCACTGTTTAATTTATCTGACACAGCAGTCTCTGCGGCCAATGCTTTGGCTTCCCTAAATTTTTTTCTCTTTTCAGCTTGCCTTGCTCTCCTCTCTTTCTTCTTCTGAATGTTTGCCAAGTCTTTTTCAGATAAAACCTCATCTTCCCTTTTATTATCCAAAGGGTTTCCTAATCCTGCCTCTTTTTTCTTTTGTAACTTCTTTTCCTTTTGTTTTTTACGTCTCTCGAGCTTTTTTTCAAGTTTTTTCTTATCTATTTCACTTGAGTTTTGACTACCAGGTTGTTCTTCTGTAACAGAACTATTTTCATTGGTGGCTCTATTGCAATTATCATTCATTGCTTCATTTTTCTTTTTCTTCTCCTGCCTCTTTAACTTTTTCTTTTCCAATTGCTTTAGATACCTTTCCTGTTTCTTTTCAATTTTTTTCTTTTCCTTATCACTTAGATTTTCTGTTTCAAGTTTCTCCTTTTTATATTCAGTTGCTTTGGTATTCTTCTTTCCTATTGTATTGCTCGCATTATTAGACTTAACTTTTGGATTAATGAGAATTTGTAACTTTTGTTTAGGTTTTTTCGCTTTTTTAACAACAATTTCTTGTGGTTTTTCTTTTATACTGGCCTCTTCAGGAGGAGCATCACTATCACTTTCATCTGCATTTTGATTGTCAAGCATCTTATCGATTTGTGCCTTTAATGCTGAAAATTCCTCATCAGATTCAGAGTAACTATTCTGCCTAACTGAAGTATCCATTTTGTTGACCTTTTTATTTTTAAAACGAGGCTCTGAAGATTTTTCTTCATTGTCATCTTTCTCCAAAGTATATTTACGTTTTATAGCTGTGTCTGAAGTTTTCCCTTTTCTTACCAAACTTCCTGCTGCTGGAAAATCAGCCCAACTAGTGTTTTTAAATTCTTCTACCTCTTTCTCTTGCAGAAAAGCCTGATAATTGGCTTCACGCTTTTGCATAGCTTTTTCATGGTTTTTCTTCTCTTCGAGCTCTTTATTTTTGTTTAATAATTCTTGCTTCATTTCACTCCATGAAGTAGCTGATTCAGGTAATTTCTCATTAGAAGCTTTGGAGCCCTTGGCTCTAGCAAATCTTGTCATTTTGAGTTAATTACACTTATTTTTATAATAAAATTATCTTCACGTGTACATATCGAGCAAGATAACATAACCTATTTTGAAAACGTGGAAATTTGAGGTTATAGTAAAGACTTGTGTATTTTGGGTTGTCAACCAATTTTCTCTTTCTCTACTCGCATAAATTGTCTTGTTTAATGGAATACATAATACTTTTTTGATAATAATTATTCGAATTAATGGAAGCACCGAATTTTTTGATGAAATTTTGCACAGAACCTAATTTTGGGTCGTAGAACACGAATCCGAAGTCAGTTTTTGGCGGTCTCGTATGGTTTTTCCAAAAAAAAAAAATTTAACTTTTAGGTTAGCTTTTTCAATGAATTTCTTTAAATTTCGGCACTTTCACTTAAACACATTTATACAAGTCATTACACACTATTATTCCGAACCATATTTAGGCAAATTTATATAAAAACACATTAAAAAATCAGAGAAAATCAAAAAACTACAAGAAAATAAACAATTTTTGTTAAACGATTATTGATTTTTTTTAAAGCGATGTTGTAAGTATTCCGCATAGGTATTAAGGTATTCCGTTGGAAAGGTTTTATTATGTTTTGTTACAATTTATTTATATAATTTATTTTTGTTATAGAATTGCAGATTTTATTTGTTTTTTGGAAATACACCGTTATTTTATATTTTGCTGTAGATGTGTATGCTTTTAAATATAGGAATTTCAAGAAATCAGAGCTAAGCTGTGAATTTGATTGGTTTGCTCAGACTTTTTTAGGTTTCTATCTTTTTTATTCAACAGTGCATACGTAGGATATTTTTATTCTGCATATTTTACTTTAGTGTAGATTTTGAAATAGCTTTTATGTTTTTACTGTTAACAATCTATTGTTTTTGCAGCAAGTAGTAATTTGATGCAACAGGTTATAGGCTTGTAAATTTACATTTTACCATTTGGGACTGTTTGGATTCTTGTTTTCAGTTTCGATCCAATAAGCCACAACACAGACATTCTCGTGCAAGCCATGTTATGACTATGACTTGATAAAAATTTCATTATAATTTACATTGGCTAAATGAAAAAATAAACTATTAAAATAGGACTTTGTTGTTTTACTTCTAAATACGATACAATTTTGTATCGATTTTAAAGGTAAATTGATGTTTTGCTATTTTATGCCTTGTATTTATATATATTTGTTTTAGATTGACATTTTAAAAATATTTTATCTGAAAATTCTTTTATAAACGTCCAATAAAATATTTTTTAACATTATGTAAATACGAGGGTTATAAATGTCAAAACATTAATTTGGCCTTTAACTGATCATATTATCATATGGTGACTTCCCGCCGCGGCCCCCTACTGCCCGAATTACTTCCGGACTTCCCACAGAGGACGCCACCATTGAAATCAACGTCATGACTGTTGCGACCAATTAGCACGCTCTTAACGTTTCTAACCTGTTCTGTGGTATGCAGTAAAATTACTGCATACTAACCCTTAAACGGGGCTTCTAATATCCATATCCTAAAAATTAAAGATATCCTTATCCTAAATTTCACAAATCGATGATGTCGAAGAATTATATATCAAGAACTAAAAACCCAAGTTGTCGAAATTCCCGGTTGGAGCATTTTTAATGTTAATACGGGTAAAAGCTATCGTTTTTGAGGCTGTACAGTTTTAATTTTGTAAGGGTCCCGATTTTTAGAGCGTTTAAATGGTTGACAGCATTTTTATTACATATATCTTAATATGCAATTGCCCCTGGTCATAAACCACACAAAACTTGAGAAACCAGCATGATGTGGGGCTTGTGTCCACACCCTGGTAAACAGGGTGAGGACATGAGCCAGAAACTAGACACGTTAATCATTCATATATATTTTTAGAAAGATCGTAACATCCCCAACGAATGCAGTTCCAAACACACACTGATTGAATTTTTGAAGGACAAAAATTTCAAATATACTCCCGGTCAGACTTGCCCGGGACCCGGACCCAACCAAACCTTCGAAAATAAAGGATACAGACCACCCAACGTCAACGACAAAATATTAGCAAAGGATACAATCCGGACCAGGTTGACGCGTGCGTTGAGGAATATGAAGAGCTTAACGTGTGGCAAGTCAACCAAACCCGATCTAAACTTACTTTTATTTAACGAGGTGCATCTGTATTTTAAGTCTGACATACACTTATTGTATTAATTTTAATTTTAATAAAAAAATAGTCCAATATTTTTAATTACTGCAGCTATATTTCTAAATAAACTTTTTAAAATGCATTTGTTGTTTTATTTACTTGCTTAAAAAATCCTGACTTACTAAAAGTAGCGAAATTTAGCAACAATTCCTTAACAATAGGAAAATATGCACAACCTGGCAATGTCGCGGATCAGAAGTAGATACAAAATTTGAGATTTGATATTTTCATTAGAGCAGAAGTGCGTGCAGATATTTTTGGCTTCTGATAAGCGACGTTTGTGCAAGATCTCAGTTCTTAAAGAAATACCTTCTCGAACTTCTGTGCTCCTAATAGAAAATCCCTAAAAACGAAGAAATTTTGCACAATCTGACAACGCCGCACATTGCGAGCAGAAAATACCTCCTCACGTTTCTGTGATCCTGATACAATATTCAAAATTTACAGTCGTTATCCTGGCGAATCGCCAGCGACTTCTCAACAAGCGCTTTGCCAGCGACAGGCCATTGATGCGTGTATCATAGTGAGCGATACTCCGTGACAGAGCAATACCTTCTCGAACTTCTGTGCTCCTAATAGAAAATCCCTAAAAACGAAGGAATTTTGCACAATCTGGCAACGCCGCACATTGGGAGCAGAAAATACCTCCTCACGTTTCTGTGATCCTGATACAATATTCAAATTTACAGTCGTTATCCTGGCGAATGGCCAGCGACTTCTCAACAAGCGCTTTGCCAGCGACACGCCATTGATGCGTGTATCATAGTGAGCGATACTCAGCAAAGATTCGAGGATTTCTCGCAAAACTATCAGGAGTAGTTTACCTCCTCGCACTTCTGCACTCCTGATACACAAATACAATTTTATTGAGTTTTATTTTTCACTTTCGGTGCAGAAAATTGAGAATTTGACCAACATTTTGGAAATCAGAAAAGCGGGGACTTGCGCCGCATTTCTGATTTCCAAAATGTTGGTCAAAATCTCAATTTTCTGCACCGAAAGTGAAAAATAAAACGAAAAATTGGATTTCTGTATCAGGAGTGCAGAAGTGCGAGGAGGTAAACTACTCCTGATAATTTGTGCGAAAACTCCTCGAATTTTTACTACGAAAATTTTGGTAAAAATTTTAACATTTGCACCCAAAGTAAAAAATAAAACGAAAAATTTGATTCTTGCCGTTTAAATATTGGTCAAAATCCTAATTTTCTGCACCTACAGTGAAAAATAAAACGCAAAATTGTATTTATGTATCAGGACCGCAGAAGTGCGAGGAGGTAAACTACTCCTGACAGTTTATGCGAAACCTCGTCGGGTTCCTGCTCTTGATAATTTTGGTCAAAATCTTAATTTGCTGTACCAAAAGTGGAAATAAAATGCCAAATTTACACCAAAAGTGAAATTAGAACGCCAAATTTGGATTTTTGTATCAGGAGCACAGAAGTGCGAGGAGGTAAATTACTCCTGATAGTTTATGCGAAACCTCGTCGGGTTTCTGCTCTTGATAATTTTGGTCAAAATCTTAATTTTCTGCACCAAAAGTGGAAATAAAATGCCAAATTTGCACCAAAAGTGAAATTAGAACGCCAAATTTGGATTTTTGTATCAGGAGCACAGAAATGCGCGGAGGTAAATTACTCCTGATAGTTTATGCGAAACCTCGTCGGGTTTCTGCTCTTGGCATTTTATTTTCCACTTTTGGTGCAGAAAATTAAGATTTTGACCAAAATTTGGACAGCAAAGATTCGAGGATTTTTCGCAAAACCATCAGGATCACAGAATCGTGAGGAAGTATTTTCTGCTCCCAATGTGCGGCGTTGCCAGATTGTGCAAAATTTCTTCGTTTTTAGGGATTTTCTATTAGGAGCACAGTTGCACAGAAGTTCGAGAAGGTATTTCTTTAAGAACTGAGATCTTGCACAAACGTCACTTATCAGAATCCAAAAATATCTGCACGCACTTCTGCTCTAATGAAAATATCAAATCTCAAATTTTGTAGCTACTTCTGATCCGCGACATTGCCAGGTTGTGCATATTTTCCTATTGTTAAGGAATTGTTGCTAAATGTTGACACATTATTTAGCAAGTAAATAAAACAACAAATGCATTTTAAAAAGTTTATTACGAAATATATAGCTACAATAATTAAAAATATTGGACTATTTTTTTATTAAAAAGATTAAAATTAATACAAGTATGTCAGACTTAAAATACAGATTCACCTCGTTAAATAAAAGTAAGTTTAGATCGGGTTTCGTTGACTTGCCACACGTTAAGCTGTTCATATTCCTCAATGCACGCGTCAACCTGGTCCGGATTGTATCCTTTGCTAATATTTTGTCGTATTGTCGTTGACGTTGGGTTGGGTGGTCTGTGTATTCTTTATTTTCGAAGGTTTGGTTGGGTCCGGGTCCCGGGCAAGTCTGACCGGGAGTATATTTTAAATTTTTGTCTTTCAAAAATTCAATCCAGTGTTTGTTTGGAACTGTATTCGTTGGGGATGTTACGATCGTTCTAAAAATATATGTGAATGATTAACGTGTCTAGTTTCTGGCTCATGTCCCCACCCTGTTAACAAGGGTGTGGACACGAGCCCCACATGCTGATTTCTCAAGTTTTGTGTGGTTTATGACCAGGGGCAATTGCATATTAAGATATGCAATGAAAATGCTGTCAACCGTTTAAACGCTCTAAAAATCGGGACCCCTATAAAATTAAACCTGTACACTACAGCCTCAAAAACGATAGCTTTTACCCGTATTAACATTAAATGCTCCAACCGGGAATTTCGACAATTTGGGTTTTTAGTTCTTGTGATATATAATTCTTCGACATCATGGATTTGTGAAATTTAGGATAAAGATATCTTTAATTTTTAGGATATGGATGTTAGAAACCCCGTTTAAGGGTTAGTATGCAGTAAAATTTTGGAAAAAAATTTGCGTAACAATCTCCACAATTAAAAAAATTCAACTTTTGAACAAAAAAATCAAACCGCATGTAGGAGCGCTCTTACAGAATATCTTATTTTAGGGCCCAAAAACGCGATTCATCACCTTAATACAACTACAATACAAATTTTGGATATTTTGAGGACATATGCGCGGCTGAATTTCAACGTCTCGTGAGTCTCGTCCTCGTCTTTGCTAAATCAATTGTACGTCTGTACGAAGTTTATTTAATCAAACCCTTTTTATTTTCTTTGGTTTATTTATGAACTTTTAAGTTTATTATAAAACTTATTTAACTGTAAAATTGAAGAAAATCAAGGGAATGCCTGAACGATATTCGTAAGTAACAAAACATATCCAAGATTCGAATTTTACCGCGTCCTATAACCTTAAAATTACCAACACTTGCTAATTTTTAAGAAATGGGCCTTTGGAAGGCTTGTCCGTCATTTCGACCCAGACCTTTTGTGAATACCCACAATCACGTATCTCCAAGAGCAGGTAACCAGTAAGCGTTCATTTGTTAGAAGTTTTAGAACCTTAGTAAAGTTGGGCACTAAAAGGTACTAATCGTTTTTGCCTGTCTACCCTGGAGCCCATTGGAGCATTTCTCCCCTAGGCTATTTTTCCTGTTCTTTGATCCACTGTCCGAGGTCTTGTAAAAGGTGCCCTAGTAGCGCTGCAAAAGGTCCATAGAATGGCGCCTTTGCAGCTTCTTTCGTAAGTTGGTCAGAAATTTTAGTGCCTTCTACTCCTTCATGTCCTGCCACTCAGTATTGCTATAGTATTTTTTGCAAGTTGGTTAAGAGCTGGTCGGCATCCCAGGCAAGCTAAGCCTGGAAGACACGCAAGAAGCCTTTAAGATGCCTAGCTATCGGACAGGATTTAGATTTTAATGCTTTAAGGCCTTTATACTGACACATTCTGTAGCATACAAATCTAGTAGGTATTTCTGCTCAAAAACGAATCTTAAAAGTCTGCACCCAGGTCCTAAAGACCCAGCAAATGTAGGTAATTGCGACGTTTTAGGACTCCCTTAAGGTGACGATTTTTGCACCAAATAAGTACGACATGCGATATGATTTTTTTGGTGCTGCCGGTTTGTTTCTAATGCAGCAGTGGTATAAAATCAATAAGAGCCAAAAAAATCAATCCGCAAAACCATTTGCCTTCAGAATAAAATCTACAGTGATTAGTTTAAAACTACTGCAAAAACAGAATCTATTTGGGGGTACACACCAAAGATAGGTACACACTAGATGTTGTATTTCCTGCCATTGTAGTAATTTACATACAAACTTCTGCTGTAGATAGGTAATGGACACATGCAGAAATTTAATAAGATGCATTTATTAGTGTTTTTGATGTAGGTACTTAAGTATATAAATATATTATTGTCCTGCTCATAGAAAGGCCAGTAATAAGGTGCTTCCGTCTGGCTGTGTGTAAATAGGTGTGTCACAACCAAGCATGTAGATGTAGCCTTTTTTATGATAATTTTAAAAACATGAACTCAGGACAAAGTTTCTGCCTGCAGCTTAATTTTTCTGATCATGTAATTTCAATCATAAAATATTTATTTAAATTGCATGGAAAATATTTTAATGGCCCAGTTCCATACAGCAACAATTCTAAATTATTTTGTGATTAATAAGAAATAAGTTTAAATTCTAATCCTTTACTAGTTTTATAAGGCAACAACTCGAAATTTGTAGAGTTGATTTTACCAACTTTACAAATTTTGAGTTGTTACTTTATAAAACTAGTAACGGATTAGAATTTAAACTTATTTCTGTACTTATCACGAAATACGTAAATTTTAGACTTGTTGCTGTAAGGAACTGAACCATCGATTTGTACTTTTAAAAATGTCATTTGTTATATGTATAAGTATTGATATTAAATTTTAAAATACACAAAAATGTAAACTCTAATAGCTGTAAAAGTAACATGAAGTGTCTTTGATACATACTTTCTCATTAAAAAATAGCAGGGAGCCATATGTACACACTACAATTGCAGGAAAAGAACAAAATGTGGCATGGATCTTTGGTGAGCAAACCTGGGCTAACGGATTTTGCTTTTGCAGGATTTTTCAACTTTATCGCAACTACTATTAGTCACATATAGTTTCGGTGTTTCGGATTGGATTGGAAAGTAGGGAAGGGTAGGGTAGGTGTGTACATTCTCTGTACCGCAGTCAATAAGGCTTATGGTGACCCCTGTTGAGCTGGGCCTAGTTAAGCCCCTTTATTAGGTTAAATAATTCTCTCGCTGTCTCATGGAGGTCCCACCCTGGGCAACGAGTTCCCTTAGGTGGTTTGTTAATCTTTAATGAGCTAGTGGGGCGCATTATGAGGCTGTCTCCTCCCCTTCATTTCATAACCTGTACTGCGTGTACTTCATTTTAATGCAAGCCCATTAGACGTTTTCGTTGGGCTTTGGTCCTGGTTCTATTTGACAGTTAAACAAATTAAACTTATTTAATATTTAACTGTCAATCAGAACTAGGACCGAAGCGAAACGAATATTCTGTGCAGACATTTCCTTAAGATGCAGTGACTCATTATTAGTCCCGTCACAGTAAGCCTTATAGGAAATTTTCGCGGGATCCCGTTGATCCACCGTAGCATTGTTTGGCACTGCCTTGCTTTGCCTTTGCCCTGGAATGTCTCAGTAAGTGAGTTTTACTTTGAATATAAACGGTTTGTTGATCGACATTTATTGGCTCGGACTGATTTGAAACCACTGAAACAAACCTATGGCCATTAGTCGAAAAAGACAAACGTTTACTGAATCACATGTATAATGAATACAATTAATAAATTATGCCAGATTAAAATAGTACAATAATTATGTTACATTACTATACTCGTATATAATATGAAGTTTGCTTCTGGACTGTATTTCTTTGTGATCAGCAGGAGCTCCTTTACTGACGACGTTACGCTGATTGTTCCTCTGTTTAACTGGATAGTGTAGATCATCTTCCTCTTGGACAAATGTCTTCTCCACTAATTCTTCTTAGGATTTCCCAATTTGTTCCTCTTGATTTCCGCACATAGATTTCATTGGCCTTTCGATTTTACTGATATTTATGAAATAAATATGACCGTGCCGGTCCTGTTCTTCTCTTACACATAATCAAAAGTATGATTACAACCTTAACTAAAAAGTTAAGTTAGCAGGCTCCCAACTCCCCTACACCTGCTCCAAAATACAATGTGTTTATAAATATATACACATTGAATTATTCCACACCTTTACCACACACACCGACACTTAAAATGTATGTATATGCACCAAGCCACTTGCCTACTATTTCGGATACTTTATCACTATTCACATCACTGGAACTGTGTATAATCACTGTAAGATACAAAACAAAATATCCATCACTATCGCACAGCCTATGGCTTACTAATCGCATTACTTCATCACTATTCACATCACTGTAAATATATATGCATGGAATTATTCCACATCATACAAAGCACGTCACTGTTTATAACCACTGTAAATATGAGAGAGGGGCATAACTGTAAATATATACTACACATTGAATTATTCCACACCTTTATCACACTGACACTTGAAATATCTATTCATAAAGCACATCACTACCTATTTTATATTAGAACCATTACTCACACAGTCGCTTTTTTTTAATGGGGCGTAGTCGAAGCACGCTTCGAACAAGTGGCCCCACTGAACATCTCCCATTGATCAAACGGTACCGTCATTTCTGGCATATCTTCGCTAGTATCGGGCTGTCTTACATTCTGCAGCCTACGTCCCCCGTCCACAGTATGTGATTAGGGGTTCGGCCTGTTCTACCCCCTACCCTCTTTCTCACTCTTATTAGGATCATCCTGGCGGGCGCCCATTTCTCCTTTGTCTCTCATTTCTTTCTCTTTCCTTGTTCTTCATTATCCTTATTATCATTTCCTGGATGATTTCCGATACTTTATCACTGTTCACATCACTGTAATATGTAAGATACATAACACAAAATATCCATCACTAGCGCACAGCCTTACTAATCGCATTACTTCATCACTATTTACATCACTGTAATTTTATACGCTTTGAATAATTCCACATTATACAAAGCACGTCACTGTTTATAATCACTGTAAATATGAGCTTAACTGTATATGACCGAAAATATAACTACGACCTTAACTAAAAAGTTAAGTTAGCAGCCTCCCAACTCCCCTACACCTGCTCCAAAATGCAATGTGTTTATAAATACAGTTAAATGTCTTGACCTCGGTCTTGACAATATGCAATAAAAAGATTTTACGAGGAAGAAGGAAACGGCACATTTAGGCCTTATTAGAGGGGCACGACTGTAAATATACACACATTGAATTATTCCACACCTCTACCTCGCACACTGACACTTGAAATATATAAGCACAAAGCACATCACTACTTATATTCACTTTACAACAACAATACATTTATTGCAACCATTACTCACAGCCACTTACCTACTATTTCTGTTACTTCATCACTATTTACATCACTGTAACTGTATAATCACTGTAAGACACAACATAAAATACCCGTCACTATTACACACCCACTGGCTTACTATTAACATTACTTCGTCACTATTCACATCACCGTAAATATTCCACAATAATTATTCCACTGCGTTATTACCAACATTGCCTCATGTAATATAGTTATATGCACGAAACGCATCACCGTTTATAATCACTAAAACACACCCCAAGACACTTAAAATATCCATAACAGCCGCCTGCCCATTACATAATTACTATTCCACAGCTTTATTACAAACACGGTCACTTGTAATATCTATGCGCGAAGCACATCACTACTTACAATCACTGTAGGACACACGCCAAGACACTTAAAATATCCATCACGGCAAATCTAACCATTAGTCACACTATCACTACTCCACAGCTCTATTACAAACATGATCACTTGTAATATATATGCACGAATTTATCTATCACTACTTATAATCACTGTAAAACACACCAATACACTTGAAATATCAATGACAGCCATGTGCCCATTATTTACATTACTTCATCACTATTTCACAGCTTCATCACAAAGACGGTTATTTATAATAGCTATCTATGCACATCAGTACTTATAATCACTGTAAAACACACCAATAATTTTCTGCCAGATTCTCGACACTAAATATAACGCGAAAAAGACCAGTCAAGACACTAAAAAAAAATGTATCACACATTTTCTTATTTATTTACGTCACTATTCACAATTATTTGGCAAGCAGAAAGATCTAATTTTCTGCGTAGTATTTTTTTAACACTAAAAAAATAGAAGGACACTAAAAAGATTTATCACACACATCACTTGATCACTATGCACAAATAGTAAAAATCTTCGAAAGTCGAAATTTCGTTCGGAATCAGGGTGTACGGGTCTCAAAGGGAAAATCACAGTTATTTAAGCAAATATAATTTTAATGAAAAAGTTTGGCTTAAGTTGTAGTAAAAATGTACAAGATTTAAGTTGTTAACACTGTAGGTATGTTACATTAAATAAGTTAACCTTCTAAAATAATTAGAAATTAACCAGAATTTAACTTTTGCAAATCATTATTTTTCTGGCAGTTGCCTTATGGAGTTAAAGAGATAATAGAGAATTTATTTTTTTAAGTGGTTCATCCTGTATGATGACTATGGTGTATCGTGAACCAGTAACCAAAACTAGAACATAAGTAATTTCAGAGAAATATTTTCTTTGTCAAATAGTTTTTGTGTTTTTGCAACAGATAGATCGACAGACAGCAGACCAATAATGAAAATTAATTTATTTATGTTTTCTTTCAGTTTAAGATGTTTAAAGGGTATTTTGGCGAGGGACTTTGCAGCCGCGGCGTGGCGCGACGCGAAATTAACCGGAGTTTTCCGTAATTGTAATAAAAATGTCCATATTTTGTGCAGTCTCGTTTTATAACGATTTCAAATAAAAATCTTCCGCCCCAACCCTGAATTTTAGAAAATTTTGGCCCAATGCAGTGACATTTTTCGTTTAAAAAAAGGAGTAATATTAAAACGCAAGTACAAAGTTAGTACAATGGGTTCATAAAAGTATCAGTATAGTCGATTTTGTAAGATAATTTTGAAAATAAGAATATCTTTATTGATATATACTTTTTGAAAAAATTTATAAATTAGAAAGCAAGTAATATTAAAAATACAAAAAGTAAAAATTATTAATATTACGAGGCGCACAAACCCAATCAACACCGAAAAAATATACTTTTCCTACCTTTTAATACTCCAAAATATATACTACCCTTCCTCCAGTACCTATGTACTCTTCCACTCCATCTTATCATTTCAGTTTGAAATAATCAGACAATAAGCTTTTCCAAATATCGCTAATATACATAAGAAAGTAATAACAACTTGGGCAACAATGTAAGTACTGTAAGATACAAGATTTTGGTCATATTTGGGATTACATAAACCTAAAACATAAAAGACTATATGAACTTTGTCCTGACAGAATTACTGGCACAAGCATGAACCGTTTTCGACTATGCGTCTTCTCAGAGCAAACAAGCTACTTGTTTCATATTCTTCTATGATACAGAAGCATAGTTTCTTCTCTTTTACAGAAAAATGCGGAAATCTCTTCTTCTATAATGATTGCTTCAAATTCGAGTCTGTTTTTAACACCTCTTAACTTGGTCTAAGTTCAATGATTTCAAGCAATTCTATCATTTAGAAGTATCTAAACTTGTCCTGTATAGTATGGGTTTTTGTTTATTTTTCTTTTGTATTTTTCTTGAAGTCCTGCTTAATGGATTCATGAGTATCCCCATATGAACATTTAGATTCCATCAATATGATATGTAGTATATGTATGTAAAGTATATACATTTAATGCATATCCTATTAATAGAATATAACCGCCAAATAATGTTATGTTGTACGTTCCATGGACATACATGTGATATGTAATATATGTACGTAAAGTATGTATATTTAAGGTATATCCAGCGGTACTACCAGTGGGTAGATATAGTATAAAACAAGTAATTAAGAACGAACGCCCTAGTATCGGAGATTCATCTTCGAATCAGCGATATCTAGGCTTTACAAAATAGGCCAAAATCTCCTCTCTCAAGAGATTCCTGCTAATTTCATAAAACATAGCCAGTGTCTCTCCGGGCTTTGGCACCAGTCCATTGACTCCGTCAATGAGCTACAACAGATAGGTGTATGACGTCCTTGCAAGGAGACCCAGGTAAGGAGCTCGTGCTTAAAAACTTATTTACACTTGATTGGTAGGGGACGATAATAAGTATTAAATTCATTTATTATCGTCGAAGTAATAAAGGTCGAATGCCGTAATATCAGAGATTCTCCTGTGAATCAGAGATAGCCTAGCTTCATAAGCTAATTAGTTCCGAAAAACTGAACTAGTTTCCTAAAACTACGCCACAGTCCCCAGGGCTTTGGCACCAGTCTATTGACTCGGTCAGTGAGCTACAACAGATAGGTGTATGACGTCCTTACGCAAATGGGACTGCGATACGGAATCCGTCCTTTAAAAACGATTTAATTTGAATTACTCTTGTAGTTTCTCATGTTGTAATGTAAAATTGCTTTCGAATAAGAAAAAGTGATTAAAGGCAAGTGAGGCGACGATAAAAATACATTGTTAATCGCTGCGTGGCGGATAATAAAAAATAAATGTATTATAACATATTAGTTTACCCTGCGAGTATTGTGGATTAATAAAAAATGAATAACCCCCGTTGTAATAAATACAGTGTTGCAAAACGTGCAATAACAACGCGACCCTACATTTTTTGCATTTTCTGGGCCCTCATCGGGACAACCTGTAAAAAGACAGAGTGAGAACCGAACAACAAAGCAAAATCGCACCTAGATGTGATCTCTCTGTTTTTCGGTAAACACCTACACTATCTGCTAAGGCCAGGTTACCCTGATGCCTAGGTGCAGGACCCTTCGTCTGCCCTATGTTCATGACTGCACAAAAGTGATGAGAGATGAAGCCGCACAAATGCCAGAACTACCAGTAATTTGGTGTTAGTCCTACTAGCACCGGATCCTTCGGCACTATTCAATCTACCTTATGATCACCAATCACACCTGCAACCAAACAAAGGGTGGGGACCCTCATTTGACCACAACTGTGGCTGACTGATTCATAGGGCACATATCAAGTTAAAGATCCGGATACGACATTCACCTCTAATGCACAGTTGCAGGTTACTGTTACACGTCAACGCGTGTCCCGAATGCGACCAGGCGACTAGAAAGTGAAGCGTTAAAACCAGAGACCATTCCCACTATGATCGCTGATAGCTGGTAGACCTTATAATTGTGACATAAAACCCGGATACGATATTCACTTCTTAGACACTCGTGCATTTGTCACTGTATTTACTAACTTATGCAATTTAGACCACAAATCAAACAATCAGTCCCTATGCAAGATCTTGTAAGAAACTAAAAATGGAAGATTTTTCTTTGTTTAGACTGTTTGCTCCATTTTCTTCTTAAACATTCCCATTCTTAAAGCTTGGATTGGTTCTGAACACTGATGTGCAATCTTGGCTCTGAGCAGAATCACTTGCAATATATCCCGCACATCACTGTAACTTGGTTCTGAGCAGAATCACTTACAATATCTATACACATCACTTATCACAAATCACTGCTAATAATCCTGTACAGAATTCGGCACAGGATTATCGCAAAAAACGAATATAAACTTTATGTATGACGCGTAGGCACCTGTTGTGTCCAGCTTAGAAAAAGGTGGCCAGCAATAAGGTGCAAATCGTATAAGAGAGTAAAAAACACTACACTTTCACTTCACTACAGTCACTTCAAGGATTGCAAGTCAGCTATTTTAAAATATGATTGAATGATTTGTGGAATAAATAGAAATACGAAATCCTCATTTGCCCATTAACCAGTGTATAGATAATGATAATGATATAATGGCGTAATTCGCAGGGATAAGGAGATGCTAAATCCAAAGACGATAAAAGGCGTAGTACAGTGTCTTCTTTGGATTCTATGATGTATTTTTCAAATTATTGTCAGTTAAATTCACTCAAAGTCGCGCTTAATGGGTAACATTAAAATTGACATAAAATATGCTAAGATTAATGTATCCACGCTGCTTGACTCAGAGAGAGAGAGAGAGAGAGAGAGAGAGAGAGAGAGAGAGAGAACATGGAAAAAGGGGACAAATTATACATCATAGCACAGGAATAATGACCTTTTGGTGAATAAATAAACAACAACTTGCTTTTTACTTACTAGGTGCAGATATATTATATTATTCCAAGGATACTGGGTGAGATGAACCCTGTCACTGAATTGACTGGTATGTTCAGGTTTGCTCAGATGAACTCTGTCACTGAATTGACTGGTATGTTTAGGTTTGCTGCTCAATTCCTCAGATGTCCAGGTTTCCTGCTGAATTTCTCAGATGTCCAGGTTTACTGAGAAATATCTGAAACAGAGAAAAAAAGGACTTTTTAAGATCTGACACAAAACGAAAAAATGCTGGATATTTTTTGTAGTTAGTAGTATGTTCAGTACTGTACCAAAAATACCTACCTGTTTATTTAAGTGTATCTAATGGAGTCCAGTCAAATCCAGTGTGCAGAAATCCATCTCCCTTCTCCGCTATCCAAGGGTCGAAAAAAGGGGCATAGACGTACGCCCGACATGTTAGAGCCCTATATTGGACATCCGATGGTCCTCAAGGACTTCACGTATCTAAACGATGACGGTCATTCTATGACCACGATTTCACGCAAGCCCTTGAATAGCAGATCGGCGACACGTTCTCTATGATATTTACTGGCTGGATAGCGTGTTGCAACTTCCTTCGTGCGACGGTTGCAGCCAAGATTCGCAGTTGATACCCACCGAAGTGAGATGAAAGAGGGCTTACTACGTGCAGTCGAAGTCCCTGAGATCTACGCGGATTAGTGTGTTTTCAGCCTAAGCGTCCGCAATGCACCTGTGGTTAACCTATAGGTTTACCAGCAATTTGGTGCATCTGCCTTATTGTGTCAAACCGACGCCCAAATTCTGGGTCTGGTTGCAGCATGGCACCGCTCGCGTCGTGCCAGGGGCGTCTGCTTCAAACAGCCTCGACACACCGCTCCTGATAGATCTCACGGTACCGAAGTCACTATTAGTGCACCCCTTTTCAAAGACAACTGCTCCAACGGGGACCGCAACGCAATGAGTTCAAACTTTTACATATACGCGACGCGTACGCGAACTAAGGATATCAGTACTAATGACGAACGCCGCTATATCAGAGATTCTCCTGCGAATCAGCGATAGCTTAGCCCCGTAAAACTAATAAATTCCGTAAAATTAATTAGAATTCCGGAAAACTAAGCCAAGGTGTCACAGGGCTTTGGCACCAGTCAATGTAGCTACGGCCACGGGCCACAACAGATAGGTGTATGACGTCCAAATGAGACCCCGAAACGGAACTCGTCGTTTGAAACTTGTACTGATAATTTAAATTTATTCACTACCGTGAAAAATTAATAAGGAGGAATGCCGTAATATCAGAGATTCTCCCGCGAATCAGAGATAGCCTAGCTTCATAAACTAATTAGTTTCTAAAAACTGAACTAGTTTCCTAAAACTACGCCACAGTCCCACAGGGCTTTGGCACAAATCCATTCACTCGGTCAGTGAGCTACAACAGATAAGTGTATGACGTCCTTAGGGACCCCGATACGGCACTCGTCGTTTAAAAACTTTATTTTTGGAATATCTGGGAAGTATATTTTCAGTTTATGTAATGAATTTTAATAATGTATAAATGGCATTTTCCGTAAATGGAAAAATTAAATTTTATGTTGATATAAAAAGACTGTTAAAGAGAGCATGATGATTCCGCAAGTAGCTAAGCCTAAAACTACAATAGGTACATAAATACCACAGACTAAATAATACCTAGACGAACACTGCCGTGCAACGAAAAGCGGGTCTCCCTTGAGACATTTGGTGGGTTTACTGGTTTATGGTTTAAAAATTTGTTGGTCTATCATTATATAAATATGTATACTATGTATCTACATGTATATATATAATGGTGGACAAGCAAACTTTTAAACCATAAACCAGTAAACCCACCAAATGTCTTAAGGGAGATCGGCTTTTTGGTGTATTTGAGTGTCCGTCTATATTATTTATAGTCTCTGATAAATTCAATACAAAACGATTTTTTTTATTTCTGAGAGGTAAAAAACCTGTCATATGGAAAAAGCCTACATATAGATATGGTACAAGATAATTGAAAAATTAAATACGGTAAAAGGTAATTAAGAAATTATAAAGTAAAAACAATTAAGAATCATCATGTCCCTCTAAAACAATAGTGTCTATATAATAAAAGACCACACAGTGCCTGAAAGAGATGATGATGGGTGTGTGCGTGTGTGTGTGGGGGGGGGGGGGGGGGGGGGGGGATTAATGAAAGTTGTCCACACTTATTCCAGCAGTAACAATTAACGGACGCTCCGGGTAGGTATAGCCAAAATACCTGAAATAAAAAAATAAGCTCTAACTTCTGCAAAAAAGCTTTTAACAGTTACACAACAGTGTGTAAAGATGTAAAAACAAATTCAAAATAAGAAAAATACCTACTTCTTTCTTTCTTAAATTTGTATCAGATAAAAGAGCGAAAAATTTATTTAACCTTTTTTGTAAGGGCGAATTTTTGACTTGCGGGAAAAATATATTGGCTATAATTCTCAAAACGAAGATTTAGTCCAATAATGAAGTTTGCTCAGGTTTTTCTACTAGAAAGTGTAAGCAAAGAATTATTAGTAAAATTTTTAAAACACAAATTAATCATAACTTTCAAAAACAGATATTTAAACATTTTGGACCATATGCATGAATAACCAATTTTCTTGCAAGCAAATTGAGAACATTGTTAGCCAATTCAGAATAATTCAATTCAAAAAAAGGTGCCAAATTTTTGCTTCAAATCACTATACCTACTACTAGGTTGTTGACCGGTCAAAGGCACAACTCTACCTTCTACCTCATACCTCATATCTCATAAAATGCGAATTCTTCGCAATGGCAAATATAGAAAAGTATAAAACAGAGGAAATTATACTTACCGAATAATTTTGAAGTGGTTGTCATTTTCCAAGAATGAGGTTGCTCTGCTCCCATACAATACGAAAATTTGGAAGAGTCGAGTCCCCTCCAAGGTCACTGAATAAAGCCCGTCTCCAATCTTGAAATTATCCAGCAGCTGGCGGATAAAGGCTACAATTCACTACGGACACTTCAACGTGCTATTGGGGCCTGTGACCACCAAGAAAAGGAATTAAAACGTCCCATAATTCCCCCTCCCAGTTTGCTGCATGGTCTTAAGGCATCCCAGACAAACACCCCCTAGCCCGACAAAATGCCCGACGTGTGAACTTGAAGGGGTCCGCGTCCGCTAACGACGTCAGTGAATCGCGTCCGCCTGTAAAAAAACAAAAACAAGAAATTAGTCATCTACATTCCACACTTTAGGCTTACTGGTTTCCAATGTTAATATATATACATGCCTGCTTAGATGTTTTTAATCAATGAATGGAATACTATTTTTCCTGAAAATGTATTACCATGACTAACGTGACCATACGTCCCGTTTTGAACGGGATTGTTCTGTTTCTCAGTACTGTCCCGTTGTCCCCAAGGAAAGCTTCGGGACGCCAAAATGTCCCGTTTTCAGAAAGTTTGAAATCGCGACATCAATTTAAAAGCAAAACTTGTGAAATATAGATAAAACGTATTAAGAATTTCACACTTACAATCATCACCTGATATATTAAAGAAAATTTGTTCGTCACAAAAATATGACACTACATAAATTACAAATACGTGCATGTCGTGCATTATTCATTAAAATTACTAATAAAATTCATTATGGATAATGTGTTTTTCTTTTATGTACTTTTTTTTGGCGAAAGACCGTTGATGTCCCGTTCTGAGGAAAAAAAATAAATGGTTACGTTAACCATGATGACCCGCTATGCGCTACACTAACTTAACAGTCGCACTGGGAACATAAACGTGTACTCGGAGAACACGGAAGGGGGGGGGGGTGTTAGCGATTGACCCCAAACCTAGAACAGGGGGGTCAGTGATGTCTGACCCCGCATTTTTTTGTCAGTATTTCGATGGTTTTTGCTTCAGCTAAATACTTGCATAAAAAAGCCACTGAATGAACGTACTATATGTTTATTTTGTTTATTTAAATATTATTATGACATTTAAAAGAATGCACTTATTTACGAAGAAAAACTTAAAAAATAAAGAAATAAGAAATATTTGAATAAACTTTATTTCATTTTGTTCATTCAACATTTGAAATAAAAGTCATAGCTGTGTACCAAAAAATATTTAAAAATATAAAAAATATAACAAAAATAATTCAGTGGGGTCACTCGCTGACCCCCCCCGTTCCGAGTGCGACTGTTAAGATCCATTTGTCTATCTCAACAACATTCAAATAAAAAGTTATGTGTAAAAAATTAAATTTGTTTTAAAGGATTCTAAAAGTAAAACTGTAAGGTTAAGCTTTTCTTAAACCTTCCTTGTCCCAAAGAAGCTAATTGTTCATGTATCCCTTAATTTTTCATACTTTGAAAAAATATACAGTGTATTTTTTAAAGCAGACCACAGGGTTTTTATGTGGTAAATTCCTAACCCCATGTGAGGCCCTGTTCCATTAGATTAAAGAAATAAAACTTGACATAGGTAAATTTCAGTCTTAAGATTATGTTAAGTTGCCAAAAAAGCTCCAAAAACACTTACAAAATGCATTTAAAACTGTGACAATAAATACATAAATGTCAGAAAATGTGTCACCTTTTGACTTGGTACGAAAAGGTAAAAACACAATAATGTTACTATGTTTTTTATGAAAATAAATGGAAAAAAAATATTTATTGACATTCATTAACACGCTACAAATTCCAGTTTTACTTTTATATATCATATGGGATTATACATTATCCAGATGCACATATCGAACTAAGCAGCTTCATTAGTGGATTTGTTATCCGGGACAATTCTGGACAAAATCGTAAAAATCGGGACAAACCAAGGATACTTTGTTTACCCAGGACAATAGTCGAAAAACCTAAACCGGTCCTGGCCAAAACAGGTCACCTTAAATAAATAAATAAATGAACAAGGGCCTGCGGGTACCTAACATCAAAGAAATAAATTATAGTTTAAAATAGGGTTGCCAACTTTTAAAAATAAAAACAGAGGACGTACACAAAAGTTCATTTAAATGAAACGTGATATATTTTCTACAAACTTTACCTTAAGAGGACTGTCCTCTGGAATAGAGGACTGTTGGCAACCCTAATTTAAAAAACTAAAAAACACGCTTCTAAAAAGTTAAAAATAAATATTTTCGTTTTATAGTTAACATAAAACCGGGGTATTCAGTGCGCGCATCGTGCACAAAGTAAAGCAACTTACAAACTGCGCCTCCCTTTACTCCGCACACATGCATACCCGGTTTTCTGTTAACTAGTACAGCTATAAAACATTTGGTCTTTAAATAGGTAATTACATTCAAAAGCGTGGGGCGCACTTACATATAAATATACCGGTCTAGGCATACATTACATTTTGTTTGTCTAGACGCCTAGACCATTATATAAGTGCGCCCCACGCTTTTAAATTTAACTACCTATTTAAGGACCAAACATTTTATAGCTGTAAAAGTTAACAGAAAACCGGCGCAGTTTGTAAGTTGCTTTACTTTCCGCACGCACGCACATTAAACGGAAACGCACTTTAAAAGGAAAATATTTATTTTTAAGCTGTTAGTGCGCTACTCATAAAAGCGTGTTTTTCAGTTTTTTAGTGAATAAGGTTTTTAACATACCTACATGAGGTCCCACAAATAAAATAAATTTTTTATTATCGACTTATTATAGTCTACCCAGCCGTAATTGACACTCGAAAGGAATGAAAAATAAATCACTATGATGCCGTAGGGAATTTTTAAAAATTCGGAATACTAAAAAACTATGTAGTACGCGTACGCCTATAGTTTTTTTAGCATTCCGAATTTTTAAAAGTTAACAACGGCGTCACAGGAATTTTTTGTCGTTCCGAGTGTCAATTACCGCTGGGCGTATATTACCTATATCTTCATAAAAGGTTCTACATTGTAAAAAAGCATGCTTATTCAAAAACTTGATGTAGGGCAATACAGGGTGCCTTAAAAAGCTGTCACAATTTAAATTTAAATTTTTTAGCCACCCTGTATGTCCTAGATAGAGTTTTTGAATAACCATGTTCTTTTTTCACAATGTAGAACTTTTTGTGAAGATATACTTTTTTTTGTAAAGGCGATATTAAAAAATTGATTTTATTTTTGGGACATCCTGTATGTTCCAAACCTAATTTATTAACAAAAAAAAATATCTCGAGTACACCTGCTGTGGCAGTTTACCTTTAAATAACGATTTTATATCTTTTTAGCTTCACGTAGATTAGGACTTTACATTTTTGAGCCACCCTGTATGTATTAGATCAAATTTTTGTATGTCAATGCTATTTTCTCACGATGCAGAACTTTTTATAAAGAGACACTTTTTTTCGTAAAATCAATAATATATCTATTGATCAATTTTTAAAGTTTGATAATACCCGTATATAAAAAAATTCTCAATGTAAGTCGTATTCTCTTATTAAGCAAAAATTTTTATGAAGAATGACTTTTAATAGTTAAAAATCAGATTCATTGGTGGTATCAGCAACCCTATTTGGGACAAACTGAATGAGAAAATTGTTGCTTGGAGGTTCAAATTGAAAAAAAAAAATACACAGGACACTCAAAAACTTTAAAAATATAAACTTTACCTAGGAATAACTAACTCGGTTTTTTGTTTATAAGGATAACAATATGCGAAAAAGTTGCATAGAATTATTGTCACAGTTAAAGGCCAAAATTTCAATTAAACCATTTTACTTTTTAAAGTACCTATGATGAGTATACTGGAAGCATATGAGCATATTGCAATTCATTTAGTTACCGTTAAAAAATATAAGCATGACTTTAATTGAATCTTTGGAATTTGACTACATTAAGTACAAATGTAATTCTAAGCTACTACCTCAAGCAGCATTTCCTTTATAAACAACAAATTGGGGTGGTTTACTTGAACATACGATTTATGTTTTTAAAATTTAGGACGCCCTATACACAAAAATTATTTTTTCTCAATGTCAATCATATTCTCTTACTAAATAACTTTTATGAGGAACAATCTTTCCTCAAAAAATTAAAATTTAGGTCAATTTGTCATATCGGCAACCTCAGTCAGTGACACCTTGTATATAACATTGCATTTTTCTTAAAGAAATGACACGAGTTCAGTAAAATAGAATAAAATTTAATATTTTTAGTGAATGAGTAGGTAGGTACACCAGAAAATATAGATAGGTACATAAGTAATTTTTATTTTTTCTTCAAAATTTGTGACATATAGTGAAAGTGCACTTAATTTCGTTGAAAGTACAACTTAAACTACCTAATTTAGAAATCTGGGCAAAACAAAATCAGTAATGTGCCGTTTAGTCGAGTACCTAATGACACTGCCCTCGATACTGCCAAAAACTTGCAAACATTTAACTAAACTAAGATTTTTAGTTTGTAGCAGTAATTTTTGTTAGAGTGTTCAAGTTTTGAAAAATATAGTTTAAAAATAATAAAATAATAAATTTTTTTTTAAATCTTGGATCGAAGAAAAAGTAAACGGTGATGGAATGGTGAAAGCGCTAGGGTTATGTAGCTATGTAGATAATAATATGGCTAGCGCTCAGTTAAAAATCTTAATAATAAAAATCTGGTAACTCCCACGGTTTCTAGATATCTAGAAGCCGTGGGTAACTCCCACTTTAAAAAGAACATTAGGTAGGTACTTACCAAATGGGGAACAGAGCAGCATTTTATATTAGGATGAACGAAACCCGAAAAAGTGCTTCCTGATGCCCATTAATCATGTAACCAGTCTAAACGGGCTAGAACTGTACGGATTTATTCATAAAAACTACAGTTATGAAGGCCATGTAGCCCTTAGTCTACTTATAAGAATAATAGTATAGGAACGCACCGCGAAATTGTCTATCCCAACGGCGAGCAACGACGGCGAAGACAAATTATCCCGCGGGATAATTCCCGTCCAGAGCGCACGCGAAATGCTCTTCCCCGACCGTTCGTTGGGAATCGACTGTCTGAAAAACGTTTAATCTTGAACCCTATTGGTGCAAAACGCGGCGTCTAAAAACAAAGGAGTCTTTCCGTTTCCGCATAATCTCGCAGTCACCTGTGCGATCCGCGGTATTTGCAAATTTGGAATACCGAACTATGTACCGAAATCAATTTGAAAAACGTCAACTTGCGTATTGTTTTGAAATAAGGTTTCTAATTTATTTAGTACTTTCGAAAAACCGGTATAACATGTTCAGGAAGCATAATTTTTTGACTTATTTTGTAGTTTGTCCTTTTGCAAACCGAGGGACCACGACAGGTTCGAATAGCCCGCGTAAACTTGATGTTTGCTCTACTCGGACCTAGCGTACCATTTTTAATACCAAAAAGTTGCTGTTTTTAAAAAGCTTATTCTAAATTTTAAAAATCCTTACACCCCCCCCCCCTTCTAAGCCACTGCACTCGATGATACGTCGTGTCGTGCCAAGGTCATCAGTCATCAGTCACTGTCAAAACTAGTCTCTGTTCTGTTGCCATCTTAACAAATTTAAATGTTTTTTATTACGTAAATATTAAAGAACATTTTTATAAAATAAAACTAGAACTTTACCGAAATTAAGGTGAAATTACATGCTTAGTAATGAATTAAAGTCAAAACAATTTCTGTTAAACCTGAGCAAACCTAATGCATAATTTCTGTAGAAAGTTTCATCGAGTATCCTTAACCTAAAAACCTATTTTTATTCCTTTCAGATGCTGCGGAGCGCACTAGTACCTGCCAAGGAAGCCCTAAACAACCCAAATTTCTTGAGAACCATCACTGGAAGCTATGGAAACGTTCAGAAAAGAGAGCAATCCAGTACTGAAGTTAGGGAGCAATCTTCACAACCTGCTACACAATCTTCTCAAGCAGTAAAACCATATTCTCCTTTCCAAAACACGAATAACATGGCTGAGTATGCCCTTGCTAGAGTGGACGACTTACTAAATTGGGGTAGGAAAGGTTCCATTTGGCCTCTTACTTTTGGTCTCGCATGTTGTGCTGTAGAGATGATGCATATCGCTGCTCCCAGATATGATATGGACAGGTAAATAATTTTTTCTTTAGGTTTAAATCCATTTCGATTTTTCAATATACAGTATATCCGCGGGTGGGGTTTAGAAGAGGACAAATGGACCAAATTTTGCAAGATACATAAAAATTGGACTCCTAATAAAAGTTTTTGCTTTTAAAATAAATAAGATTCACTTTGTGAAAAATTTAATTTTTTATACAGGCAGTCCTTCGGTTTAGGGTTTAATTTAAAACATATTTTGTATTTGTTTTTGGTAGTAAATGATAAACAAGGTATGTTTACTCTCCCGCAAAATAACGTTTTCGTATTTTTTATGTTCCCTGTACAAATAATAAAATTTTTCATAATGTAAATCCTATTTATTTTACAAGCAAGAACTTTTATTAGGAGCGACATTTTTACATACCTTGCAAAATTTGGTCCATTTGTCCTCTTCTAAGCCCCATCCGCGGACATATTACATACATTTGAAAATTTTTATTATTTTAGGTATGGTGTTGTGTTCCGAGCTTCACCTCGTCAGGCTGATGTTATTATAGTTGCTGGTACTTTAACAAATAAAATGGCTCCAGCTATGAGAAAAGTATATGACCAGATGCCAGAACCTAGATGGGTCATTTCTATGGGTAGCTGTGCAAATGGTGGCGGATATTACCATTATTCTTATTCTGTTGTAAGGTAAGATATGTATATTTGTCATGGTCACTTTGTATATTTTTAAATTGACATTTTAATATAAAAAGGTCACAATTTTTGGAACTAAAGTGGTATCTAAAAAGTATCATTGAAATTCAATCAATTTTTTGTTGCAGAGGCTGTGATCGTATTGTCCCTGTGGACATCTATGTCCCAGGTTGCCCACCTACTGCAGAAGCTCTACTCTATGGTGTTTTGCAACTGCAGAAAAAAGTGAAAAGGTACAACACAATGCAGATGTGGTTCCGCAAGTAAAATATGTGAATGTAATAGATACTATTTAAGAAAATTATGTAAATAATACCGTTTTAAGTAAAAAGTGTTTGTCGTCGAAGAACTGAAACTGTTAATAAAATTCATAAACATTGGTAATTCATTTTAGTAAACAAGACTCCGTGACGTAAACCCTATATTTATAAAATAAATATTGGATTCAAAGTATTTTTTTGACACACCGCCAAGCAGAGACAAACGAAACGACTTTGTACGCATTAAATACTTTTGTTCGGTGTTACCTACATTTTATTTACAGGTAACACATCAGAAACCAGTGACCGCTTATGAATTTTCAAAGTTGTATATCTCTGTTCCTATTTACAGGACCCGTACCAAATTTAGGGGTTTTAATAGTGAGCCCTCTGGGAATGTTTTGGTAAAGGAAAAAAAACATTTTGTAGTTTGCGAAAAAAAGTTGAATTTTTTTAGCCCCCAACCCCCCCCCCCCCCCCCCCCGAGAAAAAATGAAGGCGTTCAGGTATTTTATTTATTATTTTTTCTAAACAAATTCTACATCATTTTGTCGAGAATTTTTAAATTTTAAAAGAAAAAAATATGTTAGTAGAAAGATATCGTCATTTGATTTTTTTTTAACCTAAAATATAATTTAAAAAAAAATTCAAATGACTATAACTTTCTACTAACAAATTTTGTTCTCTTAAAATTCAAAAATTCTCGACAAAATGTAAAATTAGTTTAGAAAAAATAATAAATAAAATACCTAAACGCCTTCATTTTTTTTCGTGAGTAAAACTTAAATTTTGTTAACTTTCCGTTCAGGGAAAAGAGAGAGTAAAAGGATGGGGTTGAAAGAAAAAACAACTATGACTAAATGTTTCTACTATTATAGAAACAATATTTATTTATATATTACATCACTTCGATTCGTACAAGAAATCGTACACATAAAAAATTGTTTTTTTCTAACAAACATTTAGGGAGCACAGTATAATTTTTTATCTACATAATTTTTAAAAAGGCGGGAGTATTTACACGCGTTTCATAACTTTAGTATTACTTTTGTTTGTATATTCAGGGCGTTTTCAAACTTGGAAAAGCAAAACCGCTGTTTTTCCTTTTTTCCTTAATATATATTCTATCGTAAGAATCAGTGTTTGGCCTTTTCTCGCTTAAAAACCATTTTGCCTTCAGTTTGTCTAATAGAGACCAAGGCCAAAGGGTTTCTATTGCTAAAAACAATGTACAGTGGTAAAAAGATAAAGATGATCAAACACCTGCTAAATCATTTCATTAATGCCATCAGATGTGTTCTATCCTTGTCATAAGTAGGGCTGGGCGATTATCGAAAAAGATAATCGATTTTTGATTATTTGAAATAATCGATTATTTCCGATTAATCGAAATATCGATTAATCAACACAATCGATTAATGGAAAAATCGATAAAATTTATATTAATTGATAAATCGATTAATCGAGAAAATCGATTAATCAAGAAAACCGATTATTGAACTCGTCGAAATTATGTCATTACTAATGACATAATGACAGCGACTCCAGCGGTTACCACTTGCCTATCTTGAACACAATTACGGCGGGCTATTTAAATTTTAGACCCGTAAAAATTAAAGGAGCGCGGATCGAAAAGCATTCAAATTATTTCGTTGAATACGTCTTTCATAGTCGAGTTATGATTATAAAAAAGAATCGATTAATTGAGTAAATTGATTAATCGAAAAATCGATTTATCAATAAAATCGAAAAGTCGATTAATCGAAAAATCGATTTCAATTTTTTTGTAATCGTTCAATCGATTATTTAGCCCACCCCTAGTCATAAGGAGCACTTATGTGCTTTCTTATGAAAGGGACAGAACACAGCAATGATATTAATTACTGAATTTAAGAACTTTGCTTTCCTACACTTATATTTTCGCAGCGTTTTCTTATCGTGCCTTCTAATATTTTTCAATTAAAAAGTTTTTGGTTTATTCATTTAAAAACTGTAGCAAATAATATATACAAAATTACTAAACGTGAGCACTAATTTCAATTTTACAGAACACTTAACAAACAGAACTATTTTTTAAGAAAATATTTTTAATAAAAATAATTTTTTAAAAGGTAAAAGAGGTGGAATAAAGATCACTTTATTTTTTCACCACCGTTTTGAAAATTTCATGTTTTACTTTGACAATAATGAACTAAATTTTTACAAAATTATAATTTATCTAATGGCACCATCTATAGAAATTTAACTAAAAATTGAAGCTAAAACATATTGCAAAAAAGTATTTATAATTACATACATATTAAAGGCCTTGGATTTTATTATATTATCTCGTAACTAAAAAGCTTTCGACACAAACTACACAATTTTTGAGTATTGATTTTTACACATCTCATAAACTAAGTATGTGCCACTGTGATTCTCTACTTAAAACAAATGTTGGTCCACAAAATTGATAAAACAAGCAGGGCGTCTAAATATTATGCTTTTGATTTTTGATTTTTTGAAAATTATTTTTCACCCTTTTGGAAATACCCTGTATAATATATGTCTACAGACACAACCTTAAGAATCGTTTTTTTGGAACAGTAAAAGCTCTGTAGATGTGCAGTTTTTCTAATTATTTTCTCAAACAATGTATTTAATAATACAGGATGTATTATGTGAAACAAAGGATTTTGCTTTTAAAATATATTGCCTTTAAAGAACCATAGAAAGGATTTATATACTCTCCAAAAAATGTATTCTCGTCCTCGACGTTGAAGGGGGACATTTCGAACAACTTCTCAAGCATGACGGCCGATAAATAAGTTGCATGGTAAATAATTTTTTTTATTTTATAACCTAATAAATCATAATTCCGTAACCGAAAGAGCAAATCAAAAAAAAATTTGTACACATACGTAGTTTCTTACGTAGATTCGAATTTTATAAATAAAAGTACATCACCCCATTTAAAATTCCAAATTTTTATAAATATATTTTAGAAAATTTGTATTGCAAAAATCTGTGGTACGTAAAGCTCTAATGCATCCTGTATTACAAATTACGTTATAAAATTCTAAATATGTTTGCTATGTATAACAAATAATTATATTTTGATCTATTTATTTCTACCTTTTGGTCCATTCTAAAAAGAATTACAACTAAAAATTATTACCTTTAGACCAGTGGCACATACGTTCAATAACGCCAATGAAAAAGTTAAAAATCAAAATTACAAATAAATAATTTTTTAAAAAATTACCGGACTACATTAATTACAATATAGATTAAAATTATAAAAAAAAGTTAACTATAAAAGATGATATATCATCAGTCTTAATAAATAAATTACCTATTAAAAAAATATGTACAAATAAATTAAAATTATTAAGTGACAGTGTATGTTACATTTTTTTTATACTTTTCTTCACAAAAGCTGTAGTTGAAAATACAATATTTACAGGTTTCTTATACAAAAAGAAAGTTTAGGCAGTTTTACCATTATATAAACAGGGAAATTAAAATCTTACTTAATAATTAATTATTTAGTACATCGAAAACACCGTCATGTACACAATAAACAGAATACATTGTTTTGAAACATGTCATGCCCCTTCCAAAAATTATTATTAAAATCACTAACCAATCTTTCATATTTGAAAAGAACCATTCTCCGAATATTGTTCATTTACAATGTCATCATTGAATTTAAAATTTGGAATAAAAATGTATTTGGCTGGAGAAGTTACGAACCTATGATCTGTTTGTGTGTGGTCACCTTAAAGCTATCTTCAAAACTGTGAGTTTTATTCCCAAAACTAACTATCTCCATTTGGCAGTTTCTGGAGAAATGACAAAGAAAACTGTAAAAATTACTACACAAGCAAATATCCCGTACTGTTTTATTTAAAAAAAATATATTCATTATTATCACATCTAATACTGAAAATTTTATTACGATCTGCTTGACATCACATTACATTACGTTGATTTTTTACAATGTTAAATGGCATATTAACTGAAATTGTCATTTTTTGGAGATAGTCAACTTTGGGAAAATATATTCCTCGGCAAACCCAGTCTAAGAAAACCTCAGCAAATACTTTCTCAGAGCCTGGCGGATCTCAAAATTGTTGAGAGGGCTTCAGAAAACCTTAAAATCCTTGTTGGATAAAATTGGATCGTCGAGGAATTATTATTCTTAAGGCTGAATTTCACAAGTATGTATAGTTAACACCCCAATCTTCAATTTAACCCCAAGACTGACCAATCAGAGATCCGCTTTCTGAAGTTAAATCTTAAGATTGCGGTTTACCGTAACTTGTGAAAGCGGCCCTAAGTCTAGTGTCAGCTATTATGTTCAATCATACATCCAGTTAGGTATAAGCAACACATAAGGAGCTAAGAACGCGTGTGGAAGGGTAGAGGTAAGTTTAATTTTAAAATCCGAAACGAATACGAAAAATGTTAAAAGATTAACAAAATTTATTAACATTTCAAACAGATCTCATGAGTTGTTTAATTAATAGCGTTTTCCATTGGTCAAGTTAGTGCGCGATGAATGTATTTCTATCTTTTTTCAACTCTATAAAATAAAATAGGACACAAATACACTCAGAACGCATTAGTTCTTCCAATGGAAAACGCTGTAATACTTATTAAAATATACATGACGGCAATTCCGATACAACGTCAAAAATGACAACTTGGAAAAATATTTTAGATCTTTGTGCCTTATCGGTAGTAATGTTTTACCACGCCGTAATCGAGGGCGTAATTTTCTATATATATACATGGGTATCTATAACGACACGATTACACTTACCATGAACACAAACGATTTAAAAAGAAATTGCTTTTCAACGTGTGCACAATACAGAGAAAATCATTTGCCCAAGTAGTTCTAAGCAAACATTTTGGTGTGACAGTAATGCGTATTAAGAGGACCGCGACTGTTATGCAAAAAGTATAATTTTTTTAAACAATATACGTAAATGCCGTTTCTTTTAACCGAAAGTCTAAAATTTATCAGAACGTACAATTTCAATTTTCTAGCGGGGCTGGAAGTATTTCCTATTCTTTATTGTTCACTAAAAAAGAGACACCTCGTCCCTCGTCTCTGACTGAAAAGTTTCTCGACATTTTTTTAGTAAAAGTACGAAGATAGTGTCCAAATTTGCTACCATTTTAAAGAATAGACCTAGTTTAAAAACAAAGTTCTGTTTATTTCTGATTAGCCAGCCGCATACCCTTCTGCCATTAGAAAAAAGCAAAATAAAAGCAATATTCTACTTAATTATGTATTTTTTTCAATATCTATGGCCAAAGGATTTGTGGCCTTTAATTAAGAAATAAACAGAATTTTGCTATTGAACCAGATCTGTTCTTTAAAGTGGTAACAAATTTGTACACAACACCTCATTATTTTTACTGAGAAGATGTCGAAAACATTGACGGTATAAAACACCAAACAGTCCTTAAGCCAAAATTTTGGAATTGAAAAATAGAATTTCCATCAGAGATCTAAAACCTACCAAGACGAAAAAATTTTAATTTTCTTATCCAACTGAACTTATTGTTCTTTATCGGGCTACACATTACTAAAAACGAGACAAAGTGATTTTTCAACGAACCTAGAAACTTGTAATTTAGCACAAAATTCGGTTATCGTCAAAGTTACGAAAAATTCGAAATTTGACATACAAATATCAAGATGAGATGTCCTGAGAAGTTAATCTTTTTCTAATTTTAAATTCTAAATTGGACTGAAAAGTATTACTTTACTTTTAAATAAAATTCGTGGCCCAGTAGTAGAATTCATACGAATTACCTAGTTTTTGAAAATACAGGGTGCCCGAAAAGTCTTAGTATCATATCTTTGCTATTAGTAAAGATATATACACTAAATTTTAGGCGTATCTTATTGGTTAATATATCTACTTTTTTATGTAAGTTAACTTTTTCAAACCACTTGAAGGGTGATGCTAGGGAGTTGAAGTCAAAAATTGTAAATGCAACCCTATGCCGCGTGGTACCCCATTTTAAAGGTCTTTAAAGAAAGAAACATTTTACTGCAAACCCGAGACCGTATCTTAATTCGTTTTTAAATGGCAAGCCTTTAAAGTAATAAAAGAAATAAAGGTATTTAAATTTTTAATATTTTTTCACGATTTTTAATTTTCACAAGCTTTCCATTTAAAAACGAATTAATGATCAAACAGATCAACGCGAAATCGCTGCCGCAGGAGCTGCGGTTTTTTTATCACTGACGATCACAATGATAAAAAAATAACTCAGCCTGTGCGGCAGCCAAATCGCGTTGGTCTGTGGGATCCATAAAGATACAGACCTCGGGTTTGCGGTAAAATGTTTCTGTTTTGAAGACCTTTAAACTGACAATACAACACCGCACAGGGTTGCATTTAATATTTTTGACCTCAACTCCCTAGCGTCTCCCCTCAAGGGGGTTGAACAAGTTAAATTACCTAAAAAAGAAAATTTATTAACCAATAAGATAAACCTCAAATTCGGTGTATCTATTGCTACTAGTACAGATATTTTCCCATACTAAGAGTGTTCGGGCATCCTGTATACCTTACAATATTAGCAGCTAGCCGATTTTAAATAAAAATAGCATCTATTGGATTAAAACACACTTTTTGCATAAAAATATTGGTTAAAATAAGGGATATATTATAGTTGAAACTTCAAAAGTGTCTAACATTAACACAAACAGAATATTGCTGTTATTAGAATACCACTTTTTTGCTCCTCGGGGTGCTTTACGTCTAATTTATCTTAAAGCTTTCGTAACCTGAATTTGTACTTTTCAAATTTTCTCCCTTATTTTAACCTCTGTAACGACTGTTTTTTTAAAGTGTTTCACGTAAGTATTCCACACAAATTACTGTAAAAATATTTTGAGGAACTCGCTACTTACATTACGTTCCTTTTGATTACGTTTACCATGAGATCATCAACTGAAAAAGTTAAATTTCATAAATGTGAAACCTAGATCAGATCACTTTTGTTTTTAAGAAAATACTGGGTTTTCCGCATCTAACTGATAATATACTGCGTTCACTGGGTGAATTAAAGCAAAAAAATATGATTTTTACAATGATGTAGTCTAGGTTTACATGTGTACATCACAAATAAACTTGTAGTCAGCTAAATATACAGGGTGTTAAATTAATTATGATACAAGACTCCATCAAAAGACTCTTATAAACGTGAACGTTAATATCAGTGTGGGTTTCACAAATCCTGATTTCGCGTCGAAGCGTTGAAAATTGTTTAAATTTCTTAAAATAACTTCAAAAATTTATCAAAACAATTATGGGTATTATAAAAGTAGAGATCGCACGACACCGATATTGATATCGTTATATCGGCATATCCGGGGTTGTTGCCGATTATCGGTATCGTATCGGCAGGAAACTTGCCGATATATTGGCACATATAAAACGAAGAATTTTGGATTCTTACTGCATATACCTAAGAAAGGTAATACTAGTAAATATAATAAAATAAAATACATTTTTGTGCCTCTTCTGTCACTAATAATATCTAATCATTTATAATATAACTGTAGTATAACCGAGGTCCTTTTCCCGAGAAATAAATTAAGAATTTCACAAAGCAATACTGAAAACATTAAACAGGGGCTTCCCCGAAACTTCACCAATCAGAAACGTTATACCGCGTGACGGAATGATAAACCGGGACTTCCCCGATTTTCGTTTTCGCCCAAACGGCAAACGCATGAACGAAAAACGGAAATTGATACGGAACACGTACAGGATTTAGCGAATTGGAGGTTCAGAACCGTATTTTGTATTTTTTTATTTATATTCGACGTTATAAAAACCAGGGTTGGCATGAATAATTAATTCACATGATTTAAGCCTTGACTTTTTTTTTATAAAAGTCATGACTTTTTCCAACCCTGATAAAAACTAAACATTGAAACATGTACGTATGTCTTTGCCGATACGATATATCGGTATACCGGCATGTAAATATCGGTATCGGCCGATATATCGTATCGGCAAAATAGTCATATCGTGCGATCTCTATATAAAAGTACAGAGCAAATGTTTATTTTTTAATTCTAATCGGGGCAGAGATACTATGGGTATTTCCTTAATAACGCCGAGAATAACACTTAAAAAGTAAAATTTTTTTAAGGTAGTAGCTGCCCTATAGCCACTGAAACCGAGAGTACCAAGATATTTGAAATTTTCTAACACGCGTTCTATCCTTCCATTTTACTGCTTTATTTGGCGCCACTGCAAAAAGGAGATAATCAAGGTAATTGCATTTCTCAAACGTTTGTTAACATTTTCAGAATTACAAGGTATTTACCAATTAAAAATTATTATGACCAATTTTGTAACAATCACAAAAATCAGAAATATTTTTTTATTCATGATATAGAAATTTTATTTTTGTCACCTTGAATACAAAGAACTTGTGGACCCCCAATGATCCAATAATTTTCTCCTATTGTTATCAAAGAAACCTCTCGAAGGTCTGTACTATAATCCTTTAACACCCTGTATGTCAGTGGCGGCTGGTGAAATTTTAAAGTTGCTACTTACGGGGCCCATGCCAAGTTCAGGTTCTGTAATAGTGAGCTTACTAGGAATTAGGAATGTTGTGGTAAAAAAAATATTTTGTACAGGGTCTTCCAACGAGGACTGAACAGGGGCTCATTTTTGAGCTTCCTTGTATTTAAAGAAAAATCTAAAATAGCCAATCGATGTACTTTTTCCTGCAGAATTCAAAAATGAAACCAAAAATTTATTTGAACCAGAAACAAAAGAGTTACGCTATGGATAAGGTGTTTTTTAAATGGAACATAGCTTGTTTTATACGATTTTCGGAACGAGTGATTTTTTTGATGTCCGTTCTGATTAAAATATTTAATATTGTGACAGCTATTTTTATTAAATTTTAATGTTTTATCCAGTATAATTTAACTTCAACCTGTTTGAAACATACACTAGGTAATAAAGGTAAAATCACCTTGAAATCCTTCAAAGTCAAAAAATTTGACAAATTTACTATAATATTGCCGAAATGAAATATTCATTAGATGAGAGATTGCAATAAATCTTCTTGCTTCTCTTGCATTTTCTTGGCATTTGTAGAACAAGATATCAATCTGCAATCTCTCATCTAATGAATATTTCATTTCGGCAATATTATAGTAAATTTGTCAAATTTTTTGACTTTGAAGGATTTCAAGGTGATTTTACCTTTATTACCTAGTGTATGTTTCAAACAGGTTGAAGTTAAATTATACTGGATAAAACATTAAAATTTAATAAAAATAGCTGTCACAATATTAAATATTTTAATCAGAGCGGACATAAAAAAAATCACTCGTTCCGAAAATCGTATAAAAAAAGCTATGTTCCATTTAAAAAACACCTTATCCATAGCGTAACTCTTTTGTTTCTGGTTCAAATAAATTTTTGGTTTCATTTTTGAATTCTGCAGGAAAAAGTACATCGATTGGCTATTTTAGATTTTTCTTTAAATACAAGGAAGCTCAAAAATGAGCCCCTGTTCAGTCCTCGTTGGAAGACCCTGTACTTTGCGAAAAAGTTGAATTTTTGCGGAGAAAATGAACACATTTAGGTATTTTTTAATATGTGTATGATGTAAATGTTACATCATTTTGTCGAAAATTTTTAAATCTGAGAGAAAAAATGTGTTAGTACAAAGTTACAGCCATTTAAATTTTTTTTAATTATATTTTAGGTTTCAAAAATTCGAACGACTATAACTTTCCGCAACACATTTTTTTCTCTTCAAATTTAAAAATTTTCGACAAAATGATGTAAACGTTGTTTAAAAAAACCTAAACTTGTTCATTCATTTCCAGGGAGGCTCCTCAAAAATTAAACTTTTATTTGAAAATTACACAATTTTCCTTACTATAACATTCCTAGTAGGCTCACTATTACAAAACCTGAACTTGGCATGGGCCCCATAAGTAGCAACTTTAAAATTTCACCAGCCGCCACTGCTGTATATAAGTAAGTTTTGTTACAAAAATGAACTTAAAAAGAACCGTTTGGGGCTAAAATCCACAAAAATTGCCGCCGAATTGAAACCAATAAGGAAACACATTAAATTTTACGATAAATCGAGTTTCAGTATTGAAACAAAAATTACTTAGCAAAGGTTCTCAACCGACTCGAAGTTTACTTAGAATATCGACAGTTTTAATAATTTTTGACTTGTGATTAGTCAATATTTTCTTTCTTTTAAAATTAAAACTACCAACAAAAACCTATACAGCAAAAATTACATAATAATCAACTAAGTAGTAGTAACAACCTGACTATGACGATCCCCCACCGCTGCTGCTGCCGCTTCGCTGCCCAGTAGCCTCGCCTTCAGGCAATCGCTATCGGGGCTCTTCTTTCTTATGAATTTCGGTCGGGGGGGTAACGCTCATTTTGTGTACGGGGGGCGGGGGTCCGGGGCCCCCTCGTAGGTGCAGTAACGACGGATCCTTGGGTCTGTAAAGTCAAAATGACTTAAGAAAAGGGAAGGTTAAAATTTAATTGGATTTAATCGGCCGCCATATTGTTGTAATTTTTTACGAGCTTTATTTCTGTATACAATTCTGTGAATCATCAAATGTGAACATTTAATAATTTTGAATATAATTGAACCTACCTTAATTGTGCTGGATGGTGTGTGGGAGGTCCATACGGCCCATAGAAAGCTCTTTCATCCAGCCCTCTCATCGACTCCATAAGTGGATTGTATCCGTAACGGTAAAAGGCGTCCGAGGCCGCCATGGCTGACGCCATAGTGGTGGGTACTGGCCAATGGGAGGCCGGGGGTGGATAGTGTGGAGGCAGTGCGTGAGCCAACATCCGAGATCTGTCTAATGCAGAGGGCGGCGGGGGTTGTAAGGTGCCCGGGTGTCGCAAGTACGGGTGGTACCTGTAAAAGCTACATTTGAAAACATCAAAAAAAGTCTTTTCAGAAATTATATGTCTTCTTAGTACATATTATACTTTGAGTGAGAATATATTCCTAAAATTTTATTTAGAAATTCGTACTGACCTTAAGAGAATGGGAATTTTTAAATCAAGAAATAAAAACCTATTAAAACAACAGAATAAATATGACGTCAGATATTTATTGCCAATGAGCGGCGGCTTGCGTTTGCTATTTAGGGTTGTATTTATAGTCGGTCCTTGAGTATAAGGCGCGGCTCGTGAAATTTTAAAGTTGTATATCTCTGTTGCTACTTATGGGACCCATGCCAAGTTCAGAATTTTTAATGTGAGTCTACTGGGGAATGTTTTGGTAAAGAAAAAAATATTTTGTAATTAGTCAAAAAAGTTGAATTTTTGAAGTGACCCACCTGGAAAAAAATTAACACGCTTAGTAATTTTATCTATTATCTTTTCTAAACAAATTTTACATCATTTTGTCGACAGTTCTTAAATTTTAAGAAAAAAAAATGTGTTAGTAGAAAATTATAGTCATTTGAATTTTTTTAAACATAAAATATAATTTAAAAAAAAATTCAAATGACTATAACTTTCTACTAATACATTTTTTTCTCTTAAAATTTAAGAATTGTCGACAAAATGATGTAAAATTTGTTTAAAAAAATAATAAATAAGATACCTAAGCGCGTTAATTTTTTTCCAGGTGGATCAATTCAAAAATTCACCTTTTTTTTCGCAAATTACAAAATATTTTTTTTCCAAAATATTCCTAGTAGGCTCACTATTAAAAAACCTGAACTTGGCATGGGTCCCATAAGTAACAACATATATATGTATACAGCATTAAAATTTCACGGACCGCGCCTGTTGAGTATTACTTAAATCTTAAGGTATGATTTAAACAAAGCAAACTCAAAACCGTCGCACAGTGCTGCCCCTAATGGACAGAATTGACAAAAACAAAAGTAGATTTTTAATAAATAAAATATACTACATTTTAGTTCTATAGCTGTATATGCTAGAACGCGCAAAATATTTGGGATTCCAATGCACACACAATAAGCAGGAGGTCCCGAAGTTGAGGAAAATATATTTTTCTGTTTTACGGTATATAAAGTGTGGTTTGGTACATCAAGACAATTTGAATTTTTCTCTGATATTAAAATATTTTGTGAGGGTGGCCAAAGAATTGTGGTTTCAGAGGTATGTATTTTGATATGCCGATATTATTTAATTGAATTTCATTTTTTGGCTCTACTAATATGTAGCTAAACTTAATGGTTTTAAATATTGGTATACATAAGATATTCAAACTAACCTTGGATCCGCTCGCACCATCAAATCCTCCTCCTTAGTTCTTGGTTCCTCTTTAACTTTTATATCACTAATTTCCGGTTGACCATTTCTCAATGGCGACCTGTCTCTATGTACCGGAGGCGGCAGCGTTTGTTTCGCCGCCGTTTCCGCGGCTAGTCGTTGCTGATGCAATAGCATCTCTCGTTCTCGCTCTCGCCTTTCGTTTTCTCGTCGCTCCATTTCGCGCCTTTCCTTCTCCCTGCGCTCGCGTTCACGCTCTTGTTGTTGCTGCTACAGAACCAAAAAATAAATGTTTATTAATATAAATAAGCACATACAATTTTTTCTCTTACCTGTTCGAGCCGCCGTTGCTTCTCCTCTCTTTCTCGCCTCTCCCGCTCTTCCCTCTCTCGTCTAAGTCTCTCGCGTTCTCTCTCTTCTCGTTCCCGTGCCTCTCTTTCTCTCTGCTCTAATACTGGGTCGGGCTTTATCGTCCACGGTGCCGGACCAGGTGGTAAACCTACAAATAATTAATTTACATTCATAGATTAAATCTCAAATAAGAACTAAATTTAATGAATTGCTAGGGAATCCTAACTCTGGATGTACTAGATCAAATTTTTGAACGGAAATGCTATTTTCTCACGATGCAGAACTTTTTATAAAGAGAAACTTTTGTTCATAAAATCAATAATAAAAATTTTTCCACATGGTAAGAAGTTTCGAAGACACACTGTATATTTTTTTATCAAAAAAAAAATTATTGTGTTGTCACCGGAATTGCATTAGTTTGCAAAGTTTCAAATCGATACAACAATTAGAAGTGGGTGAAAAGTGAAGTGTAAGATTCCATTACAATGTTAAGAAGTTACAGGTCAAGTTAATAAAAGCGTGTTAAAAAGGATTATTACTCACCCGGTAGAGAAGGTGGTAATGGATTAACACCGGGCGGAAACCCAGGTATCGTTCTCTGCATCGACCGCCACGGGTCGTGGTGCAGTGGCCCCAGCCCTAGATGTGCCGCCTCTCGCGACGCTCCGAACGGGGACATAGAAAACGGGGACGTGGATGCTCCGAGGGGGGCACCTCCGTACCTGGTGAACGGCGACATGGAGGCTGTCGTAAATGGTGATTTGCCTAAAAGAAACAAGTTATTAAACAACACAGGTCAAACTAGTTAAATAAGAAAGATATTTTTAAGACTTTAAGGCCATCATAGGTAAAACAGTAAATATTCACCTAGATGCCCAGGTGGCGCAGCGAACAACGATCCACCGTGATGAGGAGGTTGCTCGAAACCGACGGGTCTGTGCATACCCAACGAAGAAGGCGGGTACGGCGCCATATCGGGCGGCCGGGAATGCATTCCAGGCGAAAACAAATGTGAAGGCGCCCTTAAAAGGTCCGAAGCGCTCGGTAACCCTGGTTTTGAAGCTATCGCCGTTAGCGCTCCCTTTGCGTCGCCCGATTTCTGTTGGTGATGGTAAATCTCCCAGGCCACTCTTACGTGCATTGCGTTCCATTTTCCACTTTTCTGAAAGAAAAGAAAGTTCTTTATACATATTGATATATTTGTAGAGAATATTTTAATACTGCCATATGTATATAAGGGGTGTCCGAAAAGTCTTAATATGGACAAATATATTTGCTATTAGTGAAGATAGATACCAAATTTTAGGTTTAACTTATTGATTAATAGATCTACTTTCTTTAAAATTTAACTTTTTCAACCCCCTTGAGGGGTGATGAGGGAGTTGAGGTCAAGAAGTTCAAACGCAACTCTATGCCGTGTGGTACCTCATTTTAAAAGCCTTCAAAAAAGAAACATTTTACCGCAAACCCGAGGTCCGTATCTTAATTCGTTTTTAAATGGCAAGCCTTCAAAAATTAAAAATGGTGAAGAAAAAATTATAAATTTAAATAAGGACCTTTATTTCTCTTATTACTTTAAACGTTGTTGAAAATGGCAGTAATAAAGTCAATTTTGAAACTCACTTCTCACATTTTCGAGAATGGCAGGTGTTACTTTTTGGCAGTTCCAAAATCGACTTTATTACTGCCAAGAAGTTCGTGGTGGTTATTTTGAACAATTTGAGAAATAAAGGTAATTAAATTTTTAATTCTTTTTCACGATTTTTAATTTTTAAAGGCTTGCCTTTTAAAAACGAATTAAGATACGGACCTCGGGTTTACTTTAAAATGTTTATTTTTTGAAGACCTTTAAAATGAGGTCTCAGATGGCATAGGGTTGCTACATAAAATAGTAGATTTATTAGCCAATTATAAGATACACCTAAAATTTGGTGTCTCCATCTTTACTACCTAAGCAAAGATATTTGCCCATACTGAGACTTTTTGAACACCCTGTATGTTATTACTTTAGGATTGCTTTGGAAATTGCTTCAAGGCAGATGTGGGAAGTAATCAATTACTGTATTTGATTACGCTGGCTGTAATCCTGTAATTAGGAATCGTGGCTGAGTACTTTTTTTAAGAGATCAGTAATTGATTACAATTTTGGAGGTACGTATTTGTAATCACCAGCCAAATTACTGCAGAAAAAGTAATTGAATTACTTTCAGTAATTGAATCAGGGTTGAGAAGATTTAAATCAGTTGATTAAAATCGGCGATTAAAATCATGATTTTAATCAAATTTGGCTTTATTATCCAAAGAAATACATCTCATTGACAAAGCATCTTAAACTTAAGTCTTAAGTAGCTATATTAGATATTTAAAAAATTATACAACAGTCAAGTCATTACAATTATTAAAATACAAAACCGAAGAAAACATAACGCTGTCATATAACACTACGTCAGTAATACTTCAAAGTATTCATTCACTGAATAGAAGGCTCTCTCAATCAGTAACTTCTTCACTTCTCTCCGGAACTTTCTTACGCAAATCATTTTTCGTAGCCTTAAGGGCAGATGATTAAACAGCTTTTTGCTATCATAAAAGATGGAATTTTTTGTCAACGCAGACGTGGGGATCGGTAGCGCTAAAACGTGTATGTTTAGAATATTTTTTTGGAAAACAGAATGAACACATGCAATGCTTTCTAAATTATTGCATTTTTATAGATAGCGTACTAATAGTAACCAGTACTAATGTAACCAGTTAAAAAAATGCCTTATTTTTACTGTTGTCACTGGACAGCATTTAAAAAGCAGATGCTACTCAGGCAGTAATGATTGTGAAAAATGACAATATTACAATCTTTTGCCAAAACTGTAGGTAAATCTTGATTTTGGTTTTGTTCCAAAGAGCACAGTGATAGACTTAATCGTCTATCTACAGCAACGCAACACAACCTTGGTTTATACACGGCGATGTCAATCGAAGTTAAAAAAATCCCATGATCATTAGTTGGAATAACACTAAACTGAATAAATTCAAGTTAAAAGGCGATGCTTATGTCAATCAAACCAATAATAATTAATGCTTTTCGTAATTATTTTTTTTTTGTTAAATTGCACAATTAAATCTGATGAATGATGTGTGTGTAAATTGTGTTACATACCATGACTTTGGGCTTTGTGGGGTCTTGAGGTGTCAGCGACTGTGAAAACAAATAGAAAAAAGCATTAGGGGTAAGAAGCAAGCTTTAATGCGCATATTACTAAGCATTAGAAACACCAACGACATGCTGATTAATAAAAAATAAAGTATATATGAATGATAAAATTATATTTATTAAAAGAAGAGAAATGAATTAAATCAATAAAAAAATATTGACTTAAATGTGTGATTGTGATTCTGCATCTAAATGTTTTTAAAACAATCCCGTCTGTAAAATTGAGATTGGTAAAAATAATGTTTTCTTACCTTCGGTTGGAAAGTAGGCAAATGGTTAGGTGGTACGAAAGGTGTAGGTCCTGTAGTCAACCCTGGATGCCCAATTAGCCCAGGACTGTAACCGGGGTATCCCGCAACGCCCAATCCTTGTCGGTAAAAAGGAGAATCGACGCCGCCCAGTTTTGGTATGTCTTTAAACTGAAATGGATAAACTTGAATTTATTTTTAACCTTTACATAGTATATTAAAAATAAAAAAGTTTATTATTGTTGTTCAACAATATCGTTGCCGATTATAGAAAACAATATATTTAATTTTAAAAAACCACCGATGCCGTTAAACTTTAGGAAACAGGTAAGGATTTTTAACACGTGCGTACACGACACGGTACCAGCTGTTTACTATTTCCAGCCTCCCGTGCTGTGTTGCCAGATCATCTACTTCATGGCTCCCTTGTTAAAGAAGGCTTGTGATGTACGAGACGTGCGCCATATGAACGATGATGGTAACACTTTCATCCCCACCAAATCTTTCTTTCCCCCAGTCGATGAAACGATTTATGAATAAAGTTTTAATTGCTATTCACTACATAATTTAAGATTTCACAGTGGGCCAACTGAACATACAGTGGGTAAACTGAGATCCATCTAGACAATAATGTCATGTTGTTAATAAGTAGTCGTTAAAAACGTATTAGTATTTCTGCAGTTTGCATGGTTTCCAAATGATTTTTAACTAAAATAAATTTAATTCTATAAGTTTAAAAATATATACTTAAGAGCGTTCTTCTCTTTATAAAGCTGCAGAAAAACTCATAAATAATTATTGTCAATTTAAACCTTTGACTGTCAAATTAGACTCGTCTTATAAGTAGTAAACCTGGCTGTAAATATTTCTTTTAGCTATACTACCATTTTGAAACCTTCAACAGAACTCACAGCACTACTAAATTTCCGTTCCTGCCTAATTAAGACTAAAACAGTTGCAAAATTGCTGCGGAATGCAGTAAATCGTTTCCGAAAATACATATTTATACTCACACTGCTCTGTGTTCTTCTAGCCAGCCTGTCCATTGGTGATAATGGCTGCATTTAAAGAAAATTATATTAGATTATCGCACAAATGTTGGTAGCTAACAATTTTACAAAGCTTAAGTCCTTCACCACAAAATATAAATAAAATATTTTCTGCGCCTATTTAAAGGGAGTTGATTTATAAATAAACAGGTGATAATAAAATAGAATCTCTACTTACCATTTGTGTGGTGAATAGCCCTGATGATGGAGGCGCTAACAATGACGTCGTGTGTTGGTGCACGTGCGTATGGTGGTGTTGGTGCTGATGCATTTCCGTTCTTAGGTAAGGAGGGGGCGCCACTCCCATTGCTCTATCTTGTGAGGCAAGAAACCGGTTGTCCAGTTCTCGTCGCAACATATCCGCTTGGTCGGGAAAGGGATGTTTCTCTTAGGAAACATTTTAAAAATATGATTAGTATATCGATGGTAAATTATGGATTATCGTAACGATGACCCGAATGCGCTCAGGGTCAGTACTTCGGCTTCTTTCATTAACATAATCCCTATTTTCTGAAAAGTCAGCTTTTAAACAATAATTGAACATATAATTTAATTCATTTAATTTGATATACTGGGTGTTATGAATTTCCTGAATAAAAACTTATAATTTGATATTTTTACTTATAAATGGAAATTCATACTTACTTGTTTGAAATAAGCTGTCTGTTAAAAACGGATTTGGATTCGTCGCTGAAGCCGTCGAGGGTGCCAGCGGGCTTGCAGTCGAAACCGCCGGGGGTGCCAGAGCTGGGGGAGCGAAGAGCGGAGGTGCCCCCGACGGCGGATAGGCAGCTGAGTGATGGGGAGGTGCTGGTCTAGGTGGTGCCGGACTGAAAAAACAAGTAAAATAATTAACAACATACTTTTTTTATTGCCTGTATACAATAGGGAATATGCATATAAGCCAAATCAATCTGAAATATTTTTTTTTCTCTACATAAATTAAATGCTTATGGTGATTTTCTACTGCAAATTTTCGCGCGAATTTCGAAACTTGTAAAACGTGATCCCATTGGCTGTGTCGTCAAAAGTGTTTTTATGGCTCATAATGAGTACATGGCGAATTCCAGTGTTGTAGGGTCATCAAAAAAACAATAAAAATAAAAAAAAATATTTGGTCCTATTAACTTGAAACTCCATAGAAGTACTACAAAAAATAAATGATTAGATACGTGTTTTACAGTTTTTAATAAATCAATCCTTAAGGGGGTAAAATGGCGGTTTAAGGTTTGTAGTGGAGTCAAATTGTTATACAGCGGACGAAGTCGCGTGTGCAAGCTAGTTAACGGATAAAATAAACCGAAAAAGAATCACTAAATAAGAAAAATAGTGTGGTATATTGTCGGTTAAAAATAGGATTTGTCGGAAAAAAATCAAGAAAATTCTGTTCAATGAATCAGAAAAGGCAACATTTTTTGTAACTAAATTATCCTAGTAATTTTCCTTAAAATAATTTTTGTGGGTTTGTAAGGACTTCTTTAAAGGATTTATGCAATAAAACAAGTATGTATATTCCTTATTTTATACAATTTGGTAGGCGAGTGCTTGTTACATTGGCACCTGACCTGAGAGCAAAACATAAAAGTACACATCCATATGCGACGGGGGAAGCACTAAAAATTTGATTTTTTGTTCCATTGGCAAAATTAAATCCCAACTTTTGTCGACAATTGCAATCTTTCTAAATCTGATATTACAATTTAAATTTACATGCAAACACGTTACATCAGGCTTGAAGAACTGACTTACCTCAACCTCGACGCCAAGGGCGCCGTAGATGGCGCCACCGTCGCCGGCGCTGCCCACGGTTTGGCTAGGGGTAACGGAGCAGCGACGGAAGGCGCCGCTAGACTAGAAGACACTGTGATAGCAGGCTGCGTAAGGCCAGGGTGCGTTTGCACAGGAGTTGATGTCGAGACACTGCTTCGACTTAGTGAGGTCACGCTAGTGAGAAAAAGAATCCAATAATTATAATCCTAGACATAGCTTTCAAAAACAATCGGAAATGTATTCAGTTGTAAATAGACTAACAACTACTAAAAATTTTCCCAGTACCAATAGGGAACTGGATTTGTACTTACCTATAACTTTCCCTCTCTCTGACAGCTTCACCTCGAGGACTCAGCGCAATTTTAGGCGCACTAGGCGGCCGTTTGGGCATTTCTGAACTCATGTGGTGGGGTATCGAACTCGCCACCGCTGGACTAGGCGGTACAGGTTGTGGCATCGTGTTAGGTGGTACCGCGGCCGGATGAATGGGAGTAATAGGCTGAGGTTGAGTTATATTAGGAAGTGGAGGCTGGGCGGCCAGGGAGCTGGGAAGTGACGTAGATGTTTGGGTGGTGGGGTAGGGGACGGAGCTGGGGTAGGCGGCGGTTGTGTGTGCGTAAGGCGCGTAAAGGGGCTGAAAAATACAAAAGGTAATATGGAGAATTTAAGAAATATATTAAGAAAATAATCTTTATTCCTATATTATATTGTCTTTGATCTTTATTCACCTGATAAGAATGGTGATACTGTCCAGGACTAGGTGCCACGGCTGCATTAGCCGAAGTAGCGACCGCAGGACTGTCCGTCCTGCCTACCGCATGTACCGAGGGGTCCAATGAAGCCGAAGGATGAAGAGCGGCAGGTGCTGCCGCAGGTGGAGGCACGGGAGCCGTAGCGGGCGGCATTGACGACAATGGAGGTGGTGGGGGCTGAGGGGCCACCGCTGCTGGCGGAGCGCAGGAGGCTATAAGGGATACTGGCGGACCCGTTTCTAGAAAAAATTACAGTAAATTAAGACTCTGTCAAAATTTAATGTAATTGGCTTCATCATAGTTGAGAGCTAGAAAGATGCAGTCTGTTGGCACTATAATTATATATCGATAAAAAGAAAAAAGGTGGACAAAATGTGCCGAAAACAGAATATCTCTAAACAGGTCCTTACAATATTATTACACTGTATTATAGCTCCTCCATACACCAAAATAAATTCATAAAATTTTACTGCCGATATGAAGTGACTTTATGGTTTTAATAAAAATGCACCACGAACGAAATGGTTTTTCTCCATTTTTATTTGCCGTTAATAGCCGTATAAAAGCGCCATTCTCGAGGTCTCCATTTTATTCTTAAATTTATAACTCTATTGTATGTATATTGCCTTGTTTATATGGATATGTAATTATTACTTAAAGATTAAAAGTAAAAAAGTAGAATGAGCCAATAAGAGCTTTTTGTCTAAAGCTGAGGATTTTAATACAAAGACACATGATTAAAAGCATTAGCCAAATAAATTAAAAAAAGAACTAGCTTATAAATTCAATTTTATCTTTGGTGCATTCGAAACATTTTCCGTTTTTTACCCGGTACAACACTTATTCGTGTTTACCAACATGGAAAAATTATAAGTTATTATAACTAGTAAAAAACAACATAAAATCCATAATGTATTTTTCAATAAAATTTATGTAACTTCATAACGTTATAAGTGTAATTTTGTTGCACAAGCTGCCACCGAAAAAAATCGCTAATAACATACGAGTCCATAAATTACCTCCATTATAGAATTACTTTCAATACTTTTATAATACGCCAGCGTACCATTCTAAATACATACATAAATAATGTATGTAAGTAATTATTTTCAGCTTAAATACCCCTGAATTTTTTACATCTGTCTGCCATTATGATTTGTGTAGTTGTAGTTTTTCCATATCAATATCACAAGCAACCACACATTTAGCCAGGTTATCTATTTATTTTCTTTATAAGTTGGTACTTTACAAATGCTTATTAAGATAAAAGCACAGGCAATATAAGTGCCTGTGATAAAAGTGTTATTTTTTTTTGCTTTTCTGTAGTGACGATCTCCACTGATGTCACAGACTTCTGAACTTTGATCGACTTGGCTAAGAACATGGATTCCCTCACTACATATTTTATAAACTGCTTCTGTGATAGGGAAATTTTTAAAATATGGGGAGACTCGAGTATATAGCTCAATCCAATCAGGCATGCAGTCGTAAAAATTCATCTAATCGACCGAGTAATTCTAGAACTACCAAAAACAATCACCGGCAATGAATAATATAAATACATAATGACTTTTTATCGGGTTCATAAATCAGTGTAAGCGGCCAAAGCGAACCAACGCCCGTCTGAAAAAATCATATTACCATTCGCGTGGGTTCGAAAAGATTACTGTCAAACAAAGAAACAGGATACCTTTAATGTGTATTATTTGATTAAGTTTTTGTTGTTGTCGAGTTTTTTTCTGAATGGGTGCATTAAATGATTTGTAAAAGGAATAAAGAGAGAGCAAGAATGACTCTACAAAGCGTTCCAATTATTGTAGTCGACAACAGGGCCTGTTTTTATAATATTAAAAGTAAAATCAAATTTGAATTTCTAAGAATTGCATATCTTTTTAGCTGTACTTTTTTTAGGCAATTCCTTGATTCTTGGGTTTAAAAAGTGCAGTAAATATTATATTAAAAAGGAAAATCATGTTGACATTACCTTGTCCACTAACCGAGGGCACCTTAGCCCCCACCGGAGTCTCTGGTTTCACGCTAGAAGCCTGTGGTGGTTGGGCAGCACCCAGAGAGGCACTTTCGCCCATGGCTGGTGCCACGGCCGCCGAGGGTATGGCCTGCGGTGGATGGTGAGGCGGCTGCTGAGCAGGAGCCGGCGAGGGCGGGGGAAGGTTCTGCGGCGTGGGTGCCGGCACAGGGCTTCTGCCGGGTCCATGGGGCAGGCTCTGGGGCAGACTGGGCGGCAGGGCGCCGGGGAACTCGTGCTTGCGAACCGACGGCGCCGAAGGGAAGATTACCGAGCTGGCATCGGAGCCCTGAAAAAAAAAAACACAAGTTAGTGGGTGGATGAAAAGGAACACATTTCCTCTTTTACCAAATCGTCTAGTTTTTATTTTGCAGGTACCTGATAAAAACAACAATATATACATTAGTGAATATTTAAGGGTATATTTTAAGGCAGATTTACAAATTTCAATTAGTATTTATTTTATTATTTCTACGATTCGCTATTTACGGTTTTCAAATGATTCTTATCTAGATGAAAAAAGATTAGGGTATATTTTATGATGTTACACTGAAAGATTTTATCAATAAGTAGTTTTTTTTAAACGTTGCCAAATTTACATTAATACCGACAAACTAAAAAACATGGTAGCTTCAGCAAAACGAAACGGCTTCCAAAAAAAACTTAAATAAACGAAAAAATCCCACTTAAACCTGTTATTAAAAATATCCGGACGAGCATACTAAAAAACTAAATGCGACACGATGCTGCCGCCGAAAAGCTCAGTGAAAAACCGTCCACGGCTAGACTCTAAAAATGATGAAAACCAATTAAAAGTTCCGGTCGAGTTGGCGCTTAATTTCCTAGCAAGGTAATCGCGAAATCGGTTACCGAACTGTGGGCTATTCTTAGAGATGTTCGAATCTCTCAAGAGGATCGATTTGGATTGGAATATACAAGATCGAATTCACAAAAAATCTACCTGTATGATCGATCTTTCAAAGGATCACCACCATTCTTTTGTTGAAAAAGATATTTGTATAAAAATATCGACCTCCTTTTGCAAATGTATATATGTAAATTCTCAACAAATGAGAATGTGGAGATCTGAAAATCCATATTTCTTTATAGAGAAGTCCGCATTCACAGAAAGTTGGCGTGTGGGAGCGAAAAGAAGGTTAATTGGACCGATTTTTTTTGAGGGGACTCTCAATTCGTTGCGATACCGTAATGGAATTTTAGAAAATTTTGTAAACGCATTAGACGATGAAGAGATGCGACAAGGCTACTTCCAGCAGGACGGCGCACCAATTCATGTAACTCTTCGATAATTTAAATTTTTTAGAATATTTTTTCGAAGACCGAATCATTAGTCGTAATATGCCTGTTTTATGACCACCACGGTCCTGCGATCTCACGCCGTGCGACTTCTTTTTATGGCCACACATTAAAAATTTGGTTTTCAAAACCCCTACAAATAAATTTCAGCAGATTAACAACTCCCTCCAAGTGCTCACCAATGTTTTTGATACTGTAAAAAAAAAGAATGAGAACATATTTGGAAGTAGAAGGAGGACACGTCTCTCATTTAGTCTAAATTTATAAATTTTAGGTTCTTTGTCGTATACGGTTTTTTAAATTCTATAATGTAATTTTCTTAAAAATAAAAACTTCAGAACCTGACAGTTTTATTTTTCATTCACATAGGTATACCTTTTACGTATGTACCTTCCGAGAGTACCTTACGTTATGTCTGATTACTTGTATTTGTTAGAAGCTTAAGATCGAAAAACCGATCTCCCCACTAAAAGAATCGATCTTTCGAAAAATCGGAAGTAAAACGACCGATTCAAAAAGTAAAAAATCACAAGTCAATAGATTGCTCTTCTGAAATATCGATCTAGGTACATCCCTACTGGGGGTTATTGGTTTCAGTTCATCATCTTTACGGCTCGATTGACTCGGGTTGCTTTCTTATAAGTCCGTGGATTGGCAGATTAGATTGGTTCTCTCCACGGAAAGTTAGTTACTCGATATTGTTACTGTGATGACTTTTATAGCAGATAAAGACGTTTAAAAGCTTAAAACGTTGGAAAACTCTTGATCTGGAGGAATCCGAATCGACTGTATTTATCTACAGACAATAGTCAAGGTCTATCCTAAATTATAAGAACCAATTTTGTCTAATAGTAATGTGCTGATTATATATTTGATAAGGCTTGATTCCTCTATTTTAGGTTTCGACAATTCGTGATAATAGCTGTAATTATAAATTTAAAACATGTGTTGCAATATGTTTGTAAAGACACATTTTATTCCCAGTTAGATCTCTTTATAGAATACTGCTTTCCCGCAAGTGACAACTATGGAGAATGATTTTACCAGGATCAGGATGTTTCTAAAATGGAAATAAGATTCCATTCCATGTTTCACTGCTGGCCACTTGTTCCTGAAATCTCCCAGAATCAAAATTCAACTTTTTATACTTCACGTCTATCATTGGGCCACCACACTCTATCTCTGTGCTGTTTCAAATTTTTACGTCGAATAGTTTCAGAGAAAATCGCCTGAGACAGACGGACGGACACACCAGTGATACCATAAGTGTTCCGTTTTGCTAATTTTACCACGGAACACTAATTAGTGGAAATGGGAGCTGATTACTTCTCCTAAAGATCTTTTATAAGGAATACAACATGCTAAAAGATAATTCATCCCTTTCGCTGCCGCCCCCAAAAGTACGACAGATATTTTAATATGTCTAGCAAATGGGGAACACCGCATTCCCCGAGGGAGTAATTACCCGCCCGGGAGTTGTTAAAGCTCCACTCGCTCCCGACGAGCAAGGGCAATTAATACCGAACCGTCCGCACCTTAATGATTCATTACTGCGCAATTAAGTGGCGCCGATTGCTTTTAAAGCACGGTTTTTGCAAATTAGTTATCTTGGGGATAAATTAGTTCCGTGATTAAATACCCTACTTCCTAATTAGAAGAATTTTAGGGATTTTTCAAGATACCGAGGGGTTATGGCGCCGAAAGCGAGTAATCCTGTTTTCTTGCTTAAAAATAATTAAATTATCAACTAAAATGTAAAAGGATTAGTTTGGAGATGTAAATACTTTAAAGAGTTTATTATAATCTTTTTCAAATATCCTTTTTTTTTAAACAAATTAACCGTAAAATGTCAGTCCCGTGCTGATCCCAGCGGCGAGTTGTATTAATAAAACACATTTTATTAAAACAAATAATTTTAGGCTTTTTTTCTAATAAGCCATCTTTGTCCAAAATCGTCATTACAACAAATTCAAAAACTATTTTTCCAGTCGAGTTTGACGTTAGTTAATAAAGTCAGTACTGTGTCACTTAGTGTGGTCTGACACGGACGCAAATTTATAAAACTAAATAATAAAATAATTAAAAGTTAAAATTTATTTTCAATTAAACATTTTATGACAAAAATACGAATAAAAATATATAAAATTTTTTGTGTTATGGACTTCACTAGGATTTTCGCGCAAGATCGTTGTTTGCGGCTTGCTTGTCTGGCTTGAAATACCATAAGTGTGGGCCAGGGTTTCAATAATTTTAATGTATACCTTTAGTATAGCAAAATGTAAAAATATATGCTATTAAGACCGGTGGTGGAAAGAACCAGGTCCAGGTGAAAGGAAAGGGAGGCACTCTGCCTTACGATTAGTGAACGTTGAACGTTGATGACGACAAACCTGACAACGTGGCATCGGCCAGCGTAGCGTGGGGTTTCCGAAATATTAAATAAATAATATAATATATAAGTATATATGGGAATTTGGAAAAAAATACGAAAACAATTTTTTGTTGTTTTCAATTTTTTTTAGTTAACACAAAAATGACACGAAACTGACGATTTATAGACGATCAATTATTAAAATAATTTAAAAATTTTTTTAAAATTTTTACAAAGTGGGATTTTTTACAGGCATATTCTAAAATATATACATAAAGTACGTTTAAAAAAAGATTGATATTTATCTCTAATAACTAAATAACAAGAAAAATTAAGTTAGGATTTAATTACCCCTTAAAAGTTCTCCGTCGAGCAGTTAACGTAATCGGATCACCGTGCTATTCAGTCGGAAACTTGTCCGAAGTCGTTGAGTTTCCGAAAGTTAAATTGGATTTCTCGACTTTATTATTTTTAATTTGATTATTCCTGAAATTCTTGCCAAAATGAGCGTTAAATCTTAAAACTTAGCTAATTGTCCTTGTGTCAGAACACAAAAGAATATTTGCGAACGGTTTACTAAAGCAGTCTTTCCCACGATAGCAGTGTAAGTGCTTTAGGAAGATCTCGGCCGTCACAACACATTTTTTATAAACCGCGTTAGCTGCTCACCGTCTACACACACACACGCACACAAAAAGACAATCTTCAATTAAACTCGAAAATACAAAAATTTATACGAGGTTTGAACAAATAATCGATCGATCATCATTCTCCGCTCACATCGATCGACTACGTTTTCCCCAACTTATTTCCAGTTAATTATTACCGAGTAGTTCTCTCATTCCTGTGACTTCAATTTGAGGAGACGCTGAGAGAAAATCCATAGGTGGCCCCATTAGAGAGTCTCGCAAACATTTTTGCCTTTTTTCGCAGGGGCAATTAACAATTAACCATAACTGGCGTTCCTGCGAAGGAATTCTGCAATGGCCGACGATATACCGATTGCTCGCCGGTTTATTATGTAATTATCATAGTTGGATAGAAAAAGAAATGACCGTATCGGATAATTAGATAGTTTTAGCATTGCGAAGAGATGGACTGAACGTTAAAGAGGAAAACATTTTACCAACGGTTAAGATCATGTTCCAAATCGATTCCAACAAGATATAATAGTTTGGTAGTGCTCATGGTGCCTAAACATGACTGGGTCGTAGAGGTGTTAAACGGAACAAGGTTGTTGGCACACCACTCTAAAACTGATTTAATGTAAAATAAAAAAGTCTTCAAAGTTTGCCGTGGAATCAATCTCGCATGTGACCTGCATATGCACGCTTATCGCCTAAGCTCAGTCCAAGAATTGTTGTGAATACAATCGTTAAAGCTGCTAAAAGTGTCTAATCTTAATCTTCAAGTCCCTAATAAAGAAGGACGACGGTAGTTAGTACTAGTAGCAAACGATAGCTTAATGGCGTTATTTATAATAAAAGTTAAAGACAGTAATAAGATGGCAGTTTAAACTCGGTCTTTAAGGAGCTAAAGAGTGTAAATATTTCAGTGTTACATAAAAAAAACTTTATGGGCATTATTAACAGTGAGTTTGAGTCAACTTGAGTTAATTTTAAACAGATTAATGCCAACAAAACGTTACTGTATAGTAAAACGGAGCCACGTTCTCGGGGCCCTGAAAATTAGTGAGGTCTGGTGTAGAGCAAAGTTCAATATTGTTGTTGCTTACTGGGTCTGAAACTTTTATATACTGGAATGGGTAACTCATGGTGTATTTTACAGACATTCCTATACCTACTTTTTCCCCTCAAATCGCATATTTTTTAGCTTCCAACCGCGACGTTTCCAAACTTAAACATTACCTTGATATCTCATTTTTTTAGCAGTTTTAGAGAAAACCGAAAAAAAAAATCAAAAGCATTTGTAATTCGAAAGACTTATTTTATTAATTTTTTAAAAAATTTAATAGCAATTTCTTTACTTAATATGCGAAAATATGGACCATAAACTCCTGAAATTAGGTTGAAATTGTAGGCTGAACGAAACAGGCTATGTTATACCGTTAACAAAGAAGTATGACTTACCTATGACGTTATTAATGAGATGAGCATTATTCCTACCAGCTTACATTTGCTGCCTTTAAAAAAGGTTAAAAATGAAAACGCAGCACGGTGGTCGCACTAGAGCTTCACATAATTTACACAGTATTTTATCACACTAATTGAGTACAAACACAAAAAAACATTCTGGTAGATATAAAATGTGCAAAGAGGTAGTCGACCTTTTAATCTGCCACCGTGTCTCCGGCGTCCACCTGATTAGTCCGCTGAACACGTGCTGTCAGCTGTTCATGGATAAATGAGTTTTGATGAGATGAATGCCGTGTAAATTCTTGCTTTCTGTTTATTAATTAATGAAATAAAATAGTTTTCAGCCCTTTACTAGTGCTATTAGTATTAACAAAATATCGTACGCACTTAGTGGTGTGCATTATAGACTTTATAAGTTAGTAACCGGGGTTGGGTAAATGTAGCAGGAATAGGTTTTGCTATATTGTGGCTTGAACTTGGCCATTGTGCCCCCACCTTAGCAAGCCAAAGGGTTTTAAATCGACGAAACAAAAAGTATAAAATGAACAAACATATTTTCGTTCTTACTAATGACAGTAGTACAATCCTGGTTGTTGAAAAAAGTGCAAGACCAATTAATTTTCGATCACCGTTAAAAAGAAATATTTTCCTTTCATAAAACTTTATCAAACTGAAAAACCTTTTACTGTTTACTGTCAAAAGAAAACCCAATAATAATTTTATAATTTAATTCACCAAACGCGATTATTCAACTTGTTAAAACTTTCCCATTTAAATTAAAAAAACGGCGCGTTCTGCCATTCATATTAATTAATTTCCAAGTCCTAACTCCGTCAGACTTAACTAAAATCTTGGGAAACTTTTTCTCCCTCATTTTTGAGAATCATTTATTCATTTGCATCGCCTCGCAAAAACAGAAAACTGAGATTAAACTTGTTTTATAAAGGGAGAGCGACTTAAATAATTCAAAGTTCTATCTTGGCTGCGGGTGCTGCTTACCCGCCGAAGAGAAAGAGAGAAGTTTTCCTTAACTTCGAATCGAATTAAAACCTCGAAGTTGAGATTCGCTTTGTATTCAGATCGAAGCAGGAGCTGGAAAGTTTGTAATATAAGAACTTCTCTTTGGTTTAAGAGGTGTATATGTAAGGGTTGGACGCACTTCAGATGACAGCTTCAATAGTTTATTTAGTGGTTTAAATTCGTTGATTTTAATGTGGGAGATCAAACTTTTAGTGGAGTGTTTCAAACCCAGTCTTGTTCTCTGTCACGCATAAAATCCGGCAAAACTTGAGAGCCTCAAAAGCAAAACAGACAAAGTCCGCTTATGACAAAAATTAGTTAGTGGAATGCGGTATTGAAACCATAATCTATCGTACTAAAAAACGTATACAATGGCGAATCACAAATTTGCTCTCTACGAGACGTGACCACCGGCACCGGTGGCGTGACAATAAATCACACTTTTTTGCTTCCTGTGAACTTCGCCTGCCAGATGAACCCAAAGAGGATAACGAAATGTGTGATTTGACAGAAGAAGCTCCTGAATTGTGTTTAGTGTTTCTCAATATAAAATGTTTTTATTTATTTTTTCAAGCATTTCTAAAATATTATTTAATATCCAAAACAGATAAAATCCAGTTGTCCAACATTATAGTTATTTTTTAAATATAATTTTAACATTTTGTATCTCTCATTAATAGAATAACTCATTTTGAATAAAAGTAAAATTATAAATTCTAAAGTATATTGTCAACCTTGACATTAACTTTTTTTTTATCTAAGACATCCCACGTAGACTTCAAGTCTAAGTACTAACGTACGGGCGTCTGAAGGGAAATGGAGTCTACTGACACGGGATTTGAAGGATTGGAGGTTGGGACGGGAAGGGAAAACATGTGCAGGCAATTTGTTCCATAATCTGGAGACCCTAAGTATGAATGAGCGACAGAAGTGGTCTGTTCTAGGCTTTTGTAGCTGGACAGTAAAGGGATGCACACGCAACGCGCCTCTTGTTCTGTTGGGGACATTCAAGGGGGGAATAATACCGGCTACTTCTTCAGAGCAAAATTTCGTGGAAGTATCGGTAAAAAAGGGATAAATCCCCAACAGCGCGGCGATGAGCGAGAGAAGGGAGTTTTCTCGTGAGGGCTGGGTCATTGATAAGTCGAATGGCTCTCTTTTGGATAGAATCAAGGATCTTCAGTGTCGAAGGTGATGCCGCTCCCCAGATGTGGGAGCAGTACTCTAGGTTAGGTCTTATTTGGGAACCATAGAGGGAGTATAAGATGGAAGGGGAGAAGTATTTCCTGGCTCGAAAGAGAAAACCAAGCTTTTTTGCTGCCGATGTGACTACTGAAGTAATGTGTTTGTGCCAGCTGAGATCATGTTCAAAAGCGACGCCAACAAGATCGAATGTTTCATTGTTTTGTAGGGCCTGGCCATTCATGTGGATGGGGTAAGCGTTGCTAGATTTTTTGCGTGACAGGGAGCAAGACTGGGTTTTGGAGGCGTTGAACTGAACAAGGTCCTTCGCACCCCAGTCTTTGACTTGCCTACGAAGAAAATTTAAAAAGGTAGCAGGCATCTCGTTCGCAACCTGTATAGTTACTTTTAAAGCGTTATGCGAAATAATTTTTAATTTGAAAAATTTCAAAGGCGATTGAAACACCGCATATATATTGTTTTACCAGAACGTATTGAGAATGGTGCTTTCTATCTATTTTACCTTGAATGTTAGTAAACTTCAAAGTTAAGAACCTACAAATGCGCACTTCAAACTCGAATCCAAGTTTAGAAAACAACGTACGACACTGGACTCCGGTGTCCGTCGTGCGGACCCTTCTGAACTTTAACTCCGGTTTATTTACCGATAAATTGATCCCACTCGACGTGACCGATAAACGAGAGGATTAATCTCCATTGTCCGGATCTTGTTACAGCCGACAACTAAAATACACTTTGCGGCCTTTCGAGAGTGTAAACGTCTTTATAAACAAACCCACAATGCCTCACGATTGAATTAGTATTAGTCCCGAACTGGATGTAATAAATCATTTGATGCTGCCGGCGCAAATCGATAAAGTTTATGAAATGATGAAATAAAGTATATTGTGAGAAGACAGTTCCGGATGAAAAGAAACCATTTTTCCGCCTCTCGCCAGTGAAGCATCATTTTTCAAAGTTTATGGATAAAGTCCTAAAAAATTAAAAACTACTGAAAATTTCACTGCAACACGTAGAGCGGTCAATTGACCGGACAATTTGACCGCGGTCAAATATTAGGTGGTCAAATTGCTCCATGTCGGAACAAAGTGCGGATATGTAGCCGGCCTGTACAAACGCATTTCGGGGAATCACCGGCACCGATCGATGGTCTATGCTAGTTTTGGGGGGTTTATTCAGTGATGTTCTGATGTTATTCGCCGTGAAAATTTAGCAAGTTTAGTTTTCACTTTCACAAACTTAATTTTCCTTTATAATTAGTACTAACGGTATTATCACCGGTCTACTGCGCTTTTAGTGGGCGGAGATAACTCAAAGGCAAAACTCTATCTGACAAGCTGTACATTAAGAATTTGTAATAAAACTACGAGTATAAATCCCATTGGCAGACACACTAACTTTTCAGTTTTTATTTTGCATAGTGGAATTTTAGCTTTTCTTTAAACTTATTTTTTATTTAAAGTATATTTTTAAACGTTACCTTATTTTTTTGTACGGTATCCTATTCCTAACTTTAAAGAATCCGTGAGCTTTAAAACGTACTCATTCAAAATACGTTAGCTAAACAACATTACACGTCCAAATAAATACGAAACTCCGTAAAAGCTTCGAACTTTTTCACTTTCAACAAAATAACATACAATTTAATAACAAACTCATTTCGAAAACACTGTTTTTTCGCCGTTTTAAAAGATTTAATAAAAAAGCAATTACGAGCTTTCCGCTTTATCCCGCCATCGCGTGAACCCTCGCCGAAAAAAGTTTAAAAAACCCGCGGGACGGCGATTTCTCCCCCGACAAGCTATTCTCTTTTAAACCTAATTTATCCTTATTCTTGCTGCGACTACTCACTCATTCTCATTATTGATCTTCTCGTTTTTATAATGAGGTATAATAAACTATGTAGAGAAAGCTTTTGATGCCCGGTCGAAAATGGAATACTGTAGGTAGCGGATCTGCTACTAATTATATTGATGAATATAGATGATTTAATGGCGTAATTTTGTGTGTGTATGTTCCAGGCAGGTCGGAATATACGTGTGTAGTAAAATTGTCCTAAATGTACTGTATCCATAAACTTTGAGAAATGGTATGTCAGTGCCAAGTGTGTGTAAAAATTGATTGTTTCATTCGGAACAGTCATTTAAGAGGTTTGCTGTGTAGAATACAGAAAAGCCATTACGGCGGGGCGCGGAGTCGGAATTATAGCGGTCATTCTTTGTCCTACACACGCACAATGTATGAAACAAAACAAAAGGCTAGTTATGCTCGTGCTGAAGGTTAATGGGCGCGATAAAGAAAAATAAACACATTTTTTATATCTGATCTACAGCCATTGACAACTCCAACAGATGTAAATAAATGTATCTGTTCTGCAGTACATAATCTAAGAATCTGAATATCCTTAATTTCCAAAAACAGCAATATATCAACAACTGATCTATTTTCCTTCCAAAACTCGGATTTGTTTACAGAGCTTCCGAGTGAATTCACTTTATGTAAACTAATGTTGTTTTCATTACAAAGCAAAGTCCACCGAAACACCATCAAGCGCGTTGTTGTTGTTGCCTTTGCTGCGCTGCTGCTGCTGTCGTCCGTGGAACCGACACGCCGTAAACGTCGGGATAATTAGCCGAGTGTCGTGTTGACAAGCAGCGAAAGATCGAAATAGCCGTGTCGTGTTGTCGCTCCTTTAGCTCATCCACAAATTCGCCCAACAGTGAATAAAGACTATCCGCACCAATCGTGATAGAAATAGGGAAATCGATCGATTCTTTTGTACGTATTTTATTTAAAGATAACCGTTTACTTCCTGTCAAAAAACTTTTTCTCTAAAACCAAAGGTTCGGCAATTGTAAGGAAGTTAACAATTAAATTGTTTAAAACAATTAATCGCGCTAGAATTTTTCAATCCTGATAATTTTGGCTTAATCTACACCTAATTCTCAATATTCATGATTTTTCTGATTTTTCTGAGCGATCCTTTTTGTGACAAGGGTCGGGGACTGCAATTATTGTTAAGCGTTTTCCCGAAAAATGCTTCAAGAAGCTTTCATTTGACAGGATGCCCTTGGATTTTTCTTTCCATTTCCCAATTTACCCCCTGAAATTAATCCACAGAATCAAAATTGAACTTTTTATACTTCACGTCTATAATTAGACCACCACATTCCATATCTGTGCTAAATTTTAAACTTTTACATCGGATAGTTTCAGAGAAAAATCGCCTGTGACAGACGGACAAACACCGAAGTGTTCCGTTTTACTAATTTTAGCACAGAGTACTAAAAATCACCAAAAATAATAAATGTCGAGATTTTCAGGACTGTGACCTTACTTTTAATTTTGGTACTTATGGTGGCTCCATTTCGTAAAATAATTTTCAAGCTAACTGAAAAGTAAGCAGTATTGTGAGGTAGGTGGAAGTTTTGCGACTTTTTATAGGAAGCCTTATTGGTGTTTTTCATCTTCTCAACAAATACTTAACAGTATCAGTAGAAGGAAAAGCATCGAAAATTCTATTTTTATCTTGCTCTATACAATTGGCACCAAAAATTAAATTTAAGATATAAAGTCCAAGTAGGATTACCGAGTTCTATCGTTTAAATTCATCACTACTTTGTCCATACGATTGAGACTGGACTACTCCATTACTTCATTCTTTTCACACCATGGCACTGAGCCATTCAGTCAGTTTTATTGTTTTATTGGTGCAAACTTCCAAGGCAATAAATTTTTCATCTACCGAGCGTGCGATGGTATTTATATCCCGAACGACAAAATCCGGGAGTAATTTGTCAACGACGCGGATCGTCCAAATTCGTATTTAGAAGCGCTTACCGTAACGCGGTCCATTAGCCATCCAACATAATAAACATGCCACTTAAATTGAATTACATGACAACAAGAATTTTTGGGATTTAACATGTGTGCGGGAGAGGATTATTTATTTTAAGAACCTTAATGGCTCGCCTAAAGCATAAAAGATTAAACATGTTAAGGCGGACATACGGTGTCAACGGTAAATAGTCGATGTTAGGTATATGCTAATAAATAATACGGCGATACCGCACATACTTTCTCGCGGGACCAAAAAATACCTCGCGCTCGATGATGCCATATTTGGCACTTTATAGCAAAGCATACATGCATAAGCAGTATAAAATAAACACAATATTACTATGTGCTGCAGCTCTTTAAATATTTTCCGATTAAAGTGCCTCTTAGCCCAGAATTAAAGGACGATATTATGGGGTTGTACAGAGGCTAGCGCACTTAATATACTCAATCTCACGTAAGATTTTAAAACTATGCATCCCACAAAGAAAATTTTTGTTTCAAATATATTCGTTTTAAATATATTTGGTTTAGACGAATCACATTATTTTTATTTTTTGACATGTTGTATATTTGATTTCAACTGAGATAACTTTTATCAATACCGAAAATTTTAAAAAATAGGAAATGAAGTTTTTTCCATATGACGCGAACTTTATGGATGCCACTGTACATATAAAGTAATAAACAATAAATCCACACAATCATTAAATCATTAGTTCTAATTTTCGCAATTATTCTTTCATCCAATAATAATTGTTTAATTAAAAAAGACTTGTTTAAAGGGTGTACGCCACTGGTACCTATATCGATTTCCAGCAACTAAGCCAGGAATATTCTAAAACGACAGGCGTGATGTATCCATGCCTATGACGTTCGTGGCATTTTCTTGCTTGATTCTTACTTTAATGCGCCGCTACCTTAATATTGAGATTTTATGGGTGATTCTACGTTAAGAGGTACTTTTAGGCATGGCTATCTTAAAAATGTGTCTTCGAGATCTTCAAGTAAGAAAAGATAAACATTACTATACAGCTCAATTCATTTTGTGCTATAAACAAATCATTCAGATTACCTACAAAAATATTTTTTTTTGTTAATTATTTTTATTGAAATACGATGCCTGGGGAGTGACTTAACAGGCTGGGGACAGGATTGAATTGCATTTTTTTACTTGATAATCAATAAAATAACAGATAAGTTTCCAATGACCTAGCAATGTTAGTGTTTAACTCATTTTGATATATTTATAGTATATTAAGTGGTAATTTCCTATTAAAAAATGGCTTTAAGTCCAGGGGAGAGACAATTAGATGTGCCAGGGGAGAAAGATTTCGACTATATTATCCCGGAATTTTCTTATTTCACTACTTTTTTTCATACTTTGCAATACTGCCTCAATAAAACTAATCACTTACTTAAAATCTATTAAAAAATAGAAGTATTAATTTGTTTTCTTAACACTCAAAAATTCTCGGCACATGAGATGAACCTCTTAACGTAGAATCACCCTTATACATTAACTTTTTATGTATAGGGTCGGATAATTATTGAGCAAACCTCGTAAATAAGGCATGAAATATTTCTAAGCAAAATTTATTATATACATATTGTATATATAAACACTAAATAAATTTTCCTCGAAATTTTCGATAAAACGATTATTTAAATAAATGTGCCAAGTTAACTGCATTACATGTCAACAGGAATTTCTGAGATTTACGATGCAGGATAGAGAAAAGATAAGTAAATAGGAACAAAGGATACCAAAACGTAAACAAGGGATATAAAATATTCCGAAAAAACATTTTACTGATAATAACAGGAAATTCTGGGATACGGAGTGACGGAGTATATTTTGTATGTGGGCAACTGCCACAAAAGTGACTCATTTTTACACCATTTTTGTCCTCCACTAAAACTCGAAAATAATAAAAAAATCGCTATTAACGAATACATTAGAAACAATTGTTGTACGGTAACTAGTCAAATATAGCTACCTCTATTATAAATCGTGTATAAATCCTCCGATTTGTGACTATATTTGACACGAAACTGACTTTTATTTTACTCTCGCCTTTCTCGTCGAGAGACTCGTCCTTTTAAGAGAAATATCTTGATTATTATATCAACTCTCGAACGAGACAAACACGGGACTGACATTTTGCAGTGAATTTGTTCCAAAAAGAGGTTCAAAGTCAAAAAGAGTGCTTAAGTACCTACTTCTCACATACTTAAAATTGTTGTTAATAGTTTATTTCAGGTTTTTCTAAACAAGGAAATAGGATAACTCACTTTTGGGAAAACACCCACGTAGTAACAAAATCCTACTTCTGAAATTATTACTACCAATTAAAAATTAAAAATGTAAGATGGCTGGCCTGAAAGCAAAACAATAAAGATCGTAATTAAAGGTAATTAAAAATAAAGGCTCAAAAGAGTTAACGACTCCATTCGGGAACGAAGTTTATGTATATAACTTGTAAAATTTTCACTAAACGCTTTCGAAGGCGATGATTTGTTACGTGTACCTGTCTCATTAAAATTTATTATACTCCTCCCGGTTTTGATACAGCAGAGACTGAACCCGTTTCACAAAACGTAATGAGACGAGAAAATGTAAAGGGAGCTTTATAGCGCTTTTGAAGTACACATCGGGGTTTATTTAATGCCGGCAAAAGCCTATATTAATTTCACGGAAACGAGTTATTAATTTTGTCACACAATTCAGTCGGTGGTATTTGAATAGCATGTCTGTTTGCATCGCTTTGATGTTTTGGCTCGATTCCATTTAGTTAAATTGGTTAAATACACATGTTTGAACGCCTGCGGATGTAATTTATAATTTTAAGTCTGAATGTCGTTTACATACAGAGCCGTTTCTAATTGATACAACACGTTATTTAATTTGTACACGCGGCATGGAAATTCGAATAATGGGAGAATTTTATCTGTCTCTCTAAAAAAAAAATTTTAGTTTTTACACACGTATGTAGGTAAGCTCGTTTCAGGCTCTTTCGTTGCCTTTTGACAAAATGGTAAAGACTTCAATAAATGTAAATATAACTGTTTATTCCAAAAATGATAACGTATTCAATAAAAGAACTGTTGTTGAGCAATAAAATAATGTTTTTGCTGTGTAGATTCGGCAATTTGGGCTGGGCGCTGATAGGTGTCTAGTTGACACTACTATTTTATATACTACATAGATAATTCCTAGCATAATGTTAAAAATACTCACATTATCAACACAAACGACAACTTTTCTCTTATAAATTTCTTTTTTCATGTCGTACACCTTGCTTGGACACACACTGACTAAAGATCGTACACCTTGCTTGGACGCACACTGACTGAAGACTAAACAATACAAAAATCCAGTTCTACTGACAAAGGTACGTCTTAGTTTAATTACCAAAAAACGTGATGAAACGGGTGTTATTGGAGAATTTCTTAATTGGGAAAAACATTAAAATCAGCTTAGATAGTTAAATTAATTAGGAAATAATTGACAAACTAATTAAAAGCGTATTGATAGGACAACAACATCAATTGTCCGTTCGTTTGTTTACACGTCATCCTGCGGTTTTTTTGAAGTGATGCACAGTGGTTCCGGCAATAGGTCATAATTCAAAATATTTATTGTCAGGGATCTGCTTTGGGTTCAAAAAGAACCAAATTTACTTGAACTAATAAAACTTTGACAAAACTTCAGTCGATTTGTGACCGGCAAATATTGTGCATTTTAAGTACGATAAAAGCAGTATAAATATTGTGTTAAAAGTGGGTTTTTTATTTGGTAATGTCGTAAAGAGTAATTAATATTTAAATCTATTAGTAGCGTAGGTACTTGATTCCTTTTTCAGTAAAATATTGTTGTTGTAATGGTTTTATTTGCAGATGTTTTTGGACAATGATCAAATGTATGTTTTTATTGACCGCGCTTGTGATATTTTATCTTGATTTTTAACTATTTGTCCTGTCTTGTTGTACATTTGTACATGTATAATGTACATAACCTACTATTACATAGTCTCCTTTTTATGAGGACATATACGTTCAGATTCACTAAGAAAGTTTACGATTTAGTACTGGTTTAAGTTAAGATCTAATACTTGATCAGTTACGTTTTGACAGGTTTTTGTCCTGTCATTGTTAATAAATCGTCATTAAAAACTTATGAATTATTGTGATATTTCAGCGATTTACTTGATTTTCAAATGATTTTCATCTTGGAACGAGTTGCTGTAAAGAATTTAGTTCTATTATTGTTGAAAGTACGTACTAAAGTTGTCCTTTTCTTGATAAATTTGCGAAAAAGTTCAGAAATAAGTTCATAGTATAAAATTTCGTTGTCGTATTCTTACACTTGTCAGTTTAAAACTTTTGGTTGTCAAATTAGACCGGACTAGCGTTGGAGAATCAGGCTGATAATTTTTATTCAGTTTTCTCCAGCTTGCGAAGTTATAATAGTTTAAGTCAACCGCTCGTCAACAAGCTTGAACAATGGCATTTTTTCGGTCATTTTGACAGCTCCGTGGATCGAAAACGGCTCAACTGATTTAAAATAAAAATGTTTTTTAAAGACCTAATTTATTGAAACGTAGCTACGAGGATTGCTTTAGCCTAATAAGAATCACACTTTGTTATACAGGATGGAACAGAACGGTATGTAAAAAAAGTTTAAACTTTAACCACGTGGCATTCCTCAAAATATTTTTTTTCAAATTTTATTTTAACATTATGTGGAAGTACAAACTGCATTTTCAAATATTAATTTTCCAAAAATATTAATTGCAATAATAATTGTTCCATTACTCTCCACATAGTCGGAACCACTGTGTGATGGTGCGGGCAATTTAGTATCAATTTAAGGTGATGATCTTGTGAAATCAGTAAAAGTTTGTACCAAAACACACTGTTTACTTTTTATGCTGTTAAACAATAAAAATCTGATTATTATTCCAATTATATTATCTTTATCGCGCTGCCACTTAATTCATATTGGACAGGTGTATTTCCATAACGATAACTGATGTTTTCTTGTCATAGGTACTAATTGTTCGTAATATATGTAATAAATAATAAATCATAAACATAAATAAAATAATAAAGTATGAATAAAATCATATGTTATTCATAATTTAAATATCTGGTGCAGCGAGGAGCGAAACGCGTTATTGTCGAGTCACAGTTCTGTTGTTATTTCCAGTTCTATACCAGTTTATTCTTTCTCTTAATAAGTTTATTTCTAATCAACTGTTTAGTTTTATGACACATAAATGTTACACGACATCCTTATTCCCTTCTTACAACTTTGGACTATTAATTAAAAATGACCGGAAAGATATGATTCAAAGTGCTTGGACGGGTGTTATTGGAGAATTTTTTAACTGCCATTTAAGCTAAAAAGTAATTAAATATATTGGCCTTTATTAGAAAATAATGGCCAAAGCAATTAAAACCATAGTAATATAACCACTTTGTTTATCATCACTCAACTGCTAAGTGAATAATTTAAAAAACGATTAAGATAGTATGTACAGAATATTCTCGAAATTTGGACATTCCTTTCTGCAGAATTTAAAAAAATATTGAAAATAAAAGGGGTAATTTTTGTACCTACACTCGGGAGATTAATTATTCGTCCACTTATAAAATTTTTAAAAAATTTGGATAAAATTAAAACTACTGAAGTTTATTTACTTTTCCTTACAAAAATAAAAATTTCTATTCATGTACTAAAAACAGTAATATAACGTCCAACCTAAACAATACCTTTCAAAAATAAAACATAATTTCTTAAAAACCAAGAGAGAAGAATTATTCGTCCACCAACATTTTTTTCGAAATTCGTCCGAACATGCCAAAACTAATAACGTGTGGGGTACCCTGTTGACTTTATAATTTGTTGTAAATTGTTAGGCATTGACTCTACAAGTTTTACAACAAAACCTACTTCAATTTTTGACCATTCTTCTTGACTTCTTGCTTTTAAGGTCTTTTGTTGAAAATTGTATGTTCTTTCACCCTTTCTTTGGGTTCCGGCCATAAATGTTCATTCGGGTTGGGTTCTGCGGTGGCGTTTCCAACACTCTTGGTACGCTATACGATATCCACTCTTTAACGACCCGCGTTGTATGCTTTGGGTAGTTGTCTTGTTAAAATATGAAATTGTTTTCAATTCACATTTTCTCCGCACTTTGTCTTAAACTCTTTTTTAAAATGTCAACGTAGACTGTAGACGAACCAATCCATAGTTCCGTCAATGAAATTGAGCTGGCACACTCCATGCCCAGATCAGAACGGAACCCCCTCCGTGCTTTACCGATGTAATTAAATTTTTAGGTTTGTAGGCTTCCCCGCGCTTTGTGTACACTAAAACCTTTTTTGATTTATCAAACATCTCGATTTTTATTTCATCACTGATGAATCATCAGTATATATGATGTACTCAGTATTTTTGTCAAAATGCCTCTGAGCAAACTCGAGGCACTTCTCCGGCTGCCTCTCTTTAATCTCAAAACAAACGATAAAAAACCACTTAACCGCTAAAAGATTATAATTAAGGCTCATTTGTTCTGCAAATTATATTCGAGAATTACGTTTTTTTTTCTGTCCGAGATTAAAACAAATCTTGCCGGACGAAAACAACACGAACGAATCGCCATCCAGTTTTTGCGAAGTCATTAATCTGGCAATAAATTTAATTGAATTCTAAGCAATAATCAATTTACCCGATAAAGTCCCGGAGGGCACATAAAAACTTTTTATTAACGAGTTTACGGAGTTTTTGTCTTCTTCGTCAAACATTTGTTGTGTCAGTATGGCGAAATTCTTGTATTAGTCTGTGTGTTTTTGGTTTGATTTTTGTTTACTGACAATAACAGCTTTATGGCACTAGTACAGTCGCTATCACAAGAGCGTTGACTTAATATCTAATATAAAAATCAATGAAATGAATGTGAATATGAAATCGTACACGAAGTGTTTTTTTATTTTTTGTGTTGTTACATTTTTGTTCATATCATACTTGGTTTATTTTTATCCAAATATATTAAATAAAATACATTTTTAAAAGAGTAAAATAATCACTTAGAGTAATTTTATTTAGACTTTGACCACGTAACTTAAAAACTAATCTAAATAAAATTAGTTTCTTGATACAAGAAAAAGTAATTATTATTTGTTTAAATAAAATCAAAATAAAATAATTAGTGTTTATTTGGATTTTTCTAGAGATATAAAATGTAAATGCTTCATTTCCTAAAAATAAGACTAGGAAATTAAGGGGCTCAACTGGCCCGGAGCCCATGGTGCGTAAAAAACAGTAAAACCTGTCCTCCTGTATTCACAATCAAGTTCTCAGGTTCTGCATTATTAATTAACAAATTACAGAACCCGGCACCGAGCTATAGTACCTTATTATTTTTAAATCGAACATCGGAGAGGTAACGGTTTTTGCAAAATACTAGTTTTAATCTACCTGGAGAGTAAAAAAAGAGTAATTTACATTGATCTTATCTTAAGGACGAATACACGTACCCGAAAGTGGTAATTTAATAAGATAAAATCAGAAATCAACATCGATGGACATTGTAATTTTATAATTTTAACATGATTATAATTTAGGGAAAGTGTTAACCGTGATGTTTTGATATTTAATGACGAATTTAATTCGATGATTATCTTGGAAACTTATTGATGTGCGTATAAGGAGGTAGAATGGTGTTCTAAAATAATTTGGAGGTGTTTTTTCGGGACCTGTGAAAAGGGAAGGTGAAGACAAGGACGTTTATTGCCATTTTATTACCACAGCGCATTTTATAATTTTTTTTAAACTGCCATTGAGTTATATACGGTGTCAGTGTCAGGTAACGCAGTTCAGTGTTAACAAACATTCTCAACGACGCAGATGTAGACATAATAATATGCATTTACGTACTTACGACAACACACGTCGAACTAAAACCTAATTCGACAACCCGACACTAATGATTGCGCCTCGAAACTGTTAATTCTCGCGCCCCAAGGAATCCTAATTGATTAGGAGTTCGGTTTCAGGGAAGCTTGTGAAAATAGATTAACCGGTTTGCTCCGCTACTGCTGTCACACGAGATGCTCGCGTGACAATCTGGATTGGATTTACGTTTATGTTAATTAATTAACGTCTAATCGAGCCGACCGCATTGGTGCGAAAAGGAGACATAAGTAAGTGACAATACACCGCGCAAAAACTGAAAATACACACCCTAAATTAAGAAAATTACCTGAAACGGAATTCTTTATACAAATTCAAGTTGTATAAGCAAAACGGTTCCAGTATAAAGCTTTACAAGACAAGAGGGCTTGTTCGGTGGTTGTTGTTTTTAACGGGCAATGTGACGATTCAAATTAAGGATACGGCAACAGCGCCATGTGCCCTATCGGCCATTTTAGTATTACCAGGAAATATTTATATTCTGTAACATTTTTTAATCTTCTAACTTTGTTTTATTTTGAAAAATTTTTGGAGTACATAAGTGTATTTAAATATAACGATGAACTACAACAGAAATAACAGTAACACTCAAATATTGTTGTGAAATAAATAGCCTTAGCATATTACTTTACTACATGCTGAGTTTTTGTCCCCGTGTCATTCAGTGAATTATCATCAATCATTTATTGAGTCAGTCAATCAAAAGATCATTGAAATTACCAAAAAAAAATTCTTTAAACGAGTTCAAAAGTATTCCTACTTCTTTGAAAACTATATTACCATTATTTCAATGACTAATCCAATAAATTTCTATTATTCCTTGGAATGTAGAATTGTTACAGCGAAAAAATTAAACTATTTGATTGGAATGCTTAAATATAATTGGGAGAACGATAGCTATTTGTAGGCGGTGTGATTGTAATTACAATATATTTCATTAAACGAACAAGAACTACGGTTTAAATAAAAAATGTAAAAATTAAGTCAATAATCCTTATAGCATTTCAATTAAAATAAACACTCCCATAAAACAAGATAAGGTATTAGAGATATAATAAAAAATATTAATTCAATGGGTTCTACTGTTGGTTGAAATATTACTTCTGTTGCTCGCGGACACCCTTTGGAGGTCAAAATTGCGCTGTTGCTATTTTGTTCGTTGAATAGTCGTTTAAGGTTGCAGCCTGTTTGTTCATTGCGTTATAGGTACGCCAAAGTCAAAAATAATAGATTTTTTGTTGAAGCAACTCATTTCAGTGTTTCATGGCAAGTAAAACGAATCTAAAAAGCTTTGCAGTAATAAGTGTGGTTTTTTATTTGTAAATCTCACTTGGTTAATCTATTATAAGACTGTCACTTTTTGTTGAAAAATTCAGTCCATTTGTGGTATAGATAACCCCATCCAGGAACGTCCTGTATGTTTGAATTTAAACAAAAAATATTTTTTTTATTAGAAGTTACATTAAATTATCTGTTGTAATTGAAACAATAATAATAAGTATTTCGATTAAATAAAACCCTATATTCTTACAAATAAACCTTTTACTGAAACCAATGATACATTTTGTATTGAATTTAGAATAGGGTACTACTGCATCAAATAAAATGCCATGTATAAACGACCTATTGAAAACTAATGAAACCTTATATTTCAAGCAATCTTATAACCTATTGGTTAACAATGATAAACTGATCATTGAAATAAGCCGAGTTTGTATTGTGCGATACGGAATAGAGCGTGTAATTGAGTGAATTGGCATCCAATTCAATATACGACCGTATTCTTTCTGTGTAAACACGTGTCAATAATACAGCAAATTTCGCCCACTCTCCCATCCCCGTCAATCTATATCCATGGATTGTTGAATATGGAGATTGTACTACGTTTATGGCACATTTCCAACTCAGTTAGCCATTCCACTCACGCACAGCCGAATTTTCCTAGTTAGTGCCTATTAATCCGATAAAATCTACCCCGCGGCTTCATAATTCAATTCACTTAATCTACATAACATTTAATTTAACACCCCAAATTTAAATAAACCATCTTTTACGAGACGACAGACGCGAGCGACCATTAACAACAGAGAGAACTGAGAAGAGCCCTTTTCTTGGGAACGAAACAAGTGAACATCTGTCAGCTTAATGGCCCACCTCGTTCGGGGTGATCGTGATGCACTGTGCACAGGTGCACTCGCGTGCCTTAACACCGACTTATACCTGATGCCCGAAGGGCGTGACTGTCGGAAGGTCATTAATATTATTGTCGGTGGTAAATGGTGGAAGGTGTCGGTGGAACTGAATTAAATGCAGTTCGAGAGTAAACCTTTAGAAGCCCCAAATTTCTTAATGGTAAATTTTGTGACCACGAATTGCTTGAAGGGTAGTTGTTTGGCATGCCCTGCTGCTGATACGCACGCCAAAAACGATGTTAGTACTCGGCGTCCTTTTCGCGGTGTGTCAGAGGAGTTTTAATCGCTTGATAATCCACCTTTTCCTCCTTATCTTCTTTCCGACTCTCATTATTATGATAAATTTCATAAAATTATTAGTTCAATTGCCTACCGTTCGTAAACTTACCCCAAAACCGAATTAAGCAATAATTTCCCTTCGTAACTAGCAAGACGCAAATGTCTCGCTAACAAAACAGTCGGTAAAGCGTTATAACCCCCGGCTAAACCTCAAGGGAGGGAACTGACAAGGGTCGGAGTAACCAAAGTTGATTAAAAGGGGGCGCTTCGCTTCGCTTCCGTGTCACTTCATTGTTTAATAAGGTTTAATAAATTAAATTAGGTCGTTTGTGGGGGCCATATTAATATCCTAAAAAAGTACATTCAGACCGAGTTGTTAAAAATGAATACTTTCTGCGTTTTCCTCTGATGACAGAAACAAGGGTGTTACATTCGTTAAAAAAAGCATCCCCAAGTGAACAACTTACTTTAGGGTTCTATTAGTCTTGTAGAAAGAGACATCAGGTTATTTTAATTATTAAACAAAATTGAAAAAAAAAAACATATTTATTATTTATTATATAAACTTTTCTTGAGTCTAAGGTTAATATAAATAGAGGTTTTACTATATTATCAGCGCCTTGCAACTTAAATACGCACAACAAAATTCAAACCAGGTGATTTGATTGGACATTTAAAGATCCTCGAATAAATTCGACTGGAATCTACAATGAAATCATTGGACACTTTGGTAAATAAATATGACTTCGAAATTCCATTTAATGTGGTTACTAAAAACCGTTAAACATGGAAGGAAAGCGAACCGAAATTCGGGAGAAACTTTTCGGTATGGTGCACAGATGAGTCACAAATGTAAGGAAAAAATGAACGAGCCAAAATTCTCTCAAAGTCTCTCGTCAGTAGTCCTGCCATTTCTCAAGCAGAAGTATACCCAATATATTGGTGTGCTTAGGAGTGCCTAAGAAGGAGCCTCCTCTCAGAGGGAGCTACATCCATACAGGGTAAGTTTTTTTAAGTGTTACACGGCGATATCCAGAAAACGGTTTAAAATATTTTCATGAAAATTTGGTGAGTTAATATGGAGATGGGGTACATATTGTAATATATTTTTGACATTTACCCCTTTTCTCTATTTTAAGGGGTGGGGGTAACGTTGGAATTAAATGGGATGATGTACTTTTGTTTATAAAATTCGAATCTACGTAAAAAACTACGTATGTGTAAAATTTTTCTATATTTGCTCTTTCGGATACGGAATTATGGTTAACTAAATTCTGCTTGAACTTAAAAAATAAATACATTTTACCAATAAATCAAATTTACTGATTTCAGAATTATTATTTGTTTACATCGTTATTTTTACTTGGCTCAGTTGAGAATTTTGACGTCTTAACGATTATTTCTCAGTTTATTGCTAGGTCCCCCGATTTGACCCCCCTTGACTTTTCCTGGTGGCGTTTTATAAAGGACAAAGTGATACAACTTTAGATGAAATGAAAGACCGAATCCGCTTTGTCTGCTTTATTCATTTAGAAAAAGAGTGAGAAAATGTTTGAAAGTTGAAGGGGGACTTCGAACAACTTCTCAAGCATAACAGACGATAAATAAGTCGAAATTGTATGGTAAATATTTTTTATTATTTTATAACCTAGTCAATCATAATTCCGTAACCGAAAGAGCAAATCAAAAAAATGTTTGTACACATACGAATGTTTTTACGTTGATTCGAATTTTATAAACAAAAGTGCATTATCCCATATATACCCCTACCTCTTAAAATGGGTAAATGTTAAAAATGTTTAAATATCTCCCTATTAATTCACCAAAATTGCATGAAAATATTTTAAACCATTTTCGAAATATCGCCTTGTAACACTTTAAAAAACTCACCCTGTATAATGTCGAACAGTCAGACAGTACTTATAAAGCACCATTTTAATGAATAGGTTCAGAGTCTTTTCTAAATCGGTTTAAAAGTTAAAGAGAGAACCCGCTAAATACGACTCTGCAGGCTCTTATCTTGCCAACAAATTTTCGCAGAACTTTTGAAGACCTTTTCAACAATACGGCACTCGATGTGGTGCGCGAAAAAAAATTTCGCCCTGTGCCGTTTTTGACGGGGTAAAAAAATATCGAATATTTTCGTTTTGCAAAAATTCCTTTTATCTCTGCATTTGGCTGTATTAAAACCACCTCTCTGCCAAATTTCATTTGAATCGATTGTAAAATGTGCGAGCTACTAGGCTGAGCCACACAGACGGACGGATATGTCGAAATCATAAAGGTTCCGAGTTTTGCTATAGAACCCTAAAAATGTATATGTAATGTTTAATAATGACTTGCTTGAACATTATTTATTTATGCAATAAAAAAATCCATGCATATACTCCATTGTCAGAGGTTTAATCGTGCTGTCGATTTACAGTGATCACGGAATTAAAAAAAATTAGCAGAATAACCTTTACTTCTCGTGTCGGATTAAATAAAACATTGATTAATACGCAGTTCTCGACACGGTCCATTGGACCTTCAAAAACTTTTATTGCGCTAATTTTAAAGCTTAATCCCCGCAATATATATCCAACTAAAACCAGTTTTTAAGTGAATTATTCACACTCCACAACCCTTTGTGGCAATAAACTTATATATGATTTAATTAAACTGTCTGTGGAAGCAAATTAATATGCGGGAAACATCGATCGTATAAATTCCATCGCGTCGGCTTCGGTCGGGATTATTTCATTAATTATAATTATTAATATTTAAGTTGGTAGTTCCGGTCGCTCGACTGTTTTGGTTGACGTTTCAACTTCATTTGGGCCTAATTAGCCTGTTAGTAATGCAAAGACAAACGTAATAATTTGGATTTGTATGTTAATGGCTGATCCGGTACGTATGCTACTAATTTTTTAAACTATAACAAACACTAGTTTACAAGAAAAATGTACCTCGTGAAAAAGTGTTTTTTAACCTAATTCGAGGTCGCTGAAAACGAAAATGGCAATCATTTATTTTTCCATTTGCGAAATATTCGCAAAAAACGTGCTTTTCGGCTCTATTTCCAGTTATGGTCCAACATCTCGAGAACGGTATATTTCGAGGTACGCTTCTTTCTCACATAAATATTAATTTTCAGTCAATTGGAAGAGTATTTTTTGAGTTAAAGCTACTGAAAGTTGAAAAAAAAAACTACATTTTTTGAGCTTTTTTGAAAATTGCACATTTTTGTTTGTTTTATTTAGTTATTAGGAAATTTGTTTTAATGTTTTTTGAATTGCATATGAAAGATTATTTCGTCACGAAAATATATTGTCAAAGTTTCTTCAAATCGGTTGTAAAATGTGGAAGATATTACTGATTAAGTGAAGGCAGGCCATTTCATCTTTTGCCATGAACGATGAACGCCCAGAAATCCGGAGAAATTAGGTGGACTTTGGTCATGTAATTAAGGTAGTAAAGCCTAACGTACTCATTTGAAACTAATTTCTTCGGACTTCTGGGCGTTCATGGCAAAAGCTGAAATCGTCTGCCTTCACTTAATCAGTAATATCTTCCACATTTTACAACCGATTTGAACAAACTTGGGCAACATACTTTCGTAACGAAATAATCTTTCATATGCAATTCAAAAAACATGAAAAAATTTTTCCTAATAACTAAATAAGACAAACAAAAATGTGCAATTTTCAAAGAGCTCAAAAAATGCAGTTTTTTTCAACTTCCAGTAGCTGTAACTCAAAAAATACTCTTCCAATTGACTCAAAATTAATATTTATGTGAAAAAAGAAGGGTACCTCGAAATGTGTGTACATTTTAGGTCGATTACGTTTACCTTTCTCGAGATGTTGGACCATAACCGGAAAAAGAGCCGAAAAACACGTTTTTTTGCGAATATTTTGCAAACGCTTCTTTGGAAAAATAAATGATTGTCATTTTCGTTTTCAGCGACCTCGAATTAGGTTAAAAACACTGTTTTCACGAGGTACCTCGAGTGAAGGTAAAATTTGTAAACTAGGGTAATAGATGCTATTAAATTTGAAGGAAAATAGTCCAATCGGCTCAATTCCATACTATTTTGGTTTCTTTAACATTGTTGTTGCGTCGTTATTTGCTGTAAAAATCAACGACTTTCTCGTGTGTATAATTTAATTTTGTAGAATAAATTAATATTTTTTCTCTATAATCGCGCACAACAAAATTCGATAGACGTATCGAATTTTCGAATTATATTCGTCGGTTAATACTACAACGTTTCTGTTTAATAAATACCTTAGACTGCACATCAGGGAACTCTGCACGTACCTAAAAATAAAGAAAACAAATTTAATAAAGTTATTTGTAAATAATCTGTGATATAATTATATCATCGAGCAAATAGGTAATTATCATTGATTTCTAATCAAGATATCATTATTTCCATTTTAGGGCAATCAGGGATTGCCAAGATATTTATAACCAGCCAAACGATTTGATCCCCCACCTACTTTTTAAAAACGGCTGTTGCCAGATTGATAGACTAACGCAATTATTGTGGGTTAATACTTATCTACAATCATACCACGGGGTAAAGCATATGATTAAGGATTAATAAAATATACCGATATACCATTACTTTTCGTGATTATACATTTTTAGTAATTTATGTCCAATGCATGGTGCCGAAATTTAGAGTGAGAGTGGCAATGTCGCTTCACGGGACTTCGTATGTTTCATTGAGAAATCTAAGAAATCTGCTGAATCTGAAAGGCGTAATTTTGTTTGTACTTTCCAGGCGGGTCGGAATATACGTGTGTAGTGATATTTTATGTGATTCTTGGTTTTTCCTGACAGAACTTTATTCATAAACATGTGGATAGAATAAAGGATGATGAGTTTCTAAGGTGATGCCGGCTGCTCCAAAATCTAGGCTAGGTCTGATTTGTAAAACATAGAAAGTATATAAGCTGGAAGGAGAGAATCATTTTCTGACTCGTAAGCTCGGAATAATATTAGTCTTTTACTAAAGCTGTTTGCCGACACATGTAACCCGCACCTGTGTATTTCACAAATATATTCAACAGATAAAACCGTCGGCGCGGCGCCGAGTAAAACCCCTACATCGACACCCGAAACTATTTAAACTTTCCGAAAATCCTCGGAAACTCGCAAATTAACGGGACCGCAGGCCGTATTTACGCGAATACTTTGAGGCCTCGGTATTACCTCATAATTTGGAAATTCCAAAACTAATTTTCTACACGACGCGATGCCGATGTAGTGTACGAGGTTATAATTTAAATATAGACGATGTAAATTAATATTTTGAACTAGGTGTCGATTTTAAGGTTGTTTTCTGTTTTGGTATCATTGGATTAGGTTAAGCTCAGGTTTGCATAGGTTTAAACAATTTCAATTTTAAGTGATCGTACTTTACCTAATTCAAATATAGTAGGAAAATTGTAGGGATGGTAGCCAGTGGATTGCTTAGAGCATTTAAACCTGATACTATTAATTAATGCCTAAGTAAAGGTTGATATTTATTTCTGTAGCGGATCTGCTACAGATCAGCTGGCTGCTGTTAATTAAGTTGAACTGTTGGCAACAAAGCGCAAAATTCATCGGCAATAAAACAACTGAATATGAAAGAATAAAGACAAGAATGACTGGGATTACACACTCACACACGATAAGCTACAATCAAAACGAGATTAATGGAATCCAATAAAGTCAGATATTTTGAAGAGCTCTTGAAAAGATGTTTACTGTGCACGTAGACATCAGTTACTATCATTCTTACAAACACTCGTCTCGTAATCCACTTCAAAAATACACGGCAACTATTTCCATATTATTTTCTTTGATCCTGATGGATTGGCTCTCTTCCCTACGAGTGTATTATTAACACTGCACAGGGTATTATCCTAAGATAGAAAATGATACAATTATTTCAATAAGGCACCACTTCTAAATGTTCTAATACTCCACCGTTGTTATTAAATCCTGAAAAACTTCGGACAAAGGGAGCATCAAAACTTTTTCGAAAGAGGGTGCGACCCTTACAATACCGACCATTCATCGGATCAGAACATTGAGCCGACACGCTGCATTACTCCGGATCAAGTTTGACAGGATCTAAATGGGGAAGCAGGGAAGCCGCGCAGGATAAATTCATATTCGTACAGATCTCCTGTAAAATCCTATTTAAGCTGATAGTTCTCGGTTTACGACTGTCCTGTTCTTTTCGTTTACTGGATGTGGTATGAGTATTCGGTTATGAACGAAAAAAAGACCCTTAAAAGATTTTTTTTTAAAATAAGTATATCTTGTCTTTGATACAATTCAAAGGAATATTTCTTTAGTCTTTGACCATATCTCCTCCTAATAAGAGAACCGTGTATTTAAGGTGGCTTGTTCCAATCGCGTCCATCTTTTTTTTACTTCTCCGTATAATTTAAATTACAATTTAAAAAGCTGCCATTTGCTCTCAGTGCCAAGTGACGTCAAAAATAAGTGTCAATCTACATGTTAACGTAAAGCTTCCTAGAGGTGCTATACTTATACAAACGAATCTCTGGAATTATTATACTCTTGAAATGTAACATAGGTAAAAGGTATAGGAATAAGCGAATTAAAAATGAAACTTTGCGAATTGGTGCGCTGTCCTGCTGGAAGAAGCCTTGTCGTATCTCTTCATCGTCTAATGCGCTTACAAAATTTTCTAAAATTTCATTACGGTATCGCGCCGAACTGAGAGTCCCTTCAACAAAAATCGGTCCAATTAACCTTCTTTTTGATATGGCCGCCCACCCCAACTTTCTGTGAATGCAGAGGCTTCTCTATAAAGAAATGTGGATTTTCAGAACTCCAAATTCTCATTTGTTGATAATTTACATAACCAGAGGTAAAACCATGTTTTGTCAGTAAAAAGGTTCTTTCAAATACGTTTTCATTATTATGCAAATTATCCATAAACCACTCTGAAAATTGCATTCGCTGCGGCTTGTCATTTGGTAACAATTCTTGGACTGAGCTTAGACCATAAGCGTGCATATCAGGTTACATTTCAGGATTGTATTGCAGGTTCCGTACGATACATTTACTTGCTGGCTCTTAAGCGCCGAATAGGGATTTGTGGGTGTTCATTAACAATTTGCCTCAATTCTATTAATTTATGTAGAGAATAGAAATAAATATATTTTAGGTTTCTTTGGATTACATGCATATTCCCTATTCACTGCGATCTTCACATAAGTAAACTGGTCACCGATTTAAAGAAGAACAATCATCTAAATGAAAATATATTTTCTTACAAACAATAAGTAATCTAAGATATAATTATTTAAATTAAATTATGCCCCAGATTGTTTATCACTGTCTGTAATAAAAAAAGATATAGAATCGTCTGATATTCACTTAACGTTCTATCAAGCAAAGCCGTGGGTGGTAATCCCTTATACAACGTAACACGAATAATAACATAATTCTCTTTTAAGTCCCCATATAAATTCAGCGCAAATTCAGGCCGTGACGTACGCATGAAAATCCGCATTATTCAGCGTTCCGTAACACCGTAATAAACCGTTTCGATGTAAAATTGTTTATTACGAAATTACGATGATCGTAATACCCCGTAATGGGCGGTAGGTAATGGCTGCCCGTGGCACTGTTGCCTGAATAATTGGTTATTTCAAGTCAATTTTAGAGCAATGTTAACGTCAGAATTACCGAGAATCGACTAAATGCTGCAATTTATAATTTATCGTGAGCATTAACCTGTTTTGGCTTAGAGTGTTCCACCAGTTTTGGTCTGATGGCACACCCTATAGAGACACTTTTACAGTCAAATAGTTATGCAAATGCTCCTTTACCTTTTTTCACGGCCGAATGCATCGGTACTCAAAAATCTTCATTGGTAATAAAAAATAATATGTTACAAAAAAAATACGACTAGGCAAATAACAATAGTGATGTAAGGATACGTATTCAAAAATCCGTTGGATATGAATATTAAAAGAATCCGTATTATCCGTAACCGCCCGAGAACTTGAATACGGATTCGGAATCAAAATAAATACGCATTCGGGTGGTTACTAATGCAAAGTGCAAAGAGAAAACGGAATCGGGATCGAGTGTAAGCGAACAACGGTCTGCGATTTGCATTTGATCTTATGCTTTCTCTTTTTAATGACATTCCCTAAAAAAGATAGCATCCTTATCGGGGTAACGGGCATCATATGGGATGAGACCCATTGGTTAAACACGGCCCGCCTCACCCGAAGCGAATTCAAACGAGAGCGAACGACGACCTTACTATCCCTAATCTTCGACTTCGAATCATATGATACCGCATCCACCGTATACCCGTATCCGAAATAAGTCCGTATATACATGTTTAGGAACGCTTTCGCACAGCTCAAGAATTGGATACGTATTCGGATGATGGATACGGATATTAGTTGATTCCGTATTATCAGGATAATACGGATATTTACAACACTAAATAACAACTACAAGTGTCTGTGTCTGTAAATGGGACTTATATTCATAACTGTATTACAAATTTTTATACAAGGTGTCCGAAAAGTCTTAGTATGGGCAAATATCTTTGCTATTAGTAAAGATGGATACACCAAATTTTAGGTCTATCTTATTGGTTAATAAATCTACATTTTTATGTAATTTAACTTTTTCAAACACCTTGAGGGGTGACGCTAGGAAGACGAGGTCAAAAACCCTATGCCGCGTGGGTACCTCTTTTTAAAGGTTTAAAAAAGAAACATTTAGCCGTAAACCCGAGATCCGGATCTTAATTCGTTTATAAATGGCAAGTCTATAAAAATTAAAAATCCTGAAAAGAAAATTGAAAATTTAAGTACCTGTACCTAGTTGTTCAAAATGACCACCATGAACTTCTTGGCAGTAATAAAGTCGATTTTGGAACTCTGCCGAAACGTAACATCTGCCAGTCTCGAAAATGTAAGAAGTGAGTCTCAAAATCACGTCTTGATTACTGCCAAGAAGTTCGTGGTGGTCATTTTAATCAACTTTTAAAGTAATAAGAGAGATAAAGGTATTTACTGAAATTTTGAATTTTTTTTCTACAATTTTTAATTTTTATAGGCTTGCCATTTAAAAACGAATTAAGATATGGACCTCGGGTTTGCGGTAAAATGTTAATTATTGACGACGGGTATCCAGGCCTGTTCTGTAAAAGATCTTCTTTCTCGTAAATAGGCATGACAGACATTTTGCAGTATACAAAAATTTGTAATACAACTATGACCACAAATCCCATTTACAAACACGACTTTATAGCCCTTCTCCACTTCGAACTATGTACAGCTTCCGAACACACTTTTTACAATGCCATCACCTTGCATTTTATATTTTCTGCAAACCATTGTAAAGGTAGATTTTAGTTTTTAACTAGAACAAATTTTACAAAAAAAATATCGCCGTTAAGGTCTAAATTTACACTCGTATCGGTTCATAATTAAAACGTTTTTAAATTAAATTATTTCATAAAATTCAAGAACAGCGCTACGGGAGGCTTTTTACGAGTGTAATGACATTCCTACGTTATAATTAACGTCTAGAAGCTGACTTTTATTAGTTAACAAGTAATGTATAACTTGCTTATTGAGATATTTTATTGCTAGTGTTTACTTTTTAATTTCCATAACCACATTTCTACTTCACTTAAGTTAAAGCCTAGTTTTTACGTTTTTATAGAAATGCCGTCATCATGTAAACTATAAAATTTACTACTAACGGAAACATTTTCTTTATAAAGTAGGAAAAATCTCAAAAATAAATTCACAGTACAAAATTTAGTTGTACTATTCTTTTATTCTTGTATTTGTCAATCTAGTAAGACCCTGATTGTCAAATTAAACAGGTCCTAGCAAATACAGAGACTTTAGAATTCAAAATTCAATATTAGAGAAACGGGATTTTCAAAATATAAGTATACCGCAGAAAATCAACTTTTTGTAGATGCAGTGCACGTATCGGGTAGATGACAGAGAATATTTTCCTTAGCAAGCGTCTTCGTCTCTTTCCGCCGCATTTCTTTCTCTGTCATTTAATAAAGAGCTGACTAAGAAAAAGACACAAATTTATTACACGGTATACATACAGCTTCTCGCCATTTTCACAAGAGCTCGTAAAAACACGATAAGAGACGAAAAGAAAGACAACTACTACTGGCGGGTCCCGATTTTATATACGTCTGCTCTTTTATTCATGAGAATTTATATATCGACAAAATAGATAGTGCCGTATATATTCTTCGGGAACACGAGCGTAAAGCACTAAATAAACCGATTCCATTGTCCCGAGAAAATATGGTCACGTTTCGGTGTTTTGTGAAGGAAGAACTTGTTTATATTCGTCCGGAAATTGACCGTCCGCATCAAAAATTCGTACCGATTATCTATGCAAAGCCGAAACTTTATTGGATGGGATTTACCTATAGACGAATAACTCCGTTTGATTTTTATTTATCTGTCTTTCCGACTTATTTTATTGGAGCAGGGGAACACGATTTATAAGAATGATCATTTTAAATTCTCAAGCAAAATTGAGCACGAAAAAGAAAATAAATAGTGGATTCACCCATTGGTTAAGAAAAAAAAGAAAAATAGTGAAGAGGAGAATAAACCACACAAGGGATTTTCAAAATCCAGTTTTCAATGTGTGGCCTGTAACCTGTACCTTTTACCTATGTTACCTTCAAGAGTAATAATTCAAGACGGATCCAATTGAGGGCGTTTTTTGAACTTACGTTACTTAGGAACGTTTATTATTTTCTACTTTCAAACTCTCTTTGAAACGAATTACCCGGAAAATGTTAGTCCCGTGCTTGCTCCAGTCACAAGTTGAAATAATAATCAAAAAATTTCTCTTAAAAGAAAGGGTTTAGAAATTTATGTTAATATTCCATCGTCAACGAATTTGATTACGTGCCACAATTCAAAAATCAAAATATTTTTTCAAAAAATAATACGACCTCGTGTATATTCAGTTGCCCACACTCACCACGTCTAACCCGAATCGTTCATTTGTGATGTAAATAAAAAATATTTTTTGTTTGCGTGAACATTGCTTAGTTTGATTGTAGAGTAATTTGTCTGTAATTCTTTTTATTAAACACTAAAAATTCTTTAAAGCTACCCTATAAGTAGTATTACTGTATTGTACCAACATGCAAAAACACCACTGCAAGTGCCTCGAACAAACTTTGTTTTCATGTGCCAAGAACAGCCGAAATCGGAAGGAAGTAGCGCAAAATTAATTAAAAATTTTAGTGTAAGATAAATAAAAGGAAAAACTTATTTGGATCTTATAGCACAAAACATTATCTTGAACCGTTAAGCTTTTACTCCTTTAATTTCTGCAGATGTGGGTAAAGTCAGGAATTGTAGAAGAATAAGCAGTCATCGTAAATGAATCAACTGTCGGCAACGAAGAAAATATAATAGGTTTGTTAGCCCGAAACTTATCTGATTGTCCTTCCGGTCATTGCGGAACAGTCTTTTTAATCAAATGTAATGTTTTTAATCGACGACAGCTCCTAACCTTCAGGAAATAATGAAGAAAATAAATTAACACTCGAATTTACAGTACGTCAGCCATAATAACACTTTCATTTACATGTAATGTGATGCCACAACCAACAGCATCGCGTTTTATAAGTTTTGAAATTTGTAATAGAAATTTTTCTATTCGGTAATAAAAACCAAAATAACTGGATAAAATCAACACCTATAAGTATTTAATTTATGTAGAGATTACAAAAAGCATATTTCAAATTTATTTGGGTTATATACATATTCCCTATTTAAGATTCTCCTTTTTTTGTGTGAACTTTGCGACCTGTATTGGTGCAGGCGATCAATTCATCCTCGAGTAACCGATGTTTTACCAAAATTAGATCCCCCAGTTCATCCGATATTCATGTCCTTTTGTTTCGTCGACAAAAAATCTCCCCCATGGGACGTCGTGGCTTTTTGTGGTATAAGCGAGCAAGTCGCCTTTTTACGACATTATCATGAAATGAACTATGAAGTGTATAATTTAATTTTCCGAAACACCGTTTTCGGTTTTTTGTGTCGTCGTCGACCGAGTAAAAACGATGTATCAGCTTTTGGAGAACAATGACAACAATGGCGTTGAAATGGTATTTTGGGGGTTTTTCAACTAAATGCAATGGGATTATAATGAATAGTGTGATGGTGTAAATTAAATGTTTATTCAGTGGAATATTGATTGCTTTTAACAGCACGGTATGGTAATTTTTAGTAAAAACAACTTTGTTATTCTATGATCGTTTTATCAATGATGTTTAGAGCATGGTCGTTTGTATTCAGGTGGCATTTTCCAATCGCGTCGGTGGTGGCCAACTTAATTTCATTTTGACAATGGTTTTTCGGCTTTAATGAGTATATGAAGTATAGATTCATATCCGGCAAGCAATTTTCAGTCAATTATTTAAAGTTTCAACGTGTATAATGATTTCATTTAGAAGATTAATATTTTAAGAGATCTATGGTGTCATTTTTTCTGTCACTAGGACCTCAATATTATTTGTAAATATTGTTTTCCTCAAATAAATGATAAAATATCTTGAAACTTTTATTAATACGTTAAAAAATACCCATAGAATATGAATTTATGGTTAATAGTGCGAAAATATTCAAACAAATGAAAAATAAAGCAAAAAATTATACTAAAATAAAATTAAGGTGACAATAAATGGGTGTGGCGGCAAATGCAGTCTTGAGGTAGGGTCTTGTGAAAATAGACAGATTATTTTAATTATTATTGAACATAATTAAAAAGTACAGTTTCTTTTGGCATAAACTTTTGTTGATTTTGGAGATAATATACGTAGGTTAAGCTTTACGTTAACATATAGATTGACACTTATTTTTGCTGATCTCCGACGTCATTATTTACTAAGGAAAAATGACTGCTTTTTAAGTTGTAATAAATTATGCCTAAAAGTAAACATGTACATATTCCTTATTAAGAAGAAACTAGTGCATGGACCATGGACTTTCTTTGAAAACCTATAAAATAGATAAGAAAAACTAGAATAGAATTAAAATTCACTATGTGCCTCGGAAGCGACAATACAACGTAAATACTCGTATATTTATAAATCAACTAATTTCTGCCATGATCCTTTTATTGATTCAAAACGGAAAGGAAAAAATCTAAAACTAAGCGTAACAAATCAACTCTACCCCAGTATATTCCTTTGACACATGTAATAGACCCATTCTAACCGTAATACATTATTCAAGCCGGTGCCGGTGGGTTCGATAGATCACATGTCACATTTAATGCCTCCGGAATCCGAATCTTTAGGGACTATAACACAAATCGAAAACCTCTGGGAAACAAAATGGAAAACTTGGTTATTTTTGTATGTTCTTATTGCTATTTTCGCCTGATTTTCTGCTCATTTTTTAAATAATAATACAGAGAGAGATAGAGAGCGAAAGAGAGATTTAAGGCATATAACAAGAAAAAGTACTCTAAAAGATTTTTTTTTGTAAAAAATGCAAATCTGATGATTTTTAGGATTCATCGTACAACAATACAGCCGTGACCCTGTTTAAGACTAATACACGAAAATAGTGAAAACGCTTACTATTTTCATACAATGAACAAACCTTCACTAGTTGGCTAATAGTCTTCATCGTGGCACACCCTCTATAATATATAAAATACTATTACGAATCTCCTATGCAAAGTTTCATCGCAATCCGGAGCTCCATTCAGACGTGATGTAGTAACAAGCAAACATACAAAGATTTTCGCATTCATAATATATGTGTATAGGTAAGGATTACTGCTACCTTACTTTGAAAATATGTATATAAATAAATTAGACCAAATAAACAAGTTTTTAACAATGTAGGCTTAGATAAAATTAACTTTTTGCACAGAAAATATTACATTATTTTTGTCTTTTATACAATTGTCTAGTTTCAAATACCTAATTATTTTAAAATTCAAAAAGAATCTTTTATTATTTACTTTATTACATTGTTAATGAAATATAATCTTATTGTAAATGGTAATAGAATTTATTGGCAACATATTGTACAATTTTATGAATATGATAAAGGTTATTTGGTAAGAGCGGCACCTAACATTACAAATAATGTCTGTATGATTGTGGCGGATTCATATTTAAAATATTTATTATTTGGGTATTACGCCACTCTACTATTAAGGAATATTAATATTAAAAAAATAATAATAAAAGTCACTGCGTTTAATACAAAAAAACAAATCCTGAAAAAAGAAATGTTCTGTACACTGTCAGACTTTTAATTATAAAAGTATGCGTGACCCTAATCTATCTCTAGTGTAGTATATATTCTGTCTAAAAGCTAATCTGAATAAAATAATTTTTCTGACGTTTCGAGGCCTATTCGAAAGCTCACCAAAGCTTGAACGAAACCTCGTTATTTTATTACAGAGCGTATGAAAATGTTAATTTAGATACAACTGGTAACTTAAAGAAGCCCCATAACGATTTTGTAAATTATATATCTTTATTAGAAATAATATTCCAAACGAATAATGAACACATTGTTTTAAAAAATGATGTTATTACCCATTTTATAAGTATATTTTAAGGCATTGCGCACTACCTAGGACACCCCACTAAACACATTGTTAACTAAATCATATTTTTTTTACTAATTTAACATTACAACATATTATTTCCTAGGTACGCCTATGGCAATATCATAAAATTTTGCTTTAACACTGACTCAAGGTCCCTCGGCGTTAGAGGCTTAGAACAAACGGACCGCTAGAGAGTTATCCTTCTGGTTATTTATTTATTCTTGTGACACTGGTTCGTGATTCCCGTGCGCCAGGTTTGTGACGTGACAAAGCTAACATCGGGGTTAGTTAAAAAGGTTTAAGATTTAGCACTGGTAGTAGTTGCCTTATTCTTACAGTTGTCAGCTTCAAACCTTGATTATCAAATTAGACTGATGTTAGCGATAGTGAATCCCAGGGTAAAAATTTGATGTGGTTATAAACCTTCCTCTTATTCAGTACGCGGAACCCATGGTTTCTGTCTATCGATTAATAACTATATACCAGAACCATATCCCCAGAGTTAAAAGACGCAAATTTTACGCAAAGGCAAATTCTTTTATCAAATCTGCCATAACTTAAACTAAACCACCATTACTATTTGGCAAACACATTTCGCAGGATGGAGTCTAATCTCTTCCGAAGCAACCGCTAAAAGATAAAATTCTGCAAACACCTCCTTTATCTCGCCGCAAAAACGGAACTCCTTTCCGCTCCTCACTCCTTTTAAAAAGCAGTAAACCGCACTCGGAATTCCCGCGTTGCGGAACCGGAAGTGCCGGCAAGAAAGAATAGTTCGCACGAGCGAAATGCTGATGCCTTTATTGATTCGGTGGTCGACGTCGCGCGATTTTCTAACGGCGGCGGCCCTTCCTGCAACTTGGTTCGGCTTTGTCCGACATTTCCGCTTCTTGTAGTTTTTGTTTGTTTTTTTTTCAGGGATATGTTTTATGAAGTTTTCTTGTATATTTTTGAGTTGGTCGGTGCTTTAAACTAGCAGATGGTAATAAATGTTAAAGCGCCTACACATACTTTAAGATATTTGAGGAAAATTTGCCTTTCTGTTTTGATCTCATATTATTTACATCTATTTTTCCACCATCGCACAGTGGTTCCGGCAATAGGTCATAATTCAAAATATTTATTGTCAGGGATCTGTCAGGTAGGAATTGCTCTGAGTTTAAAAAGGGCCAAATTTACTTGAATCACTAAAATTTTGGCCCTTACGGACTAATTTCAGCCGATTTGTGACCGTCAAAGATTGTGCATTTTAAGTACGATAGCAGTAGGAATAAATATTGTTGAACGAGGGTTTTTATTTGATAATGTCGTAAAGAGTAATTAATATTTAAATCCCTCTTTAAGTGGCCTTAGTAGCGCAGGTACTTGATTCTTTTTTAGTAAAATATTGTTGTTTGAAAGGTTTTATTTGCAGATTAATCAAATGGATGTTTTTATTGACCGCGCTTGGGATATCATCATTTTATCTAGACTTTTAACTATTTTGCCCGTCTTGTCCTCCGGAAAAATGTACATAACCTACTTTTCCATAGTCCCCTTTTTATGAGGACATATAATTTTTATCCAGTTCAGTCCAGCTTGTCAAGTCATAATAGTTTAAGTAAACTGCTCGTCAACAAGTTTGCACAATGGCATTTTTTCGGTCATTTTTACAGCTCTGTGAATCAAAAACGGCTCAACTGATTAAAACAAATTTTTTTGGTAAGTAAAATTTGAAACAAAGTTATAAAAACTGTTGTCCCATTCCTACATTTTGTAAAAATCAGAGTAAAACAAATCTAACAAAAATCAAGGATTTGTATTATAATGATGCACACAGTTGAAAAAATTATAATAACAAGTTGTATTATGAAACACTTATCACGCTAGCTGGACACACATTTCACCATTTTTTTGTATTGTTTGTTTACAATAACCCTATTTTAAGTATAAAAATGCATTTTCAGTTATTAATTTTCCAAAAATATCAATTGCAGTAGTTATGACCGCATTCTCCGTATAGTCGGAACCACCGTGCGTTGGATTCAAAAAATTTATAACGATATCGATAGATTCACATTCCTACTTTGCACTTTGCGCTGCAGGGGGCACCCGTCGCATGTTCTGCACTCGCAAATACAAGGTAATTGGCTGTTTATGCCAACTGCTTACTGATCTTGTGATATATATTAATATTTTATATTTTTTTTTATCATAAACAACCAAATCAGCTTTAATTTTGAAAAGAAAGAAGGCGCTCCCATTAACCGTAACAAATTTATTTATTCAGCTTTAAAAGAGAAAAGAACTTTGCTCTGTGCCGAACTTTAGATTAGCTTGACCTCACGCCAGATTAACAAAAAATAATGTCGGCATAATCTACCATTATGTGAAAATCGTGTCTATAGTTAACACTTCTATCTAAACAGCTGTAAAAATATTTTTTTTATGAGTTATTTTAAATTACTTTTTTCCTTTATGACTTATTTTATTCCCCGATTCACCTGCGAAACTAATGACTAAAAATTGTATGCACGTTTTTTTCATCCGCTGCGTGGACGAAAATAACTTTTAACAGAATAAAAGCGGGGAGGGCCGGCTATTTCTCAGGTGCCCCCCCTACCAAGACCAAGTGTCGACCTTCTTCTGCAAGTATGTGATTGGTACGGACTTTCTTGACCCCCTCCCCCACAGATGCCACTGATCTTGCATGCGGTTTAAAAAGCCTTTCTAGAGGGAAACATAATTTTATTGGTTAAAAAACACTAAAAATCATTATTTGAACTTGTTCATTCTGCCGCTTTAGTTTTTAAAATTGATTAGCCCAATTTTTATTCGAAACTAGTGAGTACTTTATTGACAAGATTTATGTAATTACGTAAAAACAAAATAAAACAGCTTTTTAAGCATAAAATCTAATTATAAAAAGGAGAGTACTTGATTAATAAAACAAATTCATTTTGAACTTTCTCACTAATCTGTTCAGGAATTTGTCGAATTTCATATCGCATTCTCTATATTAATGCCTCTAAGCCAAATGTCCTGTTTGTGTACCCTCTTCCTTTCAAATATCCCCAAAAAAAGAAATCAAGAGGTGTTAAGTCTGGTGAGCGTGTTGGCCATTCTACTTCTCCCCTTCTATACCTATCCACCTACGTGGGAAAACTTCGTTTAGGTATTCTCTATTTAACGTTTTATTTAACGTATTAATTCTTACTAAACTTTACATTCTTAAAAAATAAAAATAAGATTGACGGGTTCGAGCGTTTTTCTAAATTATACATGGATATGAAAATATTTGGAGGTGTTCCATTCATTTTGCCCGCGTTGCATTTATATGAAAAACATTATTTCAATATTATAATTAATGCCTTATATTATTTGTTCTTATAAAGTACTTATTAATAAACACCCATCTAAACCCGATATTCCGCGTTTCCTTAGTTTATTTAAAAGATATTCAAATTTCTATTCCGGTCTGACATTCGTAAAAATCCGCCCGAATGGAATATTTCAGCCGTTGAGCCCCCATAATCTTTCGGAAAATATCTCGGGGCCAAAAAAGGATTTCATTTTCATATATTTGGTATAAAAAAGAAAACTCGTCGCACAAAAGGCGGGATCCCTGAAATATGGTTATGGTTGTGTGTGTGTGTTTGCTCGCTGAAGGGTATTTTTATTGAATTCGGGTTACAATATATACTTCTTTTTTTGTTAAGCTTATCTTTTTAATTCGCTTAAGCTTTTCGCCTTTGTGGGATAAAAGACTTTTCAAGTTCTTGAAATAAAGGAGAGGCCTTTTTAAACTTACATACCTTTTAGACCTTATTAAAAGTGTATTAAATTGTTTTTTCTCTCTATCGTCCTATCTGTACATTACTGGGTATTTAATAGAGAATATGCATATGGTCCGAGTTAAGCGGAAATATATTTTTTTTGTTGAAAGCTGATGCTTGTATGATGGATGGCCGTTTATTTGTCTTTAAAATCTCGTTACAAATACTTATTATTTATTGTGACATAAAAATAAACGAACAGCCTTAACGCTTACTTATATGTAGCGCTGCTAAAATTTAATGATACCTATCTATGAAAAGTTTTGATTAACTTTGCACTAGGTATGTACCAGGCGTCCATAAGGTCATTTGGTCAATGACATTTATTTTCCATGATCCACCTAATAATTTATTTTTTAAAAACCAACTTTTCTTTCAAAAAGTGCAAGTTCCATACGAAAACTCCCCAAGAAAGAATCAAGTCAGGCCATCGTCGAAAGATATCCAAGCTTGCTCCGGGCTGGGTCGTATTTTAAATTTGGCTCATAGTTTTAAATGGACGATATAAATTCATTAAAACTAAGAGAGAAACAGACATACGCGCTCTAGGAAGTTAAAAAGAGACACAATTGGTCGACGGCCCACCAATAATATCGGGCCACTCCCACTATGGAAATACACCCAAACTGCCACGTAAAATATACTCTTTCAAAACATTTGGTTTGGAAAAAGAAAAATTAATTAGATGGCTAATATGCGCATCGTATTTGCATTGTACTAATATATTATTCATTAGCACTTACACGTAAAATTTATAACTACGATCTCAGTCACGACAGCGCTAGTCATCAAATATAACGGCGTCGGACCGGTTTTCTTACATTACCAGCGTAGTCCAGGTCCAGAGGTAGAATCTTAGCGAGTTTACCAGGAGGTTGTGGGTTCGAGGCTGTGTTTGTTTAGACTTTTGATTATATTTTTGGGTTTATAATGACTTCCTTAAACGGTTTATGCAATAAAAAAATACAGGCATATTCCTTATTATCATTTACTGTAATAATGGCCTTTAACTCGCATAAAAAGCTAAAAACCTTTTTCTACATAGTTTTGACCGCACTTTCCAATGCGTAAATAAAAAAAGTTATAACAGACCCTTTGCTGTTAATTAGCGTCTATTTAATACGACATAAATGGCGCCTCATTGTTCTTTTATTTAAATCAATCATTACTTAATTACTTTTATCCTATACCAGTCCTTAAAAAACATATCGAATTCTTAAACAATATCGATACGAACCAATCCCTAGCCCGGTATCTATATCGATATAACTTCCACGGTCGTTAATTAAACTCTTTAAATGTTTACTGCTCGCGAGAGCCAGCAAAAGCCAGGATTGTAAGGTTGCAGTAATGTTTCTGTAATGTTAAATGGTTGGCGTTAACTGGAAGAGTTATGGCCCGGCAGTAATAGGGCCGCCGAGAAAATTAGCGAATGTGTTTTTGAACAGTGAAAAAGCGGCGACGAATTTCAGCTGCGAACGGCAAGAATTCTTTAAATGCCCTTTCATATTTATTCAACATAAAACTAATGAATTACCAGATATATTATTAAATAAAAAATTAACATATACCTGAGCAAAAGAGATGTAAATCGCTACACAGGCTAATTCTTGAGCAGTCTCATATAGTTGACTACAAAAGCGAGTGATTTGTACACTAGTCTTGTCAGACTCAAAAATATTAAATAGCTATTTACCTAACAAATGCAGAGAGTGATACTTCCCCGCACGCGACTGCAGTAAGCACGTGTTGGGTAAAATTATCTACTTTGGGTTTTATGCTTTAATTTTAACGTAGTTAACATTGAGTATCTTGACTATAATGAAGGTGGTTGGCAAGTTTTTGAAATGTCGGAAAAGTGTACTAGATTACCTCTTTTTTCTTGAAATTGTTTATTTTCTTTTCTGTACACCATTTATTCTCAAAATCTGAAAAAAATGGAAGTGGGAAGACATTTGAGGTAAACGTGGTCGAGGCACACAGTGTCCTGTATCTTTATGAAGTAACTTGTTAGATTTTAAAAAAGCCAAAAAAAATTATCGCTACTATAAAAAAGTCAACAAACCTGAGCAAACACCATTTACATATGAAACGGGCTCCAATAATAAACTTTTTCTCCGAAATAGCTCGATCAAGCGACCCTTTTTCCACTAAACTTTCCTAACTTGCCGGAAAACTTTCTTAAAGAGTTCTTTTCAATATTTGTAGCTTTCCTAATCCCCGACCGGCCCTTAAGGGCCACTATTAAACTTGATACAAACGGCTTTTCTAACGAGAATGCGCCCATTAGCGAGCGTTGATGTCACGGAAAACGGTCTCAGATATAACCGTAAAGAGAGGGCCGAGTTCTCTCTTTTTATACGTTTAGAGATTCTTTTTAAAGCTCATGGGTATAAAAATGGGATTTTTGCGGGAGTATATTCCGACTTAATTGATTTTAGAAAAGATTACAATACCAAATAAAAAGCATCGCCATTCTTTAAGAATCCATTCATCGTGTCAAGAACGTTCCACTTGGGGATTTGGGTTTATGGCGTTTATTTGAAAAAGGGTAAAACCTATCAACTTGAATTAAAAGAACGCCCTTTATTAGTACGTTTTTTAGAAGTACTTGTTAGTATGACTCAATGGATTTACAGGAAAAGTAAAGAATAACATTCTATTTCCTGAATGAATTATACAGGGTGTTTAAAAAAAAAGTCTTAGTATGGGAAAATATATTTGCTATTAGTAAAGATTGAGACACCAAATTTTAGGTGTATCATCTTATCGTTAATAAATCTGCTTTTTTATATAATTTCACTTTTTCAACCTCCTTGAGGTGTAAATTTTTAAATGCCGTGTGGCACCTCATTTTAAAGGTTTTCAAAAAATTATCATTTTACAGCAAACTCGAGGTCCGTATCGTAAGTCGTTATTAAATTCAAGCCTTTACAAATCGTGAAAAAAATTTAAAAAATTTGAATACCTTATTTCTCTTATGACGTAGATATTATTTTAAAAATTGTTCAAAATGACCACCATGAACTTCTTGGCAATAATAAAGTCGATTTTGGAACTCACTTCCGAGGTCCGTATCTTAATTCGCCTTTAAAAATTAAAAATGGTGGAAAAAAATTTAAATACCTTTATTTCTCCCATTACTTTTTAAAGTTGTTTAAAATGACCATCATGAACTTTTTGGCAGTAATAGTCGAGTTTTAAACTCACTTCTCACATCTTCAATAATGGCATACGCTTAGTGCGTATGTGCCCTTATTTCTTGGCAGAGTTCCAAAATAGACTTTAATACTGCCAAGAAGCTCATGGTCGTCATTTTGAACAGCTTTTAAAGTAATTGGTAAAATAAAGATACCTTCTTAAATTTTTATAGGATTTTAAATTTTTATAGCCTTGCCATTTATAAAGGAACTAAAATACGGACCTCGGGTTTGCGGTAAAATGTTTCTTTTTGGAAGACCTTTAAAATGAGGTATCACACGGCATAGGGTTGCATTTAAAATTTTTGACCTCAACTCCCTAGCATCTCTCAGGGGGGTTGAAAAAGTTAAGTCTCTATCTTTACTAATAGCAAAGATATTTGCTAAGACTTGTCGGACACCGGGTATATCTTTTATGTTCTACACTGGAAAGTCATTGGTTTTTTATAGCAAATAACTTAGCTACAAAAATCTAAAAGAACAAAAGTATCTACACTGCTCCAAATAACTAACGCACCACAAAAATTTTATCATCATTTTGGTATCGCTTTTTTTCTGAACCCTTAATTCGATCAAAAAAAACTTTTTTAGGTTGTAGGTTCATTCTTTAGGAATGTAAATATATATTTTGTACAATTTACAGGGGTGTGACAATAATGTTGCTTTTTTCCTAAAATTTGTAGCGCCCTGTAGGTTAGACCAGTAACAATAACAAATCATATTCACAACTAGACTGTAGCCTCATCTATTCTTAACATTTTGTTTTTTAATTCTCTCCGCTATCTCAGGTATTAAGGAAGATACAGGGTTTTATAGGGAGTGGGGTTTTTACTTAATGTACTTTAAAAAATAACAACCAATGAAAATTGTCTTAAAAACATGGGTGTTAATGATATGGCGTGGTCTGCAAGAAGTCCGGACCTAAATCCAATCGAACACATCTGGAGCATACTTGGTAGGAACTTTAGAAACTCAATGAAAAAATCTGGAAGAGGTAGAATAGAGGACTTGTGGAAAACTGGAACGGACTAGATCAAAATGAAATAAACTAATTTATTAATTATCGTTTGTTATTATTTTCAAAGTGCAATATGTAAAAAACACCACTTTCTATAAATCCCTGTATCTCCTTTAGCAACTGAGATATCGGAGTGAGTTGAAAAACAAAATGTTAAGAATAGATGAGGCTACAGTCGAGTTGTGAACACGTTTTTCAATTCTTGCTGGTCTAATCTACAGGGAACCACAAATTTTAAATATAAAATATATTTTTTCAAGCAATACTGGTATACTTACTTACATTCCTAATGAATGACGCTACAATCTAAAAATTGTTTTTACAATCGGATTAAGGGTTCAGAAGAAAACCGATACCAAAATCATGACAAATCTTGGGCTGCTTTAGTTAATTGAAGTAGTGTAGTAGTAGTGACTACTAAATAGTAAATATTGCTATTTAACACTACTGGCAGATATATCAATAGGTATACGGTAATAGGGGTAATGGGTTCATGAACGACATCGAAAAATAGATGTAATATATTTGTCTTTTTCAAAAGGTCAAACCCAAAAACCAGGTCCTTTCTATTGCAACCTTTTTCTTTCAAATAAAAAAGTTTAGGTCGAAAGTCGTTAACTTAATAATATTATCGACTTTAATATGACGTTTAAAAAGGGTTATTAAAACATACTCGGTTATAGTTTTAGGAGCTGTAAAATTTCCCCGACACTTGGGACGTTAATTTTACGACTAAATAGTCGTAAAAACGAACTTTACAACTTGAACATAAAACGCCGGAGTAGTACGGACGGTAAAAATAGTGTTTTTACGCCCGCGCCGTAAACCTTTTTAGTGGTTTGTTATGCCTGACAGTAAAACTAAGCGTTTTAATTTTCGAAAGTGTGAAAATTCTCGTGACGAGTTTATTCTGTGATTTAATGCAATCGTTTTTTGATACAAATTGTTCCGCGTCTTCTTAACTTTGTATCAATTATATCTTTTGACTAGAAATGAGCCATTATCACCCATATCTAACCTACATTATTTAACCTTACCCGATAATTATCGATCTGTTGACACATATTAATATTCAATAGGTCGATATATCGATACATTACTATACAGCGTGGGCAAAAAGAATGGAACACTCCAAGTAACTTCATAACCTATAATTTAGAAAAACGCTCGAACCCGTTAATGATATTTTTATTTTTTACAAATTTAAATTAATTGTGTATTAATGTGTAGTACACTGTTGAATTCTTAATAAACAGGGGTTCTAAAATCTGACATCAAAAAATCAAGACCATCATTAAGGGGTTATATACAGCCAGGAGGCCTAAAAAAAAGCGATTTTTCAAGAATTTTTCCTGAGAACTTTTAAATTTATTAATGTGAAAATTTGTACACATATTATGGTAACTTTTAACTGTATTTTAAGATTTTTGTATTTGTAAAAATAATAATTTTGAAAGCTGCTATAGCTGATCTCCAGGAGTTCCTCTCAAAAAAGGCATCTTGCGATGACAACGATATCTCTGGACTGGATCATCGAAAATGAAAAAACCAAACGGATTTCGTTAAAGTAATGTATAATCTTCTAATTAATCGAAGGAATAAGCTAACAATTTTTTTTTGACAAAATGGCGGCTTCTCAGAAAAAAAAATCGATTTTTGGCCAAAATTTTGGCCTTAAATTGTTTATATATATAAAAAATATATTTATCGGTGAGAAAAGACCTTGGATTAATTACTAAAAAATATACTTAAGAAGCTTGTGTTAAAATTTGAGACTGATCGGTTCAGCCGTTTCCGAGAAATCTTCGTCACCGACTTTAAAAACACAGTTTTGTGGAAAACGCGTTTAAAGTTTCAAAAGCACGTTATACAATTGCTCTGACACGTCTTTACAAATATGCGTGTGATTGCCTTGAAATTTTCTGTGTGTGTACTGGAATATATGTACTATTATGTACATTACGAAAATGAAATTAAAAAAAAAAACGATTTTTTGAAAATATAACTGTATATAACCTCTATTTATTTTAACATCAACATCAACGGGAACATCTCAGTACTCTCCATAAAGGAGGAAAAATCATCGATATTGGAGTAATCGGTATACATACTACGTGTACAGCCATTGAAAACTCTAACTGCCAGGTTTAATGGAAACGCAATGCATACCTGAAAGTTGAGTTGTCAATGGCTGTACATCAAATTATTATAAGTTCAATTAAGAACCTTCTCCGTTTTTGAAGTTAAAATATACTTTCGAAATCACAGTTTCATTATAGCTTACAATTGTGAGAACACAATATACTCATCCAAACACAAGTTTCGAAGAAATAATTTTTTAAAATAGTCCACTTGATATTCTACACAACGAGCTTGCATTAAAAGTTTATGAGAAGGACTTCATTTATTTAAATCTTAATATTCGGGAAATTTGTTTCTCGATACTTCAAATAAAATATAACCATCTTTCTTGGTTACCGTGGTAACCAATATTAACTTGGCACTTTCAAATGGAACACCCTGCATATTTTTCAGTTTTTAGATATATTTTAAAATCTCTTAGCCCGCATACATATGCCCAACTCTTTGGGTTCTTGAAATAATTGATTTTGGTCAGAAATTTGATTGATTTTACCCCAGTTTTCTTTCGTAAATTACCTTTATTAGCAAAGACTTAGTTGAGTACTAGGAACTCATGACAAAGAAGTTATCTAAAAAAATTAATTTACCACTGAATTCCATAAAGGGAGAAACACATTATTTCAATTTTTTCAAATGGAAACATGTTTATCAAGAACAACTAAAACTAATATCTACGCACCATAATAAAACAAAAACTCGATCGATGGGTGATAAATTTAGTGGCTCGACACTGGCCACTGACCAACGTCAAAGAAAATGAAGCAATGAAAACATTTCCATATTTTCGCCATATTGTTCAATAAACCGTTTTACAGACATGCCTTTGTCCAATAAACCATATCAAATATTCATACAGCCATTCCGGCACGCCCATAAAACTGGAGAAGCGAACGTTTCGCAAGTTTCCGTCTTTAATCTTCCGGAAAATGCCTCTCTCTCTCTCGGACTGGAAAAGGAACAGAAAGTTTGCCCTATAACGTAAACGATAAAAAAAACGAAAACTTTTTCTTTGGCGCAAGAGAGGGGTTTTCTCCCGATTTATTGTTATGTTTAGGGACTTTGGTGACATTTCCCGAGTTCGCCGAGTGGAAATGCTTATTCGAATGTTATTGGTTTAAAGGAAATTCTTTTTATGGTCTATTTAGCTTTTATGATTTTCAGAAATTGCATCTTTGGCGTTTACTCGAGGATAAACGAGGGTCTTGTGTTTTTTTCTCGAGTCGCCAATATATCGGGTGAAAGCAAGAATGGAGATACTTAAGAGCAGCAGCAGTCAGCGCTCATTTTACTACTATTTATTTTTTTAAATATTGTTGTTGCTTTGATATTTTCTATAAAAAAAACAATGATTGTCTGTGTGGACACTTAAATTCTTCCGCGCAATATACAGGGTGTCCGAAAAGTCTTAGTATGGGCAAATATCTTTGCTATTAGTAAATATAGAGACACCAAATTTTAGGTGTATCCTATTGGTTAATAAATCTATTTTTTATGTAATTTAACTTTTTCAACCCCCCCGAGGGGTAACGCTAGGGAGTTGAGGTCAAAAATTTTAAATGCAACCCTATGCCTCATTTTAAAAGTCTTCAAAAAAGAAACATTTTACCGAAACCCAAGGTCCGTACCTTAATTCGTTTTCAAACGCAAGCCTATAAAAATTAAAAATCGTGAAAAAAAATTTAAAATTTATGTACCTTTATTTCTCTTATTACTTTAAAAGTTGTTCAAAATGACCACCATGAACTACTGGCAGTAATAAAGTCGATATTGTACATATCAGTAAACTCATCAATAAATTTAGTATAAAATGGCTCCCTGGGACAGTTCAACATTGTAATTTCAGACCAATCTGCGGCAAAATGTTTCTTTTTTGAAGACCTTTAAAATGAGGTAACACCCGACATAGGGTTGCATTTAAAATTTTAGACTCAACCCTCTAGTGTCATCCCTCAAGGGGGTTGAAAAAGTTAAATTACATAAAAAAGTAGATTTATTAAGTAATCAGAAACACCTAAAATCTGGCGTCTCTATCTTTACTAATATCTAGAAAAATTTGGTATCCTTTTTAAAGCACAAGAAAATTGAAACAAAATCCGGACGACACCTTTTCTGCGATAAACTGAAAATAAACACAGGAGAGTCAAGCTAAAAAAAATAATGTGGGTACGTTACATTATTTCCCATGGGTGACAACTGCGATAAAACCGTTGAAAAAATATCGTACTCCTATAACCGGTTATATGTCTTTATCCACGGACATAAATCTAGAAATATGAGACATCAAAAAATTTGTCTTGGTTGCGAAAAAATATTACTAAAACTTGTTTCTGTATCAATATGGCTTCGTGTAAAACAAGAATTTTTTCCCACCTGAGTCTACCCGAGTTATTTTTGGGTACAGGTCAGGTACAACATTGATCTTGATATAAAAAAAATCAATGCCAAAAGCTGATTCCTTCTCTTAATACCAGTCGGGAGATTTATTATTCGCCCACTTGTAATTTTTCAAAGATAGAGATAAAACTTCTACATTAAATTTAGTAAAATTTTAAAAATAAGTTAACAGATATCTCTTTTCCCGAGAAATAAAAATAACAATAACTCTTCGTATTTATCAGGATCCCTTGGACAAAAAAAAGATAATTTGATAAAATATCGGGGCGCAAATTTATTCGTCCACTTCCAAACAAAAATTAAATTAAAAATTAAATGTACATAGAATGTATTTACCTGTTCTTATAGTGATGCAAAAATTTCTAAATATAGATTGTAAATTATTTTTAATACCAGTGTGAGACTCCGTGATCTAAAAAATATGAAACAATCCATACAACAATAACCTTGCCAGGGAGCGGAAGAAAAAGTACTGACTTTTCGAGAGAAACAAGAAATTCTAAGAAAAGTTAGTAAAAATCTGCAAAGTACTGTGACAGATACAGTGAAGAGTTAAGCCAGTGATTACAAAAAGGTTATCCATATAACTTAATAAGAACATTTTTAAGAAGCCAGGGTACAGAGGCACGAGTTGGTCGAAAGATACGATTAGTAAATAAAAACACAGTAAGAAGAAGCGCCTGGCGTTTGCTCAGAGGCATTTTGACTAAAATATTGGGAGCTGTAAAAACATCATATATACTGACGAAATAAAAATTGAGTTGTTTGGTAAATCAAAAAAGGTTTTGGAGGACAAAAAGCGCGGGGAAGCCTACAAACCTAAAAATTTAATTCCAGCGGTAAAGCACGGAGGGGTTCCGTTCTAATCTGGGGGTGTATGTTATGGCATGGAGTGAGCCAACTCCATTTTATTGACGGAACTATAGATCGGCTCGTCTACATGGATATTTTAAAAAAGAATTTAAGACAAAGCGCGCAGAAAATGCGAATTGGAGACAATTTCATATTGCAACAAGACATCATCCAAAGCATATAGCGCGGGTCGTTACAGTGGATACTGTATAGCGTACCAAGAGTGTTGGAAACGCCACCGCAATCCCTAGACGTTAACCCGAATGAACATCTAGGGTGGGAACCCAAAGAAAGGGTGAAAGAACACAAAATCTCCAACAAAGAGGCGTTAAAAGCAAGATGTCAAGAAGATTGGTAAAAAATTGAAGTATGTTTTGTTATAAAACTGGTAGAGTCAATGCCTAACACGTTACAACAAATTATAAAATTAAAAGGGTACCCAACACGTTATTAGTTTTGACAATTTTGGACGAATTTCGAAAAAAAAATGTTGGTGGACGAATAATTTTTCTCTCTTGGTTTTTAAGAAATTATGATTTATTTTTGAAAGGTATTGTTTAGGTTGGACTTTATGTTCCTGTTGTTAGTACATTAATAGTTGTTTTTATTTTTGTAATGAAAAGCCAATAAACTTTAGTAGTTTTAATTATTTTATCACAATTTTTTTAAAATTTTATAAGTGGACGAATAATTTATCTCCCGACTGTCCATAAATACACACTTGTGGTCTAAAACAATTATTTCTTTACCTGTAAATTGTTATTTCCCAAACTGACCGGCAAATCGTCGGTAGGAGATGTCAGGGGAGTATCTACAGTTTCCTGATGTCCTTCTTTTTCCTTGTTTTCCTTCTCATGACCGACATTATCGCCCCGCTCGTCGCTGTCTTGTAATCTCACAATGATCGCTATAGTGGCGGTTAAGAAAAACTATATTCGACGAAGATGATGTCGCTGGAGGTCACTTCAGTCACTAGCACTTAATTTTATGTCTTTTATGTCGGACTAGACATTAACTTTATCAGATACAGTTTTTATTACATACATAAGTATTTTTTACTACCGCTCTTTCAAGTACACGGCTGCTAGTATCGTTGATACACGAACGTCAATGGGTAGCTCGCAATAAAACTAAAAAATCGAAGTAAATATAGAGTTATTATTTTCTAGGCTGCGTAAAAAGAAATAAATAAAAGGCTACGGTCTCCAAAGAAACTAATGGCGCAACAAAAAACGTCGCAAATGACTGGTTGTGCTTACTTGCGACGAAGAAAGACCACGTAAGTTAAAAAAAAAAATCATATAATAAAGCCGCTAACCACATGTTTCCGAATCGATTATAGTGTAGCAGAAAGTTTCAAAGTATGTAATTTCATAATTTTCAGGATATAATAACATGAAATTACTTTTTAAGCATATATACGTGGTTTTTAATTTAAAAATCAAGTAAATGTACGGGTAAGTGTATACAAGTATGATTTGTAACTAATGTTAACAAGGTAATAATTAGGTATGTTCTATAGAGCCAGATCAGAAATAATAATACATGTTCGTTAAAAAAGAACCAAGCAAAAAAATTATTTTTAACAAAAAACAGCTGTATTAATTTTCTATTATTTAACGTTTAAGTGCAGTTATGATTATCGTACGATTAAGAGGGGTAATCAGAGCTTATTACTAGCTATTTTAACATTGTTTTGTGGTTCAGGTAATTGCTATAAATCAGAACGCTGCATGTCCTGTTTCGTTCTGTTGTTTTTCTCAGGTGTGGACTCAATAACAGGGACATCATGCGAACACTGTTTATGGCTGTGTTAGCTGATGATCAGTTGTCTCAGTAGCTGGTTGGCTTAGGCAGCGATTACGTGATTACCTATATCAAATTTAAAGATATGTCATCTGTCTAATTTGATCAACTGCTGAGATCGATATGTCGTCATGTACCTTAAAACATGCTGGTTGAGTTTGATGATGCGGTCTCTTTAACCGATCAGTGGCCTACTGACTGAAAACCGCTCCATCGACGACGACTTGCGTCGATCCGCACCAAAGCATGTTTATCACGAGTATATTAGGCAACATCCTAATAACATTTTAAGTATTTTGTATGACTTCGAAAGCAATAAATATTTTTTTAATCATTAACAATTTTCTTCGGATAATAAAATAAAGTTTACGAGCATGCCACGACAAATTTATTAACATGATTATGTCAAAGTAAAATCGAACACGCTCAGTTTTATGTCAATGCATTATGTTTACGACTGAGCAAAGTAATGAAACCCGGTTTTTTATAATCGAATTACGACGCAAAGACGAATAAAAATAAAGACGCTAATAATAAAAGGTTCGCGTGATCAAAACCGTTTCTCAAATAAAATCCGTTTTATTTTGCTTTATATGTTCCAGTGGCGGCTAAAAAAATTTAATTTTTGAATGATTCCTATCTGGGTAACCACTACAAAAGTGAGTCACTTTTATGAATTCTGAATCGTGTATAAATCGTCAATTTTTCATTACAATTTGACACGAAACTGATTGCCACGAAGCTGACATTTTGTGTCTTAATTGCACATACTAAAAAATTAAAAAAGCAATACACTGCACGACAAGGACTTTAATTACTTTTACTTACCCGAGAATAAATTGTTTAACGTCTAACAAATCATAAATATGAATGAGTCCGACACTGACGAGGCAGCGGGTTATGGCGAGTAAAATAAATTGGTTTTATGCAAAAAATGATAATAAAATTACCCCTTAATACTTCAATACACTCATCAGCAGTAGAAGCAAGATCGAACGACGTAAGACGTATTTTAACCTGAATACGCGATGCCCCTCTCATATTACCCTCATATTTTAGTTTTTACACAGTGACACGGTACTGACATTGTTAACAAAAAACAAACTTTTAGCAGCGATAAAAATTTTTTTTTGAAGATTCAAAACTGTTGCCCGTAATTCCTAGATCAGTAATTCAACTCGTAACTGGACAAGCACGGGACTGACATTTCATGGTGAATGCGTTTAAAAAAGAGGTTTAAAGGTAAAAATCAGAACAAATTCTTAAGTGCATCTTACATTATTTATTATCTAAACTAACATTTTAAAAATATTATTTAAATACTGAATAAATTAATTTCTGCTAAGCAAGCTAACAGACTCACTTTAACTAAACTTTACAAGACGACGACGACGTGCGAAAGTTGAGCACGCCACTGGTCTATTACACAGTACACATTTTCTTTAACTTTAGTACGTCGTAATAGGCAATTGATGTTGTCAGTTAATATTAGCTGAAAATGGGGTTTTCGCCGAGGTACATTTGGCGTGTGTATTTTATATGTATTGCCTGTCGAGTGACGAAAATAAATGATGGTAATGAAGTAAAACTTCGAAATATTTTACACGTGGGAGAACGGATTGTAAATATTTATATATTTTATATTTAAATTAACAGTTCTCAACATAAATTTATATAATACTCAATTTTTTAGAAAATATTTACGGCCGATTAACTATAGCTAACATCGGTCCAATTTGACAGTCAAGAGTTTAAATTTACTAGTGTAAGAATAAGTATTGCAACTATAACAAGGCTACCACATATTTCTAATGACGTTTCACGATCTCCGGGGGAAAAATGACTATTTTCCAGGTAGAAGAAAACTTAAACTTGGTTAACCCCAGGACACTCAAAATTGGTGACAGAGGGGGAGGGGGTGACGTAAACCTACCTAAGCGGTAAGGGGGTTAGTAGAACTAAATTCGGGAGTTCGGGTGACTCAACCTTGGTCACTCAAAATAAGTGACGGAAGGGGGGGGGGGGGGCACAAAAGATTACTAGTCATTTATAACATTTCAGTACGTATCGTAGATTATCAAGATAAAATTCCAGAAAGTTCAAGCGAATTCAATGACTTCTCCAGAAATTTTTTAGGGTGAATGCAATTCAAACATTTTTCTGGTTTTTAAAGTATGCTCAGGTTTTTGATGTACGTATGTATGTGTGTATGTATGTGTATATGTATGTGTATATGTATGTGTATCTCTTTGTAAAATATATGATTGAAATAAAAATAATTGAAATTATGCAAAAATATCTCATAATTGTTTAAAATATGATACACAGAGTTTAACAATTTTCATAATTTCAACAGTATGACGGACACTTATTTATTAATTACTTTTTTATCTCTACATAATCTCTATCTATAAAAGGATAAACTGATTGACTGGCGTATCAACGCACAGCCCACCTGGGTCTAGAGACTAGAGACTAGAGAGAAAAATATTAGATGGTTCTATTAACTCGAAACCTCATAGAAGTACTCTACAAAATAAATGCTTAAACACGTGTGTTATAGTTTTTAATAAATCAACCCCTAAGGGAGTCAAATGGGGGTTCAAGGTTTGTAACGAAGTAAAATTGTTACATCGCGGACGAAGTCGCGGGCGAAAGCTAGTAAACGATAAGTAATCACTTTTAGGTTCATTCTTAATTCTTTAACTCCAATTTTATGTAAGTACAAAGCAAATAACACAATGTGTATGAATTTTCGTGCCATGGTGTCCCAAAAAGAAAAATTTCTTTTAGGATGCCCGAAGCACAAAATGATATTAATTCCTTAAATAAAATTTACGCTGCGTGTTTATCAGTTTAGTATATAAAATGCAAAAATATTTGTATTATAATTATTATATATAAGCACGCTGCTATGTTGTGGCTAAATAAGCTATGATCAAATGATGAAACAAGAAAAGAAAATGTAAACATGCATTTTATACAGTTCTCTTTTTAATTGTTACCATGTTTTATACTATCTAATAGTCTACAACCAACTAGCAACCATGTTACCGCCTTACATTACTCACAAAACTGCCAATTTGTAAAACAAAACTTTAAAAACGCGCTGTATAATTTGCGGGTAATATATTAGCTTAGTATTTTCCATAATTCTGGTATGTTATTATCATTGCATGTTTATGGTAGCGTGTAATTTCTTATTTCTACGGGTACCAACTTGAAAGGCCGGTGATATAAAAGTTAGTGCCAGGTTTTATTTTAGTTTTCTGTGAGCATTAAAATTGCGGAACACGCAACTGTGACGTTAGGAGGAACCATAACTTTTTCATATTAAACTTGTCATCGTAAAAAAATAATATTGCTCTATATACACTGGCCAGCTGACGGGAAAATACTATACAAGTAAGCGAATATTTATGATAATTTACTGAATATCAACAACAACAAAATCCTAAACGGGATTCACTATCGCTAAAACCGGTCTAATTTGACAATCAAGGTTTTAAACTGACGAGTGTAAGAATAAGACGAGTAAGTTTTGTACTATGAATTTACCAGGATGAAATGAAAAGTTTCTGGCCTAACAAAGAAAACACCAAAATATTGATTAAACAATGCTTTTATTCCTCTACATAATCTCCCAGTAGTTCAATACATTTATTCCAGCAATGATGAAGGCCATTTACACCATCGTTATAGGATGATTTGTACAAGGACACAAACGCCGAAATAGACGTTTTTCTACGAATGTCAATAAAAACCTTTATTGTATGTTCAATAGTAATTTCGGAACATGGTGCATTGTGTTTTACACATTTTCATTGTGCTTCAATCACCATGGTGATTGAACTACAAAGTTCCCATTGTGCACGGGTATTTTTTACAAAGGTGGCGTCGACATCCAAAATCTTTATAATTTTTATTTGTGGAATGTCAGATTGACATTTTTTGACATCTTCAAAGGAAAAATATTACTAATCCTATTTTATGTAACAGTAACATTCGTAGAAAAAGTATAGTGTAAAACTCGCATGGAATGACCATTTCCTACTCGTATGACTTACAGCATTCGCCTGCGGCTCATGCTGCAAACGTCATACTCGTAGGAAATGCATGTCATTCCATGCTCGTTGTACAATATACTATTGTAGCAGCAGTAGCCGTTAATAGGAGCTTGAACATCATGCCAAAATGACGTAGGTATGACATAAGTACACTATGGCGCCATCTTTAGATTGCAAGATGTACTAATTTTATTTTTTCCAAAAAACGGCTGTTTCCCAAAAAAACAGGGAGGAAACGATCGTTTTTTTTGGGAAAACTGCTTTTTAAAAACAGCCCTGTTTTTGGAAAACAGCCGTTTTTTGGGAAATAGCTGTTTTTGGAAAAATTCAGAAGAGCCGCTTCTTTTGGAAACAGCCGTTTTTTTTGGAAAACAGCTGTTTTTTTAAACAGCACTGCTTTTTTAGAAAACAGCCGTTTTTGGAAAAAAATAAAATTAATACATCCAACAAACTAAAGATGGCGCCATAGTGTGCTTACGTCATACCTACGTCATTTTGATATGCTCTGTCATTTTGGCATGATGATCAAACCCCTATTAATGACTACTGGCAGCAATCACTTCTAAATGCTACGCGAACTTTTTGCCAGCAAGAAATTTCTTCAAGTTCGGAAACAAACTGAAATCCGATGGGGCCAAAGCTGGCTAATAAGCATGATGAACCAGTTGGAATAACTGATAAATGTTTGCCATGACAATTACTGATTCGTGGCAAGGACCATTGCCTTTGTGTAATATGTAAAAAAACCTTTAATATAGACATATTTTATTACAACGCGGATCTCGATTTTGTATCATTTACAGAATGTAAAAGTTTGTAAACTTATGTACTGTGAATGTAGATCTTTATTAGTGCAGATTAGAAATAGAAAAGAAAAATGGGTGTAAACTATCAACGGTTAATTATACAAAAATGAAAAAAAAGCTAATCTAAATAAATTATTCAATAGCAAAAAGCTAAACAATACTTTACCGTTAGTAATAAATAGAACAAAGTGAACTGGAGCCACACCTCCCATTGAAATTAAACGAAATTGTATTCGTTCGATAAATATCTCATCAGGCTCGGTAATATCTAAGCATGGTTTAGAAACAATGCAAACAAAGAAAAGCTAATTTTAATAAATTTTAAAAAATCCTTATCTCAGGTCAATAGGACCTTAAAAAAATTGTCAAAAGATCTTTATTTTAACAATAAATGGAGGTCTATTCAGAAAAAAAATTAGCAAGGATACATGAACAAATATTCACAACTCGTATATTTGCCATATTTTTCATGTTTCCTTTTGGTAAATTTTAATTTTTTCTTTTGTGAATTAGGAATAAGATTTCTATTTTCATACGATGTATAAACATTTTATACAAGTCTTCTGAAAAAGTAATAATTTTACCGGACTTCATATATGTATATGTAAAAAAAGTACCGAGCATACATAATTCTAACATTTACAATTTTAAAACGCCGGTTATACAATGTAAAAAATAACGACCAGGTCCCTAATCCGCATAATACCGTGATCCTCTTATTATTTCTCGGTCGGCCACGGTCGGCTACACGCGTTTTGTTAGCTAATCCTGTTAAAACGGTGGCTATTTTCGAACCACTTAAAACACTAAACACAAAAAAGTTATTTATGCGTTTCTAAGAAATGCTGAAAGCCGACACAAAAATAAGATTTATAATCTTGGGTGTTTTTAAGCTGTAAAACGTGTTAAAATTGGGGTACGTATTCTCAAACTAGATTAAAATAAAAACTTTTAATAATTGACCTTTAGCAAGAGAATACACCATTCTTTCATAACTAGCCTGTTGTTTTTATTATATCGATCTGGCTATTAAAAAATCGAGTATCCTACTTTTTTTAAAACAACGAAAACAAAATTAAAACTTTGACACCCTGTACCTTGGTTATTATCAACTTAGGAACTAGGCTTTTCTTGTTTGACAACAGTTTGGGTTGAAGAATAGGCTCCCGTAACTAATCTCTTGCCTTTATTTGCTCAGACAAAAGAAAACGCGCCAATCACGATGCGGTTAGTTAAACATTAGTACGACATTAAACAAATACAGTTCGAGTAAATTAAAGCTCTTACAGCTCAGAAATTATGTTTCACCAGAGAGGCAGCGCAGGAATATGTTGATTAAAAAACCATTGAGTACGCGGATATTAAAATACGTATTCGAGTAACTGTTATGCCAAAGTAAGAGAGTAAGTTCAGTATCTAGAACTGGATACCAACTTTTAATAGATCAAGGTTCCTGGATTTCCTTCGACCCTACGGACATTGCGTGGAGCCAGAGACTATAAAGGATATAGACAATATCTACACCGAAAAGTCGGTCTCCCTTGAGACATTTGGTGGGTTTACTGGTTTAAAAGTTTGTTTGTCCACCATATATATACATGTAGATACACAGTATACATATTTGTATAATGGTAGACAAACAAACTTTAAACTATAAACCAGTAAACCCACCAAATGGTTCAAGGGAGACCCGCTTTTCTTGCACGGCAGTGTTCGTCTAGGTATTATTTAGTCTATGGTGGAGGATAATAAACCAGGACTAATATGCGAAAAGAAATTACCTTCACTGAATGATCGTGCCAAAAGGTGCTAATTAACAGCTGTCGTGCCCAGGTCAGAACAACTAGATTACCCGGTAAAGATGTAGAAGAAAATCCTTGGGATCAAATAAGTTACAATATGAAACAAAACAAAATGCTAATTATGACTAAATGGTGTTGTATCCTCCTGCTGAAGGTCAATAGCTGTCTCAGATAAAAAATATATTATACTATCCTGGTAGATGACTTAGTAAATAGGGTAAGCGGAACAAAGCGCAATAAAGAAGTACATTTTCTAAGCTTTTTACAACTATTATGATAGAGACGAAATGGAAAAATCATCACAATGGTTATATCTTACAATCTGAAATTATTATTATTATTATTCATCTAAACTTGCAAAACAACGAATTTTCTATTCAATTTTTTTAATACTCACATTAAAATAATTACACCTCTAGAATAAATTATAATAATTTCATTCAATTTAATTTTGACATCCTATACAACGGGACTATCTATATATAGAGATGTTATTGTAACAAACTTAATTATAGCGACGAAAGCAACTGTTACAGCAATTTTTCCATAAATAATTCAGAGAGCCATTATTATTATCTTCGCAAACATAATAATAACACTTTATTTATTCCATTACAAAGGATATTAAAATATCATTTTAATATTGCCGTAACACGCCAACTCTTTATGATACTTAAAACTTATTTATTATTTAATACCAGCTGTTATTTTGACGACATAATATTGTTTTAATGGCAACTTTTTTATTATTCGTACCTGAACCTATATTTAAGTGTTTATATGAGGAGTGAAAAAAATTAAGTCATCATCATATTTTAGGAATGTGGGGAAATACGGTTGTTGACATGAAGTATTACTTGAACATACGAGGATGCGATGAAAAGTTTCCGACCTAACAAAGAAAACACCAACATTTAGATTCACTAAAAAGGTTTAAGATTTAGTACTTCGTGTGAATTAAGATATTCTAGTTGATCAGTTAGGTTTTGACAGGTTTTTGTCCTGTCATTGTTAATAAGTCGTCATCAAAAATGATGTCTAGAACAGATCTTCCCGTTTGCACAGACGAGGCGCTTCCAAACACTTTGTGTTTCTAAAAACTTTAATATCGGGCATATAGCCCTTGCATTGATTGTTCACATCACAACCATACACAACACACCTCATTTTCACTTTTAAACTTTTAAAAGTGATACAAAAACACCAAAAAATAACTTTAAAACACAACGTGATCTTAACAAAGACGTGTTTCGTCTACAAAATATGGCGGAATTACTCACAGCGTGACGTTCATGGCCACGCCTACCTGCGCGGGGTCATATCAAAAGTTTCCGACCTAACATTAGCTTTGTTCGCGGAAGACATTCTGAACCGATTCAGAACGAGATTAGAACTGATTCAGGTTTGTCGTAGTGCGCATGCTTAATTATTAACCGATTCAGGATTTGTTTTTACCGCGAACGATTTCGGAACATCGGAACTAGAATTATTTGGGATTGTCTACTGTCAATGTATTTTTTTGGTTTTGACGGCAATAGGGCATGGGCATAGGGCAGTTACAATAAAATCCAAATCACCGTATGCAAAAAATCTGTTTCAGTATAAACTTTGGATTCCTAACCAAACAAACACAATCGTGAAATCATATAAATTTGATAGGGGGCGTGTCCGAACTTACGGTTCTTGTTAAATCCCTAGAACCGTTAGAATCAGTTCAGAATGGATCTCGAACCGAATGTTGCTTCTCCGCGAACACGGAACTGTAACTAGAAATCCGGAATTTTGTGATCCGCGAACGTCATTATTTCAACTGCGCATGCGAATAGTCCCGACTCCGTTCTGAATCCTTACCGCGAACAAAGCTAAAGAAAACACCAACATTTAGATTTACTAAAAAGGTTTAAGATTTAGTACTTCGTGCGAATTAAGATATTCTAGTTGATCAGTTAGGTTTTGACAGGTCTTTGTCTTGTCATTGTTAATAAGTCGTCATCAAAACAAAAATGTATGAATTATTTAATATTTCACCGATTTGCTTAGTTTCTTAAAGATTTTCATCTTGAAACGTGTTCCTACAATGAATTTAGTTCTGTTATTATGGAACGTACACTAAAATTGCCCTTTTCTTTGTAAATTTGCGAAAAATCTCAGAAACAAATTCATGGTACGAAATTTAGTTGTCTTATTCTACCACTTGTCAATTTAAAACTTTTGGTTGTTAAATTAGACCGGTCTAGCGTTAAAGAATCAGCCCGCAAGATTTTGGTTAAAAAATGTTTTTATTTTTCTAGATGGTCTTCTGAATCCGACGCAAACTTTTTGTCAGCCCGGAATATTTTCAAGTTCGGAAACAAATTGAAATCCAATGGGACCAAATCTGACGAATAAGGTGCATGAGGAACTAGTTGGAAGCCTAACTGATGAATTTTTGCCATGACAATAAGGAATACGCACATATTTTTTTTATTGCGTAAATCGTTTAAAGAAGTCACTACAAACCCAAGAAAATTATTTTGAAGAAAATTACTAGGATAACTTAGCTACAAAAAATGTTTACTTTTCCATATAATTTATTACAATTTAAAAAGCAGCCATTTGTCCTCAGTGAATAATGACGTCGGAAATCAGAAAAAATAAGTGTCAATCTACATGTTAACGTAAAGCTTAACTTAAAGAACAGGTGTGATTTTCTCGGAAACAGTCAGAGGGGGAGCAATCGAATTTTTTGGGTTGATAGAGGAATAGTGCTATTAGCTTCGGTAAAAAATTCAGTTATACAGAATGTTTCGTTTCGGAGCTATTAAACGTCAAAGTTGAAATTTCCGCGAGTTCCGTTGAAGTCGGGTACGGGTCGCAAAACTGAATTAAATCGATGTAAATTTTCGGAGGTTGTGGAGGATCCGGACCTTCAGAACACTATTGAAACTGGTGAGGAGTGGCAAATGGCAAGTAATTCTTTTGAATTTTTTAGGTCGAAAAATGACATTTGCAGGCCCCTCTTTGGTACCTAATAACTCGAGACAAAACGTCGGATCGAAAAACGGATTCATAAGTGAAACTTTAAAATCTTAAATACTTTGTTTTTGCAGTAAATTTACCTAAAATCACTGGAAAATGGATATATTTGGAAAAAACTGGAAATTTCGATTTTTGACCCAAATATTTCACGGTTTTTAATTTTTTGTGGGGTCAAAATGGTTCAAATTACAATCCCATATACGTCATCGAAAGAGCTCGTCGAAACACATGATATTCATATTTTCTATGTCTTTATTCTTTATAGGAAGGGAGCAATCGCCGATCAAAATTCGATTTTTTGACTTTTTTTGTCCTCGACATCGATACATTTGAATCACTCTGTATTTTTTTCCTATCTTATACAGGGATAATCACACTTTAATGGGTCATCCAGGAGCGTATTTAAGTAGTAAATTTTCTGTGGAAATGTGTGAGATGACGAGTAACTACATCAGGCATCCGGCAGCCCTTGAAGCGTGAAGACCTACCTGACGTGTACCTATGTACACAAAACCAACTTGTTCGAGCACTTGCCCGTTGCGTATAGGGGATTTTAAAGACAAGAAGCTCCCATATATATTTTTTAAATAATAAATAATTATGACTTGATGATAGAAACCTATCATCTAGAAATTATCTCATTTCATTTGGCTCTCACGCATTTTTTTAACTTGAAGCCTTAGGCACAAACGTATATAAATATTTTATATCAAGCATAAATTTATAAAGCTCTGTAATATTAATTAACTCATGTAAAATTTTAATCTATTAATATTTTCCACAATTTTATGTCTGCCAATTTAATATGTTGTTTTTGCAGTCATAAAACAAACTTTATTATGGAAACATTAAATAAAAAGGGGAAAATTTATGGGATAAATTAAATATAAATTGGCCAGTTCGCTGTATAAATAAAAAATATATTAATTTTGAAATTAGGCATGTACAATCGCAATCGACATAATCAAGTCCTTCCTATTTTTAGAAAAATTGGGAAATAAAGCAAAACTACTAAATATATAAATTCTGAAACTGAGTTTTAGAAAGAGAACGCCTTTTTTAAACAAATCAATTGTAAAATGTCAGTTCCGTGCTTGGCCTCGTAATAGCAATGAAGAAATTTCTGGATGAAGGAAAACGATTTAGTAATTTATTTTAATAATTCCTCCTTAAAGAATGATTCAAATTTTGATGACGGGCAATAGTTCTTAAAATACAAATATTGTTTTTCCATCGCGGCCGAAAGACTGTCCTTAGTTAATAACGTCAGTACCGTGTCACCTTGTGAAAATGGTTAAAGGTGCAGATAAGATAAAGCGACTTCGCGCATTTAGATTAAAACGCGTTTCATCTCTTACCTGTCAGATGAATGTACCTTAGGGTCATTTTATTATTATTTTTTCCCAAACCGCCATAACCCGTCAATTTCGTGCTTGTTAATATTTATAATTTGTTAAATGTTGAACAATTTTTCTCAGGTAAGTAAAACTAAAAATTATTATGATCCTTGCCTAAGAAGACAAGTTTCTGTAGTGTTTTGTTTTACAGTTTGCTAAAATAGCTTTTTTTTTCAGTCTCTTTGTCGTATTTTCTGGATTAAAGTCTGTTGATTCGTTACCGTGGGTGAAAAAAATAGTGCACACTCACTTTTGTGTGGCAGTTACTCCGATTTAAATGAATTTGATTTTTTATCAATAACGAAATGTCAATGCTTCCTTGGTATTCCATTACAGGACAAATTATTATTATATCGATATCTGTAAACGTCAAAACATCCCTATTAGCAAACCATTAAATCAATGTTTATAAAAAGTGGATGTTTATATAGAAGTTATGCAAACAGCGAGTACTCTCGTGCAATTGTTGTTTTAACATTTTGATATTTACATATTTATTGCGAAAACGCGCTATGAAATATTTTTATTGCCATTTCAAAAGCTTTTTAGCAAATTGAAACAACGTTTGGCCACTGTGAAATTTCATTGCATGAATTTTAAAAATGTACACACATTTGAGAATGTAATAAAAAATTGGTGATTACACGTTGGGCAGTAAAATATAAGCTTTAAAAATTTATGGGTAATTTTTGCGGATGCCCAGGGTGTTTCCAATCGTATATGAAAAATGAATTACGAATGGAGTTTATGAGGTTATAACAGTCGATTATGGCGAGTTTTATTTAATTACAGGAGCTTTGGTTATCAGCACAGAAGCTTGAATATGATTCTTTGCTTAATGCTGATCAAACACTGTTTTTTTTACTTGGCATGAAATAAGCGCACCTTATACGGTCAATAATACTGACAATATGATATATTGACAAAAATATTGACCGTGTAAGGTGGATATATTGATGGTTTGAACTGACGCGAATTCGAATTTCCGAATATCAGGCATCAATATCAGCGAGTAGGGGGATACTGTCAGTATTACTGATCGTCTAGGGTGCGCTGTCAATATTTTATCAATCCTTTTAGTGTAATGTCAGTTGCTGTCAACAATGGAAAGAGCAAGCACGTTTTTTTAACCAATCTTTCATCCAGCGCTTACGCTTTACTGTACGATTTATGCCTAAATTTAACATTATCGTAAAACATGCTCTCTGTCGAGGATCCATTTTCAGTAGGCACGGATAATAGTAGGTTATGTGCTGAAGGAAATATTGACAATAATACTTATCGTGTAAGGTTGAAGAATATTGATACCGAGATTGAAGTGGATTGTTGAAATATTGTCAGTATTGATTGATATCAATATTATTGACCGTGTAAGGTACGCTATAAACTGGTCAACAAGAAAATCGGCAAAAGCGATTTTTTACTCGACTTTTTAAACTGCTATAATTTTTTTAAAACTTAACTTTTTTGAGAGCGGTTTTCGGATATCGATAGCTCGTCTTTTCCAGATTAAACTTCAAGAAGTGATTTTGCAACGACAATGATATTCTCATGCTGTATAGGGTGATTAATAAGATAATGTAAAACTATTAAAAGAAACCCATCTTAACAAATGGGAAACTTTATTATTTTTAACTTTACGAACAAATTCAAAAAATATTACAAAAAAAAAATTAAATCTGGTGAGCTACATTAAGATCGGGTTATCTCGGGGGTCACATGATATTTCGAAAAATTAATTTATTTTTAAAATTTTTTCCTATAATAAAAAAAGTGATGTAATAAATCGAGATAATCACGATTCCCATTAAACTAAATAAATTACTTTATGGTACATTAATGACTCAGTTCGCAAATTAAATTCATTCCACGGAACATTTAATTATATCAATTAAAGCACATAATTTATTTTTTTAACCTATTTAAGCTTTCGTACAGTCACTATTAGACATAATAAATGTTATTTACTAACTATAATTTGCCAAGCAAAGTGTGGAATAATTAAAAGAAAAAAAACCTTTGTTTTTTCACCGTAGACAATTTATACCAGAAAAAGCATTAATTAATTTAACCACAATGTAAAAGATGCAAATCATGAGGCATGTGCAGGTCATACATAATACATATAACCTCATGAATCATGATAGGCCAGTCATCTTATATGTTTAATTAATTTCTGATAACTCCAAAGGTAGGTTTGTGGCTAACTTTGATTATCTATTATGAAATATTCAATATTACACTAAATTATGTAGTTTTATTAAACTCCGCCACCTTAACAATAATAAGAAAAATTTGTGCTTTAGGATAAAAATTTATTAAAACCCAACTGATCAACTAGTAGATGTAAATTTAAACCTGTACCAAGTTTAAACCATTTTAGTGAATCCCGGGGTAGACGTTTAACTTGATTGATTGCCGACTGTTCAAAAACCATTAAAATCTCACCGAATGATTTAAATTATAGTTGTGCAATTCCATTGAGTGGTTTATTATTTTATTTAATTGCATATTAATTCCACTTCACGCAGATTAGTATAGGAATTCAGGTGCGGCACATATGGGACACAAAAGAGAAATAACTCTCAGGTAATTATGAAATACCAGGGACATGTTTTAATATGTGCTAATTTATCTTTTATAGCAAAAAAAACTAGTATTAGTAATCTATGATAATTTCCTGTGCACAAATTACATAAAACGTACATAAACAAGTTCCTAACATCCATTCATCCATCTCTGCTTATAAAAAAGGAATAACATACTGGCATTCCAGATATTTCCGCTGCTTTAAAGTCTAATGGCGTGGCGTGGTCGATTTTATTGCTATTCTTAATATTTGTCTGCCCGTTGCGCTGTCGCGTCGCATGCATCATTTAGGTTAGTTCGGGATCTTTTTGTCATTTTTGCATTGACACTTTCTAAGCCAGTAGAGTTTATAATTTAAATTTAGAATGTTTTCTAAAAAACATATTTTCGACAAAAATTTGTAGATCCATTTCCGAAAAAGCACCTTTCGAAGAAGTTATTTCTCGAAAAAAATGTACTTAATTTAACATAAAAAAAACGTTTATTGCAAAAATATTAGAACAGTTGGTCATCTTAAGCACCTTTCGAAGAAGTTATTTCTCGAAAAAAATGTACTTAATTTAACATAAAAAAAACGTTTATTGCAAAAATATTAGAACAGTTGGTCATCTTAGCTAACACGCGACAGGACAAATTGCTTCATTAATACGAAAGTGGAAATATTCTAGCATTTTTTGTATTTATACCTTCTGTCCATTTGGACTGATGAACATTTTTTGTAAGCACGTTTTTTCGAAAATACATTTTCGTATACAGTTATTCGAAAACTAGGGATGTTTTCAAAACTTTTTTTCGGAAACCAAATTTTCGAATTTTTTTAACCACTTTTCTAAATTGCATTTTTTAAGAATACATGTTTTTAGAAAGTACATTTTTTTAAACATTGTTTCGAAAATGACTGAATATTCATATTACAAAAAACACTTTTTTAATAGTAATTTACTATAGAGTAAAATAGCAGATACAAGGAAATGTAAACCTGATCGAACACAAAAACGGTTCGTTTAGGTTAGTTCAGGATCTTTTTGTCATTTTTTCATTGACACTTTCTAAGCCAGTAGAGTTTATAATTTAAATTTAGAATGTTTTCTAAAAAACACATTTTCGAAAAAAAATTGTAGAAATTAGAACTAGAAACCAGAACAGTTGGTCATCTTAGCTAACACGTGACAGGACAAATTGTTTCATTAATACGAAAGTGTAAATATTGTGTGGCATTTTTTTATATATGCCTTTTGCTCATTTGGGGCGATATACGAGTACTTACCAAAGTACAATTTTTCTAAAACCAACTTTTCTAATTTTTTTAAAGCACTTTTTAAAAATACATTTTTTTCTTTTTCGAAATTAAATGTTTTCGGATATTAATTCTTTGAAGCAAACCTAAGGAAACCTGATCAAACCCACAAAAGGTTCGTTTGAATTTGTTCAGGATCTTTTTTCGTCTTTTTTACAATAAGATTTTCCGAGCTACTAGGGATTATAATTTAATTTTATAAATACTGTTTTCGAAAAAATATATTTTCGGAAAATGTACCTATTATTTTAAAATTACTGAATGAAAATTTCCTATGTACAAATTACGTAACTCGTGCAATCAAAGACACCTAATTATTATTTAAATTATTTAATTAAACGGTATATTATTCTATTTAATTGAGCTTCAGTAATTTTTTCAGCGCACCGTAATCAAAACGTGTTCGTAGTGTCACGATAATTATTCGAATAATTTGCCCACTAATTAAAACAGATGAAATCGTTTATTAACGGCGACTTTTTCGCTGTTTATCGCATTATTATTTGGTGTAGGTTCAATGTGTTAATTGTGTATTTTTCTCTTTTAAATTACATTGTTTTTATTGTGTAGGTTAATTTAGACTAATGGGTTCAATTAGTATGAAGACAAAATAATAATATATTTATAAATAACAACGATATAACTTGTTTGTGTAAGTAACAAGGTAGTTCTTTCTTATGGACTTTAATTTATTTGAACTCGTGTTATCTTTTGCACAAATAGGATACTGGTGACTTTGTAGAAAAGCGCTACATGGTTCAGAAATGGCGGTCACTCTTTTAAGGATGACGGAAACAAACGGAATGAAAAATTTCTGGATATTATGCGTGCTTTAGAAAACCCTTTCCCTCTTTGTTTTCGGGGGTAAGTGCACAAGTGCATCAAAATTACCGATAATTTTTAAATGAAATGTATTTTTTTATAATTGCAAGAGTTTGTTTTCATATTTTCGCGAAAAAGCCCGACTCCGCAGGAGGAGGGCATTTTCGTAAAATATGAAAACAAACGATTGCAATTTGTAAAAAAAAAACACATTGAATAAAAAAATTATCTGGTTATTTTGATGCACGAGTGTAATTTATTTGAATATTTCCCAAATTAATTAAGAACTCGAATCAAGTAATTTGGAATGGCTTCTGTTATTTTCTGCTCTATTTCGAGGATAGATTCTTCGCCAAAACGAGACATTTTTGTAGTAAAATTACGTCTACGGAAAAGTTCAATAGCGTTGTTTACAAAAAAACAAAAAAATTTACGTTGCCACGGGTTATCCCAATGCAAAGAGATAGTTATTAACAATTCTTGACAAACTGAAAGGAAAACATTCGTTGACATTGACTTTTTTGTCTGCTGTCACTCAATAAGATGACGTTAATTGTCAGAATATTACATTTTTTGACGTTTGTTAACAATAAAATCCCGCTTTGACGTTTCGTCAACAATATAAACTTGCGATGCAATTTTCGATTTCTGGCAGTGCTGTTTTCGCTGTAATTTTGCGAAAATTGCATTTCTCTTATAGGAACTTTAACATATGAGGGAAATATTCACAGTAATTTTGCGAAAATTGCATTTCTCTTATAGGAACTTTAACATATGAGGGAAATATTCACACCAAATTGTGAGATCCTCTTAACTGTCTAAACTATCTTAAATGAAGCCATTTTATAGCTCGTAAAAACAAAAGCGTGAGTCTTTGTAGTTAGAGTCGATTAAGCTATTCTACAGGCGCGGCGGGCGCAACAAATTAAGATAAAAATATAGCATCGTTGCACGCCACACGCAATAAATGTGACAACTCTGTTATCTTGCGCAATTAATTTCGAAGTAACGAACTGAAGTGAACTACGGCGTGGCAGTGTTAGTTCAGAGAGATTAATGATTATCTAGAAATCTGTTTGTGTTGTTTATATAGGAAATTAATTTTAAAAACCTGTAAAGTACGCAATGTGTTGCAATCATAGATTTAGCGAGAACGGCTTTTATACCAGGCTTACAGCTATGTGGCATATTTTCAGATTGATAAACTATACTAAAATAACGCATTTGTAGGTTAATATCTGTACTCGTAAATATCATATGCTAAAGCATATGATTAAGGCTTAACCAATTATATCACTATCATTATTTTGGGTGATAGTACGTCATTTTTACTAATTTATTTTCACTGCATCGTGACGAAATTTAGAGTGAGAGCGGCAACATCGCTTTTCTTTCGTAGAACGTGGCGTAGCCCCGTTTATTCATGACCTAAACAGGGGGCCAAGGCTTAGTATTTTGTATGTAACGTTTTTGACAGGTCGGATATATACGTTGTTGTAGTTGGTTAAACATTTATTCTTTAGGGTACGTCTATGAAGTTTCGAATTAATAGGATCATCTAATAATTTTTTGTCCAAACAATGTATGAACCCCTGTTTCACCCCCTTAGGGGTTGAATTTTTAAAAAAAATCCTTCCTTAGTAGATGCCTACGTTATGTAAGAAACCTCTGTGCAAAATTTTAAGTTTCTAGACCCAGCGGTGTGGGCTGTGCGTTGATATGTTAGTCAATCAGTTTCTTCTTTAATATACAGGGTGTCCTACAAGGTATGGTCAATAATTTGGGATTAAGTAGATTCGTTAAAAATAAGGTCAGAACTTCCTATAAAATATTGTCACATGTCCACTTGCTACCGAGCTTCAGCCCTCTGAATGGGGGACCCAGAAGATGGTTTTTGCTAAATATTTTCGAAACCTTTGTAGATAAAAGTTTGAAATGTAAATAATTTGGAAAGCTTTCTACGCTGAATAGAACTGTGGTCTTAGAAATGTCGATATTTAGAAAATGTAGCCAGAAGTAGGGGAGAGTGGAGTAAAAAAGGCTCTATTTTTTTAAGTTGACTTTTATACTTTTTTTTTGTCAAATTAGAAAAATTTGACATTTTTTACGAAAGAAAGTTACTCTTAGTAAGACATGATTGGATGCGCCGTTTTCGAGATAAATCGATTTAAAAATTACTTTACATTTGAAAAAACACTAATTTATGTTACTTGCTAAGGTCAACAAATCTTAATATTTCTTTCAGTTTAATTTATTTTATTTACTAAATTCCTGCTATTTAAAAAATAAATATAAATTTTCCTTTTTCATTATTTTTTAGTATTAAGTAAAATATCAACCATGTCTGATTTTTCTAATTTGACATACAAAATTATAAAAGTTAACGTAAAAAAGTAAGATCCCTTTTTACCCCACTGTCCCCTACTTCCAGCGACATTTTCTAAATACCGACATTTTTAAGACCAGTTCTATTCAGCGTACAAAGTTTACCAAAATATCTAAATTTCGAAAATATTTAATAAAATCCATCTTCTGGCCCCCCCATTAAGGAGGCTAAAGCTCGGTAGCAAGTGGGCATAATTTTATAGGAAGTTCTGACCTTATTTTTAACCAATCTACTCAATCCCAAATTATTGACCATACCTTTTAGGACACCCTGTATATACGAGTAGATTAACACCGAGTCTTTTTCGATAATTTCAAGAAATTATCTTCTGTTTACAACCAAATCACCTTGAGGTTTTTTCACTCCACGACCTCACCGTAGCTCTTAATATTAAATTCCATACAACTATTACATTAAAATTAAGGTTTATTTATGACAAAGCTATCATTAGGGGAACCTGTACCGCGTAGTGTATTATTTTAATTTTTTATCGGTCCGTAATGAATCGTTTATAACAGTAATTTACCGCGTGGCTTTGCGGGGATCGCGAGCGTTTTTTTTTTGCTCTGCCATGTTCGAATTACGATTATGCATTATTCATGGGCTAATGGGCCTATCCCGTTCTGTTGTCTGAATAATAATTTCAATCACCATCATTGTCGGCTTTCGCAACTTCGTAAATGTTAATTTCGCCGACGATGATGGCGGATGTATATCGGCGTTTAACGGAGCTAATTAATTAATAATTATTTTACGACACAAATACAGTAGTTAGGAGCACTTCATTAAGTGCTCCTAACTACTGTATTTGTATCGTAAAATAATTATTAATTAATTATCGCATTTAAACTAGAGATCGCACGATACCGATATTGATATCGTTATATCGGCGGTTGTTACCGATTATCGGTACTGTATCGTATCGGCAGGAAAATTGCCGATATATTGGCATATATAAAACGAAGAATTTTGGGTTCTTACTGCATATACCTACGAAAGGTAATACTTGTAAATATAATAAAATAAAATACATTTGTGTGCCTCATCTAAGGTCACTAATAATATCTAATCATTTATAACATAACTGTAGTATAACTGAGGCCTTTTTCCGGAGAAATAAATTAAGAATTTGACAAAGCAATACTGAAAACATTAAACAGGGAGTTCCCCGAAACTTCGCTAATCAGAAACGTTATACCGCGTTACCGCGTGACGGATGATAAACCGGGACTTCCCCGATTTTCGTTTTCGCCCAAGCAGAAAACGCATGAACGAAAAACGGAAATTGATACAGAATACGTACAGGATTTAGCGAATTGGAGGTTCAGAACCGTATTTTGTATTTTTTTATTTACATTCGACGTTATAAAAACCAGGATTGGCATGAATTAATTTACATGATTTAAGTCTTGACTTTTTTTTATAAAAGTCATGACTTTTTCCAACCCTAATAAAATCTAAACATTGAAACATGTACGTATGTCTTTGCCGATACGATATATCGGTATCGGTATATCGGCATGTAAATATCGGTATCGGCCGATATATCGTATCCGCAAAATAAAGTCATATCGTGCGATCTCTAATTTAAACGCCGATATACATCCGCCATCATCGTCGGCGAAATTAACATTTCAATTTTTGCGTCAATATAAAACAGGAATATAAGCTTGGTATCGATACAGTTTTGAATAGTTTCTCATAAAAACCCATTAAAGGTGAAAAGTAATAATCAAGCAAGAAAAAGCCACGAGCGTCATAGGAATGAAGCCATCACGCGTGCTCTATCTCGTTTTAAAATTAAGCCAGGAATATTCCAAAACGAGACAGAGCACGCGTGATGTCTTCATTCCTATGACGCTCGTGGCTTTTTGTTGCTTGATTTTTACTTTACCTGTAATACATAATTATTTTGTTACGATATAAAAAAATACAGTATTTAGAAGCACTAAATGTTTTTATCAATTTTTGAGTCAGTATAAAATTTAACAGGGATATAAACTTGGTATTGATATAGTTGTAAATAGTTTCTCATAAAAAACACAGTACCTATAGGTGATACTATAACGAATAATTTTTTAAATACATTATTTAGGAGAACTATCAATTTTTGCGACAGTATAGAACTTAACAGGGATAAACGTGGTAGCGATACAGTTTTGAAGGATTTCTCATAAAAAAAGAATAGTATAGGTGTATAGCTATATTAAATAGTTATTTCGTTATGTAATATAAATAAATATAATATTTAGAAGCACTTAATGTTATTATCATTTTTTGCATCAGTATCAAATTTAACAGGGAAAAATTTGGTATCGATATAGTTTTAAAGGATTTCTTATAAAAAGGAATAGTATAGGTGTATAGCTATACTAAATAGTTATTTTGTTACGATATACATAAATCCAGTATTTAGGAGCACTTCATGTTATTATCAATTTTTGCATCAGTGTCAAATTTAACAGGGATAAACATGGTTCCGATATACTCTTAGTTTTGAAAGGTTTCTCATATAAAATAATAGTAGGTATAGGTGTATAACTATATTAAATAGTTATGTTGTAACGATATAAATAAATGCAATATTTAGGAGCACTTAATGTTATTATCAATTTTTGCATAAGTATAAAATTTAACAGGGATAAACTTGAAATATTTTTTAAAAAAGCACAGTATAGTGACGAGTGCGTCATTTCTTAAAAAAAAAATATTTTAAGCGATTATGTACAAACTATAAAATAAAATTCGTATTCCATTATGTTTATTTGCACGTTTAAATTATGTAACGCCTATTAATTAAAAATTATGTAAATTTAAGAGTGGGCACATAATATATTGGTATAATTAAAAAAGTTGACTTATTCTTAAAGCGTTTAAACTAAAACAAGTTAGAAACTGCACACTTGTTCCTCATTGACTAAAACAACTTTTTCGCAAGCCAACAATAATTATTATTAAAATCGAATGAGATGAGATTCTATAATATAAAGAGCTATGACTAGCATACCGTGAAAATATTAATTAAGGAGCAACATTTTAATGATCCCCATAAACATAGTAAATTACGGTTATTACGAATACATTATAATCAATAAAAAAACATAAATAATGGTTTAGTGCTATAGGTTTCCCTAATGACAGCTTTATCATAATTAAACTTTATTAGCGTTTGCGTCACAGTCGGGGGGCCTATGGTCAGTAGACCGTAAAATTTATTTATTTGGCTTTAAGAGTCCTAAGTATAGAAAAATTGGCAAACGTTTTAAACAATGGGTTCAACTATACCGTATCAAATTTATTTTGAGAATGATGACAGAACCCCATTTTACAACGGAGATATAAATTATGTCTCTCTCGTGTTATTTCTTTCTCATGATTTTCTCTCGTCTTCTTTCTCTCTCATACTCGTAAAATTTTTACAGCTGGTAGAAAGTTAGGTTATGAGAAAGATAAACATAACATATTATTTGAACTTTGAAGCCTGTCCCATAACATAAGTTGTTTTTGCAGTGTAAAAATATACTTAAAAAGTTTATATAAAGTATTAGCAGCTTAAATTCCTGTGTTCTATGAATCTGGGACTGACTAACAACTATTGAAATATTACGCAAGGTACACATTGTGGATTAAGTATATTAACACAGTTGATATGATATTGGGTTTGCTCAAGTTTGTTCAGGTTTGTTCCTGACTTGAAATTTAATTGAATTTATGAAAACACAGAGCTTGTGTTAAAACGAAAAACCTGAGATAAATAGTAGAAATTGTATTAACGTTTGTTGCTGATAAGTCTTCCTATAAACTATTCGGCAATTAAAAATTACATGAATATTCTCATTACTACATTAAAATATTAAGCTCCTTCTCTCTCTGATAATAAGACAATTTAACTTTTAAGAGCTAAATTAAACTCAGCATTAATTTGTCTTTAATCTGCGCATAATTAAAATATTTCTTTCACATACTACGAGCCGTAGTTTCCCCATATTTCATTAAAGATATACCAGAAGCATTCAATTTGTCTGTTTTTAATTGGAGAATTAAGTGGTTTAAGTCTACTAATTAACAAACGCCGGATTATCTAAGATTTGATCTCGAGATTAATGTAATAACAACGTTAAAAAGTCAAAGATTAATATTAACTCGGTCGGAATCGAAGGTTTTTTATTATATAGGAGAAAATTAGTTATAATTTTTTTGTGTGGCAATTAAAATGTTCGCAAGATACCATTTTTTAATTAAAACATAAGAAAAATCACCAGACAGTATGATGAACATCTTTTTCACAGCTTTTTTCGTTTACTTCCTCTACTAAAAATTAAAACAAAAACTACACGGGTGAAGCCGCAAAGAAATTGCTAGTATTTATACTATATTCATTAAAACCTAGCTATATACCTGACAAGTGCGGAAAGTGATACTTTTCCGCTCGCGACTGTAGTCGAGTGCGGAAAAGACACTTTCCGCTCGTGTGGGGTACATTGTTCTTTCTACGACATTATGTAATATAAATAAATATAACATTTAGAAGCACTTAATGTTATTATCATTTTTTGCATCAGTAGGCATATCAAATTTAACAGGGATAAATTTGGTATCGATATAGTTTTGAAGGATTTCTTATAAAAAGGAATAGTATAGGTATACATATAGCTATATTAAATAGTTATTTTGTTACGATATATATAAATCCAATATTTAGGAGCACTTAATGTTATTATCAATTTTTGCATAAGTACAAAATTTCACACTTTCCGCACGTGCTGGGTACATTGTTCGTTCTACGAGCATGAGGAAAATACTAAAGTAGTTACTTTCCGCATGCTCGCAGAAAAAATATTTTAAATGGCAGTTTCTACAAAGATTTCAATCGACACAGTAATCCTAACCTTAATCTACTGCCTCCTATATATTTTTAACTTCACGGAAAATCTAATTTAAAAAATATTACACCAGAATTTGTTTTCATAATCCAAGATTATTTTTATTGGGCGGTTATATATATTTCTCTTTGGCGGCCTGTCAAACAAACCTGGCAGAAATTTATTTTTCTCCGGATTTTATGCTGTTAATTATTTTATTTGGGTGTGTAAATTCGTTGGGTAAATATTTTAAATCGATTGGGTAAACTTATTAATCTTTAATGGTTTTTAGCACCTCTTAAAATAAAAACCGACATACGAAAATAGAGCTTAGTGTTTAGCACCTTGAGGTGTGAATATTTAAGTTTAGATAGGAACAGGGTGAGTAGGTTGGTTTCATAACTTTTTATTAGCTAGAAACTAGGATCAAAGTACAGTGCAATTACTTATTCTCCTTGTTATATGGAAGCATATCACCACTATGTTGACATCTAATTTTATCGGGGCGGAGTTTTAAAGGAAGAGTACAATAATTATATATGTGTATTTTTTTGTATATGCACTAGCAAATAACTGTTTCGAACAGATTTCCCAGAAATCGCAAATGTGACTAACGAAAAATAACTATCAAATATGATAAATTGATAAATATCAGGATCCAATTCTTTAGAAATTACCCTAATTGCATAGCAATTTGAGGAAAGTTCAGCACTTAGTTTCTGTAGATACATGTTCCTCAAATTTCAGTCCACTATCTACATAAAGCCCTAAAAATTTGTTTTCAGTCAAATTATTTCCAAAATGATTTACTAAAGATACGTCATTCAAGTCGCATGTAAAGGACATAACACTGGTCTTCGTCTTAGTAATACTAAAGGAAAGCTGGTTAGCATCGCATTATTGCTTAATATTTGCCAAGTAATTGTTTACTCTTTCGTCAACCGCTGTCCTTGTTACGCCACAAAATAGTTGCATTATCTGCAAATAAAGTCATTTCTCCCTACATCAATATTAGCGAAATTATTAACACATATAAGTATATAAAAAATAACTGCTACACTACATTTTTGCCTGTAATTTCTTTATCCCAGTCAAAACTAAACATTTACGTTCCGATTCACTAAGAAGGTTTAAGATTTAGTACTGGTTTAAATTAAGATCTTATAATTCGATCAGTTATGTTTTGACAGGTTTTTGTCCTGTCACTGTTAATAAGTCATCATTAAAAACTTATGAATTATTCCGATATTTCAGCGATTTGCTTGGTTTCGAAATGATTTTTTTTTATCTTGGAACGAGTTGCTGTAATGAATTTAGCTCTATTACTGTCGAAAGTACGTACATATTAAAATTGCCCTTTTCTTTATAAATTTGCAAAAAAACTCTTGTCTTATTCTTACACTTGTCAGTTCAAAACTTTTGGTTGTCAGATTAGACCGGACTAGCGCGTTGGTACAGTTAAATTTATTTAAAATAATCGTTCTATCTTCAATATGAGATCAGTATGAACAATATACCACTAAAAGACAATTCAAGAACGTCGAAATAGATTAGTCATATTATTTATAAATCAAGAACACAACGATCGTTGGTATTTTTTCTGACTCTAGGGAGATTTTCATTTTTACTGACTACTAGTGCAATTTTCCGTTTTCCCTGATGGCTTTTGAACTCCCTAATATTTTTCTGTTTTACCTGACGCTGAGAACCCTGTTACTAAAACAGCGTTTTATAGAAATTCCTGAGGTTCCCAATAACTTCCAATACTCCAGCACGTCTCAACGGATCATGCTCACGTCGGAGGATATAGGCTACTTTTTATCCGAACTGGATAGGTAGTTTCCCCGGGATGTGAATGAGAAGTCTTTCTACCGTAGCACTTTCCAAAAATATTAATAATACGAATAAACATGAGCGAACCCTGACAAATGGCGATCAGAGTTACTTAAACAATATCTCATTTCCTTATAAACATTTTTCACAGTTGTTAACACTTGATAAAGTGTTAAAATTCGAAAAAATAATTTTTTTGGTAATTTGTCATTCCGTACATCATCGGAACATTCCGAGCCAATACAAATACCAAGAAGCGATAAAATATTAACTAATGAACCTTGCTGACATAGCAACGTTTAAAAACTATTTTCAAAATGTCAAATAAAAAAATTATCCCACTTTGTTATGTGCCGCATAGTCTGGATGTGGGCCAAAATTCTGTTTTAAAATAACTTTATGCTTTACTAAATCTGTAAATATCCAAACTACAGGCGATTTGTATCACTATATTTTAGGATCTTTTATGATATCGATAAAATTTTTATATCAGAAACATGATCATGATTCATAATCAAAAATATTTTGGATCTAAGTAAAAAAAAATATACAGAAATTAAAGGAAATAAAATAATATATAAATGACTCGTTCTTTTATTATTGAAAATTATATTGCTATAGGCGAGTTCCTTAGGGTTTTTCCTACTCAACAGGTTATTGTCATCATGATTCTAATACCCTCATCAGACAGATGGAGATAAAATTGTACAAAAGCACTTTGACACAAGTATACACTTAATTTAGATAACATGTTTACATTATTTACGGATAAAAGCCTTTTATTTACTTCTTTAAATACCTATGTAAGGTTGCATCCGATTTATTTACGCTTGAGTACTGAATAACCAAAACAACAATCGTAATAAATTGAAAAGTGGTGACTAGAAAAAAGGGTTACCACCTTTATCGCCTGTTGTGGTCTTTTCTGGTGCCGGCGCCCCAAGATAAAAAAACGACTACTTTGAATTGGCATTAGGAACTGGTAAAAAGAAATAAATTTATATCACCACTTTTCAATGCTCAATATTTCTACCGAAACGCTGGATACCTAAAGCAAAGGTGTAACTACGTGTAGGTATGTCCAACATGATCCAACATTACTTTAGCCTGATTAACCTGAATAAATTTTGAAAAAAAAACTCGCGCGATAAATCACGCTAATATTGTCATAGATTCGAATCTGGAAAATGTAGAGCATGACTCTACTGGAAGTACGAACTACAAAGCGGCAAATTATGCAAGAACATCGTTAAAAAACACAGCAGACAAGTGCTGTTAGAACTAAAAAACTAAGCCGCTTTATCGTTGTAGTGAACTGACCCAGGTTAGAGGTTTATTTCTTTTGTTATTTCCAGGAATCTAACGAGAATCATCTTCTACCATTGTCAGTTCAGAGTCAAAGTATAGTCGCTAAAGATGTAGTTTTCAAGACAATCTATTATAAAAATAAAATTTAATATTAGGTAGATGAAACAACGCAAAAAAACAGAAAATATTCAGGTAAAGTGGTCGGTAAAGGGTAATCGGCTATTATCATTTAGGCGTAAACAGTCCATCCAGATTACCTTACTGCAACCTAAAAACACATTTTTATATACACATTAATTCCTCAAACATATTTTTTTCTAAATTTTGGAGGGATACCGCCTCTCCCTTAAAATTTTTACAATCAATATGCATCCGTTCACCTTATTTGCAACGCCGTAACTTATCCAAACAAAACGATCCAATCACTATTGTAATCCGCGAGCCGGGAGCGCGATTTAGCTCACGACCGCCGCCGAGTGGTTGCACAAAATCGATGAAAAATTATCCCGCGTTCTTTTTGTCCTTTTTTTTAAAGCCCGAGCGAATTCATTAACAAATTAGCCACTGCACTAGTTAATTCCTTCTTTTTGTTCGGGTTGCTCAACAAAACGTCGTAGATTCTCTCTATCCCAGCTTCTTGTATTTAATCCAAGACTAACCAAAAGCACCCTAAATGAATGAAACCAAAAAGAAATGCACCACTACAGGGAAAACAAATAGGTCGCGAAATATCGTGGCGAATCGGGTGTCTTCGTCCGCGACGTACACTACTCGTGTATACACGACCTCGGTCTTTGGCCGACTAAGCGGAAAACGGATCGCGGTTGCCCTGGGATCGCGATAGCGAGGATAAAATGGGAGGATATAGCGCAGCGGACAGTCAACTTCGCCAAAATAGATTCAAAATATGTTTTTTCTACAAACGTGTTAAAAATGCATTTTTTAACACGCCGCAGACGCCTTAAAAATGTTACTTTATGGCACTAGTGTTAAAAGTACTTTATAGCACTAGTGTTAAAAGTACTACTATGGCAACTACGACGCCAACAATGGTTGTTAGATTTTTTGACAAAAATGTCAACTTCATAATTTTATATTATATCTACGATGCTACTTAAAACTATGTGTTTCGAATATGTTAAACTTTCTAAAAATTGTAATTGTATTTTTGTTTTTTATTGTCGTTTGTAGAAAAAATTTTGTATGATATTTGTGTTAAAAGTACTTTTAAGGCACTCATTTGAATTGCAGAATTCGCTTCGCTCATTCTGCAAACTTTCAAATTCGTGCCGTAAAATTATACTTTTAACACTTATATCATAAATAACTATTTTTGGCGCTTTATTTAATACAGAGGGTGGTGGACATGTGTATATAAAAGTTGTGTCAAAGTTATAGATGGAATTTGACACAATAGGTATTGGAATAACTTTTGTATTCCATGCAGCAAGTTTTACGAAAATTGTATACTCTATCTCCAGTGTATCATCGGCCTTAGAGCGCTTGTAGACGTCGGTTTTTTCACCGGACCACGGACCGTATTTTTTACCGGACTTGAGGTGTTATTTAGGTTATAATGAAAGTGTGTACATGCACCGTATATCGTTCCGGCAACTATCCAAGGATACAAAATTTTTGTCGGTCAGTGGTCCGGTGAAAAAAACGGACGTCTACGAGCGCTCTTACGGAGAAAAAATTCAGAACCTCGACGGGGATCCGAAAACGTAATTACATCCACAAGATCCGGATCCAGCTCCTGATAATACGGATCAAGTTAATTGGGAACTGTAAAATTAAATGAAAAATTCACAGAAATGCATTTCCAAACGAAAAATCCGTATTTTGCATCAGCGACAGGGACATGTTTGTCGAGTGCCGCTCCACTAAAAAAGAAGATACAACGGGAGTAACTCGCGATTGCAGAAAACAAATGAGGAAAAAGGGATTGGAAAATTTCGCACCGAGGCGCGGGCACAGATGGCGTGATATGCTTTAAAGACTAGGACGCAAAAAACTGGCGAAAACGCCTAAATACAAGTCATGGGCGCACTCAGGATGTTGTCTTGGAGGGCTGATTTGGGAAATGAATAATGCAATTCGGTTAATTTCTTCAATTAGTAGTGCACCTCTTTAATTTTTGTGTGTTAGGATGTTGGATGGGGGGCTGCAGTCCCCCCCCCCCATGTGCGCCACTCATACAGGTATAGTATATTGAAAGACTTCAATAAAGGGTTTCCTTGTACAAAAAAGGGCGACCCGTTACAGGAGAGTGAAAATGAACAGCAAAAAATAAAATTTCCATTTTAAATATGCAAGAGCGAATCGAAAACACTAAGTTTGGGGGGGGGGGGGGGGAGTGGCGGAAAATATCCAACTACGCCAAGATAAAATTCCAAAATTGTCGACATTTTGGAATTTTCACTTAATTAATTAATTAAATTCACTAATTAATTCGAACACTGTGATCTGTCATTTTCTAATAAATTTATAATGACAGTGATGCCACCAACTCTAAAATTTGCTAAATTCAAGTAATTCCCATAGAATGAGAGCTTGTTAATGGTACTAGTACCAAAGTACTTTTTAAACGACTCCTGGTACATGGGACTGCAAATGTTTGCATTAACTTTTTTATTGGACATAAAAACCATGGTAAAACGTGTCATTAAGAAACCCATATATCTAACAGCTAATCGTAAGGCTGTCAAATAAATACACGTACATATATGGTATTCTTTCTATTTTCAGTACTAATTTGCTCGTGGGACTTAAACGATCGTAAAACACAATTTTACGACATATTGGCTATGGTTACTTAGGATCAGATAATACATCGAAAACTGTTCACGAGTTCCAGTAAGGTCAAGCATAAAAATCAAACATGATTGTACTACAGATTTTTTAAAGTTTTTGATCTGTTAGTGTTTAAGAAAGAAATATATGATCTTAAAAAATAACGACGATTTTATAAAATTACAGTCGATACAAAGTTTTTAAAGGTTGTGTTGTATGTTAATTGAAAAGAGTAATAATTTGTTATTTCATGTGCGTGTATTATTACTAGTATTATTATCGACTTTAGTTATGTACAATAATAAAAAGGCAGCTGGTTGTAATCCAAACCATTATTCTCCAAGAACTTCATTGCACTACAGTTGGTAGCAATATATTTTCTTACAAGGAACTCGAAGCAATATCTAGTATCAATGAAATTCAAATGCATATACATATTAGGTTAAATAAATACAAATATCCGACTTTAGTTATACAAAATAATAAAAAATACGTCGATAGTAGCTCAATCTCTCGGTTTTTCTACAAATTCATTCTACTAAAGTTGGTAGAGAAAAGTATTAGCATTTATTAATTTACAACCTACATTAATTATTTTATGAAGCTATAACTTCTGTTCTACCAATATTAGTTAAATAAAATTATAATTAGCAAACTAAAAATGGTCCAATCCTTTATTTCTATTTTAATTTCAACAACGAAAGTGGGTAAAAGGTATTTAAAAAATGTGTTTTTAGAGCTTATTTAACATAATAAAAAAAATTGGTTGCTATGGTAACGATACAAAAAACAGGCTTTTCATTGGTCAAACATTGTCGGTGTGAAATTTTCGAACCAAAAAAAAAAGAATAAAACAAACAGGCTTTAGATCAGAATGATTTAAAACAAATTTGTGAAACACTATTTGTGACCGACCAAAAACCAGCGTGCGACACACCCAAAACTTAGTAAAAGTGTCCATTCAATAGTTTTTTAAAACAGTAAAAAATATTTCTATTCACATTTTATCGGAAGTAAACATAGTCACCGTCGCCAATATCGACATATTTTACAAAGCTAATAATTAACCGCCGTTTTACGACATATTGCAAATAAGTCTTTTGATTATTTTTTTTTGTGATGACACGATTTAACAAAAGGAAATTTCTTTCATTAGCGCATCGGCTCCGCGGTAATGACTTCGGCAAACAGTTTGCGGGAACGTTTAGCGGTCATTTTACAAGTTTGTCGAAGTAATCTGTGAGAGTGGGCCTTCGTAAATATTTATAGATGATGTGTCTTTGCTAAACATAATGGGATTTTCCCGGAGACATTACGGACATTAGTATTCATCGGATTGCACAGATGAAAGATGAACGACGCCGATACACGAATTTGTTATTAGTTTTAAAAAATAATTTACAAAACGTTTAACACGTTTTTATTGGCGTTTTAGGAATCCGGTAATTTGTTTAATTTCAAATTTATATGCCGTGGGAGTCGAATTTAGTATTTTTTTGCTTGTTATAAGGAAGTGTGGTAAGAAATTCTAAAATCCATTCGCGGAGGAGCGTCGCATTTGCTAGTCGAACGTGTGTGGCATAATAAATGCTTTCGTAATCTAATTATATTTGGCCAAGCTTTCTTTAGAGTATGTCCGCGGATGATGTTTAGGAGAGGGCAAATGGACCAAATTTTGCAAAATACGTAAAAATGTCACTCACAATAAAAGCTTTTGGTTGTAAAACAAATAAGTCACGTTATGAAAAATTTAATTTTTTTACAGAGAGCATAAAATCGAGCATAAAATATAAAACAATTATTTTGCGTAAGTAAAGTAAAGTAAATACCTTGTTTATCATTTTCTACCAAAACAACAAATATGAAATAAGTTTTAAATTAAATCCTAAGCCAAAGTCCAAGATTTCATTAAAAAATTTAAATATTAAAAGTAATGAGTTTTATCGCATTATTTTTTTAAAGTCTCAACTATTCTTTCTCACACCTTCAACCAGAGTACTAGTTTTTACATATTAAACAACAATGACACCTTTTGTAAATGAAGCAATTATTTAATTTAAAATACTTCTCATCAAAAAGTTATCTACGGAACAAAGGATTTTTATAGTCCAGTGTTGGATGGCCAAGTATCATACCGCTACATCATGGAACAATTTAGCGAGAAAAGGAATAGGAATCCCAATAACTGGATGACAATCTACAACGCAATAAAAAATTTACATGGGCATAATACCCAAGAAGCGGTTTATGCAAAAAAAACGACCATAATATGTCTTTCCTTGTTTCATCAAAGTCATCCAGATGTTAATCGACAAATAGCCGAATCCTTGTAAAATCACGTGATATATCGAAGTACAAAAATATCTCTGGTCTACGTACATATGTACTATATTACTAAAAATAATTAAACATTAAAAACTGTTTTTTATAAGCCAGCGGAAACCGGGATAAAGTTATTCTCCCTATCGCACTCCTTTAAAGAAGGCTAAACAAATTTAACAGACAAAAATGAAGAGCTGGGTCAAACCAATTTTATAATGGTAAACTTCGACAACTCTTCTTTGTGTTACGCACCTATAAACACTAATTACATAAATAAATAGCAATCATTCTCACCACACCACAACAAATTCGATTAGTTCTATTTCGGTAACGTAGAAAATTTCAATAACGTAAAACGTCCATAGATCGCGCAAAGATAGCTTGTAATACCCACGTTCGCATCAGCCATAAAATATCTTTTTTCCCAAATATTGTTTTTCGACATTTGGCGAACGACTCTGTTTCAGCATTTAAGTGTCCAGTTATGGAGGTTGTTAATATAATAAATCTTTATTACACAATAAGTGCGAAATCTTATCATAACATTTCGGATTTATTGGTTTTACTAGTATGGGGAAAATATTTTTCATGATTTTAGATGGTATCGTAAAATATTAACGATACGGGAAATTGTCGTTATAAAGATTAAAAAGTTGTTTTCGAAATTAACATGTAAAAATTATTTAATTGGAATCTTTTATTTGTTATTGTACAATTTAAGCAACTCTCATTTTACATTCGATTAAGTATTTTCGCAAACGATTATTTAATTATTTTAAAGTATAAAACCGCAAAATTAAATACATTATGACATTATTTCGTAGAAAGAATAGTATTTCATTAACTGGGTACTACTTATTATTTACAAATAACTTATTGCTTGGGGTACACAATTATTATATCACTATTTACTGGTCTCACAAAAAAATTTGCAAAGGCATTATCACGAGACTGGATACACGAATAAAAGATGTTACTATACGTAATAGTATATTACATAATAAGTGTTGAAAGTGACATGACGAGTGCGCGAAAATTACTTTCACACGAGTAATGTACAATATTTTTCCTACGATCACAAAAATGTTTACAAAAAAACCTCAATTTCTGTCTTTTAAAACCCTCACTTTCAACACTAATATTTTCATCAAGTGTGCTGAAAATAAAACAAATGAAATTGGCACCATCTATTCCATGTCATGTTGACAAGTACTTTTCAACACGTGTGTTGTAAAGTACTTTTCAACACGCGTGTGGTATAAGGCACTTTCTCGCCAAGTTAACCGTGCTTTTTTTCTCACTTTCATAGGTGGTCGTAGGAAAAGTAAATTACTGTTTTGTATCTACTCAGGATAGTCTTAAGAATATTTTCTTAAAAAAAAACATTGTTAAAGTTCAGCACGGCTGCCCTTAACCAACTTTAAATGTCTAAAAACCACTCGCCATTTTTTTGCTGGCTATGATCGAAGGACCTCCCAGGAACACCACCCGACAAAAATTAATTTTTTTTATGTAAGTTACTTACCTCGGGCTTGCGGTAAAATGTTTCTTTTTTGAAGACCTTTAAAATGAGGTACCACAAGGCACAGAGTTGCATTTAAAATTTTTGACCTCAACTCCCTAGCGTCAGCCCTTAAGGGGGTTGAAAAAGTTAAATTACATAAAAAGTAGATTTATTAACCAATAAGATACACCTCAAATCTGGTGTCTCTATCTTCACTAATAGCAAAGACATTTGCCAATACCAAAACTTTTCTGACACCCTGTATAGATCATCTATTTCTTAAAAACAAAATATTCATTGAATTAACATTGACGACGGCCCTTTTATATCTCAGCCAAATTTCTAACTAACAAAAACAATTGAATTTTAATGCAATTTTGTAATCAAATTCGAAATATCAAAGATCAGTCTTCCCCCGCCCCCATCCTCTGTCTATCCGCAAAACCAAACATCGTATTCCACCGCACGCACCCTTAGGCCCTCGAGGGCACATTTCCGATAACCATACAAACCCTTTGTTGTAATAATGCCCTTTCAATGAAGGAGTTTGCCAGAATTGATTGTGGCTTTGAGAGAAACCTAATGATCTTTTGTGGGTCGAATTAATATTTAAATGGAAGTAATTTTAAGGTCTGCCGAAGGAAAGGGGTGGTAATTTTCGGGGGCGAAATTATAATAGGTTTTGTTAAATTTATGAAACAGTCTAAAACTGGTGGTAAAAAATCTTCTTTTTTATAAATAAATGCTTAGGATTGACTGGACTGTCCTTATGGATGAAATTTGGTTTACTGGTCATACAGTTAGCTCGTTAAATATTGTGATGGACCAAGTGACTATATAGGTATTAATAATTCCAAATTGAAAATTTTTATACTACAAGATTATAAATATGCATAATTAAATACTCATTTTTTTACTGAAATTAAATGACATTTTCGAATTTTAGTTGAATAAAAAGTTTATAATTTACTTAAAGACATCTTGTGTTTCCTTTATTTTTAGTAACTTTAATCTACTAATGTTGGTGAAACATCATTTACTTTTAATAAATAACACTGGTTTACAAATATTAAGATTTTTAATATACCTCAGATGAAACCCTAACGTTCTTATTAAGCTACCTCCTACTAGTATAAAACGGCAGTTGAAAATTTTCTATGACGTCACATTTTGCTACTAGACCGAAATTCAATCGTGTAAAGTACAGTGACGTTGGTGCCGGCGGAAAGATTGTTGCGTCGGCGTCGCCGTCTCTCTCGAGCCTCGTGTGACTTCATTAACAACCAGTGGTTAACTAAAAGTTTTCCCTCCGCCGGCACCAACGTCATTGTACTTTACACGATTGAATTTCGGTCGCTTTTTATTCGCCTATTCGCGCTGATTACTTGGATTCAAAGTTCAATTTATTAAAAAACTATCACGCAATGGGTGAACATGTCTCTTAAGATACATTTCCTTCACTCACATATAGACTTTTTTCCTGAAAACTTAGGCAGTGTAAGTAACGAACAGGGCGAGCGTTTTCACCAAAAGCTCAAAGTTTATGAAAATCGACACAAGGGTTTTTGGGGTGGAAGTATGTTAGTTGGGAGACTACTGCTGGTCGGTTTTAAGGGAAACTGACCCAGAAAATTACAGAAAGAAGAGTAAAGTTAATCATTTGTAATATTTGCTTTACTTGAAAAGACATTGTTTTACAAGTTTTAATTTACTTATTTTTTTAATGTGACCTGACAGAATTTTTTAAATATTTTTCCCATACTTAGCACCCCTAAATCTATGAGAAATGACATATTTCGACGAAGGTATATAAACCGTGTAAACTAGTGTAATCATTCCGAAGCACTAAAAGATTATATGCATAATAAAGTACCAACTTTCTTAGCGGAATAAAATGACGAGTTCCCATTTTACTTAAATAAAACTTTTATAAATAACTTAATGACAGTTTATATTTTCATTTTTTATTAACTTTAATTAAGCAATTACGTGTCTAATGAATGAGATATATATTAAAGCCAACAAGTTAAACAAGTATCCCCAATAGTATCTGCGTTGCTTAAAATTTAACCTACGTTTCTAGGTTGTCAAATTCTGAATATTTCTCTATACAATTTTTATTTAAACTTACCATAATTTTCTGGACGTTAAGAAGAAAAATTGACTGGTGGCTTACCTGAAAAAAAAAATACATTGAAATCATATCGAATTATATTGGGGCACATTTAAAACTAAAGTAAGTAGTATAAATATACAAATTTAAAAAATAGTTTAGTTCGAATTAAAAGTAAAACAATCAACAACTAACATTTACTAATTTTTAAAATATTATTTGCTAGGCTGACTTTTAGTAAATTGTAAAATATGTGACGCAATGTGATATCCAACAGATAAACAAGATAGATAAAAGTCAGTAAGATCCAAAAATATGTACAAAGTTAAAAACAATCGGATGGGTAATATGTATATAATAATATATAAAATTTCGAGTAACTATATTTAAAATAAAACAAAGGTATTATTATAATAAGATAAATACAAGACAATACTGTGTTTGACGCATAAGGGATTTTGACTCCGTGACGCGTCATTTTGGAGAAAATAACTGATAAAACATAGTCTACATGACTGTATGATCACATATACCTAAAATGTCTATTACAGACAGAGCGTAACGAAAGACTTTACATAGATTTTTAAATAAGGTAAACGATTATGACTGCCTCAAAGTAGTAAGTTGTTCCGTACAATATATCTTCTAATTTTTCCTAGTAATGTTTTATCGCCTGGATTTCTCGATAGTATTCGTCTTCTTTATGTGTCAACAATATTTTAAAAACCAAAATAACAGTAATGTTCTCAACATAAAAATTCTCTAAAATTATTTAATTTTTCCCCTATGAAAATGTCTTTTTAACTATGCATATTTGTTTCATAGAATCAATCTCTCCCATCATTATTTTTTACAACCCAATAATGTTCTTTCAAACTTTTTTTCGCCATATTATATAGACCCAGTGTCCACCAAGTTAGCCCATAAAATAGAGCTTTATTCTTCCATAACGTCCAATATTTTACCATGAAGTCACGTTAAACACACAACTTAGTAGATCGAGAGACAAGACCGAGAGCAGAAAATACAATAATTTCAAGTCTGTCGCAAATAATCTTCCCAGCTTGACGTCTGAATGGACTCGTAAAATGGCGCAGAAAATCGACGTTACAATAAAAATCATGGATAATAATTTTGTCAAGTTGAACGATGTATGGATGATTGTGTTATGGATAAAAAGCGGAAAGGGACGATAAAGTATCATACGTATACGAATGTCTTTAAAAGGAAATTTGTTTGAGATACTCGGAGACTCGGAGAAATGTTTAACTTCCTAATTACTGCAACATAAATCTTCAGAAACTTTCTCACTGGATATTTTGTAGATGTGCATACGAAGTTTTGATACAATCAGTATAGAGCCATTTTCTATTATTGTTAACTAGTTTGTTTTTTTAAATTCTGGAACAGTCCAATGGGTCTGTTTCACAAATTTTCTATTAATTTTCTATTCATTTTTATGTAGTCCAATTTTTCTAAAATAAATGCTGAAAAAATTAGATATGCCTACATTATTGCCAAGTTTGTTATAATTAAATCTGATAAATAAGTTTTATTTGGGGTGAGATTCATTTGCTGCATTGCGTAGAAAATGAAAATAATACGTATACTTTATTGGTACCAATAAAATTTGTGGAAAATAAATTTTACTAAATACAAGCTGTCCTCGAAAGTTTTTATTCATAATCATATGTACCTAGTTTATACTGAGAAGTGTAACAATATAAGACAATTATTTTCCATAAATTATTTCTTCTCTGTAATCCTCAAAGGGTAATTGCTCAACTTGCCTTAATGGACAGTTTTTTTATAGTGTAGTGTTGTTTAGTTTTTTATTATGTCCATTTAAGAAAACACATATCAGTTCTGTGGCCATCAGTTTTATGTCAAATTGTAGTCCCAAAAGTGACGATTAATACCCAATTAGTAAAGAAAATTAATGAGTTGTCTTTGACTGGTTATTGTGTCCATAAGTAGGTAGTGATTTTTACGGCAAAAATTACTTGGAAATCTGCATGGTTTGTCCGAAAAAGCCGTTTATTTTACGAGAAAATGTAATTTTAACTGTTAGATTGGACTAATCGACTAAAGCCCGGTCTGTACGTAATGTTTTATCTTGACAGTTTTGCATGATTATGCAAGACTGTCAGACAAATGACCGGGCTTTAAACCAACCAAAAGTTAATATAAAATTTCTATTTTTCTCCTTTTATTCCCAAGTCTTCAACTCGGGCCACAACAGCCCAAACACGCATCCGTGAATATTTTATATGTTCAAAATGCAAACCTACATGTTAAATTAAGACAACCTATATACAACAGCTTTTGTAAATGTAAATATCCGGCAATTATGACCATCGAGTTACACATTAAAATTCGAACAAAATGTATATGCATATTATCAAAGTGTATATTCAAGTAATAACTTGTTACATGCAGCATGAAAACATAACATTAAGCATTTAATTACCGAGGGCTTTTGTATATGTATATTACGGGTTTGAAGAGAACAATTTCCACAATATTCGTGCAGCGATCTCGCATTAAATACTAAACACATTCAGGGGTGGGATCATGTACAAATTTTCCACTTTCCTTTTGGAAATTTAGCGTAGGTTTTAGAATGACGTCACACAGCTTATGGTATTCTACTCGTCAAACCCTTTTATTTGATACAAATGTCAAGGGGGTTGTGAAGAAAAAGGAAATCCGCCATCTTGTGGCGTCCGCCATAGTGGGTTTAGAATGACGTCACCTAGATTATCGTATTTTACTCGTCAAACCCATTGATTTGATGCCCATATCAAGGGGATTGTGAAGAAAAAGGTAATCCGCCATCTTGTGGCGTCCGCCATAGTGAGTTTAGAATGACGTCACATAGCTTATCGTATTCTATTCGTCAAACCCTTTCATTTGGGGGGAATTTCTTCAAAAATGTTAACTTATATGTCATTTTTGGGGTTATCAAGGTCAGAAAATCTAATATTGCATGGACATTACAAATTTAAAGAGGGATTTTTTTTTTAAATATTTATTTCTTTAAATTTCTCTTTTAAACAGATCAGACGTAAAACGTCAGTCCCGTGCTTCTTCCAGTCTCAAGTTGAAATATTAGTCGAGAGAAACTTCTTTTAAAATAAAGTTTTTGTAAGTTGCTTTAATATTTCTTTTTAAAGAATCGAGTCGATTGGTTTTCTTCTGAATAGCATCAAGAATGTTAAGTGTCTAAGGTGATGCCGCCCCCAGATATGGGAACGGTACTCAAGGCTAGGCCTTATTTGAGAAATATAGCGTGTGTAAGTTGGAAGGGGAGAATGATTTTCTGGCTTGAAGGAAAAAACCAAACTTCTTAGCAGCTTATGTGGCTACTGAAGTAATGTGTTTGTGCCAGCTGAGATCATGTCATGCCAACAAGATCGGACGTTTTTTTTCTATAGGGCTTTTTGTGTGACAGGGAGCAAGACTGGATTTTGGAGGCGCTGAACTGAACAAGGTTTTTGGCACCCCAGTCTAAGATTAATTTATTGAAGACCTTCTGAAAGGGAGAGGTGCATAGATCTGCGTCTATCATCCAGCTCTTGATTCGAGACTTATCTGGAAAAATGAATGTTTGAGTAGTCAACGTAACTGTGGATGGGATGGTAGTTGAAGGGAGCAGGTCATTAATATGAAGAAGAAAGAGGAAGGGTTGGTGTTAGGACTGAACCTTGATAGCATGAAAGTTAGATGACACGGCATTGGAAATATCAAAAGCAACAATCTGGGTTTGCTAAAAATTGAAATGATACCTAAAATTAAGTGGGGTTTAAATTATGTAAATAAAAATGGTTCCTACTTAGTCTAGTTGTGCAGGCGGCTTGCTACAAGTAAAGTTATACTGCACTGCTCTCGAATGCACTCACAGAGCCTTTATTTTCCTATTTGAATAATTTAGTTTTATTTGTTTTGCGCTTTTGTTTATACACGGCTTCATAATATATATTGTTTTCATCCGTTTTCGTCTATTTGTACTGTTGTTTTCCAGTTAATTCGCATTTATTAATGTTGAAATTGTCGAGGCGCGAAATTTGCTCAGCTTAATCCCCATGCTCGCGCTCTCTCGCGTATACCGGGCTTAATGGAAGTCTAAATACGGAAATGTCTAATTTACCACGCGGTCTAAACAGATTCGAACAAAGAAGGGAATTAAAACGAGGGTGCATAAGAATTTAGGTCACTTAAAAAGAGTTCTATAAAGTCGAAATTACTGGTATAGAATAGAAACTAGGGATGTTATGGAACTCCGTATCTGAAACCGAAACTATCGGATATTCGAAACAACATACAGGGCGTTTTGAAATTCGCTGCATATATTGAAATCGAGTTCAGGGCTAAAACCTGTTATAGGTAAAAACAGTGAGTGATAGTTAACAACGTAATAACACTCTTAATGCAATATGCATTAAGGTAAGGGATTTAGCAAATTTGGCACCATCACCAATCGGCTTAATATTTCATTGGTGCAATATATGGCGGGTTTTTAAAATTTGCTGAACAATGTTTCGTTCAGTATTGAATTATGGAATAGTTTTAGAGAAAAACTGACTTGACTTTTGTAAATTATATGGTGTCCACTCCTGTTTTCAATATAAATAATAGTTTAGTCCAATTAAATGCAACAGCCCATTTGGTAATATTAATTATTTTTAGGAAGACCTCAGAGAAAACAACTTGAAAAATCCTTTTCGCAACGTTTACTGTGGCAACCCAGTGAAAGTAAACCGGTCATTTCAATGTAAAGTCACGACTAAAATGTAAAATCCTACAAAAATCTCAATTGGTAAAACAGTCCCTGAACAGCATTCATGCAAATTGGTTGCTAAATAAGCGAAAGAAGCCAGATAAACCATCATTAGTCGACTGTTTTTGACAACATACCGCCTGGGGTGCTATTCTTCAGTTCACAAATATTAAATCTTAACAAAGATATTACTGTAAACTGAGCCAAGTCCTCCTGACTGTTCGTCCGTGCTGAAATCAGATATAGAAGAGCCCTTGGTACTATATTGCATCCAATTTTATGTGAGAATGATGACAGAAAAAACAATTGAACAAGAATTCACCCTATTGGTCAGTTCCATGGACAGTTTACACCAGAACATATTTTAGTGATCACAATATTCATCTTTTCTTTCCTGATAATCACGGAGGAATCAGATTTCTTTCTATCCGTGTTGGCGTGCATTAGACAAAGGAAAATAAAAAAATAATTTGTTCAAGTTCTTATCGTACCTTCTTTGCTTGTGGAAGTATTGCTGGTTATATATTTCGAGAGATTAGTCATCGGAAAATTCTTTTTTTTTTTCTGATAAAATTCCCAACGGACTCCGATTTCTCTCTATCCTTGTTAGCAAGAGGGGCATTAGTAAAAGACAAATAAAAACGATGTTGCTGCCAATAAAAAAGAATAATCGAACATTTTATCACAGTCGGCTTTGTTTGTGCAAGTATTTCTGGTTGTCTACTGTGAAAGTTTAATCTGAATTGTCATAAAAACTAAATTTCTAACCTGACAAAATACTTAAGTAAGATTTATGATCTTATAGCAAAAGACCTTTGTTTTTACTGAACACAAACAGCTTTTGCAAAAATCCCGTGGGCGCAGAATTCTTCTCTTAATGCCTTTTATAAACTCATAACTTCGGTATAATTTTTCGTAATAATTAATGTATTTATACTAGTAAAACATTTAATAGTTATCTGCAAACATACGCTATGTGAAGTGCAGTCGATCGATTTTGCTACCGGATCTGTATAACAACCACAAACCACCATAACAGGCGTAGATAACTCATCATCAGCCGGGTTAAGCAAACAGAACGATCATGAAAGATTACAAATTACACAAGCCGGTGATATGCTCTAATGAGAATTTAAGATTTGATTCATTTCGTTACTATGGAAGTGTGTAGGTGTGTTGCTTGATCCCTAAAAACACTGTGCCAATTTTGGAAATTACTGAATTCCCTTTTACTTTCTTCCGAATCTTTGAAAAAACTGATAAAGCTCTGTGGATGACGTACGAGGCTTAATTAATTTCCTTTTTTCATTCGAAAAAAAAATTGCAATAAAAAAATAAATAATTTACATCAAACAACTAACCTCATTCGTACAAAATGCTGACTGAAGGGAGGAGAAAATATATTGCCATTCGATGGCGAAGAAGTGCGCGTAAACGTTTTCCAAAGCCGATATCCACGTAATTCCAATAAATTTTATTGACTTGGGGACGTGCCTCTCCAAATTCGGTTTAGCTACGCGAACGAAATGCCTAAATAGGACTGCGGTCGCGTGAAAACTACTAAATTTCAGGTTAAAGATCAAATGGCAACACCGAGATGGTTGTTTCCGAACATATCATGAATCTATTTCCCAGTATTCCTTTTTCTTTGTTCTTTTACCAAGTAAAAATTTGTCTTGAGAAAAGATGGGTAAGTCAACAATAACATTATTATACAGTAATAAATGTTAACATATTTATTGAAAACGCGAAATGGCTAAACAAGTCCATTCCAGCTAAATTTCTAAGATTTTGCACACCATGCATACTCCAATTGTGCACTATTCAATTAAATATTTACACTGCGTTAGCATTATTAGTATTTTCGATCTTACGCAAAAACTCCAACAACTCATCCCATCCACATGAATAACCTAGCCCTACAGAATAAAGAAGCGTTCGATCTTGTTGGCATTGCTTTCGAACATGATCTCAGCTGGCACAAACACATTAGTTCAATAGCTACATCAGTTGCTAAAAAGATTTTACATTAATTCTGTTTTGGCGATTTTACGGCTAAACTTTGTGTTTTTAATTTAACTGTCATTTCGAATTCGTTTAATTGAAACTAAAAATAAATTATCTTACCAAGAGCGGCGTGAGAATGGTGGTAAATATCACCACCACATGTTCATTTAACCTTATTCATAGTTCTAGTACAATTGTTTTTCATACTTCTACACATACGTTGTCAGTAAATTAATTTCAGCAAAATTCTGTTCCACTATAAAACAGTCATAAATTTTGATAAAAAATGTAAGTCCGGCCCTGACCAAAGTTCAAGTTGTCCAAACAGAATGTTACTAGAAATGACATATGTCAACGGCCGCCATTAAAATCTAACCTGATATCGAGTATAGCAATTGTGATGCGCTGCCGTCAATGGATTTTAAGACATTTCACCACGGGTCCACGCTTCCTTTGTAAATCATGGCAGCCATGATGCACCATGCACTCAAACACTCAGAAGATTACTACTCTAAAATGTTATAGAGAAAATATTTTTCGAACCCAAGCGATATTTTAAAAGAAATCGCCATTTTTTACAGTTGACATATTCTCGTTCCAGCACTCCTCGAAAAGAACATTTTTACTGTTATTATTTTGTGCAACTTTGTGTCGGCTCGGATTTGAACGCAATAATAAAACCGGAAAGAGATAAATGTTTGGTAGAGAGCATTTCCTTCGTTTCTCTATTTTATTGCGATTTGCCGCGCGTAATATTTGATTTGATGTACTGTAAAATGATTCCGCCTCGCTTGTGGTTTTGTCTTATGTGTAATATTGAAAAATTCTGTTGTTGCAATGCAAAATACAAAATTGACAAAGATGGCAAATAACACGATAATGAAGACAAAGATGAAACTCAAACATTCCCCGTTATAATAGTAGTTAAATAGACTGAAGATGACGCCATGTTCTAAATTTAAGTAGCCAATAGTAACCATTTAAGACGCACGTGCCACTAGTCATAAAATAAAAACACCCAAGAACTTTTTCGAAGTCAGTATTTTAAATTACGCGGATATATATGCAAATGGAGTATTAGATTTGCATTTTGATGCGCCTTCTCCTTGAGAATAAAGACGGTTTTATACGGTCGGGTGGGCTTTTACGTAAAAATGGCGTACTAATAACTATGTATTCCGAAGACTATTGAATTATTCAAGAGAGCCTGAAATACTTTAATATTAAATTGTATTGTGTATATTAGGTTTATAACCTACGAAATTTCTGTATTTTCACAGTTTTACAGTTATAGAATTATTCTAGCTCTGTAACAAGTACAGAGCGTTTGATTATTTTAACATACAGCGAACTTTGTGTATAAATAAGCCAATAAGCGTACATTTACTTAAAATGGCTTTTCTTTTCTTTTGTTCTTCATCCAAGAACTCGCAGACTTTTACAGTAGGGTGGGTCGAAAAAAGTGAATTTTTGAGTATCGAATTCCAGTAGTGCGAAAAAGTTGCGTATTCGCGCGCCAATAAAGGGGAAAATATTGAAAAAATTCCTATGTTTAATCTTCAGTTCGAGCAAAAAGAGCAACTTTTCAAAGTGCATATTAGACCCTCTGTTGAAAATTTGGCATCTGGTCACAGATTACTCCTACCAGATGCGAATCTTACGCTTTCGACGGTGGCTCAATTTAGAGAAATTATAAGGTGGCGATGCACCTTATTATTTAGTCTGTCGCCGAACGGTGAATTCCTTGCTGTTAGCGTGTGCGAGCGTCTCCGTGGAATAGAGAGCAGGCTAATGTTATTACATCAGTTTTGTTGCGTTGATTTTATGGTTTAAATTGTGGTTGTACTAGGTTGTAGTGTAATTTTAATAAACGAGATACGTTTTTGTATTTGTTAATGATATAATTTTATATAAAATGCCACACAATATCATGTTTTAATATTTTAAAATATAATCCATAATTTCTCTGAATTAAAACCTACCAAACGCGTGGAAAATTCCATTCACGGCATCGACATCGACGCTCGAATCGACCGGGCCGCTCTGTCCGTAGCGCCAAGACCGCGGAATCCTGGCATAGGAAAGTTATTAAGAGATTCGCATCTGGTAGGAGTAATCTGTGATCTGGTTGTAAAAAAGCAGGCAATAAAATATTTCCAGGGCACTCAGCAGTCAGGGATTTTAACAACAGTTAAAGAAGGCTTGCTTTTACATTAAAAAAATTGGAGATGATGGCTTACTGTAGAAATATTTTTTATTACCCAAGTTTTACGCATCTTTCAACTGCTTGGAGGTGGCAGGAAAAGTTACAAAAGTCTCGAAAATCACACTTCTCTCGCTCATTCATACCTAGGGTCTCCAGATTATGGAACAAATTGCGTGCAGATGCTTGCCCTTCCCTTCCCAACCTCCAATCCTTTAAATCCCGTGTCAATAGATCACATTTCCCTTCTCTTCAGATGCCCGCGGTACGTTAGTACTTAGGCTTGAAGTCTACGTGGGCTGTTTCATATATAAAACAATCTAGAGTCGCCATCGGTAAATTCACTAAACGTGTTTGAATCTCCGGAATTTGAGTCTGAACTCGGACGTTGTTTTTTCAACATGAATTTCGGCAATGATGTTGGAAGTCTTCAACGATCGGAATGCGAACTGGGTTGTGAACACTCTCAACAAAAAAAATAACTCCGGCCCCGGACATCCTTAAGAAATCCGCCCGGACGTCTTCAAAAAGAGGACAAATCCGGGGAAACCCGGATGGATGGTAACCATACCTAGATCGATTGGCGACTCAAATTAAGGAAACCAGCTGATTTTTAACGGGGAAGCGGGCTCACTAGATGACAAAATTGACAAAGATGGCAAATAACACGATAATGAAGACAAAGATGAAACGCAAACATTCCCCGTTATAATAGTAGTTAAATAGACTGAAGATGACGCCATGTTCTAAATTTAAGTAGCCAATAGTAACCATTTAAGACGCACGTGCCACTAGCCATAAAATAAAAACACCCAAGAACTTTTTCGAAGTCAGTATTTTAAATTACGCGGATATATATGCAAATGGAGTATTAGATTTGCATTTTGATGCGCCTTCTCCTTGAGAATAAAGACGGTTTTATACGGTCGGGTGGGCTTTTACGTAAAAATGGCGTACTAATAACTATGTATTCCGAAGACTATTGAATTATTCAAGAGAGCCTGAAATACTTTAATATTAAATTGTATTGTGTATATTAGGTTTATAACCTACGAAATTTCTGTATTTTCACAGTTTTACAGTTATAGAATTATTCTAGCTCTGTAACAAGTACAGAGCGTTTGATTATTTTAACATACAGCGAACTTTGTGTATGTAAAAATATTTTTAACAGCTGTCAAGACTATATAAGTAATTATTAACATGCCCGTTAAAGTATATGTGTGTGTAAGTGTAAGTGTAATGTAATATGATAAAATAGTCTAGTTTATACAGTGCCATACGTAAAGTTGACACTACAACAGTTTTTAGTCCAGATTTCTCAGAAAATTAGGTATATTTTTGAGAAAAGTTTCTGCGTGTATAAAATAGGTACATTTCTAGCGTTATCAAAATTTAAAGTTAAATATAGCAACAACATTCAAAATAAAAATTATCCTTGCCTCAGAATTTATTTTTTGTTGATGGTTTAATAACGTACAACGAACCTCAAATCCCCTCCCCGACGCCCCTGTTTACGACAATCAAAAAGTTCCTTAACAAAGTATAATACAAATTACCCCGACATCATAATATTCGCCCTTAAAAAATCTCTAAAACTGCCGACGACATCACAAAAAAATGTCGTCTCTATAACCGTTTTTCTTTAGCGAGGTCACCACTTTGTACCCTCTATACGGCGTTTTTATCGCCTTTTTATCAAGAGTTTTTATCGCGCACCTCGCAGGGTCGTTAGGCAGAGCAGTTTCGGCGAGCGAATATAAAAAAACATTTTTGCCGACCTCATTAAATATTATAAAACGACAACATCCCTTTTTATAGCGATCGAATGACGTCATTTACACATCGATATCGACACCCAATCTTATACAATGAAATTAATGATTTTATTTTAAATAATCGACATCGACATTATATAGAAAATAAAAGCGGTTAGAGACTAAGATAAAAATTGATGTGCCATTGCCGCCAAAAAATACTGGTACAAGAAAAAAAATCAAAATATGTTGCTTCTCTATTATGAAAACCTTTTGAAAAGGTAAGTGTTATCTACAATTCCACCTTGCCATACGTTAGTCTACGAGGTAAACATGAAGGTTTTCCAAATGCTCTCCAGCATTCTGTTTTTGAAAAGCTTTTCTGGTATTTTTACGTGATACTTTTTTATTACATCATGAGTAAAATAGTCATTGTGTTTTGTCAAATAATATGTTATATTTTAATCAATATTTAAACTCTATTTGGAGAAAATAAATAAAAAGAACAATAAATAACGATAACTAATATTTGGACATTGCACCGTTGCTGTCGATGACGGCTTGTAGACAATGTGGCATCCCTAACACCATATTTCTTGTAAATTCTCGAGTTACTTCATTCCATGCTTCAAGTATCTACTGTCGTAGTTCTTCTTGACTTCTCGGTCTAAAATCATGTCTATACATATATATTGTCATTTCTCCCCAAACGTTCTCAATAGGATTGAGGTCTGGACTCTCTGAACTCCATGGTAAGACGTAAACGTTGTTTTCTCGGGTGAATTCTTGAACAATTCTGGCCTTGCGGATCGGTGCATTGTCATGCTGGCAGATGTAATCCTCTCCACATAATACTCCAACCGCCAACCGATGGAATCATGACTCGACGAAGAATATCTCGATAAACAGCAGCCGTCAGTCTTCCCTGAACGATTTGCAAAACTCCTGGTCCCCTAGGACTGACCTAGCCCCAAACATTAATAATCGAAAAACGTCCACTTTGATTAGTTTTATGGATATATCTCTCGTCATATCTCATGTTTCTGGGTCTATATACACAAATTTTGCCGTTGTTGCACGATTGAAATGTTTCTTCGCCAGAAAATATTAGGTACTCTGTCCCATAAGTTATTCTGGTTGAGATATTCCCTACAAAGTCTAGTCTTCTCTGTTTGTTTTCATTAGTCAAAAATATTTGGTTAGCAGCAATGGCAGCACATCGGTTTTTATATCTGACGCTCCTATTTTACGTCGTGCTGTTCTGGAGGATCCGGGGAAATTGGTTTCTTCTTTCGCATTTAAGGCTGTCTTGAAAGAATGTTCTCTTAGAAAGTTGACAAGCTCAGTATCTTCATCCTCCGTCGAGATCTTCCTTCTACCGGAACCTGGTTTTCTCTTAATTTCCCCGTACACTTCAATTTTTTTCATGCATGATATACTTACTCTGAATTCCGCAGCAATATCTCTTACAGGTACCCTGTCCCTCAATCTAGTGTGAATTATAGCTTTTTGTTCTACATTTAATGCTGATTATCGTTTTTTATATAGCAAATCTAGCACACTCCGGAACAGATGACAATATAATATATTAACTGACAACTTGATGACAACAAATCAAAACTTTTTAGGGATTACCTACCTGCAAATTAACATATGCTATCTGTAATAGTCCAGGAGATTAAAGCTAATTTCTTTGTCCCAGTATTTTTTGGCCGCAATGGTACCTTCTAAACACAAAAAGGATAAAATGTGTCGCTTTCGTATGACATTTACTGTCAAATGGTTTATTTTATGCTTCAATATCATTATTTTGTATATATTTTCGTGAAACTTGTACGCTGAGTCAGTGACGGCGCCAGGAAAATTTTAATGGGTGGGCACAAATGGGCCCGATATTTTTGGGGTGGGCATAGGCTCAAGTTTTTTTTTATCTAAGACATCCCACGTAGACTTCAAGCCTAAGTACTAACGTACCGTAGGTGTCTGAAGAGAAGGGAAATTGACACGGGATTTGAAGGATTGGAGGTTGGGACGGGAAGGGAAAACATCTGCAGGCAGTGTGCTCCATAATCTGGAGACCCTAGGTATGAACGAGCGAGAGAAGTGGTCTGTTCTAGGCTTTTGTAGCTGGACAGTAAAGGGATGCATACGTAACGCGCCTCTTGTTGTTCTGTTAGGGACGTTCAAGGGGGGAATAATACCGGCTAGTTCTTCAGAGCAAAATCCGTGGAAGTAGCGGTAGAAAAGGGATAAATCCCCTACATCGCGGCGATGAGCGAGAGAAGGGTGTTTTCTCGTGAGGGTTGGGTCATTGATAAGTCGAATGGCTCTCCTTTGGATAGAATCAAGGATCTTAAGTGTCGAAGGTGATGCCGCTCCCCAGATGTGGGAGCAGTACTCTAGATTAGGTCTTGTTTGGGAAACATAGAGAGTGTATAAGTTAGAAGAGGAGAAGTATTTTCTGGCTCGAAAGAGAAAACCAAGCTTTTTAGCTGCCGATGTGTCTACTGAAGTAATGTGTTTGTGCCAGCTGAGATCATGTTCAAAAGCGACTCCAACAAGATCGAATGTTTCATTGTTTTGTAGGGCTTGGCTATTCATGTGGATGGGGTAAGCGTTGCCAGATTTTTGCGCGAGGGGAGCAAGACTGGGTTTTGGAGGCGTTGAACTGAACAAGGTTCTTGGCACCCCAGTCTAAGATTAACTGAAGATCTTGGGAAAGGGATAGGTACATAGATCTGCGTCCATTATCCAACTCCTGATTCGAAACTTGTCTGGAAAAATGAATATTGGAGTGAAGAGTACTATCGTCAGCATAACTGTGGATGGGGTTAGTAGTTGAAGAGAGCAGGTCATTAATGTGAAGAAGAAACAGGGTTGGTGCCAGGACTGAACCTTGGGGGACACCAGCATTGATAGGATGGAAGTCAGATGAGTGACCGTCAACCACAACAGTTATGCGCCGATTAGAGAGGAAGCTGCGCATCCAGGTACTTAGTTTGGTAGGAAGATCGTAAGAAAGTAATTTGTTGAGGAGTGCGGCATGCCATACTTAGTCAAAGGCCTTGGAGATATCGAGAGCAACAATCTGAGATTCGCCATGAAATTCAAGAGACTTGTTCCAGTTATGTGTGACAAAGCTAAGGAGATCAGCTGTGGATCTTTGGTGACGAAATCCGTACTGTCTGTCATGGATGATTTTGTGTTTTTCTAGATATTTTAGAATTTGCAAGTTGATTACTTTCTCCATGACTTTGCTGACAACGGAGAGAAGAGAGATAGGTCTATAATTGGATGGAAGGGACTTGGAACCTTTCTTCGGGACAGGTTGCACACGAGCAGTCTTCCAGCCATCTGGGAAGATACCCCTGTCATAAGAGATCTGGAAAAGACGAGTTAAGATGGGTGCAAGTTCTGGAGCGCTTTTTCTTAGAACAATTGCTGGTATGCCATCCAGACCGGAGGACTTTTTGGTGTCAAGGGATAGAAGAATTTTTTTAACTTGTTTGACCTTAAGTATTATATCGGGCATTTTGTGGGGTACAGACTTAGCGGTTGGGAAAGCGAAATTGGGGGGAGGGATCAGGGTGGAATTTGCATCGAATTGTTTGGCGAATAGTTCTGCTTTCCCTTTAGAGGTGGAGATAACTTCGTTGTCAGAGGTCAGGGGAGGAAAAGTGCTTCTGCAGAAGTTCTGACTAATGTTTTTGGCAAGTGACCAGAAAGGTTTGCCGCCGTTGGGACAGGAAAGCACTTTATCTTTTATGCGGTTGTTAAAAGCATTTTTGGACTCTAAGATAGTTTGGTTGTATTGATTTCTGGCCTCGGTGAAAATTTGACGATTTTCGGGTGTAGGATTTTGAAGATACCGTTTGTGAGGTTGGGCTTTTTTGAGCCTGGCTTTGTCACAGCCCTTGGAGAACCATGGCTTTTGATGGTGGAGTTTAGGTTTCTTGCGGGTATGTGGAATGAAACCTTCAATACCTGCTTGAATAATGTCTGTGATATGAGAGCAAATTTCGGAGGGATCGGGAGTGGAAAAACAGACAGGGTTCCAAGGGAAAGCAGAGAAGAAGTTTCGAAGACCATCCCAGCCGGCAGAATTGTAGTGCCAGATCGTGCGTTCTGGCATGATTTCAGCAAACTCGGGATGTATGGGACAAGAGACGGTAATGAGGCCATGATCTGAACGACCAAGGGGAGCGCATACAGATGTTAAGTAAGGCTCAGGATGGGTGGTAAGAAAAAGATCTAGAGGATTTGCATTATTTTCTTGCATTTTGTTCGTTTCTGTCCGAATCTTATTCGCTTATTTCACTAGCCTCACTCTCACTAGCAGCATACTCATAAGCGTCAACAAAATTGGAGAGGTCTTCAACGAGTTCAGGTTATTTTTTTTCAGATCAGATTCATTAAGCTCCGATGGCTTACTTGTTGCGATGTAACTGGATGATGCCTGGTCTTCCGGCTGCTCCTTCAGAGTCGAATTTATTTCACTATTTTATGGCACATCCAGCACATCAAAAATTTTATTTTTTTATTTTTATTCAAAAAATCTAATACATTTCCGTAACGTTTGCTCATTTTAGCTAACTATGTATTAATTAGTTACTTCGTTCATATCACAGATTAGGACCAGATGCGAATCTTACGCTTTCGACGGTGGCTCAATTTAGAGAAATTATAAGGCGGCGATGCTCCTTATTATTTAGTCTGTCGCCGAACGGTGAATTCCTCGCTGTTAGCGTATGCGAGCGTCTCGGTGGAATAGAGAGCAGGCTAATGTTATTACATCAGTTTTGTTGCGTTGATTTTATGGTTTAAATTGTTGTTGTACTAGGTTGTAGTGTAATTTTAATAAACGAGATATGTTTTCGTATTTGTTAATGATATAATTTTATATAAAATGCCACACAATATCATGTTTTAATATTTTAAAATATAATCCATAATTTCTCTGAATTAAAACCCACCAAACGCGTGGAAAATTCCATTCACGGCTTCGACGCTCGAAGCGACCGGGCCGCTCTGTCCGTAGCGCCAAGACCGCGGAATCCTGATATAGGAAAGTTATTAAGAGATTCGCATCTGGTAGGAGTAATCTGTGTTCATATAACAAAAATTGTACTTTTTACAACTCAAACTATTACTATCTAAAAACTACAACGAATAAACAAACTGCCTTGCCTGTGCCTCTTCGACACGACCGACACGAAAACTTTAGCTAAACTGAATAACTGAATTTAAATTAAATAAAAATCTGTATTTAAAAATAAATCCCTAATAAAGGTGCGTCTAAACGGGCAACGTTTTTCTGCAATATATGGCTGCAATATTATCCAACTATAGCCCGGCAATATGTACATCACCATTGTTGCAGAAATATATCTGGAAGTGTATATCTGGGCAATATTTCCGCAACAGTATAGATCACACCATATACCTGTAAACGGGCTACAGTCAGGCAACAATGGCTGACGAAATTGTTCGTGTGGCAGGGGCATTTATTGTCCAAAACAAAAATAAAAAATGACAAGCATGTGGATTCAACCGTACTTCAATAGGCGTGACACCTTAGATAATTTAAGTCAAGAATTAATCCTTGATAAATATTTGTTCAGGAACTTTACAAGAATGTCAAAAAGTGACTTCGAGTTTCTATTAAATAAAATTGGACCAACAATAAAAAGGGAACATACAAACATGAGAAAATCAATACCTATTACCACAAGATTAGCGATGACTCCGCGATATTTGGCGACTGGAGATTCATATACTCTATTTTTTCATTTGACCATGTATTCATTTTTCTCAAAACAAAAGAATAAAACAAAAAGGTAACTTCCAAATTCTGCAAGTGATAAACAACAACATACGTCAAAAAAGAATGCACATATGTCGTAAAGCGAGACAAAAATTGAGAAGGCTCGGCAATATTTCAAGTATTTTCGATTGCGGAGCGATCGACCGGCAACACATTAAAAATACTAAACATGTTTGGCTATATTACCGGGCAATTAGAAATATATTGCAATATATTTCTACATATGGCTGACAAAGTTTCCGGCAACTTCCAGCTACACCATTGCAGCAACACATTGCCGTAAAAATGTTGCCCGTTTAGACGCACCTTAACACAAAATATATATGGCAATGTTTAACGACGTCGCACTGTTTTCGGTATCTTTAACTAGACGTGCCGCTGCATTATCAAAGGGTCGCCGACGCATTCATTATATGAAGCGACAAGCCGACAATCAAAAACGGCGGCGGAAACGCGACTTATTTTTTGTTTTATAAATAAATGGAAAAATATGAATAGGGCTGCCGGGCAGGACATAATTATTTTAATAAAATAAAGTACCTAGGTATTTGTTACAAAATATTTGAATTATTTTAATATATAAGGATTTTAACCAATCCTGAAAAATAAAAATGATTGTGCATTATCTTATGTGTTATATATGAACTAATCACCTAAGCGAAATTGGGTGGGCACCTGCAGTTCCAGGGTGGGCCCGTGCCCACCCTGGCCCCCCCCTGGCGCCGTCACTGCGCTGAGTAATAAACGATGTTATAATGCGATTAATTTTAGATAAAACATAAGGCTATAAGCATAGTACTATATAAAACACAAGTTTTCAGCTACAATAGCTTATAATTATTAAGCTAGCGCTAAGCAACTACTATTTGTCGTCGTAAAAATACCACGCTATGCTCGAACAAATTGTAAATTTTATACGCTAACTGGGTGTTAAGCCCCCTCTACATTAAATATTTATATGTAGATATTTGTTACACTTTAGAATAAAGATAGGAAAAAAGTACAGTGTGCAGTCTTTAATGGGAAAATAGTAGATTAAATGTCATTTTTGAAGGAAAGAGTGGTATTCAAGGGAATTCTCAGCGTTCGATATGTTATACGAATATTGTCAATTTTTATTTCAATATTTTAAAAATTCTAACCAATAGGAGCACCGTGTGGTGAATCGTATTGTTGGACATCATCGGATGCATGATAACTGGCCTTTGATGGCGACTATACAGGGTGTCCTGTTTTCGATACTTTTGCAGGGTATCTCGGCTATTTTTAAAGATAGAGAGCTGCGGTTTTCACAATATAATGGATATAAAATCGTACTACCTGTTAAAATATAGTTCGGCGGCATCATGCGAATTTCCATTCGACTCAGTATAGCAACCTAACAAATCATACTTTTCAAAGTTCTGATAAACTCTCGTTTCAGCCAATTTTTTAAACGAAAAACACAGTAATAAATAACAAGTAGGGATTTGAGGACAATAATAATTTTCTTAAATGATCTCTAACACATTTTGACAAGCGGTCTGAGTAGCAGCCATAAAAGGATACTATTATAGTCATTTTTTTCAAATCATTAAATCACGGCCTACTATGAAATATACTTTTCTTTTAATTATAAAATTCGGAAGTTACTCCAAAAGATATACACCAACAATTTTATATTTTTGAAAAGTTTATGAAAAAAGCAATCGAATGAAAACGAAATATACAGGGTGTCCCATTTAAAAACATGCAACCTTGGTTTTTATCTTCAAATTCGTTCCTTCTAGAAATAAAATGACTACGCCACTGGATTCTCCGCAAAATATTATATAATAATCAGTTCTTACCTTACCGATAATTTAAAAGGTAGCTGAGATACGAGGGGTGCTTGAAAATGGCACATTTTCAAAATCGCCCTGTACCTCAAAAACGAAGGGGGCTATGAAAATTCTGTTTGTAGCATTATACGTTTCACGAAAAAGTAGCAAAGTGTCGAAGATTGGACACCCTGTACATTTACGTCAAAACAACGTAGACATTGACCAAATATTCAAACTCAAATATTACAAGGGACCAACTTCTTTTTTAAAAAATATTTATACAAATTCACAATCTACTTCACATTTAAAAAACAAATCACTCTGATTTACGCACACATTCATCAATCTGTCAAGAAATACAGATTATCATTACGTTAGCAAGTGACATATCGATGTTTTGAGCAACATTTCAGGTCAATGATCTCAGCAGACCAACATAAAAAAGAACTGTTGTCGGGTATAAGAAAATAATCATGTATAAGTTTACTAGCGCAAAATTTTGTAAACGGGCCCTTAGACATCGTGTGCACAACAGCCATTACTGAAAAGTCGCTATTTACAGTTATTTATTGTCGCCTTCCACCAGGCGACGCATTACCAGAGAAATATAACTTTAAAATGGAGTTGTTAGTGAAAAATTATTGCTCGGAGATATGGAGAGCCGGTTATTATTAAAAATTTAAAAAAATAACAGTAAATGGGTTGATTTGAACTAAGCAGAATAAACATACACGGGTGATTGCTCCACAAATGAGTGTCCTGATCTTTTGCTTAAAATAAAAGAAAGTATAGGTTCTAACGTAATTTAACTATACAAAAAATACACTCTTCCCAGTTTGTATCATAGCTTATTAAAGTTGGGTTGAAGGGAAGCAACCGATTGGTGTGGCTTTCCTTAATTAACACTCGGGCTACAAAGGAAACCGAGGTAATTTCCCCACCGCTCGGTCTCGGACCTGAAAAAATTAAAGTTACTTAACGTAACAATCCGACCCTATTAGCGTGACTAAATAAAATCTTTTGCATATTTTTTACACCAACACAAGCCAGGGGTCGAAATCAAGATACGGTCTCGCCCCCCGTTGCCTTTATTCACCCTTTTCATGTAAATTTTCAGTCAACAAGGCATCAAAAACGGGGTAATTACTAAACGTACCCTAAAAGTAATTCTTTGGCCCCTCGGCGATAAAATTAAAAGCATTCGCCTCGAGGGAGACATTTGAAAAATGCGAAAGACGCTTGTGAAAACGTTATTGGAAAACTTACGAGAGACCTGTTCAAAGTATCGGGGAATCATATGGTTGCTTATTAAAAAAAATTAATGGTACAGCTTGTCAAACATAACTTTGACTCTTGAGTTAGCCCTGCCCACTAAAAGCGCAGTAGACCGTACAGTCCATAACAAAAGTACATGCTTGTTTTAATTCATTTATGTTCTAACTGTAGTAAAAGGCAAGGTGCTATCTAGGCACCCAGAGTTTCGACATTTGACAATCACAGATGACATCAACGCTGGATATTGGTTCCTTTGAAAAGTGCCTAGATCGGTAGTGGCGAGTAGTGGGCCGTATCAAGCTGACACGACAGGTCGCGTCGTTTTATTTTCGTTTGATTTTGGTGTTTTGTGTTTATGATGCTGGTATTTCTGTGGGTGTTTTTTGTATGGTGTGTGTTTTAAACATTTTGCTTTTGGGCTTTATAGATTTGACTAGATTTTCTTGGTGTTTATTATTTAAGTTAAACGGTAAGTACAAGTCCGGTCCTGTCTTTTAGCATGTTTTTAGCCAACCTTTAAAAGTAAAATAGATCAGACTTCAAGAGGGTGCTATAAATGACAACTGACTTGGCTATTATATTGCGAGATCTAAGAAAAAAAAATACTATACACGTTCGGCAGGCAAATCCAATACGCAGCCGTCAATGAATTTTAGACAATGTCACCAAGCTTACTTACGATAAGGTTTTCGTAAGCCTTTTATCGTCAGAATGTGGATGTAAATCCACAAAACAACTATTACCGAAGATCAATAAATTATGGCATGGTAGATATACACACTCAAATTAAATAATAAATCATGAGTTAAAAATGCAGAAAAGCATCAATTACCATTAACTTTATCGTCATCATCAACGCCATTTGTCCACTGAATATTAAAATTATTTATTAAAATAACAGGCAGACAACAATGTTAATCAACCTTTAAACTGGCCCAAAATTTGACACAATTAAATTACCTTTTGAAGTGCAATCGACTGTATAGAAGTTCCAACTTTAACGGTAACTAAATCGTGTCGAAAACATGAATCAAACAGACCCGGACGGAGTAAAATAAATTTAAAATTTATTTAACTGTCAATTACACACTTATAAAGTAGATATATAATTAAAAATAAAAACTTGTCTAATTAAGGAACAGTTTGATAAATCATCACTTTACTTTTTTGAATACTAGAATATTGTAATCTATTTCCATTGCATGCCGACGAAATTTAGAGTGGAAATGGCAACGTCGCTTCACGTAGCGTCGTCTGGTTCATTGAGAAATCTGATAAACCTGAAAGGCGTAATTTTGTTTGTACTTTCCAAGCAGGTCGGAATATACGTCTGTGGAAATATTTTACGTGATTTATTGTTTTTCCTGGCAGAACTTTATCCACAAACTTTGCGGAATGATACGCCAGTGCCAACTGTGCAGAAAAATGGGTTCCTTTTTATCCGGAACAGTTTCTTTCCAAGCAAACCCAACCGGACGGACGGGCACTGAAGTGATTCCATTAGTGTTCCGTGTTTCACGAAACACTAAAAAAAACAACCGATTCTGATTGATCCGACAAAACTTTCAAAAACGTCCATTCCAAAACGTGCATGCACACCCGCCATAACTACTGTTAAGTCCAGACATGTGTACTTTAAGAGCGTCGATCACGTGAACAACAAAAACACTCATTGTATGCTAATAGCTGTATTTAGCTTGTCACATTTACTTTACATACAAATTGTATAATAATGTTTGAGACCCACGCGGTCCGAGCTTTTTTGTTTTGTTTGAGTTTCGTTGGTAGAGAGAACGCTTCGAGGTGCGGTCAACAATAAACAAGAGCAGATTAACACACAAGTGTTAAAAAGCCGAAAGAAACTGCTTATAATGAATTAAAAATAAACTGGCTATAATACGATTCCAAGAAAAAAGGATTTTTTCTACTTCCCACACTTATATGCGAGTCATGCAATCCTTTGTGCGTTGATTGGTAAGAGATCTAACAGGAGGTATTAAAAACTCTGATGGGGAGGAGGGTTATTAGAAGCAATGTTCACTCACGGAGAAAATACTAACAAATACAAATATTTTAAGCATTTAACAAAAACATCACACAATAAATTAAAAAAAAAAAGAAATCGTAGCGTAAATTCCCACCAGTGAGTTGTTAGTGCACTGATCGAATGAGTGGCGTGGTCCCGGGGGAAAAACCGACGATCGGCTTCCACATCGGTAAAAGGTTTCTGCGGCGCTTTTAATAAAATTTAAGGACATGTCCTGGAGCCCGTGTAAAAGGTTCCTTGGCGCAACGTGTTTACTAGGAAATCTCCCTCAGGGAGACACACCGGCTTTGATTTTTCTGTTGTCTATACGGGGTGCATCGTGTATTTTTTGTGATAAGCCTTTACAGTGAAGTACTTTTATATTATGAAATAAAAAAAAATCTAGATAAGCCCATTTAAAACCTTGATTGCCAAATCATACGTTCTTCGCAATAGTGGATCTGGCACCTACACATCTCGACAACATTCTTCGATTGATATCAGTAACGACAACTAATTTATCCCATTTCCTTTTTATTCCCCATAAGGAAAATTTGACGACATAATAAAATACTACAAGGCCGAAAAACAAACCATTACTGCCCTCAGGTGGCAGTAATATATCCTTTCCAAATATTGCGGTAGCTGAATTTTTACGTCGATATCTCGATTTTCTTTTTCAAATATCCGCAGAGACTTACGATAAGATATCGTCTATAAAATCACGGACCTGTGATGTCAAATAGCGGCCGGAAATTGAGGGGTTCAATCATTGTCCTTCAGCACAAGGAGACGCAGTCGTTTATTCATAACTAGCCTTTTGTTTTGTTTCATTCATTGTGCGTGTGTACTGTGTAGGACAAACAAGGACTGCTATAACTCCTCTGCGTTACACCGTAATGGCTTTCCGGGTAAAAATTTACAAGACCGTGATCAGACCAACAGTGCTATACGCCTCGGAAGCATGGACAGTATGGACACTCACCAAAAAAGAAGAGAAAATGCTGGGACCGTGGGAAAGGAAAATTCTTGGAAAGATATATGGCCCAATACAGGAAAATGGAAATTGGAGAGTGCTAATAAATGATTTAAAAATTAAGTACAATAGCCCAACAATTGTAAATGAAAAACAACCAGGTTAGGAAACTCAATCGGAGGCTATGGGCTTTTAAGGCTTTAAGAAGCCAAAGAGACGAAAAGGCGTGTTATGATAAGAAAACGACGTTGTCACTCTCACTCTAAATTTCGTCGCCATGCAATGAAAATAAATTACTAAAAATTTATTATGACGAAAAATAATGGTACGTTGGTATAGGTATCTTATTAATCCTTAGTCATATGCTTTAGCCTATGGTATTTAGGATTGCAGATATTAACTTAAAGTAATTGCCCTATTTTAGTATAGTTTATCAATCTGAAAATATGCCACTAACTGAAAGCCTGAAATATATCTTTGCCCTCAAAGACACGATTGACTTTTTAAAGTATTTTTCTCTAATTTAACTTCTTTTGCGGGTATAGGCTCAGTGTCGGACTGGACAGTGCGGCAGGGCGGCCGTTTCCGCCTGGACCAAGGCTCAGAAGTTATGGGGGCAAAGCTTCAGAAGTTGAGGGGGCCAAACCAGAACATTGCCAATGTTTACGGGAAATTGCACTAATACAATATTATTTATTGAACGGCATATCGTCAACTTCTAGATAAATTCTTGTTTTAATTTATTGAAAACTACTTTTCAGGAGTTTCCTTAAAAAGATTTTACTTTTGTGTTATAGGTAATTGCTTTCTTTTATATTCTGTTTTAGTTGAAATTCGGTATTTTTAATAATGAAAATGACAAAACGTGAAACTTTGGGGGTCCAAAACTTATTATAAATTACATTTATTTTACTGCGGAAGTGGTGATCCAAATCAAGTAAAGTGTGGCGTGAGCCTAAGGGCCCCAGTCCGACACTGTATAGGCTCTATTAAAAATTTACCTTGTCAGTTTAGAGGCAAAGAAGCTATAACAATACTGTCAAAACCATAAATGACACTGAAACTTTATCAGCTTTCATATTCGATTAACACCGCAATCTTTTCATTTAAAGTTTGTAAGAAAATGGTAGCTCACTTCAGTGGCAAGAAATCAAATTGTTTATACACTAATTTTCTAACAGCTTCAAGAGAAAATCAGCACGTATACTTTTTACTGGCCACACAGAAAATGCAAGTTAATAGTATAGTAGGTCATTTTGTCTTACACGGCTCCGAGGGACTAAAAACTGCACAGCCGCCCATTTTAGCCCCCGCGACGGGTGCCCAGCCAGGGGACTTCATACCCCGACGGGGGTTCTCAGCCGAGATTTGTCGACATGGTGCGGAATTATACCCAAGTAGAGCGCATAAAAAACGGTTTCTTTCCCTTTTTATTGATGTGCCGTCCTTATTATTTGATGATGGCGTCACTGAAGCATGTTTGACGTGTAAGCAGAGTTAAGGGATGAATTTTCTTGTTTATCGAATGAAATAAGCAATTTGTCTTCAGGGCCATTTAATTTTTTATATCTGTAATCTGTACTAATACGAGAAAAAGTTTTTCAATTTGTACAGCGCTTAGAGTATTGTAACTTTTGGAAACTGAACTGAAAAACTTTGTTTAAATTGTATACAGCTGTTATAAAAATGTACACTTCAAAATTTCATTGGATCAGAATATAAGGGACATAACCACTGACATTCAGAGTGAGGAGACGCCACCATTCATTCCTAACTCGCTTTTTGTGCGTGTGTAGGACAAAGAAAGAAAGAGAAAACGCTAAACATCCGAGTTCGCGTGCCGTCGCTATGGCTTTCCGAGCTGTCTGTATTCTACCGAGCAAACCTGTGAAGACAGTTCCGGAAGACAAGAATCCATTCTTCCACACACTTGGCACTGAGTTACTATTTTTTAAAATTTTAATAAAAACCGAAAATCACTTAGAAATTCACAAATATATTCCGACCTGTCAAAAACGTTAACAAACCTGAGCAAACTTTGGCAACTGTTTAAGCCATGAATGGACGGGGCTACGGCACTTGCTACGGAGAAAAAGCGACGTTGTCACTCTCACTTTAGGTTTCGTAACAGGGGACCAGTTCGAGGGGTTACAAATAGCTTGGGAATCCCTGATTGCTTGGGTTTGATTATGATGAGATCTTATTAAGTGAAAACATGCGGGTTACATTTTTCCCATTTTGGCAATGCTGTTATTAAATATCAACCCCCTTACAGCGACTGTGAGGCATTTTTGGCGGCAAAACAGATGCAAATAAATGTATATCTGTTCTTGGCTACATAATCTAAAGATAAACCACAGGGAGGCATAGATCTGAAAGCCAAGAAACCAAATTATTACTGTAAGCAGATAATGTTTCTTTTCAACCGCATTAAGATGTCATATAAAAAGAAATGTACATAATGGCCTTCAAATAACATAAATCAGATTAAGGCACAAAGGAAAAATGCTTTTTAAAGTAACTAATAACGAATTGAGAAAAGCAGTAAAAGATGATTTACGAATATAAGCAACGCTTTTTCCTTCCCATGTATTCCTTTGAAAAATTGTTTCAAAAACGCGGAGACATTCGAGTTTAAATAGATGACAGAAAACATAAAGATTTCGTCACATTATTCAGTAAATTTTGCGCGTTTCTGACATTGCTCCATCTTGTTTCCGTCCTGCGACGGCGAGTTTTTTTTTCATTTTTTACTCGAAAAGCGGTTCGCTTGCGTTCGGGAAAGAAATCAGAATAAACCGTTTCTTTTTGTGTTTATTGTTCTTTTATGTTGTCGTTTGTTATTGTTTTGAGTTGTTGACGTAAAGAATTATCATTTTTTTTCCGGAAGTAAACGGTTATGTTGATATAAGAGGTTAGAAAATTGTTTATGTTTGTCTTGAACCGCCATCAATTTGTCAGGAATCTTCCTTCTTTTCACAGAAAAGTTAGATAAATAATTCTTACGTCAAGATTAAGAATGTTTAAACACAGCTGTTATTTGGATATATAAAAAATTATTGACAAACTCACTATTGAGTTTAAACACATAGCATGGGTACCAATACATCGGGAAATCTCGATTCGATGGAACGGGGCGGATGTAATTTCATTTTAGTCAATCCCGTGTTTGCCGTAAAACTTCACAGCTGATTTAGTGCAAGAAATTTGAACAAACCCCTTTTCAATTCCCATAAAACAGAAGAAAGTATGATAAAAATGCAAACACACATTATACACTGAGAAAAAAGGTACATTTTTGCACAATTTGGCATAAATTTTTACTACAATAGCAATATGGCGCAATCCTTTTTTACAAATGATGCGTATGTTTTGCTCAGGTTTGTAGGTTTTTGGCAAATTTTGGAGAAATCTAATAGACATGAAGCATGTACCGTAGCTTCGCTCATTCTTATCGCAGCGAAACAAAATACCACAACCTATTGAACAACCCCTCTGTACGTAACATTTTACATTCACTTCCTGACGATGAAACGATGTATTACGAAAAAATAATACCAAAGAAAAACTCGCAGGTACAATCTGCTAAAGAAAAACTTCAAACAAAAGCATTAGTAGAGTGCCAATCTCGAAGGCACTAAGTAGTTTTGTCCGTCGAACGAGAAAGTGAGATCGACTACCTCGCGAGGGCACTCGACACTTAACGAGAGCCGAGCGTAAATGTGTGCGCGAACACTTGAGTGCCGTAATGGCTTAAGAGCCTTCGTGGAAAATCGTCGATACTACACTTTGTACGGTAACAAAATATTACGTCCGTGATTGCGGTTATGAAGTTTTTAATTTTGAGTGTAGAATTTTAAATGTGAGCAAGATACTGTGTTATATTTTTTTTTTCATTATATTTCTTTTGGGTTTTAAGAAGGGCATGTAGACAGGATTATATAAAACACAAATCTCAGATTAAGGAAATAACAGATGAAACTATTTATTTATTCATAAATGACTATCGCCACCCGCCAATAATCTGAGAAAATCACGCGAATGGGAGAAAGAAAGATTGTGACGGGGTGGGGATAACAAGGGTTCCTATCGTCATGTATTGTTGCCAAATATCAAAGATGGAAAAAGGGATGTTCAAAAAGACAGAGGAGAGAGGGAACAATAACCATTCGACTTCGCGCGCTTTGGTATGGCTTTTCGAAAGGAAAAAAAATTATTGTGGTTTGGAACTACATTTTAGCAAATTGTTGATTTGAAATTGATAAAAAACTATGCAATTTTTATGTCATCCTTATACTCGTACTCTCCCTAAACTCGTTTTACCTACTTAAGGAGTTAGTAAACTTTTTAGAAATAGATTTTTTACCAGAGCACTTCATGTCTTTAAAAAAAGTGCTTTTTGATATGGTTTTGATGCATTGATAGTCATTTAACGCCTAATACGGCATTTATATTCCATCTCAGTCAAATTTCATTTCAGTAATTTGCGAACACGGCAACACTTGCTTTGTCTTTGACTCTATCGTCAAGACTCTTGTCTATGCGCTACTTATACATATTTCGAGAGCTTGTAACGGGGTGTAGCTAGGTGTGTTAGGAGTCATTACGATGGGAGGTTTAGTTTGTAAAATTGATTAACACGAACAAGGGGACATAATGGGTATGTAAGGATGAAATTACAACCTTTATAAACACAACTCAGGAACCACTCTAGTTGCCTAGTTAAGTTTTGACAAGTTCTTGGTCTGTCATTGTTGATCAGTCTTAACCTATAACCTATTCTATTATTCCTGCGATTTCTTCGGTTTCCAAATAATTTTTAACTTGGAATTTGATGCTTGAAATAAGAGTAAATTAATTTTTTCTTCGATTAAAGGATTATAATCGTTTTAATTCAAAAATTGTGCTTTCCTTTTTCCTTTCATTTCGTTAACCCTAGTCTGCCACAAGCGCTGTAAAACGGTACATCTTCCTCTTGAAGGCATCGCCTCGAGACATCAATTACTAATATATCAAAATCTAACTGACGGCAAGCGACAACTATTTAAACAATTCCCATTAACTTCTTCACGGTAACTTAAGAAACGACACATCTCTTTAGCATAATTCCATTAAAAAGAAAAATGTAGTCACGTAATTCGAATCAAATTACCCGATTCAAATTATTCGAATTTATATTCCGAATCGAACCAAGAACCCGATCGACGCCGAACGGTATCCTATTCTATTCCGTCAACTCCCGTCATTGTTTTTTAATCGTCACTTAAATTACATTTCCATTTTGTTATGGCGGCAGTTGAACACGGACCACAAAATGTTAAAGACTTACATAGGAGTATAATATATCGTGATAGATTTGAAGCAAGTAACGTTTTTATAATAATTTTTAAAAATAAAAGAGGAACAGGTCGGTTCTTATCGCTTACCATGCTGCGGTTGTAGAAAAAGTATATGGGTACGTTCGAAACAGTGGCGGATTTAGGGGGAGCCCCCCCCCCCCCGGCTAAAAACTATTTCAATAGCGACATTTATAAAAATAAATATTGTAACATAAACATTAACCATTCTTACATATTCTCCAAAATATTATAAACAAAAACAAACATTTTTCGTCTATGCCAAAAGGTCTTTGAAATAAATTATAGACCACAAAAATATTGATATAGATCAATATTAATATGTAATATAAAAAAATGCAAGCCTTTTTTAGCGTTTTTGATCTGCATGCTCTTTGAATATTTCTGAAAACATATTCTTACACATCTCACTGCTATTTTATCAAAATTTGCGCCAGATCGTTGTGACTTCTGAGCAAATATCCAAATAGTTTTTTTTAAACATTCTTTTAAAAGTAAATTTTTTCGAAAAACAGCTTTTTCGAAGACGGATTAACGAAGCTTTTCAAAAATATTTTCCCGAAAACACGTATTTCGAAAGTACATTTTTTTCAAAAATGTCTTCGAAAAATATATTTTTTTTTAAATAGGTACATTTTCCGAAAATATATTTTTTCGAAAACAGCATTTAGGTAATTAAATTATGAACTCTAGTAGGTTGGAAAATGCTAATGAAAAAAAGACGAAAAAGATCCTAAACAAACCTAAACGCAGCTTTTTTGGGTTTGAGCAGGTTTCCTTAGGTTTGGTATGTTACTTTCCCGTAAATTATTTGTTCAAAAAGCCGTTGCCTCAAAAAATCTAAAAAAAAAATCAAAAAATACGTTCTTTGAAAAAATGTATTTTTGAAAAGTGCTTTAAAAAAATTTTGATAAATTGGTTTTAGAAAATTTGTACTTTCGTAAGTACTCGTATATCCCCCCAAATGAGCAGAAGGCATAAATAAAAAAATGCTGCAATATTTACACTTTCATATTAATCAAACAAACAATTTGTCCTGCCGCGGTGACTAAAGTATTATTGTCAACCTTGACATTAACTTTGACTTACCTACGAAGAAAATTTAAAAAGGTAGCAGGTATTTCATGCGCAACCTGGATAGACGTTAAAAATATATTTATGCGAAATAATTTTTAATTTGAAATATTTCAAAAACGATTGAAAACCGCATACGGTATGTTATACAAAATATGTCCAGAACTTCTCCTAGAATCCAAAAATATAATAAAAATCATTCCATCCAATTTAAAATAAGCGAGAAAATCGATGTTTTACACTATGGCTGTGTACCGTTGTCAAACCTGGTTAACCGCTCGGTTTCTTCGGTGACATTAATGACAGATATTGCGTTTCCAATCTGTCAACTTTTCAGATTACCGATACTTACGGGACACAAAACCGTAACCGAAGTTGACAACGGTACACGCCCTATATTTGTTTTATTCGATGCTCAATTGTTTTGCTGATAAGATATATGAACGGTCCATAAAAATCCCCAAAACTTTCATATTTAACATTTTTTCCCATCTTTAAAAATAAAAAAGTTACAAGGCCTGTTCACTTTTATTTAGATATCCCTGTACACTGTACAATATACTATTTTCGAAAAACAATCTTTATCTCTGTATGTACAATTTCCCTATTCTCTCACCAAGCAAACCCGAACCTATTCGATAAAGTGACATTTGGTCTGTATAAACATCGCCTCGCATGTTTCTTGCACGAACGAATAAATTCGTAAACGATGTACTATTTTATTCCCGGACCGAAGCGTTCGCCATGTTTTATCCATAATACGATCCGTGAAACCGGGCAAAACACATAAGCCCTAAATGTTTAATAAATTTAAAAGCGGTCGCGAGAGAGCTCATAAACGTAGTCCGTGAGTCCGAGTACAGATTATTATTTACAAAATCGATTTGGGCAGAATCGTGATCGTTTTCGGCAGGATTGTTTGTAAAAAAGGGCTTATAACGAGAGCGAATATTATTCTATACAGAACATCATAAAGAAGAGAAGAAACAGTAAAGCGTAAGACACAATCATTGACAGTCCAGCTTGACGTTTGAGACTTTTGAACTGTCATTTGCCGACATGATGACATTCTGAAAGCTGGGTTGAAAGAAAAGTCCTTTTCTAGAGAAAATTGAAATCTAGTTTCATCCCTCCTATTTTAACAGATAATACTTTGTTAGGGACTCTAAAAGGGTAAGTAGTGTCGATTTTTCTAATTTTCATTATATAATTTATATGGACGAAACTTCTAACGTATAATTTCATGTGTCGGAGTTTCATTACTGCTCTTTTTAAGGAGGACCCAGTCTAACTACTTGCTGAGTTATTTGATCATTTGGTTTATATACTCAATGAAATTATCTTATTGAGTCACGGTGTTTAAAAGTCAGCTATTTTGATGGTGCAAAGAAGTCCTGGGCCTGTGTGTCTGTCCAAGCTTTTGGAGGGGAGGAGTAGCCCCCACAAAGAATAATTTTCGATCTTGAATCGACTTTTGATGTTCCAGGGTCTACGCTTTAAATGACATCAAGATAAGTACCTAATTTTATAATAGCCATGGAAAGCCAAATGTTTGGAATAAGTATTTTTATAGGGAAACCCGATTAAAATAGTGTTCTAGCACTGTAAAGGCGTTGCAACCTCCTCGAGCCAGTTACAAAATTATCATTTTCATTTCCATAACATTGAATCCAGATTTTACGATGCTTTTCTCTTTAAATTAATCATTGATTTTACTTTTAAGTTGTTTCATTATGTGCACTTTTTGAGTTTACTTACAGGAGCTTCAATTATTGGACAGTGGGCTGTTTATGATACTGTAAGTGGCGCCAGATTCAATCTGTTTACTTATTTTTGGTAAGTTTGGTATAGGTCATTAGCATGTGGTCTTAATAATGAACTAAAATTAGTAAATTACCCCGCAACTTAGAGCTAGGCGATGGCTTGTTGTTATACATCTTCGCCTTTACTATAACAACTATTATTTGATGACAGCAATAATATAATTGTTATACGCTACATAAGTGAACAAAAAAAATTAAAATCTTATAGAGCAGAATTATAGGTGATAGCTCTTTACATAGCCAAATTTAAATTAATATGATTTTTCTCTTTATCCAGACAAGTACTCCCTCCCTACATTCACAACTAAAAATATGACAACATATCTTGCTAAAAACATGTTTATTTTGATTGCTTTAGATCAAAGACCTTTGTATTCTATTGCCTCTTCTACTTAAGATTTTAAAAAAAAATGTGGAGGTTCTGCATTAGAATTTACAAATATATTATGTAAATTGATGTTATGGTAAATACTTGCTAACAAGTACCTTAGGCTGCATTATCTACAACAACAATCAATCTTGGCAAGACATTAACAAGATATACGTGACAATGTAAAATTAATTGAAAACAATTCATTGCAAGTTAAGTCATCCACTTACCTTATCATCCTCGCCTTCACTATCACACTGAAAAAGAAAAGTTAAATTAAATACTTTTACAACAATTATAATTACAGTACAAATTATAAATAATTATTAAGTGGTACCTGGGTGAAGACGTTTTCGAAATGATCTTGAAAATTTTTGCAAAATATAACGAAAAAGTTAAATCTTCCTGTATGACAATTAGGAGTGTCAATCCCGGGATCCCGGAGTATAAACAAGACTCGAAAATCCCGGGATCGATTAATATTTTCGGGATCAAACCCAACCGACAGCGATATAGAAGACACTGAAGGCATGGATAAGGTGGAAGTTTTGGAAAAAAGTGACTTTTTTTGGAAGTAATCATTATCAATAATCATGACCTCTGGGTATTGGTGTCTAGAGTTAGACAAATAGTTCCAACATTTAGAAAATCGCCCACTAAAATCATATGCTACAAAAGTATATCAAAAATGATCATTGGAAAGAGTTAAAAGTTATATTATATTGCAAAACGAGATGGAGCAGAGCTTATTTGACATGCTCGAGCGTTTTACACTATTAGAGAATTTCATAAAAAAAAAAGATCTTATTGATCTAAAATAACACCAATTACGATTAAGAAAATGAGGTTCTGAAACGCGTTGTAAAATTTCTCCAACCAATAAAAATTACAGTTGAAGCCCTATGACGTCGCGATATGGATTCATGTAAAGCAGATGCGGGATTAAAGTTCATGTAGAAGGAATTAACCAGAATTAAAACACCTCAGTACGGAACTACAACCCAAGCAACACAGAACCATGTATTCTGACATTCTCTGTTATCTCAAAAATCCCGACATTCTAAACTTTGAACAAGATGACTGCTTCAAAATATCTAATATGTCCCTCATTAAATCTAAATTGGAAACACTTTTAATCACGCTATACACAAACAACGAAAGTGAAACAGAAATCAGCGACGAAGATGACTTTTCCATTGTAGATATTCCAAGAGCAGAAGAGAATGAACCATTTAACGTGAAACTGCAAAAATCATTACTAAAATGTTCAGAGCCATTACAAAAGCAAACCAGTAATAAGACCAAGATGTCCGCACTCAAGAAATTGATCTATTATTTGTAAATCATGGCAGTCGCAGACGTAATCTTCAAAAAGTCTTTGAATTCCTACTAACCATTCAGCCCCCAAGGATACAACTCGAGAGATGGTTCTCCTCCGCAGGAGTTTTCTGCAACAAAATACGTTCTATCCAGAAAGACGAAAGTTTGGACGCCCTAATATTTTTGCTGTATTTTTTTACATAAGTATAAATTTATACATATATATTTTTTGTATTTAGTCGTTTAGGTGTTTTTTAAATCATTTCTATGTTTAAACTTAATACATAAAAATTTTAATATCTGAATCCCTTCAAATTTTTTTCGGGATAATCCTAGGATTTCGGGATTAGACAACAAAAGCTCGAAAATTCCGGGATTAAGAAAATCAGTCGGGACTGGCACCCCTAATGACAATGGAATGAAATGTAGTAAAAGAGAAATTTAAAATAATAATTATAAAAAAGGTATAAAAAAGCAATTACTTATAAATATCATGTTTTCTTTGTAAATATCTTCCCCAAAATCTACCCCAGTTTAACATCAAATCAAAAATTTAATAAAATACACGAAACGCAAATTTATCGACCCTATTTACAAAAAATACAACTTTTTTCTGAGAAAACATTTAATTTTCTGGCTTTTCAGCCGACTTTGCATTAAACTGTATTAGCCATAATTCAGAGCAGGGGCGAGATTTTTTGCTGCTGCCCTTTTCGCTCAGACAGAGTTGTTGTTAAGGACGCTCTCGTCCAATAATGAGTTTCACATTTTATCCTCTTTATCTTATATTCGTAAATACATTACGAAAAGCCGGTTACGATTTTTTGCGATGCTATTTCTTTGTTTAGGAGGTTTTGTAATCGAGTTTTTGTCGGTTTGTTTCGGTCTGGCGCATGAAAAATTATTGGTCTGTGAAAATAAAGAAATGTTTTTTTTTTTGGGAAAAATATATTAAGGATAAACTTCAGGTCTGCTTCGAATAGTCTATCCACATATGGGGCGAATCGCCTCAGATGTCCTAGCGCGGCACACGAGCCTGAAAACATGCTCCTCGTATATGACTGGGAAATTTCGATATCTGATGGTTGCATATTAGGTTTTGGACCATGCAGAACTTTTAATGAAGAATAACTTTTTTTCGTAAAATTAATAATAAAAAAGTTTCTCATATGCTGCGAACTTAAGCAGATACACTGTATATTGTTGAATTCGCGATTCAATAAGCTTTCATTTAACACTCTATACGATGCCCTTGAATTTTTCTTTCCATTTCCCAATTTATCCCCTGAAACTAACCCCCAGAATCAAAATTCAACTTTTTACACTTAACGTCTATAATTGGGCCACCACACTCTATCTCTGTGCTAAATTTCAAATTTTTACGTCGAATAGTTTCAGAGAAAACCGCCTGTGACAAACGGGCGGATACCGAAGTGATTCTAGTATTCCGTTTCACGGAACACTAAAAAGTGCGGTAACAGAAGATACAAAAACAAATCACAGCAGAAAGTACATAAAACATTGCAAGAAATTAGATTAAAAGTATGCTAAAATATTTTTTATAATTAATTTGTTTGTGTTCATTTTGCAACTTTATGAAACTTTAAACTAAGTTCCCGGCTATCTTCTTTAACGTGGGTAACAAAACACACAGAATTCCACCAAAAGATAATAAAAATTCCTTGTTAGTAGACGACGCCATGCAATTTATAAAGTTGTCATTTACTTCACTACCCACATCCTACCAAGATAAATTTCAACTCTTCCCCAGAAACAATTAGATCAAACACCGAACCCAAGTAAAAATGATTTATCTGTCCGCCTTTTCTCGGCAATTTTCCCATGTTTTCCGTCGGTTTTTGCCGGCGGCAAAAAGCGAACCGAACGCTTTCTCCTTGATTATTTTTCGCTTTTTGTCCCACACACACAGACCAGAAAAGACTAAAAGTATACTTTAGTCTGTGCAGTGAAAAAATGGTGGAAAAACCTCGATGAAAGGAGAAAACTATATGGAATTAATCAGTGGCGTCGCTTCTGTAAATGGTTTAACGGGGTAAATGAATTAATCTCACGCGACATTGCCGCGCTCCTTTGCATTCCGCTGGTAATCTATATACAGTGTGTAACAAAAATATGGAAACCTCGCAATATCTTGCAGACCGTTCATCCGGTTTTTATGAAATTCTGGACACTTAGGTACGAAATTACGCTCGATCCAATGGCGAGTTCCGCATTGTTGTCAAGTTTGCCGTTTTCCTGAAATCGACAGGATTTAAAAAAATAGTGGGTAGGGTGCACTTCATCAAAATGAAATCAGATTTTTCTTCAAAAAAGTCTACGGCAATATATTAAACGTCAAAATTTAAACACCAATAAAATAATATATCGATTTGCGCTGTTGTCATCATGTCTGACATATAATACAAAGCCGATAGAGCAGGTGCAATGGATTCGATATAAAACGGTTTCATAGCTCTCAAAAATCAACATAAACTTCAGAGGTAATCAACGATTTATGTCAGACTCCTTCAATATTACTCATTAGAAAAGGATAGCTTAACACCGTTATCGGCTTCAAATCGAGAAGTTCGCAATGAATGTAATCGTGGAACAAACCATTTCTGTCCGGTAAGGTGACTGTTGTGAAGCAACATAACCTAACAAATCTTTTGAACTTTGTGTTTGTTGTATGTTTTCGTTGGGTTTGAAGGAAAATTTATTGGTTTGTATAAGTGTTTTCACTATTAGTGATAGCTTATTCAGTGGCAAATGGATCAAGGCTGCGAAAATGCTGATTCGGGCAATTTGTCAAGGTTACTATGGACATGATGTATAAATATTTACTTTCAAATGCAGAATATATGGATGCAATATGGAATGTGAAGTTAAAATGGTAAGTACAAAAAAGCTAAGCTTCTCACATTCTTCTCTATAATTATCTATATTTCCTAGGAATACTTTTTTCGTAATTTAAGTTGAGGCAGATTTTAGAATGCCTGCTCGAGTGACGAACGATTCGGCAACATTGCAAAATGCTAACGAATTAAAATGCAAGGAAATGATGACATCACTCGCCTATATGACAAAACTCGTCAAAGTTTAATTCGATTTTTAGGGCATTCCCGCTTCCCAAAAAATTTCGAAAAAAATTTCTGCACTTTATTTTGACTATAAATTCTAATAAGCCAATAAAAAAAATTGCGTAACGGACACACTGTAGCATGTAAAGTGGTTTTCGAAATATAAAATAAATAATATGATAAAATATATGGGAATTCGGAAATAATACGAAGAATATAACAATATCCACTCTCTCTTACTCATTGTGTTTTACGGAAATTTGCTAGATATTTTATTAAAATATTAATGTTATCAGGACTCGATGAGCTTTCAAAAAGGAGATACAGATCTAGAGCCTATTCAAAAAAAAAATTAGGGTGATGATGGCTTTTAGAAGACGTGTATTAAAAAATGAGGGAACATACCTAGAGTATTAAAATAATCTTTTATTTTGGCTTCGCTGTAATAGGGGAAAAAATAATAGCTTATAGGTAGTGAAAACTACCTGTTTTGAAACATCAGAAAACTAATGTTTTCCTTTCATTCTTTCTCGTTTTAACACAGGACGCACGCCATTGTGTTTAAGCAAAGAAAAATATGGCCTTAATGTTCCTGGAATATATTTCCCATGTTCCACTTTGCTTTTGCATTCTGTCGGATTGTGCCGAGCTTTTTGCTGATTCTTCTCAGGGTAAATTGACGATGTATCTTTATTTATAGGACTTTTCTTTGCTTGCTTTCTTATTTTCAGGGGGAGAGAAAAAAGTAATGGCGCGATGCGCGGAAAGAAAATTCCTTTTTTATTGGATTTGGTGTAAAGCGAGGGTGTTTTTTTTTCGAGGGTAAAATACATGTTTTTCTTGAAAATTACCTGAAAATTGGGTGACAAAATATAGATATATGGCCATATTCTAATATTAATATCGGAAATCGCTGTATTTTTGAAATTCTTTTTGAGGCATTTGCCAACAGAACCTAAACAGAAATTAATTTATCTACTCGGGGGCGTACCTATGAAGGAAACGGGAAGAAGGATCATCTTCCCCGTTGGAAAACTCAGCATGAGATGGATTTCGGAAACTTGCACAAAAAAACGTCAACATTCAGTATTTGTATATTCTCTCTACTTTAGAAGCAATTCAGCACGTAGGGATTTAACATTTGTCAAAATATGCCCTTCACTATCACTGTCTACTAAAAATGTACAATAGATTTTCTTTCTACAAAAAATGAATTAATTATGATGACTAATTTGAACAGAACTCTTGACAACTCACGCTAACAGAGCAGCACGTTGCCGTAAAATGCCGGTCGCACACGAATGCGCTAGCTAATCGGCTGCCTGCGTGAAAGAGCAGATGATAGCCGTTGTTCATTCACAATATGAACATCCGACGTTGTTTTGTAGATTTTTTAGATCAGATTAAATTTTACAAGGTTTTTACTTCTCGATTTAAAAATTTTGGAACGTTGATTATTGCAAAGCACACAAAACACATCTTGATTTAACATATTAATACTAAAATTATGAAATTTATGATCAGTCAAAGGAAATTAGTGGCCTTCGTAAAGAAAAATACAGTTAAGCTGCAGTGGGTACCACTGGAAACGAAAAAGTCGATCGAACTTGCGACACAACGACGGAAAAGCCATATATTGGCCCAGAACCGGCTCTCGGAGTGCCAAATTGCGCAGTAGGAGATGACGTAAGGCGAAGGCAACAAAAGCTACTGGAACAACAGACAAGGATTCAATCATACTAAATCTTTTATAGGGGATTCAGACCAGAAACTCACCAGGCAACTGCTAATGATGGTAAGAAATCAGCTAAGGATCACCACAGGTATTCTGACAGGACATATGGCTGTCAAAAACCACCTACATATATTAAATGAGGCTGTATAACGGAGACCTGAGCTGCAGGATCTGCGGTCAAGAAAGAGAGACGGTACAAGTACATAATTTTTCACTGCCATTTACTACAGCGGAAGACAACAAATTCTCGGGTGACCAAAAATAGAACCGGAAGAAATCCTTACCCACTCCTTTGTACAAATTAGGGCTGGGATAACCGGGTGGGTGCAATAAACATCTAGTGTGAACGCAATGAGCCAACACTAGCCGAAATGCAACCAGCCTTGGGCGGACTTTCGAGAAAAAAAAACATTTGGCAAAAAAATCAAATAAATTTGCCAAACAAAAAAAAAATAAAGAGAGAAAAGTATTAAGGTCAATTTTATTACCCCAGTAAAAAAAGGGAATTTCTCTAGATAAAAACTTTTTTATAATTATTAAAGAGGCGCTCGAGAGGAAATTTTTTTCATTACCCCAATTCACCGGCAATTACTCATCCAAATGAAAAAACAGGGAAAGTAATAAAAAAAAAACATTAAGTATTACGTCTTCCGAAAAGCTTAGCTTGTTCCAAATACACAAATTAAATTAACAAAAGAAAACAATTAGGTCCTCATTAAAACACAGTTATTCAATTTAAAAAGGAAACCTTTTCCGAATTAAACTTTTATTTACTTATTTTGAAAAATGCGACGGAGAGATTTGCGGTAAACGAAACCTTTTAAAAATCTCATTCAGAACAAGCTGGATAAAATGAAAAAGGAAAAAAATTACCCTGATCTGTAAAGTTTTGCTTTACCTTCGGCATTTTTATTTTAAATTTATTAAAAGCGGTATTTACGTTGTCTCAAGTAGCAACGGTATATCCAATATAAATGAAAAAAGTTTGAATTACACTTAGCAGTAGACGTCATAAAAATAAGAACCTTATTTCAAGATAAAAACAAATAAAAAAAATTTAGTAAGTCTGCGTATTTCAAGAGTCCAACGTCCTACTTGCAAGAGTTAATGGATGTCTGTCCCAAAACAACAACCTTGTTTGTCCAAGTGACAAGTTGAAATAATAATAATTAAGTACACATTTAGCACACACCACTCCCTGCATAAAATGTGTTGGCGGCAAAACAGCGGTAAATAAATGTATCTCTTCTTCTCTACCTAATCTAAGGGTAAAAGCATTATTTTTATATTTTTTTATGAGGACAAAAAGAAATCTTTTTAGTGTTCCGCGGAACGGAAAACTTATGGAATCACTTCGGTGTCCGTCCGTGTGTCTGTCACAGGCGATTTTCCCTGAAACTATTCGACGAAAACATTTGAAATTTAGCACAGAGATAGAGTGTGGTGGCCCAATTATAGACGTGAAGTATAAAAAGTTGAATTTTTTGATTCTGGGTGTTTATTTCAGGGGGTAAATTGGGAAACGGAGAAAGAATTTTTAATGCATCGTGTAGGGTGTCAAATGAAAGCTTATTGATGCATGAATTCAACAATATACAGGGTTTTTCACTCAACCGTTACTTTTCACCTTTTTAAAATTCATTGAAGGTTATTTGCACCAGTTTAAGATAAAGGGCTCCAAATAACATTGGAGAAGCGAAAAAATTGAAATGGTAATCTACCAGAAAAAAAAAATGGCAGGAATGGAAGCTGACCTGATTTCCCCTCTTAATAAGCAGCAGCACTGCTGAGTATTTAGCGAAACTTCGTTTTCTTCAATTATAAAAAATAAATTTAGAAAAAACACAAATAAGGCTTTTATTAAAACACAGTTGTTCAATAACAAAAACCCTTTTTAAAAATAAAACTTTTAATGATACTTTATGAAATGCGTTGGAGGGATTTGCCGTAAACGAAACCTTTTAGGCATCTCGTTCGGAACAAAAAGAGGATAAAATGGGAAAGAAAATATAAAATTTTAATGAGGTCTGTGGAGTTTACCTTTACCTTTTTGAATTTTTTATTTTAAATTTATTAAAATGGGTATTTAAGGCCCACTTAGTAGTGGCAGGGATTCCAAGAAATTTTATATGAGAAAACGATCCAAAAGCGATATTAAATTTAGAAAAAAAGTATATTAAAAAGTTGCTTAATACAAATTAAACGTTTCATAATAAATTGTGTTCATTTCAAAGAAGATAGATAAAAGAGGAATAGTAGATACAAAAGTGATATGTACGCGATAAAGATAAGATGAACTAATTCATGAAAAAGTAATATACAATATGATGTACCATCTAAAAATTTTATTGAAAATCTGTTATCCATTGAAAGGTGGACTGCGAGATGGAAAATGCCCCTTAACATAACTAGCTGTAGTGTTTTATATATAGGATGAAATAACTCTAGGATATCATTTAGCATAAACAATACCAAAATTAAAAAGGTTAAAGAACAAAAAGACTATAACTAGTGACCTTAAATTGCAAACACATATTAGTAAAAAAAAATATGTAAACATATATCTTATTCAAAAAGCATTTCATAATAAAACCGGTAAAATGATAAAGAAAATTTATACTTTTTATAAGACCAATTTTAGAATTATTATTCCAGTGTGTTTGGAATTCTTACTACGTAAAAGATAATATAGAAGCTTTGGAAACAGTTCAAAGAAAAATAACAAAAATTCCTTTAGAATTTAGAAACCCTTCATATGAAGAACGATTAAGGCGGCATTTTCCACGTGGCTTTAAAGCCGAAAAAACATGTCAAAATGAAATTAAGTTGGTCAGCATAGATGCAACGAGGAAAATGCCGCCTTACATAGATTAAAATAACCCACTTTAAAGCAAAAATCAAGAGGCGACCTAATACAAACATACATAATTGTTAGTGCATATTATTCTGCTAATATCGAAATATATTTCAAGACAAGTGAAACCCAAATTTTGAGAGGCAACAGTAAGAAAATATACAAAAGAAAAAATATTCAAAATTATTAAGAAGTATGGCCTATACATGGAATGATTTACAAGAGACCACAGTTTGTGCTTTATTAGTACACTTTTTCAAAAACACAATGAATAAGGAACTGGATCAGCTTAATAGAAAGATTACACATTATGGTTCCTAGCTTGAATAAAATGTAAAAAAGTATACTTACGATATATCCTTTGCCAGAACTGCATCTACTGCTTGCCTAGAAAAGAAAAAAAAATGCTTTTTTACTTTTATTGATTTCAAGAGAGATCGGCAAATGTGTTTTTCTCCAAATGACATTAAAAGCGGCCTTTTAATGACACTTGGCAGGCTTAGAAGTTGTACTTTTAATGCCTAGGCAGAAAAAGTCCAATTTTACTGCCTAGGCAGAAAAAGTTCGTTGCTAGGCAACCTTCCAAGTAATAATTTAAATTCCACATCTCGCGCCTGGTCTCTTATCTCAGGTGGTGTTAATTGCATCAATTCATCCTCACTTTGCAGTAAATCCATTTCTAACATGACAACTTTTCAAAATTGACAATGACAAAGTAAACAGTAAACAAACATATTCAACAAACATCATCAGCGGTAAACATAGTAACGCAGGGCCCGGTTACCTTTGATAAAATAATTTAGTTATTTGGATATTGATAATGAAACGCAATTTAAATATGGAAAAGTCGATTTTGCGTGGAATTGGAACAAATTTGAAGAAAAAATTATATGTTTCACACGGCAGAAAAGCAGATCTAATGCCTTGGCTGGTTTCATAGCCTCGCTACGCTCGGCTATGAAACACCAGCCGCGGCATTAAATCTTGTGCTTTTATGCCTAGTAAAACAAATAACTATTTTCTTCTTCTTTTATTGTCTCATAAATTGGCCACTTTAAAAACTTGCTTAGTGAACATTGCATGTTCCCGAAGAATGTTTAATTTATTTCGAGAATTATTGCTGAAACCCATTTATCTACGTACACGATACAATTTTATAAATAAAACTTTAAACATTGCGCTGCTTTAAACGAGCAGGCAACAGCTCCAAAGGAAATGTAATAAAAACTTGGGCAAATTCTCTAAAAGTTTAAATCTACGAGACAAACTTAAAAAGTTTGCACACAGTCAGTATCAATATTTTAAAAGTTTCGAAACTCCAAGCTTTCCGAGTTTAGTTATGAAAAATAAATTTTCGGTTTACTTTAATGGGAAATTGTAATTTAAGTTTGCTGGGAAAACACGTAAAATAAAAGGAAAGACTATGATTAATTGGGGTGTCGTTAGCAAAGCTGTACATTTACAAAATCTTAAAATATTATTTTAAAAGGTGGGTAAATAAGGGTCACTGTCCGATTCAAACCATTGTTCAATTGTTTTTCTGTATAGTTGAAGATATACTCTTTATTTATATAAGATTTGTATGAGAAATTATTAATATAATTTTTATATATGTGTTTCGTATGTTATATAAACATACAGGGCATATTTTCTACTATATAGAAAAATAGAAGAATGGTTTGTTACCTCCTTAATTTATATATTTAGTCCCTTGTCATTAAAAAATGTTATATAAACTTTTATTTTTTATCAATTCTGCATAAGAAAATAAATGCTACTTACGTCACTTAAACGATCCCTGGAACTGTCAGCATCGCGTTCTCGAGGCGCTACCGACACTACCGAAGATCCAGTCAGTCTTTCCGACGCTCTACCGCTATCGTCGCTAGTCGCCGGATCTTGAGACAATGTCAAACCCTGGAAAAAATAAAACTTATCTTACAAAAAACATAGTAGGCCAAAAATATCCTTATGGGCTTACAATTTTCCCAATTATACATATTCTATTAGTTCTATCTATAGCGACCATTTTTAGTAGGGATGTCGCGAATATTCGGTCTATCCGGCCGGAGCCGGATATCCGGCCGGTTGGGCCGGATATCTGGTTTGGCCGGATAATTAAATATTCGACCGAATATCCGATGTATTTTATTGTATGGAGACGGTTTATTATTATTATAAATTATAATAAAAAATAATTATGTTGCATGGAAAACTAATGATTTTTTATTTTAAAATAAACAACATACAACACGAAAACCTTAGGTAAGTTTAGATAAAAATAAAAACTAAAACCTAATAATACTGAAAACTAGTACTAGTACTAGTAAATTTATGTAACGAAAATACGAACTTAAATTTTTAATATTTAAAATTATCTAATGGAAGATTGTGGTGCAAGTAAATTAACATTTCGCCATTTTCGGAGGAAAGCCGATTCCGCTTTTCTTCAAACACATTGCCTGCCTCCGAAAAAAGTCGTTCGCTAAAAATTGTGGATGCGGGTGCTGACAAGTATTTGAAAGAATACTCCGATAAGATGGGAAAATTTTTATTTTCGCCTTTCCACCATGTATATGGAGAAGCAGTTCTTTCGATTAATGGCAAATTCAAATAAGACTGAACCTCGGCCTCTATAGTCTTAGGCACCCGCCCGTCATTTCGGGGATTCCCGCGAATGTTTTCAACTTTGCACGCTTGACGGCGTCGGCGCACGGTTGCTGCAGGTCATCGGTCTGCATTACACACATGGCGACTCGATTTACATAGCTACAAACTTTAATTCAATTCGTCCTTTTAAACTGTTGGATATTCGGCCGAATATCCGGATCCGGCGGTTAGCGTTTGGCCGAATATCCGGTTTGGCCGGATAGTAAAAACTACTATTCGCGACATCCCTAATTTTTAGTGTTCCCTGCTAAAATTAGCAAAACAGGACACTTTATCACTTCGGTGTCCGTCCGTCCGCCTGTCTGTCACAGGCGATTTTATCTGAAACTATTCTACGTAAAAATTTGAAATTTAGCATAGAGATAAAGTGTGGTGGCCAAATTATAAACGTGAAATAAAAAAAGTTAAATTTTTATTCCGTGGGTTAATTTCAGGGGGTAAATTGGGATATGGAAAAAAAATTAAAGAGAATCGTGTAGATGTCAAATAAAAGCCTATTGAAGCAAGAATTCAACAATATACGTATATGATGTATTTTTGTATGCATTTTTTAAAACACTTTTCGGGAAAAACGCTTAAAAATTGCTGTCACCCACCCTGAGCACCAAAAGGATCGCTTAGAAAAACCTGAAAAAAATCATGAACATTGAGAAATAGGTGTAGATTGAGCTAAAATTATCAGGATTGAAAAATGCTAGCGCGCTCAATTGTTATAAACAATTGAATTGTTTATTTCCTTATAACTGCTGAACCATTGGTTTTAGATAAATAGTTTTCCGAAAAAAAAATATTTCACACAACTTTTGTGCTTACTCGTTTTTCAAAATTTTTAATTTGGCTCAGCCGAAACACTCCTCACCCAGCTCCGCGCATACGCGATGTGTTACAGCGCTGGTGCCGTCGCGTCGGCGGCAGGTAGCGTGGCAGATGGGCGGTGATCGGGCGGCCGGGGTTTGCTCAGGTTAAGTGGGGGGCTGATGGCAGTAATTGTGCAGGTATAGCTTGCACTTGACCGAATTTGTTTTACAAATTATTTTACCGTTAAACCAATAAATCACCAATTTATTTTGATTGAAAGGTTAAATCAATTAAATTTATTACGCCAGAATACCGTCACTAATTGTAATTTCATTATAAAAACACCCACATCGATATTATTGTTATTCATAATAATTACGGCATAAACAAAGAGCAATTCATTATAATGTTTTTTATTATTCCTATAAACACAGTAGTTATATACCCTATCGATAAAATTTATCTATTATTTAATAATAGCATGTTACTGTAAAGATTTACACATTACAATTTCTAGTATTAAACGATCACTAAATAAAATGATGTCTTATCGGGGAAGTTTCAAAAGTAACCAAGATGTTGTAAAAATCCTAGATCATGCAGAGAACAACAGATAAATTTATTTAAATTTATTTTGTTGCCAACAATACCTCACGGTCCCGCTGCAAGAAGTGAGGCAAACTAAATGGAGACTAAATTTAACTTTTTCCGTTCTATTATTTTCTTTAGGTGTGTGGACTCTGGCTTTGATAGGACTCGTCTAACCAGAAGGTAACGGTGACAACAACAAGTGGGCATAATCCAAATTCCACAGTAATATTAACTATTTATCATTTCTATATTTCTAATATTGAAAATTAAAAAAAAATTATATTCATACTAGTTTATTTAGGTTTTTAATCTTTTTTATCGTTTTTTTAAATTTGTTTTTCAAAACCAAGAAAACGTACCAAAAATCCCCATTTAATTACAAAATGTATCTTTGTATCACAACAACCAAAATGTACCACATTTGGAACAATTGTACCCGAACGGCAACGCTGGGCATAAGACTCATGTGGACACTTGTCATCTCCACTATATTACTATCTTTCTTTCTTTCACTCGTATAGATTTCTTGGGATATTTACGAGTGGCGACAGAGATATTTATAAATGAATAGTTTCATCTGCTCCTCGCTACATTATCTAAGGTAAAAGTAAAAATATATTGCGGGATTCACTAAAAAAGTTGCCTACGTTTAAATTTAAACCTTCTCCTAGTTGATCAGGTAGATTTTGACAAGTTCTTGTCCTGTCATTGTTAAAAAGTCGCCATTGTTAGTTTCCAAAAGATACTCTCTTGAATTTTGTTGCTAAAACGACTTTAGTTCCAATATCGTGGAAAATATAATATATTTAAGTTGCTCTTTTCGTTAAACATTTGTGAGAAAATTGGCAAAACTGAACACTTTGTCGCAGGAGATTTTCTCTGAAAGAGTTTTCGGGAAAAATCACGATTGAGAATTAGGTGTAGATTGGGCCAAAATTATCGGGATTGAAAAATTCTATCGCGATCAATTTATAAACAATTTAATTGTTAATTTCCTGATACCTGCTGAACCATTGGTTTTAGAGAAAAAGTTTTTTGACAAAAAATATTTCTCACGATGCACACTGGGGTAAGGAAGCCTCAAACCTGGTAATAAATGTAAAAACCAAATACGATATAGACATTTGTTTCTATTAAATTTTATTAGCCTATACTAACCAGCCCACATCGAATCGGTATGTAATCTTCACTGGCGTTCTTTCTATCCCTCCGAAATGATTTCTTCGCTGTATACTTTTTGTGGTAAAAGTACACTTGAAAAAAATATATGCACGTTCAGATATTTTCAATTTTATTTGTTTATTTCAGGGATGTGGGTGCAAATATAATGTTTATACAAAGGAGGGAGCTTCTCGGTATTATGAGAGGTTCTGGTGCGATTGAGTTGAAAGATCAATTTGCTTTCTTACAGAGAGACGTTCAAAAACGCATGAAATGTGACAAAGGACACACGCACGACATGCCGAAAAAAGAAATTGAACTATTAAAACTTCATGTCCAGGAAGTGATCGAGGAAGGCTATGATACTAAGGAATTTTCAACCTCCAAGATGAATTTTAAACTTGAATTTTTTTACTGTAATTTACACATATAAATGTTTAACATTTAACATAATTTTTAGTGTTTCCCACTTAAATTAAGAAAAAAACGGAACACTTATTTCTTGGGTATATATCTGTGCACCCGTTTGTACACCATTTTTTTAGAGGCCTTTTGACGAAGAGAACTGAAATGTGGCATAGCTGGATACTTAGGTATACCTCATACTCATAACAATTAGGAAGTTTCCATTTTTTTCATTTTCTCTTAATAAATAGTCCTAAAAATGTAAAAAACATATGTATTTTTTGTTTTTAAGTATCTGTAGAAATAAAAAAAGTTATCGCCCTTCAAAGTCTGAGACGCTACGCTCACGTTGACTGAGGCTCGATGACGTCAAAAACCGCACCAGCGGAATAGGCGCCCGTTTAATCTTTAGTGTTATTCTTACCGGACAGGATCCAATGCATGAAAGTAAACACGCGAAAGCAGCAGCGGGCAGCTATCCCAGAGACCAGGGGGCGACAGAGTTCTGCCTTTGGACCGGTTTTGGACGTCATGGCCGATAAAAGCCGCGCGCGAAGTTATTAACTAAGAAATTGAAGTTCGTCAATTTTGAAGATATCGAGATAATTTTTTTTTTGTTTGACACGTTAAGTGAAAGACTATTACATGATGTTGAAGTTACTCGATATTTCTGACATAGGAAACTTCCTAATTTTATCAGGTCAAAAAAAATGTATGTTCCAATCCTGTATTCCTGTATCATTTACTACAATTTGCATTTTCATTAAAACTTTTAAGAATATTTAAATTTGGATTAGTCAGTATTGTGTTAGAGTTTTTTAAGGATGTCGAGTTAATTTAAGAAATCGCAATAAAAGCGTGCCATATCCTTTAATGACATTTAAACCAGTTTGTGAAGATAAAACCCAATCATTATAAATGATTACCTAATACAAAACTAGGTGTTATGATTTATTGTATAATATTCTAAAACTAATTAATGAAATTCAAATCTCCTTATAAAAATTTCTAATATACATAATTTTGACTTGTTTTTATAAAAATCAGACTTTTATTAATAATAATAAAACACATAAATAAAAAAGGAATAAATTCCACAACTAATTTAAGTGTCATTAACATGTAATAAAAATATTTTAATATAATAAAACAGTATGCTTTTTTTTAATAGGACCGTTTCTTTATAATTTTTAGTATTCTTTGCACAACAGAATGTCGCTTTGGATAAACGTTTCTATAGATACGTTTAATTTAATAGTTTTCTTTCTGTTTTGTCTTTTTAATTTTTCTTGTTTTGTTTTTTTCTTACTCTAATCATTTTAGTATCTTTTTAAGTAACCCTCGTATATATGTACATAAAATATTAATTAGGACGCCAAAAACTTCACAACCACACCATAATTATCGGCATATTTGCTCTCGTAGACGTGATAATTGAGTGATTACGATTTAATGGTGACGTAATTATATTCAATTACACCTACTCGAGGCGCTATTACTCCATTTTTTTTCCACGAAAGCCCTTAAGCCCTTAAATTTTAACTCCTAATTAACGCCGTGTCGTCAAGTTGAGTCCATTTTAAGATCTCTCGAGACTTCTGAGCGAGGTGTTAATGCCTTTTGTAGTTGTTTTTTTCTTCTTGTGTTTAAATTAATAAATACTTTACTAAACTAAATTAGTCCTGTTTAACTTGTGCGTGTATGTGTGTTTTATAAATCCAATTTTGAGAGTCGTGGTGTGATGACTGTGATGAGACAGTTTTCAGGTTTATGAAGTCTTTTTCCCAGGTTATTTGGGCAATTCTTTATAAATATTTCAGACTGACATGTTTTTAAGTCGCAACTATGTTACTGACAACGCATATTTTAACATTCTTGTGGTATAATAAATGTTACAAATATATAATACGTTAACACATCCTAATTCGTAAATTAAATAAAGCTATTAACACCCAATTTAAAAACGCGATCTACATACGTAGATTTGCTAAAGTTAATAGACACACATTAAATGAGGAGCAACCAAGCAGAACGCAATAAATCCAAAATATACGATTTTGAAAAAAAGGTGAAATACTAATGATCGTATAATAAAATTACTGTTTTTATCCAATGAAAAATGATCAAAGCGTTTTTAGAAAAAAAAATCTATTTTTAATCGAAATTTACAATAATCACAACAATCTATACTTATTTTTTAATGGATTCGTGTCATTTTGCACAAACGGGATGTGGATTTGTTCAGGTTTGCTCAGTTTATTTAAACTCGATGCCGTTCTAAATAAATGTAAGTTGAAATTAATTCCGTCTTTTTTATTTTTTAGCAGGATAAAAAGAAAAATGTTAAATACATTCAACATTTTCTCAAATACATTGGAAATCCAGAAATCCTTCCATCGCGCGTCGTACTGGTCCCGAAAATTAATCAGATCACACCCCATAAACATGTTTAATATTTTGGCAAATATGACCCCAAAGCAAAGTACACAGCATTTAAAATACTTCTAAACCGATATTATACGGGAAGCAAGGATTGTAAATATCATATTTACTGAAAATATCAAAATATCGGATATTTACGATATATATCGGATATTTTGATATATATCCGATATTTTCATTTTTGTTAAAAATATTATTTTACTAGTAGGTAAAAGTTTTTGAAAAAAAAAATAAAGCAAAGATAGAAACCTTATCTTTATTGATAAAAAACAACAAAATAGAATTTAAAAATGAAATTCATATTTTTTCTGACGAAAAAAACCAAGCCTAATACAAATAATTCTAGTCTTTACAAAAGCCGTGCTAGAGGCAAGTCATCCATATTGTCGGAATCGGAATCATCTAAGAGATCCCGCTCTGTCTCTGTTGCTACATTCTGCAGATTTCCTGATCCTGAGGCTTCACTGCACTGACTTCGATCCCAAACAAAATCTAAATTTGATGCTATACTGGACATACTTTTATTTGTTTGTCCTTCACTTATTTCATTTGTGTCTTGGATCTGGGTAGAACTACTTCCAGTGTGCGTATCTTTATCATTGTTACAATTCTGGACATGTTTGTTCATCCTTTGAGGTATGCCTTGCATCTCTAAACCACATTTCTTGCAAACTGCCCATTTGCCACTATTATTTTCTTTAGATTTGCAATGAAAATATGTCCATATCGGATTTTTTTCTCGCGGCATTTTATCTCTATTATTAATTAAGCGCGTAATCCCGAAAATATTCCATCAACACAGTCACAAAATAATATGCACGTTGTCCGATCTAGGGGAATTACCGTTTTAAAAAATCCCAGTATAGCGCGGTTGCATATTTGTACTTAAACGAAAGCCGCTATTGCCAGATTTAAGAAAAAATATTCTTTTTTAACAAGTTGATATATATCCAAATATTGATATTTATTTAGAGATAAATATCGCGATATATATCGTGATATATATCGCGATATCTATCACTTGATATATATCTGCGAACCCTGACGGGAAGTATTAAATTTTGCTTAAATTCGGCAAAATTACATTTGGGTTGCGGTACACTTTTACAAACAAATATGTTGGGTCCCGCGGCAAAAAGTTTCAGCAATACTGCTCAAAGTACAGCAATGTTAAAAATAATTACAATAATCGTATAAAAATATTAGATTACGGAATATAGGATAAAATAAAACGCAATCAACCAAATAAAAATGCTCTACATTATTAATAATAATAACAGTAGCAGAAGCAGTAAATTATAACGTGTAATATCGGGTGACTGTTGTCGATTTTCAAACCTGCAATTTTGTGGACAATACGCCTTTGTTTGATTATACCACGTGCCTTCGATTTCATGTTGTGAGTGGTAATTTCCGAATTGTTTAACAACATGTGGCGGAACAGGTGTTTTTTTATATATCACTGATGGTCAAGTTGGTCAAGTAATACCTCAAATAAAAAGCCAACATATAATAAATATATACTGCGATATTCACTACAAAGGTTTAATGTTAAGATTAGATTAGTGATTATTCGATTATCAATCTGAAAATATGTCACACAACTGAATATGTAATGATTATATTTACACTGACAGTTGGCAAACTCCGCATGACGGTTGTACGAGATGTACGCCATGTGAACGATGATAGTAACACTTTTAATTCCCACCATATTACGATCCTTTCTCCCATTGGTGCAATTTTTTTAGTCGGTTGCGATTTATGGATAAATAGTCTCATCTCTTCTTTACTACCTAATCTAAAGGTGCAATATTGAAATTATGAGAAAATATCCGAAAATCGGACATGGATCACGACAGAAATGATTGATCAGCTATATACAGAAAAATACTTCGTCATTCCGTAAATAAGGCGCCTAAATCCAAATAACGCCATTATTACTGTCCAAATTAACACCTCTTTGTCTTCGGCCGCATCTTCATTATCCTTTCCCCAGATTGGGCCAATAATTCCCAGTGTCCTTTAACGGTAATTCCCCGTAGATTCCTGATTAAACCGAAACGTCAGCCTCAAACGATCGAGGTCCTCCTGATGGCGCAAATGCCCCAAAATAACACCGACAATCTCTTTTATGCACCCTCGGATCATTACGGATCATGGCGGCCGAAGGTTGTAAAGTAATTTGGGGCAAGTAATAATTTGTGACGCCTTCGCTTGCTGACCGTATAATGAGGAAATTGGAGATAAAAAAACAGAATGCTCTAAACGTGACTCCTATAGAGTATGTCCGCGGATGGGGTTTAGAAGGGGACAAAAAATGACCAAATTTTGCAAGATAAAATATGTTTTAAATTTAACCCTAAGATAAGTACAAGATTTCATTAAAAAATTTAAAAATTAAAAGTAACGAGTTTAATCACACTATTTTTTAAAGTCTCAACTGTTCTCTAGCAAAAACTTTTATTATGAGTGACATTTTTACGTATCTTCCAAAATTTGGTCCATTTTTTCCTCTTCTAAACCCTAGCCGCGGACATGTTGTGGAACTCTCACTAAAATAACAATCATGTGGCGATTGAGTCATTGAGTGTAATATAGACACGTTACTTTCCAAGTTGAGAATAAACATAACATTAACAAAAATCAGAGAATTTTCGTTAAAAACCAATATTTCATTTCAAGTTTTCTCTTTTCTTTAAGTATAAGCAATCAACAATATTCTTTAGAATATCTTATCAAAACACGAGCACATAATATTCGCTCACGGCCGAAAAATCCAATAAATAATATTGTCTGTTTATATAACGTTACGGTCATTAAACACGATTACGTATCCTTGCGAGAGCTCTCCATCAGACCGTAAAACTTCAGAATAACCTGAGTGTTTCGAATTAATAATGGCAGGTAATAAAATGTTGAGAGATATCTGTTACAAGCTGGTATCAGATTGCTTGACATCTGGTAGCTTGTTTAACCAGAATAATTGGGTTTATATTGTCTGTTTCTGAGGATTTATAGATTGTAGCGGTTTTTTACTCTTTATTGTAATAGTTTCTTTCTTATTACGAATAGGCAGTGTTAAGTTTCTTACATAGTACCAAGGAATATAACATGCCTGGTCAGATTTATTGCACTGACATGTATGTTATTCGCCACGCAGTGCTTTACGAGGTGCTTTATGATAATAAAAAGAATTCTGAAGTGTCCATAATTTTTTATTCAAGCACTAAAGACTTGTTAAAATTTAATTGAATTTAAAAAATCTAGGAAATATCGTCTGGCGTCTACTCTGTCAAGAGAGGGTAGCCGATGCGACAGCGCATTCGTGTGCGATCGGCATTCTACGGCCAAGTGGTTGTTTTGTGCGGAAGAAACTTCAAGTGACAATGTTGCCAACACCTTTTTTAGTGAAAAAAAAAATAGATCCCCAAAACCGATAGAAAAAATGGGACTTAAAGTCCCGGATTTGGTGTTGCAGAGTAATGACGTTTTTTCAATACAAATAAATGCCTTATTATCATTATTATTATTATCATTAAATATTACACGAAGTAAATATAGAAAGCTGGGATATTTATTGTACTGATCTAAACCCCAAACGCACGTTGCGTGTCCCGACACTCATCCCGCGGGATTAAGACTAATAACACGGCTCGTGACACAAATGGGTATCATCGTTTCTAGATATGTTGCCGCACGAACTGACAGCACTGAATAAACCTAAATCATGCATTAGTGACAGCTTAGATTATTATCACAACGGGTAGATTTGCATGTAGATCAGCGAGAGTGTGATCGCACAAAGTGTGGTCTTTGTTTTCTTGTCTTGAAGATTGAAATTATACGGGCTGGAATATTTTAAGAATAAAAAATTTCAAATTAAAGGTAACTAATTAACCGATTTACCTAATATAATTTAATAGGGAGTGATTCCCGGATGCCAGTGCCGGTAGCCCTACAGGAGCCTTGCTGGGTGCCGGCACCGGCAGCCGGCCTGGGTGCCGGCAACATTATCAAATTAATGTCAAAATAAGATCAGAATCAAAATCAAATACATTACGACAATAACACATCAGCTGCTAAAACGCTTGGTTTACCCTTCCGAGCCAGACGATATATCTCCTCTTCCAACTTATAGTATACTCGCAATGTTCCCCAAATAAGATCCTAACCCTCAATATTGTTCCCGCATTTGGGGAAAAACCCAGAAAATCCCACTTGTCTCGCTCATTCATGCCTAAGGTCGTCAGATTATGGAACCAATTATAAGGGATCTTTAATCACGTATTGCAAATGCAGCAAAAGAACTATACCTATATTCGATTAAAAATTTAAATCACATGATATCAGGCTAACGACCTCTGTCTGATCAAGAATAACGCCGAGTTACAACACCTCATTCCCCCTTAAAGAGTGTGCGTGTCAAATAAGTGACTTATAAATTCCCAGAGTTGATTATTCGGACGTTTTACCATTTATTACCGCTTCAGTTTTTTTTTATTTAATTCAATTAACATAAAAGCGTTGTTAAAATAATCGTCAAAACGTAAAGATAGCGATCTAAATGGCATGCCCGATGACATAAACACGAAACCGAGGCGAGTAATGCCGGCCATCTTTGAAAATAAAATAAAATTTAACGCGGCACGAGATAAGATAGGGATCTGTTTTAACTTCATTACTTTAAATGTTTAAAACGCTTATGTGACAGTTGACACAGATGATTTTTATTAATAAAAAAAGTGGTTATTGTTACAGGAATAGGGGGTTTCCGTTAGGACAGAATTGCTCAAAATCTAAGTCAAAATGGTGACCTGACACCCCACTGCGAGGCGAATGTTTACTTTTTGGGGATAAACAGGTTCAAGTGGGAATGAAGTTTAGTTCTGTTTGAACGCTTCTTTATATAATTTAATTTTTCCAGGCAAATTTAAGTCTCCAATCAAGAGCTGGATAATGGACGCAGCTCTGTGCACCTACATATATCCCTTTCTCAAGATCTTCAATTAATCTTAGACTGGGGTGGCAAAACCCTTGTTCAGTTCAACGCCTTCAAAACCCAGTCTCGCTCCCTGTCACGCAAAAAATCCGGCAACACTTACCCCATCCACATGAATGACCACGACATGTTGGCATCGCTTTCGAACATGATCTCAGCTGGTACAAACACATTACTGCAATAGCCACATCGGCAGCTAAAAAGCTTGGTTTTCTCAATAGTTGTTCGAAAATTGAGAAATGTTAAAGATAAAGAGGAAGCTAAACAAACCTAAACCATATTGAGCACACAATATTTACCTTTTTCGGGTTTGGTCAGATCGGTTCGGTTTGGTCAAAATCTTATACTTATATTTAAAAGAAAATGAGCATTCTGATCTCAATAATAGCTATGAAATTATATAGCAATTTCGAAAATGTATGTTTGAAAAGTGGTTTTTGAAAAAATGTATTAATTCCGAAAAATTATTTTAAAAAAAATTAAATTTCGAAAAATATTCCTAAATCCCTAAATTAGAGATTGAATCAAAAAGGTCGAAGCCTGTCCCTTCACACTAAATAATTACAGAACCAAAATAAACCCGAGAAAGAGCTGTTCTTCATACTTAATTTATCAAACGTATGTCATACATGCCTCAGTTGTGAACGACATAAAAAAAGTGTATCATAATCATAATCGACTTGAGCACGAGAGTGTAGTCCTTGCCCAGTGTTGCTCCAAAAATTGTCTGCTGCTAACACAAACCAATAAGTAGGTATATGTCGAATTTCTTCGACAGTACGAGTAAGTAAGCAAAATAAGGACTATTTTTTGATTCTGGTCTGGGTGCCCTACTGCTATCGCGATTTTTCGGTCCAGGGTGTCTGAAGAACAGATAACATTTTCACCAGAATCACAATGAGACCTTATATCCATCGGCTCGAATAGGATGGGTAAGATATAGTGGCTCGCGCCATCTAGTTCACCCAGTGTTGCTCCAAAAATTTTCGGCTGCTAACCTAACACAGACCAATAAGTAGATATATGTCGAATTCCTTCAGCAGTACCAAATGTTGTAAAAATGTTGTATGTTCTTCAGAGACTCTGGGTGTGAGCCTGCCTGATGCAGGGTATGGGCCCAGAATCAAAAATAGTCCTTATTTTATAATTTTTTATTGTACGGCCTTCTTGTTCTGCACTAGCGAAGAAGTTAATATTTGCATTTACATTTAATATATTACCTATAGACCGAAGAAATTTCCCATTTTTTTCTGTTGTCGTACAATGGTGCACTTGTACTGTCGAAGAAATTCGACATTATCCTGCTTATTGGTTTGTGTGAGAAGCAGACAATTTTTGGAACAACACTGGGCAAGGACTGCACTCTCGTGCTCAAGTCGCCTCGTGTGGTCTCGCCTAGAGCGAACAGGTAATACCACATTTGTCAATTTAAGCCCTTGATTGTCAGATTGGATCGGTCTTAGCAATAGTGAATATAACCGTTGATGCATTTAAATAATTTACTTCTTAGAGTCGATATCAGTCCATTTACAGCAGAGTCACAAAATGTAAATGTGTCGGTTGATATTTTCTTATTAATACTGCGTGACCATGTAAATAAAACCACAGCATTTAATCACCTCTTAATTAATACATGTAAATATTTATACCAACACTGTACTTAAACTTTTTTTTCGTACTTTGAATTGAAACAAAATTAGAATCAGTTTTGTTCATTTTGACAATTTTATTTATACCCAGTTCAATATAAATCATTATATTATTAATTAATTATTATTAACGAGTGACAGGGGCCATAATTTACCAGTGGGGTACTTAATGTCATAAAATAATTGCCCAATAAGTGCCTGTCAATAAAACCCATTACCTGAACAATTTATTGGGCATATACCTTTAATAAATATTTACCAAAAACATGGCTGGAATATTAAATGTCGTTTCATTAGTCGCGTTATATAACAATTCTTTAATCTATATGTACCTGTAATGGGTCTGTTCCACAATTATTTTTCTATATGCCTATTAGAAAGTATCATCAATATTAGGTAAAAATTTTTTTTTCAATTTTTTGATGATAGAAATGATCTAAAAATTAATTTAAAGTTCAAATTTTCTAGGCAAATTTTATCACATTAGGCGAGTGACGTCACTACATTCTCATGGTTTCGTTGGTTGCTATCACGAGGCGACTGGACAATAATGTCGATGTGCATATTTTTTCATTCCCTTGAAGCGCTGTGTTAACAACGTTTGAAGTTTAAATTTAAAAATATTGAAATAAATAATAGAATTTTGTTTGCAGATTTGTCCTCGGTTAGGCCGATAGAAAACCACTGTCTCCAAAAGATAAATGATACTGTTGTGCCTCGTCGACCAACCCTTGTGTCTTTTTGTGGCTCGCGAGAGTGTCAGTATTTAAATGAAATTTAGTAGCAGATTTTAATTTTGAAACGGAAATTAAAAAATTTAGTGCAAGCTATACTTGCCCAATTAGTGTCCAGTGTCATCAGCCCTTCACTTAACCTGAGCAAACCTCGGCCCCTCGATCTCGAGTGGTGTCGAGCGTTTCGACTGAGCCAAATTAAAAATTTTGAAAAACGTTTAAGGACAAAAGTTGTTCCTTATATCGTGAGGAATATTTTTTGTCGAAAAACGTTCTCTCTAAAACCAATGGTTCAGCAGTTATAAGGAAATAAACAATTAAATTATTTATAACAATTGATCGCGCTAGAACTTTTCAATCCTGACCATTTTGACTCAATCTACACCTAACTCCCAATGTTCATAATTTTTTTCAGATTTTTCCGAGCGATCCCTTTTGGTGATGAGGGTGGGGGACAGCAATTTTTAAGCGTTTTCCCGAAAAATGTTTAAAAAATGCATACAAAAATACATCATATTAATTGTTGAATTCGTGCTTCAATAAGCTTTTATTTGACACCCTACACGATGGCCTTGAATTTTTCCCCATATCCCAATTTACCCGCTGAAATTAACCCCTAGAATTAAAATTAAACTTTTTATACTTCACGTCTATAATAATTGTGCGACCACACTCTATCTCTGTGCTATGTGTGCTGTGTTTTAAATTTTTTACGTCGAATAGTATGATAGTAAATTGCTTGGTGCAGACGGACGGATGGATGGACGGACGGACGGATACCGAAGTGATTCCATCATAAGTGTTCCGTTTTGCTAATTTTAGCTCGGAACATTCAAAATACTTTTATGTTGAGCCACATTTGATTTGCTGCAAAAACCAATTTTAAATTGGCATTTGTAGTAAAAGTGACTTTGTAACTTGAATTCTTGACTCATTTAAACATCATTCAAACTGATTTAATATGATAAATTTTGAGTTGCGCCACTACTGCACTTACCAAGCTATATGATCCTGTAATGATTTTATTTTAGTATAAGTTTATAAATCGGCAAATATGCTACATAACTGAAAGCCTGACAACAACCATTCTAAAAAAGTGGATGGCGGACGAGTAGTCGGCCAGATTAAAAGTACCCTTGGAATCTCTGATTGTTTTAAAATATAAACAATAGTATTTCCATATTGTTTCTAAATCAGTGGGCTTGTCAAAATTTTATTTGACGAACAAAAATTCATCAATATTTAATTTGGCGCTGTGCAGTAAAATAATTTTCGGAAAACAAACCATTAAGGCGCACACGATCATTATTCATTAATAAACATGGTTTATTCATTCATAAAATATTTAATCTGTTCGACGATAAAATTATAGCGGAAAATATATTGCTCTGATTTAGATCGTTTCGAAAATTTATTATTCCAAATTTATTTTCGGTTTGTAGTAATTTTGTTAAATTAGATTTTCTGCGTTGGGTAAATAAATAAAGTGAAATTAACCGTGTATATATTTGGCGTGTGCGTGTATGTGTGTATGTATATTTTATATAACGTTATTCGATTTCGTAATGCATTAGCAGTTTTGTTATTAAATGAGGGATTTCCAAAATTAATTATTTATTATCAAATATGTGGCTGATAAAGGAAAATTTGTCGAATGGGGGTGTCAAGTGCTGGAAAATGCTGTTATGATTATGCAAATTACATTTATATTGTGTGGAGAATTTAAATACAATATTTAAAGTTTACTTACATTATGATTGTTATGCACCAATAGATGGTTGGTAATGTGCGCTTTGGGTTCGAGCTTCGGCCTTTCGACTTCAGTAAGGCGTTTGATACCGTCCTTGGCAGCGATTTTTAGCACCAACTGAAATAAAAGATAAATATATTATATCCGGAGAGAACAAACGGTAAAAAAATAATATAATCAAAAATCAATCAACAGTAAGATAAGGTGCTTCTAATAAATATCATTACACAAAAATTTAAGGAGTTATTGATACTTGACAGATTTTGTGTTATTGACGTTATTGTGTTTAAGCACGTAATCAAAAACACCACATATGGTCCATTTATTTTAGTCCCCCCGCATTTTCCATACCTAATGACTTGAGGGCAGGTTTAATAGCTTTATATGTCTCGTGCGACATACGATAGGTTTTATTTTGGCAAGGGTCGGTTTCTTGTCCTTTAATGGGCGTCATAATTCTTTATGAGAAAATGGTGGATAACCTTTACCTGCACCAATATAATTTTTAAAGAAAGAAAGGGTAAAAAAATTCTATTAGGTAGGTACAATCAGTTAACTGCTTAAAATAAGTAATGTGTGTATTTACTACAAAATAGTTTTAGTCAATGATATTTAGGTGACAGGTGTTAAATGGATGGGGTTATTTCAGAATTATAAAATACAAAAAAAACTGATGTTAACTAAAATTTCATAATAATAATAATGTTATTGGTGCGGGTAACTGATTTCTCTGTGGAATCCGGCTCTATAACCTTGGGTCTATCTACTATCAGCAGAAAGAGGGAGCAGTGACCCTAAGGCACTCAGCTGATGGTCTTACGGTGACCACCGAAGAATAAAGAATAGAAGAAGGTGAAGAAAAAGGAAGAGCAACAAAAAACATAGTGCGTAAAAGAGGTAAAGAACTCTGGGACAAAGCCGTTTCAAACGGTTAAATTGATATTATGGTTTTCGTGGGAAATAATGATAGGTTTTTAATGAATTGTATCACGACAACTATTTAACATGTTAACTACTATACAATGGCCCTATAATATCTCAAAGAAGTGGTCAATAAAATAATAAAAAAGCTTCAACATTTTATATGGTGCTTCATTAAAAATTAACGTTATAGCTAAACCAGTGTGTCTTGAGAAAGATATTGCCAACAATTTTTCAAAAAACATATTTTTCAAAACAACGTATACTTCGTTTCGAAATATACCGCTGAACTATCAACTGTAAAGCCTTTTTCGAAAAAATTGTTATTCGAAAATGCCTTGTAGAGTAGCGTCGTTATGGGAAAACCGCACGTTTTCGAAAAAGTGCAGTTTCGGAAAATTGTAATTTCCACCAAATGTACATTAGTAAGGTAGGTACTTTTCGAAAAGCAAATCAAGAATTGTAGCACATGAAGCTGTTTTACCACTTTAGTAAAAAAAAAATCTGATGAGTCTTGTACTATTAATTTTAATAATATGACCTTTAATTGTGAAAAATGTTAACAGCAAAATACGCCGCAACCCAGAAATTAATTCATTCCCTGTCTAGAAATTATAAATTATTAACAAATGTCGGTATTTAAATTGCGAGTTTATCATTTTAATTAATTTGAGCCTTATATGAATAAATGATTTACGTTAGGATAATAACAAAAGATAAATATCCTACGGATTAAAATTAATAAGCGTAAATAAATGGATTTATCATGTAATAAACAGATTAAAGATTTAACATCAGTTATTTCCAACTTTACAACATACATTTTCTTTGGTTTTGAGACTACAAATTTATCTTTAGTATAAACATTTTTAATAGAAACATTGAGTTATGTACTTTTCTCTTTGATAAATAGCACGTACCATGGAAAAAGCAAGTACATATGCATATAAAACAGTAAACAATGCGAATCACCTTCAGTTTTTGAAAATATTTTTCTTTTAATCTTGTCTACACCAATAAATCGTAATAAAAACAATAAGTAACTTCAGTTACAAAGTATTATCCGATAAAAAAAAATAAGAAAAAAGGGACTGGTTTAAATTTGGATCTTTTAGTTCAGTGGTTCCAATCTGGTGGTACGTGTACTACTGGTGGTACCCGAGAGCCTTTGGGGTGGTACGCAGAAGGGTTCAATAATAATACAAAACAAAAGTACTGTGTTAAAACTTACTAGTTTTATGGATTTTTTTTTTCTGTATTTTGTTCTATTTATACCTAAATACATTTTGTAAAAGTATTCACATGTGTACAGAATTTATTTGACCCCCTTAAAAAGTTAGAACACAACCAATGGTACGCCACGACCCTACAGAATTCTCAGGTGGTACTAAAATATAGAAAGGTTGGGAATCACTGTTATAGTTGATCGGTTAGGTTTGAAAAGTTTTTGTCGTCATTTAAAACAAAAGAATTTTTGAATTATTTCTGAGACTTGATTGGTATTCAAATGATTTTAGAAGTCGTTGCTAAAATAAATTTAGTTCTATTATTGCAGAAAATGCATACTTAAATTGCTTGTTTCTTTATGAATTTGCGAAAAAAGTCAGTTTCCTAACCTGTCTTATTCTTACACATGTCAATTTAAACACTTGACTGTCAAATTAGATCTGTCTCAGCAATAGTGAATCTGGACAAAAAAGTTCTACAAATGGGTCATAACAAAGCTTGCAAAATAAAATATGTTTCTGGTATTTCTATTTTAAGCTTCAAAGATGTTCCTGTAGGAGATTTAAAATAGAGATTCAATGCATTTTATTCAATCTCAAAAGAACCCACTAAAAAATTCTGGGAAAATTCGGGGCGACAGTCCTTGGGGAGCTTAGAATTGGTAAATAATATTTAGTTCAACAAATATTTTCTTTTTTGAATTGAATTAAACTCAATTTTGAGCTCCTTGCAATAATTTTTTAATTAAATTTACAGATGTCTCTTATACATGATTAAAGTATTAGTATCTTCATTATAATATACAGGGTGTCCGAAAAGTCTTAGTATGGGCAAATATCTTTGCTATTAGTAAAGATAGAGACACCAAATTGTACGTGTATCTTATTGGCCAATAAAATGAATAACTTTTCTTTGTAAATTAAAGTTTTCAACCCCCTTGAGGGGTGACGCTAGGGAGTTGAGGTCAAAAATTTTAAATGAAACCCTATGCCGTGTGGTACAACACATTTATTCCAGCTATGTTCAATGTTATACCATCGTTATAGGCTGACAGAACATTTTTTCAAGTTCGGAAACAAATCGAAATCCGATGGGGCCAAATATGGTGAATAAGGTGCATGAGGAACCAGTTGGAAGCCTAACTGATGAATTTTTGCCATGATTTTTCCCGAGTTGTGGCTAGGAGCATTCTCCTGGAGGAACAGAATTTTCTTCTTGCCTAGGCCGGAATGTTTTCGTTTAGTGACGGTAAATTGCGCCCTCTCTGGATCAAGCGGGAAACTTTTCATCCATCCTGGTATACCTGCCATTACACTTCCTACCCTGTTCAAGTATTATTTTAAGAAGTAAAAGTTTATACATACCTACGTAACTATCAGATATTGTATGTAGTAGGTATTATAAAATAATCCGAGATCATTATCTAGATTGGGTAAGATTGGATTCTAAAACGTTCAATTAACTATTTATCAGTCATTATAATCATAATTAATAACTGTTCTTATCTAGTTAATCGTGCAATTTCTACGGTATTAATAGAAGTTGCAATTACAGATTTTATATAGTATGATTTTTTTCTTATTTTATTATGGAAGTTAATAAAGTGAGAGCCTAAATGATCACTAAAGTAAAATATAAGAACATAATATGATCTTAAAATCCGATCTTAAAGCGATAGATAAGTATACAAATCTGACGGATCGCGGTCAAGTGACTGTGGAAAATGGTAAAAATAATAAAAGTGCTTATCTTTTACATAATACAAAATGGCTATTAATAGATTTGGCATACAATTACATCATTAAGAAGTCCTTAATGTTGGTTTCGGACAATCGCTGGCAGTATTGCAAAAAATGTGTGTAATTTGTATTTATGAATTATCCTGATGTTTCAGTGATTTGCTTGATTGCGATGATTTTCATCTTGGAACGAGTTGCTGTAATAATAATAATAAAGATGTTTATTTATGCCAATAAAACAATTAAAAATATAAAATTGATAAAAGTAAAAATAAATCCAAAAAAATGACAGTTGGCATAAATAGGTATGATTTTGATTTATAAAAAATCATTCTTCCAATCCTACCCCTACCAAATAATTTTTGATGATATTTTTGAAAGTTATATCGCTTATGCCCCTTAGACTAGAAGGAATATTATTAATGAATCTAATTCTATTGTTGTCGAAAGTGCATACTTAAATTGCCCTTTTCTTTATAAATTTGCGGCAAAGCTCAGAAATAAATTCATAGTATAAAACTTAGTTGTCTTATTCTTACACTTGTCAGTTTAAAACTTTTGGTTGTCAAACTAGACCGGACTAGAGTTGGAGAATACGGCTGTAAAAATTTATTCCTTCCAATTCTTAAACGTTCTCAAAAGTCACAATCAGTTTTTAAAACGGAAAGAAAATTGCATTTCTAACCTCAAACCAAAAACATTACAGCTGATGGCACCGTCAATGGATTTTAAATTATTTCAACACGTTTTCATATAAGGAGGTAACACGAGCAAACAGAAAATAACATAAAGACAAAAACATGGACAACCTTACCTGCCTTGGCTTCGAATAAACAGTTATATACGGATGGAATGGCGGATAATGGTATTATGTAGAAAAAAAAAGGTGTAGAAATAACAGACAACATGTTTAGCTTCCTTTAACACCCTTTATAAAATCCCCATTTGGCAGCACATATGCCACACAAAATGTAAACACTTTCCACGACATAAACATAAAAATGTCAGTAAAGGGTATTAACAAAACCCTAAAGGCAAAATCTGAACCATTTATCGACTATAAGGGTAGATATACGGAAAATGAGCATTTTGAAGTACCTATCTACCTCGTAATTTGAGAAATATGGTAATTTGTTTTAAAAATCATGTTATACATATATTAATTTTCAGAGTTTTAACTTGGGGGATTAACTCACATCCCAATTTTATTTGGTGTCTTAAACCTATTTAGTGAATCATACAGAAGAAAATGATTTTTAACACAAAGTCTCTCGTAAAGCATACCTCTATATATAAAAGAAGAATCTGACTGACTGACTGACTGACTGATTGACTGACATATCAACGGCCAGCCCAGAGCGCAGGATTTAGAAACATGAAATTTTGCACAGAGGATTCTTATATAACTTAGGCATCCACTAAGGAAGGGTTTCTCAAAATTCAACCCCTAAGGGGGTGAAGTAGGGGCTCAAACTTTGTATGGAGAAAAAATATTAGATGGTCTTATTAAGTCGGAATTTCACAGAAGTACTCTATAAAAAAAATTCGGTTAAGTGCAAGCTATACTTGCACAATTAGTGTTCCGTGCCATCAGCCCCCCATTTAACTTTAGCAAACCTCAGCCGCCCGATCTCCGTCCATCTGTCGCGCTACCCGCCGCCGAAGGCACCAACGCCGTATCACATCGCGTATGCGTGGCACTGGAAAACGTGTAAGGACAAAAGTTGTTCCTTACATCGTGAGATACATTTTTGTCGAAAAACTTTTTCCCTAAAACCAATGGTTCAGCCGTTATAAGGAAATAAACAATTAAATCGTTTATAACAATTGATTGCGCCAGAATTTTTCAATCCTGATAATTTTGGTTCAATCTACACCTAATTCTAAATGTTCATGATTTATTTCAGATTTTTCTGAGCGATCCTTTTGGTGATAAGGGTGGGGGACAGTAATAGCGTCTCCGGAAAAAATGTTAAAAAAAATGCATAAAAAAATACATCATATATTGTTGAATTCGTGCTTCAATAAGCTTTCATTTGACATGATGCCCTTAATTTTTTTTTCGATTTCCCAACGACGGACGGACACCGACACCGTTTTCACGGAACACTAAAAACAACCAGATTCTCCAACGCTAGTCCGGTTTAATTTGACAACCAAAAGGTTTAAACTGAAAAGGGTAAGAATAAGACAACTAAGTTTATATTATGAATTTATTTCTGAGCTTTTTCGCAAATTTATAAAGAAAAGAGCAATTTTAGTACGTACTTTCGACAATAATAGAACTAAATTCATTACAGCAACTCGTTCCAAGATGAAAATCATTTGGAAACCAAGCAAATCACTGAAATATCAGAATAATTTACATATTCTTAATGACGACTTATTAACTATAACAATAAATGGCAGGACAAAAACCTGTCAAAACCTAACTGATCAGCTAGAAGATCTTAATATAAACCAGTACTAAATCTTAAACATTCTTAGTGAATCTGAACGTAGATGTTCAAACACGTGTTTTACAGTTTTTAATAAATCAACCCCTTAGTTATATTTTTTATTCTGTAGTATTTGCGATTGCAAATACCCACCTATATTAATTTTATTATAAAGTTTATCAATCCAAAAATATGCTACATAAAAAAAGCCTGGCAACAGCCATTTTCAAAGGTGGTGGAATCTGGATTCTCTTGATTGATTTAAAACGTAAACAATGATACCTCCACCTTATTTCTGAATCCATGCATATGGCGAAAACTTTTGCAACTTTTATGGAGGACAACCTATAAATGGATATAACAAAAAATGTCTATTAACTCACAAGAAAAATATAACTGACTTTTAGACCTCAATATTCCCCTTTGGGGGAGAATGACCCTCGGCGTCATTTTAGATTGTAATTTTCATTCTATACACGCGCTAGTTTGCCCATTAATATCGCGCCATGTTGCCGTAATCTGACAACTGGACTTTGTAAACTGTTTTATTTGAAAAGTTTAAATTGACTTTTTGAATGGTAAAAGTTATGCGTTTGTGTCACAAAATTAATTTGAATTTGTTTCAACAACCGCGAAAAGTCAACTTCACAACATAATTAATTATTTAATTCAAATTATATAAAACGTGCTCTAGACATTTTTCATTTCGGAACGTGCTGCTAGAACCAATTTACTAGTTGAATTATTGTGGAAATTGTCTTAAATTAAAAAAAGTATAATTAAATTAAGTATAAATTTGGTTATAATGAAAAAATAAAGTTCTTGTATTTCCGCAGCAATAAAGATATTGGCGCGATGCGGTCGGTTCTATTGCTATTCGTATTATTTGTCTGCCCGTTGCGTTGTCATGTCATGTGCGGCTTTCCTAATTTCACCCTAATAGAGTAAAAGAGTAGCCACAAGCTTCTTAGTTCCATTGAGGCCGTTCCTTTGTGCTTGCTATTGGTGTCAATAAATTAGTGTGTGGTATTATGGTTCTAGAGGGCTTTTAAGGAATTAGGAAATGCCTAAGAGTCCCAAAAATATTTTTAAGGCCGGTATCCTTGCCGTTAAGGCCGTTTTTCTTGTGTGATAGTTAGGAGACAAAACAAAAACAGGAGCAAATATGCTCAAAGGTCAAGGACAATGATATTGATTTCTCACTTTAAAGAAACATCATTTCTTTTAATTCTAGAAGATTTAATTATTTTAAAGTAAGTTTCTTTAATTGAAGAGAATCTTTTCAGCGTGTACTTTAAGTGTGCATCCGAGATCAGTAAATTACCAACGTTATAAAATAACGATTGTTTTAATCTACATAAGCGTCACTTACAGATTCGAGCATCACCATTTACTGTACGGGTTACGTACTAGGTTCTTAAATAGATTTCCCATTAAAACAAAATCATTTTTATTAGATAAGCTTCCAAGACGTTAAGAGTCACTTAACACCAATTATTCAAATCGTAAAAACATAAACTAAACAGTCAATTAGTACACAAGAATTTTTTATAATGACCGATACAGATGGTTTTTTAAACGCGTTTTTATGTTAGGGTCAGGATTTGAAATTATAGATGAAAAGAGATACACTATTTTCGTATATACATACACTAACTGAAATTATCATTTCAATTACCAATTTGTAAAAAGATATGCGTAGGAAATGCATAGGAAAAACTTAGTTGCCTGATTGTTATCTTATTGTCAGATTGTCTAATTAGAGCGGTTTTAGCGACAGTGAATTCCGGAATAAGAATTCTAGAAATGCTTTAGATCTTAACAAGTCTTTATAGTATTAATCCTGAGACTTCTACTTGAAATTTGGGTCTAAATTAAAATAGAGGTGTTTAATCTCTATATAGGGTGGCAAAAAAGTCTGGAAACACCAACATATCTACGAACCGACTGAACCGAGCCGTTTTCTTAAAATAAGCAAAATCCTACATTTTTATTTTTGCACATTTTGTTGATATTTTTTTTGGTTAAATTTTGACAGTTGTCAAAGTTGTGACGTCATTGTAAAGTTTTTTAAATGACAACATAGGTCATGTGGCACCTCATTTTAAAGATTTTTTCATTTTAAATACGATTACAAATTTTCAAGGTTTTGGTTCATCCGTTTAAAGACGGCAGCACATGCAGGGTATTCCGATAAGAATGTGATGTATCCCAGATAAGGTTCATCTGACAGCTATAGGGAAAAAATGTTTAAGTTAAAGTTGACAATAATTTTTTTTCCATGCAGGTTCAATGAAATATGGAAAATATTTTTTGCTGGAAACGTGAGTTATGTGAATTATTTTTATTTTTTTTACTATTATCAATTTTAGTGAGATTTCAAGATGGAGGCGCATGCAGGTTGTACACGAATCCAGCCGTATTTCAGAATGTATATTAAGCTAGCTCACCATGGCCACGTCGCGCATTTCTAACCTAATGGATATTTAGTTGCTAATTAGTTACGCTAATCCCGATTTAGTTGCTATTCATCCCTCCAAGATACACGCGGTGAGCTAACTTAAATATCAATCTAGCAGACCAATTACTATAACTCGGGTTCTGATCAACTTATCGACTTTTAATAAAACAAGGATTATGGAGTTTTGGAAAAAAATTCATGTTTACAGACGAGACTAAAATTTTCCAAACAACTCAATTTTAGTCTCGTCTATAAATATGCCTTTTTCCAAAACTCCATATCGTTGTTTTTATAGCTTTCTGCAAATTCTAACCATTTGTCTCAATTTTTTTTATTGATCCAAGGTTTCTTTCTGCCAACTCGAGCGTTGTAGCCATTTGCCCGCTGAAATTTTCTAGTTGCTGTTACGTTTATTTTCTTTGTGTAATCGTTTTCCATACGTTTAGCAAGGTCTACTGCAGTATTGCGGGGATTTTGTCGAACATTTCTTAAAATTTGCCTTTTTTCTCTAACAGAAATTTTGGATTTTCTTCCTCTGCCAGGCAAGTTTTTTGTTATTTGTTGTGTCTTATGGTTTTTTATAATATATTGAACTGTCGACCTGCTCCGTCCCACAATGTTTGCCATTTTATATTGTGACTTTCCTTCTAACTTTAATTTTATTATCAACTCTCTAACGGATGTCGGCACCTCGAACAATTTTCGACCCATTTTTAGCTGTTTTCCGTTTAAAGAAATGCACCATTATGAATTCGGTTTGGAAGTGACTGAGGTTTAGGATATTAAAAATACATTTATTTTTACAGGCTTTTTTTATCAATTTTTTTGACCTTCAAGTCGATGGACGAATAATTTCGCTCGCAGTATAAGTAATACACAAATATTTTTTTATTTCTACACTTTGTAAAGTAGTGTGAATTTTATCCTTTTTACATTTATTGGAATGTAAAAATGCTGTAGTTTAAAACCATGGCCAATTAAACTGATTTCTGTTCCTTTAATTTATTTATAACAAGTATTTCTAAAATTTTTAGAGGTAGACGAATAATTAATCTCGCGACTGTAAAAAACGATTAAAACGCCGAATTTCAATACGAAATTATCTGCTTATATGGGCGATATTGGCCGATTTTTATCTCGACAAAGCATACTTATGTAAGTCGCTAGCTCATCGACGCGGCGCGGCGTGACGATGTGTGCGTGTTTCAAGAATAGACAAGTTCAAAACTCACTGCACTGCGGAGAGGGGAGAGCCACGGATAGCGAGCGCCATAGGCGAGCGCAGTGGCGAGCTGACCTCTTGTCAGGGATTATCGCCTACGAACCTCCTTAACACGGTCGATTAGCACATCCATGTGTCGATATGTCGGAAGTGTGTATGTATATCGTATCATTTTTTTAGTACAGAAAAAATTCTATTCATTTTCGTGTGTAATCATAAGTAGTGAGTGATCGTAAAGTGTTTGGAAATCGTGAACAAATTTTTTGCGGGCAAGTGTATACGTGTACTTCGCTTTGCTGTATAAAGTTATTTGTTTAGAAGCTGTTGTATCATATTACACTGCTATAGATCGTGAGACCGTCTGACGCCGCCACTGATGACAACGCTCCATTGCAGCAGTTCGTATAAGCAACAGCAAAACAAGTCAGATCCAGCATATTTCATGCAGTAGTCACCGCTTTTCATATCGGCGCAGATTGTGTACCTGTGTATTAAGACATGCGTGTTCGGCAGAGGTGTAGATAGTGTTTATTTTTTGACGCGAAAAAAGTAAATCGTGCGCGCAAGAGCCAGTTGAAGCTCGGTCGCGAAGCTACTATTTCTCTGAACGCCAATGTGCGCCGAGTTACACTGTTGCCGATCGCGCCGCCGCCGTGAGTCGCGAACACTGATGTGCCGCGATACATTGTTGTAGATTGCGCCGCCACCAAACTCGCCATATACCCGCTGTTACTGTGAATAATATAGTATACATAATATAGCATACATCTCGGCATACATTACAAATCGCCGTCGGTCACATGAGCGTAGTGCAGAAATAGTTCGAAGCGTGTGTGCATGTAATTGTAACTTATCAAGTGATTATATTAGCGACGAGATTTTGGCGGGCACATGCACGTGTAGCTTCGGTTGTTATATATAATCCTCTATACTGAATTATTCTGCTGTGTCTCGAAGTCGCACAACGCCGCCACCGATTATCACGCTAAGCCGCAGCTAGTGGAAACAACAACAAAGCAAGTCCTGTCCAGGATATTTCAGCGTCTTTCATATCGACTTAAATTGTGTAAAACTGTGTGCGAGACTCTGTGACAATATGCGTGTTCGACGGTGGTGTCTATAGTGTTTTTATTTTTACGCGAAAAAAGTGAGTTGTGCGGCACGAGCCAGTTGCAGCACGAACGATCATTTCTCCGAACGCCAATGTGCCGCGTTACACTGTTGTCTATCGCGCCGCCGTGAGTCGCGAGGCCGCACAACCATAGCGAAAATATATAGTAGACAAATAATGTCAATTACGAATGCGGCAAATTTACCGAGCTGAATCCGTAAACAAAGACGGTCCTCTGCGGGCTTGCGCATTGTCGAACGTTTGCCTTGTGATAGACAGGACCGTACTTCAAAATTTATTTCACATGACGTGTATCTTTTATCGAGTAATAAATGCTAAATATATTACTTGTAATTATTCTTTTTATTAATGATAAAAATGTAACCATTAGTGAGATTTTAACAAAAAGTGTATAGTTTGTTGGCTTAAATCTGAGTTGTCTTGCTATACAAAACTGTCGATAATTCCTCGAAAATAGCTCAGTTTATATATATATACAGTGCGTCTCTTTAATGTTTTTAAATGTTACATTTACAAAATTGAAAGTTGAAATAAAATATAAACATAGTATTCTAAACAATAGAAATAAAATATGCAACTGTTTTAAGAAGTAAAATAGTAAATCAAAAAAATTACATGTGTATATTTTATTGGATTGGCATCCCATCCTGTATAATTCTTGAACAAAGCAAGTTCTAGGGTAAGATGTAAATATTTTTACACCTATTTACAGTGTGTGCACTTGATACTTTGCTGAAAGCGCTACTACTTACGGCCCCATGTCAATCTAATCCACCGATATCTTAGCGATCCTTTGGCGAAAGCGCTTTTTTCTTTCGCCATCCCTTTTAAAATACTCCCCTCTACCCTAATCCACTAGTATTTTTAGTGCCCCTTTGACGAAAGCGCAAATATGCCTTTTGGACACTCACCCTTCTAATCCACCGATATCTTAGGGATCCTTTGGCGAAAGCGCTTTTTTCTTTCGCAATCCCTTTTAAAATACTCCCCTCTACCCTAATCCACTAGTATTTTTAGTGCCCCTTTGACGAAAGCGCAAATATGCCTTTTGGACACTCGCCCTTCTAATCCACTGATATCTTAGCGATCCTTTGGCGAAAGCGCTTTTTTCTTTCGCCATCCGTTTTAAAATACTCCCCTCTACCCTAATCCACTAGTATTTTTAGTGCCCCTTTGGCGAAAGCGCAAATATGCCTTTTGGACACACTCACCCTTATGCAATATAGGGGAAGGAGGCATTGACACTATATTAATGACCTTCTTACACCATCTTACCCCTTATACAATGCCCCTAATACACACACACCCCATCAGTGCCTTTCTGACACCTTGACCACACTCAATATACGTCACTGACAAATATTTCTACTTCTCCGTGTGTGTATTCACTTCAACACCGGAGTGCATTTAAGATAAATTATATTTTTTACCTCCTATTCTTTCACATATTCATATAATTTAAATTTGGAATTAAACTATTTCTATTTATGCACTACTTGTAAGAAATAGACTACGAAATAATTCCTTATATTTAAAAGTTGGATACATAATTGGCGAAACATATGAAATGTCTGTAACACTTTGTAAAGACTATTTTTGTATCGAAATAACAAGCTTCAGAGGTTCGCTATATTCGCCACCCCAACCAAAAATACCATAACATACAAATGACTGAGATTTTTTCGGCCCGGTTCTGTTCGCCGCGTTGCGTCATTGAGTTCAACAACCACTTTTGCTAGACGTCCCTAGTGCGCATGCCTCGAGAGGACCGTCGTTTAAAAATCTGACTGGCGCCCACTGCGCACAAACGCACTTTTTCGCCCATACATTGGACGGATTCAGCTGGTGTCGCGAATACGTTGTGATGGTCTAAATATATCTTGTCTATGCGCACAACGCTGCCCCTAACGCTTCGTCGCAGATAGTGCAAATAACAACAAAATAATTCACTTAGCTTAGATTGCTTGCATTTATGTATGACGACATATGTAATCGACGGTGGTGCTTATATTAACAATTTTTGGTGCAGAAAAAATTAACTTGACAGAAATCGTGCGCGTAGATTGTGCGCGCATGAACTTGTTGAAGCTCGGCGATCTATCTTCCCGCTAGCCAATGTACTGCATTATTTAATCGGACGTGTTTATTATCTATTTTTTTGCAAAACAAGTTGTACTCGTTTACGTATGTAATTATAACTCGAATATGCGACCGTTTTCTTATTTAAAAATTAGCTATTTGATATAAGTTGTTGTTTAAAAGATAATTTTTAGACATGGCTCGAGGAAGGCCAAGGAAATGTGACACATCAACTTTTATCTCAACTCATGTTTCTTATGCAAATAAAATATATCAAAATAATGCAGTAGTCACTAAATCCGATTCAGTTTGGATAGATTTGTCCAAAGCATTGAATGAAACCTACAAACCAGAATCTTTGTACGCATTGGTGACAGATAATCGTTGGAATGTTCTCGATGCTATAAAAAAAGAATTGAACTTGGTCGATAATACCGATGTAGTAGACGATCAAAGAAAATCGATCGACGAATCGGAGTTTCACGCTGATAGTTCTTCAGACAGTTCTAATGCTGATAATGTATACAATCAACATCGTATAAATCTTGACGTATTGATAACAAATGAAAAATTCAATAAAATCACTCATTTAGTTGAATACGCTCAAAATACAAGAGAAGGATCACTGAGAAAAAGAAAATATTTAAGATTCAGAACAGGTATTTGGGAAGCTTTTTTCAATGAAAAGATATGGACTAACACGGGGATAAAATGCAGATTTAATTATATAAATCACCATTTATCAATACATGGGATGTCAGGAAATTTCGAAGGTAAGTTTATTATATAGCTATTATACATAATATAATGGCAATGACACTGACGCGACTTAAAACATTTTAAATTATTTGTTCACAATCTGTCAAATTTCGATCGTATCAATAACTTTTAATTATGCCTATTTTAAAAGCGTCAAAGTCAAATCAAGTCAAAATAGATTTTAATAGTTTTTTGATGCTAACAAAAACGTTCATTCTCGCACAGGTGTGAGATTGTCGCACGAGCGTAACGAGGTCGATGAAAACAATACGAATGGATATTTCACATATGTTTCGTACAGTTTTTCGATTTAGGGTGCGCAAAATTACGGTGTATTCGTACACCGAATACTGTATCGAAATATTACATTTCGATACTAGTTCGTGAATGTGTTAGTGTAGTGTGAATTTAGCTTTGTATGAACGTTTGAGCACGAGCGAAGCTAGTGTGAATTAACGTCATACAAGGCTAAAGTGATATTCTCGCTCTCGTATCGAACGGTATTTTTTGACAGGACGTGTCCAAAACTTGATTTAGTATACGCTTTTGTGACGCGGCATGTGCAAAACCGAGTGTTAAAATAAATTTTTAACAACAAAACTGTTTGATGATTATTATTAAACACATTTATTCTAATTTTGACATTTTGCAGCACAATGTAAATGCGGCACGAGAGTAACTTGCACCTTATCAGGAGCAAACGAAGACCATTTAGCTTCATTCATCATTCGTCCAGGTTCAGGGCTAAATTGCGGCGTGAGATACTTGAGAGGTGAAGAAAGAGAAAAAGTCTGCCAAGACGTTGAGGCCTGCGGTTCTGTAGATGAATACAGAGCTTCAGTTGCTAAAGAGCATATGAAAAGCGGCGGTCCTAAACCCCCAATGTTATACAGCAGTAATGTGCTACATGTAGCAAAATCTGAATTGAAAAAATCTAAATTTTTGCACGAAGATCCCATTGAATCCTTGGATATCATGAAAAACACAAATCGTGCAAATAGTATCCACGATATTGGGAAAAATCCATTCAGTGTTGAATTTTGGACGAACGAACAAATAAATGCTTATAAAAAAATCGCTAAGAAACATGGTGTAAGCATGTGCGTCGATGTTATTGGTCTAAACGTAAAACCCATAAAAAGGACTTACAGCAACAAAGAGCGTTCCATATTTTTATACATCGTATGGTAAGTATTTTAATGTATTATTTATCAATCTTCTTACACCTGTCTCAGAGTACAAATGATATATTACAATCAAAGTTACTTTTAGATTTTATGATTGAGCACGATTAAAACTTCTGCCAAGTCGTTGACACTTAGCTTACCCCTAATTGTATATTTTCCTTTCTATTATATTTCCTGAAAAAAATTTGAGTTAAAATTCGTCAATAAACTTACTAATTAAATAATACATCACATGTAAGAACGATAAATTTCGTTGGAGGAAGCTATAATATTATTCTACATTAAAATTAAGTAATTTACAAATAAACATTTAAAACACATTTCTAACATTAGAATATTACTTTTAACTACAGTGTCAATTCTGAAGGATGCCAGTTTCTTGTGGCTCAACGACTTGCGGAAAGGCATACCACCAAAGATATTATGATCTTTTTACATAGCTTCCATAGTTCTGGGGCACCTCCACCAATTGAATTTGTTTGCGATCAAGGCATGCCTATTTTAAATGCTGCTGTTTTAACGTATTCTCGGTTTACAAATATTGAAGAATATGCAGAGAAAATGAAAGACGAAGATGTAACTACCCGTATTCGCATTGATGTAGCACATTTTGAAAATATTTATAAAAAATTACTGAAAGATGTGAATAGACGAGTTAAATGCTTGTACATGGCTGCCATGGGCAAACTTATAAGGACAGAAAGTCTTCAGGACGCTGAAAATATTATAAAGTCCATCTTTTTATTGGCCAATTGTGAAACTGAAGGCAACACAGATAATGGAACAGAAACCGAATGTTTAAAAAAAAAAGATTGGTTAATTAACTTAGTAACAGGTATGAATTTTCGTTCTTTAATAATAATAAAATATGTTCAATATATTCATATAATGTAAAAAAAAAAATAAAAGATCATCGTGCATATCAAAGATTTTTTTTACGGACTAGCAAAATCCAGCGCGCTTTGCGCGCTCAGTTTTATTCCGCGGTCTTCTGTTGATAATATTCCCTAATAAGTACGCAAAACAAACAAATATTTTATAATTTATAATCGATATCCTTGCTAAGAACATAAGTATTATTGAAAAGAACCAAGATTACAACGCATTCTAGTTTTTGAGGTTAAAAAATAATAAAATATTGATACGCAAACTAAAATAATTATACTGAATATAAAACCTAGAACCGGCTCTTACGTTTTTAAGATAAGATAATAAAAATCGACGTATATAAATTAAGCAATTTGCGGTTTATAATCGACAAATCACGCCCGCGTATTAACTTACAATTAGTCACGCAAAACAAATATTTTTTTACTTTAATTTGATTTTAGCTGTTATAAAAAGAGATTTTAGTTCTCACAAAATTACGTTCTTTTTTATAAGGTGGCGAAGAACAAGAACAGTCTGATTGCCTGATGGAATCAAACAAAATATTATTTGAAGATAACAGCGAAGAAGTTAATAGAAAAATTAATTTTTGGGGTCAGTGGGGCCAAGAAATACTAGATAAAGTATCCCCGTTTTTCATAGAAGAGGGTTCTGCTGTAAATGCGTATCACCTTCACAATGTAAATATAACCAAGCAACTATTGAAAGATTTAGAGTTGATTCCTCTATGGGGCAATATTTTAAATGAAAAATTTACTTTCGGACGGAATCCTGCCTCTAGTGCTTGCGTAGAAGGAGAAATCAATAAGTTAAAGCAGAGAATGAAAAAACATAAGCATGCGATTAGAGTCGACGAATACGTTAACGAGTCCTTAACATATTTGGATGGACGAATGCTAATTGCTAACTCCGATATAGATGCAGAAAAACAAAGAGACGTGGAGAAAAACGACATAGTTTGCGAAGTTTGCAAAGATTCCATGTCATTCAAGAACGCAAGTGCTTGTTCTATCTGCATGAGTCTTATACATAAATCAATTTGCTCAGAAAAAAATGAACAACAAAATATTTGTTTATCTTGCGCAAAGAGTAGACATGTAAGGAAAAATACAGCTCTGAATGAAGTTGAGAATTGGAGAGGTAAAGGGGATACTCGTATTAAAAAGCAGCAACAAATCAGCAGCAGTAAAAGTGCAAGACAAAACAACGAATGTATTGCTTGCAAAGCTGGAAACTTTCCAACTGGTGCACATACATGTGTTAAATGCGGAAAAAATGTACACATATTCGATGAATGTTCAATTGCACTAGATAACGAAGATGAAGGCTATGGCCAGAAAAGATTATGCCTCGTATGCGCTAATGTTGATAAAAATAATCAGTCGATTTCTGCAGAGAGTGGTGACAGTTCAACGAATGAACATGGTGATGATGATAAATCAACGAACAGTGATTGCACTTTCCCTTCAGATAACACAAACCATGATTTCTATAGACCTCAAATCAGCTCCAAAGCAAAAAGCACTCCAAATATAATGAAAAATAAATACCGTCCGAGAGCGAAATATCTAGGAGATAGAGCAGCTGACATAAAAGACTCATTATCATGGGATAAAAATCGATCTATACCTGTAATGAAAAATGGGAGTGATACTTCTCTGGCTCCTCTCAAATTAAAAGAAAAATCAGTAACTCTCACAAATACATGCGCATTTGATAGTATTTATTATTTGGTGATAATAGCTGCAACTGATTTTCCACATTTGAAATTAAAGGTAGGGAATTTTAAAAAATAAATTGACTTTCCGAAATATTAATATGCGTTAAAAAAATATATTTCTATTTATTTCTCATATTTTTTCTCTTCTTAATTTTTTAAATAAACTTTTTATTAGATTTTCAAGTACATTAAATTAAGGCTAAAATACACTAGTATTTTTAACTTTTCAAATAGCGATTTATTAAAAAATCAGTTGTATATTAATTTTTATTCTGCTTTATTGTAATTCGGGTATTTAAAATAGTCTCAATTTTGGTTGTCCAAGAACTACGAACAATTAATCGATTTAAGTTTGCAATTTTAAAGTAAAAAAAAACGTGTTCCGTTTACTCAAGTTTTCTTATATTCCAATGTATTTCGTCCTTTAATATTCGTAATTAGAACTGTATTAATAATATACAAATATTTTCAGATGATAGATCTCGATAATAGTTTTTTCAACATGGTATTAGATACAATGGAAAAAGGTCTTAGAACATATAGTTATACTTTAAGAGCTGCTGTATTATCAGATATATTTCCATTAAAAGAATCACAGCTTACAAAAAGCATGTACGTCATTGATGCTTATACCCATCCTGGCTGGCTTGCTCAACAGCTTTTTAAAATATGGCCAAGTTTTACGGAAAAATCAACATGTGGCAACTGCAATCATACAGTAGACAAGAAATTAACAGGTTTACAAATCGAGGATGCTATGATTTTAGATAAAACATTTTGTGAAAACTACAACCTGAATAATATGTTTGATATATCAAAATCTATTTGCTCCGAATGTCAGAAAAACAACAGCGTTAAGCATAAACTTACTGAATCAGGTAATACTTTTTTATTCCTATTAGAGGAAGTGTTGTAATAGTAAAATTTTCAGCTTTATAAAATACGGATAAAAACACGTTTTGATATGTTTGGAGTTCGACTCACGCGTTTTAAGAAAATGTGCGTATAGATGTATATGAGGATGTGTATGTATATCGTAATATTTTCGGATCTATTGAAAGAATCTTTATAAAATTTGGTCTATAATTGTTATTCTGAATTTGGGAGAATTTGTCAACTCTTTGATTTTCAAAAAATTAATTTTTGTGTTTAATGAAAAAAATTGTTATTTACGAAAACGTGTTTTTTTCAAATATATCTCTAAAAATAAGTAATTGTGAAAAATGTACCCTAGCACATATCATCACATGCGTGTCAAAGTTATTAATCCAAAATCTTCTGTGATGCATCTATAATATTGACTTAGTCTTTAACAGAAATTGTTTAATTGATTATAATTCTATTCTTGAGTAATAAAAATTACGATTTTCTTGTTGTCATTAAATAAAAATATACTTTTATTTCTTTTAAAATATTGCTAATTTCAGTACATTAAAACTTTAATTTTTTTAAACAGTTTTAAAAAAATATCTTCAACTAATATTCAGGATTTGTTATTTTTTTAGGTGATGTCATTATTCTTCAAATATTCAATTCCGAAGAGAATAATGTTTTCATTAGATTAGATCAAATTCCAAAAACGCTGAAAGATCCATTAGATCCAACTCAACAATATTTGTTAGTAGGCATTGTAAATTATATTGGACCAGGAGGCACTCAAAGTCGTAGGCGTTCTTCAGAAAATGACGTACAAACTGGTCATTATGTTGCAATTGCCTATCGAAGAGGAAATACGGCTTGGATGGAGTTTGATGATTTGAAGAGACAAAGTACTAATAGATCATTAAGGTACAAAGCAGTCCCAAGAGTATTGATGTACATTAAGTCTGTACGGATATAGAGATTTTATAAAGATTTAGTTTATTTTATTAATAAAAAAAAACGAAAACTTTATCCAGCAACTAATTAGCAACTAAATATGGCGGTTGAACGAAGTCGATATCTCTCATAGATCAAAAGTTGCGCGGAAGGGTTGAATAGACAAACAGTTATTTTAGCACCATCGTAGTTTTCGGTTATAATGGGGAGAAAAAAAAAATCATAAAACGTCAGCAACTAATTAGCAACTAAATATAGAACCATTTATAATTACCTACAGAGCCATATTGAAATTCATGCCTTTAGGGGTGCCGATCTTGGAGTTAGGGGTTGACGGGGGGTAAAATAAACTACGCTATCTTCCAGCAACTAATTAGCAACTAAATATGGCGGTTGAACGAAGTCGATATCTCTCATTGATCAAAAGTTGCGCGGAAGGGTTGAATAGACAAACAATTATTCTAGCACCACCGTAGTTATCGGGTATAATGGGGAGGGAAAAAAAAATAAAAAGCATAAAACGTCAGCAACTAATTAGCAACTAAATATAGAACCATTTATAATTACCTACAGAGCCATATTGAAATTCATGCCTTTAGGGGTGCCGATCCTGGAGTTAGGGGTTGACGGGGGGTAAAATAAACTACGCTATCTTCCAGCAACTAATTAGCAACTAAATATGGCGGTTGAACGAAGTCGATATCTCTCATTGATCAAAAGTTGCGCGGAAGGGTTGAATAGACAAACAATTATTCTAGCACCACCGTAGTTATCGGGTATAATGGGGAGGGAAAAAAAATAAAAAGCATAAAACGTCAGCAACTAATTAGCAACTAAATATAGAACCATTTATAATTACCTACAGAGCCATTTCTTAAATTCATGCCTTTAGGGGTGCCGATCCTGGAGTTAAGGGTTGACGGGGGGGGGGGGGGGGGGGTAAAATAAACTATGCTATCTTCCAGCAACTAATTAGCAACTAAATATGGAGGCTGAACAAAGTCGATAAGTTGATCAGAACCAGAGTTATAGTAATTGGTCTGCTAGATTAATATTTAAGTTAGCTCACCGCGTGTATCTTGGAGGGATGAATAGCAACTAAATCGGGATTAGCGTAAGTAATTAGCAACTAAATATCCATTAGATTAGAAATGCGCGACGTGACCATGGTGAGCTAGCTTAATATACATTATTTCAGATACGGTTGTAGAAAAAAATGTTTTTCTAAAAGCTGCCAAGAAAAATTCATTCATAATACCTACATTCCGGACAGAATTAATTCGTTCTTAGGCAGTGTGCTATGAAACACAAGCTTCGCTTACATGGCAACTAAGCATGACAGAACTCATCAATTTAACTTAATGAATTTTAAGTCAACATAAAACTATTAACATTTATGTTGCCAGGAGTGGGACTCGGTAACTTTTTAAAATAGGGATAGCCAAAGAGCTAAAGAAGCGAAGAGGAAGCGATCGCTTTGATACTAAGAACTCTATAAGCATTGCTTTATAGGTAAAATAGAGATAAACATGATAAAGAATACTGTATAGTCCGTTCTAAAAGCATATATTTTTTAACAAAAAAAAAGAGCTTTCAGGTCTTAACCTCCGAGTGTCAAAAAAAATTATTTTTATTAATATTTGATTTCGATTATTCTAATATGTTCCCTGCATAAAGGTTTTAAATTAATACTTTTGAAATCGATAGAAGAATTTACGAAAATCGGGTTCAAAAGCGTGTAATGAGAGGCGAAAGTGATCCCTTTTCACTACACAACAGAAGATTTATCGAATTATTCCATCTTGACAAGGATCTAGTACTTATATCTTATCGGCCCACTTCGAAACATACCGAACAGTGATACAGAGCAGAAATTTGCAAAGGGAGCCCGATCGCTATCGCTATTTTTCATAAAGAGTGCCACTCCAGAATGAGAAAGAATAAAAATTCTTGTGATGTATGGCTGGGGCGATCGACCAAGTCTTACCGAGGTATCTGAACTTTTTAATGAGGCTCACCCAGAACGATCACCCATTACTAGGTCAGCAGTAAGCCAAACTGCATTAATATACAACCTGCATGCGCCCCCATCCCCAAATCTCATTAAAATTGGTAACAGTAAAATTAATAAAAAGATTCACATAACTCACGCCTCCAGAAAAAAAATCCATATTTCTTTGAAGAAAAAGAAAAAATTTTTAATAAAATTCTTGTCAACTTTTACTTAAACATTTTTTCCCTATAGCTGTGCGATAAACCTTATCTGAGATACCTTACATCCTTATCGGGATAACCTGTATGTGCTGCCATCTTTAAACGGGTAAACCAAACACCTTGAAATCTTGTAATCGTACTTATTTAGAATAAAAAACCTTTTAAAGTGAGGTGCCACATGACCTATGTTGACATTTAAAAAAGTTTACGATGACGTCACAACTTTGACAAAACTGTCAAAATTTACCAAAAAAAAAATATTAACAAAATGTGTAAAAATAAAAATCCAAGTTCATTTGTTTTTGCATATTTTAAGAAAACGGCTCGGTTGGTAGATATTTTGGTGTTTGCAGACTTTTTTGCCACCCTGTATACATAAAAGAATAAACTGACTGACTGACTGACTGACATATCAACGCACAGTCCACACCGCAATGTCTAGAAACTTGAAATATTGCACAGAGGTTTCTTATGTAGCGTAGGCATGCACTAAGGGAGGATTTTTCAAAATTCAACCCCTAAGGGGGTGAAACAGGGGTTCAAACTTTGTATGGAGAAAAAATATTAGTAACTCGAAACTCCATAGAAGTATTCTAAACAATAAATGTTTAAACACGTCATTCACAGTTTTCAATAAATCAACCCCTAAGGGGGTGAAATGGGGGTTCAAAGTTTGTAATGGAGTAAAATTTGTATATCGATGACGAAGTCGCAGGCGAAAGCTAGTGTTTAAAATACTTCTAATCCATTTTTAAAGGAACCTAGTAAGCTAGTGTTTTTTCACTTCATTTAAAATAAAATTTTGCATAAAATGTCTATACATGTAGATATGTTTGAAGAAAAATTGGTTATGCCTACGTCAAACGAAGCTTGTTTAATTTCCTCCACAGTGTACACTAATACTAATAGTAATAAACAATGTCCCACCTCGTTCCTCAAAATTAACAATACTCGCATATTCGACACCACGCTTGCCCTAATCTACACACGCTAATCCTCCAGAGTATTAGTGCAATGTCCCACTGATCCCTTTACCGAAACGCCGCCGACGCCATTAAAAGGGTTGTCAACCCTAGGATAACCAACCCTTTCACATACATATATACAGCTCGTCGTGAATATAAATAACACTGACCTTGCCCGCGAGAAACAGTGGGTAGGATGCTGTTTATGTTTGTGTCCGGGTATATCGCCAAAATCAAGTATTCACCCTTTTGAGGGATGATTATTTAAACAGACACGCGAGCGGCCGTGTGCCAAAATTACATTTAGGGGATGTTAAGTCAAGAAGCTTGTTTTCAAACGTATTAATATGTTTTATTTATATACCCACTTTGTGGAGCGCATATCATACAGGCAGTTTAAATGTTTTTAATCAGAATAGTAAGGTAAGATCGTCAACGAACCCCATTTTGTTGTTTATAGCTATAATATTGATAATATTGGATTCTTATAGTAAAACAGAACACCAAAGTAGCCATTTCATAACCTACTTCTTCAATGTCAATATAATATGCCTTAGTATGGACAAATTACGGCAGACATTTTTGACGGCCCAGAAATTCGCACTTTTGTTTAAGATCAAAATTTCACAAGCAACTTAGATGGAATCTAATGTCATATATCTCAGATGGAATCTAATGCCTGGTCGAGTTTCAGTTGTCCAAACCTTTTTGGGTAACTACAGAGAAGAAAATTACCGCGAAATACTCGCCAACATGCTGGAAGCTTTTCAAAAATTGAATGTTAATATAAGTATCAATGTATTCAGTGAAGAACAGGAAGAATGATTTCACCAGGATATCAGAATAATGAAAGAGGTATCAGGGGCGGTAGGATCAACACATGATGGCTTACTACTGTTGGAGCTTACAAAGAGACTGTCCCAACCTAGAATATAGAAGAAAATCTTACAAAAAGGATTTTTTATAATTTGTCATTGTATTACATAATTCATAGAATTAGACTGTTTAGCTAGCAAAGACAAAACTTATTCAGCTGAATAAATAGATGTCTTATTATTTCTTGCCTTTTTATTCTAAATCGTTTTGAATGGTTGACTTTATCTTAAAAACTAGAGCCAATCAAGCAAAACGCATGTCATATTCGAAATCATCAGAATGATGAGTTGTCGTTTAATATACTATGGGCTTAACAAAAGTTTGGCTATTGGGTTAAAACATAATAATGGCTGATGACGGACGTAGTTTTAATTATAGGTAATAACGGTGAGCACGGTAGCAGTTTTTAAAATAAAAGAAACTGTTTCTGTGCTGTTAATATCAACATCGATTTCGGATGACCTTTGATCACGGTTGGGGTTCACAGTTGATTGGTTGGTTGACGGATTAACTCTTATTTGTCAACCAACTCTATTGTTAATCACAACTGTGACCAGAGGCTTACATCCATTAAGAATAGGGGCCCACGCCCTTACACACAATTTCTTTTCGATTACTTTTTAAGTCGTGTAATGTGCTGTTATTTATATTAAATAAAGAACCATTTCGTCAGTTTTGGAAGAAATATAATCCTAAATCGAAATTGCCAAATTGAAAGAAGCGGAGTAACAGCTATTGATCTTCTACTATTAATTATACAGAATTATCACGAAACTGTAACACCTATATTATCTGTAACTTAAATTTAGTTATTACGATATTTTATTTAAAAATACAAAACACGCGTATTTTTTATGCCGTAAAAATGCATGACTTCTAAATTCAAATCGACAATTAAAACTATACGACCGTGTAATTAAAGTTATTAAAATAAATTGTACTTAATTACCTGCTGGATAAAATTATTAAGCGTTTATAATTGAATTTACAAAATTATTATTAATATATTAAACTTTTAAATTACTTGCGTATGACAGAAATAATAAAATTTGAGGAATAGTTATTGCGAATTATTTACTGCGAGTGACGTCACTTCGCGAATGACATATTGCTTCGTCTTTGCGGAGGATTCTCAATGCTTTGGGAACACCTAAATTAATAATCTGCGCGGATGAGTGGCAAAAATTCCCATTTACCATCCAAAACAAAGCTTTTTTTCGAATTTTGTTTATAGTTGTTCAGTGACACGGAACATGAAATCACTTCGGTGTCCGTCCGTCTGTCAGGCGATTTTCAGCGAAACTATTCGACGTAAAAATTTGAAATTTAGCACAGAGATTGAGTGTGGCGGACCAATTGTAGACGTGAAGTATAAAAAGTTAAATTTTGGTTCTGGGGGCATCTGCCATTTAAGGGGGTAAATTGAGAAATGGAAAAAAATTTTCAAGGGTATCGTGTAAGGTGTCAAATGAAAGTTTATTGAAGCACGAATTGAACAATATACATAATGTAGTTTTTGATGCATTTTAAAACATTTTTTGAGAAAATCGCTTAAAAATTGCTGTTTCCCACCCTTATCACCAAAAAGATCGCTCAGAAAAATCTTAAAAAATCATGACATTGAGAATTAGGTCTAGATTGAGTCGAAATTATCAGGATTGAAAAATTCTAGCGCAAGCAATAGTTTAATTGTTTGATTCCTTATAACTGCTGAACCATTGGTTTTAGAGAAAAACCTACATGACAGAAGATGAGAAACGACGATCTTACTTCTTTATGCTAAGCAGATACTCCGGTTATAAGACTTACGCGGAGTTTAAAAATTTGTATTACAATTTGCCGCACGAAAATTAGTTTTAATTTTTTAAGTGAACTCCTGTTTTTTAATTACCATTATAGTGGTTTAATTTCAAAATAAACAAATAAGTGATTTCATTAACTTAGTGTTTTATTTCAAAGTCCCTATCTACACTATACTTAAACAAAAAATTCACACAAACTGACGTAAGTGACAATTTTCGTGAAAAACTTTTTTGATAATTTTAAGGCGGGAAATGATAGCTCCACTGTTATATGTTTTTATAATATTCAAGTCAAAAAGCAACTAAAAATAGTTTTCTCGGTGCGTCTAGTTATGATAGATCGAATTTCGTTTTTTCGCTCTCCTGTAAAATTTATAAAATTCTACTTACGACACTTTGTGTGGAAGGCGACGCTATGATACTGGCGCATTTACAACAAACCGATTGATACCCCACTTGTTAAAATCGCTCAATAGAGTGCTAAGAATTACAACCCTTCCTTCTTGGCTTATTTATTTTAATACCCCTTGGAAAAGTATTTTCTTTCTTCGATAATTGATTTTAGAAACCATACCGAAAATTCTTCACTTGTAACCCAATCTCGCAAGTCTTAAGTGGAATTAACAAAAGGGATCTCTAAAAATTACCATAAGCTGCTCATGAACATCAACCGAACATGCTAAATCTCCCTAATATCCGACAACCCGCGTCACGTCGCGTCGTCGTATCGTAATTTTTGAATGATGGAATGCCGGTATTAACGTCAAATTAAAAGGTCCTATTTTAAGGTTTTATTTACATCGCTATCGGCAATCAAACTGACATGAAGAAAAATACATTACCCAGGGATCGCGTCCCGACGTCAAACAATATCGACGCGTCGCAAAAATTGAATAATGACGAAAGGAGAAAATGAAAAATGGATATAGCGGAACAAGGGGAAGCCAGATTAAAAGAGTTAATATTTATTTAGGTTAGAATTTACGTACAGCGTATTTTATTTGGTAACTTGAGCACAAAGTGGTAATAATAGTCGAGAGTGGTGGTACTGAAGTTAACGAAAGCTAATTTTTTTTTCTCTGGCACTGTATTTAGAACAATCATTATACATCATGCTCGGCCATTATGAATAATGCTAGAACATGAGTGAGTAGTTTAATAACTTCTATGTTGCGTATTCTTCATAATTTATTTATTTATTTAGATACGCACATTACAGAGAAACTCCAAATAGTACAAACCAAACAAAAGAAAGAAACAAAAAGAGAAAAGAAAGAAAAAAGTAGAAATGCGGTAGAACACGACTTATCCGGTCCAACAATATCACACATCAAACCGTAATCATTAATATCTTTCCACTATTCGTTACCCCATTCCACAAAAGGGATAAGAATGTATGTAATCTTATAGTGAGACTTTCTATAATATTTCTAATTTAATTTTTAAAAGTTACCGCAGAACAGTTAAGATTCAGATTATGTGGTAGAAGTACATTATTTGGTTAATGGTGCTGTTTTTTCCAATATCAGTGCGACTAGGATGTATAGAGAATAGTTCTCCGCTCAGTCTATCCCATTAGCTTGTGGCCAAAGACCAAGGTTTGAATTCTGCGTGTTTCCAGAGTATCCAGGCACAATATATTGAGCCGCTCTAGCCACATTTAGTTTAACCAATAATCACTTGACAATCTTGGATTGTACGCGTTCTATTCTTTTAATATGAGTGTTATATAAAGAAGCCCATATGCAACAACACTCTAGGTGGCTCCTTACCAGCAGCATTTGCAGTAACATTGTCAGTTATGGGCAATAAATCTCAGTTCCCTATCGAAAATTATACCTAGATCATTGACCAGTGTAACCAGTGGTAGGAGAAAGCCCCATGAATATTATAAACATGATCGACGATATACCTTTTACTGGAAAAAGATATAACTTGGTTGTGTTTAGTGTCATTTTATTATTCTCACACCATGAACTTAGATATTTGTTCCTGCAACAGCATACAATCACTCGGGTCAGAGACGATGCGGTAGAACTTTAGGTCATCGCCGAAAAATAGAAAGAAGCAATGATCAAATATGTAGGATAGATCGTTGATGAATATCAAGAACAATACAGGACCAAGATGAGAGCCCTGGGGTACTCCAGAATGAACTAGGATTGGAACGTATTGGATTCGGTTACGGAGATAACTGTTAATCCAGGAGAGTAATGAATCTCCAATACCGTAATGTTCTAATTTTTGTAGCTGAATGTATTCGTCGACTCCGTCAAACCCTTTCTTAAAGTAAAAATCAACTGCGACGACTTGTAATCGTGCATCAAAGGCAGTTACCAGAAAATTTCTATAGATACATAAATTTGATTGGGCATGACCTGCCAGAGAAAAATGCATGCTGATTCGCCGTGATTATGTCCCTAACTGACGAGAAAAGGGTGTTTGTCACAAGTGACTCCAGAATCTTAGCGACACATGACAGGCCAGAAATTAGTCGATAGTTGGTGAAGTCGGACCGATCACCACCTTTAAACATCATATTGACCGTGCTCTGATTTGGCTGGGGAAAGTAATAATTTGATTAATAAAGAAAAAAAAAACGAGCAAACCTGACCACACCCAAAAAAAGGCGAATATATATGCAGATAAAACTCAGGTTTGATGAGATTTATTGAGGTTTGTCAACACAAACGGACTCTCTTATTTTCGTGAAAAAATTATGTACGTTCTGACATCGCTATCTTTTAGTCTCGGAAAGCAAAATCAACGACTCTTTTATTGTATCAGCATAATCTTAATTAGTTAATTACCCTCCGAACTCGATCGAATTTGCCCATTAATTCTCCACGCCAGAATTAAATAACGAAACAGGTGTTTTCCATCAGGTCGACAGTCGATAGTCCGGCGATCCGAGCTGGTTATATCGAGATTATCTCCCCCTCAACATTATTATTGTTCGGCAATAACCCAGAATTTACAATTCACAAGCAATGTATGCCAAATTAGGGAGGGGACCGACATGCATGATGGGGTGTGCATGCAAGGATTAGTAGCTCACTGGGTCTGGGGCTTCACGGAGGAGCACTGGGAATAATATTTTGTTTGGGAAATTACATGGACATGTACGTGTATTTAAAGCTTTTCCCATCAAGGGGAACCTGAAAAAGATATAAATTCTTCGTTATTTTTACCTTTTTGTAGCTTAACATTAGTTGTTCAGTCAATAGCAGCGGCGTTTTTTGTATTATCATTATACAAATTATACGTAATAAATTCTCCTTAATAAAATAGGCATTTTTTCCTGCTTAATCAATCGCTTGCAGTAAATTTTTCTTGCTGAAGATCGCCAATAGTATAAGTTTGAGCATCCCTGGTCTATGCTATCACTCACTAAACCCGAAAATACTTCTATTTACCGGTAAAAAGCTGGTTTGTGCAGTAATTAATACGAATCGTACCATATTCTGTATAATTTAATACTAAATACCATTTAAATACTGATAATCTCGCGAGCCGTAAAAAGTATATAAATTAGACGGCGAGGAGAGGAATTTTACAACAGAGTCATTTTATTCGTTGAGAACAATGATTTCATTTTGACCTAACTGAGGAAGGCTAAATAAAAGAAATTTTATTATTTCACTATTTTCAAATTTAAACTTATTCGGCCAAGCAAAAGTTTTAAACTTAAACTGACAAGTGAGAATAAGACAACTAAGTTTTGTACTATGAATTTATTTCCGGGCCTTTTGACAAATTTTAAAGAAAATTAATCTTTATTCCTGTATTATCCACCATAATAAGACTAAATTCATGTTAGTAACTCATTCCTACATAAAAATCATTTAGAAACTAATCAAATAACTGAAATATTAGAATAACTCATAAGTTTCTGATGGCGGCTTATTAACAGTGATACGACAAAACCTGTAAATCCATCAACTGATCAACTGGAAAATCCTAATTTAAACCAGTCTAAATCTTAAACTTTTTTAGTGATCCCCGGTGTTGTGGTCTTGGAAAAACTTCGTAGATCCGTACAGACAGGAAACCATTGTTATGACGAATAATATTCTGAATAAATAATTAATATTACAAAGAACTATAAAATTCTAAACAAGTAATTTTACCTATAAGTATGTATTATATTTTTCTAAAATTTTGACTCTCACTTCAAATATTTTAAATTCCTGAACTTCACAGTAAACCACAGAATATGCCCTCTAAAACTTCTTAGCACCGGATATGACATACTAAAATAAAGGCAATCATTTCACCTCGTACACATTTGCCCAGAAAACACAATTTCACTAATGTCATTACAACCCTGAAGCAATAAAATCCTCGATAAAACCCTTACAAGGGCATCACTTAGCGTGGTCTTTTGTTCGCTTTGGGGGTTCGTTTATACCTGAAAAGAAATCGCCCTTTAGCTGAAATAGAAACCGTGATTATAAATAAATAAACACTTAGCTTGTTACATTTAGAAAAACAGAAGTAAAGCCGCTGCTTAATGTATAGGGTGGTCCGTTTGTTTTAAAACTATAGGTAAAGCTCGTTTTAAGCTCTTTGGTTGCCTTTTGAAGAAATGGTAAGTAATTATAAGCATAAGATAGCGCAAGGCAATGTTCCGAATTTCATTATATGAAATTGCTTTTTTTACACCAAAACTCCTCAAGAAAAACGTTAATGCAAAAGGGAGCCAAGTTCTCGTGACCGTTCGACGGCGAAAACTAGTGCATGAGATCCGATGTAGAGCCAAGTTCAACATTATTATTTACTAGGTCTAAAACATTGTATTTTACAAGTTTTCTAAAGTTTAAACAACCAAAATTGAACTCATGTGACTTGGCAGTTACGCACTGTCGGACACAGTCATCTCTCGTTCCCTGTTAGTAACAACGATGTTGCTCTTGGCTCTATATCAAATCTCACTACTTTTTACGACCAACCATTCACGAGAACTTGGCTTAGTTTTAACGTAGTTTATGTTGCGATAAGGAATTTCCACCTACTCGTGAAAATTTGTAACGTGGAACGTGGGTGTGACGGGACCATCGAAAAGCCGACCCTTGGCTTTTATTACATCAACAACGTATCCCTAAAATGTCGCAGATTTATCGAAAATCACGTCGGTCATGTTGTCATACATATATACGAGCTTTAATGTTTTGACAAATAGAGAGGGCAATCCCCGCGCGCATCGCTTTTATAGTCGAGTAGTTAAAAAGGGTTTTGTGTGCTTTGTCAATCAAAATTAATGATTTTTTGGCTATCCGCTAAACTGGTGACAGACAAGGGTTTCAACGATAAAAGGATAAAATTGATGATATGAAGGAAGCAAATTTATTCAATTATAAAGTCTAAATATTATATTACAGGCAAGACAAAGTGTAGGTCTGTCTTTTTAGTGTTCCGTGAAACGGAACACTTTTGGAATCACTTCGGTGTTCATCCGTCCGTCTGTCTCAAGCGATTTTCTCTGAAACTATTCAACGTAAAAATTTGAAACTTTGCACAGAAATAGAGTGCGGTAGCCCAATTATAGACGTAAAGTATAAAACGTAAAATTTTGATTCTGAGGGTTAATTTCGCAATCATGCAAAGAAAAGCAATTCCTAAAAATTTATTATCACGAAAAATAATGAAATATTGGTATATTTTATTAAGTTACGATTGCAGAAACCTACAGTAATTGCATTATTTTAGTATAGTTTATCAATCTGAAAATATGCCAAATAACTGGAAAGCCTGGCAATAGCCGTTCCCACAAAGTAGGTGGGGGATCGTCCCTTGTGGCTGTCTCCACACGACCCACATATTCTTTAAAGAGAAACTTTTTAGCCACCCTATTTAAGTCTTGGTCTCTTGTGCAGAACGGGGAGCTAAAACATGATTTAATAAAGTCTTGTTGCTCCTAATCTCGAATGCGATTACAAATTAAGGTAAAACAGCAAATAAAGCGTCAGCATCTTCCTTTCAGTTAATAAAACCGAATGTTTACGAGCTAATAAAAGGCTAATCCGAGCGAATTGGTCGTCATTAAGACGCGCAAACCGTTTTCGTAGAGCAGCGTGATCCGATCGATTTAGCCTGCCGCCGGGGGTAGCTCTCTCTCTCTAATCGTGATTTGTTTGAAAACGGTGGAATAACCATAATCTTGGGAAACACAGAGAATATTTTGACGGTAAATACCTATGTATATTAATCACATTCTAAATATCGAAATCGGATTGGCGATCATTACCACCATCTCCCTAACTAAGGTAAAGTCCAATTGAGTTGTCATTGTCACCGGGCCTGTCTTCTAAGCATTCTCAATGCCAAGGGGCCGGGTCATGATGAGCATGGGCTCAGTGTGGCTTGAGCCCAATTTAAATAGGGGCGCACGACCAGCAGCATATTAAGGCTTCATTAAGAATTCCGTCCATGCAGAAATTCTTACTTAACTTAGCAAGTATAGCTGAGCTGCTAATATAGCAATTATCACCTTGTAAAAATATCGATATTTACTCTTCATACCGTCCGGTCCTAGTTTTAAGTCGGGTTTTTAAAACAAAGCGAAAACTAATACAAACATCAGTAAATTAAAAAAGACTTTAATCTATTCACTACCAATCCGCCATTTTAAATTGGACATCGGCGGAAGGGGCGCAAAAAGGACGAAAAAGAAATATTTACGAGCTCGCTGCAAAAGGCACGACATTTGTGAATTTCAAGCTATAAATTTTTACTCTCTGTTTATATATTTGGCCATTTGCTAAATTCTCCGTGTTTTTTCTCGTTGAGGGTTTTTTATTTGAGTGGATATGTGTTTTGTAAATTATGATGGGACAATATTTTTAACGCAGAGGGAATAAACGGTTGGAATTTTTTTGATTTAATCGAATCTATTTAAAACGATTTGTGGTTTGAATATGAACTCTAGTCTGGAGTGCTGCTTACATGCTTACAAAACGAATAAATTGGCATGACGATGACGTGCTGAAATATGGTCCAAGGTAACACTTTTGTGTTGGCATTCCCAGTAACCCTAAATCCTAGTGATTTTTGATTTTCTAATTAACTTGGCACAATAAAAAAAATCAGGACCGTTATGCACCTAAAATTTTAACGAAAAAAAAACTGTTTTTGCCAGTATTAATTGTATTATGTTTGTGCAATCTTTAGAACGCCCGATCTCCGCCCATCTGCCGCGCTATCCGCCGCCGACGGCACCAACGCTGTATCACATCCCGTATACGCGGAGCACTGAAAAACGTGTAAGGACAAAAGTTGTTCCTTACATCGTGAGAAATATTTTTTTTCGAAAAACTTTTTCTCTGAAGCCAACGGATCAGCTGTTATAAGGAAATAAACAATTAAATTGCTTATAACAATTGATCGCGCTAGAATTTTACAATCCTGATAATTTTGGTTCAATCTACACCTAATTCTCAATGTCCGTGATTTTTTTCAGATTTTTCTGGGCGATTCTTTTGGTGATAAGAGTGGGCGACAGCAATTTTTAAGCGTTTTTCACGAAAACCGAAAAATAAAGGGTTTGTTCCGGAATGTCCAACTATGAGCGACAAATGTCCATCAGCTTATGCTGGTAATTTTATTTTTTCAAGATGGCGGCTAATTCCGATGCCAACACAAAAGTGTTATATTAGACAGAGTTTACTACAACATTTAAAGCTCACTAATTACATTAAATTCCATGTAAAAACATGTATTACGTAGTGATGGTGTCTCTCAAAGGCCCGTACAAAATTCTACCACCTATTCTTGAGGCCAAAACGGAACGATTTAACCCAACTTACCTCGGTTTAAAAGTGCTTCCTTACATCATAGATTTGTTAAAAATATTTATTATTTAATTAAATTTAATGAAATACTTCATTAATAAATTATTAATATTAATATAAATAAGCAATTTAAAAAACTAATTAAAATCCAATTAAATTCCTTATTATAAAGAGATTGGGACCAAATTTGGTTGTCAACAATAACTTTTTTAAAAAAATACACATCGGCAACACTGTTGAATCGCCTCGTGATAGCAACTAATGAACCTGTGTGAGTGACTGATGATGTCACTCACTCACCTCTAATAATCGCCTTGGACATTTAAACTTTAAATCGATTTTTATGGCATTTCTAGCGCTAAAAAATCGAAACAAAACTGCCTGTACATAATTTAGATTTCACTTTCTAATAAGCCAATAAAATGTATAACAGGCCCAGGGGGTTAACAAGACATAATAAGAAAGTCAACGGAGCGTGCCTCGAACACAATGTGTGGCTTCAGTCAATAATGATGGATTGGAATGAAACTATTTCTCACGGAAAGTCATACACTTTCTGAACGCTTCCTATTTTCCCCTTTTTGCCCTATTACAAACGTTAGCATTAACAAAAATATTATTCAACGAAAACTATTGCAAAGTGCTCTTCTATATTACTAAAAACGTTTCTTGGTTTGCTTAATATATGAAAAATTTAATAAAATTTGACTTGGCATTTCACGCCCTCAGTATGTTAATTCCTTTAATCTAATAATTCTAATGTCTTTACCAGTCTATAATTTTTCTTTAAAAGCCTTAACTGGGTAGTAAAAATCGAAATAGGCCATGCGTATACACTAAAAATATATGAATTTATTTTTACTTATTAGTACTTATACATATATATTGATCGTCTTCTAAATAGCCGGAACCGGAACACCTGTAAATAGTTTTAAAAATAGATGTTAATAATGATTAGAGAGGGATAGATGAAAATTTTGTTTATATTATGATTGTCTTTATAAGTTTTAGTTACTGGAGAAATAAGACTAGGTAGGTACAACGTGCTTTACCCTTTGCTTTTCCATATTACAAAACTGGCAGTCTTATGCTGATTTAAGACCTAACCCCGTCTACCTGATAAACAATGTTCTGCAAAATGCCATTACTTTTCAGTTCTGTTAACTATACTATGCTAGTACAAGAAGTATTCAAAATCCTAGCTACTTTATCCGACTGTTAAATTAGTTGATCGGAGTTGAAAGTATCGGCCCTAGGTCTGTTGGCCCGTGATTCACTAAAATATTTAGTACTGGTTTAAATTAAGAACTAGTTGATTAGTCAGGTTGACAAGCTTTTTCCTGTCATTACTAATAAGTAGGCATTAATTTTTTTTCTATTTGAGAATTCAAGTCTAAGTACTAAAGTATCGTGGGCGTGTAAAGAGAAGGGAAATGTAATCGATTGGCACGGGATTTAAAGAACTGGAGGTTGGGAGGGGAAGGGAAAACATCTGCAGACAATTTGTCCCATAAGCTGGAGACCCCAGGTATGAATGAGCGAGATGTTCTAGACTTTTGTAGCTGGACAGAATAAAGGGATGCATACGTAACGCGTCTCGTCTTGTTCTGTAAGGAACAGTCAAGGGGGGAATTATAGCGGCTAGAAATGTATCTCTAGAAAAGGGATAAATCCCCAATGGCGCGGCGATGAGGACTGGGTCATCGATAAGTCGAATGGCTCTCTTTTGGATAGAATCAAGGATGTTAAGTGTCGAAGGTGATGCCGCTCCCCAGATGTGAGAACAGTACTCTAGGTTAGATCTTATTTGGAAAACATCTCGAAAGAGAAAAGCAAGCTGATGTGGCTATTGAAGTAATGTGTTTGTGCCAGCTAAGATCATGCTCGAAACCGATGCCAACAAGATTGAACGTTTCATTGTTCTGTAGGGATTGGCCATTCATGTGGATGGGGTAAGTGTTGCCGGATTTTTTGCGCGACAGGAAGCAAAACTGAGGTTTGAAGGCGTTGAACTGAATAAGTTTTTTGGCACCCCTGTCTAAAATTAATTGAAGATCTTGGGAAAGGGATTGTATGAGTTGTATGTACGATTTGCTTCTGAGCCGTCTGTCTTCCACTAAGCAAACCTGTGAAAAGACTGTTCCGGATAAAATCCATTTTTCCGCACACTTGGCATTGGTGCACTATTTCTCAAAGTTTGTGAACAAAGTCCTTTTAAGAAAAAATCAACCTGTCAAAAATGTTACACACAAAATACTACGCCTTGACAACAGTTTAAGCTATAAATTAACGGGATTACGGGACATGCTACGGAGCAAAACCGATATTGCCATATTGCATATGCTTTAGCCTGTGGTATTTACGATTGCAGATATTAACCTACAGTAACTGCGTTATTTTACTACAGTTTATCAATCTAGGTGAGGGACCATATAGTTAGTCAGATCCAAGATTAACCCTGAAATCTCTGATTGTTCTAAAATGTACCTAACTAAAGGTATCTTCTCCTCGTTTCTAAATCTATGATTTGCATTAATTACCACCGCGTCCGAATATAGGTCATCGTCCAGATATTTGAATTTGATAGTTTACAAATTTAAAATGAATATTCGTTATATTCGCCACCCACCCCGCTCAATATGAAACCCGAAACTCCCCTGCAAGTTTACGCGTAACGTCAAATTTAAATTTTAATACATTAAATTAAAATTAGGCCCGAATCTCATAAAATCACTTTTAAGATGTTTCAACGGCATAAATATGCCCCCTTAAAAAAAAGTAAAAACTTGGAGATTGTTCCATCAGTTCTGATTAACTTAACTTCTCTTGCCACCGAGGCATTAGCCCTCTTTTAATCCGAAAGCGCCCCACGTTTATAAATTGAACGAGAGAAAAAAGTTTAATTTTCTCTCTCTTCTCCCGTGGAAAGATGTTGCCAAGCTTTTTCGATGCAAATTAATCTTGATCAAAATTCATTCGCCGATCTATCGACGGATTATTAAAAAATGAAAAGAAGCATGGATAATGTGGTTCGTATAATAAACGTTAAAATGCTATTTTCAAATCCAATAAGGGAGTTTTCTTGTTGTTGGGCTCGTCCTGGAGATAAATGATTGAGTGGTAAACCACATGGGCGTAATATTAAGCCTGCATAGGGACAAGGATTTATTTATAATGAATCAAAGCTTTAAACAATATGGTTCGCAGGCTTTCAGTTATGTACCATATTTTCAGAATGTTAAAATATGCTAAAACCAGCTTCCGCCCGCGACATCGTCCGCGTGGTATAGGTGATAATAGTGTAATTTTCATGGATTTATTAAATAAAAGGATACGGGATGATGTAACATTCTTTGAAGCCAAAACAAACCATTCTAAGCGACACTGTAAACACAATTTGTAAACATTGGCCACATCTTATTTTACCTTGTATTTGTGTACAAAAAATACGTTAGAAGCATTACAAGATTTGCTAAAAGTAATAAAAGCCCTAAATTACTTTATTTTCTGCTAAATAATAATAAATTTAAGTTAAACAGGTTTTATTATTTATAGGTTATGTTATTTCTAAAGGTGTTTATTTAAAGTCGCTCCGAGTCATTTATAAATCTATATAAATCTATACGTCGCACTTTTTCTTTTCTAGTTCATTAGACAAAGACGTACGTGCAACCGAGTGTTCAGACCGAGGTTCAGCCGTTTTCCTAAACAACCAGCACAGACAGCAACACTTCTGAGCTCCAACACTCCAATGCTATTTTATCTCTTTCTACTGCCATTCTTGATTCAATTACGTAGTAATTCGTAGTCTTGTCTATGTTCGTAGTTCGTAAACTGCTCCCCCAAGAGAATAACAAACAACAAAATCTAAGGCTTCACGTTCGATATGCTCACAGTATACGGATATCGAATCCTTTTATTTAATAAATCGATGGTAATTTTGGTGTCGTGATTATATCCGAGTGAATACCTGAGTAATGCTAGGTTAGGTTAGTTATATCCATAATTAAATTACAAACTTTGCACCCCATTTCACCCCCTAGGGGCTGATTTCTAAAAAGTTATAAAACATTTGTTTATTTTAATAGAACCGTATAACAATTTTTACTCCATTACAAACTTTGAACCCCCATTTCACCCCCTCATGGGTTAATTTATTAAAAACTGTAAAACACGTGTTTAAACATTTATTTTTTAGAGTACACTTCTATAAAGTTTCGAGTTAATGGAACCATCTAATATTTTTTCTCCATAAAAAGGTTGAAACGGTGTTTTGAATTTTGAAAACCCCTTTGTTAGTAGATGCCTACATCATATAAACCTCTGTGCAAAATTTTAAGATTCTAGACCCAGCGGTGTAGGCTGTGCGTTGATATGTCAGTCAGTCAGTCAGTTTCTTCTATATAATTATTGGAATATTACCAACAACTGTCTCAACTGGCCAATATACAGATCATGTAACTTATATAATTACATTATGATATCTTCAATGTTAGTTTGCGACCTCTTAAGACAACTTTGAACTCAATATTGTAATATTATAAATAAACGTAAAATTAAAAATAGTCAGTACCTTGTAATTGTATTTTATCTGTTAAGTAGGTACTTACTTATTAAATAAATAAACTTGCCAATATACAGATGAAGTAACTTATATAATAGAATTGCATTGCATTGTGATATCTTCGATGTTAGTTTGAGAGCACTTAGACAAATTTGAACTAAATACTTACTTTAATATTACAAGTACGTGTAAAATTAAAGTAGTCAGTACTTTGTAATCGGATTTGGTCTGTTATGTACTTACTAAATAAATAAATAAATAGTTTGTACATAGACGGAGTTGACAAGAAGAAAAAATCGTTATTATTGACACTCAGTTTTTTAGGACAATTTATTAATAAAAATCAAAGTGTTCCGTTTTACCTAACATAATCTTGAAACTAAACCCCTTGCTTCCAAGCTTTTATCTCCACCACAAGTGGCCTTTTTGTCTACGCATCATTATTTCTGACGTAGACCAACGAATAACGAACACACAACATACATTAATTTACATAACTTTTGGGATATGTGATACTTTTAATTTGTTTTCGCTTTACTGGCATTTTTATGCTTATTTAAAATAAGAACCCATTTTAACTTAAAATTACCAATATAAGCCAACTTGGCATAACATATATTTACACTAAATACCCTGAGAGATCACTATAGGCACCGACAATAAAAAAGCTCGTGATCGTGATGCAACCGTAAACTATTTAAAAATTGTTTTTGTTCAGCAAAATAAAGTTTACTCTTATCGTCTACGCTCCGCTGAATCTCACAAGCAAAACTGCAACTTTAGTAAAACCTACACGAAACAAATTTAAAATAACATGCTTCTCGAGCAAGTCTTCCAGTTTCTAATTACATTACGGCATTCCTGATATAAAGTTGAAAGTTTGAAAGAGAAACGCAATCGATATATTTAGAAGCAAACAAAAGTATGTACCTAATTCGTTAACTCAACCACTAGTTTTAAGACTTTTAAGTCTTTAAAAGCTGTGGTCCATCAAGAGGTGTCACAGAACAACCAAACAACTTTAGGTTTTAGAAGAGGAAGTTAGACTAGTAAGACAAATATGTCCACGTTAAAAAGAAATAAAGAAACTGTTTTGAAAATAACAAATATCTAGAATAAGAAACCGCAAACCTTTCTGAGACTACTTATACTTGAAACTTGCGAAATATCTATGTATAATATCCAACGAGATCTAACAGAAAAAATAACGCAAAAAAGATTAGGTATGCTTTGAGGATCGGGTATTTGCTGTTTTTAAAGTTTTTCAAAGTTTTTTAAAAATGAAAACGGTAAGATGAGGTATGCGAAAATGTGCTTCCAGGGTGGTCCTTGTTTAATACCAGAATCAAGGGGCACAGAGTGCGCCAGGCCAAGTTCTCGCAAAACCGACCGCGCGCACTATGCAATATTTACACGAACCATTTCGAGCACTTCTCGACTCCCCTGTATCTTTGAGGCTAGGTGCGTTACAGGACTGATATCTTTCAGGGGGGTTAAGGTTGCCAAAAAGAAGCAGTATTCCAAATTTCTTACGTCTAGGTGGAATAGTTTCCAAGATACGAGTGTCCAAAAACCACAATGTCGGGCACTCGCTGACTGATTGATAGATCATCATAAATCTAGGGTACTTCCAATCGAGCTAGAAATTTGGAACATAAATAGTGTTTAGGGTGATAATTCCGATAAAAATCAAAACACTGCTAATATCGTGTAGTCAAGGAACTTGGTATAAGTTTTACATATCAGATATTTTTTACAGATAACAAATCACACAGTCCTGACGAGAACTTGTCCTGTTTTTTTACGTTTGTTTTTGGTGGGATTCTATTTATCTTTAAATAGCCATCGGCTGGGTATTCTTTTGCCGCTACTTAGAACAACACAATTAAAGCGATTTTTATTCATTCAGATATTTTTTTCAACGCCCTTGGGAAAAGCACTGATGGCCCCTGTAATTTAAAAACAAATAGAACAGCTATTGAAGATTTTCTCTTTAAACTGGTACAAAACTTTTACATGAATTTATTATTTTTTTCTAAAAAATGTCTATAACCTCAAAAACTAGTAGATCCTTATAGAGTTCTTTGTAAAAACAATAATTTACTTATGTAGGTACTAAGTCCTACATCAGTTTAAAATTCAGTATAAAAGGGTACTAATTTTTTTAAAGTACTGTGGGTACCAATTTATATCGGTCCATAAATGTAAATTCATAAGCAACACAGGCAAAGAACACCCGCCCAATGCGCATTAAAAAGTTAAATGATCAGTTGATACCGACCTTTCCAACATACAGGCAAATGAGGCTCATCACCTGCTGTTTTTTGCAATTTACAAGAACCTGCTACTTATACCTGGTGCTTTTATACATTATTATATCAAATATTTACTTACGTCTTACACCTAACCACAACAAGATTACTTAATTTAAGAAAAGTGAATAATTACACATGTACGAAGAAAAATGTTTTTTTCAATTCAACACTGATTTATTTTTGGCTGTATAAGTGAAATTTTACTCAAATTTTTTTTATTATAGTATGTTACAGCATTGCTGTGCAGCTTTGCTCAGATGAGTTGAATTTCCTCAGGACTTTTTTCTGTCATTTCTTACAGCAACAAATCCCAAGAAAACCTGAAGTGCTTGATGACACTGTCTGAGCAATGCTGCTTCTGCCTATCTTACAGGCTTTGCCTGTCACACATACTTAGTTGTCTCGGAAAAGTCCAAGAAAGGAAAATGTCTACCTATACTGCCCATTACTTGGTGTGTTTTCAAAATACTATAAAATGATATAAATAACATCCATTATTTTGACCCTGGAACAACTATTACTTAATTTACCTTTTTTACCCCAAAGGAATTCTAGCTTAAAGCTGCTTTGTTTACATTGGTTTAAACACGAAAAGAGGTCATAAATAGGCTGCAATGTGGAGGAATAAATATTTCTGGGAATACTATGGAAACACTGATGAAAACACCCCAGAAGAGCTGAGAATTAGTATCCACTTGACAAAATAAGTATATTTTACATTGCTCTTATGAGGGAAACCATAAGAAATGGTAAAAAAAAATGTGGATTTAAGTACCTTTCAGTTAAACAGCGCACCTTTCCAATATATATAGACTGTTATCATTAGGCTTAGAACTCTTAAAATAAAGGACCGAGTGGTCGTAATTAGATTTTTAAATTTAAATATGTTTAGCAACATAGGTACATGTACACTAATGTACAGGTATTGCAATTGTTTAATGCAAATATATTCTATTTTCACCCAGGAATTTATCGGGCATTGGAAAATAAACTTAAAGTTAACTACAGAGACAGCTTTCCTTCGCACATCATTAATTAATTCCTTCCTGTCACACTGTATTTAAAGACAACATGTTTTAGCACATAAAAGCATGCAAGTGCCTTAATTACTTAGGTATTAATAAAAAAAAATTCATATTTATATTTCTTAACTTAGTCAATGCATTGTTCATCGAGTTGACCTTTGCAAAAATGATTGTAAATAGGTATCAACAAATTTCGACTGCTGCTTTTAATACTAAAGCTCCCACAGACAATGCTTAATACGAATAAAGAAAATAAAAGTGTTTTCAGCTACTACAAACGGTATAATTTAGAAAATAAATGTCACTTTCACTTTGAATCAATAATAAAAATAAAATTAAATCAGCTGATTCATTTAAAAACTGTCTGACAGGTCATTAGTTAAATAACGAATTGAGAGGAATAAATGAAGCACTCGAAGAAAAGCAAAAAAGTATTGGTGGAAAAAATTATAGGTGACATCAACAGGGCCCTTCAAAACAAAGGATTTTCAATGAAAACACTTGTTTTATATCTAAAGATTACAAATTGCAATTGAAAACGAGATTTAAACTTTGTGGATCACTACTTTTTAAGCTGTTTCGGCAAAAAATAAAGTTTTTGCCGTTCATTTACCGTCGGATGTATGGTTTCTGATTATTATGCAAATTTGGCCAATAACCTCTAGTAAACATATAAAACTTACCTCTAGATCCTCGAAGGTTCTGAATTGAAATATAGAAAAACCTTCTACGAGATCCTCCTCACAAAGAGGTTCCTTGAGGAGGTCCTTTTGTTTTTTTCTTCGATTGGGGGGCCGTGGAGGTTTTTTAGGGATGACATCTTCCGTCTCACTTTCGTCGGCATTAGCCTTATTAGCATTTGTTTCTTTTAATTCCTGCTGCATACGCTGAGCGCGTTTTCGCCTTCTATTTCTTTGTTTTACCTCTATTTCCATGGCTTATTCGATAAAGGCACTCGCTCTGCGGCGAACCATCGTTGCCATGTCAAGAGGAGGCTTTCGTTCGCTATGGCGGAATTTTAACCGGGATTACAGCTGTCTCCATTAGCCCTTTGGCACTGGGAACATTGCACCGAGTTTTTCACACCTCGCGGAACACCCAACATACACCAAAACTTACGAAAAAAACGCGGAAAACCCGAAAATAAACAATATTTACAACAACGGTACGAACAGCAGTCAATACTGTAAAATGTCGCGTTACCGACACGCCGCCTAGCGGTTGATATGTGTATTTAGGCGGGGTTGCCGGTGTTGCCAGATCGCCCCTATATTATAAACGGAAGGCCGTTTCTCACCCTCGAACCGTATGGCAGTCGTCGGGTGGATTGAACAATAGGGCTCAAAACAGGGGTTGTGTTATTGAATATGAGAGCACAAGACCCCCTGTTGGCTAGGTTTTACTGTATGAAGGCAGTAGGTACTAGAAAGTATTGTTAAGTATTAAATAAGAATTTTTTATGTTTTCAGACAAAGAGCAAAATAATATCGTTAAAAATATGTATTTATGAATGAATGACATTTTTTTAACAGTCTAGTAAAAATTACTAAATAATTTTTTATCACAAACTGAGCGTCAATAATAAAACATTACGTAAAAATTTCACTATTTCACCTATTTTCCGCATCAGATTCGGAGTACTAACTTCAATTTTTAGAGTACCTACCACCTAAGTACAGTTATGTGAAGGGACAATAATTATTAGGTACTTAAATTAGGTTTTGATGGGACAATATAGTTCGCCCAGCGGTAATTGACACTCGAAAGGAATGAAAAATAAATCGCTATGATGCAGTAATAACGAACTTTCAAAAATTCGGAATACTAAAAAACTATGTAGTACGTGTACGCCTATAGTTTTTTAGCATTCCGAATTTTTAAAAGTTAACAACGGCGTCACAGGAATTTTTTTTCCTTTCTTCCCGAGTGTCAATTACCGCTGGGCAAACAGTACTAGATTTGAAAATTTGAAGAAAAAAGGAAGCTAAATTGGCAACTTTAACATGGAATAAATGGCTGTGCCATAGACATGGGCGGACGAACAGACGAAGGGAAGACAGAGTAGACAGAGTCCGGTTCGCTTCTTAAAAGCACGAAATAAAAAGGGCTTACACTTTTTGGTAAAAGATTGTTAGCGCTTTCAGTAACCGGTATCTAAAAAATTCTGTGAAATAAAAGTGAAATAGCGTGATCTATATAGATCTCACACCGAGGGCTCAGCTCTTACATACATTTGTGGAGCCATTGACACTGCCATGTTTCAGGTCTAAATGCAAACGCATCGCAATGCTTATTTGAAGTTTTGAGTTGTCAGTGACTGTACAAATCAACAAGTGAGGTGATTACACAACCAAATGAATGTGTAATTATTTTATTAATGAGTTGGTCTGAATGTAAGTATTACGAAAAGTTCATGCACACCTAAGAACTAAAGTAACCGTTATCAGAAAAGTGAAAAGTCAAATAACAGGCACGGGTTAGAAAGAAAAACTTGCCAAATCGCTTGAGAGTACCTAAAGTATCCTTATTTTTAAAAATATGGTAAAATATTGTTAGGAAAAGTTGTTTAGACTTAGGAGTTATGCTTAAATATGAATTAATCATCTCCTATTTCAAAAAATCAAGGGTACCTACTTTACTTTTAAGCCATTTTGAAATATTTGTTTCTCCTATGTATGCCTTTTTACGATTTTACCAACAGTCAATTTTCATTTTAGTTATGCACCAAATGTTCGTAATTACCTTCATTTCAATATAATATAAAATAATTAATCAAACAAACTTCTATGACCACCCAGAGGGTACCCAGGATCTAAACTAGAGGGGGGTAACTCATATTGTTTTCGAGGAAGGGGTGGGATGCGAATTCGGTTTGAGAAGATCATAACGGTATTTTTTCTTCTAGGGGGGGGGGGGCAGCTGCCCAGCACCCTGCCCCTCGATGTGTACGCCCTTGACACCCTGTTGAGGCACAACGGAGCTCGCCAGTCAGACTCCGATATTAGTGACAGACGGGTTTTACAACACATAGGGCCTCAAAATTTTTATGACAAAATTCTTTTTGAACTAAGGCTATACTCATATAAAAAACTATTTTTGAAAATTTTTATATCATGTTGCTAAACATTTTAACCAGGCATTTTTTGAGAGAAATATGCCTCTAACTCTAAAGTATTGTTAACCACTTAAGGCAGAAGGCATATTGGCGATTCAAGTTAAGAAAGTTGCGCCCTCAACAGTCAATTTGCGAACTAGAATAGGCTTAGTGGGCAATGTTTTCATTTCGTCTTTGTCTTTTGTCGTCTGGTGAGCCCTTTTTGCCCACTAAAAATCAGCTGTTTCCAGCTGTGACAACGCTGTTGGGCTTAATTTGAATCGCCAATAGTCATTTTTACACAGAAGCAATGGCGGATTTACCGGGGGGGGGGGGGTGATTACCTCTCCCATGAATTCCAAAATTATAAAAAAAATTGCTGTCGAAATAAATGTTTTAGTTTCTCTTATTTGTAGGTAATGCAATAAAATTTATTTTTCCAAAATCCCTAACTTAGAAATACCTGTATACCTACAAAGCAAACAAGTCTGTAAGTAATATAAGTACATACTAGATATATCTATTTCTTTACGGTTTAAGGCGACATTTTCCACGTGGCGTCCATATTGGCCAACCTAATTTCATTTTGACACGGTTTTTCGGCTTTAAAATTTTTAACAATAACATTATAAGCACCTATATTAAGTATACCTTCATATCCTGCCAGCAATTTTCAGTCTATTATTTAAACTTTCAACGTGTATAATGATTTCATTCAGGAGATTAATATGTTAAAAGATCTATTGGTGACATTTTTTCTGTCACTAGGTCCTTAATATTCTTTTTACATATTGTTTTCCTAAAATAAATCATAAAATAACGTGAAACTTTTATTAACACGTTAAAAGTACATATAGAATATGAAGCTATACTTAATATATTTGTAATGTTATTGTTAAAAAGTTTAAAGCCTAAAAACCATGTCAAAATGAAATTAAGTTGGCCAACATGGACGCCACGTGGAGAATGTCGCCTTAATGAAAATGTGCTTGATAAGAAAAACAGACGTAGTTATTTATTGCTTAATAATTTTAATACTGCATAAATTCAAAAACCTTGCTCATCCTACAATTTTACTCCCCCCTCCCACGACAGAAAGCTAAATCCGCCCTTGCACAAAAGACGCTTTTAAGGTTTTATAACAAAATTTTAGAATTGACATTCATACCAGCTTTCATAAAACTAACATTTCGGTAAAAATATTAATATTTTTTATTTGCCGTAACTTTTTGAACCACAAATTATTTTTTAATTCTTGTTTTGATGTAGTTGCCACCCCTAATAACTAGGTAATATCCCATCCTTAGGTTGGTATTTAATGTAGCTTCCATTAACTCAAAGAAAATATAATAGGTAATTAACCGATTAACCATTAATTACTATTACTAAAGAGAAACATTTCTCTACACCAAGTCATTTTTCTTGGCCAATAAAATAATGAAACCAGTGGGATAGTGGGATTGGGAAAGAGATGGTATTGCCCTGTTTTCAATAGTTGTTCTATTTGACACGAAGATATAAAATACCGATCCCCTTATTTTTTCAATATTAGTGAGGAAATCATAGATGGCGCACTAGTTCCTGCGCAGTTGCCAAGATATACCAATATACCAAGAAATGGAGATAAACTTTTTGAACCCGCGTAAGAAAAACAACCCTAATTTATATCGCTTTTGGGTTTCAAGGTTTTATAAAACTTTAGAAATTAACTTGACAGAACGTGCACAAGTCAAATATTTTACTCTTGCCGATACTTTTCAAGAAAACACAGAACTAAAGTTGAAACCACAGGGGCACCACCAACTTCTAACCTCATTATTCTTGACAATGTCTAGGGATGGCAAGATCGCATGAAAATGTCGATATATCGAGGCATCGATATATCGAACGCGAACTACCGATGTTCTAGATATATCGGGACAAAAATATCGATATTGCAAAATATCGATATTTTTTAACGTTTTGAGACAGCAATCGTACAAAATTGTGGGGGAGAAATAATTTGTTCAAGACTTTTTCCAACATATTTTTATTTTCCTGAACAAAATTTTCCATTCTATTTAGAAATAAACGCGAATTCGCTGATAGTTCACAACAGGCATTATATATGGCGACTTAACCAGAGTTTTTCCTTTAGGAGCATTGTTAACAAAACTTTCTTTCACCTTATTAGCAATACAGCAATACGTTTTGAGTAAATACTACCAGTTTTCCAATGGCCGTTTTTGTTCGTGAGGCCTTTTTATTTTCTGTGTTACTCTTTATAAAGCCTGTTCCTAGACCAAATTAGTATTTATTATTTTACCTAAACATTTACCATTTTACCAACTGACTAAATTTAAAAAATCATGTATAATGCATTCAGCAAAAGTAATTCGTAATCAGACAAAAGACTTCTAATTTTTGTTCGAGAGCCTCACAAATATCGACAATATTCGATATAATATCGGAATTAAACATCGATGTTGAATATCGATATTTGTGTTTCGGTATATCGACACATCGTTTCCATCCCTACAAACGTCAGCTTGTTTATATTAAAACGTCAAAACTGGGTTTTAAAAGTTAAAAGTCCTATATGTACAGAGTTCGTAAACATCGCTTTAATTTTTCAAATGTGCTAAAGTGTTGAAAATGAAACCTTTATCAAAAAAATCGAACAATGTGCCCGACCCTAGCACAACAGGGATATCTTTGTGGGCGTATAACCAGTTTTTAATATTTTTCTGTTTGGTCGGGTTGGGCCTGTCTCTCTACGCTTATACAGTGGAGCTGAGGATGGAGCAAGACAAAGATTATAAGCCTTACTGCGATGTTAATTCCCAAATTAGTTGTACTAAAGCTTTTGGTTCCCAGTAAGTTTTGCTTATATCCTATATGTTCATTTTTCCAGACTAGTCTCGAATCAAGAACTAGATAATGGCAGATCTATGCACTAATCCTTCCCAAGATCTTCAATTAATCAGACTGGGGTTCCAAGAACCTTGTCCAGTTGAACCCCTCCAAAACCCAGTCTTGCTCCCTGTCACGCAAAAAATCTGGAACATTTACCCCATCCACATGAATGGCCAAGCCCTACAGAACAATGAAACGTTTGATTTTGTTGGCATCGCTTTCAAACATGATCTCAGCTGGCACAAACACATTACTTCAAAGGCCACATCATCACCTAAAACGCTTGGTTTTCTCTTTTGAGCCAGAAATTACTGCTCCCTTTCCAACTTGCATACTGTTACAGACTGTTCCCACATCTGGGGAGCGGCATCTCCTTCGACACTTAACATCCTTGATTCTATCCAAAAGAGAGCCATTCAACATCAATAACCCAGTCCTCACAAGAAAACTGCATTCTCTCGCTCATTGCCGCGCTGTTGGGGATTTATCCATTTTTTACCGATACTTCCACGGATTTTGCTCTAAAGAACTAGCCGGCTATAATTTTCCTCTTGACTGTTCCTAACGGAACAATAAGAGGCGCGTTAAGTTGGTATCCCTTTACTGTCCAGCTACAAAAACCTAGAACATCCCACTTCTCTCTCTCATTCATACGTAGGGTCTCTAGATTATGGAATGAAGTGCCTGCAGATGTTTTCCCTTCCCCTCCAAACATCAATCCTGTAAATCCCTTGTCAATAGATTATATTTCCCTTCTCTTCAGATGCCTACAGTACGTCATTACTTAGGCTTGAAGTATAAGTGGGCTGTCTCAAATTTAAAAAAAAGTAAACTATTTAATTTGTATTACTAAACAAGTTAGAAATTTACGTCCTGGTGGTATGGCGAAGGCGCAAGTAAATACCTATTTACCACATTAGATGAAATATTGATCACTGTCTCTTAATGTATTTTCTAAAAAAATCATTTATTATTGTTTTTAAACACTACTCAGAACTTTCCTTTAAAAAGTTAAAATTGTATCAGTTTACTGTTCAAAGAATTATTTTTAAAATAATTTGTTTTTGGGCCCAAGTTAAATAAACACCTTATTATAATACTCTCCTTTTAATGCCAAAAGGTGAGAAGAATAAAGTTAACTCTTTTTTTCAGATATGGAAAAGGTTTTGGTATTTTTGGAAAGAAGTCTCCGTTATATAAACCTAACAGTTTCTTTGGTATAGCTTTCTACAGCATGGTGGCTACCTTTAGTAAGTATTTAAAAAAATATTGTGTCGCACTTAAGATGGGGACATATTAATATCTCTTCTTTTATTTACTATATTTTATTGTTTTAAAATTTGGAACATTATAACGTATTAACATAATTAGTTTTTTCATACTACAGTGACCAGCAATATTACCGCACCACGAGAAATTTGCGACAATGTTGATGTTATATTTCTTCTAAACCTACATATTGTTCATTTTGAATGATTTTTTTGCCTATTATAGGCTCATTCTTTAAGAATATTACTGTATTCGCAATTTTTGTTAGAACGTTAATTGTTACTGTATACCGGGTGTAACAAACATCTTGTTTTTTCCCAAACCTTGCAACACCCTGTTACCATTCATAAAATATTGCATTTAAAAACTAACTTGAGCCCCATGTTATCTTAACATTTTGATTTTTGGTTCACTTACTTATGTTTAATAATAAAGGAAATAGGGACTTTTATAACTCAGCATGATTTTATTGGAATATCATAAGAAGTAACTTTTTAAAAACAAACCTATCTTATAATATTACAACGTGGGGACGATTTAATGAGTTTAATGGACTATTTATTGTTCAGAAACGCATTATTCGTCTCATTTTTGACCTGGGTTATAGGAAGTCTTGTAGAGACACATTTAAAAAATATAAAATCTTAACTTTGCCTTGCATTTATGTATTTAAAATCTTGGTCTATATTCATAAAAATAAATATAGCTATTTAACTCATGGAAATTTTTACAGCAATGACACTAGGGGTACAAATTTATTTTGATTGGATCGTCCAAATCACAGTTTCTATAAGAAATCAAGTTTACTCGGGTTATAGTCTCTATAATGGATTAAACCATTTGTTGAGACAAGAAACATCTATTCTGTTATTCAGGAAAAAATTACAGGACGTTTTAGTGAGCAATTGTTTTTATTCGATTGAAGAATTTATTGTATACTTTGACAGTGCTGTCAATTCAAATGTTTAATTTTATTTATGTCCTTAATCGTGTACTTGTTTCCGTTTTTGGATTGTGAGGGTTAATTTTTGATATTCTTAAGTGGCATGTCATCTATATTATGTATAGCTAAAGGATAAATAAATATTTAAACTTGAATTTGAAATATTATTAAATTAACAATAATTAACGATTACGACACAAATTACATCAAAAATTAAAATAGACATCAGTAGCGTGTGTTTCCGTGTACACTTCTAATAATCGAAATTTAATTTAATATTTGGTTTTGATCAGTATCATTCCAAATTTCAACAACCATGGTTTCTGTCTTGCAAGGTTGCAGGAGGAGACTGACGCTGTCTTAATTTTGTGTTAATAATGTCCCACAAATGCTCGATCGGGTTAAGATCTCGAGTGTGCAGTGGCCAATTCAGTATGAATATTTACCTCGTGTAAATGTTTAGTTACAATGCGCGTTACGTGAGGTCTAGCATTATCGTTATTATTATTATTCTTTGGGGAAGAATTTCCTTACCAGCGCGAATATATATTGGTCCTTTATATGGAGGTTCTTTAAAAAGCGAAAGGTATATTAATGATATTTTATCTGAGCACGTTGTTCCTCTCGCTATATCGGCAATAATTTTTTGTTAATGCACGCATTGTACAATTATTGTCAATATTTAAACGTGGTGATTTAATTTAAAATTAAAAAATAACTGGTATATTATAAAAAAGTTATTTTTTATAATTGTATTAATTAATCATTCACTTTTTAGGCCTCTCAAACTCTCCAGTAGCTGTCACCGGATCCCTACTTCTCATAATACTGTCCAATTTTGCCTCACTTTACTTTGCTTATATCCTATACTTTATTTTAGCAGACCTATGTATTGTATGTATAGGGACTTATATAGTTAATGTAATTAATTTAATACTGATCACCAAAAAATATAGGAAGATACAGTTAATTCAAAGCTATGAAGCGCAAAAATTTGAATCAATGAAAAAGGCTGAATAATATTTAGAGAAAAAATGTAAAATATTGGTAATTGCTCATATTATAGCGTACACGTTTTAGTAGATAGAGATAGAAATTACTTACTCATAGTGGTAATTATTTTTAATGACTTTGTACATTTTGATTTATTTAATAAAATTTTCATATTTATCGAACAACTCTTCCAGGACAAGAATGGAAATTTAATAGACTAAGAGATAGGGTGGTCATCAAAACCTAAATAAATTTTCAAGAAAATTTCTAGTCCTTTTAAGTTCTAAAATCGGTCTCAGTAACTAACATCAGAGACTGGCTGGCGAGTCACGTTACGCGTGGTCCAAGAAATTGGCAAGGCAGATTATGAGGCGTAAAATTTCTGTAAAGCCAACCTATAAATATTTGCTAAAGTGCCGCACTTTTTGGGAAAACAAATAATTAAAAAAAAATATAATATAATAATTATTACTTACTAAATAATCTTAAAAATGCTTGTGATGGAACATAAATTGATATTTGAAAAATTTGGGTTTCACAAATTTCTTGATACAACGATGAATTTATAAATTTGCGCACCATTCTGTTGATTTTCGCTAAAAATAAATAAATCTTGATTTTAGTCATTTCTTTATTCACCATTAGATAATATAGACAAAATGTAAATGCAGCCGATGCAACCTAGTACGCATGATATTGTAGCAACGAACGGATAGTGGTTTAAATCTCCTATTGGAACTAAGAGTTCAGTCGCATCGAAATTCTGAAAAAGATGTTTGGTTAACAATTTTCACTAGGCTAGTGGTAAAAAGCTAAATTTAACAACGAAAATCCTTTTGGTTATTTGGGTGATTCGACGATATTGAGTTTTTGGGTGGCAACAACTGCAACAAAGTATGAAATATTAATTCTATAATTCGCGATAGGTTTTCAAGACAAAATATAGAATTTCCGAAATCAAATTAAAATGCATAAAATATATTTTTGCTGCACTCTCCCTTCACCGGGTTTGTTAATTTCACTGCAGAAGTTTTTGTCATCATAAAAAATCAAAATAAAGTGACTAGTGTGCTAACAATGTAAAGAAATGGGACCCAATAGCGTGGAATTACCCATTTACTAAATACTTTGATGTATTCCAAAAAGAAAATTGTTTCTATACTTACAGCTTTGTAAGACACATTATTCCAGACTATCAACCTTTCAGAGTCTTTACAGCTAGCAGGAGCATTTACTTTAGTATGTTTACCACAGACTATTAGGTTGGGATTTGGACAATAAACCAATAAGTTTGGTTTATTTAAAGGAACTTTTGCATGGCTGAAATTAAATAAACAGATTTCCTTATAACATAAGCTAAATCTATATTCGTTACAAGGCATTTTTTAAGGTTTCTATTATGTGTTCAAGTGGACACGCAGGTCTTCGAGATGGACACGCTGCAAAAGGTAAACAGACACATGAAACGGGACAAGAAATATATAAAACGGAAAAACTTACCGAACCGGCGTTTTTATCATTTATTAGAGAAGGAATAATTTATTACCATTTATTTAGGTAGAGGAATTCTTTCTCGACCGAGGTGGTACGACTTATACAATAAAAAATATGTGCATATTCCTTATTAAAAATTTTTAGGGGATAATCTGCATTAAGACCTAAAGGAACACAATGTGAAAAATCCTTTAAAAATACCTTGACATCAGAAAAATAAGATGGCTGAAATATCAGCAGGTATCTATGGTAAAAAAATATACCTACCCTCCCATTAGACTTCTTTGATACCTCAAATGAATGGGTAGCTTTACAGAAACATTTTCAGTTATTTGGGGACCGTTTATAAAAATATATACAGTGTGTTTTGTAGCCTCATGTGATGGAGCTTCGATATCAACCGAGCCATTAATAAAAATATCCAACTAAAAAAAAATTACAAAATAGCTCAAAATATACCAATATAAAATTTTTAGAAAATTCTTTAAAATTCTTTCTAGCCCAGGGTTTTTATATTTTGGGTACTTCAAAGACCCTCCTAAAGTGCTCTCACTTAAAGGGAGTCACATACAAAAAAAAAACAGTGGCTTCATCCTCCTGTTCACTAATTATTACTTTTTTCTTTGATCACTTCTACATATTATATATTATTAGTGTGATTAATGTACCTTTCCAAGCCGCTTTAAGTCATCTGCCTGATCAGGATTCACAAACATGTCTTGGGAAACTTCTAGCATTATAGCAACATTACAAGAAGATTTTAACCAAGCTTTTCTATCCAAATTTTCAGATTCAATTAACCAGTTGATATCACTGAAAGATATATTTTTAATAATACAGTAAAAAATATACTTTTCTAGCAAAAATATTTGAAAAAGTTTATCTTGAAGAAATAATACGTGTTTTGTTCTTCCCTAGATAAACCAAGATCTTGGGCTAAGCAAAATAACCTTATGGTTGTTCCAATGTTTATGCAAAAGATCCATAACGTCTTTCTCTGCATACTTTTCAGGACAAAATTTTTAATAGCACATGAATGTATTTTATCCTTTTGTGAACTTTGCCACAATAAAATTATTAGTATTTATTATTATTATACTACATAAAATTAGTTCTCTTAAGATATGCAATTACTGCAATTATAGGTTATAGGTAGGTATGTTAAGTGCAGTAAAAATTCACAAACAAGATATATCTGAAGGTTTGCAAAAAAAATAAGTCAATAAAAATAGATAAAAAATCAAGGATTTTAAAAAATATTGCGTTGTATTGCTGTGATTATTAAGTAAGAACATAAAGATTATCAAATCAAACTGACTAATTTATCACAAAGTTCTTTAAAACAATGACAATCAGCTAAAAATGGAATTTTTGCGACTTTATAAATGGGTAATCGTAAGAGGTCATAGATCCTCTATTAAATCAAAATAAATAGTAATAAAACTGGGGATATGAGCTTTAAAGCAATACTAACACATTATGTAGTATAATTTATGATACTTATATAAAAACTAAATTCCATGTTTATCATCAGTAAGATTTGTGTCTGCTCGTAATATAGAAGTTCTGGAGAAAATCTTACCTAAGAAAAACAATTAAGCCCTGTGACAATAAAAGAAAGAAAAGTGTTGTGGGTGCGCTGGTGAGTTAAAAAATATTGTAATGTACCTAGGTATTGATCAGGCATAAGCGACACAATACAATGCTATAATGCAAACTTGGAAAATTCCTATTGTATTCCTATTCTCTATCTATACTATTTTAACCGAGATTTTAACTATGGGGCAGTAAATGGATTTTCACTCTTACAAAAGAAAGTATGAGTGTCCTTTCTAATGTTTCTTTATTTTCTTCAATTATTGTAAAAAATATAATCTTACAGTTACAGTTTTATAACTTTGTGGCAAGTTTTCTGAGTATTCTTATGAGTACACAATATATTTGATTATTTCCTTCAGGTGAAGATGGTTATCCATATAAGAATATTAAATTTTGAAAAGATATGATGTTTATAATTAGCAGTTAGACATTATACCTACCGTTTAATATACAACATGTAATTATACAGCAAATGAAATAATAATAAAAAAAATTACACATATTGTCTGGCCAAGATATCTGCCTCCGCCAAAAGGATTTAAAGAATCCAAGGGAAGGCTTAAACAACGTTGCGAATTTGTCTGTAAACCAGAGGTGGAAGAAAAGTTTAAATCTTATTAACGAAAAATTAAACAGATTTCAAAACTGACAAAAATAATGGGTAATGTTTAAGCCTTCCCTTGCATTCTTTAAATTCTTTCGCCCGTTGCAGATATCTTGGGCGGACTATACTTATATACAGTACATAAAATCAATGGAATAAAAAGATAGAACACTATGCACTACCCTTTCGAGCCGATCAAGATGACAATCTATGTAACAACTTAAAAAAAAAGTAAAATGAAAATTCTATTTACCGATGAAAGCCCAAATGGTCAATTTTCTGCGTAACGGTAGCATCAAACTTAATACAGCCGTTTTTAGCAGTTGCCAGCCCAAAATTAAATAAGAATAATAATACTGCAATTTTTAAAATCCTTAATGGCCTGGTAATCATGTTTTCTCCGACGCCAGGTTTGATCTGAAATATACACTGTGTTAACGAAGGCATTTATCTATACGTTTTTATTCAATATTAAGCCAAAAATTAACTTCAACTTTAAGAAAATTGTAGTTTTTTTAAAAACCGAATAAACATAACATAACCTATATAAGCAAACACTCAAATTTGACTCAAATTGACCCACTAGACTAGGATTCAAAAATTAAAATTTTAAGCCAGGATTTAGCTAGGATCCCTGTCCTTTTTTATATGGTACTAGCTAAACAGTGAGAGCATGCTAATCTGAATTTGTACAAGGTCACCAAGGTGATGAATCGAAGTGTATCATAACTTGATATTGATATAATCTAGTAGGCAGACAACCAACATTACAAGTGAACAGAACAGTAATATTTAAAATTGAATGGAATTATTTCACATTAAAATGGAAAACGTAAAAACCATCAAAAAAATTGTTGGTAACTAATATTGGTACCAATATTTTAAATTTTAATAAACATTGATAGTGCTATATAAACAAGCAAATAAATTAATCGTGTAAATTAAGTAAAGAATAACAAAATAATCTTGCTAATGGATAATAAATCACAGAATTTACACAATAATTATTGTTTTATTTGGTTGTTAAGTGAAAATAAGTTAATTAAAAATAACATTTAAGGTCATAAGGTTATCTAAAATCCTTTTAGGTACAAAAATAAACTTTAATAAAGGCTGAATTGCGATAGATACGTTTAGTGGTGATTTTGAGTTAAACAAGTGGAATACCTATACAACGTATTTATCTAAAAAAAAGTTTGTAGGTAATTTTTGAAAAACCTTTTTAATCAACCTCATAGGTCAGTAGTTTTAAATACATTCACCAACATAAAATTCGCTCCATCCAAAATTTTGATCCAATTTACCACTGTATGATAACTTTTTTCTCGTGGTCCGATTTAAATGACTTTTTTTCTAAATTGTAGATAAATGTATTGATTTTAATTAGTCTTTCAATTTTCTAAACAAGGGTATATTATGTACATGTTGCAATATGGGGCGAATCGCCTCAGATGTCCCAGCGCGACGCACGAACCTGAAAACATGTCATTTTAAACTCATAATTTCGCAGTAAAAACGCCATTAAAAAAATATCTGAAACATGGTTTTCGATGTATTTTTTCCTCAACTTTCCGATGGTGCAATTTGTTTTTCAAAATGTCGCTTCCTTAACCTCAAAAGAACACTAAACGTGCTGTATCTCGAAAACGCCAGTTTTATCTTTTTTTCCATACGCTAAATCATAAGATTAGGATTTTTTCGTCGAAAAAGTTGTTTCCCAGAGAGGACAGTTTATTTATTTTTAATGGCGATTTTATTGCGACATCATGACTTTAAAATGGCATGTTTTCAGGTTCGGGCGCCTCTCTGGGACATCTGAGGCGATTCGCCCCATATACAGGAAAATTAAAATGTATGTTTTCTTTTCACTAAAATTTATAACACCCAGTAAAGTAATTTTGCAATCTTTACGGCACTGTATATGCTTTTCTGCGGAGTCTAATTTATTCTTAACACTTTGCTTTTTTATTCATCTACGTTCAAGAGATATGAATTCTTAAAGAAAACACATTTTGCAACATTTTGAGATCTTTAAAAAATTACAGCATAAGGTAAAGAACAAAGCAATATTAAGCACTAAAAACATCAATAGCGGGTAACCCCCCGAGTACTTCCCAGTATTCTAGCAGAATACTGCGACTTAAAACCTATTTTATTTTCTTTGACTGCGAGCTTCCATCATTTACTATACTATAACTGCTTTTGCTACATCAGTAGGCAAAAGAACCATAATTTCCAGCTGATACTTTAAAATTTAAACACCACAGAATAATTATCATAATAACTGTCAAGAATTGGCTTAATTTATAAAGCCATAACACCCTGAGTTTTAAGTTAAAATTAAAATTAAAAACTTTTGATCAAATGTGTAGTGTTTTGTTTAAAAATTCTAATCTCTTGAACGGAGCAAGATATAGAGATAAATAAAAAAGCAAAATGTTACGAAATAAATCAGACTCTACAGAAAACCACACTCATCAGAGTTAAGATTGCAAAATTACTCTACAGGGTGTTACAAAATGATGTAAGAAACATACATTTTTATTTTTCTGTATATTTCAACATTTATACTCTTCTTTAGAAAATTGAAAAAACAATTAAAAGCAATACATTTATCTACAATTAAGAAAAAAAATTTAAATCGGACTACGGAAAAAAACGTTATCATACATTTAATTGGATCAAAATTTTGAATGGATTGAATTTTTTGTCGGCGAGTGTATAAATGTAAACATTTTTTTCTGTGTGCGCTGGGCATGAAAGAGTATAGGAAAAATCAATTCTATTACATTCTATACATATTTTCAATTCTATTACATTAGATATATTTTTGTACTAGTACCTAAAATCAAATAGTTTTGAGCTGTTTCTATATAACATCCCATCATTCCTATCCACATGAAGTGTAGAAATGTTGTTCTTTTACAATCAGGGTTTGCATAATTATTGGAATTTGGATTATCAGACATTTAGAAGATAATACACAAAAAAATATCGTAGAAACATCGATATTTAATTTTCCATACAAGAATATTCCATTAACTGATAATATTGCACACTGCCCCTATAGTATTTACACATATATAAATTAAAATATATTAATTATATTTATCTACCTTACTTGATCTATAACATAAACTTCTCAAAATTCTCCGTTATTCTGATTTTTAAAGTAAAACCAACTCAAAATAAAATACATATAAAACTTTATGTGTAAAAAAATGATAATTTAAAATTATTTATCTTCTTAATTAAAAAAATAATCACCCTTACTAGAACTCAATCTTTTGAAATCGAATGCATTTTTTAAAAAAAGCCATTAGTTTTGATGATTTAGGCTCATTTTAGTTTACCAAAAAATTTTCTTTTTAAAATCTAAAAAAAAATTATTTGATTTCAAAAGTGTGAAGTGGGTAGATTTCTATGCACGTAAGAAGTGTAGTTGCAGCTCTTCTATAATAAAACAAGTAAAATATTAAAGAATACACCAGTGTGTTTTACAAATAATCACTTGGTTTTAGTTAAAAACTTAACCACCAATATGCCTCCTAATTCGAACGACATTCCCCCATCCACCTTGGGTATCGTACCCCCACCAAGACGTGCAAAAAATCAAACCGTGGATATGTGGCTGGAAGACAAAAGGGCAACAGATAACGCTGAGGGATTGTGGAGAGTCCATAATGGTATTTACGATTTAACTGATTTTATACACAAGCACCCAGGAGGATCTGAGTGGCTAGAGTTAAGTAAAGTAAGTAAAATTATATTATAAATTTAGTATATACGATAAAACACATCAAAGAGCATGTAGACAAAATACTGTTTCGAAGTGTGTTTGAAAATTAGTGTAGGTGTACCTAAAAATAACGTTTAGGAGTAAAGAACCCTGAAATTTCTGAGATAGGAGGCCATGAATTAATATTAAAATTTGATCATAACTCTCAATTCTAAACAACTTTTAATAACAATATGTCATATTAAAAAAAAAGTACCTATTTACTGTAGGTACTCTTGAATGATTTTACAAATTTTTGTTTCTCCCCTGTATACTATCATTTTTAACATGTTTCATTTTAAATTTTTTGTTTGTTTCTTATTTATTTTAAATTTGTATTTAGATTAAACAGTTTTAATAATGTTTTCTGTTCTTTTAAAAAATATTTATTTTATTACCTGTCGTTTGTCTTTTAATGTTATTGCTTGTTATATACATATTTTTGTATGTCTACAATGGTCTATTTTAGTATTTTATTCTTTTATTGTCCAACATTTTGAATTTTATTCAAATTATTGTGACATTTATTTATTTGTATTGTTTAATCTTATTTTTTAATGTAGATATGCCTTAATTTTGTCAGTAAGATTTCCTTGGATGATAAAGTACAGTTTGAGTTTAAGTTATTTGACTTTCCACGGTTCTGTTAATTTTGATTTACATTTGGTTACATGTAAGGTTTGTTGCTGGAACTGCACTAACCTGCACTGATTTTTTTCTAATGGGAGTCTTCTACAAATAAAGAAACGTGTTGGTTAAGGCAGTTTATTATACCACAAACGAACAGACCTTTAGACAGTCATTATTAAAATAATTTCACATTTGTTTGAAACTTTTTGGACCACCCAGTAGATTCTGATGTTAGTTACAGAGACCGGCTTCACAACACAAAGGGACTTAAAATTTTCAGGAAAAAAGTAATGTAGGTTTTAACTTAACGTCGCTATCTCTTAGTCAAAACGACTACAAGAAAAAAGGAATCGATTCCTGATTATAATTGCTTTAATGATCGATTACCTATTCCTAATTACTTTTAAAAAAAGGGAACCCGTTGCGATTCCTAATTACAATCAATGTAATTAATTATAGTAATCGATTACTTCCCAGCTCTGCTCTTACTTTACTTTTTCGTAGTGTAAATTATTAGCAATCTTAAATAAATAACAATTGTTATCACTCTTTTTAGGGATTAGACATTACAGAAGCATTCGAAGTACACCACTTAACAAGCATCCCAGAAGAGGTTTTGAAAAAATATTTTGTTCGCACAGCCAAAAAGAAAAGAAACGCACCATTTACATTCAGAGATGATGGGTTTTACAGAACTTTAAAAAGAGAAATTATCAAAGTATTACCAACGCTTCCAAAACAGCCCGTCAATACTTCAAACTTCTTCATAGACGCGATTTTGTTCTTTGTGTTTTTCTTGTCGACAATGGCCGCTTACTATTGGAACTTTTTCTTAGCCGTTTTCGCCGGAAACTTTTTGGCGTTTTTAACGATTGCGGCACACAATTACCTTCATCAGAAAGACAATTTCAGGATGAATTACTTTAATTTCTCTTTGCAAACATATAGGTAAGATATTAATACTAGTTATAATACTTTTTGTATACATATTTGCTCGGTTTTTATCTATAGGTTCTTAAAATATGTATGTAAAACGCCATGTGAATACTTTTTTTTTATCTTCTGACAGCCCACGAAGACCGAAGTCTAAGTACTATGTACCGTGGGTGTACTGGGGAATCGACTCACACATCCAGAGCTGGAACCATCCGTAGGGATTTCACCAGCCCTTTAAGAGGATGTGTGGGGTGGTACTACCTCGGTCGAGGACTACCACCTTCCAGTTCCTCTACGACCTTCCAATTCCTCTATCACCTTCCTACTATATATACCTACTATACCTACTATAATAATATACTACTTACCTACTATACCTACCTACTATACTTATACTACCTACCTACTATACCTACTATACCTATACTATATATACTTGCAATAATGCGTCAGACGCACGAAGAATTCGTTGTGTTTTGCGGATCCGAATTCATGGCGCAGCCCACGGCCGGACGCGGTCTCAATCCCATGGTACTTTACGGCGGAATACGCCCTATATTTCAGCCCATGCACAGAGCAAAACCAAGCAAATCTGTATGTATAGTCAATGTTGACGAGTCTGAGTTCTAAATTATAAATTGTATTATAGAGAATGGAGAATAAGCCACGTATTGAGCCACCATCTGCACACCAACACCATAGACGACTTCGAAATATCATCTGTGGAACCGTTTTTGCAATATTTACCAATCGAAAAATCGCCAATGCAAAGATATGGACAGTTTCTCATAGCTCCTTTAATATGGTCAACTGGGTTCCACCGATCATTCCTGACCAGGTACTCTTTAGTTCTATAATCAATGAAATAAATGGCGGCTACACCGCACTTACTTCCTTGCGGGACTAAAAAATTCTTTTACGTTTTTACGGTGTTGTCGAATTTGGAGCTTTATCGCAAAGCAGACCTACAATAGCAATTATACCTTTTTCCTGTCACGTAAGAGAAAGCAATAGGAACATTTTATTAGGTTAGTAATGTTCAGGGTGTCCAATTTTCGACACTTGTGCAGGGTGTCTCGGTTATCTTTAGAGATAGAGAGTTGTGGTTTTCGCAATACTGTGCTACTTTTCGTGAAACGTATGACGCTATAAACAGAATTTTCATAGCCTCCTTCGTTGGTGAGATACAGGGCGATTTTTCAAGCACCCCTCGCATCCCTGTTGCCTTTTAACTTATCGGTAAGGTAAAAACTGATTATTATATAGTGTTTTGCGTAGAATCCAGTGGCACAGTCAATTTTTGTCTAGAAGAAACGAATTTGAAGATAAAAACCAAAGTTGAATTTTTTTAAATGGGATACCCTGTATATTTTGTTTTCATTCGATTGATTTTTGAATAATTTTTCATAGTAGGCTATTAACTTACAAAATTTGGGGAAAATCCTTAGACCCGCTTTTAAAAAAATACGTTTTTTTCGTATTTTTTTTATCATCAGTAAACCAGCCTTATTTAAATTAGAGGCGTGGAAAAAAAATCACAATATGTTAGATATTGAACTTAAACGAGATCTGTTAATTGGCTTCGGCGCTATATGCTAAGCGACGCACATTCATACATACAGACAAACAAACACAAAGAACCAAAACCCGTCTAAATCTCGCAGTTAAATTTTTGGACTAGTGCCGCTACTTATGAAAATTTCTTTAAGTATACGTGAATAGTTGTGTTGCAAATTTTTAAACTGCTTTCTTTTGTAGAATTATAGAATACATCAGTGGTAGAAGAAACCACGTCAAGAAATCGGACCTAGTTCCCTTCACACTTCCTTTCTTCATGTACGTTGTGGGTGGACAACCATTCTGGGCGACCTTCCTACTGTGGAATTTTATTGTTATGGTGGCGAGTACTCATTTGTTCTTTGTAGGGCTTCACGCTGCACATCACCACCCAGAAATTTTCCATGATGGTGACGAACCAAGGTATATTGGTAGATATTTCACTTGATATGCAAATGAAACTCACCCAGTGGAAAATTGGTCTTCCTCCAATTAAAAGGTGCCCCTGATATGGGCTTCTATTTATTCTATATTATTTCATTAAAAATAAAGTACCTTTATTTTAAAGGTTTGTAAATATCGACCTATTCGTAAATACACGCCTATGCTCTCACTCGCAACGTTGTAACTCTAGTAAAACGATTTATACAATAAAAAATACGCGTATATTCTTATTTTGCATTGTATTTATAATAAATCGAACTGTTTTTCTCAAAATGAGACAATATTGTGTGCCAAAGGGCAGTGAAACAGGAGTGTACAAACTGTGAGATATACCAATCCTATGATTTCGATATCTTTACACCAAATTTTGTAATTTTATAGGAATTGTTAATAACCTGTCGATTTTAGGGCCAAAGAGGATTATGATTGGGGTTTTAGCCAACTTGATGCCGTAATGGAGAGGAAAGAGATTACTGGCTCACATTTTCTGGTTCTTACCAATTTTGGTGATCATGCTCTTCACCATATGTTCCCGACTTTGGACCATGGTACCTTGGAGCATCTCTATCCAGTATTTAAAAAGGTGATTCACAGAATCTCATAAAATATATTTTACGCGTCATTTCTTAGTACCGGCAGTTATATTTTTGTGGCATAAATCGACATCACTGATATTGATATTTGTATTAGATAACGAATTAAAAGGATGAACTGTAATAACAAAAACTTTTTAGGTAATGGACCAATTTGACGCTAATCTAAGAATGGTTTCGCAACTAGATACTATTTATGGTGGATTTCAACAGTTGATTAAAGTCACACCTTCTTCTAGTCCTCCTGATTTGAAAAAACATGACAAACATGATATTAATAAACACATATAAAAATGGAGATGCTTTCTTACTGTTTTTAACTGTAGTATAGAATTATTATATTACTAATCTTCGCGATTTTGTTATAAAAATCTAAATCATTATAGGAATATAATTTGAAAATAAAAAAGTTTTCTTTGAAATTGTTTTTTTTTCGGCCTTGAAAGAAAGGGAGATTCAATTTATTGATATGAGACGTGACGGATTTAAGATTAGGAAAGGAAGGGAAAACCTCTGAGGGGTTCCCGCGGCAGAACCAAAGGCTAGTTCTTCCCAGTACCTAAGATATTCAAAAATATGTAGAATGTAGTTGTAGATTAATAAAAAAAACGCACTACAATGGAGTCATTAAACTAAAAGGAGCAAACATGAGCAATGGTTTGTTTTACTGTTTAAAAGAATAATATTCCTACTTTATTAATTTATAAAAAGGTCAGTGTGGAAGCGGGTGGAAGTAAACTATAATACTACCAAAATAGCAGTGGCGGCTGGTGAAATTTCGAAGTTGTATATCTCTGTTCCTACTTACAGGACCCGAACCAAATTTAAGGGTTTTAATAGTGAGCCCACTGGGAATGTTTTGGTAAAGAAAAAAACATTTTGTAATTTGCGAAAAAAAGTTAAATTTTTGGTGTGCCCCTCCTAGGAAAAAAATGAAAACGTCTAGGTATTTTATTTATTCTTTTTTCTAAACAAATTTTACATCATTGTGTCGACAGTTTTTAAATGTTGAGAGAAAAAAATATGTTAGTAGAAAGTTATAGTCATTTGAATTTTTTTTTAAATTTTTTTTTAGGTTTAAAAAAATTCAAATGACTATAACTTTCCACTAACACATTTTTTTCTCTCAAAATTTAAAAACTGTCGACAAAATGATGTAAAATTTGTTTAGAAAAAAGAATAAGTAAAATACCTAGACGTTTTAATTTTTTTTTCTATGAGGGGCACACCAAAATTTTAACTTCTTTTCGCAAAATTACAAAATGTTTTTTTTTCTTTACCAAAACATTCCCAGTGGGTTCACTATTAAAACCCTTAAATTTGGTTCGGATCCTGTAAGTAGGAACAGAGATATACAACTTTGAAATTTCACCAGCCGCCACTGCAAAATAGTATACCTAACAGATAAATTCTGAAACCTATTTCTAAGAATCTATTTACACAAAGTATGGAAAAACCATAGTACAAATAATATAAACCAAATCAGTGCGAATATTTAGTACATCCCTCAGGTTATTGAATCCATAACGAACCAAAGTTTGTAACGCGTATACTAAAACAGTATTGAATTCGCAAAATGGTACCAATAGCTAAATAAGCCTGAGATATTCTCGCTTGAGAAAGGTCCTTTATAGTATTAGGGTGGGGGAAATAACGTAGTGGTATGTGTAATTTAGAACTATAAGCAAAGGTAATTTCAATGTCCAATTTCATATTTTGAATAAATGCCAAGTTTTTGGGTTCCGGGCCACACTGAACGTGGGTGAACAAGAGAAAGAAGTTTTCTTGGAAGAACTAGATACTGTTTCACGGATAAGACAAATGGTTCTCTTTTAACAAACATAGAGGGTATGCATATTCAGAAAGAAAAAGATCCAGGATTTTCAGTAAATGAGGCGACTATTAACGCAATGTGCTAGAAATCGTAGCATGTTACCTCAGAAAAACAATGTTTCTATAAAAATTACCGCGACAACCTACCGTGTAACCTATAGTCTTAATCTTGATATTTGTAAGGTCATCGATTTTTCTGGATCTAATGAGAATATTTGTTAAAGGTTCCCAAAAAGAAGATCAAAGTATAAACTAAACATCACTGATTATGACCTTTTGAACTTTGTTTGGTCCACCTTCACGCCTAAAATTATGCATATTATGCAGTTTTAGGTGTGAAAGCAGAAAAGGGGAACCTTTAACAAGTTGACCTAAATCAATTTGAAGTAGCAAGTGAAAAAGCTATTTTTTGTAATGTCCTGTAAATAATAAATTAATTTATGAATACGATTGAAAAAATCAAGACAAATACTATTTTATTAATACAGGCCAAATAATCTTCTTTGATGTAGGTAAGCTTTCAAATATTATTAACTTTGTAATTTATGGCATGATAAAGGTAGTGATTCGTTTTCCAAGAGGTGTTTACAGCTTTGGTTTAGTGTTTACGTTGACACGGAGCACAAAAATGGGTTTCATAAATTGGAAAAAGTGCTTTAAAAGTCCCAATCAGCTGATAAAACTCTTAATTTTGTGTGGCTGCTTCATTTTTGCTGTGTACCAGGTAATTTTTTGATCATACTAAGCGGTTTAAAGAGATAGTCTCAAATTCTTAGCAGACCAATGACGCAGAAATATAATTAAAATAAAAGTTGTAATGAAAGAACTAGTTCCATAATCTCCAGTGATACGCTGAAAAAAATTTACTAAAGGGTTGTAAAAAACAGTATTTAAAATAATTATAAAAAATAAATATTATACACATTTGGGTAATTATTTTTAGGTGGGACAATGTATTCGAAAATTAATGAAACCACCTTTAACCACCTACTCTGGTTTCCATTTAAATGAAACGATGAGGTATCCGGCGGTAACAATTTGTAGAAGACCAGCGTTTAAAATTGAACATTTCTTTGTAAGTCCAGTGAAATATTAAGGAAAACATGTTTGTAGCCGACCAGCGAAAATTTGTTCATTACTACAGCCGTCCCGTAAGCATATTTCCGTTTCCTATTGGGCTAGCGCAACCGGGTGCGCTAATCGTACAGGTAAATTGGGGCCAAGCGAATCGGAGGGCATCCTAAGGTCGGAACAGGGTTAGCACCTGGTTAGGGGCCCTGACAAGTCTCTTTCCTCGCAGGCGAAGAGACTTGTCAGGGCCCCTAACCAACGGAAAAATGCCGTCGGAACAGGGTTAGCACCTGGTTAGGGGCCCTGACAAGTCACTTCGCCTGTGAAGAAAGAGACTTGTCAGGGCCCCTAACCAGGTGCTAACCCTGTTCCGACCTTAGGGTGCCCTCCGATTCGCTTGGCCCCAATTTACCTGTACGATTAGCGCACCCGGTTGCGCTAGCCCAGTAGGAAACGGAAATATGCGTCCCGTAATAAACTGAATGTTTCAGGAACCGCTGTTACCACAATTTACCAGTTAGGTAAATACTTCATATCTCAAAAATGGTTTAAAATATTTCCATGAAATTTTGGTGAATTAATAGGAAGATCATCACATATTTACCTCCTCCCTCTATTCTGAGGGTGGGGGTAACTTTCGAATTTTAAATGGGATGATGTACTTTTGTTTATAAAATTCGAATCTAAGTAAATGTTTTTTATTTGCTCTTTCGGTTACGGAATTATAATTTATTAGGTTATAAAATTTTAAAAAATTATTTACCATTTAATTTCAACTTATTTATCGTGTGTCATGCTTGAGAAGTTGTTCGAAATGTCCCCTTCAACTTCCAAACACTTTCTCACTCTTTTTCTAAATGAATTTCGTACCCGCTGTAACATTTCAGGTGTCACTAATAAGCAGGCAAAGCAGATTCGGTCTTTCATATCATCGAAAGTCTAAAATAAACCGCGGACCCCTAGGGGTCCGCGGACCACCATTTGGGAATCACTGGCCTAGGACATACGGTGCAAAGATGTAAACACCTCTTTTTTTATTTTTTAGAAATATGGACTAAGACGTAACCAGAATCTTATGCTACACGATTTTTTCCGCTATTTTAATTTTAGCAGATATACAATAGATGATTTTTTAAACGAAACTACATATCACTTTAATGAATTGTTTAAATCATATGCATATAACGGAAAAGGAGCTGATAATGCAGGTAATACAAAGCTTTTATTAATACAAAGAAAAACTGTTTTGTCTTATTTTTGTATAATGAAAAAGTGATGTTAAAATTCATTTCGCGTTAATATTATTGCATAATCAGTCAACCAAAAGACCCAAAACATAAAATTACGTCGGTTGGACGAATATCAAAAATATTTAAAATTCGACCAAATTCAAAAAAATTCTGTTTCCCGTCTCACGTTATCCTACGATAAACAACTGAACGTAACGGGCAATGTGGCGCATCAAATTAAAGATACGGCAACATCGCCATGATCCTCTATCGGTCATTTTAGTACTAACAGAGAGTTTATATTTTACGTCACGTTTGTAGCATTTTTTAATCTTCGAAATTACTTTTGGATTGAATGTTTTTCGAAGTGATTCATCATCATCATCCAGCCAACACTGTCTACTGCTGAACATAGGCCTCTCTCAGCAACCTCCACTTGTGTCTGCCTTGGGTGGTCTGAATTCAGTTGGTGTTGATTCGCTTGACGTTATCTGTTGGTGGTGGACGTCCTCTGTTTCTGTGCGCATCCTGTCCGGGTCGTCATTCCATGATCTTTTTGATGCATCTTTGCTTTGACATTCTTGCAACGTGTCCAGCTGAATTATTCCACTCTGAATTAATTATTCGCTCCACTGTGTCTACAACTTTGGTTATCCACCTTATCTAATCGTTCGGCACTCTGTTTCTCAGCGTGATCCCCATCGTCGAACAGAATGCTCCATAGGTCGTTAAGGAAATCGATTTTTTCGTCAGGGTTAAAGTTTCTGATCCGTATATAAGGACAGGTGTAAGACGCAATCGAGATGATTAAGATTTTCTTCATTGATATTTATGCCCATATTTTTAAAGTTTACCCTCTTGAACATGTACTCCAAAAGGGTAGTAAACAGTTTGGGGGAGATTGTATCACCCTGACGGACACCCTTCTTATTATAAATTTATTTGTATTTTCATACAGTCTTACATCTGCTGTTGCATTTCCATAAATATGCTGAATCAGTGCAGAGTATCTGTGGTCAACTCGACAATCGGCGAGTGCTTTAAAGATTTCATTGTGGTCTATGGAGTAGAATGCCTTTTCGTAGTCAACGAATACAAGTACCAATGACTTGTTAAATTTAATGGATTTTTCGATCAAGGATTTAACCACATGTAGGTGGTCATTGGTCCCATATCCCCACCGAAAGGCTGCCTGTTTTGCGGTTTGGTAGAAGTCCCGTTTAGCTGAGACGCTTGGTTAACATCTTTGTGAGTAGCTGGTCGAGGTGCGAAAGTAAGCTGATTGGTCTGTAGTTCTTCAGGTCTGCATTTTTTTATGCATTGTGACGATGACCGCGTTATTCCAAGCTGTGGGTGTTGTAGCTTCCATTAGATATTTGTTAAATAGCATGGTTATAGGAATTGTTGTTGGAGTGCTTAAATATATTTAAATAAAACGATGAAATAATAGTAAAGCCCAAAAATCAGTGTGGACCTCGGCGTGCAATAGTTTTTGCTCCTGTAATTCGGTGAATAATGGTTAGTATTTCTTTGATCCTCATGCGTAAATATTCTTTTTAGGTTATAAAATATTATGCGTTGACTGTTTTCTCACATCTCTTAATATTTCTGTGTAACAGTTTAGTATAAATTTCGAATATTACAACGGTTTTTCATAATTTAAAATTAAAAAGAAACTCTTATTGGGTACCTACTGTAAAACTGACATAGTTTTCTTGTATTTTCTTTTTAAAGACATATGTTAGGCTGAACAAAAAAAGCGTTGACATTCAATTATTTTATTCTGAGATTTAACTTTTATTATTTTTGCATATACACACTGCAAAATGTAAAGTAATTTTTACAGATGTAGATTGGCGAGAATTTCAAAGTGTCCGTAACGGGCGGTGTTTTACGTCAATTGCAAGAACTACGTCGAGTACGTTTAGCATATCTGGTGGATGGTGGTTTTATCTGAAACACGATATGAAAAATAAAATGTTGGATTCATATGCAGTCTCTCTGGATGGATTTCATATTTTCATGCATAATCCCAACGAAATAATGACATGTAAGTAAAAAATAATTTTTTAATATCGATTTTTTGTATAGGGACTTGTTATCATGCCTAAAGCAGTGGCGGCTGGTGAAATTTTAAAGTTGTATCTCTGTTGCTACTTACGGGACCCATGCCACGTTCAGATTTTTTATAGTGAACCCACTAGGAGTTTTGGTAAAGAATTTTTTTTACAATTTGTGAAAAGAAGTTGAATCTTTGCGGAGCCCCTCTGGAAAAAAAAGTGAACACGTTTAGGTATTTTGTTTATTATTTTTTCTAAACAAATTTTACATCATTTTCATCAAATTTTTAAATTTGAAAAGACAAAAATGTGTTAGTTAAAGTTAAAGTTTGAAAGTTTGAAAAGTCATTTGAATTTTTTTTAAAATTATATTTTAGGTTTAAATTGAAATGACCATACGTTCTACTACCACATTTTTTTCTCTTAACGAAATGATGAATTTGTTTGGTTTGAATTATAGAATATTTTCTTTCCTTAGTAAAATATTCCTAGTAGGCCCACTATTAAAAAACCTGAACTTGGCATGGGCCCCGTAAGTAGCAACAGAGATATACATTTTTAAAATATTACCAGCCGCCACTGCCTATAAGCTCAGTTAAAAAGTAAATCTTTTATACCATTTTAGCTGAAGATGAACAGGAAACAAACTTTTTGGAATACATTTATTTAGAAGCAGCTGAAGATATAAGAACATCTCTAAAATATCAATCGTTCACCAGAATTAATACAAAAGAGGAACCCTGTATTGCGGACGTGCCAAATTACAGCCGTACTAGGGTAACAAAAACACTCTAAACATATACACACGAACGGACAAATAAAGCTTTTGTGTTTTTTAGTGCTTAGAACAATGTCTGCATCAGCAGATAGTCTCAAGGGCAAATTGTACTATACCATGGTTATGGCTTCTACCCAACATTACTTCATACCCACAGTGTAATAACTACACACAAGTCAATTCGTTAATCAGTAGTTTTCTACCTCAGTAAGTTACACAAAGTAATAAACAAAAGACAAAAAAGACAACTTAAAATTCTCCCAAAAATTCTCACTAGGTGTTGGGGTCACTAATTCTTTGTAGAAGCACTATAAATAAACTTAAATACTTACAAAGTTTCTAGAATTAACAAAATCTTCCCTTATTTTAAAGAATTTTCCACAAATATATACAGGGTGTCCAAAAAGTCGAAGTATGGGCTAAATGGCTGCTTCTCTTGAAATCTTTGACGAATTTACTTACATGAAAGTAGAGGGGAGTCGAAATAAAGAATTAAAGGAATTCTATTTTAAATACACTGTACTCTCATAGAAGAAAATGTGGTCAAAGACATCGATTTCCCATTTAAAAATAATATTTCTACAAATTAAATTGAATTATTTATTTCTAAGTAATTTCTAAAGTAATTTTCCTTTGACTTAAGAGTTCCTTTTTTGTGTTTGCACAGGAATTTCATTTATTGCGTTTTAATCGGAGAAATAACTATAATATAATACATCAGATCAGCTCAATTTCTAGGTGTAAGAGTAAACAATTCAGACCTTGCTTACAACAGAAAAATAATTGTTGTAAAAAAATTTTTAGTAACCGACGACAACTTATATTAAACTGTACATGTCCAGTGTCATGCAAAGTAACTATCTACACCCCCATTATTATCAGCAGAAAGGAAATTACAAAAGAAATTGACTTCACTCCTGGGTTTATTGCAATGTACTACACCAACAACATAGTGATGGATATGAGCGACATGGTTGGGTATAATATAAACTCATTTGTGTCCGATGTAGGGGGGTCACTTGGATTACTATTAGGTAATTATTACTATCTCATAATCAAAGACAGTCCCCAAAAAATTTTGATATACTTTTGTAACTTTTGTATGGCATTCGCTAGTGCTCCAAAATTAGTATAAATCGGTTGTAAATTTGCTTCAACTTGACCGTCTTGAAACTTTATTTGGCTCTCACGAATGGCAGCGGATTTTGTAGCATCGAAGTTTAAAATTACGTGTTGGGTTTTCTGAACCTGTTTCAAATAATAAAAAGCTATTTCTAACCATGATCCCCAGCGTGTAATAATCGGCTGTGGAGGTTCCGGAATGCCAGGACACTGCCAATGAAATTCACTAATACGTTAAGTGTTTTTGCTCCAAGATGTAGCGCGTGAAGTATACACCACGTAACATGTAGTAAGTTATTACAAACATTTCTGAGGAAATGACCTGCAAGAAGCATGCGGCGTTCACTAACAAACATTAATACCTGTTGCGGTGGAAGTCGAAATTTTTGCAATGTGCATCTTGTGGCGTCCGCCATATTAGGTTTGGAATGACGTCACATAAATTATCATATTCTACTCGTCAAACCCTTTCGTTTGATTTCCATATCAAGGGGATTGCGAAGAAAAAGGTAATCCATCTTGCGGCGTCCGCCATATTGGGTTTTAGAATGACGTCGCATAGCTAATCTCTACTCTACTCGTCAAACCCTTTCATTTGACACCAATGTCAAGAAGGTTGTAAAAAAATATAATCCGCCATCTTGTGGCGTCCGCCATATTGGGTTTAAAATGACGTCACATCATATATATCATATTTACTCGTCAAATCTTTTCATTTGATACCCATATAAAGGAGATTGTAAAGAAACAGGTAATCCGCCATCTTGTAGCGTCCGCCATATTAGGTTTAGAATGACGTCACATAGCTTATCATATTTTACTCGTCAAACCCTTTTATTTGATACCCACATCAAGGGGGTTGTGAAGAAAAACGTAATCTGCCATCTTGGGGCGTCCGCCATATTGGATTTAGATCAATGTTAGATATATACTATATTGCATCGTCACCGGACTTATACACGTGTGCAAAATTTCAAAGCTCTAGCTTAATTAGAACTAGTCGAAATTTTGATTGAAATATTGAAACATACTGATTGAAACATACTGTCAGCGCCCGGTGGTAGGTGTCCTTTGCTTGCCTCGCTGAATAGGTCTTTGTCTGCAGTTTTGTGTACGTTTTTCACTCAAAACGATTTTAATTTTGACTGATCGTACTTTAACTGGGCTCAAACTACAAATACTAATATTCGAATTACTATTATAGCGTACTTTCTTTTTTCAGGTTTGTCCGTGATAGGCTCAATAGCCGCGTTAGAGAAAATGATATGTTTCGTTTTAAACACCTACTTTAAAAAGAAAGTTGAGGAACAAGCCACGGATCGTAACGAAAACCAAAATCATCAAGAAAAATTTCATCGACCTAAGGAAACGCATTTGTATGATAATCTGAGAGATTTTGATGGTGATGACTTTAAGTGTTACCAGCGGACTTTAGTTGGAGAAAGTCAGAAATTTTAAATACAGTTATACCATAGATAGAGTACAGTCTACAGTCTTAAAACAGTTGCCAGCCCAGCAGGCTTGAGAGAGGATAGGGGAGTTATACAATTTAGTGAATATTTATACCATTTCAGAGCAGGATTCCATAGCATCCTTATTAAGCATTTTTTAAAACAGGAATTGCCGAGCCGAGGACATCTTAAATACAATTATTTAAATTTCAAAGGAAGTATTTTTATAGAAAAAAAGGAGGCACCGTTAAGTTTACCTACCTTAAATTATTTTTAAATTGTATCCAAAAGTTTTAAAAATATTTTATATATTATAAGTATTCTCATGATAGCTGTTAGTTGCCGAAGGTGTACCCTAAAATAAATGTATTAATTTATATTTACTTGAACATTTTTTTGCAAAAGGGGGGCCTCCTGCGGCCCAGGCGCGGATTAAGCCCCCCCCCCCCAACCCTTATACTAAAAGGATTTCCATAGCTAATTTTATGAAAATAAATATTGTAACATAAACATTAAAATATTATAAACAAAAACAAACATTTTGCCCTCTATGTAAGGTCTTAGAAATGAATTATGCCACAAAAATATGAATAGTAGATCAATACTAATAATATTAGTAATCAATATCAATCAGTATCAATATCAACATATTATGTTGATATTTTTAATTGACTTGATTTTAGATTTTTTCTACAACCATTCCATAAACATCTCACTGCGATCTTATTAAAATTTGGCTTCTAAAGGAAACAAATAATCAAAGTTTTTTTTTTCAAAAAACATCACTTCTGGAACATAGGTACATTTTTCGAAAAGAGACAACCAGTCTTAAACCTTGTTAATGAATCCCGGTGAAATATTTCGTTAGAAGCCTGATCTGAAAGAACCATCTGTTTTTTACACAAAATTTCAAATAGAATTTTTCCTGAAGATAATAAAAAACGAGGATATACCAAGGACTGTATCCCAATGTATCGTTTTCTAAGAACAAACTTTTGGTAATTTTGCTGCTGACAATTTCCTGTTTAACGAAAAGATAATTTATAAAGATATAATAAAAAACGCCAGAGAAGCAATATTTTGTCAATATAAGCTTTATTGAGACATTATTAATTTTTGAAATTTATGATACGTTATTAATGTAGGAAAACTAATATGTATATCCGTATCATAAGAGCTTTTTACAACTCTATCGTGTCATTGTACTTATATCAGTCCGTTGACATGAAGCAAAAAAATGGGTTTCATAAATTGGAAAAAGTGTTTTAAAAGTCCCAATCAGCTCATAAAACTCATAATTTTGTGTGGTTGTTTTATTTTTGCTGTTTATCAGGTAATTCCTAAACATAATATGCGTTTGAAGCTAACAAAACTACAAATTAGGGCCAATATACACAAAAATGAGCAACACTTCCTAAAGAGTCAAAGATATACAATTTACCACACTCTTATATAGTTACATAACACATTAAATATAAAGGTAACTTCTGCACATTCCCCTTTATGACAAGCTATTTCGTGCCATCCTACGGTTATTCTCCTAACTTCTCAATCTTTAAGGGGGAATTTTAATGTGGAAATATTTTCCTGCAAGCATTATATTAAATTAATGTAGCTAAATATACTATGAATCTCCTAAATTACTAAAATCTGGGTCAGAAGATTTTTCCTCAGGTTTTGACCCCTTTTGTAATTACGCTCACCTTTCTCACTAGAGGCGCAGAAAGGCGGCCGGGCGCGGAAATTCTCTATTAGGGAATCTCTAAAAATAAATAAGTTTGCTATACGCTATACCCAGGCTATATTTACACACAATGGTCCAGAGGGCTTTAAAGATGTTATTGTAAAGAAGTAATTGAACTGATTTCTAGGTAGCACAATGCATTCAAAAACTGATGACACCCCCGGTAACTACCTACTTTGGTTTCCATTTAAATGAAACCATGACGTACCCAGCAGTAACAATTTGTAGAAGGCTGCCTTTTAAAACCGAACATTTTCCTGTAAGTCAGTTTGCAAAAATATTGTTTAAGCATCCCTATTTTTCACAAATCAGCAGCGTATAAATGCTATCGAGGTTGATTGTAGTTTCTGTTTGCCATTGTGCAAATAAGATTTTTACAACTTAAGCAATTGCTTTAACTAATAGTCATGTAGGGTGGCTGCTGAATCTATAATCAAATTACCTGTAAAAATGTCAGTCGCGTGATGGTACGTTCACGAGTTGAAATAATAGTCAAGAAATTTCTATTAATAGTATACTATGTATCAAGGACTAAAGAAGGTCTTTTAATCCTGAGGGCAAATTCTGGTGCCCAAGCCGCAGACAAAGGCACCATCTGGACAAGAGATTAAAAGACCCTTTAGTCCCGTGGTATATACGCTATTTTTTGCACTCCAAAAATTATAGGACACAAAATTAACAAATATTTTTTAGTATTATTTTTAAAATAATTTTGCGCAGCAATAAGGGATTAAAAGTTACACTTTAGCCCTTAAAAATAGGGACTACAATAGGGTTCTTTAGCTATGGAGTGCAAAAAAAGTGAACATTTCCTTCTTAAAGAATGTACACATTTTTTAACAATTAAAAAAATTTTCTTTCTGCTAATATTTATGATTTTTATATGTGAACAATTTTTTTCAGGCAAGTAAAAATACTTAAAGTCCTTGCCTTAGAGGACAATTTCAAATAGTGTATTGTTCTTTTTAGTTTTTTATTATATCGAACTAAGGCAAAAAGGTCAGTTTCGTGGCCGTCACATTCAGGTCAAATACGAAACTGACAATGTATGCATGTAGAGGCTGCTAAGATGCTCACTAATTAATAAAAAATACTATTATTTGTTCATGTTTCAGAAATATGGACTAAGGCGTAATCAAAATCTAAGGTTAAACAATTTTTTTCTAAATTTTAACTTTACCGGATATACAATAAAGGATTTTTTAAACGAAGCAACATATCACTTTAATGAACTATTTGGTTCTTATGCATATAACGGAAAAGGAAACGGTGCTGCAGGTAAGTTTTGGTATTAAGAGAACACATTTTGTCCATCACATACAGTTGCAAGGGACAAAGACGTAAGAAAGTGTCATTTAGAACTGAAAAGTGATTTGACAAAGTAACTTTATGGTAATTCATATGGACTAGGAATTTTTTAAAAAAGTGTTTTGAAATACATGTTTTTATAACATATCATCAAAATAAACAACAATAACATTTTATGAAATACCACACTAAGCTTCAACATGACAACAGTTACTTTCCACACAAACTATTATATGTCGTCAAAATTCCGCCACTGCATTATCAGAGAATGTCTCCAAGAAATTTCCCCTCACAATTCGATGGCTAGAAATGCAGTGGCGAAATTTTCACGACGTACAATAATTTGTATGGAAAGAAACGGTGGTCATGTTGAAGCTTAGTGTAGTATTTGATAAAATGTTATTGTTATTTATTTTGGTAATATGATATTTAAAAAGAAAACATGTATTTCAAAACACTTCTTTAAAAAATTCACAGGTACATATTATTATGAATGACCATAAAGTTACTTTGTCAAATTTCATATTTGATTACTTTTCAGTTCTGCACAACACTTTCTTACGTTATTGTACTTTGCAATTAATATAAAGATAGTTTTCCTTCTACGGCTTTTATCGTTTTTACTTTTTTTGACACCCCGTATACGCTGGTCAAAATTTTTGATTTGAGTGTTATTTCCTTAACAAGCAAAACTTTTATGAAGATTAACTTTTTTCCGTAAAGTCAAAAATAAAAAAGTTTCTGGACTGTTTAGGGCATGCTAATTAAAAATTCCTTCAAAATCGAGTTATAAAAAGTTATAAATAACAATTTTTACAGATGTAGATTGGCTACAATTTCAAAGTGTTACTAATGGGCGGTGTTTTACGTCAATCGCAAGAACTACATCGAGTACTTTTAGCATATCTGGTGGATGGTGGTTTTATCTGAAACACAATATGGTGACGAAATTTTTGGATTCGCATGCAGTTTCTATGTTCGGATTTCAAATCTTTATGCATAACCCCAATGAAATAATGACATGTAAGTAAAAATCTATGTTGTTAATGTCGTTTCTTCTTTCTTTTCGAAAAATAATGCTTCAATTTTGCAAGGATGTGATTAACTCACAAATGTTTAAGCCGAAACTCGGCCAGATCTAAGTTTAGATGCTTTATTATACGCAAATCTGTTGACGACAAGGGTCACTTTTACAAACTACAATCTTAAGTTTTATCCTCAGAATGCGGGCCTCTGATTGGTCAGTCTTGCAATTTAACTGAAGAGTGGGGATTAAACTACACATACATATAGGTTACACTACACACATCCTTATAAACTAAGTTACAGAATAAACCTCTAATCTAATTTTAGCTGAATATGAACAGGAAACAAATTTTCTGGAATACCTATACTTAGAAGCAGCTGAAGACATAAGAGTATCTCTAAAATATCAATCGTTTACTAGAGTTAATACTTACGAAGAACCCTGTATTGATGATGATCCGGATTATAGTCGTACCAAGGTAACATGATATACTCCACAATTTACAGTAACTCTGCCGTTAAAAAAATTTAGAATCTTAATAAAATCTACGTTTTTCAGTGCTTGGAACAATGTCTACACCAGAGAATAGCCTATAGAACAAATTGTACTCTACCATGGTTATGGCTTCTGCCAAATACTACTTCATACTCACAATGTAACAACTACACACAAGTCAATATGTTAATAGGTAGTTTTCTATCTCAGTAAGTTACACAAAGTAATACACCCACATAGAAAAAAAAAGAATATTAAATTAAGTAAGTTCAAAAATTTCCTCACAAACTTTCACTAGGATTGAAGTAACATGAAATTCAAACATAACTTCACTTTAAGACCTCCTCCAACTTCAACACCAAAAATTTATTTCATCGAAAATGTTTAAATTGAAGAAGTGTAATTAAATTGAACAAACACCACCCAGCAAGTTTACTACCACTTTTTAGCCACAGACGACGCATCATAGCAAATTGTACCTGTCCAATGTCATGCAAAGTAACTCTTTATACCCCCACCATTATCAGCAGAAAAGAGGTGACAGATGAAAGGCAGTTTCCAGATAGCTTCATCGCAATGTACTATACCAACAATATAGTTACAGACATGTCTGAGATGATTGGGTATAATCTAAATGGATTTGTGGCAGATATAGGAGGATCACTTGGATTTTTATTAGGTAAGATCTTTGACAATAATTAGAAACAGAAACTGAACCCAACTTTTTTTGCTTAGTATTTTCACATTTTAAAATGTTCAAAACATATGAAAATTGTACCTATCTCTAGACCCTGCCGATTTGGATGTGATGCCAGAGTCGGATTTTATTTGTGAGAAGGTCAATAAAAATTATAACTTTTGGCACATGCACTTTGTACATATAAAACAATGATGCACTATCTCAGACAAAAAGGCCATGTTATGAGTGGGTTCTTTCAAGTTTTCTCGTAAACAAAAAAGTAGAATATTAAAAGTAAAATATCGCAAATTTCAGTATCAATACTTTTTCTTTATATCAGTACTTTTTTCTCCCTCATCCTAGCACTTTTATTTTTATGCAACTGGGAACGCTGGTTTATACACGGGTTAAATAGTTATAGTGCTATCGCGCCCGCGAAATGGCGAAGCAGCAGGCGTCGCGTCGGCAAATACCGTGGATTAGTGGATCCTGACCTATCTTTTGATAGAAAAGAATTACTGTTGTGCAATTTGTGTAACGTTACTCTAGCAGCGACACAGAAATCTGTGATTACAAAACATGTTTCTTTGCGGAAACACACCGAATTATTAAACCTCGGCTGACGCAATACAGGGGTGGATGAAGAAATTTGGGGGGAGGGGCGGACCCTCCTGGTCCGCCACTGCGCAAACAAACATTGTTTAATTTGGAGGTAGAAAAATTTATGGTGGGGTGAAATATTCCATGGAATCAATTAGACAACCCTTTGGGGGGAATTTGTAGGAAATAGGAATATTCGAAAGGGCAACTGCCAACGTCAACTCTCCTCAGAACAACATATCTCCCTCAATTAGCCGAAAATGTTGTTTCTAACATTTGCTTCGAATTAGAAGGAAAATATATTTGGGTGTGTGTTGACGAAACTACATATGCATGTGGCGCCAAAGTTGCCAACGTATTAGAGGGGGCTTTGACTGAAAAGTGATTAGTGATTTCATGATATTATTAACACACAGCCTAAGGTAAGAAAGTAAAAATAAAAAAAAATTAAATATATGTTCCCTGAGCGCGGCTCTGTTATTTGCTTCATCACATCCAAATCGGCAGGGTCTGGTTATCTCTTTAAAGAATAAAAAATGTATTTGTCCTTGTGCCTGTATGTAACCTTAAGGTACGAGTTCAATTTTAACTGTTTTATTCTTGCAGGTTTATCTGTAATAGGTTCAATAGCTGTGTTGGAGAAGCTGTTGTGTTCCATTATAAAAACCTACTTTAAAAATAAAAAAAAAGATGAGGAAAAATCTAAAGATGAATATGAAAATCAAAGTACTGAGAAAATAGACGATACGCAGGAAAAGCATCAGGAAAAACGTCAAGAAATATATTTGTATGATAATCTAAGAGATTTTGACAGTGATGACTTTAAGTGTTACCAGCAGACTTTAGTTGGAGAAAGTCAGAGATTTTAAATACAACTTATACCATAGAGTAGTTTTACGTGTAGTATTAAGTTACTAGCAGACTTCAAAGAGGAGAAAGTCGGTCGGCCGTAAAAAGTAGTGACGTCGCATGTAGAGTTCAACATCCTTGTTATCCGACTTGGTCCCATTCATTCATGGCTTAAACAGTTATCAAGGCGTAGTATTTTGTATGTAACGTTTTTGACAGGTCGGAATATATGTGTTCTGATAAATTTTTTTGTGATTTTTGGTTTTTCTTACAAGGACTTTATTCATAAACTCGGCGCGACAGTAACAAGTGTGTGAAAAATGGATTCTTTTCATCCAGAACTGTCTTTTTACAGTGTTCTAAGTGGAAGACAGACGGACAAACTTTTATACTATTTTAGGCAGGATTACATAACATTTACATTTACGGCACTCATACTGAGTTTTTTTTTGACAAGGTTTACTCCAGACGTCTTAGTCACAATCTGAAATTATTTGAATTTGAAAGAAGTGTTTTTGTAGGGAAAATAATGTAACAAAACATAAATTCTAAATATACAAAATATTATTTTAGGATAGTCGCTGACTCATAATTAGAGCTCCCTAAATTTCCTTCCATCACTGAGCGCAGCATGCAGAGCGGACAAAACACCGAACTGCGGTATTTTTTTTATCTTCTGACACCCCACGAAGACCGAAGTCTAAGTACTATGTACCGTGGGTGTACTGGGGAAATCCGACTCACACATGCAGAGCTGGAAACATCCGTAGGGACTTCACAATCCCTAAGAGGATGTGTGGGGTGGTACCACCTCGGTCCGTAAATGTATGTATTCCGTAGTTATCCTGGCCATAAAGCAAATGGCACTCTGTAGAAACAGAGTTTTAATAGGTACAGTGATCATGGTTCTTCCGTTTTTTATATTTATTATTTTATCACAAAAAATTTATATACGCTATACCACGTGACTAAGTGTCTCTCAAAAATGTATCATTTAAATTAACAATGTGGTGGAACACTGATGGCTGATGAGTCAGTCGCAGAACCATCGCAACTCACTATGAATAATAACATGCAAGTTGGCAGCTATTCTCTGTTCCAATAACCTGAAAGTTATGTAGAGTGGCCAGGGATGGATTAGTTACTAGTATTTTTTTAAGCTCCAGGCATTAATATAAAAAAATTCTTTTAAAGGTGTAATAACAGTAAACAGTCACATTATATAATTTTCATTATTCAATAGTTTTTTTTAACACACCTATGCAAGCTTTAAAAATAATGGTCAAATCATTTAGTATATTACACAGCCACACACAAAAAAATAAGTGTCTTGATCTGGTGTGTCCGAATCCGTCGGCAGAATTGATCCATCACGTCTGAGTTTTTCATAAAATTGTAATAAGACAACTAAGTTTTGTACTACGAATTTGTTTTCGAGTTTATTTTGCAAATGTATAAAGAAAAGTAGGATGTATATTCTACGATAGAACTAAATTAATTTTAGCAACAAATTCCATGATAAAAGTCACTTGGAAACTAGGAAAATCAGGGAAATAATTGTAAATCATTCGTGTTTCGGCCAAAAATATTTGAAAAACCGTAAGGCCTATAAAGCTGAAATTTTGCAGGTGGGTAGCCCTTGCTCCAAAGGGGTGCACTGACCATCTCCACCTTCACTCAAAGAATAAGCTACCTCCAATTTAATCTCCAAATAAAATTCTGACCAGATGGCGAAAGCGCCGGCTTTAGTCAATAAAATCTACTTAATGTTTGATTCGCCCAGATGTGTTTCGGGCATAATTGAGTCGTACATTCGAGCGTACAAGTTAAAAATATCTGACACTGTACCGTTGATTCCTTAAAGGGTCATAAGCTAGTAAAAGAACAAAATCCCGGATTCGACAGTTTAGGATTCGAATTTTTAAATCCGGTCCAGAATATATTATATGTTGGCAACTGAATATTTTTATCTGGCCGTACGAAAACCGAATAACTTCTACTAAAAATAAATCTGTAGTCTCGTTACTGCCTATTTTAATTATTAGCTTTTTCCCTGTGACATTCCTTATGTACTGGACATATTATTTTGAAGCAATAATGAGTCGGAACGTATAGAAATTTCTGCTCGGAAAACTCAAAGTAATGCGTCAAATCGATTACAAACTTTATGAAAAATAATTAGGTTTCTGCTGGCCTCGACATTCGTCACTTTTAGATTAACTGACTAACAAAATATAGGTGCTTAGTTGATTTTCATTTTTGAAATAAATTTATGGCGATACAGACTAGGAAAATCTCGGGAACCTTGAACAGGCTCATATCTTTTAGTATAGGAATTACTGAAAAAATTGACAATGATTACTAATAATCAGCAATTATGCAAAATCTTTCTTTACCACTTTACCTCGAGAATGAGGGATTTGCGGACCCCTAACGATGTGGCAGTTTTTTTTAATTTGTATGAAAGAAATTATGGGCTTTAATAAATTAAATGAAATTTGTAACACCCTGTATGTGGAATGTAGGTATATGTAAATGCTTTATGAGTGTCAAGTCGGAGCAAATAAAGTCATATTTCTTAAAATAATATAATTTGACATTTTTATGAGAGGGTTCCAAAAAATAGGATAAACAGCCTAGTAAATCAAGAATTATTATTTTATGTATTTTTAAAATGGTCGATGGGAGGAGCCGTCATAATCAGAAATGAAGGTCGAGAAGAAATAGCGATACAGGTAGAAGGAGATGCAAGTTCCAAAGTAGAAGTGGTAGATCTAGACCTCAGTCAGTCGCAGAAACCCTGACTGACAAGGAAGTCAATGGGTCGTTTCACTTTAGTCTGAATTTAATAATTTTAATACTAACGTCACAGATTACGTAGGAGTAATCTGTCTTAAAGTCATAAATCAGTTTTTTTTTTATTTTTTAACAGCCCACGAAGGCAGAACTTAAACACCACGTACCGTGGATGTACTGGGAAGGACCGACTCACACATCCAGAGCTGGAAACATTCGCAGGAATTTCACAAGCCCTTTAAGTGGATGTGTGGGGGTGGTAAGTCCTCGACCGAGGCGAACATATGGGGGAAGCGTCCCCCCGAGGATGCTGGAGTGTGGCTCATTAGAAGGTGGCTATTAGTACCAAAAAAAGGTCGACAGTTGAGTTTTGAGAAAATATGCAAAAAGGTCGACAGTTTAATTTCAGCAAAAGCGTAAAAATGTTCGACCAGTTATAAAAAAAAGTCGACAGTTTTTCTCAGAATTTGGAAGAAAAAGGTCGGCACTTTTGAATTTTTGGGAATTTTCAAAAAAAGGTCGACAATTTTGAATTTGTATCCTCTCATAGTTGGATATTTTCCCTTCCTCCCCCCTCAACATAGTTCTTTCGGTACGCCCCTGGGCCGAGGAAAACCTCCTCTACCATTGTGTGGATAATAATTGGGATTCGAGAGTCCTGAGTTGCAAATCCAATTAAATTCATTTAAATTTAAAAAATTTGGAAAACGACTTCGGATGCTTACATTGTCAACTGGCTAGCATCTGCTCTTATGAGTGAGGGTAGCTGATTAGCTGGAGCGTTCGTGTATGATCGACATTTTGCGGCTGTGTGCTGTTCTGTCAGAATCAGTTGTTCATGGTTGTGTTCAGACTTATCATAAGTGGTAGGCCTTTTAATAAATTTTGATAGGGAGAAAATGTAGAGTAGATTCTTAGTAGATGAGTGTGAGGAATATATTTCGACTAATGTTTTATCTCTACGCGCCAAATTGCGTCTAGAGTAGAAAGAAGGTAGTACAGAAATCGAAAGAATCACTACTATGAAAATACTAAATGTCGGGAGATTTTGAAGATTTATAATTTTACTTTTAGACTCGAAACTTGGGGTGGTTCCATCTCGTAAGATACTTTTGCAGTTGAATAAAAATAATCATTTTACTGTGACGGGATAAACTTTGCGATTGTTTTATAAGAACACTTATTTTGTTTATATTTGAAAACACTCAATAAAATCAAAAAGTAAGAACATCAAAAATGTATTTTTTCTGTATTCAATGACAGCAAAATCAAAATTTTGTAAAAAAGAGTCTATTGCCAGTAGCAAAATATAAGGGAATTTTTCGATAACACTATTAAGTATCTCCCAAACCATCTAAATCCCGGAGTGTAGCTCTTGATATTTCCAAGGCCTTTGACCAAGTATGGCTTGCCGTACTCCTCGAAAAACTTTTTTTCTTAAACGAAAGTTTCAGCAGTTATAAGGAAATAAACAATTAAATTATTTATAACAATTGATCGCACTAGACTTTTTCAATTCTGATAATTTTGGTTCAATCTACACCTAATTCTTAATGTTTGTGATTTTTTCAGATTTTTCTGAGCGATCCTTTTGGTGGGGGACAGCAATTTTTAAGAGATTTCCCCGAAGAATGTTTAAGATAATGCATAAAAAACTTATTGTGGAATTCGTGCTTTAATAAGCTTTCATTTGATGCCCCTGAATTTTTTTCCATTTCCCAATTTAACCCCTGAAATTAACCCCCAGATCTAAAATTTAACTTTTTACACTTCATGTCTATAATTTTATTGGGCCACCACACTCTACCTCTGCTGTGCTAAATTTCAAATTTTTACGTCGAATAGTTTCAGAGAAAATCGCCTGTAACAGACGGATGGACGGACGGACGGACGGACACCGAAGTGATTCCATAAGTGTTTTGGCAATTTTAGGACGGAACACTAAAAACAATAATACCTACCTTTCACCCTGTACATCTCCGAATAAATTAATGCCAATTTTAGAAATGTAACATTTATATTAACAATAATTGTTACTTTTAGATTAGAAGGTGGGAAAAGTCACAATGTGGGAGCGAAAGTTACTCAATAAAATAAAATGTAGGTGTCGGATCTCGAAAATCATATTTCATTTCAAAGGTATTTTGTTGATTCAAACAGAAGCTCGTTGAGATATTTTTAGTTTTACGGGCGAACTATTCTTTAGGATTTTACTATTGAAAACGCAAAAGCGTTTCCAAATTGTAAGCAAAATTAGATGCTGAAAACAATTTCGTTTTAGTTTAATGTTAAGGGTGACGCACATTTTAGCGGCCCTTTTAGAGCTCCCTACTTCACAGTTTGGGAAGTTACGAAACCGATAAAGTGTGAGTTGGGCTCGTACGCCGAAGGTTCCATACCGGCATTTAAGAGAAGTCACGGTGTGCCTCGACTAAGTTCAACCACAGATATGGAATTCCGTGTGGTTAAAGTTTTCTATAATCGACACAAAGCGATCGTGTTGTTTTTGTCTGCCGGTCATTCGACAGTGAACGTTAATTAATTAAATTAATTAGAATTAAACAGATTAAATTAAACAGAGCGAAAAAATATGGCTTGGTCTCTACAAATAGAATTCTACGACCTCGCGGAATCCCACATCTGATCTATATAGCTACGCAAAGCTATATAGATCTATGGTTTAACCCAAAGGTCTTCCCTCTTCAATTTTTTTTCAGATTTTGTTAAAGTGGCCTTAGTAATTTATGCCCAAAATGAAAATCCTAGGTCAATAGTTTGAAAAAAAAAAAGATTGATTTTACTAATTGTTTTTTAGGTTAAGCGGCTATATTTTACGAAAAAGAGTAGAAACAAAATTTTTTAATGCGTATAACTTTCTTTCACGTCCTAGAAACGATATCTTTTCAGTGAACATATCTAATATTTTTAAATAGCTTGGATAATCTTGAAAAAAATGAAAATATTAGTTTTTCGTCAGTTTTTGGTATCTATCTCTTAAATGGTACGTTCAAATACGATGGTTAACGAATTAATTTTAAAGATTATGCAGTTATCTACAAAAAAAATTGTCTCTCTATCCAGATCTGTTCAAAAGATATAGGTAATAGAGGGTTCAAAAAATCGAGCAAAATAATTATGGAATCAGAATGTTGTGACAGTTTACCCTAGTTTCTTTAAAATAATATTTCTAGGTTTGTACAGGCGTACAAGGTCATTGGGTCAATGACCCACCTAAATTTATTTTGCAATGATCCACCTAATAATTTATTTTTTAAAACCAAACTTTTCTTTCAAAAAAGTGCAAGTTCCATACTTTTACTTCTAGCCCCGAATAAACACCATCCATTTATTCTGGGCTTTTAATACAAGGCGCGACCTCTGTTGAGGAGACGCTAAACGTATCAAAACGGGAAGCCGGTAACAATCTAAACTACTAAAACACATAGAAAAGTAATACTAAAAGTCGTAAACCTCTAGAGTAGTAATGTTCAATATACTACAGCACTTATTTTATGATTTTTGCGGTGTTTATTTGCAGGTAAATAATTTCTTGGCAAAACTAGGCACATTATTAAAAAACCTTCCTTATTTAAAAAAGTGTATTTTGCTTGTTGCCTTGATATCATTAGTTGCCCACAAAATTTTGACCCACCTGTAAAAAAACTCACGGGCCGCGCCTGGGTTTGTAATGAGTTGCTTAAACGATTTATGCAATAAAAATGCATACTCCTTAGCTAACGGAAATCTTTATTTTTTAGCTTCAAATAGAAAATGTACGATTTATTTCTAGATAGCTTTGCAGCCACTTAATACCAAGATTTTTGTTTTCAAAAAAAATTGCCATTGGAAAGTGTACATTTATAAAAGGTAACTGAATTGTACTGATTTTCGAATTATGACTTTAGAACAACAAAAAAAATTTAAACATGGATGTTGGGCGGTGTCGCTATAACACAGTACGTAATTTGTGAGATATAAACAACATTCCATTATTTTAAACAAACTTAAGTGCTTACTATACCGATTTTTTTCCAATAATGTGATAAATTTATTACACTTTTCCAAATCCAAAATTAAATTCGGCAAAACAATGCTTGGACTATACACCACAAGTTTTTATACTCTTGAGATTTATTATCCAAGTGACGTTAGCGTCAAACATTATCTAACTGGCAGTAAAAATTCGATTCCACAGCCAAAATACCGAGCTCCGCGTGGACTTGTTCCAAAATATGGAAATCTGGTAAGTAACTGAAATTAATTTTGTTATGCACTATTGAATAAATCTGGTGATCTCCGCCAGAAAAACATTATTGTTATTTTAGACGGAAAATGAATTTATGTCCTTTGTGTAGAGGTATTTCTGGTTTCCTGTTCAAGGTTTGCTCAGGTTTAGTAGATAGAACTCTTAACATGAAAAGTACAGAGAAATGGTAAAACAATAATTCTTGGACTTTATTAAAAACAAAAAATGCACCGATTCCAAGGGGCTAGTTTCAAACAAAAAAAAATCCAGATGTCTGTCCAGTTTGACTTTTTAAGAAATATATGGAAAAACGAAATGATCCTATGAAATGTGCCAGGTTCTTTCTTACTCCGAACTTCAATTAACCAATAAGTACAAATTTGCACAAAAACACCCCCATTGGAAAAAATACTTTTGAAAAATGGACCAAAAATACTGTAAAAATGGTCGGTCTGGACATTAAAAACAAATAAAAATTCTCAACTATTCCCTACGTGATTCAACGGTCTCAAAGCTAGCAAAAAATGGGGTACAAGAAGAATAACTTATACAAATTACGGGGCACTTATCTACAAGCTCCAATAGACAGTACTTACAACTTAAATTGACGAAGAACATCACAAAAGAAATTAGCAAGAAAATAAGAGTGTTGATTCAGAGAATCGACAAGATTTAACTATAAAGAATAAAAGTCAAATTTCGTAAAAGCAATGATAAAAACGATGTTAAAATCTTGACGAATAGTATCCCGAATCTACTCCTCCAGGCAGTGGCCGCTGGTGAAATTTCAAAGTTGTATATCTCTGTTCCTACTTACTAGGAATGTTTTGGTAAATAAAATATTCAAAAAATCCAAATTTCAACTTTTTTTTCGCAAATTACAAAATGTTTTTTCTTTACCAAAACATTCCCAGTGGGCTCACTAATAAAATCCCTAAATTTGGTACGGGTCCTGTAAGTAGGAACAGAGATATACAACTTTGAAATTTCACCAGCCGCCACTGCATCCAGAGATAGCAGAAAAAGACATATCGAATTTTTGCGGGGCTCGGTTTAGGAGCTGAACATTCCTATTTAAAGTTTTCCAGAAAAAAACAATCCATTAAAATTGCAGGAATTTCTTTTGTTGTTTGTTCAAGTTATATTCCACTATTCTGTCTTCCTCCGCCCACCTTCTTTCACCAGTCTAACAATAAATTTTTATTCCTAACTATTTGCACCTAGAAGGCTGGATTAAAACACAAAAGACAGAAAAAACAACGCCGAACTGGTGCGAGCATTCCAAAAGCAGAGGTTATTTTTAATTCATAAACTAGGTTACCTCAGATCCGTTAAAATTAGAATGATTTTAAATGAGTCAAGAGAGAACTGTTATTTTAGATGTATACGATTTACAAGCACACGTGTGTAAATGTAGGTAAAATATTCAGTTTGCCTCTTCTTAAATTATTTGTAATGGGTAATATTGGGGTCTTCTATTTGCAAAACGTAGGATGTTCGCCTATCAAAAATATTCAATATTATTTTACCTATAGTAAGGTAGAAAAGTGGCATAATCAGAGGTCAGAGATTGGCGAAATTAAAAAAAAAAAAAACTGGTGCAGTTTTTGGGTAAAAACGAGCTTCAAAGATATGAGGATCCATAATACACGAACTATTTATATATGACTGACTGAAAGTACAACAGGTTAGGGTTTGTACATCCTCTCCAAAGTACTGGACTTCGTTAAAAAATTTGTCACCTATATCAGATTAAGTACAGACAGCCTATGTTAGTTTCTATCAATGTGTCAATGAGCAGGTGGATCTTGGCAAGTATGTTATATCCATGGTCTTTGATCTTACAAAAGCCTTCCACATGGTAAATAGAGATAAATTGGGTAAATTGGAGAGTCTAGGAATTCGCAGAATCGGAAATCTTAAATTGTGTATCGAGTCTGAGTTCCTGAGTGTCAAGTGTAATAGCATCGTCTGTGATTGTTTTAGTTTGAATTTGTGTGTTCCTCAGCGGTCAATTCTTGGCCCTCTGTTGTTTCTTGTTTATGTAAATGACTTGCCAGAATTCATTGAAAGTGATTATGTTATCATGAATGCGAATGATACATCTATCACGGTAACAGTCGACACGAATGAGCAACTGCATCTGCGGGTAAGTGATGTGTATGATAGAATGATCAGCTGGTGCCAGAGGGATAAGGTTACAAAGGTACCAGAATTTAAACAATCGTCCCTTATCATAAAGAATTATGTTCAAGTATTACTCAGGAATAACGTCAAATTTGCGAATGATCTCGCGACACTTTTGACAATGACATGAGAAAAAACAGTTGACGTAAATTTTAATATTCGCAAGCCCCTGCCAAACAGTTCACTCCCTCTGTCTTCGAATGTTAAGTTCTTGGGCACTGATACAAACGATACATTTTCATGGAACACACACACTGATTTCATATCAAGCTCTAAATAGCGCTTATTATGCTGTACTACAGTTGAAGAATATCACTGACCATAAAGCTCTATTACAAGTCTATTACTACTCCTTAGCGTACTCACATCACATACTTCCCTGCACATTTTGCGTTGGAGAAAGAGTAGGGATTCTATCAGGGTATTTGTAAATCAAAAGAGAATATTTTTGATAGTGGATGTGCGGGAGTCCTGTAAGAGTGTTTTCATTAATGACAAAATCCTAACTGTTCCAAGTATTTTTATCTATAAATGTCTGGTGTTTGCTAGGATAGGGGAGGGGGGCTGCAGCCCCCCCCCCACCCAAATCTTAGACAAACACAAATAAAAGAAGTGCATTGCTAATTTTAAAAATCCACCGAATTGCACTATTCAGCCCCCCAAGACAAAATCCTGGATGCGCTACTGGTGGTGCCCCTATTTAAAAAGCGTCTTGAGGTTGTAGACCTACCGAGCCCCTTGGTTAACACAGTCCCGAATTCATTATTCCGCCGGTGTGCTTAACAGTTACTGTCCCAGTTTAGCAGGGGTTTCCATACCATAATTTGTCAGTTTCAGTCTTTGCCCCATGCAGATCTCGATAATCATCTTTAATTATTGTTTTAGATGATGGTACTCAACGTCGATATTACAAACCCGATTCAAAACAAACGAGGGGGCATATAAATCAACGGAACGTGTAAGTGCGAAAACAAGTTATCAGTATCGACTTGGACTATTCTATTTTTATGTTATACAAAAATAAATTTATATAGTTCGAGCTCGATAATCTCAACTGGATGTTTAGACGTTTCATTTAAAACTATTTAAACACTGGATTGTAAGAAAGCAAATAGAAAATTGGAAATTTTCTATCGCTATTTTGCAGACTGTGCTTCCGATAAGTTTAAATGTAATAGTGCCAGAAGAATACATATCTGTTTGTCTGTCTGTCTATCATAATGCAACAAATTACGGAGGATATGAAAATCAAACTTATTATTCTGTTGTGAGGCCGAAATACGAAACTCGATTCGATTGTCAACAAGTTTCTTTATTTAAACATAAGATTCGGACAATACTGCGAGAAAATAGATGAATAACAAGAAACAAAGATCGGAAAAGAACCCCAGGAAAACTCATCTCGGATCAGAAAACGGATGTGTTGAATATCCTGGAATCCACCGATGTTATCAAGATGATGGTACCAATGCTTTTGAAAAGCTTAAACTGAAATAACACCGACTTGCAGGATGCAGTGTCAAAAAAATCGATTAAGGAGTGTTTCGATAACGCCTTGAAGCAGGTGCTTAGAGTACTCAGAGAATAAAGCGATTGGAACCGGCAGCCAGAAGAAGATAAATCTCAATCTGAACCTGTTGTTGAAGAGGGATCATATAACTAAGAAATTTCGAGAGGAGGTCTTTTTACCACACGTGTACACACCGCCACCGCACTCGTTAAAACAAAATTATGGTTATTGAGTAATTCTTTGCAGAAGTACTAAAAATAAATTCCAGTAATTACAAAGGTACCAGAATTTACAAAATCGTCCTTTATCATAAAGAAATATGTTCAAGTATTACTCAGGAATAAGGTCAAATTTTCGAATGATCTCGCGACACTTTTGACAAGTCATGTGTCAATTTAATTCGGTTTTTTCAAAAATTCAATGTTTTTGGTTCTAACAAAAAAAAATCAAAATAGAAGAACTTGCGAAAGCAGTAAATACTGCCACATTAGATTTACTTCTCAAAAAAATCAAGACAAAGGCGAGTTTTCATCAAGAGCTTCTTTTTTACCCATATAGCAGCTGAGGGTCCATTCAATTCTGAATACCCCACCAATTCCCTTTTAAATTAGAATTTCCCCAACACATCAGCTTCATTAGAAGGCTGGATTGGTTGGGAGAGCACTAAACAAGAATGAGAATTATCGTAGCGCAGATTTAGGCTTTTGGCTTAATTTCCCATTGAAAGGCTTGAACTGCGCTCACTTGAAACTAAGCCAACGAAAAATTCAACTCTGACTCCTCCCAAGTTGCACTGTTTTTCTGTATACACTGGCGTAATTTTTGAATAATCCATCTTGTTGAATCTAGTAACGACTGAAAATATTGCAGTTACAAATTATGCTGCAAATTGGCTACATAATTGTTCATTATATTTTTCTAGCCAGCAATTTTCAGAACATACGTAAAACATCTTCCTATTTTTAATCTTTGAGAAAATTTTTGTTTTATGCGTAATGTTTTTAGTAACTGAGAACGGCGAAAATATAAATATTTATGAGTTATAATGATTTATTTTTATGTTTAAAACTAGGTATTTTATATGATGTAAGTCATTCATTACTTGCTTAATTTATTTAACTAATCCTGCATGTAGGCTATTTAATGTGCCTAAGTACTAACGTATCGTAAGTGTCTGCAGAGAAGTGAGATAGTGAATTGATTTGATATGGGACTGAAACACGGACAAAAAAGAAAATATAGCCGCGGTGGTCCTCTCTACAATCAACCCGTTAAAATATGTTTAAGCACAAATGATAAACAAATAAAAGGTGCAACTTAAACAACGTACTAACGTACAACTAAAGCCAACATAGTAATTGTTGTAATTTGGACTGAAATCAAGCCTTGGATTTTTTTAATACTGTTTTTAATACGTCAGTGTTATTTAACACTTCAAATAATCCATAAAAAATTATCAAATGAAATCTTTGAAATTTGGCACAATACTCAAAACATAAGAGAACAATTACAATAAAATAACTATTCGAGAGGTTGCCAAATTACGGTGTCTGCTATTTTTTAATCTCTATCTTTCTACAAATATTTTTTCCAATTTTCAACATCATTAAGTGTGACAGAAGCATACGTATTTTGGGTTCCTCATTTATTTTCAAAAATTACTATCTCTAAATGATTTTTTTGATCTATGGCTTTAGGTAAAAAAAATAAATACAAATTCTTTACTATCAAAACATCTCTCTTTTTCTACCTTCCTGCGCGTTCGGATTCTCCATTTCCAGATCTAATTTCGTACCCTTTGGTACTTCTAAAACTAATTTGCGGCACGTAGCGGCCAAATAGAGACACTAAAGCATCCTGATGTCAATCAGTTATATTGACAATATAAGTACTAAAGACCCGCGCTACTCTGCTTTTAAGAAAAAAGTTGTCCAAGATGCGTTTTGTTAATATATATATATATATATATATATATATATATATATATATATATATATATATATATATATATATATATATACCGGGTGTCAACGAATCTATTAGACAAGTCATAACTTCTAGAGTACAAGGTATATAAAAATTAGATTTGGTATAGGTAAATGGTATGAAAAGAGGAGAGTTTTCGCATATTTTTTACTTTCCGGTCACTTCCGGTTTCACCGGAAATGGCTTCGGTTTTGAATTTTTAAATGGAATGCCCTATATATTTTAACATTTTTGGATTTCTGAGACAATTCTGGATTAGAATTTAACATTTTGAAAAGTTTTTACGCCTTCTTGATTTTTTGAGAGCCGCTTTTAATATTGCATCTAGGTGGCCATGATCGCTCGCAAACTAACCAACGGACCTCAGGTGATGTCAGAAAATTACAATCGCAAAGTTTTAGTAAATAGTATGATAGATAGGAATAAGACAAGTTGGAAAAATCACATTTTCTTGTCTAACTATTTTTTTTCAAATGGCGACCCTTTTTTGACAAGTACTTTTCGAAAAAAGAATTTTATGACGAATTTAACGATACTAATTTATTGGCGATTGGACTAAAAATAAGAACATAAATTAAATACCTACCTATTGCTAGGCAAAATACTGGATAATAATTTATTTACTTTTGTGAAGTGTGCCATGGATAGCCATGGTCCATAATATTTTCTAGTTATTTTCATCTAGTCTTCTGTGAGAAACAAAATTCTCATTTAATTAATAACAATGACATTATGCTTTATGGGCAGATAGTGAAAGTTTTTTAGTTTTCGTTAAATTTCAGTTAAATTTTTCATCAAAATAATGTATACCTACTCAAAGTGAAAAAGTGGATATGTTGTTAATATTTGGAGAATGTCAGAGAAATTCAAGAAATGCTGCTGAGTTGTATGCTCAAAGATATCCCAATCGGCATCATCCAGGTCATCAGTATTTTCTGTATGTTGAGAAGTGGTTAAGGCAAGAAAGAAATCGAGAGGCGGAACAGAGGTTTATCATAAATGAAGAGACTGAGGTTAACGTTCTTGCTATGGTTGAGGTTGATAAAACGGCTTCTTTAAGAGAAATTAGTCAAGAACTGCAGATAAGTCATGAATCAACAAGAAAAATATTGAAAAAGCACGGATATCGATCATTCAAATATCAGTTACATCAACATTTGTATCCTGACGATGGCGATAGACGGGTAGTGTTTTGTGATTGGCTGCTTAAAAATCATAGAATTAACCCCAATTTTATCAATTTTATTCTGTTTTCCGACGAATCCCGATTTACAAATAATGGTATGTTCAATAAGCAATATACTCGTTATTGGGCCACACAAAATCAACATAAAATGAGAGAGGCCAATTTTCAAGAAAGGTTTGGGGTTAATGTCTGGGCTGGTATCGTTGGAGACAGAATAATTGGGCCCATATTCTTTCAAGGTCAGTTAACAGGGGCTAGATACTTAGGATTTCTACAAAATGAAATCGAGGAACATCTTGAACATCTACCTTTAGAAGATTTACGGCGAATTTACTTCCAACAAGATGGAGCACCGCCTCACAATACCAGAGAAGTTCTTGATTACTTAATAGGGCATTTTAATAATCAAGTTATTGCAACCAATGGTCCAGTACGGTGGCCTCCCCGCTCACCGGATGTCACTGTCCTTGATTTTTTTATTTGGGGATATGTTAAAGAAAGGGTCTACTATCCAACAGCCCCAGCCACTCTTGAAATCTTAGAAGAAAGAATTCTACGGGCATTCAGAAGTATAACGCCTCAAATGTTGCAAAACAGAGAAACAATTGAACGAGCTGATATGTGTCGTGAACACGGAGGAATGCACTTTGAACATTTACTACAGTAAGATTTTTCATAAATTTTAGATAGGTAGTACTTTAATTGAAGCATCATTAAAGTTGTTAGATAATTTTGTTAATTTTGTTATGTTAATGTGTTAATTTTGTTAATTTTTTTAATCCAGTCGCAAATAAGTTAGTATCGTTAAATTCGTCACAAAATTCTTTTTTCGAAAAGTACTTGTCAAAAAAGGGTCGCCATTTGAAAAATAATAGTTAGACAGGAAAATGTGATTTTTCCAACTTGTCTTATTCCTATCTATCATACTATTTACTAAAACTTTGCGATTGTAATTTTCTGACATCACCTGAGGTCCGTTGGTTAGTTTGCGAGCGATCATGGCCACCTAGATGCAATATTAAAAGCGGCTCTCAAAAAATCAAGAAGGCGTAAAAACTTTTCAAAATGTCAAATTTTAATCCAGAATTGTCTCAGAAATCCAAAAATGTTAAAATATATAGGGTATTCCATTTAAAAATTCAAAACCAGAGCCATTTCCGGTGAAACCGGAAGTGACCGGAAAGTAAAAGATATGCGAAAACTCTCCTCTTTTCATACCATTTACCTATCCCAAATCTAATTTTTATATACCTTGTACTCTAGAAGTTATGACTTGTCTAATAGATTCGTTGACACCCGGTATATATATATATATATATATATATATATATATATATATATATATATATATATATATATATATATATATATACATATATATATATATATATATATATATATATATATATATATATATATATATATATATATATATATATATATATATATATGAAGATTGCTATTATAAGTAACATATTCATTAAAGTTGATATGGAATCACCATATCGTCTTAAGCTTGAGCTTTCCACGAAATAATATAGTTTTAGATACCGCATAGCAATTAATAATACAGTCAGATATAGTTTTTCTTGGTTATATTTAAATGCAACAATACTTATATGTGTAATATTTAACTTCTAAAATAACTTAAAACAGATGCCGCAGGTCTGATCCAAAAATCTGATTCACAAGACCAGTCACAATTTCTAAAATCATCCGAATATTAAATTGTAAAATGCGTCGCAAAAATAGTTTGTTATAAAGTGAAAAATATAATTTTCATCTTGCTTACCATAATACGGTCAATTATGATGTCTTGTCCTAAATAAATTAATACCAGAGAAATATTATTCAGAAAGATACAGAAACAATAGATAGAAAAGGCAGTTCGAAGACAAAAATATTGAATTTTGAGTTATATAAAGCTTGACCTTCAATACCGTAAATTTTTGAACCTATATGTACCTCAAGCAGTTTTCAAGAGATTGCTATTAAATGGGGGTTTCTGGAGCTGGTCAATTTATACACGATAAGAATTATAAAGCCCCACTATATTTTTCTAAAAAACATATTTTTTGCCATCTGGAACAAAACGCCAATGAGAAAATTTAAATTCTGATGTTGCTGAAATTATGACACTAATAAAAAAATATTAAATGAAAAGAATTCCAGGTGAGTCTTCGGGCTAAAGACCCCAATCTTGTGACGTAAAAGGCAAGTCAACAAGAAGTAGAGAATGTTTGAAAAAATAGGTATCAGAAGAGAAACAAGATGATGACATACGAGTTCAATGGCTCTACAGCTCAAATTGAGCCTTGGTTTTCTTAAGTTTTTGCCTCCAATACTGACTGTCGGTCGCTAGCCTCTTCTAAACATGAACATCTAAAAAGTCTAGTGCATCTTCTGCGATATCGTCTTCCCATCTTTTTTTAGTTCGTCTGATCGGTCTTTTACCATGCATTCAGCTGTCGACAGCTCGATTTGGTCCCCTGCCATCTTTCATCCTCACGATGTGCTCAACCCAGCGCAACCTTTAGATAAACTATAGTATTTGATGCAAAAGATTTATACAGAGGCAGAAATACCAAGACAGAATTATTTGTAAGGAAACGAGAGATATTCAACATTGTGGAAATAGTAGAGAAATTGAGCTAATGTCACACAAGATGAAGATTGAAAAAAGATTATAGAATCTTCGAAAGGAGACGTTCATAAAAAAAACAGTTTGGATTCGTGCCAGCTAGGAGTATAAGGAATGCAATTTTTGTGTTAAAACAGACTATCGAAAAGCATCAGGAAGTGGAAAGGTTTGCATACAGTTTTTGTTGACCTACAAGAGTTCCATGGCTGGAAGTATGGAGGTGTATAACAGAGACAGAAGCTGGTGCTCCTTTTCTGGCGAATGGTATATCATTAGTATTATCAGGGATATGTGTACGGGAGCTAGGATGTAGGTAAGAAGTAGCGCTGAACTGATACAGAAATTCAGCTAAGGTTTTCCTGTACCAGAGTTCAGTCACGAACCAGTATCTACTGAGCTTAGCTGATAATGTTGACAGAAGAGAAGTGGCAATGGTATGAGAGAAGGGATAAAGGAAGATCAAAGCAGAGATGGATGATGGAGTTAAGAACATGATTTAAGAAAAAAAAAGTTCAGAACTGGGCAAACTAGGGACGATTAACCAAAAGTAATTATAATATAAAATTTGGGAAAGTCGAAGATAATGAAGAATAACCTAAATCCAAAATATATGCAAAATACCAGTTTTAATACTATATTGGTTCCTATAGAGCTCATAAACGTTACAGGTATTTAAAAACAAATTCATGCAAATGATGCATACAACTTTTACCTGTCACCCAGTACTGATTTTCGTTAAAAACATTTCCCGTTCCTCTCCGTTTCTGCTTCAACGCATCAAATTAAATACTTTGGCAAATGATCCATCGCAGCCTTTCGATCATCTGATGATAAATTAGATACAAATATTAATTTTCGGGTACATCTAAACACATTAAACTGCCGGACGTCAAACTGCAGATTTGCATCAATCCCGTATGATTAAATGAGGACGTTTTAATCTAATTGAATTAATATTTAAATGCATTAATATTTGCCAAAATTTCTCTTGGCAGAGTGGTAGCTTTTAACGCCTTTGAGTTTTTTTCTATTTATATTGGATTATTATCAGCTGAAACACATTATTACTAGACATGTTAATTAAAACTTTAAGATCTTAATTTAAACCAGTACTAAATCTTAAACTTTCTTAGTGAATCTGGACGTTAAATAGTAGAATTAATAATGAAATCCAATTAACAACCTAGTAAGAATTATATTTGGCGTCACTAATCTTTTTGAGTGACGCTCAACGGAGATCTAAAAATATAATCTCTCTATGTATGATAGGATAGACACAATGAGGAGGTATGAATAGAATGCAACCTGCCTTGGACCAAATCAAATAAAATTGTTTTACGCTATTTCTCTACAAGATATAATGGAATAGGTTTTTAGTGTAGTTTTTTTATTATATTTGTGAAAACTCGGAAAAATTGTATTACTATAATCTCTATATATAAAAGAAGAAACTGATGGACTGACTGACTGACTGACATCAACGCACAGCCCACACCGCTGGGTCTAGAAATTTGAAATTTTGCATAGAGGTTTCATATATAACGTTGGCATCTACACTGAAAAAATCGTTTGGACTTTTTTCACACAAAATTGTTGCAAAGTCTTTGTAGAGCAATTTACTCTAATTGGATTATTAGTAACAACAGTTCTCATGCATTTTCATTCACTTGTAGCAAAATTTTGCTACAAATTGGTCTTGGACGTTTTTGAGAACAAATTGTTGGAAAAATGTCCCACAATGTCTTTTCAGTGTACTAAAGAAGGGTTTTTCAAAATTCCCCTTAGGGGGTAAAATAGGGGTTCAAACTTTCTATAGAAAAAATATTAAGTCGAAACTTCATAGAAGTACTCTAAAAAATAACGGCCAGATTCTACGCTAGTCCGGTCTAATTTGACCACAAAAGTTTTAAACTGACAAGCGTAAGAATACGACGACTAAATTTTATACAATGAATTTATTTCTGAGGCTTTTCGCAAATTTATAGAGAAAAGGGCAATTTTAGTACGTACTTTCGACAATAATAGAACTAAATTCTATCCAGCAACCCTTTCCAAGATAAAAAATCATTTGGAAACCAAGGAAATCGTTGAAATATCAGAATAATTCATGTTTTTAATGACGACTTATTAACAATAACAGGACAAAAACATAACTGATCAACTAGAAGATCTTAATTTAACCAGTACTAAATCTTAAACCTTCTTTCTTAGTGAATCTGATCGTCAATGTTTAAACACGTGTTTTACAGTTTTTAATAAATCAACCCCTAAGGGGGTGAAATGGGGGTTTAAAGTTTGTAATCGAATAAAATTGTTACCGCGGGGTATACGACCCATACCACGCGCAGGAAGTCGCGGGCGGAAGCTAGTAATCTCCATATAAATATATAAAAGAAGAAACCGACTGACTGACATATCAACGCACAACCCACACAGGGGGGTCTAGGAACTTGAAATTTTCCATAGAGGTTTCTTACATAAGGTAAGCATCTACTAAGGAAAGGGTTTTCAAAATTCAGCCCCTAACGGGGTGAAACAGGGGTTTGAACTTTGTCTGGAGAAAAATATTAGATGGTCCTATTAACTTGAAACTTCACAGAAGTACTCTAAAAAATAAGTTTGTAAACACGAGTTTTACAGTTTTTAATAAATGTGGGTTTAAAGTTTGTAATGGAGTAAAATTGTTACACCGCGGACGAAGTCGCGGGCTAAGGCTAGTATAGTATATTACGGGACACTTAAGTCAAGAAACCAAAACGCTACCTGCGAATCAGCTTAACGTTTTTTTCTATTACTAAAGTCAACACGGTTGTAGACAAATTATGTTCTAACACTTAAAAATTTAAAAACATGTTGAATGTGGATTAACACGAAATAATCAGGAAGCACCCAAATGTTATATGCTAAATCCGTGTTGTATTGTATCCAGTAATTGTTATGGGATCATTTCAAATGTCAAATAAGGCTTAAAATAACAGGTCAACGAAAAAATAGGATTACGAAAATCAAGATCTAAGATACTATTTGCATAAATTTAAGAAAAAATCGGATTTCATTAAACCCCTCTTTTCCAATTTTTTTCGTTTTAATTCGTTGTAATTTCAATACGGGGAATAGCCTTGACAAACTATAAACTATATTAACAAATATTAATTTGATAACATTTCAAGAAACTTAATAAAATATGCCAACAGTAAACTTACAGTATACAGGGTGTATGAAAAGTCTGAGTATGGGCAAATATCCTTGCTATTAGTAAAGGCAAACAGCAAATTTAGGTGTATCCTATTGTTAATAAACCAACTTTCTTATGTAATTTAACTTTTTCAACCCCCTTGAGGGGTGGCGCAAGGGAGACGAGGTAAAATATTTTAAATGCAACCCTATGACGTTTGGTTTATTTCTTTTATTACTTTAAAAGTTGTTCAAAATGACCACCATGAACTTCTTGACAGTAATAAAGTCGATTTTGGAACTCACTTTTTACATTTTCGAGAATGGCAGGTGTTATTTCTTGGCAATGTTCCAAAATCGACTTTAATACTGCCAAGAAGTTCATGGTGGTCATTTTGAATAAGTTTCAAAGTAATAAAGGAAATAAAGGTACTTAAATTTTTAATTTTTTTTCAGGTAAATGGCTTGCCATTTAAAAACGAATTAAGATGCGGACCTCGGGTTTACGGTAAAATGTTTATTTTTTGAAAATCTTTAAAATGAGGTACCTACCTATACAGTAAGTTAATCTTGTTCACATTCAAAACGTATGGTAGACGGCTTTTTATAACATTTATAGATGTATAGGCTGTGAAAGATCTGTATAATTTTATAAACTTGCGTCTATTAATTTGCCATTAATATGCCAAAACAAAATAAATGCACGTTTTAGGTATTTTTTGGAGCTTTTTCTCATAATTGGCAAATTAACATAATTTTAAGACCTATGTCAAGTTTTATCTCTATACGTCTAACCACCGGCGTATCCAGCAACTGCCTCTGGAGGAGGTTTGCACTATACCGATATTTCGAAATAAAAATCTTTTTATTCAGACAGCTGTGGTGGGGGGGGGGGGGGGGCCTGACTACGCCACTACTTCTAACAGACTGAGGTTAAAAATTTAACATGTAAAACCTTGTGGTCCGCTTTAACAAAATGCACTCTGTATATACATTTAAAAAATGTTTATATCAATAAATTAATGTATATTTATTTTTATCTAAATATGTTTAGCACTCTATTATTATGATGATTTGAATTATAACATTTAAACATCAAAAACTCAATTTTGGGCTTAGTTCTGTCTTACACTTAACACAGTATAAATACGGTACAAAACAGATGACAGACATGACGGAACAAATGTTTAGACAAATAGTTAAAAAATATAAAAGAATGAAGCACAGTCATATAGAAAGTTTCATAGATGCAACAGAAAACTAGTACATATGATAATTTACAAAAAAGTGTTAGATGGAATATTATTATTTAGTTTTATGCACCAAACACCAAGAAATCTAAAGGTGGTATTTTTAAAAAATTTAAGTTCAATTGTCTTATTCTTATCCTATTCACAAATGTGTAATGAACCAAAAACATTTAACGCCTCAAATAAAAAAGATTTAAAACAAAAGCATTCCAAAGAAACGCAAATAGTTCTGGAAATGCCCACACTATCGTCCAGATTTGACCTAAAATGACAGAAAATTATCAAGAAAACCTTGACAACAACTCCCTAGCATGCCAAATCTCAAAATGTGAACCACTAGGTTAACAAACCCAAAATTTCCCCTACCCTTTATCCATCTAAAGCGTTCTCTTTACCTCCCGTCTAATTCTACACCGTACGAAAAGTATTTCTGGCCAACGAGCTGGTTCCCTGCTCCTAAAAAGGGAGATCGGGAGGCTTGTAACGGAATTGGCCATTGGCCGATTTCTCCTGCCAATAGCGAACGGTGTTACATTTCTGGATCTGGTATCAGACATTTATATTTGTTGTAACGACCCAAAACTCGTCCAGACTGCCTTTTCGAACGTAAGTGAGTGTGTCCGTAACACAGTGTTATTTTCTAACACATAAAATTACGTCTTACTCTAGGGAGTGTGATAAGGAGTATACATTTTCATGGACTGTGCTATTGTTATCCTTCTGGTGCCCTTTTTACTGTGATAAGTGAAAGAAGTGCTCATTTTCAAGTGTCATACTAGCGAAGATTTGATGTGATATCTGTGCTATATTTGGATTATTTGCTCAAACAGTGGTCTGTGATATATCGACGATGTTTCGTTAGACAGGGGGCCTGCTTTTAGTTATAACATCATTTAGACAGCTTGACCTATTCTCAATTTTTTTTTAATGATAATTCAAATTAGAATTCTAACACTAGATAAAATCCAATCATATAATACAAAGTTAAATATCAGTCAGCTGTGAAATCTATTTTTTAATTTTGATTAATTAACTGATATTTGAAAATAGGTACCTAAGTTGTAGTATACTAAATAGCATGCATTATTTCTGTCAATAGATTAAGGACAAAAAGTTCTTGTATGAAGTAATTAAATTAGAACGAATCAAAATAAACGCATAACTTATTGAATAATGACATACAAGTTGTAAATTAAGAATTTGCTTGTCCAATATAAAACATTACTCTTTTAATATTATCCAAATGCTATGAGTTGATAAGTATCTAACATAAGACTGTTAAATATAAATTAACAAGTCTCAACCTTGGACATATTTGATGCCTTTTATGATGCACATTACTGTATGACAGACAACAAATTTAGCTAGTATGACATAATGACTGTGTCAACATTAACAAAGATTGATAATGTTACATGATCTAGTGTTATCCGATACCTAGTGTCAAGTTTTGGTGTCACGTGACCAGCGCGAATGTGACGTAACTCGCGAATAACAAGATGGCGGATAAGATGTTGATCTGAACTTGATAAATTTCATAACAATTAAAGTTTTACTTTGAACTTAATTGGAATTATCATCGACTTTAAATGTCATTTTGGAATTAGTTTTTATTATTTTTATTTTATCGTTTAGTAACGTAGTTTTTTTTTTAAATCGTTTTCACTTCTTAGACATTTTTGGATTTATTTTCACTGTATTAATAAATTATTTCTTAATTAATCAAATTCAGTTCGGTTCAGTTAAATGCAATTTACGATTATACTCTAATACTACTAACCTGTATGCAGACCTGATACAATATTATATTATTCTTAGCTTGTAAAAAAATGCGCAATAATGTTCAAAATTGACTAAAAGGCCATTTGTTGCTGCGTGCTTTCCAAAACCAATAAAATAAAGGAAACAAACTTCCATCTTATTTTCCCTGCCAAAATTTTTCACACTTGTGCATACTCGTATTACCTTAAACACAGACAAAATGTTGTTAGTCTACATCTGAAACCAATTATAATGTTACCGAAGACAATTATCTAAAAATACCCTAGTTAAAATTAAGCCGGCCATGAAACAAAATAAATGCCTTGCAAGCCTCGTTAAAAAAACAAGCGAATAACTGACATATAAACGTGCACGTGGCAGCCATGTTGAATTTTTCGGATGACAGTCACACCTTACATGGATGACGTAAACTGTTCTAATTCTATTTTTAAAATTTTTGACTGCCGCACGCGCTATTTCTGGAAAGGATTATTTCGGGAACACAAATATGAAATTAGCTTGGGTGAACGTATAAAAATTGTATAATCAAGAGGAATTTTTGGCAAATGATACCATTTCTGTTCATTAAGAAATTGAATGGAATGGACTGATAATGTTAAAGAATTATCCTGTAGGAAACCTAATAGGAAATTTCATATTCCTGAGAAATGCCAATAAGCCTCACTTTTTTGTTATTTAACGATTATAGATAATTCCAATTTTAAAAAAAATTTTAAGAGTATATCCAGACGTAAGAAGGCACCGTATTTTTGTTAGGATTTTCAAAAAAACTAAACAAAAATGTATGGCTTTTAGTATCATTATGATGTCACAGATCACCAGTTTTGATTTTCTATAAGAATCATTTTCTTAAATTTGAATGAAATGCGAAATGAGGTTTTTATATTTACTTATGTTTTTATAAAAATTTAAGAATTAATTTTTTCATAATTAAAAACCTAGCTAATCCACTCTGTCACTTCTAAAATATTTTTAAAGCACTTGCTGATTTCATGTTTTAAGCACCTGTAGATATACATATATTGTAGACCTGTCTCTTACACGATAGGACATTCATAGATTTTAAATTATTTTTATTGTGTTCATCCAATCTATAGTTATATTCGAATCAAAATAGATTTAATATACGGTACCCGCCAACTAAACACAGCGTATTATGTTTTAAACTCAAAATCAGTAGTGTTTATCATCTACTCACACAGTGACAATCAGTTGATTAAGTAAATCGTGCCCTAATTGTTATTTACACATTTTATTTTTTTACTTTAACTACATGTCAAGTACATAAAACACGTGCTCCTCGAATTTGAGCCATGCAATCTTAAAAGTTGTACTACCCACTGCGACAATCATCATTTTCAGAACCTTTAAATAACAAGAATAAAAATTATTAATTTTTATCAACTATTTGAAGTTACATAGTATTGTAGAAATCAACTCTTAAATATTTTTGGTCACCGTGTATGAAATCATAATTCTTTGGTGATTAACTTGCTAAAAAATTGCCTCTTTTCTTATATTACCCTATAAACACCCAAAGAATGAGCAAGAATGAACCCAACCTGAGCAAAGTTTATTACAAATTTTCGATTTGGGCCTATAATAATACAGACTCTTACAAATAATATGAATTTCTTCACTAGTCCCTTGCGCAAGATCTCCATAATTAATCTAGACTGGAGTGCCAAAAACCTTGTTCAGCCCAACGCCTCCAGAACACTCACCCCATCTACATGAATGGCCTAGCCCTACAGAACAATGGAACGTTTGACATTGTTGGCATCGCTTTCGAAAATGATCTCAGCTGGCACAAACACATTACTTCAATAGCCACATCAGCAGCTAAAAAGCTCGGTTTTCTCTGTCGAGCCAGAAAATACTCCTTCCCTTCCAACTTACATACTGTTTACGTTTCCCAAATACCTAAGACCTAACCTAGAGTACTGGTCCCACATCTGGGGAGCGGCATCTTCTTCGACACTTAATATCCTTGATTCTATCCAAAAGAGAGCCATTTGACTCATCAACCCACTCGTCACAAGAAAACATTCTTCTCTGGCTTGTCGCCGCGCTGTTGGGGATTTCCCTTTTCTATTGATACTTCCACGGATTTTGCTTCGTAGAACTAGCCGCTATAGTTCCCCCCTTGACTGTTCCTAACAGAGCAACAAAAGGCGCGTTACGTTTGCAATTCTTTACTGCCCAGCCATAAAAACCTAGAAGATCCACTTCTTTCGCTCATTCATACCTAGGGTCTGCAGATTACGGAACGAATTTCCTGCAGATGATTTCCCTTCCCAACCTCCAATCCTTTAAATCCCGTGTTAATAGATTACATTTTCCTTCTCTTCAGACGCCCACGGTACGTTAGTACTTAGGCTTGAAGTCTGATTGTCCTAGATAAAAAAAACAATCCACATCTAAAACTTTTAAAACACTAGAATGGTAACTGTAGCATAGTAGAAGTCGAAAAAGATATGAAAATTGTTGTTACTAACTGACACAATGTTATTCTGAACACCGTTTCCCTCAATCTTACTTACAGGTTCTTTTTTAATTTCAGGAAGGCTCTAGGGCTGTTTATACGTGTCTCATAAGCCCCTTCGTAACCGTCCGCCAAAATGCCTAAACCACCAGCGAAAGAAGAGGACGAAGATCCTACCCCATACCTCTTCGTCTCTTTGGAACAAAAACGTATAGATCAAACTAAGCCCTATGACGCCAAAAAATCTTGCTGGGTTCCGGACGAGAAGGAGGGTTTCGTACTTGGTGAAATCAGGGGCACCAAGGGCGACCTTGTCTCCGTAGGAATCCCCGGAGGAGAGGTAAACGTCAAGTCTGTTCTTAAATACACAATCAGTACAAATTAATAAAACTGATCAGATAAAGTCAAGTTTATAAAAAAGTTCACTGCCAAAAAAATATTTTATTTAAAATTTAAGAAAGTGTATTAAAAAGTATTTTTTGTCTATGAATTTAGTGACATCAAAATAGGTCAAATGCTGCCATCCAATCGGTTACTATACCCTCTTTTATTTAAGAAAACATGTTAGTTTTAATATGACTGAAAAAAGAAGAGCAAGAACTTATATTAGTCAAAAATAAAACGCCAGTTGTACAATGGCGATTGTAAATTGTTCATCAGTCCTGAAATAGAATATTTTAAAACAAACATTAATTAAAATTAAAAATGTTAAAAATAAAAACAACACTCATATTTTATAAAATTCATTGGAATATCTTAAAAGGAAATCAAGAACATTTCTAGATGGATAAATTTTGTCATAGTATTAAATTTTAAACGGAATATTTGTAGTATTTGTATTAACTACAGTACACTGAAAAATTGTTTAGTGAAATTATAGTAAAAATCATTTGGCATGGGTTGCCAGAACTAATTGGGAATATTTTACAAACGTAAATTTACCAAAACTAGGTAAAAAGTTTACATTTTTTTAAAATCGTTTTGTTAAATTACACATTGTGTATGATTTAGCATTAATACAATTCCAGAATGATAGTAATTACTTTGTATGTTAAGTAAATTACATTAGAATTATTTTTTCTTTTTAAAAATCGTTTATTCCAATGAAATTTTATAATTAGGTTTATAGTAGCTAGCACATACTGTTTGACTTTAACCAAAAAAAATTACTGAACATATAAATATTATTAGAAAAGATAAAGAAAATTAGATGATAGTATTGGAAGAACTATATCTGTTCTGACACAATACGTTAAACATTTACGGCCAGATTCTCCAACGCTAGCCCGGTCTAATTTGACAACAAAAAGTTTTAAACTGACAAATGTAAGAATAAGACAACTAAGTTTTATACTATGAATTTGTTTCTCAGCTTTTTCGCAAATTTATAAGGTAAATGGCAATTTTAGTACGTACTTTTGACAATAATAAAACTAAATTCATTACAGCAACCCGTTTCAAGATGGAAATCATTTGGAAGCCAAGCAAATCGCTGAAATATCAGAGTAATTCATAAGTTTTTAATGACTTTAATCACAGGACAAAAACCTGTCAAAACATAACTGTCCAACTATAAGATCTTAATTTAAATCAGTACTAAATCTTAAACCTTAGTGAATCTGAACGTAATTGTTTATTAGAGAAAAATCTTTATAATATTTACATGTTTAAAAAGAATATACAAATAAGAATTAACAATGCAATAATGTATTGTTATTAATGAAATATTTTATACTCATGCGTATTTCTTATTACACTTTTAACATGACTTTTTGAGTATAGGAGAAATCATTTAAAAAGGATCTTGTATCCCAAGTAAACCCTCCAAAATACGAGAAAGTCGAAGATATGGCCGATTTAACATACTTAAACGACGCCGCTGTTTTACACAACCTTAAACAACGATACTACGCCAAACTAATCTACGTAAGTACCTTTACTTCCTTACTAATCTACTTTTATTTGTAAAAATAGGAAAAGAATTTTAAGAAAGAGCAAGTGAACCAGGTGAACCCGCCAAAGTACGAAAAATGCGAAGATATGTCCAATTTGACATATCTTAATGACGCTTCAGTATTGCACAATTTGAAACAACGTTATTATGCCAAGCTTATCTACGTAAGTTTAATCATGTCCAGGATCTCTCAGGACCACTGGCTTCTTGGAAGATCGGCAATACACCGACCAAGACATAATATGTTTGGGTGTTTGGACTTGTGTAATAATTGGCTCCAGTTTTTTGTGGTCTAAAAATTCCTTATTACATGGTCAAATAACTGGTTCAGCAATGCATTATTCTGGCTGTTAATATAGAATTCTCTTGACCACAAAAAGCACACACACATACAAGCGAGCTACTTCTATATTATTCTTGTGCTAACAAAGCCTTATCACACCATATCCAAAACGGACTACCCGAGGAGATGGTGTGAAGTTGGTGGCGTGGATTTTATCACGATTTTTTCAGGAACTAACACTGATGATCACTCTCTTGAACTCGGTATCAATCCGACCAAGAAATCCTGTTTACTTTTTTTCTATTTGTAAATTGCCTCATATTTTAAGCATTTTCATCCTCAATCTTACTGTATATATACTGTATAATTTTAAGTATCACCAATCACCCCTGTAGTGATTGGTTTGTGTTTTTATGTGTTTTTACTTGATACTCCATTACTTTTAACGTTTGTGGAATATCCAGTAGTTTTCTTTACGGTTGGTTTGTCAGACTAAAATTTGATTAAAAATTTTTAACCAGTAATATCAAAATGCTCATGTAAAATGTCGATTTCTATAACTTAGTCTCACAAACTTCAAATTTTTTTTATTATCCAGACCCTATCTTTATAATTTTTTAATGCATTTTTGGTACTGTAGACTTATTCTGGACTCTTCTGTGTCGCCATTAACCCCTACAAGCGCTTCCCCGTATATACAACCCGTGCCGCCAAATTGTACCGTGGTAAAAGGCGTAATGAAGTACCACCCCACATTTTCGCCATTTCAGATGCTGCCTACGTAAACATGATGACCGGTAAGTTGAAAAAATTCTAAATAAAATCACAAATTTAAACACAACTTCTACCAGCATCCAAATTTCCCTTTAAAAAATAATCACTTTTGATTTCTTATTTTACCAATTTTTCAATATTTTTTTTCTTCTTTGCAGACCACGAGAATCAATCTATGTTGATTACGTAAGTATTTAATAGACAAAGAATTGACAGTGATCATTTGTGCACCATACAATTATCAAATTCATAAAACATTTATGAAAATGTAAAAAAAACAACGAATCTGTACACGATCAATTATTTCTGTCTTTAAAATGATATTATCACTCATTTTAAACAGCCACGCTTTCTATAAAACACATTAGTGTAAATAGTTATAATTAACTCAGACTAAGCAACTTACACACGTTTAAAAACAGTAGATTAAAGTACAAGTTTTATAAAGTATCATTTTAGAGTACGCGTCCATGTTAGAAAACGAGCCGCTTGCGGCTGACGGGACAAGTGGGCTAATGATTTATAAAACATGTTCTTTATACTATTTTTTTCTATTTTGTATTTTTTTCAATAAAAAATTCATATTTAATAAGAAAATATGAATTTTGTAAATTTTTTTGTTGGTAATAATACTATCAAATTATTTACCACAGCAGCCTTGATAAATTAACAAATCATTTTAATGTACATACATGACTACACACCGCATTATCAACTTTTAAGAAATAAAAAAACGGTTTCGTAAAAAGCTTATTACGATACTGAAAACGATATCGAAAAAGCTTTGATATGAAACCAAAAGAGAAAAAAAGTATTTCAATAAACTGTTTTAAAGACAGCGTACAGACTTGAGAACTTATAAAAACAACTTTTATCCCTCAGTGGTGAGTCTGGTGCCGGTAAAACTGAAAACACGAAAAAGGTAATTGCCTACTTCGCCACCGTCGGTGCATCAACCAAGAAACCAACCGAAGAACAGAAAAAGAAGGGTACTCTTGAAGATCAAGTAGTACAAACTAACCCTGTACTTGAAGCCTTCGGTAACGCCAAGACCGTCCGTAACGATAACTCCTCTCGTTTCGTAAGTATACTTATATTTTATTATTAACAAAAAATTATTACCGGGATTCACTAATGTCGCCGATTCACTATCGCTCTAATATAGTTCTAATTTCACAAGTGTAGATAAACTAGAAGATCCAAATTTAAACCAGTATTAAATCTTAAACATTTTTAGTGAATTCCGGTGCTTTTTTATTGTTAGTTTTATATATCTAATCGTGTTATTCTTCTTGCCTAGGGTAAATTCATCCGTATTCACTTCGGTCCAAGTGGTAAACTGGCTGGTGCTGATATCGAAACTTGTAAGTTTCATCTAGAACTTTCTTTCCTTTACTATTGAAATAAAATAATTACATCTAACAGAAAATGGGAAAAACAATTCTGACAACTAGTTCTAATCATTTTACTTTACAGATCTGCTAGAAAAGGCTCGTGTAATCTCTCAACAGTCCTTGGAAAGATCTTACCACATTTTCTACCAGCTCATGTCTGGTTCTGTAGCCGGCGTAAAAGGTAAGTGTCGGAGAAAAAATCAGAAAACTACTAATCTTTCTCATCTTTTAAACCAAATGATCAAATATTTTAATTTCTTTTTAGATTTAAAAACTTTGAAACAAAACATTTATGAAGATCTTAATGTTATAATCACCATATCAAATTTTAATTTTTAAAAATTAATGTAAAGGATTTGTAAGCTTAACTAAGCATTACAGTTCATCTCTATCATTATTTCTGCTTATATAAGTAAACGAATACTTTTTTAACCCCCTTATAGACATGTGTTTGTTGTCAAACGACATCTACATGTACCACTACGTGTCCCAGGGTAAAATAACGATTCCAAATGTTGATGACGGAGAAGAATTATTGTTAACCGATGTAAGTGGGCCACAATTGCTCACAAGGTGGTAATTTTTACGTTTGAGATGAAACACACCACAATATGGGACATCTCGTATTATGTTTGTTCAAACCAAATTGAGACAGATACTTGCAGATTATTTCCCTGTTTGTTGTGTCCTGTCGTACCCCTGGATGTTTCCTGATTGTAGTAATTTTTGTCCCTTGTTATCACTGACACTACAATAACACTTCAACTCTCTAAAGGGAATACTCCTCTCCCAATATGGAAGGGTCCCCTTTTTCATAATGTGTTGTTGTTTATAGAGATGTGTTTATTGTCAAACAACATTATGGATTACAACTTCGTATCCCAGGGTAAAACTACCATTCCCAATGTGGATGATGGCGAAGAATGTAGACTGACGGACGTAAGCGGATATCAGAACCTATTCGCTGTTTTTTTTTTACAGTAGAACTTGTTTTGTGTCGTGCAAGATTCTTTTGGTACTACACCAACCAATACAATAGACTTATCTTAGGTTTTAAAGACCTAGATGGATTACAAGTTGCATTATCCAACTGCAGTGTGCCTCTTACAAATCGTTGATGCAGTCGAGTCGACTAGGCCAGAAGACAAGTATTTTGTGAGGAAAAAAATTCCTGGAAGAAATTTTATTTCACAAAACTTGATGCCTGGCGTAAACTGCGATTTGTTAGGGTACCCTGGGTTCTACCGAGGCCTTTAAATGCACTTCTATAGATAAGTACACTCTCTATTAACAGAGCCTATTATATTCTTTGGTAGTACTAAAATTCTTAGACACACTGATTGATTTATGATCCCCTGTACATATGTAGATTGTGTGTAGAACCCCTCCACTACTTCAACAAGTCGTTGAATACAAACGACCCTTTCAATCCTAAATTTTGTTTATAGAAAGCTGCTTATTATCAAAAAACATTACGGACTACTACTTTGTATCACAAGGAAAAACTTCTATTCCTGGTCTTGATGATGGTGAAGAATTTAGAATAACAGACGTAAGCGGATGACCGAATCATCTCGCACCAGAGTTCTTCATCTTATCAGTGCACTTCTGTATATTTACAGTCACTTTTTTCTATAACTAATTTACGGTACTAACTATTTTAAATAAGAAAATGTTTTTGTTATGAGTACTTAAGAGTCAAAACAACTTTACAAGTTAGAAAATGGCCTAGAAGAGTCATATCTTTAAAAACGCAAACCGGCCAAAGAAATATGCAACTTACCCGTACCCGGAGCAAGAACATTTTCCGATATTGCACAGTCATAGATTGTCTTTTTAGCACTGGTTAAAACCTCTTTTTGTTATCGTGTGCACGACTTTAGGCGTCATCCTTCGAACAGAACGGTAAACTCCGGTTTAGACAAGTCAATATGTAACTGCGACCTCTAAACCTCTAATCCTTTGTATTTTAGACAGTTGCTTGTTGTCCAATAACATTCTCGACTACAACTTCGTATCTCAGGGGAAAACTACTATTCCTAGTGTTGATGATAACGAAGAATTCAGATTAACAGACGTAAGAGGGTGACGAAAGAACGAATATCGCCCGAGTTTTTTTAAATGTTTGTTTTTAGTGTCCTGATTAATATGTTTTGGTTTCGTTAGAAAAGTGTCTTTAGTAAATTTTTATCTAAACAAACATAATTTGATTTGGAAACCGGAAATATCATTGAAATCTTGCTTAATTTCTCTCTCCTTATGGTCGGAGTCTTGGAAAAAGACAATTTTTTACGAAACGTTAAAAAAATAGTTTCTTTTGGTATAAACTGTTTACTACTGATTTTAAAGGTAAATACACAAAGCATATCAAGCAATATAGTTCCAATTGTCTTGTTAAGATACTACTAATGCATGGCCTAAATGTAATGGGCACAATTAATTTAGTACATTCATTAATAATATCTTACCAATTAGACCTATAGGATTATATTGCTCTATATTGTTGTCTGTAAAGTAACCCCTAGAATCAATAAAAGGTTATATCAAAAGAAGGTGTAGTTTTTTAGTTTTGTTCAGCAAATAGTCTACCATTTTACAAGACCACGCCCCTAAGCTATCAATACAAATATCATTTTAATAATATCAGGTCGGGATATAAAATATTTTTTCTAACGGCGACATCTAATATATTCATCCACAAAATTATATTTTAAATTAAACAATTTTGCAATACCTACATTGAGGCTGCATTTGTCGACCACACCCATTTGTTGCCAACTTAATTTTATTTTTATATAATTTTTTGCTTTATATTTCATTTATATAAATATTTTTACAATAATAACCGTAGATTCATATTCTACGGGTATTTTTTAACGTATTAATAAAAGTTTGAAGGTATTTAAAAAGAATATTGAGGTCCTAGATCTTTTAAAATATTAATCTTCTGAATGAAATCATTAATATACACGTTGAATCTTATACTTCATTATACTACTCATAATGTTATTGTTAAAAATTTTAAAGCCGAAAAACCATGTCAAAATGAAATTAGGTTGGCCATCATGGACGCGATTAGAAAATGCCACCCTAAAAAGATATTGAATTTATTATGACACTTTTGTGATAACGACTTATAAATATTGGTACATCACTCAGAAATCAAACATGTTCTTTGAACCGAACATTGATCCTAAATAGTTGTATCAGACAAGAATACATGACGTACTTGTATCCTCCTGTGTGTGTGTATAACTAATGAACACTTTACCATAGTTAAACTGTACGAAACTGTACAGTGTTTTCAGACAAAAACTGTGTTAACTTACCTATATGTAAAAATGTATCAAGTATTCAGTACTTCAATACTTGCCCTAGTAGCTTAAAAAATGTGCTAACATTCGTTGTAGAGGCGTGCCTGTTATCCAATGACATTATGGATTACCATTTCGTATCCCAGGGAAAAACTAAAATTCCATCTGTTGACGACGATGAAGAATTTAGGTTAACTGACGTAAGTCCCTGGCTGTACTAACCTAAACTTTTAATATACTACACACATATCACCTATTTTTCCTGTGTTGTGTTGTTACTGTATTTATATTTTATTTTGATTCTTTTGATTATGTTCTTTTTATTTGCAGCTTTCTTGGAAGGCAACTTATGTCTAGTTGAGAATTGTCTAGCAAACAAATATTTCATGCTTCAGGAGGGGTTTTTATAGCCATCAGAGTAGGGATGCTGGCTGATTATTATTCCTTTGAAGCAACTTCAAAAATAATAATTTTAAAGTACATGACCGGTTAAAAACTATGCAAAACTTGCCCTCCAAAGACATTTTTACCAGCGGTCGAAACGGGTCGATAAAATGCTTCAACTGCTTGTATCTTGCTCAAGAGAGCAACATTTTTAAGTCTAGTGACAATAGTTGCTATTAAAACTTTAGTTAGATCTATGTTCCTTTTATTTTTTTGACAGCCATATGCATTTTATCATACAAAATTTATGACTATAACTACGTATCGCAAGGTAAAATAATAATTCCGAATGAAGATGACAAAAAAGAAATGTTATTGACAGACGTAAGTCCAATATGGATATAATTACGAAATTTCACCTATATTTTTTGTTTAAAATAATGTATCTGTGTATATTCGACCCGTTAATGTGACCTGTTACTGCTTGCCTTTTTGTAGTTTTCCAGCAAACCTAGTGAGGTGGTAAGCCCAGACTATGTATAACCGTTAAAAAATTGTACAAACCGTTGGCTTGGACATCGAAAAAAAGATATATCTAGGTGAACAATATCACTGTTAATAAGCCTTTATTAAAAATTTAGGAATCATCCTATATTTCAACGATTTGCTTGGTTTCCAAGTTGTTATCTTGGAACCTTTGCTAAAATATGGAAAAACATGCTTAGTGTCTTTTTCTTTATAAATTGCCTGGCGATAGTTTTAGCCGAAAGATTCTTGGCTAAATAACAAAAATTAAGATTCCTAACGGAATTCTACCTAGATATATCTTTTTCCCAATATTTTACTCAAATCCGTCCTAAAAGCTCATTTTGTTTCCAAAAAATACAGGAGGCCTTCGACATTCTTGGTTTCACCGCAGAGGAAAAGAGCGACATTTACAAGATTGTCGCCACTGTCATGCATATGGGTACCATGAAATTCAAACAAAGAGGTCGTGAAGAACAAGCTGAAGCCGATGGTACTGAGGTACGTATAAAACTACATGAGAAACATACGGAACTCTTGTAAATACGTATAGTAACAATTTACTTAAAATTATATTTTTCATTCCAGGAAGGTGAACGTGTCGCCAAACTTTTGGGTGTAGAACCCCAACTTTTGTACACCGCCTTCTGCAAACCCAAGATTAAGGTCGGTAACGAATTCGTCACACAAGGTCGTAACGTCAACCAGGTACAGTACTCCGTCGGTGCCATTTCTAAGGCTATGTTCGACAGGCTGTTCAAATTCTTGGTCAGAAAATGTAACGAGACTCTGGACACCCAACAGAAGAGACAGCACTTCATTGGTGTACTGGATATTGCTGGTTTCGAAATCTTCGACGTAAGTTCCGAAAAGTTCTTCAAGAAGAACTTCTACTTCAGAACATTTTATTACTCCTGTACATGGTGGAAATATTATTTTCTAACTTATATACCTCATGGTTTATTTCTTCTGAATTTAACACAATTCTACTTCAAACCCATAATTTAATGGAACTTCTTCTTTGAGCCTTACATTTTTATCCACATCAACCAAACGCGAAAATAGCGATATTACAACCAAATAAAATTATGCAATTTACTTTTTAAAGTGGATTTTAACACTGGTTTAAAATGGAATTGTGTACAGAATGAAATTATTAATCTGATCTAGGTTCTTAAATGAACATAAAACAGCATTTTTTAAAATCATCGCTACAAAGGAGTATAGGAACAATATGATGGGACCTAATGACCTAATGTAAATAGGGTGGAAACCTTACAGTGTGGATGAGACAGCACGAACGATGTTTGAGACACATACCTTTTGCATTTCTCTATTTCAACATTGAGCAACATTTTGCAGCTTACAAATTTTAACACAACATTTTTTTAACTTTAACTTCACACTGTAAAAAGTCCTTCAGCTACATTAATTGCTTTTAGCTCTTCTGCTTGTATATATTATATATATATTTTCATTCGACACACAATATAATGGCTTTGAGCAGCTTTGCATTAACGTTACTAAAGAAAAGCTGTAACAATAATTCTTTAATAACCACATGTTTGCATTGGGACAAAAAGAACCTACCAGAGATAGCATTCAACGGATTTTCATTGATTTTTGAATGGACTTGGTTGCTTGAATTGAACTTATCGAAAAAGTTTGCTTTGCTAATAACATTTTTATACAACGAATATGATTAGGGTTATAAAATACGAGGTGATCTGGTAACTGTCGCCCGCACTAATTTATGTTGAAAAATCCTCATTACATTATTTGATGTTTTGCTCTATGCTGTAAAGTAGGCATCTCATGCATGTACTAACGTAACTTCTGATCTAAAAATGCAATAACATACAATATTATTTTTATTAGTTTAACGGCTTTGAGCAGCTATGCATAAATTTCACCAACGAGAAGTTGCAACAATTCTTTAATCATCACATGTTCGTTCTGGAACAAGAGGAATACAAAAAAGAGGGCATCGATTGGATCTTTATTGATTTTGGTATGGACTTGGCTGCTTGTATTGAGTTGATTGAGAAGGTAACTGATTTGCTCACGTTAAAAATAAGGCGAAACTGCAACCCCCTAAGATGATTTTGCACCTTAGACAACCATTGGGCCGATCAAATAACGGTTTCAATCAGAGATTGGTCTTGCAGGGTACTATGATCAATACTGGTTTCTTAAATGTGTATGTAAATGTATGTATATGTATAGTATTATAGTGTACTAGTTAGATTCCACCAATGTAACAGGTCAAGAATCTATTGACTTGTGTTCACGTTATTTTTCTACCCAGTTCAACAGCTTTGAACAGCTTTGTATCAACTTTACCAACGAAAAGTTGCAACAATTCTTTAACCACCACATGTTTGTACTTGAACAAGAAGAGTACAAATCCGAAGGTATCCAATGGACCTTCATTGATTTCGGTATGGACTTGGCCGCTTGTATTGAGTTGATCGAAAAGGTAAATGGGACAAGTACCCAGCGCTGAGCAACTTAAGCAACTCAATGTTTTGTAGCTAATTACAGAAAACGGGCGGCAAACAGCAACAGATTTAGTTTGTTTTTAAAACTATTGTATATATGTATTATATTGTCTCTTAGTCGACTCCACCCCATGTACAGGGCACAGGATCACTAATGAGCACAGTAGTTTTATGTTTGTTTGTTTGTTTGTTTGTGTAGTACAACAGCTTTGAGCAACTTTGCATCAACTTTACCAATGAAAAATTGCAACAATTCTTTAATCATCATATGTTCGTACTCGAACAAGAAGAATATCAACGGGAGGGTATAGAATGGGCTTTTATAGATTTCGGTATGGACTTGGCAGCCTGTATCGAACTTATCGAGAAGGTATTTAAATACCTCACCTTCTAATTAATCTCAACTACATTTTAGAACTAGATGCACAATAGTTTGATATAGAGCACTCTTTATTAATTACTCTATAACAGTTTTAATATAGAACTTAGGATCTTTTAACTTATTTACACCCTTAAACCCCCTTATAAACTCTCTAATGCACATATTACCACGTCCCTCATTATTCTTGCAAAAAACTACATTAAATATTGGACAAAAGACTTTTTAAAAAGTAATAAAGCTGTAAAAAGTTAAAAATATCACACTCCTAGTCCAACAATACTGAAATTTTATTGGCACTTTAAAGAAGCTGAAATGTAGTTTATTGTTAAGAATATTAGTAACTGTTTTAAAGCACAAGTTTCCTTTACGGTGGTATGGTATCCTTGGATTTAAAAAAAAGTTATTCTTCCAAAAGACCCAAAATTAGTAAATTCAAATTCTTCTCCGATAAATTGGGATAAATTGGCGCCGAACACAATAAACTTATTGGGAGATACAGTAAGCATTAATAAATCCATGGGAGTACTTAGTAAATCTGCTTGCACAATTTTAAAGCTTTTGTATATAATCCGAAGAGTTAACCAATAATTCGTCGCACCAATAACACAACGAAAGCACAATTTTTTTTTTTAAACTAAGATTCTGTGCTAACCAAATCGTTAACCTTTGCAGTATAACGATTTTAACCAACTGTGCATAAACTATGCGAACGAGAAACTCCAGCAGTTTTATAACCATACTATGTTCATCTTAGAACAAGAGCATTACATGATAGAGGGAATACCGTGGACTTTCATTGATTTCGGGTTGGACCTCCAGCCATGTATTGATCTCATTGAAAAGGTACCATTTTATGGACCTTTAGCACCCTATTAACTTTGTTTTTATTGAAGAAAACTGCTTTTCTATTAAGAAATCTGGACTGATTAAAAAAATTAGAAAAATCAAATTGTTTTTGTTGCACTTTAAAATAGAATATGCACAGTATTTTGTTACTAATACACCAATTTGTTTTTAACGTAAAACAGATTTATTACAGGTTGATTTTAGCATCATTTTCTTTGGTCCATTACAAACTTTCTAAAAATGCACAGTTTCGTACAAATTTAACTTTTTGTTATGTAAGTGCATTTTTTGCTTAATTCTTCTTTATTAGCAACTCAATAACCCCAGTTATTATTGTGGTAAGAGATTCGTATAATAAAAATAACAAAAATATATTAATCCGGAAATCCTTCATTCTGCAGATACACGTGTTTGATTTGGATGTCGTCAAAAAAATTATTTTCGAATTTTATGTGCACATTCATATTTTCTTTACCTTTAACTACTGCACTATCAATCCTGTGACACAAATGTGATTATCAAGGCTTTACAGGTATAAAAACGTTATTCGTCAAATATAGGAAAATTAAAATCAACCTGTAAGAAACGTAGTAGTCATTTTTTAATATTCAAAACAATATCTGCAGTTTCAACCAGCATCTTGAAAAAGGTACAGTAAAATTATAAATAAAGATAGTTGGGGAAGTTGATGATGTAAAATTACCATCGTTCTTCAAAAACACCTGTGAATCCTAGTCTTCAAATATAATGACAATATACAAATGTTATATTCTTTATTTACATTTCAGTTCAAAAAGTCTACTCAAGGAATGAGAAAAATGTATCAGTAGCTTACAATTGTTGCTAAAGACGCTGAAGCCACTGTAACAGAGAATATTTAAGAAGTTCCTAAAAATTGCCTTAAATTTTTCTAAAACCGTTACTATTTATTTCATGCCACAAACTTGCCGAACTATCTTTAAAATATAAAAATGAGAACCCGACAGGTTCTCAAGAATGTTAACAAAACCAGCCATTATTCTCCATCTAATAGAGTTTTTAACCTTTAGCCTATGGGTATCTTGTCCATCCTTGAAGAAGAATCTATGTTCCCCAAAGCCTCCGATCAAACCTTCATTGAAAAATTGCAAACCAACCACTTGGGCAAATCTCCCAACTACCAAAAACCAAAACCACCAAAGCCCGGTCAGCAAGCTGCCCACTTTACATTGGGTCACTACGCTGGTAATGTAAGTATTTTGAATGTTCCTTGTATAGATCCATCGTGAAAGAAAAATACCATAGAAATCTTATCCCATCTCTTCCCAACACGGAAACTTAACAACTTTTTCTTTAAGGTACCATACAATATCACCAACTGGCTTGAAAAGAACAAGGATCCCCTGAACGACACTGTCGTCGATCTCTTTAAGAAGGGTACCAACAAACTTTCCGTGGAAATCTTCGCTGACCATCCTGGCCAGTCTGGTGGTGCAGAAGCTAAAGGTAAAAAACCTGTCTTCATCTCTTGTACAACAAAAGTTTCAATCATCAAAATTGTTCAAGAAGAATCAAGGATAAATTTTATTAGTATTTTTTAAAAATTGTATTAACAATGAATTTTATTAAACACAATTTTAAAATTGACTATAGGTGCAAAGAGAACAAAGGGTTCTGCCTTCCAGACTGTATCTGCTATGTACAGGGTAACTAGGCCGATTACTAGCACGAGATGCCGAGCTCAGAGCTACTTTTTACCTACTTAACTTTTACCTTTGAAAAAGCGCATATTAACTCATGTCAAAATGGCATATCTGCACAGATATAAGAAGCTGATTTTAAATTATAGTGTCAAGTATCAGAGAATCTTGAGTCTGTAAAAATAAATCAAATTTAATATCTTTTTATATCGAAGAAAATATCCCTCCTCATGATGTTTACTCTCAGGACTGCCTGTTATTTTATTTTTAACATTGACATGAGTATTATTCCTGCACTATGCTCTTCCTCTGATATAACCAAAGCTGTAATATATGCATGTTTTATAGGAGCAGGTCGTGGAAAGAAAGGTGGTGGTTTCGCTACCGTATCTTCCGCTTATAAGGTAATTTTTTTAAAAAATTCTTTCACCCCCCACCTCCAATCAATTCACTGTACCCCCAAAGTTCCGAACACTGTACTGGAGAACACTCTTGTCCGTTATTTGTTTGTTCACAGGTTGCCTCTTATTTTGATACGTTAACGGAGCACCACATGTTTAACAATCATCATTATGGGTTTTTCAATGTTATTAATGTTACACCAGACAAAGATATGTCTCTGGGTTTAAAAAAAGTCAACACTTACAAGATGACTTCATTGAATAAGACCAAATGACAAGTAAAATTGTTTTGCACCTCCTTTTTACGTTCCAAGCACTATTACTGACTTTGAAATCCATACAAAAAAGTATGCCGAGTATGGTACACCTCATTCATCCAATGCACCGATATAAACTTTTATGAAAAAAATTAGTAACTAACAATCGACCAAGAGAATCACCATTTTCTACCAAAATGGCCACATTTTCCTAAATCAAATCTAATACAACTAATGTAACTCCACTTACGCTGGAAAACTAAAGCTACAGCATTTGCCAGCTATGCGTGATCAATAACCTTACTTTACAGAATAACATCTTTAACAATATTAACCCATTCTAAAAACCTAAAATTTTATTGGAGCAGGGTGTAATAATAACATGAAAAAAACCTTCATCCGCAATTGTACTGCAACTCAATAATATATGTATGTATACCTTTATCATCGGCGGAAGAATTTGACAAAATCACTGTAGATGGTGAGTTGCAACAAGAACAATATTTGACTTATCTTCAGATATTGTTTCCATATACATAATATATAATTCATCTAAGACAAGACGTGTTTTCATCTAAGCAAAGCTCAGCTCCAATAAAATTTCTCCAAATCGTAATTTCGGTAATCCACCATGGCAAACTTGCCTCTACAGGAACAATTAAACAACTTGATGTCCACTTTGAGAGCCACTCATCCTCACTTCGTCCGTTGTATCATTCCCAATGAATTGAAACAGCCCGGACTTATTGACTCCCACTTGGTAATGCACCAACTGACCTGTAACGGTGTACTTGAAGGTATCCGTATTTGTCGTAAAGGGTTCCCCAACAGAATGCTTTACCCTGACTTCAAACTTCGGTAAGTAATAGATTATTTATTTTCGTAAATAATGATATTTAGTCTTAAGTATAAATTAATCTCTTCAAAGAAAAATAACTGTCTACGATAATCTGATACAACCCCATAAATAAATCTTTTCTTACCTTGGTACTTACCTTCGAATAATTCTTATCATATAATTAAACTGTTGCTTGTGGTATAAGACAAGGATTGAAACAAAGGGATTAATTTTTTTTAAGACTTCATAGGCGATGAGGTATCTGTAACGAAGTTATTTAAATTTGTGGTAAAAGTTATTATAGTTACCTATCGCTGAGTCTCTAGGTCATCCATAAAATGATTGCTTAGGGCTACGCGGAACCAAGTGTTACCAACCACTGGGGGACGGGGACGGAGGATAGGCTTTGGGTATCGTGTAACTGAAGACTGTGGTTCAGAGTTCACGTTATCAAAGATGTAAGATTCGAAAAAGCAAAAGATATATGATTTTTATTATTTTTTATTAAGATAAAACCTCCTTAAAACACTCATCTACCTAGTAATCTTAAGGTGATTTAGATGTTCTGTTTAGTATTTACATTATATTATCTTCATGGGTTTAAATATGAAAATTTGACACATTTTTTAAAATCCCAGTTACATGATCCTAGCGCCGGCCACCATGGCAAAGGAAAAAGATCCTAAAGAAGCGGCTCGAAAGTGTCTTCAAGAAGTCGGTCTTGATCCTGATAGCTACAGAGTTGGACATACTAAGGCAAGAATGTCTTGTCTTCTCTTGTATTTTCAAAACATATTTGTATATATCTACGTACTTGTCACTGATCCGTATCGACAAAAAGTTTGTTTACTCCTTTGTCCATGTTCTGTAGCACAATGTAGCCGATCATCTTATCACAAATGACATGTAAAATTTGTTCAAGTCATATGTAACATACAGGGTTTCCTAATCTAAATCATTTTAGGTAGTAAATCCTTAGGGAACTTTATGAGAAAAAGTTCATATAAGTATATTATGTCCTACAATGCTTACAGGGTATTAAAATTTTAATTGTTTTCGATTTTATTTTATATTAAGGTTTTTTGGAATAACTGTCTCAAAATTTGTGCAGGGCATTTTTAAAATAAAGATAGGAATAAAACTAAGCTATCAAGTCAGTGGGGTCCCAAAAAAGTATTTTGGTACATTTGAAAATTTTTACATAAAATCGCCTTAGGAATCACTATCTGAAATATTGTAGATTACTTCGGAAACACCCTGCATATATATTTTTTACTTAAATGCAGACATATTTTTTAATTAAATGCAGACGCCTCCACTCCAACACAAGTTGGATTTAGTTTACTGTTAGTACCACTGACCTTGTAGTATTTATTTGACTGTGACTGCAGCTGAATAAAAAACTTCTTTAGGACTACGTTCCAAATTCACAATAACAAACATTTTTAATTTTTTGCAAAATTCAGTCATGTAAAACAAAAATGGAGTATTTATTCTTGCACATCTGACTTTAAGATGATCTTAAAATATGTTTGTGAAACGTTGAAATTGTTTAGACACTTTAATTAGAGTATGCACATATTATCGACCAAACCAAACACTTCCGATAATTGGTAAACTGTATTTGTACAACCTCTGTTTCCTTAGTTATAAAATCCTGAACCCCGCTGCTGTTTCCAAGGAAAGCGATCCCAAAAAAGCTGGCGATATCATCTTACAATCTACAGGGCTTGATGCCGAATTGTACCGTCTCGGTCACACTAAGGTCTTTACTCTCATACCACTTGTTTGTGTTTTAAATGTTCCTGTTTTGTAAATAATAGTACCAGTACCATGGAGGCAGCGCGCTCCAGACTACAAAATGTAGCAAACTAGACTAGCTACAAATCTCTTTGAATTTTTAAGGTTTTACTAATATCCTACGAACACATAGCTATTATGACAAGCTATGGTTTATTTTTACCTGTATAGTATTTTTTTGTGTTTTGTTTTTGATTTTTGTTTGGTTTGGTGACAACCATTTCCACATAGTTTATGCAGTGCCTGAGAAATATATTATAAATTTTAATATTTCTGGTTTTCTTCGTTCTCAATCCAAGAGCTTATATTGAAACGAAGATTATTTTTGGTAACGCAAGTACAAGGTATTTTGACAAATCAACTTATTCAAAAGTTTTGGCCCTAACCAAAACCATGTGTAGTATTCGACTATTGCCATTTTTCGTTAATACAATCAAAAAACCTTGTACATATAAACTTTTCCTGTTTTTCTTTAATTACTAAACAATTCCAATTCTTGCGTAAATCAGATACAAAATTCTGGCCGCAAGTTTGATTAAGGACACCATGGCGCCTACAAAGGTAGCTGAAATTATTTTGGATGTGTGCAAACTTGAACCAGAGCAATTCAGGTTGGGTCACACGAAGGTAGAGTCCAAAAATACTTTAACTACATGCTTAAAAAATAACTCGCACACTCTGCAGAAACTCATTAACACTAATTTCGCTTTTGCGCTTATTTCACGATTTGTACGCTATTTATCAAAATTCGGCCATATTTTCTTTAAAAATCAGACACATGTATGACCATGACCATTTTTATGGAATTTTTGAAAAATAGCATGAGTTATTATTTACGGGGAGTGAATAATGATTCATTATTCACGGTCTGTGATCAATCACGACAAGGCCTTTTTATTATTCACGGTTCTTTGAACCAATCAGGAAGTAGCTTTACAAAAATTTCTAAAACACCAAAGCAAGCTTATAAAAACAATTGCCGATTTATTGTGTCAAAATGCTGCAAATCTAAATTTTTAAAGGTAGGTACATAGGTAATTTATCAAAATTGTAATAATTTAATTTTTAAACTTTTTAATAAAATAGTCGCAAAAAAGTATATTATTCTACTCGCGGTAATGACTATTATTTACGCACTTCTTAAACTCATAGTAAATATTTTCGGTTATTCCTGGGCTGTTTTTAGGTAAAAATGTTACACAGCTTGTCCAGGCGCCATCTTAACAAATGGCAAACTTTTTTATTTTTGACTTTAGGGAAAAAGTTGAAAGGGGTTGAAACAGAGGTTCAAACTTTGGATGGAGAAAAAATATTAGAAGGTCGTCCTATTAACTACTCTAAAGCCAGATTCTCCAACGTTAGTCCGGTCTAATTTGACAACCAAAAGATTTAAACTGAATACTATGAATTTGTGCCTGAGGTTTTTCGCAAATTTATAAAGAGAATGGCAATTTTAGTACGTACTGTCCACAATAACAGTACTAATCTAAGATAAAAATCATTTGGAAACCCAGCAAGTCGCTGAAATATCAGAATAACTCATAAGTTTTAATGACGACTTATTAACAATGACAGGACAAAAACCTGTCAAAAAACATGTGATCAACTAGAAGATCTTAATTTAAACCGGTACTAAATCTTAAACCTTCTTAGTGATTATAAACGTTAATGTTTAAACACATGTTTTACAGTTTTTAATAAATCAACTTCTAAGGGGGTGAAATGGGGGCTCAAAGTTTGTAATGGAGTAAAATTGTTATATCGCGGAAGAATTCGCGGGCAAAAGCTAGTAATATATTATAATAATTCATAAACTTCAGTTACTGCTAAAAAAAGTTTTTAAATCAGTTATCAAGCCAAGTCAGTGGCCTCCCAAAAATAGTTCAGGTTGGTGAAAGGGTACATGACACGACAACTTTACCCCCCCCCCCCCCCCCGTATCTCGAAAACTAAGCACCTTAGAACATACATTTCTATAAACTTTTTGATTTAAAATTGTAGTAGCAATCACACTCTAAAATATTTACCCGCAGTTTAGAAAACCCCTGTATTTGGTAATTAGCGTACAAGCTTCCAGTAATATGCGCTTCACTTGTTGGCGTTTTATGATATTTGTTTTGGGTATTTCCATTAATTACGGAAAAAAAATTGTATTATATGAATATTAATATTGCAACCACTAAGAAGACTGTATCTCTTTAGCTGGCAATTTTATTTACTCCAGTTTAGCCTAAATTTTGTCAACAACAAAATTACATACTTTTATGTTGAAACCTGCCAACAGCAGCAAATATAATTTAACGGCAGTCTTCTGGACAATTATCTTAGTAAATCTAAGAAAAAACAAAATGTTTTCAACTTCTGAAATTTCATTTCACAGATCAACATATTCTATCAAAGGGATATTACCAATTTAAAAAAAATAGCTCTCGAATATTAAAAACAGCTTAATATTGTAACTTTTTTCTAGTTATATTTAATGCAAGCATTCTAAAGCACAAAGCTTGCATGTGAACTAAAACTAGATGATCAAATAAAGTAAAAACAACTAATGTAACCTATTAAATTATTAAATTCACAACTAATACAGTTCAGTAATTACAAAAACTGTTCGCGACCCTGCAACTCCCTTACTAACTTCGACTTCATCCTCAACAAAACAGGTATTCTTCCGTGCTGGTGTCCTGGGTCAGATGGAAGAATTGCGTGACGACCGCTTAGCCAAGATCGTCACATGGATGCAGTCCTGGATCAGAGGTTACCTCTCCAGGAAGGAATTCAAGAAATTACAAGAACAACGTTTGGCCCTCCAAGTATGCCAGAGAAACTTGAGAAAGTACCTCAAATTGAGGACCTGGCCATGGTACAAATTGTGGCAGAGGGTCAGACCTCTCCTCAACGTCACCCGTATCGAGGATGAGATCGCCGTAAGTATATATACAGAGTTCAGTCTTCTTTCATCCTAATAGGGTGAAAGAAATCTAATTAATTTAAAAAAATAATATTTACTTTCATAACATATGCATATGTAATTCACTTACTATGCCATCATTACAGAAGAGTCCCTCCCAAAAGAATTTCTCTCACTTGTACCTCATCGAGGAAGTAATATCCTTAAAATCATTTTCCAATCGCGTCCATGGTGGCCAACTCAATTTCATTTTGATATGGTTTTTCGGCTTTCAAATTTTTAACAATAACATTATGAATATATTAGGTATAGATTTATATCCTGCAAAAAAATTTCAGTCAATTATTTAAAATTTCAACGTGTATAATGATTTCATTCAGAAGATTAATATTTTAAAAGATCTATGGTGTCATTTTTTCTGTCACTAGGACGTTAATATTCTTTTAAAATATAGTTTTCCTAAAATAAATCATAAAATACCTTGAAACTTTTATTAATACGTTAAAAATTCCCATAGAATATGAAACTGCGGCTAATATTGTGAAAATATTCATACCAATGGAAAATAAATCAAAAAATTACGCTAAAATCAAAGCAGGTTGGCAACAAATGGGCGTGGCCGGCAAATGAAGCCTTAAATATCCTAATACATATACTTACAATTCGCTTTTATATGTAATTCGTGTCCTAACCCCATCCTTAGAAAAGAATCCCTTCCATAAGAATGTCTTTTCTTTAATGCCACTTAATAATAATTCTATTTATTCCAGATTTTTTTTACATCGTACCTTTTGTTTTTTAGATTTTGCCTTCACTAAATTTTCCTTATTTTTTTGTATTTTGATTACCTAGTATATTTTTAAACTTCGATAACAGTTTTAAATCTCTTTTACACCTGAACTTTAATATTATTATATAAAAAAATATTTTTTGTGTTTATATAAACAAAAATCAATACTCTCTGACACAATATTTTTTTAATTCTCCCAAAATTTTATAGCTAAAAATAATATTAAAGTTATTCATCGGTTAAAAAATAAAAATTCAGACAAAATTAATGAAACCCTATTTAGTAAGCAACATGATAAAAACTATTTAATCAAAACTGATGTATCACCGTGTTTATTTTTCATTTTATACTACTGACGCAAATGCCAAGTCACCCATGAGTAGGTTCTTGTTTCAACATTCGATACCAATTGCATCTAAAAATAGTAAAAATAATTCTTAATATTTTAATCTACACAGCGAAAATTTCAAATTTCTGAAAATTGCATTTAAAACATAAATTTAATTTCAATTTATGAGTTCGGTCATTAATGTCTCCATTGTTTCAACAAAACTAAGCGTTTCTTTTTGCCAGTTATTGACTTTAAATTAGAACTCGAATTCATTTCTTAAGTAAATAGGCTATAAAGATCATAATTCATGCGAACAATAACTCTCCTAATTTTAGAAAATACTGCGAATGCTTATATTACGCTCGCTATACATCCCCTTTTCCGAAAATAACTTTGCAAGACGCGCATGAACTGTTTATCGGAAAATATTTCCAGATTTCTCTCACATACTTTCAAATAGCCTCGCCGCTATCGGTATTGAAGTATTTACGACATTTTATACACGATTTTTAAGCTCTCGAATTAAATCACCTGTCCTATATTACATCGGCTAAATATAAAATTGATTACCCCTACTTACCTGCTATTCCTGTCATCTATGTCGGTCATATCGCATATTTTTGAAATCTTTCATCTTTCTCCCACGCCTTCAAGTTATTAGATTCCACAAGACTCTCGTTTCGCTGCGGAGTTAGTTTAGTCTTCGAGTACGACGCGATCGGTCTTTTCCCTTTTTTCAATACGTTCGAGAGGATACGCAGATATTTTTTACCAATCGATACTTAGCTTCAAATTAAAATGGCTTCGGTGGCTGTTAACGAAAGAGAACAACAAGAAGTGCAAGAGCTTAAAGAATCCGAACCTAAAGCGACGAAAAAAACTAAAAAATCTAAAGATTCCAAGGAACCAAAAACCACCCTGGACTCGAAAGTTTCCGACCAACCGACAGAAACTTCCGAACCACCCCAAGAAACTTCCACCCCAAGTGAATCTCAACCTAAAACCGACCCAGTCAAGGAACCCTCTCCAATTAAAGAACCTACATCAACTCCAGAACCTACTCCTGTCCCAAAACCTACTCCAGAACCCACTCACGAACCTCCTGTCCCCGCTGAGTCGCCAAAAAGATCTCGATCATCTCCTGAAGTAGATCCACGAATCGTCGCGTTAGAACGGGAAATACTTCAAAAAGATTCTCTTTTGCAGAAATTGGAAGCCAAGGCTGCAAAGGCTCAAGAAAGCTTCGAGCGGGAACAAAAGGCAAAGAATGAATTGGAAGCCTTGTACGCCAAATTGTTAGCAGAAAAGACCGAACTTTTGGCCCTGCTTGAAGGTGAAAAGGGAAGTCTTTCCGAGACCCAAGAAAGAGCCAACAAATTGCAAGCTCAGAAATCGGATCTCGAGGGCCAGTTAACGGTAGGTGGTTTGTTATTACTACTTTTAATAAAAAAAAAAGTTGGCGTTGCTTAAAATTAAATTTCTCCTTACCATTTTACCATATTTTAAAATATCCACTTTTAAATCCATAATAAAATAAGAGCTATTTCACAACTACGGTGTACTTTTCGAACATACTGTAGATTTTATAGGAAAAAATCATATGCGCGAATTTTGAGTAAAAATATTTCCGAATATAAACAAAAATCCAGACGCAAAAGTATTTTTATATTTAAACACTGCTGCAAAAATGTTTGTACAGTTGGATCTGCACACTTTCATTGTATATTTTGAAAGATCGAAATAAAAAGTAATGGTATAAACAACTTACTTTATGAAACTTCGAAGTTAGTTTCAACATACCAAACAATTTTTTTTCACAATGTCATCACTAGGCGTAGGGATCAACGACAACAACAAATTTTTCCATTAGATTTCGTAAACTAAAACCATTTACTTCACAAAGCTTAGTATGGTTATAAATTTAGTCCTTCCATGTGACTACTTATGTAAAACTCGTTATCTGCCTGTATATAATTTTTGAAAATTATTTTTCTAAAGTCTCACTTTAAAAGCATGTTGTCAATAATGTCTTCTATTAGTTAAATCTAGTTTTTACGTTATTATTTTTTAATAATTTTTGGCACTCTGTCAAAGCCGAGTGTAGGTGATTAAATATCATTAAAATTACCTAAAAACATTTTATTGGACCTTGGCCAATAAAACTGCATTTAATTAAAAACAGATACATGGTTCATATAAAGATGACCTAGATATTGGCGCAAATATATCTAAAATTATCAATTTATTCCTACAAAACTTAAATTTCAATAATTCGTCAAAACAGTTGTGTGTAGATCCGTTATTTAGTGACAATCTGTATGTCGCTGGTGACACCCAGATAAACTGAAAGTTTTAGTTTTCTTTTTTGTAAAAATTAATCGCTTAATAGGTACTTTCAACCTTAGCCAGGAATACTCACTTGTCAATTACTATACTTATCATGTCTCATTAATAGGAAACCCAAGACCGTTTGAGCCAAGAGGAAGATGCTCGCAATCAACTCACGCAACAAAAGAAGAAACTCGAACAAGAAATCTCCGGTTACAAGAAGGACATCGAAGATTTGGAACTCAACCTCCAAAAGTCCGAACAAGACAAGGCCACCAAGGACCACCAAATCAGGAACTTGAATGACGAGATCGCTCACCAAGACGAACTCATCAACAAGCTCAACAAAGAGAAGAAACTCTCCGGAGAGAACAACCAAAAGGTCTCTGAAGAGCTCCAAGCCGCCGAAGACAAGGTCAACCACTTGAACAAAGTCAAGGCTAAATTGGAGCAAACTTTGGACGAACTCGAGGATTCCCTCGAACGCGAAAAGAAACTTCGCGGTGATGTTGAGAAGTCCAAGAGGAAGGTTGAGGGTGACTTGAAACTCACCCAGGAAGCCGTAGCCGACTTGGAAAGGAACAAAAAGGAACTCGAACAGACCATCCAACGCAAAGACAAGGAAATCTCATCTCTGACCGCTAAACTTGAAGACGAACAATCCGTTGTAGGCAAGACCCAGAAACAGATCAAGGAACTCCAGGCTCGTATTGAAGGTCAGTCAAAACCTGAGATCTCTTATACTTGGTGTCCTTATTCTATGAGGTCTCTCGTATGCTCATATTCCACTTATCAACAAATCTTTCTCTTCCAGAACTCGAAGAAGAAGTCGAAGCCGAACGTCAAGCGCGAGCCAAAGCCGAAAAACAACGTGCCGATCTCGCCCGCGAACTTGAGGAACTCGGCGAACGTCTCGAAGAAGCTGGCGGCGCTACTTCTGCTCAGATTGAACTCAACAAGAAGAGAGAAGCCGAACTCGCCAAGCTTCGCCGTGACTTGGAAGAAGCCAACATCCAACACGAAGGCACCTTGGCTAACTTGCGCAAGAAGCACAACGATGCCGTTGCTGAAATGGGTGAACAAATCGACCAACTTAACAAACTTAAGGCTAAGTAAGTTATTTTATTTAGTCTTTATAAATGATAACTGATTTTATTTGGGTTCAATTAGCTAGGTATCATCAAAAATTATACAATATATACATAGGGAAATGGACCTAGTTATGTCTGCTGCTATTATAGAGTTAATTTGTTTTTCACTTTTTACACTTAGGATTTACTTTAGTTTAAAGGTTTTTACTTTTCCATTTATCGTTATATTTAATAAACAATTTAGGTCTGAAAAAGACAGTTCCAGTATTTACCAAGAATTGCAACAAGCTCGCGGAGCTATAGATGCAGTCGGACGTGAGAAGGTACTCAAAGCAAAGACCTCCATATTGTTGATTCTGTCTCTGTCTCTTGTGATACCTGCACTCAACCCAATGACTATAATCTAGTTTTGTCAACTACACTATTAAACTATGTAGTTAAAGTTCAAATGCTCAGATAAAATTGACCCAGCGTGTTCTCCTTTACAAAACTTACTGCTCCTTTACAATTTAATAATAATAGTGAAGTAAAGATAATAAAGCATATAAAATATGTTAAAATTACTAAAAATTACTCACTCTGAGTCAAAGACTAAGTGCAACAAAAAGGTTAATAGCTATTTGAGTATTTAAAATTACTTATCAATCTAGGTGCTCGTTACGAAATAAGTGTCGTTTGTTAAATGTGTTTTCTCTGTCTTATCCCTTAGGGCTGAAAAGGAAAAGGCTCAATACTTCGGTGAACTTAATGACCTCCGTGCTTCCGTCGACCACTTGGCTAACGAAAAGGTACAGAAGGGACAGCCGCTTTAGTCAAAGTTAAAAACTGTATCTAATTTACCTTTTAGGTGTTTTAGCGCCGCATAATACCGATGAAACGCTCTAGAGGCTTCTTGTGTTTCTCATCTCCTGTGTTGATGTTTTATTGTGTCGAATCCATAACACGCTGTCACTGCAAGCTAATAATTTAGATAACCACTTTTCTTATTTAGCCTTTTGCTTCACGTTATTTGTGCCCTTACCTAAAACAAAAGAAACAGTACTTAGTAGAGTTGTCTCTTTCTAGGCTGCAATTGAGAAGGTTTCCAAACAATTGGGACAACAACTCAATGACGCTCAAGGCAAACTTGACGAAACCAACCGCACTCTTAACGACTTCGACGCCGCCAAGAAGAAGCTCTCAATTGAAAACTCTGACCTCCTCAGACAATTGGAAGAAGCCGAATCCCAAGTTTCCCAACTCAGCAAGATCAAGGTTTCCCTTACCACCCAATTGGAAGACACTAAGAGGTTAGCCGACGAAGAAAGCCGCGAACGTGCCACCCTTTTGGGCAAATTCCGCAACTTGGAACACGACTTGGACAACATCCGGGAACAGGTTGAAGAAGAAGCTGAAGCTAAAGCTGACATCCAACGTCAACTTAGCAAGGCCAACGCTGATGCTCAACTTTGGCGCCAGAAATACGAATCTGAAGGTGTTGCCCGCTCTGAAGAACTCGAAGAAGCTAAGAGGAAACTCCAAGCTCGTCTTGCTGAAGCTGAAGAGACCATCGAATCCCTCAACCAGAAGGTTGTAGCCCTCGAAAAGACCAAACAACGCCTTGCAACTGAAGTCGAAGATTTGCAACTCGAAGTTGACCGTGCCACCGCTATTGCCAATGCCGCCGAAAAGAAACAAAAAGCTTTTGACAAAATCATTGGTGAATGGAAACTTAAGGTTGATGACTTGGCCGCTGAACTTGATGCCAGCCAGAAGGAATGCCGCAACTACTCTACTGAACTCTTCAGACTTAAAGGAGCTTACGAAGAAGGTCAAGAACAATTGGAAGCCGTCCGCCGTGAAAACAAGAACCTCGCTGATGAAGTTAAGGATCTCCTCGACCAAATCGGCGAAGGTGGTCGCAACATCCACGAAATCGAAAAGGCCAGGAAGCGCTTGGAAGCCGAAAAGGATGAACTCCAAGCTGCTCTTGAAGAAGCTGAAGCTGCTTTGGAACAAGAAGAAAACAAAGTCCTTAGAAGCCAATTGGAACTCTCTCAAGTTCGTCAAGAAATCGACAGACGCATCCAAGAGAAAGAAGAGGAATTCGAAAATACCAGAAAGAACCACCAACGTGCCCTCGATTCCATGCAGGCCTCCCTCGAAGCCGAAGCCAAGGGTAAGGCTGAGGCACTTCGCATGAAGAAGAAGTTGGAAGCCGACATTAACGAACTCGAAATCGCTTTGGACCATGCTAACAAGGTAATTTTCTTTTTACTAATCATATGATATAATTTTGGTACAAGTCTGTGGTTGCCAGTATTAACCAATCATTACTTACATGAATTTTTCTTTATTTTAGGCTAACGCCGAGGCCCAAAAGACCATCAAACGCTACCAACAACAACTTAAGGACACCCAACAAGCCCTCGAAGAAGAACAACGCGCCCGTGATGAAGCCCGTGAACAATTGGGTATCTCTGAACGTCGTGCTAACGCTCTTCAGAACGAGCTCGAAGAATCCCGCACTCTCTTGGAACAAGCTGACCGTGCCCGTCGCCAAGCCGAACAAGAATTGGGAGATGCTCATGAACAACTGAACGACCTTTCTGCCCAAAATGCTTCCATGTCCGCTGCCAAGAGGAAATTGGAGACTGAACTCCAGACCTTGCATTCCGACCTTGATGAATTATTAAACGAAGCCAAGAACTCAGAAGAAAAGGCCAAGAAGGCTATGGTTGACGCTGCTCGTCTTGCTGACGAACTCCGTGCCGAACAAGACCACGCTCAAACACAAGAGAAACTCCGTAAGGCTCTTGAAACACAAATCAAGGACTTGCAAGTACGTCTTGACGAAGCCGAGGCTAACGCTCTTAAAGGAGGCAAGAAGGCTATTGCCAAGCTCGAACAGAGAGTCAGAGAACTCGAAAACGAACTTGATGGCGAACAAAGAAGACACGCTGATGCTCAAAAGAACCTCAGAAAATCCGAACGTCGCATTAAGGAATTGAGCTTCCAGGCTGAAGAAGACAGGAAGAACCACGAACGTATGCAAGACTTAGTAGATAAACTCCAACAAAAGATCAAGACATACAAGAGGCAGATCGAAGAAGCCGAAGAAATCGCCGCCCTTAACTTGGCCAAATTCCGCAAAGCACAACAAGAGCTCGAAGAAGCGGAAGAACGCGCCGACCTCGCTGAACAAGCGATTGCCAAATTCCGTGCGAAGGGACGTGGTGATTCTACCGCTAGAGGACAGAGTCCAGCGGTAAGATAATTAATTATGGATTATTCCTTTTCTTAAAACATGAGATTTATATATTACACATACTTCTACAAAAATATCACTTTCTGTTCAATATCCATTATTTATAAAAAAGCTACTGACCTATCCTACTCATACTACAGCTATCAATACCGCCCGCATTATAAATCGGTACTTAAAATATCAAACAGCACAAGAAAAACTTTCAAAATTCCATGCAAAATACTAAAACTCCAAACAGAATTGATTTAACATTTCTTTTTATTCAAGTTGCTTCAAGCAAACAAACCTCGTTTCCCAGCAATGATAATGGAATAACTTCTTCGGCACGTTGTAAGTGGGATTGAACCCCTTTTTGTTCTGTAAAAGTAGCCTCATTTAACTGTACTGATTTCAATTCTTCCCGTGTGCTTTATTCTGATGAAAAAATGCTCATTTTACAGCAAATTCTACTACCGGTTTCTTATACTAACTAATTTAGCCCTATATCTAGAAAAATTACTATTCGACAAATAATCCATACCTTTGTGGAAGGAGTTAACAAATATCCAAATCAAAAAGGTTAGCAAGACGAAGAAAAGAGAGTGAGAATTCTGTTGACAAAACTCAGGCTTAGTAAAAATAAGGCTGGTTTGTATAGAAAATACATTCAAGCGAACTTTTATCTTAATTACTTATTAATACTGATTTTTGAAAATTATAATACATATACATAGTATGTATATATCTAATGACTAAGCCTCCGCAAGTTAAAAAAAAATGATGCGAAGTTGAAGATACATGATATTACAGCATAAATTTAGCTCTAATTTTTATATATTTTGACTAAAAAAACTTCAGTTCCTTGACAAGAAGTCCTTAAATTTGGATAATATCTAACAAACCAAACAGAGCCAGGTTTCGCATAACAGCATTTAAATTCCAGCTTTTTTCCAATTTCTTTAAATGGGTTTACATTAGTTTACAATTTAATAAAACTCATCTTCAACTTATTTTTTTGAATAGTGTTCAATGTAAGATTGTTATTTTACTAAAAATTTGAGATTTGGAATTGAACTTCACAATCCTCAGACTTCCGTTTTTTTACCCCCTGTCCTTTTAGTTTCCTCTTTCTTTAGAACGCCTTTATTAATGTTTTTTTTTCTTTTTTAGCCACGACAGCGCCCAGGTTTTGGTGAAGGAGGTACATTCCCCCCAAGGTTCGACCTCGCACCTGAACTCGATTTTTAAATATTGCGCGCTGTGTTAGATTAAAGAACAAACGAATACGCGGTGTGTCCATTCTTGCCGCGAGTGTAATTAATTATTATTTTTATTAATTATTACTTACTTTCATTTCTTATTTCTTTATTTCAATTTTTTTTCAATTAGAAGTATGATTCCGTTGTTTTATTAAAAAATGTGTTTTTGTACGAGAATACGGAGAAAAGAGGTTAAAAAAGAGACACGTATATCCATCAAGACAGCCTTCGGTCTCCGGATTTCTCAGAAATAAAATGAAAAATCCAACAGTGTATTTTGTAAAAAGTCCAGGTTATTTTAACTTATTGTATGTGTGGATATGATATGTTGTATGATATAAGGCACCAATAAACAAGTTATATCGTTCTTTTATTTGGTTTTTCATTTATTCTTTTACTGTTACTATTAAACTTTAGAAGAAATTTGTGTTTTGCGGGAAATCTACTCGGAAAATCGTGTTTGTTACTATGGGCAAAGTTGTAGAGAATTAAAAAACAATAAAATGAGCCCTGGTAGATGTCGTTCCGGTTGGGTTTGCTTGGATTTAAATTATACACATAAAAAAAAGACAATGCATGTTTTGTTTAAATTGTCTAAGCAACAATTAAGCGGAACGATATCTACCAGGGCTCATTTTATGTTTTTTTTTAATTCTCTACAACTTTGCCCATAGTAACAAACACGATTTTCTGGGTAGATTTTCCGCAAAAAGCAAAAAACGGCGAATTTTTAGGGTTTTTATTTAACGCAATCCGTATCTTAATTCATTTTTAAATGACAAGCCCACAAAAATTAAAAATCGCAAAAAAAATAAATTTAAGTACCTTTATTTCTCTTACTTTAAAACTTGCTCAAAATGACCACCATGAACTTCTTGACAGTAATAAAGTCGATTTTGAAACTCTGCGAAGAAGTAACACCTGCCATTCTCGAAAATGTGAGAAGTTGGAAAATCGACTTTATTAGTGCCAAGAAGTTCATGGTGGTCATTTTGAACAACTTTTAAAGTAATAAGAGAACTAATCCTAAATTTGTGTACTCTTACTTTTTATTAAATAAAACCTCTCAAATGTACTCTTTTTTTCATAAAATAAATTTGCTTCATTCAATTTTAGTACTTTCTGCGGACCCTTTCAATTTAGATGTAGATCTATAAATTCGTAAAACGGCTACAAAATGCCCTGTTAAAACTTTTTGGTTTTATTACGAGTAGATAACGTTTAATTATTGGTAAATTTCAGTCTGTACTAAGAATTAATTTATTATGTGTTCATAAACCTTCAATAAACTTTGGTTTTCTACAAATCTTCTGTTAAATATAAAAATAAAAAAAAAATATATATATAATATTAACTTGAGAGGACATCATATGAAACTAGAGAAGGAAAAGTGCGCAAAACTTCCTAGAAAAAATTTCTTACCAGGTCGTGTAGTATATACTTGGAATTCCTTGTCACCCAGAACTATTCAAGCTGAAACATTGAATACCTTTAAAAAACGACTAGACGAAGATCTTCAAAAAAGAAAAAGAAAGTTGGTGCATTATCCAGTTTAGAAAATTTCTTGTTTATGTGATTTATGAAATAATTAACTGTTTATTTAGTTTTATGATTGTTAGATATCTTTAAAATTGTAACAACAGTTTCATCGGTTGTAACCGCTTACTGTTTATTAAATAAATAAAAAAAAAAAAAAAAAAAAAAAATGTTCTTATGGATTGGCGGATGCACCGGAAGTGCAAAAGTGTACTCTTTTTACAGCGAGTTATGTAACCCTAATCATGAAGGTAACCCTAATCAGGAAGGATCTACTATACAGTGAGTATTTAAAGCAGGTCTTACCCCTATTAAATGAACATTTTTAGAATATAAACCATAGATTAGGGTTTGTTAGTGATATAAACGACACATATTTCGGCTAAACATTGGCTAAAGCCCACAACCCTGGGGAAGATTTTCAGTATTATATCATTTTGTTTTCAGCAGATTATAAACAGATCTTTTAACATACAATAATTTTGTACAACTTACTGATAAAATGACCAGAATTTCTTACCTTTGCTTGTAGCAACAAATTACACAATAATAAAAATCTCTAAATTTTTTAATTTTCATTTTATACAATAATAACAGTAGAACCGTCGGCCGTCGGCGTCTGTAAACTACCAACCAACCCGATCAAACCCTTTTATTTTCCTTACCAACCTAAACAACACGTCTGGATCACGTGACCCTTCTCATGCCAACTTATACTTTGTCATTTTAAAAACCGTATCAGTGGATAGACAACCAGACATAATTTCGTAAGCAACGTTGTCACTACAGCATCAGATGTCCTCGTCAGCCAGTTTGCCAACTACTATAAATAATAATGGGAATGTTTTCGTTTCATCTTTGTCTTCATTATTATTGTGTTATTTCGCATTTATGTCAAATGTCAATTTTGTCGTCTAGTGAGCATTTCTTCCCCAATAAAAATCAGCTGACGGCAGCTGGCTTCCTTAATCTGAGTCGCCAAAGGGAAAATTTAAAATCTAGTCAAAAAATCTCTTAAAAGAGAGTAAGGGAATCGGGAATCGACTTGACACAACACCCACTCAAACACAGTGGGTGTTACTTGACACCACTTTGACTTTTTATACCATGAACTCGTAAACTTGGGCTACTGTGAACTAACGAGTAGCTGAACAAAATTGCTTTTCAGTAATTGCAGTCATTAATGATTTTATAAATTTCTTTCAAGAAATATATAAAATGTATCACTATAATCAACAATTATTAAATATTATAACAGAAATACCGACAAACGATTAATGGTATTAGACCAGAGAACGGCAATTCTTAGCTTAGGAAAATATATGGCAACATTGTATAGAACAAACGCGGCATGCTTGAAACGACAGGTAAATTTCAATTCCTAACCTAAAAATGGTATTCCATTCACATTTAATAAACTTTTTTCCATGTATTCGATTTTGAGTTGTGATTTTGAGAATTTTATGAGGTAAGTTTAACAAACATTATCCCACAAAAGAAAAAAGGTTTATGATATTTTCCAAAATACTAGTAGCACCGAAAATTACATGTATATTTATGTCTCGATTTGAAACAAAAGAGCCAAGCTGTTTAGTTTTTGCTTTATATTTATTAAAGTCTTTGGTTATTAGCCCTATTTGCACGGATTTGGCTATTTAGGACCTTGGATGAATAAAGAACCGAGCTTTTTAAAATAGTACGCAATTAAGCCACCATCAATTAGGGCTCTAAATCTGTAGTGTCCGTGGGGTGGCTGATAAGTCTGCATGTCCATTTTTAGAGTAAATATAGGCCGTAGGTTAGAATATCTGCCCTTTGATTGTACAAGCAATTGTATTGTAGCCCTTCTTCAGTAGTACCTAGGTATTATATTTCATTCTTTAAAAGAAAATACAAAAGTGTGAAAATTAAGGAATGTTATACAATATTATTTTCCTAGGTGAGATAGGTAGGTATGACCTTTACAAAGAAAAAACTGACTAACTAGGTAAATATTAACATTTAATTTTTGCAAAAATGGTATCATTCAGTCTCTTTGATGTTACTCTCAAACTATGTCTTTTTTTCTTCAGTCAGATTTTCGCCAACTTTTTTGGTGCAATTTTATTTGGTACCGTCGTAGTTAACTGATGATACTGTCCCTTTATCAGATCCCATTGTGAAGCCAGTTTCCAATCTACTCCAAATTCCTTGCAAGTATCCAGAAAAACAGGATACAGATATTCTAATAACCCATGATCAATTGTAGGAAAGAGATGGTGTAGTGCATGATCGCCAAAATTTGTAAGAACCAAAAAGTGAGAGCCTGTAATGTCTTTTCGGTCCATAACAGCGTCTAGTTGGAAGATGCCCCAATCCATTTCTGCTTTAGGTCTGTAAAAATTTGTAAGAATTATACACAGGATTATTACACAGGATGATACATAAATATACATATATACCACCAGTTTCAAATATAAATCTCGGTAGGTAGTGAAAATATAGTCTTGCAAATTAGTTTTTTTAGTTAATGTGCCCTACTTTTACATAAATAAAATAATTTCTTTTACCGACTAGCGTCTCCATCATGGAAAATATCAGGATGATGATGAGCTGCATTGACGCCAACAATGCTGAAATGTAAGCTGGCAATGGTAATAATCCATATGAACATTACAAGACAAAATCCAGCAGGTTGTTTTGTCACTGCCCATGATAGAATGGGTACAGTAAATGGAAGTAGTGCTGTCCAAGGGAAACTAGTGTTTTCTTTAAGAAAGCTCTGTATTAGCCTAAAAAAAATATGTACGTACAGCCATTTACAATGTCGACTTTCAGGTCTGATCTTAAATTAAGTTCTTAGAAATAACAAACATACGTTTTCAAAAAATGTAGCACAAACAAAAGGGCGTATATCAAAGGTCCATAAATCCAAGAACCATATCTAAATAGCAGATTCTTTTTTCCTGGTAGGTACTGGAAAAATGGTTCCACTGAAGATATCTCCATATCACTCACAGTGTTGGTATACATGTGATGACTTAAAACATGACTGATTCTCCATTCTCTAAAATCACCTAATTATATAAACATGGACATGGACAAAAAAATCGTACACATAACTCACAGCCTAAGTGGCATATGCGTAAGAAAGGCAATTAAGATACATTTAGACTGTGAATCAGAAGTGCGTTTTTATTGACTACTACTGTACATATGTTTGTCTAATTTAGAGTGTACTGATGTCAAAAAAATTCGCTGTTTCCAACTTGTGAGGAAAATTCAGAGATTACACAAGTTTTAAAAAATAACACTTTCCATGTCAAAATGAAAAAAGAAATTTAAAACAGCACAAACCTGGAGCTCATCATTGAAAAATCGAAATAGAATCTTCTATAATTATCCCTTTTGTGAAAGAAATTGTGTGCCGCCACTGCTAGAAGTCCCAAACATAATCCAGACGCTATACCAAAAGCAAAACTTCTAAAATTAACAGCTAACAAAAAGCAAATGACATATGCGGCAAATAGACCATCTGTCAAAAGTTTGCTTCTAGTGGCAGATTTCTTTGGCAACGTTTCAAGTTTATGGATGACTTTTCTCTTGAGAGTCTTATAGAAGCCTTTCTCATGAAAAGTAAAGGGGAAATTTCTTGGCGTCGAAGCTTTTTGAACAAAAAGTTTCGATAAAAGTTCTTCAGGTTTGCGCGTCAGGTGATGAGACTCGAAGGCTTCAGTGATATCAGTTCCCTAAATAGAATTAAAAATAAATTAAGTATACCCTTTTTTATTATTGCAAACAATTTGGACAGATTGTCATCAACTTTTCAACGCTCTCAATAATAAAAAAAGTCAATCCATATCGGATCTAAGAACAATTTTAGAAAAATGAATGCTCAGAAGTATATTTGTCGAAAATTTAATTTTGAGCTCTGACTGTAAAAAAGGAACATAAGAAGTTTCTGAACAATCATGGGAGAACTTGCAGATAAATATTTCCCTTTTTTAGGTTCGGTCAGGTTTGCTCAGTTTTTTTGTCTTTTTTTTATCAATATTTCCTAAACTCATTAGGATCAGCTTGTGCTTGCTATAGTTATCCGCGATTTTTCTTATGATTTCCGTCCATACCTTTGTCAGTTGTATCCAATCCCTGCCGCCAGGATGCCGATCTGCAAAATTTCTTAAATCATATAGACTGTCATCGATTCTCCAGTAGCCTTCAGCGCCATCGTCGGCATTTTTTCCTTCTAACCATTTTTCACCTAAAAAAATCTTTATAAAATTTCCATTTTTATTTATTTAGAAACTTACCTACTATCCTACATTCTGCCATTCTAAGCAAAAACCCGCAAGTGCCAAAAAATCAAAAATTGAGTTAGGAGCTGTAATGGATTTAGAAGGGCCTATATTAGTTATTCCGTAACAAAAACAGCGCATTTAACAGTAAATATATTTTATTTCAATTAAAATTAATGATGAATGATGATGATGATGACTGACTTAACTACGTATTTTTGTAAAAAAAATGATTGCTTCAATTCCTAGCATCTGCAATTTAAATTTAAAAAATAATCAAACAATTATGTTTTTATAATTTATATGCATTTTTTATAATTATAATTATAAGAACAAAATATAATTGCTAGGTAAAATCACAACTATTTTGCAAGTGTTTCAACATAACTCGATTTATTCCAAATAATAATCGCAGATGCGGTGGTTTTTCTTAGGACGGCAGCATTGTCCCCAAAATTTTTGCAAAACCATTTTTATTAACATCTTTTTTATTTAATGTTATCTCAAAATTCTGGTCTTTGTAAATGTTACTGCATGAACATGAAGAGAAACTGATGATTCACATGAGAGCGCGAAGAAATGAAAATTTTTTTATTGAAATTTGTTTTAAACCAAACCAAGTAAGAGCAATTTCTACAGACCTGTATGTAATGGATGATCCCTGAGGGTGGGGTATTTAATGCCTAAGCTGGACTTAAAAAACTGACTCATATCCATTGCCTAGCCTAGAACAAAGAATTTTTTAAAAATCTGGAATCTTTAACGATAGTATTCCTTACATTCTGTTCATACGTACTTACTAATGCTAATTTCAGTTTTAAAAATGTTAGTGCATTCTATGATAAAAACGTCTTAAAACACTTTTTTGTCATATCTTAATGTTTTTAGCAGTGTCAACGAAGTCAGGATCACATGCAAATTAACTTAATATTAGGTAAAATATGAAAATTAATGATTATTTTTTGAAAAAGTATTTTTTCCGATCCCTAAAAAACTAACCGCCAGATTATCCAATGCTAGTCCGGTCTAATTTGACAACCAAAAGTTTTAAGCTGACAAGGGTAAGAATAAGACAACCAAGTTTTATAAATGGTTTTATACTATGAATTTGTTTATGAGGTTTTTCGCAAAATTATAAAGAAAAGGACAATTTTAGCACGTACTTTCGACAATAATAGAAATAAATTCATTTTAGCAACCCGTTCCAAGATGTATATTATTAGTAAAACAAGCAAATCGCTAAAATATCACAATAATTCATAAGTTTTTAATGACGACTTATTAACAGTGGCAGGACAAAAACCCTGTTAAAACACAACTGAACAACTAGAAAATCTTAATTAAACCGGTACTATTTCTTAAACCTTAGTGAATCTGAACGTTAATTTATTGTTTTTGCCATGAAGGCTAATCTTACCTGTGTATACCTGGTGTATACTTTGTCCAGTAATTCGACCCGATGTTACTTTTCTGGATTTTTAACGGATCGTTTAGGTGTTTCAAAACCCGAGCAAAAAACTGAGTTAATTGAGCTTTAGACAGTAGCACAGAGAAACCTGATAGTCTTTGACAATAGGTGGGACATATTTGTCCATATCAGAGACTGACATAAATTGTTGAAAAACAAAACAATACTATTTTTATATTGATGGGTTTTTCCGTTTCCCGGTTCCAACTTTTTTTTTGTTTGCTGAAGCAAATGACGTACTAAATTAATCCATTAATGAACCAATATTTAACTAAGCTCGTAATCAGTCCAAAGTCGAATTGTTTCAAAAGTTTTGATATAATAGACATGTAAATAGAATAAGGTAAGGATGATATCGTTGTTATCTAGATATCTTGTGAGCGATCTATGCATGTGTGTAAAAACACAATGGGCTTGCTAAGTCATTTCGCGTCGTCAATAAATATGTTAATATCATTGCACAATGAGTCAATCGAAACACGCGCAACGGACAGCAACAAAAATATTAAGGTTTAAAATTCGACCTAATTCAAAAAATTCAGTTTTCCGTCTGACGTCGTCCTACGAAAAACAACTGAACGTAGTGGGCAATGTGACGAATCAAATTAACGATACGGCAACACTGCCATGTGCCCTTTCGGCCGTTTTAGTACTAATATTTAGATTTTGTGAAACTTTTATAAATTTAAATATAAGAATGGACAACAGAAATAGCGATACAACAGAAATATTAGTAAAACCCTTCAGCATGTAGTAGATTTTTAAAGCACTTTTTAAAAATACATTTTTTCAGAGAACATCTATTTCGAAATTAAATTTTTTCGGATATTAATTTTTTCAAGCAACGGCTTTTTGAAAGAGTAATTTACGAGAAAGTAACATACCAAACCTAAGGAAACCGGATCAAACCCAAAAAAGGTGCGTTTAGGTTTTTTCAAGGATCTTTTTTCATTTTTTTTTTCATTAACATTTTTCAAGCTACTAGAGTTCATGATTAAATTTTCTAAATACTGTTTTCGAACAAATATATTTTCGGAAAATGTACCTATTTTTTGAATACATTTTTGAAAAATGTAAATACTTATTGAAATGCGTCTTTTCGAGAAAATATTCCATAAATCCGTTTTCAAAAAAGCATTTTTGATAAAGCTGTCAGAATATTTTTAAAAAAATGTAGTACTTAAAGTACTTTCGAAATAATATGTGTATTCGAAAAATATTTTTGAAAAGTTTCGTTATTCCGTTTTCAAAAAAGCTGTTTTTCGAAAAAAAAATACTTTCAAAAGATTTTTTTTTGAAAAAAAAACTATTTGGTTATTTGTTTCCTTTAGAAGCCAACACGATCCTGCGCAAGTTTTGATTAAAAATAGTGAGATGTGTAAGGAATGTTTTCAGAAACAATCTAAGAGCATGTGAATCAAAAATGCCAAAGAAGGCTTGCATTTTTTATATAACAAATTAGTATTGATCTATTGTTCATATTTTTGTGGTATAATTCATTTCAAAGATCCTACATAGACGGCAAATGTTTGGATTAAATCGAAAACCGGAAGCCGAATGCCAGTGTTCTAGTAATCTTCCAACATTTATCATTAAAAAATTGCAACATTGCAACAAAAATTACACATCGACTTACCGAGTTTTAGTTCTATATGAAATTCTATCCCATGAAACAGATATACAATATGTCTGTACTGTACACCACTAATATTTAATTACAACTAATCAGAACTTCAATAAGCAATTGTTTTAAAATGTATAAATGTTTGATAATGATATCGACAGTGTAAAGGTCAAATGTCTAAAGCGCCACTTCTTTGAAGTGGCGCGGTAGACCTTTTACCTTTCGAGTGTCGAATGATATGATAGCAAAGCCTTGGTACTTATCAAATCAAATCAAATAAGCTTTATTATCGGAAGATCATACATAATCTTATTGACAAAGCTAAAGAACACATAGTCATTCAATACAAAAAAAATAATCAAAACAATGATAATACAAAAACAAACCAAAAATACATGATTAAGTAACTTATACTAAACATAATATTTGTTAAAATGACAATAGGGTAAAATATAAACGTATTATGTCAGCGCTACGTTGCACAAGCGAATGTAAAATATGACAAAAAGACAAATCACAACAAAATCAGATACCACGCCTAAGTTGTATATAATTAATAGTAAGTGAGCCATGTAGATGTACCATATGTCAGGAAATAAATAGTTTTGAAATGAGATACCACGCCCCTTCTAATTAGATACGTAGACAAAATGATTTATCACGCTACATTTCTCATGAACTACTCTTCCACTGGATAATAAGCTTTTGATATCAAGAACCCCTTAACCCTAACACCTTGTAATCAAAAACTCGTCTAAAATCCATAGTTTTTTACCATTATACAAAATAGAGTTTTTGGTTAACGCAGACGTAGGGATTGGAAGCCTTATCATATAAGAGTTTCGAGTAGGGATCACAGACAAAGAGCGAATGTCTAAGGAGTACTTTCTGTGCATAAGACACACCATCTCCAATATAAAAATGCAAGTCAAAGTCAAAATACGTTGAGACACGAACAAAGGCCGGCAAGTTTCACGGGGACCGACACCACAAAGATTTCTAGTCGCTCGTTTCTGCATTATAAAAACAGACCTGAATAAAGTATTGGAGCAAACACCCCAGAAACAGTGCCTGTACTAGGGAGAAATATGCGTTTCTGGCTATTGATATATCCAAGTCATTCTTTATAGTTCTAATGGCGTAACAGCCAGATGAGATTCTCTTACATAAGCTTTTGATGTGAAAGTCAAACTTAAGTTTGTTGTCGATAAATATACCCAAAAATTTGTTCTCAGACAAATTACTCACAACCTCGCCATTTAAGAAAACATCGTTCAATTTACATTTAAAACTCAAAATATTGGTTTTAGAGACGAGACATTAAACGATAGTAAGTTAGAGTCAAACCACTTCTTAATGCTCCTCATTCACTAAATTATTAAGGGTAAAGGGATCTTTATGGTACCAGAGAATTGTTGTATCGTCCGCAAATGACGTGCATCGACCATATTTGATAACCTTAGGAAGGTCATTAACATATAATAAAAATAGTAAGGGTCCCAAAACAGACCCCTGAGGAACCCCTGCAGAAACATTTAATAGGCCTGAAACAGTGTCCTGAAAGTAGACACTCTGACTACGCTCAGAAAGATAAGACCCAAACCATTCACAGATAGGTCCACGAAAGCCATAGACATAAACATCCAGATTCTCCAACGCTAGTCCGGTCTAATTTGACAACCAAAAGTTTTAAACTGACAAGCGTAAGAATAAGACAACTAAGTTTTATACAATGAATTTATTTCTGAGCTTTTTCGCAAATTTATAAAGAAAAGGATAATTTTAGTAAGTATTTTCGTTAATATTAGAACTAAATTCATTACAGCAATCCATTCCAAGATAAAAATCATTTGGAAATCAAGCCAATCGCTGAAATATCACAATAATTCATAAGTTTTTAATGACGACTTATTAACAATGACAGGACAAAAACCTGTCAAAACCTAACTGACTAACTATAAGATCTTAATTTAAACCAGTACTAAATCTTAAACTTTCTTAGTGAATCTGAACGAAAGTTTCCGCAGCAGTATTTCATGCCAGACACAATCAAAAGCTTTGGCAAAGTCACAAGGTCTATGTTAAAATCACCCGCAAGGATCACGGATGCACGCGGCGGCAGCCCATACAAAAGCATCTTCATCCTCAAAAGCAATATATCACAGTCAGATCCCGGCGAACGATATACACAAATATTCAAAACACTAGAAAATACTATTGAAACTTCAAAATCTCTCACACCGCAGAGATAAACATACTTGTCAACATCAGCAAGTCCAAACAAATCAAAGTCATTGTTGTTAACCAGAATCATTGTACCACCATGACTGGTATGAGATCTACAATATTTAGAAATAATAGTGTAATTGTTCAAGAAAAATGGTTCGTTATCCTTAAGCCAGTGCTCAGTCAAAAGTACAATGGTTGGAAGTTTTAGTTCTTCCAGGAAAAGTTCAAGTTCTGCAGATTTAGACCTAACTAACTGTACATTTAATAAAAGAGTAGTCAGTTCGTTGTCTTTAGTTCTAAAAAAGAAGAAATGTTAGTGAATTCGGGGATATTCGTTGTAAGATTCTTACTTAGCCCCTTCAATTGAGGTTCAGTAAGATCAATTCGAAGGGTTGTACTTTTTACTGCTTGTGCAGGTAGGTTGCAAGCAATATATCCATGTTACTTAAGGTTATGATAGAGTTTTTTAGAAAATTTGACAGCTTGAGCAACCCCCTTTTATTTAGATATATATACTATTTATTTTAAAATCGCGAAAATTAAATCCCGAGTTATAAAGATCAAATATGTCAATATTAAAGCTTGTATTCAATTTTAGGTCATTTATTAAGCAGAACAAACTCCTATTAATCCTCCCAACATTTAGTCTTTGCCGTGCTCCGCTGATCATAGCCGGAATGGTACACATAATTAAATTAGTATTTAAACAATCATAAGCTAATTTGCGAACAATATAAGGATCCACATCATGATCCTGTAAGCCACCCAGAACCTTTGAAAGTTCTGATGTACCGGACACCAAGTCCTCAAACAATGAATTTGGTTTACAAACAACCTGTATATTAAATCATTCACCCAATAAAATATTCAATATTTGAATGATTTTAATCGACTAGTGCGTCATCCGCACTTGCCCCCTCGTACTAAACTAGAATACAATTAATTAATGCTGATTATTGGCTTAATTGAATCGTGTGGTTATTTTTTGTTTATCTATTTATTAAAAATTGTAGTAAACAGAATAAAAAAAATTGGTGGAAAGTTTGTGCAAGGTGAACATCTTGGTAGAAAAATTGTTCTTAACAAATCCGTCTTGTAGGTTTACCTGGGCTCAGATGCTACTATAGCTGTTTTCTCAGCTTCAGGTGTTAAATCTAGTATCTGGAAAAACGTGCTTTACTAGTCAAAGGCCACGAAGAGCCCTAGCTGAAATTTTCCAACATTGATGAAAGATTGGAGGTTGGAAAGGGAAAATATCTGCAGGCAATTTATTCCATAATCTGGAGACGCTAGGTATGAATGAACTAGAGAAATGCAATGTTCTAGGGTTTTGTACCTGGACAGGGACAGGGATGCATTAACGCGCCCAGTGGCGCACCCAGGATTTTGTCCTGGGGGGGCTATTTTGTCTGGGGCGTGGGGGGGGGGGGGGGGTTGTGGCTGACAGAAAGCAACGTGAGGTGCGGTATCACAATTCGGTGAATTTTTTCAATTTATAGTGCACTTTTTTCATTTTTTTGTGTCTAGGATGTTGGTCTGGGGGGAGCTGCAGCCCCAGAGACCCCCCCCCCCCCCTGGGTGCGCCACTGAACGCGCCTCTCGTTGTTCTGTCAGGAACAGTCAGATTATGGCGGTTAATTCTTCAGGGGCAAAATCCGTGAAAGTTTCGGTAGAAAAGGGATTAATCACTGTGTCAATGTTTGGATTAAATCGAAAACCGGAAGCCGAATGCCAGTGTTCTAGTAATCTTCCATTTATCATTAAAAAATTGCAAATATGTAACTACATCTTAATAAATACTGACTTACCGAGTTTTAGTTCTATGAGAAATTCTATCCCATGAAACAGATTTACAATATGTCTGTCCACCACTAATATCTAATTACAACTAACCAGAACTTCGATAAGCAATTGTTTTAAAATTTCTAAATGTTTGATAATGATGTGATGGCAAAGCCTTGGTACTTAATATTCAACATTTGAATGTCTTTAATCGACTAGTGCGTCATCCGCACTTGCCCCCTCGTACTAAATTAGAATAAAATTAATTTTTAATAATTGCTTATTACTGGCTTAATTGAATCTTGTGGTTATTTTTTGTTTATCTATGTATTAAAAATTGTAGTAAACAGAGTAAAAAAAATTTGTGGAAAGTTTGTGCAAGGTGAACATGTTGGTAGAAAAACTGTTTTTTGCAAATCCTTCTTAGCTTAAGCTTAAATTTCTTTGTCTTTTCTAATTGTTATATATTTAGTAATTTTTGCGTAAAAGCCAAAAAATATGTTCTAACTGAAATCCTTCTTGTAGTTTTACCTGGGGTCGGATGCTACTATAGCTATTTTCCCAGCTTCAGGTGGTAAATCCAGTATCTGGAAAAACTTCCTTACTCGACAAAGGCCACGAAGAGTCCTAGCTGAAATTTTCCAACATTTTATATTACATTAATATCGCTATTTCTTCAATAAAAACGGTCTTCGCAAATATGTAGGTTTATCTATGGACCTTCACCCACGTAGACTTCAAGCCTAAGTACTAACATACAGTGGGCGTCTGAAGAGAAGGGATATGTAGTCTATTGACACGGAATTTAAAGGATTGGGGGTTGGGAGGGGAAGGGAAAAACATCTGCAGGCAATTTATTCCATAATTTGAAGACGCTAGGTATGAATGTGCGAAAGAAATGGAATGTTCTAGGCTTTTGTACCTGGACAGGGACAGGGATGCATAAACGCGCCTCTTGTTCTCTCATGAACAATCAGATTATGGCGGCTAGTTCTTCAGAGCAAAATCCGTTCCGTTTCGGTTGAAAAGGGATAAATCAGCAACAGCGCGGCGATGAGAGAGAGAGAGAGAGGGAAGTCACACGAATGTGATTACTTGTGGCAAGGATGAGGGGGGCAGAAAACGATAATATTTGTGTGACGTAATTTATAGATGACCCCTTAGATCTTATTTGGTAAACCTAGAGAGTGTGTGAGATGGGAAGGGAGAAGTATTTTCGGACTCTAAAGAGAAAACCAAGCTTTTTAGCTGCTGATGTGGCTATTGAAGTAATGTGTGTGTGCCAGCTGAGATCATGTTGGAAAGCGATGCCAACAATATAGAACGTTTTATTGTTCTATAGGGATTGACTATTCATGTGGATAGGATAATCGTTGCTGGATTTTTTGCGTGATAGGGAGCAAGACTGGGTTTTGGAGGCGTTGAACTGAACAAGGTTCTTGGCACCCAGGCTAAGATTAATTGAAGATCTTGGAAAAGGGATAGGTGTGTAGATCTGCGTCTTTTATCCAGCTCTTAATTCGACATAAACAATTAAATTGTTTATAACAGAATAGAATTTTTTAATCCTGATAATTCTCGTTCAATCTACACCTAATTCCCCATGTTCATGATTTTTTTTTCAGATTTTTCTGAGCGATTCTGATTCTTTTGGTGATAAGGGTGGGGGACAGCAATTTTTAAGCGGTTTTTCCGAAAAATGTTTTAAAAATGCACAAAAAAATACATCATATATATTGTTGAATTCGTGCTTCAATAAGCTTTCATTTGACACCCTACACGATGCCCTTGCATTTTTTTTTTCATTTCCCAATTTACCTCCTGAAATGAACCCCCAGAATCAAAATTCAACTTTTTATACTTCACGTCTATAATTGGGCCACCACACTCTATCTCTGTGCTTAATTTCAATTTTTACATCGAATAGCTTCAGAGAAAATGGCCTGGGAGAAAGGGACGGACGGACGGACGGACGGACGGACGGACACCGAAGTGATTTTATAAGTGTTCCGTTTTGCTAATTTCAGCACGGAACACTAAAAATAGCAGAGATCACTTGAAAATATAAATTTATAATAATTTTAAATTAAAAACTTAATCATATTTCCAAAAAATGTATTAATTGCCTATAAGTACTACTAAAATAATATTTACAAAAATAGCTTAAATAAATGCGCAAAATTTAATGTAATAAGTACTAAAATATATTAGACTCTGGACTATTTACAATAATACAGATTTACAAACTCAACTTTTTATAAAAAAAAATAATATGGAAACTATCATTTATACCTTATAATTGCATCTGGCTGTCTCAGATTAATAAAATTTAATAAAACACAAAAATCTGCAGTGGCACTTAATAACAACTATGAAATAAATTACATAAATACTTACTAAGTACTAAAATTTTGTTACACCTAAATAAAATATTTAGCCAAAGTCATAAAACTAAAATAATTTTTAAACTACATGACACACAACAGTACAACCTTTTCTTAATTAACAAATTTCACCTACTCTACATCACATTTAAGATCTCATACCTAAAAGTTTTATAAATTCTTTTATTCATAAGGGTAATTTATTGTACAAGGTATTTGAATTAATAATAATTTTTGAACAAACAGAAGTTTTTTATATGACAGAATATATTTTAACATATTATGACACATCTTAACTTTTACCTCATTGAATATCAACAAGGGTATAACAATATGTCCCTTCTTAAATCATAGGATGGTCAAGTATCATAACAAGCAGTAATATGTAAATATGGACAAAACTACCTTACTAACATCGCTAACAAATTAGCCAGTAAAGCAACCAAAGCCACGGAGGTTATGGTATTTCCAGCTGACGGTTTTGTTTTCATCATATCTCCACCTCCCAATTTTGTAACAATTTTATTCATAATATCCGGGTCTTTAACTAATTTTGACGCGCACGCGGTTCCCTTGATGGCTTCACTTACTCTGGCAGACATAATTCTAAAGTTTACGTCATTGTAATCTAAGGACGTGTACATGAACTGAGGAAGCCGGTCCGACAGAACCCACAACGTCCCTTCGCTGTCAACTTTAACATCGTTAGGAAATACCATGGTTACATTGTTCATGTAGATTCTTCCTTGAGATTCCATGGTGTAGGCGGGGTTGGTGGTTCTCCAACAAGCGATTGCATTGAGGTTTACTAAAGCGTAGAAGAGAACTCCGGTTTTTTTGTCCAGGAAGGAGGCGCCACTCTGACTTTTTGGGCCCCTGCTACCTAAGTATTTGTATTCGTGGTAAGTGCTCTTGTTAGTTGCTAAGGATTCATTCCGGAGAATCTGAAATGGGACAGAAATATAATTACTAGAGGGAATGTCAAGGCTTTTTTTTATTTAGAGCAGCCCACTTAGACTTGAAGCCTACATACTAACGCATATATATGGGTCGTCTAAAGTGAAGGGACTTGTTATATATAGGTACGGGATTTAAAAAATGGGCTTATCCAGCATTTTTTTTATTTCATATCTACAAACTAAACCTTGGGGTACGCCTGGAAAGAAAGCTCCTGGCTATTTTTGTTCTGCCGTGATTGCCATATTTAATTGTCTTAAAAATAAAAACTTCAGAACAGCAGTTTTACTTTTCATTCACCCGTACCTTTTACCTATTTTACCTTTCAAGAGTAATAATTCAAGACATGCGTTATTGACTCCACGGCATACTTTGAGGACGGTTTTTTTTTATCTTACGTTACTAAAATAGTGGAAAAGATATCAGTTCTAATTTAAAAATCAGCAACTTACCTTTGTACTAACAGAAAACTCATCGAAGCTAGTCATAGGATGGAAAAACAGTGTACTATATCCATCCTTTTCTGGTCTTAAAGCCAATCCAAATAAACCGTCTGTCCACTGGAAATTAATACCACTCACGGTCATATCGCCAGCTTCCGGTTTAATATGGAAGAAGTTGTGTTTCACTTTCCAACTTCTATTTTGTTTCCAAGAGTAGACCACCAATCCCGGCCCACCCAAGTCGGCGAAGTAAGCAAAGGTGTCCTAAAAATAATAAATGTTTACGTAATAAGATGTTTTTTAAACTTGTATAAAGTATTATTAACACACCCTGTGTATTGCTCTGATTCTTACCTCGCAGTCTTCGTCCTCTACGGCAACATTGGCGAAAAATGAGTCTTCTGTGGTTTGTTCCACTGGAATTTCATAAGTTCTTAAAAGTTCATCATTATGAAGATCGTAAATCATAACCGTAGAATTTTTATGCACTTTGGGGTTATCTTCTAACAGACCCTAAAAAATAATGAATGAATGAATGATTAAGATTATCAGAAAACGAGCTTATGACCCGTTAAAAAATAAACAGTACAAAGTGTTTTTTTTGCATAAGCAAGCATACCCGAGCAACCATTTTATAAATGAATCAAAATATGCAGGCTATTGGATGGTAAGAAATTCTGTCATTCAGCATATCTAGCATATGTGTGTGTGTTTTTTTTAATATTTCCTAATACTCACTTCTACTCCAGTATCCAAGACCCATAGCCTCCCGCACTGATCAGCTCGAATGCGAAACGGGGACACAATTTCTGGGGAAGCTTCTCCAAAGGATCGATGCGCATCCCAATTAGGGTAGGGCTTTAATAATGGTGAATCCATGGGATCTGAAAGGATTTGAAGACTAGCTATAGAAAAATGTATTTATGAAAAATACACAATTATTATTTTTATTTCCTCGTGTTCTACGAATCTCTGTCTCTATCTCCATAGAGACAGAATAGTACCCATCTTTAGTTGATCTTGATCCTCGTAAGCCTCCATAAAAAGGAGACCATGAAAATCTTAGCAGGACTTTGTTACAATTTCTGTTGGCATACCTACTCTAACTTTTTAAAACCATTGTTGGTTTCTGCCTGGACATGATAATTAAAATTACTTGCGAATAATACGCCAAGGTTTTTTATTGCGAAGGTTCTCTTTAACACTGTTGTTTATTTTGAAATCAGAATTCAATGGTTATTTTAACCATAAAAACGTGATACATTAACATTTAAACTATATGGAACTATTGAGATTAGATCTTAAAAATATTGAAGAACTGTTTCCTTATTGTGATATCATAACGTTAGGTCGTCTGTAAGTTGCAAAAATCCGGGGTTATCATTGGTCGACGGGTCGACTAGTACTAATTACTCATTTAATTTTAATTTCGTTTGAAATAAAGATATTTGTTTGTACACTGACAGTATGTTCACATAGAGCCACCCACAGGAGCGCCAATTGTAAGAGTCGGGGAGCTAAGATATAATGTATATGCCCCCCCCCCCCCCCAGGGCTTAATCTGAAATGATGTCTCTGGCCATCCTGATATAGTACTACTGCATTTAACCGGAGCATCTTAGGTTTAACAGTAAGCAGCTCGCAATTGACTGTATCAAATGCCTTAGAAAAGTCATGGTAAATTTTTTCAACTTGTTTATTGCAGTAGAAGTGTCCAAGCGAAAACCATGTTTAGGTTAACAAAAAAATACAGTCTTTACTGCCTATCGGTACCATCATCTGTGACAATCCTGTTACAGAAAGTAAGCCCCCAGTCAAATTAACGACAAATTTTACAGTTGTCTAAGTAAATAATCAAATAAGTCAACCATAAATATAAATTAGGTACTAATGGACTGTGTAGACTCTTTTGCGGTACTTTAACATTCATTTCTTTTTTTATTTACAACGCACAGTCATCAGGTATTATTAGTTGCTAGCTGGTGCTCGCAGGATTGTAGAAGTTTCCAGAAATAATCTGTGTTCGAAACAAAGCTACTAATTGGTACTATTTCAAAACAAAAGCTCAAAATAAAGCTAGCAAATCGCACCATTTTGACCATAAAGGATGTATGTAAAGTATAGCGCATGAGTTGTTACAAAGTTAGTATGTTAGTTCAAAGTTAAGAGGAATAATCTGCTGCATTAGTATTTTGGTTTCTTTGACATACTTGTTGAATAAATAATTTTACTTTTTTAAAGCAGCCATGCGTAAGATACTATGTATCCTGATAATACAATTAGAGAATTTAATGTTTTAATTAATTAAGATGCATGATGCACACAACCATAGAACTATAACCGTGATGGAAAGTAATGGGTATCTGGTACCAAACTCATGGTTAAATTATTCCGAATGATAGTGACGTACGACCATTAATTTATTTTATTGAATAAAAAGTGTTTTATGAATATTCTATGAGAATCACCTTAAGCTTCGTTGCTTTCTGTTCTCTTAGTTTGAATACTTCAACAGTGTTCGTAATCAAAGGAATAGTAAGGGAGTTAGAGGTGTCCAACCTGTACCGGGAAGCTAGCGACATGAGGCGACTCCTAGCATTTGGATTAACAGGGAATGGCATGTCTGCCCACCTGTTTTTGCCCGGAAGGTTAATAGAAATAGCCACTTCCGGTTATTTTTTTTAAACAAATTTTTCTTTTGAGCCAGCGACGTAAAAATTTGCATGCAGGTAGGGGGCGATAGATGGTAAAGGAAAAAAGTCTTCTGACCTTCATCCACCCGGCAGATGCGGATTAACACTCCATTTTTGTCAAATTTTGACATTTCGTATTTTAATACATTACGTATAGAAACTGATTTCGGTATATTCTATAATGCATTGTAGGGTCATCGGAGAATCAATAAAAATGGTATTTAATGCGTAACTCGTCCAAAATGTACCGGAATCCAAAATAGAACGTCCACTGTATCGTTTCCATGTATATTCCAAGCCGAAATCGGTCCAGGAACCTTCCAATCTTGCAATAAAAACTGTCATTTTTGCGAAATATAAAGCAAATCCACTTCTATTGTTTTTTCATGGAAGTCGTCTAAAATTTCCATTTTTTAAATTTTTTTCTGCCCCGTTGCAAAAAAAAACTATTTATTTATAACTTTAACGAAAAAATATGCAATTTTAGGTAGTGCGGAGTATTCTTAGGTGATGAGGAAAGAAAATAAACCCAGAAAGAACTGGTAAATAAGATAAATGATATAGAATAATGCCGGTTAAAGATGAGTTTTGATGGGAAAGAATAGAAAAAAAATTATTTTTACCCCCTAAATACGCTCCTGGATGGCCCATTCGGGATTCATTTTAAAGCCTGATTATCCCTCTATAAGATAGCGTTGAAAAAGTTGGAAAAAATTAGATAGGAAAAGATACAGAATGATTCGAATGTGTAGATACCATCGAAAAAAATGTTAACAATACTTCATCCAGTACATGGGCTTATTACCATTTTTACAGATACAATTTTATTGGACTAAGTACATACTACATATTGATGATCCATTAATTAAAAATGCAACCGCGTTATCAAAAATGCACTAATGCAAAATACGAATTACTCATAAATATCTATTGTGTAAAGTCGATTTTATGCGACCTCCCATAAAAAATTATGTACGGAATGCGGCAAACCAGATAAGTGAAATTCTCACATACCTAATAATCATAATTACCTTTAACAATAAGTAATAAGTCCGCATAATAAATACAAAATAATAAAACTGCGAAATTCATGTTGAGGACAAGGTAAAGCAATGGTCCGACTGACTCTGGCAAGGTTTTTCTAATGACATATTTTAATGGGTCTCATATAAGGAAATTTTTTTTGTAGAATAATTATTAGAATAATTAGATTCAGTATGTAAATTTCTCAATATAATAGTAATAGAATGAAAGGTTATCAAACAGAGGTACTACAGTGACCTACAATAATTTTTTTCTGTGGAGGTAAACCACTTTACTCTGGTACACAATTATTCACGTGTCTTTATTTTTTCACCTGATTTCTTCAGTAGTACAGCGTGTTGCAAAAGTCTAGAACAAGTGATTCTTTGGCCATCAACAAGAAAATGGTTCCTATTAACTTAAATCTTTATTTTTAATATACTTAAATTTTAACAATTCTTAAATTTTACGAGAAAAAAATGTGTTAGTAGAAAGTCATTTGAATTTTTTTTTTTTTGAAATTATATTTTAGGTTTCAAAAAATTCAAATGGCTATAACTTTCTACAAACACATTTTTTTCTCTTAAAATTTATTCTTTCAGTAATGTGGGATATTTTAAGATTGGTAAACCACATATACTAAAATAACGCAGTTACTGTAGGTTGCTATCTGTAATCGTAAATACCACAGGCTGAAGCATATGACTAAGAATTAATAAAATGTACAAAGATAAAGTAAGATTCAAGCAAGAAAAAGCTATGACTATTTCTAATTTCTCAGAAAATTTTATTTTTGATAAAAGTTTCTGCATGATAAAATACGTTTCTGGCGTTATCAAAATTTAAAGTCGATTATAGAAACAACATTCAAAATGAAATTTCTGGAACAACCCAAATCAAAAGCTATAGAAAATGAGCATGATGTGAATGGTTTATGACAAAATTAGGTGTAAATTTCGTAAAAACCGATCAAATCCTGGTTTTTTCAATGTTCTACTTTAATTTTATCCAAACTATGCATCCTACAAAAAAAGTTTTTGTTTCAAAAATATTCGTTTTAAATATATTTGGTTTAGACGAATCACATTATTTTTATTTTTTGACATTTTGTATATTTGATTTGAAGCAGAATTATTTCTCGTAAGAATAAATTTTTTGTAATTTATTTCCATTGCATTGTTACGAAATTTAGAGTGAGGTTTTTCTCCGTAGCACGTGATTTAGTCCTAAATGTAAAGAAAATATTACAGATCTAATTAAAATTTTGCTTGTTATTAAGAATACAAAACAAATATTACCTTCAGTTCTATCGATGTAAGCCAGTGAAGCCGCAACTCCAAACTTCCATCTTGGAACAGTAATAAAAATCCTGTTTTTATAAACTTCCAGTCCCAGTGGAAGATTGTTCTCTGGAATGAAGGACTTATCTGATATTGCATTCTCTCTCTTTTCAGGTGATCCAAAGTCGAAGTCGAGAACTTTCCATTGATAGGATGGATTGAGTTTATCTGCTTTAATAGGGCTTAGAAGACAAAGGGACAGGAAGAGTAATGGCACCAGCATTCTAAAAATTGAATAGAATGTTAGAAGAATTCGTGCTTTCTTGAAAATCATAAAAGTTTTGTAAAGTTGCAGTCAGTAACCACCCGTTTGTGGCTGATTTTGAAAAAAAAAACTAGTAAGATCTGATATAAGCTACCAGAATTTAAAAGGTAGGTAAATGTTCTTTTTCCTTTTGTCGTCTTAACTGGTATATACTATGTATAATAAATAATATGATATATTTCCGGAGACTGAAATTTTTAAAACAAATTTTCGAAGGCATATTTTTGGAAAATTAAAGTAATTAAAATTTTCGAAAATAAATAATTTTAAAAACATTTTTTTCGAAAGGAAAAATATTTTGTATACAAATTTGCCAGTGGCTGCTCGTACGGGGGGCTCTGGCTTCCTGGCAAATTCAAAAGGTCAAAGAAATAAAATTTATTATAACAATAACATTTCTCCAAAATTACCTAGATTTACGAAATATATTTTCAAAGAATACTGAAAATCAAATCTAGGACGAGTCACGTTTTAAACCATAGTTTTGTATGTCTGCATTTTGGAAACACGAAAATAGTACCAAACATCTAAATAATATTGTCAGCTTTTAGGAAAGACTAATATTGCTACATTTATAAGTAGATGATTTGCATCTAATTTTTTGCGCCCTCCCTGATATACATATAAGGCACTCGCCGCCACTGGCACAATGTATGAAGCAAACAAAAGGCTAGTTGTGAATGAGCCGCTGCGTCTCCTCTTGCTAAAGGTCATTGTGGGTTACTCTTTGACCTCACAGTTGCGGTAGGTTTGTTTGAGTAGGGTGGGTACTTCATAGCAGAATTGTCAAAATGGGCAAAATTGAATCAGCGTCTTTTTAATCTGATAAGGTATCATCATAAAAATCCGCTGTTTTCAACATGGACATTTGCAACCCTGCATGCAAAAGATGATATTAACACTTGTCATCCCCACCACATCACAATCTCTCTCCCATTTCTTAGTTGTTGGCACATGGCAACTGAATAATTTATGAATGAATATCTTCTCTGCTACATAATCAAGCATACGCAGATACCGATAATATTTTCAGCGAGTACCAAAAAAGAGCTTCTAAATCAATGTCAAAGCACGGCAACATGGTGATTACGGGACTTTTTACGAGAGTTCAACAACCACTAGTATTACACCAAAAAATGATTTTCTTTGTTTTCCTGAAACGGATATTTTTCAGCGCCTGACGCATCATCACCATCACTCACGCATGTAAATACATATATGCATACTATGTACAGAGATACATAACAGATTGTTAGATCACCTGTTTCAAAACCTTTTTACACTTTTAACATTTAAAATAATTAATTGTGGCTTAAGGATTTTAAATGAGCTTACTTAACTTTTTTTTATTGTATTTGTATATGAAGGTGCGTTTGTTATTCTACGGTTGATTTCTTTGATTCACACCGCGAAGATTGTTACAAAGAGACAAAATGTTTATTATGAGGCTTATGCAAGCATAATAAGACACCCACGCCAGAGGCACAAACCGGGTATTTTTCTTATCCTTTTTTAAAACAGAACGAACCCATGAATGAATTGCATTGAAATAACCATATTTATTAATATTTTTTTAAACCTAACATATAATTTTAAAAAAATTCGAATGACTATAACTTTCTACTAACACATTTTTACAAACTTTTGTTTAACTTCAGGCAGTAGCAGTAAAGTTAAAAACGTCAGGGAATATCTATATAGTGTCACCTTTACCTAGTAAACACAGGTATTGGGCAAGAAATCTGAAGTAGGGGGACTGATCAGATCAGGCTTGCCTCTCCCCCCTGAGCTAACATTTTCGTTTAAAATCTATGGATTTAAACCTCGAATCGCCTCCCCCCTCCACAATATACGGAGCAATTATTTTTTAAACTAAGTAGATTCGAGGAAAAATGCTTTGAACTAGCATCGAATAGTTAATACAAAATACTAGTTCTTGTTAAATTTATCATTTTCCAAACAGCCTTGCAATTATTATTTTGCTGTACCTTCGATAAATAACTATACATTACTCTGAATATGCAATAACCGATCTCGAGTTAATAGAAGTACGCTTAATCTACCCGAGTTTTTCTGTAATTAAAATTTAGAACATTTACAGCGTGATCGGAGAAATATTTTGGTAAATTGAATAGTCTCATGTGCTGTATATTTTTATACGTAACTTTGTCATATTTTAGATTTTCTTAGTGGTATTTGTATTTCGTAGTGACAGTGAAGTATTTTGAAACAGGCCAAAGCCCTCACCCTACCCCGGAGTTCCACAGTAATATGATTTTAGTCAATTTTAGCATTGTGATAATTCAAGAGATAATTTATAGGATAAACAGTATTATTGATAAAATTGACATAATCTGTCAAGAAGTCCTCCTATTTATTTTGAACGTAGGAACATATTACTGTAAAACTGTAACGTAGTTAAAAGCTAAATGATGTACCCGTTATGTATTTAGCATGATTTATATTTTAGCCTGTTGAATATTTAATAGAGATACCTGTCCTCTTTATCATGCATACGCTAAAGCTAAGTTTTACAATCATAGTTTAAACTACAAACTTAAGTTTAACTACTAGAGTAAGTTAAACCGTAGGTAAGTTGTAGTTTTGGGTTTTTAGTTTGTGTATGATTATGATGTGATTAAGACCCTATAGCTTTACCAAGCCCCAAAAGAATCCAATAAGGAGTGTGCATTTTAAATTTTTTTTAATAAAATCAGTGCAGATTGATACCTTATATAACGGAGAAAAATCAAAAATTTTATTTTATGAAGATTCATAACAGAATCGTAAAAATGTCAACTTGTTTTCTAGAAAGAAGAAATGATGGTAATACCTTAAGGTGCTTAATTCTATTAATTTAAGTGTGAAAATTTAAATAAGACAGCAATTACTTATCTTAATAAACAACAAACAATGGAAACTAAATATACAAATGGAAAAGTCGTTAGTTTAAATTGATGAGGTCACGCGAACAATACCTATACACTTTCTCACAAACTCATATAATTAAATACAGAATTCACACAATCAGTGTTGTCTTCAAAGCGGCTACTGCTGTATAATTTGTTAAATAAATAAAAAACAGTGGTGCTCAGTGTTAAACTACTAAGTGCCGGGCACTCGCTAAGAATATTAGAGACAGTTTCATCTTCTTCCAGACACCGACTCCGATCTTACAGAGATGCCTCTTATCAATCAATCAATCAAGAAATATTTTATTGTCATAAGAATAGTAATTCCTGTTGACAAAGTTCTATCTTATTTACTAATAATAACCATTTTTGTTTTATTGTTTTTAACAGAAAAAACGATACATGCAAAATATTAAAACCGCACTGTCATTGTCATTACTCGGTTTCCCTTCACGGATATTTTTCATTTATCAGCAAGGGAGCCAACTTTCAATGACTCCAATGCATGCAATGATCAATCTCCCGACCTTGTTCTTATTAGCTAATTTAAAACTATCAAAGTCAAATTGTTTTTTATAGTAAAATGCTCTCGTTGTCGGTTAGTTTTTATTTGTTGCTGGATGGTCTTGATATTGGCGACAAAGCTTGTAGTTTGTCCATATTTGTCATTTAAAAGAATGATGTAAATTATACATAGTACATACATGGATAAAGCACATTTCAATAATAAGAAACGTATTGGCCTTCGCAGTCTTAGCAACAGAAATGTTTTTTTTTACCCAATCAGACAGACACAGATAATTTTTGATTTACAGAACATACATCCATTTGCCAAGTGTGTTTAAAACAATGTGCTAATGAAAAAATTCGCTGATTTTGCTTTTTTATATATTATCTTTTTTTGTGTGCTAAATTATCCTTTGTCTGGTCAGGTCGGCCCCGGACTACTAGGAAAATAGATCCTAAAGCAGAGTGGATAAAATAATAGGTACTACAGGTACCACCATCGACCATCACGCACCGCCAATCTTGTAAGGTTTTTTTCTTTAGATATTAAAATACTGGTCTTGCTGACTCATTTCTCGTACCATTACCGGTATGTACAGTACGTACTTAATGACTCTGTTTTTGTTAACAAATAAAATGGAAATCCACGTGTTTACATTAAAACAAATTAACTAATTGATACCGTGATACACATTTTGCATGTAAATATAAACATTTTAATAAATAAGGTGTTGAAAACACTGTTTAAATTACTAATATAAAGCCGATACAATTGATTAATAAAAACATATTTTGAAATGCATATATATAGATAAAAAATTTCTTCTTTTAACAGACCTTTAAAAATATTTCTCAATGTCTGATTGACTAATAAATTTAGGAATTTATTTTTGTTTAAATTTTGAGGTCAACTTGTCGGCTTTATTGATAAACATTAAAATATTTCCGAAATTTGCAACATATCCGATAGACGCATGTACAAGCAGTAAATAAACTTAACCAGATGGATATTTGTACATAATATTCGATTCGTAATTAAGTCGTAATTCGTAACAAGGCCTTTTTACTGAGACTTATTAAATGAACGTTTCCGGAACATGAAAGAGCTTTTTTATTGGTAGGATAGACTTTGTACGACATTGCAAAAAAGTTTCGAGTTAATAGGACCCTTATATTTTTCTCCATGCAGAGTTTGAACCCCTGTTTCGCCCCCTTAGGGGTTGAATTTTGAAAAACCCTTCCTTAGTGCATGCCTGAGTTATAAGAAACCGTGTGCGTGCCTTGATACGTCAGTCAATCAGTTTCTTCTTTTAAATGCAGAGTTTATAAAGAAACTTATGTTTCTAATAGAATAGCTCAAATCGAAATTCATGTTCAAGTAAATTAAAAACTTGTATATACATATTTACCTACTTGTAATTCATCTGATTTTCTTTTAAGGAGTAACACTATTTTCTTGTTTTGTCATTCGTTATCTTAGTTGATGATACATGAGAAGGTTTGGTTCATAGACAAAATTTTAGTTACTTTAATGAATAAAAAACGCCAGTATTTAATACTACAATATGGTAGTTTAACTAGATTCATCTATTATTGTTCAGGATTCATTTACTAGGATTAAGAAAATGGTTACCTAATTATGGAAAAATGATTAACCAAAAAGCTTAAATTAAAAATAACAAAAGAACAATTATTAATATTTTGCAAATTGATTGTAGATCCGGTAATTTCATTTAACGGGTGGCTTAGGGAAGCTCTTAGTGTACAGATTGATGGTTGACTTAACTCAGAAGGGCAGTTGTTCATGGCCAATATTTTATTCGACATAACCTTTTTTTGGTTTGTGGAATCATCTATGTAGCTAAGTATCACTGTGCGCACGCAAATGCATGCACGCAGTCAATAGACTATATTTCCCTTCTCTCCAGACGCCCACGGTACGTTAGTACTTAGGCTTGAAGTCTACATGGAATGTCAGATAAAAAGAAAAGAAAAACGATATTCTTAAATAAAAAGAGCATTACTTTGGGTGTACATACAAAACAATAATTTACTTGCTATGCTATTTTTATATTGTTTAAGATTTTTTTCGTGTAAGATAGAAAATATGTAGGTAACCCTTGAATAGTAATAAAATAAAACAATAACAGCTCTAAAAACAGGTTTTACTTGATTTGGTTCAGTGCAAACGAGCAAATAGGTCACTATGCATCTGAAAAGCTGCATTTCTTGTATTATTATTTAACACGAATCGGCCGTCAGCATTTTGATGAATGGCATAACTATAATAGTTTTAACATGGACATGCGGATTTTAAACAAGTTTTTTTCGAGATATCAGAATGAACCTGAACTTTTATTAATATGGCTTTTACAAATTGACTTGATAGCTGTGTGCTTTGAGTCTTTAAAATTCACATATATACAGTGAATTTTTTTAAGGCGGACCACAGAGTTTTGGATTTTAAATTTTGAGCTCCAAGTTTTAAGATTATGTTAATTTGTCAATTATATTAAAAAATCTCCAAAAATACTTAGAAATGCATTTATATTTTGAAAACCATTAACTTTTCACACCCCTTTTTTACCTTTTCGTACCAAATAACACATTTTCTGCCATTAAAAACTCTATTTTCACAATTCTAAATGCATTTTTTAGGTATTTTTCTCAAACCCAACCTAAGCAATACAATAAAGATAAAATTCGAAAACTCGACCCCCATAACACATTTTTCTAATTGCTTCCTTAGATATCTAAAGGAATTTCTGATTTCTTCCTGGGATATTGAACGAACAGCCTGAGTAATTCTGCCTTTTAGCACATCAATTTTATTTGGTATTGGAGTGACTGGAAGAAGTTTCAGCTAACCGACTGAAAAACTAAAACTGTAGCAGCATCGTTTTTGTCATATTTTTCTACTTTTTGAGATTCAAAACCGAACCAGTTCTTTGTAAATTTTTTATTGTGTTGTAGATTGTCATTTCAGTTATTGCGATTCCTACAAATTTCTCGCTAAATGGTTCCATGATGTAGCGGTTTGATACTTGGCCATCCATCCCCATAACACTGTTGAGAAATCTTGTACTTCGGCTTAGGATTAATTTAAAACATAATTTTTTCTTTTGGTAGAAAATAATAAACAAGGTATGTTTCCTCTTAGGCAAAATATCGTTTTCATATTTTTTATGCTCCCTGTATAAAAAATTAAATTTTTCGTAACGTTAATCTTATTTATTTTACAAGCAAAAACTTTTATTAAGAGTGACATTTTTACGTATCGTAAATTTTATCCATTTGTTCTCTTCTAAACCGCATCCGCGGGCATAATACTTCTAATAGAACAGGGCCCAACATGGTGTTAAAAATTTAACATGTAAAACCTTATGGTCCGCTTTAAAAAATGCACTGTATACTGTATAATCAGTTAGTTAGCCGTATAAGCCATGATACGCATATAAACTGAACTACTTTTTGTCAGAAAAAAATGCTATTGAAGAATTTTAGAGCACTTTATTATTTTGAAATATTGAGGTATCTAGGTGGCCAAATAAAGGATGAATACCCTTTATACTTCTAAAATATTACAATGTACTTAGAACGTAAAACAACACATTATATGTAGGTACTTCAGATAAATTCATCATCTCAAGAAACGGACTATAGTTTCAGTACAAACCTCAAAAACTGTTTCAACTCTCGTATAAGTAACAAAATATCACTATTAAAATCGGTTATATTGAACGTCACTTGCAAATTAAACTTAAACTCTTCCTCTAAGCGGTAGTACTAAGCACGAAGAACGCGGCCGGACCGAAAAACCAGGCACATGTCACTAGGTGTGGTATGCGGTACGGCTTTAACTGGACTGACCTTACCGCCATCAAGTATTTCTCGACACATTAGTCGGATTCAGTGAAAGTAAACACAGCACTGGGGTTTTAGATAAAGCTATAGGCTCGCAGATAGCGTGGACGGCTAAGAATAATTTAGCAAAAAAAAATCAGAACGATAGTGATAATGTTTATTCCTAACAAACTAACTAAAAGTTGATCCAGGACCCTGTCCTGGACTAGATCGCCCTTATAGTATTTCTAGGCATCATCAACTGTGAAGCGAAAGTATCTGTTAGTTTTTTAAAAGGACCTAGCAAAAAGGAAGCCCAAAGGGCGCTTAATTGTTATGACTAGAAGTTGTGAGGCTCTAAATCAGCCTGTGTTTGGATGAAGACCATGAACTCCCTAGACAGGGTGTACGTACCACAGTTGAACAATATACATGGTATGTAACGTACGATAAAAAAAAAGTCCTTAAAGTATGCCGTCATGTCTTGAATTGTTACTCTTGAAAGGTTCTAGTTTAGTTTGGGTAAAAGGTATAGGTAAATGAAAAATAGAACTGTCAAGTTCTGAAGTTACTTTTAAGAAAATTAAACATGGTAATCACAGCAGAACAATAAGCTTTTATAACTGAAAGTTTATTCAACACGGGACGCCATTCAGGAATTTCAAACAGAATTTCCACATATAGTTATGGATTTCGACCAGTTTCGCCAAGTTTTGACTAGATCTGTGGCTTTGTTTAGAGAAACAGGAAGTGTGAATAAAAAAGAAGGCAGTGGGAGACATAAAGTTCGCACTGCGAAAAATGTAGAAGAATTAAGGCAAAACACCCACAAACCCCTATTCGGAGTTTAAGCCTGCAAGTACATGTATCCTACGGAACCTGCAATACAATCCTGAAATGTGACCTGCATATACACGCTTATCGTCTAAGCTCAGTCCAAGAGTTATTAGCAAACGACAAGCCGCAGCGAATGCAATTTTTAGAGTGGTTTACAGGTAATTTGCATAATAATGAAAACGTATTTGAAAAAACCTTTTTTAGTGACGAGGCATGATTTTGCCTCTCTGGTTATGTAAATTCTCAACAAATGAAAATATGGAGTTCTAAAAATCCTCATTTCTTTATAGAAAAGCCTCTGCATTCACAGAAAGTTGGCGTGTGGGCGGCCATATCGAAAGAAGGCTAATGGGACCAATTTTTTTTAAGGGTCTCTCAATTCCGCGCGATACCGTAATGAAGTTTTGTAAACGCATTAGACCATGAAGAGATGCGATAAGGCAACTTCCAGCAGGACGGCGCGCCAATTCACGTAACTCTTGATAATTTAAATTCTTTGGAAGAATTTTTAGGTTATTTGGTGTACTTATATTTTTTCTTTAAATTCTGTATTATGCAATGACAATGAAAATAATGCAATTTTCTTAAAAATAAATGCTTAAGAACGTGACAGTTCTATTTTTCATTCACCTATACCTTTTACCTATGTTACCTTTCAAGAGTAATAATTCAAGACACGCGTGATTGGTTTCACGGCATTCTTTAAGGACTCTTTTTTATCTTACGTTTTAAAGGATATAACGTATACGCTATTATTATGTATATAGCTTTAGTATTTTTTGAATTGGACTTTCCTAAACTTATTTAATTTAATTTAATATACCTGCTTTATTATTGAATCACTGCTAGGTATTACCAAGTATTACGAATTAGTTCGATGAACGATATAATGGGCCCAAGGCTTATGAAAACATTTTAGTAGATAGAGTACCTTAGTTAAATTTCTAAATAGTTTTTTGAATGATATGTTTGTTGGGGTTTGCTCAGGTTTGTTCAGTAAATATGCGGGGGGAGGAAGAAAAAAAATCTATTGAAATTTCTGCTATTCTTACCTAGAGCGTTGATTTTAAATATTTTTTAGAATTTTAATTTTGATAAAGTCCTCATGTGAAGTTTTCTTTCAATATCTTTATTTAAAGTTGGTTTACCTAATGGTTTTTGAATAAACTACTGTAGATATTTTCAAATGGCCATTATTTATACCATTTCTTTCCAATCTCTCCGGTTTTGTATGAAACCAATTTTCCTTTAACTTCTAGAATTCAGAAATTCATTAGCTTCTACTGAGTAATTATTTTACAGTTCCTCAGTAAACTATTAGTATTGGTGTCATTCTCACGTATTTAATTTGTCTATTTTCTGCGATACCCAGAGAACAATAGCTCCATATATTTACCTAATTCCATCTTAAACAATGTAAGTCGTTGTCAAACGTTATGTTAGATAAAAATTTTAAAATGTGGGTTTTCTAAAATAATTTACACTAATTTACATCCACAAACTATGTAGGTTATTTAAAAATTCAGTTTAGTTTTTGGTGAAAAGTGGTAAAAAATACTTTCGGGGAAATATGACTTCGAATTCTTCACCTGCTGAATCCAAAGACAAGCACTGGTATTTTTCCAGTTTGGCGTTTACAAGGTATGTTTTTTGGTTAATTTTTTTTTTAGTTTCAATTTTTTATCCTATTAAAATCTTGTAAAGCTCGTTCCGCTGTTGACCGAGTCGTGTGTTGTGGCGTCATCGAGCCTCAGCCAACGTGAGCGTGGCAGCTGAAACTTTGGAGGGCGATAACATTTTTATTTCTACAGATAATTAAAAAAGAAAAATACAGACATTTTTTACATTTTGAGGACTGTTTATTAAGAGAAAATGAAAAAAATGGAAACTTCCTAATTGTAATGGATGTAGTAATTCCTGTATAAAGTTGGAAACATTCGAATAACCAATTGAAGTCGAAGAGTCCTATTTTTCATTTACTAATAACATCGAGCCACTTGTTTTTAATGTAGATGAAAATGACAGTGACAGCGAAACCGAATTAAATTTAAGTAATAATTTTTTATTAAACTAATAAATCGAATGACATAAATCAATAAACAATGTTTTAATCATTCGTAATTTTATTTTTTCCAAAATTATTCCGAATTTAAACCACTCCGACTGTGGCGCCGTATTTATTTTTACATTTATTGAAGTAGGTACTTACCATCAAAAAGGCAACGAAAGAGCTTGAAACGAGCTTTATATGTTAACGATTCCTGTTTTTATATCAACACTGCTATAATATGCATTTCTGTATGTTCTGGATAAACCTCGACCCCAGGATTCACTATCGCTAAAACTAGTCTAATTTGACAATTAAGGTATTAAAATGACAAGTGTAAGAATAAGGCAACTAAGGTCTGTACTAGGAGTCTTTTTGTAAAGATACAAAGAAACGGACATGCATTTTCCACTCCACAAACCAGGCAAATCGTTAAAGTATTAGAATAATAATTCATAATGATGACTAATTATTAACAATGCCAGAAAGAAGGCTTGTCAAAACCTAACTGATCAACTAGATCTTAATTTAACTAAATTTGGAGCTTTTTTGGTGGATCCCGGGAAATTTTAAACCATGCCGAAAAGATGTACGTTTTCTATTTTTCAGGGAACAATCAAAAGATATTCATCGACGAATTATCCATAAAAATGGCATATGCAATGTCAGACAACCCATATCGAACAGACAAAAACTGTTAATTTTTCGGTATTCAAAACTCGTAGACTCGTCTTGGGCCTTTACACTGACCGTCTTTCTTGCAATATTATTTTTGTCTTGGCTCACTTTTGCCGTGTTTTATTGGCTAATCTGTTATACTCACGGAGATTTCGAGCCAAACCATATGCCAGAGCTTCAAGAAGCCAATCACTTTAGGTATGTACTATATTGTTTTTTATAGTATTAACATTGTTATCGATAAATGTTCTCCATTTTTTAGACCATGTATTTATGACATGCGAAACTTTGCCTCGTGCGTTCTATTTAGCATGGAAGCTCAACATACTGTTGGATATGGAATAAAAGCTCCTACCGATGAATGTGCAGAAGCTATTTTTGTCAATACCATTCATTGTATTATTGGTTTCATTATGCAGGTGAGATTTCGCTGGGAGCTATGGGCTGGATCCACTCTATTACTCTACAGCCCCAGAGCTCTCATGGCGAGTAACTTACGAACATATTTGTGATGTGTTTAATATAAAAAAAATCATTTTGTGGTTAAAACATTTGGTTTGTAAGGCTAGAAACCGAGCAAAAATATATATATAAAAAATTGCTACGTTGTTTTAGGGATTTATGGCAGCTATAATTTTTTCCAAAATGACTAAGCCTCGAGTAAGATCTCAGACGCTAATGTTTTCTCAGAATGCAGTGATCTGTCCTAGGAATGGTAAATTGTGCTTCATGTTTCGAGTTGGGGATATAAGAACGCGCTATCTTGTAGACACCAAAGCTAGAGCGTTTGTGGTAAATGTCCGGTTAATTTAACTTTGAATATTACATATTAGAAATTTAGTTTGAAGGAATAGTGATACTAGTAATTACCTAATTTCTCTTTTTTAAGGTAAAATCTACAAAAACGGAAGAAGACGAAAAACTGCTACAAACCCAAATCGAATTAAAATTACAGTCGGACGACTGCACGGGCAGTATATTTTTCAACTGGCCTTTAGTAATGTATCACGTGATAGATGACGCCTCACCTTTATACTATCTTTCACCAAGTGATTTGTGTCAACAAAGGTAAGCAGTAATTTTCTTCTATTACTTTAAAACCTTACATTTAAAATATATTTTTCACAGTCTTAATGCATTTATTATTAACTATCACTCGCTGTTTTTACATGTAACAGGTTTTAACCGTTAACTCGCATGAAAGGCTAAACACGAAAATATTTCTATTTAATTTCAACAAGCCGCATAGTGGGGCCCGGAACCCAGAAACTTGGCATTTATTCAAAATGTGAAATTGAACATTGAAATTACCTTTGCTTATATTTCTTAACTACACATACCACTGCGTTATTTTCCCCGCCCTAATACTATGGACGACCTTTCTCAAGCAAGAATATCTCAGGCGACCACTAGCGTGCGGGTGATCTGTGTTAAACATTACTTAGTTGTTGGTACGATTTTGTGAAGTCAGTACTGTTTTAGTATATGCGTTACAAACTTTGCTTAATTATGAATTCAATACCTTGTATTGGATGTACTAAATATTTGCACTTATTTGGTTTATATTGGTTGTGCTATGGTTTTTCCATACTTTGTGTAAATAGTCTTTCAAATAGGTTTTAAAATTCATGAATTATACTATTTGGGTAGTATTATAGTTTACTTCCACGCTCTTCCACACTGACCTTTCTATAAATTAATAAAGTAGAAATATTATACTTTTAAACAGCAAAGCAACCTGTTGCCCATGTTTGCCCCTTTTAGTGTAATGACTCTATTGTACAGTGCGTTTGTTTATAATATCATAATTCCTCCTAATATTTCAGTAGCAGATTCAAGCATGAAGAGTGGAGATTATTCTTCTTCAGATTACCTAACTTCTATGCAAAATACACTGCGCGCAAAATAAATTGCCGTTTTTAACCTAGCCCCCAAAATTTTAACATTTATTTTTACGTAAAAAAGCAAACAATAAATATTTGAATTTAAAAAATATATTTCACAATCCAACTTGTAAAACAAAAACATTTGAAATTTCCACTTCATTCCGCAAGCAATTTGGTATACAAATTAATTGTAAGTTACAGTTTAATCTTTATTAATGCATATTCATTCAATTATTAAAGCATAAGATGTTGAAATTAGGGCTTGCAATCCCGAACATATATTTGTATCCCGGTGGCCAAATAAAATCCATATAAATTATAAAAAAAAAATAAAACAAATATGTGTAGTTACCTAAATATTTAACTTGACTAAAAACAATTATCTGCAGTAAACCTACCCCCTCAATTGATGCCAAATTTAATGGTCTTTGGCCCCACTGTGCGCCGGTCTTGTAATTGATACGAATTGCACCATATTTTGTTTAATGTAATGCTAAATAATATCTTATTTTAGATTTGAAATAATGGTAATTATTGAAGGAACAGATGAAAATATCGGTCAAGTAACACAAGCAAGAACCAGCTATATGCCAAAGGAAATTCTGTGGGGAAGTAGATTTGTTTCTTTGCTTAAATACGACGATTTGCGTGAAGAGTACGAAGTTGATTTTTCTAAATTTGACACTGTCTTCCCAATAAGTACGCCCTTATGTTCTGCTGCATACAGCAGAGAGTACATTGGAATGCAAAAGAGTAAAAAAAATCGTAAGTGTTATCTCATATACGTAAAATGCTTATAACCTTGGAAATTAGCTATTCTAGAGAATATTAGCATCCTTTTAAGAATATGTTTTCTTTTTATGCTCCAGATTTGGTATCACACGTTAGGTTAGACTTTACTCCAAGGCAAAGCATAGGGGAAATACCAGCAAACACTCTGGAAAAATTAAGGGCGAAATCGCATATTAAAATAAATGTAGTAGATAGTGCTGCATGAACTAAACTAAACCTCAATATCAATTGTGTACTGTATTACTTAATTAATATAAATATTTTTATCAAAAAGTATTCTGCTTACTTCCTTAGCTAGTAAACCAACGGCAGTCGGCCTCCTGTCGGCACTGGTGGGAATTTGGCGGCTTTTTTTGCCATTTTCTGATTGCATACGGTATGCGCGTGTTATTCCCATGCGATGAATTGCCAGCCTTCAACCTAAAGGGTCACGGACTCGGCACACCAGAAACGATACTTAAGTTTCGAATCGAACGCGGTTATGATTCTGGCAGCCCAGTTGCGAAAATCAGCTTTCGCGCATTCGGTTCTTAAGCGACTGAACCTTCTTTTTAAACTTAATGGAAGATGGCTAACCGCCAAGTTACCGCTATCATTCCGCTTGACTTTTCCGCCATCCAATGAACATGCGTGATAGTAAATTTCCGAGTTTACAGGACGGTGCGACTCGACAACGACGATCGCCATTTTTTGTGAAAGCATATAGACGTGTTGCATGATTCAAATATACGAAGATATGACACCGCGCAGGTAGGCGTGGCCATGGACGTCACGCTGTGAGTAATTCCGCCATATTTTGTAAACGTCTTTGTTAAGATCGCGTTGTGTTTTAAAGTTATTTTTTGGTGTTTTTATATCACTTTTAAGAGTTTAAAAGTGAAAATGTGGTGTGTTGTGTATGGTTGTGATGTAGACAATCAATGCAAGGGCTTTATGCCCGATATTAAAGTTTATAGTCTAGCTTCCCCAAAGACAAAGAAACACAAAGTGTTTGGAAGCGTCTGTGCGAACGGGAAAATAAGTTTAATGTGAAAAATGCTAGAATCTGTTCTAGACATTTTAACGAAAGTGATTATGAAGATAATTTAAAGCATAAATTGTGTCATGTCATGAATGTCAAATGTGTTTAATGCTTTTACAAACCCGTTTCAATAAAAAAAAAGTTTACTGTGACAAACAATAAAATCGCAAAAAATCTTCACGGTAACGAATCAACAGACTTTAATCCAGAAAATACGACAACGAGACTGAAAAAAAGATATTTTCTTGTTTTTCCTAATTTCATAAATTTAGATATTTTTGTCTTGTTTAGAATAATTTCTGATATTTTAAGATTTTTTAAATTTGAAAAATCAAAGAATACAAAAATACAATAATTTTTAATAATTTATTATTTAAAGTGTAAAAAACCAAAAAAAACTACCCCAAAAACATGTTTCCGTCACAAAAATACAGATCTTATTCACCGCAAAAAATATTTGGCAAATTATTCAGCGGAAAAACTATTTGGCAAATTATAGGAACAAACAAAATTCTTATTTATAACATATTTTCGGAAAACTCTGTAGATAAGTATATATAATTTTAATAAGAATATGCCTCTAAATAAAAATTATTATCTTAATTATTAGGCATTGTTTTATTTTATAAAATTATTTACATTTTCTTTTCACTTAAATAAATACATAGAACGCATTTGGCAGGCAATTTACCAATATATCTTATTTTAAATTAATTTATCCCTTTATTCACCTGATTATTTTAACTCGTATGCTTTAAAATTTGTATTATGAGTAGGAGGCACAAAGTATATTGCCAATAGAATTTTTATAAAATCGCCTATAGCTAAATAAACTATATTGCGCGTTATGTAAATTTCAAAAATAACTCACAGCGTGACGTCATGCGCGAACCCGGACGAATTTGACACGGTTTGGTGTCTTTTATTGTATACGTTCGTGAGGAACATTTGAGATAACGAATAGCTTTATGGATTATACTAATATACGAATTTTCAGTCTCTATTCCAATATGGTTACGTTAAACTGCCTATTCCTGAATAACTCCCCACTGCTCTTCTTAACTAGTAATCGGCGTTAACTCAAACACAGTTACGTTGCTAATCTGGCAACATTGCTCTACACATGACAGCCAGCTCAGCTGGCCCAACTATCAAATCCTCGGCAAATTGACAGAAACAACAGTTCGTTTCTCGAGCTCGTGTGTGGTTGTGTGTTTTTGTAGTTCACCGATTTTGAGCGGAAAAAATATGGCAAATTTAAGACAAACACCTTTGACCTGCAGCGGACACACTCGTCCTGTTGTCAATCTTGATTTTTCGGACATTACGGAAAGCAGTTACTTCCTAATATCGGCCTGCAAAGGTAAGAACATTCTTAACTTTTATTTTGTTTAAAATATCAGCCACATACGCGGTTTTAACCTTCTACAAGACATGTAGACACCTTGGCCTGATTTTTTTTCTTCGGTCGAAACCCTATAAAGAAGTCGACCTTCGCTAATTTTAGGTGTTGGTCCTGAAAATAAGGTCAAGATTGTAAAAAATTTCTTCCTGTTTATCTTGTTTTTTGTAACATATTGTTTTGTGATATTTTTTAATCCTTTATATTCCATATCTTATCAGTTTAAGACGATTTTAAATATGAACCAAAATTATCATATAAAAATTCTTCATTTGATTTGATGTTTAAAGTATATCAATAAAGATATCATATTACAAATAACTCACTTTAGGTGACATATAATTATCAAATTTGTACACCTGCATGAACAGGATTAATTTTCACATATATAATTTACTATATTCCTATATTAGTTAACTATCTATTGCCATCACTATTTTCTATAGTCCTTGTACTCACATTTCAGATGGCAAACCAATGCTCCGACAAGGAGACACAGGAGACTGGATTGGAACTTTCGAGGGCCACAAGGGTGCTGTCTGGGGTGTAGCTTTAAACTCTGATGCTACTAGGGCAGCTAGTGGTGCTGCTGATTTTACTGGTAATATAGTCATATAAAGACTATTGTAGTTGCCCAAATTATTTTTTTTTTGTTTAAAATTAAAATGAATAACATATTTCAAGTATATAATTGCATTAAAAAATAGGTGTCTATGCCTACACCAGACCAGTGTGGCATTATAACCATGTATTTTCCATAGATAAGAATGTCATCAATTTAAAAATGATGTATTTCAGGTAAAGTTTGGGATGCTGTTTCTGGCGAAGAGCTCCATTCATTCCAACACAATCACATTGTAAAGAGCGTAAACTTTTCTAAAGATTCAACACTATTGGCCACAGGAAGTAATGAAAAAATAATCAGGATTTTTGATCTTTATAAGCCAGAAGCAAGTAAGTAACAGAAAGTCATCTACTACTTTTTTTTTTCATATTCTTGTTTAGTCATGTACCACTTTGTGTTTTTTTGACATTTGCTTGTTTTTTAGGTCCAGAGTCTTTTGCCGGACACACAGCAGGCATAAGACACGTTCTGTTTTTCCGAAATGATACTCATTTAGTATCATGTGCTGATGACAAAACTTTAAGAGTATGGGATAGAACAACAAAACAGGTATGTAAAATATTAAAAAATATAAATCATATTATTATTTCTAGACTGTTAAATGTTCCCAACTTTCAAATTCTATTTAGGCAGTGTATTTTTTTATTTATAATGTTGACATTATTTTTATTGGTTACAGTAAGTACTTTAACTTAAAAAATGTGTAAAATTTTTCCTTTAGGGTTTGTCAGTTGTGTTATTTAAATAAAAAAAAATGAATGCATGAAAGCTAATTTTAATTACCTAATTCTTCTTTTGTAAATAAAACAAATTCAATAGAATGTTATCAGATCATGACACCTCCTGATTAATTTTCCATTTAAAACAATATTGTTATAGTTTTAATTCTTAGATATTGAGAAACAGTTTGTATTGTTTTCAGGCGCAGTTGTTTTTTTACTTTTAGTCAAGTCACAGGTTAAAGATCACTAGTAAACAATAATTATTCATACTAATACTATGTTTTGTTAAAATGCTCACAATACTTGTATTAAAATATAAAAATATGGCATCTTAAACCATATTTTTATGACTGGCAAAAAAGGGTGTGTTAATCTCAATCGGTAATTCAAATATATATTTAGATAATATTAGTTGTTTTTTAAGTACCTTGTAATTTTAACACTGAACTCTGACTCCCACAATTAAAATGATACAATTACGGCTCTAGGAAGTCCAAAAAGTAACCTTCCCCTTCAGCCCAAACAGTTTGGAAGTCTCTAGAGATGGAACAGTGGTAACTGTTGCCTACTCTAACAAAGTAGCATTCTTTGATGCAGAAAGCCTTAACCAAATCGGAGAATACACCATACCTTCCCCAGTGAACTCCGCTTCTCTTCATCCAGATAAAACGATTTTTGTAGCAGGCGGAGATGACTTGAAAGTTTATAAGTATGACTATCAAAGTGGAGTAGAAATTGGTAAGATTTTGCTCAGCATTCTCTTTATTTACAATTGTACTGTGGTGTTCCCCAAGATTGCTTAAAAGTCTGGGATTCAAATGCTTTTAAAGGCTATTAACATTATACTTTATTTCAGAATCTTTCAAAGGTCATTTTGGTCCAGTACATTGCATCAAGTTTTCTCCCGATGGAGAACTTTATGCATCAGGCTCAGAAGATGGAACTTTGAGGTTATGGCAGACTACAGTGGGCAAGACATACGGTTTATGGAAATGTGTTGAAGGTGCTACGATAAATGATAATAATATAACACCAAAAGAAGTCCAAGCTAACTGAGATTTTCAGTTTTATAAGATAATAATTTATTTCTGGAAGTATTGTATTATTTATTTTTATGATTTATGACTTTTATTATCCATTTTAATTTAAAAATGTCCTGGTCTTTTTAAAAATTTCACATAATTTGTGTTAAAAGGAAGTTATCAAAGGTATTTTTTATTGCTAACACTGTTGGTCTGAAATGGGCAGAAGTAGTATTTTCATGATTTAATGAAAAATAGACTTTATATTTCAGATACTTGTGATTCCCAATAAAGTTTTGATACTGGTACAATATTTTTTTTTCCAATTTTCCCTTATTACTTTTCTAGTAACTAGTTGGCAAAAAATATGTTTTTGGGACGACCAATTACAGATTAGTAAACATTAGTTCTTCATGCAGTAACTTTTGTGAAGAATATATACAGTGTGTCCACGAATGGGGTAGACAAGAGGACAAATGGACCAAAAAGTGAAAGATATGAAAAAAGGTCATTCTTTATCAAAGTTTTTGGTTGCTTTAAAAATAAGATTCACGATGTCAATTTTTTTTTGTACGGGGTATTTTATTATTTTGACAAATACGTCACAGTTATTAAAGGTATACTTAATCAAATAAAAAAAGTGACTTAGAAAAATTTTAATCTTAAGGGTAATTTAGAAATTTCATATTTTTACATGAAAATTTGGAATAAGAATTCTTTTAAAATTTAAAACAACTTTTTTACCTAGCATTTTGCATTAAAATTTAAAAAAAAGGCAACTTTACTCTTAACCAAGTTTTACGTTTTTGTATTTTTTCATACTCTGTACAAAAAAAACCTTGAATTTGATGTACCACATTCTAGCAATGTATACAGTAGGAATTTAAATAATAATTACTGTGCCTAAATTAAAGTATTTCTTTAATAAAAGTTTGTAAGATTATCAAGAAACCATAGTCTTAGCTTTTCAAACTAAGCAATGAACTAGGTAGATTCAATGTTGAAAAAATTAAGATAAAACTACTATAATTTAACTATTCTTTTTATAAGTAAGTATAGAAAAATGATGTTAAAACTAAAGTAACTTCCTTAACCTAATATCTAAACCTATAATTAATCCTGAGTGATAAAGGGATTTGGAATCGACTCCATTCCATCCATGGGACAAATCAGTACCACACTAGTCCCTCTACATACAACGAGCCCTAATTCTCGGGTGTCTTCAGTAAGTTTATAAGGATCATCAGGGTCACGCTGGTATTCTAATGTATTATCTAGTACGAGATTCAGGAGAGGGTCGTATCCCTTCAGAACCCCACTAGCTTCTCTGCCTCCAGCAAATTTCACTCTTATGGTTTTTTCAAGGTATTTTGATAGGTCCAAGATTGATTCCTTTCGTTTCTTTTCTTTGTCTTGGGCTGGGTTACTGCCCTAAAAATAAATATGTACAGTAATTGTTTTATTATAGGAATGAATTCAGTAAAAAGAGGTACAAAATGTTTTTAGTTATGTGACCAAAGATTTTATTGTTTTAAAATTTGTGATGTTAAGAAAACTTTAACTTACTTTTCTTTTATCTTCTGACGCCATACTTTAATTCCTTTTATATTTTTAGGGAAAAACTGATTCGGTAAAAACAAATCGTTTTTCTTTTGGCAAGAACGCTGAATTCAAATCTAACCTCAAACTTTGTTATTTTGGCAGGTCATTTGAACTACTGGAAACCTGTGAAATTAGGCACGGACCAGTTTACACGATGGGAAATTGGCTACCCTGAAATTCCCCCCTGTAAAAATCAAAGTGACAGGCGAAGGAAAACCTTTCGATTCTCCATTATTCCTTGTGAAAATCGAAAACAAGTCGATTTTTCTCCATTAATCCAAGTGCAAGTTTTTGAAAAAATATACGAGTGTATTGTATAAATTAACAGAGTGATTAAAATCGTTAAATTCTTCACGGGAGGTTCAAGAATAACATCTGTTTATTTACCCAAGGAGCGACCTTGCGAAATAAAAATAAACTCTGCAAGAAAAAATTCGTTATTTTTACAGACCCAGAAGCATTCCTTGCATTTTTTCACCCGAAGATCCGTTCGGTTCTAGTGAAATGGTTTGAATATGTGACCACAAACTTGAAAATCGATATTTCAATAGAAAAAAAGTTACTTTCTGATTGCTTAAGGTACTTAGCATAAAATACTTTCACAATTTATTATGGTTGCTATAAATTTATTCCACTGGTATGGCTGTGGAACTTAGCAAACCACCCGAAAAACAATACGATTACCTTTTGAAATTTCTACTGGTTGGAGACAGTGATGTAGGAAAACAAGAAATTCTCTCCGATTTGGATGATGGAGCCCTTGAAAGCCCATTCTGTAGTGGTAGCGGTAAGTGTACGTATTGTTTACAATGGTATATTATTTGGTTAATAATATAGTAGATTTTTACCTTATTGGCATTGTTATTTCTTATCAGCTTATACATATTTTTTCATTGTACTAAGAAAAAGTATCATTTATGTTTTTTATAACCTACTGTTATAATGAATGACCCTCATTAGCATAAGTTAATTTTACAGCTTACAAAACCACAACAATCCTTCTCGATGGAAAAAGGGTAAAGCTTCAGTTATGGGACACCTCTGGACAGGGCCGGTTTTGTACCATTATAAGGTCTTATTCAAGAGGGGCCCAAGGTGTACTTCTAGTCTATGATATAACCAATAGGTTTGTGTTACAGTTATTCCTATAGTTTATCTAACAATCTGATGAATCCCCTAAATTTTAGATGGTCATTTGATGGCCTGGATCGCTGGCTTAAAGAGGTTGATAGTCATGCTCCTGGTGTCCCAAAAGTTTTAGTAGGGAACAGACTACATTTAGCCTTTAAAAGGAAAGTTGGACAAAGAGATGCACAGATGTATGCCAATAAGCATAGCATGGCTTTCTTTGAAGTATCTCCTCTATGTAATTTTAATATTCATGAGAGTTTTTGTGAGTTGTCAAGGATGGCTTTACAAAGGAATGGAATGGAGAGACTATGGAGGTAGGGCTTGCAGCTTTATTTCTTTATTTACCCAGTTATTTATTGTAGAAAATTCAGCAAAATACTCTTAAAAATACTAAATTTAAAATCAAATACCTATTTTGACTGTATAATAGTTTAAAAAGACTACAATTTTAAACTATATTTTGCCAGGTCCAACAAAGTTCTCAGTTTACAAGAGCTATGCTGTAGAGCAATTGTAGCTCGCACAACTGTCTACAGCATTGAACAACTACCACTACCGACTTGCGTAAAGTCCCACCTTAAATCATATGCTCTGACTTCAACTACTACTCAGCAGTTCAGGTATACCCAAAGCCAAAAAAAGGGACATGGAGGGAGGAAATTAAGGTTGGTGGTTCTTTGCTATTTAGTATCTTTACTTATTTAACAACTGTGATAATGTGAAACACAGTTTGATTGTATCTTTTTGATATAGGTTTACTAGTATACCAACTACTCCAGCAGGCCTGGATGGTAGAACCAGCTGTGTACCTCGAAATTCTTGTACAATATCCTGACCCATTGGCTGTGCTCGCACGACTCTGATTAAAATCTGTCTTGTTGTGTTTATTTTGATATGTTACTCTGTGTTGCTGCAAGTTTTGGGTATCATAAAAGATTTAATAAGAAGTTTTTGATAGATTCATATTGAATAAGGTTTTTTCAGCAGACATGAAACCTGCTACATATTTTCAGTTCTTAATGTACAAACATTATGAACTTTTGTCACAGCTTGCGGTTATTTGGCTAACTTGCAAAATTTAGTAAAGGTTTTCAAAAAGTTCATGTAAATGTTTAGATCTGTCAATGTGTTTTGTATGTATAGGAAACTTAGAATGAGAATAAGAGACTGATGGAATAAACATTTAAATTGTCTCTTTGAGAACTCAAATCATAGCCACTCTTTAGAGAATAGTTTTTTATACATCTCCGAAAATCATGAAAATATACAATTTTTTTACAATAAAACAATCTATATCAGATTTAAAGTCTTACCTTTTAAACTAGCAGGATGAAACTGTACTTACACATTAAAAGGTCTTTATTCCTTCCAAATTTAAATTCTTTTGGTGAATTATACACTTTTTTGTGTCTATCATGGAACATCCTGTTTTTTTATTATAGCAAATAACTGAGTATCAACAATATTAATAAACCAAAATAGTAGAGATATTAGCCGACTACTTTAAATTACTAAATATTCTAAAAATCTATTCTCTAACAGTAAATATAATCCCAGTTTACAGACATGTGATCTAGAATATATGCAGTTACTAACATCACAGATAATAATGTTGATTTCTAACATATAGCAAAATAATAACAGGTGTTAGCCAGCTGTAGGTTGTATTTTTGTAATTTGTAATCGTTTAACTTGGATCCAACCCTAAGATGATATTAAAAATTTTAAATTATTTAAAGCATTAAAATTAAGTCAACTTTTCATAGGTCCAAAACACCCCATAATTTATACCTAAGGCCACCGGTAGGTACGAGGTGCAATATTTTGCACAAATTCTGCAAGTATTTTTTCAAATATTTTTACACGAAATTATTGCGACTTGGGTACTACAGATTGCGATACAAATTGCTATTTTTCAATTAATTTGTAGTAGACACGTTGTATTAAATTGGTATAAAAATATTTGAAAAAATACATGCATAACTTCTGCAAAATATTGCACCATATCTACTGGGATTAACCCTTCCTCAAGGATCAATCACACTAATGCAGGATTGCCGTTGCGGGATACAGTTACGTGGCATACTGCCAACCTGCAAAAAGACCTTAATTTTTTTTTATTTTCAACACCGTCTGCTACTTTTCCCGCTCGCGCTGTCTCGCGTTAGTGCGAAATATCCTTTATTATCTTAAAACTGAAATAATCTCAACGAGAGTACAACAAATAGTTTTTAGAAAACGTAACAGGGTGTTTTACAAGTAGTTAAGTGTTGTTTTCGATAGAATATGAAATTTTGTCCATCTTAGGTCAACGTTTATTTTTCATGATGTAAAAATTACGTTTTTGTTTGTTGTCAGTCAATAGAAACCGCTATTCTAATTTTGTAGCTACCAAACCTTGGTGAAAATTGAATTTTCTATTATTATTTCTTAGGTTTGAAAATATTGATTAATTAAATACATTTTAACCGAGAGGCAGTTCCAAGACCGTCCTTATAATAAAATAGTTCTTGGTTGTGTAATGCAGCTTAAGATTTTCAGTCCTATAGTCGATGTTACTGACTTAATGATTTTTAATGTGTTATTTGTTAGACTTTCTGAACCTAGAAACCAATTTTCCTAGGAATAGAAGAAAATAGATATGGTTTGTGACCTTTTTATATTATTTTTACCTGCAGGTATATCAGAATAATGGTCATTTTCTGGCTATCTATACGAAAAAAAATGTCTTATTTAAACCATTTTATTTCCCTATATAGTTGAAGAAATGAATAGCCTTACAAAAAGAGGTTGTTTGTCATTTTTCAAAATATTTTCGACAATTTTTTATTTTTTTGCTATTTCAATTCGAAGTGAACCAAATTGAATTAATGCTTATATGTAAGTCCTTAGAATTATCTATTTATGTACAAATAGATATAGTAGTTCACTGTTTATGCTCTTCTTGTAAGGCTATTAATATAATTTATATTTGTCATATAAATTTTATATAATATTTGTAAACATAAAAGGCATATCTTCAACTATATAGAAAAATAGATTTTTCAGGTAGATGATGGGCAGAAAATCACTCTTATTTATCCACTTCTTGAGATTTAAAAAACATTTTCATAAAGAATATCATTAAAAATAACACATACAGTCCATATAGTGAATGTTTTTTGTGTAGTTCATTTTCCAGAGAAAAATAAAAAATTTCCAGCATTACATAATAATTCCTAGATTCCATTAATTAGTTTTTCTTTCTACTCTAGCACAAAAGGCGTGTACATACCGCGTGTATTTGTTATTTAATTTATATTTTTTACCAACATTCTGTGTTAACATTAATTTTAGTTATAGTGTATATATTTTTTAAAGCAATATTATCTGTAAATATACTTAAACAGCTGCTTCTTCATATTACCACATATTTTTTTTATAAGCTGGTTGATAGAAGTTGGGGATACTGAATGAGAAAACAATTTCTTTTCCCGGTGATGGTAGACAACAAACTACCATAACCAATATTAGAGTTGAAGTACTTTTCTGATTTCTTAAAGCGCATATCCTTAACTTTTATTAACTAGCTTAATTAGTGTCTTCTGGATATTCAGCTGAATGGGAAATTTTTGTCACCTCGTTTTTTGTCACTTCAAGAATTTTGAAAAATGCTACTTTATGACCCCAGTAATTCCGATTAGCAACTAAAGTTGGGTCGTCCAAAAATTTTTGCTTCCCTTCCTACTTAACTTACAGTTAATTTTTATAAACTCAATCTACCAAAATTACCCTTAAAACGGGAAATTTCAATTTCAAAGTTGTATATCTCTGTTCATACCGTACCAAATTTAAGGGTTTTAATAGTGGGCCCACTGGGAATGTTTTGGTAAAGAAAAAAAACATTTAGTAATTTGCGAAAAAAAGTTGAATTTTTGCTGCACCCCCCATGGGAAAAAAATGAAGGCGTTAGGTATTCTATTTATTATTTTTTCTAAACAAATTTTACATCACTTTTTCGAGAATTTTTAAATTTTAAGAGAAAAAAATATGTTAGTAGAAAGATATAGTCATTTGAATTTTTTTAAACCTAAAAATAAAATTTGAAAAAAATTCAAATGACTATAAATTTCTACTAACACATTTTTTTCTCTTAAAATTTAAAATTTCTCGACAAAATGATGTAAAATTTGTTTAGAAAAAATAATAAATAAAAAACCTAAACGCGTTCACCCTTAAATTTGGTACGGGTCCTGTAAGTATGAACAGAGATATACAACTTTGAAATTTCACCGGCCGCCACTGCACTGATGAATTCTAACACCGCACAAGTGCAATTGCTCCTTAAGTGGAAATCTTAGGACGGTCCAATTATAGCTATTTTACTGTGTAAAATCTTTACAAACTTCGGGCTTTTTTGTAAGATTTCAAAAACCTCGCCTTTTCTGATAATTCGACAACTAAATGTAAAGAATTCCCCAAAATTAAAAAAAGAGGTTTTGAAAAGATTCCCGACATGAATTTCGGCCAGCTTTTGTTATTTTATAAATAAGCTAATGTTTCTTGAAGATGAAATTACGTCAAAATAACGTATACTATCGTCTAGTATTGGCAGACTTCGCCGTTTCAAGCGAAAGTGACGTAATTCTCTTCCCTTGAAAATTAATTTCCCAGGTTCCAGAATTGGGCCCCTGACGCCCCATTTTCGAATGACAGGAGTTAATTATCGGGGGAATACGATGTCATTTTTCCTCTAAACAGGGAATTCAGAAAATAAACGAGAGTGTTCCTTTTAATTAAATTTTCCCTCAAGATTTCTCTAGGTTCAAAAATTTTGCCTCTGGGAGCAACTCGAGTAAAGAAGTCCATAAATGAAAAATTACTTGTGTAATAGTGGCTTTTAAATAATCAGAACAGTAACAAGGCATTAGTAAAGTTATAGAATGACAACAGCGAACCTTTCTACAAATAACCATTTTGTACTAACAGTTTTTACTACCCCCGTATTTTCTATTCAAATACATTTATTTTTCAATGTATTTTAGTAGACTGTAGTTAACCCTATATTAATAAACTATGTTTACAGCAATTTTTGTTTGTCCAATCACAACCTGCTAAATTTTCCAAGTTTCACTTCTTTGATTTATATAAAATATTTATACAGGGTATCCGAAAAGTCTTAGTATGTGCAAATATCATTTCTATTAGTAAAGATAGAGACGTCAAATTTTAGGTGTATCTTATTGGTTAATAAATCTATGCAATTTAAGTTTTTCAAGCCCCTTGAGGGGTGACGCTAGGGAGTTGAGGTCAAAAATTTTAAATGCAACGCTATGCCGTGTGGTACCTCATTTTAAAGGTATTCAAAAAATAAACATTTTACCGCAAACCCGAGGTCCGTATCTTAATTCGTTTTTAAATGGCAAACCTATAAAAATTTAAAATTGTGAAAAAAATTCAAAATTTAAGGACATTTCTTCAAACGTTGTTCACAATGACCACCATGGACTTCTTGGCAGTAATAAAGTCGATTTTGGACCACGCTTCTCACATTTTCGAGAATGGCAGGTGTTACCACTTGAAAGAGTTCCAAAATCGACTTTATTACTGCCAAGAAGTTCATGGTGGTCATTTTGAAAAACTTTTAAAGTAATAAGAGAAATAAAGGTACTTAAATTTTGAATTTTTTTTCACCGTTTTTGAAAACGATTTAATATACGGACCTCGGGTTTGCCGTAGTTTTTTTTTGAAGACCTTTAAAATAAGGTACCACACATCATAGGGTTGCATTTCAGATGTTTAACCTCAACTCCCCAGCATCACCCCTCAAGGGGGTTGAAAAAGTTAAACAAAAAGTAGATTTATTAACCAATAAGATATACCTAAATTTTGTGTCTCTATCTTTACTAATAGCAAAGATATTTGCCAATATTTCACCCCTCAAGGGGGTTGAAAAAAAGTAGATTTATAAACCAATTAAACACACCTAAAATTTGGATTAGAAACGCTAATCGGCTTTTGCCGGCCAACATTTATTTATGCGGCGATTTCTGGAGCAGTTTTTGAGATTTTTAACCTCAACTCCCCAGCATCACCTCTCAAGGGGATTGAAAAAGGCAAAAAAAAGCAGACTAACCAATAAGATATACTTAAAATTTGGTATCTCTATCTTTACTAATGGCAAAGATATTTGCCCATATTTCACCCCTCAAGGGGGTTGAAAAAAAGTAGATTTATAAACCAATAAAAAACCTAAAATTTGGTGGATTTGGAAACGCTAATCGGCTTTTGCCGGCCAACATTTATTTCTGCGGCGATTTGGACCCGTTTTACGCCCGTTTCTCTTGCTAATCATTCTATTGCACGATCGTCTGCAGATGTGGTCGCTTTTGGTCTCCCACGTCATTTATTTAAGGAACTGCCACTTCCTTGGAATTTTTTTTTAAAGTACGAGAATGGTCGAGTGGACTAAATGCAATTCTCGGGCGATTTGTCTGTTGTCTTTGCCACAAAAAATAGTTAACCATAATTCCGTAACCGAAAGAGCAAATAAAAAAACATTTTGTACACATATGTACGTACCTTTTAAGGAAGATTCTAATTTTATAAACAAAAGTAAATCATCCCATTTAAAATTCCAAAGTGACCTCTCACCGCTCAAAATAGAGAGAGGAGCAAATGCCAAAATTATGTTTAAATATGTCCCCCCATCTCCATATTAACTCGCCATAGTTTCATGAAAATATTTTAAACTGTTTCCGAGATATCGACTTGTAACACTTTTAAAAACTCACCCTGTATGTTTGACCAACGTTTAAAAAGACAGTCGGCCTAAGAAATAGTGAAATAGACGAAGTTTTCGCACTAGGACGTTAATTTTATCGGAAGGGAATATCTACTTTGAAGTATCAAATGGATAATAATTTGGGGGAAAATCAAAAACAATCTATCGTATATCAATATTTTATTGCTACTAGAATTCTTATAAAACTTAAGATTTCAGCTGAAAAGAGAAATGGTTGTTATAGCGTGGGATGGACCAAAAACTTGTTTGAATAATGGGATGCAAGTTCTTTTATCTTTTATTAAACAAGGCTATATAACTTGCTTGTTGAAAGGTTTTACGGCATTTATTTTTAAACTAAACCTAGTCTAGAAAGAACCAATGTATATTTTCCTTTAATTTTGATATAGAAATTATTTTTCAAAAACGAGCAAGAAATCTGCAAAATAATTTTTTCTCCAAGCTGTAAATTTTCCAAATTAACTTTCACTTAATTTTATTATCGAAACAATTCTTGATCGATCCCAATTATTTCAAATAAAATTGCCTAAAATCATACGTACCTATAAATTAAAATATTTTATTACCTTTATGCATTACCTTTTAATTTTGTGTAAGTAGTACGGTCGCGGTCGCTTGCCAATATTTTATTTTTCACAGAAACTTGTTTAGGGAAAAGGCAAATTTTAAACCCTACTATTACCAATTTTAGGCTACTATGGTCGTTCGCACCGTAGTCTGTTAAGCCGACTCAGACTATGACCTAGTGCACTGTCTGAGGCACCAATTGTCACAGACTAAGCGAGCCTCAAGTCTAAGCTAACTTACCAGACTATGGTGCGAACGGCGATTACTGGTCAGTACCGTTCTAAAATGGTATTATGTAGCGTGTCCCATATGCTGTTGGCCCACTGTCTCAGCGAAGGTATAGTAATTTTATTAGTCACGGTTCCTTCCAGTAATAAAGCCTAACACTAGCCCTACATTTAGTAAGATTTTTTTTTTGGAAACCACAATAATTATTAAGGCATTTCTCTAATATTTCGAGAAACTAAAACAGTGAGATGTTTTTAAAATTCGAGTTTCTGATTAAATTTTTTTATTTTTGTCTTAGATCCTTATATTTCCTATTTTTGTACCGATCAACTGTATCTTACCTCTTGCCTAAACGCACAGACTACCTAATCGATAAAAATTGCTTTAAAAAACACTTAAAACTTGCCTTTAAACCCCAACCAAGCCATCGAATCTCAAAATCACCCGGTACTAAATCCGGCAAATCAGCAGCTTGTCGGCTTGAGACTGAGAGCAGGCAGGTACACAGCATACGCCAGGAACAGCAGTGGTGCGATTCGATTGGCTGGCGAGACTGCAACACTACGCCAAAATTCCATCCAGCCAATTTCCACACACGCCAGCTTTGACCTCGTTCTCTGCTGCTCTCTCTCTCTCTATCATTACGCCACCATATCTCCGCTTACACCGGCTACATACCGCAACCCCCCGTTCTCTTTCGCTCGTACTCTGCGCCTGCTACCACATAGAAATAGGCGTTAGTTATTTGTGACAGGTAATATTCGTTAGATGTTTGTGGCCTATGTACAACTAGACAAGCAAGTGACTAAATATTCAGAATCTGAATATTTTCACATTAACAAGACCACATTTAAACTACTCGATGCATTTCAGAACTTCTGCATGTAGTTTTACAAATTTTTTCACAATTATTGCTAGTACAAATTATTAATTAATGCAATTTTTCTCGCACTATGTAGTAAAGTTGCAATAACTTTCTGTAAAAATATTGGAAAAAATACATGCAGAATTTCTGTAATATTGATTTTTTTTAAACATTGCTGTAGCCGAGTATTTTCTATAAAAAAAAAACAATGACTAGTGTAGACATAAGAAAGACATTTAATTTATTAAGGAAATCCAAATTTTATTTTGTATTTTCCTCTAAAACCGCTCCCCGCAAAAAATCGACAGACGTATCGCATTTTCCGGGCGTGCAATTTAAATGATTTAATGAATTATATGTCATTTTTTTGTGTCCACACTAAAGAGTCGTTGATTTTTTATTAACAAATAACTGAGCAGCAAGTTCCGAAAAATCAAAATAGTTAATTGGAGCTGAATACTGCTCTTAAAACAAAAACTTTTTTGCAACTAGTGCAGTAAAGGTGTGCTTACCGCACTTATAAAGCGTGTCCGGACACAATCTTAACAGATGGAAAACTTTGTTATAATTTTTGACTTTGCAGGAAAAGTTATTTTTCATATTATAAAGTTCTACTCATTGAGAAAATAACACACAAAATCAAATTTGACCCAACATATACAGGGTGTCAAAAAAAGCAAAAAACGAAATGCCGTAGACGGAAAACTATCTTTAATTTTGATTGCAAGGTACAATAATAAGATAGTTTTCCTTCTACGGCATTTATCGTTTTTACTTTTTTTGACACCCCGTACATGCTGGGTCAAAATTTTTGATTTGAGTGTTATTTTCTTAACAAGCAGAACTTTTTTATGGAGAATAATTTTTATCCATAAAATGAAAAATAAAAAAGTTTCCCATTTGCTAAGATGGTTTCTGGACAAGCTGTATAATAATACTTTCCCTTGATTGTCTAGTTTCAATTTTGTGTGCAGATTTATTTTTTCCCTTTGTGTAAATGGGGGTGAAGCGATAAATAAAATATAAATTTCAGATGAAAAATAAGACTCCTATCAGCGCCAATAATTATTATAAAACAGATATACATTTTCTATACCGCTTTACTAAATATAATGTAGTTTTAAGAAAAAAATTAAAATTTGGAAACAACTTAAGAAAATCACACTCACAATAAGATTCCTATATCTTTAATTTGGCCTGTACCATAAAACTTTTAAAACATAAAGCTACATAAATCTTACTAAAGTCGATTTTTGATCCGAAATATTTATTATATTCGAACAGCTCTTGGAATCACTAGTAATAAGGGGCATATATTGATAAAACATGCATTTAATGACAAAACCATGTTATTACAAACCCCAAATACATCGAAATTATCATAAGTATAATCATGTCGGTTATTTCTTTCAAGTTATATACCAAAAATGCCTACAAGCCCAAAATTATACAAAAGAAAAACTAAAGCTAAACATATTACTAATACAAATATGGATACATCTACTTTTTTTTGCTTTTTTTGTCTTTTTTTTGTTAAGTCGTACATTTTTAAAATCCATAGGACAATCAATAATATATCCTAAAATTAACGGATGAAGAAAAAACTGTGAGAAGTATTACATCATTAACCTAGGTACAGATTGATCATTGAAATTTTAAGGTATTTATTCTTAAAACCTTAGAATTTGGTCACCTATTTCAAAATAAAGCTAATTTCTCCATAATTTTGCCTCAATTACATACCTACCTAATACAGCAATTCTCTGTAACTAGCTTTTACTTTGTAATACCCTCCAAATGTAATATTTTATTATGGCAACACACTTTCTAATTTATAATAAAATATTTAATATGATGTTACAGGATTTTTTTAACCACAAGACAATAAAAAATTTAAATATGGAAAATAACCAATCCCCATAACTAGAGACTGATTCCCACCATTATTTATGGGCTAATCCCAACCGAATTTTTAAATTATCCCCAAGGGGATTTACCCCTCTCCAACATATTCCTGCAATTTGGAAAAAATTCTACAACTGGGCTGTTTTTTGTCTTGTTTTATAACAAACCTTGTAGAACATGTCCAAATGGATAAAAATGTCCCTGTACATAACAATACACTCAGTTTCAGATTTATTTCTCGAAAATTATTAGAATAACTGAGGTTATGCACTAGCTTATTTATGCTATTTAAGCTCAACAGATAGATAATTGTAAAAAATAACATGGGTGAAGATTAAACTTGGATTAAAGGTGGGAAAGTTTAAATGGAAACTTAATGTGTATTAAAATACCTTTGTCAGAGAGCAGGTGCCACCAGCTTTGTGATTCTGCACTGCATCCCCAACTCTGGATAAAAACCTGAAACAAAAAAGGTAGATTCTCATAAAACTGCATTTTGATAATCCACAGTCTGAACTTTATGTTAATTTACTTACTTAACTCCTAGACCTAGATCTAGACTTGCTTCTTGACCTGGATCTTGAAGGGTTGTTGTCCCTTGGCGGAGGTGATCTGGAAGCTCCTCTGGAACTCTTGCTGCCTGACCTTGATCTGCTACGGCTAGCTGTTCTTCTGCCTCTGGATCTTGAACGACTGTCGCGTCTACCTCGGGATCTAATACAAGCAATAAAATGTTTCATAAATATCTTCAAAAATGAAAATATTACAAAAACTTGTATTTAATTACCTCCTTCTGCCACCTCGATGCCTCCTATGAGGAGAGGTTGGTCTTCCGTAACGTGCCATTTGAACTCTCAACTCCCTGCCATCCAACATACGTCCGTCCATAGCGTCGAGTGCATCTTCAGCATCTCTTTTGTCATAAAATCTAACGTAGAAGAATAAATTGGAAAATATAGATTTTTGTTGCTTATCCAATACCATGGAAATTCTAAATATACAACACTACAGACTACAAGCTACCACATGGTATGGCAATGAATCAGAATTGGGTCGGTGTGAAGTCTCAACTCAAAATTAAAAAGAAATCTTACCTTACGAAAGCAAATCCCCTGCTTTCCCTTGTAAACCTATCCCTAGGGATGTAGATGTCTCCTACTTCTCCGCACCGTTCAAAAACCCTTCTCAAATCGTCTGGGGTTGTGCGGTATGTCAGATTATCCACTTTGAGAGACACCATGCCATCGATACGAGGCGGAGGCCTACCGTAACTCATTTCGCTTGTTTATAAGAAGTTAACAGAAACTTATTTAATGAAAAAACAATGAAAAATCACTATTTTTTTCACATAAAACTAAATTTCTTTTCAAAATATCACGAGACGCCACAGAATGCCACAGATGACGCGCTAGAAAACGGAAAGAATCAAAATGGCGTCGCTCTTCTGGATTTTTTCCCCAAAAGGAGTGGGAGTAGAAAAATCGGAAATATGCGATGTTTTACGAGAAAGTCCGAACTTCGGTGCCAACCGTAACATGTAGCTGACGCCAAAAACGCCAAAGTATGAATTGTGCTCAGAGGTGTGTTCGATTGATAAAAATTGAATCGATCCGGTTCAGATCAACAACTTTCAGGAAATACGTGATTGAATCAAGCATGGTAGTAGAAAGAGATAAAATAGCGTTAGAGTGTCGTAACGTAATCTCCATTGAAACACTTTTTGTCAATCGAAGCGCCTCTGGCCAAATTTTAATTTGAAAGTTTGAGCGGTATTTAAGTTTTAAAAGGAGGCCGTGATTTTACAAAAAATATCTAACAAGTTTGTCCATATGACATGCACTAATTCAAAATTTTAGTAAGAAAAACTAAATTAAATTTATAGTATTTATTAATGGGTTCGAAAGATGCGGAAGAGTTCAGAAACGCCCTTCACGACATATCGCAACATATGATAAAATTGGATTGTCCATTTGGTATGATTATCTTTATTACAAAAGAAATCGTATACAAAATACGCTAATTTCAGTATACCTACTAAGTTTATTTTTATTTCAGATAGAGTAAGATGTGCCGAATGGGCCAGAAAACTCTCGTCTCTTCCAGACGACAATTTGGAAACATCGAGAATAAAAAACGAATACGCTCAGTTTTTAAGAATTCAGGTACGGTACAAATGTCTCCATGGGCCCTTTGAGCATCCACCCTCTATCGGCAGCTTGTGCCCCCTTGCGGAATGTTTAGGAAGTATTATGTGTAAAGAAGTAAGTTCTTGGGTTCATTCTTTTTTATATTGTATTAATTTTATTGTGAAATGTGAAAACGAAGGATTCATCTTAGCTCTCTGAAAGGAAATAGATTATATTTCTGCCAAGACTCATACTTTATAAATGACAAAATGACACACCTATGCAACCAAAGCGGGCTTGGGGGATTTACTATTAGATGTTGGCATCCATGGTACTTGAATGCTTTGGCAACAAACAGTATGCCTATGCCAGATTTGTTTATATCTGTGCGTTCTTTTTGATTATTATAAAATTGTGTGCTTTTTGTGACCAAGCAACATTAGAATCTGCATGTAACAACATTAATTATTGAGTAATTGGAGTTACGCAGAGACTAATGTAATGGTTGCCTATTTATTTTGTTTTCCTAGGTACCATTTCTGCCAAAAATGGGTCCTATAAACCCTGTGCTGCACCATAAATCTCCCGATGGTAGAGCATATGCATCTGTAAGGCAAATACCTGGGGGAGGGGTACTTTGTTACATGGCAGTAAGTCCGGATGGTTTGGAGTTATAAAATAAAACGTTCCGTTTCTAATTTCTTTTTATAAGTTTATTTGAATATAAATATTTTTAAAGTATATATTTTTCTTATTTTGGTGTAAGATAAATTATAAGCTATAAAATCTAAGATAACACACAATAATTCTATTTTAGTTATGAATTTTATTTAAATATAATATTTGGATATACAAAAGAATAAGTTTATACAAAAAATTTCATAGGGCTTTAAAAATTAATAAGCAAGCGGCTGTCGCTCTGAAATATTATATGGCTCACTTGCTGGTTAAACAATTTGACATAAAGCACAGTTTAATCCACTGTTCGGCTGCTATTTAAGCATTTTTCTTTCAAGCCTGCAGAAATTATTAATACAAACTTGCAACTAACATTTTTGGATCCATTACAAAGGTATGTAAGGTGACAATAATGTTCTAAATCAAAATATTTTAGTATATAAAAATCGTTTTTAATCGAAACTTATCAGCTCAGCCGTTTGTGTTTGTTCACCACTGCTCTGTTGGGGCTGGGGAGGTGGTTGTTGCATTTGCCCTCCTTGGGGCGGGAATGGCATCTGATGGGGCCCTGTACATTGGTATTTTAAAGATATTTCTATGCACCATTTGTGATACAAAAGTATATGACAAATTTACTGCATATTATAACAAAAAATATAAAAATACTTTGAATTCAAGCTAATCGTAAAATATTACCTGGCGGGCCCATTCCAACTCCTTGTTGGCCGGGATGAATCATTCCAGGGTTCTGTCCAGACCCTAGTCCCGGAGGTGGCCCTCCCATCATGGTCGGTGGGGGGCTAAATGCACTTCCTGGAGGAGGCTGACTATTGGGAGCCGCCGCAGGAGGCTGAGGCGGGAAGTGAGGATGAGGAGGCCCCATTTGCGTGGGTGTTGTGCCTACTTGAGGGCCTTGAGGTGGACCACCTGGACCTGAAAATTCATTTTTTGAAGCTGTGTTTTGAGAAAAAAATGTGAGTTTCGTGTCAAACTGTATCACAAAACTAACGGTTTATACACGATTTATAATTATAATTTTAAAATCTAAAAAATAACTATATTTGACTGGTTATTCTACAACAAAAGGAAGTAATCACCCAATTCATAAAAATTAAGTACCTTGTGGATTAGATGAAATTGGAGGCGCACTATTAGGTGGTTGCCCCATCATCTGCCCATATTGCCCATAGTAACCGCCCACTGGAGGGGCGGAATTAGGGGGTTGAAACTGTTGGGTGTGAACAGGTGAACCCATAAAAGCGGCAAACTGTTGAGGACCCATCAGGTATTGTTGTTTCTGTTGTTCCTAATAAAAAAATAATATTTAGCACACAAATATCAGCATGCACCCTTCTATTATTACATATTATATTCTTTATTTAAAATATACTGGGTGTTCCTAAACCTCAGGTAAGTATTCAAGGTGGGATTTTTGGCCCAATAAAAGTAAAAAAAAAATTATACAGGTTGCAGGTGCACCAATTATATAAACATATCTAAAAAAGTTCTCTTTCTCACCTGTCTCATTTGCATCTCTCTCTCCTGCTCCTGAATTCGTTGCAAGGCCAACTGTCTTTGGTACTGCAAATATTCCTGCTTCTTCTTCCGCATAATTTCCAGTTTGTGCGCCATCTGCAGTTGCCGTTGTCGTTCGGCTTCTTCCGCTTCTCTGCGTAGTCGTTCGCGGTGCTCTTCACGCAGAGCATCTAGAGCTGCTCTTGCATCTTTAACCTAAAAAAAAAATAGTCAAAAAATAGTATTACTAGTCAATATCAACCTCTGCGTTGAACTCTTGTATCATTCCATCTGATACTGCTTAGTCTTAATTATGTAGCGAGGAACAGATGAAATTATCATAAAGATCCGCTCGTGTACCTGCGTTAGCTTGTCTTGCAGTCTTTCATAGTGCAATCTACAATCGTCATGCTCCTGAATATACTTCAACAGTCTCGAATGCAAGCTTGTAATATTCATAAACAGAGTTTGAACGCTGGTATCGTTGGCGATCAATCGGCCTCTACTCGAGTCACTTTTCATTCTGTTAATAAAAATTTCCACCTGACTTTTCAGCGTTTTAATAAAGTCTTCCAAGTCGATGTCCCCAATGCCGTTTTCTCTGATTTTATACTTGGGTTCGTTGCTTAGAATTGAGGATGCGGGAGAGGGGGCACTTGGACTAGTGGGCCTAAAAAATTTTCCGTGAATATGTATTGTGTTCCTTCAAGATTTTACTCTGTTAAGCAGTTGATTAAAATCAGTGACAAGTAAGCAAGTGATTTTTAATTTATAAATCATGATTAAAATTACAAAATTAAGCTAAAATCAGGGATAAACATATTTATTCATAAAAATAAAACTTTCAACGCCTTTTGATAGAAAGAAACCTTGATGCATCTCTACGTACCTCTCATTTATACCAGTAGACTGAAGCGTTTCCCAGTAAGAACGGTTGAGATAACGGTCTAGCTCTGGATTATTTGTCTCTTCTTGAGGCGAGGGACTGCGACGTGCAACAGGCTCCGGCTCTTTAACAAATAAAGGATTTTTAAAAAATATATTACATTATATTGAATTGTATATTAACAATAATTCATATATTTAAAATATGAAGAACATAAAGAATACCGCCCACATAACTTAGGAAATATCAAACTTATAACTACCTTTCTTGAAAGAATTGTTGAGTAAAGCGCTGGTAGCTCTCAGCTTTTCTTTCTCTTTGGCCTCGGCTTCTGACTGGCTGAGAGCAAGAGCCAACTGCAATTCTTCTTCTTCTCTAAGTTCCTCCTCTGATTTTTTAGGGGGTTCCTTAAATACCAACTTATTAAGAAGTATTTTAGATAACTTTTACAGTTTCGATCAGGCCTGGCTTAATTTTAAATTCAGGTAACAATAAGTGGCACAGCTACCACAGCACATACTTTCTCGTGGAATTAAAAAATTATGTTACACCCTCGGTGTTGTCAGATTTAGCGCTTTATGGCAAAGCAAATGCATTTTATTAGGTTACTAATGTACTGCTACACAGCCTTCTTAAACAAAAAACCATGAAGCACAAATGGCAACGTCGCGCATGGGCTGATTTTATTTCGTTAATAATATGTATTATATAATATGGAATACCACATGGGGGAAAATACTGAATATAAATTACATAAAAACTCTAGTTTAAAAAACTAAAAAACACGATTTTATGAGTAACGCACTAAAAAGTTAAAAATAATTATTTCCCTTTTATAGCTGTACAAGTTAACAGAAAACCGGGGTGTGCAGTGCGCGCATCGTGCGGAAAGTAAAGCAACTAATAAACTGCGCCTCACTTTACTCCACACACATGCATACACCGGTTTTCTGTTAACTTGTACAGCTATAAAACATTTGGTCTTTGAATAGGTAATTAGATTTAAAAGCGTGGGGCGCACTTACGTACATCTATATAGCCGTCTAGGCATAATAAAATGTAATGTAGTTACCTACCTACATTTTGTTTATTATGCCCAGACCGCTACATAAGAACGCCCCAGATTATATACTTCATGGCATGGGCGTACCCAGCGAGGGGCAGGGGGGGGGGGTCAGCTTCATATACGTCAGTCAAACGCAGCGCACTGCACAGCCTATTAGATTTGCAATTGGCGGAATTAGCCAAGAAATATGAATTTTCTATTACGACCTGGCCATTTGCACCTGCCGAGTCAGCCGAGTGCACTGCCGAGTGCCGATGCCGTTTGTTATTTCTCGACGAGACCGATGTTTTTTATCCCATCCTAAAACAGGCACTTTTGATTTTAATCACAATTCCATGCACCACGGCCACTGTAGAACGATCCTTCAGTACTCTTAGAAGAGTGAAGACTTGGTTGAGAAGTACCATGGGAGAGGATAGGCTAACAGGATTATGTCTGATGAGTGTGCATCGTGATTTAATTAAATCAAATCGAGAGCAATTTGAAAATCAAGTTTTAAATAAATTTGCGACAAATCCAAGAAAATTGTTATTGAAGTAAAAATTAAGCGAGTTATGTCAAAATAAAAAGAGAAATGCAAAATCCATTGTTTTTTTTTTTTGGTCAGACCCCCCCCCCCCTATTTCAGATCCTGGGTACGCCCTTGCTTCATGGCTCTCTTGTTTAAGAAGTATATGACTGTTACAAGTTTTGAGGAAAACTGTTAAAACCATTGTTAAGAAAATCGAAATTTTCGATTTTCTTTTATCAGTAAACTACCTTCATGTAAATTTTTTGAAAAATCCTAAGAGTATTGTTAGCTTTATAATGTACTATTAATATTTAAAGTCTGGGGGAAATCACTGGAGCCATTTAGGAAAAGAGGGATTTTTTAGCATTAAAACTACCTATTTGAGGACATAGAAAAAAAATCAAAAAAGGTTCAAGATAAGAGAGGACCCTAGATATCATATTTAAATGAGATCGGTTAATTGGTTTCGGCGCTATGCTAAGCGACGGACATTCGTACACACAGACATACATCTTTTCAAAAACTTCTTCATTGTCTGGGAGTAGTAGTAAATAACTAAAATCGGTCAAAATCAAAAGTAAATTTTTTGGACAACACTTTCCTCAGGAAACAATACTAAGTTAATACATATTTTGATTTATTTATTTATTTATACCTGACTCTGTTGAGCTAAAGAGCTTTTAAGATATTCAGGGGGTAGATCAGTCTCGGCTTTGGATGTTTTCGGCGCTGTTGACGGCTTGTTGGCCGTTTCAAAACATGTGTCACACACTCTAACCTGAAGAAATAAAATGAATTATATCAATTTTTAAACTATTCAACCAACTAACACAAATAAAAAAGATATTGTCATAAAAACCTAAATTATTACAAATAAAAATTACTTAAAACCCATAAGAAAAATAATTTACCTCCTTTTCGATTCCATATTTAGGCAAACTAATAGTTTTTGAGGAACACTGTGAGCAGAATATTTGGCCACACGCTCTAAAAAAATATAATTATTGTTACCTTGCTTTAATTATTAAGAGTTCTGCGCGCCGCAAAAATTCAACAGACGTTGGACGGAATTGGAATATAATTTTCATTTCATTTGAAAAATTCCAAAGATAATCATACAGGTTATAACTCACCTACAATGATGTTTCCTTTGAAGCAACGAGAACTGTGTCCGACATCGATGACACTGCTCCGCATCGGCCCATTCGGGCGCCGTGTCGGCCGCAAACATGGCATCGCTTTCGCGCAACTGGGGGAACTTGTAACCCTCAGATTTCATCAGAGCCATAAGATCCTATAATATTGGAAATCCAATTAGGAAGCAGTCAATAAACACACCTTGGATGTGTGTTCCTTGGCACGGTGCCCTGCGAGAAATATGGTACTTTCCACGCATTTTATACCAATTATTACCATAATATTATAATCAATTATTTTTTTACAAAGAACACTATAAAGGGCGCATTCTCTTCACAGAAATCCAGGCTATGTTATATTGTTTCTTTGTGAAACGGCCGCACCGATTTTTGGCTTTTTAGGTTTTGAATAAAAAGTACTAAGTAAGCAATTTAAATTGGAAATTTCTTGCTTAGAAAATTAAAATAATCAAATAATAGACAAAAATTTCATTATTGTGTTAGATTTGATATTAAAATTTGTGAGATTTACTTAAATAAGTTTATTGTTTTTACTTTAACCCTCTTGTTTAAATAGTTAACTCAGTTAAATGTCAGTCCTGTGCTTGTTCCAGTCACGAGGTGAGATATTATTCGAAAAGTTTCTCTTAAAAGGATTTTATTAATTTCTTTTAATATTTTCTTCTAAAAAATGCCCAAAATTTTGATTAGTTTTCAAAAATCAATATTTTTTCTATCGCGGCCGAAAGGTCCTTAGTTACTAACATCTGTACCGTGTTACCACGTGAAAACTGTAAAATATGGGGTAATATCAAGGCGCCATAGAGTCTTCACGTTAAACTGCATCTTATACCATTTAATCTCTACTCTCTGCAGGTAGGTACACAAAAAAACAATTATTATCATTCTTTTGCACCAAACCAATCTATTTTACTCTCTTTAACCCCATAATGTCTATGTATAACCCTCGTCAGTTTCGTGCACTTTGATTTTTATGGATTTTTTTACATCTTGACCATTTTTTCTCAGGCAAATAAAGGTAATTACACAATACTAATAGAACAAAATAATTTTACTTAAACAACCGTACCTTGTACCTACCTGAGGAAACTTATGTAAACATGAAGAAATTTGAGCAAAGTTAGTATAGTACTTAGGTTTAGACCTTCACGGGCTGTCCAAAGATAAAAAAAAAGTAATTAAAAAAATTAGAAACATATTTAGCTGCCAGTCTTAGTCCTTAATAAAATTTGGAGGCTTTTTCTATACACAGATAAAAAGTTTGTGAATAAAATATTGGTAATCTTTTCAGAATTCTCCTTCTTGGTGGAAAAATACTTTGAAAACTTGTTATTGTAGAAATCTCATTAGTCATTATTCTAAATTGTAATAAAATTAAAAGGCGAGTGAACCTGAGCAAACTAGAATTTTAGCTTGGAAGGATAATAACCATGGTTATTAAAAAATTTCACTCTGGATTTTGATTTGAGGGGGAATGGGGCTGAAATAGCCCTTCTTTACATCACACCTATGATTCAACACATGACTGACGCATGCGCGTTGAATGCATGATAAATACCCATCAAATTTTTATCTAATACAAGCCAAAGAAATTTCTTACATGTCTTTCCAGTTATTTAAAAGATCTGAAGAGCTATGAAGCAAACTTACCAAAGTATCAGCACCAGGTATGAAAGCCATATAAAAAATATGTAAAACCTTTTATAAATCAGCACATCACCATTTAAAACAATAAATTAGTATTTAAAAATGACGAGTAGGTACTGACTCATGAAATCCTTTGATATTCAGCTAGATTTAAAACAATAAAAAGATAAAATTATATCTTAGTTTTTACCTAAGCACTTACATACTACAACAATCTAATGAATGTGTAAATAATATACAACAATTAAACTATAATTAGAAACAGTACCTACGTAATAAATGTTAATATAACATTTATTTTTCTCTCTATATTCTACTGGATTTCGCCCGCGACTTCGTCCGCGGTACATCAACATTACTCCATTACAGACTTTGAAACCCCATTTCACCGCCTTAGGGGCTGATTTACTAAAAACTGTAAAACACGTGTTTAAACATTTATTTTTTAGAGTACTTCGAGGAGTACTTCTATGAAGTTTCGAGTTAATAGGACCATCCAATATTTTTTCTCCATACAAAGTTTGAACACCCTCAGGGGTTGAAGTTGAAAACTCTTCCTTAGTATATGCTTAAGTAATCTCTGTGCAAAATTTCAAGTTTCTAGACCCAGCAGTGTGGGCTGTGCACTGATAAGTCAGTTTCTTCTTTTATATGTATATAGACAAAATTATAATGATTTGTTAAAGGGGTAATATATACACCCAAAAGGGTGGAAAAAGGTATACAAGTGACCTGTTAAAATGGGAAAACTTCTTAACAAATACATTTATTTATTCGTAAATAAAATTTTTATATTGGTTGGATTTAAAACTAGCAATTTCTGAACAAACCTTTAAACTTCCATGCTTTGGATTCTTTCTAAATGCAAAATTCCAAGTTTGAATTAATTCCAGAAGCTTTTGGCGAACATTTTCATGTTGAGATGTTTTAAGCAAATCATGGAAAAAATCACAATTTGCTTTAGTTGTAAGTTCTTCATGTACAACTGAACCTAAAAATTTAATAATGTTCTAGAGCTAAATTTAAATTGGTTTTGTAGAATTCATTGTTAAATTTCTAGGTATCTGTTTAAACATTATAATTCGGTAGGTTTATTAACTATTCAATGACTAAAAACTTACCACAGTTTTTAACTATACTTTCTAGACACAAGAGAGTGTAAAGTGCTGAGTGGGGATTAGGAGAATGAAGTTTCTTCTTTATAGCTTTAAGAGCATCTTTTGGCCTAAAATTTAAAGAGAGGCAAATTAAAGAGTGCTTACTCTCAATTAAAGTTTAAATGGAAGGAAAAAAGAAACATACGTAACGTCATTCTGTCTTATTAGATCACAAATTTGTAATATAGCAAGCCAATCAGGTTCCATTAACAGATGGCTGGTCGCCTTATCTGAAACATATTACATACAATTATTCACAATCAGTATTTCCACATTACACTATTATTCTTCAACTGGGCGTACATATCCAATAACTATCATAAACGGAATAACAAATTTCCTTCACATCTCTTTTCATTTTCTTACCGAGCAGTTTATCAAAACCTCCCGTTGATCTAAACATAATTTAAAAATTGTTATATTCTTTAAAATTATTTCAATTTCTATAATTAGTTCCTAAATTTTACACGCACACAGAGAAAAATGAAATATATGAATAGTTTTTGTTATGATGAATCAACAATCAGATGATTTTGAAAGGTGAAAGGTGACAGTGACATCTGTCAAATTCTTCTTCTTTAAAGAAATTAGAGGGCTGTGTTCCCACTTTCAAGACAACAACTGTGATCAATGTATTGGCAGCACTGATTTTTTTTGTTTTTATAGCGCCCAAGGTTGGTAATCGATTGTATTATCATCAATTACTGACGTTTCTGCAAAATATTCAATGGGAAAAAATTTTAGATTTTAGAGCATTAGAAACGGAAAATAGTGTATTTCCTTGAATCCTGAAGTTGTAAGTAAGTTTTTTTGTTATATTTAATCTAAAAATTAGTATTTTCAAGCTGTACAATAGTAATATTGCGTGTACTTTCCAATATTCCTGCTCGACCTCAGCTAAAATTGGTCCAATATTGATATTGCTGCAATTACATGTTCATGGTTTTTAATTTACATTTGTGTATTATTGATAAGTTTGTTATTTGATTATCTCGTTATTCAATAAGCAATTTTATTGTTGCTATTGTCATTTGTGATTTTTTTTTAAATTTTTGATACGGTAAGATAAACGCATGACTGTACTTATAGGCACTTGAATTATTGTTGTAATACCTATTTATCACTTATGTTTTATCGCAAATGTTATTAAATTGTACCTATAATTCCTTTATCGGTAAAGCAGTATTTTATGTTATTGTTTAGTTCTACATTTATGGAACCAATATAATGGAAATCTATCCAAGTTTCACCTGGTACTTTTTTATCATAACAGGTAAAAGTTTTGTATGTGTATATATTTTGCTATAATTGCCTTTGTTAATTTGATAGTTTTATTGTAGAGAAACAGCATAGAATACTTCAGTTATGAGCAAATATACTAGTAAAACATATACAGTGGGTTTCTTTTTTTTTGTTTTTTGTTGTTTTTTACTTATCCAGGTTATAATACAGGAAGGCGAGAACACATAGGGCTTCAGTTTTTATAGGAGTATTTATTGGTAAAAGATTCCTGACTATTAAAGTACATCATCTTTTATCATTTTTAACAATATTCTTACTTTTAAATGTTCCCCAAAATCACTTTTTTTTTAAACCTCATTAATAAGACCAGTTGTGTTGTATTTAGAATGTTGACCTTGAAATATAAAAATTTAACAGCAAAATTATGCAAAATACAAGATACCTATTTAATTGTTTATCACTGATTTCTTGTAAAATTTTATTTTTGATAAAAGTTGGTAGGTGAAGAAATCCAGTTTTGATATTTTGGCAAATTTTAATTTGGTAGTATAGGTACATTGGGCTTGAAAAGATTTGAAAGGGTACTTTATAAGATGAAATTAGTTTTTTTGCTTTTTTTATAGAAAAAAGACAGGTTTAGAACGGGAAATAACTATTTTTTTAAATATTTAATATGCAAAATGTAAATAGAGAAAATGGATTCTTAAATCTATAAGATTTGCTTAACCAACGATATGAACATTGTTGTGGCATATAAAACAAAAATAGATCCATTTTAACACTTTCATGTTTTTAAATAAACCATATATTTCCTCAGGTTTTACCCAGATAACAACTACTGACATAAATATTTTCCTGATAAATAGTAGTTTTGTTAACTCTACGTGTCGTTGTGCAGTGTAAATTTTCAGAAATTTTAATGGGTAAACAAGTTGTGTGTATTTGTACCATAACAATTATTTATAGAATAATTGTGTAAATTTAGCTTATATGTATTATATTAACTATTTTTAATGTTAATGTAGGTTTTCTTAAGTCACCCCTTTTGCTAAAGAATCAAGGTTTCTTTTGTGTTTGTAATTTAATCCTCGAAGCTCATTGCCTTACTCCAAAGACATTCCTAATTATCAGATGAAAGCCATTTATTAAACGAAACGCCATCTTTTAAAGTGCCTACAGTTAATATCAGGTAAGATTTTAATGGCGGCCTTTGACACATGTGTTACATGTCATTTCAAGTAATATTCTGTTTACACAACTTGAACTTTGGTCAGAGCCGGACTTCACATTTTTTGTCAAAATTTGTGACTGTTTCACTACCTAGTGGAAAAAAATCTTGCTGAAATTAATTTACTGACAACTTATGTGTAGAAATATGAAAAAACAATTGTACTAGAACTATGAATAAGTTTAAATGAACATGTGGTGGGTGATATTTGCCACCAATTTCACGCCGATCTTGGTAAGATAATTTATTTTTGGTTTCAAATTTTAACCTCAACTCTAAACTTTTATATAATTCAGTTTTAATTCTGTATGTATTAAAGAAATCTTATTACTGTACCATATTGACGGACGTGTGTAAACATTGTTATATTATGTATTAACATGAATAAACGTATTGTATTATATTGTACCATTAACTTAGAAGATTTAAGAAAAATGGTTGGTCATTTTGAAAAAAAAAGATTTTTTAATGTTTTATCATTAGTAAACTACCCTTGTTAGGCGGCGGTAGCTCAGTATGAGCTGGAGAGAAAAAATGGAATTTTGTATCATCCACAGGTGGTGATTAACACCGAAAAAAAGCGGGTTCCCAATTGCGTTAAACAAAGCGGTATCAAAGAGGACACTGAAACGACTTACCTCTTGGTGTCTTGATCTAGCTCGGCTATTCCAGCGGTGCTTCGCAAGGTACCTTTGGAGGCCGCTATAACACAGTGATGTAGACACAGTTACATAAATCGTTCACTACACTGGACGGGTGTAAAAGCGTTACCCATAGGGGGTGCAATTCACTCAACTTGTGAGAAATAGCGAAAAAGGCGAAAATATGCGTGAGTTCCTTCTCGGGGTGAAGGTTGTACTTCTACTTTTAAACTGAAGAAAACGTATGCGCGATTCTCCAAGCCGTTCAGTGTCTAGTCCACTCTTATTAGAGACTTAACGCAATTGGAGAAACATATGAAAACGAAACAACCCTTATTTGGATACAGAAAAAAAAATAAAAAGTAGGTTCAAGTTCAAGATATATAAGAGAACCCTAGATATTAAATTTGAAAGAAATCATTTAACTAGTATCAGCGCTATGCTAAGAATTTTTAGATGATTACAATAAAGCCCCCCACAGACTACGATGTTTTTCATCCGTTCGCATCGGCGATTTGAACCGTCGCGTCGCGTCGTGTTGAAATTCAATGTGCGACAGATATTAGAACGGACGGTTCGGCACGACCGTTTTCGGCCATAGACTATCAGTTTGGAACGCCGATTCGAATCGCAGCGATGCAAACGGATGAAAAACATCGTAGTCTGTGGGGGGCTTAATACTTCTTCACTACTCTAGTGTCTCCCGAAAGTAAGGAACACCAAACAACCTCCTTTAGTGATTGTTCAAGAAAAAGATATAGAATTGTACATTAAAAATTGTCAGATAATCGTGGAGACAGATTATCATCATGCGGAAGAGAATTTTAAAATTTAGACAGAATACTTTATCCTAGTAATTCTAATCATAAGAGGTAGTTCATTGACAGGCGGACGTGCCTAATATATGTTACTGGTTTAAACTACCTCTCTTCTATATTATATTTCATTTCATTAGTTATTTTGTTTGTTTTTTTTTACAGGATTTTTAAATGCTGTTTAAAAAAATCCGGCAGAACTGACCCCATTCACATGAATGGCTAAGCCCTACAGAACAATGAAACGTTCGATCTTGTTGGCATCGCTTTCGAACGTGATCTCGGGTGGCACAAACATATTACTTTAATTAGTCACATCAGCAGCTAGAAAGCTTGGTTTTCTTTTTTGAACCAGAAAATTCTTCTCCCCTTCCAACTTACACACTCTATGTTTCCCAAATACGGCCTAACCTAGAGTACTGTTCCCGCATCTGGGGAGCGGCATCACCTTCGACACTTAATATCCCCAATTCTATCCAAAAGAGAGCCATTCGACTCGTCAATGACCCAGTCCTCACAAGAAAATTCCCTTCTCTCGCTCATCGCCGCGCTGTTGTGGATTTATCCCTTTTCTACCGATACTTCCACTGATGTTGCTCTGAAAAACTAGCTGCTATACTTGCAATCCAAAATAATTTAGTTGAGAATGATATTTTTCGGGGTCATATACCCTGTTAAAAAATATTTAAAATAATAAATATTTTAGGAATAGGTTTATGTATATAGTCCAGGTGCGGCCTGTGAGTTTTTACAGGTGGGCAACTGGTTATATCAACGTGGCAAGCAAAATACACTCTCTTAATTACAGAAGGTTTTTTAATGTGCCTAGTTCTGCCCAGAATTTATTTACCTACATATAAACCCCGCCAAAAACATAAAATACTAAATTTCTGCGACTTTTTTGAAATGTAGTCAAAAGTTTATGCATTTATAGAGTTGTGCCTTGGTCAATTGACCGCAGTCAAATTTTAGGTGGTCAAATTGCTCCATGAAGTGCGGACATGTGGCCGAGCTGTACAAATGTTTTTCGGGGAATCACTGGCACCGATCGATGATCTATGCCAGAGAAAAGATTTTCTATGATCTATGCTAGTTTCGGGGAAATCCCCGGTTTATTCAGTGACGTTGTGAAGATATTCGCCGTGAAAATTTAGCAAGTTCAGTTTATTTTTCACTTTCACACACTTTATTTTTCTTTATAATTGACACTAACGATATTATCAAGTATGATCACTAATAGGAACATGCAATATTGTAAAAATTACTGATTGACTTAATAAGAAAATAATTCTGTTCTGAAAGAGGGCCCGGTAAAATTGTGGGTCAATTGACCAAAAAGTTGTTGACGGGTCAAAGGCACAACACTATGCATATACAATGCGCATATAATTAGTTTTTCTTTGTCTAACCCGAATGTTTTGCAATATTATATTTCACGGAGTGGTTCGAATGCATATCCATAGTGGCATTTTTTTTGCAAGAAAAGGTTGGGGTTTAAAAAATAAATTATTAGGTGGGTCATTGACCAAATGACCTTATGGACAAGCCGCGCCTGTTATCCTGGGCCAAAAATAGGGGAACAAAGCTCCAATTAATATATCAAAATTAAATTTTAATTTTCTCTGTGTGACATTGCTCATCATAGAATGAGATTCAAATTTTAGATAACTATGATTCACCTTCATAATCCTATTATTATTTAAAACAGAACCTTATATAAATATGTTATTTTTAAATTTTTGTTAGTGGTGTTTCATGTACATCAAAGTTTGGTGTTAATTCAGAAATCAGTAAGTTATTTTATGTATAAATTGTTAATTATAGTAATTCTTTTGGGCTTTTTGTCATATTAATGCAGCATAGACTACGGCATGTTTTCAAGGCAGAAAAGTTTACTCCAGGATTTACTACAAAGGATTAAGACTTGATACTGGTTTAAATTTGGATCTACTAGTCCATCCCTGAGGTTTTGAGAAGTTTTGGTCCTGTCACTGTTAATAAACCGTAGTTAAAAACTGATGAGTAATTATTGTGTGATTTCTTGGAACTTGCTGCTAACATGAATTAAGTTCTATTACAGTGGAAAATGTCTACTAACTTTTCTTTGCAAATTAGCGAAAAAATAAATTCATATTAAAAAATAAGTTGTCCTATTCTTACCCTCGTCAATTTAAGCCCTTGATTGTCAGATTAGACCGGTCCTACTAATAGCGGATTTAACCGGTAATTGTATTTTTTATATTGGCCCAAAAACAAAAAAAACGAGATCTCTCAATCTTTCAACATTCGTGTTTTGTATATTGTTTTATTGATTAAATGATTTAATTTTTCAGGTGTTATTATGTTCAGTATGCGCCTTAAAATAGGCACCACAGGAAATAACGAATGGCGTTGTTGCTTTTGCCTCCACGTGAGAACGGCAACAATAGCTTTTGGGGTATGGCACTTAGTAAGTTCTATTTTTTGTTTCTTTTTCTTATACTATAATTTTTAACGTTTTTTCTGTTGATTATATTTTATTAACCTTTTAAATGCCGTTCTTCTTTGTAGATACTTCATGCCTTGGCCCTCACAGTGTTGGCTTTTGTGATGAGAAATCACAGTTATTTTATGCAAAAACACGAATTCGAAGAAAATGATTTCTTGCCTACTCCTTTGAGCAAAGTGAAAGATGACGATAATCCTTATTATTTGCCCACTACCCAAGATGGGAGACCCATTTTGCCATGTAAGTGCTTATCAACCATAATGTTTTTGTTACTCTTAAGATTCCTGATCCTGATATTATTGTTTTTTTTTTAATAAAACCATTATTATTTCAGCTGATGTTGATATGGGAGCCATCATGACAATTTGTACCCTCTCAATCACGCTGCTTATGGTATATGGAGCTGTAAAAGGAAAACCCAAACAGATTTTACCATTCTTCTTTCTCCAGTTGTTTGATTTCGCCATTACAACGTAAGTTTATGTTGGTAAAGTTTATTATTATTATTACGCTGACATATCAACTAGTATATTTTACACCTATTTTTTTTTAGCCTAACAGCAACCGGATATTTCTGCTACTTGCGCTCCGTGCATCGTCTCGTCGCCGAACACTGGCATAATCTACCTTTCCGCCAAGAACTCCTATCTCTTAGCCCCCAGAACTTGTCCCTTCTCGTTCTGGTCTCCTTCTTGGTGTCTATGGTTTGGAAAGTAAGTAATTTCACTTAAATCTTGACTTATGGTTCCTAATATTACAATTTTTTAGGCTTACTGGATTGGAGTAGTGTGGCGCTGTTATAAATATCTAACGCTCAAACAGCAAGCCACTAACAACACAATCCATTACATTTTGCCTAGTGAGGGATCAGACCGTAATGATCCGGATTATGCAGCAATGTTCCGTGATAATGAAGCTGCTTTTGGACCTTTAAAACAGACTCCGCCTCCTTCCTACCAGGTAATTTAAAAGAAAAACGTACTAATGGGTCTGCGTAAACGGCTGAACACGAATATACTTCTATTTACTTTTAATAAACCAGTCCACCTAGTAACTGATGTGAATCACGCCCTATTTTGTATAGTTTTTTTTTTGAATGAGACAAAAATTTTGTATATGTTTAGGACGTTATGGATGAACAACCACCACCATACCCCGCTACAACTACCATAGTTCAAGAATTGCCGGTTCGCAGATTCTTGTTCACATACGCCCCTGAAGATGGCCGTGAAGGCCAAAACGATGAAGGAGCATCAGCCTCTGAGGAACCTGCCACTCCTAAGTGAGTAGTTTGTTGTTAGACTATCCATATTCTTAATAAATAGTATATAGTAGTATAAAATTTAGCTTTTTCATGAAGTTGTTTGTTTGTCTGTGTGTTTGAATGTTTATATATTTTTACTTGTTACAATATTTACACCTGATATTTTTAAATATTTTTCTAATCAGATTTTTACCATTTTTCACAGTAAACTTTTTATGAATTTAACTAATATTTTAGGCCTGAGAATACTACTGAACCAACACCAGAATCTCCTGTCGCCTCAACATCAGGAATTAAGGTGTTACCATCCCCGAAAAAAGAGCAGGAAAAATCTTCCGAGACAACCGTTGAAGTTGAAATCACTTCCGAAAATCAACCTCCTAACAAAAAAGAGAATCCAGAGCCCAATCTAGGCTCCGCCAAGTCTGGCGACAATGTTGATGTTTAGTAGTACAACACTATGTTACGGTAATTTAGTGTTTTTCTTTTAGATCTGGGTTATTTTTAAATTACACTGCTCGTCAAAAAAAAAACGAATAAACCATGTTTCACCATCAGTTTTAAATTGATGTAGTTTGAAAGCGAATTGACGGATTTTGATGAGCTTTTTAGATCCTGAAAGGTCGTTTTGTTTATATTTCGTTTCAGGAAGCCGTTTTACGTCAATAAGGATATCTGGACATTATACAGAGCAGAGAAGAAAGTAGTGCAAAAATTTAAAGTCTAATTTCTTCTCCGCTTTGTATAATGCCCAGATGTCTTTACTGACGCTACAACTTCCTGAAACTCAATCTAAATAAAACGGCCTTTCATTAACTGAAAAGCTCATCAAACTCTCAAAAGCTAACAATCCACAGCAATTTAAAACACATGCTGAAACTTTTTTTTTTTTTGACTAGTTTTTTTAGGCATTAGAAAGAATTTTGACATAGAAGCAATGAAGGGCTATAAATGTATTTTGAATGCAGAAGTTAATAGTCTACCTTTTGATATTGGAAAATACTTATACTTGACTTGAGTAGTTCATAAATACATGACATCTTTTTGTCAGAGTTGTTTTTAAAGTCTATTTTTCTCTACAGGGCAAATCCCAAGGTCTTCTAAATTTTTGGCAAGTTCAAGATTCTTAGTTTGCAATTACAAAAATTTGATTTTAAAACTTCTTCATATTCAGTTCATCGGAATTAAAATTAGCCAAATGTAGGTAATATTAAGAAGCTGATTAAGTTTTTAGTTAAAAAGTAATTTTGAAAAACACTGACAAAATTTAAAAGCTCCTTGTGGATCTGTACCTTCCACTAGTATTACTCTATTACTATTAACTCTATCTCTAGTGACAAGTGCTGTCCGTGCCTAAATAAAGCTTCATTTGTGATAGAAAGACTGGATCATGCTTTACAAAAACGAAATACTGAATGTCGAAACTTTTTTTGGGCATGAGCTGTACCTACTCGGCAATTTTTGTCCTAAATAATAAAAAAATCAAAATTTAACTAACCTTATAGTCTAATCCGATAAACTTTTAAATGTGTAGTATATGTTATAGGCCATAGAATAACAAGTAGCAACGATAAATTAAATGAATTGCTATCATAGGTCACAGTGTTGGATAACTTACAGTAGCTTGCCGTTTTTTTCGGTTCTATCATAATTATAAACACTTTTTTTATATAAAAATAAAATCGTTATTTTAACGTATATATGGTATTTTTTTTTCTAAATGTAAGGGATATTTTCGTGGATATAATGGTCTTGTTGCAACACCATTTTGCCAGGATTGTTATTGTGTTGGGCATGCTATTTAAATATGTAGTTTGGGTAAGTGGGATATATCTGAACCGAAAAGCGAGGCGACCGCGAGATTCGCAAACCGTTCCTCTCCGAGAGCGGTCGGTGAGGCTTGACGCGGTGTTGGTGCATTTGACGGGAGTTAACGGAATTAGGTAGTAAGCGACTATTTGCTAGCCATGTGCAAATGTTCTTGTTGGAATTCCCAAATTTTAAATATACCGGTGCTCACAAGCTGTGTGTAGTAGGGGTGTCAATTCCGATTGACGTCTCTGGTGACAAACCAAACTGGACAGCCTTACAAATAACAAACAAGATAAATTATAAGTTTTACTTTATTATAAAAAGAAAAACATACAAAAAATATATAAATAGTTTTATTTTTTAAGAACTTGAATAACATCTTCGTCGGCCATTATATGCGATAGGCCCACTCTTTGAGGTGAATATTTGGTACTAGTTCCCCAAACTAAGGCATATTTGAACTGGGCCGTTAAGGTTCTAAAAATAAAAACACCTGAATACAGGGTGTCCGGAAACGAATGGGACATATTTTAATAGGAGTTTCCTGGAGTCAAAATAGACACATTTACATCAACTTTTCTTAGTACAATTTTTATTTATTTGCTGACTTAAGGGTCTTAGAACTTTGTAGTTTATTTAATATTCTTTTAAGCTGAATTGCTCATTGTTTAAGCTTTTGTATTTTTTAACTTAGCATATGACATTTTTGGTTCATTGAGAAATCTAATGAATCTGAGAGGCGTAATTTTGTTTGTACTTTCCAGACAAGTTGGAAATTACGTGTGTAGTGATATTTTACGCGATTTTCGGTTTTTCCTTAGAGAACTGAATCCACAAATTTTGCGGAATGATGCGTCAGTGCCAACTGTGTGGAAAAATGTTTTTTTTATCCAGAACTTTTTCAGAGGTTTGCTTGGGTGGAATAAAGAATACAGAAAAGCCATTAGGGTGGCGCGCTGAGACGGAATTATAGCGGTTGATCTTTGTCTTACACACACACAATGAATGAAGCAAACAAAAGGCTAGTTGTGAATGAGCAGCTGTCTGCTTTTGCTGAAGGTATATGGTAATCAGTCCATTTTGACCAAAGGAAGCTACTATTAAAATATGTCCCATTCATTTCCAGCCACCCTGTATAACATTTACTAAGTTAATCACAAAAATAAAAAATTGTGAACACATTCCACCTATGTATATTGCAGAAGCATTTCTGAAAGTAAATAAAATCTAATGATAAAAGTATTGTAAAATGAAAGAAAAATTAAAGAATGAGAAAATCCAAATTAAAAAATATTTGTTAAGAGCTCGACTTTATATATACCTGTGAATAGCATGACAAACATGTTCTACTGTAACACCTCTTCTCAAAATTAAACCATCTGAAAAATCTGGAGGCTGTCCGGGCTTTTTTGTATATACACGTAGTAGACTTAAATATTCCCACAGTACTTGTAAGAGGTAATCTAGGTTAAGTTTCATATTACAACTGAAAATTGAAATAAATTTAAATATTGACCTCCAGGCGCGGCCCGTGAAATTTTAAAGTTGTATATCTCTGTTGCTGCTTATGGGACCCATGCCAAATTTAGGTTTTTTAGTAGTGAGCCCACTAGGAATGTTTTGGTAAAGAAAAAAAATATTTTGTGATTTGCGAAAAAAAGTTGAATTTTTGAATTGACCCACCTGGGTAAAAAATTAACACGCTTAGTTATGTTATTTATTATTTTTTCTAAACGAATTTTAGATCATTTTGTCGACAAGTTTTAAATTTGAAGAAAAAAAAATGTGTTAGTAGAAAGTTATAGTCATTTGAATTTTTTGCAACCGAAAATTTAAATTATTTTTCGGTTGAAAAAATTCAAATGACTATAACTTTCTACTAAAACATTTTTTTCTCTTAAAATTTAAGAACTGTCGACAAAATGATGTAAAATTTGTTTAGAAAAAGTAATAAATAAAATACCTAAGTGTGTTAATTTTTTACCCAGGTGGGTCAATTCAAAAATTCAACTTTTTTTCGCAAATCACAAAATATTTTTTTTCTTTACCAAAACATTCCTAGTGGGCTCACTATTAAAAAACCTAAATTTGGCATGGGTCCCATAAGCAGAACAGAGATATACAAGTTTAAAATTTCACGGGCCGCGCCTGTTGACCTCTTAATTCAATAATTTGGCCTACCTAACAACTACGGTATTGGGTTGCCTTGCAATCCTATCTACTTCTTCAATAGATATCTGATCAATCTTATTGTAAACATAAAGACAAGGCAAATAGACTCTGTTAGCACATATAACATCAATAAGTTCATCGGCAGTACAATCTTCCCTGAATAAAACTTCAGCATTAAATATTTTGTATTCGTGCAGAATCAATTGAACTAGCTTCTCATCTATTCTTGTTAAAGGACAGGTGGAATTAAAAGAAAGTCCTCCACCTTTTTTGATCTAAAATACACAAAATTTGTAGAATAAGTAAAAGTAACACCAAAGAATTTCCCTATTATTAAACAAATACCTTAAAATAAATGTTGGGTTTCTGTTTATTTAATCTTATACCAACACTTTCCAATTCCCTTTCTAATAAGTCCCTATGCACATCTTTTTTCGTTGCATCTAACATCATTAAAACTAAATCGGCAGTACGAGCTACCGCTATAACTTGTCTTCCTATAAAAAAAACACAAAAAAATTATTTCATTCCCTATTTGTAAAGTTTATTAAGAAAATTTTACACTTGCCTCGACCCTTTCCTTGAGCAGCTCCTTCTATAATACCAGGCAAATCGAGTAGTTGAATATTAGCGCCATTATAGTCAATAACACCAGGAATACATGTCAAAGTTGTGAATTCATACGAGGCCGCTTCACTTTCCGTTTTGGTTAGTGTAGAAAGTAATGTAGACTACAAAAAATTATATCTAACAACAGCGCATTCATTAAACATTTTATAAATACCTTTCCAACAGACGGAAATCCTATAAGAGCAACCCTTGCATCTCCACTTTTTAGTACATCAAATCCTTCTCCCTTTTCAGACTTTTTTGATGGTTCCAATAGCTGGGATCTGTATTTTGCTAGTTTGGCTTTCAGAAGACCCAAATGATATTCGGTGGCTAATAAATATTGAAACGTTTCACATATGGTAAAATTGGGGGGCTATTGAAATACTGACCTTTATTTTTCTGTGTCCGCGAGATTTCCCTTTCAATTTCGGATATTTTTTCTAAAATTCCCATCTTTAGCGCTTTTGGGGAACACGGCACGAGATAATCAACTTTGACATTTAGTTTGACGGTTTGACACCTACACTGACAGACACTGACAGATGCAAGGTTTAAATGAACTACTGAAAAGGAATCTTCCCTATATAGACGTATTAGCGGATTGGCGAAAGAGTTGATGATTATTCCCATACCCTTTTATTTTCTTTGGTTATTCCTTTTCTAGAAAGAATAAAGAAACCCGTTCATATTTACCTTGCATTAATAAATGACCTTAAGGCTAGCCACAGAAAAATCAGGCCACCGAAAATGAAATAAATTTGATTGAAATCGGAGCAAGCAAAACAGGCTTCGAGTGGAGCATTCAAAAAAGTCGGTACGACACCTCCTGCCTGAAGTGGGACTCCGCGAGGTCGTAGAACTCTATTTGTAGAGAAATCCATGGTAGAGACAGTTTAAAAAACGGGCTTTTGAGCCCGTTACGCGTTTTCTCAACTGTGGCCATATTTTCTACCGCTTTTAGAAATAATGACGTCATGTGCTTACGTCATTACACCTCTCCGAAAACGATGCGGTTATAAATTGTGACCGTTTGATTCAAAACCCATTTTTATTTTCTTTGCAAACCCTTTTTATTTTCTTTGGTTTGATTACCGGGAGCACGCGGAAACACGCTGTGTGTTGTCAATCGGGTTGTCAAAGTCAAAATGTCAATGCCGTGTGTTTTTTGTTGTTTGGAACTGAGTTTTCTCAAGTGTTTTATTTTTTAATTTAAAACATAAACAAATTAAAATGAGTTTGTTATCGTGTAGATAAATTACTGATAATACAATACAACATGAACAAGTTACAGAATAGTAAGTAGTCAGTTTTTTATATTGGTATTTTTGGCAACAGCTTGACTTTTTGGCCTATTTTCCCGTTTCAGAATTGTTTATGTAGTATTGGGCCTTACCAAAGATATTATGAAATATTCAGGTATTTGATCTCTAAATTTTTAAATTTAGCAGAACTCGTAGTTTGTATGTTGCTAGTGGCAAACTCCTAATTTTTAATGAGCTTCAAATCCGCATTTATAGATAGTTATTCCTTTTAAAACCTAATTTTCTTTTAAGGCACGTCTACAATGCCAGTCCCAGGTAAAGATAAAGCCAAAGACTGGCAGCTGGAAATTCTTATGGAAAAACTACGTTCTAAGGCATCACAGTTGAAATCTTTAGCAGAAACATCTAAGAATGTTCGGATGACTCTTTTAGTATGTTATTGTCAATATTTTGTTGTTCTGAAATAATTTTGATCTTATTCTTTATTAGGAAAAAAGATATGCTTTAGATAGTGTTGATAAAAGTCAACATCAAAAATGCTTGGACACTTTACAACATGTCATCAAAGTAACAGGCTTGCAAAGCATGATTGAGAGACTTGAAAGTCTTACCAGGCAATTGGGGTAAGACATTTTTTGATTTCTTAACAATATTTAATAAGAACTAGCAACTATTATGTTGTTTATTTTTAGATTACGTTTTGTAGTAGAGACATCTGGTGTATTCATATCCTCAGATATGTTTTACCTAGAGATTATCTTAGAGCCCACAGGGGCTGTTAAAGATGTAAAAATCCACCATGAAGGGAAAGTGGAGCAGCAAAGCAGTATAGAACTAGTGAATTGTTTGTCAAGGGGTGATTTCACAGATTTTACCACACAGCTTGAGGGTTTTGTTGCTATTTATCAGTTGAATGCTGAAAAGAAAGTGAAGTGTAAGGCATTCACTGCTTTAGAATCCTTAGAAGCAGATCTGTGTACGCTAGCACAGCTACAAACTTTCATAAAGGAACCATTCAATCTTCTTCACAAATCTCCTGTAGGTATCTTGGAGAAGAGACGTGGAGGCCACCCTATGAAGTTGACATACTTTGTATCTCCCTACGATTTACTTAATGTGGAAAAACACGAAATAGATGTCATAAGCATAGAAAATATTGTAAACCAGAGTTTGGGCTACAGTGTGACCGTTTGTATGGAGGGATCTGCTGCTCATAAGTTGCAGACAACCACTTTGATTACTGTGAATAGGAGTATGAATGGTAAAAGGTAGGTTACTTATATAAGTTAAATTCAGATACTTAGTTATTATTCTTGTTATTGTGACATGTTATTGAAGAGGTTGTCTATATTTTAAATTGTATGAAAAAAAACTGCAAATAATATGTATGACACTTTTTTGAACTATCTAATAAAATCATCTTTTAGTACACCTTCTTACACTCCAATTACGCCACAAAATAGTGCCGTTGTACCAGCCTGTTTCACTCTAAAACTGAATAAGCCAATGCCGATGTGCTTGTCTTTGGTGAGAAAAATTCAACAGATACAACAGTGGCCAGATGCTGATAATGCTAATTCGCCCCAGCCATTGCTGAATCTTATTGTTAATCATGCAAGTGAGGGAAAAATGAGCTCCAATAACAACAAAGGATTGTTTGTTGTAAGTGTCTTGTTTAGTAAAAGTTTTTTAGCTATGTAGAAAGCTTATGATTTGTTTATTTTTATTTATGTGCTGATAATGTCCAGTTATTGTTGTAAAGCTAAATAGTAACACATTAATGTGCTGCTCTTTGGGAAAGTATGTTGATACATTGAAATTTTTTCATTTGGCCTGATATGGAATATTCCATTTCTACATCTCCCATATTTAATTTTTCCTGAAGGTATACACGCTACAAAAAATTAAATTTTAATTAAACTAACTTTCGGTATAAGCACTGTGAGAGAGGTATATTGTGTGTTAAAAGGACAAATTTAAAAAAGATTAATATTTAAATAGGTAGCTACAATACAAGCTTTGGGATATCTCTAGTTACAGAAATTTGTTTATTTTATTATATAGAAATATGTAGGTATTAAAATTGTTTTAATAAAAAAGTGTGTTTCCTTTTATTAAAACCACTAAAGAATTTTTTTCATATTTCATTACTTGTAACAAATCGTTAAGAGGTAACTTTACAACGACACAAAACAATAATTTGTGATGCACGTTTTTTTAGAAATAAAGATTTTATTAAATTTTTTTATAAATACGATAAAGTTGCAGCTTTACACCATGAGCCACCTTTGTACGTAAGATACAAGCTCTGTTTGTACTAATCTTGCGATAAGGATCCAAGGATTGCGTAAATATAAAGTTAAATAAGATAAATTTTCAATTATGGTTTCTTTTATGTTTGTTCTAAAATCAGAGGGAAAACAACTTGTTTTAGAAGCTCTTTCAAGATAAACAATTAAATGCAATAAATAGTACAGTATTCTTTAATGGAAATAAGTAATAGCTGTGGCAACACTGGCAGGGGACATGTGCAAATGTAGCGGCCTCTGGGATGGGTGGCTTCCATAAGAATATATAGATTTACGTTCGTCTCCTAATGTCGGCCAAACCAGCTCCAAGCGGGGTTGCCAATTTCGCTTCCTTTTATTGGGCTTTCTTTACCTTTTCAAATTCAATGGCGAAATACAGATTGTCCGTCTGGCATATCTGAGTTAATAATTCTTAAAACCGTTTTTTAGACACTGCCAGATCAGACACATTGCTACTGTATGACTGAAAACAAAAATATGAATGGAATTTTTGTTACCAGCATACCTTTTACACATCCCGCCCATGTGGCCAATATTTTAATGATACTTCGAGAACAGGCCTTATTTAACACTATTATCGGCAGTTGCGTCAGGCCTAATAGTCGTCAAAGTAAGTAAAAAATACAATTTTTCTTTGGCAGAATGTTTTTTCTCTTTGTAGGCTAAGAGTTAAGAGATAGCCTCGTGAAAATCTACATAATTTTTTCAGGAAAATTTCTAGTCTTTTTTGTCTACTGATATCGAAAAAATGTACTATAACATTTTAGGTTTTGATAATATGACTATGTTTGAAGTCAGTGCGTTGTCTTCAACGCAAATTTCAATATCCCTGGAACATCCATTGGAGGAATGCATGGCGACGGCTGATATAGATTTATCGGACATTTCCAACTTGGTTTGCAGAATACAGAATCCCGGAACTCCCCCTCCAGCTAATGCTCCAGATATTGTATCTGAACTTGCTACTAAAGTTCTTAATAAAAGTTTTTCGATACCTGTAAGTATTTTTTCGCAAAGAAATTTTTATGTTTGGTTTTGATTTTTTGAAATAAATCAAAACATCAGATTTTTTTCATTTAAATCGGATTTTTTTGATTTAAATACAAAAATATGTAATTAATTTTAATTCGTATTTATTCTCAACATATTTATTTTTTAAACATTTAACATTATACATAACATACATGCGAAAAAAAGCAATATTATTCATTCTTAAATTATATTTCTTTGTGAGGTGATTTTTTTGTGTAGTTAATCACTTACAATATTAGGTAACTCTTCGCGCTGTGATAAAAATGTGGGAAAAACAAGCATCAAGACGTAATCTCTATTCAGGACATGAAAATTTTAGTTTGCCCCTCGGTTCCGCCGATTCCGGCGGCCACAAAGGCCCTGGTCCCGGTACTGGCCCAAGCCTGGCGGAATACGGGGGGCTCCAAGATAAAATTAAGCAGGAACCGGGCAGCATGCAGGGACAAGGACAGGGTGGGCATCATGGTATGATGATGCAGGTAAGAAGAAACGGTTAATTTTTTTCTAAATATATCGTTAAAACCCTGTGAAAAGAATGGAAAATCAAAATGAAATTTGAAATAAAGCATTTCCACGCATAATTTAACAAATTTCCCTCACAGGACCAACAAGGCATGTGGAACGATTCTATGATGGCTTCAAATTTTCAAAATATCCCACCTTCCGATGGGGTGCTTAGCAACATTGAATTAACGAATATTTTGTCAGGTGAGTAGTGAGTATTAAACAAGGTAACACTTTATTATTCATTTAAATAAAAAAAAATTAAAAGTGTAATTTTACTTTTGCAGCCGCTTGTCACCGGAGGAAAAAGTACTTTTGCCTCCGTTGTCGAGGACGGAGGTAAAAGTACCTGCATGTTTTATAAAACACCGCAAAAATTTATTCTACGTTACATTTACTTTTCATACATAAAAACATAAATATTTATAATTCCTTTATGCTATAAACTTATTTATTTTTGGTTTAATGAAAATTCCATTTTTGACACGTGTCATGGTTGTTCTTTAAATTGTATTAGATTTTTATTTTAAAAAATATATATTAAAATATAAATATATATTTGCCTAACGTCCAGTTTTTTTGTGTCGGAATTTAATTGCTCATTTAGTAGCTCTTGAAAGTGGGTTTTCCATATTTCTACTACATCTGCCGGATTAGTTTCCAAGTGGCCTTTCTTGGTTTTTATATATTTACTTCTGTTCTGGTATTCTTTTTCTTTCTTGTTACCTTTCTGATAAAATTATTTCCTTCTTTTCAAATTTCTCTTGTATTTCTTTTAAAATGCTTGTATGAAAATTATGAGATTCAGGTTGGGTTTCTACATTGTAGAAACTTCAGACAAACCATCGGCAAGCAAAAGACAGAAAAGAAAAGCCACTGACGACCTTTGGAAAAGTGGCAAGAGGAAGGTGGGAGCCAACACTGATGACTCGGAATTGATTGAAACGTCGAGTTGCGATTCGACATCGCGAAGCACCCTTATATCACAAGAAACAGAGATTAACACTCCTAATTCAGGGTGAGTTATAATTGTTTTTCTGCGCTGAAGTGTTTTAATAGAATACGTCACTTTTTCCTGTCAAACGCGTGTTTTTTTATTGACCTCGTTTAAAATCTACTTGTAAGAACGTTTTGAAACCGCAGCAAATAATGCTTAAAAAAACGTTTCTCTTTCTTTAGATCTCAGTCTGATTTGGAGTTATCAAATGTAGATTCTTCGGACTTTGTGGGTTCCATGGAAAAATCCTCTGTAGAATTTTCTAACCAACCGGAGACCGTGGATATGGAAGAAATTCTGACTGGGGTTCCGAGAGAAACCATTAGAAAAACTCCCCCCGAACCATCCCCCAGTAGTAGTTCGAGCGTGGTGTCCGATTTAAGTGAAAAGAATATGGGTAAGCATTAACACATCACATTTTTCTAATAAAATACTTATGGTTATAAATAATGAAAATATATATTATTTTTTCTACCACTATTGAGTGAAGCATTGATTTTTGTGTAATTTTTGATAAGCAGGACTCATCATTATAAGTGCTGCGTAATAATCATTTTTCAACCATTTCAACGGATCAATAATAAAACAGAATTTTTTTACTCAACAGTTTCAAAATCGTAATAAGCATTATTTGTTTGGTTTTTCACCTTTAGATTCATTTGTCCTCTTGTCTACCACATTCGTGGACATACTGTACATAGGACTGGAAAACAAACTTGTATAAATATCTGCCCAGTCATGTCATTTTTTCTGTACTAAATGAAACAAGTTGAAATATTGTATTTGCTTGTTTTAATACTATTTTTAATTAAAGAAAATAGTTAAAACCAATTAAATTATATTTGGTTGATTGAGTCTTGCCCCTTTTTATGAAAAGAAAACAGCTTATAGGAAGTTTGAGTATCGACACGTTTTTGTCTAGGATGATTATAAATTCGTTTAAAATGTCGGTTTTCTTGCAGTTTTAATTAAAATTATACTTTACTTGCGGTAAAGACTGTTACTTTGATTAAAATAATTCTAGCCTTCAATAGACTAAGAGATAGTAACTTCAAAAAACTACATCGTTTTTTTATGAAAAAAAAAGCTGTACAGGGTTATTCATTATATTTTGACACCCACCTACAGCTCTTATTACAAGTTATAGAAAAAAACTTTAAATACAAAAGTTTTAGGTTTTTTCACGTATTATCTTTTGGTAATAGCGGAAATAAAAAATCGACTTTACAACATTGAAAAAAGTAATTGAGTCTTATTTTTTTAAATGGAACACCCTGTATATTATTAGCTCAAATGAAAGATCTCTTTGTTCTGATTTCAAATATATATAATTTGTTCGCATTTGGTTCAGCCACTTTTGAAATACTTGAGTTTATAACTTATTTTTCCACAATTGGAGATCATCAGTCATTAAAGTCTGTTGCTTTAATATAATCAAGTTGCCTCGAAAACTTATTGTTGTAGTTTAAATAAAGTATTTTTTTAAACTCAAATATTTCAAAAGTGGCTGAACCAAATGCCAACAAATTATATATATTTGAAATCGGAACAAAGAGATCTTTCATTTGAGCTAATAATATACAGGGTGTTCCATTTAAAAAAATGTGACTCAATTAATTTTTTCATTGTTGTAAAGTCGATTTTTTATTTCCGCTATTACCAAAAGATACTACGCGAAAAACCTAAAACTTTTGTATTTAAAGTTTTTTTCTATAACTCGTAATAAGAGCTGTAGCTGGGAGTCAAAATATAATGAATAACCCTGTACATGGGTTGACTAGCGCTGGCCTATTATACCCAAAAGAAAATTCTGTGTGTTAATTTTACTTATTTTTATTTTAAGGAATCTTTAATTATTTACTGCAAGGTATGAAAAAATTAGTAAAGTGGCTTGAAAATTTTGGTAGTTCTGCAGCCCTTATGTATTCGCCGCCCCTGCCTGAAGTTTCAAACAAATTTGTTAGAACCGTGAAAAACTAAAATGCATACAGGGAAGAAATAAAAATTCGCAAAATCGCTTAAGAGATAAAGTACCCTTATTTTTGGAAATATGGCAAAATGTTATTTAGAATTAGGAGTTATGCTCAATGACTTTATACCCTCCTATCTCAAAAACTTAAGGGTACTTTACTCTTGATCGATTTTGCAAATTTCTGATTCTCCCCTGTATGCGGTGTGACTTTTCACGATTCTAATCTCGGATTCTAATAATGGTTAATTTTGTTTCTAGGTATGCACCAATTTTTTATAATGCTTATACGGGGTGTCCGAAAAGTCTTAATATGGGCAAATATCTTTGCTATTAGTAAAGATAGAGACACAAAATTTTAGGTATATCTTATTGGTTAATAAATCTACTTTTTTATGTAATTTAACTTTTTCAACCCCCTTGAGGAGTGACGCTAGGTAGTAGAGGTCAAAGATTTTAAACGCAACCATATCCCTCATGACCTTTAAAATAATGTACCACACGGCATAGGGTTGCGTTTAAAATTTTTGACCTCAACTCCTCAGCGCCACCCCTCAAGGGGGTTGAAAAAGTTAAATTACATAAAAAAGTAGATTTATAAACCAATAAAACACACCTAAAATTTTGTGTCTCTATCTTTACTAGTAGCTCATACTAATACTTTTTGGATACCCTGTATACATTTCAATAAACCCATTAATAAAATAATTTCACATTTGTTTCATACTTCTTGGAGCAACCTGTAGACGCCCAACGAGGCTTAGACATAAGTGACTGAGACCGGTTTTACAACACAAGGGTACTTGAAATTTTAATGGAAAAATTATGCAGGTTTTGATGTCACTATCTTTTAGTCTACAGCCGCCAAGATCATCACTGTAAACCACAGCCAAAAATTACTGCTTAATGAAAATATACTATTATTTCCAGACATTTTCCTTTCAGTTCCTCCGAATGTAAGTATAACGCCAATACCATCAACAACGCCACCTGGAAGCTACCCGACAGGAATTCCCGAGAAGCGAATTGGAATCGAAATAATTCCTATAACACCACCCGTTACTTCCATGATACCAAGTTCCATTACCATCACTCCAATAACGACAACCCCAAAACCTAGCGACGACAGAAAGGAAAAGAAAAGTAGTAGAAGTAATCGGGAAGACAAGGAGAAGAAACGCAAGAGAAAAAGAGACGAAAGTCCGATGGGGCCGCCGGAGAAAGTGCCTCCTAAGCAGGATCCTTTGACTAAGCCGGTTTCTGTCAGCATTAAGCCTACTGAAAGTCCTCCTTTACAGAGTTCAACCCCTACTTCGCCAAGTATGTCGCGCAAGTTCAGCCCATCGCCCACTTCTAATCGCCCCATGTCCTTATCAGGCAAACTCAGTCCTAGCTTGATGAAACCTAAAACTTCTAGTAGCGGCAGCTCCTCACATCACAGTCCTAGTCCAAAAAACTCTCCTGCTCACGTTCCTTCGAGTCCTAAGCATGGTATAGCAGGAACGTCGAGCCCTAAACACCATGGGACCAGTCCTAAACACCCATCCACAAGTGGAAGTGGTAAACCCAGTATGTCCACGTTAAAAAACGCCGCTAACTCCCCGTCTAGCAAAGGTTCTAGCGAGAAAAGTAAAAGCAAGGAAAGCTCAAGGGATAAAGATAAAAGTAGTAGGAGTATTTTCGGGAGTAGTAGTTCTAAAAGTAAGTCCAGTTCCTCTGTGAAGGTGAAACCTTTAGATCTGAATGTAGGCAGTGACGGCGGGTCTCAAGAATCACTCTCTTCTCCAAGTGCCGATTCAAAAACTAATCCTAACAGTCTTAGGAACCGAAAAGGTTCCTTGTCGGCGATAGTGGATAAATTAAACATAAAAGTCAACGCGCAACATAGTGATGTTCCAACGGACCTAAGCTCAAAATCTAGCAGTAAAATTGCAAGCAGCAAAGATAGTAAAAGTGGCAGTAAAGTGGCGGGTGATGGTAAAAACTCCGAGTATATGGTTAAAACTAGTTCCGACGGAATGAAATTAACCATAAACAAACCTAGGACTAAAGAGAATAAGTCTTCTAATTCAAGTAGTAGCAATAGTGGTTCCGCTAGTTCAAGTAGTGCTAGTACTTCTAGTAACATCCTCAAACCAGCTTCGGCTGGGACAGGATCCCCCAAAATTCACACGGGTCTTAAACCCGGCGTTAACAGCGGTCCAGCTTCGAAAAAACCTCAGCAGTTGCAGAAAAGCAGCAGTACTTCTAACGTTCCTAACTCCACATCGAGTTCTGCAACTTATACGTCTAGCATGAAAAGTTCCAGTACTTCCAGCAAGCAGCCTGGAAGTAGCAGTAGTAGCAGCTCTAAAGTACCTGGATCGACAAGTCTTCAAAAATCCGTCTCAAAGCCTACGACTTCACCTAAAACAAGCTCTAGTAGCGCCACCGACTTGAGCAGAAGCAAAGACAGGCTAAAACCTAGCAAGAGTTCCTCGGATAAGTCCATATTTTCCTCGATGAAGGAGAGAGGAAAATCCAGCCCCACTCAAAACGATTCTGAGGGAATGTACAAAGTTCAACCTAAAGTAGACCCATACTCTTCCACTTTGGAAGGAATGATGAAGACCCTGGATAAAAACTTCCAGATTCCTAAATTATCAGATAAAAAGAAGAACGAAATGAATAATGTCAATAGAAGCACTGTGGATACCAAAATTTTTGATATGGTGAAGAATGATATCAAGTATCCACTTGCAATTCCTGCAATGAACTCTTTAGATCAGAAATTTAAAAACAACATGGCGAATATGTTGGGTTCTGGCGGAAAGAGTGAGGAATTGGATGATAAGAAGAAAGATGCTCAAAACTTGTCAGGTGAGGTGGCATTTTTGGGTTTTTGTATGTTTTATATGTGTTTTATGTCTCCTTGTGTGTGTTTGTATGTGCTAGAAAATCAGTAGCGTTAAAGAATGGTTGCAAGCACCAATTGAGCTTCTCTTAATGTGTTAACGTGAGATCCATTCTTTTGCGTTAAAATTATATCCTTCTTGGTATCCTTTTACAGCCTTATGTTTTCTATTTTGCTTTTCACCTCTTAGCTAAATTTGTTTTTGATTTCATGTATACAATGCCTATGGGAATAAAAATAAATAAGGGGCGGGAGTACGCTTATTATTGCCAGTCGTTAACATTTTTTTGCTTAGTTTTAATTTTGTTTTTTGCAGGAACCTCAAATTGAAACTCTTGTTGCCAATACTGTGAATTTTTTATTGTGATAAAATAGCGTAAGTATTATTTGTCTTAGTCGATAAATTAACAAGGTAACAGGTTGGTTTGGTTGGTTTAACATATGCATTGTATACCTTGGTTATTATTTTTTTTAATAGTATGGTAGTATTTTTTCCTTTTTCAGCATAGTAGTCTCCTTGTAATTTATGAAGTAGAAATTGTACTCTTCTGTATTAGCTCTACCTTATTTTAATGAAATTTTTTCTGACATGTCTAGTAGATCCTTGATGGTCAGTGTCACTTATTGTGCAAAAACAACTATTTGCTTTAGTGTAAAAACAAAAGCAAACTGCCATTACCTTAGTTACAGTCATTTATAATATTTTAATGAATAATTTAAAATCTGACATATTTTTTAAAAACTAATTATTTTACAACAGGAAAACGTAAAAACAAATATTATTGAACTATTTTTGATATATTTGATATCAATAAAGGAGTACGCTGCTCCACAGGTTCTTAAACAAGAAGCCATGAAGCACAAAGTGGCAACGTCGCAAATGGCGCCGCGCGTGGGCTGATTTGATTTCGTTTCGGAACCTTTTTTAATTGTATAAACACCCAAATAATTTATAAAATGCAAGAAACATCACAATATACGAGAACATTTTTTAGATGCTTTGAATTGTAAAATCGTGTAAAATTGTATTATGTTCTTCTTATTTAAACTAAGAAATGAATAATTTAAAAAGTGGTAAGAAATTTTAAATAAGTCATATAAAAGTTTTAGTAATCTTACCCATATCGGTTACGGCTTGCAATCACGGACGTATATTTGGATCCCGGGATTTTCGATCGAAGAAACAAAATCCCGGAATTCCGGAATTGATCCCGAAAAATTGTAACATTAATAAAGATTAATTATTTTTATTTATATTATTGTAATTTTAAAATAAAAACAAAACAAAGTTTATGCAGAGGCCACAAAAGTATAAGAACTAAATAATTTGAATTATTATATATATATATATATATATATATATATATATATATATATATATATATATATATATATATATATATATATATATATATATATATATATATATATATATATATATATATATATAGATTGTACTGTATTAACAATATATTAATGGTAACCTAAGTAATAAGGTAACTAACAATAAGTATGTAATCCTAAGCGGTAACATTTGTGGGCATAGAACGAAAGCTTTCACGGCTTGAGTCATTTACAATCGTGTTCTTGGGATTAGTCCGTGTGACAGTGGAATAACTCTCCGACGTTTCTCCTTCGATTGCACCAGACATCTTCAGAGAGCTTCATTCTGCGAGATAATCTCGCAGACATTTTGAGATTTAACACCGTCTAATCCCAAAAACTACGATTGTCTAAATGTTTGTCTTCAGAACATCTTTAACATAATTCTCAAGCCACAAATGTCGTAGGTAACGATGACCTATTTCTCACCACGGATCCTCTAAACCCGTACCCCTCTGCCAGCGAAGCCCTGCACAGCCTCACCTTGGCCTCGAAATACGCCCCTACGACAACGATCGATACTGAAGCCTTAGATTTTAGCAAAACTCCAACTTTTCCACACTCACCGTCGGTCAGCGTCCACATAGTCAACTCCAGGGCTTCAAGTCGAAGTTCCAGTTGTCTGGGAGATGAAGACTTAATGGATGAAGGGTTGGTTACCCTTGGAAAGTAAGGATGGAGTGTTGGCAATGGAAGAAAGTGGGATGGATGAAAGGTCTTTGTAGTTAAAGCCAATACTTTTAGGTAATGCGAGCGTAGACGACTGGGTCTGTTTCACAATTTTATTTTTATATCTATTTTGTATTCAAAGAATGAGTGGCGTTGTTGTTAAATTTATCTCAGGCGCAGGCCAACCCTTGTATCTTTTTTTTTTCTTGTTTCGAGCGAGTCAGTATTTATACATTATTTAGTATTAGATTAGACAGAATACGGTGCGATTCGTATCACTTACTAGATAGACCGGCTTACTAAAAGTAAATATATTTTTATTTTCGTGTTAAACTTTTATACCATGTCAAAGTTTGTTTGGTTCTATTTTAAACATACTAAAAGAAAATTTATGGATTTTAACATAACGTAAGGTCAAAAAAAAAACGTCCTCAAAGTAAGCCGTGGAATACGCTTATCTTGAATTATTACTCTTGAAAGGTAACATTGGTAAAAGTTATAGGTGAATAAAAAATAAAACTGTCAAGTTCTGAAGTTTTTATTTGTAAGAAAATTACATTATTTTCATTGTCATTGCATAATACAGAATTAAAAAAAAAACACGTTTTTTTTGGATCTTACGTTATGTAGATAAGTGATTTGGAAAATTTGGCAACAGCACAAATCGGCTCAATATTTCATTTGCGTCAAATGACGCGAGTTTTCTAATTTCTGGAACAATTTTAGAGGCACGGAAATTTTCAAGAACAGCTAACTTGTAAATTAATTATATGACGTCCACTTCTATTTCCGATATAAATAATAGTTTAATTTAATTGAAACAGACCCATTTAACCAAGATTTACGCTGTAAACGCGCTAGAACCAATGTTTACAGAATAAATCCCCTAGTATGAACAGCTAAACCTCTAGAAGCTGTCTGATACAACATATTTATATTGTCGAAAACTTAGATTATATAGCGAACAACAGATGAAACTATTCATTCATAATAATCATTCCATCAAAACTTTAAACTTCAAAAATGTTCCTTTTTACAGTCTCACAAACAAAATATTGATAACTATAGTAGCAAAAATAAATTACTAATTAAAAATAATATATAAAATAAGGATTCCTAGTTAATCACAATTCAAAAGTCGTGAAAAAATTTAAAAAGGAAACGAGTCGAGCCGAAGGCGAGTAGCTTACTCATGCGTGTCAAAAGAATGCCCTAACTCAAATGCCGGAGAGTAGGGGGGTCAATAGGGCGCCACTGTTTTTGTGGCCGGGTTAAAAAAAACCCTCCTAGATGACATTGGCCTTATTGACCTTAACTCACTAGCGTCATCCCTCAAATTTTATTTTGATTGTGAAATTTTTTAAATCATGTAAATGTCTAAATTGTAAACTAAACTTTGCGCATTTTAATTTTTAATGTTATTTAATCTGGTTTTAGTATTGTTGTAAGTGCTGTGCTATGTACTGAGTATCAGGTTGTTACCTGTGATTTTGTGAATAGAGGCAAGACATTTCATATTGCCGTTTTGACGATTGTAAAGATTTTTAATCTGTGACATGAATAAAGAATTTGAATTTGAAGGGGATTGCAGAAGTTAATTACATAAAAAAGTAGATTTATTAACCAATAAGATCCACCTAAAATTAGGTTTTACTAATAACAAAGATAGTTGCCCATTCTGTCCGGTGCAATGTTGGCGCAAAACGGATGTGAATAAATGCATCTGTTCTTCACTACATAATCTGAGGTTGGAAATGTTTACTATGATGTATGTTGTATATCTGTGGATGAATCCATATTAAGAATTATCGCATTGCAGTAAAATGTATTGGTTTTTTATACTTTGTGATACCAGACTGTTAGTTTGGCAGAGATTATTGATAGAAACACATACGAGCAAAGTTTCTGAGTTTGATTTTTCTTAATGATTTTACTATTTGTCATAACTATGGTGCTTTTTGTGAAATTGTCTCTATGAAGCTTTATACAAAAACTTTATTAGAGTTAAGAACTGGAAATATTCAAGGTGAATTTGTATATTTTGACGTTGTACGATAATTTGTTGTACATTGTTGGTTATAAGTCTAGTCCTTGGAAAATTTTAATGCAAAACTAATGAAGATTGAAAATTCTGTCCGGTGCTGTCTAGTCCTATTAGCTGTATCTTTGATCATTTCTATTGATAGTATTGATACCAACAACCCAACTTATGAATATTGTCTAACAAATAAATGTGTTTGTATCCTGTATAGGTCACAACAATTTAACTGTACCAAATGTAGGTACATTTGATAAAAAAAACTGCCATTTGTTTACTTATTACTTATGAAATTAATGAATTCTTAACACTAAACAAAATTTCTTAGCGAGTCAGCTTTTTCTTTCATAGAATTTTGAGATTTTTATCTCCATATAAATTAAGAAAATGTTCTATATACTAGTACAATGTAAAGGTGCAAATTTTTTGCGACATTTGTTCTTTGGTCAGATCACCGTCAATAGGTTTTCCTAAGCAGTCTAAACGAGGTTATCAAGAAGTGCACTCGAAGGGTACTTTAAGACATACAGCGTGTCCAGAAACCATCTTAACAACGATCTGGACGACACTTCCTTACGTTATTGTACTCTGCAATTAAAATTAATGATAGTTCTTCTACGGCATTTATCGTTGTTACTTTTTTAACACCCCGTATATGCTGGGTCAAAATTTTTGATTTGAGTGTTATTTTCTCAACAATTTTCTCAAAATAAAAAGTTTCCCATCTGTTCAGATGGTTTTTGGACACGCTGTACCTATAATTGATTAAAAAGATCAAAGTTTTATTTTGTACTTTACCTTTAAAACTTTTCGCAGTGAAAATTCGATAAACACATATTTTTGCAGGTCGCGGTTTAAAGGGAAAAGTACAAAATAAAATTTTGATTTCTTTGTTGAATTATATGTCTTTTTAGTGTCTGCACCGCAGTACAGTTCTTCTTTTGGCAAATATCGTCACCAATAATATCAAAAAACCAAAATTATTTAAATTCGAGAACAAGAATATTACCAGACACTGTTGACCTACATATAAACCCTTTTTCGTTACCGAATTTTCCAAAAATAATATATATTGTGTAAAAAAATGGCGACTACAAAAAATTATTTATTTCAAATAAATTTTGTGCTTAGTTCCCGACTTTCTGTTATGATTTTAAGAGGTGGCTGAAGAAAGAAGAAACTATTTATAGAAAATATTTTAAGAAAATATTTCTAATTTCATTTTATTGTTGCTAAGAAAACACTTAGGTGGCATTTTCGGATCGCGTCCATGGTGACCAACTTAATTTCATTTTGACATGGTTTTCCGGCTTTCAAATTTTAACAATAACATTATAAGTATAGATTCGTATCCTGCAAGAAATTTTCAGTCAATTATTTAAAGTTTCAACGTTTCTCAGAAGATTAATTATTTAAAAGATCTATGGTGATATTTTTTCTGTCACTAGAACCTCAATATTCTTTTTAAATATTACTTTCCTAAAATAAATCATAAAATATCTTGAAACTTTTATTAATACTTTAAAAAATACCTATAAAATTATTAATCTATAAAGCAAAAAATGGTACTAAAATGAAATTAAGTTGGCAATAAATGGGTATGGTCGGCAAACGCAGCCTTAAGAAAAATTTGCGCATATCATAGTACAAAAATAAAAAGTTGATAAATATGAAATTAGCATTTATAAGGTTTCTTTTAAGTCCAGAAGGTTTCTAAAATACATTACTAGAGCTTAGCGTCACAGGGCAGTTTTTTGACCAATAAAAGTTGAGAGAAATTTTAAGATTTCACTTTTTACACAAACTAAACTTAAAATTTCTTAACTAAAAAACTTTCTTGTGAGCAGGCTTAACAATTTTTAATCTAAAATGTGAATGTATTTACAATAAATATATATGTATATGGTTAAATATAAGGAAAATGATTTGCAATTTTTTTTTCTCCAGAAACCCAATTCTTCCCATTTGAGAACTCTATGTATAATACTTGGGTTTCGTATTTATGACAATTTTTCTAAATTTTCGTTATTGATATGAAGCGGTTTTTTACTATGTATGACTCGCATTACAGAGGCTAGACTATTTTTATAGGAATAGTTATCGTGCATGATTGCATTGTGTCGAGAGGTTTTTACGTAATTTTTAGTCCATACTAATAATTAGGAGTTCGTACATAGAACAAATATATGCATGTGCCTACCTTGTTTAAGGATCCGCTGTTTTACATGTATATGCAGTATGTTTCCATTGCATACTTGAATATGAGTAAAGGTCAGCCGCCTTGCTTAAAGATCAGATGTGTTTATTAACAATAAACTTGCAGTATTCTGCATACTTATATTTGAACAAGGGCAGGGGTCAGACGTGCTTAATGCTCTGTCCGAAGGCCAGATGTACTTATTTAAGCGTTAACATGCAGTATGTTTATCTTCCACATTTATATAAATATGGGCGGGAGTCAGACGTGCATTATGCTCTATCAAAAAGTCAGATTTGCAGTTTAAGTGTTAATGTGCAGCATGTTTTCACTGCATACTTATAATTAAACATGGGCAGGAATCAGACGCGCATAATTGATGGGTAATTTAAATTAACAGCACTGATTTTTGGGACGTCTGATGGCGGTTTGCACAAACTATCGAAGCGAGGCTTAAGTTTAAGCCGTCATATGAATGTGATCTTTCTGTTTTATACTTAATACGGTCTGTTCACGGCCATATGATAGCTTATTTTTAAGCCTTGCTTATCTAGTTCGTGCAAACGGCCCTGAAGTTAACGAGCATACGCTCTTTCTACTTCTACTGCACACTCCTGTATTAGCTGTATTAGTATTCGTTGGCACATCTGTTCAATACAAACTGTGGATCGCCGTGCACAGTCATGTCCGAAAGTCATATGTGTGGTTTATTTAATTACTGCATACTTACTTGAACTTGAATTGGGCTGGAGCAGACGGGCAACCGTTTGTGTTTTTACAATCGTTGCTAAAAAAACGCTTATTTTAGCTGCGGACGATTGAAAATACGTTTTATCCACATTTATTCAAATTTGAACAATATAAGTAAAAACACTTTTACGCGAGGCTGATTCGCCGGTGGCACATTTAAAAAAGTTTCAAATTTTCTCTTTGTCGACGTTATGATCAGATATGAGACAGATGTTGGGATTGTCCAAATCTTGGATGAATTAATCCAAGGTCCAAATTTATTCAAATCCCCAATGAAGTTTAAGAGTTATAAAGCAAAAACAAAGTTTGTTCTCAATCTCAACTAAAACTGAGCGAGCAGACCAAATTCAGAAATTTTGAGATTGGGAAGAAAATTCAGAAAGATTAGGTATTCTGTATTGTCATTTTTTTTTCATTTTCGATAAGAGTTAATTTTTGTTAGTAAGTAAGGTACATTATTAAGTTGTGTATCTATTTTTCCAATAAAAACAATACTAAAAGCTAATTGATTTGTTTTATTTTGCTATGTTTCCTACCAAAAGTCTATTTTATTGGAAGCGGAAGCACGGACATGTATTCCCAAAAATTAGGAAATTTTCCTCAATCTGGCAACACTGCGGATCAGGAGCAGAAAACACCTCCTCGCATTTCTGCTATCCTAATGAATATATCAAAACTCTGAATTCTTAAACTTTGTGTCGGGAACAGAGAAACGCAAGGAGGTATTTTTCCTCCTTATATACAACGTTGACGAGCACTGACATTTAACGAGGCATATCCCCAAAAATTAAGAAATTATACTCAATATGGCAACACTGCGTATTAGGAGCACAAAATTCGAAATTTTGCAGTTTATTTCGTGTTTTAATTAAATAATATTTCTGCGTACCAGAAGCAGAAAAATACCTCCTCGCACTGCTGCTCTCCTAATAAAAATACCAAAAATTCGAAATTTTGCATTTTATTTCGTGTTTTAATTAAATAATATTTCTGCGTACTAGGAGCAGAAAAATATCTCCTCGCACTGCTGCTCTCCTAATAAAAATTCGAGATTTTGAATTTTATTTCGTGTTTTTTTAATTAAATAATATTTCTGCGTACCAGGAGCAGAAAAATACCTCTTCGCACTGCTGCTCTCCTAATAAAAATACCAAAAATTCGAAATTTAGCATTTTATTTCGTGGTTTAATTAAATAATATTTCTGCGTACCAGGAGCAGAAAAATACCTCCTCGCACTGCTGCTCTCCTAATAAAAATACCAAAAATTCTAAATTTTGCATTTTATTTCGTGTTTTAATTAAATATTTCAGCGTACCAGGAGCACAAAAATACCTCCTCGCACTGCTGCTCTCCTAATAAAAATACCTAAAATTCGAAATTTTGTATTTTATTTCGTGTTCCTTAAATAATATTTCTGCGTACCAGGAGCAGAAAAATACCTCCTCGCACTTCTGCTCTCCTAACAAAAATTCCAAAAATTCTAAATTTTGCATTTTATTTCGTGTTTTAATTAAATAATATTTGTGCGTACCAGGAGCAGAAAAATACCTCCTCGCACTCCTAATAAAAACACCAAAAATTCGAAATTTTGCATTTTATTTCGTGTTTTAATTAAATAATATTTCTGCGTACCAGGAGCAGAAAAATACCTCCTCGCACTGCTGCTCTCCTAATAAAAATGGCAAAAATTCGAAATTTAGCATTTTATTTCCTGTTTTAATTAAATAATATTTCTGCGTACCAGGAGCAGAAAAATACCTCTTTGCACTGCTGCTCTCCTAATAAAAATACCAAAAATTCGAAATTTTGCATTTTATTTCGTGTTTTAATTAAATAATATTTCTGCGTACCAGGAGCACAAAAATACCTCCTCGCACTGCTGCTCTCCTAATAAAAATACCAAAAATTCGAAATTTTGTATTTTATTTCGTGTTCTTTAAATAACATTTCTGCGTACCAGGAGCAGAAAAATACCTCCTCGCACTTCTGCTCGCCTAATAAAAATACCAAAAATTCTAAATTTTGCATTTTATTTCGCGTTTTAATTAAATAATATTGCTGCGTACCAGGAGTAGAAAAATACCTCCTTGCATTTCTGCTATCCTAATGAAAATATCAAAAATCTGAATTTTGTAATATTAACACATAGTGAGGAGGTATTTTTGTTTTTAATATGCACAGTTGCCAAATTTAGCAAGATTTCCTAATTTATAAGGATTTTTTTATTAGGAGCACAGACATTTAAAGAGGTAAAATTAGGATATTTTGCGCAATCTGGCAACACTGCGTATTAGCATCAGAAAATACTTCCTCGCATTTCTGCTAACCTAATGAAAATATAAAAAATTTAAGTTTGTGAATTTTTAATACAAAGTTTCAGGTTTTTGATATTTTGATTAGGATAGCAGAAATACGAGGAGGTATTTTCTGCTCCTGTTACGCAGTGTTGCTAGATTGAGCAAGATGTCCTAATTTTTAGGGAAATACCTCTTTAAATGTCTGTGCTCCTAATAAAATCCTTAAAAATTACGAAATCTTGCTCCACTTGACAACGTTGCATTTTAGGAGCAAAAATACCTACTGGCTTTTCCGTATTCCTGATAAAAATTCATATTTTTAATATTTTCATTAGGATAGCAGACATTCGAGGAGATATCTTTTGCTCCTGATACGCGATGTTGCCAGATTGAGCAAAATTTCCAAATTTCTTAGGAAAACGCCTCCTTAAAAGCCTGTGCTCCTAATAAAAGAATCATCTTAGAAATTAGGAAATTTTGCTCGATTTGGCAATGTTGCGTATTAGGAGCAAAAATACCTCCTCGCGTTTCTGTGTTCTTACTCAAAAATTTAGATTTTTGATATTTCATTAGGATAGCAGAAATAATTTATTTTCTACTTCTGATACGCAACGTTGCCAGATTGAGCAAAATTTCTCTAATTTTAGGGATTTTTCATTCTATGCGGCGTTGTCAGATCAGAAATTCCTCTATTTTTAAGGATTTTTGTTACTCATAGGAAATATGAAACTTTACCAAATTAACTCTTCATCTCTAATAGGGTAACCAGAAATAAAACAAATTAGCAATTCAATTGACTTATTTATTAAATTAAAAAAATATTTAAAATACAGTGAAGTCAAACAAATATAAACATAATAATTAATAATCAATAATGGGGTTCTCGGTTCTATCAACCTGAAGTTTGTGGTAAATTAAATGAATTCTGTACTTAACTATAAATTAACATTGCAAAAATTTGATACAAAAAAATATAGGTATACTCTTATTCACTAAGCAGGGGCCAGAGTATAAAACTCGATTTGATCTCATCATGTTTTTACATACATCAGGTTAATAAAAGCTGGTAATAAAACTTGATGACCGAAAAGAGTTTCATACTCCGACAGATTCCAACATTTAGGCTGACTTACAAACAGTACTTTAGAATCAGTCACTTAGTCAACTATGTTTGACATGACAAGAAGATAGTGATACAAGCAAAAGACAATTGATAAAATGGTAATTTTAATATCTATGACAAAACTGGTCCACTTACTTGTGAATCTGAACCGGCTAAAAGTTGACTTAAAAATATTGATTAATTAATTATTGCACATATGCAATAGGCTATTACCAACTAGCTCCCAATCGTTCTGCTACAGCTTTTATAAGTTCAGAATGACTAGCATATAAATCAAGGCTTTTATCAATATTCATCCACTGAACATTTGCTGCATCATCTCCTGCTTTCAGGTTGAACTTGCCCACCTGACTTCCATCATCATCATGAAAATTAACAGCTACAGTCTCCATCCATGCATTATCAGTGTTTCTGGGATCATCAACATACCCTTTGTAAATGTCAACACCCTTCGAAAAAAAGGATTTTATTATTTTTTCATCCTTTTTTCGTTGCTCTAAAATACACAACAGTATTAGGTACCAAAGATTAAGTGAAACAAAGCATCTACCTTTAGAACTTTCCAAACTGTTAAAAGCTTCTTCCATAAATTCCCTTTTTAAGGTCTCACTAACTTTTTCTCCTGGATCTACCATGCCCCCAGGCAAAGCCCACTGACCACAGTCCCGTCTCTGGATGGCACAAAACTGCAAAATAGGTCTTAAAATTTACGGTAAGTATTTTAAAGTGTTCTTGCTTCTTACTTATTTGTCACTGAATCAATAGTCTTTGCATTATTTGTCAATTGCCATCTAGTTACAATAGGGTCAGCTGCATGATTGGGCCCCCATTTACCAAGAATGCCGCGTCCCCGAAGTCCAGTTCTACCTTTAGGATTCAAAGGCCTGCCATCTCTCACTTCATAGGGCCCCATGTGGCTCTTACGGTTAATCTTGCCATCTAGATCATTCCATTTTGGTTTGAATTTGGGGTCATCTGAAATAATACAAAAGAAGTTATTGTGGTTTATTTGAACTAGTAGAAGTTATAGTGGTGTAGTAATGAATGAAACAACTTAATTCTTACCGACAGAAGGATCTGCCCATGGTTTATTATTTAAAGCTTTCGCTTCATATTCAGGTGGATTGTAATCTTTAAATTCTATAAACCAAGGCACTAGACTGTCTGGGAATATTAATCTTTTAATTTCGCTTAAAGGATAAGTACTTCCTCTACACTTGGCATGCATATTTTCACTAAAAAACATCAAAAACAAAAAGAAAATATGCCACTTGAACTGCGACAGTACAAATTAGAAATTAGAAAATTGAGGTTAGGGGATGTCTATCAGAAATCTTCCTTTTTTATTTTTCAGGGCACTTGTCTGGGAGACATTAAGCCAGCCTGATAGAGAACATATTTTGAAAATTGAGGTTAGGAACTATCTAAAAATAAATCTTCCTTAAGAAATTGTAGTTACCAGCAACATGGGCAAATTAGGAGGGCAATAGTTTCATTACGCAATTTCGCGTGGCACTTGGTTACAAGGCCAAGTATTTATCACGTCATAACTATCTTGCATGGAAATCGTACAGTAATGGGTTCGTTTCTGCAGCAGTTTCAAAACGGTTAGAGCCAATGAGATAATCCGGTTTCGATCAGCAAACTGTTTTCCTTGAAGATGATTGGCTCCGACTAGTTTCAAACTGCTGCAGAAATAAACCTAATATATACAACTTGGCTTTTAGTTTTAACTCACTAACCTTAGAAACTACCCTTAATAAAATATTAAAATAGACCAGTGCCACAATGGGTCCAACGTCTGCTGCTAAAAAACTATAATGGAATAGAAACAAGTATTATAATTTTAAATTTTATTGATATATAAAATTGATAGCAACATTATTTGCCGGTTACTTAATAATTGTATAATTATAAAAGACTAAAAAACAAACTTAAGTTAACAAAATGTTTTGCAAATATTATTACAACGTAAGCTAAATATAATTTTAAGTTTTCGCCACTTCCGTAACGAAATATAAACTCTCTTATTATTTACACTTTTACGAACTCGTCAGAAAAGCTACACTTTTTTGTTCTCTTAGATCTTTATATTTTAAAATTCCAGCTGTAAAATCTAAAAAAGGCATATAGTATGTTCGAATTTTGTTTGTAAGGACCAATCTTTTCACGATTCAATTATACACGTTGGTTCTTAAATAAATCAAGATTATTTAGGAATTATCGATTCATATACATGATGTCCAAGATAAGGAGGGCCAGTATGGGAGCTCGCTTATGGTTAGAAACACAACATTGGTTAAATGAGAAAAAGTTGCATAATTAAAGAACTAAGCAAATGATGTTCAGAAATTTTTTAGATGATTTTTCTTTTTCGAATTATTTTGAAAAAACTAAATTTTCGAATTTTAAGTTTAATTTTTTTCATTACATATTTTTGTATTTATTTCAAAAAAATCAACCCCGACTTTAATGGAATTAAAAATGTATGAACCTAAAATTTGTCAATAATGGTCAAAAAGGACTTAAAACCTATAAACCTATCTTTGATATTAACACCAGAAAAAAATTAAATTTAAAAGTCGAAAATTTAGTTTTTTCTAAATAACTCGAAAATGAAAAATCATCTAAAAAATTTCGGAACATCATTTTATTGGTTTTTTATTTACGCAACTTTTTTCCCATTCAACCAATTTTGTATTTCTAACTATAAACGAGATACCCACACTGGTCCTTGTTATCTTGGGCACCTTGTATATTCAAAGATACAAAGTGTTTACTAAGTTTGATAGAGTGCAAAAGTTTTATTTGCAAAATGTATTGTTAAACTTTTCATCTTTGCTTCATTTTAGGTCTCTTTTAGAAAAGAGAATTAAAATAAATATTAACTATTCTATATAGCTTTATTTCCTTTTCAGATTTGATAAGTAGGAAATGTTAAGTTGCTTGCGTTCAAAACTTAGATGTCTTATAATTCTCAATTTAATCCGTTAACTGTCAAGTCGGGCTAGTTTTAAAAGATAAGACTTCATTGTGAATCAGCGGACTATAATTTTTATAAAGTATTTCCCTTGCACAACTTTCTGTTCTAAAATATACTAAAAAACTAATTTCTAATTCTTTTGATTTACTTAAGAATCATTCTGTATAAATCACCAGAAAATATAATTATGAAATGCTAAAAATGATAGAGTTATATCACATTATTTCGATTCTATCTCTCTCTATTGAAGGGTGCATTTGAAGAGGACAAAAACTGGTCCTTACCTGAAAAAGTTGAAGGTATTTTTTGAAAAGAAGAAAAGGTCATAAATGTCGTATTAGCACCATGATACTTGTTGCAATTCCTTTAGTTATTGTAATATCTCTTAAGTAGGAATTTAATTTGAATTTTTAGTTCTTAGTTCAGCTGTATTTACTATATTTCTTTAACTAAATCAGATGAAATTGTTTTAATCTTTTAAGTTTTTCACAGAGTCAACGAAAAGTGTCGGTAGTATTAAGCCTGCAAAAAATTTTGTTAAGAAGATAACGTAACCAATAATAGTTACAAAATACCTCCATCTCTTATGTTTATTATTTTAAGCACCTGTGTTAAAAAGAAACAAAAAACTTTAAAACAACTTCTCTTTAATATTATATTTGATGCTGATACACACCACACAATATTAAAAGAATCAAACCTAAAAACGCATTCTTTAATAATAAAATTATACCAATGGAATCTCTGAAAACAGTACCAGCTTGTTTTCGAGACTACTTTTTTAGGAAACATTAAAAAACTAAGCACTTTCATTTTATAAGCCTAAATACACTTAGTTTTCTTTTAAATTTTCCTATAAACAGAACTCTGCACAAAAGACATTCTTAAAGTTATAAGAAAAGCCCTTTGCACAAGTCTGTATCATCAAGACAAAATAATATATAAATAAAAGTAATAAATATATACAGCAACCCAAAAAACCAAGACTAAAAAAAAAAGAAGATAGCAAAATATTCAGTTATTCAAAACTCTCCGTCAGTCACTCCTCAACTTTTACTCCTTCCGCCAAATTCCATAAAAAAGTTGTCCGTCAGTCTCTTGGCTAAATCATGATATAAATCGAGCACTCTCAGTACATTTCCTAGAAATGTTTACTTTTTCGTGATCGATCCCTGTACTTGGTAGTTCAAATAACTCCCGTGTACAGGGCGCGATCGATATTTTATTAATTCTTTAATGTTGCAACGTAAACAAACGAGACCGTTAAAATAGAGTCTTTTTGATATAATTTGGCAATTAAAAAGACATAGTACATCCGCACCAATATAAAAACATTTTTTCTCCTATGTACACTTGTTTTTCTTATTGAAATTGAACATTGTGTGGTGCAAAATTTCCTGCGACTTCTTTCGTTTTTTTGTCGTCGATCTTTCGGATAAAATATCAATTTCTTTAATGCCTATAGTCTCTAGAAACTTTTTATTCCACCAGTTTTAGGACTTTGCCAATTGCAATTGTTTTATCTAAAAAAGTAATAAAAAATAAGATCTTGCTTTTGCTTCGCCCCAAACAGTAAATATTACTAGAATAAACTTTGAACAAACAGACCATTCTAATTTGTTTTACAATTCCCTGCTTCACCAGTAACTTCCTTTTAAATTTTAAAAGTTAATGGATTTCCTTATAAATTTACAAAACTTTATACTTTAGCATCTAAAATTACTTACTTTCATCTCTTAATGTAAATCTGCCCATTTGAGGAAACAGTTTGAAAGGCTCCAAGCAAATAACTCCCGCGCATTCTATTCTCATAATTGCTATTTGGTCTTGTTTTACAAACCTTGGTCTAGTCTTAGATTTCTCTCCAGTTTTCTTCTCAACTAAACAAATTAAAGCCTAAAAAACAAGAAAAAAAGAAAATTAAATCAAAATCTAACCTGCAGCAATAAAAATTGACTACTGCTCTCACAGGTGTAATAATAATTGTAACATATTGATTTTTTAATAAAACCAACAAAAAGGTCATAAAAAGGTTTAAGTGAGATTCCCAAATTGATTGATTTTAATTTACTGATTTAAATCTTCTCAACCCTGACGGTAACCCTGTGTAAAAATGACTCAATGTTGTTTTTAATCACCCTCTATCTGCTTGAAAACACAATACACTTGTACGTTCTATTATTAACACTAATAATTCATGAATGGATAAACGCCAGAAAATGTTCAGTGATCTACCTTAGGCTAATGATATCGCAAATTTTTACTAATACTGCAATAAATATCTTTCTCTAAAGCCTTACCTTTACTGTCACCTCCTCTGCCGCACAATGAATGTGCATTACTGCACTGTACCCCGCGCATATGATCGACTTGTGTTCCATAATGACCAGTTGGGCATCAAACACGCGACAGGTGTGAACTGGGTTTAGTGCGTCGCACAGGACGAAGCCGGGACTCACGTCCTCTTCTTCCACTCCCTTTACTTTAATTTTAACGTTCTCGCCTGGGATGACACGCGATACCTCGTCGTCGTCTGATAATAGTTGGTCTACTGTTACTGGAGTCTGAAAAAATATAGATAAAAATCATTAAGGCTGCTCCATTGGGAATCAAAACAATAACGGCTAGCTCTGGCGACAGGTTAAAAAAATTAATTAACAATATCATAACTCACCCTATTTGGCATAATAACCAAATTTTGTCCCTTACGACACTCTCCCGACTCGACCTTGCCCATCAGAACCGTGCCCATATCCTTGTACTTGTCTACAATGGGCATCATAAAGGGCCCATCTTGTTTCCTATTGATGGTAGGTAAACCATCTATGAATGGGATAAAAGCTGGCCCACTGAACCACGGGCATACATAGGGCTCTTTGAGATTTAATCCTAATTGACCCGAGCACGGTAAGAAGTAGAGGTCTTTGTTCAAGGTGAAGCCTAGTTTTTTGAGGTAGGGAAGAATTTTATCTTTGCATTCGTTGTACCTGTAAAAAAAAGTTTATTATACAAAATTTAAGAGCTCCATAAAGTTGAATGAAAATGCTTCAAGTTTTTTTTGGATCAAAAGGAGTCAAAAGTTTTATTTTTATGATTAAATATGTTTTTAAGTATAATGATTTTTAAAAAGCATTTTTAAGATATAAAAAATAAACAGTACTTTCTCATGACAATTTTTTATACCCTATAAATAAAGTCAAAGTTTAGACGTTTCGCCTCTTTATAGTCATCTTCAGGTATATTTATAAGATACTTTGGAACGCCCAAATAATAGGAAAAACAGGTTTTTTCGTCTTGTCTAAAGTTAACCGGATATTTTTGATTAAAATGGCGAAATTCGCCAAAACTTACCTAGCTTCATCCCAATTTACAGTAGGATCATCCATTTTATTAACTAATACAACCAAATATCTAACTCCCGCTGTTTTGGCCAACATAGCATGCTCTCTGGTCTGTCCGCCCCTATCGAAGCCAGTTTCAAATTCACCTAAAAATGCAAGACATGCATTATTATGTAACTTAATAACCAATATTAGGTAATTTATGAAGCTAAAAACCTAAAATTTGGCAACTAGAAAAAAAAAATTAAAATCGAAATTTACCACTTCTGATTTTTTCTTATTATCTGACTGTATGCTAAATTTCAAGTATCTAGCTACACTAAAATTAGTTTTATGTTTGATTACGATTCGTGGCGCAGGGAGTACTAGTTACTACAGGTTTAATTTTAAAATTACATGTATCAAAAAATATTGTGGTTCCTAAAATAATTTTTTTTTAGCATTAACATCTGTTATTGTTCTCACCCTTTCTAGCTGAAATAACTAAAACGGCCAAATCGGCTTGAGCAGCACCGCCGATCATGTTAGGCACAAAACTCTTGTGACCGGGTGCGTCTAAGATGGTAAAATGTTTTTTCTCAGTCTCAAAGAACGCTCTTCCTACTTCCACTGTTTTACCTTTGTCTCGTTCTAAAAAAAATCATTTTTTAACATAAAATCTTCATTTTTTAAAACATTCTCTTCAGAAATTGTTTTCTTTGCAGCTTACGAAAACTTACCTTCTTGGTTAGTATCCAAAGCCCAGCTGAGGTACCAACTCTCTCTACTCTTTTCGCGTGCTTCCCTTTCATATTTCTCTAATGTTCGTTTATCTACCATGCCAGTAAGAGCCATAATTTGACCACCAATTGTGCTCTTTCCTAAAAAATATCAAATAAATTTAAGAACTTTGATAATAGTCATCAATCTTATACCAAAAATACCAATTTTTCCAAATTGTTATAATTTTAATAAATCAAGTTGTTAAGATTATACCTAATACTTGAGTAATTTTAAAGATCTTTTTAAATACCTGCATCTACATGTCCAATAAAAACAACATTCACATGTTCCTTTTTGTCTTCTACTTCCTCTGCCTTCACGCTTTTCTTCTTGGGTATTTTTGGCGCTTCCTCACTAGAGACCTCATCGTCATCTTCTTCAGGTGTAGTGGCTTGAGCCGCTCCTAAGATTTATTTCACTATTTTCAAATTCTGTATACATTTATTAATGCATTTCTACAAGTTACACTATCAATAAACCCAAAATTCAAAAATATAAAGTACAATACATTATATAAAAGTATCTGTAACCATTTTATTGCTTTTAGATTAGTTCTAACATTCAGTTTTAAGTACGAGACTCAATTAAAATGTAAGTATTACTAATTACTGGCTCCTGTTTCAAAACAATAGTTTATTAACCAAATGCATCCAATAACTGTTTACAATACTAGTAATATCTAATAAATATTTTCTAAAACCTGAATTCTCTTATTCTCTAAACAGTTTTAAAAAATGTTCTTGCATGGATATTAACATTTATAGGCCACTAAGATTTACTCAAAATTTATATACACTGTTATAATCTCTATAATAATGAAACTGAAGGGTTTTACTTAATAAAAAAAAAAACAATATGAAAATATTCCATACCTGAAGCAGTACTGTCTTCGTCAGCCACATCTTCCCAGGTTCCACCAGCTCCTGTCGGGCTTCCTGCCAATCCATCACCAGTCACTGCAGGCGGAACAGGCGGAGGTTCCTCAACTTCAGGAGGTTCTGAAGAGGGTTCAGTGCCTGTTAAGAGACCTTGATATGAAGAATTGCAGTTTTTACTCAGGTTTTTATCTGCTGTGTTACAGGCAAACGGTTTGAATTTATACTTATATTAAATGCTTACAAAGAAAATACCCCAGGTATTCTGTGATATGTTATCACATATTTTTCTTTATATGCTCATTCCCAAAAATAAAGGAGGAAATCACCCCCAAAATCGAATTTTCATCAATTTCATCTAGAAGAAGATAAAATTAGAGTTGTTTATAGGAATGTGATAAATTTTCAGTTGTTTGATTTCAAAATTCTATTTTCTTATATGAGAAGTCGTACAAAATTTGTTTTTGGGGTTGAATTTTTGGGGTGATTATCTCCCTTATTATGGGAAATTAGTAAGTAGATAAGTACGTCAAAAAATATATATATCTAACAGTCTTTGATTTAATATAACATAGCATGGAATGAAAGAAATCTGTGAAGTACACCTGGGGTACTTTTCCTTCTATCACCTCTTTAATTAAATCTTGTGTCCTCCATCAACTCACAACACTACAAGCACAAAACTCAGTCAATAAGTGTATCAAATAATTTAAAAGAAACCTGTCTTCTGGTTAAAAAACTACTCCTATAAAAATTATATTCCAAATAGTAAACATGTTAACCATTATCCTAAATAGGTAATAATAAACATGTCTTGCATGTTTTTGGCAAATTTCACTTATGAATATTAATACCATTAAAATGTAAATTCCCTTTAGAATAATGTTTACCTACATATGGATAATTTGCATGGCTTAAATCAATATTTGTATTTTTTTTATATAAGAGACATTAATTTATAATTATTTACAATTTCTTTGACCTTCATTTTGATTTTCCATGGCATAAGTGGTTGGTATCATTTTGAGGATGCTAAAACTTAAAAATTATTTGCCAATAACCAGAACGCAGCAGTGATAGGAAGGTATTACAAAAATATAGCAGGTTAACAGTTGGGATAACCAGTATGAACCAGAAATGTGGAGTAACATTATCATTTCTGACTTATAAATAGGTATTTTCAATTGAAAATTGAATGGTTAATTAACCATAAACTGCTAAAATATGCAATTAGCTATTTTAAAAAGAAAGGCTATTTGAAGAAAAGTCTGAAAAGAACTCTATTAGTCACCAATATGGTATGGAGAAATTCCATTGTCATTACAACTTAAGGGGTGATTGGAGTGTAAGAAGGAAAGAAAACTTCAACAACCTCCATGAAACGTCTACGAAAAACTCTGTAACATTTTTAGACATTTATAATAAAAAAAAAAGCTAGTACCTAACTGTGATTCTAGCACAAAAAATTGAGGGCATCTAACCTTATTTTTACAGCCTGTCAAGACTACAGTTATAATTTATTAAACTTACCATTTACCACGGGCTCATGCTCAGGCGAAGCCTCTTTGCTTGGAACTTCCTTGGGGCTCGGAACCGTATCTGGAACTTGTTGGGCTCCATAACAGCTAAACGAAGGCACAAATTCTACTGCGTTAACGTTCAACGTGGAAAATTTCGTTGACACATCTGCATCGTGACTGGGACTAGTATTTGTCGAATTGCTGTCAGCTTGAGATTCCCAACTATCTGGTGCTGTGTTAGTAGACATAACGGCTTAGTTCTGAGTTACTTTTGTAAGGAAATTAGAAAAAATTGCGAGAAAAACACCAAAATGTCCACCCGCGTGCGTTTTCTGTCACCTACCGGAACACAATGGCCGAAATGTCAGTTCTATGCCACGTTGCCAACTTTCAATTTTATAATTCTAAACTTATTTTGGAATTTGCAACTAAACTACAATTACTTTCATCGGTTACTTGTTACATTAAAAACTATGATATAATTTATAATCCTGTTATTTATTTAAAAATTATTTGGTATAACTTTCCACGTTTCAATATTTTAATTTCCCATATCTTCGGAATCTGGCAACACTGAACCGTAGTTGACAGGAAAATAGTAGATATCTATTTTATTGTCCGAAAAGCGCCAAATTAAAAATCATCACCTTTCGAAAGCAAAATATAGAAGAAAACTTTGAAATATCAGTTAATTTAACGAAACTATTAAAATCTTAATTAAAATCATTGTCAGTATGAACAAATAAATTGCAACTATACGTAAATTTTATCAAAGATAAGGTTTCGTTCCCCTCCCTCATCACTTGTGCCACGCTGCCAAACTTCCGATAAAAATGGACATTTTTAGAAAGTATTGCCACGTCATCCAATAAGTCTTAACATTTGGGATAGTTCGTATGATAGTTTTTACACTGATCAGTGTTCCGTGCTAAAATTAGCAAAACGGAACACTTCGGTGTCAGTCCGCCCATTTGTCGCAGGCTTCGCGATGTGATACGGCCACCGATACGGCGTTGGTGCCGTCGGCGGCGGGTAGCGCGGCACATGGGCTGTAGGTTAAATTTTCTGTGGATGGCGGAGATTGGGCCAATGACTTGGATCAAACGGGCGGCCGAGGTTTGCTCAGGTTAAGTGGAGGTTTGACGGCATGGAACACTAATTATGCAAGTATAGCTTGCACTTGACCGAACTTTTTAAATAAACGTTCTTGTAGAATAGGAAACAACAAAAAATAAATGTATGATCAATTTATTAAAATTAAGCTGCAACAGAATTTCAATCTCAGCTAATCTTCTGTTTTACTTTATTTCTCTCCATAGATGCTTCCCTTTCTGATCTAAGTTGTCTCTTTACAGTTTTATGTTCCATATCTTCATAGTGTTCTGCAAACATTATTTTAAGAGCGGGGTATAGAAGAGGTATAAGTGGTAATTCATCAAGCCTCACCTAAAACATAAGGACATGACAATGACGCGTTGTAAAAAGACATAAAGTGGGCCACGTTGCCAGACGAACAAAATATTCTGAAAAGTACGGATTTTAACGAAACTTACTTGCATATTATCAAAAGCAATGCTGACATTCTCGGCGAAATTGTCATTAAATCGTGGCAGTTTGGCATATCGTTGACTAAAATGTGTCAAAATAACATTTTTTGCGTTCATATCTTTGCCTACTTGGATTGCTTGAGATGTGGTCGAGTGCATTTTGACAATCGCCTCATTTTCCAACTCATCTTCCATTGTAGCTTCATGAATTAATATGTCTGAATTTTTTCCTAAAACAGAATAATTTTATTTCATATCATTTTAAATTACAAATTTTTCAAAAAAATATTCATTGTATAAACAGACACTTTAAGATTAAATTTCTTATCAAATATCTCTAGACGGTGAAAAATTCTTTCTTTTTTTTGATTACGATGTATAATCTAAAGACAGTATATCATTAAATATGAATATGAAAATTATTACTTACCCAATTCCACTAAATTGTCACATGGCATAGTATCTCCAGAATAAGTAATTTTATATCCACTTTTCTGTATAATTGACACCCCAAATGAGTTGGGGCAATGCCTTACGAAGCAAGTACTAACGTCACATAATTCTAGAGCCTCTAAAAGTTTCGTTTTTTGGTCCTCAGGGTAAGAGTGTTCATTTAGCATCTAAAAATTAGGTGAATATTAAGATGCAGTTTCCGGCCCAATTGTAACTTAAAAAGTTGATATTAATGTATGTACTGAAATGCTTAGTTTTTAAGATGTAGTTGATGAAGTCCTGGGTCGTCTACTATGTATTCTTTAACCAACTCAAACTATTTCTTGGGACTTGGGACCCCACTGACTTAGCTTGATTTTAGTTATATTCCCAACTTCATTTAAAAACGTTTAGTCTTTTTCTCTTTTGGTTACTTGTACCGTTTGTAAATTATTTGACAAAATTATAAAATATACACAGGGTGTCCGAAAAGTCTTAGTATGGGCAAATATCTTTGCTATTACTAAAGATGGAGACACCAAATTTTAGGTGTATCTTATTGGTTAATAAATCTACTCTTTCACATAATTTAACTTTTTCAACACCCTTGAGGGGCGACGCTAGGGAGTTGAGGTCAAAAATTTTAAATTCAACCCTATGCCATGTGGCACCTCATTTTAAAAGTCTTCAAAAAAGAAACATTTTGCCGCAAACCCGAGGTCCGTATTAATTCGTTATTAAATGGCAAGCCTTTGAAAATTAAAAATCGTTAAAAAACAAATTTAAATACTTCTACTTCCCGTATTACTTGTTTGTTGTTCGATATGACCACTATGAACTTCTTGGCAGTAATAAAGTCGATTTTGGTACTATGCCAAGAAGTAACACATTGCCATTCCCGAAAATGTCAGTTCAAACATCGACTTTATTACTGCTCAGAAGTTCATGGCGGCATTTTGAAAAACTTTTAAAGTAATAAGAGAAATAAAGGTATTTAAATTTTTATTTTTTTACGATTTTTGATTTTTAAAGGCTCGCCGTTTAAAAACGAATTAAGATACAGACCTCGGGTTTCCGTTAAAATGTTTCTTTTTTAAAGAACTTTAAAATCAAGTAACCACACGGCATTTATAAGTTTTGACCTCAACTTCCTAGCGTCACCCCTCTAAGGGGTTGAAAAAGTTAAATTACATGAAAAAGTAGATTTATTACCAATAGAACACCCCTAAAATGTGGTGTCTCTATCTTTACTAATATCAAAGATATTTGCCCATACTAAGATTTCTCGGACACCCTGTATATAATTATAAAAATAAATCAATGCACGCACAAATATTTTGTTAAATAGGTACTTTGTAAACAACGCAAGATATTAAAAATAAAAAATAGTACTAATTACTTAATAAAAAGTAGGCAGTGACGTTGTTGTTTGTTATGGTAAAAGGCAGTGCCGGCACATGAAATTTCAAAGTTGTATATCTCTGTTCCTACTTACAGAAACCTTACCAAATTTAGGGGTTTTTATAGTGAGCCCCCTAGGAATGTTTTGGTAAAGAAAAAAACATTTTGTTGTTTGCGAAAAAAAGTTGAATTTTTTTTTAGCCCCCCCCCCCCCCCTCCGGGAAAAACAATGAACGCGTTTAGGTATTTTATTTATTTTTTCTAAACAAATTTTACAAATGATTTTTGAATTTTAAGAGAACACAATGTGTTAGTAGAAAGTTATAGTCATTTTAATTTCTTTTTAAATTATATTTTAGGTTTAAAAAAATTCAAATGACTATAACTTTCTACTAACATAATTTGTTCTCTTAAAATTTAAAAATTGTCGACAAAATGATGTAAAATTTGTTTAGAAAAAATAATAAATAAAATATCTAAACGCCATCGTTGTTTTTCCCAGGGGGGGGTGGGGAGGGCTAAAAAAAATTCAACTTTTTTTCGCAAATTACAAGATGATTTTTTTTCTTTACCAAAACATTCCCAGTGGGCTCACTAATAAAACCCCTAAATTTGGTACGGGTCCTGTAACTAGGAACAGAGATATACAACTTTGAAATTTCATGAGCCGGCACTGGTAAAAGGGACCATATTGCCTCAGAAAAATATCACCTAGTGTATTGTTTAGGAAGTTGTTGATAATCAATTATAAAAAGTGCTGAAATTTAGCCATTTAGAACAATATCTACCTCAAAAAACGCTCAAGACAAAATGAGAAAAATGGGAAAAAAATTAAACTAATAAATACAACATTTTAGGACATGTGCTTATATAAACTTTTTTTTCAAAATTAGCCGAGGAATTACAACCTAAAAAATTTGCTAGAGGTTTAGAAACACCCTGTATATTATAAAAACCACAAAGATCAAAAGTCTGGATATTTTTGTTACCTACCAGTTCATCATTTGGCACCAAGATAAATTCATCAGCAATATTTTCAAAGCACTTATCGTAGAAGTTTAGCCATGCTAATATTTGTTTTGGAGCAAATAAATATAAGGGGCCTCTTTCCACGTTCAGCTTATCCAGAGCTCTTCGTCTGCCCTAAAAAATACAAAACATGTTTGTTTTGAAAAGGAAAATCCTGGCAAATAGAATATATTAAATTATTATATTTATATTATCAGCAAAAGATGTAGATGTAGAGCAGGGTTAATAAAAATCATGATTTTTTTAAGTCAAAAATCAACGATTTTTTAATTATCAATTAGTACAGTCACTTGGTTCTAAATGGTAAAAAATTTTGACAAAAATAAATAAACTGGTACCTGCAAGAAACCGATTAGACCAATATGATGATCAGCATGCAAATGAGAAATATATACAGCTTCAACATTTATCAAAATGTTATCGCCATTTTCGGGGCCGAAAAACCTTAAAAGTTGTCCATATGTTCCCTCACCACAGTCCATAAGAATATTTTTGGTTTCGCTAAAAAATAAATTAGTTTATTAGGGAAAATCTGCATTTTTTAATTCTAAAGTTATTTAAGTATACAGTATGTCCACGGATGGGGTAGACAAGAGGACAAATGGACCAAAAAGCGAAAGATACGAAAAAGTCAATATTTATAAAAGCTTTTGCTTGCTTAAAAATAAGATCCACAATGTAATAAATTTATTTTTCGTACAGGGTATGCAAAAAATACAAAAACGTAAAATTAAAAAATTAACCAAATTTTACGTTCTTGCATTCCTTGCACAGCCTGTACAATAAAAAACCAAATTTTTGGTATCATGGACCTTATTTTTAAAGCAAGCAAAATCTTTTATATTCATGACCTTTTTTCGTATCTTTTACTTTTTGGTCCCTTTTTCTTGTCCCCTCCCATCCGTGGACATACTGTATATCTGCTAAAAATAGACCTTGATATACAGCATAGACTATAGAAAATATGGCATTTTTACCTTGTTTGAAGCAAAATTCCACTAGTATTTCTAGTTTTATTTGGTATACACGATCCAGTACCTAAAAACCCTCAATATATAGACAAGTCCAGCTTTTATTAACAAAAAAAAACGTACCCAGAAAGGTTATCTTTGGATAATCCCTCACTGTTAGAGTAGTTTTTGAGAAATTAAGTTTTTGCTCCAATTCTTTTAAGGCTTTCGGAAATTCCTCTAATTCCATTGTTTCATTTGTGTATTCTAAGGGGTCCAATATAATTTTAGAAGCACTAAAAACGGAGAAAAATAAGTTAAGAAAATTTGCCAAATTAAATTCAAAACATCAACATGAAATATCTTTACCTATCGAATCCCTTTTTAGGCCTCAAATGAAAGCTGGATAAAGTTCCAATTCTCCTATACACATTATTACTTAAACTTGAAGAACTATTTGAAACAACACTGTCAGTTTCAAGGTTTTCCACTTCGATTTCTTCATATTTTACTTTTTTATTTTGATGATCATCAACACACTAAAAATAACCACACAAAGATAAGTGAATTTTCGGTAATATTAATATTTAAAGTTTTATTTGACTGCAATATACCTCTATTTGTGATGGCGTTCCTTGATCTCCCAACAATGGAAAAATATCCCTCGACAGCATATTGAGTTTATTCTGTATTCTATGTACAGCCATGCTACCCATACAGCTGTTTGATTCGTTTATCAATATATGCCCTGTGCTTGGAACAAAGTTATCCATCCACTTTTTATACCTAAAATAAAATGGGTACATTATGCAGCAATTCAGTCCAAAGACTATTTTACGTTAAGTTATGATTTTTCTTACTCTGGTAGATCCATAACATCATTTGGTGTAAAATGGACCACCAAACAGGCGACTTCTACATCACTTTGGGCAAATTTTTGGTGTTTTTTGAACTCTGTATTAGTTATTAAAGAATCAATGTATTCTGCAGAAGGGCAGTCTACAACTGTAACAATCAATACACAATTAAAATCATTAACAGCCAGATTTACTGTCGCCAAGACAGGACTAATTTGGCAATCAAGGTTTTAAATTGGCATGTGTGTGCGAAGAGGACGATTAAGTTTTGTACTATGAGTTTCCTTGCAAATTTGTGAATAAACTGGGAATTTAATTGTATTTTCCACATAAATAAAATAAAGTTTATAATGACGACTTATTAACAAAGACAGGTAAAAACCCAACCGACCAACTACCTACAGTATGTCCACGGATGAGGTAAAAAAGAGGACAAATATATCAAAAAGTTTAAGGATACGAGAAAAAGTCAGTCTTGATAAAAGTTTTTGCGTGCTTTAAAAATAAGATCCACGATGCCAAAAACTTGTTTTTTTTTTAACAGGGTATGCAAAAAATAATAGGTACATAAAATTTGGTTAAGAGTAAAGTTGCCCTTTTTAAAATCTAATGCAAAATAAATCAAAAAGTTTTTTTTTAATTTTAAAAGAATCCTTATTCCAGATTTTTTTTATAACGAATGACCTTTTTTCGCATCTTTCATTTGTTGGTCCACTTGTCCCTGTCTACCTCATCCGTGGACATATTGTATAGAAGACCTAAATTTAAATCAGTACTAAGCTTTAAACCTTTTTAGCAAATCCCGTGGTAAAATTAAAATTGTACATTCAGCAATGTTTAACAAATTATTCCTCTTACCAATAAAAACAGGTCCTGGGTCATCAGGTTCACACACTTCACTAGACTTGACAACGGTGCCATTCTCCAAGGTTACCTCCTCACCATTTTTTAGTTTGCCCAAGAGAGGCCCAGGAGGTACACCTTTTTCTACACATTTATCTAAATTCAGAGTCCCTGGTCGTGGTTGCAAACGACATATGTAGCACATGGAACTAGCTCTACCCTTTGATTCCTTCAAAATGTCTTGAATAGTGGGAGAGACATTTTCGGGAACCGTCCTATTTCCACTATCTAATAAAGCAATAATTATTATTTATATTATTAGGTCTTAAATTAATTTTTAAACAAGGCAAATATTCATTAAATAAAAATTAATTGGTAAGGAAAAAGGCTACCAGGAAGGGACTGGGATCTACTCCTACTTCTTCTTTTAAATTTCTTACGTTCATGAGCATAATAATCTGTGTTGTCCTCAACAATCTCACTATTCCTTGTTCTGGAGGAAGATCTTTTTCTACTTCTTCTTTTTTCACTTCTTGTTGAAGTTGCAGCTTCTGCCTAAAAATTATATCTAATTATTTGGTAAATTAATTTATTTGCTTACAAAAAAAACCTACCTGTTCTGTGGTAGCTTGAACATCTCTGTCTTTGGCTCTATTTACAACTTCTTTCCATAGTAAAGGCACATATTTAACAGTCATAACGTTGTCTTCAAAAACAGTGTTCTCATTACACTCTGCCATCTTTATTTTTAGATCTCTTATTACCACAAATCGTCTTGTTGCAGGAAAAATTTCGCTCTAAAATTTTTTCATATAAACTGATCCAAATAAATTAAGGATATTGTGGTTTCTCTGAGAAAAAATATCCCAGAAGTAAAAAAAAAATTCGGTCAAGTGCAAGCTATACTTGCACAATTAGTGTTCCATCCCATCAGCTTCCCAGCTTGGTCTTCATGATGAGAGGACATTAAGACAAGTTCTTACAGATTTATGGGATGCCTTGGACCAAGATGAGTAAAATCACTTAATTCTAAGTATGCCTCGACGAGTCCAAGCGGTTGAAGACAGCAATGGTGAATTACCCACTATAAAATAATTTTCAATTTTCGAAAATATTTTCTGGTTTGTTACATATTAGAAAGACATATTGTTAAATTCTGATACTAAACATTGTTAAGTTAAATAAATGTGTTTTATTTCAAGAAATGATGAGGGAACGTGGACATATATCAACTTTTTTCCTGAACTCTTTTTTCTTAGAGAAACCACAATATCCTTAAATTATTTCGATCAATTTACTAACATAAGTTAGTAAATTACACAAAAATCAATATGATTATCTAGAACATAGCATAAATATTAACTCACAAGCCCTGGGGGCCCATGTAATGTAATATGGGGTACCCCAACATCTTGAATAGTTAATGCTAAACCCGGTAAGCCACCTATATTCTTCCAAGCAGTTTGAGTTATAAAAATATGCTCCAATTTTGCTAGCTTAGTTTTGTGTTCATGAGCCAATCTCTGTGTACCTTCTCCACAATTAAAAAGGTACCTAAAATTTTATAAATAGAGAAAAAACTGAAGTTTTTATTCCTGTAACATTAATTCTTTACAGGATATCAGTCGATTTCAAAATATTTCACAACATACTTACTTACCTACTTTGATCAGAAAACAAATATACAGCTTTAGGGGCACCAGTAGCTCCAGTACCTAAAATTTGAAGAGTGACTCTTCCTGGAACATATCTAGAACTTTTCTGCTTAATTTTAATCCGTTGTTTTTGAGCTTCTGTAATATGTTTCGGTTCTTTTGGCATTGTTTTCAACAATTTTAAAAAGTTTGAATGTGATTCTTGTTTATTTTTGGAATAATATTTTGTAATGAGCGATACTTCGAATCTAAAATTGGGAAATTTAAGGAAACTGTGCATGGAGGAACAAAGGGATATTGGTATACTTATGAAATATGAGGGAATGGTGAAAAATAATGACTACATGAAAATGGAAATTCAAAAATGTGGTATTTGCCGAGTCGATTTTCTTGACAGTGACATTTATATTATTTTTTAGGTACTTTCGGTCGTCACTTCGGTTGTCAACCGGATCGCTGCGTCGTCTGAACACGCCTCAATAGCCCTTTCGAAGTTCGGACTGTAAATAGAGAAGAGAAGAATGATATATACATAACCTAACTTTCCTGACAGGATGACAGGAAACAAGTCACGGATTTCATAAACGTTTATGAAACAAGTCCATTAATTGTTTATCGGGGATGTCCCCAGTTTGTTGATAATTCTTTCGTGTCTTAAATGGTTTTAGAAAAACAATGCTGTCTCCCTATGACGAAGATTTATCTGAGAATAAGTTCTTTAAAGAAATTAAGAAAAATCATAAAGATATTTTAAAGAAGTCGGCGGAGGAAAATTGGATCATTTGTGTGCCGAGAAATGGAAGCTTTATTGATGACAATAGTTCAATAAATGTAATATTAGATCATATTTTGGTAAAAGATAATGAAAATATTTTTTCCACTTTAAGCAAAAAAGAGTTACGTTTGGAGAATCACTACTTGAAAGTCGAACAAAATTCAATTTTTAACAATATCGTGAAAGTTTTATTTGAAGAAACACATTACGTTGAAGAAACTAATAGATATACAGTTTGGTGCATTGAAAGACCCTTATTTCTGCATCAAAATCACTGTGATATTCCAAACAATAATGTAACATTAGCTACTATTCAAGATTGTATAGATTTCCTATATGCAGAGGTTTTTGGATCCAATGTGTTGGAGAACATACAAAAACTATGTTTAAATTTTTGGAATACTCATAAGGATTGTTTTGAAATATTAACTTTGCAGTGTCAAAAGGACTTTATAGGCAATTTGTATTCTCAATGTCTCCAACTTTTTTATAAAACAGATATGATCAAAGAAAAATGTGATAAAAGTGAGCAGTTTTTACAACTTATTAAAGTTTCTATAGAAACTTATATGCAATATTGTCTTGGAAAGAGACTAATGTATAGCATCAACACAGAGCAGTATTTTAATGACTACATTTTAAATAAAATTATAAGAAATTCTATTGATATTTCTTTGACAGACTTAAATATTTCTGATGGTTTCAGTGATCTTATCTCTAATGCTAAGTGTGAACTTTACAGAATCAATAATTTTGTTACTGCTTTAGATAAATTTAATTGTTTATCAAGGACTTTTAAAATTTTCAATAAACATTTAAGTCATGGTGATAAAACAATGTATGTAACCTCCGATGACTTTTTACAAATTTTAGTTTATTTAATTTTGCATTCAAATATTCCTAATTGGGTAGCAAATTTGACATATCTCAAAGAGTATAACTTTGCAACTCTAGAGAACCCTGATCAAAATAGTTTTTTAATTACAAGCCTTGAAGCTGCTATAGAGTTTATTAAGAGTAGTCAGTTTTTAGATATTACGTCTAGTGACAAAAGCCAAAACAATGATACAGAAAAATCTAAATTATTTTATATTATTTATCACAAATTAAAATCTGATAGAGATGATTTTGTTTTAAGTGAAGTCGCAAAAAAATACATTTCAGATTTTTATAAAAAAGTAGAATTGTGCCATCCCCTCTGCTCCTGTCAAAAATGCGAGCAGCTAGTAAAGGAAACCCCAAATCCAGAAAGCTTGAAAATTTTAAATAAATTCAATCAAAACTTTCTTATAATAGCCTGCATTGAAAATGATGTAAATTTACTAGAATATCTTTTTTCTCTAGATTTTGATGTTAACTTTGAAGATAGTTTTGGCAAAACTGCACTTCATTATGCTGCCGAAAAAGGTTTTCAAGATATTTTGTTACTTTTAGTCAATTCTAAGGCTGACGTAAATGTTTTAGATAACGAACGTAATACCCCTCTTCATTTGGCCTGTGATAGAGGCCACGAAAACTGTGCCAAAGCACTGATCTACTCGTCTTATGTTGTAGAAGTTAATTTACAAAACCATTTTGGCGAGACACCTTTATTTCTTGCTACTAAATGGGGCTATTTTGATATTATAAAGATTCTGCTTGAAAACGGGGCATCAGTCTGTGTAAAAAATAATCAGAAAGTTAGTGTTTATAAGTTGTCTCCTAATTATTATGTTACCAACCTTTTTAAGGAATTTGGTAGAGGAAGCAACATTATTTTAGAGGAGGTGATTAAAGACATAAGTATTAGTTCTAGTCATAGCGTGCCAAATACTTCTGAGGAAAATTGTAACAGTAAAACTATTATTTTTAAGGAACAGAGTTTATTGTATGGATATAAACCAAAAAATGATTTAGAACTTAAGCAGATTGATTTATTGATAAAAACCGTTGAAAATAATGATTTACCTCTTACTTGTTTTTACTTAGGCTACGGTAGTAGTTCTGTAGAGACTGAAAAATTAAGGAAGAAATGCCATCCTTTGTGCATGTGTACACAGTGCCTCAAAAATGAGCATTTTGATTCAGTAGATTTGTTTGAGCAAATTAAATCTGAACTTAGCACCAGAGAGAGCAAATTTAATGTAAATACGTATAATAGTGACGGTTTTACGCCACTACATATTGCCGCGAAATTCGGTAGAACCGAAATTTTAAGAATTCTTTTAGACTGTGGGGCTTATTTAAATGTTCGTACTTTAGACACATTGTATACACCACTTCACTTAGCAGTAACGTTTCAGAGGGTTCAGACAGTCAAAGAATTGCTTAAATGTGGAGATTGTAATGTAGATGCCAAAGACTACAAAGGGAATTCACCTTTGTATTACGCGTGCGTAAAAAACAATTTAAAACTTGTGGAAATATTGTTGCAAAATCGTGCAGATTGCCAAAAAAGAAATTATGAGGACAAATCAATATTGCAGGAGTGCGAAGAGAAAAATTTGTTTAGGGTTTGTAGGATGTTAAGGGAAAGTATAGGGTATTCATCACCTAAGACCACTGACACACTCTCTGAAAGTACTTCTAGTAATGTGAGTTTTGAGGCTAATTTTGGTGATATTGAAAGCGATTTTGAAATTTTATAACTATTTAAGTTATAAAAATGTTTTCAAAATGTGCATTCAGTTATATGAAAAAAATATATTTAGGATATGTACTAAAGTGTTAAGACAATTAAGAAAATAGGTATAAGTATAAAGACTATTCATCAAAAATGTGCTGTCCAAAGCTAGTTTTAGTATTATTTGCTTACCAATATTATATCATTCTTTAAATTGCTGTTTGTGTAACCATTGTTTAAAAAATTACTCTTAACAATATTTTTACTTGTGTTTTTACAATGTGTATGGACTGATTAAGATTATTACTTATTGCATTTCTACATGCATTTTTTTGTTGAGTAAGGATGTCACTTATTGTTAGACTGCGGGCGGTTATTGATATTAATATTATTTAAAGTATAATGGAAAGCAAGCTTATTGGAAAAGACTGTGAAATATTTCTAACCAAAGATATATGTTATATAGTTCAAGTAATAAGTTTTCTAAATTTAATGACAGGAGAGAAATGCTAATTTTTGAGAGCATTTAAAATATTTTTTACTGAAATTACGGTTTGTAAAAGTGGACCAAAATGTTATGAGGAAAAGTTGTTTAGAAGTAGCAGTTATGCTAAAACATGAATTCATGGCCTCCTATCTCAAAGATATAAGTCTATTTGATTATTAAACAATTTTAAAATTTTTGTTTTTCCCCTGTATGCTAATTGACTTTTCACGATTTTGAAAACGGTTAATTTTGTGTTTAGGTTTGCACCAATTTTTCGTAATCCTTATGGAAAATTGTTCACAGTCGAATGGGCTGAAATTTTAATATGACCTAGTTTATGACTTCCTAATCAAAAGTCTTCATGTGCCCAACACACTGCTATGGCTAGTTTTTGAGATGGAAGGACGAAGTGTGGGAAATTAGATGCATTTTTGATGGAAAAATCTCTATTCGGCCCCATATTTCATTAGATAAAATAAAATGTCGGAACATAAGTGCTTACAATACCCAAAAATGGCCCTTGAACCCAAACTCTAAAATACTAACACCTCAAACCCTTAACAGTGGAGGGTTTTTGGGTTTAGGGTTGTAGGGTTTTAAGAGTTTAGGGTGTGTGGTTTTAGGGTTTTAGGATTTGGGGTTTAAGGGTAATTTTTGGGTATTGTAAGCACTTATGTACCGACATTTTATTTTATCTAATGGAATAGTGGTTGAATAAAGATTTTCCCATTAAAAATGCACCTAATACCCCACACTTCGTCCTTCGATATCTCAAAAACTAGCCATAGCAGGGTGTTGGGCCCATGAGGACTTTTGATTAGAAAGTCAAACTAGTCATATTAAAATTTCAGCCCATTCGACTGTGAACCATTTTCCATAAGGTTTGTGGGAGATCCTTTAATAAAATAGTTTCACATTTGTTTCAAACTTCTCGGACCACCCTGTAGACGTGCAACGGTGCTTGCCAACCAGACTCTGATATTAGTGCCTGAGACTGACTGGTTTCTACAACACAAAGAGACGCGAAATTATGTATGTTTATATTAGGGTTTGTTCAGTGATTTAGTTTCTCATAATCCTCTGTTTTTATATGTTACTTTACATTTAATTTTAGATATACTAAGGTGAACTTAAAATATTTTTGCAAAATAATTAGCTCTAGGGCCTCTAGGTTTTATGGATATGTTTTATTTGCACTGATTAGCATTGTAGCATGTAGACTGTAGTTTAAAATATAACTAACATTGGCAATGTCTACATACTTACTTTATGATGGCGAGTTGTAACGATGTTTTAATCAGAGAATTAATTAACACTAATTAAGGATTATGTGTTAAAGTGTAGGAGTTAATCTTGGATTAGTAATAAATCTTAACATTTAGATTAAACGTCGCTGCAACAAGCCATACATTTTTCATTTTTTGTAAACTTTTATATATATTTTTAAATGTAATAAACTATTTTTGTAATCATACAAATTGTTTCTTCTCTGCATGTTTCCTCACGCATTTAAAGAATGCAAAGTATCGTTGAGAACTCTACATAGAGACCGAAAGTAACAGGAAAAGTGTACATAAGGGCAAGATTGCTATATGTTTCATGTATCTGTTAAATTTCTGCCGTTTTCGAGGAAAAATACAAAATAAAATTTGGCTTTCTTTAGTAAATCGTATGTCTATTATGTATACTTACACCGAAGAGGCATTGTTTTTTTATAGCAAATAATTGAGCAGGAACAGTGGTAAAAACACAGTAGTAGTAATAGGCGCTTGGTAACTCAAATTAAGAACGTGGCGTCGTCCCTTAAGCCGATTTGCTAAATAACATCTTTGTCAGTTTTGTCGTCTAGTAAGCCCTTCTTCCCCATTAAAAATCAGCTGACTGCAGCTGGGGCTTCCTTAATTTGAATCGCCAATACTCATCTCTTAATTGAAAGAAAAATGTTGATAAACCTAGTTTCTTGAATAAGACAATAAACTCTGTTTATTATATGGATTTTATAATTTAACTTTCTTCATAAAAATAAAAACTCCCTTTCACCCACATTTTATGCTATTATTAATGTATTTTCCATAAAAAAGTTATCATCAATAACTTCTATGCGTCGGCGCCGTTGCTATACCAACGGCGTCTTTAGGGGACGTCGTGCGTCCCGACGCTTGCAAAATTCGCTTAGTTGGCGCGCAAAGTTCAGAGAGGAAGCACGTGCGAAGCTCCTGCCAGCTTGCGGCAAAACTTCGAAGACACGGGACGATATTTGAAATTGTTAACAATTTTAAACGAACTATTTTACTGAGAGTACTCTATATTTTAGGGCTATTCAAACCCGTGCCTGACCCAATAGGGTTTTAACAGTTATTATTACAGTAAAATATTTGTTAAAACCTGACGCGTAGACAGACAAATTTTCAAAACTTTTAAAAATGCCTCTTAGCAGTGTATTGTTGGTTGCATTTCTTAGTTAAAAATATGAAGATTGACTTTTGACGTTCGTTGATATGCTTTTGAAAGCTCTTCGGTCGATCTGCAATTTTTAAAGAAATTTATGGTGGTTTTCAAAGAACAAAGCTAAAAAGTATACCCAAATTTGAAACCAACACAAATTGGACTGAAGGATTTGGTGGGCCTCAGTAATTTTGCATTAAAAAGGTAAGAGTTTCTTAATTGACATTTTTAGGTTAAAGTGTCCGCTCTGAATGGGCCATTTTTTATTTAGATTTTAAGTAGTGTGTTCCTAATTTCAAATATTCATATACTCTAATTTACTGGAAAAACAATCCATTATGTAAATTGTTATACTGTGCTTCCAAAAAAATTCCAGTGCTTTCCACTGGAAAGTTCTGTTCAAGTGTGTCAGACAGAGAGCAAAGAAAAAACTTCGCCTCTGATCAATCGAGCAACAAAGATGCTAGATGACAAGATGACTTTGTTTCCATAACATGGTTGCCAACACTTGTTAAAATGAATCCTAAACACCGATTTTAAAATCTATCTGTAATCTACCAAAACAGTAAATCAATTTTGTTCGACCAATATTCAAGCGAAGTCGCCGGATTTTCTGAATGGGGAGCGAAAATTATTATTAAGGAAACTTTAATTAAGCAAATATACAACGAATTACTTACGAAATTACTTAACCGCAGCCTTCTGAATTAAGAAGGCTGTGACTTGACCTTGACGTTTATGCAGTGTAAAATGTACATTGACAAAAGAGGTGGGGGTTTACTTCCACTAATACCACGACAAGAAAAGCGCGTGCCAAAATTTGAAAGGGAAACAAGTGGTTCGTTTACGTGGAACTAATTAACTGTTGCCATTCTTAATGCCAAGGCCCGCGTAGCCTTCAATAATAATTATATTAGTTAATTTGTGATTTTTAGTATTTATGATATTGTCATATTTTTTTTGGAAAAACACCAAGAAACTTTTTGCTAAAAGGTAAAAAAGGCCGGGGCCCCGCCCCCACGTAAAGTGGGTCCCCCGGAGACCCCACGGTTGCAGCGCCTATGTCAGGAATTAAACGCGATTAGAACACCAAGTATGACAATTCTAGTGGTTAAAACAGATCACTTGACCAGTTAATGGCGATTAAAAGTGAATACATCAACGGTTCACGGTTCATACGACGATAAATCAGCAATTTAGCCATTAAATTGCTAAATCTACCAAATTTAGTAAAAAGTTTGTTAAGCTGGCAACTCTGCTCGATAAACCATGAAGCGTGTAACCAGAGGTGTACTGTGTACCCTATCCCGGAGTACGAAGCTCGATTCGACGTTTATATTTATTCGTGTGGATTCGACCATGGAGTTCTATCATCATTTTTTGTTAACCTCATGTATTAAATAAGAGACATTGTCAACTCGACGATCAAGTGGAGTTTCGCAAGATTTCTAAACTGACAGAGTTTCGTATAGACTCTATCTTCATACTATAGAGAATACTTGACAGTAATCAGGTCTCGTACACTGAGAAAAACTTTGACCGTGTAAAAATTGCTTGTACACTGAGAAACTAAACATATTTTATACGAAATTGTAAGAAATCTATCTGATATTCCTTGCACACTTTGTCCTAATTGTTATTATACAGGGTGCTGATAAAGTCTGAAATAGTGGAAAAATCTGGACAACGATTCACTTTCCGATAAAATGCCTAAACCTCTAAATGGTATCGATTTTTCTGGCGCTCATTTACTAAATAGGTCTTTTCATGCTGATTTCACAAATACCGGACTGTGTATAATTTTTTTGTCTCCGATTTTAAACATTTTTACTAAGCTTCACGTTTAGGGCTTATAGATGTTTTGCGTCTGTCTGTCAGTCGATCTATCTGTAGACAAATCTTTGTAACGCGCTCAGCTCAAAAACTGTTGGATCGATTTTAATGATATTTGGTAGAAAGGTTTGTACTACCGAGTAGATGGTCCTGTTTTAAAATTATCAAACTCGGTTGCGGTGGGTGTAAGAAAAAGAGGGTGTGGTCACCCAAAAATACTTTTTTTTGTAAAACGTTTCGTTAATTTAGTAACAGGTCTTTAGACTAATAATCAAACTCAGCTGTCATACTGGATCACTTCCCTTTCCTACGCCCAAAAGTTTTAACCTCAATGTAGAGCCGTGGCCAAAAAAAGATTCATTATTTATGGAAAATTAAACTTTATTTTGTACCCTTTGGGATACATAAAATGAAGGGGTTCTAAAATGTTAATTTATCTGTCCAAAATCTTTTTCAAATCTTTTAAAGAGCTACGATTTATCCTGGGGTGCTCACTCTAAACTCCGCTGTTTCGGATACCATAAAACGGAAATGTATTTTATATCAATATGTTGTTTTTTTGCCATTATCAATGGACATAAATCTTGTGTCAGTTTTCAGACATTATTCCTAAAAATTCTACCACTTAAGCATTCTATTTCCGAGTAGGTAGTGCTGGGCTTCCCAGCGGATAGTGTGCCACCGCCGAGGATACAATTGACATTCTTATACATATTATGTCAATTACGTTAATTTATTTTTAAGCCTTGCTTTACTAGTTCGTGAAAACGACCCTTGAGAGAACATTCATCGGCAAATTTCTAGAATAATAATAAAGGAAGAGGAAAAACCTGGAGCAAGGTTTATTTTTCTTTAGTTTCCTTCCGGAGGCATATTCTCCTAATAAAAATTGACAGCACCTTGTACTTATTGTTGGGATACACACCAGTCAGCTGCCGTCACTCGCATATTCTCCCGGCAGTTTTCGATCTGGGGTAAATTGACTCGACCTTTTTTGCCTCTTATTTTCTTCAGTCTTTTAGGGATTCCCTTTTAGGGATATCGTTTCGGGGAGTCCCCCGGGACCCGCCGTACGCCGCAACGGCTTCGCAAAGGATGCCGTTTCTTAATCTTTTTATTTTGTTTGTCAGATCGAAAGATCTTTGCGAAATTTAAGGACAGGGCATAAAACGGCCGACATGAAGTAGTATTCCGACAACGCGATAAAGGAAAAGGAAGGTTATTAAATTAGCCCCGTTTTTTTATAGTTTTAGTTGGGGTTTGCAGGATAACAATAATATATTGGTGTGAAATTGGTGTTCAGTACTTAACAACCAAGATATTGGACAGTGTGCGTAATTAGGGGGAGGCCTTAGATAAAAAAATTCTTTGTTTATACCATATAAAAATTAACACCAAATAACTTAAAAAACGTTAGAAACGCAAAATTCTTTAAATGATCTTCAGATGAAATTTTATATGATTTCATATGCATTGGACTGTAAGTCAAACGAAAATCGAACGATAAGTCCTTACAATGCTAATAAACATTACTTTATATGTGTAGTGGGATGACCGAATGGCCCTCACATCAAACAGTGATTTGATGATTCGATTAGCGCTGATGATATGTTATCTTTCTCTGTGAGCTGCAAATAAAAAAGAATATCCGATATCAGCTGAAGCCTGAACAAACTTAACCACTGTTTCCGTAAAGGCCACTTGAATTGCACTTCAACAAGTAAATATACAGTGTTGCCACATAAAACTTTAAATCAATTAATCAGATATATTTGAAGCACTTCTGGTCCTGTTTAAAAATAATATGTGTGTTAATTAAGACACAGACCTTTTTATTTACTACGAATAATAAGGAGTATCTAACACTGTGTGGAAATTCTGTTTGAAGATCCTGAATGGCGTCCCGTGTTGAATAAACCTACTGGCCATCAATCCTTCTACCATTTCTAATAACTTTTGATCTTACAAGCTTTTGGTTCTGCCGGGATTACCATATTTAATTTTCTGAAAATTGAAAACTTTAGAACTTGATAGTTCTATTTTTCATAACCTTTTACGTATGTTACCTTTCAAGAGTAATAATTTAAGACATGCGTGATTGGTTCCACGGCATACTTTGGGGACAATAGTGCAACTATTCATTTTGGCATCAAATAATAGAATAATCCATAAGTTGTTGATGACGACTTATTAACATTAACATGACAAAAACTTGTAAAAACCAAATTAATTAATTAGAAGATCTAACTCTAAACCTGTACTACATCTAAAAGTTTTTAGTGAATTGGCATGAAGTAAACCTTTTACGATGATTTGAGAACGGTTAATTTGTATTTTATTTTCTCCAAAAAAACTTAAAATTATATTTATCTGGTCATTAAAATTAAAATTTAGTGGAGCCGATTGTACCACAAACTACTTATATAACTGTATATATTGCCTGTGATTGTACTGTTGTTATACATAAATATGTATCTTTTCATACCATTTCTGGTAAGTTTAGATTGTAACATTTTTTAAATATTACAACTTTTATGATTAGTATCAATGCTGGCTAAACTAGCAGATCAAAAACTCAGCTCCTAAAAAGAGATAAATATGAGCTTCCCGCTTCCCATTTGTCGTTTTTTGCCCAGGAAATGCGAAGGATATATTCGCACCGGAATATCCGGTCCCGTAACCACACGGGCGATGTTTTGTTTGTTTTCTTTTCCGGAATAGTTCGACCCGGTATAAACCCATTAGTTATGTATTTACGTTGGGGCTTGACAATAATACAGTATGGAAAAACGATGCCTTGAGCTTGCGTGGATAGGCAGTGGATATACGAGAAGTTCTTAGGAAAACGTCATTTATCAAAAGGATTTTCGTTATTCGTGGATCTCATGACAGACGCCCACGACGCGACGGTCCGGGTCCGTGTACAGATTTGCTCGGTTTTCATCCGTGCATAGAACGTGTGTGCGTAAGGAAGGGGAAAGCGCGGTCACGTTCGCTCGAGTTGTGTCGGTTTTGTAATAGTGTGTTTTATGCGGAATGCGCCCAATATGTCTGCCCATGCATGGAATAAAACCGAGCAAATCTGTATATTCATTAACAGTGTTTTATTCATTGACCTTTAGCAATCATACATTGTGCGTGTGTCCTGTATTCCACCATGCAAACGGCTGAAAAGACAGTTCCGCACAGTTGGCACTGACGCATCGTTCCGCAAAGTATATGGATAAAGTTCTGTCACGAAAAACCAAAAGTCACGTAAAATATCACAATATACGTATTATATTTCGATTTGCCTAGAATGTACACACACAAAATTCCGCCTTGATTTATTAATGAACCGGACCGCGATGCACAGTGTAACGAAATCGAAAATTCGTGGACATTGGTACTTTACTTCGCTGTTTTGCAAAAATTGTCACATATAAACACATATATTGGAGTACGTTATTACTGTACTAAATTTATACCTACGTAGTACCTTACTAGGTACCGGTCGCTCAAAAAATTTAATTATTTTTCGACAAAATAAATAAAAAATACTGTTTTCGGTTTAAAGCAACTAAGTTTAATATACTTAAAGACTTATAAAAAACATACTTTAATTAACCTAATTTTCACAGTCTGAGCTGGAGAATGACCTATCAAAATTCTTCCTCAAAGTTTCCTTAAAAAGTGTTTCGGGTTTTAAGAACAGATAATCTTTTTCGCACTATATTTCGGTTTAATAAAAGAAATAACGAGATTTGAAAAAATTAACGTTGTGAAGTATGTCCTCAATATGCTCGGTCCGTCTTAGCTTTCGTGCGCGATGTTCTCGGAATTTACGAAACTCTATTTCTATCTTCTGATGGCGCTTCAGATAAATGTCCAATAGGAATATAAGAAATGTTCTTGCAAATTCCTGCCCTATGTGTTAATAACATGTGAAATATTCTCGAAAAGTATCAAGGTTTAAGTTTTGATCGGAAGAAAGGCTTAAAGAATTACAGCACATTTTTTAATTAAATTTTTGTTCAATCCAGTGATTGCTGCTGATTTTTCGCAATGTCCGAAAAAAGTTCCAGCAGTATTGCCATCGTCTGTAGTGCGCTCACTCTGTTTTACAACGTCTATTAATATCCCAAGTTCATTTCGAAAATCATTTTGTATTTTCTTTTTTCTTTGCTCTTTTATTACGTTGTTTTCACCCTTATAGTGGCATCCTTAATTAAATTAAAAAGCGTACTTAATGAGCTAACTTATTACCTACTTAGAATAATATTAGGTTTAATAAAATAACAATTTAAAACTGGGTGTAATAACGGTATTTTTAAAACTATGTAGGTAGGTACTTAGATTCATGAATATTTTATTTAATATTATTGTGACCACTTTTCTAGTAAAAGTTAAATTAGTTAAAAATTACTTGTAACTTCTTAGAAAATTTAATATAATTAATAACATACCTGGAAAATCTTCAAAGTGGCGTTAAAAAAGCAACTTTGGATTCCTGCATGTGCGACATTACTAAAGAAAAACTTTTTTTATTAATTGGACAAAGCCTGATGAGATTTTTGGATATTCCTAATTTATAAGAGTTGTTTCCATTGGGTTTGAGTCTAGCACCTCGGTTTTTTACTACTGGTGCAGTTGATTCTGTTAGTTGAAACTCATTAACGGTGTGGCAATTATTAGAAATATAAATATAACTTATATAACAGTAAAAACCCTTTATTAGAAGGGCCCAATCAATTACTACACAGATAGGTAGCTCCCAAGCCACAGCGCGTTCATACATATACATATTATGCATTAACCATCAGCAAATTAATTTTAATTGATAGGCGTGGAACTTTATTTTCCATTTTCCATTAAATCGGCCTTTAACCCGAGCAGTTCCCGTTACTCGACAACAACCCTTTTCGACCAGTTTAAAAAGGAATATTAATCGAAATTTAAATGAAGTTATTTATCAAAGGGCGGCAGAGGTCGGTACAGAAAACAAATGATGATGGGATGGAGATGGCAGGCGAAACGTCTAGAACTGTTTTAAATATTTTTTATAATTAAAATTAATTTGATGCAAAGGAAAACGGGGGTGCGAACGTTTCGTGTTAACGCGTAAACAATACAACAGGTGTAGGTGATATTAATTCTTGGAGAAATTAGGGATACGTAAATTTTACCCACCTGATGCCGTTGTAAAATATTGTCATGTTTCTAATGTTCTCGGTATGTTTATGGATTTTTTCGTAACTGCGCTTGCAAAAGTCAATTCTTAAGAGGCAGTCAGCATTGTTTAGTTTGGAGAGCTCTTGGGTATTAAAAGGATTATTCAGTTCCCATCAGTCCCATCCCTATTATTTTTTTTACATTGTTTGTGGGCAGTTATTTGCTATAAAACCCCAATTTTTTCCAGTGTAGTTTAAAAATATAACTATGTAAATAGCAATATGAATAAATAATAATTTTAAACCCCTTTTTTTTGACAAATCTAGGCACTGGCCTGGACCATCTCCGAAGAGTTATCGATTTTTAACTGCATGTAAGGATTCAGATCCATTCCCAAACGAACCTTGAACATAGCCAATGTCTTTCTGTGACAACCGGCTTCGTAGTAACCGCAAACCGCCCCGGGGGGATGCAAATAGCCACCACACCCTGAGGACCATATTTCACCGTCGGCACCGTGTCTAGCTACAGCCGCAGACGCTCAGCGCTGCTAATTACGTTCGCGCCGGGTCCCGGCGGAATGGAAACAGAGAAAAAAATGGGGGGTTGAGGTAAACAATATTTCTGCAAAATGTAATGGGGTTGGTTGGTGGTTAATTATTGTTTTTTGCCGGTCTGGGGTGGATAACATCAGCCAAAAAAATGGCAATCATATAAAGAGAATTTGTTGTTTTAATGATAACGTAATGGGGGTAGTATTCTTGAATAGGTCACATTCATGTCTGATTTTTTTTATCTCGGTAAAGACAGTGGCACTGACCTTCAGCAAGAGGAGACGATACCATTCATTCATAACTAGTCTTTTGTTTGCTTCATACATTGCGCGTGTGTAGGACAAAGACCAACCGCTATAATTCTGTCGCGGCGCGCCACCGTAATGGCTTTTTGCCTACACATCGATAGGTTTTTATAGCAAAGAGCTGGGCCACAAAAATGTAAAAAAGGAAAATGGTAGTATTGCGAACTGAATACTCCTCCTAATAGGACTCTCTCGAAGCAGTTTCTTTTCATATGTGCAAAAGTATACCCTAAACATTATTTTACCGATTGGGGAGTGTCACTACAATTTTCGTTGATTTATTATTAAATAATGCACACCAAGCTTGTCATGTAAGGGATTCTCATCTGAAATTTTTCTTAAAACACCTGTGATGGGTAAACGATAACATTTTTTGTTCTAGCTGTCGTTAATAGTCGTAGACGTCGTGATATTATTTCCACCGGCATCATACCGTTCAAGTCTTTTAAAATTCTTTATTTTAATTTTTATATTCTACAATCATTTTTCTCTCAAAAGATTTCCTGAGGAAAACAGACAATTTTTTCTTGGGTTTCATTTTGTCAGAATAGAACGTTTTTTATTAAATTCTTACAGTATGTCTTTCTTAAGGCTTTTTCCATCTTTTTGTTTGTGTTCATATCTTGTGTACTTGTTAAAGAATAGTTAATACAACGAAGGCGCAGTGCCGGCGCATGTCAACAATACAATTTTTAAAAATCATGAATAAAGAAATCAATATGTATTTTCCTTTTGTATTTCTCGCCTCACCCCTCCTCCCACTTTTAGCTTCTCGACAATGATTCCCCAATTCCCCAATCTACACGTTTATCGCGGATTATCTCTAATTCCTAATTCTGATCAAACACGGATCTAGTCCGTGACGTATGCCGCTTGTCAAGGCCGCTTTGTCTGAGTGTCGAAATGTACACAAGACGGCTGATTGGGCCCCTTTGAACCGGATGAATGGGGGGTTGAGGGACGGTGTGTGTGTATATGTGTCGGTTTCCATGGGGTTAGCATACGTCGGTATTTTGACGGAGGGGAAAGTTACTGTGGGTTGCGGTAGATTACGAGGGATCAGGTAAAAGTTGTGTTTTTACGGGTTTTCCTTGAATTCAAAAATTTGAAATTGAAATTTTAAGTAATTTTAGTTTTACTTAAAATAACATTATCCGTAAGCTTTGATAAACGGTATGTCATTCAAGTGTGAGAGAAAAACGAATTCATCCGGAACTGATTCACAGGTTTGCTCGATGGAAAAAAGACGGCTCGAAAGACATATGTAGCTACGGCGCGCGAAGTCGGATGTTTAGCGTTCTCTCTCTCATTTTTCTTTGTCCTACACACACATGTGTGGAACAAAACAAAAGTCTGGTTATAAATAAATGGTATCGTCTCCTCGTGCTGAAGGCAAATGGTTAAATATAGATGAACAATAAAAAACAGACCGTTTTAACAAACGAGAGTCATAGCAATAAGAATTGTGAAGAGCCATAATCCTCAATCCTCGACCGACAAAAAAGGCTAAAGAAATTTTATTTTTATATCCGCTGGACATTCCCAAATTTGCTCGATTCTGCTAAAACCCGGAATTGGCGATAAATCTATCCCGACTACGTACATCGTTCCCGTACTTTTCGGCAGTGCAGACGCGCGTTTTTTACGTCGTAAAAACTTATTACTCACCATAAATCCGAACAGATTACGGTCATTCGTTGCTCCGTATGAGTAGCTGGTGACATCACGTCCTTTGTTCATGTCTTCTGCAAGAAGTCGAGTTTTCGCCTTGAAAAATTTTAAATATTGCTATCGAAATTAAATCTAGAGTCGCTACTAACTTTGTTATTTTTGCGAATCAAAATATTATTTAGAATGTGTTTGGTCGTATCTTAGGAACTGCAATTTTTGCATCACACCTCGTTCCTGTTCATAATGAATAAACAAATAGGCTGTCATGGTGATAGTTACCATAGCAATAGTTCTGTAGATACGGAATCTGTCATTAAGTTAACAACATGTATGGTGGACTAGAGAGAATATTATGAAGAAGTGAGAGTGGCAAAAAAAAGAAGAAAATAATAAGAAAATAACCAGTAGAGATTATCTACGATTAGTGAGCAGCCAGAAGTAAAAGACGAGTTGTAAAAAAAGTAAGACGTTCTAATACTCTTTAGCCAGTGTTCGTAGTTTGTAGTATTTTGCTTTAATCTCTATATATAAAAGAAGAAACTGACTGACTGACGGACTGATTGATTGACTGACTTATCAACGCACAGCCCACACCGCTGGGTCTAGAAACTTGAAATTTTGCACCGAGGTTCCTTATATAACGTAGGCATGTCAAACATATTTTAAATAATAATGCGTTCCTGTGTCCTTATTACCTTGCGAAGGCTCTTTCATAAAATGTATTTTCGCAATCAGTGTTTTATAAAAAAAACTTTTGGAAAAGTTTATATTCGAAAAAATTTTACTATTTCCCTTTTTTATGTTCTTCTGAGGCGAAATATTACAGTGCGAAAACTAAGGGTAGTTTGTCTCTCCCTTACATGGTCTCGACAAATCTGAATCGTCACTCAACACCGCAAAAAATAGGGAAAGACATCCGAAAAGATTGATGTTTTTTTGGGATAAATTTCTGCGTGTTGAATTGATTTTGGTTAGCTATTTATTTCTCTTTGCTTTGACAATTTATCTTGGATTGACATATTACGTTATGATGCACCCCGAATTTTGACAAGGTTTTGTCTTCCCATTGTTAATTAGTCGCTATTAAAAACTTCTGGGATATTGTAATATTTCTGAAATCTGCGTAGTTTTCTATTAATATTTATCTTATAACTTTTCACTAAAATGTATTTAACTGTGGCGCTGTTGAAGATACAATCTATGTTTTCTTTTTAAATATGCAAAAAAGCTCAGAAATTAATTAGTACAATACTCGGTTGTTTTATTTTTTCATTTGACAATTTATTTCTTTGATCGTCAAATTAGACCGATCTTAGCAATAGTGAATCGGAATATTTACCATTTAATTTCAACTTATTTATCATCTGTCATGCTTGAGAAGTTGTCAAAATGTCCCCCTTCAACTTCCAAACACTTTCTCACTCTTTTTCTAAATGAATTTCGTTCCCGGTGTAACATTTCAGATGACACTAATAAGCAGGGAAAGCGTATTCGGTCTTTCATATCATCTAAAGTTGTAGGTTCAGTCGCCATTACTTTGTCCTTTATAAAACCCCACAAAAAAAGTCAAGGGGGATCAAATCCGGGGACGTAGCAGGCCAGTTGACCGGACCAGCTCATCCAATCCACCTTTTTTGAAATATTTCATTCAGATGATTACGGGCCTGTATTGCATAATGGGATCGAGCTCCGTCCTGTTGAAATCACATGTCAGGATTTATGTTACGGTTTAATAATTAGGGTAATTGGTTTCTTGAAAAATCTGTGTACATTCCTTCATTTAAATATTTTTCAAAGAAATGTGACTCAATAACTCTATCCCCGGTTGGATGTTGGGATGTTGTCCATAAGTTTTTAATGACGACTTATTAACAAGACAGGACAAAAACCTTTCTACATATAGTACATATTCGTAAATTATTTTTACGCAACAAACTTTTAGACCTCCTAATTTCTCTCCATCTACATAAAAGGCATTTTTCCATACAAATCACTTTATACAGATGTACATCCCCTTTCAACAATCTTCCTTTGCTTCAAGTGTTTACAATATTCGATTTGCTTATCAAAAAATCTCTCTGTCTTCTCTCCCCCAAGTTACAAAATCATCCGTCGACAACAAAAAGACTTTCCCACATTCTAAATTATTATTTGCTCAACGACTGAGGGTTCCTCATTTACTTGTACAAACCTAATTATGAATTCGCTGTGTCAATCTGGAATTATTATGATTATTTAGTCCCTATCTTCTAAGTTTTCCCCCTCTAGTAACTTCTCCGTTGAATAATTACGCAGGGGATGACGACGATTATTATGATTTATACATTATTAAAACGTCTCTACTGTTTAAATTTTCTTTGGGATGTTGTTTTTGACACATTTCTTCGGAAAATTACAAGCAAATTTAGTAGCGGCTGTTTTGAGGAAATTTTCGTAAGTACCTACTATAACAGTGAACAAGGAATTTATTACAGTAAAAATGTGATTAAAAAATAACGACTAAATTCACAATTGATTTAGCAACAAGGCGGAGATCTCATTATCAACTCAACTCATATACTCTCATATCAACATTTTTTACTGAAAGTTTAAAAAAATCTCGTTGTTGTAGAAAAGTTCTGCATATTAATAACTAAGAATCCTTATGGGAAAATCTAAAAAGACCCATAGTAGACAGGGTAGTACAGTACAGTCCAAAAAACTTAATCGTAAAATGTGCCATAGGTTTATAAAACCAATCGATGTCTTTCGTACATTTTCTTCTGTGCTTTTTTCAAATTTTATCCAAATCCAGCAATTCTAACGTCTAGCAGGCATAAAAAGAAAATGTCTTTACCCTTTTTGTCCTTGTTGAATTTATCGTTATTGCTTTTCACCATTCTTATTGATATGACTCTCATTTATTTCGACGATCTGTTCTTTTCAGTCAGTATTAACCATTGATCTTTAGCACAAGGAGACGCAGTTCCGGGTGAAAATAATCCATTTTTCCACACAATTGACACTGACGTATCATTTCTCAAAGTTTATGGATAAAGTCCTTTCAGGGAAAACAAAAAATCACTTAAAATTTCACTACACACGTATGTTCCGACCTGCCTGGAATGTTACACACAAAACATTACGCCTCGACAAATCTTGAATTATTATCAATGAAAACAGGGAAGAAACGTGTTCTGATAAATAGTGATAAGACAGCGACGTTGCCACTCTTACTCTAAATTTCGTCGCCATGCATTGGAAATAAATTATTAAAAATTTATTATGACAAGAAATAATAGTATACTGGTATATCTTATTAATCCTTAGTCATATACTTTAGCCTATGGTATTTAGGATTGCAGATATTAACTTGCAATAATTGCGTTATTTTAGTATAGTTTGTCAATATGAAAATATGCCACATCATAGCCTGGCAACAACCATTGCCGAGAAGTAGGTGGGGGACCATATAGGGCGCCGGGTTATAAATAACTTGAAAATCTCTGATCGCTCTAAAATGTACATTGTTTCTCAATCATTGGTATTAACATTTCAGTCAACTCTAACCCGGAAAATCAGTAAAAGTATTCAGGACAGTACTGATTTACTTATGTGTTATAAGGTCATGTAAATAATATATTCCCAGTGCTCGGGTTTACTTATAGTAAATAGTATAATAGTATAATAAATAATAGTAGTATAAAAATAGTATAAAACATCTTATACCATATACTATACTTATATTTAGATCTTCTAGTTGAGCAGCTAGATTTTGACAAGTGTTTGAGTTTGACTGGGTTGAAAATAAATTCACAATACAAAACTTAATTGTATTATTTTTACACCTGTCAATTTAAACCATTGATAGACCGGCCTTAGTGATAGTGAATCTGGTCGGAAATTATTAAGAATATATACAGGTTATTTGTTTTTCTTGTCAACTAGTTCTTATGTTAATGGAGTAACACGCCAAACTGTCCCAGGATGTTATCATATTATATTCCATTAAAACATATGCATAGAATTTTATTTTAAATTGTTATTATATATTTGTTTTGTATTTCATTTCAAAGCCCGGTTGTGTAATAAGATTCGTCTCCCGGGGCGAATCTAATTAATAAACCTGCGCCCTCCTGGCGTGTGACACTGACGCTATATAGTAAGACGCCTGGCGTCTCCCAAGGTGTCGCTTAATTGCTATAGCAATGGGGCTTACGCGCTTTAGATTTATATACAAAATGACAAGAAAGTACAGAGCAAAGCTTTTACGATAAAACGTAGTGCTTTTGAGTTTATTTACTTGTAAGTAATTTAAGTTTTGGTTGTAGCTGCATTTTTTAAGAAAAACCTGAACAATCACCCTGAATTTCGCCACTTTTCATTGGAAATATCTACATGTATTACTTAAAATTTACGAGTATTACTACGAAAAACAACGGTACAGCTTGCTAAATATAGCTTTGCTTCGGAAAAATTTTATACTTGAGCGGACGAGGAAGTGCTGTAGCATTCGGATCATAGAAATGTCAATATTAAGCGCCTACTGTCAGCAACAAAAATAAAATTATTTAATTGTTTTATAATATTCGGTATCATTTAAATAAGATTATCCTTCCTGGTGGCATCTACTGCTTGTTTCTAAATCTATTGTTTAATTCGATTCGATAACGAAAAAACCTCTAAAAAAATTAATTATATACTCGATAACTAATCAATAAAGTTACTTAAATTAAAGTTGCTGAAAAGCCCCTTATAGAACGGTTTTTGCCTTTAAAAGTTTCGAAAGGAGTTTCCAGGACCTTTTTAAAAGTTACTTTGAAACTAATTAGAAAATTCAGTTTGAAATTGTGGTAAGTCGCTTATGATTAATTTAGTTGTTTTGTTGTTTTTGACTACAAATGTAATTACAGGTATTTTTGAGGTAAATGTTTTATGAAATATGGAAAACCCGAGTATTGATTTTATTTTTGATGATTGCTATTTGAAAATGTCGATATTTTTTTCTTACTATTAACCATGGACTGTCAAATGAAAAGATAGTAAAATTTATTTCATGAACTATACGATTTAAAAATTTATTAAGATTTTATGACGCTCTTAAGAATCCCTGGAGACCAGTTTATGGATAATAAAATTAATGTCTTCCTTATTTCTGGAAGGACGGGATTGGATGATTTATTTTCCCACTATATGGATCAACGTTTTGGTATCAAGATAAAGAAATATCAAGAATTATTTTAGTCTTTTGGGGTCGCGTAGCACATCTGTGCATGTGTGTGTTTTTTTTAAGTTTAGAAAAGAAGTTTTTTCATAAATGTTTTGCTGTTATATCGTAACGACAATAGGTATTTGGTATTGGTACTGTTGGTATTTGGTCTGTTCCAAATCCTTTTCAATTAAAAAAACTGCAAAAATGTCTCCTATTTTTTGTAAAATACCTTTTATTGAGTTATTTCTTATAGGGCGACTCAATACGTAGAATTCGTAAATATCAGACCTAACTGATCAACTAGAAAATCTAAATTTACAGCAGTACCTACTACATCTCAAACTAAAGTGAATTCCGACAAATATTTGCTATATTTTGGGTGCCTTGTAGAGTCTTAAAAGCATTGGTTTAATAAACGCCTACTTTTTATGTACCAAAAAAGTTTCTAATAGAAGTTTTCGGTTGTTCACAAGTTTCGTTGAAAGTAATTAAAAATTTGAGCTTTCAGCTGTGAAAAATCAGCTATGATTAATTTGTTTTGTTTCTTTTCTCTTCATAAAATAGTAATTTCTGTACCTAGCATGGATACAGTTAAAATTTGTTCGTTGATTTTGTGCCTACATTCTATCATTTTATTGTTTAAAGGTTAATTTTTATTTTACTATACTTTTATTAAAAAATTTAAAGCTCATTTAACAATAGGTTTGTTAATTTAAGGCATTAGAGATAACGGGCTATTAAGAAAGAAAGAACTTTTAAACTCGATACTAACATTTTTAGCGTGTTATTTTGTCTTGTGTATGGTGCGTGTGTAAGAAAGAGGAGAGGAAGAACGCTATATCCGACTTTGCGTTGTTACAGCTCTCCGAGCCGTCTGTATTTCACCGAGAAAACCTGTGACAAGATAGTTCTGGATGAAAAAAATCCATTTTCCATACACTTGCGAAGAAAAACCAAAAATCACTTAAAATTTCACCATAACATGTATATTTCGCTGTCGAAAACGTTACACACAAAATACTACTCCTTGACAAACCTTTCTAAGCCATGAATGAACGGAACTACGATACGTGATACGGAGAAAAAGCGACTATTACCATTCTATAAATTTTATTAATCTTGAGCCAATGCTTTTGTGGTAATTACGATTGTAGATATTATCCTCCAGTAATTGCGTCATTTTAGTATATTTTATTAATCTGAATAATCACATGAAAACAGCCTTTTTCAAAAAGTAGGTGGGGGACATCGAGTTGGTCAGATTATAGGTAACCCGGTAATCTCTGATAGCTCTAAAATGTTGTTTCTAAATCTATAGTTACATCAGTCTGATGATTCCCAACAAGGGTGAAAGCTTACTGTTTTCCCGGCCGTGAGTTTTCCACTAGTTCTTGCATATGCAAAAGCAGAACACCCGGTTTTTGTTTTCCGCTGAGACACAAATAATTTCCTTTTCTTACAAACCATCTATTTTACGCACTAGTGCGTACATGCCCCCCCCCCCCCCACGTATAAGGCCATTATGGCCCGCTTTTAGAACTACAATCTGGGAGACGACTGTTTTTTCGTTAACACTTTCCATTTTAGGCTATACATTACTATATCTAGCACAACATTTGATGATCTATTTCTTACTTCTTTTTATGTACATTATACGGTAAAGTAGGAATATTCATAAATCATTCTCTGTCAAAAGCATGTAACGCAGAAATAATGCAATAAAGATAGAAAAAATAATAACACCGAGAGATGGATATATGAAATATTTCACAATTTTATTAATACACGATATACGTTTTTTCGGGCAATCGTAACCGGGTTTATTACGAGTCGAATGTGCGAAAGCACTCAAGTCGTAATTGAACAAAATCCTTATGTGTATTAGCTGTATTGGGAAAAGGCCTTTTTAATCAGCCGGAAAAGGAATTTATAACCCGGAGAGTAAAGGAGGGATTGCGATTTTCTATCAAAAACGACCCTAAATATTACAACTTGACCAACTAAGCCAGAACATTCGCGAGAAACGTCCCGGCTTAGTCAAGAAGAAAATTCTGCTCCACCAGGGCAATGCTCCTTGCCACAAACCAGTAATTATCATGGAAAAAATTTGTCAGTTAGGTTCCTCATGCACCTTATTTGCCAGATTTGGCCCCATTGGATGTCAATTTGTTGCCAACCAAACCAATCATGAGATTAGCCAAAAATATCATTCTGTTCCACCTGGACAATGCTGCTTGCCACAAATCAGTAATTTTCATCATGGCAAAAATTCGTCAGTTAGGCTTCTAACTGATTCCTTATACGCCTTATTTTGCTGTTGTCTTTGTTAGGCTGGCAAATTTTCACCCCATTCTCGCAAAATTGATTTATAAACTAAATATTTGTGTTAGAAAATTTAATTAATGAATATTAATTTTACATTTATAATTTTTATTGAACTGGAAGTACATCTTGGAAAAACATAATTAACATTTTAAGAATATTTTTGTTAAAAACAAAACTTCGACAAGGAAAATTTTACTGGTGAAAATTGGGCTGAAAATATTGGTAATAATGTTTTTAATCAACCAGGAACATATTTTACGATTGGGGTATAAAAGTTAACGACTCTCCTTGTTACAATGTAAAAATAAATATACAGGTTGAATGCAAACAGTAATAGTAATAGGGAATACTTATTTTTTTGAAGAAAACTATATTTTAAAACGCCATATTTTATTAAACTGTAAACAGACCAACCTACATCCGTCTCTGTAATATGTATTAATAACGGTAATGCTTTTTTGCCACAAACAAATAAAAAACTATTTTAAGTTGAATGAACGAGAAAATTTCTGTTTTATTAGTATTTGAACATTAAACTAATTGAATTGCCTTGAGAACTTCATTTTTATCAGACATTCAATCAATAAACTTCACTTCGGTTAAAGTTTTGACGTTTTTTGTTACAAAAAGTTGCCCAAAGGGCTTTCGGAAACTTTACCAAGTTTCTTTGGAGTAATTTAAAAAGTATGGCTTAATTTATTTCTTAAAATGTGATCGTAAGTGAGAGTCAGTTTGTAAAACGATTTTTTCATTAAGTTAATGCCGTTCTTTATTCCAAAAGAGTTAGTATGATGACGATATATATTATGTAGCACTATTTAATTTATTGACTTTCATATTATTGATCTCTAAATAAGCTTTAAGGTACTTTATATAGCTTCAATATATATTAAAATTTCACGTGGCTTTTAGGAATCTGCGAAAACGGTTTTATGACTAGTAAAATTTATGTTCTCCTCGTAGATGGAGGCGTTAAGGATATATTTATGGTACTTATATAAAATTGAAAGGGAGACGAGATTTTATCACGTACATACAATTTGACCCATATTTCTTTTTGTTTTGTTACGGAAGAAGGTGTTGCTTTGTAAGAGATTTGTTTATTTTAAATGTCTGGTTCAAAATTTTTAATGACATATAATATAGTGTAACCTGTTTTGTTCAGCTACTTTTTATGGCATACAGTTTAAAATTTGTACTGGGTAACATGCCAAGTGAATATATATATATATATATATATATATATATATAAATGTAAATGCGAAGATTTACTTCTTCGCTAGTGCAGCGAAAAGGCCGTGAATGAAAAATAAAAATAATGAGGACTATCTTTGATTCTGGTCTGGGTGACCTCCTGCTATCGATTTCTGGGCCCTTACCCATCAGCTTACACCCAGGGTGGCTGAAGAACAGACCACGATTTGACCAGAATCAAAGAGTCCTTATATCCAAAATGTTCGGAAAGGATGGGTAAGATGTAGTGGCTCGCGCCAACTAGTTCACCCAGTGTTGCTCCAAAAATGTTTGGCTGCTAACACAATAATACTCGAAAGTATGTCGAATGTCGCTTTTCTCGACGTCGACGGTACAAATGCACCATTGTACAACAATAGTAGAAAAATGGAAGATTTCTTGGCCTATAGGTAATATAATAAATGTAAATGCGAAGATTTACTTCTTCGCTAGTGCAGCGAAAAGGCCGTGAATGAAAAATAAAAATAATGAGGACTCTCTTTGATTCTGGTCTGGGTGACCTCCTGCTATCGATTTCTGGGCCCTTACCCATCAGCGGGCAGGCTTACACCCAGGGTGGCTGAAGAACAGACCACGATTTGACCAGAATCAAAGAGAGTCCTTATATCCAAAATGTTCGGAAAGGATGGGTAAGATGTAGTGGCTCGCGCCAACTAGTTCACCCAGTGTTGCTCCAAAAATGTTTGGCTGCTAACACAATAATACTCGAAAGTATGTCGAATGTTGATTTTCTCGACGTCGACGCATTTACATTTATTATATTACCTATAGGCCAAGAAATCTTCCATTTTTCTACTATTGTTGTACAATGGTGCATTTGTACCGTCGACGTCGAGAAAATCGACATTCGACATACTTTCGAGTATTATTGTGTTAGCAGCCAAACATTTTTGGAGCAACACTGGGTGAACTAGTTGGCGCGAGCCACTACATCTTACCCATCCTTTCCGAACATTTTGGATATAAGGACTCTCTTTGATTCTGGTCAAATCGTGGTCTGTTCTTCAGCCACTCTGGGTGTAAGCCTGCCCGCTGATGGGTAAGGGCCCAGAAATCGATAGCAGGAGGTCACCCAGACCAGAATCAAAGATAGTCCTCATTATTTTTAGTTTTCATTCACGGCCTTTTCGCTGCACTAGCGAAGAAGTAAATCTTCGCATTTGCATTTATTATATTACCTATAGGCCAAGAAATCTTCCATTTTTCTACTATATATATATATATATATATATATATATATATATATATATATATATATATATATATATATATATATATATATATATATATATATATATATATATATATATATATATCAGCTATTTTACAGGTCGGAATATACGTGTTGTAGTGAAATTTGAAGTGTTTTTTTAGTTTTTCTTAAAAGAAGTTTGGCGTCAGCGTAAAAGTATGTAGAAAAATGGATTATTTCATCCGGAATTGTCTTTTCACAGGCTTGCTCGAAAAGCCATAGCGTTCTCTCTCCTCTGTCTTTGTCCCACACACGCACGATGTATAAAACACAAGGCTAGTTATTCCTCTTGCTGAATGTCAATGGAAAAAATTAACAAACCTATTAGAAAAATTCGAACATTAATTTGTACACAAAACTAGGCCAAAAACGAAACACTTCAGAATCCGAGGCATAAAATTCTGTAAATTTTGCGCCGAGTAACACAAAGAAACCAACTTCCATTACTCTCGAAATTGACACGACGACGCGGCCCCGCACGAACCCTAAACTTTTCCTCAATTCACGAGTTCACAACTTTGCAGCTTCGCCGGTCCCATTTTAATTTAATAATACGACGTCATAAAGATGACAATATATGACAATACTTCCCCAAAGTCCCGGTATTATTGTCGGTTTACGAGGGTGAATAACATAGCGAACGCGATTCGCATTCGCGAGCAGTCTCTTTCCTTCAACACGGTGAACTGTGTAAAATTTCATACTGACGCGAACATAAATGGAAATTTACTGGAAGTTAAGATTATGCGAGAAAAATATTATTTTCTTTCTTAACCGCTATGTTTGCTCTAATTGGTTTTAACTGCAAGGCAAATAAACAATAGTTATTTACAAGTACTTTTCTTGTGGAACAAAAGCATCGTTACAATCAGAAGTGGTATTGTCGCGGGGAGAGTAGTATGAAACCATAGATTGCGAAAAACTGGATAATAGGCGCAGATCTATGCACCTATCCCTTTCCGAAAAAAATATAAATTATCTGGAAACAAAGCAGGAGAAAAACTAACCGATCAATTAGAAGATCTATATTTAATCCTGTACTAGGCCTTTTCTTTTTAGTGATTCTCCGGGTCAAGATCTTCCACTATAATACTTGATAGAACACTTTTTTATTAATTTAAAGCATCTATCTCACAAACCTAAAAGAAATTAATTAATGAATGCTCACATTATCTAAAACCTAATTTCCAAATCACTTTAGAAGTAACTGGAAAAGTTTCAGTAACTTCTTTAGACAACTTTTCATGGAAAAACCAATATACCATCTTTTGGGGCTAACCTCAATTAGGAAATTATACTTGGTTAATTTTAAATAATTAGGTTTCGGCCGTTTTCATTTTTGGCTAAATTGAGTATACAATGAAAATAAAGCATACTATTAAAGTACAGTTGTGGTACAGCCATTAACACAAGAGCCTTGCCTCGAATTCTTGGAAGGTTCAAGAAGGATTAGCCTTAGCCCTTCACAAATTAATAGAGGGTGGGGAAGCTAGTACGCACTAACGGTAAAGAGCCAGTCTACAGCCGTGGTGGTAATCGTTAGTTTTGTAATATGATTAGTGCGTACTGTGAACGTCCTTAAGCAGTCTTTCTGTGTACCCACCCCAAGGGGCCAAAATTAAGACTGGCAGGAGAGGCTCGTTATATGAAAAAATCAGATGAGTTCGTACGGAAGTTTCATGCGTTACAAACAAGTTAAAAACCTTGATGACTTTCAGGATAGGGGTAAAACTCGAGGGACTTCTAATCAAAAAAATATTTCCGAAAAATTTGCATAAATCCGGAGAATATGTATCAGTTAACAAACATTAAACCCTCAATCCAAAACCATACCGACCCTGTATATAAGCTTCTAATATTCGAAGCATGCAATGCTTGTGCTTGTATTTGTATAGGAAATAATTTGAATTTAAAAGGACATCTTTTAGACATTTCAATGAAACGGATTCCAAGCTCGCAAAAAAAATGAAATATGCCCGTCGTCCCGTTTCTATTTATTTATGAAAATTTATTATTTTTCATCAAATCTCCGACTGTCGTCATCCTTTTATCGCTTTCCTTTACTTATAAATTCAGAGGGACGAAATTCAATTCTCCTCTCTCCGATAATTCATCTTGACATCTTTCCGTTACCGACTGTTTTCGTTGTTCGTGTTTGGTACAGAAATTGTTATCGTGATTTGGATGTTGTATTTTCTCTGATTTTTCTTCATATAAATATTTCCACAAATTCATCAAATTCATAAATTCATCTTACCATCCGGTGATCAAGTTTTAGTTCAGTTTTTTAAAATTAAAGACTACACTAGAGATAGATTAGGGTCAGGCATATTTTTTATAATTAAAAGTCACTGACAGTGTACAGAACATTTCTCTTTAGGATTTGTTTGTTGATTTTCAAAACGCAGTGACTTTTATTATTATTTTTAAAATATTAATTTTCCTTAACAGTTGAGTGGTGTAACATCCAAATAATAAATCTTTCGAAGAATATTTATTTTATAATCCAAAATTACAGAAATGGCGACAATTGTTATCTCTACGTTATTGAGAAGTTTCAAGAAAAGTCTCCAAATGCACAATTATGCAGAAGTTCAGTATATCATACGTTAGTAATCAAATTTAAAAAAATTGGATCCGTTAGTGATTTAAAGAAGATCAAGAAAAGATACGACGAAATCGATGCTTCTACAGTATTAATGTTGCAATGTGTTGATGAAAATCCTATAATGTCTTTAAAAAACGAGCACGAAGTTTACTACATAAAATTTGTATTAAAGTAAAATCTTGTATTAGTCGATTTATTGTATTTTTTAAATAATAATAATAGCATACGGTATCAAAATAATATTTAAAAAATGCAAATTCAATTTTTTCTTCTCGGTGATGTCTTGTTATGTCGCTTTCATGAATATCATTCTCGGAAATTTCCCCGTGGCTGTTCACATGCTAAAGTATCTCTTAACTTTTGATACACAACCACAATTTGAATATCAATACGTCGTTTATACCCATGGTATCGCTAACACAGCGTATCAACCCCTGTAGTAAGTTCGGCTCCCTTTCAGAATTTACCAAACATCTCAAATTATGCGAGATTGTTGAATATCAGCAAAGTTTTAAGCGAAATTGATATAAGGCATAACGTAAAGAGATGAAAGGTTACACATTATGGAGCAGAAAAAATTGGATTCAGATATGCTTGATAAGAAGCATTCAAAAATCTGAATACATGCAGTTAATCATTTTTGTAACCCTATGGTTTTAGACCGTATTATGTACAGGGTCTTCCAACGAGGACTGAACAGGGGCTCATTTTTGAGCTTCCTTGTATTTAAAGAAAAATCTAAAATAGCCAATCGATGTACTTTCTCCTGCAGAATTCAAAAATGAAACCAAAAATTTATTTGAACCAGAAACAAAAGAGTTACGCTATGGATAAGGTGTTTTTTAAATGGAACATAGCTTTTTTTATACGATTTTCGGAACGAGTGATTTTTTTTATGTCCGTTCTGATTAAAATATTTAATATTGTGACAGCTATTTTTATTAAATTTTAATGTTTTATCCAGTATAATTTAACTTCAACCTGTTTGAAACATACACTAGGTAATAAAGGTAAAATCACCTTGAAATCCTTCAAAGTCAAAAAATTTGACAAATTTACTATAATATTGCCGAAATGAAATATTCATTAGATGAGAGATTGCAGATTGTTATCTTGTGAAAATTTGCAATAAATCTTCTCCTTGCTTCTCTTGCATTTTCTTGGCATTTGTAGAACAAGATAAAAATCTGCAATCTCTCATCTAATGAATATTTCATTTCGGCAATATTACAGTAAATTTGTCAAGGTTTTTGACTTTGAAGGATTTCAAGGTGATTTTACCTTTATTACCTAGTGTATGTTTCAAACAGGTTGAAGTTAAATTATACTGGATAAAACATTAAAATTTAATAAAAATAGCTGTCACAATATTAAATATTTGAATCAGAACGGACATAAAAAAAATCACTCGTTCCGAAAATCGTATAAAAAAAGCTATGTTCCATTTAAAAAACACCTTATCCATAGCGTAACTCTTTTGTTTCTGGTTCAAATAAATTTTTGGTTTCATTTTTGAATTCTGCAGGAAAAAGTACATCGATTGGCTATTTTAGATTTTTCTTTAAATACAAGGAAGCTCAAAAATGAGCCCCTGTTCAGTCCCTGTACAATGGGCCTGTTTTGATCTCTAACTGGTTTTAATCTTTAACTTACATAAAAGGCAGAAAACGAAAATGTTTCTTATTGCATAATATACTATTTAGGGCAGTTCTAGCGCTAAAAAAACTAGGGAAAGTCTTTTACATAATTTTGATCGCACTGTCTAATAATGAAAAAAAAAATGGAACAAATAAAATGTGAACAAAATAAATATTCTTTTTAATTTATCGATGTGTTTGTAATTTTCTTTTTATATTTGTTTATTATGTTGTATAAACTTTTGTATTTATTTCTTCGATAGGCGATATAATAAAGTTACCAGAACAAATAGACAATGGTTGCAGAAGGCACTAAGAGTTCTAGTGCTCCAAAATCTCAAAAGGACAATCCCGATGCCAAAAATGGAGACAAAAACATTGCTTTAGACCAACCTGCAAAACCAAAAGACAAACCTGCAAAACCAAAAACCTCTGTCGAAGAGGAAGTGAGCACTAGTACGACTGATGATATGTTGCCGAAGAAATCCTCCGAAGAAGTCGCGTTGATCCTGTCCGCCGAAGAGGAAGGCGAACTTGGTGCTAATACCAATGAAGAACCAGCTAAAGAAGAATCTAAATCAGCGGTAAAATCATTTTCATTTTTTTCGATTCTTTTTTTTTTGTTTCTTTGTTATTGGTACTTATGATTTTGACGATATATCGCATATTATACGATTAGTCGTTTCGCACAAGCAAATGATTAAAAAAAAAATAAATGGAGGTCCTACTAATGATATTAAAGATAAAATAAAAATTTGTATGCAAAAAATTATTTGTAAAACAGATAGACTTTTAACGGTAGTGTCGTTTATTTACAGCGGGTGGTTCATTATTTATTGTCCCTGATATAGAAGCTATGCATAGGAGCTGTCAGATAAGTGAGTGCCGTCTAAAACAATGCAAGTAAGATAAAGTTTATAACTAAGAAAGATATGTATAATGAATAATACTTAAACTAGATGCAAGAAAAGTGATACTCAGATTTCATATAACTTCAGAAACAAGTTTAGGCTTGATTGGTCCAAAGAAATTTCAGAAACATTTTTAGATCCCCTAAATGGTTACGTATTGGATCCGTCATTTCAATTCACATTCATGACATTGGAGTAACTATTGGATGTAAAAGTAGATTTCAATAACACTGTTGTAGAATAATTGTACCTATAGTATTTGAAACACTGACATGTTGAACAATTTTGCCATCATTTTAATTCATCTTGATCATTCCAGAAGTGAATTGTGGAAACATATCTAAGTACTCTAAATGGTTAGGTGCTGGGTCCATCTGTAGAATTGGGATTCATGACGTCGAATCAATTAATTGATGGCGAAGCAGATTTAAGTGACATTGTTAGGGGAAAGACTTGTATCTATATAGTATCTAAGAGACTTGAAGAACATGTTGAACAGTTTCATGATTGTTTTGATTTATCTTGAACAGTCCAAGCTAATTTCATAGGTACCCTCAAGGGTTAGATATTGGGTCTGTCATTTCAATTCAGATTAATGATGTCAAATTAATTTATTGGATAGAGCAGCAGATTTAAATAACGCCCAGGCTCAAAAAAAGGTGTTAAAACTTTTTTACCACTTAGATTCTGGCTGTAAGCATAAACCAGAGCAGAATACTACTAGGGAAGAAAAAAAGCGAAAACTGGTGTGAAGTTTTACATTCTGCCTTCTTTTCTCGACTTTGTGTATTATGATTTTTGGAATTATTGTAGTAGTGAACTAGACTCATTGAACCTCCAGCGGCTACCACTTTTTCTTAAAATGACAGTGGCAATCTGCGTTTACTATAAAAATTCTGCATAGTTATATTAAGTGTAACAACATCGTTTGACGTTGGATAATTAACGCATCCCAATTTTCTACCTTCTATGTCAGGGATAATAAATTTTAAACTACCCAGGTGTTATAACATGTAAAACTGTGTATAACCGGTCTTACTGATTTTGAAAAAAAAATGCTTGGTAACCATTTTAAAGCCACTGTAAAACACGATGGGGGATAACCTAAAGTTACCTGGTAGTGTTATTCTTTGCTTCCACAGGATATAGTTAAAACTAAAAGGCAGAAGAAAGAAGCATGCAAAAACTTATGGGTATCAAACATATCCAGAACTACGAGAGCGGCTGATTTAAAGAAACTCTTCTCGGAAAACTTCAAAGTCGAAAGTGCCAAAATCGTGACAAACGGAAAATGTTTTTTTGGATACATTTTACTGGAGACGAGCGAAATGGTGCAGAGGGCGGTCAAAGCTCTCAATGGATTTAATTTAGCTGGAAGGATCATTGCAGTGTCCGTCATGAGGCCCGATCTAAAGGCTGCAAAGGCCACTGTTGGAGACCATGCTAAGCGTGGGAAGGAAAAGCAAACACAGCCGAGTGTAAAGGAAAGTCAGAAGATTAAGGAGAATAAACCGGAAGAGAGTGATATAAGTAAGGAGACCGTTAAAGGTAATTGATTTTTTTAAGGTTTTATTTTTTGTGTTTTTTTGTTGCACGTATTTTCCTTCGTTAATCCTGCAGTTTTAGAAGAACTTAATAATTTTTCCTAAGCATGTCAGAAAAACTACTCTTTCAGATGCTGTGGTAGAGAAGAAGCCTGATAGTCAGGTTATCAAGGCTGTCCCGAACGACACGGCCAAAAAGCCTAAACGTCAAGAAAGCAAACCTGATAGGAGGGATAAGATAATAGAAAATTTAAAAAAAGAATTGAGCACTGCCAGCAGTGAACTGCGCATTACCAAAAGACGGATTAGGGACTTACATAGTCGATTGGAGCTTGAGCGTTCCAGGAAGTTGGAGTTGGGAAAGGACTTTTCGAGATTGGAGTCTGAACTGAAACAGGAGAAAAGGAAGGTGCACCAAGAAAGAGAGCAAGCCGAAAAGAAAAGGAAGCTTGATGAAATGAGGTATATACGTTTGGTTCAAGTGTAGATTTTTTAACATTTGATAGGATTAGTAGTTGTTACTTCTTTTGCATAATGTTATGTTTAAAAAATAGTTGAGGTTGGCCTGTTTGAGAACTCAACTAATAAGCGTTATTGCTTCAAGTTTTATATTACCAGACCACGATTGCTAAGTTTTTTCGCCTTAAACTTTCTTGTTTGTGCTCATGGCTTTGCTGTTCCCGAAATATTTTCTTTAGGTACCAAGAGTGTAACTGACGTAGTACGCTTGATGAATTCCCGAGGTAACGGTGTCGTCTTGTCATCGATATCTAAGTTCAATAATGTCGCGATACCAACAAGATTTGGTTTTCTTGTGGGGTAATCCCTCCAAGAAGATCTAGGTTCAGAAGGCCTAGGGACTGTCACTGCTGAAGAAAATTCCTTGGTTAAAGAGGTGATGCTGAGTGATATACTGATTAAAAATTGGGAAAATAGTGGCACAAACAAGGCCATCAAAACCCAATATCTTTTACATTTCATGATCATCGAAGTATAACCAAAATTTCGTGCTGCAAGACCATTTTAGAGCTGCTGAAAGATAAAAATATGAATCATGATTTTCTGCCTAAGAGAAATAGTATAGAGTAGAACAGAAATTGTGAAATAACCTCAAGAAAAGTCAAATTTATCTAAATCACACAAAGAACCATGATCATCGCTTTACTAAGCTACATAACGCATTTTGGTTATTAACTTTAAATAATGCAATTCTTTCGTAAATGCCAAAGGAACATTCAATTGGAACTATGCTGTTTTTGTAAGACAATACACCTGCTATTTAGGAAATGAAGATTTACCGATGTGAACTTAAACCTGTGCTCTTAACATTAGGTTTCTAAATTATGCAATAAATTATTCTGCAATTTCATATTTTGTAATTTGTCCTTTTTTACTTTTCAATAAACATTGTTAGGCATGAAGACGATAGAAGAATTCTAAACAAAGAACTCGAGGAATGCAGGAAGCTAAGAGAGTATCTGCAAGTGAAAGTTGATGAGATGAGGATGGATGCAAGGCGCCGAGGCAGATCTCCCGTAAGGAGAAGCTCACCGCGAAGATCAGACCAAAGTGACCGAAATTTGTCTGATAGAGGATACACTGGCGTGGATAAATATCAGCGGTATTTCTTTTTTAATTTTTAAAACCGTAAATCATTTGAAATTTGCTTACTGCGAAGGCTTTTTTTTATTCCTTATTTTCTTGTACTTGTTTCAAATTTATATAAACATTTTAGCACAAGAGTGCTACATATTTCCCCACCAAAGTACGAAGATCGCCAGTGCATCGTCCCTTCTCCCCCCAAGATTACTAAGCGTTCGTCCCCTAGAGCTCGCGAAAGAAGCCCTACTTACAAATCAAATAAGAAACCCCGTATGGATTATTCTGCAAGCAGCTACTCATCCGGCCCAAGTGGTACTAGTCACACTTGTGTAAAACTATAGAATATATTTTTAACAATAATCCTTTTCTAGGAGCAAGTAAGGCGCCGCTAGGTCACTATCCCCCGACAAACTCGCTCAGTGCTCCTTCAAAAGTGGACCCGTCGTGGAATTCCTCATATCACAAGATGCCGTATAGGTACAATCCGGTGGCAGGTCCAGGTTCCTACCCGATGGTTGAGAGCCAAGTCGTGTACTCACCCCGTTTTAATACGAAATCGATGGAGTCTTTGAATTACCCCAAGCGAATGCCTGGGGGTCCAAGAAAGTATTAATTTGTTTATGTTTTATTTTTATAATTAGGTTTATTTGTTAAATGAATTTGTTGTGTCCCTTTCGCAAGAATTTTGCGATTTTTTAACTGAAAAACTCCACTGGGTTTTGAGTAGAAATAAAATGTTACTTTCTCTTCAATAAAACGTTTGAATTTCTGTGGATCGATTTTTTTTTATTTTACTAGTTAACAGCAATACTCAGCGTTTATTGCTACTATTTCGTTTTTAGTATTCCGTGCTAAAATTAGCAAAACGGAACACTTATGGCATCACTTCGGTGTCCGTCCGTTCGTCCGTCTATCTGTCACAGGCGATTTTCTCTGAAACTATTCGACGTAAAAATTTAAAATTTAGCGCAGAGATAGAGTGTGGTGGCCCAATTATAGACGTGAAATATAAAAAATTGTATTTTGATTCGTGGGGTTAATCCGGGTGCAAATTGGGAAATGAAAAAAAAATCACGGGCATCGTGTAGGGTGTCAAATGAAAGCTTAGTGAAGCACGAATTCAATAATATATTTATATGATGCATTTTTTAAAGATTTTTCAGGAAAAACGTTTAAGAATTGCTGTCCCCCACCCTTATCACCAAAAGGATCGCTCTGAAAAATCTGAAAAAAAATCGTCAACATTGAGAATTAGGTGTAGATTGAGCCAAAATTATCAGGATTGAAAAGTTCTAGCGTGATCAATTGTTATAAATAATTTAATTGTTTATTTCGTTATAACTGCTGAACCATTGGTTTCAGAGAAAAAGTGGTCGCGCCAAAGTCAAATAATTTACTATCACACTAATTGTGCACAGCTACATGGTATCATAAAATTATAACCAATATTATATTATTACAGCAGGAAATTTTGTCAAAAAACATTCTGTTTAAATACATAATATGCCAAGCCGAAGGGTTGTTATGTTGACATTTGATTCCGCTATTGTATCTCGGGCCACTACCTGATTGGTTCGCCACCGTGCCTCCGACCTCCCTGATTGGTATGCCGAACACTTGCGTCGTGCGTCAGCTGTTGTGTGTTATGCAAATATGGATGCATATTGACGGGTGCAATAATGCCGTGTAGATTTGGCTGGCTAAATAAGGCTGGAACCTTTTCATTCCATCCTAGTAGATATAATTTATTAAAGAAATGATTGCCCGGTGGCTCGGAAGATAGCGCCGCATAAATGTGAAGAGGACTGACTCGACCACAATTTGGTTCCATTCCGTAGCTGTACCACAAAGAACACAAAATAGTAACAGCAGTGGATTACCCCTCTTAAGAAGAATATGATTTAACAATAAGTTAAATTAAAATCGACATTTAGGTTCCTACTTTAAATTTGTCCAAGGTAATTTGTTAAAATGGTTACACAAGGTGAGTTTCTTAACGTGTTACAAGGCGATATCTCGAAAAGGGATTAAAATATTTCCATGAAATTTTACAAAGTTAATAGGGATATAAATAAACATATTTTCGACTTTTACCACCTCTCTCTATTTTGAGGGGTGGAGGTAACTTTGGAATTTAAAATGGAATGATGTATTTTTATTTATAAAATTCGAATCTACGTAAAAAACTACGTATGTGTACAATTTTTTTTTTTGATTTTCTCTTTCGGTTACCGAATTATGATTTCTTGGGATACAAAATAAGAAACATTATTTACCATTGAATTTCAACTTATTTATCGTCTGAAGTTGTTCGAAATGTCCCCCTTCAAAACACTTTCTTACTCTTTTTCTAAATGAATTTCATACCCGCTGTAATATTTCAGGTGTCCACTACTAAGCAGGCAAAGCGGATTAGGTCTTTCAAATCATCTAAAGTTGTAGGTGCAGTCGCAATCACTTTGTCCTTTATAAAACCCAACAAGAAAAAGCCAAGGGGGGTCAAATCCGGGGACCTAGCAAAAAACAGAAATAATCGTTAAAACGTCAAAATCCTCAACCGACTAAAGTAAAAATAACTCATTTCCATGGAAATGAATTCTGAATTCTGAAATAAGTGAACTTCAATTTAATAAAAATTTAGTTAACCTTAATTCCGTAACCGAAACAGCAAATCAAAAAAATATTTGTATATATTATACATACGTAGTTTGTTAGGTAGACACGAATTTTATTAACAAAAGTGCATCCCATTTAAAATTCCAAAGTTACCTCCCACTCCCCAATATGTGTATATTATTCAAAGTATCAGAGAGCTCACAATAAGGAATACCGTATTTCGTTAATAATTTAAGAAAGAAAAACCTATATTGCATAGCTCATCAATATTCCAGGGTAGAGCAAACAGAAAAATGTTACTTTTTTTTGTAATGAAAGTAAATATAAAATGGATTTATTAAACAAATAACGAGAAACACTTTTCCTCGGATTTCAGCTAAATTTCACCGAGACCCAACTCAATTTTATTTGTCATTGAACCGGCAGAAACACGATCAAACAATAAAAAAAGGGCTCTGAACATTTATTGGCTTAAAATACTGCTTCTGTTATGTGTGACCACAAAAAAGGACGGATTAAGTTGACAGCTCTTTCGATCGGTTCCTCGAGTTTAGATTATAATGCTTAACACGACTTTCCAAACTTCTGATTTATGTTTTTATAGTTAAAAGTTGTAGTCGATTTTGGCTCATAAATTGGGTAGGTATTAAGCAAAAAACGTTTTAAGGGCAGGGTCTTGGAGAAGGAGGCAGACTACATATTTTGTCCCCTTCTTTCGAAGTTTTTACAAAACATAGCTTGATGACTCTTTTTTTGAAAGAAAGGACTCTTCTTCCCATTGAGCCATCACTAAGAATTTTCTGTCTAAATAAGGCATAAAGTACCAAAAATGTTCAATTAATTCTGACGTCATATATAGTTCTTGACACTATGGCGAATGACATTTTAATTTTAAATGTAGGTATATACAGAGTGTCCAGACACCATCTTAACAGATGGGGAACTTTTCTATTCTTGACTTTACGCCTAGGGCGTCGAAAGCGTCGCATTGATGTTATCTTTAAAAAATGCTAATTGATTCTACCTAATAACGACTTGTTACGAAATCAAAATATATTCATTCGTTTTCGAGATATAGACCCTCGGAGTTTTAAGTGAAAAGCCCTGTATAATGGGTCAAAATTTTTGACGGTCAACAGACTCCTTTTTTATTATTCGACAAAATTAAACAACTGCAGTTTCTGTTAATATAGTTACTTCTGTTGATTCTACACGTTAATATGCAAAAGAGTAACATCAAGTAATATAATTCCAAAAAAGTACTAATTGTTAGGATACTACTAATATATGCCCTAAATGAAGGTACCAAATTAGGTCCACTATATTTAGGCTATGAATTAGTAATAACTTAACAATGTTGAAGACAATTGCACCTCAACAAATGGCGTCATTGTAGCTTGTTCCTAGCTGTTATTTTATTCATTTCAGGTTAAAGTGGATTGTTTTTTTTTATTTTGAAACAGTTGTCATGACTTTGCTATTAAGATTTTGATGATAGTGTTATTTTACATGGAAAGTGAGTGAACTCAAATCTGAGTTAGAGAGACGATGACCTAATTTCCGTGGAAACAACGCAGAACTTGGTGACATAACACAACTAACTTTTCTACTACGATTTTTTTCCGAGTTTCTTCGCAAATAAAGAATAGGCCAACTTAAGTATACAGTATGTCTGCGGATTGAGGATGAGGTTTAGAAGGGGACAAATGGGCCAAATTTTGCAAGATACGTAAAAATGCCACTCCTAATAAAAGTTTTTGCTTGTATAATAAATAAGATCCTTAATGAAAAATTTACATTTTTATTGAGGGAGCATAAAAAAACAAAAACGTTATTTTTGCGTAAGAGTAAACACCTTGTTTATCATTTTCTACCAAAAGAACAAAATATGAAATATGTTTTAGGTTAAACCCTAAGCCGAAGCCGAAGATTTCAATAAAAAATTTAAATATAACAAACATGTCAAAAAATAACTGACGAATATATCTAAATTTCAACAAGTGCTAGGTCTTAAATCTTTTAGTGAATCCCGACAATTAGTTCTTTTTTCACCATTAGTAAAAAACATGTATGTCATAACAAGATAAGTTGTTACAAGGCATAAAACGTGACTGTCATATTACAATAAGTAATGTAAGATATACATATGCTTTATATAAATGCTAACATTAGCTTCCAATGTGAAATAGTAAAATAAAATTGTAATAAAGCTATTTCGTTTACTCCTGATACTCTTTAACTGTGTTCCGCTGCTGATTTTTTTATCTGATTGTTTATCGGAAAGCCATTAGATAACATGTGAAACTCGCTAGATTAAGGTTAAGTGCATTTTAGAATTGGCTTCGGTTCTTCGACAGTAAATAAAAGTTGAAATTAGGTCTCCTCCTGGATAGTTTTCCGGAAAATTGTGGCAATAAACTGCGAAAGACAATCTAAAATTGAATTGTAAAATAAAAGATTAAGATTGGTTACACGTTGGGGATGTCTATGGGCCCTAAAGGAAATTGTTTGTTGTACGAGGGTAGTTGTTGGGTTAATTGGGTTCTTAACTTTACTGTTTATATAATGAAACAAAGGTGCTTATTAATACTCAACAAAAATATATGGAAACCTTATTGGGGACAGGTAAAATAAACATTATCAGCCAGATTCTCCATCGCTAGTCCGGTCTAATTTGACAACCACAAATTTTAAACTGACAAGTGTAAGGACAAGACAATTAAGTTTTATACTATGAATTTAGATATGAGTTTTTTTGGAAATTTATAAAGAAAAGGGCACTAATAGAACTAAATTCATTACAGCAACTCGTTCCAAGATGAAAATTGTTGGGAAACCAAGCAAATCGCTAAAATATCAAAATAATTTATAAGTGTTTAATGACGACTTATTAACAATGGTGGACAAAAATCTGTCAAAACATAACTGATCAACTATAAGATCCTAATTTAAACCAGTACTAAATCCTAAGCGTTCTTAGTGAATCTGAACTTATAATATGATCTCGCGCCTTACTTAAAAGGTTTTACTGAATTAAATTTAGATCTCTCTAACAGGGCAGATAACTGTGATGTTTAGGACCGTTTTTGATCCGAAATCGCAACCCTTCCTTTCGTCGCTCTGATTTAAAAAAGGCCATTTTTTATTTAACAAAGTTAATTTAATCAACACACACTCTGCGGAATAATTGTGCCAAACATGTTAATATTTAAAGCCCATCAAGTCGAAATTAAACGTCCCGCGCTGATTGTAACCCTGCTGACGTAACTAATTCATGTATCTCATCATGGCAGCGTATATGAAACATTAAACGTATTTGCTACATTCATGTTGAGTCAGGACAAGGAATCGGGTGATGTGCGGTGCAGGCTGTCTGTAAAGTGATTGGTGAAGTTAGGAATTATGTATCAGATTGAGACAGGTGCATTTGAAAAATTAGATACACTCGAAAATGGGCTTGTATAGTCATTTCACGTTTTCAATAAATATGTTAACGTTATTTTAAACTGAAGAGTCTAGAGAATTCGCTACAAAAGGGCGGTCCTGGTCCTATTACATTTTTAGTAGTCCTGGATGAAATAATAAAAGAAGCAAAGAAGAGAATGAAAAAATTAACACTAGGATATTGGCAAATGAAAGAAACAAAAATTATTGAATTGTTGTTCGCAGATGATATGGCCATACTATCAGAATCAGAAAAGGATCTACAACAAAACCTAGAAATATTAGACAAAGAACTAATGAAGTTTAATATGGAAATAAACGCCGAAAAAACTAAAAGCATGATAATGTCAAGTACAAAGAAAAACCACATGGTAAAATTAAAAGGAGAGCAAATAGAACAGGTGGATAACTTCATGTATTTGGGATCAATAATAATAATTGAAGACAATGGAAGAATAGATAAAGAAATGAACAACAGAATATCGTAGAAATTAAAAATAGTTCGTACTGTAATTACTACTTACCAGACTAGTAACGTTAGTACCCATTTCGTGATACTAAATTTATTTTGATTTTTTTAATCTTCATTACGTGCAAAAATGAACTAGGAAATTTGTTCATCCAGTTATTCTCTTGTTCACTTCCAAATTTAAGCCCATTATCCAACTTTATGAAATAGCGGTGTATCAAAACATTCCACCTAACTCATGTATATTGTCTGTCGCATTATTCTGGATGTTTTTGGAAGTCGGCAAGACAATAGGCTTTTGTTGTCACTTCCTTCTGGAAAACAATAGAGAAAAGCCATCAAAATGGTATACGAGTTATTTGTTGCTTGGTCCAGAAAGAGAGAGAGAGAGAGGGGGTGAAATTTTCAGTTTAATTTAAATTAGTTCAAGTGCAATAAGGAAAATGCACATATTTTTTTTATTGCATAAAGCGTTTAAGGAAGTTATTACAAACCCAAAAAAATATTTTGAAGAAAATTACTAGGATAATTTAGCTACACAAAATGTTTACTTTTCGGTATAATTTATTACAATTTAAAAAGCAGCCATTTGTCCTTAATGAAAAATGACGTCAGGAGATCAGCAAAAATAAGTGTCAATCTACATGTTAACGTAAAGCTTAACCTAAAGTCGAACAGGTTTGTTTTTCTCGGAAACAGTCAGAGGAAATTTAACACCCTGTATCTTTGAAACAAAGTATCTGCGGATCCATGTTCATATGAACTTTTTACCTTAGTCTCTCTCAAAAAATATAACCTTAAGCGATGGCAGATGTTTTTTGAAACTCCATGTATACGGGTGCTCTACTCTGATATTTGACCTTTCTGACCTATTATTTCCTCTCAATAATTTTAAAAAAGAACGAAAGCAACGTAGCATAATGATATTTGAATTAAGTCGGCAGCAACCAGATTCTTATTATTATCAGACGAGTATAACGATTTAACGAATAAATTGAGCTCAATAAAAATATCGACAGAAAATCCCCGTTTATAAATTGAATTGAATTTAGTGATCCAGACAGAGGGTTCAGATCGAAAGGCCGAATATTAAAATCCTAAATTTAAATTGTACAAAGCATGGATGAATAAGCTTCGTCAGAACTTTACCTGTCGATTTCGATTGCATTTTTTAATCGGATGTTGTAGAAGAATGGTTTCGGACAATTGTTCTTGATCTAGAACACAGCCTTCTTTAACAAGAGAGCCATGAAGTAGATGATCTGGCAACACAGTACGGGAGGCTGGAAACAGAAAACAGCTGATAGCGTGTCGTGTACTCACGTGTTAAAATTACATACCTGTTTCCTAAAGTTGAACGGCCGCGGCGGTTTTTAAATTAAATATATTGTTTTCTATAATCGGCAACGACATTGTTGAGAAATAATATTAAACATTTTTACTTTAAAGTGATTAATATACTATGTAAAGGGTGTTTGTTTGATGCGCCTTTCTGGAAGTTTTGTGTACACGTGACTTGGATTTTAAAGTGTTTAACGTTATATACTATCAATTTATACCAGCGCAGTTTTTAATTTCGACTTTTCCGGCCACAGATTGTTATTTTCTCTTGGTATAACGTGGTCTACCCATACTGATTTTTAGCATGGCGCGAAAATGTTGTGTGATTGACTGTACAAATTATGATGGTGCTATTAATACAGCAGGTTATCAAAGAACGTTTAGTCTTCCAAAAGACCATTAAAATAAAAAGATTTGGTTGCGCGCTATCCACAGAGCCAATTTCTCAGTGACTTGTACTTCGGTTGTGTATCGTAAACATTTTAATGAAGTGACATTATTAGAAATGAAACATACAAAGATAAAAACGGCAATACTCACGAGTTTTGTTTATCATGTCCTAGTAAGTACGTAGGTACCTAAGCTTTTAACGATAAGTTTAACCATAGACACCGAAAAGCGTATCTTCCTCGAGACATTTGATGGGTTTATTGGTTTATGACTTAAAAGTTTGTTTGTCCACACTTATATATAAATATATAAATATATATATATATATATATATATATATATATATATATATATATATATATATATATATATATATATATATATATATATAATGGTGGACAAACAAACTTTTAAACCATAAACCAGTAAACCCATCAAATGTCTCAAGGGAAACCCGCTTTCGGTGTATTCGGGTGTTTGTCTCTATTATATAGCCTCTGGTATTATACAAGTCTAATCTAAGTCTATCTAAAATGTTTTTGTATATTGTGTTGCTTCTTATATGAATTATTTGGGAATTAATAGAATTAAAAAAGGTCCGAAACACGTGCTATTTTGTTTTGATATAATTTATACTCACTATTTTCCCCTATGTGGTATTCCATATAAAATACATATTATTATTAACATAGTGATTTAACATAAACAGATGACTCTAATAAAATGCCTTTGCTAGGCCCTATTTTACAGGAGTGTAAGAACTAGGTAAAATTTTAATAATGTCTTGACCTTTAAACGTACATAAATAATCCAGAATTTCATATGCTTCATCTGGAGAAGATTCATTGTTTAATATTGCGGCCCATTTTGCTAATATACTACGCAAGATAGTGTTATACATAAACTGGAACAACTTGCACTAAGCTACATAAACTAGAAAAATGTATGCAAATAATGTACTCTATTGTACTCTCAAGGTATAAAGCGGTGAACAAAATGGGATGTCCCGAGCTCGTCTAACTCAGCATACATATGTGACAGGGTTCTTGTTTTCTTGTGAATAACTAATAATTGATAAATAAATGCTAGTTCTAGGTACAAGCTGTGATAATATGTGTTAAAAAGGGACAAATTACTCACAACACGTCGTATCTTTAAGCTATAGGAAATAGTTTTCTTGTAAGAACTGGATCGTTGAGGAATCAGTAGATGATTCTCTCGACATGAAACACGTCGAGTGCTTAAACACACTATTTCCGCAGCTTGTCTCATAAATAGCTATTCTGTGTGAGCGAAAAACCAATTTTCAATTTTTTTTTATGTTTATTAAGAAAAATGATCTTTGAAAAGATGTAAAATGTATATTGAAAAGAAGGGGTTTTTGAAAATAAAAATGAAAATATTTATAGGTACTGGGTATGGTTTTTAGCACCCCGATCTAGCTGTTTTAGGCAAGATATTAATAATTAGATAAATAAACTCAAGCATTAATTAATATTTACCCATTATCAAAATACATACAACAATAAACATAAATCTCTAGTTAAACCAGATAGGTGAACCTTAAATAAAATTAACCCTTTTAAATCCCTTAAATGAAGTAATAACGGGACTAAATTTGTTTCGTAGAGCTATTAGGCAAGGCCTAAAAGAAGTTTTAATGCCGCGACGGCGTCCCTTTTGAAAAGATAAATTTTACGATACTGGAGGGAGGCATAGGTATAGTGAGATTAAAACTTTAATGTTAGGGTACCTGAAGAGGGTCTAGTTTGACCAAGGGTCAGAGTTTAGTAATAATATTTGGTCGTGTTTCGGGTGTAAATGTAAATTGGGGATAATTTGTGTATACATAGCGGTGGCGTATTTCGAGTATCGTTCCGGAGGTGGGCTATAATTTATAAAAAATAAAATAATAAAACAAGTTTTATTAGCATAATGATTTAAATCATACATGTTTAAAATAATACTTTGTTCTTCATTCTTTTTTATACCATCAATATGATGTTTGATAAACTCAGACATCCCAAACTTTAACTTTATTATTTTAAATTATAAATACCCCCCAAAATATTATTCTTTAAACAAATTTAAAACGTTCTAATATTCTTTATAGATTTTGATTTATTATCTAAAATATTATATTCAATAAAACCATTAAAAAATACTGAATTATGACTTACTAAATTGGTATTTTCCAAAATAAAAGCATATTTTCCTCTTGTATTATGAGTATGTATGTTTGAAAAAGTTTGAAATAAATTATTAAAAAATCAGTTCCAATTTTTAGAATTCCTGTTCTACTAGAACATTTTTTGTCTTTAATGTCCAAACAATTTAAAGTAAAGCCAAAAATCAAGTTAAATCAGGAATTCTATCAATAAAAAGTCACGTAAGTATTTATAGTTTCTTTCGAATTTCCAGAGAGAGAGCTTTAGGGAATTTGATTCCTTTCCCGAAATTCAATTTTGTTAATGTTTTATCTTAGGCTTTAAAACCTCGTCTTGAGGCTACGTTGAAAATAAATCTTCCAGTATTATTTAGTGGCAATGTTGTGATTTATTCGTATAGTTGTATAAACTGTAAATGGGATTATCTGACATAAAATTAAAAACATATCGTTTTATTTATAAAACAAAACATATTTTTTGCCAATCGTATCAAAATTAATAACTTTTTCACAAGTTCTGGTGTTACAGGTGACACTGATACCATTTGTCACTTGACATCAAGCTTGACTTGTTGACGTGTTATAAGTATAACAACGTAAAACACGTTTTCATTCCGATTTAGTTTTAAAACCACTTGAAGATTTGAATTACTCCTCTCTGTTCAAAATTTGTCAATTTGTCAAGAAGGTTACAAATAAAATTCTTCGGCACATGTTACGGAGAAAAAGCGACGTTGCCACTCTCACTCCAAATTTCGTCACCATGCAATGGAAATAAATTACTAAAAATTTATTATCACGAAAAATAATGGTATATTTTATTAATTCTTAGTCATATGTTTCAGCCTGTGGTATTTACGATTTCAGATATTATCCTGCAGTAATTGCTAACTGAAACCGTGACAACAGGCCACAAGAATAAATAAATAACCAGAAGGATAACTCTCCCGCAGCACGTTGGTTCTAAGCCTCTAACGCAGAGGGACCTTGAGTCAGTGTTAAAACAAAAATTTTATGATATTGCCATAGGCGTACCTAGAAAATAATATGTTGTAATATATTTTGGTATATAATATATTTTTTTTATTGTTTGTTTCTTGGGATTAGGTTCAAACATTTTTTTTATTAGCAGTCTATTTACGTTTTGGCCCTTTTTCGGGTCATTTTAAAAATATTTTTTTATACTGTATGGTGAAAAGACCTTGAGAACTTTAAGGTCTCTGGAGGACTTCCATGTACTCCCGGATCAACATTTCGTCACATCTCTCCATCCGTGAAAGTCTACGTTCAAACATATATATATATATATATATATATATATATATATATATATATATATATATATATATATATATATATATATATATATATATATATATATTTATCAAAAAAGCATAAATAAATAAGTATTAAATGTATTTATACACATAAATTACTGTTTAAAATCAGTAGTCAGATTATCGCCAGAAAATGAGTTATGAAATAAATATACTTTTTATTTTTGCTAAAAGAATATTTTAACAAAAACCATAAAACCTTTCGTTACGTGTGTTATTTATGACAAGCTTGTCATTTTTTCCACCCCTCTATTATAAATTACACCTCATAAGAATGCATGAGGAAATAAATTTGGAGATGTCACATCCCTGTATCATTTTTTGGGGATATATTTTACATATCAGTGCGTTTTTTAGTGTCATGGCGTAACATTTTATTTTACTAAGAAAAATGTTAAGAAGATATACGGGTGGTAACTGATAAGAAGTCTTTTATTGCAAAATTATTGGTTAGCGGCACTATTGTTTCTTAAAGGGGTATGAAACAATTTTTAGTAGTATAAAATAATTAGGTTAATGTGTCTATGCTGACACTGCTTTTGACTAATAAAAACGGGATTTTTGCAAATGCTGTTTGTGTTCAGTAAAAACAGAGGCCTGTTGCTATAAAACCATAAAACTTACATAAGTATTTTGCCAGGTTAGGAATTTATTTTTTATGACAATTCCGATAAAACTTTTAAAGTAGACAACCAGAAATATTTGCGCAAATAAAGGCGGCTGTGATAAAATGTTTTATTATTCCTTTTATTGGCAACAACATCGTTTTTATTTGTCTTTTACTAATGTCCCTTTTGCTAACAAGAATAGAAAGAAATCGGATTCCGTTGGGAATTTTATCAGGAAAGAAAATAACTTTGCAATGACTAATTTTTCAAAGTTTATAAACCTGCAATATTTCCACAAGCGAAGAAGGTACGATAAAAATTTTAACATATTCTTGTTTTATTTGTATTTTTCTAATGCACTTTCGCCAACACGGATAGAAAGAAATTTGATTCCTCCGTGATTATCAGGAGAGAAAAGATGAATATTGTGATTGCTAAAATATGTGTTCTGGGGTAAACTGTCCATGGAACTGATGATCAATAGGGTGAATTCTTGTTGAATTGTTTTTTCTGTCATCATTCTCAAATTGAATAGAATATAGTTAAGTTCTGACAGTTTTTGTTCTGTCTCCTGTCGTTTTTAATAAGTCGTTATAAAAAAAGTTTTTCTTTTTTTTAAATAATAAGATTTTATTTTGTCGATATAACATTTTGAAATGCTTCTTTTAAAGTTTCCACTTATAGCCACGGGCCTTATCCCTTACCGCCTGTATAGATTTTTTCCCCAAAATTATTCTTTGCAGTTTCCCAGATTCAATTATTTTTATACAACTACAAAGGACAGCTATTTCTTATCTCTTTCTTGCCCAATTACAATTAAGGATCTAATCAGGTAGAGACAATGTCGGAGAATTTGCCAGAGGCAATTTTTTCCCTTCAGCCATCTTTCCACGTGAGCAGTAATAGTAAAAAAGAACGACTACAAAAACGACTTTCTCTTGATTAAGTTCAGTCTATTAGGATAAAGAAAAGGAACTTCTGAAAAGTTTTCTTCGGATTATTTTAGGGGTAAAGAAGCCGCTGTATTTAAGTCCCTTTAATAAAGATAAGACAAAAAGTGACTTTGGACCTTGAGGCAACAGAGAAACGTCTTTTATTGTACGGTCTTTATCATACTTTTTTTATCAGTGAAAATTACGAGTTAATTTTGGATCTTCAGAACGCTATCCATCTCTACATAAAAACCATAGATTTAGAAAGAAGGACGAAATACCATTATTTACATTTTAGAGCAGCTGTCTTCTCACATGTTGGCTCGGTGGAATACAGACGGCTTGGAAAGCCATAGCGATAGCGCGCGAAGTCGGATGTTTATTGTTCTCTTTCTCCTCTTTCTTTGTCCTATACATGCATGGGCGGATTTAGGGGGGCGCGCGCCACCCCCTGAAGCCTTGGACAAAAACGATTTCAAAAGCGAGTTTAATAGAAATAAATATTACAACATATACATTAACCATTCCTACATGCCCTACAAAATATTATAAACAAAAACAAATATTTGCCGTCTATGCTCTATGCCATTTTCTTTGAATGCAATAAGCAAATAACAAAAATTCTGAAAGTTTCTCATTGTCAGTGACTCCTTCTCGTCTCTTGTTTTTAGCTGTTTTTAAGAAGAAAGTAAGAGATTGTTGTGCTACACCCTGTATAAGACCACTAAACATAAAAATCTTGTCATTTTTCTACCCTTATGTTTTATATTATTCCTCATTAGACATATTTTATTTTTTATGAGGAAAAATTTTGATAAAACGCTTTCTCGAGCATTCTGTGTAGAGGGTGTAGATGACTGAACGTTTTAAAAAGGCAGTTTAGAAAACTATTGTTATGCTAATATCAAAACAGCAAGTTTAGAAACAAAATTGTCTGTTTTTGATGTGGTTTTTCTATCTATATGTTTAAGAAAATAGTGTATAAATAAATTAAAACTACATATCCGTGTTTAAATATAGATATTCCCGTGAAATATTATATATAATATGAAATATATGACCTTTCCTTGTCAAAATGATGTCGAAAATTGCTAAGTCGGGCATAAAACGTATCCAGCATATTATATTGTATTAAATATGTATTTAATATACTTACATATTATAATTGTGGATGTAATTCGTCAATTCGTCAGTGGAAAGGTAAAAGGTCTAAAGCGCCACGTCGTAGAGGTGGCACTTTAGACCTTTCAGTGGAAAGGTAAAAGGTCTAAAGCGCCACGTCGTAGGGGTGGCGCTTTAGGCCTTTTACCTTTCCACTGACGAATATGCCCTTTACAGTAAAATGCTTGTCTAAAAGAATCATAGCTCTCCTTTTTAGATAATAGCCAGATAAAAATTGTACTGTTAATTAAAAAAAATAGATACACACATGATATTATTAATTTAAAAACAAATTTCATATTTTATGGGTGAATATTTTCGCATATTTTCTCTACCATCAATTTGCAAATTCAAAAAGATCAGACGAAATGTTAAATATTTGAGGCTTTCCTGCTCTCTGAACTTTACGGAAAGTTTTAAATAATAATTGCAGTTTTAGTTTTGCATCTGCATGTTGACCTGGAATGATTGTTTTAAAACTTTGGGACAGTTGTAAATTTGAGTTTGTAACTTTTTCAATGCTAAACGATTAAAATAAAAATTACAGCCACGCTGTCTCAATATTTAAATAAATCTGCTGCAGTGAGAGACTATAAAAGAATTAACTCTAGTTGACAATAAAATAATTGAAATTAAAAAAAAGTGGAACGTCCGTCGGAAAGTCTTTTTAAGACTGAGCAAGTAAACTGAGAGATATAACTAGGCTCACATTTCGACAATTTATCTAGACGTTTTTCAAAAGAATTATTTATTTCGTAAATATATTTTTTCGAAAAAAAGTTTAAAATTACCATAGTTTATTTTTTATAATTTTTGTAAAATAAATATTTTACTACGCTCGAAATCTTATACTGTTTCATTTGGACACTTCTTTGACCTTAATGACTACTTTTTAATCGAATTATATACGTATTTTGTGACGTTATATTCGCCATTTTGTATGAGCAATTTTGAATTTTAATTTTTTGAACATAGATTCATTCCCAGCAGTACCAAAAACCATAAAAATACTATTTTTTAACGATGATAATAGCATGTTCAAAGGTGAATCTAAACGTCAATTAAATTTACTACTTGATGCAGCAGGCTGTCATGTATTTATATCAGTTGTAATATGACTAATATGTCGATAAAATACTAACCATCTGTACCTGGTACTATTTTTGTATGACACAACGATTTAACACAATCACAAATTATACCGTAACATAAAGCAAAAACTGTAGCTAAAATGTTACTTAAAGATAAGATCGATGGTCTCATATAGCCTTCTAAGCTGTCGTTGATAAGGAACTTATCTCTTCCTTAGAGGATGTGTCATCTAATATAAGAAATGATGATTGAGTAGTCTTTCAGTTAATATATATTTATTAGGATGTTTATTTTTCTGTAATGGGTTATAAGTTTGGACACAAAGCGGGACCGCGAGAAAAAAGCTCGTTAAGGATTTAAATTTTTTCTTTTCAGAAACATAAAGCTATAATTTTATTAAGCAAGTCTCTTATTTTTAATAATTGATAATTGGTTCACAATATCATAAGACAAAAATTTGTCAAATTAAGAGATTAGGGATTTAGTACTGGTTTAAATTAATTAAGATCTTCTACTTGATCAGTTAGGTTTCGCAGGTTTCGATCGTTGCATTAGACAGGAACTTCTGGATTCACTAAAAAGGGTTAAAACGTAGTACTGGTTTAAATTTGGATCTTCTAGCTACGAATCAGAGCGTTTTTTTCTATATCGATATCTATTAGCCTATTGCCTGCCAGGATTTCAAGATACATAAAACGCATTATTTGCTTAGATTTATATATTTTTTTCCTTTTCTTAGTCCCACGAAATCACATTTTAAAGTTCTGCCACATTTCCTTATTTTATTTGGTTTGGGCCCAATTTCTTTACCCAAATCATATTTACATATGCTTTTAAATCCAAATGTTTACTTCGAAACACGACATTTCTTCCTTTGCGTGAGAGATATTACAAAAATAGACGTATAATACCTAAATTTATGGGTATATGTGAATTCTTATGAGGTTATGTTGTATGGATAAATTGTTCGATTGGGATTTGCATGGCATGATACTTCGTAACACGTGATGTGTATATCGTGCTCCATGTTTTACTCTCTGGAGATATAGGTTTCGAGAGTATTTGGGTATTTACTTGGATAGTAAGGTATAATTTTGTTGTAATTACAATTAGTAATGGAAATAAAATTCAAAACCTTGCTTCAGATTTGTTGGTAGTGTCGCATTCTTATAAAATAAATAAAAATAAAGGTTTTTTTGCCACTTTCCGCCTCAAGAGTGTAAATTTTATTATTTTTACAAGTTGTAGGGACAAGAATGTAACACAGTCAAATAAAATGTTAAAACTTAAAGCTTGGTAAAAAATGGCGTCCACTATCTCGATGGCATGGCAACTTGACAATTATTCAGCTGCTTTAATTATCTGGAAAATCGCGTCTTTTCAGCGCTGCATATTTTTCATGACATGCTCTGTGATTTCGTTTTTTTTATCTGGTACATCCCACGTATATACCAAGCCTAAGTTAACGTACCATGGACGTGTAAAGAGAGGGGAAATAAAATTTAATGATACGGAATTTAAAGGATGGGGAAGGGAAAACATATGCAGGCCATTTTTTTAAATCTGAGACAGCACACCTAGACTTCAAGACTAAATACTCAGGTACCGTGGGCGTCTGAAGGGAAGGGAAATGTAATCTATTGACACGGGATTTAAAGGATTGGAGATTGAGAGGGAAAACATCTGCAGGTAATCTGTTCCATAATCTGGGGACTCTAGGTATGAATGAGCGTCAGAAGTGGGATGTTCTAGGCTTTTGTAGCTGGACAGCAAAGGGAAGCATACGTAACGCGCCTCTTGTTGTTCTGTTAGGAACAGTCGAGAGCAAAATCCGTGGAAGTATCGGTAGAAAAGGGATAAATCCCCAATAGTGTCGCAGGTAACGCTGCTCCCCAGATGTGGGAAAGTATTCTAGGTTAGAGGTACATTTTGGAGGAGCGGAGAGGTAAAGTTTCGTGACCTGCATCTTCATATTACTTAACGTTTCTAACTATATTTAATTTTTCTTTTAGATACTCTCATTAAGCTGGGCTGCTTGCATCGATTTAGTATTGATTCAATTTTTTAATTTCAAATTCGTCGGTTAGTATTCGCCCTTTCTCCGCTCTTGTTATCCTTGCGCCTGTATAGGTCTTTATTTTGTTGTGTCCTGGTTAACTTTTTTTGTTTTGTTTTTCTCTCCCCGACTGGTCAGAAGCTTTCAAATTCTTTCATATATATTTTTCCTTTACTTTTATCAGTTAATTTTATTAACAGAATAACATTACCAATTAATTTTATAACTTTAATAACAAAAGCTCGTTGCTGGGTGAGAGTTGCTGCGTTTAGTTTTGTTGTTTTTTTGGTTTCGTTTGATTGTCTCTTTTGATGGGCTAAACCATACAACCACAGAAGTTCTGCGGGTTTGTGGTAACGGTTTGTTAATGATTGCAGTTTAGTCAAATTTATCTAAAACTAAATTTGAAAATGTATGTACTGTGCTGTGTGTGTTATTGATAAATAAATTTTGTTTGAGTTTGAGTTTGAGTTAGGTCTTATTTGGGAAACGTAGGGAGTATGTAAATTGGAAGGAGGGAATTTTCTGGCTCGGAACACAAAACCAAGCTGTTTAGCTGCTGATGTGGCTATTAAAATAATTTGTTTGTGCTAGCTGAGATCATGCTCGAAAGTGATGCCAACAAGATCGGACATTTCTTTGTTCTGTAGGTCTTGGCCATTCAGGCGGATGGGATTGATGGATTTTTTACGTGACAGGGAGCAATACTGGGTTTTGGAGGCGTTGAACTGAATAAGGTTTTTGGCACCCCACTTTAAGAATAATTGGAGATGTGAAATAAATGGATGGTAGATCTTGCGTCTATGATATTGAATTGATTATAAAAACGTAAAAATAAATTCAACTTTTTTTTGTCTGGGACCGTCCATGAATTTCGTAAAAATAGTTTCTTTAAGGAAGACGAAACATGAGCATGCAAACCGTTCATTATACATTTTTGCGGCATATTAAAATTTTAAAGAAATTTTATTACACTCTGCAAACATCCCACTAACATACAAATTTTCCAGCAAACTTTAGCTGTTTGTATACATACTAAAACCTAAAATATGGTAAATGTAGCCACCTATTTTAAATTTAAGTCCCTAAAATATGTTTCGGATAAATTACAAAAGTTAAATGGACTTCGGACTAAGTGCATAAAATACTAATATATAACCTGCACATGGCCGAGATAGAAAATTTAGAAAAAGGTACAAATTAAGAGGATTACGAGCGCTTTTGTTTGGATTTTCTGTTCAAGGTATTTCCTCTAAATTATTGGAATATTCAGAATAGTTAAAACGAAAATAAAGGTAAAATAAACGTTCCGTTTAGTTCAAGCTTTTTAAAATAAATACACGTAGTTCGCTTAAGTTATTAGCATATCTTCTATATAGGTTGTTTTGTAAAAAGAATTGGAAGTGATGATTCATAAAAAAAGTATATGCAAACATATAGTCGAAAATGATGAGTTTTTGAGATGCGAGGCGATAAAACTATTTTTTTCTATTTTTTTCAATGTATCTTTTTTGTTTAAAGATAATTTACATGTGGTGGTACGCAAAACAATTAATTATTAAAGACCAGAAAAGAATATAATTAGAATCTGAAATAATCCGTTGTTAATATAGACTTTTTTACCTATTTTGTCATAATTTAATATCATATGAATGTCATTCTACTATTGGTACATAATTTAATATGGTATGACATCATTTCTGAGCAAAGTTAAGCAAACCCGAGCTCACCCAATAAAGACGAATCTATTAAGGTTTGCTTAGATTCGCTTATAAATACTTATACCACCTTCACTTATTGGCATCTTATTATAGACCACCAGTAAACTCAAGTCTTTGTTCCAGTGTGAAATATTGGTTTCCACAAGGTATCCAAGGAGCAATAATTATTAGTTGAAAGCCCAGCGAAACTCAAAACTTCGGTCGAGTTCAGTTTGCGAAGTTGAAACTATGCTTTGGTTAATCACCAAAGCAGCTGAGATTTAAGGGAAATTTACGGGAGAACTTGTTCAACATATTAAGCTATTGTTCTCTTAAATTTGTATTATTGATGCGGTAAATATTATGGTTCCCAAAATTCGGGGAAAATTCAGCTTATTACAGGAACGAATGAATACAGTGTTGGCAGTATACCATAACAGCATTTATTTTGTTTGGCAGAAATTGTAAGTAGATATATGTATTTTTTTCTTTTCTACAGTAGTTGTTTAGTTTCGTTTTCCTGTTGCACTAAATCTGGAGTGCAGTATAGAACTTGTTAATATGGCAATTTTTCTTTAAAGTTCTGCAAAACAGTGCGAATTCAATGCTTGTTTCAAATTTACTCAATTATAAATAATCGTACCGATACTTTTCGTTACGTTAAGTACATACATTATGTGCAATTTTTTTTACAGCTCCGTAAAAAACTTTCACATGTTTAATGGTTTAATAATTTACAAAGTATAACAAAGAAAACCCAGCAGTGCAATATCACTATACAGTTAGTTTCTGCTATCCACTCAGGAATCATAAAACCCCCTCCCCCCGAGAAATTGCTTAAATTCAACACTGGTGAACTCTGAAAATGCATGGTAAGTGGAAAAGAAGCACAGTGACTGAGGGATATGTAGTCTTCTTTAGAAAATAAAAATAAAATTGACATACAAATAGTGGGCGTGAAGAAAGAACGAGTTAATATTCAATCGGAAAATACAGTATCAATGGATACCGACATAAAAGTTTTGCACAAGTTTATCGGAATTAAATATTTCTACAATTTAGAATTCTATACGCGAATAAAATTGTATTTTTTAGAGTTTTTTAGGACGAATGCGTGCGAAAAAGTAGTGCGAAAAAAATTGGATCCCGAAATTGATTCACTTCGATACTCAAATGGATGCTGAAATACTGCTATTATAACACGATTTTATAACGAGTTTTTTTTACAAATTACCCAATTTTAAAACAAGTATAATACCTTCTCGCCGAAATTTTCAACGATATTCAAGATAACGTTCGAAAGAAATGTCCATTCCGGGGCATGGCTTTATCCAAACGGCTTAAAAAACGAAAAGGACAAAAATAGGACTTCGATAAAAGGCTTGATAACGATCCCCACTAACGACGGTATTAGTCCTTAGACTTTTTATCTTTAACTGCTAGACGATAATAGAGAGAGTTAGCAAGGGGTTTTGGCGAAATGACCCGTTGACGATAATGTACTAAATTTTTTTATAAATTTATTATATGAGTAAAGTGGAGTCAAAATAAAATCGCGAACATTTTTTCGAATTTTTAGCATTAAAAAGTGGTTTAAATTCTTGATAGCTCTGTCACACGATGGCTGATGAGCATCGTAAAAGTATGGACCATTATTTCGTGATAATAAATTTTTAGTATTTTTTTCTCATTGCATGGTGACGAAATTCGGAGTGAGAGTGGCAACGGTGCTTTTTCTCCATACCACGTGCCGCAGTTCCGCTCATTCATGGCTTTAACAGTTGTCGGGTTGTATCATTTGGTGTATAACTGACTATTGGTTTGTCTTAAAAGAACTTTATCCAAAAACATTAAAAAATGGTGTGCCAGCGCCAAGTTTGGGAAGAAATGGATTTTTGTTATCTGGAGCTGTATTTTCAAAGGTTTGCTCGGTGAAATATAGACGGCTCGGAAACTCATAGGCACGACGCGACAAGTCGGATGTTTACCGTTCTCTCTCTCCTCTGTCTTTATCCCACACACCCACAGTGTAACGTAAGCTAAAAAAAGTCCTCAATCACGCATGTGATGCATGTCCTAAATTATTACTTTTGAAAAGTATCATTGGTAAAAGGTATAGGTGATTGAAAAATAAAACTGTAAATTTCTGAAGTTTTTATGATGGAAAGTTACTTCAGAAATGGTAGAAGGGTTGATGGCCAGTGAGTTTATTCACCACAGGATTTTCAAACAGAATTTCCCCTCATAGTCATGGATTTCGATCAGTTTCGCCAAGTTTTGACCAGATCTGTGACTTTACTTTTGTAGTACTGACTGTACTTTGTTTAGCGAAACAGGAAGTGTGAATAGAAAGGAAGGCAGTGGGAGACCCAAAGTTCGCCTTGCACAAAAAGCAAAGGAATTGAGGCAAATTATTAATGAACACCCATAAACCCCTATTCGGCGTTTAAGCCAGCAAGTAAATGTATCCTACGGAACCTGCAATACAATCCTGAAATGTGACCTGCATATGTACGCTTATCGTCTAGTTCTGTACAAGAAATATTGCCAAACGATAACCGCAGCAAATGCAATTTTCAGAATGGTGTAATTTGCACAATAATGAAAACGTATTTGAAAACCCCTTTTTTTACTGACGAGGCATGATTTTACCTCTCTGGTTATGTAAATTCTCAACAAATGAGAATGTGGAGTTCTGAAAATCCACATTTCTTTATTGAGACGCCTCTGCATTCACAGAAAATTGGCGTGTGGGCGGCCATATCGAAAAGATGGTTGGGTTGGGTAACTGGACCGATTTTTTTAAGGGACTCTCAATTCGGCGCAATATCGTAATGAAATTTTAGAAAATTTTGTAAACGCATTAGACGATGAAAAGATGTGCCAAGACTACTTCCAGCAGGATGGCGGACCAATTCACGTAACTCTTGATAATAATTTTTTTAGAAGAATTTTGCGAAGACCGAATCATTAGTCGTAATATGCCAGTTAGGTGGCCACCCCGGTCCTGCGATCTCACTCCGTGCGACTTTTTTTATAGCCACACATTAAAAACTCTGCTTCAAAACACCTTGTGAAAATTTAGAAGACCTACGGGCTTGAATTAGAAATAAATTTCAGGAGATTAACAACTCCCTCCAAGTAAGTGCTAACTAATGTTTTTGTTGCTGTAAAAAGAATGATAACATGTTTTGAAGTAGAAGGGGGACACGTCTCTCATTTAGTTTAAATTTATAATTTTTAGGTTCTTTGTTGCATATGTATTTTTTAATTGTGTATTATGCATTGACAATAATGTAATTTTCTTAAAAATAAAAACTTCAGAACTTGACAGTTTTATTTTTCATTCACCTATATACCTTTTACCTATGTCACATTTAAAGAGTAATAGCTCAAGACATGCCTGATTGGTTCCACGGCATACTTTAGGGACGTTTTTTTTTTGTTCTTACGGTATTAAAGCTACACGAGAAAATAAAAACTATCTAAAACTAAGATCGAAGCTCTTAACCTCAAACTAATCGTGGTTTAAACCAATCACAAGGAGTCTGTATTCGATTACGTGCTGTGCTTAAGCTCTCTAGTCTTTATCAGATTTCAGTTGTAAGTGCTTGAAGGCGTTTAAACACTCGCCTTTCCACCGCAGGTGCTGTTTTCACAAAATTCCTTCGTCCTTGTTGATCCCAGCGAATTAAGGGTCTTTTAATGACCCCGCTGTGCTTGTTTTTACCAATTGTTATATCTTAATTGTGACTTTCGCGTTGTTGCGAATTCGTATTTTCGATTTTAAAGGATTGTGAAAGGTATTAAAGCCTTAGAAGGTAGGACAGGGATATGTTTTCTGTCTGGTTCTGCCAACATTTTTCTTCCAAAATATATTTTTGTGAAAAACATCTTTTCTGCAAGTACATTTTCTGGGAAAACGGACCCGCAGTTTGCTGCCATATTTGAAGTTAAATTTTTAGATTATATTAGGGTGTGGTTTTAAGGCATCACGAAAATTTCCAGTGTATCAAAATCACCTTGTAGCAAACTTGCCGCTAACTTTTTAGTTAAGATGCCTGCAGAAAGAGAAACTTCTTTCTGTAGCAGCATAGTCACGTAAAATTTTTGATTGTTGCAAGATTAATTGGAAAAAAACTGACAGACTACAAGGCGTCGAGAGTTCCTTGATATAAATTTTTGTTTCATTTATCAAAAAAGGTAGTATAAAACCTCAAAATAAATTCCATGAAAATGTCCCCGTATGGAATGAAGATCATTTTAGTTTGTGTACTAGAAAGCGCTTAATAATCCTTCTAAACGGCACATACGAAGTAACTGTTATAAACGTATAAAACATAACTTAATAGCTTATTTTTAACTTAATATCAAATAATTTACCAACAAAAAGCCCTTTATTAAAAACGTAACTCGCTTACAACTTTCGCAATTTAATTTTAAATAATTTGTTGTCGGTGGGAAGCCTTAATAAACAACCTCTCTTCCAAAATTAAAACCCAAAATTAAAATGGCACAAACAGCGTTTAAAAACTTTATAAATGTAACATCAAGAGTAATGTCTTTCCCGCTATAAAATATGTTATTTGTGTTTTGACGAGTTTTTATGTAAAAGGGGAATATTTTATTCGCAGTTAAAAACTGTTATATAATATTGAGTCAACATGCTTTTTGCGTCAGTAAATTTGGCAGCTTTATTAACCATGCTGGTCGTTTGAAAATATCTTTTTTAGAAAACACGTTTTTCAAACATACTTACTCGTTACAATATATTTGTTTGAAGAATCTCTGTATTTAAAATGGGCAGCCTTTTTCATATCCACATCCTCTAACCCATAATTTATTTATAAATTATTATTCCTAAGACGTAAATATATTATGATGTTTTATCCCCTAACCCATATTTTAATTCTAATTATTATTCCTGAGACATAAATATATGGTGTTTTCGACCAGAACGCTAATGAATGTTACATTCAACATAAAAGCAAGACCTGGATTCCAGAAATGTCACTAATGCAAAGCCGACGCGATGGTGGCAACTATCTGTAAGGCACCTAATTAATCACCCGTAGTAATTACCGGAGCGTAGTGAAATATTTCAGCCCTTTATATTATTTTTTTATAATGCTCTGACCTGAAAACGAAAATTTTAATAAAAATCTTCTTGATGGATATTGGTCTTAAAATTTATTAGCCGCTTTTTGCTTTATTAAATTTTTTTGATTATAGCCGTTGGGAAATCTAATTTAAAAAATATACATTTTCTGAGCGATTCTAACAATATTTTTTTATAATTATGAAGCAGGGGATATACTAAAGTATATCCTTTTAAACTGATTTTGAACAAAAGTAAAAAAATTATCCGATACCCTGTGTTTTATTCTAATACCTTAAAATTATAGCTAATTAATTATTACAGTAGAAAATAAATTTTATACAACAGACATTGAAATAGCTTATTTCCAACATTTTCTTAAAATATATAAATTTGTCTCAAGTGTCTCTAGAAAAAGTTATTTTCAGAACGCCGAAGAAGTTTGAAAGAAAATACTTTTTAATTAGGTATATAAAGAGAACAGAAAATAAAATTCGTCACAAAATTCCATTTTTGGCGTTTCCGGTTTTAATTTTTTAAGAGACGTTGTTTATTAGGCGTCCTACAAAAAGCAAAATTAAATTAAAAAGTTGTTACCACACAATTTATTTCTTGTTTGCAAATAAAGTTGAGAAACAGCTGTAAATTATATTTAGCTAATTAAAAAGGAAATATGTAGGTATAGTTTTATATTTATTTGAAAATATAAATGGGCTTGCTGCTTTACTTTCATACCTAACCCAAATCGTTCCTTTATGATGTATATAGAAAATATCTCTGGAAAATGATCAAGAAAATAGATTAACAATTAAATTTACAGTACATCAGCCATAATCACACTTGTATTTACATAAAATGTGTTTTGAAATTTTTACGAAAATTTGTAACAGAAAATCTTTTTTTTTTGTTAATAAGAACCGAAATAAATGGATACAAACAACCATATATATTTGATTTATGTAGAAAATACAAAAAAAGATTTCAGGTTTATTTGGATAATATGCATATTCCCTATTTAAACAAAGGAAATACCTTTAAAATATATTGAAACTTCGATATCTCTGTCCGTATTTCACGATATTTGCCCAATACGCTAAGGAGAAAGAAAAACAAGCTGTATACACCAAGATAAGAGTTTCAAGTTTCAAATAAATGTAATCTTTTTAACGCTAGACGAATCGAAGACCACTTTATTCAGCTTAAAGTTTTATAAGGAGATTTGGATTTACCAGGGTCTCAGTGGAATAGCAAGTTTGTAAGTTTTGTTAAGCTAAATAAAGTTACTATTAGTTTTTCGCCTTTGCTAGGATAGGCGTGTTTGTTATAGATAAATGTAAATTGAGAAAGTCTTAGATGTTTCCTAGGGTAAGTTTGTTAGTGTTCGTGACTAGGGTAAGTGTTTTTTAGTATTATGTATATTATTTCTTACTTTGAAACACAGTTTGTTTACGATCTCGTCGCCTATCGTCAAGCACCATGTTTACTAACCCGAGTGCATTATTTTTTACATTCAAAGCAATAAAACTTGTGAAAATTATATAAAGCAAGTCATATTCTTTTAATACAGCCGAGCATAAAACACTGAAACAAAAAGAATGCAAATAATGAAAAATTTTATGAAACTCTCGGGCTTTAAAATTTTAATTAAATGATCCGTAATAAACTTTAGAACAAATAGCATTAAAACAAAATTCTCCCGCCTTTGCTCATTAAAATTCCATATATGAAGGTTTTCCCTGCGTATGTATAAATTTCTACTTCATCCGTACAAATATCATACCTATATCTCATCAACCCCTACGGATAAAATGGAATTTGAACTCCATGTGGAACAACAACTCGATTTGGTGCCTGCGTTTCCCGAATTTTCATGCAAATCGGTTAATTACAAGCTTTTTAAATGGATGGAAAATTCTGCTCACCGTAAGGAAATATTTCAAAAAAGACATTAGTTTCGGACGATATCTGTATTATTTATTTCAATTTATAATAAAATAATAATAATTACGCTTAGCTTACAGGAGAAATGTAAAATACTCAGTGATTATGTATAAATTCTATAAAAATAGCACCAAAATCACCAATCTGCTTTTGTTCTGTTAATTTATTTTTGCTTTACCACTAGCGCTGCATTTTTGGGGAAAATAGAGAACATTTTACAACCTCGAAATTGTAGCTATATCCGGCCATGCCGATATTTACTTATTATCACAAGTACCTAAGTATTAGTACCTATATACCTATAACAGGTATATCTATTTGCCCCGCGTTGAAAATATTACATTTATTTCAAACTTAAAACTGTCTTGGCATCTTGCTTCATCTTTGCTTGCTTCTCTCGCATCTCTTTTGTTTTATATTTTTAACAATTCAGATTATTTTTGTTTGCATGGGATTGCTTGGGTATATATTTTAAAAAATGTTTTCTGATTATTTATTTATTATATTCTATTTAATAATTACAGCAAAATTCACATTCATAATTTTTTAATCAAAATGCTTGTTCCATAATTTCCTTTAGTATGATCTACAATCTGTTGTTACATTTGTAAATGATTTATTTAGAAGTCTTATTCTTTAACACCAGTTTTAAACCTTAAGCAACCCATAATCCCTTACAAAAAACTCAGGAAGTTCGTGTATTCGAGTAAATCCCAAGCTATTCTGCCAGATTGCGGCAAACTTAATGGCGCTCAGCAAAAAAAAAACAAGCTCTAACTGTACCGGTTTTAATTTAAAGACCTTCCTGACAGAAAAAAAAGCAACGTGTCCAGGCTATAAAATACGACTATTAGCTTTAAACTACGGCTTATACGACTATATATATATATATATATATATATATATATATATATATATATATATATATATATATATATATATATGTATAGGGTGTTATGAAATTCATTGCATATATGGAAACGGGTAAATCCTTCTATGAATTCAGATTGAAGAAAAATATTCATAAACGGCGCTTCGCGATAAAAAAAAAGGTTGATATCATCCCTCAAAAAAAAATTTTTTAGTAGCTGCGCACCACTGGTAATAAACACATGGTCATATAAAAAAAACAGCGACAAACGTCAGTCACAGAAAAAAAGGTTTGTTTTGAGGACATTTATTCGAACATTCATTAAGAAGAAACTGATTTGGGGGGGTACTGTTACAAAAATAATGTGTTCATTACGTGCTTGTGTAAGTGTATGAATATCTATGTTTGGATTTAGTTAGTTTTACCTAATTGTTTTTACTTCTACCGCGAAGGGAAGTACCCATTATCCATTGGATTCCAAATGTCAAACAAAATATTTCAAAAATTATTAGAGATAGGGATAGGACATTCTTTACAAAATGTAGAGTTTTTGACGAGCCATACGATGGCAGAAAAATATATAGGGTGTTCCATTTGATTAAAAAGTGACATTTTTTAATTAGAAGTTTCTGATTTTGGACCTAGAAATAAAATACCCTGTAAATGAAATGTCAAATATTTCACAGTGGATATGAGTTTTTGACTTAATTTACTCAGGCTACAATTATGAATCGCTTGCAGTCAAAATTTAAGTAGTATTTTCACAACAAATAGATGCTTGCAAATGCTAGATTTTCATTACAAGCCGAATTATCTTGAAAACTATGACTTTTTCGTATATTACACCATAGTAAAAAAAGTTATGAAATTACACGTAGAATTCAAATGTCAATTCAAATACAGGATATCCCATTTAAAAAATCTAACTTTATGACACCCTACTTTTTTAACGCACCTTGTATAATTTAAAATATTTTGAAAAGCTTTTTCAGTGTCAAGTTTCATCGCGATCTGTTGCTCCCTTGAGAAGTGATTGAGTAAAAAACAAATAGGTTTTTACATTTATAATATAAGAGAGATAAAGATAAAGAGGTATATAAGACTTTGTACTGGTTTAAATTTAGATCTGTTAGATCATGTAGGGAAGGACAGTAAAACTATTCATTCTATCGCCATTCGCTACAATCTGAAATAAGTAAAATTTTAATAAAAATATAAAAGCCCCAAATAACAATTAAAAACAATACGACTTAAATGGTGTATTATCAAATTTTATTCAGGACCAAGTTTCATGTTAGATTAAACAGAAATTTTACTATTTTTTTTTAAATTTTATTAAAATGTTCCTGTATCCTTTGATAGCAGCCCTTTTTGCCGAAAATCACACGTCAGATTTAAAACTTTTACAACCGTCACGCTCCGCAACTTTTCTTTTATTCCCACTAACGCTCGTTTCTGCTCTGTATTTCTTCTAAAACCACTTATTCCCGTCATATGAGCTCCTGTAAATTCAACTTTCTACCTTCTTATATTCTATTATTTACCATTTAACCTAAATCAGACCGTCCCCTGCCTCTTTATCAAGTTTCTGGTGAATATTTTATGCCCCCAGGGGCGAAAAATGGAAAAACGAATGAGGCGCCTATAGAGGACAAGTAACTTAATAAAGGTAAGGATATTTGTAACGGAGACTCTTTTCATGTAAATGTACGTGGCAGTCTTCGCGCGTATAAAAACTTTTTATGGGGGCAAAATTGTTATTTTCAAACTTGTATATAATCAATAATTCGATAGCAGTCTTATAAAGTGCTTATACAGCCTGTTTTCGAATTAGTTAAGGCCGTAAAAGAATGAAATTCTGACAAAAAACTTATAAACAATGTCTGTTTTAACACTAACTAATTCCAGTTGACAATCATGGGCTTACATTGACAGGTATGAAAGTAGATGTAAGGTTTGTGGTGCAAATAAGGAGTTTGGGTTTCATTATAAAGTTATGTTGCTATAACTTAACAATACATCCATACGGATGTTTCCAGTTCTGGATGTGTAGGTTGGATTTCCTCAGTATATCCACGGACCATAGTAGGTACTTAGGATTGGCTCCTCGTGTGCTGTCAGAATATGAAAAAAACTAAAGATTAAAATTGATAAGTGCAAGAATAAGACAGCTTAGTTTTGTGCTATAAACTTATTTCTGAGTTTTTGCTGCAAACTTGGCAAGAAAAAGATAGTTTAATTTAAGTATACACTTTCCAATATATCCAGTTTCCGCCATAAAGTTGGCTACATAATTTTTTTATTATTTTATTTGTATTTTTAGAAAACTCTGTTGCAAGATTATTATTATAGAGGCAGCATCAAATATAATGTTTACCCTTTTTTGTTCATTTTCTCTAAACTCTGCAGAAACGTTTAGAAGATAAAATAGGGCATTATGCCAATTTAAATATTTGTACAAGTAATTTACGTTGAAAGAAACGGGTTAATCTTCTTAATAAACATAAGCAGCTTAGAGGATTTTGTCACTATTATCTCAAGATTCGTTTCAGTGTTTCGTTTCTTCTCTATCGGAGTGCTACCACACAATGCTTTTATTTTGTTCACTCGGTTTTAAGAATTTACCGCCTTACAAAATTTAGTATTGCTCTGCCAACTAAACCTTGCAAGTCTTCTATGTAGGGTGTTACTAAGCTTCCGGTATTTTAAGGTGTTATACGATGGTTTATAAATTTATTTTAAAGATAATGCAATTATCTACAAATAAAAAAAAATGCCTCTTTATTTACATCTGTTCAAAAGATGTAGGTAATAGAAGGTTGAAAAATTGGAACAACAAAATTATGGAATCAGAATGTTGTGATATATCTCAATAATTATAAGTTATGATTAAAACTGTTCATTTTCGAAAAGTTTACTCAATTTCAAGCAAAATAAAAAAAATTCTTTTATCTGGAATAAAACCAAAGATTGGATCGTCGGAAACTGTATGTCCGGGCCGACGTTGTCGACAGTGCCAACCTAAGCTTTTAGCTTTTTATTGCATTTGTTCGTTTGTTATAACTTATGTTTGTTGTATTTTTTTATTTATATAGATATTTTCAGACACAATTTGGGAGATAGGAGAAAAGAAAAGGAAGCAAACTACGGTTCCCCAAAGAGTGATATATTACGAAGGGGGTTATATTGAATAATAGATTTTATTTGCTTTTTTTGTTTTTGTAATTATTATAGGCACGCTTTGTCAACAAGATTTTTTGGACAATAAAGCTTTTATTGATTGATTGATTCATTGAATAACATTGCTTCAATTTAAACAACATTTTTGATAAAATAAGTTAAAGCAATTTAAAGTTGTAGGTCTTAAAGTGAAGTTATACCCTTGTTTTGAGTTCATGTTAATTTAAATTTAATCAACATTTTTTAGAAATTCTTTGAGCTTAATTTAAGATTATGTTTCTTGTGTGTATTAAAAATAATAAATACGTGGTGGCGCTTCTGCAACTTCTGGGTAAAGCGAAGCGTAAACAAGGTAGGTAGAGAGATAATGCGTCTTCGCTTCGGTTGAAGTTTAATTAAAAGCCCTCGTTACAGCAATTCACTTCGACAAACAAGAAAAAATTTGGGAAAAGTCCCTAAATTTTCCTTCTTCGATCCTATTTTTCTTTATACTCTGACTTAAAACGGAGGTAAGAATCATTTTTATTAATTCAGCGTACATTATTGTTGCTTTTGAAGAAGAGTCAAAAACTTTAGCCGACAACAACAAACTTATACAGATGTATATAAATTATCTTAATAAAACACATACATTGTGTGTAAAAAGTCCCGGAGCGGCTGAGTATTTTAAAAACTATACGAGTGAGTGAAAAATTTTCCTACATGGAATATCTTGTTTTTGGTTTTAATTTCTAATTCTGCTTAAAATTATAGGCTTAGTTAATTTAAACACTCCCTATACTCAAACTTAATAGTTCCAGAGATCGCGCGATGTTTGTATAGAACCCTGTATATTTGAACTAAATTTCAATTTATTATAAATTGTTGAAAGCCTTAGAATTTTTATCTGAAACATTTGTCGCTAAACTGTCTGGCTTTTAACATCATTTTAACAGGCATTGTATATTTTTTTTAGAAAAGGTCATCAATAAAAGGGGGGGACTAGGTTGTTTCTATATTTGGTATCGACATATTCATGGACACTCGAAAAGTAACTTTTAAATACTGCTACCAAAACTATAAAAAACTTTAAAATCATAAAGGAGTATGTTTAAATTTTCTAAGCAATAGATGTTTCCCTGTAAATCCCTAACTTAGGTGTCCTATACCTGCCGATAAAAATCTCTTTTATGCAGAAGACCCTGAGGCAGTTTATCATTTTTATCATCTAAAACGCTGTCAGATTTAATTAATTAGTGAAGCCGACCGATGCGGGTAAGCTATAACGTTTATTACTCTGTTTTTTAGATGAAAAGGGGAGGCTTCGCACTGATTTCATCATGCGAAGCAGCGTCAAATATATTTTTTACAATAATAGATTCCTTCACTAATTTTTAATCTTGATGTTATTGTATAGAGCAAGCAGGGGCGTACCGCTGGGGGGGGGAGGGAGTTAACCCCCATTGATCTCTTATAGCAGGTACAATATATTTATTATAAACAATACAGCACGGTATTATATACATATTTATAAAAAAAATTGTTTTGTCTACCAACCCCCCCCCCCAAACCAAAAGTCACGGTCCGCCTCTGAGAGCAAGGAAAACATTATTTACGACTTCCTTTACTTTTTTATATTCATTTCAACAAAATCATCAAGCACGCTTTGAGAAATACAGCCTATTTTAATCTAAACTGATCGAAATAATTTAATATTGTGGTTTCTCTAAGAAAAATATCCCAAATTAAAAAAATGCATTGTTATGTTTCCTAATCTTCATCTTCGTCAACCGCCTCTTCGTGACTTAAGGACACTAAGGCAAGTTCTTCCGGTTTTATGGGTTGCCTTGGACCAAGATAAATGCCTTGACGAGTCCAAGCGGTAATGGACAACATAGGTGGAATTACTCCCTTTTAAATAATTTTTGATTTTCAAAAATATTTTCGGTTTTGTTATATCTTAGAAAAACATATTGTTAAACAGACGCGGCCCGTGAAATTGAGTTGTATATCTCTGTTGGTACTTATGGGACCCATGCCAAGTTCAGGTTTTTTAATAGTTCAATTCAAATGACTATAACTTTCTACTAGCACATTTTTTTCTCTTAAAATTTAAGAATTGTCGACAAAACGATGTAATATTTATTTGGAAAAAATAATAAATAAAATACCCAAGCGTGTTAATTTTTCTCCGAGGTGGGTCAATTCAAAAATTCAACTTTTTTTCGCAAATTACAAAATAATTTTTTTCTTCACCAAAACAGCTTAGTAGGCTCACTATTAAAAAACCTGAACTTGGCATAGGTCCTTTAAGCAGCAACAGGTATATACGACTTTAACATTTCACGGGCCGCGCCTGTTGTTAAATTCTAATACTAAAAAGTTGAATAAATGTGTTTTATTTCTAGAAATAATAAGGGAAGATGTAAACTTTTTCCTGAACTTTTTTTTCTCAGAGAAACTACAATATCCTTAACTTAATTCGATCAGTGGTTCCGTAACTTTGAAAAGCGGCGATTGGACGAGAGTTTTGCTCGCGACCGCCACGCCGCTATCGTACTTATTAACTCGATCTGAACCTTAACAGCCTGTAAAATCGAAGATAACCATGACTTCCACATCCTGCATCTCTTGCAGCGACCCCCCACAGAGTCGCGTCCATTGACGTTCATCAAGAGGAGACGACACTGTTTATTTTTGTCTCATGTACAAGTACAAAAGTTGTTTCTTACATCTTTGTCATACACACACAATTTATGAAACAAACTACAGGTTAGTTATGAATGAATGCTATAGTCTCCTCTTGGTAAAGGTCGATGGGGTCCCACATATAAAATTGCAGTGCAAAAACTACTAAAACCACCGTTCGTGCCGACGTTTCAACAGTAATTAGTCAAACCAGATACCACGTTATATTGATTTACGGTAACGATTGGCGTCCGGTAAACAAAGTATCCCGGTTTGAATTAATGGCTTTATTTCCGGAAAATGCTAGTTTCGGCTGCGTTCAGTAAATGTAAATATGTGTGTGGCCCAATTGGGACCGTAATGTAAAGCTTTTTTTTATTTAAATATGAGAAATGGAAATATTGATTAAGATGTCTCAAATATTATTATTAAGACCGGTATTTAGCGCTTATTGCTACTACATTACTTTTTACGTTGTTCAATAGTTATTTGCATTAAAATTTTCGGTCAAGTGCAAGGTATTGCACAGTGTTCCGTAACTTAATCTGAGCAAACCTCGGCAGCCCGACCTCCTCTTATCTGCCGCGCTACCCGCCGCCAACGGCACCAGCTCTGTATCACATCGCGTATGCGCGGAATTGAGTGGGGAGCGTTTCGCCTGAGCCAATTTAAAAATTTTGAAAAACGTATAAGCGCAAAATTTGTTTCTTACATCGTAAGAAATATTTTTTTTTCAAAAAACTTTTTCTCTAAAACCAATGGTTCAGCAGTTATAAGGAAATAAGCAATTAAATTGTTTATAACAATTGACCGCGCTAGAATTTTTTAATCCTGATAATTCTGGCTCAATCTACATCTAATTCTTAATGTTTTTGGTTTCTTTCAGGTTTTTCTGAATTATCTTTTTAGTGATAAGGGTGGGGGACAACAATTTTTAAGCGTTTTTCCCGAAAAATGTATAAAAAAATACATCATATACAGGGTGCTACATAAAGATATTAAGAAATTTTTAGGGCAGATTCTACATTCTTAAATATGAAAATAAGTTTATATTAACATGGCTCCTCAAACGCTTCTTTTTCGAGATACAGGGTATTTAATATTTTAATTTTTAAATGTTTCTTTTTAATTTCACGAAAATGCGTTAAGATATTGACATGAATTTTTATACACGCCAGTATCAGTAATCAAAGAGTACTTTTACGTGCAAAAATTTATTTTCTAATATACTTGCATCAGTGGCGTGCGTGCTGGTAAGTCTTGATTTTTAGCGAAAAAAATGGCATACCACTGAGTTTTTGCAAAATTGGTATCGGCTTCTTAAAGCCCAATTAATTCTGCGTGAAAAGTGTCTCTTGAGCTTTATAGTTTTGACAGGTAGCTGCAGTCGCCACCACTTTGTCCATTATAAAACCCCACAAGAAAAAGTCAAAGGGGTCGAATCCGGGGACTTAGCAGAAATAATCGTTAAAACGTCAAAATTTTTAACTGACTTAAGAAATAATAACACATTTCCATGGAAACGAATAATAATTCTGAAACAAAGCTTGATTTATTGGTTAAATTTATTTTATTTTTTTAATTCAATCAATATTTAATTAACCATAATTCCGTAACCGACAGAGCAAATTAAATAAACAATTGTACACACAAGTAATTTTAATTTTATAAACACAAGTACACCATCCCGTTTAAAATTTCAAAGTTACCGCCACTCCTCAAAATAGAGAGAGGGAGTAAATGTCAAAAATATGTTTAAATATGTCCCCCATCTCCCTGTTAGCTCACCAAAATTTCATGAAAATGTTTTAAACCATTTTCGAGATATCGCCTTGTAACAGTAAAAAACACCCTGTATAGGCCAATTTTGTAATGTAACTGTATTTTAGTCTTACAAATTAGGGACGCAATGAGCCCAATCAATCAGTTTATTTGAAACCTTAAGTAAAGTAACGGAAACGAGACATAATTAATGATTAGGAAAACAAATCTACTAAAATTAATCTTCAATATAATGTTGAGGGCCAAAATGATACTGACTCGCGTAAATAAGGGGTTTGATTTCAAAAAGGCACAAACTGACTTATGCCTTATACATTGAAAGACAATACATAACAAAAATTTGTAAGGTTATCTTTATTTCATATAAGTAGCGGAAAAAAAAGGTAGTTCGTCACAGCAGAACCTAATCATACTGTGACAATGCTTATTGAGCAAATAACCATTGTCACAGATTTTCTGCCCAAGATATCTGCAACCGGCAAAAGAATTTAAAGAATCCAAGGGAAGGCTTAAACTACATTGCAAATTTGTTTGTAAACCAAATGTGGTAAGAAAAGTTTAAATCTTATTAACAAAAAAATTAACAGGATTTCACAACAGGTTTATTAACAATTGAAAACGTTGGTTAAGCCTTTCCTTGCATTCTTTAAATTCTATTGCCGGCTGCAGATATCTTGGGCAGATTATACATAAGTCACCACCTGAACAAACCTCCCAGGATATTTCTTGAAAGGAACCCTACGAAGATGAAGGCTGAACACTATGGGTAGTTTTTATTTATCACTGACTTTTCTTTCAGTTATCTAATGCTAGTGTTGTTCAAGCAAACTCTCATGAGTATCCAGTGTTGACTATTGGCTTGTTACTTCTCTATTGATCTTTAGTGAAGCTGAAGTTATGAACCACTAGTTAGCAAAACAGTGAGAGTATCCTCAAAAGCACCTTTTTATTCTGGTGGTAAAGCTCCATAATTTCGCTTTCGAATAACTTATTCCATCCACTATCTTATTACTCCTCTAACAAACAAGAGACTGACACTTTACCCTGATTAATAGGGTTTCGTTTAAACCCTTCTCGTACAAAACCCCGAATAGGAAAATTTATCTTGAAAATCAAACCCAACCCAACCCGAAACCGCGCTTTAAATAAATTTCTTCCAACATATACGTCTAACTTGAACAATTTGGTTAACAAACACACCTTCACAGAAACGCCGCGCTTCAAGCGTGTCGGAACGATCGAGTTTCGAAATCCCGCACGTCTTGAATAAATGGGACTGATATTTGCCTTGTACAAATAAAAGCGAGAAGCCAAATCTTTATCAGTTAAAGTAAAAGTGAGATGTTTTCGAAAAATATGTTCACGTCTAAAAGGAAAAGAATACATTTTAATTTGGAAATACTGGATATTGATCTACGTCTTTATATAACCAATTCAGAATAAATTTAAACATCAACGCCGACTTTTTGTTAGTGCTGTCAACTGAATATAAAGGAATACATTTACCTACTTTACTGCAACGAATCAGAAGCTTTCATCCTACTTCGTAAACGTATTTGTGAGAGAGGCAAATATAGGTATATCCGTGAAATTCGCCGCATCGACTGGATATAAACATACAAACAATTTAACAATAGGTTTTTCTAGTATTTAACAAAACCTCGATTGAAAATTCTTTAATGGCGAGTAATTTCACCTTTGTTGTCTACAACCGCATGGACTCGTCGAGGCATACTTAGAATTAAGTGATTTAACTCATCTTGGTCCAAGGTATCCCGCAAATCCGGAAGAACGTGCCTTAGTGTCCTTACGTCACGAAGAGGCGGTTGACGAACAATTACTGCTCTTCCAATCATGTCCCAGACATGTTCAATACAGTTTAGATCTGGAGAGAGTGTAGGTAACGGCAAATGATCAATCAAGCTAACCACTTGGGTTCCAACCCAGAGGCGTACCTGCCGAGAATAAATAAATGCGTATTAGCTATAACTGAAAAATATTGATAATTCTTATAATATTGAGAAGTACTCACCCAATAATATATTGTTACTCTTTGTCACATTTGAGAGTTTCTCAGTCCTTCTTTGTAATAGACTGAAAACATGAATAGAATAGGTAACAAAACTAATTATAATACTGGTACCAAAAAATAACGTAAGCAATTTTTATAGAAAAATCAGACGGACTTTGTGTACTATGAATTTATTTCTGATTTTTTTCGAAAGTTTATAACCTAAAAGGCAATTTAAGTATGTATTTTCCGCAATACTACAACTGAATTCATTGTAGCGATCATTTCTAAGATAAAAACAATTTGAAAAGCAAGCAAATCGCAGAAAAATTAGAATAACTTATAAGTTACTAAGGATTACTTATTAACAATGACAGGACAAAAGCTTGTCAAAACGTAATTAACTAATTAGAAGATTAATAGGTAGCAAGTTTAAATCCTTTATAGTTAATCTTGTACCTAATCGTTTTACTTAAAATACTCTGCCTCAAAAAGCAAGTTAAATTTCTTAAGAAGTACCTCCCCAAGAAACCATTTCATTACTTAATTTCGCACACCTGTGTCGTCCAAATTGCTGTAGTTTCTTGTAAGAGGAAGTGCTTTCAGTCTATTATAATAACTAAAGAGTTTATTAAAGTCATCGTTAAGTTAAATACTTTGCAGAAGCAACTTTGTTTACGAAATTATTAAATTACCTTCTCAGATATCTAGGAAATTCATCTTCAGGCTTTGATAAAATCACTTTAAAATGCTTTAATAAATTTTATGCGACCCAAACTTTAACTGCACTGAGCTTTTACACTTTAACTTTGAAGGATTACTGTATAACATCACTACTTGTGGGAACTTGTTGAACATGTATCTGGTACACGTGTATACCACACATTTAATAAAAGCTTTCCTAAGGCTAAGTTTTCTATTAAAAAGGAAGATAAATTGCCTTCAGTATATTATAATACATCCAGATCTTACTACAGTCATTGTTAAGTTAAAAACTTCTCAGTAAAGGATTCATAACAGCACTACTTGTGGGAACTTGTTGAACATTTATCTGTTATACGTGTAGCCCACAGATTTTATAAAAGCTTTTTTACGGCTAAGTTTTCTATTGAAGAAATGTTGGAGAAAGAAAATATTATAATAGCTGCAGAGTTTAGTAAGTAATTGTTAAGTTAAATATTTCTCGGTATCAACTTTGTTTACGAAATTATGACTTTACTTTCTTAGATATCTAGGCAATTAATCTTAAGGATGTTATAAAATCTCTTTAACGAAGAATTACTTTTATAACAGAACTACTTTTTTGAGGATAAGTTTTCTATTGAAGAAATGTAAGAAAAAGCGATTTCAGTATATTATAATACCTACAGAGTTTAGTAAAGTCATTGTTAAGTTAAACACTTCGTAGCAGCAACTTTGTTTACAAAATTATGACATTACTTTCTCAGATACCTAGGCTTTTATAAAACCACTTTAAAATACTTTATTAAACTTTTATACGACCCAAACTGCACCAAACGTTTACGCTTTAACTTTGAAGGATTACTTTTATAACACCATTACTTGCAGGAACTTGTTGAACATCTATCTGTTACCTATTGGTATATCCTCTAAATTCTAAAGCATTCCTAATCTTTGTATTGGGAACGATTTTTTAAATGTTGAATTGAATTATATGAGTTAAACACCAAATGGAAGTAGTGTATTATTTAGAGAATGTTAATGTTTTTGGATTTATTTTAAACTTAAACTAAGCAAAAATTTTTACGGATTTTCTGTTCTGTTAAAAGCAATCCACAATTGAAAGTAAATTATTCACCAACAAAATAGCTTCATGGTTAAATAAAGACGTAGACGATTGTTTGTTTAAAAAAATTATTTTTTTGTTATATTAAATGACAATTTCTCTTAGGGTTCGAAAACAAAACACTTAACAAAAGATTAAGACAAGTGGACTGTAAAGCGGGGGTAACGTACATTCGCTGGCTGAAACGATAGCCTTTCCATGCCATTAAATGCTTTTGTTAATGAGCCTTGAAGTGAGCAGGTGGCCTTTGTTTCGGCCCATTCGTCCTCGCTAAACTTTTGTCGAGACTCTTGGACATTATGGCCAGACTGATAGGCAATGGATGGAGACAAAGAGTCTATCCTTTGTGGATAATGACTTTCTTAATTGTTTTTTCAAATTATTAATGTTGCTTCTCTGGTACACTACTTTTCGTGGAAAATGTTCGGAGAAGATCGGTGTGTCGTATTCATATGTGTAATAACTTAATTGAAAACGATGCGTATCGTATTATTATAAGTTGTGTTAAATAATAAGATATTTAGGCTTGTGTTTTCTGGTACTTATTTATTCTTTTAGGTAACTATTTTAGTTTTAATGTTGTCTAATTAGGAAGTAAAATTATACACGCGTAGTAAAGTGTATTTTTGAAACTTGCCAATACGCTTGGACATTATGGACAGACTGATAGGCAACGGATGGAGATAAAGAGTCTATCTTTGTGGATAATGCCTTTTTAAAGTGTTTTTCCAGATTATTAGTGTTGTTTCTCTGGTACACTCCTTTGTGTGTAAAATATTTGCCGAAGATCGGTGTGTCGTATTCATGTGTGTAATAACTCAACTTTAATAGATGCGTATCATATTAGTATAAGTAGTGTTAAATAATAACATATTTAGGCTTGTATTTCATTGTACCTATTTATTTTTTTACCTAACTATTTTAGTTTTAACATTGCCTAGTTAAAACGTTATGGAATTTTGTACCGATGATTCAATTTTTGCTTGTAAATCACCTTAGATATTCATATATCCCTACGTAGGGAATTTGAGTTTTTGTACGTCTATTCGGATTTCTCTATATCTCTTTTATATCTATTTCTCAATATTTTTAATACAGCTGCTAAGTCTTATAATCCACAAACTTTGATTTTTTAATATTTCTTGAAACTTAGATAGCACGATTCCGGAACGCAGTTCTTTTACAAATCATATATTTCCATAACCTTTGCATTATTTACGATAGTCGGAACTAAGAAGTCGGCGAGGTAGATCGAAATCAAACTTATGAGTTTAAAAGACGTATCAACCGCCACGGCACGAAAAAATAAATCACTTTGGCCTTTCGGTGCCTTTTCATGCTTTTCCATTTTCCATGTGGCAAGTTTGATTTAGAGGCTGCGAACTGCGGCAAGAGAGGAATTTTAATGCGATTTTCTTTTAGTAAATGCAAAAACTTTTGGCCTTTTGCATTCTATTAAAGTGGCGTAGGCCGGGCGCACGGTTTTAAATTATATTGTGGTTATTTCTTATAGAAAAAGGAATATTTTTATATGCTGTAAACATCAAATTGGGGAAAATAGTATTTTTTGAAAAATTTGTAATTGTTTTTGTGCTAAATTGTTAAATGAAGGGATTTGGATTAAGTTATCATCATTTATATTATATATATTTAATTTATATTATATTTTTTTATTAAATTTGGGAAAATGTGGAAATGGCGGTTAGTCAAAAATAAATGGAAGAAAGCTGTTTAGTTAAAGAATATGAAGCGAATTGTTAATTATTAACAACAGCTGATAGTCTGCTTTGTAAGCAACAGATTACGAAACATAAGCAATCATTACAAAAATTTCTTAACAGTAAAATATAGTTAAATCCCTGGCCTAAAATAAAGAAAAAACTCCCATTAACATGGGTCAGGAAAATTTTCGTTTCGTAGATAGAGGGTGAAAACTTTGTATTATACTTATTTTTATTAATAAGAAGAAAGAAGGCAATATGCGACTACAAAGTGATATAGACAAATCGGAGTAGACGTACAAAATTTCAAATTCCACCCTACGTAAGCTATTTAATGCGATTTACAAACAAAAATTGTATTTCAGTCTTGGAGGAGAGTGACTTTTAACTTTACGATGTGGGGTAAAGGAAATGTGCATTTTGAATATTGAATAATGTTATTGTTTTGTATACTAAAGAATATAGAGTGAACTAGAGTAATAGGGACAATTCATTTAACCCAAATAAATTTGAAATATATTTTTTATATTCTCAACATAAATTAAATGTGGTTGGTGTGATCCATTTATTTTGATCTTTATTAACAAAAAAGAGAATTTTCTAATGCAAAAATAGTCAGGTTAAAAATAGGATTTGTCGGAAAAAATCAAGAAAATTAGGTTTTTACCCCTTAAATACGCCCCTGGATGACCCATTCGGTAGTCATTTTAAAGTGTGATTATCCCTTTATAAGATAGTGTTCAAAATTGGGAAAAAATAGATAGCAAAAAATACAGAGTGATCAAATGTACCGATGTCGGGGGCAAAAAAAGTAAAAAACTGAAATTTAACCGGCGCGCGGCGATTGCTCCCTATAAGTAATAAAGAAACTAAAAAATAAGTAATCATATATTTTGACTAACTCTTTCCGATGGCGTATCCGATTTTAATTTGAAGCATTTTGACCCCACAAAAAATTAAAAACCTTGAAATATTTAGGTCAAAAATCGAAATTTCCAGTTTTTCCCAAATATATACATCTTCCAGTGATTTTAGGTTTAGGTATATGTATTGCTAAAATAAAGTATTTGAGATTTTAAAATTTGACTTATGAATCCGTGTTTCGATCCGACGTTTTGTTTTCGACTTATTAGGTACCAAATAAGGGTTTGCGCAAATGGAATTTTTCGTCCTAACAGATTCAGAAGAATTACTTGCCATTTTCCGATCCTCACCAGTTTCAATAGAGTTCTGAAGCTCCGGGTCCTCTACAGCCTCCGAAAAGTTACATCGGTTTAATTGACTTTTGTGACCTGTACCCGATTTCAACGGGAATCGCGGAAACTTCGACTCTGACGTTTATATAGCACCGAAACGAAACATCCTGTATAACTGAACTTTTATATCGAAGCTAGCTGCCCTATTTCTCTATCAACCCAAAGAATGCGATTGCTCCCTCTCTGACTGTTTCCGAGAAAATCAAATCTGTTCGATTTTGGGTTAAGCTTTACGTTAACATGTAGATTGACACTTATTTTTGCTGATCTCCTGACGTCATTATTCACTGAGGACAAATGGCTGCTTTTTAAATTGTAATAAAGTATACCGAAAAGTAAACACTTTTTGTAGCTAAATTATCCTAGTAATAAACCCAAAAAAAATATTTTTTTTTTGGGTTTGTAATGACCTTAAACGATTTATGCAATAAAAAAATATGTACATATTATATTGTTGCACCGTAATGAAAAGTATGCATAATAATAAAATCTTGTTTGAACCTCACTGCCAAGTCACTACTTTTTTTGATAATATATCTTTCTGTTATTTCTTTGTCAGGGTGTCACTTACTATTTATACCAACTATATAACTTAAAAAATCTAGTCGCCAAGTTATTTTCTACTAAATTGGTTACTCAGCACACCAATTTCCTGAAAACTGAAATATTAACTTTCAATTTCATATCTCTTCGATATGGAGACAATTTTCCGTAAATACGGAAATTAGGTAACGCCCACAACAGGAAATTATAGGACTCTATCGGAAACTAGGTTACTGATCGTTTATAGAAGGCTTGATGCAATTTTCTGGTTAAACAGTTCTTATTAGTGTCTGCATAATTTTTTTGAATAAAAATATTAAAATGGTATGAGTTAATGGAAGCTGGGGGGGGGGGGGCATATGTAAACATATTTTTGATATTAACCCCTTCTCTCTGTTTTGAGGGGAGGAGGAGTAACTTTGGAATTTTAAATGGGATGATGTACTTTTGTTCATAAAATTAGAATCTATGTAAAAAACTACGTATGTGTACAGCATTTTTTTTTATTTGCTCTTTCGGTTACGGATTTATTATTAAAATTAAGTAAATTTTCACAGACGAATCAAGATTTCGTCTAACCCGTTGTGATGGCTGGGTACGTGTGTATAGACGTCTCAATAACGAACGCTACTCCACTGCTGCTGTGCAAGAATATTTGAAGATGGTTCGGCAATGGTCTGGGGTGGAGTAAGTTTGGAGAAAAAAGCAGATGTTGCAGTAATACCAGAAAGTCTTACACGTTATTCCTGCAAGACATGGTATAGACCCTGATTTTATTTGTATGCGCGATAATGCAATGCCACATCCTGCTGCGATTGTAATAGCGTTCAGCGCCGTCCTAATCCTAGTGAACACTTATGAGATATATTGAACAGACGTATTTGACGCTACCCAAATCCACCTTAGACCCTTCAGCAACTCACAGAAGCCCTAGTCAAAGAGTGGGTCAGTATACCACAGGAAGACCTTCGAAGGCTCATGCGAAGTATGCCAAGTAGATGCCAAGAAGTAATTCCCATAGAAAATTCTTCCAGCTTAACTTTGTTTTTCGTACTTTTCTTAAATTGTTAATCTTCTCTTAGGAATAAATGATTAGTTGAAACTTACATTATTTGATTTATTAGAAAAAAAATATCTGCCTTTCAGAATAGGTATGTTTATCTGTATATTATTATATAACTTTTAAAGTAACAGGAGTACGAGAAGTGTTCCCCTAATTTTTTTGAGCAGTATATATCATATCAGGTTTAGAGTTACATGCAACCGTAGTGGTGGCCTTAATATGCTTGTTTAAACCATACTTTTAGGTATTAGAAAACAATATTACCAACTTACGTTAGTCCATTTTTTATTATTTTGTTCCACCTCAGACAAAGATAACGGAGAATCCTTTACAAATAATATAATGTAGTGTTACAAAATACCCTTTAAAGGTATTAATCCAACAAAACCGACCTCAAGCCATCAATCTAGGATTAACGTCAAATTCTGAACAGTCAAATAGACAGCTTAATCTAAAATTCCCCCAGATCCTTATCCGGCAATTTCATGCCAAATCTAATAATGCACCCCCATTTCGGTGTATTTCACACCCCATTCTAGTCACTGAATTATAAATATCTTTCTATGCACTTTGCGAAAATGTCTGGAATGACGTCATCCTGGATTATTTCCATCACTTGAACTTTTAGCTGATGGAGAAATGATATTTTTAAATTTTGTAGTTTCCATGCTAGTTTTGCTTTTCTTTGTTCTTTTGTAGAGCATTGACATATCATTATTATTATGTAGTATATTTTGTAACACCAAGACTGGATGTTAACATGTTTTTATTCTTTATCACCTCCATCATTGAAATTATGAGATTTATGAAAGAGAGCGTTACTAAGCAATCATGAAACATAATGAAAAGACAAAATTGGTTCAAAAACGTAAAAAAAAATGTTGCGTTCCTAACCTCACACCAAAAACATTAGAGCTGATAGAATATTTGGCATATGTATATATATATATATATATATATATATATATATATATATATATATATATATATATATATTATATATATATATATATATATATATATATATATATATATATATATATATATATATATATATAACATCAAATTCAATCGAGACTACCAAATCAGTTGTTAATGCTCGCTAAAGGTTTAACGTGTTTTCTCACTTCTATTTTCAAAAACTTAATCAATAATTTAATTTTTTACATAAATCTATTATTTTGACAAATAAATCAATTACAACCTATATCATTGAATTGGTCTTTTAAGAGGCCATTTGAATCTTCAAAAATATACAGGACTCTCTATTTAACATAAAAAAGTTAGTAATCTTTCTGACTAACTCTGTATAGTGACAGAAATTGTTTTATCCTTCCAAAGTGTGCTGTTTTTAACTACATAGACGTGCCAATTTCCAAAAATATATTTTCAGTCATTTTTGGAAACAATCTTCTAGACTTTTTTACACCCTGTTGTTTGTTTTGTAGGTATCCAGATATTTCTAAGTTCTGGGGTTTTGGAAAAATAAATTTTAAAAGCAATTTTTTTTATAATTTTGGAATTCATGGGAGGGGTAATTATCCCCTTTACCCCCCTACCTGTAAATCCTCCCTTGCTTTAGCTCTGAAAGCCTCATATGTATATTGTAACCAAATTTTTACGTTAATTTGTATAAACTCTTTTTTTGGAGAATAGTCCAACCTTAACTAAATTTCCACTGGAAACATCGTATTATTGTACCTATTCAGAAAAGCCCTTTTACATCTTTCATTTAAGCGCGCGTTTGCTCTTTATTATTTTCCTTCGTGTTTTCTTTCTTTGTTAAGAGGAATTCGCGAACCCAGCTTAATTGGCTGATAATTTAAGCCTCAATGTTTCCATGTAACGCCATACTTTACAAAGAAGAATTTATATTGTTTTATTGTCAGAAATAAGTCCTTTGTTCTCAATAATGATTGTATTATCTGATATTAGCGATAGATCTAATTCTATTTCAGACGAAAATGAGATCAAAGTACTTTTTGTCTACCAAACTATTGATTAAATTTACTGAAAATTTACCACGTAATCCAAAAAAATTAGTCTGATTCTTTATTAATCCGGCAACGAAATCGGTTCGCTACTTTAATTTGGTTATATTTTTATTATTTACCTACATACGAGTATGTGCCAATAAAACGTACCTTTATTGTCATCATTTTTCATGTTTTTCTACCTAACTAACAGGCAAGCAGAGAGAGTTTTCTGCGGCGCGTCTCAATACTCACTCTGACTGTGCTTTATACCGTTTATACGGACGGGCTATTCTGTTTTTAACGCGTGGCTACAGTTTTGGAGAATCTTTTAAACTTTTGATTGTTGTTCTTGATATGTGTTTTTATTTTGCAGCATTTTTGTTATAATAACCCGAAATCTGCAACGCACGCCCGTGGCAGCTTTATTCAAACGTCGGTAGTCGAGTGCGTCAGGCCGCTTTGGAGGTCACAGAAAGCAAATCGTATTTATGAATGAAATCAGTACGAGATATTCTTCTCTCTGTCTTGGTTTTTCTCTGTTTAAACTGTCGTTTCTATGTATTGCCAGGTTCCAGGAGGAAGCTGACGCTGTGTTAATTTTCTGTCAAGAATGTCCCACAAATGCTCGAGCGGGTTAAGATCTGAACTATGCGATGGCCAATATTTACCTCGTGTAAATATTCCGTTACAATGCGCCTTACATGAGGTCTTGCATTATCGTTATTATCATTATGGTTTGTGAAAAATTTCCTTAATAGTGCGGACATATCTTGGTCCTTTTTCCTTTTAGTGGAGGTTCTTTAAATAGCGAAAGTTATATTAATGATATTTTATCTGAGCATGTTGCAGTGCAATAATTTTTTGGCAATGCTCGATGCAAGACCGCACATGCGATATTAACGATTTGTTTGATTTCCAACTGATTTTTATTTTTTAATTTGTTGTTAAAATGGGCTTAGTGGGGGCTCCCAATCAATCGGTCCCCATGTATCTCCAAAACCAAGGTAATAAATTCCAAATAAAATTAAACCATATCAGGTAACCGATTTCTTTGAAATCTTTTCGTCAATATATATCATAATTGATAGCTGTTTCGTTATTCAATTACCGAAATGCCAAAGGGCATCCTATTCACTCTGCGAATTTAGTTTCCGTTGTTTTTTGTTCGCTCTGTGGTCCGGTAATTTAAGAAGCACGCACGAACAATCTTCGTACCTGACGAAAATTATCAGATTTCACGGTAAAAGAGTTTTAGGAACCGTTTCTTTGAAACACATGGTTTTGTTGTTACAAAACGAATCGGTCTGTCTTCCAATAGTATCATTTGCTTGTTAGACAATGCGGTCAAAATTATGCACACAATTGTTTTTGTTTTGGCAGATTCATTAGTCGCCATCACGAGACTGAACAACAGTGTAGTCGACGAGTATCTTTTTTTTATCGCCTTTAAAAGCAGGTTTTTTAACATTTTCTGGTTCCCTAAAGGTATCCAGATGAACGTATGAAACCCTTTATAAAAATATCTTGTTGCTTATTTTTTATAAACAATTTATTGCACAAAAGTCGTTCTTTTTTCGGTTATCCGTCACATCTGAGTTATTTATTAAAATAGCGCAATATGAAAAACCTGGTTTTAGTGTAGGTATTTAGTATTAGATTTGACAGAATACGGTGCGATTCGTATCAATTACTAGATAGACCGGCTGGTTAAATGTAAATATAAACATTACCCTGTTTAGTCTTTTATGCCAGTTAAAATTTGAAATTTTTCACAGTGTCTTATTAAAAAATTATTATATTTTAAATGAAAGATTTAAATGTACTATAAGAAAATTCCTGCATTTTAACGTAGGTAACTGATTTGAAAAATTTCGCAACAGCACAAACCGGCTCATTGTTTCATTGGTATAGGTAAAATATGGCGGTTTTTTTTTATTTCTAGAACAATTTTCTCGTCTAATATAGAGTCATGGAAAGTTTTCAGGGAAAACTGTCTTAACTTTTGAAAATTACATGACATCCACTCCCGTTTGCAATATAAATAATAGTGTAGCTCGATAGGGTGAAACAGACCCAGATCTGACCTTTTTAAAGTAAAAAATCATGTTTCAAAGTGTTTAAGTCACATCGATTTTTTTGTTATTTATCAACATAAATTCCCTTCAAAATATCTGCGGGATATACAAAGATATCAGAAAGATATAGCGAATAAGTACCGAGAGACGATATGAACATGATAAAAGAAAATTCAATCGGCAGGTAAATCCCGACAAAAAATATTTTTCTAAATAATAAAAAATCCGAGTTACTCAGATTTACAAAGCTCCGGGGACGTTGAGTGGCTAAATTGGTTCTTTGTTGCGAGATTTGCGGAGGGGAAACATCCCCGAAATTTTGATGCCTTTGACACTTGTCCGAATAATTTAAGGGAGTGCCGTTACGAAGGGTCAAGTGAAGGAATAAGTTTGTGCAAGGGAGGGTGGTTTTCTTAGCAAGTGGATTTATTTACTGGGGTGACCATCAGTAATGTTTATAATGATTTCTGACGTGTTTCAGAAATTACTAAGTAATGTCTTAATTTGGAGCACGAGTAGAAACAACGGAAACGCAGGTGGAGAACTGGCGGGGATTTTTGGAAAACACAGGCTTAAAAATCAGTAGGAAGAAAGTGGAATTTAGGAGAGGGAGGAAGAGAGAATGTTTTATAAAACAGTGATCTAAACTATAATGACTTATTAAGCGGAAGCATGACCAAAAAACAAGTGCAAGAAAGCTAGCTGTAACAGAAATGAGAATGTTAATATGAATGTGTGGGGGAGCGATGAGATAAATTAAAGGAAGGGCGAAGAAAGAGATGGATGACTGGATTTAAAAATGATCGAAGGGAAAAAGGTTTAACGGATGAAAATACGTCGATCTCATATAAGGTGGGAAAAAGATGTTGTTTATGTAAAGAAGAATAAGATTGGAAGAATTCCCAAAAATGTCTTTTTACTGCAAAAAAACACCAAATATCTTTCCTTTATAAATACAAAGGTGAAAAAATAAATTATTATTGAAATTTTATTCCTACATTTATTATTAATTTCCACGCCAATACATTTATACATATAATTTTAAACACGGCTCGGCGTTTTCCTTTATTTATGAATAATAAATTTCCCCATCTTTATGGAAAATATAAAGATTTTCCTACAGCATAATATTCCATTTTAATACCGCGTCATCATACTGGCGTTCATACGTATACTCGTATATATAGCAATGCCAACTCGTAAAATTTTCAGCATTTTTATTATTATTTTCTATTTCGGACGAATTTCATATCTTTAAAGTGATATTTTACAGGAAATAAAATTTATATTTTCATATCTTCTTTCAGGTTTAGTGATACTAAAAGAGGAAAACTTGGTTTAAACATAAGATCATGTACGAAATAGGGAAAACTATGTAAAAAATTTAAGAGTACCCCAGAGAGAAATTAAACAGGCTGTACTATTATGTTAGCAGCCAAATGTTTTGGAGCAACATACGTAGTTTGGCGCGACCCGCTACATCTTACCCATCCTTTCCGAACATTTTGGATCTAAGGTACATATATACGTTGCTTCCGCTCAAAATATAGTCTGTTCGCCACCCAAGGTGCGAGCCTGCCTGATGAAGGGTAAGGGACCAGAAATCGCGATAGCAGGAGGGTACACAGGCCAGAATCAAAAGAATAGTCGGACTATTTTATTTTATGTCATTTTACGGTTTGGTTTGCACTAGCGAAAGAACTAAAGCTTTTGCATTTTCTGGTACTCATATGTATACGAGTATAATTGCGCATTTTATCCTAAAGTTAGAACTAATGCCGTCAATTAGTTTATCTGAATTATCAATCAAGTAATAATTTAATTGACCATTTAGCCGTTGATCGGTGTATTTCATTGAAATCAGGCATTAAACAACGAATAAATTTAGTCAAACAGAGCTCATTCGTGACTATTTCACCGTTATTTGCCATGAATTGCTACGGCTCATGATTGATTATTTATCCATCAAACCGCCCGTTTAAAATATTAATATAGTTTAAACATTAGTTCAATTATACAGGGTTGGTTGTTCATATTTTAGTGTTTTTGCCTTTTAGAGTTTAAACAAGACAATGAAAAAGGAATACAAAATGACTCACTGTAAAATACAGACAACCTTTCTAAGCTTTAAAAGAATGAGCCTAGATTCATGAACACCAGAACTCACGCCATTTGTTAAAAAGTTGCTTAGAACCTTATTTTTTAGAGTTTTTCACGGACAAAATTAATTACACTGTATAAACAGTTTCACAACCAAAGTTGTTAAAAGTAAATCAGCTTCGTTGGTTCATGGTTAGGTTTTAATTCAGTAACTTCAAGCTTCATTGTAACGCCAGTGGTTTTAGTGGCGCAACAAAAAAACAAGTCGGCAAATTTTATTCCCACTAAATCGTCAGCACGAGAACTGCATTCAAAATAAGCACCATTTTAGAGGTGGAACATTTTGGGCTAATAAAATTACGATCTTCAGGGTAGATAAAGTAAAATTCTCGTATAGAACGAAATAGAATTTCTCCCATTATGAGAGTTTCTATTTTCTTTGTAATTGTTGCAGTTTTGTGTTAAAATCATGACGTTCATGATGTGATGTATGACAATGGTCTGATTGTTCTCAATTGTCTACATACATATATGTACGTATAGTGTAGTCTTCTCCAGGCTCGGCCCGAAAGTTTTTTTACAGGTGGGGCAAATTTTGTGGGCAACTAGTGATATAACGTAACAAGTAAATACACTTTTTTAATTAAGGAAGGTTTTTCAATAATGTGCCTAGTTTTGCCAAGAGATTATTTACCAACACATAAACACCACAAAAAAAAACATAAAATACTAAAATTTCATTTTTACATGCAAGGTTACCTTCTCTGGAGCACTTAAAAAAAATCGATGGATTATCCAGTTTTTCCAAGAAAATAGCCGGAAAAAAAATTTGGAACCTACCACAGCAGGATTTTTACATGTAGACAGACGACACACAACACACCAAAAATATGTTATAATCATCGCTAAGGATATGTATCACATATAAGAGGACAACGATTGAGAATTCACCGAAACTTATTTTTTTTTAATTTTTACTATTTTACTATATTCTGTGGTTATGTACGCACCGATATTTGACACATCGACGTGTCGAAAGATATTCTATCGCAACCTAGAGCGCTTGCCCGCGGCTTCAACTCGATAGACATGTCGGATGCTGCATTGCAAAGTTATTGTCAAAGTCGTAATTACTGTAGGTTTTAATGTTATATAGACACAGTTATAATTATTATTATTATTAGTATTACCTAAATATCTTAAAATGAAATTAGGTAAGCTCATATTAAATGTATAAATGTGTCGCGAATTTGTTCTAATAAAGAGGTCAGAGGTCTTTTTAACTTCCTAAAGCGCATATGTTTGTTTCTCCCTTTGCTTTGATGGATTTTATGCAGTCCATATACACCTATAAGGTCAATTTAAAATACGGCTAGTCCCGAGCAAGCTTGGCTTGATTCTTTCCTGGGGTTTTTCGCATGGAACTTGCACTTTTATGAAAGAAAAGATGCTTTTTGGTTTTAAAAAATAAATTATTAGGTAGATCATTAGAAAAAAATTTAGGTGGGTCACTGACCAAATGACCTTAGGAACGAGTCGCGCCTACTCTTTTCTCCTGTATCATTTTAGATATTTCCACGTCTGTATTTGCTTCCCTTTTCTATATCTGATCTTGTCTCTTGTTATTACTCCTCACTGCCTGACCATTTATGTGGATGGGATTAATAAATATTATTGAATTATTGTGTGCTTCTGTGAACATAACTGAGTTTGTTAACTTACAGGTCGAATTTGCTTTATTTTTAACTACGCCACTGACATATAAAAAAGAGTTTTTGTTTTATAATACCGACATAAAACATCTGCGTGCAGTGTCGCTAATAAAACATCAGTAACATCACGTACGCAAAGTTAGATGTGTTTTATTTAAATCCGTTGCTCAATTGGAGCCCTGATCAGCATTTTAATAACGTTCATGCTAAATTTGTTCTGGTTTTCGGCATGTATAAAGTGTTACAGTCCCATAATATGAAGTTCAACTAACCTAAACAATTTACAACTGATGGAACTATTATTGTGGTAGTTTTTGTCATGGTTGCTAATTTAGTGATGCTAAATTTGACGTTCAGCTTTCTTTAAAGCTAATTCGAAAGAAACTGTGCGTCTTTAACATCATTATGTCGCTGTACCAATGTATCAACCTTTTTTGCACCCATCAAACCGTTCAAAAAAAAACTTTAATAAGTATAATTATTGTTTAAAGATAGGGAACATGAAAATTTCATTTTTTCTTTTAATATAAAAACGTCATATCGCGCCTCAAATTGCGGATGTTTTTTTACCAAAAGGCACCTGTTTTTAGCATAATTGACTGGACTAAAATAATAAAGATGTTACCTAATTACTGGTGGTAATAGTAAAAAACTAAAGGGATCTGGTGAAACAGCTTCAAAATCATTGATTAAGTGCCAAAGAACGACTGAAATTTCATTGAAAGTATTGTTTTATTTATGTCAACAGTATTGGCTTGTAATAATATAACATATCTTACTTTTGGAGATAATTCCATTTTGAATACTTATGATGTGTACACTTCATCCACGTTATTACATTATGACTCATTTTATAGGGCAACTTGAATCCAAAAGTGTGGGAGACGAGCGAAAAGCAAGAGTCACATATCACAGAAGTCTGAAAAGTGGTTTTCACACATGTTGCACACTATAATTTTTCTACCCTACACAAGCTAGAACATTATAAATAAATAAAACTAACCAACAATAAAAAATCTTTACACAAGACAACATAAAAGCAATTGAGTGAAGCATGTCCTGCTAGATCCCTATGTCCCTGCCAAGCTTGCGTGATTAGTAAAGCCGGCGCTACACCATGCGTCCAACGTTGGAAGGGATGTTGGGTTACAGTGTTGGATCCAACGTTGGAATGAAGATCGAAAAATTAAAAATTGGCAAATCAATCTGCTACATGATGCGACAAACGCTGGAACCATCGTAGAGGCGAATGTTGGAGCCTACACTGATTTTTAAAAAATGTTTTTGCAAGTCTCATATAGATAGTTATTTAATAAATTGCGATTGTTGTTAAATTATCCATTTTACAAGCTTTAATTTAACTTCACCTGTTAGTTTGTATGTATGTATGTTTGTTAGTATGTTTAGGTCAAATATTGCAACCAAAATTTCGATTAGTTGTAGTTGAGCTAGAGCTTGAAGATTTTGCACACGTGTATAAGTCCGGTGACAATATTGTTCTAAATCCAATATGGCGGACGCCACAAGATGGCGAATTACCTTTTTTTACAACTCCTTGACATGGGCGTTAAATGAAAGGGTTTGACCACTAGAATACGATAAGCTATGTGACGTCATTCTAAACCCACCATGGCGGCCGCCACAAGGTGGCGGATTACCTTTTTTTACACAAACCCCTTGATATGGGCATCAAATGAAAGGGTTTGACGAGTAAAATACGATAATCTAGTGACGTCATTCTAAACCTAATATGGCAGACGCCACAAGATGGCGAATTACCTTTTTCTTCACAACCCCCCTGACATTTATATCAAATGAAAGAGGAGGGCATCAAATGAAAGGGTTTGACGAGTAGAATACGATAAGCTATGTGATGTCATTCTAAACCCAATATGGCGGACGCCACAAGATGGCGGATTACCGTTTTCTTCACAATCCCCTTGATATGGGTATTAAATGAAAGGTTTTGACGAGTAGAATGCGATAACAGGTAAAATGTCTCGTAATAATGATGCATTATCAGAAATGCATAACTAAAAATTTAAAAATAAAAACTAGTAAAAAATACTTTTTAAAAACAAGCTTTTATTATTTAAATGTACTAAATCGAATAATATATAGTTTTTCATTATTGTGGAAATGCTATTTATAAGTGGACGTAATTCGCGTGGGTTGATCCCATTAAAAGCAGTGTCAAAGTTATCACTGAAACATATATAATATATTATGTTAAATTGATGGTCTTGAAAGCTTGTCCTATAATTGTTAATTTCTACAGTTTTTTCGTTTGTTAATTTACTTGTTAAAAAATACTACATAATATAGGTATAAATTTAAAATAAATAAATTACCTGTACGTGAAAATTTATTTAGGTTCTACGTTTCCTCCCTAGGGAGGAAAACTGTCCTTTTGAAACCTAAAATTAGGGAAGAAAGTAAATTTTCAAAGAGGGTGTTAGAAAAAAATATATTTATTAGTACCTACCTAATTATTAAACTTACCTTGCTGCGAAACAATTTGAAACCTGCTGGAAAATAAACAACCAAATAGTACCGGGACAATGCCTTTAATCGACAAACGATTAACAAGTCGTGTGGACGTGTCTCCAATGTTGGTTCCAACGTTGGAAGCAGACGCGTGACAAAAATACCGACAAGAGCCCGAACGTATCCAGCTTCCAACGTTTGACAGATGAAATTCGTTATTGCACGGCCACATGATGTAACAAATTACCTTAGACAAGGAACTCTCTTTCCTTATCTAAGCAAATTACCATGTGTGTAACGTTGGAAGGCATTTGGCATATCGTGTGGCAGCGGCTTAAGACGAATGTACAGGGATATCCAAATAAAAGTGAAGAGGCCTTATGACTTTTTTATTGTTATAGATGGGAAAAACGTTAAATATGAAAGTTTTGGGGATTTTTATGGATCATTCATATATCTTATCAGCAAAAAATATAGTATAAAACATCGACTTTCTAGCTTATTTTAAATTGGATGGTATGATTTTTATCATATTTTTGGATTCTAGTAGAAGTTCTAGACATATTTTGTATAACATTCCCTATGCGGTTTTTGAATCGTTTTTGAAATATTTTAAATTAAAAATTATTTCGCATAAATATACTTTAGACGTAACTATCCAGGTTGCGAACAAAATACCTGCTACCTTTTTAAATTTTCTTGTAATGCCAAGGTTGACAATAATACTTTAGTCACCGTGAATTTATAATTTTATTTTTATACAAAATGAGTTATTTTATTAAACAATAAATGTTGATTTTTATTAGTTATTAATATTTGAAAGCAATAACCAGTGATTATAAACAATAACAAATGAATTATAACATAACCAGATAAATGTTAACATTGGCGAATAAATATTAATAGGAATTTTCAACGCCATGTAATTGTTCGCACTTTTCATACATTCTTCTCTGTCTCTGAAGTGTGTTTATAATCATCAATCAATCAATCATATTTCAGCATCATTTTCGTTCAGATTTCCTACTTCATTTCTCACCGTCCTTTGAATTTCTTCAATATTTTCATTATGATTGCTGCATACGACATTTTTCAAATGACCCAAAAGAAGTGTATCTAAAGATGTGGGGTCTGGGCTACTTGCAGGCCAATGTAACGTTCCATACCTACAGATACATTCGTTATACTGATGGTTTAAAAAATTGCGAACATCAATAATTATATTATGGGGAGGCGCTCCGTCCTGTTGTCATATAATACGTCGACGTTCTTCAAATAGTAATTCGTTGAGAATATCTTAGATTTCATTTTCTAAAAAATTAAGATAGCGCTGGCTAGTTAATGCTCCCCGACAAAACAATGGTCCTAGAATTTTATTTTGTAATATCCCACGCCAATCGTTGATTGAATTACGCCCCTGAAAAGCAATATCTTCGACGGTAAAGGGATTTTCATCCGACCAAACATAAACATTTCGTCTATTTAACATTCCCGCTGTTGAGAAAGTTGCTGTGTCTGTCCAAACGGTAGTACGAAATAAATTAGGATCTTGCCGCATTCTTTCATTAATATTTGTCACAAAAGTATATCTCCTTTCTTTTTGATCGGCACTAAGCTTTTGAACTGGCATAATTTTATATGGTCTATACTTAAAATACTTTAACGTTCTTTGAACTGTTCCATAAGTCAACAGTTTATCTCTTTTTCCATATCTGAGATACAGCAAACAATCGGGAATTGATTTATTTTGGATTCTCTTAAAAATATATTAAAATCTCTAGGTCCCTTCCTTCATTTCTTTCTCTTCTTTCCATTGCCCAGAATTGCTCTTTCTTCTAGTCTTCTATTTGTTTTTATTATGGTATTTAATGATGGAGTTCTTTGTCTCTCTTCAATACTTTCTTCATATTGTCTTTGATCCGCTCTAATATTGTTATTTCTTAAATTTAAATATAATTTTATCATTTTGTATCTTCCATTAATAGAATAACTTATTTTGCATTAAAATAAAATTATAAATTCACCGTGAGTAAAGTATTATTGACATTAACTTTGACTTACCTTCGAAGAAAATTTTAAAAGGTAGCATGTATTTCGTTTGCAACCTGTATAGTTACGTTTAAAGTATATTTATGAGAAATAATTTTTAATTTGAAATATTTCAAAAACGATTGAAAAATCGCATAGCGTATGTTATACAAAATATGTCTAGAACTTCTCCTAGAATCCAAAAATATGATAAAACTCATACCATCCAATTTAAAATAAGCGAGAAAATCGATGTTTTATACTATACGTTTTTATTCGATGCTCAATAGGTTTGCTGATGATGTATAAATGATCCATAAAAATCCCCAAAATTTTCATATTTAACATTTTTTCCCAACTTTAAAAAAAAAAGTTATAAGGCCTGTTCACTTTTATTTGGATATCCCAGTATGTATGTTGCTGTCCAACCTTAATTTTATTGAAAACGAAAGGACTGTGTGAAAAATTTCTTTAAACCAGGCAGTTTGTTAAAAGAATTTTCATCACAGCGTAGAAAAAGCAATTTATTTCATTATCAGTTACAAATATACGTAATACAAATACAAACTGAGAAAACGTCGACAAATAAAAATAAACATGGTACAGATAAATAAAAATAATAATTTATTTGTTTAAGTTTTCTTTTTTTTAACTTAAGTTATTTAAAACAAATCACTGGACAACGCAAACAGACTAGGGATACTCAACGGCGTCCTCGGGATAAAAGTAGTCATTGCCGTCCGATGGAACACTATCTGGGTCAACCAGTCCTGGGCTTCGTGGGCTGGTAAAATAGAAATTGTGGGTAGCATACATGCTTGTTATTGGAGGTCCTGGAATTAACACTAAAAAAAAAAAAGAAAACATATTATTTTTTTCCAGAAGTGCTCTGAAAATACCTAAAAACACACTACTGACTACAACGGAAAATTAATAATTGCAGGTGGCAATTTTTGGCATAATTGGAAAGTTGTCTCCTAGCAACGAATTTCAATTGCTTAATTATTGACAGTGTTATCTCAGCTGCAACAGGGAATCGACAAGATTTAACTATATAGAATGAAAATGGAATTTCGTAAAAGTAATGATAAAAATAATCTGTGAAAATCTCGACGAAGATTATCTCCTCCATAGGTAGCAGAAAAAGACACAGAAGTATCCCAAAATCTCCTTCCTTCTACATCCTCTTGATGGTTTCTGAAAACATCCCTTACCCAATCAAACCCAATCAAAGTTTGCGCCGGATCGTTTTGACTTCTAAAGGAAAGAAATAACCAAATAGTTTTTCTTTCAAAAAACATTCTTTTGAAAGTAAATTTCTTGGAAAAACGGATTAACGAGACTTTTCAAAAATATTTTCTCGAATACACATACATCGAACGTACATTTTTTCAAAAATGTCCTGACAGCTTTTTCAAAGATGCTCTTTTGAAAACGGAGTTATGAAAATTTCAAAAATGTATTCGTTGTTTGTTTTTGTTTGTTTTTGGATTAATGGCTCTGGTTGAAACCAAATGGCCAAAAAATGTATTCAAAAAGTATTTTTTAAAAAAGGTACATTTTCCGAAAATATATTTTTTCGAAACAGTATTTAGAAAATTAAATTATGAACTCTAGTAGCTTCGAAAATGTTAATAGAAAAAAGACGAAAAAAGGTCCCGAACAAACCTAAACGCACCTTTTTTGGGTTTGATTAGGTTTCCTTAGGTTTGGTATGTTACTTTCTCGTAAATCACTTTTTCAAAAAGCCGTTGCTTAAAAAATTAATTCCGAAAAAGATGTTCCCTAAAAAAATGTATTTTTGAAAAGTGCTTAAACAAATTTGAAAAATTGGTTTTATTTTGGTATATCTCCCGAAATGAGCAAAAGGCATAAATAAAAAAAATGCTACTGTCGCGAGCCACCTAAGATGACCAAAACTGTTCTGTTTTTTTGATGTTAAATTAAGTAAATGTTTTTGAAAACAGCTTCTTCGAAAGATGCTTTTCCAGAAATGGATCTACAAAATTTTCTCGAAAATATTCTTTTTTAAAAAGAATCTTTCAAAAATACGTATTCCGAAAATTTATTTTTTAGAAAACATAGTTTTTCCAAATTTAAATTATGAACTCTACTGGCTTAGAAAATGTCAACGAAAAAATGACAAAAAGATGCTGAACTAACCTAAACGAACCGCTTTTGTGTTCGATCAGTTTTTTTAAATATGAATATTCTATATTTCTAAAAACGTGTTTTCTTAAAAAAATGTAATTTCGAAAATTGGTTAAACAAAATTCGAATTCGTTTCCGAAAAAAAGGTTTGAAAACATCCCCAGTTTTCGAGCAAACTGTATTCGAAAATATATTTTCGGAAAAACGTGCTTTCAAAACATTTTCATATATGAGTCCAAATGGGCAGAAGGTATAAATAAAAAAAATTTTGGTAAGTTAAGATGACAAACTGGTCTGTTTTCGCAAGAACAGGTTTAGATATTTCGTCCATTATGAATCTTAGAACCCTAAAAATAAAAAAATAATGTAGCACGCCAACTTGCCCGTTCTTTTTGGTATAAACCTTCGTGTAGCTCGAGGCGACGCTGACCCCCCCCCCCCCCCCCTAGACGAAATTCTAAATTCTCCCCTGATCTCTTCTCCCATACTATTCCAGTGTCATTACCGAAGGGACATCCTTTTATCTCTTCTATTTAGTTGTCCATTACTGTAGTCTTCTTACAGTCCTTTATCTATTGAGACATCTTCATAACTTTGCTTGCTCCCGTTATTTTTTCTGACCCTATGAAGTGTTACTGCCTAAATTAAAAAAAAATTTGATTCCTCTAAAATGCAAATGCACCTTACAGGCAAACACTCGTAATAACATGAAATTTGGAGTTTTTCAAATAAAATGTCACAATAGTTTCCAGCAACTGGTCTAACGACATACTTTTCCAAGTCAACCACACGGACTGGTCAAAAATGTAAGAAACTACATACGTGGTATAGGAGGACCCCGACAAAGAAGGCGCCCATTGACAGTAACATCTGTAATTACTGGAATAGATTCTTGCACTGGGAACGTCAGTCCGTACCTAACCCATGGAGTATTCTGCAACAAATCTTGGCCGGGAGTTAACAAGGTCAGCTTCATATTCTAAAATAAAATATACTATTTAGTTGATTAATCTATCAGGTTTGCCGTATTCGGATGTGTACTTGTTAGTTTGTTGTCGGAAAATGGATCGAATAAGAAGACATAAACAAATTAACGAATAAAAGGATGTAAGTCGTAAGGAAAGGAAATAAACCGCCAAATTCCGCATCCAATCCTAATTAATGTTCCCCTTGGTAATTCAAATACTAATTTCCGGCGCTTTGCAATTAGTAAGGAACTAAAGCATTCTAGTGTCAACCGATAAAGTTGTCAATGCGAGTACTAGATCGCCGCGCCACCCTTTTGAGAAAAAAGTTTGTCCAAGAAGAATGTTTGTTCGTTTGTTGAAGCATGTATTGTATGCTTTCTATTATAAATAACATATTCATTAAACAATTATTATGTTGTTGATTTCATCTTCAAGACGAAACACGCCTCCACCTGAAGCTCTGAAAAGTGACACCTGTCAAAATTTTGGGTCCACGAGTGTGGTGGCAAGTCCGTTCCTGACTTCCTTGGTAATGTCAAAGGTTGTTTAGGGTTTGGATTTGTAGGTCTTTATCGGTTAGACAACACGGCCAAATATCATTAAAATATACAAGTCTGGTCAAAAGTTACAGCCCAAAAGGTACATCACTGGGTACCCCTTTTGGGCCCCATATCTCCGTTACGGAGCACCTTAAGAAAAAAATGTATGACACACTAGGGTTATTTTGACATCTCCTTGTACACTGCCTAGGGTTTCACATATACTTACCGGATATCCTACATATATGTATATATATATATATACATCCAGTAATCCGGACACCTATTTTCAAAAGTCATAATCCGGACGGATCTCTTTAATCCGGACAGTCGCAGTCGAGTGCGTTCTTGAATTTTTCGCGGTTAAATTTAAAGACATGGTCGCAGCAAAGAAGATTTTCTTTCCTGTATGAGCCTGTCAGGCGTCAGGGTGACTTAATATTGGCCGGTTGCCGTTTTGGCTGTACTGCACGCAGTCTTATTTTATTTACGTTCGCAATAAGTGCACTAGGCAAACTGTTATTTTTGTTTACATTTTTTTCAAAATGTCAAAAAAAAAACGTTAAATTTGCAACAAACAAGCGAAGTAAAGCTTGTTTCAAGCTCTTTCGTCGCCTTTTAACAAAATGCAAGTACCTCAATAAATGTATACATAAATAGTTCAAGATTCTTAAAAGTCGCCAGAGTCGGAGTGGTTTAAATTCGGAATAATTTTGGAAAAAATAAAATCTTGTTAAATTACAAGTGATTAAAAGATTGTTGATTACATATATTTATGTCACTCGATTTATTTATACAATAAAAAATTATTACTTAAATGTCGGATTTGAAAATTATTAAACTAGGTAAAAAATTCTTTATTTATAACCTGTACCGATTATATTAAAATTAACTTTAACTGTTATTTTATTAGGGCCGGCCCTGATTACAGTTTTTGCAAATTTACCGGGTTTGATTGGGTTGGGACAGCTGGTGTCGATAATAGTATATTGCAGGCGGCAATAGGTCAACGAAAGAACTTAAAACGAGCTTTAATTAGACTATATAATATAGAGTTTATTTCTTAAATACCTACTTATTTTATTTTTATGAAGGATTTATTTTATGTTGATCAATAAACGTTTTATAAATTTTCTTCGAATATTAGTTTTGATTGGTTTAAAAATCATAACTATATGATTTGGTTTGTATTCAGTAATCCAGACAGATCACTAATCCGGACAACCCCCTTGCAATTAATTGTCCGGATTATAGAGGTTACACTGTACACTGTATATATATATATATATATATATATATATATATATATATATATATATATATATATATATATATATATATATATATAATGTTATAGATACAGAATAAAATGAAGTGCGGAATTGGCGACCTTATCTTATTTAATTTCATCACTAATTTATATGAATTTCCATTTGAGAAATTTCTTTCATTCCTCTGTGGATTCTATGCCATGATGATGGTGGTGATTTGCGTACTTACAGATCGGTTGGTTCCATAGAATCCCGACATGGAGGCGTTAACTGTTAGGAATAGATTTCGACTAAAGTCATAGGGAACGGTAAGTAGACCTTCTACTTGCCCATACATGTTCTGCGTATATCTTAAAAATTATTTTGTTTCAATTAATTTATTTCAAATGTAACAGCAAACAAAATTTTAAGGAAAACTATTGAATATGTGAATATCTAACGAATTTAAGTTGATTCAGTAATGACTTTGACTTTTAAACAGAAATGCTTCTATAGCTTTTAAAGTTTTTCTTTTAACAGCACTTATACTCTATTCACATTTGAAATATGCCCGATATAAACAACATACTAGCCTCGCAACAGGCAATCAAGTCTCGTGATCGGCAATTTACTTCTGTTGACATTGTCCGTATTTGAAACGTGAATAGACTATACTGCCATCATAACGAAGAGGGCAGTAAGTATATATAGGTTTCCATATATACTTACTGCCCTTTTCGGACCTGCACGATTTGGACAGACGAGACATCAAATTCTTGCGGGAGAAGGCGGTTTAAAAGGAAAATGACAAAATAAAGTTTTAAGTTATGTTACGAGTTTACATTGGAAAGTCACTATTCTTGTATAGCATACAATTGGAGCAACAAATAATTTTGTGTGTGTGTCTGTGTGAATGTGTGATGGTGTGCGTGTGTGAGTTAATGGCACTGGTTAAAACCAAATGGCCAGCATCTATAACAAAAATGTTAAAATGGCAGTTATTAATGCTTATATTTTTATATACACGAAACTGCAAGTACTAAAAGAAATTACCTAAATACTTCAGGACATGGAGATTGTGGATAATAAGACCAAACAGGCACACATGAAAACGCGAGAATAACCAAACCCAAAAAGTAAATTTGCTTGGTCATTTTTTAAGTGCGTCGAAATACGATCTAAACGTTTTTTTAATAATGTTACACAATTTATATAAGCTTTGATATAAAAACAATTTATGATCCGTATAGAATTTTATGAAGCATTGAATTTTTATAGTTTTCATTTTAGGGTATGATTTATGATGAATTCAAATAATTACGAAATATACAGGGTGTCGGGTTACGAATGGACTGTAAAGGGATCCAAGTTGAAATTGGTAGGATAATGTTGTTATTGTTTTATTTCAAGAGGGCGCTAGATGTACTCGACGGATTGTATAAATCCCTGCTGATTTTGTCGTCTATAAAATTATAAACATAGGGGATGAAATCGGAAGGATGATTACTTAACTAATCAAAACCGAACCTTTTTGAGCCAACTAGTATTTTTTTACCATCATTTTTACTTTTTTACTTATAATTGCCAATTGTTTTTTATTGTTTAATGGGCACCGATAAACGCTTTTATGATTATTCTCTTCAAACACGATTCCACCAACTCTGAATTTAAAATGTTGAACCATTACATTACAGCAAAATTTCAAAAATTTTAGATTCAACACCTTGTGTTTCATTAAGAGCTTTCATCCCTGCTATTTTACTATTGATTTGTCATCAAGAAAGGGTTAATTTGTTTTTAAATTGAAATAATAACGAAGCCGGAATTTTTTTAGCAACTACTGTACCGAGTGAGTCAATGATTGCGCGGAGTAATTTTATGCCTTAAATATAAAATTTGTCGGTAATCACAAATGTAGATTTTTTAAGTTGGACACCCTGTATTTAAATGAGTTTCTGAATTCTACATGTAATTTAATAACTTTTTCACTAGTGGTTTAATATACGAAAAAGTTATAGTTGTCAAGATAATTCGACTTGCCATGAAAATTAAGCATTTGCAAGCATCTGTTTGTTGTAAAAATACTACTTAAATTTTGATTTCAAGCACTTCATAATTTGTATCTTAAGTAAATTAAGTTAAAAAAACCATACTCACTATAAAATATTTGACATTTCATTTACAGAGTGTTTTATTTCTAGGGCCAAAGCCAGAAAACTTCTAATTAAAAAATGTTACTTTTATCAAATCAAATTTTTCTGCCATCTTATATCTCCTCAAAAATTCTTCACATTTTGTAAAGAATGTCCTATCCCAATCTCTAATCATTTTTGAAATATTTTGATTGACATTTTGAATACAATAGATAATGGGTACTTCCCTTCGCGGTAGAATTAGAAAGCCTGTAGGTAAAACTAACTAAATACAAACATAAGTATCTTTACATTTACACTAAAACGTAATGGACACATTATTTTTGCAACTGTAACCCCCCAAAAAAAGTCAGTTTCTTCTAAATAAGTGTTCGAATAGATGTCATTCTTGTTCAGTACACATGTCAGTTCTTCTAATGATATTTTCCCGGACACTGGATAATATGCCTGGGGTTATTGTTTGACATATATTCCTAATCCTATTCTCCATGTCTTGCCTTGTCGTAGGTAATGTGACATATACCCTACCCTTTATGTAGCACCACAGGAAAAAATCTAACGGGGTAAGGTCACAAGACCTTAGTGGCCATGCAGCAAAACCCCCGCGGCCAATCCATCTTTGAGGATGTTTTTGATCCAAACATGCTCTGGCTTCACGATAAAAGTGTGTGGGGGGGAGGGGAGCACCATCTTGTTGGAGCCACATATTTTGACGTTCATCAAAGTCTACTTCTGCCAATAGTCTTGGCAACTCTTGTTGCAAGAAAAATAAATAAGTAGGTCCGTTTAAATGTTTATTAAAAAAATATGGCCCTAAAATTCTGTTGTGAAGAATGCTGCACCACACATTAATCGACCAATAGTTTTGGTGTTGAACTTCACGGACCCAGCGTGGGTTCTCCGTTGCATAATAACGCATATTGTGTCTATTGAGAGCACCATTACTTCTAAATGTAGCCTCATCTGAATACATTATAAATTTAAAAAAAAATTGTTTACGTCACCACTGGCAGTTAAGTTACGCGCCTTTGAAAATCTTCATCGTGAAGTTTCTGATGTAGCTCGATCTGGTAAGGGTGGTATTTATAGGTAGTTGCGAGTTATTCGACTGTGACGTATTATTTGACTGTGACGTATCACACAGTGAAGCTGATTTACGGCTACTAACTTGGGGATTCTCCTGCACTTGTAACAGTATTTCGAATTCTTTCTCATCATTTGTAACTACTCTAATGATAACTTCACGTTTTGAATGTTCTACACTGCTAGTATTCAACCAGCAGTGTGGAACATTTGGCCTAGTGGTGTCAAAATTTAAGTTGTATTTTCACAACAAAGAGATGCTTGCAAATGCTAACTTTTCATTAGAAATCGAATTATCTTAAAAACTATGGCTTTTTCGTATATTAAACCAATAATGAAAAAGTTATGAAAAACACGTAGAATTCGAAAATCAATTAAAATAAGTATAGTAAGTATGCTATCTTTTTTTAGGAAATGTCATTAGGAAGAGAAAGCATAAGATCAAATATGCCAAATCGCAGACCGTGTTGTTCGCTTACACTAGATCCCGAGTCCGTTTTCTCTTTACACTTTGCATTAGTAACCACCCGATGCGTATTTATTTTGATTCCTAATTCAAGTTCTCGGCCGGTTACGGATAATACGGATTCTTTTAATATTCGTATCCAACGGATATTTGAATACGTATCCTTACATCACTAGTCTGCACCCCCTTCCGTCTCCCCGTCACCAATTTTAAGTGAGCAGGGGTCAGCACCCCCCGAGTTAAAATTCTGGTTGCTCGCCACTAAACCTGGGGATATAAATCCAAACTAACAAAGATATTCTCCTTTGTTCTAGATAAACTACCAGACTACTCTTTATTCAAAATGGCAGCTCTAGAAACTCCGACCCGAGACGAAGGAAGACCGCCTGATACACCCATGTTCAAAAGAAAAAGTCCTCTAACCAAAAACTACGGTAGATATTCCTACGTCACAAAATCAGTTCCTACAAATCCTTTCGTAAATCAAGATAAAGATGAGTCTTATATCGGGTAGGTGTTAATTTAACTCTTCAGACTATTAAAAGCTAAATATCTTTATAGTCAAATGGTATTTTTGGTATGTCTGGATGGATAGTAGGGGAAGTCTACCTAAAACGGGATACCTAAGGTTCAACCATTAAAAAAATATCTTTTCGAGTATCTAAAAAAATTAAAGTCGTGAAAAGTAGAATCTATTACGATTTAGCTTTCAGAATTATTATGTTTTGATTTTTGGTATATGTTAGTTTTGTCCTTAAAATGTATTTGTTTTATATGTTGCATATTTCCCGTTTTATCCATATATGTTGGTAAAATGGGATTTACAGTTATTCTAAAATGGGATAGGCTTTTTACGTGGTAAAATTGTGTTCTTACTTTTATAACTTGAACAGTAAAAAAGCAACACTTTCATATTGCAGAAGCCATTTGCTTTTCTGACCAGGACTGACGTTTAAATTTTCTTTGGTATTTTTGCTTTAATAACATTGCGAGTACGGAGTATCTGCAAATACAAATATTGCTTCAAACGCAGGATATCCCGTTTTATAAACTATGTAATATCCCGTTTTAGCAAACACCGCTATGAACAAATCAAAAAATTATAAACATGACCTACACACCTATATCACTGCAAAAATACAAAATATCTGTTTCAATACAACTATACTGCATGTAAAAAAAATAGAGTCTGATTTTATTGGCCAATAAACATGCAGCCCTTAAGAATATTTCCCACAAGTTTTATAAGAAATCCCGCAAAGTATGAAAAACTTACCTTACTCTGGAAGGACGCAAGCAAACTGTTTGTTTCAACTTGCCACGTCTCTACTTTACCGCGGGCGTTTATAATTCTACCATATTTGGATAGATAACGCATAGCGTATTGCTTATTAGCGCATGTCCCGTTTTATCTAGTATCCCGTTTTAGCTAGACTTCCCCTAACATATAGCCAGAATTTATCATCAAAAATTTAGCAGCAACATTTTTTCCAGATTTAACGAACTACTTGAAGACAACATAAAAGTTCAAGACGTAAACAAAAACAATCTCACGGACTCAACAATTAATTTAAATAAAGCGGAAAAAACAAGCATAAAATCGGACAAGCCAATCCTTAAACATGGATTTCCAAAAATATTGTGCTTAAAAAAAGGTTCTTTGTTGAACTTATCTGAAAAGACTGAAATAAATGCTTTTAATACTTTGAATGTTAATTCACTGGAAAATTTAAGCGAAACCAGAACTAATGGATGTACCAAAATCGCCTCTAAAAGTAACTTGGGTAAGATTTAAGAGTTTTTTTTTATCATCGAAGTTGCTTAATGCTTAGCTATTTGATATAGTTGTTAAAGAAACAAAAATTTCATTAAGTACTTTTTCTTTTACACGCCCCTCGCATAAATTCAATACGTCTGTTAAATTTAATTCCTTGCCTCATCTTTTTTTGTGTTCTAGATAATAAAAATGAAAACATCAACTTGACCGAGAACCCCAAAGAAGAAACCGACTATTCCAACAACTATTACTCAGAAAAGCCGAAAAATAGAAACAGTTTTCATCAGAACGTTGAGGAAGCTCTGAGTTCGTTGTTGTGGCAGCCCTATGAGTATCAAAATCAGGAAAATAATGACTATTGTTTTGTTATTAATGGTAATGGAAATTATGATTATGAATCCTATTCTACGTGGTAAGTAGAATGTATTCATATTTTAGACCTGTTAATTCTATGGACGTCGGACCAATCTTACCTTTTTCGAATAAATCTCATCAACTAAAATCCCGCAATGAAAAATTCCCCACATGGGTTAAATGGGCTTCGCTATAAAAAATAGGATAGTTCTATTCATAAATCTATTTCGATAAAGACTTCAAATATTCATATTAATAAAAGTTAGATGCATGTGTAGGGAATGTTTTCGGAAACAATCAAACAGCATGTAAATTAAAAATGTCAGAAAAGGCTTGCATTTTTTATATAACATATTATTTAGTATCTAGTGCTAATCTATATCTATATTTTTGTGGTATAATTCATTTCAAAGACCTTATAGAGGCAAATGTTTGTTTTTGTTTATTATATTTTGTAGAATATGTAGGAATGGTTAATTTTTATGTTACAATATTTATTTTTATAAAATTCGTTATTGAAATCTTTTTTGTACAAGGCTTCAGGAAGGTCGCGCGCCCCTAAATCCGCCATTAAATCTATCTTAATAAACCTATAGCGTTGACTTCTGCCGAAAACTTTATTTTTCCCGAATTACCACCCTTATATGTCCATTTGTTTAGTATCCTTTGAATAACTAAACACACAACAGTTTGTATCTGAATCAAATTTCAAAGGAGAATTTCCACTAGGTTTCAAACTACATGGATGCGCTGCTTGAAGCTTATAAAATAAACGATTTACAAGCACATTCGAACTGGAACATTTTGAATGCGAAACTACGTGTTACTGTCTGTTATTTTGATATAAACTATAAATATGTAAATGCAGGTACCTTGAAATAATTAGTCAAAATAACCGAAAGTAATTTGTTAAAAGCATGGAAGGATGAGTGTAAGGTACTTACTACTTACATAATTCGTTATAATATCAAACCTAAATTATTTGCATGATTCTTTATGTAATGTTACAATAACTGTTATAACTTGAATGGTTTCATACGGCAGTACCGAAAATAAAAGCTTAGTGCCCGAAGATACGCGAAAATTTTTCGAAAAGTGATTTCATATGTCACTCAGGGTACTAGATCATATAATATATTCATTGGTCTCGCTTTTATTACTTACATATGAACAGTTTGACTGAGTGTTCGCAAAATCATGTGTTGAATGAACATACCAGAAATTTTTTTATAGGTGTGCCATCTTTAAATATTTTAGGAACTGGTGGTAAAAAGATAGAAAAAAGCCTGAGCATAGGTACCTAAGAAAACCTAAACAAAAGAAGAAAATCTGTGCATGTTTGCTTATGTTTGTTTAGGCTTTCTTAAGTCTTCATTTTAACATTTTCCACTACTACAACTATTATAGTATTATAGTTCAATCTTCAATTCAATCTTCGAAAAGCTGTATTTTCGAAATTTCTGAAAAATTATGCTTTCGAAAAAAGCAATTTTCGAAAAATCGTATTCTCGAAAGAATATACTTTAGAAAATTGATTTTTCAAAAAAATATTTCAGATTTTTTTTTTGTGAATTCACTGTTCGATTGTTTAAAAAATTATTAATAGGGCTAGCGGCTAGCGACTCTATCATTAAGACACTTAAAAAAAGTGTTTTTTTGTTTTTACTGTTTCTAAATATCTCAGATCACACTGCATATACACTTTTTTAAGTAGCTCATTCCATACATTTTGTAATCCTCGTTAGAATGAAAAAAGGTCACTTTTCAAAAGGTAATTATATTTTTCATCATACTTATTTGTGAAAATTTTTGTAAAAGTGAAAGTTACCGCGAGTTACTATCTCTAGTCGTTATCGACATGACCTTAATTAAATACTCACAAATATATTAATAACTAAATAATATTTTTTCTGATTCTTTCGTAAGGAAACATAGTTATAACTATCTTATTTTTCTCTGGTTATAATACGACTGTAGCTCTGATGGAAATAATGAAGAGTTATTATTCTTGACGAAATGGCGAATTCACTTACAGCTGGAGATTGGTTTATTTTTGTTTTGTTTAATTCGTGGGAGTAAATGGCGCCCAACAATGTTCCAGGACACGATTATTATTGCAATATCTGCTATATTGTTTTCTATATTTAAGTAATTTTGTTGTAACTATTTTTTTTATTAGAAAAGTAAAAATGGCGCCCAACGAAGGGCCAGGCACATGATAAATTATTCCAATATCTTCCAACCAGGTGTGTAGCCAGGTTTAGATTTCAGCGGGGGCAACTAAAGTTTTAGGGGGGCCAACTTATGATTTAATATTTTTCTAGTAGACAAGACAATGTATTCAGTGATTTTCTAGAGTGGGAAACTTTTTCTTTCAGAGTGGGCATGCTTCCAACCCTTTTTGTATTTTAATAAATTTGTTGTAATCATATACGAGTACTTTCATCTGATTTGATACCTAGGTTGTATAGAATACCATTCCTTTTTATACATGTTTTCAGTAATAATTATTTTATTATTCGATGCAAAAGGGTGCCCAGCGAAAGGACAGAGCTGGCTTAGAGATGGGGCGCGGGCTCACCTATAGCCTTGTACAAAAAGGATTTCAATAGTGAATTTTATAAAAATAAATATTGTAAAATAGGTATTACCCATTCGTATATGTTCTTCAAAATTTTCTAAACAAAACCAATCATTTGCCGTCTATGTAAGGTTTTTAATATATAAATTACACCACTAAAATGTGAATAACAGATCTATAATACTAATATCTTATACATATAAAAAGGCCTTTTTCGGCATTTTTGATTCACATGCTCTTAGATGGTTTCTGAAAACATTCCTTACTGAAGAAAACAAATAGCCAAACATTTTTGATAAATATTTTATTGTATTGGCGTGTAACCTAAACTCTGTCATTTTTAGAGCTGTATTTAAATCAGAACCGCGATTTAAAATGGCGTATGAAAATGGCAAAAAATTTCTTTTCTCCTCTTTTAATGATGATTTATTTACTTGTTCCAGTTCCTATACGCCCTCGTCGTCCCCGATTAGCCTCGACCTTGACGACCCATGTGACAACGTCGCATCGAGCCCATCCAACACAAAGAATAACATACCATCTTCAGCTTTTCTTCAATGCACTGCGGTACCACCACAACGAAGAGACCTACATTCAGATGTTATTAACCTGAACCAACAAGAGGTTTCCGCCCAACCGGCGACGAGGATTCCACCACGTGACCGCCTTTTACAACGCTCGGGCACTGTTGCATTTGTCAGTCTTCCGTCGCTCGCCAGTTCAAATTTAGATTCGCTGTCGGGCTCAGTGCGGGACTACGAACTTGTGACGTCATGTACGGAAGGGTTTTCGGGTGATTTGAGCATGCAAAGTGGTTCTAACGGTACCAGTAATAAAAAAAGTGTTCCCGTGTCGAATTTATCCGCCAGTACCAGTGAAAATGGGTTGAAAAACAACGCGATAAAAGTAGATACTTCGTTGAATGCAGCCAATATAGTTGGTTTACCATCAAGTCATTCACGGTACGCCTCAGTTCCATGCAGTAGTACCAGTGCAAGCGTTCAGAATGGCCATGCAGGAACTAGGTCGCAGAATGTTGCTGGCACCGTCTATCCGCAACATTTTAGAAACTTTTCTGAACCCTCTGACCATATATTAAGGTATCCCAATAACATTTCAGCAGTACCTTCTGTGCACCAGAAACCACACAATGGCACTGCCGGCACAAGTACTTTAAATTCACAAATAGATCACCGCAATTTACAATTAATTAATCATTTTAGAAGCAGCAGCGTACCAAAATCTATGACTTTGGTACCTAAATATGACGTGACAACCAGTTCTGGGCCTGTTAATAGTTTAAGAGTGAAAGGAGCACAAGTGCTACCTCAGAATGGAAGTAATTTTGGACATACGGGGGGAGTTTCAAACAATGGCACAGTCAGCTGTGGTACTGCTAAATTAATTAACAGACCAACAGTACCTTTGAATATTTCAGTGTCCACACAAAATCTTAATCAAGACGGTACTAATGTTCAGAATACAAGACCTTCACCTTTAAAACTCTTATCGTCCTCTGCTCCTACTACAGTGTCTCCCTCCAGTCCTGGTACTGCCAATGTGAGCAACGTAAATGTTAACTTTTACAGGGCAGTTCCTGTAAATGTTGTGAGTTCGGTACCTACAATACATTGTTTAAATACCTTAAGTAACGATCAGGGCAACAGTGTCTCCAACGTTCAGGTACTGCCTCTAGGAGGCAGTAATCAACAGATACCAGTACAAACTAAAAACAACACTGTAGCTAATCAATTTGCTGTTGCTAATAGTGTCAATAATGTTGAAAATCAACGAGTTACTAACGCTAGTACTGTAGCCAGTACTGAAGTGACAGTACGCAACATAAATGCCATTCAGATTGGTACTAGTAACAGTGCAAATCAGATTATTACTAGTACTGTTGGATATCCGGAACACAGTTACAGAAACCATGTAACAAATAATATAAGTGACTACAATGCTGTTTCAGAAGCAAGTACTAGAAATGCTGTTGGTGCTGCAGTCTCTGTTGCGCAAGGTCACGAAGGAAATAGAGGTGTTCTGTTACAGAATGCCAGCACTAGCACTTTTCCTGGAGGCATAGCAACAAGTTTTCTTACCCCTTCACCTGTAACAACTACTGAAATTCCTGTAAATAATATCAGCAACGTAGTTAATGTACAGAATGATGCGCGGCAACCAGTATTCTCTGCAGAAGTACCTTATCAGCTGGCTGGTCGGTTTATCACCACCACAGCACAAATAAATAGTTCTCCTGTAAATCAGGCGCAGATGGGTGCTGCTGTTGGTCCACAAATTCAGAATATTCCTACTGGTACTAGTATATTACGTACGAGAACATTTACTAGTACAGAAGCCCAAACTGACGATATTTTACCGGTTGCTCAGAGTACTTCGACTCAAAATCACAATATTGCTATACGAGAACAAAGGAGGCGTGAGCGGAGAGAAAGAAGGCAAAACCGAAGGAACCATGGACATGGAAATGCATCTAGGGGTACTACCAACGATAGCAATTCCCAGTCTGCAGGAAATGCTGGACAGACTCAAGGGCAAACAGCAAATGCTGGAAGTCAAAACCAAGCCCAAAATAGTCAAGAAATCCGTTTACCCGATCTTTTACATAGTCACCTTCCTCCTCCATACTCTACTTTACCCAACAACCAAAACGTCTCTATGATACCCCCAGTACCACCTCGAATCCTCCCTTCCCCACCCCAAATTATACCTGGCGCTATGTTACCGAATCCGCACGGTCCAGTTTTGCAGACTGTGGTGCCAAACGGGGTGCCCGCGAGTGCTTTTGTGTTCCCTGCGCCACAACAAATAGCGCCACTTATGCAGGGTGGTGCACCGGTACCAGTGGCGGTACCAGCGACGGCTGCAAGTGGATTTAGATTTGGATTTCCAGCTAATGGATTTAGAAGGTAAGATGTACTGAATAGGCAGATGAGGCAAAATCGATTTTAAAGAAATACGGATTTAGTTTAGCGGTACCTACTTTCCCTTCCCTGTAAAGGATTTTTGGTTACACTGTAGACTGTATATATATATATATATATATATATATATATATATATATATATATATATATATATATATATATATATATATATATATATATATATATATTGTAGGTACTACAAAACATCCCGATAATATCTTGACCCTAATTGATATTGTTTTCTAATGACTACCGACAAAAATATAGGCTCGGTAAACAGCTGTTTAAAAAATATTCTTAAATAAATCAATGATTACACATGCAGGAGAAAGATTTTCTTTAGCATATTTAATTAGCAGACCAGTTGGGTGAGAGATAGATTTAAACAGCTGGTTTGCCATTAAGACTCTTACAGAGACAAAATATCTGACGTTACCTACTTCTAAGGGAATAGGGGCGGGGGCACAATGATTTGGGGGGCGCCAAATTACCTTCCATCTATTGGAGAGTATGTGGTTGTCGTAGGCAGGCGCGGATTTAGGGGGCGCACGCCCCCGCCCCCTCCCAAAACCTTGTAAAAAGGGGTTTCAATAGCGAATTTTATAAAAATAATATTGTAGCATAAACATTAACCCTCGCATTAACCGTTTTTACATATTCTACAAAATATTATAAACAAAAACAAACATTTGCCACCTAGTGAAGCTGCTGTGTACCAAAACAACCATGGTTTCATGGAAGGGGGCGCGGGGGCGCCGTTACGAGGAGGGCGGGGGGCCTTACGCCCCCCTAGCCCCCCGACGCGACGTTATGCCACCGTAAAAAGGACATGAAATATTTCATCACAAAAATCCAAATTTTATTATTTTCCTGTTAAATAATCTTGTTAATTACAGAAACGGGAGAATTCTTGAATTACTTCATTTTACAGGAAAGTTCATCAGCGGTATCACTGTACATATTTTAAAAACAATAGCACAGTTAAAATGGCGCGTAAAATTTCTCAAATTATTCATAATTATCCCATTATTCGACTGCATAATAACTCCATTTGATGATTTATTACAGTTGCATTCAGATTTAAAGTTCTGTACTTGATTACGACACGAGCGCCTGCAGTGTTAAAACTACCCCTAGTTGTAGGTATATTCTGTTGCCTGCAAAAGCTCTCGTGGTGATCTCATGAAAGTTGCTTTTATATTTTTGCGTGTAATGGGGAACAGTAGGAATAGAATAAGATTTGTTGTTCTTTTATGAATTATATGTCTTTTAGGATAGTCTTTGGTATTCACGTAACGCATTATAAATTGGTAATTAAATAAACAAAGAAATTTCGATGTTATACGACTTAAAATAATCATAAATCCTACAGTAAAATTGCAATTGAATACAAGTGTACCTAATCATTCCATAATATTTATTTCATGTGTGGAACATAAAATAGCTAAGTGTTCGACAGATGATCGTTAACCAACTGTTACTGCTAATTGATTGATTAATGTCAATGCCTTTTTAACGAATTTTAGCAGCGTAAAACTATCAATAATTAATTATGTATTAATAGTAAATTATATATAAAATAAAAATAAATATTAAAAACTGTAAAACACGTGTTTAAACATTTTTTAAAGTACCTACTATGAAGTTTCGCGTTACTAGGATCGTCTAATATTTTTTTTCATATAAAGTTTGAACCCCTGTTTCACCCCCGTAGGGGTTGAATTTTAGAAAATCCTTCCTTAGTAGATGTCTATGTTATATAAGAAACCCTGTGCAAAATTTCAAGTTTCTAGACTCAGCGGTGTGGACAGTGCGTTGATATGTCGGTCAGTCAGTTTCTTCTTTTATATATACAGATTAATTGAAATAGGTAACAAGAGGAGAGCAATTAGGAGAGAAAAACCATCGTTTGATGTAGACTTAGAAAAAGCATTTAACAATATACAGGTATACTAAAGGCTGTACTAAATCGTATTTAAAAAGACACTGTAAGACCCACGAAATACCACACAGAGAAAAAGGAATTTCTCCAAAAAGACATAAGCGAGCCAGAGGTTTCGTAAATATTAAGGGGTTATATACATACAGTCAGGAGGCCTAAAAAAAGCGATTTTTCAAGAATTTTTCCTGAGAAGACTTTTAAATGTATTAATGTAAAAATTTGCACACATATTATGGTAACTTTTAGCTGTATTTTAAGATTTTTGTATTTGTAAAAATAATAATTTTGAAAGCTGCTATAGCTGATCTCCAGAAGTTCCTCTCAAAAAAGCCATCTTGCGGTGACAACGATATCTCTGGACTGGATCATCTAATATGAAAAAACCAAACGGATTTCGTTAAAGCAATGTATAATCTTGTAATTAATCGTAGGAATAAGCAAAATAAAATTTTTTGACAAAATGGCGGCTTCTCAAAAAAAAAAACGGTTTTTGACCAAAATTTTGGCCTTAAATTGTTTATATAAAAAACTATTTATCGGTGAGAAAAATCCTTCGACTGATTACTAAAAAATATACTTAAGAAGCTTGTGTTAAAATTTGAGACTGATCGGTTCAGCCGTTGCCGAGAAATCTCCGTCACCGACTTTACAAACACAGTTTTGAGTAAAACGCGTTTAAAGTTTCAAAAGCACTTTACATAGCGTACAATCGCTCTGACACGTCTTTACAAATATGCGTGTCACTTCGAAAATGATCGCCGGATTGCCTTGAAATTTTCTGTGTGTATACTTGAATATACGTACATTACGAAAATGAAATTAACAAAAAATCGATTTTTTTGGAAATTCTAACTGTATATAACCCCTTAAGTATGTATGTATTTATTGAAAGTTACAGGGAACTAAGGAATTACGGTAAAAAGACAAGGGCTCATGAAGACCTATGTGAAACCAGTCTTACAGGACTTTAAATTGTAACTGACGGCACTGATGAACGAAATTTTTTTTCAAATGTATGGAACAATACAAAATCTGCTGGCAGCCTGACGAATGTTTGCAGCTTTGACACTGCATTGACGTGTCTGTCAAATTAAATCTTAGTTCTATGATCTTCAGGTGGTCGATATGAATTATTAAACAAAAAATCACAATCTTACGGTCATTATTATTTTGATCTTCTGTTTTTGAGGCTATGACTGAAATAAAGTACATAGTAAAATATTACATTTTCGCGTGAGCCATATTCTAATCTGTTTTTGATGTGCATGAGAGCGTCAGCATACTACATCATTTACCCACATTTCTTACAATACTTAATATTAAGTATTTCACACAACTTTTATTATATCTATTACTATTTACTATTTAATAAAAACTACATAAAGAGACCTATTTTTAACATTTCCATATTCAAATTTAAGAAAAATCGAGAATTAAAGTAATGAGAACCTTCTTTTACATCAGTTAATTTAATAACTGCCTTAATAATTGCTCCAGCTTTGTTATTATCGTTAGTACGTAATTTAAAAGCAAAAATGCGTAAAAAACAAATTGCTTTTTAATCAAAGTTTTTCATGATAAATGCGTACAATAACAGTGTATCAAATGTTTTAATTGCCACAATGATTTGGCAATTAATTAGTATACAATTAGCTCATAACAATAATTGCAACAGTTATAAAAACAATGCAATCTCCTGTGTCGGTAATTTTTTTTTAATTGAACAATCGATTTCACTTTTTATTATAATATTTTTCGAATATTTGCCCCTTTAGCACAACGGTGAAACGACCATAAATTATTAAATTGATTTAAAAAAACAGAAAACCCGACTGCGAAAGCCTCAAAAGAAATAAATAAGATTTTCTGAATTGTGAAAACCCAGTATGATGTCTGTGAAGCTGGCCCCCAAATGCAAAATTTATGGAGTTCCGAGTTTCCTATGAAGAGATCTGGAGTTATTTTTATTAATAGTTCCGTTAAAGTAAAAGTAAAAACAATATTTGCAATATTACAGTAATCTATAATTAACTTAATGCATCTTTCAGCTGCATCGTTAACGACATTAAATTATTCACAACTTGAACAGCTTTTTGAAAATTATCGTCAGTAGTCCAAGGCTCAGGATCCTTATGTAAAAAATCTGTATTGAATTGAAAGTTACGAAAAAATTTAATGGCATTTGAGGATACAAAGTCAGGTATTGATTTGTCTAATATTAAAGATATTTCGTTTTTCCTACATGAAAGACGTTTAATGCCTTAACCATTTCTCTCTTAATATTACTGCAATAACAAAAGTTTGACCACAGTGCTTTTCTAAAGGAGTTCTACAGTTCTTTATGATTTTCGAGCCAAAAAAATTGTATTAAGTACATGTTTTGTGCTTTTTGGGAAGTAAAAGTTCAACAACAAAATGCCATTACCTTGATGCAGGATTGTATACTTAACTATGGCAGCATTAACGGGAACTGAGACGGGAACTTATAAGTTTTGAACCGGGACTCTTGTTAAAAAAATATTTCATGGGCGCCAACGTCACACTTTTTTAACACTTAAAAATTTAAGTTGTAAACAACAAAATTCTATTCTTATTCTACAGAACAGTAGAACTATTGCAGCACTAACGGAAACTCATGAGTTTTAAAGCAGAACTCTTGTTAAAAATATTTCATGGGTGGAGCTTCACACTTTTTTAACAGTCAAAAATTTAAGTTGTAAACAACAAAATACCATTCTAACTCTACAGAACTGTAGAGATATTGCAGAGCAGCCCTAACGGGATCTCATGAGTTTCAAACCAGAACTCTTGTTAAACAATATTTCATGGGGGGCCAACGAGGGGGTCAACTTCACACTTTTTCAACAATCAAAAATATAAGTTGTAAACCACAAAATACCATTCTAGTTCTGTAGAACTGTAGAACTATTGCAGTACTAACGGGAACTGATGCGTTTTAAATCAGAACTCTCTAAATTTCGACACCATACAACCTTTAAAAATAAAATCTTCCCAGGAGAACGATCCAAATTTCCCTTTTTTAAAGAAAAATCCCACGAATGCACAAAATATAGTAGTCTATCAATCTGCAAATATTCTACATAACTGAAAGCCTGGAAACAGCCATTCTCGAGAAGTAAGTGAGGGACCATGTCGTTCGGCGGATTTTAAATATCTCTGGAATCCCCAATTGCTCTAAAATGTCAATAATCGTACCTACCTCTCTATTTGATTCGATATCAGTGATAGAAACCTTAACATAACCAAACGATTTAACGTTCTGTAGGTGCAGTCCATTTTATCTATTTCATATTATATTTGAATATGTTTAATGCAGTTTGCATTTTAAGCGACTCAAACTTAACCTCAATGTATTTAAAGTAAATAATGTCTATGTAGGACATTACAGAAACCGAGCAAGTGAAGGTAAACCGTTATTTGTTACTTCTGTACCTTGTTTGTTAAAATTTAAATTTTATTGTGTCTATGCTGCATTTAGAATATCAAATATACACTATTCTTTTGAGATACATATGTATTTAAAATGAAACGTCCGAAATGCTTTTTATTAGGGCAATTCTCTTTTACAATGGTGTCCCACATAACGGTTTGCGTCCGTAACATTAGTAACAAAATGTAGTTCCCTAGAATTTATTAAAACAGAAGTTTCTAGTGCATACAGAACTTTATAAACAATAATATCGTTTTTTACTTGTATTTATCCTGTAATATTTGTCAGAATATTGCAGTGTTTGTGAAGAGACAAAGTTGCAACTGTCTAGAGTCTAGAGTCTAGAGCATCGAGGTCTGCAGAATGATATTTGTAAATGTGATTGTTAGTAGCTCTGAAAAAGGATAAAAAGCTGGATATTTAAAATTAATTTGCTCATAAAAAAGATACTCTTAAAAGTTTGCTTAGGTAGGTACTTCGTACATTATACCTGTCGTTATGTGTGTTATGTAGTAGACGTTTTTACATAAAAACATATTAAGTAGGTCTAAAAAACTAGTTTTAATTATTTTAAACTCAATTACGAAAGTGGTCTTGTACTGTGCGTGTTCACAAGTAATTTACAAGAACTGTAAAAAAGTAACCTTTTCAATTGAATTTTTTAAAAACAAACGAAATATTCGCTTAAAAAAAATACGTACTATTTTAGAGATTCTATTGAATCTACTCAAGGCTTTCTAAATTAACTACAAATACAAAGAGATTTTGCGTAAGTCATTTTGCTTTTTTCCTCAAACAAACCATTAATTTTTTCTCGTAACACAATTATTTTTAAGGCTGATCACAAGCAAATAATTTTGGCATTTGACCTTGTTGGAAACAATAATTAAAGCCAATTGAAGAAATTTACAAAGCAAGGCCGGAGTATAGTGTGTAAACAATTAACACTTTTTAAGCGTCTGTTCTGAATCTTTTAATTGTCTGTAATTAAAAGGCTGAAATGGATCCATTAATGCCTTTTGTTGTCACGTATTGGTGTTACTTTGATGTAGCCAAAACTTTAAAACTACATACAGGATGGCCCACCGAATACTTTCCACGTAGGTTTATTTTCGTTTAGTTCACCCTTAAAAAATGACTGTCCGTCATTTTTTTATTTTATTGTAAGTATCGGAATAATAATACTTCCGTTCCTAATGACAACGACTAAGCAACAAACATATTTAAATAGTAGGTAAAGTTGTAACTACTGTTGTGTGTTCAGATTGTTGTTGCTCTAGCAACTTCGTCATGCTTATTTCTAGTTATGTACTTAAAAATAGATTAACTAACACATGTGCTCCTTTTGATTATCGTAACGGTAAAACTAAAACTAAAAATTATGTCTTTATTTTTCCCACAACGTCCAATTCAAAACTTTTCACCCGAACAGTCAAATATTGCTGCTAATATGCTTTTGATTAGAGCAGTTTTATTTATTTTACGTCCTATTTTAAAATTATTTGTTGCTTTTTATGAATAAAGATATCTTGCTTGTTTTGACACTGTAAAATTTTGTTGCACAATTTCCAAATGCTTGGTTTTGCGCCCTTAAAAGTTTTCATTTAAAAAGATATAATTTTCTTAAGGAATAAAACAGTTTTAAATCTTTTCGCAAATTAAGTTCCTTTAATCTCATCCCTCTTAAATTTCCCAGAAATAATTAGGACAAAGGATAATCCGTTTTCCAGCAATAAATAGCAATTTCTCGAATTTGTGCCTTTCCAGAGTATTTAAAATGTAAATTAACACTCTTTTGATATGGAAAAACTTTTTCAAAGAGAACTTCAAAAACGAATCGCTTTTCCTCTTTGCTAGATTTATTAATTACTTTAAAAGAAAATAGAAAATGGCTGTTTAAAATTCCTTTAAAAAGTTTTTACTGAATAAACATGCTTTAGTTAAATATATGTATAGTTAAAGCTTGTTTCAAGCTCTTTCGTTGTCTTCGTAGAGAAATATTTAAGGGGTAAGTACCTCAATAAATGTAAATATAAATATTTCAATATTCTTAGAAGGCGCCAGAGTCGGAGTGGTTTAAATTCGTAATAATTTTGGAAAAAATTAAATCTTTTTAAATTACCAATGATTAAAATATTGTTAATTGAATTATGTCATTCGATTTATTTGTAAAATAAAAAAAGTATTACTTAAATTTAATTAAAGATTTAATTCTGTTTCGCTGTCACTGTCATTTTTATCTGCATTAATAACAAGTGGCTCTATGTTATTAGTAAAATGAAAAATAGGAATCTTCGACTTTCATGGATAATCGAATTTTTCCAACTTTCTATAGGAATGCTATCTACAACTTTTCTAATTAATGTCACAACACTTGGCTGATGCGCGGGAACAGTAGTATAAGTCAAATTTTTTTTAAGAAATGAGTTAAGTGCATTACATATCAGGCGCGGTCCGTGAGGTTTTTTACAGGTGGGTCAAAATTCTGTGGGCACTGTGTGTGTGTGTTGTGATATCAACGAAACAAGCAAAATACACCTTTTTAATTAAGGAAGGTTTTTTAATAATCTACACTAAAAAGTATATTAAGTATTATTTTATTAAGTAAAGTTCTTGGTTTCAGTACCTTATGACTCAAATTATATCCCTTATGCGATTGTAAAATTTTCTTACTTAACTTGTTGCAAATAAAGCTATTACACGGTCAAAGGCCTTTAAAAAGTCGCACAAGGTACCCGCTTCAAGCAAACTACACTAACACACATTGTAAAAATTATACAAACGCAATATTTACACACGATTATTGATTCCAATCACCTTCCAATAATTAATTGTTGACATATTTAAATTACTAATAATTATACCTATTTCAGTAAGTGTTACGTAAGGTAGTTATAATCACAATACAGTCAACTACGTGGAAGCTATAACTTACGACAATTCTGCATTGTAAACGAGTTTTATAAAAAGGAAGTACCAGGTAATAAATTATAATAAAATTCTTAATAATAATATCTCTTTTAAGAGTTTTTATTATGCTGGACATATTAAACGTTTAAAACAAATAAGGCTAGTCCGAGAACAGTTATTTAGTTTTTATAAAGCGGGGTATTTCTTTTATTCTGCCTTTTATTATTATTTTTTTAATGACGGTTAAAGATAATTAAGATGCCAGTCCTTTAATTTAACTTTTATTTCTTTTTAGTTTGGAATGTAGCACTAAGAGAAATAATTTAATTTGTTTTCTTTGAAAAATAATTTGGTAAATAATAAACAGTTTTTTTATAAATTATTGTTAATTAGCAGAAAAAAAATATTAAAGGATTCACAGAGAAAAGGTTTCCACAACCAAAAATTAAAAGAAATTGTGATTTTGGCGCGTAACCTTAGGCACAAGAAACTGCTTTTTCTAAAGTTTCAAATAAATCTTTTACTATTGATCTGATCATTTTTCAATACCTACTGGTTAATTAAAATAGTGATTTTATTTTATGCAGGCCTGGATAAATTTTAAAAGTTCAATTTAATATAGTTCATTTAGAAATAGAGAAAATGTTACAATAAATAAAAAACTGCTCCGTAATTTAAGATTGAATATTTAGAAACAAATTGGTTCTTTAGAATGTGGCAAAAGGCTTGGCACTAAGAGAAAAATCAACCATTTATTGATGCACACGCGATTTTGTTAAAGGTTAATACGATTATGAAAATCATGCATTAACATTTCATTATTAAACGCATTATAGCATCGATCCCATAGCATCCTAGATAGCGTATTTTTGGTTTTATTGTATTGTTACATGCCATTGGGCTTTATGGAAGACATAAATGTTATTTATAAAGGCAATAGAAAATTGCTTCAATTGTACACCCATTCTTCGTGAGTAGTCCCCGTATAAAATTTAATAAGATAAACAGAAGATACTTAACACAGACAGAACTAGTGAAACTGCATTTCATCTTAAAGCGTGAGAGATATCGAGAATAGAATTTCGAGGGGGAACCAACTAAGAACAAACACGACCACGTCGTATTATACCTTTCACTTTGTGATATTTAAAGTTGATTTGAATAGAAAGACTTTTTGATCAAGCATATTTAAAATTTGACGACTTAGAAATATATTTAAATAAGTGAACGAGGACATATTGATTAGATAGACTCGATGTGGATTTCTCTTAAAAATTTTCTTTTTTAGCCTTTTCTGTCCCCAATTTTTAGGTTTTATAAAAATGACAGCAAATGTAGCAAATATCACCCAAAAAAAGATAGTTTTAAATTTGGAGAAAATATATGGTCCAAGAAATATTTCTTTCAATTATATCAAATACGAGATTCACGTAATTTTATAGTAATTTTATGTAACTTTTATCGAACTAATCAGGGCTGAGAAGATTTAAATTAGTTCATAAAATCATCGATTAAAATCATGATTTTGATCAAGTGATCTTTAATTTCAAAATCATGATTAAAATTTAAGAAATTAAGTTGAAATCAGGATCAAAAATCACCACCAATCACCAACCATCAGGACCAAAATCAGAAACTACAAATTTATTCATAAAAATCAAATTTTTTACTCCTTTTGATACAAAAAATGCCTTGATGCGTTTTCATTTTTATATTATTCATTTTAATACTTGAAAAGGAATTAGCCGCTTTTCACAAAAATAAAACTTTTAAAAAATCCTTTTAATACAAACAAAATAGAGAACATAACCTAAAAGTAAAAACAAAACATCCATGATTTTGATTTTCGTAAAAAAATCATGATTTTAATCAACCCTGGAACTAGTTAAACTAAAACCCCGAAAAGGTGGAATTTTGTTGGCTAGTGTAATTTCAATGGTCACTATCAGCGAAAATAAAACGATTTTGAGTAGGCCCAAGATGTATTTAATATGCAGGCCAAGTAGTGGTCCATTTCATTACTTTTTAAAAGCTTAATTCTCCTGAAAGCCCTTTTTAAGTTGGGTGGGCGCTAAACAAACTCGTAAAAAGCAAATCAAATTTACTGAACTTTTTACCTGAGTATGGCGTGTCCCAAGTACATAATTTATTCGAAAGGGTAAAAGAAAAGTTTTTATAAACCTCTAAATCATTCGGTCTGGATCCACCCTCAGTACTTTAAATGAACTTTAAAACGTTTTTTGAATACTGTTAGGAAATTTAGGGAGAAATAGCAACGACTGGGATTTTTACACGGCTAATTTAGTATTCTGTTTATCCAGTTAAAGGGGTACCCGTTTAATTTCCAGCTTTGCTCACAAGTTATACGAGTACTTATAGACATTTTTTTAACAATTAAGGGGGAAGGAAGTACTGTAAATATGTTTATGTACGATTTCATTATAAAGTACTGTTTATAGTACAATTTTGCAGCCATAAAGTGGCTCATTATTGTACTAGTACAATAAAATTACTCTATGGATGTTGAAGTATGCCAGTATACTGTCTTCAGAATTTTTCTTGATTTTCTTACTTGTACACCATATTCTGGAAGCAGCATAAGCCTTCATATAAGTGCCTGGATTTGGATGGTAGCAAGGCCTTTGCAGTATTTACAATAATTTTAACGTCCTCGGGACTTTCTTCATTGAAGCTACCGAGGAAGCTACTGAGCTTTCATTTTCTGTTTTGACATTTATATCTGACAATAAACAAGAAACGCTTCGGGAACCGAGGGCAACGAAATTCAAAGCAATCGCTGCCATTTTGAATACTGATATTGCGATTGTTGGTAATTATTTTTTTTAGTTAAGAACTACAGAAAAATCGTCAGAAAATAGTACAGTATGAAATCATACATAAAATCTTGTATAGTACACGTAGATAATAGGGCTTTATTGGACTCGTCCTTTTATTGGCTTATTTATAAACAGGCTCGTCCAATAAAGTTTTATACTACAGTGACACAGTATAGTACTATTATAGTGACATACATACACAACTCGGCGAATAAAATACAGCACAGGTTTATCTCAAGAACTGTTTGTACGACTTTTAGAACCACAAATAAAAAAAAAATATTTATAAAAAGAACCAAAACTAAACACCAAAAGCTTGGATTACAACCGAGGATCCCCAAACCTCCACGCACCCCTAAAATCAATACGTCGCGCTGAGAATTATTTTAGTACCTCAGTATAATTAAACTAAAACGTAACAAATACTACGGTTGCAATAATGTACCATATCTAAACTTTTTACCACACTAAATCTGAACTAAAGCGACAAAGCCGAAACAACGTTTGTGGCCACTTTTTTTAAGTTTAAAATTTCAACCGTCTAAGCCAATATTTCTGTTAAAATTAACGCATTGACAAAGCAAGATTAGGAAATTTGTCCGTTAACAATTATAAATAATTATTATTTTAAGATGATTTTTAGGCGTCAGAAATGTCCTCAGTGCCAACTTTCTAGATACATATTATCATTTTAGGCGAGAGATAAAAACAGAGTGATAAAAAATAAGATATTTTAACTGCATTAAGATGAAGAAGATTATTCTATTTTAAACGTTTAAAAAATCTATTTTAGCCTTCGACTTCTAAGAGTGTTCATTTTAACGATCCACTAAAGCTACATATTATTCTAACTTCTTCCAACTAATACCTCTGAAACCCACATGCTTCTTCCTTTATTCCCCCTAAAATATAGAGTTAGTTCATCGGCCTTCGACCAGAATCTATAAAAAGACCCGACTTCGAGTCAGGTAAAATTTCTTTTCGGCGGCGTCCGCCCTCTTCATCCATAGGCTTCTTTTACCGCACGACGAAGGCCAGCTTTTCGACCCTCGATAAATTAGGAGGCACAAAAAAGATTGAGCTAAAGTTGGTTTGAGAATTGGTGAAGAGTGTACCGGTCTAGGTCAAAAATAATAATGCTTTTTGATGAAGAATAAAAATAAGTAGTAGAAGATATACAGCGTGTTCCACGGAGTTCTTGCCATATGTTGGACACATATTGACAAAATTTAAAATTAATGGAAGTGTGGAAAACCTCTTGAAATAAAAAGATCAACTTCAGGCCGAAGATGATGAGGATATTCACCTCCAAATTATCCAAGCCGTTGTTGAAAATCCCAAGACTTTGTTGAGAAAAAGTACTTCCTGGAAACGATAAACGCCCTGTTTGTAAATCCACTGCCGGAAGAGTTCTTAAAGCAAATCCAACAAACCGTCCTTTGTCCACACGCTGAAATCTGGGGACTTTAATATTTAGTTTGATTTTTCGACATATTTTCAGCAACGAAGGGTCTTTTAATGACTTTTTTAAAATCTACGTCTTTTATAATGTAGGGTACTGTATTTCATGGTTGCAATGACAGTAGCTCTCTGATATATAATTTTAATTTTGAACTGAACCGCAGTGATTTTCATTTCACAATTTTATATTTACCTGCTTTCTACCTTGTTAACCAATTAAAAAGATAATTGTTTTATGAAAGTAATGACTTAATAAGAGTATCAAGAGGTGCAATACATCCAATTAAGCAAGAAATTAGGTAGGCAGTGCACTTGTTAATGTAGACAGAATAAGACAAGCAATGCAAAGTTAATATTTGGTTTTGTTTTTTTTGATGTCTTCAATTCTGGGATTGGTCGGACGCAACTCTCCTTCTTTGGCGATTGTGTGCTTAGGTTGGATTTCACAAGTATAGTTTAAACCTTAATCTTCAGTTTAACTGCAAGACTGGCGAATCAAAGGCCAGATTTCTGAAGTTTAAACTTAAGATTGCAGTTTACTATAACTTAATCTTTCGTTTCCCATATAGCTAACCTCACCCTTGTCCTTTACTATTTGATCTAAATTTCTTAGCCTGAGTCTACCTCTACCTCTGCCAATCCCTGCCCAGTCAATGGGATTATCCAGAAATTTTTTTATTTCATAGTACAAAAGTGAAAAAGCTTATCCCCAAAAAATTAAATTTTTTCCTGATCAAATTTACCCTCAAAATAGCTGTCTCGTCGTTTCTGTACTTTCTCTTAATGGCCCTTTCCTGACTTATCCTTGATTTGATTCAGTAGTTCCTCGTTTGGAGTCCTGAGTAACCAACTTACCTTCATAATTCTTCTGTAGCACCAAATCTCGAATACTTCTTTCTTGCCGTCTTGCTTTCTTTGCTGGCACTGTTCTGCTCTTCACATCACGCATATTTAATCACTCTCTCTTTTAATTATTATTAATCGGTGTCGTTCATTTTTGGTGTTCCGTGGTAAAATTAGCAAAACGAAACCCTTATGGAAACACTTCGGTGTTCGTCCGTCCCCCTGTCTGTCACAGGCGATTTTCTCTAAAATTATTCGACGTAAGAATTTGAAATTTAGCACAGAGATAGTGTGTGGGCCCAATTATAGACGTGAAGTATAAAAAAATTGAATTTTGATTCTGGGGGTTAATTTCAGGGGGTATATTGGGAAATGGAAAACAAAATTTCAAGGGCATCGTGTAGAGTGTCAAACGAAAGCTTATTAAAGCACAAATTCAACAATATATATGATGTATTTTTTTATTCGTTTTTTTTAGGGAAAAGCGTTAAAAAATTGCTGTCCCCCACCTTTTTCACCAAAAGGATCGCTCAGAAAAATCTAAAATACATCAGGAATGTTGACGATTAGGGGTATCTAGGTTGAGCGAAAATTATCAAAAAGTTACATTTTGGGGGCTAATTTAAGGGGTTAAATTTTCAAGGGCATCGTGTAGGGTGTTAAATGAAGCACGAATTCAATAGTATATATAATGTATTTTTTATGCATTTCTTTAAAAAAAATTGCTGTCTCCCACCCTTATCACCAAAAGGATCTCTCAGAAAAATTTGATAATTTATCAGGATTGAAAAATTCTAGCGCGATCAATTGTTATAAACATTATACTTGTTGCTGCTGAACCATTGGTTTTAGAGAAAAAGTTTTTCGACAAAAAATATTTCTGACGATGTTCTTACACGTTTTTCAAACACTAATTATTGTGCAAGTACCTATAGCGTGCACTTGACCGATTTTTTTTTGGAAGTCCTTATTCTGAAAACAGACAAATATGATAGTATCCACTAATCCCGCCTGTCAATAAGGGCTTGGCTTTACATTGTTTTATTTTTAATATTGTTTACCATATAACAGCAATGCCATTTTTAAATGGCCTTCAGCTATTTGTTTTTCAGTAAAGTAAAGGAGTTCGCTTGGAAGTTTGTTATTTTTCAAAGACCCGTATCTGACGTCAAAAGAGGTTTCCGATAAGATAAGACGTTCCTCTAGTTAAAACAATAAACTTTCAGGTTAACATTCTAAATTTTAATTGAATTAATATTCTCAACCGTCTAACTTCGGCGAATTTTGATTAAAATAACTTTATCTACGGACTTCTTTAGGTATGTTCTAATCATGTTGTTTTTGGGGAAGGTTGTAATAGAAAAATGGATGTTAAAAAAGTTAGGATTACATATGTATGTACATAGTTTTTAAGACTTACAGGCTGTTGCTCGCGCCTTCGCTGGCGTGTACCATAAGACAAAGTGGTCTAAATACACAGTTCTAAAGTAAAAATCAAGCAAGAAGAAGCCACGAGCATCATAGGAATGAAAACACCACGCGTGCTCTGTCTCGTTTTAGAATATGCCTAGCTTAGTTGCTGGAAATCGATATACGCTTAGTAATGGTGAATCTGGCTTGAATATTTTCTTGAACGTCCATAGACTGCGTGCTTTTCACAGATGCTCAGCCGTAGCTCATGCAAAAATTACACTCATAATAAATCTTTGTGAAAGCGAGTTCCCATAAGATCTATCTTTTAGTTAGCTATAGCTAGTTATAATTAATAGTTGGGACTTTAAGATAGTTAGAAGCGTGGTTTAGCATTTTCTTCTCATTAAATGAAAATCGTTCAAGTGAAATTCTCTGATAGGTTTATGGTATTCGATAAATTGCCCATTTTTAAGCAGCAAGAATAGGGATTATGTAGTTGTAGATAAGTCATTATTGATGATAAGGTAGTAAAGAGTAATTAGTGGTGGTGCTGTGGCGTTTTTTTTCTATCTACTAATAAAATTTGACTTAAAAATAACCACTAGGTGGGCAAAATCGCAAGGGAAATTGCTAGTGACTTTATAAAACTTAAGCTACTGACTAAATAGTTAAAAATTCTTATATTTTTCTGTACATTTCTCTAGCCACAAACATACACAAAAATTCTCAACATCCCAGCAATTGAAAAGCTTTTTCCAAAAACAAATGGCCCTAAGCTCTTCTCGACAGGGTCCAATTAAAAGCTCTTTCAACGTTGCGGCGCGGCGATGCACTTAGTCCCCCTCGGCTTTTAAAAGAACTAAAATTAATGCCGACTAATGATCCTTAGAGTCCTTTTCATTCCAAATATTTATGTTGATTGTTTTTTTATTTTATTTAGATTAAACAAACTTAAAAAAGCTTTTGAATATTATGCTGTGATATTTTAAAAATAAATTAATCTCTTTTATCTCATTATCTGTATCTATCTTCGATTAGACCGATCCAAAGAATAAATGCCATTGTTGTAAAATTCCGAGCCTCGCCGTCCAATCCTTGGCTCTTTTGCATTCAATAGAATAGTTTAAGAAAAACGCTAGCCAAGTTTTTTTAAAGTAAATAACTTCCACTCCTGTTTCCATATAGAAATAATAGTTTAACTCTGTGAAATATACTTCGTTCTCAGTTCCCCAGGAATATACAACATAAAGAGGGAAAGACAAAAAATCATAGGAAAGACCAAACCGTTTATACAACGAAAATAATAACAAAATTCCAACATAAAAAGACTTCTTGAACTTGTATTCTGTAATCAATAAAATATAAACTTCTATCAATGAAAAGTGTTTCCGTTAATTCCAATCGCCTTGTTAACATTTCGAAAATAGCTATTTTGATGCCGTTACTCAAACAGCTGTTCAATGATGTCCTCTGTCCATACTTGAGACTTAATACGATGTTTTTCGATGTATTTTTGATCTGCTAGGTCAGTAATTAATGGGTGGTACTCTATAAGTAGTTTTTCTGACTATAGTACTATGAAACGTTTAGTTTGAGGTAGTGTTTGTAGAAAGAGACATAGATAGACTAAGAATAAAAAATGCCTGACATAGTTCAAAAAACTAATAAAAATCCCTAGTTTTGGCAGTCGATAAATGGTCACTATTTTTACATAAGATTTATAATGCCTGTACCGTAAGATGCCGGTTTGACGCTTGAAAAAAGGGTGAAATTCCTAATAACTCTGATTTTTAATACAGCATTGAATTCATGCAATTATATTCATAAAAATAAACGATTATATCACAAAAGTAGGTAAATGTTCAAAGCGAAAGTTGTGATGAAAAAATTGTGTCTGTATCTGACCAATGATTTTTTAATGTATCTACAAATATTTGCCCAAAAATAGTAAGGAAAGAATTTTTTTGTACGTGGTTGTGGTTTGGAAGGCATGTCTACGCCAAAGTTTATATAAAATATGGTACCTATTTGGCAGATGTTCAAATCGAATTTTGTGGTGTTACCAACTAGGTATTAAAGATTTGTTAATTTTGTGTCTAGAATTACGGCTATTTTATTGATGAAATTTAGCGTTGAGAAATCACAACCAGAAATAAAACTAAAAAAAAAATTAATCCACTGACAACTCATTGACTTAAAAATAATATATTTGAGCTGTCATAAAACAGTAGTTGAGAGTGAACCCGGTGGTGGGAGGAGGGACGACTTCTTTGAGGCTGTACGCAACAACTGTCCTGATTTGGGGAGAGGATTTCATACGTATTGGCAATTTATTACAGACTCTGGTAGTTGCTGCCAGGAAGATGTAGTGCTGAAAGAAATCCTTAAAACTTAGGGGAGATTTAATGATCAGTAGGAAGAAAACTGAGTTCCTGGAATTCAATGGAGAGTGCAAGAGATCGCAAGAGGAAAGGGTAAATAAAGTTGTGGAGACAAGAGAACATCAGAGAAAGTTGGAGAAAAACAGAGAAATAAAAAAAAAAGAAAATTACTATCTGTATAACACTATCCAATCACGAGCTACCTCAGCAAACCACATGGTATTTTACTACGCCTGCTCGCCAATTCTGAATTTTACTTTTTATTAATGTACTTATTATGCTGCACAATTAACACATTTTAATATTAAACACTAATATTCACCTGCCAAACGATAAATTTACATAGAAAAATATATATTTTTTTAAATTTGCCTGCCAATTCGAATGCCAGATCAACTTTTACTTTATGTGTGTTTTTTCATTATTATATGCTTTAACATCCTGAATATTCTGTTCCGCCTAGTGAATAGACACTCGAATGCCTTGAACTTTTCTGATTTTTTTCTGTTTGTTAGCTCATAAACGAAAGTACTCCTATAAAGTTACAAAATATGGTGATTTTAAGTTTAATGAATACTTAGAGTTTACTTGTAATTGTTAAAACTATTAACTCTTTTTAAGCTGTACACTTCAAACTTAAATACATTGTTAATTACAGGTATTTGTAGACAAGTTAGCGTTTCGTGTGAATGTTCTAGTGGCCTTATAACTTTTTTATTTTTAAAGATGGGAAAAAATGTTAAATATGAAAGTTTTGGGGATTTTTATGGATCATTTATATATCTTATCAGCAAAACAATTGAGCATCGAATAAAAGAAATATAATATAAAACATCGATTTTCTCGTTTATTTTGAATTTATGATGGTATGATTTTTACGAGGATTTTCATCATATTTTTGGATTTTAGGAGGAGTTCTAGACATATTTTGTATATCATACCCTATGCGGTTTTTCAATCGTTTTTGAAATATTTGAAATTAAAAATTATTTCGCATAAATATACTTTAAACGTATCTATCCAGGTTGCGAACGAAATACCTGCTACCTTTTTAAATTTTCTTCGTAGGTTAGTCAAAGTTAATGTCAAGGTTGACAATAATACTTTAGTCACTGTGAATTTATAATTTTATTTTTATGCAAAATGAGTTATTCTATTAATGAGAGATACAAAATGTTGAAATTAGGTATATTAAAAAAATAATAATAATGTTAGAGCGGCTCAGTATGCGGACAATATGAAGAAAGTATTGAAGAGGGACAAAGAACACCATCATTAAACACCAGAATAAAAACAAGTAGAATACGAGAGAAAAGAGGAATTCAGGGCAATGGAAAAAGAAGAAGAGAAAGAAATGAAGAAGGGGACCTAGCGATTTTATTGTATTTTCAAGAGATTCCAAAAAAATCAATTCCCGATTGTGTGCAGTATCTCAGATATGGAAGAAGCAGTGGCGGTTGGTGAAATTTCAAAGTTGTGTATCTCTGTTCATACTTACAGGACCCGTACCAAATTTAGGGGTTTTAATAGTGAGCCCACTGGGAATGTTTTGGTAAAGAAAAAAAACATTTTGCAATTTGCGAAAAAAAGTTAAATTTTTGGTGCGGCCCACCCAAGAAAAAAATGAACACGTCTAGGTATTCGCTTTCTTTTTTTTCTAAACAAATTTTACATCATTTTGTCGACAGGTTTTAAATTTTGAGAGAAAAAAATGTGTTAGGAGAAAGTTATAGTCATTTGAATTTTTTTAAGCCTAAAATATAATTTTACAAAAAATTCAAATGACTATAACTTTCTCCTAACACATTTTTTTCTCTCAAAATTTAAAACCTGTCGACAAAATGATGTAAAATTTGTTTAGAAAAAAAAGAAAGCAAATACCTAGACGTGTTCATTTTTTTCTTGGGTGGGCCGCACCAAAAATTTAACTTTTTTTCGCAACTTACAAAATGTTTTTTTTCTTTACCAAAACATTCCCAGTGGGCTCACTATTAAAACCCCTAAATTTGGTACGGGTCCTGTAGTATGAACAGAGATACACAACTTTGAAATTTCACCAACCGCCACTGGGAAGAAGAGATAAAATGTTGACTTATGGAACAGTTCAAAGAACTTTAAAGTATTTTAAGTATAGACCATGTAAAATTATGCCACTTCTAAAGCTTAGTGACGATCAAACAGAAAGGAGATATACTTTTGTCACCAATATTAACGAAATAATGCGGCAAGATCCTAATTTATTTCATACTATCGTTTGGACAGACGAAGCAACTCTTTCAACTGCGGGAATGTTTAATAGACGAATGTTCATCTTTGGTCGGATGAAAAACCCTTTACCGTCGAAGATATTGCTTTTCAGGGGCGTAATTCAATTATTAACGTTTGGTGTGGGATATTACAAAATAAAATTCTAGGACCATTGTTTTTTCGAGGAGCATTAACTGGCCAGCGCTATCTTAATCTTTTAGAAAATGAAATCGAAGATATTCTCGACGAATTGCTACTTGAACAACGTCGATGTATTATATGGCAGCAGGACGGAGCGCCTCCCATAATATAATTGAGGTTCTCAATTTTTTAAACCATCAGTATAACGAATGGATCAGTAGATATCGAGGTAGATATGGAACGTTACATAGCCCAGTCCTCACACCTTTAGATACATTTCTTTGGGGTCATTTGAAAAATGTCATATACAGCAATCATAATTAAAATATTGAAGAAATTCAAGGGAACGTGAGAAATGAAGTAAGAAATCTGAAGGAGATGTTACTGAAATTATTATAGACACACTTTAGAGGCAGAGAAGAATGTATGAAAAGTGCGAAGAATTAAATGGCGGACATATTAAAAATTTCTTTTGATATTTATTCGCCAGTTAGCATTTATCTGCGTATGTTATAATTCATTTGTTATTGTTAATAATCACTGGTTATTGCTTTCAAATAATAATAACTAATAAAAATCAACATTTATTGCTTAATAAAATAATTCATTTTGCATAAAAATAAAATTATAAATTCACGGTAACTTAAGTATTATTAGAATTCAAAAATATGATGAAAGTCACAGCCAATTTAAAATAAGCGAGAAAATCGATGTTTTGTACTATACTTTTTTATTCGATGCTCAATTGTTTTACTGATGAGATATATGAATGATCCATAAAAATCCCCAAAACTTTCATATTTAACAATTTTTCCCATCTTTAAAAATAAAAAAGTTATAAGGCCTGTTCACTTTTATTTGGATATCCCTGTTCATATCCCAGTCTAAATGAGGCATTGATAATATTATATCATTGACAATATTTCTTGCAAAAATCTGAGAAGAAACTTGAGACAAAAACTTCCGAAAATGGTAGATAGATTGGTATACCTAATTAGGACTAATTATTATTATTACTCTTGCTAGGTAAACATATTATACACTGCATTCATTGCAGCATCTGGATATTTTATCTTCTTGAGCTTAAGTAACGAGACAAGCTTAAGTAAGCAGGACGGCTTCTCTTCCCTTGGTAATTTTATTTGTGTTTAAATAGAAAGAGTGGCATACCATTATGATAATGTTAGCAAATATAGAGTGCTGTTAAGGTTAGTGTCTTGTGAAAAGGGGCAGACAATTTTTTATTATTAAACAAGATTAAAAAGTAAAATTGTTTTGTAATAAAGTTCACCATATTTAATACATGTAAATTAACATTAAGAATCAACGAAAGTTTGGATCAAAATAAGCTGTATTTTTAAAATTTTGGTCATTCATTAATATAAATAGTTTGGCTCTTTTACACGTAGTTCTTCAAAGAAAAATGACGGATGTCGTCAGTCCACACAAATTTACGGCATCGTTTAGAGGTTTGTTACTGACAATCATATTCGATCAAAGTGGAATGACAAATGTAATGTTAAGAAGATTTGAGGATAAATTACCTCAAAAATATACCCAGTTACAAAGCTTTTTGTATTTAACAAAATTATAAAATATACAATGTGTCTACTTAAGTTGGCGACATATGGAAACCTTTTTTATTACTACTTTTACGGAAAATAGTTAAGTATTCTTTATAGGAAGTTCTGCATAATCTAAAATATGAAATGCATCCATCAGACATCAAAATATATCAGTCATATACGGGTTTTGTCAGAAAATTTAATTCTGGCGCAACAGTAAATTACCCTTATTTTTGACAATATCAAAAACTGTCATTAAGAAAAGTTTTTTAGAATTACAAAATATATTCAAATATGCAATATAAAATAAGGTGTTGTTATTATTTCCACTTTCCCTGTAATGCATATTGATAGTACACTTATTATTGTAGCTTGCAATGACATTTCTCTCACTGAATGCCAGTTTGTAGTAGGATTAACAAAATCAAATTTAAAATTTAATTCCGAAAAAAAATTGGAATATTAAGAAATATTCTATGTAAATAAACTTAGATATTATTGTTTTATTCTATGTTTTTTTTTATTACATCGTGCTTTAAATCAACAGTTAAGAGAAGTTCTCGATAGGATACATTTTTAATATTTAATTTGTGATAATCCTGTATATACTATGCGAAGTTTGAATAATTTAATATTATTTTTATAAAGAATAACCTTTTTCGGTAATTATGTATTATACGGTTTTCAGCTATTTTTGCGTTTTTTGGGAAAATTCTTTTATGGTCAAATTCTACTGTCTTTCCTGATTGCAAATATAAGTGCGCACATAATAAATTATGAGCAAACCTGACCACCTTTTTGCACACCAACCTGAGCAAAAAGGTGGTCAGGTTTGCTCAGTTTTGATTGATATAGATACATATATATCTATATCAATCAAAACTGATCAAACCTGACCACCTTTTTGCTCAGGTTTGCTTGGGTGGTGAGCAAAAAGGTGGTCAGGTTTGCTCATAATTTATTATGTGCGCACTTATATTTGCAATCAGGAAAGACAGTAGAATGTAACCATAAAAGAATTTTCCCAAAAAACGCAAAAATAGCTGAAAACCGTATACTACATAATTACCCTTTTTTCCGTAAAAATAATAATAAATAAATTTTCCAATGTCGCCAACTTAAGTAGAATCGGTATTTATTTTTCGTTGCCAAGATTCTTAAGAAAACCGAAGAAATAACAAAAAAAAACCGAATCTAGACCGCAAAAACCCACCGATTCCGAGTGTTAAAAATTGATAGTACCGTTCGATGCGGCTGTTTGAAAATAAACTATAGTCGAGCAACAAGCGAAATAGGAACAAAGACTGTTCTGCTACTTCGGCGTATGAATCTAATACAAAAATAACACTTGAAAAAGGCTTAGCCGATTTGCACCAATGTAGTTGTTTTAGATTATCTACTCAGGAACAGATACAATTATTACTTACATTTGTTTTGCTGCCAACAACATACCTCATAGTCACTGCAACTGCACTGTGTTCTAAAAAGATGAAAATGGAAGCAAATCTATTTTATTGCTATAACTCTTTACCCCGGCAGTTCCGTGCTTATTAATACTTATTATTTTTTACATGCTGGATAATTTTTCTCAAGTAAGTAAAAAGTAATTATGGTCCTTGTCTTAGAGGACAATTTTTGTAGTGAATTGTTTCTTGGTTCTTGTATTATGTCTTAATGACAATAAAATGACAGTTTCACGGCTGTCAGTTTTGTCTTATAGTCATAAAACTCTTCTACACGATTTATAAAAATAGTAATAAATTCGTTGTTTGACTGAATATCGTGCAACAAAAAGGAGTATACGTTACTGTATCCGTTAAAATAAGTATTTTTGTATTTTGACTTTCTTTATGTTGGACTTAAATTTTTTGCTTTAAATGAGCTTCTTCATTTTGAACAGTTAAAACTGGGACTGGGGGAAATTATAGCAGATAATTCTTCAAAGCAATATCCGTCAAAGTATCGGTAGAAAAGTGATAAATCCCCAACAGCGCAGCGATGAGCGAGAGAAGGGAGTTTTCCTGTGAAGAATGGGTCATTGATGAGTCAAATGACTCTCTTTTGGATAAAATCAAGGATGTTAAGTGTGGAAGGTGTTGCCGCTCCCTAGATGTGGAAGAGTACTCTAGGTTATATCTTATTTGGGAAACATAGTATAACTTAGAAGGGGACAAGTATTTTCTGGTTCGAAAGAGAAAACTAAGCTTTTTAGCTGCTGATGTGGCTATTGAAGAAACGTGTTTGTGCCAGCTGAGATCATGGTCGAAAGCGATGCCAACAAGATCGAACGTTTCATTGTTCTGTAGGTCTTGGCCATTCATGTGGATGGGGTAAGGGTTTCCGAATTTTTTACGTGACAGGGAGTAGGACAGGGTTTTGGAGGCGTTGAGGAGGTTCTTGGCACCACAGTCTTAAGATTAATTGAAGGTCTTGGGAAAGGGATGGGTGCATAGATCTGCGTCTATTATTTGAGGCTTGTTTGAAAAAATGAATGCTGAAGAAGTACTATCGTCAGCATAACTGTAGATGGAATTGGTAGTTCAAGAGAGCAGGTTGTTAATGCGAAGAAGAAATAGGATTGGGGTCAGGACTGAACCTTGGTGTACGCCAGCATTGATAGGATCCATTGTTTCGATCTTTGACGAGTCAAATTAGTTACTTCTACAATTGACTAAAGATACACTAGACAGTGGCCGAAACTGAAATATAGTTCGTCCTATAACTAAAGCTGTTAGTTAATCCTAGATTTGACCAGTCATTCTGCGACTTTAACATATACGTTGCCTCTTGATAAGTATCACTGTTTTACGATATTCCTTTTGGTAAACGCCTTTCGTTATAAAGAAATGGGAAACGGATGAAAGTGACTAAGAAACTCATCCTCCAACTCAGGTAAACTTTGAACGGTAGTTGCTCCACCAATGCTGGATGAATTAGGTTTTAAATTAAAGAAAAATTTAGGATCTTAAGTACAACAGGTGTATTGAAGCAGCCATTTGCAAATTTTTGATTCAATAAATTAATGATATTATGTGAAATGGCAAACAAAAATCTTCCTCTCGTATAATTGCATACCCCATACAATCCCGTATATAAGGTACTCGTACATATTTATAGGTTTTATCAATAATAATGAGTGAACTTCCACCAGGACACATATGGGCCGATTATAGAAGCTACCGATACAGATACGTAGTCTGGGAGGAAGACCGTAATAAGGTGTTCTGTTGAGGAGTGCAGCATACCATACTAGGTCAAAGGCATTGAAAATATCAAGAGGAACAATCTGAGATTTGCCATAAAATTCAAGAGACTTGTTCCCTTTATGTGCGACAAACCTGGAACCTTTCTTCGGGACAGGTTGCACACCTTTCCAGCTATCTGGAAAGATACCTTTGTCATAAGAGATCTAAAAAAGACGAGTTAAGATGGGTGCAAGTTCTGGAGCGCATTTTTTTAGAACAATTGCGGGTATGCAATCATCCAGGCTAGAGGGCTTTTTGGTGTCAAGGGATAGAAGAATTTTTTGAACTTGTTTGACCTTAAGTATTATGTTCGTTCCACCTCGTAGTTGCCTTATTCCTACATTTGTCAGTTGACAACATGGAGTGTCAAATTAGACCGATCTCAGCGATGGTGAATCCCAGGGTTAATGATATTTTCTCGTCCGTGAGAGTATACTGTTAATATCTTTAACTGTCTTGCTGAAATTTACCATTATTAAAAAAAATCCGACCATAATACAAATAAAATTTTAAAATTGCCAGTTACGTTGTTGTCTTCTACAAAAATCCTCGGTCCGGTTTATTTTCCTATTTTGTGCGCCATAATAGCCAGTTTGTTAGTTGTACACACACAAAAGATTAAGATCTTTTGTAGGATAAAAATTATAGACTATTATATGCTTCTCTTTTCTGTGTACCCTACTTTCACTAAGAATCGTTTCTACCTGAACATTTATAAGATTTGAGATCTTGACTTGAAAGGAGCGCTAGCAGGTAGACTTGAAGATTTGTGTGCTGGAGTTGATGGAGAATATACGAGAGAAAAAAGAAAGGGACAATATTCTAGTAGATAAAAACGTTCGTCAAGGTTTTCTGATGGGTATTATTAAATTTTCAAAATCCGAAAACGCGGATACTAGAAGAAAAAGTTAGTTTCTTATAACATATATTTAACTATCCTATAAAATCAAAATTAATGGTCTTATTTTTGAGTATTTGTATTACTCGTTAAGCTTTTTAACTGTTGAAAATAAAGGAGCTGACTCACCTAAAGTAACATCATTTTATCTCTATAGGAGATAAACCTCTATCAGATTCACTGAGAAGGTTTTAGATCTAGTACTGGTTTAAATTAAGATCTTCTAGTTGATCAGTTATGTTTTGACAGGTTTTTGTCTTGTCACTGTTAATAAGTCGTCATTAAAACATGAATTATTGTGATATTTCAGCGATTTGCTTGGTTTCCAAATGATTGGTTTCCAAATGATTTTCAATTTGGAACGGGTTGCTGGAACGAATTTGGTTCCATTATTGTCGAAGGTACGTAATAAAATTACCCTTTTCTTTATAAATTTGCGACAAACCTCAGAAACAAAGTCATAGTATAAAACTCAGTTGTCTTATTCTTACACTTGTGAGTTTAAAACTTTTGGTTGTCAAATTAGACCGGACTAGCCTTGGAGAACCTGGCCATAAATATGTAAATACCAGTATTTTATTACAGCACGGTTCTTGATTTTCTCCATCATGTACAACATGTAAACCTTCGTATACTTTAATGATTGTAAAGTAATTCTTAATTCACACTCTTGAAACTTTAAAGGTATACTAACGAAGTGTCCTACTGCGTAAACACGTGTCAATATTACGGTAAATCGCGCCCTGTCTGGGTTTGGCTAGAAACTGTTCATCCCATCCGCGTAACTTGTGTTAAAATTATGTCGTATAATATATTTGAAAATAAAAAGCCATCGTTAATTTTGTCGGCAAATTTACTTTTTACATTTTTTCGTGTTAAATTATACCCAATACACCAATTCTTGTAAGCAGAAGCAGAACCTTGTCATTTTACTTGTTATATCACCCAACACCGGTTCTCTTAATTACTTTGCACCTAACTCGGTTTTTGTCAAACCATCTGCCGTTCCGTCACATTTTTAAAGGTATATCCCACACAATGAACATGGTATACAGGCTGAGCACACAATGGGAGTATCGATATTTTTGCCCTGTAGACCATAAAAATTGATGCATTCCCAAATTATTATTCATTTAATATAAATCTGCGAATTTTTTTTACAAACCCGTATTTTCAAGCATATGTTTCTAAACACATTGACAATAAATTTTTTCGCAGAACACTGTTTTCATAGTTATGTTTAATGTATTCGGAATAGATTGTTTGGTCATAATATTATGTACTATTTTAATACAGGCAGTAATTAAGTATGGGTTAAGACTTAAGGGCCTTTAGTCCAAATCGAGATAATTTAAATAAATTCATTTATTTAAGAGGGTAATACACCCCTGCCTAAGACGGTCGCTGGGACGGGACTCTCGGCGACGGACGTCATTCTTAAGGCTTTACTTTAAGGAAGATTAAATTTGTAACATTTTGGCAAAAACTGGAGTCGATGCTATCCATCCAAACCCAGTTTAAGAAGTTTTCCCTGATCCGAAATTCCACGATCCAAGCGAGAAAATGACAGGAAATGAATTGAGCTTAGACCTGGTTTCTACCTACTTTTATTTACCGATCTTAGGTAGATTTCCGTCGCGCGAAATCGGAACTTTTTAGGAATTTTACAGACACTTTTTGGGTAGAGCTCTGTACGAACGAAATGATCGCGTAATGGGTGAAGCCCTTTAGGTCCTTTTTGGACATTTTAAAAAATGTTGATAAAAAGATAGAAAAAGTACAAGCTAACCTATCGCAGAGACGGAATTATAGCGGTTTGTCTTTGTTCTACATACGCAAGGCTAGTCTTCTCTTGCTGAAGGTCAGTGTTTACATATCATTAAATGTACCTTTAATTTTATCACTGCTGGCGTTCCTTTTACAAAAATTCTCATTCTTACAAGGGAACTCAACCGGTGGTTTGAGAACGTAGCTGTTTTGGTGCATTCAGAAATTAAATAAAATGTATCGGTATCTTGGCTCAGAGACCATAGGGCTTCGGGTGTATGCACGAACGTGCATTGAATGAACAATAGCAACGTCCACGTCCCTAAGGCGAGGGTACGATATCTTTAGAATTTATGTGTGCGGGTGTCTGAGCTGATCCACCCCATCGGTTTTTGGAGTTTTTATTTGAACAATGCGAATAAATAAAAAAAAATTATTGCCAACCGTAGCTTTGGGTATCAAATTTCTTTATATCTTTGACGTTACGATGAGCCATCAGCTCTCAATCTTACGGGTTTTAAAGGAAATACTCGAATACAAAATAAACTTTTTATTTTTTTTAATAAATATCGTTTTTTTATTTGTTAGTAATATTTTTTTTTAAATTTAACTAGCAGACAGTTTTACTAAAACAGTCCGAGACAGCACCAGGATTTATTCAGTAGATTTTAGGGACGTTTTGATTAATAATCTTTTTAACGGTGCATAAAACTGTCTTTTTAAATGAAAGTTGCTATGAAATATGAGTGCTATAAAAGAAAATGTTTTTTTAGAAAACAGTGTTAAATTAATGTGACAAGGACCGGCACCAGATTTTACTACTTTAATTAAATTAAGTATATGTTTCGTTAAAATATTTATTGCATGTACAGGAGAACATTACATTATACAATAAATTTTTCATATATTTATTTCGATAACAGGAAAATGTGTCTAATAAAATATATCTTGTTTAATTAATCTGTAAGTTTTTCGGTAATCGTAATTAATTATTCCCTTAATTATTACCGGGAATTATTACCTTGGTACAGTGATTGAAAAAAAAATTACGTTCAGATTTACCAAAAAGGTTTTGAGAAAACATCTGCAGCCAATTTGTTCCATAATCTAGAGACCCTAGGTATGAATGAGCGAAAAAAGTTGGATGTTCTAGGATTTTGTAGACAGTAAACGGACGCCTTTTGTTGTTCTGTTAGAAATAGCCAAGGGGGGAATTATAGCGGCTAGTTCTTCAGAGCAAAATACGTCGAAGTACCAGTAGAAATGAGATAAATCCCCAATATCGCGGCGATGAGCGAGAGAAGGGTGTTTTCTTGTGAGGACTGGGTCATTGATAAGTCGAATGAGTCTCTTTTGGACAGAATCAAAGATGTTAAGTGTCGAAGGTACTTAATGCCGCTCTCCAGATGTGGGTACTCTAGGTGACGTCTTATTTGGGAAACATAGAGTGTGTGTAAGTTGGAAGAGAAGAAGTATTTGCTGGTTCAGAAGAGCCATCCATAACAGATATGAGAATAATAAAAAATATTGAAATCACTAAAGAACTCTTTCTGTTAAGAAAAAACTTCTTAATTATTATTTCAGCTGACTGACTGGAAGAAGCACGGAACTGACATTTTACGGTTAATTTGTTTAAAAATAGGATTAAGGTTAAAAATAATAATAAGTGCCTCTCACCTATTTTAGTATCGAACAAACGCAAATTTTTATTTGCAATTCGATTAGGTATTTTCATTTTTACTGAGTAAGGAGACCAGTTAAATTACTTTTGGGACAATCATCCAGTATGAGAAAATGTTAAACTTCTTTACTGTAATACCTAATACAAAATAATCCTAAAAATGAGTTTTGTTTAAATTGAAGTAAATAACGACCGATAATCCCTTCATCGCCTCGTATATTTATTTAACATCCAAGAGCAGTTAAAAAAAGCTGCTGCAGAGTGCAGACAAGAAAGAAAGCCAAGAAAGTGTCAACGCGAAACTACCTAAATAAATACACATCTGGTTTTGGGTTTATCAACTCCCACAAATTAATCCCGGGTTGTCAGACTTAACGGATGCAGTTTGCGTTAGTTAAAATAGACCCAGAAGTTAAAAGAAAATTAAAGAGCATAGGAAAAGATTAGGGTAGTTAAAAATAACAGTATGTTATTCAGATTGTAATAGTGCTTTGTTAGAATTAGGTCGGCACCAATGTTAAGATAAAGAAAAATGAAAGACAAGGAAAAGATTGGCGTAGTTAAAAATAACTGTGCTTTTTGTCAGATTGTAATATTTCTTTGTTAGAACCGGGTTGGTATCATTGATTTCCAAACAATTGTAGATACCGTTATTTTCATTTTAGAGCGATCGGGGATTCCCAAGTTATTTATATCCCGCTAATGATATGGTCCCCCACCCACTTTTTAATAAGGGCTGTTGCCAGGCAGGGCCTATTTTCCCGGCTCTACCTGGGTGACACTATACTTATTCAAATAGCATAAGACAGAAACATAGTTTATTTGCAAAATTGAGATGCTAAACTCCTTTATTGCAAAAATATTTTATAGATCCTTAAAATCTAAGGTGATCGACAGATTGATATTATTTATTACTGTAAATCCACTCCACCAAATGTCTTAAGGGAGACCGGCTTTTCGGTGTATTCGAGTGTCTGGCTCAAGGATTTATTAAGAATGGATACGGGATGATTTAACATTCTTTGAAGCCAAAACAAATCATTCTAAGCGACACTGTAAACACAATTTGTAAACATTGGCCACATCTTATTTTACCTCGTATTTTTGTACAAAAAATACGTCAGAAGCATCACAAGATTTACTAAAATAAATGGCCTAAAATATTTTATTTTTCTGTTAAATAGTAATAAATTGAAGTTAAAAAGGTTTTATTATTTATAGGTTATATTATTTCTAAAGGTTTATTTAAAGCCACTCCGAGTCATTTATAAATCTATAAATCGCACTTTCTCTTTCCTAGTTCGTTAGACAAAGACGTACGTGTAACCAAGTGTTCCGACCGAGGTTCAGCCGTTGTCCTAAGGAACCAGCACAGACCGCAACACTTCTGAGCTCCAACACTCCAATGCTATTTTATCTCTTTCTACTACCATTCTTGATTCAATTACGTAGTTCGTAAACTAAACCCCTAGGGGAAATGTTTTCATAACAAATAACAAATATAAGGCTTCACGTTCGATACGCTCACAATATACGGACATCGAATCCTTTCTTAATAAATCCGTGGTCTGCCTATATTCTTTATAGTCTACTAAGCAAACATCATTCATGTCAAAACTTTCTGTGCCACAAAGTTTAGAATTCGCAATCAAGATTTCCACAAAAAACTGAAATTAGTTATACAATTTGTGGTTCTCCTTAATTTTAACCGAAGTAAAAAAATTTAAGAGGGTTTTAACAAATCGACAATTTACTGCCCTGTAAAATTTTACTACCATTTCTTAAATTTCAATTAAGTGCCGAAAGCTGTTTAATCTTTAATGGTAGGTTGGCTTTGAATGTAATGGCGCACTAAAATAGTAAAATTCACTTTATGTTTATGGCCATAGGCGGCGCTAGTAGCTTTTATGTCTCTGTTATGAAAAATCTTTGATATATTTAGAATGTGAGAAAAACTTTATGTGCAGAGTAGTATCCAAAATATCTTTGTTTTTAAAGATAAATCGCATCCTAGTAATGACAGTACACCCCAAGGTTTACTGAAAAGGTTTAATCTACTGGTTTACATTTAGATTTTCCAGTTGATCAGTTAAGTTTTGACAAGGTTTTGTCTTGTTGCTAAAGCTCGTTTTGAGCTCTTTCGTTGCGTTTTGACAAAATGGCAAGTAACTCAATAAATGTAAATATAAATATTTCAAGAATCTTAAAAGGCGACCGAGTCAAACTGGTTTATATTTGGAATAATTTTGGAAAAAATAAAATCTTATAAATTATGAGTTATTTTATTATTTCTTCCATTTGCTTGTGTTCCAAACATTGATCTTCAGCAAGAGGAAATGATATCATTCGTTCATAACTAGACCTTCGTTTTATTTCATACATTGTGTCCGACTTCGCGCGCCTCACTATGGCTTTCCGAGACGTCTGTATTCCACCGAGCAAACCTGTGAAGATGGTTCCCAAGGTTGCATCCCAAATCCCAACCTTTTGGTGATCAGACATTGTGACACCGGGCCTAAGCCCGTTCCTGTTCAAAAAAAAACTATCCTAATTACGCTACTGGAATAGCTGCAAACTCAATGGGCAAAATTTGCAAAAAAAGTAACGCAGTCATTTAACGCAAGTCCATTGTAAAATCGATCATCGGGAGTAAAAAACAATTATCCCAGGCCCATATTGAACGAGAAGTAACGTTATTTCTATTAAATCGGTACTTCTTTATTTAACGCTTCAACGAGCCCGTATAGTTTTTAATTTAAATCGACATCTGTAGCCTTCAAGTGAGCAAACCAGAAAAACACTTTCTATTCACGCTTGTTGCGCCAAATCTGAAGATCGCATGAAGCACGACATCGCATCTGATTGAAGAACTTTTTACCGTATCGTATTTAGGATTGAGCTAACATAGTTTTAGATAATTTTTAAAACAATCGTATACAGAATGTTTTAGAAAGATGTCAGATGTTTTCAGGGTATTAATGTTCGATGTTCAGTTTTCTTCTTGCCTACTAGTTTATGATAATACGATAAATAGAACCAAAAATTAACAACCTTAGATTAACTCATGTTTATATTTAAATATCAGATTGTAATAACTGACAGGTGGTAAACTATCTAGATCTATAACATAAATTAGAAAGGATTGAATATAGATGATTTAAATTCGCTGAATACGGATAGGATCCAAGGTAATACCTCCCACAAATAAAAATTACACTGGTACTATTATTGTAATACAATTATTATGTTGGAAAAAAACAATCAGCTCGCAATGCATAGTAATTATTAGCAAGGTGTGGTCCAAGAATCATGATTCTGTTTGTACAGATATCATTATCATCCGTAAAAGTGAAAGATAATATAATTATTAAACTTTAATTACAGCGACTAAATTCCCTATTGTTGTTGTCCACCCCCCCCCCCCCCAAATGCAAAATTTATTAAAAATTAATGGAGTTCCGAGTTTCCTATAAAAAGTTGTAGAGTTCTTTTTACTTTTTATTAATAGTTCCGTTAAAATAAAAGTAGAAACAATATTTTAAAAATGGGGGGCTAATTTCACGCAGCCTCCCATTATTGCAAAAACAATAGTTTGGCCACAGCGCGTAATAGTTCTAAAGGAGTTCTACAGTTCTTTATGATTTTCCAGGCCAGAATTCTTACCAAAAAAATTGTATTACATATTTAGTGCTTTTTGGAAGCAAAAAAATCAAAAGAATTAGAATGGTATTTTGTTGTTTACAACTTAAATTTTTGACTGTTAAAAAAGTGTGAAGTTGCCCCCCATGAAATATTTTTTAACAAGAGATCTGGTTCAAAATTCATAAGTTCCCGTTAGTGCTGCCATAGTTCTACAGTTCTGCATAAAGATAATGTCATTTTGTTGTTGAATTTTTTACTTCCCAAAAAGTACAAAACATGTATTACAATTTTTTTGGTAAGAGTTCTGGCCTCGAAAATCATAAAGAACTGTATAACTCCTTTAGAACTATTAAGCACTGTGGCCAATTGCAATAATAGGGGGCTGCGTGAAGTTACCCTCCATTTTCGAAATATTGTTTTTACTTTTATTTTAACGGAACTTATTAATAAAAAGTAAAAATAAGTCTAGAACTCTTCATAGAAAACTCGGTATTCCATAAATTTTTAATAAATTTTGCATTTGGGGGGCCAACTTCACAGACAAGTAAGAATAAGATTTCTCGGTTTTGTACTACAAACCTTGTTTCTGAATTTTTTCGCAAATTTATAAAGAAAAAGGTGGTGCAAGTATGTATTCTTCCCAATAATAGAGCTCGATTCATTCTAGCTCCAATAAGATAAAAAAACCATTTGACACCAAGCAAATCGCAGAAAAAATAACAGGACAAAAACTTATCAACTAGAAGATCTAAAAATAGTACTAAATCCTGAACCTTTCAAGTAAAATTTCCTTGTTTTTTGGTTTTTCTTGTTAGTGGAATAAAAATTATAAGATTCACATTGGATTGAACTGAAAAATTTATTTTTGATTGACGAAACGAAATATTTCATTAAAAATTTGCTTTCATAGACATTTTTCCTTTGGCAACACGGCACTTGTCGGACAAGAGTGCGTGAAGCAGGTTATATGAGAGACTGAAAACTAACATTCGAGCACCGCAAGCAAGTGCCTGCCTAACTAATTAGGGCCAAACTGGCTTTAGAGGCTTATTTTCGTCTAAAAGTACCGATTTCACACACCTACAGGGCGATTGAAATTAATGAACAGTCGTTTGTCAGAGATAATTGGTTTTTGGACTTGTTTAGCAAGCTTTTCTGAATAGATTAATGGGAAGTTATGGTTGGAAACTAGATTTTAAATCAGAGAGACACGTTATTTACTGCTAATTCAATTCATCTTTATTACCACATAGTGTTAGCGATTTTAACAGCAAGAAATTCTATGCTAAGGCTGTATATCGATTTATATGTTCTATTGTATTTATCTCTCTCTCTATATATATATATATATATATATATATATATATATATATATATATATATATATATATATATATATATATATATATATATATATAAAAGAATAAACTGACTGACTGATATCAACGCCCAGCCCACACCGCTGGGTCTAGAAACTTGAAATTTTGCACAGAGGTTTCTTATATAACGTAGGTATCCACTAAGGAAGGGGTTTTCAAAATCGTTTTCCTTGTTCTTTCATCTCTAACATTGTCTCTCCTCTCTTGCTTGCTGGTCTTGTCAATCAGCTCCATATTAAATTTTCCCTCTTCTCAGCTGGTAATTCTCCTCGCTGTGTTCAAAAATCAGCTAGGGCGAAATTTTGTATTTTCGAGAAATTGAATATTTAAAAAACTGTACCCATTTTTGAAAATGTATTCTCGACAAAATGTTTTTTGAAAAGTTTTCTCTGATCCTATCTCAATAAACGACTTTAGCAACTATGAGATAACACTGATAACATGGTGATCGACAAGTTAAAAGTAAATCTTCTACTAGTCACGATCACATCTGAGCATACAGGAAAATGGGTTTCTGCAATGCTTTGACATTGGTAACTTTAATATCTTCAAAATGGTCAAGAAGATATTCCGACATTACAATCAAATGGCCTGACCGTTCACCAGATTTAACAATCGTCATCTTTTCTTATTAAACCAATCGATTACCTAAAGTATCGTTTCCAGCTTTTTATCAGACCTTTTTTCTCTTTTCTTCCTACACTGACTGAACTAAATTACGGGCAGATCGGAATATCGAGAAAATAGAGAAAAACACAAACGCAAAAAAACTCACCATCTAAATTAGATTAATCTCCTCTAAATTTTGAACGAGTTTCATTCCGTTTTGAAGCGATCCTGTTGATTGATACTTGAAAATGGAGCAAAAAAAGGAAAACAACTTTAAAACAATTAAATTCACTGAGCGGAGTCAATACTTTCCCAAGTAAATTACTTTGGAAAATTTATTTCGATGGAAATAAAAAGTTTCATCGTTTTTCCTTCGGGGCAATAAAAATTAAAAGAAAAAAATATTTTAACGGATTTTTATTTAAGAAGATTGCCTAAAAAGAGAGTCATTTTATTTCCTTGCTTTACCAAAATTAATTGAATATAGTGGGAATTTTACAAGTTCAACTTAGTTTTACTAGTATCCCATAATAGTAAAAATTAAATTAATCAAATAATAAACAAAAATTTCAGTGTTAGTTTGGATACTTAAAGATGTGAAATGTCCCTAAGAGAGTTTGTTATTTTTTACTTTAAACCTCTTTTAAACTAATTAACCATAAAATCCATCCACCGGAATGGCCAAGCCCTACAGAATCTACGATCTTGTTGGCATCGTTTTAGCACATGATCTCAGCTGGCACAAAAACATTACTTCAGTAGCCACATCAACAGTTAAGAAGCTTGGTTAATAACGTAAAATTAAAAACACGTCACGAAGTATGCCGTGGCATGTCTTAAATTATTTCCCTTTAAAGGTAGCATAGGTAAAAGGTGAACGAAAAATAAAACTGTCAGGTTCTGAATTTTTTATTTTTAAGAATATTACATTATTGTCATTATCTCATTACATAATAGAGAAGTAAAAAAACATATACAACAAAGAACCTAAACATTATAAATTTAAACTAAATGAGAGACGTGTCCACCTTCTACTTTCAAACATTCTTTCTCATTCTTCTTTTTACAGTTAATCTCCTGAAATTTATTTGTAATTCTAGCCCATAGGTCTTCTAAATTTTCACAAGGGGTTTTGAAAATAGAGTTTTTACTGTGCGGCCATAAAAAAAGTCGCACTGCGTGAGATCGCACGACCGTGGTGGCCACCTAACTATAACTATGTCGGAGCAATAGCCCAGTGGTCCAACGCGCTGGGTTTGTGACGCGTCTCCGGCACTAGACCAGGTTCGAATCCTGGTCCGGCCGTACGCTTAATAAAAAAGTGTGGCCATACATTTAGTAGGATTGTCACAAAAAGTGGGAGGTGGTAGAGGAATTCTTCCTCGACCGAGGTGGTACCACCCCACACATCCTCTTAAAGGGCCGGTGAAATCCCAACGGATGTTTCCAGCTCTGGATGTGTGAGTCAATTCCCCAGTACACCCACGGTATATAGTACTTAGACCTCGGTCTTCGTGGGCTCACAGAAGATAAAAAAAAACTGGCATATTACGACGAATGATTCGGTCTTCGAGAAATTCTTCCAAAAAATTTAAATTATCAAGAGTTACGTGAATGTCGTGAATTGGTGTGCCGTCCTGCTGGAAGTAGCCTTGTCGCATATCGTCATCGTCTAAAGCGTTTTCAAAATTTTGTAAAATGTCATTATTGTATCGCGCCGAATTGAGTCCCTTCAAAAAAAATTGACCCAATTAACCTTTTCGATATGGCCGCCCACACGCCATCTTTCTCTGAATACAGAGGCTTCTCTATAAAGAAATGTGGATTTTCAGAACTCCACATTTTCATTTGTTGAAATGTTAATCAAGAAATTGCTATTAAAAGAGTCTTAGTAATTTCTTTTTATATTGTCTTCTTAAGGAAGGTCCAAAATTTTGATTATGGGTAACATTTTTAAAAATCTAAATCTATTTGTTTTCCAGCGCTGTTAAAAATCTGTCATTGGTTAATACTGTCAGTACCGTGTCACCATGCGAAAACTCTAAAATTTGGGGTTAATATAAAGGTGGCAGGGTATATTAATGTTAAAACGCTTTGAACCTATATATCTGGTAATCCCCCTTGTGCTGCAGATGAGCGCACAAAGATTTAGTTAGATTCTTCGCACAAAATCCATCTATTTTACTCAGCTACGATTTTATTTATATGTTGAACAATTTTTCTAAGTAAGTTTGCAAGAGTTCAAGTTATTATGGTGTTTGCTTGGAGGACAATTTTTTGTAGTGAATTGTTTGTTAGTTTTTTATTATGTCTAATTAGGATAAAAATGTCAGTTTCGTAGCAAATAATTGTAGTCACAAAATAATTCAGTAAACCAGATATTATATTTGACTGATTACCATGTAAAAAAATCAAAAGAGAGTTAGGTTCTACCGAACTTGTTTCGAGCATGGTTTTTTATTTTCAAAATTTTTATTACTTTAATAGTAGCTACAAAGCTTAGATTTCTATTCTAAAGAAAGGAAATCAGTATACACGCTGTTTGTTACTAATTGTAGCAAAGAACCATACCTTTTTAACCCCTTCATGAACATTATTTTCAATAAAAAATACTAAACTTTCATTTCACTCTGTATATCCTAGATCACCGGTGCCTTATCGCCTCTCTACAAAAGTTGTTTTTTGTCGTTGACCCACTAGTACACTTAAAGAAAGATAAATACATAAGCTCACTCCAATAAAACATCTTGTACCTTGTTTAGCCGGTATATTTCGAAGATAGGTACTACTTACTATTCAACATCCTTATTTACATAAATGATATTAACTTTTCGATTTCGTTTAAACTTTCTTCTTGAATATATTAAAAATAATAATTCGGTTCTGGCATAAATAAATTGATAGATTTCGTTAATTTTTTATGGTTTCGTTAAAGCGGAAGCCCTTATAGGCGTGGTTCTTGCTGTTCATCTGTCCATTTGCAGAATATTTTTAAAACTAGACCATTTGGTGCATATAAAAGTTAATTGTGTGAATTCTGTGACGAGTGTCGTAAATTTTAACACTGGAAGGTTTAGGATATTTAGTTCAGGTTTACATTTAAATCTTATTCTAGTTGATCAGTTATTAGATTTGTCGCTGTCGTCGTCGCCATTATTGAAAACTTGAATGAAATTCTATTATTTTTGCGATTTGGTTGCTTACCAAATGATTTTATCTAGGAATTTGTTGCTAAAGTGATTTTAGTTCTTTTTTTTTATTTTGCGCTGGCCTTACAAAGATTCTAGTTCTATTATTGTGAAAAGTACGTATTAAAATTGTCTTTTTCTTCATAAATTACCGAAAAAACTGAGAAATAAATCATAGTACAAAACTTAGTTGTCTTATTCTTACACTTGTCAGTTTACTATATCCTTGATTTCCGAATTCGACCGACAGTAAATCTGGCCGTTAAGTTTTTATCTTGAATCTGACAACACTGCTTATTCATGTTGAGGCTGTTAAAGCCCTAAAAGGAGAAGATGAGTCACACGATGTAGAAAAATTAATGTAATGCAGACGAAGCTGCAAAACTGGTTCATAAGGGAAATGCGAAGGATTATTATTTAAAAAGGCCTTTTCAAGAGTTTTTTTAGCTTAGAGGGATAATAAAACGAATAATGAGATTTAATAAAGAAAGCTTTAGTGTCTGCCGATTGCAATAGACAGCATAATATTTTGTTCTCGCATTAAATTATACGAAGGGTCCAAATCAATGGAAAATCTCTGGTCGAAGGGACAGTGGGCTTTCGCCTTTATTGGGACTCATCCGACTGCCATAACCCATAAGTTAACCCTTAATGATAGCAATGACAATGATTATTTTTCTTTTATGATACTCAGCGAAAACAATTATTTTAGATCCAACTAGTTTCCGCCTGCGACTTACTCCATTACCAATTTTGAACCCTCATTTCGTCCCCTTATAGGTTGATTTATTAAAAACTATAGAATGTGTTTAAACGTTTATTTTTTAGAGTACTTCCATGAAGTCTCGAGTTAATATTTTTCCCCATACAAAGTTGGAACCTCTGTTTCACCCCCTTAGGGATCGAATTTATGTAAGAATCCTCTGTGCAAAATATTAAGTTTCTAGACACAGCAGTGTGGGCTGTGCGTTGATATATCAGTCAGTTGCTTTTATATTATAGAGATTAGTGCTTTTTACATGTACCTATGTGATTATTAACAATTATTTGTGTAGAACTTACTGTTCTACTGTTGTGTACTAGCTTTGCTTCAATTTACTTCCTTATATTTTACTGTTAGATTTCGTAACATCTTATATAATAAAGATGCCTATACTTCATACTAACCTAATTAAAAATAATATACCTACTCATGATGCCGCAAACTAAAATTATAATTTTGTTAATAGCCATGCAGTACTTGATTTTAATCACACCAAAAGAGGCAATTTAATTTAGAGAAAGTGTTGGGATCGTTGGGAGTGGTTACGGTTACGGAAAAATTACGTCCACATAAATAACTTTTGGACAGGATACGCTTTACAGTGCAATACGCTCACTTATCGATAATTCTTATCTTGTTTGATTGTATAAAGGCAGGCAACCTCTTCGATGGTTTTGAACAATGGACAGGATGGGCGGACATTGAAAATTAATTTCGTATGTGAAAGGTTTTTGGCAATACAGCACGTTTGTAATATACTTGATTTTGAGGTCAGAATAATGCGGTAAATTCGTAGATTAAGACGACAATAAGTTGGTTGAATATCGATAAATATTACTCGCTACAATGTACAATCGTTGGGTTTTCCTAGACGAATTGTTATCACATTACCGCAATGTAGCCATGTTGACCACCATGAACTTCTCGCCAGTAATAAAGTCGGTTTTGGAACTTTGCCAAGAAGTAACATCTGCCATTCTCGAAAATATGAGTGAGTTCCAAAATCGGCACCCAAGAAGTTCATGGTGGTCATTTTGAACAACTTTTAAAGTAATAAGAGAAATAAAGGTATTTAAATGGTTTTACGATTTCTAATTTTTAAAGGCTTGTCTTTTAAAAACGAATTAAAATACGAACCTCGGGTTTGCGTTAAAATGCTTCTTTTTTGAAGACCTTTAAAATGACGTACCACACGGCATAGGATTGCATTAAAAACTTTTGACCTTAAGTCCCTAGCGTCAAGGGAGTTAAAAAAGTTAAATTACATGAAAAAGTATTTATTAACTAATAGAATACCCCTAAAATTTGGTGTCCCTATCATCACTAATAGCAACGATATTAGCCCATACTAAGACTTTATTTCGAAAACAATTATCTTAACTTTAAATACTATACAAAACCTCTGGCCATTTAGTTTTAACCAGTGCCATTAACTTATCATACACTCTACAAAGCCTGGTGCAAGCTACTTACAGTAAACTTCAACTTCCCAAAGGTTTCAACTGTAAAGAAACGTGTGTTTAGAGTTGACCAGAAAAACTTTGCAGAAATATTTTAATTCTGATACCGCAAGAGTATCACAAATTTCAAATTATAATACTGTTTTTATATTTTTCAGGTAAGCATTGCTCATACACAAGGGCGTCTATATTTTTTCCTTTTTTTTTGGGGGGGGGGGGGGGTAATTTCAGTGTGGGTTGAACAGGTCCTTATTTTAGCACGAAAAACTGATGGAAAATTCTGTCTCTGTCTAGCGGATCAAAATAAAATTAAGAAAAAAAATCAAAATACAAAACACACTTTAAGAAACAAATATATGTATATATTAAATTATTATATTTGTGTAAAAATCAAATCTTTTACTCCTAAGAACTTGGATAATATATATGGATAAAGCCCTGAAGGCCGAAATGTCGCGTGTCGGTCCACATAGGACCTGATGCAGGCCTGTTTCCTATTCAGGCGCCCAATTTATGGAGTTTTACAACATTGCATGGAGTCGAAGCATGAAGTATAAAAATAAAAAAGGAAATCATTTTTGGGAAAAAAGGTTTTGCTAAAATGTGTGTAATGCAAACAGGCTACTTTTAATAGAGCAATAATATTTTTCAGATATTTCTGGGGGGGAGGGGGTTAATTACCCCCATTTACCCAAACCCCCCCCCCCCCCCCATAAAGACGCCCTTGCTCATACATATCGCTGAAATCAATAACTGATCGTAGGTGAGTACTTAACTATATTACCACTTAATAGTATTACTCAGCTCTTACTACTACTAATTTATTTTGTTTTACCATTGTTGTTATTTCCTATAAAAACCCATGAATTTCTAATATAAACACATTAAAAAGCCATATTATCTCTCATGCTGCCTCTACACCAGGCGTCTTCAACGCGCTTCATTTTTTGGAAAAGAAATTCAATAATTACGTAATAAATTACCCAAAACTTATATCCTCTACTGTCTAAGGTTGAAGACCCTGCTCTACACTCTCGCTTACAAAAATTGCAAAAATGCAAACATTTTTGCACTTAATACAAAGCTTTGCTTCATTCATACTTAAAGATTATTAACCAAGCTAACTTAGTACTAAATTATCCACTCTTTTCTAAACATACAACCGAAGTACGAAAGAAACGATTATTAACCGGTATTATTTATCAACTCCCACACCCGTATCTCCTTTATTTAAGCTCCTGTATAAATAAGTATTATGGCAATATAAATAAAATTGTTAACGAAGCCATCTCATACTCTGCCACTAATTCTTAAACATATAAGACTGAAATCTCACAATTAACGTCGACTTCTCAGCCTCTCTCCATAATTCCTTCTCCTTATTCTCCATTTCCTAATTGTTTCCAAATGAGCTTACACTAATCCAATAAATGCATTTGGTCGCTCTGGTAGACAAATTTAAGCAGCTCCTCTCCTAATTTGCTAAATTTCCTGAATTTCTTAGTATTTAGGAAGATTTTATGGCAAATTTGATCGCTCGTCTTCGGGAGAGTTATTTTCCTTTCTTTTGGATTACTTTAAATACGATATTAAATTGGGCGTGACATTGTATTATTTGATTTTAGGGATTCTTTTGCTGATTTTGCAATATTTCAAAGATTAAAATTTTTTTTTAAAAGTCTTAGACGTGATTTACTTAAGGCCCCTTTAATGTCGAAATCAGCAGTATGCACTTACTAAATTAGAAAGATCTCCATTTCAAATGTAAAGTTTTTTGTGGAAAACACATACCCAAATATCCCTTTTCGTTATAAATTTGAAAAAATAACTGAAAGAAATCATAGTAGGGTTGTCACCTTTTTAGAATTGGAAAAAAGGACATTTGAAAATGTGGAAAATCCGCCATTTTATCAAAAACTATATTTTTGGGTTTGCTTTCGGGGAAACTATTAAAGATTTATTTTTTAAAATAAATATTTATTATTCGAACTTAAATCTTTACTTTTCATTTGATTTTGCAGCTTATAACATTTTTTGTCATTCTTTATCGTATGATAATTCGTTCGACGCCTCCTTAAAATTAATGGTAAAATCAGAAGTTCGGCTTTATTTAAATCAACTATGCACCTGTTTCTTTTATTTGGCCATTTAATGCCAAAAATTGACAAATTCGCTCTTCGATTATAAGTTGTGGTTATGTTTGCTTTGATTTCTTCTCTTTTTTTATAATGCGATTGATGGACTTCAGGCGAAACGCACCCAACGTTCATCGATGCGAACGACGAATAATGCTCTCACCAGTCTCAGGAAATCACGTAAAGATTTGAAAACGACTTTTAAGTTTAGAAATTATTTTAACTGCGAAAATGCGCCAGCAAGGTCGTCTCAAAATCAGTTTGAGCTTTGGGAAGGACATTTTAATCTGAAAAAAGATGAAAGTACAAAGCTCCTTAAAAAGGACTGTCCTACCCAGAAAAGGACAGCAGGAATGAACGATATATTGTTATTTAAAGCGGCATTTTCCTACGTGGGGTCTATGTTGGCCAACTGAATTTCATTTTGACAGGGTTTCTTGGCTTTAAAATTTTTAACAATAACATTACAAGAAAATTAAGTATAAATTCATATCCTGCGAGCAATTTTCAGTCAATTATTTAAAGTTTCAACGAGTATAATGATTTCATTCAGAAGATTAATATTTTAAAAGATCTATGGTGAGATTTTTTCTGTCACTAGGGTCTTAATATCCTTTTTAAATATTATTTTCCTAAAACGAATCATAAAATATTTTGAAACTTTTATTAATACGTTAAAAATACCCATAGAATATGAATCTACCGTTAATTTTGTGACAATATTCATACAAAATAAATGTAAAGCAAAAAATTGTACTAAAATCAAATTAAGTTGGTGATAAATAGGTGTGGCCGGCAAACAAACACTTTATTACAACAATAGTGTTTACACTATTCCATTTCGCCTTCAACCACATAATTAATTTTTAATTAAGTTAGCTAAATATAATTAAACCAGCTGAAAGCAATACAAACTTCACCGTTGATAACGCGCCCAAATGGAAACATGCAAATTGATGAGGATTTGATTAATTATTCAAAAGCCATTGGTCCATTTTCACACAATGTCGGCGCGCCAAATAACCATGGCAATTTATGATTGTGTGGATATAGCTTTTATTGCCTCCGTTTTAAATATTTTATTGCCTTCGGATTTTTAATGGAGGCGTTTTTGTTTTGATTTTTGCAGATTTTTAATATTGCCGGTGAAAAGGCAAACACTATGCCAATTATTGGTGAAAGGTATACAAGACCTATACACCGTGTCCAAGATAAGGAGGGCCAGTATGGGGATCTCGTTAATAGTTCGAAATACAAAATTTGTTAAATGGGAAAAATGTTGCGTTATTAAAGAACACATAAAATGATGCTAATTGTTCGGATGATTTTTCGTTTTCGAGTTATTTTGAAAAAACTAAATTTTTAAATTTTTAATTCAATTTTTTTCTGACGTTAATATGAAAAGTAAGGCAAGACTTCATTTTTTTAAATACGGCCCTGATTTTTTGATGGCAAATTTTAGAAGCTCTTTTTATTTTGAATTCAACAGTGTACCGCGCAGTATGGTTAAATTACGTTTTGAGTCTTTTTTATTAAGAAATTTTTGCGATGCGGACCTGTCCCCTAGAACATTTCATATATTGTTCCAGCTTTTATAATTTAATGAAGAAAATAATGAAGCATACTCAATCTTTTTAATTTCTTACTTTAATGACTTGTAAGTAAGAAAAATAATCAATTAATTACTGTTGTAAAATATTCCAAAAGCACTGTACCTACCACACATTACGGCTTCATCTGGTATAGCTTTTGAGCCTTTTTTGACCATTATTAACAAATTTTAGGTTCATTCAGCATGCAGTGAGTTGAACAGTTTTTAATTCCATTAAAGTATTGAAATCCATTTTTTAATAATTAGTATGGAACATTAATTTAATAACCACTATTACTATTAACAATACACAACGAATAAATGAGCAGAGGACATACATGGATGTTAGGTACTGATCAGTAGTATTACCTAACACATTGGTAAAATTCTTTTGGTGCCGTTTTAGAATTGTTTTAAAGGTTCAGACTCTATATGTTTTTAATCCTTACTAATCATCTGGGAAACAAATGTTTAAATTGATTATTTTTCTTATTTACAAGCCATAATTAAAATAAGAAATTAAAAAGAGTAAGGATGCTTCATTATTTTCTTCATTAAATTATAAAAGCTGAAACCATGTACGACATGTTCTAGGAGACTGATTCGTGTCGCAAAAAGTTCTTAATGGTAAAAAAAAGACTCACAACGTAATTTAACCAAAATGTGTAATACACTGTTGAATTCAGAATAAAAAGGTCTTCTATTAAAAAATCAGAACCGTATTTAAAAAACTGAAGTTGATGGTCGCTGCTCAAAGATGAAACGTTGAATAAATAATTGATAACGTAATATTTAAGTTCATTAAAAGTTGCTATGAAGAAGTTTTATTCATTTTGCGCTACCTTTCATATTACCGCCAGAAAAAAATTGAATTAAAATTTCTGTAATTTAGTTGGTATTTCTAGCTATGAACGAGATCCCCATACTGGCCCTCCTTATCTTGGACACAGTCTTTAATCGAACAAATCCTGTCGGTTTGAAAATTAGTACTGACGACACAAATTAAGAACATGTCGTCCTCTTCAGGCGATTTGCTACTATAACGGGGAATGTTTTCGTTTCGTCTTGATCTTCGTTATCGTATTATTTGGCATCTTTATCAATTTTGTCGTCAAGTGAGCCCTTCTTTCCCGTTAAAAATCAGCTGATTGCAGCTGGCTCTCTTAATTTGAGTCACCAATACAGTGCTCACATTTAAGGATCTAATTGTTGGGAATACAGAACATTCTCAACAACCAGATCCTTAAATACTATATCAAACATAATTCCCTTTTTGGAGCTATACCGACATCTATGAATAAATATACACATAAAACTAGTAATATTTATTATTTGTAATATACGTGTTATGTAATTAAATTAACAAAAACTAGTTTATGTAATACCTACTAATAATGTATAATTCTATTATTTATGCGTACTGCGTATGAAACTGCCACTGCATATTACTATCAAGACTGCATCGTAACTAAAGTTATTAATTATAACTTATGACACAGATTCATTAATGTAATTTGTTTATTGACACTTATGAGTTATTGTGTAATAATTTAACCTTAAGGGTAAAGTTTTGTGACGAGAGACTGATTTTTTTTATTGAAGAACATTTAAAAAATACAGTCTATTTTGATATAACCTTTTGTTAAGGTCAACATACATACAAAAGAGAATATAAAGAAGTATGATGCCAAAAAACGTATCAACTGGTAAGATACTACTAATACGTGGTCTAATAATAACGTAGTGAATAGTAGGCTTTTCGGGAAGTAACTAACTTTTTTAGTGAATTGCGTATTTAGTGCCTGTAATTTCAGTAAAAACGTGTCATAAATTTTAATCTACACCTCAACCTCCTGCTACTTAACACTTTTCATTCGTTTTGGAAATCACACACAGTTTTTTTTTCTGATTGCAACATACCTCCGCGGCGGAGTCCCCGCCCCTGTCTCCGAACCCATCGCCACCGTTTAAGCTGCGAACTATCTTAAACCAGTACGCCACTGTAAAATACCAAAAAATATTATTATTACATTACATCTAAATATTTAGCAAAAACATGCACGTTTCGCCTTCTTTTTCCCCACCGGCACATAATTTCAAAAGTACGCATAAAATTAGCACATAATATCCATATTTTTTCATTCTTTGGGAAGCGACCCATTACGTTAATTATACCACAGGTAGTTAGGAACATTCCGAACTCGCCTTTTAACTTCTTTTTACGTTGCCTACAATGCAATCTTTTAAAATAAGCCATCATAAAAATTAAACGTTCTTATGGGAATGTTCTTGTAACATGGGTTGTGGTATGTGGAGGGTTCCTACGTAATTTATTTTTATTTGTAAAATTTAACATGAAAAACTAAGTTTTACAAAATCTTTAATGTTGGTCTGTTGCACTTAATGTACCTAACTAAAATTTGATACTTTAAATATTTTGTTAATGTGCAGTCCAAATTTTTCCAGAACTATTCCACATTGAGGTCTCTGTTTCTGCGTATATTTTGAAAGTATATATTTTTAATGGATCTCATCTCACTATATTATAAAATTCATTCAAGAAATCAAAATTTTATTTTGTACTTTTCCTTTAAAACCGCGCCCTGTGATTTTTTGCGGGGAGCGGATTAAAATTAAAAGAATAAAATATAATTTGATTTCTTTCATGCATTATAATATGTCTTTTTTATGTGCTGTACAAGAATGTCATTGGGTTTTGGAGCAAATTAAGCAATAACAATCTAACAAAATTTTATTTTGTACTTTTCCTTTAAAACCGCGCCCTGCGACTTTTTGCGGGGAGCGGTTTAAAATAAAAAGTATAAAATATAATTTGATTTATTTCAGGCATTATATGTCTTTCTTATGTGTTGTACAGGAATGTCATTAGGTGTTAGAGCAAATAACTAAGCAATAACAATCTAACAAAATTTTATTTTGTACTTTTCCTTTAAAACCGCACCCTGCAAGTTTTGCGGGAAGCGGTTAAAAGAATAAAATGAATTTTGATTTCTTCAATGTATTATATTATGTCTTTCTTGTGTGTTGCACTAGAATACCATTGGGTTTTAGAGCTAATAACTGAGCAGTAACAATCTAACAAAATTTTATTTTGTACTTTTCCTTTAAAACCGCGCTCTACGAGTTTCTGCGGTAAGCGGTTTAAAATTAAAATTATAAAATAAATATTGATTTCCTTAATGCATTATATGTCTTTGTTAAGGTAGATCCAGACCAAACGCGCTGCTCCGCTCCGCGCCGTTTAAACTAGCGCAGCGCGGCGCCAAATTGCGCGACTCTGCATCAAGAGCGAATACGACTCGGCACACTTGTATTATATGATTTTTTATGTCCTGCACTGGAATGGCATTGGTTTTTACAGCAAATATCAAAGCAATGCCAATCTTACAAAAATGTATAGGTGTTACTCTAAGGTTTAACATATAAGAGAGTGGAACAAATTAAAGCAATACGACTTATTGTCACCTATTCAGCTGGAGTTTACTGATTACATATTATCAGTTGTTTTATTTTAATCTGTTGCCAAAAATTATGAAAGGGAAAGAAGATATTTTGCGTGGTGATCTTTCCATATAAAATAAGGAAGATCGGAACAGGTGTGCGTTATTTTTGTTTTGCTCTAGTTAGAATTTTAACATCGTCTTTAGGCCTTCTAGAACACTCTTGTTTGCTTAGCATATACCTCGGAAAATACCTTTTAGGCCTTGTAACTTAAAGCACACGTGTTTTCATACTTAACAAATAACTAGAAAATAAACATACGAAAGCGTTTTACAGTTATTTAACAGTTTTTATTGCTCCGTGATTTTCATTAAAAATCCAGCGACTTTCCATCATAGACACACAGAATTATTATTAATTATATTAATTCATAAAGGAAATCAAAGTTTTATGTTGTAATTTCCTTTAAAACCGCGCCCCTGCGCTGTACTATTTAGAAAGACAAAGACAAACCAAATTTTACCTAAAGATTCACTAGAAAGGTTCAAGATTTAGTACTGGTTTAAATTAAGTTCTTCTAATTGATCAATTAGGATTTGACAAGTTTTTGTCCTATCACTGTTAATAAGTCGTCATTAAAAATGTATGAATTCTTATATTTCAGAGATTTGCTTGGTTTCCAAATAATTTTTACCTTGGAACGTGTTTGCTAGAATGAATTTAGTTCTATTATTGTGGAAAGCACATACTAAAATTGCCCTTTTCTTTATAAAGAGAGAATTCTCAGAAAAAAGTTCATAGCATAAAACCTAGTTGGCTTACACTTGTCAGTTTAAAACTTTTGGTTGTCAAATTAGACCGATCTAGCATTGGAGAATCTGGCCGTTAGTCTTTAGTCATTAGATGAGCCCCTTAGAATTCAAAATTATCATGCTTAAAGCCGGCCAGTCAAAGTGCGCCAGAGGAGTTAACGGGCTACTGCACGACCCCGTTATGACGTCGTGATGTTACGCAGTCACTTAGCGCGCCACTACGCCAGATGCCAGATATTCAACCAATCACAACGTGAGCTCTCACGCGTCCGGACGGTTGGCCAAGGTTCAGTTCAGAAATCAGAAGCGTGAAAGTCGTAGCCGGCGACTCCTGTCGGCGCGGCGCAAGAAGTAGATGAAGAGAGAAGAGCGATCGGGCTTCCTGTTGAGACTTAAAAAGGATAGGCTATCTTGTATCGCGATACGGTAAGTAGTATACAAGGTGTTCCACAAAGATTATTCCAGAAAGCAGCTAAATGAAAATACCGTTTAGTGATTAATAGCGAAGAGCTTCCTGAGCGTTATTGTTAGTTAGGCATGTTACAACTTATCAGTGACTCCGTTTGCTTGAAACATGGTGCGCACAGAATTGCAGAAAATATTGAACAAAATTCGTCCATTGATAAAATACATTGGACTTTTTGAAATGTTATAAATTTTATATATTTGTTACCTGTTTTCACAGATCTAATAAGTTACCTTGCGGTCTTGGCTATATCAATAGACCCAAAACGTTTCGCGGGTAGGACACGGAACATACGCTGTACACGCTTGAGGTTCCGGTCCACTATACTAAAATAGTGTCTCTTCATTACTTATATATAACAGGGAATGTCACCGAGATGCGTCATAGGATTTATTACAAATATGGCTGGTTGTAGCAATAATACTTATATAGTAACACGAGCAAAGCCGCGGGTGCCCGCTAGTTAAACAATACCTTCACAGAAATAATTTTTAATTTAGTGTTTTTCCCACACCAACAATTGGCTACAGTGATAAATATAATTTAGGCGAACCCAAATTATTTTTTCTGCACAAGGCTCTTCCGAACAGTCCAAATTCTTCCATTTAGGGTCATCCAACCTTGTTGGGAGATAATAAAGTCCATGTAAAAGCAGTGTAAATTAAATTGTTGCTTATAACACTTTACAATTTATATTCATAAGCACGGATTATTGTTGTACAAGAGTTTTCTGCTTTGAATAATCACTGACAATTAGATTTCACATATGGTTGCAAGGCCGTATTTCAAACGGCCTTGACCGTTAGGTCGACTTATCTGAGTGAGTTTATTGTCTTGTGTGGTCTTAATAAGTGTTTAGTGATGTATTGTGCTATTGTTGCGCGTAGTATAGGTTGGGTTAGTGTGGGAATCCAGTGGCGCTTCGATATCAGTACGATAAGGGACACTGAGCTAGGTATTTTCGAAAAGGAGAGCGATTTTTTTCTCGACAGGGACAAAAAAAGTTTTTCGTTTTTATTACAAATGGCTACCTTGTTGCATCTTGGCTAAAAAAAATTCCACGCTACTCACGTTATTTAGATTATAATACGATAAAAAGAAGCACAGAAGATTGTGTTCTTCTATGATTACTATCAATTAACATGTTCACTAAGGCACCAGTCAGCGTATTTTTTAATTTAGCGTATTTTAAAATAGCAAATTTTTACAAACGGTACATCATACAATACAAAATTATGAGAAGTTGCGCCCTCCGGACATTAAATTATGAATTTTATTAAAATAAAACATTATTATTCCCAGTATCGTTCAAATATACCAGAACACCAAAGGGAATGGTCCGGTACATGCACCGTATTCCGACGGCTATCGTATAATTTGCCACTATTTCACTCTGGAGGACGATATTTTACTTTACCAGCTCGGCGGAAGTGCATAACTTTACACCCTTACCGATTGGGGAAATTGGGAATAGAATCCGAAAGTTTCTGGTTTGGAATTTTATTACCCAGATGCGAATTTACCTGTATTCAAGTAAACAAAAAAGAAAATGTTTAGAATATTTAGAGTTTTTCAAGCCTAAGTATTAGCGTACTGTAGGCATCTGAAGAGAAGGAAAATGTAGTCTATTAAAACGAAATTTAAAGGATAGGAGTTTTGGAGGGGAAGAGAAAACATCTGCAGGCAATTTGTTCCATAATTTGGAGACCCCAGGTATGAATGAGCGACAGAAGTGGTCTGTTCTAGGCTTTTGTAGCTGGACAGTAAAGGGATGTATACGTTGTTAGGAACAGTCAAGGGGGGAAGTTCTTCAAAGCAAAATCCGTGGAAGTACCGGTAGAAAAGGGATAAATCCTCAGAGTGACGAGTACTATTGTCAGTGTAACTGTGGATGGGATTGGTAGTTGAAGAGAGCAGGTCATTAAGGTGAAGAAGAAATAGGATTGGTTCCCTATTTGTATTTTTCCAAAAAAATGAGCAACTATAATTGAACAAAAGTTGGGTGACCTCTACTCAGATGTTTTTACCTTAATATAGATTATCATCTATTTTACTTAATTGTAAAACGCAAACCATAAAAATAGCTTTCATATATTGTCCTCCAAGATACAATCTCAAAAAGGAACACTATACTACACAACTACAAAATCTTGGAGAAAGATTCATATTAGAAGGAGACTTCAATGCGAAACATACCTATTGGGGATCAAGATTAATCACTACCCCAGAGAGCTTACACATGAGAAAGACAGACTATTCGTTGTGGAAAGAAACTCCGAGCTGTCAATACATAATAAGTTAGTTATATATAAACAGGTCCTGAAACCTGTTTGGACATACGGCATCCAACTCTGGGGCTGTGCTAGTTCTAGCAACCTCGGAACCATTCAACGGTTGCAAAACAAGATACTACGAGGCATTGTCAATGCCTCTTGGTATGTAAGAAATAGGGACCTCCATCGTGATCTGGATGTGAAAATAGGTGCAGGCGAGATAAGACAATTTGCAGAAAAGCATGAAGAATGGCTTCACAAACACGTCAATATCGAACAATCCAGCTGCTCGACCAACGTGGGACAATAAGAAAACTCAAAAGGGTCAAACCTTTTGAACTGGTGTAGGGGGTGCAAAAAGCAGAGCAAAGTGCGCGTATTTTGTGTACCTAGTGAGAAATATCTAAGGAAAACTTGTAACTATTGTTGTACTAGAAATCACAAGAGTAATTTTAAAAATTGCTCTAATATGAGAAAAGTGCGAATATTTTTTTATTTATACGTAACGCCACTGGAAGAATTTCTGCCCAATCATATAAACGACGGGACATCAAGTTATTTATATATATTTTTTTGTTAATGGGTTGGTCAGATTCTTTTTATCTGTGAGGAAAAAGTGCGTTTTGTCCACCATATTTTTATCAGCTTTTAATCCAGAAGTTCCTGCAGAAAAAAGAAATCCTCGGGTTTCGAAAGGATAAAAGCCCGGCCTTTGATGAAAGCAAAAAGTGTCAGTATATTTATTTGCAGTTGATTGATATGGGTCAGCGAGATAAAATAAGCCCTTTTTGACGGGTATTTTAGCACTGGAAAAACAGTAGTGTTAAATACAGAGATCCGTAAAACCAGTGTCGATAAAAGGGTTTTTGCTTGAAGATCATCCTAAATACACTGTGTAGGCTAAATTAAGTGATCCTTTTTGGGGCATAATGACATTCTCATATTTTATCCAATTTTAAACTAATATTTGGAGCCGGCAATGCCGAAAGGAAAAGGCTACTTTAGGTTTATTATTCTTAACCGGAAACCACATATCCTACAAAAAAACCCTGCAAAGCAAAAAAATCTTCTTAAAATTTAGGCTTAGTCACATAAACTCTTATTACTGCAAGAGAGAAGCTAAATCACTTGCGCTTCGCCGATGATATCGTACAAATCGCCGATAATATAAAGGATGCCACAGAGATGCTCTCATCAATATCAGAAGCTTCTGGAAAGATCGGGCTAAAAACTAACATAGCTAAAACCAAAGCTATGACCAATTTGGTACCATCAGCACCTTTTCGGATCAGCGAAGCGTTGACATAGATCAAGTATCCAACTATAAATATCTCGGACATGAAATATGCCTCGGCAGAGACAATCAAACGTGTTAAAGTTGGAAAGAAGAATAAAACTGGCATGGGCAGCCTTCGGTAAACTTTGACGGGCCTTTAACTTCAACATACCCATATGCCTTAAGAGAAAAATCTATGACCAGTGTGTTCATCCCAAGCTGACATGTGGAAACGACTCTGACGCTCTCAAAAAAGACTGTCAACAAATCAAAGACAGCCCAGCGAGCCATGGAACAAAGAATGATCGGTGTCACTCTAAGACATAGAGTCCCAAACCAACAAATCAGGAACATGGCAGGACTAGTAGACGTTATTGAGATCACACCGCTGAAGTGGAGCTGGGCAGGCTACGTGGCCAGGATGCGGGATGGTAGAGGGACAAGCTTATAGGAATAGGGGACGCCCACCTACCAGATGGAGCAACGACATCAAGCGCATCGGAATCAACTGGATGCAGGAGTGGAACACTTTAAGGGAGACCTATATCCAGCAGTGGACCACACAGACTGCTTCATGGTGATGACGAACCTAGTAAGTAGGCTATAACCAAATTTTGTCAGATTTCGATGATAACCAATCATCAGTGCCCAAAACTTGATATTTTTGTGTCCCAGGAAAGCAGTATCGATACACCATACGAAACACTAAAAATTGGTATGTATACCAAGAAATTAGTAGGTCTAATATCCCTGTTTCAAAACCATCATCAGGTCAAATTAAACTACATTTATTAAAATTTTGCAAATACTGCTAAGTAAGACAAAACAGTATCTAATTTTTCTTTCTGTGGATCCTCGTAAAACAACTTCGGACCCCAAGATGTCCCATAATTTTGGAACCACAGTTTTAGTAAATCCGAGAGTAAATTAGTATGGTTTTGTCAGCAAGTGCAAAACACTTTTTACGAGATACCTAACTCATAACTTACAGAGACCGCACTTACTTCCCTCTCTCTTGTCTTTTGCAAAGTAGGCATTATAAGCATGTTATGGATTATTCTTTATTCTTATGATCAAAATAGTGGTGGTATTCGCAAAAACCGATCAAATCCGGGATTTTTCAATGTTCTACTTTAAATTTATCTAAACTATGCATCCTACAAAGAAAGTTTTTGTTTCAAAAATATTCATTTTAAATATATGTATTTGATTTAGACGAATCACATATTTTATTTTTTGACATTTTGTGTATCTAGTTTCAACTGTGATAACGTTAGAACCGTTTTTTATGCGTGCAACAACATTTATTAAGAATACCCAAAATTTCCTTAAAAATAGGAAATGAATTTTTTTTCCATATGATATGAACTTTATGGATGCCTCTGTACATATAAATAAATTTAAACAAATGTATACTGGACTGGAGCTAGTATTTCAACGTAATAAGGTTTTTAAAGTAACAAGAGAATAATATACAATTTTTCTTGTCCGCCTAGACGAAACTTTGAAATTAATATTTTTATGTTCCAAACTCAAAATATACTGAAGCTGTTTTGATGAGAAAAGTTTCGAGCTTTTTTTAATTCTCCAATTGTGCTCCGTTAAGCGCAGTGCGGTTTGCGGAAACAGATTTCTTTCAATTTGTCGCATTATTCAGTTCAGAGCAAACCACTATTTAAAAAAAGTGAAATGGAAAAAGTTTAACATGTAAATTTAGTTTTGGAAATTTTGCTGCTGACGATCAGATCCATATTTTCGGGTTTACTTTTTTTAAAATTATACATTTATTTTTAATACTGTTGTTTTTACGTCCTGGCTTTTTGATGTAAAGAGACCTTAAGAAATTTTAAGCGTTATCGGGACTTTTGCCAACAATTTCAGTAGCAGATACTCAGATTTATTCTTGAATATGATTTTATGAGGTGAACGGTTATTTTTAACTTTAAAATTTTAAAACCTTTAACCAAAAAAAAAAAAAACAGAGACATGTATATGCCTAGAGCAGACAATGTAGGGTCACTATCTTTCTTCAAGTTCAGTTTTTAAAGGTAAATATATAGAAAACAAGAGCATCGGGATTAAATATTACATAATACAGGAGTCTACATATTTTTACTATATCTACAAAAATGAATAAACTGTATTGATAAAAAATACTTGTTTATTTTGGTGTAGAATAAATATATTTTTCCTTTGACAATGCTCAGTCCACAATGGAGCACTAAACACACAAATTTTGATATAAACTTCAGCATTTTTAACATAATTAATATATACTTATCATTTTTTGACTAACACCCAGAGACTATAAAGAATATAGACAGACACTCGAATACACCGAAAAGCCGGTCTGCCTTCAGACATTTGGTGGGTTTACTGGTTTATGGTTCAAAAGTTTGTTTGTCCACCATTATATATACATGTAGATACATAGTATACATGTTTATATAATGGTAGACAAACTATTAAACCGTAAGCCAGTAAACCCACCAAATGTCTCAAGGGAGACCCGCTTTTCGTTGCACGGCAGTGTTCGTCTAGGCATTATTTAGTCTGTGCTAACACTTATTCAAGTTCAACTTTTTGTTGCCATAAAATATCTCATTTATTTAACATTTTCTAGTGCATGATGCAAAATCTCAAGAGACCGCATGAATTTCCATATTTTCAGCAAAACTGAAATATACTTACTATTTCTGGGACACAATTTTATCACGTGTCCACAATTTTCTCGTTTTTCTCTCGCATTTTCACTGAGAGAGATTTTTCTGACGCGAAGTGGCTTATTAAGCGTGATTTTAGCCAATTTGTTGTTTGCTCCAGTTCGGTGCACAAAACTATTTGGAAAAGTTAAAAAATGACAACGCTACAAAATTTCCATTTGGTGTGTTACTTTTGTCAATTAACAAGATTTATTCGGTTAGGTTGTGAGTTAGGCAAAGACAGTGGCGTAGTGAGAAGAAATCTTTGAGAACTACGAAGAAACTAAGCTAAATAGTCTTCGAGTCAACTTTAAAACAGCTAAGTTTGTCAATTAATCAAGCAATTTCCCTTTTAATAAAGGAAAAATCAAATAATTCAATCTAAGAAAATATTGAAAGATTTTCTTTTTAAATTTTTCATACATTACCTTATAAGAAATAAAAACCAGGGACTTTTTTACAAAGTACCTACTCTTTGTAGCGTCACTAGACGGTTCTTTTACTAAACCGTAATATGTCCTTTACAATAAAAAGATCGTGAGGTATTTCAATCAAGTTATTTTTGGTAGAAAAGAAATCCATAGTAAATTTATAGGGGTTATACGATATTTCGACAAATATTTTATCTCTAAAAAAAAAGTGCTTTATGCATGTATAGATTTGAAAAAAGTCAATCAAGTGCAGGCTACGCTTGCACAATTAGTGTTCCGTGCCATCAGCCCCCCACTTAACCTGAGCAAACCTCGGCCGCCAGGTTTTTTTCTAAGAAGTCATTTTTTTTATTTATTTAAAATATATTTAACACTATTAAGAAGTAACAATATATATATATATATATATATATATATATATATATATATATATATATATATATATATATATATATATATATATATATATATATATATATATATATTCCTTGGTTAATACAATAGCAGCGAAGTGAAATTTAGTGAAGACCATTCAAGGACTCCCTAGTTGCTGTATTTTACAGTAAAATAAGGACAAATAAATTGATGTTTTCTTCGATAAGACAATATTTTCTTAGAGTTACAATAAGGACGAGCTAAAACGTGTATATCCTATATTACTTTAAATCTACATACAATATACATAAAGCAACCTTTTAAATATTTTGTTTTGTAATGGCCAGACACCAATTTTGCAATATTTTTTAGATCAACGCCATGAAGTGTATTAGATTTCGTTCTCCAAGCAATATTCTTGAAACTTTCTCCAACAATGTTACAAGAGCACTTTTGGCTACCGAATACGCTGCTTGGGCAGTGTTCTTTCAAGCGAAAAGTCTTGGTAAAGATAATAAAACTTGTTTTAAATTCTCTTGTAATTCTAGTACGAAGAACATATTATTTTTGGTTGAGTAAAATTGAAATTAGAGCACGTAAAAAAATTGTCGCTTTGTATTATTGCGTTTTTATTATTTAGAAAACTGGATTGCTTTAAATTTTAACTATTATTACTGAACATAATATTATGTCCGTTACAAATGTATTTTTTAGTCTTTTATATTTAAAAAATGGTATTTATTCACAGATATTTTTAGTTATTTGCTAAAAGAGCCTATAATTTTTTTTCTAACCCGAAACCCTTATTCAGAATTTTTCATGTTTTCCAATAAATACAAGTTAGGAGATTCAAGATCTACATATACATATAAAAATTTCTGCAATATAGAGATCTTGATTAAATTTCCTCCTCTTCCTTTTAACTTTTTCAATGACAGTAGGAGTGAACTTTCATTAGGTATTTTACTTTAATAGCCACCAATTTTGCTTTAATACATACCTCGCTTCAGCAAAAAAATACTCTTACAAAATGGATAATTTTCCCAATTGCCACTGTTCCAAATGCCAAATTGCCGGTGAAAAACCTAATTCAAAGCGGAAACCGCTTGAATTTAGATTAGTCCAAAACAAAACAGTACAAAGCACGAATAAAAATGTAAATCAACCCTTGCGCCCCGTAAAAACACTGTTGCCAATTTAAAACGTTTTAACATAACACAGTGCGATAAGGGCTTTAAATGGCTGCTACTTTTTAACCCTTTTTGGAATAATTTTTTCGCATAAAAATACTGATACTCATAGTTTTGTCCCTTGTGAATCACAAGTCATTCAGCAAAACCATTGACGTGTGCACATCACCTCATTCGGAAAAATAAGTTTTGATAAATCTAATTTAACTTAAAGCATTGTTCCAATATAGCGGTACCACCTTTTGCCCCCAATTTTTTTTTATCTGAGCCTACACAGAAAAAACTGCTATGCTATTTCCAATAATAGTATTATGTTTGACCACTGTCACATTAATTATATTAAAGTTAATATTGTCTCAACAAAACATCATTGAAATATCTAAAAAAAAAAATTGCTTTAAATATAGACTTATTGGAGTTCAAAAGTATCCCTACTTCTTTGAAAACTCTATTACCGTTATTTCAATAACCAAGATACTACTCGAAACCAATAAATTTCTATTTTGAGTGTAAAATTGTTGGAGTCAAAAAATGGAACTATTTGATTTGAATGCTTAAATATAATTGGGCGGGAGGTTGGGAGGGGAAGGGAAAACATCTGCAGGTAATTTGCTCCAGAATCTGGAGACCTAGGTATAATTTAGCTAGAGAAGTGGGATGTTCTTCTATTGTTTAGCTGGGCAGTAAAGGGTTGCATACGCAACGCGTCTTGTTGATCTGTTAAGAACAATCAAGGGGAGAATAATTTCGGCTAGTTCTTCGGAGCAAAATCCGTGAAAATATCGGTAGAAAACAGATAAATCCCCAACAGCGCGGCGATGAGCGAGAGACGAGAGTTTGCTTGTGGGGACTGGGGAACATTGATGAGTCGAATGGCTCTCTTTTGGATAGAATCGAGGTTGTTAAGTGTCCAAGGTGATGCCGCTCCCCAGATGTGGGAACCTTATTTGGGAAACATAGAGAGGGTGTAAGTTGGAAGGGGAGAAGAATATCATTGATTCTACTTATAAGAGGGCAATCTAATTCATCACTGACTCAGTTCTTACAAAAATAATACGCGAATTGTCCGTAACATATGCACTAATTTTTAGGTTTTTGCACTTATTCGACCGTTGATATCATCTAACAAAATTCATGAATTATAGAAGAACAAGTCCAACTTACATTTGACCGGTTTTAATTTTAATGACATTTGGCATCAGTGCGTCCATAAAACATTTTACGTCAAAAAAAGGATAATTTATTTTTCGGCTTATTTGCATTTTACTAAAATAATAAAATTTTATTTTGACCGTTAGTTTCATGGTAATTTTTTCATTAACGTGCCTGTCGTATAACAAATGAAAATTAAATAAATATATGTATAAGTTTTTTTTTTATTTTACAATCATACACAATATTGGAAGGATTAAACTCTAATTAATATAATATTTTTCAATTACCTGTAATTGAAAATTCCAATATGTTTAAATTTTATAAATTTGGTTGTATTTATATTTACAACTCACAAAAGACCTACTGCATTCCAAAATATTTTATAATTTAGAGACACGCTGTGCCTCGACGGTGTTTTGATTGACTGATTGTGCAATAATAATAACATATACATATATTGAAAACGCTAAATGACTGAACAAATCCATTATCTACGACAAAATATTCCTGGGTACGCTCCTGCCTAAAAGAATTAGCAAAATGTCAACTGCACACGAGCCTTAAAAGTTTGGCAAAATAATTCTCCGCCATAAATAAGGCCGGGAAAGATTGCAAAAGACATAAATTAAAGTTTTGCTGACTGGGAACAGATTTTGGGTGGCCACAACACTGGCTTAAATAATTCTAAGGGTTTTTCGGAGGGTATAAGGGTTTTTGTAATAATTAGCCGCATTTAAACGACGGTTTTGAGAGGGTTTCCTTTTTTCGCAAAATTCGTTTATAAATCTGGGGTTTAAAACCGAGAAAAATATTTCAAATTGCGTTTCCGTGTCGGAAAAACATGTTAATATCCACATTAGGTGCTAATAAATATTTTTTAGCTTACAAATTTTTTGTTTTCATGAATGCATTTTTTTTAATACAGTTTTTCGAAAATCTAATTTTAGATCTGTCCCCTGAAAACATCATTAATAATCAAATAATAAAAATTGTTAAAATTTGATCACCAATATATTTCAAAACGCGTGTCTGTAAATTTGTAAAGATCACACTATAATGAAATTAATTAAAACACTATTGTGTTTGGAAATAGATGTGTTCTTGTATTGTTATCGTCAAACTTCATCAACAAAGCTTAATAAACCGGACCACAACAGAATAAAACACCCCCGTGCTGGGGGTGACCTGTCTCTGTTTTGAATATTTCTTGACGCTCCAACTTTGCCTGCAAATATTTATCCATTTCCACCCTGAGTGCTTCACGTTCCGTATTTTCTTTTCCTCTGGATACCCACTGTAGTGTATCAGGTGTGAAGCGAACACCTAAGCTAACCTTATTTATTCTTTGCCTGCCTACGTGAAATGAAGGTTAACACCCTAGGTTTTCGTTTTAAAAATGCATCTAGCATAACACTTAAAACTATGAAAATAGATAATTAAAAGTATGTAACTTTGAAAACCAAGGTGATACTATGGTACCATATCTAATGTCAAGTGAAAACCATAGTACCTTCAAATCACATGGATGTGTTATTTTATCTGAAGAATTTGTTCTAGCGTGAAATTTTTGTTGGTTGGGTGCAATTTAGAACATTCAAGGTCCTTTCTTCTACTTCAAGGATTTATTAATGGGAATTAAATAGTTTTTTTTTAGTTAAACTACGAAACAATTTTAGCTTATTTTATCGATGTCTGCCATAGCAGAGTTTAGAGGCTCAGAAACCTTTTCAGCATCACTATAACCAGACACAAATTCCTGTCTCTGCCTAGTCTAGCACATCGAGAAGGGCATCACCATAAGTGCATGCAAGCTGTAATGAATGCCCCCCCTATTTATATACTGTACCACCTTGTATTTATGCAGATAGTTCGGGGGGTCTAACCCCCCCCCCCCCCCCTCCTTTGACCTGGAAAGGCACAATAATTTTATATAGAAATATATATTACATTTACCAATTTATCAAATTCAGGGCTTTTTAATGTCAAAATTTTTAGGTTTTTTTATTTCTATGACCCAGTACTGCGCATGTTCAGAAGAACGAACACCGACATCTCAAATAACGGTTCCAAAATCTCTCTATTAATAGTGACTTTGTGCTATATAGATTAATCTTTTAACGGGGCTCGGGTCACGGTACTAGATAATTAACTAAAATTTAATTGATGCTTAATTTCTCACTAGAAACACAATTTATAATGAAATTAAAATTAGATTATTGTAACAGAATTATCCCGACAGAATTAACACCGCATAGAGAGCGTATGGTGTGGCAATACTGGTTACTACTAACTCTCATTTGCTAATTTGGCTGAAACTAGTTTTCGTGTAATGGTATAATTACCGTATTTCGCTGCGTATATGTTTGCTAAATAACGTAATATTAGATTTCAGTTGTATAATATTACACTAAGTTGGTTTTATATTCTTCCAGCGATATGCTTAATATAAGATTGCCACGTGGTCCTCGGATTTTGTCTATCTTCATATAGTATCGATATGATATTTTTTCGAACCTGAGGTACACGGTACAGAACATACAGGGTGTCTGAAAAGTCTTAGTATGGGAAAATATCTTTGCTATTAGTAAAGATGAATAGACAAAATTTTAGGTATATCTTGTTTAATAAATCTGCTTTTCAATGTAATTTAACTTTTTCAACCCCCTTCAGGGGCGACGCTAGGGAGTTGAGGTCAAAAATTTTAAATGCAACCTTATGCCGTGTAAAGTTTTTGACCTCAACTCCCTAGAGTCACCCCTCAGGGGGCTGAGAAAGTTAAATTACATAAAAAAGTAGATTTATTAACCAATAAGATACACCTAAAATTTGGTGTCTCTATCTTTACTAATAGAAATATAATATATTTGCCCAGACTAAGACTTTTCGGATATCCTGTAAGTATATTTATTATTACCTTTTACAATAATTGTTGCTTATCGAATATAATCAGTCTTGATGAAATACTAACTACAAAAATCGTCGCATCAAAATTATTGTACATATTACAATAAATATTCGACAATTGTTTATTTTCACTAATTTTCAAACAGACTCAGGCGCGAATGATGAATTTAATATGTGAACTAAAACTAAAGTTAGTTGAAAACTCATTTTCAGTACCAACTGTAAATTTAAGTAAAACGAAAACTAGGGACAGGAAACTATCTTTGGCAAACGCTTTTATAAGCAGAAATAAGCGACTCTATAATGTTCTATAAACTTTGCAGCGCGACCTATATTCTGTTTTCGAGTTTCTTCACAAACGAGATAAGATTTGGCAATTTAAAAACATTTTTGAATAGATTAAATGTGCTTAAAGCAATGTGATGTATTTAAATCAAGATCGCAAATTGCTTATTATAATTCACCGAAAATCAAACGACTTAAACGTTTTTCACCAAATAAAAATTCACCGAAATATTCCGACTCAAATAGCAATGATTCTAGGTCAGTTCACCGAAAATTTACGGACGTTTTTCAACAAATAAAAATTCACAGAAATAGTTCGACTTAAATAGCAATGATTCTAGATCAATTCACCGGAAAACAATTGACTTGAACGTTTTTCAACAAATAAAAATTCACAGAAATATTTCGACTCAAATAGCAATGATTCTAGTCCAATTTACCGAAAACAGTTTACCGAAAAACAATTGACTGAAACGTTTTTCACCAAATAAAGATTCACCGAAATATTTCGACTCGAATAACAGTGATTCTAGGTCAATTTACCGAAAAGCAATTCACCGAAAAATTAAGTCACCGGAAAACAATTCACCGAAAAAACAATTGTTTAAAACTTTTTCATCAAATAAAAATTCACCGAAATATTTCGACTCGAATAACAATGATTCTAGGTCAATTTACTGAAAATAATTTGCCCAAAAACAATTTTGACAAACGTTTTTCACCAAATAAAAATTCACAGAAATATTTCGACTCGAATAGCAATGATTCTAGGCCAATTTACCGAAATCAGTTCACCGAAAAAAATGTACTCAAACGTTTTTCACCAAATAAAGATTCACAGAAATATTTCGACTCGAATACAATGATTGTAGGCCAATTTACCGAAAACAATTCATTGAAAAAAATTGACTTAAACGTTTTTCACCAAATAAAGATTCACAGAAATATTTCGACTCGAATAGCAATGATCCTAGGCCAATTTACCGAAACCAATTGACCGAAAAACAATTGACTTAAACGTTTTTCACCAAATACAAATGCACAGAAATTATGTCGACTCGAATAGCAATGATTCTAGGCCAATTTACCGAAATCAATTCAGCGAAAATAAATTGACTGAAACGTTTCTCACCAAATAAAAATTCACCTAAATATTAAATGCATGTACTGAATTGTCCGCTATATTTAGGACATGTATTAACTTAACAAATAAAACTAAGACCTTTATAACATTATCATTCCCATGAATTTTTATGAGTTCTCCGCCATTTATAAATCCATTACTATCTTATACGATAGGTCAGATTAAATGGGGCACTTTGAGGTCCCAAATTAAATTAAGTCACGCCATAATCTCTTTATTAGGATTTACAACCTTTGAGGTTAGGTTTCCATCGTGTCTCAATTATCTCTAACGTATAACTTTGAAATTTAGACAGCTTTAGAAATTAGTGTATACAGGGTGGATTTACCAGAGTGGCTTGCGATTTAAATAACTGTTATATTATATGCAAACTGCGATTTATTTTTTTGCATACGGGGACAAATTAAGACATATCTTTTTTTACCCCTTGGCTCAGCCTGCAGTAATAACCAATAAATCTTTTTAATTATAATACATTAACTGCTTAATTTGCATTAATATTTCTTTTAAAAACTCGGTTTTACCTACTCATACTGCCCGGCTTAATATAACAGATAAAATGCCACCTTTTGAAGAGGGTTATTTTTAAAATTTCATACGATGTGACATCCAACATGTTTAAGCTCTTGAAACCTTTTAAAATTAATGAAAATGAGAGAGGAAAAATTCAAAGTTTACTTGATAAAAATTGAAATAGTAAATGGACAGCTGGAAAGGGGCAAAAATAAATCAAATGCAGACGTTAAACTAGCAGCCAGGGTATTTTATTGTTATCCCTTTGTCTTCTCGTTATTATTATAGACCGCCTTTCAGGCTCGGTCTATATACCGAGCCGTTGGTCAGAAATGTGTGTATTACGCGTGTAGTGAAATCGTAAGTGATTTTTTATTTTTCCTGAAAGGATTCTATCCATAAACTTGGAGAATTGTTGCGTTAGTGTCGAGCGTGTGGAAAAATGGAGTCTTTTCATCCGGGACTGTCTTGTCACCGGTTTGCTCGGTAGGAAACAGAATACAGGAAATCCATTACGGTGGCGCACGGAGCCGGAATTATGGCGACCGTTCTTTGTCTTACACACGCGCAATGCATGAAACAAAGCAAATACCTCCAAATACCTACCCATATTTTATCAAAATTTAATACTCCTTCTCAAATCCTCTGTGGAACAAATATTTTCCTTTGCGACGTACAGATCTTAAAAGAAAAGTATCTAGAATAGCAAAAGTATTTTTCCTCTTAGACTCGCTTATTGCACTTCTACAGAATAAATCTGTTACGGGATGTGAGATACATCACTTACTGGATGTGTCGTTACCCTGGAGATCCAATTTTTGCGTGACCTACATTTCAACTATAATATTAGGATTTCAAAGCCGTAAAAATATATTTCGAGTTGTGCTTTGTTTCGTTACAGTAGTGAAAACTGTAATCTTAAATAATTGCATTGCTTTTCAAAGCTGGGTTATTATGACTGATAAGACTTTTCATTTATTTTATTATCTTTTATTTTCTTAACAACGGTTTCCGGAAACACATTTTTCGAAAATACATTTTCTTAAAGTTTAGTTTTGAAATCGAATATTCACTGAACAGTCAGTTAAGACTTACAGTCCAGTCCAATTAGCAAAAATAGCGACAAAAAGTCCAGCCGCAATGTGAATAAAGGAAAAAATCAAAGTAACCGAAAATTTCATATTTCCTATTTTAAACAACAATTAAAACGTTTTTTTTTTATCGAAAAAGACGGTTTCTTGACCGATAATTAATTTTAATAATCCATAACTGCACGTGTATACATTTTGAATGTTTTATTATTTTTTCTTTTTTTTATCTAAGCCATCCCACGTAGGCTTCAAGCCTAAGTACTAACGTACCGTGGGCGTCTGAAGAGAAGGGAAATGTAGACACGGGATTTGAAGGATTGGAGGATGGGACGGGAAGGGAAGCTACATATAGTATAATCCTTTAAAGCATTTGTGCTTACATCATTACTTGTCCTTCTTGAGTACTGCATTCGCGAAAGGCACAACAATTTCCAGGCATATTTTTGCACGACACAAGATGGCAAAATAAACACTTAAAAATACAGACAACAGCACTGTCAACACAAGCTGGTCATCGACTACCAGAATAACCTGGCCGGTCGAACCTTTGACAGTAATCAGGTCTTACCCCTACTCCTTTTTTTTTATATAGTTCCTGTACTATAGTTTTTGCTTTTAAATCAAGCATACTCTTACAACTGACAGGGGCTTCAATCCATTTATTTTCCACATTCTGTCAACACACTCTTACAATCTAAAAAAATTATTATTTCAAAAACCGCTTTTGCCATTTTTCACTGTGTCCTTTATCGAGAACAAAATATGACATAATATTTATTAAACAACAGGGCCACTATACAAAAAGGTTTAATTAAATTTTTAATTAGAGGCTTTCATTTTATGTTTATATTTTTGCGAGAGAACGCGCCACTTGGCACAGTGTGAATGTTTTAATTTTGTGGCAGAGAATGGTGTGGTGTTTTTTTTTGTTTCTAGATTACATCATTTTATTAAAATGTTGGGGCATTTTTTACAGTAGGTATCTATTTTTAAAACTGGTGTGTATTTTTGTTAAAACCAGTCTATTAAATATGTACAATTGTACATACAAGTTTTTAAAATAACTTATTTAGGCAAAAATACACAGAATATATGCCGATTTTATGTTTTGAAAACTATATTTTCGAGGTGCCTTTAATTTCGGTCAAGACACTCTTGCATGCCGTCTTATGTGATCAGAAATTGCTATACAATTATTTATATTCACTATTTACCCCTATGTGGTATTCCTTATGATATAATACATATTAATTATTACCGAAATAAAATCAGCCCAAGTGCGGCGCTGTTTGCCACGTTGCCATTAGTGCTTCATGGCTCGACAGTTGAAGACGGCTATGCCTGAATATTACAAACCACCAAATGAAATAAATAAATTTCTTAGGAATTTCGGGCGGCTCATACTTGAAACACCACGATTTGGGCCTTCGGGGACGAGTGTGATACAATAGGTATTTCCTTTTAAAAGTATCATTTTACTTTGGAGTGTAATTTAATACAACTGAAAACAAAAAGCTCTCAGGAGCATTAGTTAAGCAAACAAAATTACCGTGTAAATCAATATTTTTATGAAGTGTTTTGATGTGGATATATTAGGTTATAAATTGATGATATGGTTCCCGTCAGGTGAAAATAAATTTAAGACAAATTTTGTATTTACATTAAACTGCATCAACATTTTATTTTAAAACAATTTAAATTTTTTGATAATATTTTTTTGAAAAATGACTTCTTCAAAGCTTCAAGGAAAATGACTATTTTAAAAATACGTTAATCTTTTTGAAAGTAGTCATTGTCGACAAACGCTTGTTTCAAATAGAGCGGACCATATACTTTTACATGATAAATTTTTAACCCCATGTTAGGCCCTGCTCTATTAAAAGTATAGGGATAAAATTCGGCGTAGGTAAATTTCAGAGTCTTAAGTTTATGTTAATATGGAATATGTATATAATCCAAATAAACCGGAAATATATTTTTTATGTTCTCTACATAAATTTCGGTGGTTGTTTAATCCATTTATTTTGGTTTTTATTAACAAAAAAAATTGTCTACTACAAATTTTTATACAAAATTCGAAACTTGCAAAACGTGATTCTATTGGTTGTGACGTCAAAAGACATGCCAATAAAAGTGTTTTAATGGCTAGTACATGGCGAAAGTAGTGGAATATGGCATTCAACGCCATGCTCTCTCAATCCCTTTCTCCCTGCTTTTTTTTTAAATATGAAAATGTGCCGAATCTCCTCACATGAATAAGAGACAAGGTCTGTTTTTTGGGCTGTTTTGTAGCTGTTTCGCAGTTGTTTCCTGAAACAGGGCCTGTTTTTTAGCTGTTTTGTAGCTGTTTCATTGTTGTGTCCTGAAACAGGGTTTGTTTTTAGCTCTTGTGTAGCTGTTTCGCAGTTTTTGCCTTGAAATGACTTCTTTCAACGATTTAAAATTTAAAAAAATACATGCTTATGCCTTATTGGTCAATTATGCCAAGAAATCCACAAAATGCCTGAAAACTATTTATTTTTTTAAAAACATATTTTTTACACCTCTTGTATTATTGTTTTTTTACCTTTTCATACCAAGTAATTCTGACACACATTTTCTGACATTTAAATCTTTATTGTTACAATTTTGAATGCAGTTTCAGTGATTTTTGGAAGCTTTTTGACATATTTGGCAGATTGGCGCAATCTTAAGACCCTAAAATTTACCCATGTCAAGCTTAATCTCGATATTTTTGATGTAACAAGGCCTAAAATAAGGTTAAAAATTTACCATGTACAATCCGCTTTAAAAAAAAAATGCAAAGTTTTCGTTGATTCATATTGAGTTTTAAAAAGTCTGAAGTTAAAAGTTAAATAGCATAGAGTTCAGCATTTTACAAATGAAAAAGTGTTCCCAGTATAAATACAAGTTAGTAAATTTTGATTAAAACCAATAACAGTAGAATATAGGAAGTTGATTTTAATATATTTTATCATTAATATTAAACGATGATCAATAGAACAGCGTTTCCTTGTTGAAACATTTATTGTTTTGAAATATTTGATATTTATCACAATCGATAAATAGAAACTCGGCAAAGTGTTGCTTTGTGATCGTACATTCATACAATTTATTTGTTGTATTATTTGCTATGTTATTATTTATCGCAAACGGAAGTGCTTTCCAATAAAATTAACTGCAAATTTTATTTATATTGATATGTGATTTTTTTCATAAAAAACTGACTAGTTATAAATTTGGTCATAACACTTCAAATTATCACGAAGCAAGTTACCAAGGTGTTTTATATCACAGCGGGATAGAAGCCCAGCAAGAGCAGAAAACAATCTCTGCGCTAAAAACTTGTCTCTAATTACATTTTAAGAATAATTATGGCATTCAAATACAACAGAATTTTCAACAGACAATGATGTTAAAGCTACTATGGATGCTTGTTTCGAAGAGCATGACAGGTTTGAATTTTATCCAGACATAGGGGCTTTGGATCATCATTGGTCTAAATGTATCGAGGGGGCAGGGGATTATGTTGAAAAATAACCGTAATTTTCAACCGCAAAGTTCTGTTTTTATTTTCATTCCACCCACGGACTTTTCAACCCATCTCGTATGTTTATATTAGTAAAATAGATTTAACCTTATTAATATGCACTATTCGTACCCGGTTTGCGGCACTCTATCTGCAGATTTTCGGGTTTGTTCACAGTCTCTCACGCTTGACCTGCCTTTCATCTATCCTGACCCAAACCGGCTCTACAAACGGGAAAATTCGTTTGGCCATTCTCCAATTTTATATTTTATTTTCCTATCTTTTACAGTTATACTGGCTTACTTTCCTATTTTTCGTGAATTTAGAATGGTATTATTTGATTTCCTGATTTTCCGCCATATTTTCAGCAGATTCCTGCTCGTAGCTTAGTTTACGGCAGTAAAAGTTCACTTAATACTTAGGAGATTATTTATATTCCTCTAAGTGGAAATTTTCAGTATTATGAAAATATGAAGTTATAGTTAATTATTATTTGCATAAAATGCAGATTATTCAGGAAATTCCGAAAATGCTCGAGAAAATTTGGATGATGATAAAATTAGATATTACGAGTTTGAAGCATAGACAAAATATATTTAGACCATCACAACGTATTCGCGACACCAGCTGAATCCGTCCAATGTATGGGCGAAAAAGTGCGTTTGTACGCATTGGGCGCCAGTCAGATTTTTAAACGACGGTCCTCTCGAGGCATGCGCACTCGGGACGTCTCGCAAAAGTGGTTGTTGAACTCGATGACGCAACTCGGCGATCAGAACCGGGCCGAAAAAATCTCAGTCATTTTTATGTTATGGTATTTTTGGTTGGGGTGGCGCATATAGCGAACCTCTGAAGCTTGTTATTTCGATACAAAAATATTCTTTACAAAGTGTTAAAGACATTTCATATGTTTCGCCAATTATGTATCAAACTTTTAAATATAAGGAATTATTTTGTAGTCTATTTCTTACAATTAGTGCATAAATACAAATAGTTTAATTCCAAATTTAAATTAAATCAAGATGTGAAAGAATAGTAGGTAAAAAATATAATTTATCTTCAAAGCACTCCGGTGTTGAAGTGAATACACACACGGAGAAGTAGAAATAGTTATCAGTGACGTATATTGAGTGGGGTCAAGGTGTCAGAAAATCATTGATGGGGTGTGTGTGTATTAGGGGCATTGTATAAGAGGTAAGATGGTGTAAGAAGGTCATATATAGTGTCAATGCCTCCTTCCCCTATATTGCATAAGGGTGTGTCCAAAAGGCATATTTGCGCTTTCGCCAAAGGGGCACTAAAAATACTAGTGGATTAGGGTAGAGGGGAGTATTTTAAAAGGGATGGCGAAAGAAAAAAGCGCTTTCGTCAAAGGATCGCTAAGATATCAGTGGATTAGAAGGGTGAGTGTCCAAAAGGCATATTTGCGCTTTCGCCAAAGAGGGCACTAAAAATACTAGTGAATTATGGTAGAGGGGAGTATTTTAAAAGGGATGGCGAAAGAAAAAAGCGCTTTCGCCAAAGGATCGCTAAGATATCAGTGGATTAGAAGGGTGAGTGTTCAAAAGGCATATTTGCTCTTTCGTCAAAGGGGCACTAAAAATACTAGTGGATTAGGGTAGAGGGGAGTATTTTAAAAGGGACGGCGAAAAAAAAAGCGCTTTCGCCAAAGCATCGCTAAGATATCAGTGGATTAGATTGACATGGCGCCGTAAGTAAGTAGCGCTTTCACCAAAGTATCAAGTGCACACACTGTAAATAGGTGTAAAAATATTTACATCTTACCATAGAACTTGGTTTGTTCAATAATTATACAGGGTGGGATGCCAATCCAATAAAATTTACACATAGTTTTGGTAATTGTTTTATTTACTATTTTACTTCTTAAAACAGTTGCATATTTTATTTCTATTGTTTAGAATACTGTGTTTATATTTTATTTCAACTTTCAATTTTGTAAATCTAACGTTTAAAAAATTAAGAGGGGTACATTAAAGAGACGCACTGTATATGTATAAACTGAGCTATTTTCGAGGAATTATCGACAGTTTTGTATAGCAAGAAAACTCAGATTTAAGCCAACAAACTATACAATTTTTGTTAAAATCTCACTAATGGTTACATTTTTATCATTAATACAAAGAATAATTACAAGTAATATATTTAGCATTTATTACTCGATAAAAGATTCACGTCATGTGAAATAAATTTTGAAGTACGGTCCTGTCTATCACAAGGCAAACGTTCGACAAGGCGCAAGCCCGCAGAAGACCGTCTGTGTTTACGGATTCAGCTTGGTAAATTTGCCACATTCGCAAATGACATTATTTCTCTATTATATGTTTTCTCTATGGTTTGAAGCCGTCGAAATTTCACGGAAATATAAAATATATAATATACCTACATTTGTTACATCAAATTAATGATTTGAATCATACAGATATTGTAAAGGTTGTGTAAGTTACAGGATCTCTTTGAAAGCTACAATTCAGATCATTCGCCCTAGGGTCTAGAACTATATATTACGTCAAAACTAATTAAACTTTTTTGGTACTTTATGCCTTATTTAGACACAAAATTCTTAGTGATGGAAATGGATTCTTTTAAAAAAAGAATTATCATGCTACGGTTTGTAGAAGGTTCAAAATAAAGGAGACAAAATATGATCCTTGCGCTTAAACTATATAGATTCTCAAAATCATAATAGTTTTAGCACGATAGAAACATAAGCAAACTTGTTTTCCGCGTTTAGCAGTTTTGAGACGGCTTTAATTATTGATTTTGAACCAAGTGTACTGAAAGGGTATTCACATTTCAAATACGCCCGATATAAACAACATGCTAGCCTCGTGATCGGCAATCTAGCCTCGCGATCGGCAATCTAGCCTCGCGATCGGCAATCTAGCCTCGCGATCGGCAATTTCCGCAACATTATTTGGCGACAGACCATCAACCTGTTGCAAACTCGGGCACCAAATTTTGTCCTCAGGATTACTTTAGTCCCTTAATATATAATTTAATACTATTTAAATCTGTGGTGTTGCAATAGACGCAGCCATAGCGTTATTAACTCCTCTCTAACCAATAGGTATGGATTTTTGTCCCTAAATTATTTTCTCTATTGTTCTGAAGATTGTAACTTTCAGCTTTATCCTTTATTTAAATGAATAGCTATATTAAAACTTACTTTTCCGTTTTAATGAAAATTTCCCCGACATATTTACCTTATCCGCGAATCAGTTTTACGTTGAAAAGTTAATTTTCTATTCAAAGCTGGGCTCTGCTTTTGATGGCTTGAAAATGGGCAATATGCCGATAGTTGCTTTAAGATCGTCGGAGCGCGTTCTATAATATAACACTAAAAAGCAAAAACGCGGATAATATAATTTATTAAATAAATGTATCCTTTACGGAGAAAAAAGTTCGAATTATAAGACAGGAATATAATATACAGATATCTACTTAACGAAGGACGAAATATTTTGAACAAATAAAAGAAAAACAGAAATAAACATAAAAATGAATCTTAAATTAACGAAATTTTCTTGCAGACCTCCAACTTTAACACAACAAATTTATTTTATCAAAAACTTTTGTTTCTACTATATTATATGCACTATATTTTCTGCGATCAAAAAATGATTTACTAGAGGTAAAGTTTTAAGCCATTTAGCTAAAATTCTTTAAACCTTTTCACTGGAATAGCTCGAAACGTTTTATTTGATTATAACGATATTTTGCAGCTATTTACGGCAAAGGAGATTGCCAAGATATTGAAAATATTATCTCTCCTGATTTTGCAGCAAAATAACGACCGAGGAAAAATTTAATATCGACATTTTTTTCCTGAAAAGAGGAACAAACTGTTTTCGAGCGAGAATTTTATATTTTTATTAAAAATTGTATCATGTGTATAATGAGCCAAGGAAGAAATACTGTAAAGAATTTTAATGAAAGCTTCCGAGAGCACAAAAAGAAGCTTTTAAATGGTTTGTTCTGGTATTATATTAGGAATAAAAAAGCGAGAAAGCAGCAGAGCATATTGCTAAAAAGATATAATAAACCAACAGAGATTGTAAACATAAAGATCCTATTTTAATAGCTAACAATCGTTGCTAAATCAAATGCTGATTTTGGGATGTTTTAAATTGTCCCTTATTGTACAGTGAATAAATTCTTCCAGTTTTTTCTTATTAATGAAAACCTTAGATTATGTAGCCAAGAACAGATAACTTAATTTACATCTGTCATTATATACTCAAGATTTTTAAGCGTACGATTTGTAAAAGATTGACCCATATGCAAAAAGTGGGGTGTGCTAAATGGATACAATGGCAACATTGCCAAAATGGGTAAAATTTAGCCAACATGTTTTTTTTCATCATAAAGATCCGCTTTTCCAACATTGACATTTTGGCAACACCGCATGACTATGTACGAGATTACGCCATGCGATAGGTGATGGTAACACCCATCCCCACCATAACTTTCCTTTTCCCATTCGCATAATTTTCTTAGGCACGTGACGAATAGTCTAGTACATAGGTAATCTAAGGCAAAACATTCTTGTCGAACACTGCTATCATGTCCAGCTTCATTTCATCCTGTCTGATCCCCATCCCATCTTATCATTTGGTGTATCTTTTCTCTTGCTTATTTTATCTTTTTCCTTGCTACCAACCTCAATGTTAATAAAAAAACCGCCAGCAATTGACAATACAAACTTTCGGTTCTAAATGGAAATGCAATGCATATCTGAAAGTTAGAGTTGTCAATGCTTTTGAAATACGCCTTGCCAGAGAGAATTTTCCAATAAAACTTTTTTTATTTCAGGTCCAGATTTTCAGAAGATTCACCCAAAGGCTGTTGCGGTTTCATCTCTTGGAAGCCGGGATCCTTAAGATGGTTTATAGCCCTAATAGCCTTAGTAGCAGTGTGTTGTGTTCTGGTGGGGACGGCGTTGGGAGCCATGAGACCTGCTGGAAGAGATCACTTGACAGTCTCGCTACTGATGATTGGTAAGAATTTATTTTCAATATGCGTAATCAATTCCCATTCATTCGTTCAAATGATTAGCATGATACTACTATCAGAAATTAAACATGGTTAATATTTTCAACATACTTTAATAATAGAAAGCAAAGTAATTTAGAAAGTACCATCTTAGAAGAAAAATGGAAAAACCAACAAATTTTGGCGAGACACAATCATACACTTTGCATGTTGATCAGCCATTGTCCACAAAAATAACTAAACATTAACACTAAAAAATTGTTACCTAACGAATGCATGTCTAAATAATATCAAAAGCTCACAAATAAACAAAACCAAACCCTGTTACACATTACTTCCTTTTCACCCAGACATACAAAAGGCGTCAGTCCGTTTCTGATCGCTTAGTTGCGGTCCACCCACTTTTGCCAGAAGTTGTCAGTGCGCGTGCTTCTACGTGACCGACTTTTAAAAACCTGACTGGCGCCAAATACGTACAAACGCACTTTTTCGTAGACAAGTAAGAAAGATTTCATTAAATAATTCAAAGTTTTATGTATTGTACTTGTTCTTTAAAACCGCACTCCACAGAGGCAGTGCAGTAGCAGTGGCGGCCAATTACTTCATGATGGCCGTCATGCCGCGTAGAAGGCGGTAATAAAAAATATTAAAAAACTTACATTTACAATAATATAAAACACAAAATTATTTAAAACTGATATAAAATTCGATTTTAATGCCAGTAGCCCAGTTGGCTTCCCAAAAAGCAACCTCAGGTCAATAATTCCTTAATATGTGTGGGTTACTGTTAATTAAAACTGCGCCAAATCTTAGCTTTCTAGGTCAAACTGTCTGCAGAGGCAAAAATAACAAAACTTGTCGTTAATTAGGAAAACCTCAAATAATAAAACGTTTCTTAAACTAAACCAGTAATACAATTACCAGGATTCTACGCCTATGGCGGAACAGCCTAAAGCTCCATGTTCTTTTTTGCAATCAAAATGTGCTGAAATAACATGAAAATTAAGTCACAGGGGACCAGGGAAATGATATCGTCAAGGATTATGTGTGATTTGCTATGTTTATATGTTAGGTTTAGAACAGTTTAGTGTAGTGTAGTTAGTTTTTTAAATAAAGACGCAGGAAAAAACTGTTTCAGTTTTTCAAAATTAATTGTTTTATTAAACTAAATTTCGCTTCTCCTGTTCCCTGAAAATTTTTTGTTTTTTAATAGTGAATGCCTTTGCCGAAATCTACGCCCATTGCTAAAATACCACAAATCGGGGGCGTAGATACAGGGGGGTTCAGGGGTCCGGACCCCCCCTCCACCCGAGGCATCTAGTCTAGATACATCTATAATAAAGGATCAATATTTACATTTTTGTCCACGTGTCGCTTCACTGTGCACCATAGAAACTGTTTTAACGAAGGCATATAAACATAGTACATAATTATAAGGTGTATATCGATTTCTGATAAATTTCATATAAAAGAACAATAAACCGTATGCCTAAATTATTTAGTTTTCTATTAATTTATCTTGCTTACACGCTTGTGTTTATTTTGCCAACACTATAAAACCACTTACGAAAAACACTTATTACTCCATTAGTTATCTAATATAAACTTCCTTTTATCGAAAAATATAAGTAATTAATTTGGCTTTGTTTATTTATCAAAACCCAGCTCTTTGATGCTTTAGACTGTTTTAGTGGTTATAACAACGTACTTGCTGCCAAGTTTTAACAAGTGACGGAAGTCTAAAAGATAATTTATTAGTATCTTTTATCATTAAGAGAAACATCCGTTTGAAGAAGGCTCGACTTGTAAGCATTTCAGTTTATATAGCGTGTCCTGAGGGGAGTTAGGAATTCTTGAAAAAAAAAATCGATTTGTTTTTGTCCAAAAACACAAATCTCGAAAATAAATGCTCTCGAAATTGTAAAGCCGGTATTAGTCACTAATATCTGAGGAATGAGTGAAGGTTGTGTGCACTTTTTAAGTATGAATGAAACAAAACTTTGTATTAACTGCAATTTTTTTTAATTAATTAGCAGAGCGCTTTCGACCCTATAGGTCATCATCAGTGCTTCTGGTCAGGATACCAGTCACAAATCCATTTCAACGAACAACAGTTAAACATATTAAAATATTTTTACATTACAATTAAGATCAAACCATCATTTTACAAAACAATTTTAAATTCGGCTTAAACGGTCACATTTTTGATGGTGTAAGATCTGATAAATGAGATCAAATCAGATGCAAACAAAGAAAATAAGAAGCCTAAGAATACACCTCTCACAGAATTCGTAGATAGTGGTCACAGAAAGAGATTACAATACTTACTTTTTAATTTTGTAAAATTTGTTTATACAGTATGTCCACGGATAGAGGTCACAAGAGGACAAATGGACCAAAAATTTCACTGTTCGAAGAAAAATCATTTTTGGAAAGCTTCTGCTTCTTAAAAAAATACGGTCTACGAAGAAAATGTTTGACTTTTTTATACAGGGTGCTCAAAAAATACAAAAATTATAAATTATGTGAAGAGTAAACTACGTTTATTTTTCATTTTAGAGCAAAATGATAAAGACAAAAGATATTTCAAATTCCAGTCAAAATTTAAATTAAAAATATCAGCTGAAAATTTTACTTTTTATTTTTGTGGTATAATTTTATCAAATATTACTGTACCTACGTTTTCTAGGTAATTTTTGCCTTGTCCACCTCATCTGACTATCTTTTACGACAAATGTCAGAAAATTTAAAATTTTTGCAATAAAATTGTAAATTTTCTGACATTTGTCGTAAAAGATAGTGAGATGAGGTGGACAAGGCAAAAATTACATAAATTTCAAATTTTTGCAACAAAATTTTAAATTTTCTGACATTTGTCGTAAAAGATAGTGAGATGAGGTGGACAAGGCAAAAATTACATAAATTTCAAATTTTTGCAACAAAATTTTAAATTTTCTGACATTTGTCGTAAAAGATAGTGAGATGAGGTGGACAAGGCAAAAATTACATAAATTTCAAATTTTTGCAACAAAATTTTAAATTTTCTGACATTGTTGTAAAAGATAGTGAGATGAGGTGGACAAGGCAAAAATTACCTAGAAAACGTAGGTACAGTAATATTTGATAAAATTATAACACAAAAATAAAAAGTAAAATATCAGCTGATATTTTGAATTTAAATTTTGACTGGAATTTGAAATATTTTTTGTCTTTATCATTTTGCTCTAAAATGAAAAATAAAGATAGTTTACTCTTCCCATAATTTATTATTTTTGTATTTTTTGAGCACCCTGTATAAAAAAGTCAAACATTTTCTTCGTAGACCGTATTTTTTTAAGAAGCAGAAGCTTACCAAAAATGATTTTTTTTCGAACAATGAAATTTTTGGTCCATTTGTCCTCTTGTGACCTCTATCCGTGGACATACTGTAGATACAGAGCTTTAATTAACAAAGTGGAAAATTTCACACTTAACAAGAATACTGGAAATTCAAACATTCCAAATACTTTCAAAATATGATTAATTGATTGTCTTAGCGATTATTTATACGTGCAATTTTGTATTATTCAAATATCTTTAATTGATCAAAAGTTATAGGCATTTGTTTATAGCGCGCGACGCTTATAAATAAATACCGCTGCATCCACTACGCACTTGCGCGCGTACTTCTTGAGCGGTTTTTTATTTATTAACTACTGACGAATCTATTGGTCGTAGACAAAAGTGCTCAGTAGCAAAATTGTGTAGAATTTTCTCATCTTTCCGATGGTGCCAAAGGCGTTCTGCTATTTTAGTAAATAACCGAAGTATTACGGAAAAACCGATAAAAGACATGAAAAGAAAACGACTTTTTTGCCATAAATTGTTATTAAAAAAAATTAGCAACAAGATATTTTTTAAAGAGTTTCATACGTTCATTTGGACACCTTTAGGGACCCTATCCAATTGGTTTCATCCATTGAATAATTTTTTTGCTTATTTCGACTATTCTCATCTATCCTCCTCTATTAAAAAACCTGAGTAGATTAAACATAATGACCCAGCTAATAATAAGCCAACGTAAGCCATTATTTTATACAGAACAAAAAGGTAGTTTGTTGTTAGTAGTTACACTCTAAAAAGATTATGATTTATTTGGTCTCGAATTTAAAACCACGCCTCCAGCAAAAGCCTAACAACTCCTCTTTTTTGCTGCGGACGACCGCACTATTAATTTACTATCCCCAAAGTCTAAAACTGTTCTGAAGTTTCTTTCAGGAAAAGTTTATTTATGAATACTCGAACTTGAGCTCGGCTTCTTTGATTACTGCCAGTTTCCTTTTCTAAAGCCGTTTTCGAGCTATTTATGTATCCTGGTTTGCTTGGGTTTTCAATGAAAAAAAGGCTTGTAAAAAGAAAGCAAGTCGGAAGAGCATCTAAAGATAGTTATTAAGAGGTCGGATATTTGGAAAGGAGTAAGAAATGGCTTTATCGGTTTATAAACAGATGTTGGGTTCGATGACGTGGTTAATGAATCTTTTTAAGGAGATCTATGAAAATTTTTCAAAAATAAACGTTTTCAAAGACCACCTTTTCATTTGTTTTTGAAAAACTTATGTTTGCTAAGGATCTTTTTCTGTCTACATTTTCTAGATTTTTTGAAAAAACAAATTCTTGTATTTTCGACAAATGTGTGGTGAAGAGATTGTATTGTCGAAAAATATATTTTAGTCATGATAAAATTGAAAAAATATTTTCGAAAAATCTTATTTGTAGATCCTTTATAATCTCTATATACAGCGTGTCACACGAAGTTCTTGCCTTATGAGAAAATTTTTTACTGAAAGTTGAAAAAAAAATCACTTTGGTGTAGAAAAGTTCAGCATAGTACCCTGAAAAACAAATTTTTAATAAATCAACCCCTAAGGGGGTGACATGGGAGTTCAAGGTTTGTAATGGAGTAAAATTGTTATACCGCAGACGAAGTTGCGGGCGAAAGCTAGTGTAATATAAGGGGGAACTAAAATAGTGACGTTTTATTGGCCTCTACTAATTCTGTTTACATTGTTTTCACTATAATTTGCAAACAGAATAAAGCAAATCTCCATTTCTCTGTCCCCTAATAGTAAATTTTACGAATTGATCCATGTCCGATGTCTTAATTCCTGTGCTACTGTTAAATCCCTTTTTGTCACCATGACTACTGCTGCAATCTCCCGGCTAATAATGGGATAATTAAGGCATCCGGCGCCCCCAAGGGTTGCCTATTACGTTACTGTCCTTTAGCATTAGGCTGCGTTTGCACTAATAGCTACCAGTGGCGGAACAATAACATATATTTTTTTATTCCATTTTAGATCCCTGATTCTATTCAAAGGACAGCCGCCCAATTCACCAGTGATCTGCTTTCTTCTATATACTATAAACGCCATCCACAACTTCTTTTCTAATAGTTTTGCAATAATTATAGTAGTTACATCTTTAAATAATAAGAAAATATCATTAAAATCATTGCTTTAAATATTCTTTAATATTTCTTTTAGGTGTTGGAATTGTCTTGATAACGGTGAGTGGCGTAGCGTGGCGACTAACGTCACACGATTCCTCCACGTGTAGATCTATGCTAGGTTTAGGATCAACGGAATCTGTGGACGTATGTACTCGACGTTTCGTTCCTCGGTTACCGCCATCATACGGAAGACCGCATCATCCGTACGCTGCTATGATGTATCCTGAATTCCAATACAGGTAATCTTCTCATAAGTATAATTATTCTAATTTAATACTAATAATTTAATAATTTAATATCTAAACAAAACTATATTTTAGGCCACCCCCACCTAGCTACCAAGCGTCAATGCAGGAGTATAGGTTAAGGCTACTTCTACTAGATAGAGGCAATACACCCCAAATTCAAGCGGGTATTCAGAATGCTGTCTCCCCACCCCCTACGTATAGAAGTCACGCTGGTAGCCTTCTCAGGTAAGCATTACTTCTTAGCCTTTTGATTTAGATTAAACGTAAGTAATAAATAATCAAATGTATATGCCGAACACTACTATTAAAAAGTTTTCTTGGAAGTTGCCAAAACGCTTTAAAACTTTTTATGCGACCAAATACATTAACAATTTTTTTTCATATTTCTAATTAGAATAATTGCAAAACGATCTATTTTTAAATTATTAATTATTATTACACGAGCAGTCTTTAAAATATTTTTTATTTAACTTTAGGGCTCCGCTGTCAAGTAGAAGAGATAACTATCAATCAGAATACAGCTGTCCGCCATCTTATCGATCTCAAAACAGCTCCAATAGGCCAGGCACTTTGCAAGGTTCCATTTTGCATTCAAGAGATCCATCACTAACTATGTCGGATTCCAACCATGAATCGGTAAGGATTTATTTTTTTTGAACATAAATCAACACACGTCTTCCAAGAATATTCTACCCTTTGGAGTGAAACAATACAGGATTACACGACATTTACTTCACTATATTTTTATCTAATAAAATTATCATAAATAAGTATTAAGCATAGCCGAATAAACTCTTATTCCCTTCTCACTGTGATAAATTATTAAGTTATTAAGTAAAAGTGGCAACGCTATTTGACGGTTTACTACCAGTTTTACTATGAATTGAAAAGTGATACAAGCGACCATTCATAAAATTCGTTGACGTTTGCGACATTGTTCGAAAGTGGAATTGTGTTGTTTTGTGTTTGCGAGAAGCGTTTAAGTGTTTCTATTTGAAGAAGCTGACATTATTTTGCGAAAAAACATTTAAGTATTATGCGGCAGTCGCATCCATTGCATGTTTTAAACGGATGATTGATTTGGCGCGAAACGATTTTATGAATGAAATGCTTTGTCGATAGTTTTCTTAATGTCAATGGGTCAATGCAATGACAGAAAAATCAAAATTTACTTAAATATCCCATTAGAGGTTGAAGTTGACAATCAAGCAGATTCTGTGCATTTAGAATTTGAACAAGATTTATCAATAATTTTAATAATTTAGGTGCTACATGAAGCGGCATTCATTGATTTGACTTTTTCGACATCTATAATACTTATTTTACTTTTTACGTTTATAGAATTAGTTAAAGAAATATTTTTTATTTTAGGTAGTCAACGTAGTTAATATTCTAGGAAGCACTGAAGAAGACATAGCCTTAGACAACATCACCCTAGACTCGTTGAAAATGGAACCCGAATCAACCGACATCAACCCCTTAAAAATGCTTCTTAAGGGCAGCCAAAGCGATCTAGAAGGTTCCAAGGACGAAAATCTAGTGACCATTGTACAAACTAGTGATCAAAACCCTGTGATTGTCACCGTGAGCGGATGTTCACATGATAACAATTCAACTGTTCAAATTACCGAGATACCTTCGGAAATGGAAATTTTGGCGCATTTATAGCTGGGGAGATTCGCGTTATTTTATACTCTTAAAGCACATTAGTGATATTTATTTAATAAATGAATTAAGTCTGTTGTACTAGTATTAATGCGATTTTGATGTGTAACGTTTTTGCTAGTGCTTGTAGAGCGCCAAGAAAACGAAAGCCTTGAACCTGTAGACACAAGAAATGCTATTTGATGAAAAATGGACGTTAGTCTACAAACCATCATAACTGAAAAGAATATGACTGACCGCCCTTTTTTCACTACACAATTTACTGGTGAATGTCAGGTCAATGTTTGTGTTCGCTGTCAGTCGGCTGTATTGGTCTATAAATTCCTTCAAAAATCCATCTTGATTTTCAGTGCCAAACTATCTGGAAACAAAATTGTGCTCGTATTGCATATGTGTAGCGAAAAATGGTCAACAAGCCCTGGGCTTTCTAAAACGTAATTCTTGAAACTAGAGTTAATTCACAAAAGAAAATTAGGTCAACATAACGTATCTCACCGTCTGTTTCTGGAGAACTTCTCTGTTTTAAGGGAACTTAATGTTCTCTTGAGAATAAACTCCCTAGTTTCAAGAATGGAACCCTTGTCAAATGCAAATATGTTACATACAAATATACTTATTTCTTATTACACTTTATTACATGATACACTTTGACAAAGAAAACTTTTCAGAGCATTTAGTTACCTATAAAGTATTTGAAGAATGGCTTTTCAGGAAGTATTGCGTCCTGCTAGAAATTGTAAAAGCTTTAAAGCATTTTAGAATATATCGCGTTACTGTAGTCTTTTAACACTAGAATGGCCAATGGAGTCTTTTTAACCCCTTCCCCCTAGTCACCTCCTGTGCCATCTAACTTTTTCCCCTTATTTGTTTTGTCAGGAAACTTCTCAAAGTAAGTTTTCGTCGCATTTCATGCTGAATTTTTTCATATTGACCAACAATGCTCCAGGGAGTTACACTGAAATCTAGGAATGTACTTCTGACTTCGAAGTCTTATCAAGAATCCGGCAAGAATTCACAAAGACGACTAAATAGTGTCAGTTAAAGTACGGTGTTTAAAAATCAACCAACAGGTCAACGTTCTACCTATAAAACATGACATGACATTTACAGAAGGAAAATTGAAAGATATATTGCAAATATTTTAGAGGAATATAAAGTATCATTGTGTCGTGGTGCTAGCCGTGGCAAAAAAAAATCGGTAATTAAAACTTTTTTATTGTAACACCTATTATTAAAATAAAAAAGAAATTTTGTTACAGTTTCAAAAAATGAAACAAAAAATAGCACTGGAAGAGGAAACATAAAAATTATTATTTTTCTTATTATTTATGGAAAGTTTTGGTTTTGTTTTTACAATTATTATATTCTCAGGTGGTGGCGCCCCCCACTGGATCCGCCACTGCGTGGTGCAGAATTTCTTTATCAAATATACATACTTAATAATATATTTTGCGTTGTTATTTCAGTTCAGTCAATAAAAAATGTAATAATTTTTATGCCGGTATTATGGGAGTGATTTTGACTCCATGTGAGCATTTAAGGGAGTTCGTTAGTACCGGGCATTCTAGTGTTAAACTAAAACAAAATCCAGTACCATGCAATATCATTCTCAGCATTTTTTTACTCTCAAATTTTGAAGGTTGAATTTGATTCATTATTATTATTATTATTATCATCCCACCGCCATTAGGATTTGAGCAAACTAGGTGTTCTATTAAATAACCAATTGGTGCAACGGAATATCACTAATTTGGTAGAGGAACATTTTATGAAGAAAATTTTGATGACAGTTTGGCGGCGGTTATTATTATGTAAAAATTATATAAATTGTTGAACGATAGACAAGTGCAGTGAATTTACGAAAGTTTATTGAAAGTTGGTTTCTGAAAACCAATTTATGAATGTCGAAAGACTTTTTTTGGAATATACGATTTTTCGAAAATATAGTTTTTCAAAAATCCGTTAGATATGGAATAAGGGAGTTAGGGTCTACTGGCCAAATTGTAACGAGTTTAAAATATATAGTTGAGGTTAAAATGCTGGTTATTTTTTATACAGTATGTCTGCGGATGGGGTTTAGAAGAGGACAAATGGACCAATCTTTGCAAGAAACGTAAAAATGTCACTCCTAATAAAAGTTGCCACGCTCCTTTCCTCCCTTGAAGAAAGAATGTAATATTCTTCCACTTACACTTTAAAACTAAAATTCCAAGTTCTGAAAAATGAAAAAAAAATCCAGTCCTGAAAATCCCAAATTAAAAAAAAACGAGCCGAACTGAATGCGAGGAGCTTGCGCATGCGTGTCAAAGAATGCCCTAGCTCAAATGCCAGCGAGTAGGGCGCCACTGCTTTTGTAGCCGGGTTAAAAATAGAAACCCTCCTAGGTAACTTGGGATCTCGCTTGTTTTGATTTGCTTAGAATTTTTTCAATTTATTTTTGATTTCACTCTTAGCTTCACTTTCAACTAAAAATTTAACGATGTCTTTTATCACTGTTTTTCCGCCAAACTGATTTTTTCCAAACTGTGTCTTCTACCGACGTAAATGTAACATACACGGTAAAATTTTGTAATTACAACATAATTTATACTTATAGAATGGTTACCGACTTGTAAAAGTATTAATTTTAAAATCTTTTGTACACTTTGATGCTCTGTAAGGGCAAATTTTTAAAAATACTCACAATTTTTAGCTGTGTTAAATAAAATAACTTGCTTGATAATTCGCAACGAAACTACACTAGTTCAAACTTACATATTGTCAAGGTTTTATAAAAATGTAATTTAAATATTGTGGAAACTTTTTTTTATTGTGGTTGCCAATGCAAAACTTTAATTTGTTATATTATATATTGACTTTAATATTTTTATCTTTTTAGACCTTTCTATTTCCATATTCTTTCGTATTCTTTAAATAATTCAATTTAAAATTAGCTTCTACTAGTGTGGTTTATTTAAGTAATTATCATATTTGCATATAGATTAAATACATATAGTGCATATTAGGTCCATAATAAATTGAGCACTTTTCCAATAGTACTTTTTTAGAAAACTGTTGAATATATTTTTCGCAAGCCTGCTCCATCATCTTAATGATGGAATTCCTATAAAAAATACGTAAATGTGAAAAAATTACCCTTTCTTTCTGAATTTCCAAAAAAATACGGAATAAATTTATAACAGTTTTCATTTTATGATATTTATGTTGAGACATCGATATGCACTATTTTTTTAATCCTTATATAAAATTTGGTTTGTACATATTTAACTATTAAACGATATAAAAACGCTTTAAATTTATATTATCATATCCTAAAAATTGCATATGAATGTATATCCTTAAAAAATACATTAACTAATAAGTATTACGGTTGTATATCTATATATTGTTGAAACAAATTGTACATTTGCAATATGTGCCTATATACATATTAGAGTATATCGTGTATTATATATTTTAGGTTGTATAAATAAATTTTTAATTAAAACTGTTAGTTCTGTGTTTCTTTTATCCTAGTGTTGAATTTTTTAGAATATTATTTGCTATGATTTAGGAAAATCCTTAGATCATGTAGCGTACAACAGATACATTTATTTAATTTTGCTTTGTCGCCAACAATACAGTCGCTACAGGAGTGCGGTATATTGGAAGTCCACGGATGGAGTAGACAAGACAACAGGACAATGTCTTTATTCTTATCCTTGTCAATTTAGATTTTGGACTGACAAATTAGATCGGCCTTGTTACATATTGTAAACTATTTCTCAACCTTTAAATTTTTTTTTGTAAATCCCTGTTTACTGATTACTTCGCAAAATTTAATAGTCCTAAAATATTCTATTATTCCATTGGGTTTTTCGGAAATTTTCAGTCGACTGTGTTAATAACTAAAGTAAATTATCATGGGTACTAACTTCTAGAATAAATAAACAAAAAAATTATATTAACAAAGAAATTGTCTAAAAATATGAACAGTAGATTATTGTATTTGGTTGTTTTCGTACGTTAAAACAAAGATATAACTTTAAGAAAAATGAATTTAAGACACTGTGGTTGTGTAATATTTTTGATTACAATAATTATTCTTGTCATAGCAAATGCCCTGGATTCAAAAATACCAGGTAAGTTCAAATGATTACATTATTATTAACAAAAGTAAAATTGAATACGGAAGTTTTGAACTGACAAGATAAGACAAATAAGTTTAATACTACGACCTTGCTCCTGAATTTTTGTGCAAATTTATAAAGAAAAGTGCAATTTTAATACGTAGTTTCCACAAAGATAGAATAAAATTCATTCTAGCAACACATTCCAAGATGAAAATCATTCGAAAACCAAGCAAATCTCTGAAATATTGGAAGAACATAAGTTTTTAATGACAACTTAATTAATAAATGCAGGACAAAAACCTGTCATTGTTAATGACACAAGCAAATAACTGAAAAAAGGTGGACAGTTCTGTTCGGGTTTTCTACATTTTCTTTATTTTTCTAGAATATTTGAAGTTAGATAACCAAAGGCAAAAAAGATCACCGGCACCTAGGGGAGGTTTTGGTGGAGGCTTCGGCGGAGGTTTTGGTGGCGGAGGAGGCAGAGGATTTGGAGGTGGATTTGGTGGTGGATTTGGTGGAGGTAGAGGAGGTAAGAGTTTCTGTTGATAGTGTGAAATTTTTACACGCTAAATAAATTCCTGTTAATTTTACTATTTAAGAAAATAGTCGAAAAAATAGTTATATTTCTACTATTTCACTTGGCAAGTCAGCTAAATGTTAATTGATTGATCGATAGCGAAATAGAAGTTTTGTAATGCTCTTCCTGATAAAAAAATAAACTTTTTGCTGAAGATTCTTCTATACCGACAAACTAATAACGACATACATGGTAATTTTAGGTTTTGGTGGTCGAGGCTTTGGCGGAGGTTTCGGAAGAGGATTTGGGGGACCAGGATTTGGAAGAGGATTCGGTCGTGGATTCGGCGGGGGATTTGCCCCTGTTTTTATTTTTAGAAGACCATGCCCCTATTACTATTATTATTGTTAGTAAATTGAACAAAAGTACTGATAAACGATTACCGGAAATTTAAGAGTATGGCAATTTAAGATATCAATAAATGTTTTTTTGGAATAAGTTTTATTTCAAGACTGTCACAAAAGTGAGATTTTGATAGGTAATATATTATTTCATAGTATATGCTTTTCTATGTATTTCTGACCACATTCACTATTTGTATTATTTTATATAATATGTATAAAATTAAATACGCAGCAGTAGTCAGAAATAAGTCTAAAACTTGATTCTTATAGACTCGAGCATGGGCGCCCATAGAGTAAATTTAAGGGGGGGGGGGAACCCCAAACCCCAGCCAAAAAACCGTATGTTACAAAATCACGAAGTTGCGCAGTTGTTAAAAAGCACCGTGGAACCCGACCCCAGGGGGAGCAACTGTCCCCTTTGCTCTCCCCCCCCCCTATGGGCGCCCACAGACTCGAGATAGTGAGACATTGAAATCTGTAAGTCATTGTAGCGAGGTCAAAAACTGACATAATTTCTTTTTATGAAAATTTCGAGTCCTTTTGTGTTGTACAGCCAGTCTCAATCACTTATATCAAAGTCTGGCTAGGGAACAAACCTGAGAAAATTTCTTGGACCACCCTGTAGACGCGCAACGGAGCTCGCCAGCCAGACTCTGTTGTTAGTGACTGAGAATGGTTTAACAATACAAAGGGGCTCACGAATTTGGAGGTTTTGATGCGGTATCTCTTAGTCTATTAATTTATCACGTTCTTTAAATGTTTTGGTGGTATATGGCTGGTAAAAACGAACTACCAGCGCTTTACTGCCAAAATACCAAACATTTTCAATGAATACAAAAATAAATGAAATTTTTAACATTAACAATAGATTCCAATATCGTTGACTACAAATCGATACAATGTAAATTAGTAGGTTACACTGATTACTCGATTACAAAACTAGGCAAAACAGTAAACACAAATTATTTAAATAAATTACAATAATTGAAATCAACTTATTTGAATATCTCACGATAATTATCTGAATTGAACCCGATTTGATTGTTAATACTGCAATTTTTTTCTGAAAGAGAATTAGTCAGTTGTTGTGTTATCCAGTAATTTAGTTCTAGGTTACAGTATGTATCTCTGGGGTATGGTATAAAATTAAACTTTTAAACATATAAAAATTTTAAGGTAAAGAAGTTTTTACTTTTATTTTTCTGTATTTGTTAATGTGATTTATTTTATTAATATTTTTATATTAAGCATTAGGTTACAATAATTTACAGAAGAACTACTTAGGGTAATTTTTTTAAAAATATTTGTCAGAACAAAATACATACTATACACTGTATGTAAAAAGTCCTGGGCTGACTAATTATTTTGAAAACTAGGCGAGTTAGCGAAAATGTTTCAGATAAAAGTTTTACTTAAAATTTAAGGATTAATTAGAATATACAGGACTGCTTAAAAACTTGTGACGAATCAACTATACACGGTGTCCAACATAAGGAGGGCCCGTATGGGGATCTCGTTAATAGCTAGAAATACAAAATTGATTAAATGGGAAAAAAGTTGCGTAATAAAAGAACTAACAAAATGATATTTCGAAATTTTCCCGATGATTTTCTATTTTACAAGTCAATGGTAGAAGTTTACCTGGTTTATTCTGTATAACTCTTTATACCTATCAGGATGTTGTTTTAGTTTATTTCCAACGATAGTTGCACTATGTTTTAAGTTTATTTGATTACTAGAATGTATCCAAAATCGTTTTTTTTCCCTTAATATGATTTTTTCGGTAACGACGGCGGTTTGCCCCCTACAACAAAATCATGGCACATCATCTTCATCGGGAGACATTTTGCTAATCACTGAATGCAGAAAGAATAGCAAATTTAATGTATACGTAACAAGTTTCACTAGTATGCTTTGAACAAGAAATTTTATTTTATGTGATCTGTTCGCTTATAAGTACAAATTAATTTTTCTAGTGTGGCCTAACAGCTAATTTTTGTAGAATAATACGCTTATTTAATGTTATACAAATATCGCAATATCTCAGGAACTATTAGATTTGGTTATAGGGAATGTTACATAAACTTAGTCCATAATTTTAAGCAGAATCGCAAATTAGAGCAAACAATAATGTTTTCCATTTAAGATAATATAATTTTGATCCGTCACAACTTTTTGGGGAACCCTGTATATTAAACTAATTTTCACATTAAAGATTTTCGAAAGCTTTACAACTTGTACCTGAGGCCTTTTTCTCTAACTTGCCTCGTATTTTTACACAGTACACAGTGTATGTTATGAAATTCACAGTCAATTATTATTCTGAATTTGGCATTCATCAATTTAAATAATAAAATGTCAAAGCTATAATAATTATTGTTTTACGTAAACCTGTTTAGGTTCCTTGTTACAGAGCAATTAAAAATGTAATAAAATCTTTAAATTAAAAAAAGTTGGATTTCTTCAAAGTCGTTCCTGATTTTTTTAAATATTAAAATTTAAAAAAAAACGACATTTTTATATAATGTTTCAAACAGTGGAGTACTCAGGACTTTTAAGATAAGCGAGTAAGTGAATCGATTGCTCTTACTCAAAATATTATATATTGCAGTTTAAAATAATCAAAGAACAAAATACACTACTCCAATTAATTAATGCATCACAACGAATTTATCATAACTTTGGTAGCGAGTTTCTTCTAACCCCTTAATTCCATTGTACAATTTTTTTTAAGTTGTAGGTTTATTTGTTAGGAATGTAAGTATATCAGTATTGTTTGAAAAACTCCATTTTTACAGTATACAGGAGTTTAACAGTACTGTTGTTTTATCCCTTAAGATTGTAGCGCCCTGTAGATTAGACCAGCCATAACTGCAATTCACATTCACAACTAGACTGTAACCTCATCTATTCTTAACATTTTGTTTTTTAATTCCCTCTGATTTCTCGGTTATTACAAGAGATACAGGGTTTCTTGAAAAGTGATGTTTTTTGCTTAATGCACTTTGAAAAATATCAAAAAATGAAAATTGCCTTTACGACGGGGGTGTAAATATCATGGTGTGGCTTGCAAAAAGTGCGGTATATATATATATATATATATATATATATATATATATATATATATATATATATATATATATATATATATATATATATATATATATATACCTATATATATATATATATATATATATATATATATATATATATATATATATATATATATACTGATCCAAACGGCTTTATCAGACCCGATACGTCTTACAGACAACCTCAGACCCACCAGTTCTATTAGAGTTGGGGGAGTGTAAAAGGTGGATAAAGTACTTACGTCCTTTTAGAAAAAGAGGCAACATTCGAGGGGTAAGGAAAGAACAAAAATACAATTTGGTATGTTTAATATACGTCATTGAATCCGCACGTACTGCCCACTTTTCGAGCCCATCCAAAATACAAATAGTATTGTCTACCGACGTTAGTAAACCAAGCGATGTTGCCACTTTCGAAGTGTATGGTATGCCTTTTTTGGGCGCGAAAACACTGTGACACGTGGTTATTTGCATAAGTGTTAATAACAGGTGACTTGTTTAAGCGGTAAAGTTGTTTCTTATGTGATTAAAATTGAACAACCGAACAAAATTATTATTAGAATTAGCCACTAGCAGTAAATCAGGTGAGTAATTTGTAGTTTTTATTGGATGGTTTTAGATAAATCAACAAATAATATAATTATATGTATTTTTAACCGATTTCACTAAAAAGGAGGTTATCAATATGTATTTTTTTATTTATGCATAATTCTTGAACGGATTGACCGACTTCGATATTTTTTTTCGTTTTGCAGATGAGTTCTCTCGAATGGTTCCATTTTAAAGGTTTTTTTGCTGAAGTGAATTTTTGCGTGTGTACTTCGCAACGGCAGCACCGATTTCAATGATTTTTCCTGTTGTGTTAAGCATGATGGTCAGGTGGTCCTGTTGGTTTTTCACTTTTAAAAAATATAAAATAAAAAATAATAAACAGGAGGGATTGACAATTTCTCCAAAAATGTCACCTTACTTGTCATTTTCGGGGTTATTGAGGCCAAAGAATTTAATTCTGTGTCCCAGGGGGGGGGGGGGGGATAAGGAGAAGCGACTGCCAATTTCTCCAAAAATGTTAACTAATGGGTGAAGACTTATTGAGGTCAGAAAAGCTATGTTTATGTAACGGATGTAAAAAAATTACTGCGGGGGAGGGGGGCAAAAGGAGCGCGTGGAAAATTCTTTAAAAATGTTAACTATGTCATGTTCGGGGTAACTGAGGTCTGAATATCCAATATTACATGGACATAACAAATTTAAATTGGGGGCAATAAGATGAAGGGGGAGGGAGAATAGGCGAACTAAAAAGAAAGAAATATTTTTTTTCATAAAAATGAACCGACTTCACAAAAGAAAAGGCACTAGAAAGTCTGAAATCATATTTTTACGAATTTGTAACTGTAGTTGATGGTTACTTAATTTTGTTGAAAGTTAAGTAACTTGTACACCGAAGTTCTAAACTTTGAAGTCAGCGCAATATTAAAGTTTAATAGGAGTCCTTAATGATAATACATTAAGAATTAATTTACAAGTAATCAAGATGATTCACAAGGGATATATCACAGCTTAAATATACAAATAAATTTATGTAACAAAATACGTAATTATATCATGGCATTAGCCTTTGGACATAGGTCTGTCAGAGAACAGGAGAGTGACAAAACAGCCAATTTAATATTTTAAATGAAATCTTCGTATTACTGAATAATGAAAACTGTTATATTATCTAAACACTGTCTTAATTTTCCTTTTAAAATGTTTATAGTTATACTTTCTTATATCTATTGGAATAGAATTATAAATCTGAACACCTTTATGAAAAATCGACCTCTTACCATGATTAGACGAGACCCTCTCTATATTAACATCATTACATTGCCTCGTAGGGTATCTATGAATGTCACCTCGCAGAGTCAGGGAGATATTGGTTAATCGAGAGTGCGATAGAGCCTGATGTATATAACAAGATATTTGACATTCGTATATACTTTGTAGGTTCATAATATTATAAGTTTTATAAAGATTTACTGTGCTGTACCTCATAGGTAGTCCATATATTTTTTGTATTGCTTTATTTTGTAAGATTTGGATTGGTCTTATATAGGTTCCACACGCAGGATACCAGATTATCGCCAAGTACTGTAAATGACCATGTATTAGAGAGTAATAAATGCCCCTAACCAAGCACTTAGGTAGACAATAACTTATCCTTCTCAGAACACCAACAGGTGCTGCAATCTTTTTTCTTAAATTACTCAAATGATGCTCCCATGAAAGAGTCTCATCTATAAGAAGGCCAAGATATTTTATTATACAACTATATTTTAGATCCTCATTATTTAATGTAAGAGGTGTACCACCACCGACCCTCGTCTTACTGATAAACATGTACGATGATTTTTGAATATTAAGTTAGTTTATGCATTTGTAGCCATTTGGTAATTAAGTTTAAATCTTGTGTTATTTTTTGTTTAAGTTCAATTGTTGATTTGCCATAATAAACTATTGTGGTATCATCGGCGTACAGTTTTATTTTACCATGTAATTTGAGGTTAGAAATAGAGTTAATATATATTAAGAAAAGGGTTGGGCCCAATATTGACCCTTGTGGTACCCCATATTTGACTTGTTCTTTTGTACTGGCTGTATTGCCCAATGATACAAAAGCCATTCTATTTGAAAGATAGTTCGAGAACCAGTCGTGGCACTTTCCCCTCACACCCAGAAGCTCCATCTTTCTCAACATTATACCATGATGCACTGTATCGAACGCCTTCCGTAAATCCAGCGACACCAGAGCTGCAATCTGATTGTCATCAATTTTCATTTGTACCTCAGAGATCATATCTACAGACGCAGATACCGTGTCACTAGATTCCCGGAAAGCATACTGCCCCGAGTACAACATATTTTGACAATGCAAAAAACCTACCAGTCTCTGGTTTACAATTTTTTCAAAAATTTTTGACAATGAAGGAAGCACCGATATTGGTCTGTAATTGTTAGCTGCATTCTTATCACCATCCTTGAACAGAGGTCGTACTTTTGCTGTTTTGATCCCATCAGGAACTTCACCACTGCTGAGTGACTGGTTTATTATATTAGAAAGAATAGGTGCAACACCATCACAACACTGCCTCAACACGCAGATACTCAGGCCATCAAAGCCTGTTGCTTTCGCAGAATCAAGCTCCCTTACAAGCTGGGCAACTTCATCAGTAGTAGTTGGAGTGAGAGACATATTTTTATCACCAGCAAACTCACTCTGTACATCCAGCGGTACATCAGGTATCACTGCTGCCAACCTCTCACCCACATCCACAAAGTATTTGTTTAGGAAGCTACAAATTTGCTGTTGGTTTTCAATTTTGTTGCCATCATCCATAGTGAGGGATTCTATTTCACTTCCTTGAGAGCTTTTAGTTTTTTGTGATAGTATTTCGTTTATAACTTTCCTGGTTTTTCTTGAGTCTCCCTTTGCACTTGCAAATTGGTTGTTATAATACTCTTTTTTCTTTTTTCTAACCAATTTTTTCACCTTTTTTTCAATGGAAAAGAAATTTAATTAAGTAATCTATTGAAATTGGAAAAGGCCTAATTAACATTTTTCTTTTAAGCATTGTTTAACTTAGTCTTTTGATAGTGTTGATTCAAAAACTTCAAGAGTTAAAATGAAAAAAATAATTATAAGTTTTTTTTATTTCAATCACTGGAGGAAGTACCTAAGTACTGTATTTGTAAATAAATCACTTCAAGATATTTTTTCAGTTTATCACATTTTGGGATACCCAGATTATGAAAAACATGTTTTCCTATTTCCACCAGTCTGTCTGTTGGTGTGAAAACTTAAAAACTCTAGATCAAATAAATGAAATATTGCTTGAAACCGGCTACACTTCCGAGACATTTAAGGCATGGCGAGGGGTAAACCGCTGGGGCATTATGGTGTACAAGCTCTTGGCATTAGTGGCATTATTGGCATTAGGGTGGCATTAGGGTGGCAGTATTGGCATTAGGGTGGCAGTATTGGCATTATGGTGGCATTATTGACATTATGATGGCAGTATTGGCATTATAGTGGCAGTATTGGCATTATGGCGGCATTACCGATGGCATTATTTTGACAGTAATAGCATTCCTGTGGCATTAGTTTAGATTTGGCAACATGTAGTTGCCAAATCTAAACCGCCCCGCCCAGAAATCTTTCTCTGTTTTTTTTCTCTTTCTTTGTTTTCGGGTGTGTTACTTCAGTCGAATTCGAGGATAACCGATAGTAAAACCTTCCTTTGTTGGTTCTTGTGACTTTTTGATACTGTTAAACACTTTTTTTCATTTTTAATTTGTGTATATATTCTGTAGTTTGCAACAAAATACAATTCAATGCAAAATGTATTTTTATACACTATACTTTAAAGCTTAAAAGTCGTTTTACTTAATATTTTGTTTTTTAAATTATTTTATTAATTCATCACAATTACGTAGAAATCTCATTACAGGATACCTCGCAGGACACAATATCATTTTTCCGAGCATTTTTCAGATGACTGCAAACTCCGGCAAGACAAAAATGGAAATCTTTTTATATTATTTTTATCAAGAACACGGTACAGAAATTACACAACGAAACCAACTAGTCTTGTTAATCATCGTGTTTTTACTTAGATAAACGCTACAAATTATCTCTAAGAAATGCAGCAGTCAGGTTTAAATTAAGTTTAGCTGTAGATTTTTTCATTTTTAGTGTTCCGTGAAACGGAACACTAATGGAATCACTTGGTGTCCGTCCGTCCGTCTGTCACAGGCGATTTTCTCTGAAACTATTCGACGTAGAAATTTAAAATATGGTACAGAGATAGAGTGCGATGGCCCAATTATAGACGTGACGTATAAAAAGTTAAATTTTGATTCAGGGGATTAATGTCGGGGGGTAAATTGGGCAATGGAATTTTTTTTTTCAAGGGCGTCGTGTAGGGTGTCAAATGAAAGCTTATTGAAGCACGAATTCAACGATATATATAATGTATTTTTTTATCGCATTTTTTAAACATTTTTCGGGAAAACGCTCAAAGATATCCATTCCAATTGGTTTCATTCACTGCATAATTTTTTCTTATTTCGACTCTCCAGATCTTGCCTCTATTGAATATTTCTATAACCTCAATCAAGAATCGTGGCCTACAAAAAATATCAATTTTTTCTAGACCTAAAATTGCTTCTTGTACAAAAATTTTTGTCCCTCAAGTTTGTACATGTTTATTAAAAGGAAATGGTAGTTTCTGTGTAAAAAGCTAAATTTTATTGTAAATATTTTTTAACTTATGTGTACTTAGATGTTATTTTTATTTTGTAAGTTTTTTTTTTAATTATTAAGACTGATCTTTATGAAATTTTGGTTCCTAAACAAGGGAAGTATTTCAAATAAAATTAATTGTTTAAAAATATTTGTTATTTTATTAGTTTTTCAAAATTTGTATACACTTCTGCCACTGATTTGTCAAGGCCCAGCCCTAACTAACAAAGAATGCTGAAAATTTGCATACAGCTTTAATTTAGTCCCCAAGCGTCCAAAAACACAGGATATTGCAAAAGTCACCCTCCAAGAGGGTAAAATCAATCCCTAAAAATTAAATAATTTTTCAAGTTCAAACTGCTCGACATAGAAAGCTAAATTTTGGCAAAATATGTTATACAAGAAATAATATACAAGAAATATACAAGGAATATACAAGGAATATACAAGAAATATACAAGAAATATACAAGAAATATACAAGAGATATACAAGAAATATACAAGAAATATACAAGAAATATACAAGAAATAATATACAAGAAATATACAAGAAATATTCAAGAAATATACAAGAAATATACAAGATATATACAGAAATATACAAGAAATATACAAGAAATGTACAAGAAATATACAATAAATATACAAGAAATATACAAGTAATAATATACAAGAAATATACAAGAAATACACATATACAAGGAATACACATATACAAGGAATACACATATACAAGGAATACACAACAAGGAACACACATATACAAGGAATACAAAAGGATATACATATACAAGCAAGGAATACAAAACATACATACATACATACATACATACATACATACATACAAGAAGTATACAAGAAATATACAAGAAATATTCAAGAAATATACAAGATATATACAGAAATATACAAGAAATATACAAGAAATATACAATAAATATACAAGAAATATACAAGAAATATACAAGTAACATACAAGAAATATACAAGAAATATACAAGAAATACACAAGAAATATACAAGGAATATACAAGAAATATTCAAGAAATATACAAGAAATATACAAGGAATATACAAGAAATATAGAAGAAATATACAAGAAGTATACAAGAAATATACTAGATATATACAGAAATATACAAGAAATATACAAGAAATAATATACAAGAAATATACAAGTAATAATATACAAGAAATATACAAGAAATACACAAGAAATATAGGAATATACAAGAAATATACAAGAAATATACAAGAGATATACAAGAAATGTACAAGAAATATACAAGAAGTATCAAGAAATATACAAGAAGAATATACAAGTAATAATATACAAGAAATATACAAGAAATATACAAGAAATACACAAGAAATATACAAGGAATATACAAGAAATATACAAGAAATATACAAGAGATATTCAAGAAATATACAGGAAATATACAAGATATATACAGAAATATACAAGAAATATACAATAAATATACAAGAAATATACAAGAAAATACAAGAAATATACAAGAAATACACAAGAAATATACAAGGAATACACAAGAAATATACAAGAAATATACAAGAAATATACAAGTAATAATATACAAGAAATATACAAGAAATACACAATATACAAGGAATACACAAGAAATATACAAGAAGTATACAGATATATACAGAAATATACAAGAAATATTCAAGAAATATACAAGAAATATACAAGATATATACAGAAATATACAAGAAATATACAAGAAATATACAAGTAATAATATACAAGAAATATACAAGAAATATACAAGAAATGTACAAGAAGAAGAAAGAAGTATACAAATATACAAGAAATATACAAGATATATATGGAAATATACAAGAAATACACAAGAAATATACAAGAAATATACAAGAAATATTATACAAGAAATATACAAGAAATATACAAGAAATACACAAGAAATATAGGAATATACAAGAAATATACAAGAAATATACAAGAAATACACAAGAAATATACAAGGAATATACAAGAAATATTCAAGAAATATACAATAAATATACAAGAAATATACAAGGAATATACAAGAAATATACAAGAAATATACAAGGAATACAAGAAATACACAAGAAATATACAAGAAATAATATACAAGAAATATACAAGAAATATACAAGGAATACAAGAAATACACAAGGAATATACAAGAAATATACAAGTAATAATATACAAGAAATATACAAGAAATATACAAGAAATATACAAGAAATATACAAGAAATATACAAGAAATATACAAGAAATATACAAAAATATACAAGAAATATACAAGATATATACAGAAATATACAAGAAATATTCAAGAAATATACAAGAAATATACAAGATATATACAGAAATATACAAGAAATATACAAGAAGTATACAAGAAATATACAAGATATATACAGAAATATACAAGAAATATTCAAGAAATATACAAGAAATACACATATACAAGGAATACACATATACAAGGAATACACAACAAGGAATACACATATACAAGCAAGGAATACAAAAGGATATACAAGAAGTATACATACACACAAGAAGTATACAAGAAATATACAAGTAACATACAAGAAATATACAAGAAATATACAAGAAATACACAAGAAATATACAAGGAATATACAAGAAATATTCAAGAAATATACAAGAAATATACAAGGAATATACAAGAAATATAGAAGAAATATACAAGAAGTATACAAGAAATATACTAGATATATACAGAAATACACAAGTAATAATATACAAGAAATACACAAGAAATATAGGAATATACAAGAAATATACAAGTAATAATATACAAGAAATATACAAGAAATACACAATATACAAGGAATACACAAGAAATATACAAGAAGTATACAGATATATACAAGAAATATTCAAGAAATATTCAAGAAATATACAAGATATATACAGAAATATACAAGAAATATACAAGAAATATACAAGTAATAATATACAAGAAATATACAAGAAATATACAAGAAATACACAAGAAATATACAAGGAATATACAAGAAATACACAAGAAATATACAAGAGAAATCAAGAAATGTACAAGAAGAAGAAAGAAGTATACAAATATACAAGAAATATACAAGATATATATGGAAATATACAAGAAATACACAAGAAATATACAAGAAATATACAAGAAATATTATACAAGAAATATACAAGAAATATACAAGAAATACACAAGAAATATAGGAATATACAAGAAATATACAAGAAATATACAAGAAATACACAAGAAATATACAAGAAATATACAAGGAATATACAAGAAATATACAAGAAATATACAAGGAATACAAGAAATACACAAGAAATATACAAGAAATAATATACAAGAAATATACAAGAAATATACAAGGAATACAAGAAATACACAAGGAATATACAAGAAATATACAAGTAATAATATACAAGAAATATACAAGAAATATACAAGAAATATACAAGAAATATACAAGAAATATACAAGAAATATACAAGAAATATACAAAGAATACACAAGAAATATACAAAAATATACAAGAAGTATACAAGAAATATACAAGATATATACAGAAATATACAAGAAATATTCAAGAAATATACAAGAAATATACAAGATATATACAGAAATATACAAGAAATATACAAGTAATAATATACAAGAAATATACAAGAAGTATACAAGAAATATACAAGATATATACAGAAATATACAAGAAATATTCAAGAAATATACAAGAAATACACATATACAAGGAATACACATATACAAGGAATACACAACAAGGAATACACATATACAAGCAAGGAATACAAAAGGATATACAAGAAGTACACATACATACAAGAAGTATACAAGAAATATACAAGATATATACAGAAATATACAAGAAATATACAATAAATATACAAGAAATATACAAGTAACATACAAGAAATATACAAGAAATATACAAGAAATACACAAGAAATATACAAGGAATATACAAGAAATATTCAAGAAATATACAAGAAATATACAAGTAACATACAAGAAATATACAAGAAATATACAAGAAATACACAAGAAATATACAAGGAATATACAAGAAATATTCAAGAAATATACAAGAAATATACAAGGAATATACAAGAAATATAGAAGAAATATACAAGAAGTAGATGAAGAGTACTGAAAGAGTACTGGTCAGTACTGGTAGTACTTTTGTATAACACCTTGATCCTGCTGGCAGGGCGCATGTAAAATTTTCGTTTCTTTTTATAAATATTTTCTGTAATACCAACATATATAAAGAAATAGGCAATGACTTTAACAATAAATTCTGAACACAATAAACTTAACCTGTTAAGGTTAACAGGTTAGTACTACACTAACGTAGGTACGTTAGTGTAGAATAATGGATTTTGAATAGTGTAGTGTGTATCTAGTGGGAAAAGTCCAACATTCCCTGACGACTCAGTAGATTGCTGGTCGAGGTAGTTCGGATTTTGTAATAATTATAGACACAGCTGACACATTAACAGATTTTTATTTTTTTAAGCTTATAAATTTTTCGGAACAAATATCTTGTTTGGTTAGTAAATCAGCAGTCAAACTTGAGATTTCCCCAGTTTAAAAATATTACTAATTAGTAATTAGTAACTATTATTATTATTGTTAAAAAAGTTTGTTTCCGAGCATTTTTCAGATGACTGCAAACTCCGGCAAGACAAAAATGGAAATCTTTTTATATTATTTTTATCAAGAACACGGTACAGAAATTACACAACGAAACCAACTAGTCTTGTTAATCATCGTGTTTTTACTTAGATAAACGCTACAAATTATCTCTAAGAAATGCAGCAGTCAGGTTTAAATTAAGTTTAGCTGTAGATTTTTTCATTTTTAGTGTTCCGTGAAACGGAACACTAATGGAATCACTTGGTGTCCGTCCGTCCGTCTGTCACAGGCGATTTTCTCTGAAACTATTCGACGTAGAAATTTAAAATATGGTACAGAGATAGAGTGCGATGGCCCAATTATAGACGTGACGTATAAAAAGTTAAATTTTGATTCAGGGGATTAATGTCGGGGGGTAAATTGGGCAATGGAATTTTTTTTTTCAAGGGCGTCGTGTAGGGTGTCAAATGAAAGCTTATTGAAGCACGAATTCAACGATATATATAATGTATTTTTTTATCGCATTTTTTAAACATTTTTCGGGAAAACGCTCAAAGATATCCATTCCAATTGGTTTCATTCACTGCATAATTTTTTCTTATTTCGACTCTCCAGATCTTGCCTCTATTGAATATTTCTATAACCTCAATCAAGAATCGTGGCCTACAAAAAATATCAATTTTTTCTAGACCTAAAATTGCTTCTTGTACAAAAATTTTTGTCCCTCAAGTTTGTACATGTTTATTAAAAGGAAATGGTAGTTTCTGTGTAAAAAGCTAAATTTTATTGTAAATATTTTTTAACTTAGATGTTACTTTTATTTTGTAAGTTTTTTTTTTAATTATTAAGACTGATCTTTATGAAATTTTGGTTCCTAAACAAGGGAAGTATTTCAAATAAAATTAATTGTTTAAAAATATTTGTTATTTTATTAGTTTTTCAAAATTTGTATACACTTCTGCCACTGATTTGTCAAGGCCCAGCCCTAACTAACAAAGAATGCTGAAAATTTGCATACAGCTTTAATTTAGTCCCCAAGCGTCCAAAAACACAGGATATTGCAAAAGTCACCCTCCAAGAGGGTAAAATCAATCCCTAAAAATTAAATAATTTTTCAAGTTCAAACTGCTCGACATAGAAAGCTAAATTTTGGCAAAATATGTTATATAAGAAATAATATACAAGAAATATACAAGGAATATACAAGGAATATACAAGAAATATACAAGAAATATACAAGAAATATACAAGAGATATACAAGAAATATACAAGAAATATACAAGAAATATACAAGAAATAATATACAAGAAATATACAAGAAATATTCAAGAAATATACAAGAAATATACAAGATATATACAGAAATATACAAGAAATATACAAGAAATGTACAAGAAATATACAATAAATATACAAGAAATATACAAGTAATAATATACAAGAAATATACAAGAAATACACATATACAAGGAATACACATATACAAGGAATACACATATACAAGGAATACACAACAAGGAACACACATATACAAGGAATACAAAAGGATATACATATACAAGCAAGGAATACAAAACATACATACATACATACATACATACATACATACATACAAGAAGTATACAAGAAATATACAAGAAATATTCAAGAAATATACAAGATATATACAGAAATATACAAGAAATATACAAGAAATATACAATAAATATACAAGAAATATACAAGAAATATACAAGTAACATACAAGAAATATACAAGAAATATACAAGAAATACACAAGAAATATACAAGGAATATACAAGAAATATTCAAGAAATATACAAGAAATATACAAGGAATATACAAGAAATATAGAAGAAATATACAAGAAGTATACAAGAAATATACTAGATATATACAGAAATATACAAGAAATATACAAGAAATAATATACAAGAAATATACAAGTAATAATATACAAGAAATATACAAGTAATAATATACAAGAAATATACAAGAAATTAGTGTAGAATAATGGATTTTGAATAGTGTAGTGTGTATCTAGTGGGAAAAGTCCAACATTCCCTGACGACTCAGTAGATTGCTGGTCGAGGTAGTTCGGATTTTGTAATAATTATAGACACAGCTGACACATTAACAGATTTTTATTTTTTTAAGCTTATAAATTTTTCGGAACAAATATCTTGTTTGGTTAGTAAATCAGCAGTCAAACTTGAGATTTCCCCAGTTTAAAAATATTACTAATTAGTAATTAGTAACTATTATTATTATTGTTAAAAAAGTTTGTTTCCGAGCATTTTTCAGATGACTGCAAACTCCGGCAAGACAAAAATGGAAATCTTTTTATATTATTTTTATCAAGAACACGGTACAGAAATTACACAACGAAACCAACTAGTCTTGTTAATCATCGTGTTTTTACTTAGATAAACGCTACAAATTATCTCTAAGAAATGCAGCAGTCAGGTTTAAATTAAGTTTAGCTGTAGATTTTTCCGTGAAACGGAACACTAATGGAATCACTTGGTGTCCGTCCGTCCGTCTGTCACAGGCGATTTTCTCTGAAACTATTCGACGTAGAAATTTAAAATATGGTACAGAGATAGAGTGCGATGGCCCAATTATAGACGTGACGTATAAAAAGTTAAATTTTGATTCAGGGGATTAATGTCGGGGGGTAAATTGGGCAATGGAATTTTTTTTTTCAAGGGCGTCGTGTAGGGTGTCAAATGAAAGCTTATTGAAGCACGAATTCAACGATATATATAATGTATTTTTTTATCGCATTTTTTAAACATTTTTCGGGAAAACGCTCAAAGATATCCATTCACTGCATAATTTTTTCTTATTTCGACTCTCCAGATCTTGCCTCTATTGAATATTTCTATAACCTCAATCAAGAATCGTGGCCTACAAAAAATATCAATTTTTTCTAGACCTAAAATTGCTTCTTGTACAAAAATTTTTGTCCCTCAAGTTTGTACATGTTTATTAAAAGGAAATGGTAGTTTCTGTGTAAAAAGCTAAATTTTATTGTAAATATTTTTTAACTTATGTGTACTTAGATGTTATTTTTATTTTGTAAGTTTTTTTTTTAATTATTAAGACTGATCTTTATGAAATTTTGGTTCCTAAACAAGGGAAGTATTTCAAATAAAATTAATTGTTTAAAAATATTTGTTATTTTATTAGTTTTTCAAAATTTGTATACACTTCTGCCACTGATTTGTCAAGGCCCAGCCCTAACTAACAAAGAATGCTGAAAATTTGCATACAGCTTTAATTTAGTCCCCAAGCGTCCAAAAACACAGGATATTGCAAAAGTCACCCTCCAAGAGGGTAAAATCAATCCCTAAAAATTAAATAATTTTTCAAGTTCAAACTGCTCGACATAGAAAGCTAAATTTTGGCAAAATATGTTATACAAGAAATAATATACAAGAAATATACAAGGAATATACAAGGAATATACAAGAAATATACAAGAAATATACAAGAAATATACAAGAGATATACAAGAAATATACAAGAAATATACAAGAAATATACAAGAAATAATATACAAGAAATATACAAGAAATATTCAAGAAATATACAAGAAATATACAAGATATATACAGAAATATACAAGAAATATACAAGAAATGTACAAGAAATATACAATAAATATACAAGAAATATACAAGTAATAATATACAAGAAATATACAAGAAATACACATATACAAGGAATACACATATACAAGGAATACACATATACAAGGAATACACAACAAGGAACACACATATACAAGGAATACAAAAGGATATACATATACAAGCAAGGAATACAAAACATACATACATACATACATACATACATACATACATACAAGAAGTATACAAGAAATATACAAGAAATATTCAAGAAATATACAAGATATATACAGAAATATACAAGAAATATACAAGAAATATACAATAAATATACAAGAAATATACAAGAAATATACAAGTAACATACAAGAAATATACAAGAAATATACAAGAAATACACAAGAAATATACAAGGAATATACAAGAAATATTCAAGAAATATACAAGAAATATACAAGGAATATACAAGAAATATAGAAGAAATATACAAGAAGTATACAAGAAATATACTAGATATATACAGAAATATACAAGAAATATACAAGAAATAATATACAAGAAATATACAAGTAATAATATACAAGAAATATACAAGAAATACACAAGAAATATAGGAATATACAAGAAATATACAAGAAATATACAAGAGATATACAAGAAATGTACAAGAAATATACAAGAAGAATATACAAATAATAATATACAAGAAATATACAAGAAATATACAAGAAATACACAAGAAATATACAAGGAATATACAAGAAATATACAAGAAATATACAAGAGATATTCAAGAAATATACAGGAAATATACAAGATATATACAGAAATATACAAGAAATATACAATAAATATACAAGAAATATACAAGAAAATACAAGAAATATACAAGAAATACACAAGAAATATACAAGGAATACACAAGAAATATACAAGAAATATACAAGAAATATACAAGTAATAATATACAAGAAATATACAAGAAATACACAATATACAAGGAATACACAAGAAATATATAAGAAGTATACAGATATATACAGAAATATACAAGAAATATTCAAGAAATATACAAGAAATATACAAGATATATACAGAAATATACAAGAAATATACAAGAAATATACAAGTAATAATATACAAGAAATATACAAGAAATGTACAAGAAGAAGAAAGAAGTATACAAATATACAAGAAATATACAAGATATACAAGAAATACACAAGAAATATACAAGAAATATACAAGAAATATTATACAAGAAATATACAAGAAATATACAAGAAATACACAAGAAATATAGGAATATACAAGAAATATACAAGAAATATACAAGAAATATACAAGAAATATACAAGGAATATACAAGAAATATACAAGAAATATACAAGGAATACAAGAAATACACAAGAAATATACAAGAAATAATATACAAGAAATATACAAGAAATATACAAGGAATACAAGAAATACACAAGGAATATACAAGAAATATACAAGTAATAATATACAAGAAATATACAAGAAATATACAAGAAATATACAAGAAATATACAAGAAATATACAAGAAATATACAAGAAATATACAAAAATATACAAGAAGTATACAAGAAATATACAAGATATATACAGAAATATACAAGAAATATTCAAGAAATATACAAGAAATATACAAGATATATACAGAAATATACAAGAAATATACAAGTAATAATATACAAGAAATATACAAGAAGTATACAAGAAATATACAAGATATATACAGAAATATACAAGAAATATTCAAGAAATATACAAGAAATACACATATACAAGGAATACACATATGCAAGGAATACACAACAAGGAATACACATATACAAGCAAGGAATACAAAAGGATATACAAGAAGTATACATACACACAAGAAGTATACAAGAAATATACAAGATATATACAGAAATATACAAGAAATATACAATAAATATACAAGAAATATACAAGTAACATACAAGAAATATACAAGAAATATACAAGAAATACACAAGAAATATACAAGGAATATACAAGAAATATTCAAGAAATATACAAGAAATATACAAGTAACATACAAGAAATATACAAGAAATATACAAGAAATACACAAGAAATATACAAGGAATATACAAGAAATATTCAAGAAATATACAAGAAATATACAAGGAATATACAAGAAATATAGAAGAAATATACAAGAAGTATACAAGAAATATACTAGATATATACAGAAATACACAAGTAATAATATACAAGAAATACACAAGAAATATAGGAATATACAAGAAATATACAAGAAATATACAAGAGATATACAACGAATATACAAGAAATATACAAGAAATATACAAGAAATATACAATAAATATACAAGGAATATACAAGAAATATACAAGAAATATACAAGAAATACACAAGAATATACAAGAAGTATACAAGAAATATACAAGATATATAGAGAAATATACAAGAAATACACAAGAAATATACAAGAAATATACAAGAAATATACAAGAAATATACAAGAAATATACAAGAAATATACAAGAAATACACAAGAAATATACAAGGAATACACAAGAAATATACAAGAAATATACAAGAAGTATACAAGAAATATACAAGATATATACAGAAATATACAAGAAATATTCAAGAAATATACAAGAAATATACAAGATATATACAGAAATATACAAGAAATATACAAGTAATAATATACAAGAAATATACAAGAAATATACAAGAAATACACAAGAAATATACAAGGAATATACAAGAAATATACAAGAGATATACAAGAAATATACAAGAGAAATACAAGAAATATACAAGGAATATACAAGAAATATACAAGAAATATACAAGAGATATACAAGAAAAATACAAGAAATAATATACAAGAAATAATATACAAGAAATATACAAGAAATATACTAGATATATACAGAAATATACAAGAAGTACACAAGAAATATACAAGAAATATACAAGAAATATACAAGAAATAATATACAAGAAATATACAGGAAATACACAAGGAGAACATATAAGTATACAAGAAATATACAAGTAATAATATACAAGAAATATACAAGAATTATACAAGAAATATACAGAAATATACAAGAAATATACAAGAAATATACAAGAAATATACAAGAAATATACGAGATATACAAGAAATATACACGAAATATACAAGAAATATACAATTACTATGTAGGTCTCCAGATTATGGAACAAACTGCCTGCAGACATTTTCCCCTCCCCTCCCAACCTCCAAACCTTTAAATCCAGTATCACTTCTCTTTAGACGCCGATGGTAAGTTAGCACTGAGGCTTGTCTACGTGAAAAAACTAAATAGCAAAAATACTAGTTTTTAACTATGTTTAAAAACTAATAAATAAAAGATTTTCCCGATAATTACAGGCGATTAACGTGAAGTGCAAACACTGTGATAATTATTGTCACATTCTTGGCTAAAATACCAAGGTCGTGCGACCATGGCTTAGTTAAACAAGAGCGCGCCCGATTCGTGAACTCCACCCAGACGACTTAAGGGCGTCAACGCCTTCTTGGTCTATATAACATCGTGATTTTTGATGACCACATTTTTGCTTCAACGAGGCTACATGAAGAGTACTGAAAGAGTACTGGTCAGTACTGGTAGTACTTTTGTATAACACCTTGATCCTGCTGGCAGGGCGCATGTAAAATTTTCGTTTCTTTTTATAAATATTTTCTGTAATACCAACATATATAAAGAAATAGGCAATGACTTTAACAATAAATTCTGAACACAATAAACTTAACCTGTTAAGGTTAACAGGTTAGTACTACACTAACGTAGGTACGTTAGTGTAGAATAATGGATTTTGAATAGTGTAGTGTGTATCTAGTGGGAAAAGTCCAACATTCCCTGACGACTCAGTAGATTGCTGGTCGAGGTAGTTCGGATTTTGTAATAATTATAGACACAGCTGACACATTAACAGATTTTTATTTTTTTAAGCTTATAAATTTTTCGGAACAAATATCTTGTTTGGTTAGTAAATCAGCAGTCAAACTTGAGATTTCCCCAGTTTAAAAATATTACTAATTAGTAATTAGTAACTATTATTATTATTGTTAAAAAAGTTTGTGGTAGAAGTGTATTCTGAACAGGCCAATACCATATAATTGTGATGCAGAGAAACAGCGTTTTTCATGGGAATGCTGATTCAAAAAACTGGGGACCTGAATACTACACAATTATTCCTCTGATGCCTTCGCTCAACCAGGCCAATATAATAATAATAATAATTTTATTGTGCCAAAGTTCACAAAACGACAAAATACGCTGTATATTAGTGTTCTAAACCTACAGTTGATATGAACAATATAATCAGTGCCTTGCCAATTCCACCTTTTGCTACATTTGTTTGTTACTGCAGACTTAGAATTTTGTAATTTCATTTCAAAATATCCACTATCATAATGTTAATAGACAGGCGTTTATTCTTTCGTAACAGTAGTTTCTTTCTTGCTCTATGTGGAAACACACAAACCTCATTCACAACAATGTGGACCTAGAGGAATTTAGAGAGAAGGAATATTCCCATTAAAAATAATAAACTTTCGAAGTACTTTTGGAGTGCTGTTTTATATATACCAAAATCTTCGAAACCTTCAAAAGGACACTGTATTTGTTGCAAAAATTCAATGAATAATTTATTCGGCATGAATTTCTTACTCTAGAGAGAACCAAAATAGGTCAAAGTAAAAAAGAAAATATGGGGAGACCCATATTATTATTATTTAATAATAATAATAATAATAATTTATTGGCGTCATATACGCACACACAGTCATAAAATAAAATAAAATTTAACATTACACTTCTTTCTCTGTAAGATACAAACACTAGATAGTTAACAAACTGAATCAAACAAGTAACAATAAGGACCAATTATTAGAATGACATTTGGCAATATAGTCAAACATACATTTATTACAAACACAGTTAATGCAATAATTCAAAGTCCCTAAAATTTAAGTACTCGTCAATACTATAGAATGCCTGACTGATTATAAAATCCTTGACCTTCCTTTTAAACGTGAATAAGGGCAGGTCACGTATCACAACAGGTAGATTATTATAAAAAGTTACTCCCCTCTGGGCCAGGGCCATCTCTGGAGTCGTCTAAATACAGGCACAAGCCCTTGCTTGTTGCCGGTGTCATGATGGTGAACTTCCTCATGTCTCTGGTGTTCACTGAGATGCCGTTTAACAAAAAGCAGGCTCTCCAAGACGAACAGGGAAGGCAGAGTATTAGGTATACATATTAGGTATACAGAAATTAAGACAGAATTAAATTATCATTCATAAGCACATGGTTATTGGGCAGTAGCTATCTTCAAATAGGATATACTTAAAACTTTTACGTTTATAATCTGTTAGCAGTACCTATGCTAACAGAGTTATATTAAAAAAAAGTTTAAAGGCAGTGAAGGTTTTGAAGATTTTGGTAAGATCTATTATTATAAAACAGCACTCCAAAAGTACTTCGAAAGTTTATTATTTTTAATGGGAATATTCCTTCTCTCTAAATTCCTCTAGGTCCACATTGTTGTGAATGAGATTTGTGTGTTTACATAGAGCAAGAAAGAAACTACTGTTACGAAAGAATAAACGCCTGTCTATTAACATTATGATAGTGGATATTTTGAAATGAAATTACAAAATTCTAAGTCTGCAGTAACAAACAAATGTAGCAAAAGGTGGAATTGGCAAGGCACTGATTATATTGTTCATATCAACTGTAGGTTTAGAACACTAATATGCAGCACATGAGTGTATTTTGTCGTTTTGTGAACTTTGGCACAATAAAATTATTATTATTATTATATTGGCCTGGTTGAGCGAAGGCATCAGAGAAATAATTGTGTAGTATTCAGGTCCCCAGTTTTTTGAATCAGCATTCCCTGTTTCTCTGCATCACAATTATATGGTATTGGCCTGTTCAGAATACACTTCTACCACAAACTTTTTTAACAATAATAATAATAGTTACTAATTACTAATTAGTAATATTTTTAAACTGGGGAAATCTCAAGTTTGACTGCTGATTTACTAACCAAACAAGATATTTGTTCCGAAAATTTTATAAGCTTAAAAAAATAAAAATCTGTTAATGTGTCAGCTGTGTCTATAATTATTACAATTATACAAAATCCGAATATTTACATCACTACCTCGACCAGCAATCTACTGAGTCGTCAGGGAATGTTGGACTTTTCCCACTAGATCACACTACACTATTCAAAATTCATTATTCTACACTAACGTAGGTTAACAGGTTAAGTTTATTGTGTTCAGAATTTATTGTTAAAGTCATTGCCTATTTCTTTATATATGTTGGTATTACAGAAAATATTTATAAAAAGAAACGAAAATTTTACATGCGCCCTGCCAGCAGGATCAAGGTGTTATACAAAAGTACTACCAGTACTGACCAGTACTCTTTCAGTACTCTTCATGTAGCCTCGTTGAAGCAAAAATGTGGTCATCAAAAATCACGATGTTATACAAGTTTTAACTTTTTCAGCCCCCTTGAGGGGTGACGCTAGGGAGTTGAGGTCAAAAATTGCAAAAATTCAATGTTCTTTTGTGTTGCACGAAACTGCACTAACCTGCACTGATTTTTTTAATGGGTGTCTTTTACAAAAAAAAGTGTAGGTGAGTGCAGTTACACGCAACACAAAAACGCAAACCTATAGAGTAACAAACAAACGTTAATAAATCTACTTTTTTATGTAATTTAACTTTTTCAGCCCCCTTGAGGGGTGACGCTAGGGAGTTGAGGTCAAAAATTGCAAAAATTCAATGTTCTTTTGTGTTGCACGAAACTGCACTAACCTGCACTGATTTTTTTAATGGGTGTCTTTTACAAAAAAAAAGTGTAGGTGAGTGCAGTTACACGCAACACAAAAACGCAAACCTATAGAGTAACAAACAAACATATTTTCGCGCTTAGAAAATAGATAAGGAGGTAATGATAGAAGAACGACAGCTATCTAGGTACATACATACACAGAATAACCGCGGATGGGGTTTAGAATAGAAGACAAATCAACCAAATTTTGCAAGATTCGTTAAAATGTCACTCCTAATAAAAGTTTTTGCTTGTACAATAAATCAGATTCACCCAATGAAAAATTTAATTTCTTTTACAAAGAGCAAAAAGAAGTACTTGTAAGAGTAAGCATACTGTGTTTATCACTTTCTACCAAAAGAACAAATATAAAATATGTCTTAAATTAAGCCATAAGACGAAGTACAAAACTTCATTAAAAATTTTAAATTATTAAAAGTCGCGAATTTTATCACATTATTTTTTTAAAGTCCCAACTATTCTCTCTCACATCTTTAACCAGAGTACTAGTTTTTACATATTAAACAATAATGACATCTATGGACATGTTTGTCAATGTCTTTATTAAATGAAGCAATTATTTAATATAAAATACGTATAAAAAATTAAATTTTCATAACGTGAAATCTTATTTATTTTACAAGCAAAAGCTTTTATTACGAGTGACATTTTTATATATTTTGCAAAATTTCGTCCATTTGTCCTCTTCTAACATACTATACATATATGTAAATGTATCTAGAAATACTTATTTTTACAATTGTCTTTGTAGGTGGATTATAATGTAATTTAAAAATAATAAAATAAATAACCGGTTTGTGGGAGTGGCATTTCATTTATTTAAATTAATTATTCCTAACGTGATCCTGTTTAAATTATGGAATTTATCTATATAATGAGAAACAAACACTACCTATTGATCGACATTTAAGCACGTTTAAGCAAATTAAGATGAAAATAAAATGTATCTATCGTAATATCTCTAGTGCTGGGTAAGAGGGACTTAAGTCAGAAATTTCCAGAAAATGAAGTTAAAGATTTCATTACTGTTTGTAAATCTGAACACAATTTAATTCTGTTAGTATTTACTGCATGTTTTTTTTATTAAGGATATGGGTTTATTAAAGGTAAATACTAACTAATTGGTCCTAAAGTCTGGAGTTAGCAAAACTTAGGTCAGTACTAGGGGTATTAATCCCGGGGTCCCGGGATCCCGGAGTATAAACCGGACTCGAAAACCCCGGGATCGATTAATATTTTCGTGATTAGTCTCGAAATGTTCTTTAGCGACACCGACAGCGATGAAGACACTGATGGTATGGAATAAGATGGAAGTTTCGGAAAAAAGTGACTTTTTGCAAGTAATTATTATCAATAATCATGACCTCCACATATTTTATTTCCCCAAATTTTCCCCACGTGTGATTTTTCCCCAAAATTGCGAAAAAATTCCCCAATCTGGCAAGCCTGTCAAACATCTAAAATATTAAAAATGACATTACATACAATCTATCAAAATAATTATTTTACAACCTTCATTTTTGCATATTATATTATTTTAATGCAAAAATTGATTTGCAATGGGCTTATATATATATATATATATATATATATATATATATATATATATATATATATATATATATATATATATATATATGCTAAGGATATTGTTTAAATCTTTTTAAAGGTTAGTCGCATTGTTCAATAAGTTAAACAATACATGTTTCTTTAAATATTTAGTTATTATTAAAATTTTATAGTAATATGACCTAAAGATTTCTGGATAACTTTTAAACAACACACTTATTTTTATCGGATCGCTTCCTCCTGTATAATTTCCACCGCACGTCACTGCCGTGTAGGCTGAAAAGTGGTTAATTACGGCTGTATTCTCACCTTGATTAAAGCTTAACATTAAAACGAAGAAAAACTACCCAAGATAATGTTATTAAACTAAAAGTAATTAAATGTGAAATAAGAGGCCATCAACTCTTTATTAGGTATTGAGGAGTGGCATGAGAAAATTACATAAAAACTGAAAATCCGAAATGGAAAATGGTATTTTTAATGCAGAAAGACAATTAAGTATCAAACAAAGTTTCCCTTATTAATGTTTTATTGCTTTGGGGGTGTTTTTTTATTTACTGTCATATTATTACTGACAAGTACCTATTACTTATTTAAAATTATTTTGGGGATTCGTTATAACCCCTGTTACAAAAGTTTTGAGAAAAAAAATTAAGGTGCTGTCCAAAAATAGGGATGCAGTACATCAAGTCATCCTTGGAATTTACTGTTGCTACGGGTTTTGCCATTTTGTTAGACATGTCAAATTGTTGACAGTTCTTTTCGCGATGGCATACAAGTTAGATATTCGCAGAAGTATTTATAGACTTGTTGGGCAAATACCCAAAAAGGAAATAGCAAGACTTTTTCAAGGCGAAAATATTTCAAAAGCAACGATATATCGAACAATTCGGGAATGTGAAGAAGGAATCCCTTGTGTGAACCTCCCAAAAACTGGTCGACCACGCAAGTTATCTCAAGCACAGCAGAACAGGTTAGCTCGAATAATGAAAAATTCCATTGGAAAATCTACAAGAAAGGTTGCTCCTCGTTTCCGAATTTCCAACGCCACCGTTTGTCGTTATAATGCTAGGAGCGGTATAAAATACCGAAAGAGAAAAAAGGCGCCCAAATATACCGATGCCCAGATAGCAAGGATACCCAGATGCTGCCGCAATTTAAGACGAATTCACTTCGCGAACAACAGATGCGTTGTCATGGATGATGAAAAATATTTCACCCTTAGCCATGCAGAACTACCTGGAAATTCTGGATTTTATACCGACAACATAGAGGAGACCCCAAATGAAGTTAGATATAAAGCCAAAGCTAAATTTTCAGAAAAACTATTGGTTTGGTGTGCCATATCCGAAAGGGGAATATCCAGGCCTTTTGTTAGTCGTGTAAGAGGAGAGGCAGTGAATGCTGAAGTCTATATCAGAGACTGTCTCACAAAATTAGTTGATTTTATCAACCAGCATCACGCAGATGGAAATTATATGTTTTGGCCGGATCTAGCATCAGCACATTATGCTAGAGCTACACTTGACTGGTTGGAAGCAAGAAACATTCCGTATGTGCCCAGGATTGATAATCCCCCGAATCTTCCCCAAGCCAGACCAATTGAAACTTTTTGGGCTCGATTGGCTCAGAACGTCTACAATGACGGTTGGGAGGGCAGAAACGAGCAGGAACTTCGGCAGCGAATCATCCGGAAAATAAGAGAAATGAATATACATGACGCCCAAAACCTCATGAGACCAGTTCGACATATACTGAGAGTTGTTGAAGAACACGGACCCTTAGCGGCATTAAACTAGATGATTTTTGTAGAGTAACAATTGATGTTATAAATATATTGTTGTACAATAAAAGTTTATTCAGTTTTAGAAAAGTAACTAAGGCCAAACTTTTTCTCAAAACTTTTGTAACAGGGGTTATATGCAGATTTTATTTAGAAAAAAATATAGAATAGTATCCAGCTAGTTTTATTTTTTTATTTGTTGTTTTAACATATTGTTAATAATTTTTTAAAATAAAGTGTTTACTAAACTATGGTGTATTTCCTTAGTATTTTACCAATTAGGCCTTCTAATTTATGATAATTTGTATAACAAACGTTTAATCGTTCCATAATGGCAAGGGGTGTAGATTAGTCCTTTTTAGAAATTATAATTGATAACAAAGTGCTACAATGCCTTAAAGCTTGTGTGTAGTCCTCAAAAAAGAAAAAATAAAAAAAGGAATTATATGTAGTAACCCATAGTTTAAATAATCAACCTAAATTTTATATTTTATTAAAGATTTTTAAAGCAGGCCGAATATAGGAATAAGCTAGCGTTTTTTATTTTATTTTTTCTAATTCTTTAGATTCCTACCCAATTTCTACACAATTTATGAATAAGAAACCCCTTTGTAAAAGTAAACAATAATAATCCACCAAAATTAATTTTAAAAACAAAACATGATAGGTAAGCCCATTAAATTTAATTTTTTAATCCAATAGAAGAACCTATATTTAATATAAGGCTGGCCCAATAACAAATTAAACATGAAAACGGTTAAGAAATAGTATTTTAATAACTGGTATGCGATTTCGCGATGTTGCCACATATCGGGTCCAGTAACGTCGGCAAAATATAACTTCGACGGATTCGTGTTTATACATAAACTGTTTCAAACCCTCGCGCCCCCTAGGCGGTAGATGCGCGAACTAATTCTGTTTATAAAAACACATTTTTACGGCGTTATTAAGCCCATCTAGAATTTATTTCCCTGCATCCCCCAACACCCCTAAGTACTTTTATATGCTTAAACCTTACTAGACCCGGGGCCGGGTCTGGTAACGTCGATTTTGGTCTGGTAACGTCTACTGAGTATATCAAAATGGGTCTGTTTCAGTGGCGAAATAAGTGTGTATATATATATATATATATATATATATATATATATATATATATATATATATATATATATATATATATATATATATATATATACATATATATATATATATATATATATATATATATATATATATATATATATATATATATATATATATATATATATATATATATTATATATATATATATATATATATATATATATATATATATATATATATATATATATATATATTATATATATCATATGTTTGCTTAATCAACGGCATCTTTCGGGGGAGGGGGGCGGAGACTCTTAAAGGCAGACGATACGAAATATATTTTATATTTATCACTTTATCAAATTTAGGGTTTTTTAATGGCAACCATAAGAGTATTTCATACTTCATTTCATTATTTATGTATATTATTTTGTGTATATTTTTCAGACAGTAATTAGACTTTACTTAAGTCATCAATTCTCCCCCTCCCCCCAGAACTTTCTCCTATAGATATCCTTGTGCTTAATGTAAGACAGTAGTTTGAAGGGCGGCGCATAGTCTTCAACATCCAATTTTAAATAACTATGAATGTTAGTAATTGTTCATATTTTGATTTTAGAGAGAATTATTTTTAAGCAATATTACATAGGTACCAAACCCAAGCCGCCTCTGACTAAATTTAATATCATCAGGAGATTGTTTTTAATATTTCATGAACCCAGTTCCTGTTTAAATTATTCTTACTTCTATTTAAATGAACCTGATTTTATGTTGTTTTTTTTTAAGTTAAACCCAACCAAAATTTTGATATTATCTGAGATTGTTGTTTTAAAAATATTATTTGTCTAAACTACTTAACTTAATTTTGGCATAAAGAGATGAGGATAAGTTGCTTGAAAAAGACAAGACAAGTAGGTAAATTATCTAGTCTGATAATTTGGGAATTCATAGACAATTGTTGTTTCCACAGCAGTAGAAATAAATTCATTTTAGCAATACCTTTCAAGGTGTTCATTTAAAAATCAACAAATTCTAATGCTCTAGTGACAGGACAAAAACTTAATTGATCAACTACAAGTTCTTAAGTATTGCATCCCCCCCCCCCCCATCAACTGACATTAAATTTCGGCCGTTTAAAATAAGGTTGTAGTAGAATAATACATAAAATGTTTTATAAAGCTAATAATTTGTTTTTGCCAGTTAAATAAATTATTATTAAAGGTTATCTTTATTATAATTTTTCACTAAAAACGTAATGTATTGCACGTAATTCGTAAAATTAATATTTCTGACCTAGTTGGTCAGTACTATAATATTTTCCACTGCTGATAAAAAATAAGAGTTTGATTGAAAATAACAAATGTATTTACAGGGTGTTCCCCTAAATTTTTTGTAACGTATATACAAACAAAGATAATTCTGTGTAACAAAACTGTAATGTTTTTCGATTAATCGACTTATCAAGCATTTTTTTAAATTTTATAATACAAAAGTAGTCCATTCGAAAAGCAAAAATTGCCAAATTCTACGTGTTTTTTACGGTATTTCCAAGAGGAGGGGCATTTTGTGTCTATTTTTCCAGATAAATATCACAGGTCTGCAAAAAAAGTTGTTTGAATTGTTCTAAGAAAGTGAAGGGTCATTTCCAAAGTAATTGTTCATGTAGAATCTGAATCCGGGGTCCGAATTGCTCTATCACGTCAGGATTTTGAGATGTCCTAACCTAAAAGTGCAAAAATCGCGATTTTTGGCTATATTTGAAGTTATGTAGCATCATCATATTCTTTTTCTCAAAAAACAACCAACGGCACCTTAAAGTGTAAGTCTTGTTCTATTAACTGCCGTTGAGTTTGCTAAAATAGCTTATTTCTGCATTGAGATATTCCGTTTTGAAGTTTTTGAGTTTCATCAATTTCGTTATTCTCAAAATTCACATGATTCTGTAGTCTTTGACGTCCAAATTCGACACTTATCTTCCATTTTTAGTTTTCACATTTGTATCAAGTTTTTTTGTGCGACAGATAAGTGTCGAATTTGGACGTCAAAGACTACAGAATTATGGGAATTTTGAGAATAACGCAATTGACGAAACTCGAAAACTTCAAAATGAAATATATCAATGCAGACATAAGCTATTTGAGCAAACTCAGCGGCATTTGAAAGAAAAAGACTTACACTTTAAGGTGCCATTGGTTGTTTTTTGAGAAAAAAGCCAAAAATCGCGATTTTTGCACTTTTAGGTTGGGATATCTGAAAATCCTGACGTGATAGAGCAATTCGGACCCCGGATTCGGATTCTACATGAAAAATTTCTTCGGAAATGACCCTTCACTTTCTTAGAACAAAACCATGTTGACCTGTGTAATCACTTAAACCACAAAACGCCGTTTGGTTCATCCCGAAATCTTTTTCCGATCAAGAGATATTTGATTTTGTTCATTTTAGTTTCGGCATATATTACTATGGGGAGCATGTAGATGTTGCCGTATCCTTAATTTGATTCTCCATTTCCACATTGCTCTCTACGTTCAGTTGCTTTCCGTAGGATGACATCAGGCGGGAAACTGAATTTTTTGAATTTGGTCGAATTTTAAACCTTAATATTTTTGTTATTATCCGTCCAACACACGTATTTCGATTGACTGATTGTGCAAGAATATTAACATATCTATTAAAAACGCGAAATAATTGAACAAGCTCATTCTCTGTAGAAGTGCTAAAAATAAGTTTCAATGTTCCTAGAATATAAAAAAGCATTCCTTATTATAAGAATTATCCGCAAATATTGCTTAGGAATAAAATACCGAAATTTTAGGTATTTCCGCTGCTTTAAAGATTACCAGCGGCAACAGTCGTACTATTCTTATTATTTGTCTGCCCCTTGCGATGTCGTGTCGCGTGCGTCTTTCCTATATCTTTTACAAAACCCTAATGAAATAAAATAAGTAAGCGATAGTTCACAACCATTTTACAATATGAGATCAAACTTTTACCATTATTGGAAGATAATCGCTATAATAAAAAAGGTAGGTACAGTAGTATGATAAGGTATTTATCACTTCTTTAGTGCATAGTATAGTAAAATAAGGTAAACTAACGAATATTGAATGAGCGATCAGATTAAGAAAGTGGACCAAGAGGTGGACAAAAATGGGATGACATGGGGATTTTCCAAGAAAGGCTAAGTATATTAAGTAATTTTTTACTTTCACTAAATAAAAATGTCAACTTTATTGTGAACTGAAATAATGACTTATAAGCATGGGCGCCCGCAGAGCAGGGCCAGGGGGGCCGTGCCCCCCTCCCTGAGATTGCGATACTTCATACTTTTTATTTGTGTATTCGGATAAATTACTACAAATCAAATCTTTAAAAACATTTTTTTGGCCGCTCATGCTTACAAGGGTTTCTCACTCTAAAGAATTACCTCAAATTTTTTTAATTTAGGATATTGAAATAAAGAAAAGGGTTTTATTTTAAAAACAGTTCTCTCATTAGGATGAAATATTATTAAAGACATGGGCTTCCCATTTTACAGAAATATTTCTTTGAACTACATCAAAGACAAGATATACTTATTTTTTTGTGTGTGTCTGGGAAAAACCGTTTTTGGTTTCCCATTTGCAGAATATCTTTCTTAGTAGTGTCTGTAGTAATTCCACTAAGGATGGTTTTCCCTTATTTTGGTAATTTCCAGTAATATCGATAAGTAAAATGGGCTGTACCATAATTTTGTTAATGACATAGAAATAAGAAAATTAAATATATTAATATGTAAGAAATATTAAATATTTACATAAAAGAGAAATAGTTCTAGTCTTCATAAAAACCGCGATTCTGGGTATCTCTTTTGTAGCCTGTGGTACGTAAAATACTGATTCTTGAAACCAAACTTTTGTTATTGATGTAAATTCCCACCTTCAGACTTGCTTGTCTTGGGTTGATAATAAATCAACATTAACGAACGAATAAGATATTAAATATAATCTTTGTTACTGAGAAGGCACAAGATTTGAAAATAATACAATACAAAAATTTAACCCTGGTAACCTGACTGGACATTTAAAAGTCCTGAAATAATTCCCAATGAAATCTACAACGAAGTTATCGGACACTTTGCTAAATAAATGTGATTTCAAAACTCCATTTGAAGTGGCTATTAAAAACCGTTAATCATGGAAGAAGGAAAACCAAAATTCATAAGAAACTCTTTTGTATTTAACAAAGATGCAGATGAGTAAAAACTGAAAGGGAAAGCTGGGCAGGAAATATACGGGTCATAATTTAGACGCACATCGTCGAGCTGTTGGGGATCCCTTTTCTGACCGCTATAATTCCCCCCTTGACTGTTTCTAACAGAACAACAAGAAGCGCTTTCCGTAAGTATCCCCTTATTGTTCAGCTACAAAAGCCACACTCCCATCTCACTTCTCTTGCTTTATTATTCATACCTAGGGTCTCCAGATTACGGAACAAATTACCTGCAGATGTTTTCCCTTTCCCTCCTAACCTCCAATCCTTTAAATCCCGTGTCAATAGATTACATTTCCCTTTTCTTTAGATGCTTACAGTACGTTAGTACTTAGGCTTGAAATCTACGTGTGCTGTCTCATGCTGCGTTACACAACTATGCAGGCTAAAATACCTAAGAGGGCCATTCAAACGTTCCAAGAAGTGAGAAAATGGCTCCCAGGAATATAGTAAACTTCCCGAAAAATTTAGAAAATCTGGTCAACCTTTAGATTAGAGTCACATACAAAATATCTTCATAGGTTGCAGCATTGGGAGGCCACGAACCTAGACGACTTCGTTTGAAATCTGTAATCTACAATCTAACCCAGGAATTTACTAACAATAATTTACCGTTTATTAAGTGTATACGTCTTTTTAAAACGGCACAGTATAATCGCTTTCATAAAGATATTTTTTTTAAAGATTTTCGACATTTTCTATTTTTAAAACAAAGGACTTGCGGTTCCTTCATTGACATAACATGTTTCTTATTTTTTGAGAGGTAGGTATTATTTTTCGTTACTACATACCTAAACGTATTTTTTTTTGTGAAAAGTTTATTAAACTTATTAAAATGACATTCACCTTCTTAGGAAGTCAATAAACCAAGAACCGTCAAGATTTCAGAATAAGAATCATGAACTTGAGATCATCAATCACCGATACTTCTTTTGTTTAGGCAAATGTAAAAAATATCAACGTATTTGCCAAACAATTAGACGTTTAGTAGCTGATTAATCGCTTTGGAAGTCTACCAGCGGCGGTATATCGAGCTGAACAGGTGGTTCGTCATTATACCTATCACTGTATTAAAAAAAACTTATTAAGAAAAATATTTTTGATGCTTTGAGCTTGTGTAACTGTATAGTGATACTTATTCAAGCCTCCCTGAAGGAAAAACCCAAGCCAAACTACTTGAACCCAAAATAAAAATGATCTCTGCTCCTAGACATGCACCCAAGTTCAATATTATCATCTCTACTTTAAAGAAATAAACCCCGGAATTCATCAATGGCTTTCCTGAGCCTTCCAACTTACATGCCCTTTGTGTTTCCCAAATAAGACCCAACCTAGAGTACTGTTCCCAGCTCTGGGGAGCGGGATCTCCTTCGACATTTAACATCCTTGATTCTATCCAAAAGAGTGCCATTTGCCTCAACAATGACCCAGTCCTCACAAGAAAACTCCCTTCTCGCGCTCATCGCTGCTGCATTGCTCGAAATCGTAAAAAATGGGATCTGTACTTGATTCTAAATCAGTGCTTTACGGCGAACCTTAGATTGTACTATTATCGTGACATTCCGTATCCACATTTCTTTTTTCATCCGTAACAAATACCTGTCCAAAAACCGTCATTTGGAGGCAGATACAAGTCATATTACATTGTCCCAAGAAAAAGAGCTCCCTTCCCTGAAAATTACAGACATTACAGGGTTTTTAAATTGCGCAAAAGCATTTCACAATGAAAATATGTAGTTTAATTTCTCTTAAGTTTGCTGGATTGTAGGTTTTTATTTGTTATTTTTCTAGTAAAGTTTTTGATTTTTTAGGTTCTGTTAAATGTGTTTCTAAAATTACGAACCACCACTGACGTGTCATGTAAATAATTCAAAAACCCGAAAGCAATAAAAAATACATGAATAAATTTAGTAGTGCTTTGTTTATGTGTTTATGTATAGTTTTTATTATTTTAGGATTGAGCAGGTATGCCCCATAAGAGTGCATGCTACACCTGGACTTTCTTAAGACAATTGCTAAGTTCAATAGGTACTCATTATTTGCTTGTCATATTATACAAGGATATTTGGAATATTCATCTAAGGACAAATTCATATATCAATTAATATAACATTCAAACGTACCAGGTATGAAGAAAGAAAAAAGAACATTTTACACTAATTCAATCTGAAGAGTTCTAGTAATTATCTTTAGTTTTTGCATCCCCACCTTCGCTTGATTTCCACATGTTAAGATAAATGTGAAAAATAATTAAACACATCAATAGGCTTCTTCAGTCATTTCGCGTTTTCAATAAATATGGTAATTATATTGCACAATCAGTCGGACGCACGCCGGATTTGGCCCGCGGGCCGCCATTTTCCCATCCCTGGTTTAAGCCAACCCTCAGCGAGTAGTAGCTTTTGGTCACCGTCATTTGGTGAATTGATGCTCATGAGTAAATATTATATCCTTTTTAGGTTATAAAATATTATGCGTTGACTGTTTTCTCAGTTCTCCTAATATTTCCGGGTAACAGTTAGTATAAATTTAAAATATTACGTTTTTTTTTATAATTTGATATCATAACCTCGATGACCAACCCGCAACATTTTTGCAGCGGTGCAAACGCTAAGTTTATTTCTTAAATTTGGGTCGCTCTTCGTGAGACTACATCACCAGAGGCAATCTCTCAGTTTAATAATGAGCAGAATTTTTTTTTATAAAGAATGACTTTTCCTCGTAAAACCAATAATAAAGATTTTTTCCTCTCGTCAACTCGATCCGTGGACACACTGTATGTCTGCTAATTTTCCCAAAAAATTAAAATTAAAAAAGGTGAGGGGTCTAGTCATAATATAAGACCACATAGATGTATCAGTTGTTCTCTAAGCACTGGCTAATATAAATAAATGATACGGCCACACTGCACATACATTCTAGCGGGACTAAAAAAATATTTTGCACGCTTGGTGATGTCAGATTGGGCTCTTCATCGCAAAAACGACAGGCAATCCATTTATCTTTCTTTCCCTCACATGTAAGGAAGAAGCAATAAGGACATTTTATTAGGTTAGTTAGGTACTGTTACTATACAAGTTTATCCAAACCCTCTTTGTCGGTATCTACTAGCTAGGTAGATAATCCGTCAGCATCTCGAAGATGCTAAAAAAGTCGGTCATGTGCAAGCTATACTTGCATAATTAGTGTTCCGTGCCATCAGCCCCCCACTTAACCTGAGCAAACCTCGGCCGCCCGATCTCCGCCCACCTGCTGCGCTACCCGCCGCCGACGGCACCAACGCTGTATCACATCGCGTATACCCGTAGCTGAGTGGGGAGCGTTTCAACCGGTTTCAACTGAGCCAAATTACAAATTTTGAAAAACGTGTAAGGACAAAAATTGCTCCTTACATCGTGAGAAATATTTTTTGTTGAAAATTTTTCTCTAAAGTCCAGCTGTTATAAGGAAATAAACAATTAAATTGTTTATGACAATTGATCGCCCTAGAATTTTGCAATTTCGATACTTTTAGCTCAATCTACACCTAATTCTCAATGTTCATGTTTTTTCCGATTTTTCTGAGCGATCCTTTTGGTGATAAGGGTGCGGGACAGCAATTTTTAAGCGTTTTTTTTTCGAGAAAGGTTTAAATAGATGGATTAGCTTCCATTTGACACCCTTAAATTTTCTTCCATTCCCAATTTACCCCCTGACATTAACCCCCAGAATCAAAATTCAACTTTTTACAGTTCACGTCTATAATTGGGCCATCACAATCCATCTCTGTGCTAAATTTCAAATTTTTACGTCGAATAATTTCAGAGAAAGTCGCATGTGACGGACGGACGGACGGACACCGAAGTGATTCCATAAGTGTTCCGTTTTGCTAATTTTACCACAGAACACTAATTAGTAATTCCTGGTAATTTGACTCTGTATGGGACCCTTAATCGTAGCTTAAAAGATAATAAAAAAAATGAAACAGACACTGCTAATTTAAACAATTTTTTCATTATTGTGGTATTGTTCATAAAATAACCAAAATAAGTAGCGGAATTCCGAAAACTTGTCGTTGAAAAATATTTGCGAAACACCCTGTAAGTAAACAAAAGAAAGACCATTTAAATATTAGTCTTTGCAAAACAAGATACGGCCTCAGTTCGTATAAATCGTGCGATTAGGATAGTTAACCTCGGGTTTAGAATGGTGTATGTGGGTGATGACGTACTATTACTTATTGATAATTATTAAATTATCTCCAAAGATTTTAATGAGGAAGTTTCTTGTCAATAAACATATGTGATTTTCTTGCGTATAGTGTAAGTAAATATTTTAATTCAAGAAAGCAATATTTTTCTTGGATATTTTTATTCAAAATTATTTTAGGTCTGAAATACATACATAGATCAGAATTGTTTATAAATTATTAGTTTTAGAGCAGTGTTTAGCTCTTTGCTACTATTTTGGAATTATTATTATAGCAAAAATTCGATAGACGTATCGAATTTTCGCAGGGCGCGATTTTAAAGGAAAAGTACGAAATATTTTTTTTGTTCTGTTCAGTAATAAAAAATTGTCTCTCTCTTTTCACAAGACCACGGCCTTAAACTAAAGGAACTGTTGGGATAAGAAATTTTGCATTTTATTTTTTTCAAAACAGAATTCCTATCCCCATTAGCGATATTCTTTTATTCCTGCACCCCAAAAGCTGCTGGACCAATTATTGAATTGAGATTTGAATATATTATTATGTAGGTGCAATCTATAGTCTCTTAAAAAAAACATGATTTTGAATTTTAAAAATACCTCACGTCGCGTGCCAATTTTTCTTTCTGTCAGGTATGCACAAAGGGATTTTAAAATACGCGTCTTGGTGATATATTTTTTTAAATACAGGATGTCCGAAAAGTATTAGTATGGGAAATATATTTGCTATTAGTAAAAATAGAGACACCAAATTGTAGGTGTAATTTATTGATTATTAAATTTACTTTTTTATGTAATTTAGGTTTTTCAACCCGCTTCAGGGGTGACGCTAGGGAGTTGAGGCACAAATGCAACCCTATGCCGTGTGGTACCTCATTTTTCAGGTTTGCAAAAAAGAAACATTTTAACGCAAACCCGAGATCCGTATCTTAATTCGTTTTTAAACAAAAATTGTGAAAAAAATGAATATACTTTTATTTCTCTTATTACTTTAAAAGTTGTTCAAAATAACCACCATGATTTTCTTGGCAGTAATAAAGTCGAGCCAAGAAGTTAGACCTGCCATTCTCGAAAATGTGAGAAGTGAGTTTATTACTGCCAAGAAGTTCGTGGTGGTCAACTTTGTAAGAAATAAGAGAAACAAAGGTATTTAAATTTGTATTTTTTTACGGTTTTTAATTCTTAAAGGCTTGCCATTTAAAAACGAATTAAGATAATGACCTCGTGTTTGCGGTAAAACGTTTCCTTTTTGAAAGGAGGTACCACACGGCATAGGTTGCATTTAAAATTTCTGACACCAACCCCTTAGCGATACCCCTCAAGGGGGTTGAAAAAGTTAAATTTCATAAAAATAAATTTATTACCCAATAAGATACACCTAAAATTTGGTATCTATCTTTACTAATAGTTAATAGCAAAGATATTTGCCCATCCTAAGACTTTTCGGATACCCTGTATATGCGAACTAGCTTTAAAGAAATATTCACCTCGACTGATGATCAAAAATGGTGAAATTATAATACGTTATCCAGCAAATTCACAGTTAACAAGTAAGAAAAATTAAACATAGGAGTCTGTGAAAAAGGATTGAAAAATCTTTTGCTTAAGTTTAATTTTGCTCATGATTGTCCTGGTTTTGCTTATTAACAATGTCTTTACTCCGGTTTGTATCATAGGTCATCCAGTTCTTCGATTTTATTTCTACTAATTTATTAATAATAGCTATTTACATATGTAACCAGCTGGGAAATGCTTTTTTAACGAGTGTAATGTTTGAAGGACAAGCAAAGCGAAATCCCTCAAAATTGTACGAGTTCAACAAAATTTGCATTTCTTAACGTGTTTCATACACTATTTTGTCTAATTTTGACTAAAATAGGTAATTAAATTTATTAATTTTAATTATTGTATCAAAACATCTAAGTGAGCATCAGACGAAGACATGTTTCTAGTAGGTACCTAATAGACAGTTGTCTGGGTTGCTATTATGTCGTTTTGAAATTGTATTTGTATAGAAGTGTCGCGTCACAATTTTTTTCTAAATATTGAAAATGGCCGATTTCCAGACCCCGAGTGATATTGAAGAGGCAGCTCAAAACGAGCTATCTTCTATTGTACCCGAGAAGTCAGAGAGAAATACATATTTATATTTTTGTTTTTCATATTTTCATAACTACTATAGTCATGAAATTAATATTTCATCACCAGTTAGGAAATATTTTACTTTTCGTAACTAGTTACGAAAAGTAAGATGCTTCATGACTGTCATATCGGTTTTGAAAAGTGTCATTTTATATGTCAAGACGAGAAAAATTGATGTTCTGCATTTTTTAAATAAATTAACCTCTTAAATTAATATTTTTATTATTTATTAAAACAGTGAATAAGCAAGTTTTAATTTATTGGTAAAAATATGTAATATATTAAGAATAAATTAAAATTCTATTTGAAAGATACCGTCCCATTGTTTTGATAATATGAAACATACATGGTGATTCTAATTATTAGTACGTAGGTATCTAACTGTATGGGAATTTGGGAAATGATAAGAAATAACAGAATTAGTTAAGTCGGTTATTATGTTAAATTGGTTTAATTATAAATTGGCTGATTTATAAATTTCTTTATATTCTAGGAAATATCCAAGCAAAATTAAGTTTATGTAATAATAACATCAAACGTGAAATCTTCACTAAATGTTATTGTTAAACATGAAAATTGTTTCGACACAGAATAAAAAGATAATATAAAACATATTTTTAACAATAAACTAAAACTTGCTTATTCACTATTTTAATAAATAAAAAATATTGCTTTGAGTGGTTAATTTATCAAAAAAGTGGAAAAAATCAGATTTATTAATAAATGGATAGAAATAATCGGCCAACAGTTTTAAACTAACAAGTGTAAGAATAAGAGAACTAAGTTTTATAATGAATTTGTTTCTGAGCTGCTTCGCAAATTTATAAAGAAAAGGGCAATTTTAGTACGTACTTTCGACAATAATAGAACTAAATTCTAGCAACCCGTTCCAAGAGGAATATTATTTGAAAACCAAGCAAATCGCTGAAATATGAGAATTCATAAGTTTTTAATGGCGACTATTAACAGTGACAGGACAAAAACCCGTCAAAACATAACTGAACAACTAGAAGATCTTAATTTAAACCAATACTAAATCTAAACCTTCTTAGTGAACCTGAATGTTAATGTTTAACAATAAAATTTAGTAAAGATTTATACACGTTTGGTGTTATTATTACATAGTTTTTTACTGGATCTTTATTAAGTAAAGTTTACATCAATTGAAAATTAAGTTTATTTACTTTGTAAAGATTTTAACTACCAACGGATTTTAGGACAAAAATTCGTTGGAAACCAAGCAAATCGCTATAATATTCGAATAAGTTTTTAATGAGGATTTAATAACAGTGACAATACAAAAATTTGTAAATGCCTAGAAGTTCTAAATTAAACCTAGTACTAAATCTTCAATTATTTTAGTGAATCCCGGTGTAAATTTTACCTTATTAAAAATTTAGATGTTGAAGTTTTTTACAGTTTGCACGATCTGTGTAGTTAAGAGCAGCGTAGCAACCTGTACAGAAACAACATTAAATACTTATGACCTTAGGGGGTTCCATAGAAAAATCAGGTATCTTTAAGAAACTGCAGTTGCAGGTGTGGTAAAAAGTTTGTGCATAGGTATGTAATATTTAATTTTTCAAGGACTAATGTATGAATCTCTCATTTTTGAGTTATCTATATAATATTTATATATAATTTTTTTAAACTTTTTATATCACTCATCTAACTTCCATCCTGTTTACATGCAACGATTTCATTGTGCAAAGTGGCTTGCACAAGCCCATTGCATGAGCGTCTAAGTCGACCATTTTAGACTGGGGTGCCAAAAACCTTGTTCAGTTCAACGCCTCCAAAGTCACACACATGAATGGCCAAGCCGTACAGAACAATGAAATGTTCGATCTTGTTGGCATCGCTTTCGAACATGATCTCAGCTGGCACAAATACACTACTTCAATAGCCACATCAGCAGCAAAAAAGCTTGGTTTTGTCTTTCGAGCCAAAAAATACTTTTCCCCTTCCAACTTACCTCTTTATGTTTCCCAAATAAGACCTAACCTAGAGTACTGTTCCCACATATGGGGAGCGGCGTTATCTTCGACTCGTCATAAGGATTTGCAGAAAACGGCTTTTGTCTGTGTCATTAATGTATCTACATCTGGATAACAATTTTGAAGTGTTTCTGCTTCAAAATGTAGCGCATGAAGTATACACGTAACATAGTCAGTTATTACAAAAAATTTTTTAGGAAACGACCCGCAAAAAGCATGACTGCGGCGTTATCACTAACAAACATTAATACCTGTGTGGTAAAAGTTCAAATTTTTGCAATAATAATAGCAGGTTCTTTACTACTTCGGCAATGCCCTTTTCGTTCGGTTATTTCCCAACAAATGACGGGCCAAGCAACACTGGCAACAGAATGTTTTTGTAAAATCTGTTGTCTCGTCCACGGTTAACCACAGTTTTTATCGTGTAGTGCAGATTTAATATAGTTTTCAAGTCTCTCACGCACACAGTCGTTCGGCCCAAGTCATTGCGTTCAGCTTGCACATCATCCTTGATTCTATCCAAAAGAGAGCTATTTGACTCTTATTTAATAACTTATTACAAAACTGTATAAGTATAATTAAATTAATTTGTAGTTGATATAATTGAATTTCGGTTTTAGAATATTTATAACTGACCAGTGACCCAGTCCAAACTCCAAGAACTGACCGCTATAATAAGTTTTTCTTTTACTGCATATTGAGAAATATATTTTAATTAGATTGGATTTATTATTATTTTTAGCTCACCATATAAGATAGTAGGCCTCACAAATCTTAAATTGTCACACCGTTTTGACCCAAATTACATCCATATTATGCAATTTGTACAGAGATTAAACACAAAGCAAGACAATGCTCTAATTATAAAGTTATTTGTTAATAATAATTGTGGATAAATTTGTAAACAATGTAACTGTAAAATCGTTTATTTACATGTAATCTATCTTTGTCGCACATATACTGTGCAATATGGTTTTTGCAACAAATAAGCGATATAATTTATACTATAAACCTCATAGTTTTAATTAATATTATTTTATCAAAACGATAAGCAACAAAACTGGTTGAAAACGATAATAGTGAATTCACAAGGTAGTCAGTGCTCTAAGAGAAATAAGCATCCGCGTGTATAATGTACGATCATGTTAAAATTAAATGGATCGAGGGCGGGTCAAAAAGTATAGTAAGAATTAAACAAGAGAAAGCCACGAGCGTCATCGCTATGAAGACATCACGCGTGCTCTGTCTCGTTTTAGAATATTCCTGGCTTAGCTGTTGGAAATTGTACGTTTTAGTATCATGATTGGAAATCGATACCAGTGGCGTAGTCTCTTTAAACAAAATAACTGCAAAAATGAAAACTAATGATTCAATGAATGTGTGGATTTATTATTTATTACTTTATATATAGAGAGGCATCCATAAAGTTCGCGTAATATGGAAAAAAGATTTCCTATTTTAGGTATTTTTGATTAAAGTTCCACCATTCTGACCAAATTCTACATATGGCAACATCGGAGAGGCACTCGCAATGCATCTAAGCATGTTGATGGGACGGATTTCATTTCGATTTTGATTTGGCCAAAGCGAAAATCGTGCAGTGTTGCCAGTTCATTCAGCACCACTATTTTTATCATAAGAATAAAGAATAATCCATAACACGCTCAGAGAGAAGGAAATAAATGCGGCATCTGTCAATTATGACGCTCCTGGCCTTTTCTTGCTTGATTGTTACTTTAAGAACATGAATAAGCAGCGTATCTCTGCCGTCCGATAGTACACTCGTGCGAAGTTACCGGTTTAACTTAATACTCCCTCGGCGACTGTCATTTGAATTTCACAGGATTCTACATCATGAGGATCCTGCATCATGAGGATTGGGGGATTGGGGGAGCTAAGCCCCCCAAATCTCGAATTAGCGCTCCCCAAATCCAACTGAGTGGCCTAGCTGCCTATATATATATATATATATATATATATATATATATATATATATATATATATATATATATATATATATATATATATATAAGTATATATATATATATAAACCAGGGGCTTAAGCCGTCCCAAAAATAGAGGTCTAGAACCGCCTATGAGGTATTCCCAAATCTCTGATATCTGAAAGAACGTTTTTTAGGATTTAGAGGTTAGAGATTTTTCCAATATTAGACGTGAAAATGCCTAATATAATTTTTCTATTTCAGAAATATCTAAATTTATAAGAAGAAATGAAAGTTCCCATCTCTGCTATAGTATTCCTAAACTTCTATGCCCGGTTTTATTGTAAAGCGTCGATCCACAAAGGAGGCATCCTTTTTCCGAGGGAATCCGAAACTAGACAAGTGGTTTCTCTAGATGGAATATGGAACTTCGTTAGACCAAATATATCTGGAAATCCATTTATTGGGTTTGAACAGCACTGGTATAAGAGAGATCTTAGAGATGTAAGTATTTGGTACTTGTAACTACGCACAGATCTTTAGCGAAAGAGAACAGAAAGAGATCTCAAAAAATTATAGCTGATTGATTTAATTCATTTGAAAATGAACCGCCCAGAAGTGTAAATGAAAATGTGGTGTCTATAACTGGAATTTTTTTAACGACACTGAACTCTCTGCAGAAACATTAGGGAAGGATTAAAAAAAAATTCCGTTCAAAAATAGCGCTTTCTAAAATTTTGTTTCCGAAATTTAGTTTTCACATATATTTTATATATCCCAATTTTAACGCTTTTAATTTTTAGATTCCAGATGTTGAAGTTTTGTTAATGCCAGTACCTTCAAGTTACAACGATATTACAACGGACTGGCTGATCAGAGACCATGTTGGGCTGGTATGGTACGATCGAACTTTTTTCGTTCCAAAATTTTGGTCAGAAATTGGAAGGGTATGGATACGGTTTGAGGCAGCACATTATGCGGCACAAGTGGTAAGGTCGATCAGAAAATTTTGTTTAATCGACTTGGGACTGTCAATTTTATTGCTGATAAAATATTAAGATACTGCTTGCTCTTAAAGCTTTTAATGATATTTGGATTGTAGTTGCCAAATACAGTTATACTCAATTTTAGTGGGTAAATGGTCAACTAGTTATGAGTCACGAGATAGGGCATCTACCATTTTTATCAGAAATTACGGCATATCTAAAATATGGCAAAGAGAACAGAATAACAGTGGCTGTTGATAACACTTTGCTTCCAGACACTGTACCTCAAGGAAGAGTTGTAGAATTAGAAAGGTATAGTCACCTGTATACATACAGCGTATATTTATTGTTATTCCTATTTGTTAAGATGGTTTCTGGACACGCTGTATACTATTTTTCCCCTAAACATAGACGTTGCAAGAAATATAATTTTTTCAATGTTACTTTTTTCATAGCGGAAGACTGGAACAAACCATCACATTCGACTTCTTTAACTATGCAGGAATCCATAGACCTGTAAAACTATACACAACACCAAAGACTTACATAGATGATATTACTGTAGTAACCATTGCTGCAGCAACACATAGTGGTAAGTTACTGCACATCCCCCCCCCCCCCCCGCCACCACCATCAAACACATATTTCCATATTATTGGTGTAACCATTTTTTAGCTCTCATCCAGTATAACGTAACCATAGAGGGTGACTATGATGTTACCTGTAGAGTAACTTTAACAGACAGCGCTAGACAGACCGTAGCGAAAAGTATAGAAACAGTTGATTGTTTTGGAACACTTCATGTTGAAAATCCAAATTTATGGTGGCCGTATTTGATGCATCCAGAACCTGGATATTTGTATTCTTTAGAGGTAAAAATATATACGCTATAGTAATGTGGTTTGCTCTTAGTGGTGACCTAGACTTTTTTAGGACGTATACATTGTATTGTTAGTATTTTAAAAACTACATCTACATCTGATTCTAGTAAGTGTTGGCATTAATAGGGCGATATGTAGGTATGTATGTGCAAACTTGAGACTAATTCTAATAAATTTTACATTGTAGGTAGAGTTACTAGATACATATGGGGATTTGGTAGACAAATATATTCAGCCAGTGGGTATTAGAACTATAACATGGACCAATACAAGCCTTTTCATAAACAACAAGCCAGCTTACTTACATGGATTTGGTAGACACGAAGATTCTGATATTCGGGGAAAAGGTACAAAAGAAAAATAGTACAAAGCTTACTTGCGATAGTGTGCGAAATAAGTCTTTGGTGCACTAGAATTAGAATTCCATGTTACTATTTTCGAATTTAAAATTTAATTCACTGTACAAACCAAGAATATTTTTAAAAGTATTTTGTCATATTAGTTTAAAAATGTAATTCTTTAATTAAAAAGTTCGTGAGATATTCTGACGGCTTAAAACATTTAAATTGATTATAATCATTTGAGAAACTATAGACTAATAAATTTTTTAGGTCTAGACTTGCCCCTTATAGTTAGGGACTACAATCTAATAAAATGGGTTGGAGCAAACGCATTCAGAACTTCGCATTACCCATATGCTGAAGAAATCATGGATCTAGCAGACAAGTTGGGGATTATGATTATAGATGAGTGTCCCAGTGTTAATACAGAGTAAGAAATTAGTTAATTTTCTGTCGTTTTTGTCTTTTAAAAGCGCACGCGTTATGTGGTTGTTTTGTTGTTTTATATATAAAGGCAAAAACATTATTTTCCCTTTCAGGATATTCTCTGACAGTCTACTAGCTAAACATAAAGTTTCTTTGACAGAACTGATAAAAAGAGATAAAAATAGACCTGCAGTTATAATGTGGTCAGCTGCCAATGAGCCTAGAACGCAATATTGGGCTGCAAAAGAGTACTTTAGGTAAAATATTATTATTATTTATATCTTAGCTAACATCAGATTAAAGAGATTCTTTTCAAGAACCTTATAACTGTATTAAAGGCCCTTATAATAGCAATAATGTTACTCATGCTACATAAGTTAACAACAGTAAAATCCAAATATCTTAAAATATATTTAATAGCTTCAACAGAAGCTTAGCTATTAATATGCAATAAATACTGAGAAAGTTGTATTTGTAAAGATTTTAATAAAAACTAATTTCAAAGGAAAAAAAGGGAAAGTTATTTTTGTTAGATATTACTAGCTCAATTTAAATCCATATATTATTTTAGACAAGTTATACAGCACATAAAGTCGCTGGATATTACTAGGCCAACAACTATCGTGGAAGCACAAAATGTTAATATTGTTAATTCGGTAAGTATGAAATAATTCTCCAAGGCCCAAAGATGATGCTTAATATTTTATTATATTAAAATTATATATTTGGACTAGAAGTCATCGTATTTTTGAGAAAATATCTTTTACTAAATTGGGATGGGAATGTGAGCTTAGAGTAAGAAGCTGCAAAACTTATAAATACCATAATTTTTTAGTCAGAGTTTGTGGATATAATAAGCTTCAACCGATATAATGCTTGGTATTCAAATTCAGGTGATCTAGATGTAGTTGTGACGAGAGTGGTGGAGGAAGCAACAGCATGGCACAATAAGTTTAATAAACCAGTGATTTTGCAAGAATATGGAGGTGATACAATGGAAGGACTACATTTTGTAAGTTTTTTGACTAATACTATGTTAAAGACCCAGAGATAGCAACCCCAAAACTTACCTAATTTTTTTCAAAATAAGTTCGAGTCACTTTTGTTGTAAAACCGCCTCCAGGCGCTAACAGTCTGACTGGTAAGCCAGTCTGATATTAGTTCATAGTTACAAATACAAAGAGACTAGACATTTTCATGAAAAAATGATGTAGGTTTTGAATTCGTCATTTCTTAATCTATTGTTGGAGGCTTAAATTTAAAGAAGTTTTGATTTTTAGGTCCCCGATTTCATCTGGTCAGAAGAATACCAAGTGAACCTGATGTCAAAACATTTCCAAGCTTTTGACGTCCTACGTTCGCAAGGATTTTTTATAGGAGAATTTATATGGAATTTTGCCGATTTTAAGACAAAACAAGGTGAGATGACTTGAATTACTTTGTCCCTATATTTTCGCATTTTTTAAAACGTTGCGTTTGCTTTTAGATTTTACAAGAGTTGGAGGAAATAAGAAAGGTATCTTCACAAGAAACAGACAACCGAAAGCAAGCGCCCATCATCTAAGGAGAAGGTACTGGGGTTTAGCAAAAGAATTTTATAACGCACCTCTACCGAATGATCTCTATGCCTATGTTGTTCCAGATGAAAAGATTTTTCATCAAGAGCTGTGATATTGTACAAATAAGTGTTAATACGAACAATAATTTGGCGTCATATTTAATATTTTTTATAGTTATAAACCTAAAGAAATTGAAATGCCAGTATACAAATATTGTTCTTACTTTCTAATATCACTTGTCTTAGCTTAGTTTTAAAATTCTTGTAACTTCTAACGAACTGCCATAATAATTTTTAACACTGTCGCTAAAAAGTTACGTAATATACTTTTCTCCACAACCATTTAAGAATGTAGAAATTCCGAAATCATTTTTAATAATAGAACATATTATACATTCTTACTCTTGAGTTAGAATATTTATTCTGAAACATTTACTTCTTATGTGTTTCGCATGTATTTTCATTCCATAACAAGGTACGGTATGAATATTCTGTAATCGAACCAAACGACATAGATAGCCGTGGATTTCAAAATTGTCAGTGACAGATGCAAATGGTGGCGGTGTCATAATTTTTGTCAGCAAAAGCTTCAATTTAAATGAAATAATGAGTGAAAAATCGAATGAATCAGATATAGAATGTGACAGTACTCCACCTGAAATAACAAATTAATGGTTGTGGAGAAAATATAGTCTGTTACTCAGTTAGAATGAAAAAACTCAATACTCGTGGTTCCTCACGCTCGCTAGCGCTCGCGTTCGGAATTTTCCACTCGTATAGAGTTTTTTCATTCTAACCTTGTTACAGAATATACTATTCTCCACAACTATTAAAGAATGTAGAAATTTTGAAATCATTTTTAATAATAGAACATATACATTCTTACTCTTGAGTTAGAATATTTATTCTGAAACACTTACTTCTTATGTGTTTCGCATGTATTTTCATTCCATAACAAGGTACGGTATGAATATTCTGTAATCGAACCAAACGACATAGATAGCCGTGGATTTCAAAATTGTCAGTGACAGATGCAAATGGTGGCGGTGTCATAATTTTTGTCAGCAAAAGCTTCAATTTAAATGAAATAATGAGTGAAAAATCGAATGAATCAGATATAGAATGTGACAGTACTCCACCTGAAATAACAAATTAATGGTTGTGGAGAAAATATAGTCTGTTACTCAGTTAGAATGAAAAAACTCAATACTCGTGGTTCCTCACGCTCGCTAGCGCTCGCGTTCGGAATTTTCCACTCGTATAGAGTTTTTTCATTCTAACCTTGTTACAGAATATACTATTCTCCACAACTATTAAAGAATGTAGAAATTTTGAAATCATTTTTAATAATAGAACATATACATTCTTACTCTTGAGTTAGAATATTTATTCTGAAACACTTACTTCTTATGTGTTTCGCATGTATTTTCATTCCATAACAAGGTACGGTATGAATATTCTGTAATCGAACCAAACGACATAGATAGCCGTGGATTTCAAAATTGTCAGTGACAGATGCAAATGGTGGCGGTGTCATAATTTTTGTCAGCAAAAGCTTCAATTTAAATGAAATAATGAGTGAAAAATCGAATGAATCAGATATAGAATGTGACAGTACTCCACCTGAAATAACAAATTAATGGTTGTGGAGAAAATATAGTCTGTTACTCAGTTAGAATGAAAAAACTCAATACTCGTGGTTCCTCACGCTCGCTAGCGCTCGCGTTCGGAATTTTCCACTCGTATAGAGTTTTTTCATTCTAACCTTGTTACAGAATATACTATTCTCCACAACTATTAAAGAATGTAGAAATTTTGAAATCATTTTTAATAATAGAACATATACATTCTTACTCTTGAGTTAGAATATTTATTCTGAAACACTTACTTCTTATGTGTTTCGCATGTATTTTCATTCCATAACAAGGTACGGTATGAATATTCTGTAATCGAACCAAACGACATAGATAGCCGTGGATTTCAAAATTGTCAGTGACAGATGCAAATGGTGGCGGTGTTATAATTTTTGTCAGCAAAAGCTTCAATTTAAATGAAATAATGAGTGAAAAATCGAATGAATCAGATATAGAATGTGACAGTACTCCACCTGAAATAACAAATTAATGGTTGTGGAGAAAATATAGCCTGTTACTCAGTTAGAATGAAAAAACTCAATACTCGTGGTTCCTCACGCTCGCTAGCGCTCGCGTTCGGAATTTTCCACTCGTATAGAGTTTTTTCATTCTAACCTTGTTACAGAATATACTATTCTCCACAACTATTAAAGAATGTAGAAATTTTGAAATCATTTTTAATAATAGAACATATACATTCTTACTCTTGAGTTAGAATATTTATTCTGAAACACTTACTTCTTATGTGTTTCGCATGTATTTTCATTCCATAACAAGGTACGGTATGAATATTCTGTAATCGAACCAAACGACATAGATAGCCGTGGATTTCAAAATTGTCAGTGACAGATGCAAATGGTGGCGGTGTCATAATTTTTGTCAGCAAAAGCTTCAATTTAAATGAAATAATGAGTGAAAAATCGAATGAATCAGATATAGAATGTGACAGTACTCCACCTGAAATAACAAATTAATGGTTGTGGAGAAAATATAGTCTGTTACTCAGTTAGAATGAAAAAACTCAATACTCGTGGTTCCTCACGCTCGCTAGCGCTCGCGTTCGGAATTTTCCACTCGTATAGAGTTTTTTCATTCTAACCTTGTTACAGAATATACTATTCTCCACAACTATTAAAGAATGTAGAAATTTTGAAATCATTTTTAATAATAGAACATATACATTCTTACTCTTGAGTTAGAATATTTATTCTGAAACACTTACTTCTTATGTGTTTCGCATGTATTTTCATTCCATAACAAGGTACGGTATGAATATTCTGTAATCGAACCAAACGACATAGATAGCCGTGGATTTCAAAATTGTCAGTGACAGATGCAAATGGTGGCGGTGTCATAATTTTTGTCAGCAAAAGCTTCAATTTAAATGAAATAATGAGTGAAAAATCGAATGAATCAGATATAGAATGTGACAGTACTCCACCTGAAATAACAAATTAATGGTTGTGGAGAAAATATAGCCTGTTACTCAGTTAGAATGAAAAAACTCAATACTCGTGGTTCCTCACGCTCGCTAGCGCTCGCGTTCGGAATTTTCCACTCGTATAGAGTTTTTTCATTCTAACCTTGTTACAGAATATACTATTCTTCTTAGGTTTTTGCTCATATTAAGAAAAAAATTTTACCATTAGAATCTTAGATTATGTAGCAAAAAAGAGATGGAACTATTCAATCTTAAATAACTCTATCGCATCCATCTAAGAAAATTAGAAAGATAGTGATATGGATGAGGAAAAAGCTGATTTTTATGATGATATCTTATTATTAACATGCTGGTTAAATTCAGTCTTCTTTGGCAATGCTGCTACCAAGTATTTATTTAATACTTTCCACTTCCTGCAACAATTGTGACTCGACTGTGTTGGCGGCAACACAGATGTAAATAAATATATCTGTTCTTCGTTACATAATCTAAGATTGGAACTGTTGGAGAAAGACAACTTATATTTTTTCTTGCCGTATAGTTTTTCTTATAATCATAAACTTTAGAGAAATGCTGGAATGTATGTTTTTTCAATGTTTAGAATTACCGAACGTGATGATAAAATGTATTGATAAAGCATTAAACTGAGTATCAGACTAACTTTAATATATAATTGCAATAACGTAATTCTAACCAAAACCTTAACAAAGAGTTATAATTTTATAAAATATCATGTGTATATGTGCAAGTGTAGGTAAATATGTATTTATGTATTTCTGTTCATTGTGAATTTCTCCTAATAATTGTTGTAGTATTATTTGTATCTATCGATACCAATCTATGAAATATTGTGAGTTAAAAATAAAATATTTTTTTAAAATTCATCTCTTGTATTTACATATCTACACATAAGAAAAAAATATTACCGACCGTTAAAGGTAAAAAAGAAGGAAATTCCCTACTTTAAGCCATGTGGACAGTGACGTGACCACTTTCCATATACAGGGTGTCCGAAATGTCTTAGTATGGGCGCTATTAGTAAAGATAGAGACACCTAATTTTAGGTGTATCTTATTGGATAATAAATCTACTTTTCTAGGTAACTTAACTTTTTCAGCCCTCTTAAGGGGTGACGCTAGGGCGTTGAGGTCAAAAATTTTAAATGCAACCCTATGGCATAGGTATAAGGACGTGTTGTTCCTTTGTGAGAAATATTTTTTGTCGAAAAACTTTTTCTCTAGAACCAATGATAATTTTAGTTCAATCTACACCTACATTTCAATGTTCGTTATTTTTTTCAGATTTTTCTGAACGATCCTTTTGGTGATAAGGGTGGGGGACAGCAATTTTAAACGTTTTTCCCGAAATTGTTTTAAAAATGCATCATATATATTGTTGTATTCGTGCTTCAGAAAGTTTTCATTTGATACCCGACACGATGTCCTTAAAAAAAATTACCAACCCAATTTATCCCCTGAAATTAACCCCCATAATTAAAATGCAACTTTTTATACTGCACGTCTATAATTGAGCCACCACACTCTATCTCTGTGCTAAATTTGAAATTTTTACGTCGAATAGTTTCAGAGAGAATCGCCTGTGGGTGACAGACACATAGACGGAAGGACACCGGTGATTCTATAAGGGTTTCGTTTTACGGAACACTAAAAAAACAAGTCGGACTTTTCTTGTCCTTCTTTTTTTATTATTAATTTCTCAAGCTTTTCACAACACTTATACTGTTTTATTGCTTTTAATAAATACATAAATCATAAATGTGTAACCTCTTCAAATTCGTGTTATTTAAAAAATAATGAATAAAACAAATACAATGAAAATCCGTTATTTCTAACATATTAATTAACAGGAATTTTATACACGTTTTTGTAAAATTTAAATTTTATACCTGTACCGGTTTATGTAAATCGAAATTTAATGTTTTATCGACAGGTCAATGGTTTGCTCAGGTTTACAATTATATCAAAAATAATTTTCTTTTAGCAACTGTATTTTTTAAAGAATTGGGCTGGTATTAAAATTATTAATGAAAATAGACCATATTCCCATTTTGGAAAGAGTAAAATGAAGAATTTTTTTTTGAAGTTAAGAAATGTTTCTATTTTTTTGTTATTCTGTATACCACGTGTTAATGGTAAAGGAATTTTGCAACCTAGAGCAAATTCAATAAGAGAAATACTACCTTTAGATGGATTATGGAACTTCGCCCCTAATAACTTAACTGCCTTTCCATACAGTACTCAGGTATGTCAAAAAATAAAATATTAATAAGTTCTGAAAAAGGAATCAAGGTGTGTAAGTAAATATTTTTTCAAACAATATGATAACAAGCGTATAGTTCGTTGTAATAATTGTTTCAATATAAGTACTTCTATATTTTTCTTCTCATCTTCATGCAGCTCCAATTTCTAATGCTGCTAGCACGAACCATGCTTTATTTTTTAAGGTTAACGTAGACAAAGATTTAAATCTTATGCCAGTACCAGCAAGCTACAATGACATAGGCACGCAAAAAAGTTTAAGAGATTACGCAGGGGCTGTAACGTACAGTCGAGCATTTTTTGTACCAAAATCATGGCAAGACAAAAGAATATGGATTCGATTTGGCTCCGTTTGCTATTCTGCTTCTGTGGTAAGATTTTTTCCAGTGTCTTTCTTTTTTCACTCTTGACTGCGTGCTTCTTTCTGTAGAGTATTAATGGTCAATCTGTTGTGGAGCACTCTATAGGACACTTACCTTTTGGAGTAGAAGTAACGTCATATGTTAATATTGGAAGTGAAAATAATATTACAGTAGTGGTTGACAATATCTTGACTGATTCTACGATACCTCAAGGTGGACTTGCCACTCTTGAAAAGTAAGAACATCACCGTTAATCTAAACATTATTTCATTTTCATTTTAAGACTAAGTAGATACTGGTTTAAATTTGGATCATCTGGTTGATGTTTGTCATGTTGATTGGCAAATCAAGTCAAAGACCAGTCGAAGTAGTGAATCTGGTACAATAAATTTATATTTCTATATTACCAACCATTTTTAGTGGCATACTTATAAGAACTTACACTTTTGACTTCTTTGACTATGCTGGCATTGATAGATCCGTAGTCTTCTATACCACGAGCAAAGCTTATATAGATGACATTACTCTTACTACAATATTAAGTGGAACTTCTGGTAAGTACTTTAAATCAATACCCTTCCCACACTGATCCTTAATTCTATATCTTTCTATTGAAGATATTATATCATCTGCCAAAAATTTGAACGCAACAACAGATTTATAATTATCGCTATTATTATAATCGGTCATCTTCTCTACTTAACACCAATTTCAATTAACCGTTTACACATTCTTTCTTGGTCACCAAAGAACACTAACATTTGAACGGTAATTTTAGAAAACGTATTCTCATTACAGCTGTTGTTCACTACAACGTGTCAGTATTAGATGGAGATAGCAATACCACCATCAATATAATAATTTTGGACCAATCAGGAAAGATTGTAGTGTTAGAATCAAACCAACAGTACTCAGGCCATCTAGTGATTTTAAATGCAAATTTATGGTGGCCCTATACTATGGATGACAAACCCGGCTACTTGTATACTTTTAGAGTAAGAAGAAATTCAATAATATTAGTAATATCCCAGAATACCTTATTAAGGTATTCTGGGGTAATATTAAAATATGACTTACTATATTTGATCGCCAGAAAAAAACTTCTAATGATTTTTGAAGCATTCTTTAATAGGTTGATGTTTTCAACGGAAATAATCTTATTGATCAATATGATCAACTTTTTGGTGTTCGAGAACTTATGTGGGATAGCACGACGTTTAAAATAAATGGAAAACCAGTGTATTTACGAGGTAATTACTCACACGATACAGTTTAAATATCATTCTAGATATCATACTTTTTGTCTGATAACCAAAAACATTTAAATACTTTTAAGGATTTGGTAGACATGAGGATTCAGATTTCAGAGGCAAAGGAACAGATCTGCCGCTCTTTATCAGAGATCACAATTTGATTAGATGGCTGGGAGCTAATTCATACAGAACATCTCACTATCCCTATTGTGAAGAACTTATGGATCTTGCGGATCAACTCGGACTGATGATCATCGATGAAGTTCCTTCTGTTAACACTGAGTAAGCAGTACACGTCCCTGTTGTCCACTGATATAATTAGATTATATAGTGCTATTTCAATTTTTACAGGTATTTTGGAGATGAGCTTTTGAAAAATCATAAAAGATCCTTGACAGAGTTGTATAATCGAGATAAAAATAGACCCTCCGTGGTTGCCTGGTCTTGTGCAAATGAACCTATGACTCAGTATAATGAGAGCGGGCCATATTTCGAGTAAGTACTATTAGATGTTCATTCAAGACATTTTTCAATAGAAGTAAGTATATGAGTTTTAACTTTGAATTTTTACTGATTCGTATTGCTTTTATCTCAATATTATAAAAACCATACCTACGTATGTATTACATGTCACGTGTTATTAATTTGTAGGCAAGTAGTGGGTCATATAAAATCACTAGATACTTCAAGACCTGTGACTGCTGCGATAGCTCAAAGTTATGATATAGACAATATCGTAAGTACTTAGGTGCATATACTATGATTATATTTAAATCTTGCCATTTTTAATATTATTGGATTATTTTTGTTAGTTGTTTAATGTCATAATAATAATCATCACTGAGTCGTCCAATATTATTTCAGGGTCAGTACTTGGACATCATTGGCTTTAACAGATACCAAGCATGGTATGAAAATACAGCCGATTTGGACGGCATTACAACGAGAATAATTGAGGAAGCCCAAAACTGGCACGTAAAGTACAAGAAACCAATCTTTTGTTCCGAATATGGCGCAGATACCTTGGAAGGCTTACATATTGTAAGTATACAAAAAGTTGTTGAACAATCTTTTTCTTTTCTGTTATTTTTAGCTGCCCACTTTCGTATGGTCGGAAGAGTTTCAACAGACACTGATGTCGCGTCACTTTCAAGCTTTCGATACTTTGAGACAGCAATATGAATGGTTCATTGGAGAACATATTTGGAACTTCGCTGATTTTAAAACAGCAGAAAGTAAGTTTATGCACGCCAAAGGATATTTTTAATCACTTCGATGTCCATCCGTCCGTCCGTCTATCACAGACGATTTTCTCTGAAACTACTCGACGTAAAAATTTTAAATTTAGCACAGAGATAGAGTGTGGTGGCCCAATTATAGACGTGAAGTATAAAAGGTTGAATTTTGATTTTGGGGGTTTATTTCAGGGGGTAAATTCTCTAGTGTTAGGTAAGAGGCACTTCAGTCAGAAATTCTGGTTTTCCAGAAAATGAAGTTAAAGATTGCATTAGTTCGTAAATCTGATTATTACTTTTATAAACAACACAATTTAATTGTGTTAGTATTCACTGCATGTTTTTTTTATTATATTTGTTGTGTGTGTTGGATTCTAGTAGAATATATTTTATTTTCTTTCGTCGTCACGTTTTTTAATTTTAGCTTATGTTCGAGTTGGTGGTAACAAAAAAGGCATTTTCACCAGAAACAGACAACCAAAAACAAGCGCATTTTTATTAAGGCGGCGATATTGGTCCCTGGCAAAAACCTGTGATGATGAACAACTACCTAGCGACCTGGAAAACTATGTTGAGACAAATTATAATACGCATACAGATGAATTGTAAATACTAGATAATAGAAAAGATTTTAAAAAGTAAAATGTTTTTGCCATAAAATTTTTAATTTTCCAGCATAATTCACTTTTGATTAATTTCTGGATAGAATTTTTAACGAAAATTTGCTATCGGATAAAGCAATATTCATGGGAATCCGCTTTAGATTAGAAGAAACAGTTAGGTAGATAAATTAAAATTATGTAATCTAAATATTTTATTACTAAACGAAAATATCAGACATGTTTGCAAGAATTAACCTAAGTATCATAATACTTCAAAACATTTTTAACATTATCTGTAAAATACTGTCTTTACCTTACGTTATTCAGTCACTACACTTGATATAAACCTAGATATAGAGAATACAAGGTATAGACCAGGTTTCTAATCAGCTGGATTAATATTGCTAGAATGAAGCCCGCTTTTATCGAATATCTTTACATTATAGCAGCCAACCATTTCTCAATTGCAGAAAGTAAAAGAGACAAAAAGAACAAATTTCGCATGACAAAATCACAAGACACAATGTCCTGTTACAATAAAGGCCATAGTAGTTGACAGAATATAAAAGAAAAAAAAAAGAAACAAAGAAGAACAGATATTATAGAAGATTCGCAAGACTATCAATGCAAAAAAGTACCATCCTTTCTGTTGTCTTCAGAAAAATGAAACAAGGGAAAATCTTGCAATTTTAACCCTTTTTGCCCTTCTTATGTATGGTCTTGATTTTGGCCGTCATTTGGAGGTTCAACGGCTTTAATACAGGCGTCAGCAAATTCAACAAAAATGGGTTCAAGCATGGCTTTTTGCATAATTTGCTCTGCGTTTTCGGCTTGGTCAATTGTCACCAAGAGATCTCTTAAATGAGGATTAGCAAGAAGATTTTTCACTTCGTCACTACTTTCTAAAAAAAAAACAATAAACGGTTAACATAAACTGTCTAGAATACCAAGGATCTAACTTAATAAAAAACTGTTTTCATTCAGTAATGCTAGAAAATGCTTCTCTGCTAAGAAGGTGTCTTGCAGTTGCATACTATGGCATACTATACGTTATTTTCTATGTTAATTGTCGGCGTTTTGAGTCAATTTAAGTTATCCACACGACAATCTATTAATATTTGCTATTAGTAAACATAGACACCAAATTTGAGGTCTATTTTATTGGTTAATAAATTTACTTTTTATGTATTTTAACTTTTTCAACCCCCTTGAGGGGTGACGCTAAGTAGTAGAGGTCAAAACTTTCAAATGCAACCCTATGCCGTATGATACCTCATTTTAAAGGTCTTCAAAAAAGAAACAGTCTACCGCAAACCCGAGGTCCGTATCTTAATTCGTTTTTAAATGGCAAGCCTATGAAAGTTAAAAATCGCGAAAAAAAATTAAAAAGTTAAGTAGGTACATTTATTTATCTTGTTACTTTAAAAGTTGTTCAAAATGAGGTAATAAAGTAATGAAGTCGATTTTGAAACTCTGCCAAGGAGTAACACCTGCCATTCTCGAAAATGTGAGAAGTGAGTTCCAAAATCGACTTTATTACTGCCAAGAAGTTTATGGTGGTCATTTTGAACAACTTTAACAGTAATAAGGGAAATAAAGGTACCTATTTAAATTTTTATTTTTTTTTCTTGATTTTTCATTTTTAAAGGCTTGCCATTTAAAAACGAATTAAGATACGGACCTCGGGTTAGCGGTAAAATGTTTCTTTTGTGAATATCTTTAAAATGAGGTATCACACGGCATAGGGTTGCATTTAAAGTTTTTAACCGCAACTCCCTAACGTCAACCCTCCCTCAAGGTGGTTGAAAAAGTTAAATTACATAAAAAGTATATTTATTAATCCATAAGATACACCTAAAATTTGGCGTCTCTATCTTTACTAATAGCAAAGATATTTGCCCATACTAAGACTTTTCGGACACCCTGTTTATAGTAGCTGAGCAAAAGCATTTTTAGCATATTTTAGTTAATGAATATTTAATATTATTATTCACTTAAATGTCACAATTTAAAACCCAGCTTTTTCTATTATTCATTCATATTATTCATATTATATATTTTTATAGTCCCTTACATGACATAACCTCAAAACTTACTTAATAATTTTAGTCTTTCAGTCGAAACTTCCTCAGGAGTTTTCAAGTTTTCTTGTGGCATTTCAGCATTTTCTGTTGTTGCTTCTTCCTTTTCCATCAACTCACATTCGTCTTCCCTGTGCTTTTTACAACATTTTGATGAACAACTAAAATTAAATTTATGGAAGTGTAGGTAAACATCTAATAAAGAACAATGACTATGAACTTAATTTAATTTAATTAATGAATTTAATGGCGGTACCAGGAAGAAAATGGACGGTACCATAAGAGTAAATTACAACTATACTTACTATAACTAAGTACCTAGAGTTAAATGACATAACAGCTACTTACTAATAAATAAAGCAGGTGGGACATTTATATATCCCATTTCCCGAACATATAACACAAGTTTTGTTCATGATTTCGATGTGTTTTTAATATTTTTTGGCTAAGGAAATTTTTCTTTACCACTTTCTTCTATCGGAAAATTGTGACAGACAATCACAATCAGAGTAATGTTCTAATAATGTTTGGCACTTGTTGATATTGCGTTTGCGCAATCTTCTATCAAAAATGCGACAAAGATATCGCGCTCTTATTTATAATTTAAAAAATAAAGATAGCTACATAAACGATCGCACACGGGATTACAAAATTATTTTGAAAAGATTTTGGTACTACCGAGCGAGAGGCGCCATACGGTATAAGCACGAACTTTTTAAACAGAAATCAATGTAGGGTACACCATTGGGAGAAATGATTTTTCTGGACCGACATGTGCCGCCATCTCTACGTGTAAATAGAGGACTGGATATTGGCGACTCGCTTTAGTCGATTAACTTTCTATCTGTGTCTCGACGGATGTTGGATTGCTAGTTGATAGAAGGAGTACAGTACTCTCAGTGCTATTTTAGTGCAACTTTTAAAGTAATCAGCTCGTCGGTTAATTTCACCAACGATATTCTCATATTTGATTCCCTAATCTAATCGCATTTAAATCGGGTGCGGGTGGTAGTGTGTTCAAGTTTGCTCAGGTTTGATCTCCTCGCAAAAATTCGTTGTCTGTCGAATTTTTGCCGCACGCGATTTTAAAAGAAAGTCCAAAACAGAATTTTGATCTTTTCCGAGAAATCCACCACCCCACACATCCTCTTAAAGGGCTGGTGAAGTCCATACGGATGTTTCCAGCTCTGGATGTGTGAGTCGGATTTCCTCAGTACACCCACGGTACATAGTACTTAGACTTCGGTCTTCGTGGGCTGTCAGAACATAGAAAAATCTGCAAATATGCCACATAATTGAGAGGCTGGCAACAACAACCATTCTCAAGAAGTAGAGGGGGGGGGGACGATATAGTTGGCCAGATCATAAAGTCTACCTTTGGAATCTCTGATCGTTTTAAAATGTAACTAATGCTACTTCTGGCTTATTTCCAAATCTACGGTTAAATCTCACCAGTTCTGAACAAGCGTATGTGGCACCTCATCACGTCAAAGAATATTTCCTCAAGAACAAGAACAAAACAAATTTGTTTATTATGGTTGTCACTCTTAATCATAATTAGCTGATTCGGTACGAAGAACACAACAATCCCAGGAAACAGTAACTAAATAAAAAGTTATTCACCCCCCATACTGCTAATAAAAGAAATTGGATGCAAAATATTTTTTACAAACCGGAAATGGTTCCCGTCGTGGGCCGAACGAATATCCGGCGGTTCAATGCACTTTTTCTCACTTTTTAACGAATAAAAGGAAGAGGTCGATCTGCACCAATTTTCCTACAGGGGTAACTTCCATGGTAAATAAAATAATGACCGTAATTCCATAAATTAATACACTTAATTGACGTTTGGAGTCCTTACCAGTGACATTAGCATGAGTGCTGTCACATTGCAAGTGTCCAATTGGCTATTGAACAATGACAGGACAAAAACTAACTGATCAACTAGAAGATCTTAGTTTAAACCAGTTTTAAATCTCAAACCTTTTTAGTAAACCTTGGTGTTAGATTTTTACCAATTCTAGTGCAAACGAAAAATTACCCCGTCATTATAAAAACATCTTTAGTGTGTCAGTCGGTCTAGAAAAGTTTAAATTAGGTACTCTTCTAAAAATTGTGCAAATTTCTCAAAACTTTTACGTTCAGATTTACTAAGAAGGTTTAAGATTTAATACTGGTTTAAATTAGTATCTTGTAGTTGATCAGTTTTGTTTTGATAGGTTTTTGTCACGTCGTTAATAAGTCGTCATTAAAATCTTATGAATTATTTTGATATTTCAGCGATTTGCTTGGTTTCCAAATGATTTTCATCTTGGAACGGGTTGCCAGAATGAATTTGGTTCTATTATACTAAAATTCCCGTTTCCTTATAAATTTGAGAAAAACCTTAGAAACAAATTCATGGTATAAAACTTAGTTATTTAATTCTTACACTTATCAGCTTAAAACTTTTGGCTATCAAATTAGACCGGACTAGCGTTGGAGAATCTGGCCGTAACTGACGGGACGAAATTAAGAACATACTATTTGAATTCCTCTGCTAAACAGGGAGAATTCAATTTATTACTTTGAATCTTTTACGCACATTTAAATGTAGTGCGTTTATAGATCGGCCCTATTTCGTTAAAATATTCATCAAAAACTGAGGATTTCTTAATAATGAAATTTCAGAATTATCCTTCCTCCGCTGGTGCAGATTGACTATTTTAAGTGCAATGTGCAGCTCGCCTACACATTTTTTATAGACGCCACTGGCTGTGGCGATTAGTCATATAAGTCTGTAGAAACGCAAAGCCCCAAGCTTGGTGGCTTCGCAGGAGTTTATTGTCATTAATTGAGGGCCAAATATCACTGGACCATTTTGAGCCCTTAAGGTCGATCTATATACGTCACCAGGAATGAAATATCAGTAGTTTCAGCGAAAACTTACACTGTGATAAAATTAACGGCAGAACTTTATAAAAGTTTCTGTCCGTGAAGGTGTTATGCTACCTCTACATTTTTGGAAGAGCGCCTCGTCGTTAGGTTTTTACGAGACGGGGCAGCAACTTACACACTTAGTTTGCTCAGTCGATCGTGTTAGATGGAGGATGGTGATGTAGGAAATTGAGGTGAGCATTGCGGCAGCTTTGTGTGGCTTGTTTTATTTATTAAAGCCATACAAAAGAAATGGATCGTTATTTCTTTCGTCCAGGCCGTCATTTCACACACAATCTCCCGACATCAGCGGATCGAGACCATCGTTTCTTTGGGGGGGGGGGGTTGGGTTTGGTTGGGGGGGGGTGGTCATTCAGGGAACAGTAATATATTTTTAACTTTTTATATTTATATTTTAATAGTCACATGTATTATAGATGATTAAGGGGTGAGGGGGGGGGGGGATGGCACAACCCCATGCGTCCAAATGTCTTTTTTTTCACATGGCGCGAACTTTGTGGATGCCGCTGTAGATATAAAGTAATAAATAATAAAGCCACACGATCATTGAATCATTAGTTTTAATTTTTGCAATTATTTTTGATCCACTAATAATTAAATGTAAACAACCTTGTTTAAAGGAACTACGCCCCGGTATGTCGATTTCCAGCAACTAAGCCAGAAATATTCTAAAACGAGACACAGCACGCGTGATGTCTTCATGCCTATGAAGCTTGTGGCTTTTTCTTGCTTTCGCCTCGCGGCTCTTGTCTTTTGAGTCGCGACGAAAATCTGACTGGGATCGTCAGACGACGTAAGATGCCGACATAATGAGCGAAGCACCGACTACTCTCGTGCTCTCGTCGCCTCGTGTAGTCTCGTCGTGAGTAAAGAGGTAGCAGTAGATCTGGAAATTTTATCTTAAGACGTACATTTAAAAAAAATAAATAAATAAAAATGAACAAAGATTTAAAAAATAATAGTATATGGGTACGGAATTTTTAAATTCCATAAGTTTGATTATTCTACATTACAAAACGCATCTCGGGAACTTCATACCCCAATCTCCAATTCCTGTATCACAGAAAGTTTTTATTAAAACTTTCATAAAACTCTATTTATCATGGTCTCTTGCTCCGGACTGCAACAGATTACTTTGGCCTTCATGTGTCATCCTTATCTATGCCTTTTTATCTTTATTTAACTTCTTTAGAAAAAAAAAATGCTTGGGTTGACGCGACGGTGTTCATGTGATAAACACATTTGACGTTCGAAATGTTTTTCTGATGAATAATGTTATTTCCTTGGTATATTATAATTAGTATTACCATTTCTGGTATTTGGCATCCAAAAAACTGATCAGTCTCGCCACTCCTGATCCTAGACAGATCACAGGAACAGGATAACCTTAGATGTAAAGTCGAGTAAGAAGACTTCCGAAAACAGACTAATATTATCAACTAGCAGTCTTTTAATCGTTTGTGAGATAAAAGCTTTTCTTAAAACACTGATGTACACCCTATTTTTACCCCTTTAGGGGTTGAATTGAATTGCGCCATATCTCTTTTATTTTTTGTGCTAGTGCCTTATAGTTGGGAAATATTTCTTCATGTAATTTGCTCATCTTGAGAAATATTTTCAATTGGATTTGCATCCGGTGATTTTGACGGCCATTCTATTTTTTCTTTCCAAACGGAACAGATGGGAGTTCGGTGTTTGGGATTATCTTCTTGCAGTGTACATTCTCTGTTATTTTGACAGACCACTTGCTGGCAGGATGTAAGAAACCACTAGCATACAGCTGTTTCATTTTGCTACTTCCAACTTTTTTGTAAACAATGTTTCTTCAGGAAAAATAGCACCGGACACACACGGATCTGCCTTCAACCTTTTTTCAACCTGGATTAATCGATTTTTAAGATGTTGCTGTGAACACAGATTTTGGCATTGATAACCATGTCTGCAAATCATCTTTAATTAAATGTTATCGATGGTCTCAATGCTGACGTATATGTGCTATTTAAGTAGATTTCGGTGTGCTTCAGGGGACTTGCTTTAAAGAATTGTCCTCGTTACAATATCTCTTCTAGTTTTCGCTCTCTTAGGAAGATCATTACGGTTACAATCTCTGTATATTTTTACCTATTTACGCACAAATCGTGACCTGTGCATATATTTTGCAGTACTTGTTGCACTCATTTGGGGCCCTCTTGGATGGTCACAGAAAAACACAGCATCGAATCGTTTCAAATACATACTACTCATGATTAACGACAAGCTTCTTTTTCTACTGACAGATAGTAACTGAATGATAATATACCTGGTGTCACAGAGGATAGAAGGTGGAATGTTGATTATTGTTCACGCCCTCTAGAGCCGCCTCCTGCTACGAAAATGCGTATTAAATGGCACGTTTTTCCTTGAAATACTGTAAAAAAATGGATGGATTTTGTATTGGAATAATTTGGGTACTAGTGTTTCGCAAAAGACAGTATCTCAGCCCATGCCAAAAGTAAAGGAAGCTTGGCTTTATGGTACTTATAACAAATGACTTGCTCCAACGGCAAGCACATAAAACCCAAATTGATTTTACCAGAATCTCGCCAGTCAATTTAGGAATAAAAATTATCACACGCTGAGTGAATCTTAAATTCTCGATCGTATGCAGCTGATATGGATCAAAAAGCTTTCATACCAAAAGGTAGATGAACACAAAACACTAGGTTGTCAGTTTAACTGCAGTAAGATGGATTACCATTTCATCGCTACCAGTTTCTTTTAATCGGAATTCTCATGTCAGTGACCACTTAATTCGAAACAAAGCAGATTTTTGTTTTGTTTGGATCTCTCAAGTCACATCAGTTTACAATTGCAAGAATGATGAGTTAGGGAACGTTTCATTTTTTATTTACTGCAATAAACATCATTTGCATTGGAGCAACTGTTTTGATTTATGTAGTTTGGTTTTGGTGGCTTTATTTTAGGGAAAATTAAATTCAATGGGTAACGTGCTGGCAAAAAGACAGGCCATTTCAATGGTTTTTTATTTTTCGTTTGTCCGCATCTTATTAGGAATACTTTTAAATGTAAATGATTGATATTGAGCAAATTTCTTGTACCGGTATTCACTAAAAAGGTCTATGTGCCGGTTTAAATTGAAACCTTCTAGTTAATCATTTAGGTTTTGACAAGTTATTGTCGTAAAATTCTTTGTATACTACAAGGTCACTCAAAAAGTGGGGCATATTGCTATCCTGGTCATGTTAAAGATCTTAAATGTATCGGTTATTTCTTTAAACCCTGTTTTCTTTAAAAATAGAATTTTATGGGGCAAATGATTGTTTATTTCCTCCATTTAATGACTCATGACTTGAGATACTCAAAGAGCAATAAAAAAGCTATAATGATTTTAATTCGGATATCGGATAGATCCAATATACATAACAAGTTTCTTTGTATTTGGTGGAAGTTTTGTAAAATTAGCTCCATGTCTAAGTTTAATAAATTAATAAAAGTTGTATACAAATTGAAACCTTGTAGCTTTGTACAATATACAGGTTGTAAACATAATACTATACGCCTTATATCGGCTGAACATACAATAAGGAATATACACCTATTTTTTTTTTGTTGAAATCGGGTACAGGTAGCAAAAGTGAATTAAATCGATGTAAATTTTCGGAGGTTGTAGAGGACTCGGAGCTTCAGAACTCTATTGAAAGTGGTGAGGTTCGGAAAATGGAAATTTGCCCCTCTTTGGTACCTAATAACTCGAAAACAAAACGTCGGATCAAAAAACGAATTCATAAGTGAAACTTTTAAAATCTCAAATTCTTTCTTTTCGCAATATATTTACTTAAACTTAAAACATTTACCTAAACCTAAAATCACTGGAAAATGGATATCTTTAAAATGAATACCGAATGGGTCATCCAGGAGCGTATTTAGGGGTTAAACATCGAATTTACTAGATTTTTTCCGACCAATCCCCTTTTTAACCGACATTATTCCCCACTATTTTCCTTATTCAGTTATTATTTTTGGGTTTGCTTGGGTTTGAGTAATTTTATTGTACTAGAATAATAATGAGACACTTTATTGCTACAAAACTGTGTCATAAATAGTACTTATCATAAAATCGTACATCAAATATTGAAATATTTCGATTTTGTCAATTTTCTCAAATCATTACGTTCCAGTAAAATATACAGTTTGAATAATGCTTTGTATTATCATTCAATAGAACGATATCCGACATTTAAATTAAGAACAAATTATGGACTTTTAAAATAATATATTAAAAGTGATTACATTTCGCTGTGTAATAGTTATGATATCACATGCAAATGACAGTTACGTATTAAGAAATTCAATTTTTTATCGAGAAAAATTTTAAATCTTGCACACCGCCTGATTACTTCCTTATTGTAGAAACGTGACAAAAGAGTTTTATTTATTGTTCTACTTTTACGATATTTTCTTTCTTGGTAATTTATATTAATAATACAAGATAAATTAGTGTGCTCAGTATTTATAGACTTCTTATATATAAATTCTAATAGAGAACACTTTTTTACATACCTAGATATCGTGTCACAATAGATTTCTGTCGTAATATGCAGCGTAAAAAATGATTTATTTATTATAATATAGAATATTTATATCTTTTATGCAGTAATTGGGACTCACGGTGAAGTAATTCTTTACTCACATAATATGTATATCTCTTTATAAGAATGTACTAACAGGCATCCGGTAGGCATGTCTTGCAGAAGGGGAAAATAGAGACTCTAGTACCATTTCAAAGTATCAAAGTGAAAGGTACCAAATTATGTCCACTACATTTATTAGTTGGACTTATGTTGATTTGTTTATTTTTTGTGTTTTGAACCTTTAGAATCGACAAAAGCTCACATCAAACCCGTATTTTGTTTTTTAATTCTGTTCAGTAATAGCAATAGTTCGTCTTCTTTGGCACGACCACGTCCCGAAGTAAATTTGGTAAAACCAATTAGTTATGGATATAGAATTTCCCAAGACACATTTGTCGAATTATTTTTATCAGGACCTGTATTTTCGAAATCGAATGAATTTAGCATTGTTTTCATTTAACAATTGTAATAATGTACAACATAATCATTTTACGTAGAACGATAAACTGGTAGTAGGCAGGGGCGGCCCGTGAAATTTTAGATGTGTCGTATCTCAGTTCCTACGCATGGACCCACACCAAATTATATTATACTATTGGGTACTCTAGAAACATTTTCGTAAAATATTTATATATAAATTTGCGAAAACAAGTTTATTTTTTGGGCCGCTTCACCCGAGATCTGAGAAAGTTCTGAAGAAAATTTTACTTCCAAGCTTTTTCATAAATATTATCAGATTTTATCGACAGAATTCAACTTTCATTGAATTAGGTACCTCTAAAATCTTGAAATTAATTAGTTTTTAAAATTTTTACCCTAAAATATTTTGTCTAAGAAAATTTAAAATGTCATTTCTTTAAGGAAAATTAGAATATTTTCACGAAATTTGGAATTTGTCGATAAAATCTGATAAAATATATGAAAAAAGCTTGGAAGTAAAATAGTCTTCAGAACTTTCTCAGATCTCAGGTGAAGCGGCTCAAAAAGTTAACTTTTTTTCGCAAATTTTCAAATTACGAAAATGTTTCTAGAGTACCCAATAGTAACATCCTATATAATTTGGTGTGGGTCACATGCGTAGAAACTGAGATACGGCTCATCTAAAAATTCACGGGCCGCGCCTGGTAGTATGGCCTATTTGGCCTATCAGCCCATCTTTCAGCATCTTCTATAGCTTCAATTACATTTAAATAAATTAAATCATTTGTTGTAGTTACCATGCTGACATCAATAATTATTTTGAGGGCTGTCACTGTCAATTAATTTTAACAATCGCATAAGTTGACTCAATTTAACAATAACTGGTGGTCTTATAAAATAATGAATTTGCATAATCTTTTTTAGAAAATCGTATCTCTTCTAAAAATGGCGATAACATGGTGATTCAAAAAAAATATTAGGAATATATGGAACTCTATTAAGAAATTACTAGCATAGAATCTAACACCCCAAATTTTTCCACAGGGTGTTTAAAACTTAGGACAAAAACACACATTGATTCACCCTGGTATAATATCGCTCTATATAGAACGTGACCCATTGTTAAAAAAATACAGCACAGTTCAACTAAAATTATCTATAAAATGGTAAAAGAACTGTAAAAATCGGATTAAAAAAAAGTTATAAAGGATCAAACTTAGCAAAAAATACAGGGTGTCGGTATTTTTTGTCCGGGAGTTTATTTAAAATATCTATACTTTAAAATAAGACTTGCATCAATATTTCTTGTGGCTTTTAATCTCCTTGCAAGTAGTAACAGTGACAACACCGCACACAACAGATATAAAATTAGTAACAACGGCAACTTGTTGGGGCATAAGCCACCCCCCCCCCCCCAATATAGAAAGAGCTAGATACGCGGCTACGCCTATGGTCACTGATGAGTCGAATGGCTCTCTGTTGAATACAATCTTACTGGTTTCGGATGTTTTGGAGATCTCGACTTCATCACATCCTTACCCAGTAAAGAACACTTACCGTATTACTTAATATACGGGTACTATAACAGTAGAAGAAACTCAAGACGAAGTCAAAACATTGAAAAAATTACAATTAGGTTTAAATGTTGGCGCAGATCGACTTCTCTCACAATTCAAAGAAAATGAAAGTGCTAAGATTGACCTTTAATTTGTGCCTTATAAGGTAGTAATTGCATAAAGCACAGGCATAATAACTGCATATTAAACTGGCATTTAATATATTGCTTACAACAATAAAGTTCAATAAAAGGAGTCATAAATTTTGAGTTGTGGAATGCTCATTAAAGTTGTATATCACCATTTTCTTAGAATTGTTTGGTCCTTGGTTCAATCTTTTTAAGAAAATATTGAGAGTTCCCTATATCACCCACACTTTGCCTTTAGTATCTTTTTTCTTCATTATAATTTAGCACAAATGGATCAAACTTGGATTTCTCTTTTTACAGTTAGACTTATCTAAAATAGGTAATAACAAAAAATCTGGTGTGGTTGATCAGCCACAAAAGTAGAGGGATATGATGCTCCCCGAGTCTCCGCATGCGCAGTAGGGTCGACCTTGAACGCCCAGGTGTGCTATTGTTATTTGGCCTTGATATGCGCAGGTGTTATTCCAAGGTCAAGGTCAAGAACTTGGCCTTGAACGCGAGCAGATGTTTCTTTGTTTGGTGATGACCAGGTGTACGATGCTTATTTCAAGGTTACATTTGCGGTGCATATTTTCAATGAATGCGAGCAGCTGTTTCTTTGTTTGGTGATGACCAGGTGTACGACGCTTATTTCAAGGTTACATTTGCTTGGCCTTGAACGCGAGCAGATGTTTCTTTGTTTGGTGATGACCAGGTGGACGACGCTTATTTCAAGGTTACATTTGTTTTGTATTTTTCGAGGTCGTCGGATGTATTCCTCCCACCATAAATAAATACTTGACCTTGGATTACTTCCTAATAAATATGGCTCATTTCGAAAATAGCTTTCATTGTCACTCATACATCGTATGCGTTAACTGTTGCTTTGGCATATAAAGTATTGTGTTTGTGGTGTGTTCTACAAGTGTTTATTCAAGGTACTTGACAGTAATTGTTTTTATTGTATTTTAAATCATGAGCATTTCAAAGCAGACCATAGCCGAAATTAATAATATGATAAACCAAGATATTCAATTTCTGGAACGTAGAAAATTCTCTACATTAACGGTGGGCAAAATTTATATGATAAAAAAAATTAATTCTTTGACTTCACGTTTTGGAAAAGCCATTATCGTCACATTGTTTGATCCAACACATCAAGCAACATTTGAAACATTTTTACCATCACGCGTAGCTGAAATTCTGACAGAGGATACTATTGAAATGATGAATAACTCCGGTGATCAGTACACCTTAACTTATTTGGGGCAAAGCTCACATGTATTCTCTGGAGGTAATACTAGAGCGTTGTTAAATTTTGGTTGTTTGTAATATATTGTTGATTAGGCTATTTTAATGTTGATTTAAAATGTAATAAAATAGTTCTTGTTAAGTATATATCGAAAAACACACAGTCACACACAATCACATATCCATTATTTTCTATTTAAGATGTGTGACTGCCCTACTGTCATTGAAAATCGAGATATGTACATTAATTGGTTATCATGTAAATTAAGAGAGCTGGCTGAAGAAATAGTACACTTTGCAAATTATGGTAAATCCGATGTGGGTTTTAGTGAAAGTCAGTATAGGAAGTATATGAAAGACGCCGTAAATTTCACGGCTGGAGCACATACTTGCGAGAAATACCTATATGGAACCATTGATCTGGACGAATTTTGCGCTGGAATGATAAATGAAGAATTGGGAAGCTACCTATTCGAAGTGCCCCATTTACCCGATGAATTAGCTACAAAATATGGTTTGGCTCCCGCAGATGATACCACTATTCTTGATGACCTTGGAAATAAAGCAGTCACCAATGAAGTTGATAGTAAAGCATTGGCTACTGTTAGCGATGACGAAATGGAGTGTGTTCAAGAAGATGAAGAAAATCTTTAATTCATTGTATAATATAATAACATGAGATGTTAAATAAATGATTATGTACCTAAATTATTGTTTAATTTTTTATAAATAGGCAACCTTCACAAAAATCACATCAGTTTAAGCTAAAAATGGGTCGTGTTAACAACACAATTGATAAATTTGGGCGCCAAAAATTTAATGACCAAAATCACATTGTTCTTGTTGGACAACCAGGAGTTGGATTTAGATTGACCGATGATGGTCAATATGATATACAAGGGAAATCTTTAACTAATGTAGCACCACCAAAGAATCCTGGGGATGCCGCTAATCAGGAATATGTTCTTGAACAAAGGCGTGAAATTATTAAAAAACTTAGTGAATTAGTGAATAATGATGTTTTGGAATATGTTAGAAAAGAACTTAATGAAATGAATAAAAAGCTTGCTGAAGAGGCGAATGAAGATTTTTTGCAATCTGTTACAAAAAGACTTAAGGAAATCGATTCAAAATTGTTGAATCAAGAAAAAGCTATTCAGCGTATACGTATTACGCGCATGTAGATAAAGAAACAAGTCTATTCTGTGTATGGTGACCTCGATTTTACATGGGATATGAGAGTGGAGGGGTTTGAAGGTCACCTAACAGATACAAATAGAGGCACAAAACTTTCTTGTTTCAGTCTGCATTTCAGTACTTCCAGAATACTACATAGTAATTTATTTTCTCAAAATGCAGTCACCAAAAAGTGAACGTCAAATTGCAGTTGTTCGCCCATTCTCTGTAAACGGTCGTCAGATGTGTGCCAATTGCGAAAATTGGGAATTTATTAGTGGAATAATGGGTTTCTGTGAATGGTGTCAAAATGAGTACCATAAGAAACATGGGATGAAATCACCGCAACAAATATCTCGTGAAAATTCTAGTGAATCTCTGCAAAGTCTCGCTGTCTCAGTGGGAGGTTCATCAGAACATAATAATCACGATACGCCGGAATTCAGTCAAGAAGGGCAGCGCTGGACTTCTTCAAGCAATTTTGAAGATCTCGAAATAATTAACGAATCACCGCAAAGTCCTGTTTTCTTAGAAGGAGGAGGAGGAGGAGTAGGGGGAGGAGGTTCATCAGAACGTAATAATAGTGAGACCATGGAATTCGACCAAGAAGGGCAGCGCTGGTAATTCCGAAAAATAGAGACAATTTAGATATAGTGTAAAAGTTTCTTATGATAGTCATGTAATTTTAAATTTATGTGAAAAAGTGCGTTTTTCTAATGATAGTGTGTATGTATTATTTAAATCTTAATAAAAATCTTTTTGTACTAAATATGTTTATTATTCACCATACATTTGAATTAACAAATCGCTCTTGATATATATTATTTCTGTGGTTCCGTTCTAAAATCCTCGCTAGCATTACATCCATTTTTCCAATTCTCCTTTGAAAACGATATCTATCAAGTATTAGTTGCTGAAAATTACTTTGTCTGGCTTGTCTATATGCAAAACACCAAACAGACATACGGTGGATAATATTTCTTTCTTCGTCAAATCTTACTTGCTTCATGGTGTATTGTAAAATGAATTTTTATTAGTTATGTCATTTATATATAGGCTGAACATAAAGAGAGTGAATTAGTTTTACTTTAAAATGGGTCGTGTTAACAACACAATTGATAAATTTGGTCGACAGAAAACTCCTGTTTGTAACAACTTATCGCGAGGGTTGCCCGGAATCGGATTTAAACTTACTTCAGATGGACATTTTGATATAGAGGGAAAATTATTAAGGAATGTTGCCCAACCGATAAATGATAATGATGCTGCTACCAAAGAATATGTCCTTACGGAAGTTCATCAACTTGGTTCGCAGATAAATACCATACTTAGTAATGTGCTAGTACCGGTTTTTCAAAAAATGTTTGAAGATGATGAGACCAAAATTACGTACCTTAAGGAAAAAATGTATCAAATTCACTCACATGCTGCACGGTATACTACAACGAAGATAAAGGATCCAAAAAAACCAAAATGGAAACCAACCTAGATAAAGTTCTATTTAAAAACATAATTATACTGTTAAATTGAAAATAAAACGAATAATTATGAAAAGCAATATTTATTTTTATTATTTATAATGCATACATACGTAACGTAAAACCTATTTGATAATATTTATACAATATCTGATTTGTCTATCCAAGAATTAAATTGATTTGGAAAACCTAACCATTTTACAAACAATTGATCGTTTTGATTGTTCTTGCGTTTTCCAAGAATTTTCTCAACTAAATAAACACCAGGGCTAGCTGTCTTTTGCAGTTCTGCTTCGTAAAAACATCCTTTAATAGGTTGACCTTCCAATGATTGCAGCAAGTAGGTGGGTGGATTTGTAATATTAACTTTTGCTATTTCAAACAGTTCCGTGGACCAGGAAGGCGTATATCCTTTGTCAAATACACCTTTGTACTTGCTAATGCGAACAACGTCACCCAAATGAAATTTTTTTTTCTTCGGAGCAATTTTCAAATAGTCATATGCTTTAATAGGGGTATCCTCTTTTACACTGTTAGGCTTCATTCCAATGGTGCGGTGTTTAGTGTTATTATAGGTCTTCGTTATAGCTGGTAATATTTGTAACCATCTGTAAGAACCTCTAGCCGAGAATTGTTTATATAACTTATTTTTCAAAGTTCTTATAACACGCTCAACAATTGCCGCTTTTTTCGTGCTATATGTGGAATAATGGTTTATATTATATTTTTTCATGAGGGCTTGAAAGGTGCTATTATAAAATTCCTTTCCTTGATCACTCTGTAAATTGTTTGGTGCATATGATGCTTCTTCAATGATGCTTTTCATGGCATTCGTAACTTCAACACCGGTCTTATTCTTAACTGCTTTGGTGTACACGAATTTGGAGTAACAGTTTATACATACAACAATGTAACGGTAACCATCATTGTCAGTAGCATATTGCTGCATTTCCGCCAAATCAATTTGCCACAAATCTCGATATCCTTTTATGACTGTACGTCTTCTAACAAAATTTTTCCTTGCTGTCCTATGTAATTCATTTACGACTTTAATTTTTTCTCGGCTAGGATCCATATTATAAGGTTCCACGTCTTATCAGACACTGAGGATGGCAACTACGTGCAAAACTTAATATATTATTCCTTCTTCTCGAAGCTCTTCCATAATTGACATAATCTCATTATCATGTCCGGTATGTCCAGCTACTTTTGACCCCCACAATAATCGTAATCTATCCACTAACTCCTTAGGTTTATTCCAATAAACATATTCAGATGATTTCGACGATAGGCGCTTTTTTGCTGGTAGTTGGATTTTGTTGTCGCCTTTTTTTCTTCCTACACCACCACCACCCAGTTTGGTTCCCATAATTAGCGGTTTTATGATTCGTAAATATTTTCTCCATCGGGTTTCCCTTAAACCACGTTTCTTGTCATAACCGTCGTAGGCCGCATCCGTCAATTTCAAAATGGTTTGGTATTTTCGAAGTACATCTAGACTAATTTCGTCTTCATTATCTAAGCATGCTGGATTTTTTAGAAAAATCAAATCGTAAAGCTCAGCCGTTCCATCGAATTCAGCAATGTTTGTTTTGTTCTTGTATAACACCATCTTTCCGTTTGTTAGAAAACGAACCACCAAGTTGCCAATATATTTTGTTGATTTATTGTCTTTTTTACCAAAGCGTACACCATACACGGTATCATAACGGGACGGTTCGAATTTTAATCCATTTAAATAATCTTGAATAGTTTTTGCGGCTGAACTGCTACCACTTGATGTGTGTGGTGCTGTGTAAGATGATGTTATCGTTGATGGGGAAGGGGTTTCGAACAGTGACTCACGATTTCCACGTTTTGGTGTAGGAATTTGTGTTTTTTGCGAAATCGGTGTAGATGTTTCAAAATCCGCTTCTGTTGGATGTTCTTCAAACATTTTCGCCATTCCCACCGAGCTGCTGCTGCTACTCCGACTTTGTGGTTTAGTCGTAGTACTTGATTTTTTAGTTGCGTACTGTTGCTGCTGCTGCTTTACGGCTTTAGATATAGATTCTAGTGGTTTAGAAACTGGTTCATAAAACTTTTCCAAATCATGTTCATTCTGCACTTTAGCTGCTTTAATTTGTTTAAATTTTTTTCTAACCGCATTTGTAGTTTCCAGTAGCTTTCGTTTTAATTCGATTTCTTCATTCATGATGCTTTCAAAGCACCGTCCAACGATGAAATGATTATCCAAGTTATTATTATAGGAATATATAACTATCGAATCCCTTGCGGTATCTGCCCGAATTTACATCACTGTCCTTGTCAATAACTAAAAAACCATATTTATTATCCCAACATTTAGCACACATCTCTTGAAATTGTGTAAACGTCAGGTCGGGTGAAACGTGATCGGAAAATATATGTTTCATATTCATCTCATCTTGTTTAAACATAATAATGAAGTTGGCATTATCCCGGACGAGCTGCTTAGGAACACGAGAATACGTTTGCGCCAAGTAAAAGGCATCCACATTTTTGTGACGTCCCATGCTAAAATACGATCTTATAACGTCCTGTTTCTCACACATAACGTCATCAAAAATAAATATTGAATTAGGTTTAGCATCTGACGGTTCCACAATGTTATTTGCGTCGCTAAAAGCGTAGTAGCCAAGACCTTTGATTGGTGATAAAATTTTCTTTAAATATTCATATTTCGGTTGATAGAGCGACTTTGAGTAGATATAAACATTTTCGAAACGCAGTCCCGAGGGGTGAGTAAGCAGCGAAATCATAACATTTGTTTTTCCACAGTTTGAAGGTCCTATTAATAATCCACGAATAGATGACGGTAGCAAAGGACCATGTCTTTTAAATAATTTTTGTTCTAGTCCAGATCCGACCTTTACATCGAGATTATCGACGGGAAGTTTTTGTTTAAGATTGACGACACGCATCTTAACAAAATCTATATTTTATACTGAACTTTCACGTAAACTATCATTCAGATGTCGCTCGTCAGACGAAGTAGACGGTCTCGTTTATCAAGTAAGACTGGAAGCGGTATTGTTAATTCAGTAATTAATAGGCTACCGTTTGAGTTACACATTCCCGGCTATCAGTATTGCGGGCCCGGGACGAAAGTAGTAAAACGTGTGGCAAGAGGAGATCAAGGAATTAATTCTTTGGATGTCGCATGCAAAAAACACGATTTAGCCTATTTGCGTAATAGTGAAAATTTAAGTGCTCGCCACCAAGCAGATCAGGAACTCGAGCAAAGCGCGTGGAAAAGAGTAAAATCTAAAGACTCTAGCGCTGGTGAAAAAGCTGCAGCTTGGTTGGTAACCAACATTATGAAAGCGAAACAACGTTTTGGTATGGGTGTATCATCATCATCAAAATCGAGAAAAGCATCCACTAGAGGTAAACGTCGCTTCCAGCGCCGCCGCCGCCACACTAAAGGTAAAGGCGTTGGTAAACATAAGCGACTACACAAAGTAGCTTTTGGATCATCTATTAGACGACCCGTTCGATCAGAATTGTTAAAAGCTGGTGGGAAAAAACTTGTCGAGAAAAATATCATGAAAGCATCGAAAATAGCTGCAGTAGCTGCACGTAAATCCCTAAGAATAGCCGGTGGCAAACGAAAAATTCGCACGCCTAGAATCATTCCAATTCCGAAGACTGGGGGGATATTACCGTTAATACCAATATTTGCAGGACTATCGGCCTTAGGTTCATTAGCAGGTGGTGCAGCAGGCATCGTGCGTGCCGTAAAAGCAGTAAAAAAGTCGACTGCAGAAAAAATAGGTACCGGCTTACATCTAAGTTCAAGAGGAAATGGATTATACTTGAAACCATATCGCACAGGTTTGGGATTATATATAAACAACGGCAAAAATAAGAAATCAAAAAACTAATAGAATCCCTACCTCAAAGACCACTATCCAATATTGATATAGAAAAGTACGCCTTAAAAATGAAAATACCACACTTTCGAGGCGTATATATGAGAGATTCATTACCTGTACGCGGTCCCAAACGTTATGAGGCCGCCATTATAAATTTGGATAGTATGTCGGGTGTAGGGACTCATTGGGTAGCATATAGAAAAAGCAATTCTGATGTAACATACTACGATAGTTTCGGTGATTTACCCCCACCTATGGAATTGGTACGATATCTGCAGATGGGTTCCGAAGCGACGAAGAAAATTTACTATACATACGACCGTCAACAAGAATTCGGAACAGTCTGGTGTGGACATTTGTGTTTGAAGTTTCTTTTACAATCGTAAAAAGTATGTCTTTGACACCCCAAATGGAACGTGACAACTACACCAAAATGTTGCTATCACTTAAAGCATATCGTGAAGTCGGAGGATTACAAAAAATGACTGCCGAACAGTTAGAAAATACGCCCAAAGAAGTGTTGATCGCATTAGCTCCAAATGAAATAGCACTAGTTTGGGATAGGTTACCTAATCACCTAAAAAGTGACGTCGATATATTGAAATATCAATACTGTTTCGAACATTATAATAGCAATAATTCAGATTCGGACGAGGGCGATGGACCGATACCAAAAAAAATATTTTGTTGTTATTGCAAAATTAACGATGTGAATATAAAGGCAGAAAACAGTTTAAAAACGTCCAAAGGAATAAAGCAACGCTTCAGCTTAAATCCATTTAACTGTTGCAAACAGCAATAAAATAGCTACACAAATAGTTTCGTGGTCAGTCATGTCTTACACATTCACTCTAACAGGACATACAAGTGTCTTAAGTGCGGATTTTTACCCACCCATCGAGTTAAATACAACAGACAAATATGGAGTTGCACTGCTGGGATTTTACACATATAATTCGATTTTTAATATCGACGAAAGCAATAATTCATTCAGCCATTTGAAAACAGCGATACCAAAGTATGTAAGGATTCCACCAGGAGCTTACGAAATTAATGAAATAGCAAAAGCCATGTACACCGCTTTAAAAGAGTCATGCAATGAAGTTGGTACCGATTTATTTTCATTAACAGCCAATAATAATACGTTAAAATGTGAGCTAAAGTCAAAATATAGCATCGATTTTCGAGGTAGCAATAGTATCGGCAAAGTGCTCGGATTTGGCTCTGTGCTGCTGCAAGGTGGACAACGACACGAATCAAGTACCATCGTGGACATAATGAAAGTGCGCATCGTACGTGTGGATTGTAATATAATTTCCGGAGCATACCTGAATTCTTTGGAAAGTCATACGTTATTTGAATTTGATATTGACGTCGAACCCGGTTACAAAATCTCTAAAGAACCGCAAAATAATATTTATATGCCGATAATGCCGGATGGTCGTCAGTTTATCGACAACATTACTCTACGCATCTTGGACGATAGCGGTGATTTGATCGATTTTCGAGGTGAGAAAATAATAGTTAAACTAGAGTTGAAAAAAATCGTATAATGGGTTTTTGCTTTAACCGTCAACTGCATAAGCTGTCAACAATTCAAGATTCAGTTAAACGACATAAAAGTAAGCAGACAACACAGTCAAGGTTCATTCGCAAGTCAGACGGACGATCGAAAACACATCCGCACAGCAATCGCCAGCTCTCCGCGAAAGATTGCAAATTTCTACAATCGATCGGTTTGAAAGTGAGAAAAATTAGAAAATGATGGCCGCTAGCAGTGACAAAATCGAAGTTTTTACCGAACCCATTTTTGATAACTCCATTATTAGTTTTCAAGAACACACATATAAACCTTACGGTTCTCCAACATTCCGCAATTCCGATGAAATTCGTATACCTGTACACTTTCAAGATATCATTTTGGATATATCGGATAGTTACATTTACATCGAAGGAACATTTAAACCCAAAGATGTTAGTAAAAAATGTTATCTATCAAATAATGCCATCGCCTTTCTATTCGACGAATGTCGTTATGAAATGGGAGGGGAGCAAGTTGCCGTCGTTCGGAAACCCGGAATTACCACAACGATGAAAACTATGGTGTCATTGGGTGCCGCACAAAATAGAGCTCTCATGGCATGCGGATGGGGTCTAGACGAAGCAAATCAAGGGATACTAGATTCCACAAGTAACATGTTCTCCGGCAAGCTTCCTCTAAAATATCTCATGGGTTTCGCAGAGGATTATTCAAAGGGTATTTTTAACGTCAAGCAAGAGTTGATTTTAATTATCGCCCGCACTTTCAACAATTGCTATATCGGCGAAGTAGATGCAGACATTTCAATTGAAAAAATTGAATGGAAAATTCGTCACATTATTCCAGACGATCGACAGAAGTTAAAGATATTATCACGCATGAATAAAGGTGGCAGTAACGCAAACGTTCCAATGGCTTACCGTAAATGGGATCTTTACGAGCTACCTTCTTTGAGAGAAACATCGTCAGACGTTTGGGCCTTAAGAACTAGCACGAGTCTCGAAAAACCGAGATATTTGATTATCGGTTTTCAACCAACTAGCTCGTCCGACAACAGAGCAAAAGATAGCACACAATTTACAACGGCCGATATAAGTGATATTAGGCTCTATCTGAACTCTGCCGTATTTCCGTACGAAAGATGGAATTTAGATTTTTCAAAGAAACTGTATGCCGCAGCCTATTATAATTATGAGAATTTTCAAGCTAGCTACTACCAGCGAGAACTGAGCGATCCTATGATGAGTTTTGCCGACTATCTGAAAAATCCGTTATTCGTAATCGATTGCAGTCACCAACCAGAAGCCGTGAGGACGTCCACAGTGGACGTGAAATTGGAGTTTGAAACACGCAAAAGTAAATTTCCTAAAGACATTAAAGTGTACGCGTTAGTTATTCACGATGCATTTTTTAGCTACAATATACTTAATGGTTCTGTTACTAACAAATCAATACATTAGTTTGAAGTTATGTAATTCTCCAAATTATATATTTTTACATATTTAAAATAAACTTATAAAGGACATATTTGCGTTTTATTTTTACTATTGCCTTATTTTAATACTTCAAATGTGGGGCTTTGGTAAATAAGGTTATGAGGCGAAAAATAGAGAGAAATTTAGGAGAGGGGTGGGGAAAAGAAAGTATATAAGACGGGATTTAGAAAATTAAATTCACTCGAAGCCACAATGTCGTCAAGCTCGGATAATGGTTATTCTAGTGACGACGAGCAGGCAGTCGCACCAAATGTGCAACATAGGCTCGTACGCAGACCGCGTAGGCTTAGACCTAGGTATTGCATCATGCAATCCTACGTCTCATGGGGGTCTAGAGATTTGTGTATGAACTGCTACACGAGAGGATTTGGAGCTGCGATTATGGATGTTCATTTCGTCACAACCCATTTTACAGTGGGTTCGCGAGGTGATCAAAGGCGGAACCACTCGAGGTGTGCTTTGTGTAGGGAGAGACTGTTTACCGTCGTTCATCAGCAGTCTTGCCTTATTTGCAATAGAATGTAAATTCTATTACAAATAAAGCTCCTCATACGACAACCCTGCCTGTCCCCTGACAAAATCAGTCCTTTTCAGGACTACAGAATATTTGATCGTAGTTTGTAGTTAAACACTATGTTTCCTAAGGAAGATATTTCTCGAAGGAAAAATTGTGTTAGTTTGGGTGAGAGATGCATTATGTGTTTAAATCATACATAGATGGCGAGAGAAAGAGCATTTGCAAGATTTAGCTTGTAGTTTTTATGTATGATAAGAACGCATATGCCTCTAGTTATTCAAAGTGACATAACTTTCTATCAAGAAACATATTTTAAACAATAAATTCACTCTGGGTTGATACGCTCAAAAAGATACATCTGAATTTGTGTCGTTTCACATAGAACGTTGGCAAACCTGCTCTTAAGTATGACAAAAACAGACGTATCCTTTCAGTGTAACAAAATATTTCGAACAAGAAATCTATTCTATAGGAAATATTTTGTTACTCTGAAAGGATATGTTACAACTGTTTAGCCCCACTCTCACCCCCACTCTCACCCCCCACCATCCTAAATGCTTTTAAAAGCGGGAGCAGCCATCACAATTTTCATTTCTCAACCAGCCATGAAGTGGGACAGGCTGATGTTAAGGACGACAAGGGAGTCCAAAATAAGCGAGTTTTGGGAGGCTTGGCGTTTAAAAAACGCGAATAAGCCAACGGCTATCGTACAGCCGATCCCAAGACCGCAACCACCACCGGAGCCGGCTCCAACAGAGCCCGTGGAAGTGGTGGAAGGACCACAGATGCTGCTGGGTCCTGAAGAAAGGGCGGCTCTGTTAGAAGAGCTCACGGAGCGTCGCCGGAGCCGTCGCAGCACTCGGCTGGAGGTGCGAAGACGGCGAGCTGCACCGCGATCGGTGCAGATCGCGAGAGGGGAACAACCACTCTAGGTTTCCCTCTCCAACCCACCGTGAAAACGGCCCTTTTCAGGGCCACAAAAGATTTGATCGTAGTTTAGATATTCTTAGTCACTTTGTGTTTGACACTGAATCGGTGAAAAATGCAAAGATGACCAAGGATGACATTTTCAGGACGTTTAAAAATAGACGTTGGCATTTTTGCATAACTCTTTTCGATAATTTACCTAGAAGTGTCTAAAACTTATTTTAAGTTAAAGGTCCAAGATCCGTTAAAATTGTTATTTTTCTAACTTAAAAATTGTATCCATTTAGTTATTTCCGAGACGTATATTTTTGGAACTAAAAATCGATATTTGTCGACCCACTAAGATTTTTATTTTTGTATATTTTTAACAAAAAAAGCAACCACATTAACCCTTATATAACAAAAATATTTTTATTTCGGATCAAAGCAATGACAACAAGCACATAACTTGTGGGTTTGCTCAGGTTTGCTTGGGTTTGTTTAGCCAACACAAATAATAAGAATTTTGTTATTAATATTATTATTATTATTTGATAGTTCAAGGACATTTCAGAACATTTGACATAAAACTTTTTATGATCAAAATGATCAGACTAATCAAAATTTCAAGAATTATGGGGTTTGATTGGGTTTGCTCATGAATAACGGGAGAAGTGTAGCTCAGATCGAAAAAAGTTATAGGAAAATATTTTAGAGTAAACTTTTTGTGATTGGAAATGACTTTTCAATATTTAATTTGGAAAAATTGAAAAAGACATTTTTCAGATTTCTAATTAATTCAAAGGGGTAGTATAGGGAAGCTGTGGGGAATAGGGCGAAGGCATGAGGGATGGGTGGCATAATCGTTTTTAAATAAGACCCGAGTGATTTGAGTCATTAAAAGTAATAAGAGGTCGGTCAAAAAAAGACCTAGGGAGTAGGTATGTATTTTAGGGAAAACAGGGAACTATGAAAAGATAGTCAGGTCCAAACTAATGTGAATTGTACAATTTGACTGTTATTCCGGGGTTTGGGGGCGGAGCCCCCGATCTGGGGGGGGCCCGGGGGGGCACGAAGTGGCCACCCCGGGATTTTTCGAGGTTTTTGGGGGTCTTTGGGGGTCTTTGGTGCAATTTTAGACCTTCCAAAACTGAATTTTATATATTTCTTTTTCTTATATCTTTGCACGTAAAACACCCTTCAGCGTTTAAGTTTGTCATCTCCTAAGGGTTCTATCATATCTTGGTAGTCGTCATAGAATCGCACCATCATCCCCTCCTGTATTTTTAGCAAGGGTGGGGGAAGCTGAGGTCTTTAAAAGCAGCTCGAGTCGACTGCTTACTTCATTACATTCGCTCATCTCAACATGGCATCATCAGATGATGATGGATACTTAAGCGATGATACTCCTAGGAATTTGGATAATTGGGCACTTAGACAGAGGAAAGTTTTCCCCGTCCGATCCCGCCGGGTGTGCAAGATCTTAAACCTGGTGAAGGTGGGTGATGACGGCTGGTGTATTGGCTGCTATGCCGACTTGGAAAACAAGTCGGCTGGTGACCAATTCTTCAGTGGTCATGTAACCCAAGATTTCGGTAGTCGCGCGCACATACCGAACTGTAAAGGTTGTGGAGTAGCTCTTGGTACTCTACAACATAAGAGTGCGTGCCTTATTTGTAATCGAGCCTGATTACAAATAAGATTTTATCCCTTGAAAAACGGTCCTTTTCAGGGCCACAGAATGTTTCATCGTAGTTTTAGTTACCTAATGCCATAGTACATGTGGTGTTAGGTAGAAAATTATATAAGTCCAGTCGGATCGACTATAATTTTCCTTGCAAAATCCGTCCTTTTCAGGATGACAGGATATTTTGATCTTACTTGTATTTATCTAATGCCACGGCATCTGTACAGGATATTTTGATCTTACTTGTATTTATCTAATGCCACGGCATCTGTGACATTAGATAGAAATTATGTAAGTCCAGACGGATCGAGCATAAGTTTCTTTGTCGGTCACATTTCCACAACACAATTACACCATTTTTGAGAACTAAAAGCAGTTTTCGACAGTGAAGTCCGCCAGTATCATTTTTGGATGGAGGGCATTTGTATAATAAACTCTAGTTTGTTGGCGGTGGAAAGGTGGGGATGGAGTGGTGGAGGGGGTAGATTATCTCTATTTAAACGGTTACGACCGGGTCACAGAATTACTTCATTTTTAAATCTTAAAGTACGAAGATATAACTATGGATTTCGAAAGACCATTGAGTCGCGGTTCATCGGTTTTTAGCGATGATACCGTTGACATGAATGATGTCGATATGGATGACCTACTCTTGGACATCGAACGACTTCTAGACATCGAGGCAGAAGATATGTTTAATGCCTGGGAAGATGAGCGGGCGGTCGAAGAAGCAGATGTGGGTCTGGAATTGCCAAACATGGATTGGCAAAATGGGGAGTTGTCGGCTGAAGACATGGAGCCAGACTCCAGCACTGATTGGGTGCCACCACCGCCGCCGGAAGGTCATGACGGTCCGGCCGATTCATCCACTTGGTGGATCACGGACCATCAGGATGATGATGGTCCAGCTGATTCCACCAACTGATCCCGGAACAATGCCCTCCCCGACCTACCCCGACAAAATCAGCCCTTTTCAGGGCTACAAAATATTTGATCGTAGTTTGTAGTTGATTCATGTCACATCCCAAGTAACATGATATTTCTCAAGAATTAATTTCTTTTGGAAAATATTGTGTTACTCTATAAAGACATGTACGTTCTTACCATACGTTAGAACTAGCTAAATTTCTAGTAAGTTCTCGACGAAAATGCCGAGAGTTTGGTCTATTATCTTACTTGCAGTAAAATTCACATTTTATTACAAATAAGATGCATGTTCTCAGGCATTGTAACGGGTAGCCTCTCTTCACAGACATAACACTTTATCGCATACTTAAGTTGTGTGCATCTAATGATTACACACCTAAAGTTACGGCCCTACATTTTTTCGTCTATTCTTTTTTCTATTTTGCATTTTTATTTTATTTTGTGTAACTTTCGCATACTTATTTTAGAAATAAAAAATATTGTTTCATTTAACTTTTTATTATCATATATACAAAAACATTTTATTTTACTTATATATACAACACTATTACAAAAATAACTTAACTCTATATTTACAATAAAATTCTAAAATTAATTATATGGAAAATTGTCCAATAACTTAAGTCTTTTTCTACACACTTCCCCTTCACTTTTACACTGTTCAATTTTCGCCTGCAGTTCCTTAATCTGTCTCTCGTATTGCGCCACATCACTATCGTTCTTTTTTAGTTCATCAACTAGTTTTTGCCTCGCACTAAAAGCCACGGAGAAGGCACACTTCTGGCTTGGAGAAAACTCTTCCATCCAGTCCGGTATCGGCACTTCTGCAGAAGAAGCAGCAGCAGGTTGACGGGGTTGACTAACCGCCTCGAATAGCCGCTTGCACCGCTTCTTTAATGGTTTGCGGCACATTCCACGCCCAACTATTGGCGATATCGGCGCACTCGCGATCGGCGATTTTTCGTCAGCGTCGGCCACCAACACAATCGGAGGCATGGACTTCGGCGGCTCGGGCGTTGTCGAGTTTGGGCCTTCATTAATGATGACGACCGGTGACAGAGGCTTCGGTGGTTGTGACGTCTCCAAAAAATCGGGGTATTGAACTGGCACTGTTGGTCGCTTGAACACGAATTTCTTCTTCTTCTTCTGTTCACCCTCCATAGCTGCATAAAATTGACTTTTATTGTTGCCGGCTGTCTTTGGCAATTTCAGCAGCTTTTCCAACTTCGTAGTGGGTTGCCGCCTCGCCTTCTTTACCACCACATCACTTATGATATTGATGCGCCCGCCGTCCTTCTCCGTCCAGTTGTTGACGTAATCAACCGCCGAAGATACTTTTTTTTCACCCACATTCTCTTCTTCCACAAACGCAGTGTTTAGCACGTCGTCATTGTGCCACTCGTCAAACACACCCGGGGTCAGCAGGTCAATAACGTCCTGCCCCATCAACTCTGCTTGGATACTTCCATCCAAGTTAAACGCATTTAACAACGACTCACTACCGGAATTCATTTTTCTAACTAACTCACTGCACTTAACTGACGAATGTATTTACTTGGCGAACTGTTCTAGCGAACTATGAAATGCTCTGCCTAGCAAACCAAATTTATACTTATCACCCCACCATAAACTCCCCCACCCTATCTGACGGTTGATGCTTTAGAGGCCAAACAAGTTAATTCAACTTACAAGGTTGCGTTCTACGGCTAAACAGCGATTCAAGGACATATTTTCAAGGTAATCGTGTGTCCTTACTTCTGTTATTGTTTGTGCTCTCAAGGTTATATGACCCAGACAACCCATATTTATAGACACTCTCTTTCCTTCGATGCCTATTATCAGAAACTATAATGTTGCCCGCAGATCAAGATAACAGTCGTCCAGCTGAGACTTTTTCGGGAGCACAAATAATAATTTCTGCTGTTTGCTATAATTGTAAAAGAGAAGTATATATTTGGACTGACCACATGCAATCTTACAGTTACATTGAATTGTTGAGAGTAAGGATTGTTAAGTGTCATTACTGTGGAACGCTGATGTGTCGACGAGGGCCGATTAGCAGATCTGATATGTTGAGAAGACAATGGATGCTACGAGAAGTTTACAAGCCAGACATTAATTAATTTTTATTTTTGTAACTTTATTACTATATTGTAAAATAAAACAAGATATTATTGAAACAATTATCTATGTATTTTCCTATCCTGCGTTATAAAATTTCAACTATTGCTATTACTATAGTGGTTAATAAAACTACGTGACATTGGAGTTAATATTTTTTTATTTTTCTAAAACATAGACTTTCCAACATTTTTCTAATTATAACTAATATTTTCGGGTAAAAAACTTTGCATAGCTTGTATTAACATATTTAGGTTATCTTCAGGGTTTGTTTCGTAAAACTTTATGTCTGGGTGCCCCCAAGGTAGAGTTTTTGTTGTTGATGGTATAATATAACGTTTATCGTCGTGGTGACATAAAGCAACTTTATTAATTATTTCGGTATAAACGTCGTGTTTATAACTTCGAAAGGTTTTCATTTTTCGAAATATCTGACCACCACGTTCTACGATATTCCGATAATCTTCCAGGTGAAGCTGTTTTTCAATTACACGTTTTTTTATACCTTTCGCTTTTTTAATTTCGCTACTGATTGAGTTTATGTAATAAGCTTTGGCTCCGGTACCATAAAAACTTATTATTGGATCACCTGGAAATTCATCCTTCATTCTACCTACTACTGACTGACTTTTTTTTATGTTAAAAATATTTCCTTCGGTATAATTGGATGTATCGAATTTATCCGGATTTTCTGCAATTATACGATAAAAATTTTCGGTGTAAACTTTTAATATTAACGAATCTGTGTCGGTATACAGTAAAGAAGCATTTTTGCCAAATTTTGCTTTAATGAATGAGTAGAAAAAATCATAAATTACTGTTTTCGACATGTCCAGTATGGAAAATCCGATATAAATTGGTTTATTATAAGTTACCTTTAATCGATCCATATGAATGGCAACGAATTCTTTATTAAAAACCGTTGAACTTTTAAAATAAGGACGAGAAATTAATGCTCGTGCCCCAATTTTATTCCTGTCATTTTCCCATCGGGTGACTAGTTTTATATCATTACGATTCTCCACATTTTCCATGGTCTTGCCGAAAACAGCATTAATGATTAATTTAAAAGTGTCTTTACCAAACTTTGTTGTTGCCCTATTGCGCAAATCTGTATTTAAGTCGATATATGTCTTTAACCAGGGGGATTGATTAAATTTTAAAATTCTGTGTGTTTGCATTACCATTAGGCCGTTATTGATTGCTTGTTTTAATGTTCGGTAATGAATGATGTATTTCTTTTTATCGTTTAAATTCGGAATTAACTTTGAAAATTTTGCCGATTCCGTGGGTGGTACAATATTTTCAACTAAAAAGGGTAAGTCGGAATGATCATCATATAGCGTATCCGGATAATGAACGTCAACTTCCAAAACGTATCCTTCTGGACCATTATCGTCCACATCCATAATATTTAAATTTAAAATTTCATGCTCTGATAACCATCTAAAGCCGCCAAATGGTAATGCTTGCGACATACTATGACCGTACAGATTTGTTGCATCAAGATAAACAATGAAAGATGATGGCTCGTTAGGATCGTAGTTTGGTACATATATGTTGTTGGCAGCGTGCATCCTTTCTGAACACTGACTTATACCGCCTCGAATACCTTTTTTGAAAAAATGAACCGTGTCGATATCGGTCAATAGCTCTAACTCTACCTTAGAAATACGCAACATACAATCAAACGAATAACTTGGAAGGGTATGGTACTGTGCTGGATCCAGTTTATACGTTTCTAAACAAGTATCGCGAAACTGTTCAAAAACATCGGTTAATAATAAAACATCAGATTTCAAATATAAATCCGAATAGTCCCCCAAATTCTTACAATTAAATGTGTCCCACACCTTTTTAGCTCTATCATAATCTTCATCGCTAATGTGCTCCTCTGACAAACTATCATAAAACTGATTTTTTGTGGGTAAAGTTGGATGGTTCATTTTGTCTATTGAATCGACAAAACTATAGGGAAAAACACCTTTTTTACGCATTAAATTAAACTGCTCATTATCAGAAAAATATTTTCCTGTTTCCCTGAAACTACCCACAGCTAATCCATTACCCAAATTTTCCAGTGACGTTGATAGAAATTTAAAACTATCGATGAACCGCAATTTCAAATATTTTTTCTTTATTGTCCCACTTTTATTATCGACATAATCGTGAACGTAAATACTTTTCGTAAACGAAATATACTTTTCCTTGCTTTGAGCTAAAACATCGATCTTGTCTCCGTGACGACACAACTCTTTAATAAACATGTGGCAATCGTACCCGCTCAAGTTATGAAATATAATTGGAATAAAATTGGGTAACTTATAATTTAAATTGCAAATCGAATGAGCAGCACCAGGTCTTTTTTTCCCAGTTATGTGACAGTGGTCCTTTACTTTACAATTATTATTTTCAAAAGGTCGTTCACATATACCACATTTTGTGGCATTATTGAACTCCGCTATTTGGTCAGCCGTTAAAGTTTCCATTGCTTTTATATCTCTTAAGTATGTATTGTAAAGAGATCTTAAATCACTTTCAAGTCGAGAAACGAAAACCTGGGCTGCGTCGTTTCCCCGGTAGAGCTCAAATTTTGAAATCGAATCGTCAAAGGAGCACTTAATTAAATACGCAAAAGAATACGGTTCATGTTTGATGCTTTTGACTAAGTAAGAATTTGTGGGATTCGGTTCCACTGTATCCAGTGGTTTAAGCACCGATTCAAAATCCGCGTAAACGACAAACGGTACACGCATTTGCTTTTCTATGTTGTCAAATTTTAATATATTTTCACTTACACTCCTTCCAAATTTATCTATTTTTAAATTTAGTGATGGTGTTAATGAATATTTGTGGTTACAGTCATTTTTTTGGTGTGATATCAAAGATGATGGTGAACTAAAATATATCAAACAACCATCACAAAAATACATTTTATCTCTACGTGATGTAATTTGACTGGAACATAATTTCGATAAGTCTTTTATCCAACAATAATGACTTTTAGAACAACGCGTATCACAAATATGTTCATCATCATCTTTAATACTACAATCCTTTGTTATTAACAACAAGTTGACATGTCTGTTAAGTTTTCTACCCGAATACCTTAATGGACCGACAACTTCGTACTTTAACATATTATTTTCGAAATTTTTTTGCAAACCATAAACGTTAACTGAAATATTATTCATTTCTTCAAATTTTGATATATCACGCAACTTTACTGGAAAGTCTATACCTGTAAAATTCAGCACTCTTGAATAGTGTGGATAAGATTGAATCTGTGATGCCATTCTAGTGGTGGGGCACAAAGCAGACACGATTGACCACGCAAAACAACACTCATCTTGATTAAACACATTGATGATGGCTTTTTTCAATTCGATGAATCGGGGTAACTTTATATATGAAGATCCACCAAAAGGTTTATACTCGTTGACATTTACTTCCAGGTATAGAATTTTTTCCAGAGCCCAACCTACGAAAACAAAAAAGAATGACATAAGTATTTATTTTATTTTTAGTCGTTAATTTATAACATACCTGAATCTTTTTCCTGAAACTCAGTCGATTGAGTCTTCATGGCTTCCACTAATGATTGATATATTTCTTCCAAATCGCTTCCTGAAGTGACAATTTCATTGCGTGTATTAAATGACTTGTCACTGTACATATTATCTTGTGTTGGTAAAAGATACCGACCAACAACCACCATATTAACTTTCAAAGCACAACGCACTCTTACTAGGTCACTTACTACCTCTAACACTCTTGCTTTAATTTCATCAAAAAATAATGAATAGTCAGTATGTTCATTATCACTTGATATACGGTATGTGGCAATCCTATTTCTAAAAGCACTGGACACTAGCTCAACACCAGCTGATATTGGTGAACATGCATTACTTTTATGGTGTATTGTTCTTTGATGACCTGCCATTCGATTTGCTGGTATGGTTATATTGCAGCAAGTGCAAGTACGCACCTCGGATGTTGATGCCCCATCGTCAACTTTTCGCTGTTTTCCACCATGCATATTTTCAAATCGTGCTACGCACGATTCTCGTTTATGTCGTAACATATTATAACTCCGAGTAAATGATTTACCACAATTTTCACACACGTACGCCATGACTTTCAAATTAACTTGCTTGAACCGTTTTACTCAACACAATGTTCTATACTAAAATTTAACCCCCCCTACCCTCATATATACCGATCCACATTTAGACCCAACCCACTCGACCGTCATACCAAAACATGTTACACCCCAGTAATAACTCAAGGTAAACTAACATCATAAATGTAACCTTGAAATAAGCGTCGTCCACCTGGTCATCACCAAACAAAGAAACATCTGCTCGCGTTCAAGGCCAAGCAAATGTAACCTTGAAATAAGCGTCGTACACCTGGTCATCACCAAACAAAGAAACAGCTGCTCGCATTCATTGAAAATATGCACCGCAAATGTAACCTTGAAATAAGCATCGTACACCTGGTCATCACCAAACAAAGAAACATCTGCTCGCGTTCAAGGCCAAGTTCTTGACCTTGACCTTGGAATAACACCTGCGCATATCAAGGCCAAATAACAATAGCACACCTGGGCGTTCAAGGTCGACCCTACTGCGCATGCGGAGACTCGGGGAGCATCATATCCCTCTACTCACAAAATCAGGACCAGTAAATATCTTATATAATTCAATAGCCTGCGTGGCATGTAACTAAAAGTTGTTGTTTAAGGTATTCATGCATTCATTGTGTTCCACATTAAGCAATGACAATAAAATTTTTATATAAAAATCTCAGAAAAGGAGAAAATAATATAAAAAAGCATTTAAATTAGAAATACATGCAGTAAGGTACAATAACACGCACGTTTTAACAATTTACTCAAGCCCTTCATCAACCAAACGATCCCTGCATAGGAAACTAAAAGCTTCCGAAACCGCAATACTGTATCAGCTGATATCAGGCGTCTGGCGAGGTCCGACGCGACGCCTCGCGTTGCCGACGCCAACAAAGCTCTTTTTCCGAGGGTTGGCTTTGAAAACAAAATAGTCTTGAAAACAGCTGAACAACGCTCCTGAAACCCAAAGCACACTCGATTTCATTTTCAGTTGTTTCGAGCCTCGAGCATAGTGAGATGTGCGCGAGGTTCGCTTATTTTATCCACAGCCGCCTTCGTAACATCGTAAGCTCAATGCGCTCGGAATAGTTGTTTTAATCTGAAGCAATATACGATAAGATTAAGGTATACTTGATAATTATTAATATTAATACAACGAAAAAAATTCCGTTTCCACGTAAATTAAAATTAATCGGGATATTTCGCGTTAAGGTAAAATTCCTAAACAAATTTTCGAAGAAACTACAACGATGGCGCAAAATACTACTCTGTATTACAAACAAAATAAAAAGAAAGAACCGCTTGCCGGTAGTTCTTTAGCCAATAATGAATGAATAACCCGCTCAGTGCGGGTTTCGTTTCCCTAATCATTCTAATCAGAAATTTTAAAACCAAACCTCATCATAAAAATTTCGCGCGGTCGACTACTAGATGCATTTGGTGAACTCTAGCGCGTTGTTCCTTTGTTGTAACAAAATACTGCCGCTAAATCAAAAGACGAAACAAAAGAAAAAACAGAAGACTGCACAATGTTTTTCCGCGGATGTTGTTCGATTGTTTTGAAGTGCCGTGTTGGATGCTGTTTTGTTTTTGTTTTGTTGTTCTTGGTGACTGTCAACTTTGACAGGTGTGCATGTACGCGGAATGTCAGTAGGATTTTTAAACGAGAAGCGCTTGACGGAAATTTGGTAAGAAATTATTCTAAATAATTATAGAAAATAAGGAGTAATTTTTTTTGGCAGTTTAAAATTGTATTACCTAGATTTTAAGTTGGTCAAAATAATTTTTTTAAATTACTTAAGTTATTTGTTTATTAATTTTTGTTAAAAGATTATCAATATAAACACAAAAGATTTACAAGAAAACGATTTGTGTTTGCCTCACATTGGGCGCCAAAAATTTCAATTCTTTACTAATTTTTGGCGCTCAACGCAAGGCAAATCAAGAACGATTTTTTTTAATATCTAATATACACTATGTTTCCTTGGAGGTGAGAGGGTGGTGAAAATAACTCTCATAGAAATGCGGCTAAAATGAATTTAGTTCTATTATTGTCGAAAATACGTAGAAAAATGCCATTTTCTTTATAAATTTGCGGAAAAAACTTAGAAACAAATTCATAGTGCAAAACTTAGTACATAGTCTTATTCTTATACTTGTCAATTTAAATCCCTTTGATTGTCAAATTAGACCGATCTAAGCAATAGAGAATCTAACCGAAACTGTTTTCAAGTTACCTACTTGAAGTTTTATTTATTTTTTATTTGAACTGTATTGCCTGTGACTGTACCCAACCAAAGAATACAGGGCGGACAACTTAAACTAGTACACTCTGTTTCTGCTAAAACCTAAGAAAATAAGTTTGATTATTTACATACATCAGGTCATGTACAAGGTGTGAGTTCATTGTGGTACACGTCCTCGGAATGAGATTGTTCTTATAAAAACAATACAATAGTTTTATCAATAAGGATTCGCAAAGGCAATTTTGTGCTGCAAAAAATTCACCCAACTTCGGGCGGGCCAATTTTCGACTAACCAACTAAACTTTGGAAAAAACGTAAAAAAAGCGTTTTTCGAAACTATGTTTTTAGTTTAGAAAAAAGTTACTACTTCTTGTAAATGCGTTTAAAAAAAAATCGAAAAATTTTGTAAAAAATATTTTTAAAAAATTTTCGACTTTTGTTATAGTTACTTAATATTAGTATTACCCCTAAAAGGCCCTATTTTCGTTACGATTTTAGTCTAACATCTGAATTCACTCTACTGCTCGCATAGAATTTAACACATTGTTAAATATCCTGTAGGATATTGTCGCCATTTGCCATATAAAACTCGTGTTTTACGATTTAACATTAAAATTATAGTTAAGAATTATAAATACTCGACATTTATACAAGTCAAGCTACAAGTCAACAACTTCAAAGCTTTCAAATGTCTCTCCAGTACAAAGACACTCTTGTTTCTTGTTAATAGGGCTTTCTAAAACTATTTGTACTCAGTGTTTATATGTTTACCAGATGATTGTACAAACATACATACTAGTTGAATAAAATTTGAGATTGAATTTGGTTTTTCTAATATTATGAGAACTTGGCTACACGAACTTCGGAAAATACCATCTGCAGATGAACATTATGGGCAAAAATGTTCATGGAGTAGTATTTTAGTTTGTATTTTTGTTAATTATCCGAACCTGCAGTTGACAAGAAAACTAGTTTTTCTATATCTAAATTATTGTTGGAAGGCAATCAGAATAAAAGTAAAAAGTTTGCCCCGTGTTGGGCGTCAGAAATCATTACATTTATTCTAAATTTTTAGCAGACGGCAGTTTTGTTCAGAAATATATTTTTTAGAGTTCCGCTTTTTTGAAAATTTACAGGGTGTTTCAAAAAACATGTGCCATTGCTTAAAGGGACATTCTCTGAAATAACCTAAAACAAAAGGTTTATGGGTCCGCACATTTTTTAATATTTTTCAGTTTTCTGAAAATATTTGCAAAATGGCTTTAACAATTTTGATGAAATTTACGTCGTGTAAACTACTCAGTTTAAGCATCATTCTGACTATGAAAAGAGAAGACAGTTTATTTTGGAAAATGAAATTTTGGAAAATTCACATTTCGATAAAAAAAATTCTAGCGCCACTAGGTAAATCTAATTTAAGCACAGCAATTAATTATCAAACTTCTCATCAAATTACTTTTTAGACAATTGCGGGATTGGCAATTTTGGGAAGCGGTCGAAAAACAATCCTAAAATTCCTGAAAAGGAAAATTATAGCAAAAGTCGGGAATATTAAAAGTTATAATTTAGCAGATGTTTTCGTTTTCATGGGTCGCTTGTTTTATATGCATCCATTACTATGCCAAGGACGTTTAAAAGGAAATGTAAAATAGGCATTCAGAAGTTATTTACTCCCTCACTTTAGCTGGGATCCCTCTGCCTCTGATAACAGCTTCGTCAGTGAGTTATTGCGAACACGGCTCAAAACGACACGAGACTATATTTTATCCCCCCTTTTGACGTTTCTTTTCCACTTTCCACAGCTAAAATCAACCTAATATAATTTTTCTCTTAGTTTTTTTCCAGTGACCGTAGACTAGAATATTAAAATATTTTTGCACTTGAACTAAAACTAAAAATAAACATATGTCTGAACAATAAATTGTTTTTAATTTTATAATCTTATCAACATCTTGTCCTGTATTATTCTTATTTTTATTACACTAATGATTTATTTACTACAAGATTTACAACAAAGTGTCGATGAAACTCCCTTGAAACGTTTATGATGATTAAAAAATTCTTTTTATATTTGTTAAAATGTCAACAAACTGTGAAACTTATTATTATATGAGGTTATCACTGGCTTTGGAGATAAAATTAACCGCCCTAGTTTAGTAATCTAAAAAGTGTGTAGTGTATTTCCTCTATTTTCTAGTTAAATTGTTAAATAATAGGAGCATAATTATTATTTAGAATAGAGGAGCAGAGAATAACGATATACAATGGAATTGTACTAAAGTTAACAGTATTTAAATAGTACTAACTAAAGTACTTAGCATTTGTAATATTTTTTAGAAATATTATTGACATGACCTAAAGTACTAGATGACAAACGATTTGACCTAAGAATAATAAAGAAACGGAACATTTATGGCATCACTTCGGTGTCTGTCTATCACAGGCGATTTTTTCTGAAACTATTCGACGTAAAAAGTTGAAATTTAGCACAGAAATAGAGTGTGGTGGCCCAATTATAGACGTGAAGTATGGAAAGTTGAATTTCGAAACTGGGGGTTAATTTCAGGGGGTAAATTGAGAAATGGAAAAAAGGGCATCGTGCAGGGTATCAAATGAAACCTTATTGAAGCACGAATTCAACAATATATAATATGATCTATTTTTTATGCATTTTTTTTCGGGAAAAACGCTTAAAAATTGCAGTCCCCCACCCATATCACCAAAAGGATCGTTCAGAAAAATCTGGAAAAAATCATGAACATTGAGAATTAATTTTTTTTCCATTTCCCAATTTACCCCCTGAAATTAACCCCCAGAATCAAAGTCAACGTTTTATACTTCACGTCTGTAATTGGGCCACCACACTCTATCTCTGTGCTAAATTTCAAATTTTTAAGTCGAATAGTTTCAGAGAAAATCGCCTGTGACAGACGGACAGAAGGACGGACGGACGGAAGGACGGACGGTCGGACGGACACCGTAGTGATTCCAGAAGTGTTCCGTTGTGCTAATTTTAGCATGGAACACTAAAAACTGGTGATTTATTTAAAATTCAATATTTATAAAGTATTTATATAAAAAAAAATACAGTCTGTCACGTTTTACTCCGTGCACGTGAAATTTTTATGACTCTATAACAATAATTTTACATTTCTACGATTTTAGTCTCATCCGAAATAACCCATAAACTACCATAAGCCCTGGTTAAATAAGGAAAATACTAATAATAATTTTATGAACGTCATTTCAAACCACGCATTCAAATTGGAAGAAATTAAAACGTTGACAGTCGGCGCATCCTGTTTGAGAAGGCTTAGAAGGTGAACGGTCGAAGGCGTTAAAAAGGTCATTTAAATGCTCAGAACGAATTGAAGAATAATTGATTATTTAAAATTTGGGTTAGGTACCTACAATACATGAAAGAGTATGATTTGGGAATGAACTAGCTGTTACACCGAAAAAAGAAAATATTCAACACGGAAATAGTTTACCGTGCATTTTCTTTAGCGGTCTATAGAGTTTTAAATGACAAATTTTTAACGCCATGCTAAGCCTTGTTCTGTTAGTAGTATAGAGATAAAACGTGTTAAAGAGAAAGAGTCGCATGATTATGTTAAGTTGCCAGTCATGTCAAGAAGTCCCAAAAAATATCTAAAAATTATTCTTAAAAAAGTTATCCTTTTTGATCAGTCATTTCTTGTTTTCAATAAATATGTTAATATTATTGCCCAATGAGTCAATCGAAACACACACACACAATCACACCATCACACACACCATCACACACACCATCACACAAAATTACATCGATTGTACGGACAATAACAAAAATATTACGTTCAGATTCACTAGGAAGGTTTAAGATTTAGTAAGTACTGATTTAAATTAAGATCTTCTATATTGTATCCAATTTTATGCGAGAATGATGACAGAAAAAACAATTGAACCAGAATTCACCCTATTGGTTAGTTCCATGGACAGTTTACACCAGAATACATATTTTAGTGATCACAATATTCATCTTTTGTTTCGTGATAATCACGGAGGAATCAGATTTCTTTCTATCCGTGTTGACGAAAGTGCATTCAAGGTGCAAAAAAGGATTTGTTCAAATTTTTATTGTACCTTCTTTGCTTGTGGAAGTATTGCTGGTTATATACTTCGAAAGATTAGTTATCGCAAAATTATTTTTTTTTTCTGATAAAATTCCCAACGGAATCCGATTTCTTTCTATCCTTGTTAGCAAAAGAGGCATTAGTAAAAGACAAATAAAAACGATGTTGTTGCCAATAAAAAAGAATAATTATCAAACATTTTATCACAGTCGGCTTCATTTGTCACATTTTAGGATTGTATTGCAGGTTCCGTAGGATACATCTACTTGCTGGCTTAAACGCCGAATAAGGGTTGTGGGTGTTCATTAACAATTTGACTCAATTCTTCTACATTTTGTGCAGTGCGAACTTTGGGTCTCCCACTGCCTTCCTTTCTGTTCACACTTCCTGTTTCTCTAAACAATGCCACAGATCTAGTCAAAACTTGGCGAAACTGGTCGAAATCCATGACTAGTATGGAAATTCTGTTTGAAAATCCTGAATGGCGTCCAGTGTTGAATAAACCAACTGGCCATCAACCCTTCTACCATTTCTAAAGTTACCTTTGATCGTAAAAGCTCATGATGCGATTGGACAGTTTTGTCGATGTTGTATTTTTACATGCTCTGTAAAAGCAGTTTTAACAGCTTGTCCCTTTGAATTTAAAAATATTAAAATCAATAATTATTTCTTTCCTTTACCTGCTTGCTATATATAATTTACCAGCCAGATTCTCCAACGCTAAAAATTTAGAACAAATTAATGTAATGATTTCTGACGCCCAACACGGGGCAAACTTTTACAGCCAGATTCTCCAACGCTAGTCCAGTCTAATTTGACAACCAAAAGTTTTATACTGACAAGTGTAAGAATAAGACAACTAAGTTTTATTCTATGAATTTATTTCTGACCTTTTTCGCGAATTTTAGTACGTACTTTCGACAATAATAGAACTAAATTCATTACAGCAATTCATTCCAATATAAAAGTCATTTGAAAACCAAGCAAATCGCTGAAATATCAAAATAATTCATAACATAAGTTTTTAATGACGCCTTGTTAACAATGACAGGACAAAAACCTGTCAAAACATAACTGATCAACTGTAAGATCTTAATATTAAACCTTCTTAGTGAATTTGAACTGAATCTGAATGAGATAAAAGGCATAAGAAAATAAAATTGTCATTAAAAATCAGTCTTTAAATCAAGAAATTGAAAAGAAATAACATATTAACAACACATTGTCTTCAAAGAATAGATGGCGTTGTGAAATTTCTAGCCTCACCGGTCAACCCTTGTATCTTGTTTGCGTGTCACGAGAATGTAACCATTCAGATGATATTCAGTATTAGATTAGAAAGAATAAGGTGCGATTCGTATCAATTATTAGATAGACTGGCTTGTTACACGTATACAGAAATATTTACGTGTTCAGACTTTTAAGCACGTTAAAGGTAAAAACCTGTTACAGTTAAAAACAGTAAGTGTTTGTTTATTTTGCCTAGACCTATTTAAAGTTATAGCTGTACAAGTTAACAGAAAACCGGGGTGTATTGCAGGTTCCGTAGGATACATCTACTTGCTGGCTTAAACGCCGAATAAGGGTTGTGGGTGTTCATTAACAATTTGACTCAATTCTTCTACATTTTGTGCAGTGCGAACTTTGGGTCTCCCACTGCCTTCCTTTCTGTTCACACTTCCTGTTTCTCTAAACAATGCCACAGATCTAGTCAAAACTTGGCGAAACTGGTCGAAATCCATGACTAGTATGGAAATTCTGTTTGAAAATCCTGAATGGCGTCCAGTGTTGAATAAACCAACTGGCCATCAACCCTTCTACCATTTCTAAAGTTACCTTTGATCGTAAAAGCTTATTGTTCTGCCGTGATTACCATATTTAATTTGATTAAAAATGAAAACTTCAGAAGTGACAGTTCTATTTTTCATTCACCAATATCTTTTACCTATGTATGTGTAACCTTTCAAGAGTAACAATTCAAGATAGGCGTGACTGATTCCACGGCATACTTTGAGGCCGATTTTTTCATCTTACGATATTACTATGTACACCCGCTTTAAGACAATCTGAGCTTAGTATAATTCAATCAGATATAATATACATATGGCATATTTTCATAAAGTTTATTATTTAAATGGAGTGGACGTATTAGTGTATTCACCGTAATAATCTAATTATTTTATGAGAAAAACTTATAAATAAACCCGTTCATCATTGTCGTTGTGCAATTTTTGACAAACAATATTAAATGGTGAACAAAATAAAAAATATATTTAATGCAACCATTTTGTAATACCGACATCCTAACACATTTGAAATTTAAACATTTTACATATGCACTGATGTATCATCTCTTGACGTCAGTAGATATAGACTCATCGTCTTCCGTTTTATCATGCATACTCTAATTTAAAAATACCATTTATCACATGCGATGCGTCTCGTTACCTATTTATTCATTTACAATAATTGATAATGTGTGTAAATGAAAATAATTTGATATGTTGACACTGTTGACAGTTATTTCCTTTTTTTAAGTTACATTCTAATTAATCTAATAACTTATCAACAAGAAGCCACAGATCAAAGATTAATTAGATAAACAATAATAAATGCATGTTTATAAGTTTATATATTATTCTTATCTAACAGCACGTAGACTATTGCTATAAAAAAATAATAAGAAAATCCTTAGTTTTTTTTAATCGTTGTAAAGTACAGATCGGGTAAACACCTACTAGCCTCAAGTTGTATAAAGTGAACTACCCTGGCTAGTTGCTTGTACGAGTAACTATACCAACGTAAAGGCAACATTAAGCGGCATTTACATTGGTATAGTTACTGGTACCAGTTATTTGTACAAGCAGCTAGCCAGGGTAGTTCACTTTCTACAACTTGAAGCAAGTAGATGTTTACACATTTGTTTAGATTAGATTAGTAGCTGTCTTGTAAGTTAGTGATACAAGTAACTAACCCATTTAAATGCAGCATAAGTATCGTATTTTATTATCTTCCATTGCGTTTTTCAAAATAATAATGGTTTATTCCACTGCAGAAAGAGTGGAAATTATTATACTTCTCTTTGCAAACAATGGATGTGCTAATTGAACAAGTCAGTTGTTTAATAAACAACACCAAGACAAACATGTCCATCGGAAGTACCTGTGTTGGAGCTGGTACAAAAATTCTGAGAGACGGAGTCTGTATAGCGAACAAAAAGCGGGTTATTGAAACTCCAGTAATAAATGATGCTGCTGAGGTAGCGGTTTTAGGGCACGTTGCTCTAGATCCGACGTTAAGTACGAGGAATATGGCTACTGTATCTGATGTTAAGTGCAGGCGCATCCAGACGATTTTAAAAAAGCACACAGGAGGCATCGGTATAAAATACAACTTGTACATGAAATGAATGAGGACAATTTTGATAGACGTGTGCAGTTTTGTGGAACGATGAGTGAACCAGCAATACAAAATCGAAATTTTCTATAAAACATCTGCTTTTCTGACGAATGCTCTTTTTTTGGAAACGGTATCGTGAATAGGCACAATTGACGATATTGGTCCGATTCAAATCCTAGAATTTTCCATGAGGTGCATACACAACATCCCAAAAAGTTGAATGTTTGGTCTGGCATTTTCGGTGACCATCTCGTAAGTCCCTTTTTTTACCCGGCAATTTGACTGGGGAAATGTATTTACAACTATTAGGAGATGCTATTGATCCAGCGTTGACTGAAATTATGGAAAATGTTTGTATAAAATGTAATATTCCAACAGGACGGAGCTGGGTAATATAAACTCGACCTTAATTTTATTTGTATCAATAGCTAACAGGAAATACCTGGGGATCTATTATTATTAAATATCGTCTCGATTCATTTTTAAAAATACTCTGTAGTGTTTCATTCAACAGTGCTATTTTTAAATATTAAAAAAAATATCTCTCATTTAAATTGTTTTGATGTATTAAATCCTTCATCGTTATGGGTCTGTTTCGCAATTTTTTTATTTGCTTATGACAAAGTATATTCAAAATTTGTTTTCAAAATTTTAGCTACTGTTTCATTGATTGTCATCATGATGCGATTGGACAGTTTTGTCGATGTTGTATTTTTAAATGCTCTGTAAAAGCAGTTTTGACAGCTTGTCCCTTTGAATTTAAAAATATTAAAATCAATAATTATTTCTTTCCTTTACCTGCTTGCTGTATATAATTTACCAGCCAGATTCTCCAACGCTAAAAATTTAGAACAAATTAATGTAATGATTTCTGACGCCCAACACGGGGCAAACTTTTACAGCCAGATTCTCCAACGCTAGTCCGGTCTAATTTGACAACCAAAAGTTTTATACTGACAAGTGTAAGAATAAGACAACTAAGTTTTATTCTATGAATTTATTTCTGACCTTTTCGCGAATTTTAGTACGTACTTTCGACAATAATAGAACTAAATTCATTACAGCAATTCAAGCAAATCGCTGAAATATCAAAATAATTCATAAGTTTTTAATGACGCCTTGTTAACAATGACAGGACAAAAACCTGTCAAAACATAACTGATCAACTATAAGATCTTAATATTAAACCTTCTTAGTGAATCTGAACTGAATCTGAATGAGGTAAAAGGCATAAGAAAATAAAATTGTCATTAAAAATCAGTCTTTAAATCAAGAAATTGAAAAGAAATAACAGATTAACAACACATTGTCTTCAAAGAATAGATGGCGTTGTGAAATTTCTAGCCTCACCGGTCAACCCTTGTATCTTGTTTGCGTCTCACGAGAATGTAACCATTCAGATGATATTCAGTATTAGATTAGAAAGAATAAGGTGCGATTCGTATCAATTATTAGATAGACTGGCTTGTTACACGTATACAGAAATATTTACGTGTTCAGACTTTTAAGCACGTTAAAGGTAAAAACCTGTTACAGTTAAAAACAGTAAGTGTTTGTTTATTTTGCCTAGACCTATTTAAAGATCAAATGTTTTATAGCTGTACAAGTTAACAGAAAACCGGGGTATGCATATGTGCGGAGTAAAGGGAGGCGCAGTTTGTTAGTTGCTTTACTTTCCGCACGCTGTGCGTACTGCACACTCTGATTTTCTGTTAACTTGTGCAGCTATATAAAAGGAAAATAATTATTTTAAACTTTTACTTCTTTAATCTTTACTTTCATAAAAGCGTGGTCTTTAGTTTTTAGAGGTGGTTCCCTTACAATGTCAGGAAGTTACTACAGGTCAAGTTAATAAAAGCGTGTTAAAAAATATTAAAAAAATAGGCAGATATCTGTCGCAAAGATGCATTTTTTGCGTTTTGTAGGTATTTAAAGCACTTAAACACTCAAAGAACAATGAGAGTACACTGAATAATGAAAGTTATTTTCTGATAATTTATTTCAGACATTTGGTAAAATAATTACCAATTTTACTGCAGTTTTTCTCAAGGTTTCTCTGGAACGTACATCAAACCTGTATAAATAGAATACCAGGGATATGTCTTTGTTTCAATTTTTTACGTCCTTCCTATTACTTGGCGCCGGTGGATAAATAACTTTTGAGCTATTTTAATGAAAATGCGAATTAATATAATTTCCTAAAATAAGTGTAAATTGGAGGAAAAGAGCTAAGCCTTTGTGTTATTTCAACTTATTACGTTTTAATTTTCTGACCTGAAGTTTTTTTGGAAAATTTCCTGTTTCTTTCTTCATCGCTACAAGATTACAACCTTAGATTATGTAACAAAGAAGATATACAGTTATCAACATCTGTTTTATTGCCAACAATACCTCACAGTCGTCGCAAGAAGTGAGCAACATTGCCAAAGCGGGCAAAGTTTAACCAGCATGTTTTCATTTAATAAGGTATTATCAAAAAGATCATCTTTCTCCAACAATGACATCTGGCAACCCCGCATGATGTACGAGATGTGCGCCATCAAACAATAATAGTAATACTTATCATCCCTTCCCATTCGCATAATGGTCTAAGATGTTGGGATGTGGCAAAATAATGATTTATTATCAATGAATTGTTCCATCTGTTCTTCTCTACATAACCTAAGTTAACAACATATTTTAATTAATTACATTAACTCTAACTTCAATGAAATGACTTTTAAATTCTCAAAACCAAAACAACACCTAAATACTCATTGTCAGACGTTTATAAATTAAAGTTAAAATATAAGAGAAGTTTGTATATGATATACACATGTAAGTAATTCTTAAGTGGCAGCTTTTTCCGAGATCATTCAACAGATTTATTAATAACATACAAGTAAAAATAAATTAATTTTATGCATTATTTTTGTAAATATTTAGAGTGTCTGTGTTTATATATTTTGAGAATATGTTAAGACTATGTTTGGGTTGATAAATAAGGTTTTTTTAAAAAATATATACTATATACTTCGGACACCGAGAGGCTGTTTGACATTTATTAAAAAACCCATTCTGTATTATCTCCGTCTTGTAAAATATCCTCTTTTCCTAAAATGTTAGAAGTTAGAACCACAGAAAATTTTATGTGATAGAAAAGTTTATCAAAATTGCACTTTCCGAGAACTATTTTTATAACATTTGAAGGCCAATCGACTTCTAGGAAAATCCACTTTTGTTAAAAATTTTCGAACCTCAGGATATCTTATACGGTATATGATAAGGAAACCTACCAAAATTGCATTTTGCATATTATATTTATAGGATAACTGACTGAAAATAATTATGTTCAAATTTTTTAGACCACAAAACATCGCTGTAGATAAAAAAAATTAACAAAATAAATTATGTAGATAAAATAAAGTGGTTTGGATTTAACTGAAGATTTTTTGGATGTGGTTGCAAATTGATACACGTGGGTTTCTTATTACAAGACTTCTAGGAAAATCCAGTTCTTTTAAAAATTTTCGAACCTCAGGATATCTTATACGGTGTATGACAAGGAAATCTACCAAAATTGCATTTTGCATATTATATTTATCTGACTGAAAATAATCATGGTCAAATTTTTGGGACCACAAAACATCGCTTTAGATAAAAAAAATTTCCAAAATAACTTATGTAGATAAAATAAAGTGGTTTGGATTTAACTGAACATTTCTTGGATGTGGTTGCAAACTGATACACGTGGGCTTCTTATCACAAGACACGTCAAAATAAAATTTAATACAAAATGTGCCAAAATCATATTTTATGGTTTCTAAGGAAAATCAATTACAAAATTTTGTTTGTGCCTGGAAGTATTATGCTCAGGTATGTTACTTTTTTACTGAATATACTCTGTCCAACATCCAACATTTCACTAATAATTTTATTGGATTTAACTACTGCAGCTGCAATATCCAATAATTTAGACAATTATTGTTATTTTTACATATTTTTCGTAGAGTGATAAAAATCATTAAAGAACCACTGAAAATTTCACTACATCACACATGTTCACTGCTAGGCAACCCTGTAATCCATGAATGTACAATACTAGGAATAGAAAGCGGCGTTGCCACTATCACTCTAAATATCGTCACTATGCAATGAAAATAAATTACTAAAAACGCTATAACCAATAAAAATGTATTAGGTACTAATAAATGCCACATGGCGGCACTATCACCAAAATGAGGATAATACATTACATTTTGTTCTAAACCCTTCAGTTATTTCCTACAATATTTTCATAGACCTTTATTTGAGAAAGGATGGTGCTTATCACGTCACCCATCCAATTGTTCTATATAAATTTAACCTTGAATTAACAAATATACCATTAGGTTGCCCGGCCTGTGTAATTTTTAGTTTATTAAACACCTTACTTGTCAGAAATGCTAAAAACTTCTGCATTTAGTTTTTGATTCGAAGTCTACATGAATTCTCCCAGTTAAAAAAATATTTATCAAATTATAGTAACAAAGTAAATGAAATACGAATTTAACTGAAACACATTTTACGTTATGCGTTATGTACTGACTTTAATAGAATAAATAACCTTTTAAAACTTTTTTTTGTTGACCACACACGCAGGCCATTATAACAAGAACAACAGCTAACATTGTCAACAAGAATAATAATAAAAATTACAAAAAAGAGAGTCTCATTTAAAACGCATGTGGAACAAAATGATTCATTTAGCAGCCATGTTAGAACTGGACAAGCATAGAAAATTCTTTGTCTTATCTAGTTTCTACGGTTTTAAGTAAAGGTTTGTAATGTTATTTACCAATGTCAAGTAGTTTTTTTTTGTATATGGATTGAATTGTGTGTGTTTGTCATTGGGTTGGTATTAGCGATACTGTTCTGAAAAAAGACGGTGGTATTAACAATGACTGTGTAATTTTAGTTTAAGATTTTCCATTGCGCTCATACGACCACCCATGACGATAGTGCCAGAATTTTCAACAAATTCCCTTCCTCATCCACTGAATAATATAATAAAAGTAAATAAGTTTTTCTTTCTATCTATTAAGGAAATCACGATTACCCATTATATTTTTGCACAAACAATACAATAATATGCATACCAAAGTACTAATTAATTATATTTTTAGCTAAACGAATTAATTATACAAAGTACTCAATCCGCGATTAGGAACCGTTGCGTTGGTTACGTGTTTTTTAAATAATCAAAACTCACGTTCAAGTGACTAATAAAATAAATGTCTACCTCACAATTCTTAATGAACGGAAGGGATGGATCATCATGCCCAAGAAGTACATATTTCCGGCTTGTAACCTCTTTTCAAGTGGTTTTTATATTTTATTGTGGGGGAGAAAGGGAATCCCTACCTGACAACCTAAATGACGAATAATTTTTTAATGACTTATTAAATAAAGATTCTCTTGCGTATTCAGAATCTACGTGTGTATATCATGAAATCCCGTTACTTATCTGATTCATTTAGAAGAACCATTAATAATAACATTTGTTACATTTGTTTTTTTAAATTTTTTATTTTGACATACTTCCTTATGAATACAATTTTATAGTCACTACTCTTTATTGCATTTCTTCTAATGCCTACTTAAAAGGAGTTTTCAGCTCTCATTCCTATTTTTTTTAATTGTTGCTTTGTTGTTTTCCCATAAAAAAACAATTACTTTCCAGTGTTGATGCAAAGAAAAGAGATAATAGATAGTGAATTGGGGATATCCATGGCAAAATCAGCATATTATTCACTTATTATCTCATTTGAGATACAGGACCGCTTTAATGCCGATTTTGTGTTAAATGTCAAACCTCTCAACGATTTAATGATCAAATTATGATACTTTTGCGTAGGTACTGAGATTGTGTGTCCACCTGGTGAAATTCCTTTACTTATCTAATTCATTTAGAATATGTAGCTCATGAGCCATTGATAAAAATATTTGTCACATTTGTTTTTTCTTTATTTTTCATTTTGCCCTAATTTCTACACTCTTGCGTAAAATTTTCTTCTTTCTATTGCAAAAAAATGGTTTATTAATGATAAAAATAACCAGAGTGTCACACTACAATCTAATACGTTATTAAAATACACATTTCATTCATATTTAATGATGTTTAGACCAGAGCACAATTTTGATGATATTTCAATAAATCCTCTACAAATTCATTATTTTATTTTTATATAAGTGTTAGAGCAATAAATTTTAATTGTGAAACAGCGGAAGTGTGAAAAATTTCCTGTAAAACGTAGCTGGTTGTCGGTTTATTTAATTACAAGAAATGTGTTCTTGATGACCTGTTTCGGACATTAATGTTTTTGCAATTCACGCTGCCTTATGAAAACCCGTTACGATTCTGAATCACTCAGATGATCCACTGCCATAATGACATAATTATGCAAATGAATTAACCAAAAGTACGTTAAAAATTCATATTCAGCATCAGTCTATTTGTCAATTCGACAAATCATTTAGTACACATTAATTATCACTCTGTTATGTACACTATTGATTCCCATACAATCGTCAAGTTTGTAAATTAATTTTTTTTAATAAGACACCTATCTTTTCTACTACGAATTCATTTCTGACTTTTTTTGAAAACTATATATCGTCTAGAAATTATCCCGAAAAGTAAAATGCGTCTTATGAATTACAATTTGCTGAATTTACTATTTGGTGATACAAAGACCATTTAGTTTAATGGATTTCTGAGACGACCAGAAATCCCTATTATTAATTCATGTCCATATTGATGGTATCTCATGCTCGTAATAATGACGCTATTAATTCGTCCCTAGTGCGAAGTATCATTATTTTTTCCTGAATTTGCAAAGCCCCATAGATTTTCTATTGGACTAAGGTCAGGGGAAGCTACAGGCCAAGGAATTGTCTCAATCGGCTGTTCCTGCATCCATGTTCTTGTGTGCGCAGACGTATGGCATCTTGCATGGTCTTGCTGCAGTGGCCATCCTTCCAGATACAAAGCATTGGCAGTTTCAACCAGAAAGCAATTTAGAACTTCACAATGTGTTGTGCCATCCACCGTACCTTGGATATCACTCAGCGGAATTACACCATGCATATTGGTCCCATCCCAAACCATCATTGTCTCTTCATAAAATCTGTAGTCTATTATCTCCAAGTTGGAAATCATTAGATATAAAAACATTTTCAAAGATGTCTTGTTGAGAATTTTGAGAAAAATTGACTTTGTTGCTGCATTTTTGTAGGTGTTATATCAGGAAATTTTGCTGGTATAATTATATATAAATTAATATATAATTATATACAATATTTGCATTAGATAAAAATAGCTATGGCACACACACCCACAACCAAATTAATATGATTAACAATTCATACATATGTACTGATGTTTGCATCATGTCGACACCTCTGATATTTACATGTCGTATCCTCTGCAAATAAATTATTCGTACTGAATAATTCTTGACTAGGTTTACACTTCTGTTTTATAATTTTGCTTACTTTGAGACTAAATCATAGGATAAATACATATTTTTTACTTCTGAGTAGGCGACGTAGGCCTCAAAACTACGGTGACCTCTAGTGATGCTGCAGAAGGGGTCAGGTCACTCAGGTTCATAGAAAGGTGCTTGTGCTCCTTCTTAAGCAAGTTGGTCAGCAATATTATTGCCTTCCACAACTTTGTGACCCGGCACCCACATTAGAGTTTTTTGCTAGTTGATTGAGGGATTTTTGGCAGTCCCACGCCAGCTTAAAGTAGAAGGTACATGAAGCCTTTATAGCTGCCTGGCTGTCCGATAGAAAGATTACTGCTCCTTCAAGACCTTTGTTGGCACATTCTGTGGCGCATAAACCTATCTTCTGCTTGAAAGATGGAAGGTGCTTTGCCCAAAGGCTTTGAAATGCGGCATTTTCGCCCAAAGACCGCCGCTCCCAATGTTCGAGAACATTTTTAACAATGATTCAGTATTAATTAACTGATTCATTTAACAATTCCGACCATCGTCAATGAAACAAACACACTGACAATTCAATATTTATCGATAGGTTTATTTAAAGCCTATCCGCGGTTTTTGACCTTCGCAGTATAACATTTCAAATAAGCAAATAATATCAAGTTAGAGGTGGAAATTCATTATTAGCAAATAAACAAACAAATAGTAGACAATAAATATAATTATGAAAATGCGTCTGGTGCCATATTTTTTCTTCAGTACTGGAATGTATTGCACTGGGCCTACTACTGGCGTGACGTTCTTTATGTTTGTTAAAGTAGCAAGGTACCATTTCTAATTTATCATGGACAATAATCTTTATTGCAATATGCTATTAAAGGTTGCATATGCATCTCTTTACTGTCTAAGAAAGACACGAATATTTCATCTTCTGCTCTCCTCCATACAAAAATATAGTTTCATTTAGTATAAACTTTTGTTTATTCCAAAGTTTGATATACCAAGAATCATATAAATCAATATAATATCATTGCAGTGTGTGTTTTCGGAACCCAGATCGATCTATCGACCTGGGGGACCCTGCCAGAGAAAGATACTGCATATTTATGCAACGTTTTTTCGATTATTTATCACTCTGTGAGAATTTCATAATCAAATAAATACATTTTGATGATAACCTAGCCATACAGTCTTTATTCTCATTACATACATGAGGAATTCGCTGTTGAATCTATAATTTTTAACATCCAGACAAAAATGACAGGCAACTTCCACTGTATTGTGTATAACACAAGTGTTGTTCGCACGTTTTTAACCGGATATTTTATTGGAAACGGTAGTGTCCGACACATTCTGCATTCCTAATGAATTTCATTTAACTAGGTTTAGGGATGATAGACTGGAATCGACACTGGTTCTGTATTGGGTACTTTAGGTATTTTATATAGGCATTGTTAATTATATATTTATTTGTGAATTTTTTCGCAATTTTAGGCAGAAAGAATCAATTTAAGTATGTATTTTCCTCAGTAATAGAACTAAATTTGTTAAAATATTTCAACATACAAATCATTTGGAAACCAAGCAAGTCGCAGACATACTGGAATAACTTAGTATAAGCACGGTAGAATTAAAGTTTTTAATGACGCATGGGCGTGTTCAGTCATTTCGCATTTTCAATAAACATGTTAATACTAGCTGTAGCCCGCGGCTTCGTCCGCGGTATAACAATTTTACTACATTACAAACTTTGAACCCTCATTTCACAGTTAATTTATTAAAAACTGTACAACACGTGTTTAAACATTTATTTTTTAAAATACTTCTATGATGTTTTGAGTTAATAGCACCATCTAATATTTTTTCCATACTAAGTTGAACCCCTGTTTCATCCCCTTAGGGCTTGAATTAAGAAAATCCCTTTCTTAGTAGATGCCTACGTTATGTAAGTAACCTCTGTACAAAATTTCAAGACTCTGGATCCAACGGTGTGGGCTGTGCGTTGATATGTCAGTCAGTCAGATTCTTCGTTTATATATTATAGAGATATAAAACAAAGTAAGAAGGAAATACACTTATTGCGCACTTTTTGACGAATGGTAAACGCCAATAGCGATTAGGTGGTGTCTAGGGATTTGGACTACAAAATCTGGGGACGACAGAAAATTTCATCTGGCAATGCAAATGCGACAATCCAATAATAGTTATTAAAATTAATTTGTAAGAGAGCGGTTAAGAAATAACAGATTTATTTTCCTGGAAAACTATAAACGATTTGAACTTCGTTTCTTTTTATAAGACGTTCTACTGCTATTACTTTATGTATTTCAATTTTTGGGCCTGCAAAAATAAGAGTAATGTATGTGATATTTATTCCATATTTTGATTATAAATCCGAAAATATTCGGCTTAAAATAAAAAATAATGGTTTTGGAATGTTTAAACAAAGCCCTTTCCAGTGATATATAATTAAATTACAAACTTCGAACCCCTATTTCACCCACCAGAGGTTGGTGTCTAAAAAGTTATAAAACATGTGGTTATTTTTTAGAGTAATTTTACGTAGTTTTAAGGTAATAAAACCGTATAACAATTTTATTCCATTAGAAACTTTGAACCCCCAGTTCACCCCCTTAGGGGTTGATTTATTAAAAACTGCAAAACACATGTTTACACATTTATTTTCTAGTGTATTTCTATGAAGTTTCGAGTTAATAGGGTTATCTAATATTTTTTCTCCATAAAACGTTTGAACCCATGTTTCACACCCTTTGAGGTTGAATTTTGAAAAACTCTTCCTTAGAGCATGCCTACGTTACATAAGGAATCTCTGAGCAAAATTTCAAGTTTCTAGATTCAGCGGTGTGGGCTGTGCGTTGATACGTCAGTCAATCAGGCAGTCAGTCACTTTCTTCTTGTATATATATCTAAGATTGGACGATGGATAACCTGAACTAGAAGATCTTAATTTGGACCAGAACAAAGCCTTACATTTCTTTAATAAATCGGGATTATGTTTCTGATCCAACCAGAATTTCTTCAGATCTATCAGGGAGTAAAAAATCAATTGCATCATTTTAAAGAAAATAACACAGTTACCTTAAATACCGTTAATAATCACTGTCTAAAAATAAATTAAAAATTATTATTTCACATAAAGATATTCCTCCGAATTCATTAAAACGGTCTAATTAAAAAGTTTTGGGTGACAAAATGACAAGTGTAAAAATATGAAACATTAACATTTGAAGTGACAAAGGACAGTAATAAACAGAACGGAAAATTTATTTTGATATGGCAATTAAAACGGGTCTGAAAATTTGAATTTCCTATGATGAGTAGGTAGGTACCATCCCTACTATTTTCGTTTTATTAACATTGTTGCTCAGCTAAGTAGGGTATTTGCTAAATTTGAAACCTCACATTTCCGTGATTTGTGAGATATGGGAATTAAAAAAAATATATCCCTTTTTCACCCCCTTAAGGGTTAAATTTCGAGAAACTGCCAAACACGTGTTTGGTTATTTGGTCAAGCTTTTAAAACAATAAATTTAACATAATATATTATATCTGTTTCCGTGATTGATAACTTTGATTCTACTTTTATTAGGATCTACCCACGCGAACTACGTTCACTTATAAATAGCATTCAGCATTGCCACAATGAAAAACCTATACTTATTTTTTTGTTTTAGTACATCTAAATAATAAAAGCTTGTTTTTAAAAAGTATTTTTTACATAAGATTTTATTAAATTTACACCTCATTTTTCATCTTCAGGGACTAAATGTTATTTTAAAATGCAGACACATATTTGCTTATTTCTTATAAGTATTCTCTATCCTTAATTTAACATCCCCATCTTGGTGTGATTTATGCTTTTCTTGACAGTGCCTTTTACCTCTTGAGTGGTTTAATTAAAAAAAAACGTGCAGACACTATTTCCTTATTTTTTTAAGGTTTTTGTTATGTATCTCCATCTTTAGATGTTTGTGAGATATAAACTTTTAAAAAAATTTCGCCCTCTTTCATCCCCTTAACGGTTGAAATAAAAAAAGTCAATTCTTGTCCCTTCCCTACATGAATAAAAAAATTATTTAATTAAAAATTTTAATGAGCATAACTCATCAATGGGTTATTCAGTTTCAAAAACCGAATCGTAACAATGTACATAATTGAGATGCCTTTCAAACAAGGTGTCACTTAACCTATCTTCACATTTAAGATTTTTAAGGAGGTGGATGTGACAATGAAAATAACATAATTTTACTTCCCCCTTCATATTACGAGAACGGTTTTAAGCGTTTTGCAATTTCTTTCTTGGTTCTAGACTTATAGCCCATTGGTCGTTTTCAAATTGTCACCCTGTATATATATTAGGATCATTCTAGGCATTTATAGCAACATAATTAAGTAAAATGTCGATACCGTTGTCGCTTGAAACATACCTAACCGGATTGCCCGATTCACATGACTTGATATGCATAGTTGTAACTTTATCGTGTTGAAAAGGTCGCCATTACGGCGCCATTTTGGTTGCTGTAAAGTGCCTAAACCTCTGTCAATGTATCCTGGGTAAGGTAGTAAATCTTAACTGTTTACTAGTTAAGATACCTGTTTAATAAGTACTAAAATAATTGGCGTTTAATTAAAAATCCAGACTTTAAAGGAGAATTCGTAAGGGATTCTTTGAGCGATGGGTTTACTAAAAAATAATCTAAGTAGAAATTATTATTTTTGGTATTATGTTACCATACTCGTATTACTATTTCAAATTATTACAGGCTAAAAATTTGTCTCTGAATTTGAATTTTCTCACTAGGAATTCAGGATGATCGTTCTAAATATACTTGAGTTGATCCCTGTGCCCCGCCCTTGACCTACTTCCTATTTCATTAATTAACTTTTATTTATTGACTAAGTAAGACAAACATTTCTTGATGGTCTATACAAAACCTTAAGCCCGAATTGTTTTGCTGGACAGTACCTATAGGCGCACAATCAAGTTCAGTGCGTCAGATCATGGCTCACAAATGTCAAAAGTATATTTATTTTATAAACAATACTCCTTTTTGTTATAGTTTGTAAAAGTTTAAACAATTTTTTAATTTGTATTTGTTTCCGTTAAACTTTTCCAAGAAATCCAACACAATTTTAGAAAAATAACATACTCGTCAGCCAGCCCACAATGGACACCACACGGCTACACGGATGTAAAGGTTTTCCTGGTACTCGAGGATTTTCACTTCTCCAAATCCTACAATTTTGCTTGATCACATCCTTCGAGGTGGAAATGAGCTTTAGCTGGCCCTGGACTTGTTAAGTCAACTTTATGTCACCTTAATTTAAAATGTGTTTTATGAAATAAAATAATATGTTCCTTTATTATAGACAAAAATTGTAAGCCTGTTACTTAAAATGACAACCAAGCACTATTAAAGTTACCTAAGTCTAAAATGGCAGTATTAAAGATCGTATCAGTAATATTAAAAATTCTAACCACATTTTGCAGTTAATTATGTATGTCTCATACAGAGACACGTGTTCTACAGTTTTGTCCACTTAAAACTATTCCTACAAGGCTACTAAAAATGCATTAACAGGAAACCTAAAAAGAATCCAAACTATAAACGGTGCAATGTTATTTTTAACTACTTTCATAATCGTGATGCAATAGTTTGTTAGAAAATAAGAAATAAATAAAGGATATAAGTATCCGTTCGCAGAAATGATTCTCTAAATTGGCGCTCAACATCTAATCATCGCAGTAATTAACACTACAATGACTCATTGAAGATGTGAACGTGATCGTCTTGATGATTTTTTATTGACAAATGGAGACCCATGAAACCACTACTTTCGTGAACTATGACTTTGACCTAAGCAAAGCCTTTGATTGAGTAACCTTCTGCATTAACAAGAAGAAAGTTATATTGTTATTGATGTACATTGTATACACAGAGCTGGGCAAAGCCCTCGACAAAGGGGCTTGAAGCCCCAATCCACAAGCCCTGTTAAAAAAGGCTTGGAAGCCCAAAGCCACAATTGCTTTTCAAACATGACGAGCTTTGCAATTCCCAATTCACTTGAAGAGGAATTGGAACGAAAGCCACAAGCCCTTTTGCAAAGGATTTGAAGCCCTTTATGGGCTGGAAGCTCTGAAGAAGAGCTTGAAGCCCTTTAAAAGAGCTTGAAGTCATTTAAAGGAGTTTGAGGCCCTTTAAAAAAGGTTAAAGCCCTTGGAAAGAGCTTGAAACCCTTTAAAAGAGAATGACATGACCATAGGCGTAGCTAGCTCTTTATATATTGGGGGGGGGGGGGGGGGGCTTAAGCCCCAGCAACCAAATTATGCAAGGATCCAAGTAAAAACAATTAATGTACCTGTTGTGTACAGTGTTGAGTGTTGCCATTGTTACTAATTTTATATCTGTTATGTGCAGTGTTTTGCCACTGTTACTAATTTTAAGGAGATTAAAAGTCACAAGAAATATTGATGGAAGTCTTATTTTAAAGTACCTATAGATTTTAAAGCATAGATGACAAAAGATACCGGCACCCTGGATTTTTTGCTAAGTTTCATCCTTTATAACTTTTTTGTTTTTAATCTGATTTTTACAGTTTTTTACCATTTTATAGATTATTTCATTAAGAATGTGCTGTATTTTTTTAATGATTGATCATGTTCGATAGGGCGATATTATACCGGGGTGATATCAAACCCAAGCAAACCAATAGAATTTTTTTCTTTAGGAATTCTAGCACTTGCAAAGCCATGGAGGACGTGCATAGAACGTACCCAAGCCAAACCTTGTTTTATGATTGGTTAATTAATAAATCCTTTTTTTATAACCTGTTTTAACTTCATTCCCTCCATACGATCCCAGAGACTATTGCTTAGTCTCAGTCGCAACAACCCCGTTGTGACACTATGTGTGGATATCCTGTTTAAAAATCCTGAATGGCTTCCCGTGTTGAATAAACCCACTGGCCATCAACCCTTCTACCATTTCTAAAGTAACTTTCGATCATAAAAGCTTTTTGTACTGCCGTTATTACCATTTTTAATTTTCTTAAAAATAAAAACTTGAGGACTTGACAGTTTTATTTTTCATTCACCTATACCTATGTTACCTTTCAACAGTAATAATTTAAGACATGCGTACTTTGAGGATGGTATTTTTTGTCTTACGTTATGTGGATCGTAACAGCTAAACTGGTTCAAGAAAAGTTCAATAGAGAGTTTGGTGTGACTATTGATCCCTTTACTGATGCGAGATTCAAAAAGGCAAGAGACGCTTCGCAACGTGACTTACAAAGCGATTTGGGTAGAAGGAAAACCAGTTCCTTAGCCCCAAGAACTGCTGAAAATGGTAAAGTTATACCACGAAAATATCCCAGATGGCCTTCACAAAAAACTGGTGATGAAGCTTCAAAATGTTTGATGGAGTTGTTTCAAGAAGAAAAGCTAAATGATGGATCTTTAAGTAACAGAATCGAGTACAATCAAGTTTTTTTAAAAACCTGTCAGGTTGGAGATCGCAATCTGACGGGAAGCAAATGGTTGATTAGGAACACTACAAATGAGGAAGGTAGGTCCTTTCTCCAGCTTTGTGCTTCACATTTTAACATCGATTCAATAAATCTTATTTAAAAACGTTTTTAAAGTTTTCATTTGACTCTGCCTAGTAGCAATACCTTCACGGCTTCTTCGGCGTAGTGTTTTTTTTGAAATATTTTAGACTTGACTTGCATTTAAAAATTTTAAATTTTCTTTTATCGCTCTCATTTAATCCCATTAAATAACGGTCAAAGGTGAAAGACTTATTTGTTACTCGGCTTCCGTTTTATATCGGGGCTAGAATATTATTATTAGATTATGCAACGACCATAACGTTCTAATGAAGTATTACAAACGTGTGTTTATTGAGACTAGTAGCGGCTTTCTTTGAATTAATTGACGCACTTCCTCTCCGTTGGTATTGGTCTACCATTATTTACAAGATATATTACTTATCTCTGGACTGCATTTCAGTAACTTCAATCAGCATGCTATTTTTAAAGACTATTTAAAAAACTGTAATTGTACTTTACCTCATAATCAACAGTATTGTTGGTCTTGATGTAATGAGAAATTAAACTACCACAAGTTTACGTCTGTGTTGCCGATCCAAATGTTGATATAGTGACCTAAAATTCTAGGTAAAGTAGGTGGATATTTCCCTAAACTATCTGCAAAATATGGTATAACAACTTTGAAAAAATACCATATATCCGATTTTCTAATATTTCGGTTGGGTTTGCTTGGGCACAGGCATTGGGTTAAAAAACAACAAAATAGTATTAATGGGAGCCGTATACTTCTCTTAAGAGGTCGTCTACCTACTACATAATTCTTTTCAGTAAAAATACTTATTAGGAAGTCAACAAAACACAGAGCCCTGTATTGTGTATTGTATGTATATTTTTAAATGCATTCGGGTCTTCCGTCTGGCCACAAGATCATTCTAAAGATACATATAAAGCTAAATATAGAAAAACAAATTCATGTATTCATATTTTTAATAAACGCATAAGAGGTGTATGTAAAACTATACGATAAGTATGGTAATAGGCTAATATAAAATTATTATTGAATAATTGGATGATATAAGACACCTACACGTAAACACCTTAATGTATTTCGTTTAGAATGTGATGCGTATGTGTAATACCGAAACTCAATAGGTTAAAGGTTAAAGCATAAATTATATTTTGTTTTTTAATTTTATCTTGGATGAAACAAAAAAAACGACATCGACTTTTCTAAGCATTCCCACCCTGTATCTGGAAAAATTAAAATAAAACTTTTCTTCTAAAAACTGTGGACAAATTTTGGATATTAAAACTATTAAGAAAACTCTGTGATGAGCAGAGCTATGCAAATACAAGTGATTGCAGTGGCGTTACCGTTTCATTTATTGGTTTGTAGTGGTAGTGATATAACAAATAATATATACACAGGGTTCCAAAAAGTCATAGTATGGGTAAATATCTTTGCTATTAGTAAAAATAGAGACTCCAAATTGTGGGGGTATCCTATTGGTTAATAAATCTACTTTTTCATGTAATTAAATTTTTTCAACCCCCTTGAGGGGTGACGCTAGGGAGTTAAGATCAAAAATTTCATATACAAGTCTATGCCTATATCTATCTCATTTTAAAGGTCTTCAAATAAGAAATATTTTACTGCAAACCCAAGGTCTGTATCTCAATTCGTTTTTGACTTACAACTTTTTAAATATAATTTTTTTCTATTGGCGCATTAAAATAGTTTAACAAAGGAGTTGAGCTATTGAGGTATTTGAAACTGTATTTTTTTTCAATAATTAATTGTATAAATAAATTTAATTATTCCTTAGGTTTCGCACTGTTTATGCTTAGTTTGCATTTGCGTCCTTAGGCATTGGATTTGTTTTTTAGCCATTTTAAATTAAAAAATGGTTTGTAACAACAAGGACAGAGTTGAAATATTTTTTTTCTATGGATAGCCGCATCGTAATTTTAACGAAGCACCTACACTTTTTAATAATCCTAGTTATGTAAAAAGCGTTGTGTCTAAATTTGTTACCAACTTTACCGTGAAAGATACGCCACGAAGCGGTCGTCTATCTGTTAAAACCGAGGCGCTTCAAGTTCAAGTTCTTGGAACAACTGTGATTGAACCACAACAGTCAGTTCGGAAAATTGCCATAGGTGTGAGTCAATCTACCATCCATAAAATTGTAAAAAACACAAGTTTCATCCATATAAGGTACATCTTATGCAAGAACTAAACGAGAATGTTCCAAACCTCAGGTTAGAGTTTTGTGAGCAGATGCTAAATCTTATGGAAATTGTACCGAACTTGCGGTACCGGATATATTTTAGTGACGAATCAAGTTTTTTCTGAATGGTACTGTGAATAAATACAACTGCAGATATTGGTCTGACAGTAATCCTCCTAGGTTTATAGAAACCCACACTCAACATCCTCAGAAATTAAATATATGGGCCGAAATTTTAGAACGTAAAATAGTTGTTCCTTTTTTTATCGACGGACCTCTTAACGGGCCTCTTCATTTAAATCTTCTGGAAGAGGCTATTTTAGCAACTGTAACAGCCATTAAAGAGGAAAATGAAAATTAGAATCCATTTTTCCAACAAGACGGAGCACCTCCTCATTTCTATTTACCAGTCAGGGAAATTCTAAATAATGAATTCCCGGAGCGCTGGATTGAGCTACGTAGATTTATTGAATGGCCACCCCGTTCTCCGGACCTTGCTACTCTTGATTTTTTCCTTTCCAACGCCCGAAAATTTGGATGAGTTACGCCCAAGAATTGGCAACGTGTGCCAAGAAGTAACACCTGCCATTCTCGAAAATGTGAGACGTGAGTTCCAAAATCGACTTTATATAAATATATAGAGAATTCCCAAACTCGGCTTTTAAAACCCCTCGTGAAAATTTAGAAAACCCTACGGGCTAGAATTACAAATAAATTTCAGTAGAGTAACAACTCCCCTCAAGTGCTCACCAATGTTTTTGATGCTGTGAAGAGATGAATGCGAACATGTTTGGAAGTAGAAGTTGAATAATACGTCTCTCATTTAGTTTAAATTTATAATTTTTAGGTTCTTTGTTGTATATGTTTTTTTCTGTATTATTCAATGACAATAATGTAATTTTTTTAAAAATAAAAACTACAGAACTTGATAGTTTTGTTTTTCATCACCTCTACCTTTTACCTATGTTACCTTTCAAGAGCAATAATTCAAGATATGCGTAATTGATTCCACGGCATCTTTGAGGACGTTGTTTTAATCTTATGTTATGTTTATTTTATTTACAGTAAATAAATCGGTTACGCCACTGGAATCACTCGTATTTTGCGCAGTTTTAGTGATGGGATCCGATTTTTAAATTTTTATTACTACATAGAAATATTGACAAAAAGTAAATTTTAATTATTTTTACTGCAAGTGGTAAATAAGCCTTGAAATGCATTTAGGTACTACAGAAAGGCACGTATTAAAAAAGTATCCTTCGAGCCGGATTTGAACCAGCGACCTATGGATGTCTACAAAGCGTGTTCCACTACAGTCCACCGCTCTACCAACTGAGCTATCGAAGGTTGATACACTTCACACCAAAAAGAAAGTCTTTTATTTTGTAAAGTACATTTACTTGTTTCGGAAATAAGGCCAGAGGCCACCTATTAAGAAACCTCTCGACTTTTATTACAGGCCGGTACTCATAAGTTTTAAAGTACTTACTACCACATTTAAGCGTTCCTAGAATTTTGCTAATGAGTTGTGATAATAGGACATTAAAGCCCTTTGTTGTTTTTACGTTTTCTGTAGTAAAACGGTACTTTGTAGATAGTCTTGCAGATATTAATAATAATAGCCCAAGAGGCGACTGCAAGTTAGTTTATGTCATAGAGTATAAGAAAAAAAATGTTTCCTAGGAAAAATAAAGAACATTCTTGCGACAATTATTAAAATTATGAAAACAGACGCCAGCTGGCAACTTTACTATTTTCATCCATTTCATTTCTATTTTGATCTTTTTGGAAGGCCGCACACCAAAGAAACTTGAAACATGAAACAGGAAACATGAAACAAATTTCATAAAATTACAACATCTTGTTTTAAATGGAACTTTTCACATCAGCGAAATGAATTTCATGTGACGTCATAAGGAAACAAATCTTGTAGAAATTTATTGCATGAACTAGATTCAGTTCTATATTTTTGATTCACGTTGTGCTTAATTTCTCGCATATTAACAGACGACATAAGACATGTATGCTTACCGAAGAAGGCCAGGACAAAGATTTGCTCTACGAGGCATAAGGGCGACCACATCACAACGCCTGTTGGAGAGGTACGCCAATGGTGGACATCGCCTAATTCTTTTTCTGACGAAGAGATGTCATCACCCAGCTGCAGTAATGGTTAGGTCGAAGGGGGCATATGAAGGAACAATTCAACTGCACTTTTGTGAAGGTGTCAAAACTAATGCCATCAACTATCAAAACGACATCCTGGACAAGGTTGTGAAGCCACTCAGTCACACCTTGTTCGACGGAAAGCATTGGGTGTTCCAACAAGACTCCGGCCCACAAGGCTAAAATCACACAACGTTGGCTGGCAGTAAACTTACCTGAGTTTATTAGTGCTGAAGACTGGCCTTCGGGGAGTTCCGATTTGAATCCGTTGGACTACCGGCTGTGGAGTGTGTACCGCGATCCATGAGTGACCATACCGTTTGAGAAAATGTGCAAGGGCAAAAGGATTTTGAGTAGGTTTATGTTTCTGTATTTTTACATGCCTTATGTATTCTTATTCGCGGGCGCAATTTTGGTAGGGACAAAACTTATGGCAGGACTACTAAGCGTTCTCTCTCTCCTCTTTCTTTGTCGTACACACGCGCAATGTACGAAACAAAAGAAAAGTCTAGTAATGAATGAATGGTATCGTCTACTCTTGCTGAAGGTCAATGTCATAAACTCACCGACTACAAAGCATTTTGTATTGAGCTGAAATAATTTTTATTCAAATAAGTTTTAACAACATATTTAGATATGTATAGGAGCAGTAGTGAAAAATAATTATAGTAACTGTTGTTTGGTAATAATAATTCATATATGGTTAAGTCTATAATTGTACAGTTTTATTAGTAATAAATACTACGATAGATATAGGCATGGGTATGGATAGCCTATTTGTAATTTTTACAGGAAAATAAAATAAAATTTGGATTTCTCTTACGTATTACTGTATTGTCTCTCTTATTATTTTTTTGTAGAATAATTATATTTGGTTTCTTGTTTTATTCAATTTAAGAATTGTAGCAAATATTGTATTAAAAATTAGTCAAATGATTGTTATTTTTGACTTTAAAGGACTATTAAAACTATATCCTTAAAAATATACTACCAATTTTTTTTTACAAAATATATACGATGCACAAGTGCACCATAAAATGTTAAAAATAATGATTTCACGACAAAAATGTCGTTACAGTTTTATTATTCTCGGAATTATTGCTCAACATGTTTTAATGATCTAATAAACGACATAATAGAACATTAATTTTTTTCATTCACAGTCAGATTTAGGCGCCATCCCGCTGGTGCTCTAAATTTAACATGCATCACATCCTTGTCACATATTATGTGTCCTTGTCTAATAATTTTTGAGACCTTGATGTCTTCCTTTCTGGGCTTTCTTATCTGCACGAATAAATTAACATTTACTATTTGTATGTTAGGTAATTTAAATGTTTGTTTTAAAACAGTTATTTGCTTTTATTTATATTGTGTAATTCCAAATTATGTATGCAAAAATTTGCGACAATTAAGATAAAACTCATAACCTTATTATGTGATTACGTTAAAGTTTAATGGCATTCAGATACTGTATCAAAGATTATTTAAATATATTAATATTAGACCACGATACTAGAAGGGACTTTTTGGCACCCCAGCCTAAGATTGATAATAATTGAAGATCTTGGGAAAGCGATAGGTGTATGGATCTGCGTCTATTATTATCCAGCTCTTGATTCGAGGCTTGTCTAGAAAAATGAATGTTGAAGTCGAGAGTCGAGGTTGTAGTGAAGACGAAGAATACCATCGTCATCGTAGCTGTGAATGAGATTGGTAGTTGAAGAGAGCAGGTCATTAATGTGAAGAAGAAATAGGGTTGGTGCCATGACTGAACCTTGGGGTACGCTAGCATTGGTGTTTGAATCTCCAGGGGGCGCCGTAAATTACTTTCCTTTTATTGGAGAGTACGTGGTCATAGTAGGCAGTGAATCTCCATGGAGGCGCAAGGGCGCCATGATGACGGGGGAGGGGGCGGGGGGGATTGTCCCGCCTAGCCCCCTCGATGGCACGCCACTGGGGACTTGGAACCTTTCTTCGAAACAGGCTACACACGAGCAGTTCTCCAGCTGTTTGGGAAGATACCCTTGTCATAGTAGATCTGGGAAAGACGAGTTTAGATGGGTGTAAAGGGGGCGCATTTTTTGGACAATTGCAGATACGCCATCCAGACTGGAGGACTTTTTAGTGTCAACGGAGAAAATAATTTTTGAACTTGTTTAATCTTCCTTCACCCAGATATTCACGTTCCTTTACCACAAGGCAGTGGTTAAATGATATTTGTTTTTTCTTAAAAGCACTTTATCCATTAACTTGGAGAAATGGTGCATCAGTGCCAAGACAAAAGACAGACAGTCTTTTCACAGGTTTGCTCGGTGCAATACAGGCAGCTCGGAAAGTCATAGCGAGGGTACGCAATATCGGATGTTTAGCGTTCTCTCTCTATCTCTCTCTCTCTTCTCTTGCTTTGTCCTATACACGCACAATGTTTGAAACAAACCAAAATCCTATTTATGAATGGTATCGTCTTCTTTTGCTGAAAGGCAATGGAAACAAAGCAAATCGCAGAAATAATAGGATAACGTCTAAATGATTCCCTATTTATTAAAAATCCTAGTTATTGAGCACTTTTTGGGTAATTTTAACAAAAATAGGGCACGCAAATAAACCTGTAATCAAACTGAACGTGGATTGTGAGAAACATTTTATTATAGAGCAGTGCTCTTGGGTCAGAACATATTCCAATGAATAAATAAGAGTCTGAGTTTACTCTCTATAGGGATTGGCGCCAGCGTTATATTGATTGTCTAGATATTGCGAAGTGACAAACAATAAATAAATTTAACAGAAATGTACATTTTACCATTAAGTTAAATGGTATTATGATGCATTAGGATAAATTATTATTACCGTGTGTGTTTAGTACTGTTCAGTGGTGGACAATAACCTTTTCATGCTGATTCATTGCAATATTTCTTTTACCAGACTGCATATTTACACATTCACGTACCTAGGTGTGTATGTCTTTTAACATTTAAAAAAATATATTATTTTTTTCGAATATCTTTAAATTTAGCTATTTATACAGGGTGCTGCAGAGCTGTATTTAAAAGTGCTTGGGTTTGCTTGCGTTTGCTTGGGTTTGCGCGACGACGCGCGATGTCGGATGTTTAGCATTCTCCCTCTAGTCTTTCTTTGTTCTACACACTCAAAATATATGAAACATATCGAAAGGCTAGTTTTGAAGGAATGATATCATCTCCTCTTACTGAAGTTAAGATACTAATTATTGTCATAGTCCATATTACCTGCAATAAAATTGAACAAGCATCTGACAAAGGAAATCCACCGAACTATAAGAAAAGGTTACAGCTTAGTCATTCCATCTAGTAACAGACCTAACGGATCACAGTAAATAACACAATGTGTTAGTAACCTGAGAAATCCAGAGTGTAATTTCAGTTAAAATTCATGGGTCTCGGAGACGCGAAGTATTTCCGGCAGACGAATTTCTAATATTAACTTGTTTAAATATTCAGACTGTTGCATTTCTCGATTTTGCACGCCCTCGCGTAGTTTCTTTGCTTATTTTAGTTGGCTTGACCTGTTTGTTGAACTTTTAATGTTGGTACAATGGGATGATCAGTTAACTTTAACGACAATATTCCGCAGGGATTTTTACAATGGACCAGTGTTGACACTGTTGACAGAAATATAGCCCCTCATACATAATTTTTAATCTATACGTAGAAGAGGCAAAGAACAAAATCAAGTAGGATCCCAAGGCAGGCGTCAAAATCCAAAATGAGACGATAGTCATGCTTCGGCTTGCAGACGACATAACTGTTTTAGCCACTGATTTCGAATCAGTGCCGTTATTTTCATTTTAGAGCAATCAGGGATTCCCAAATTATTTATATCCCGGCAAACGATATGTTTCCCCACCTAGATCAGTGGTTCCAAACTGGTACGTGTACCATTGGTGGTACGCGAGAGCATTTGGGGTGATACTCAGAAGGGTTCCATAATAATATAAAAAGTTTCGCGTTAAGCCTCCTGATAAAGACATTTTAGTGTTGGGAAATTGTATTTGCCACTTGTTAATAAGAAGTACATACATATAAACGGCTTTTTCTAGTTTTATGGATTTATTTTCTGTATTTTGTTTTATTTACGTATACCGAAATACATCTTGTAAAGTTATTCACATGTATATAGAATTTATTTGACCCCCTCATAACATAACCAGTTGTACCCCACGGCCCTACAAATTTCTCAGGTGGTACTCAAGTATAAAAAGGTTGGGAATTACTGATGTATGTAGATGATGACTGACGGGACGGCTCTGTAAATAACGAAAGAACGCGGAATAGACAAGACGGGTTGAAGACTGCCGGAAAGAGGTATGATGGTGCAAAGGCGTAAGAAGAGGATGCCCATCTACATGGCATTCGATGTGAGGTGATGCACTTATTCCACCTGTTCACGCTTTTCCAGTTGCAAGGATTAGATGCGGCATATGTCTTCGTCGCGTACATGTAAATATATGGCCATTTATATCCATCTCTCATCAATTCAGCGATTGTCTGTGTCCTCGAGGTGTTTTATGAATTAGGGAACTTTAAAATGATAAGTTGGAAAACATGTTTGACATATGCCAACGGCCGCCATCAGAATCTTACGTGGGTTTGAGTTTGAGTATAACTAGTGTTTTGTTTGTGTCATGCATTGTGCGTGTATGCAATGTATTTTACATTGTATAATATTTGCAGATTGATAGAGTCTGGTTCATTGAGAATTCTACTGATTCTGAAAGGCGTAATTTTGTTTGTACTTTCCAGCCAGGTCGGAATATAGGCCTACGTGTGTAGTGATGTTTTACGATGTTTTGTTTTTCCAGACAGAACTTTATCCATACACTTTGCGGAATGATGCGCCAGTGTCAGTTGTGTGGAAAATGGATTCTTTTCATGCGGAACTGTCTATTCAGAGGTTTGCCTCGATGATCGCGGTGGAGGTCGGGGTTTCTACATCGATGTCACCTCTTGGTAAAACAAATAAGTATTTTCTTATGAGATCGTACATGCCAGAGGTGCTTCCACCCTTGCCGCTTACCACGCGGTCTACAGCGATGTCAATGTCAAAACAAAATAGTCTGTTTTCCCTCGCGGTAGAACTGTTGGCCTCGAGGTAACTTGCTGGTTCATTGGTCCACTTTATCACGTGACATTCTACCAGTTTTTCTTTAGCAAGAATTTGGTTTGTATTGTAACGTGCGTTACTTCAAAATCGCGCGGATTCGCGAGACTATGAACTCTACTTAGTTATTTCGAGTTTAACCACGATATTTTCGTGTTGAATGGGATGGTCGCATAGATTCGCGACAGCATGATTCTGAGGTTGTGATAGAACACATCTTTTTTGCCTGACGTTTATGACTGGAGAGATTTGTCCGTCACTTGTCAGTTGCCCCTCAGACATTTGAGGTTAACAGGTGTACAGGTATTCTAAGTTAAAATACAATAAAATATCGATTTTTGACCACCATTTTCTCAAAAACTAGGATTAGGATACAATATTCCCAATAAGAAGTATTCAGAACTTTAAGCTGAATTCGAAAATCGAATAAAATAGGTATTAGGGCGTAATTTTGTACCTAAGTGTACAAAATTTCATAAAAGTCGGATGAAAGGTTTGCAAGATATTACGAGGTTTGCGTATTTTTGTTACACACTGTAGAATTAGGAGACGTTTCCTATAAGCATACGTAGGGAATGTTGCCTTATGCCTGAATACCAGAGAAAGAAGATAAAGGACCCTCAGAAGCTTTCAAGGTGCGGTACTACAGAAGAATGATAAAGGTTGAATTGAGTTGGGAAGTAAAGTTTTTAAATTATTAATGGATTACGCTTCAGCATCGAAATAAGATATATCTAAAAGATACCTACTTATGTAACTAAGTAACCAAACATATCCTGACGAGTTTTCTGTGATAACAAACAAGATATGCATTCTAAGAACATTTAGTCTATTAGTAATACAAACGAGGAAAACCAAGTCATACATATGAAAATTTTATCCATTTAATTAACCTACTTTTCCAAATACAGCAATAAATAGGCTATCGACTTTTTATAAGTGACAAACCATTTAAAGCGGATAAATTAGTAAATGAATCTTTCTCTCTTTTCAATTTTAATCAACTAACTTCGTAATTTAAATGGTTTGTTACTTAATTGACTTTTCTTTATCAGTCCGTAATGTTTTAAGTTACATCTTAATCATTTTAAATGGCCTGAACAAAGAAGAGAAATGTCTAAATTATAAAGGACAGATAAAAATGAGTCGTTAGGGAATGAGATATTACTTTGGGAGATTTGTGTATGGGGTTTTTATTGTCAAAGAAATTTGAAAGTAATGAGCAACTTTGTTATAACTAGTTTGCTCAAAAAACTCCCCCGTGTTCCACTTAAAAGTTTAGGAGTACTGGAGGTTTAAATCTATAGTTAATTAATTGAGTTTTAACGAGATTTTGGCCTGTTTTTGTTAATAAACCAATAAAAATTGATTTTCATCTTGAAATTCGGTGCTTACATGAATTTAGTTCTATTATTGGTATTTCTAAAGAATTTATTCCTTTGGATTCTCACTATATTAGCTTTAGACCAAAAGAATTTCCCCAACATGTTTCTTTCTAAATAATTTGTAAAAACCTATTTACATTAAACCGTTAAATAGGGTGAATTAAAGTGAAATTGTAGTTAAGTTGTCCTCTCAAAGTTCATTTTTTTTCTACATCAATGTACAAATTTAATCAGTATGGCTTATGTTTGACATGCCATTATGTAGGTTTAATAGTTTCTATAATTATAGGTTTCTCCGCTCTAATGCCATAAATTTTCATTATAAATTTGCACTTTCGCACTTCAGGGTATTTATATATTAGAATTTAAGTAATATTGCACAAGGCGTAAAGTTTATTGTGCATATTATTATGAAGTTTCGTAACGAAATGGTACGTTAAAAATTAATAATGTAAGCTTTACTACCGTATTGTAAAAGGTGCTTTAGTGACAACTATCTACCTAAAATTATTTTTATTATAAACGGAGAAATATGTAAATAAGTTCGCAAGGAAGGACATATTTTGCTTGGTTCAAAATAGGAATTCTTTTATTCCCTTAGCCCTAGGTTGACTTACCAGGACGAATTCTATTTTCCTTATACACATTTTGTATATGACTTTTTTATACAATTGTAAACTTCGTGCTCGTTTTCTTAAAGACATAATAGGATTTTAATCAACAGATTGCAAAATTAATACTGTAGAAGCATCGTTTTCGTCGTATCTTTTCTTGGTCTCCTTTAAATCACTAACGGATCTAGTTTTTTTTTTAATTTGATTTTTTTTTATCTAAGACATCCCACGTAGACTTCAAGCCTAAGTACTAACGTACCGTGGGCGTCTGAAGAGAAGGAAAATGTAGTCTATTTAAGTAGTAAGTAAGTATTTCGCTGTTTTGTAGGGCTTGGCCATTCATGTGGATGGGGTAAGCGTTGCCAGATTTTTTGCGTCACAGGCAGCAAGACTGGGTTTTGGAGGCGTTGAACTGAACAAGGTTCTTGTCACCCCAGTCTAATATAACTAACTTATGTACTGAATTCTGCATAATTGTACAATGTACATATCGAAACTTTTCTTGAAACTGCTCAATAACGTAGCGATAACAATTCTGGCCATTTCTGTAATTTTTAATTATAAATATTCTTTGATCTAAAGACATCTTTATTATTTTGACAAATCGCAGTTGCTACAGGTGTAATCAAATAAAAAAGGTACCAATGTGACCTAGAAAAATTTTGATTTCAAATCGATTTTATTGAAAAATATGTTTTTGCCAGAGCAAACCTGCCTATTCTTAATGGCTGGGCATATTATAATCACTTTGTCCATAAATATTCATTAAAAATAAATAAATTTAATTTAACCAATTGTTAAACAGCCAAAACACATAGATATGCCCGACTCTACAAGTTCATTCAAGCGAGAATCAGAGCCCCATTAAAGCCATAATCATCACATTGCACTTTCCTGCAGAGCTATCAAATAATACTCCTGCTCTATCTTTCAAACCATCCCACACCGTCTGTTCAGTTGTCTGCAAGTGATGTTTTAAAAGTTTTAAGGCGTAGACTTACTGTGCCCTGCTGTCTACTCTTCATGTCAATAAATTATTAGGCGTGTTATAGGTCAGTGTACTGCATTGTCTGTGCTTTTATTACTTACAAAATAAAGGACCAATTATGAGCTAAAAGCAAGTTAAACTAGAATTAAAGCAATAATAAAAATAAACTTTTACAGCGGAAATTTTTTCTCCTGGCCTTCGTAATAAAACGTCTTTAAAAACATATTTCAGTAAATTGATTCTGTGTAGGAGAGAAAATATCAACAGCTTACAAACAAGGCAATTGCATTCGTCATATTTAAACTCCAATTCTGGTGTGACGTTTTTCCTTGTAGACAAAGTCGTATTCCATTTTTGCCTCCATAACAATAACATAGAACCGTCATATCAGTCCGGTACCATAAGTGACAACACAATGCGTTCTATTAATGCCTTAAGATCGTTCTCAGTTGATGTAGTTGTTTAAAAACTCCTTCTGCATCATTGTATTTCTATAGATAAATTAATTGTTTGCTGCATTTCTAACTATTGTTTTGACCATTAAAAACTAACCAGTCCCAGTGATACTTTTACATTCCTAATAGTAGATTAAATATCTATTTTATTCAAAAATGATGCTTTCCTTTGTAAAGGTGTTTGCTTGTGTTCCTTGAAGCTACGCTAAACTGCACTGATTTTTTTATTCTAATGGGCGTCTTCTACAGTGCGGTTTTAAAGGGTTACAAGGCGATAGCTCGAAAACGTTTTAACATATTTTCATGATCTCCCTATTAACTGGCCAAAATTTCATGAAAATATTTTAAACCGTTTTCGGCATATCGCCTTATATCACTCTGTGTAAATACAAGTTTCGTACAACAAAAACGAGCATACCCTTAGAGCGGGGGTGGCCAACGCGCGGCACGCGTGCCACATAGTCGCACGCCTGACTCTCTAGAATGGCAACATTTTGCACAAAAAAATTTTGCTTGCTGCGCCGTTAACCTAATACAAAAACATAAAATAATGCCTTCCAAAAAATGAGTGGCACGCCCAAAATTTTTTTGTTTTCAAAAGGGTACATCTCACAAAAAGGTAGGCCACCCTGCCTTAGAGTAATGCTTATATGGAATATATTATATAAATATGTTAGAGAGCATATACCCAAAAGTAACAGTGTTTATAAGTGTTTTGCAAGAGAAGATATTATGATTTATTGCCCAACAACAAAATTTCTGTCTGTATCAGGCTTTAACTTTCGGTTTAAGGTATTTCTGCTTTATCATCCAGTACTAAATCTTAAACCTTGTCAGCGAATCCTGTGTTGATTTTCATAATTTTTCCCCATCTGATTGTCAATTTGTTATTACGATCATTTTAAAGATAAATGTAACTATAAAAAGTTGGTTCACCTGCCAGTGACACAATGCAGATTCTTGTAAGATTATTATTAATGTTACCCTTATTGTTGGAAAAAATAGTTATTATTATTATTTTACATGAAAGTTACTAGGAAATCACAATTTATCCTTAGATGACACATATTTTATAAAATATATTATAAATCATATTCTTTCGAACATATAACAACTGCCTATTAATTTCCCATAAACATTACATAATGGTAAACAAAATTTTTACACTGAAATCCACATGTCTTATTTGGCAGGTACCCGTTATCTTCAGTCCGCTTCGACCTTCCTAAAAAGGCATATGACTTCTCTTGGTACTGACAGCTTTTCAGTCTCTAAAACTACAAAGGTTCGATAACATGGTGTGCCTACCAAATTCGGACTTACTTGCAAGAATGATTACAGTTCAAACAAAAAACCAAGAGGAAATATCAATCAATAAATATAGTTTGTAATATTATTGATAGCGCAGTTCTTTCCTTTATTTCAAACGCACTGTATTTCCCAAATAGAGGGCAGTTCCGGACATTTTTTTTTTCATAATTTTGGGTAAATTTTTTTTTCAATAATCTCATAATTTTTTGCACCCTATATGAAAATGCTATAAAGTTATTGTAAACATCTACACATTTTATTAAAATTACTTAAACGTGCCCAAGTCTATTTTTCCTGGATCTATATCATTGACCTTTAGCAAACCTGAGCAAGAGGATAAGCCACCATTCGTTAACGCCTTTTATTTTATTTTATACATTTGGCGTGTGGGACAAAGAAAGAGGACTGCTAAATATCCGACTTTGCGCGCCATCGCATCGCTGTGGTTTACCGAGCAGTCTGTATTCTACCAATCAAACCTGTGAATAAGACTGTTCCGGATAAAAATAACCCATTTTTCCAAACACATGGTACTGATTTTTCAGTTTATGGATAAAGTCGTTTTAAGAAAAAACAAAAATCACATAAAATTTCACTACAACACTTATAGGTATTTCCACCCATCAAAAACATTATATACGGAATACTACACCTTGACAACTGTTTAAGCTATGAATGAACGGAACTACGGCACTTGCTACGGAGAAAAAGCAACGTTGCCACTCTCACCGTAAGTTTCGACACGATGCAATGGAAATAAACTACGAAAATTTAATTACCATGAAAAATTATGGGATATTGGTATCTTTTATTAATCCTTAGACATATATACATATAGCCTGTGGTATTTACGATTGCAGATATTAACCTGCAGTAATTGCGATATTTTAGTCTAGTTTATCAGTTTGAAAATATACCACATAACTGAAAGCCTGGCAGCAGATGTTCTCAGAAAGTAGATGAGGGACCATGTCATATAGTTGACCAGATTAAGGGTAACCCTAGAATCTCTAATTGCTCTGAAATGTAAATACTCCTTGTTTTTAAATCTATGACCTATTGGCGACAAGGACTTAAGGAACCCAGCTGCACTCAGCTGATTTTGAACGGGGAAGACGGGCTCACTATAAGAAAAATTGACAAAGAGGTCAAATATCACGATAATGAGAACAAAGACGAAACGAAAACATTCCCAGTTATAGTACTTAGCAAATTGCTTGAAGAGGACGCCACGTTCATAATTTGAGTCACCCACAATGACAAAATCAAAATTTACTGACAGTGTCCAAGTATTTTAACAAATCATGCGTCAAACACATTTTCTCTTTAAAAGCAGTACCTACCTCTTTTTAAACAAGTGGTTATTTAAATGTTCTATCTCATTTAACCGGTACGACCAAGTACTATATTTTATAGGAACAATTGGACAGTAAAGAAAGGTAAACTCAACTAGCCTTGAACTGCACTGAAAATGGATGAACATTGCGTGTGTGTATTGACAACAAAAGTCATAGGCGTATCACATAGTAATTATTATTATTATTGATACTAGTGATTATAATGACTTATTTACATTTTTTGAATTTAATTCAGTAACTAAATGATTTGCTCATTAGTATTTTGTAATACTCTTAAAAAGTGTGAAAACAAGTGGAGGCACGACATTTAGGAGCAACTGTTATTTGAGTTCTAACACTCCAGACTATAAATTGGATTCTCAACAATAGGAAATATAAAATAAATGACGCAAGTCACAGCTACATCTTTGGTTATGGTAACTACTAAAAATATACGAAATAAACTAGGTATGTTTTCACATCTTCGGCACGCTCCTGAAGAGCACTCAACCCTTGCTCTTTGCATATACAATAATTTAGTGCAATAAATTTTGTAGTTTTTCTGTATTTTCATACCGATATGGGGACATATTTAAACATTCAGGGAACAGTAATATATTTTTAACTTTTTTATATTTATATTTTAATTGTTATTTGTATTATTGATGATTTTGGGGGTCATGACCCACCCTGGATCCGCGCATGGGTCAACCCGCACTAGAAATGAAGGTGTATCTTCGGCTACATCGTTAAAAGTAGCTGACAATTAATAAAAACTAATAAATTTCAAGATAATTCCATTTTCAAAAATTCACATTGTACCTAAAATAATTCCTATGACCTTGCAATATTTTATTACTGGGACCCATATCAACAAATTTTACGAGTACGTTAACATGAATAATATTATCATAATAAAACTGCACTTGGGTCGATCGATTGTTAACAAAGAAAATTACTCTTGATATATATGACATATGTGTCTATAAAACTTGTTTAATTGTAATATGAGACACTTAAATTGAAACGTAAATAACTTGCAGTAATGTACTTAATTATACTTACATTAAAACTTAAAGGATTTTGTAAAAATTTGTATGGATATTTGTTACTGGAAAATAAATTCGAATATCTTAGAATAAGATTCCTTTGGTTTAATTTTATTGCATCGCTTTACTGCCCAGAAGATTCGAATGACCTTTTTTTTTTTCAGTCATTTCACAGAACATGACCCTAAGTCCTAACCATAGAGCTTCAACAAGAGAAGACGCAACCGTTCATTTATAACTAGCCTTTTATTTTGTTTCATACATTGTGCTTGTGTAGGACAAAGAACGACCGCCCGACTCCGCGCCACCGTAATGGCGTTCCTGTATTCTGTGTTTCCCCCAGCAAACCTCTTAAAAGACAGTTCGGGATGAAAATAACCCATTTTGACCCCCGCCGCCCTCGTCGTAACGGCACCCCCGCGCCCCCTTCCATGAAATCATAACTGTTTTGGTATACTGTGGTTTTGCTGGATGCTGAGTACTACCATAGACTAAATAATTAATAGACGAACACTAGCGTGTACCAACAGTACAACACCAGTAGAAGTGCACCATTGTACCCATCTTCACCTACAGTGGTCCAGTGGTCCAGTTGTCAATTAAAATCCTTAGTTGTCAAAATAGACCGGCGTTTGCAATGAATCTGGCTGATGCAGTGTTAGAACTTGAGAACACTTTTACTCCTGTGTCCGTCTAAATAAAGAATCTACTATTTCTTTAAATTTTTCTCGCAGTTCCGGACTCTTAAATTAAATAAGTTTACTTTATATTGACCTAGATGTTATGCAAACATAAACATTAACCAGAGAAATTAAACAAAATTCAATTTATTCAAGCCTATTTTAAACTAGTGTTAAAATATTGTCAGTTAAAAAATAATTAGCGTTTGATTCAGTCCGCAGTCGGCTGATTTCTGAGTGCGGAAAGTGATTATTACATGATTAAAATGTAATTTAAAGTTCAACATTGTAATTAGTGTGGACCTCTGTTTATAACAATTTTTGCAATTGAACCATCGTGCTATTTTTGGAAGGACATACATGTATTTAATTAATACAAAATATTTATATCAAAGGAAAAGCCATAGAAAAAACAAAAATATATTTGCAATACCTTTATGTTTTCCCTTTCCTGTCAGCACTGTCCTGTCTCGTCTTCTCTTATTCTGCACATTTTGTTCTTTTCTCTTTCTATTCTTTACTTGTTTTTCCTTTCCTTGTCCCCCCCATTTTCAAGTTTTTTTGATATCTATATTCTTTTCTTTCCTCTCCGGGTCAATGATTTCAAAAACTTCATCCAATCCTGTTCTGCTAAATTCTATTTCTCCTTATCTATCCTTTTCTTGCCTGTCCTTCCCTTTTCTCCCCTTTTTGATATTTATTTTCTTTCTTTTTCTATCCCTTTCAGTACAGAGTTTTAGCAGCCTCATCCTCTTCTGTTTTACCAATTTCATTCTTTTGATTTCAGTTGTTATTTTGTAAAGTAGTAGTCAATAACAGTAACGAAGTTAAGCAACAAACCAGTTGGTAAAAATATATACATACGTCTGAAAAACTTCTTAATTTCTTAAACACTATGATCGCTTAAACCCATTATAACCTAAAATAAATTCACCATTGGCTATACAAACTCGAGCCTCATGTTCAAGACTTCTTTTTTGGTTTGTACTTTGCTGACATTGTAATGAATGCTCTAAAATGGGTTTATGCAAAACGAAAATAGATCTGAAAGTAAACATATCAGGAATAGGATAAACTTTGGGCCCGCAGCATGTTTGCTTTACACAGTGTATGTACCTGTCTGGTACTGTATAGCTGTCTAGCCGGATTTATCTGCAATAAATAGAATAAAACGATATCCTGTAGCTTTGATGGTTCAAATGGTGTAAAGTATTACATTATTTTCAACTCAACGTTAGTTGAGATACCCATAGTGTTGTTGAGGCTTATTTTTCTGTACATCTATCTAACTATTCGTGGCTCGTCATAAACTGTTCTTAAATAATTATTATTGGAAGGTGTTTAATTGACAGCACATTTTACGCATTCAGAAAAAGAACAATACGACATTCTTCCACCTGACTAATTAACTGTTTCTGTATTCAATAATCATGTGATTGATAAGCGATATTGCCAGGCAGCGTGAACGTAGTAGCACTAACACTCCATGTGCAGCGCCGCGATGGTCTAGGGCCTAGGGAGTCCACTTCGCATTTCTGCGGCGCTATCCACCAACCCACCGGCCAGTAACTCCTCAGCTTACTCCACAATCTTGGTTGTTGTTCCCTGTATTTTGTCATTCCTTATTCACTCACACAGTCCCGTCTCTGTCCCGTCTAATTTCATTTTATACCCTTTAGTTACTGGCCATATTTTCACTATAAACCACTCCCCTCCTTCTCGCACACATGACATTAAAAATGTTCTATCAATTCTTCCACCCCTCTTGCTCCCTGCATGTTATTCCCTAATCCAACGTATCATCTTCTGTGATCGTAAAACCCGTCCCTTTGAATAGCCAAAAATAAAAGAAAACGCACTCTAAACAGACAAGTTCTGTCATCACACCATTTGTGCCTCTTGTTATTGCAATCATTAAGGTTTACTGAAAGAACAATTCTTGACATTCCTGTAATTGACTTCTTCTTTATCTAATTGGATGTATTTTTAGGATATTGTTAAAGTACTGTCAGAACAACAATGCAAGTAACAATCGCATTATAGTTAAAAGTTGATTTCTCATTGTTGTGATGCATAAACGAATAAACATGACTTCGTGAGAAGAAGAAACAGAATGAAGAAAATAAGTTCTTTGTTAGAAGTATTTTCATTTTTTAACAGATCGGTATTAATATATACAGTGCATTGTTTTTAAAACGGACCAAAGAGTTTTATATGTTAAATTTTTAGTCACATGTTAGGTCCTGTTCTTTTTATAAGTCAATTTCATTGACCTTCAGCAGGAGGAGACAACAGCATGTACTCATAAACTAGCTTGTTTGCTTTATACGCGTAGGACAAAGACCAACCGCTATAATTCCGTCTCGGCACGCGTTGTCCCTCTCACTCAAAATTTCGTCAGTAACAAACGAATTGAAACATTAAATAATTGACTAAATGTTGCTTGCAGAATATAAATTCATACTTTATATACCCATAAGGTTATTGTTAAAAATTTTAAAGCCGAAAAATCATGTCAAAACGAAATTAAGTCGCCATAATTGCATTTGCTATTACTTAATAAAATTCCTAATCGGTCGATACCAAATTTTTTGTGTACAGAGTCTCGTAATAAATTGTCTAAGAGTCTTTCAATTCAATAACAGTCTGTACATTCATAAACAGCTGATAATAGGATAGTTGCCACTTCAGAAAATGGGACTTTTAACTAGGCAAGTCAAGAGGTGTCACTGATTCGGATAGGACCACACAGTGTCTATTCAAATGCATATTAACGAAAGATAGCTCTCGCTATAGAATACGCTGGTACTTATTTACAGAATGCCATTTAAGGGGAATCTGTAATTGCATTGAATATATCAAAAATGTTTCTTTGGTCACGCCTGATTCCCGATAGAAATGTGTTGTTATAGGTGCGAATGTAGTTCTTGAAAGTTCTTCAACTTTACGACTTTTTTTAGTAAAAGATATACAATATAGAAACAGCTCTTAATGCAAACATTTGAGAGAATTTAGGAGAATAATTTAGGATTTTGAATGTACAATCACTTTTTTAAAAGATTTATTCAGATCTGCATTTAGGTATATAAAATCGTAAAAATGCTAAATACGGTTATGCTCTTTGTAACACGGTTCACTGGCAGGGATTTCTGAATTTATTGCAACTTTCTTGAAAATTTATGACCTCACTTAACTTGCACCGTACGCCATATTTTAAATTTACAACGAAAATAATTACTTTTTGACAAAATAAAAAAATACTCATTTCGGTTTAAAGCAACTAAGTTTTATAGACTTAAATACTAATTACCAGAACATACCTTAATTGATCTAGTTTTCACAATATGAGCTGGAGACTGATCTATCAGAATTGTCTTCCTCAATGTTAGATTCTTTAAAAAGTGTTTCGGTTTCTGATAAGAGTTAATTTTTTTTCGCAGTATGTTTCGGTCTAATAAAGGAAATAAGAAGATTTGAAGAAATTATCAAGTTGTGCAGTATGTCCTCAATGTTCTCGCAAATACCTGCCCCATGTATTAATAACATGTGAACACTTGATGGCTTATAGTACCAACTGTATAATGATACACACTCACACACAGCTTTGCAGTATCTGTCAAATATTCTCAAAAAGTATCAACATTTAGGTTTTGACCCGAAGAAAGCGCTTAACAAAGTACAGCAAATTTTTTAATTAAATTTTTGTTTGGGTTTGCTTGGGTTTGCTTGGCTTTGCTCTTTTATTAATGTGTTTTCACCCTTAGTGGCATCCCCCATAAATTATTATAAAGCGTACTTAATGAGTTAACTTATTACCTACTTCTCAAAATAATATAATGTTTAATAAAATAACAATTTAAGACTGGGTGTATTGCTCTCAGAAAAGTCAAGTTTCCGCTTACCGTTGCGGATCCGTTACACTGTGCGCCGGCTTTCAGAAGATAAACAAAATTCGGTGGTGATGGGGGAAGGGCAAAAGGATCCGGATTTCCACTAAAATTTGGAAATATGAAGAGTAGTTAGCATACTTTAACTACAACAAAAATTGCTCCCAAATTTGTTATAGAACACATTTGAATTTTTTAAAGTTGGACTTATATTCGCATCATTTTTATATATTGCTCTCAGAAAAGTCAAGTTTCTGCTTAAAAAGGAAGTACTTTACGGTGATACATTTGAAAAAACTGGTAAACAACTAAACTCCAGACATTTTACGAATTATCTAGAGACAAAACAAATTAAAATTCGATAGTCGCTGTTTTGCCCTATATCCACGAAATATCAAACCGTTACACTGTGCGTCGCCTGTCAGAAGAAAAAAAATCGGTGGGGAAGGGGGTTGGTCAAAAGGATCCGACGAATCTTGAGAAGTCAAATGCTAAACTTGGACAACGTGAAGGAGATTTTTTCGCAACTGAAGTAAGTCCACAAACAAGCGAAGCACAACAAAAACGCTTAAATTTAAATTAATAGCCGAATTTAGATCCACAAATAAAGATAAATCACCAACACATCTCAGAGAAGCAAAATTGAATTCTTTAAAAACTCCCTCTTGGAAACGGGAAAGAACGTCTTAAAAAGATTAATAACATTCCCGATTGTCTTGTGTGTTTCCCAATGTAACTATTAAGAACAAGCGTTTTCTCACGCAACTCTATCGATCGCTCTATCCCTCTAAGCTGATGTAGTAAGTTATTTTCGTTAGCACAAGATGCATGGGGAAAATAATGACTGGGCCTCTATTGAGACTCCCTCGTTTTGAGGGTATTTATTTTTTTATTGCGTGCAAAAGAAAATATAAGTTGAGTAATGAATAAATGGGACAAAGAAATTGGAAAGACTCAAGACAAGACTTAGTTACTGAAGAAGGATCAATAATTTAAAAGTATTTTTGAAAGTTCTGATAAAACTTTTGATTCTTATAAGGTACCATGTACCATGTTGTTTTTTTGCTTAATTTCAAATGGTTCGAACGGTCCAAGACTGCCAAGACTGACATTTTTACCTCGAACCTCTCGAAGTTGGTTCTGCGCCTGTACTGAAGTTAAACGACAATTCCGAAGTGTATTAAGAACAAGAAATCGGTCATCAATGGCGGTAGTTTGGGTTTCCCACCACTACCCGCCCTCCGTGTATTTCTGCCTGTCTTTCTAGGATGTTCAACTACTCTTTCGATGGTAGAACCAGAGAAAAACCAATATAGAGAGAAGAATATCTCTTCTTCCCGCCAGCTCGACAACGCCATGGCCTTCAAAGGGCAAAACCCAGAGATGCACCCCGACAATAGTCAGTGCGGTAGCAACACGGCAATTAAGAATATAGCATATTAAGAAAACTGAGAAAGACGACGCATAATATTTTATAAAAAGGATATTTACACATGAGTATCCAAGAAATACTGACCATTATTCAGCGAATGACAGTGGTAAAAAACAACTACACGCCGAGTTTAGGGTTTTACTGTTCTTTCTGTTGATGTTCATCGTTATATTTAAATGCACTTAATTACTCCGAAAAAAGTTTGATTGGGAAAACGCGAAATGACCAATGAAGCTCATTATCTCAGTTCATATCAAAATCACCCATTCTAGAAATCTTTGCACTAACTCTTAGGAAACAGCACAAGACGTTAAAGCCCTATTTCCTTTTCTAGCTCCATCCGCATTTGGAATAATTGCCATGGAAGAAATAATGAGGATAAAACTTATAGCTAACTGCATAACAGTTTAGTTTAGGTCACTTAACTTGTGGCAGTGAACTTTTGATTATAATCATTTTTAAGATAAATAAAAGATAAGAAAATAATTTCCTTCGAAGTGAAGTCAACAACATGGTTACTAATTTTCCATGTAATTTTAGTCATTTGTTTTATTTGCATTGGTGATTTTTTAAAATAAAAGTTATTGCCATGTGCAGATTTTTTTTGTAGAATTTAGTATAAGTTTAATAACGCCCCAGATTTACTATCTAAGATCGATCCAATTTGACAATCAATGGTTTAAAGTGACAAGAGTAAGAATAAAGCAGCTAAGTTTTGTTGTAAAGTCTGGCTAAAGCAAATCCTAATAGAAGAATTGATAGTGTGACGTCTATCATCAATATACTGATAGTCTACTGATTAACCAAAATACTGACAGTATAGGATTTATTTTTGAGTTCCAAGTCCAACATAAAAATTATTTGGAAACCTAGAAATTCGCAGAAGTATTTGACTTACTTTTGACAGATTACACTGCGTGACCTGATTTCTGTACCCAAAGAAATGGTAGCTTTAACAGTTTGCTAACACTAATAGAAGTAGGGTTGCCAGACGTCCCGATTTCATCGGGCCAGTCCCGATTTCAAAGAATATGTCCCGCGTCCCGACAAACTTTAAATCGGGACGCGATTGGTCCCGATTTTAAAAATTTTCTAAAAAACATTTTTCTAAACTGAATAATTTGAAAAGTTTAATCATAAATTTATGAAATGAAATATGAAATTTCATAAAAATTTTTATTTTTGCTTATCGTATGCTTTTCCTGTTTATTTGTTAAATACTAGTACAAAAAAATTTGCGTCCCGATTTTTAGCTCCAACTCCCGATTTCTAAAGTAGCTTTTCAACGCTGATACCCGATTTTGAAGATGTTGGATCTGGCAACCCTAAATAGAAGGTAGAAGTTGAATACCAAATGTGTCGATCACGTCACGTTTGTGAGATACACGTCGATAAAATTTGCAACCTACCTTTACTTGACACACAGTTGTGACACAGTTTTAAAAGTGTCTTAGTTGACGTTATCTGTCCATCTATCTTGGGAGTTTCCCTAGGTCAAGGGATTTTGAGGAGATTTGGCAGCATCGCACTGGGGGGTGTCGGGGATGAGCCCTCAAATACGAAGTCCCATCCCTCAATTCCTTCAAATAACGGAGATACCCCTATCTGGACCACATCCGCTAATGATCATGAAAAGAACTATTGAACCCCCCCCCCCCTCATAAGACGCCTATGGTACCGAGATCGGACAAACGGCTAAAACATTGGCCAAAAAGGACAGAATTGGCATCTAAAGAGATAGGATTATTTGTCCCATAAGAGAAAAAGTTGCATTACTTACATCTTGTCCAAGTTTAGTGTTTTTTTTATTTGAATTGTAATACTACTATTTCAAAAAATAATTTTGTTAACTCTAGTGTAATTATTTGTTTTTAAAAATTGGAAAAAGTTGGTATCGATACATTTAAATCAGTTTTATCATTTTGTTTTCTTGCTGTTGACTGTACCTAACAAATGGGACGTGATAGAAAACCAAACACTATGTATTCTTAATAAGAGCACAAGTTCATAAAAAAACATAATCATTTGAAGAGGGTGTTATTAACAATGACAGTACAGGAGTGTTATTAACAATGACAGGACAACATTTTTCAACTAGAACTAGCTCTAAATTTGACCTAATTGTAAGTATTAAACCGTTTTAGCGAATTCAGTGGTTAAACAATTTTATAATTAAATTATAATTTCAAGAATAAGATGCAAATATGTGCTAGGAAAAACTTTCAAGACGAAGAAAGTTTTTAAGAAAAAATGCATATTACCCAAGACCCAAACTATGTACCTGGATCGGTAGCGTTCTAAATTATTATTTTTTGATTGAATTAAGCTATTTTGATTCTGATCTTATTTTGACATTAATTTTCTAATGTTGCCGGCACCCAGCCCGGCTGCCGGTACCGGCACCCAGCAAGGCTATTGTAAGGCTGCCCGCGCCGGCAGCGGAGCACTTTCTAAAAAAAAACATGTTTTAGGATTCTCGATTTTTCACTATTATTTTTATAGAGAAGTAGTGCATTTTTGAAAAAATTTCGGGGCGTGTTGTATTTACCCAAATTTAATGACATAATCATGAACCAAGCAAAAGGAAGAGGGATATTGTATGTATGCATATCGTCATGTAACTCAACATATGCGTTTCCGAAAATTAACACCAAAAATAGGGTGCATGTCTGGTCGATACGCGTAACAGGGTAATAAACTAAATGAAGCGTCTAAAATCGAGCGAAACCTTTGAAAGCAGACGCACCCATTCACTATCATTTATCCGTGTCTGAAGTTTTGGGGTTAATTGTGTGTAACTCTTATGAAATATAAATGTTTTGGGATAGTTTTACCCATCTGAAAAGAAAAATCTTTTAGCATAAACTTATTTATAGAGCTCATTATTTCTATTTTAGTTTCTGTTGACATTGTTGTTGCGCAGGTATTTGCTACAAAAAACTAATGACTTTCCGATATAAACTTATAAAAAAGACATCTACTTCGTGGGTGTTAAATCTTGAGATTGGTTGGTCGCAATTTTCCAATTTGACAAATGCTTCTATGTGGTGTCTTTCACTTCTTCCTAGTGTCGAAACTGTCTTCAACACGCGCTCCACATCCTATATCCTGTCCTATATCTAAATTTCTTGTTGACTTGGTTCGTTACCTCTTCTATGAATGAATTAAAAATTACAGCTGACGGGCCGTATCTATGTCCAGTGCAGTTACCAATTTTGATTATTTATCCTGGTTATATCTCTCCTAGTATGCATCTCCACTCCACATTGTCGAATGCCTTTACCAAATCTACAAGCGCGATGCAGGTGGCTGGTTGGCATTCTTAATCTTTCCTCTATTATTGTTCACAAAACAAATACCTTGCTTTCTATCTTTCTGTAACTGATCGACAATCATATCGAAATTATTTAACGTTAGTTCGCCTCCCTGTGATGCACTCTGCAAATAGTGGCGGTCAGATAATCCTAGAATCTCCAGACTAAGACACATTTCAGCTCCTTTTCAGGCCCTTTTAAAAAACACAGACCAGCGGTCATCATGAACACACAGGTCTTCTTCTCTATACAAAGTATTTTGCAGAGTCTAGCTTTTTCCTGCGTAGCCAATTATGTATTTACTACCAATCATTAACCTCAAAAAAAGCCAATTCTGCGATCGTAAATAAACTTTATAGCAAAATCAATATACTATATTCGTAGCAACTAAGTTCATTGATAAAATTATCTTGTCAAACCACAGTTGTTAGAAGGTAAGTATAAATAGTATAATTTTAGATTGTCAGGGAGTGCTACTTGAGTATAAAATTTATGTCTACATTGTTAGTAATAAAACCAATGGGTTACATGAGTTGATTCCCGCATGCTTCATCCGTGACCTATTTATACTAAAGTCTGGTTAAAATTCTCTAGGGTTAGGTAAGAGGGGCTTAAGTCAGAATTTCCTGTTTTCCAGAAAATGAAGTTAAAGATTGCATTATTGTTTGTAAACCTGATTATTACTTTCAGAAATCAATATTTGGATATATTTATTAACAATCAACTGGCTTAAAGTCCCAATACATTTTTTACAAATAAATGAGTACTGACCTGGATTACCAATTAGCTTGTATTTACCTTTAAAAAACCCTGTACCCTTAATAAAAACCATGCAGTCAATACCAACACAATTAAAAAGTTTCTAACAGTAATAATCAGATTTACAAACAGTAATGCAATCTTTAAGTTCATTTTCTGGAAAACAAGAATTTCTGACTTGAGTCCCTCTTACCTAACACTAGAGAATTGTTACCTTAATTTTCAACATATGTAGCCCCCCCCCCCCCCCCCCCCCAAGTTTCTATACACTTCTACCGACAGTGCGAACCTCCTCGAACCACTTTTCAGTGGAATCAATTTGCAATTTTCTTTAATTTCGGCAATAGGCGATAGTCACGAGGGCTTGCGAGATCAGGCAAAAGGTGAGTGTAGACGTAGTTCAAAACCTACGTATTGAATGGCAGTCATGGCAATGTAAGATGTGTGACTGGAGCGTTATCCTTATGGAAGTCTCATCTTTGGTTTACTTTCCAATGCCCGCAGTTTCGATATTAGTTCGACCTAATATGATCCTGTAACCTTGTGTCTTTCTTTAAGTAATTAACAAAAATTACTCCCTGCGTGCCAGCAGATACCTGCACTCATGGGCGCACCCAGGGGGGGAGGCTGAATAATGTAATTCAGTGGATTTCTTCAATTATAAATGCACTTTTTTTAATTTTTGTGTGTCTGGGATGTTGGTTTGGGTTTGCTTTTGTATTATTATAATAGGTTACTAAAGGGCACTAAATATACCTCTAGAATAAAGGTTTTGATCAGTATTGAGCCTATACTCATACATACGCAGTACCGCCCTTTTTCTTGCACTTAATACCACCTCTTGTTTCCTGTTTTTCCAACAGATGTGCATACACCGTAGGTTTATTATTTCAGTATAAATGTATGAACATAAGGATAATTTTACCATCATCATCAGTGCGTGTGGGCCCATGAGGCCAAAAATAAAAACAATACATTAAAATACATTGTCAGTACCTCGTTTATGTGTCAGGTTTACAGTTGGGAAATGTAACACGTTTCTGTACAGAATATATATTATAATATATTTAATTTTCTACAGAAATTGAGCTTAAATAAGTGTAATAAATAACATATTTGCAATAATCTTTTTGACTGGGATTTGCTAAATAGGTTTGTAAGGAATGCGTGAAGGCAGTGTGCGCTTTTTAATTATGAATGAAACAAAGCTTTGTATTAAGTGCAAAAATTTTTTGCACTTAATATAAAGCTTTGTTTCATTCAAATAGGTTGTTCACAGTACTAGTTAAATAAATTTAGACTATACACGTCGCTTTTCTCCGTACCACGTGCCGTAGTCCCGTTCTGAGGGACCTGAGCAAACCAAGATTTATTTTGAGCGAACGCTTGGTTGCTTGGCAATTGACAAGAAAAATAACACTGTAAAATCGTAACTTCGGTCCCCAGAGACAGTGGGTTTACTAGTTTACTTGCTATTAAGATTTTCGCTGGATTCAAGTATACCTACTTTTTTTGTTTATTTTTATTACCCGCGAAATAATCTGGTCGCGAAAACATGCAGACTGATGATATTTTCGGTTGAATTTTGTTCCCATAAATATACAGATCACTTTTTAAAACAAATTATAGCATCTGCAAATTAAAAGACTGTAAATAACTCGGGGTATTGTTTCTCCTTTGCTGGTGAGATCCCATCCTGCAATGGATTTAGGTTACCTGCACCAATCAAAACAAAATTAAACTGGGATTAAGATTAAGTATTGGTTTAATCTTCTAGTTGATCAAATGAGTTCTCTCTCCTTTTTCTTTGTCCTAGACACGCACAATGCATCAAACAAAACAAAAGGTTAGTTTCGTTTGTCTTTCTTCTTTTTATTTTTCTTTGTAAACTTAATTTTCCGCGGCGGATGAATCCAGACAGGATATGCACCATCTTTATTTACATAAAGTTTTTGGATTAAATTCTTTCTTAACTTCTTCAACATCCATAACACCATCTTGCTTCACTTGCTTGGGTTTGTTTGGGTACTCTGAATTTTTTTAGCTGTTTTGAATGAATAAATAGTGTCGTCTTCTCTTGCTGAAGGTCACTGTTGATGACACACAAGAGGAACAAGTTTCGTAAAACTTATTGCAACGGAAGACTTGTTTAATAATATCATTTCCTTATAAATTTGCGAAAAACTCAGTAATACTTGCCGAGTACACAACTTAGTTGTCTTATTGTTACCCTTGTCAATTTGAATTCTTGACTGTCAAATTAGACCGTTCTAGCAACAGTAAATGTATCCGTGAAATGACGATGTACTGTAGTATTTTCATATCTACTATATCTTCTCGCCATTTTCATTCCTCTCTCACACTGGTGCAAGAAATTCGTCACTTACAGTTCAAACGCCAAACTTTTCGTGACCATCTGTATGACTCATTGGAACCTAAGTTTTCAGACGAGGCGCGACGCTGCCACATTTACCCGTTTAATTATTTAATTTATTCATTTTATTAAGTTAAATGACTTCAAGGAAATGATATAAATCGCTTCAGCCAACACGCGAACCCATGTTTCAGGTCAAAAGACAAAGTGGATGTCTTTTTTTTCGGATGATTAATTAAATTGATAGACACGCGTAAATTGTCGCTCGGCGTCAAGTTTAGATGAGAATTTAAATTAAATATGCACGCACTTTGTTTTGCAATTTGTAGGTTAAAAAATTTTACCGCTTTACCAACTCCGACTTATTACTCATTTTTCTACACTGCATAATTTCTAGAATAAGTTCTTTCATCATTTTAACGCCACAATTTTTAAGTTTGGAAGTTTGCTCTATGAGGATGTCGACCGTGCAATACTTTTCGAAAATGACATGAAAATTTATAAAATTGAATGAAATGAATTAATGAAAAATGAAATGAATGAATGAAAAATTTATAAAATTTCAATTTAAAAAAAAAATAATTTTCCGCCTATATGGCTCAAAAATTTTGTCGTTTCTGACAAGGTTTCTTGTAGAAAAAGTCAATACTACACTACATCTAGTCGTAGCTAGGCAGCGAAAATAACTGTTAGGAAATATTCATTTCTGTACTCTTAGGAAATAATATTTCCTTACAGTTGTTAGTGTACCGCAAAAGTTATAAAAAACACGATTTTTAGAAGATTTCATCTTTGAGTACAGATCTAGAAAGTATACAATTACAATGTTTTCCGAGAAAGACGAGGTATTTTGGTTGCGATTTTCCATAAAACGATTGTTTACATATTCACATTTTTATTTTGATTTTTTTAGAAGTAAATTTAATGTGGTCGTATTTTCACCAGTTCTGGAGGAGTTCCAGGAATGGGATTATGCGTCACTCATTCATTATTGTGCGCTTTTTTACTAAATACAAAATATACAGTATGTTCGCGGATGCTTGCTTGTAAAATAAATAAGATTCACGTTATGAAAAATTTAATTTTTTGTTTATCATTTTCTACCAAAAGAACAAATATGCAATATGTCTTAAATTAAACCCCAAGCCGAAGTAATGTACATTCATCTATGTTGTCATATCTATATAGATTCAAAGCTTAATTGCGAGATTTTCCGTCTTTTAAAACTTAAAACCTTTATTTACACATAGTGATCCGCTTAATGTTCCACCTAAGTGGATTACTGTCATTCATAAAGCAATCCCTCCAAATAAAGAAGTAATTGTGTCTCTTTTAATTAGCCTAAATATCCCTTTACCCAAAAAAAGAAATGCTGAAATCTGTCGACAAAATATTTCAATGCTAATGTATGCACGGAGATGCGACCTAAAAATATAACCAGTGTGTATTGATTTATTTTGTTCGAAGAAAAGTGAAAAATAAAAAAGAAAGCAAAGTTAAGCGTACTGACGAAGTAAAGATGAAATGTTTTAAAAGTAAAATTTTTAAAAATATTAATTTCAATTTATTTTTTAATTTTGAGAAATGGCGCATTCACATCTAGACTGTACCATCATCTACTCTTAACATTTTGTTTTTTAATTCACTCTGATCTCTCAGTTATTGAAGGAGATACAGGGTTTCTTAAAGTGTGATGTTTTCTGTTTAATGTACTTTGAAAAATAACAAAATGAATTTTTATTTGTTGTTATTTTCCAAAGTACATTAAGTAAAAAACACCACCCTTTAAAAACCCTGTATCTCCTTCAATAACTGAGAGATCACAGTGAATTAAAAAACAAAATGTTAAGAATACCTACATGACTTTTTTACAGTCGTATTAAGGGGTCTGAAGAAAATATCTACCAAAATATTGGTAAATTCGTTGTGGCGCTTTAATTAATTGGAGCAGTGTATATATGCTTACCTGCACCATAATTTTTATCCTTTATTGTATGTTATTTTTACAGTTACCTGCCGATTCGCTTACCTATTACGCTCTGTGTAAGACAATTTAACACTGGCATCTCTTTCAATCTCACGTTCATGAGGTAAAATGAAAGTATTTATTTTGCTAGAATTACAAGTTTGACTATCATTTGTCGATTTTTCACTTTTTCCTGTTGCCCCAACCCAAACCTTTATTCAATTAAAACAGAAATTAATAAATTAATTAAAGTAATTTTAAGGTAAGTATGTATAGGGACCCCACGTGGTGACACACCCTGTATATAAATAACACAACTATAAAAATCATGTGATGAAAATTTGACTGGGATCAAACTATGAAGTAATTAAATTTTTAAAATTGGTATTAAAAACACAAATACCTGAGGAAATGGTGAAGTTTCATTAAAAAACGTTAGTTTACAATATTTTTTTATGTAAGAGCGCATTCACCATCTATTCAGGAATCATGGACATTTGATCTATGACTTCTTGATTTACTATTGGGTCTTTAAGATACTACAAACAGCGGTATGAGGTACAATATATTGATATTGATAAAAAATATTTTCGTGATTGTTTCCCCGGAATAAAGGTAATTTAGTTCAAATTGTATAGCGTCATCTAGTCAGGAATCCATGCTGTTTTTATTGATTACGATAACAATATATAATAATTAATTATTGATTTTTCTCTTGTTACAGCAAGCCTATTTAACTAGCTTCGGGTACATGCCTAAATCAGCAGATGGCGCCTTCGCACTGAGAACGGAAGAGTCGATACGAGAAGCCATCAAGGAAATGCAAGGGTTCGCGGGAATTCCCGTGTCAGGGAAATTGGATGAGAGGACAGTTAAATTAATGAAAACGCCAAGGTAAGGATACAGAGAATACCTACATAAGGAAAATATAAAATTTATTTTCGTTTTTTCAGGTTCTTTTTGACAAAAATCTTTGTTAAGATAAAAATGATTATTCCTCGACAACCATATTTTATACAGTGTATTCCAGAGACTTCTTTTGAGCTAAGGAAATATTTTATTTTGCATTTTATATAAAAAAAGTCGCTGTCTGTTACTAAATTGATGAACGATATGAAAGAAACAAGTGAAACAAGACTTAGTCTTGTGTCATATAAACGCTCATTGCGAATATTGTCAGTTGCACAATATATATATTGACTAAGTCTTGATTCATATACACGCGAATCGCGAACAGCAAATTGTGAATATCCTCATTGGTCAGTTACACATTATGTATTGACTAAGGTTGATTCATATAGACGCGAATCGCGAATATTGTCCTCATTTGTCAGTTGCACATTATATATTGACTAAGTCTTGTTTCATATAGAGGCGAATCGAATCGCGAATCTCATTCTTACACGTTTCAATTTAAATCCGCGACTGTCAAGTTAAACCGGTTTTAGCAGTAGTGAATCCGGCTGATAGTTTTTATAGTTTTATTTTATTCTTAATTAATTTTAGGTGTGGCTTGCCAGATCAAGACAATAGTGTAACATCGGGCAGGAGGAAAAGATACACAATCCACGGTTTAAAATGGCCGTATACAGACTTGACCTGGAGGTGAGTAAATTTTTTTAGTTCCTCATTGGTCATGTAACATTTACAAAACTTTGAAACAAAACAATTAATACCCATAAAATTCCATTTCTATAGTACATTTTCATTTAAAAAATAAATTTACATTATGTTACTATTAATAATTACTGAATAATAAATAAAAAAGTTTCGCCCGAGCAGGGACTTGAACCCTGGACCCTTGGATTAAAAGTCCAATGCTCTACCGACTGAGCTACCCGGGCTCTTATTAGTTGAAGTGGCTTGATCTGAGCACCTGTAATCTAGATATCGTTACCTTAATTCGCAATAATTGTCGTAAGTCCATTAACTAACAGGGAAATTGTCGTAAGTTCTTTATGAAATGTAAAAATGGCATTTTCATTTTATTTTATATTTTTCTTAACAAGTGTATTTAGAATGTTTAATAGAAATTTTCATAAAGAAAAATACTTTGAATTTATAATTTTCAAGCAAGATTGCGTTTTACCCGTTCAAACCCAATCAAACAAAAAATGGATCATTTAACAGAGACCCCAAGAATTGAAATTTTAAAAATACTGGGATATGGGGACAATTTTTGCAGGACGCAGTCTTAAAGAAAACATTGGCATGTAAACGCCTCAATGCCCGGCGCATCCACCAAATGTCACGTATACGCCTCAAGACCCGGCGCTTCTATCATATGTATATCACGTACCTAGGGGTCGTAGAAGTTAATAAATTATAGTACGGTTTACCAAATCACTTATATTTAGCAGATACAATAGGGTCACTTACATGATAACTATATGTTAGCGTAGTTTGGAAAAAAAATACGAAAAGTAGGAAAATATGACAACATACACAATAAAATTTTGATTTCTTGAATAAATATATGAATGTATGTATGTATACGTACATCCTGTATATAAATTTGTTCATTTTATTCATTGATCCCTAAAATTTCCATTGGCCATATGACACTAACGAACATGTGGCATGACAGTTCATTGACTATCAAAAGTTTAATTGTAAAACTCTGTGAACTCTCTGCGAAAACTCGGACAATTGGGAAAATTAACTTTGTATTGTCGGGAAATCTAGTTTCGTCGTTTTCCAGACTCTCAAACAGATCATTTGATTTTATTTTTCGTTTGATTTTATACTGTCGAAAAAAGGTTGGATTATATAGATTTCGATTACTGTAAAAACAATGTACCAGGAGGTTGATTATATGAAGGAAAAAATGGGAAGACATCGACAGGTACATAAAAGGTTTCATAATATGGATTCTCTAGGAATAAAGGAATGTAAAAAATAGGATTTTCTAATCTAGTACTTATGGAGTAGTAGTAGTGGAAAGTAAAGGGATGTTAGGAATAATTGCAATAACCAATAGAAAAATAATAGAGGTTAACCCTGAAAACATCTGCAAAAGAGAGACATCACTGTTTATAGCAAGTCGATGTGTCGCGTCTTTACGCCCAGTACCCGGCGCCTTCACCAAAACGGTACGTACAGTAGTTGCAGAGGTAGAGAAGAGATAAGTAGAGTTTAATAAAATACATTGTATTAAACAGGCCAGGTCAGAGTCAGAGAATCAAAGGTTTTACGACAATGTACCTTATAGATTTTTGCATCTAAGCCACCGATAATCACCGATTTTAGCTGTGACGTTTGCAAAGTCTGTTTTCGGGCTTTAGAGAGACTTAGGGGAGGGTGGGGCAAGACGGGGTAGTTAAGGTTGTGTTTAGAATAAAACTGTAATTTTCATAGTAACAGAAACAACTTATTTAGTAAAGTAACCATTGCTAATAAAACTTTGGATCAATAGAAAAATATCAACATTTCTCCATCAGGTTTAGCAAAAAAAACGAATTAACGAAAAAAGTCATTTCTCCCCATCTTGCCCCGTAGGCGGGGTAAGACGGGGTACCCCATGGGGCAAGATGGGGAATGATTTTATTAGGGAATGATATTACGAAAATATAGGTTTAATTAATGTAATATTAATTAAAAACTACTTCAAAAGTAAAAAAGGTTTCTGACCTACTTATAAAATTAAAATTTAAAGATCCCAAAAAATTATAAGACTATGGGCCAGGTTGACACATTGCACATACATGGGTGGCTTCGTCGTCCCCATCCTCGACTTCTGCACAGCTGCAATGGGCCCATTTACCACACATTGCACAATTTATCTACCCCTCTCTAGAGTCTAGATATAATCCATTGCAGTAAAGGCATGGAGTATTGTCCGTTTCATCATTGCTTGCATGCCTTTCATCAGATAAATCTTTTCTAGAACATTTAGCTTGCTTTGTACCTTTCTTATTCTTTTTTAAAACCTGCTTTTTGAATTTTAAAGCTTATCTTCTCTTTTTCTGTTTTTCCGCTAGTTGTTTTTGCCTTTCATTTTTTCTGTTTTCTTTTTCTTGCTCTGTCTCATGTTTTTTCCTCATTTCTTCTTCTAATTCTAATTTATACGGCGAAGAGGTAATAATTGCAGTCTTTCCTCTTTTTCTAGACACTCTTTGTGTCTGTGGTGTTACGGGTACTGAAAGCAACGGCTTTGAACCCACTTGTGCAAATATGGTCTATTGAGTTCCTGTAGATCTTTGATGGCTTTGTTGTTCTGGCCAATATGAACAACCAGGCTGAGAACTGTTTGTGTTATTTATATTTAATGATTGTATGTTTGCAACTGGATTCTTATCATTAGCTTGTATTTGTGTATCCGTGTGAAATTGCGGGGTACCAGTTTGAGGTGGCATTGGCATGTTAATTTCAATTATTGGGATGTCAGTGTTGCAGAACCACTAAAGTCACTTTCGGTGAATACAGAGGAATCAAATGGCCAAATTCCGCATTTTCTGAAACCATTTACCGATGTAGCCATGGTCGCTCGCCAACGTAGTTTCTCACCATGCTGAAACAACAAGAAATAAAAATAAAAATGCTCGGTGGGGCCAGATGGGGTACCCCGTCTTTCCCCGCTTCTAAGTACCCCATCATGCCCCTTAAGGTATTCCCACACAAAAAGTAGCATTTAAGAAACTCCGGTTACCAAACATTTAAAAACTGATCCTTACCTTAATGTCTAATTTACAATACCTCTTCAATAGCACAAGTTGACACAAGAGAAAATTAATAAAAGGTTTAAACACGCTTGGAAAATAGAACAGAACTAATAGCAAAACACGTAAAAACTTGTATTTATGCGCTTAAACAGGGATGCGACCTCTTACTTTGGCGACACTTAAGCGACTGAGAGAGGCAACTTGGCCGCGTGTATGTGTGTAGTTGTTTTGGTTTAGATACGTTCGGTTTAGAAGATAATATTGGTACCCCGTCTTGCCTCACTACCCCATCTTGCCCCACCCTCCCCTACTACAAGCTTTCTCATAAAAGAACCAAAAACAAGTAATGTATTTTTCAAAAGTTCTATTTTCTACATCTGAATCTAATTAATGGGTCTAAGCATTAGATCACTAAAAAAACCCATTGGGAAACTTTTAGACTATAATTACTTGTACGATTTTTCATCATGACTGGTACATTACTATAGAGCTTTTGTAGCCTTATAAGCCGTCCCTGTATTCGTCAAAAAAATTCTCCGGTTTTACAGGTTTCTCAAACAATGTTTCTTTTTGTCAGACCAATCAGACGGGTCATTTACCTTACAAAAGCGATGAAAATTTGATTTGTCTTTTAATTGGGTAGTTTTCTATATATACCTAATCCACTGCACGAGGGGATTAATTTTTAACAACAAATGGAAACGTATTAGTTTGTTCGTAACATTTAGCATACACCTACTAACATCCTTAAGGGTCACATAAAGTTGAAATTACAGAAAACTTGGATTTACCAAAAAAAAATCGTTTTTTTTTGGAAATTTAGTTTTGATTTGAATAGTTTGAAAGAATGTTAATAAACAAAGACGAAAAAAATTCTGAGCAAACCTACACACATTCGCCTGTTTGGGTAATGGGTTCGATTCATTTTTGCTTATTTTAACACCTTCTTCGCTTGTAAAAGACCCTTGTTCAAGGCGTTGCTTTGTCAATCCTGTAACTGATTTACGTCTCATTTTTTCTTGCTTCTTCTAAAGTTTGTCCTGGATACCTATTGTAAACTATTTACTTGTTCTTTCATTTCATTTTCTATTATTACATCTACCTCTTTTCTTTCTTTCGAGTCAGGAAATATAAAGTTCTTGAAAAAATGGTTCTCCCTATTCACATTTTAGTTATTTTTCCACAAAGATGATTTGCTCACTTTAACTTTAAAGTAATATATTAAACATGTTTTTATTTTTATTTCTTTTTTCGAAATACAAGAAGTAATACGTCCCCTACGTCAAACTAGTTGAAAGCTATTTTTCAAATTTTAACCTGGTTAATTCCTTTAGAACCCTCAAAGCGCACTGACACCCTTTCAATCAAACTATCTATCAAAGTATAAAATCTTGCGGTAACGGCGGAGATTGACGTACAAAGTGGGACCTTACCCAATATGGCTGGGGAGGCACTCTGCATTACCCACAGGCACTTAGGCGGACTTTTCCAAGAATTACCACCATCGCTTTTCCGATATGGAGATTATTAGATTACTGTGTTGCTATAGTAAATTTTCACGGAGATCGATGCAAGCGACGATAGATATTACATGTTTTCCGAATGTTGTAAGAGTACAGCAATAAATGTCGACTACAAGCTAACGATGTTAAAACTAGTGTATTTTATTTTATTTTTATACTCTTACAAACACAGTACAATACGGCATATTAACGGCTTGGAAAGAAAAAACGTTTTTTTTTTCAAAAAAACACAGCGGATTCTTCAAAAAAACCAAAACATGGAAAAATTCAACAAATAATTATTCTATAAAAAATATATTCCAAGTATAAAAATATATGAACAAAATGAACAAATCATTGCAAAATAAAACTAATAAATACTTTAGTACAAATTTTCATGTAGGTACGTAAACTAAAAAAGACACACGAACATATTTTGTGTCCCGATTATTACTCTAATATTCGTTATTGTAATTTTCATCATCTGATGAGTTTTGTTTTTCACTTCCTGCTTCTATATATTGGCAAAAAAGCTGATCATCATGATCATAACCAACAACTAGTGATGTGGCTGGTATTTGGCGATAGTACTGACAATATTTTTTTTGGTTTTATTTTTTTCATGTAGCTGTTCATTCCTAAGGTAAAGGTTACTGCGAATTGCAACAAGCTTTTCCACTCGTTTGTTTGTAAGTCTGTTTTAGAATCAATTTTCTGAAATGATCACCAATTTCTTTTAGATCCTGCCCATGTGGGTATTAACTGTACCAAACGAGTAGCCACTGGTTTAAGGTGTTGGTTTGCACAAAGACCTTGTCACATACCAACGGATCACAATTATTTCGTAATGCAATATCCCATAAGCACCAAGTTTAATTCTTTAATGAAAAAATTCTCAGTATTTGTCATTTATCTGACAATGTCAAGGTCATAATACAATATACAATGCAAAGCTCGTCACCCACTTGGCCGATTTTATGTCGCCGTGTCATTTAAACTAAATAAATTCATTCAAACTATACGAAGTGGAAGATACAACTTTCCTAATTAAATTACCGCGCACCCTCCTCCAAAAACATCACATTCATTGCAACCTTAAAATCGTTTAAATTGTAATTTTGTAAACCTGTAACTGACATCTGCGTCACAATTTCAGTAATTGAAAATATTGCTAATTAGTACCTAATTGTCCGGTTAAAATGGAGTAGGCATTTCAATTAATCCACACCTATGGATAGATGTCAGATCCATGTATCTGGATAAGGGTACTTAGCGATATGAAAATATTTCGCGACTGGAGTCCGTGATTGACGTTGAGGGGACATTATATCGGTTTGCTTATATGACGAATACAAAGAAATATTTTTATTTCTATTTCTCATATTTTTATGTTTATTTGATATTGTTCTATTGTATTTGCTTAGATGTAACGTTTTTTAGAACAGCTTACACGTTAGTTGATGAGCAACATGGCAAAAGCTAAATCCATTTATTTTAAATCTCTATAAATACGTAAAAGACGAAACTGACAGATTGACTGACATATCAACGCACATGCCACACCGCTGATGGTGCAGAAGTTACGCAAAAAATTAACATGTACTGTCAGTCCTAACACGGTCGAAGGGCGCACGGCGGCGTTGCCGTATCCTTAATTTGATTCGCCACATTGCCCACTACGTTCAGTCGTTTCGTAGGATGACGTGACGCGAGGAACTGAATGTTTTGAATTTGGTCAAATTTTAAACCTAAATATTTCTATTATGCGTTCAACAGTCCTAATGATTTGTATATTGTAATATTAACATATTTATTTAAAACGCTAAATGACTGAACATACCCATTTTTAGATGAAATTTACAAATCTACAACATCCATCGTCAAAATTTTTCGCTAATTGAAAACATCGCTTCTTCAAATCTTCAAGTTTTATCTGCAACTAACTTCATTCAGATAAACCGCTAAATAGGAAATCCACAACACAAGGCTCATCACGCAAACAATGGCTCTATGACAGACAATCAAAAGCCCTTCTCTCGGCAGGGTCGCGCTGAGAGCTCTCATTTCTGACCCTTAAGTTTGTCGGTGACGTCACGGTAAGCCAAGTGCCCTTTAGTCAAGAAGGTGCCGCCACGGATCCGGAAAAAAAGGGTTAGGGAGATTCGCGAACATTGTGTTTGTTTTGCGTGGAAGCAGAGTGAGAAATGATAGGGAAAATTCCTGGATATTTTTTTATTGGCTGAGGCCCAAAAATTGATTTTCTACGAGCGTGTGCAAAGTAACTACTTACCGCACTTATGTGCGTGCTGAAAGTTGCACTTTACCGCATTAGAGCTGGTTTTTTCAGCACTGACTGGGCCTAAACGAAAACTGCATACAGTTTTGGTTTAGGCCCCAAACGTCCACTGAGAAAGGATTTTGCTAAACCCGCCCTCTAAAGGGGTAAAAATCAACCCCTAAAAATCAAATTATTTTTTAATTTAAAAACTACTACGTTCTAAGGAAAACGCTTAAATATATCAATTTTATTTTATTTTTTACATAGGACTACTTTCTTGCGTGTTGGAATTTTACCCCTGTGGGTTAAAAATACACTTCTACCAATGATTTATCAAGGCCCAGAACTACCAAAGATAAAAAGCTGAAATTTTGCATACAGCTTTAGTTTAGGCGCCAGACGTCCACTAAGAAAGGATATTGCAAAACTCGCTCTCTAGGGGGGTAAAGGCAACCCCTAAAAATTGAATTATTTTTTATGTTAAAAAGTACTGAGTTCTAAGGAAAACGCCGAAACATGTCAATTTTATTTTATTTTTTACACAATTTTTATGACAATATTTTTTCGTGTTGGAATTTTACCCCTAGGGGTAAAAACCCTCTCCTACCACTGATTTATCAAGGCCCAGTCCTAACTACCAACGATAGAGAGCTACAATTTTGCATGCAGCTATAGTTTAGGTCCCAGACGTCCACTAAGAAAGGATATTGCAAAACTCACCCTCTAAAGGGGTAAAATCAACCCCATTAAACGAAATAATTTTTTAGTTCAAAAACCAATGGGTTTTATGAAAAAGGCCGAAACACGTCGTTTTATTTAATTTTTGTGTTGTAATACCCATTACCGGTAAAACACCCCCTCGCCAGATCTACTAAACCCTATGTCGCGTCGCGTCGTGAAATTTTGAAATTTGGCATGCAGGTTTGCTTTGCGGTCTTGGTGCAAAATAGTAGCGAATGTTATGAAAGTCTCTTGCTAAGGGAGTAAAGTCATTCCCGAAAAATTAAAATATTTTTGATTCTTAAGCGACAAATTGTATTGACAAACGCAATTTTTTTTTTATAGATAAGAGCCAATTTTTTTGCGTTGTAATTTAATCCGTAGGGGGTAACACCATGTGCAAACATTTTTAGTTTATACTTAAATAAATCTGGCAACCGTACTTTCAGATGTTCGGGCCGTATGACCCAGTGTGATCTAGCCATCATTTTTTATTTTCCGCATTCTTTATTGTTTCACACAGAAGCTATAGTTTAAAAAAAAATTGTTGCATACTGTATAGATGTACTTAACTGTCCAACAGCTTGACTATTTTGCAGCCTAAGAAAAACAACCAATGTCGTTTAGAAGGAAGTGCTAATTTCCAAATATACAGGGTGTTTCAAAAAACATGTGCCATCGCTTAAAGGGAGATTCTTTGAAAGAAATTAAGGCAAAAAGTTCTTATGAACATGGGTCCGCAGATGCTTTGTTTCAAAGATACAGGACGTTCAATTTTTAAATGGTCTTTACATGTTAAAACCGATGGTTGGGAAAACTAAACCAGTAAGACGGTTAATAAAATTACATTTATCTCCTAAACGAAATGAAAATTGAAAAAATATGAAGAGATAAGTTTTGTTAAGAATTTAAGCTACTATTTGACCGGTATAAGAAAATGTGAAAAAATCAGTGGCGTACATGTTTTTATTGGAAAAATATTGTACCGTCTTCTCATATGTACGCCCCTGGAGGACCTGTCAAAGTCTTTTCATGGTCAGAATTATGCTTAATTTAAGGAGTTTACACAGTGTAAATTTCATCAAAATTGATGAAGCCATTTTGAAAATATTTTGGAAAAACTGAAAAAAATTAAAAAATTTAACACCCTGTATCTTTGAAACGAAGCATCTGCGGACCCATATTTATATAAACTTTTTGCCTTAGTTTCTTACAAGGAATCTCTCCTTGAGCGATGGCACATGTTTTTTGAAACACCCTGTATATATTCTGTAAATATATTTCATGATTATGATTAAAACACGCTGGCGAAGCCCGTGGATACCAGTCAGTTTAATATATTTAGTAAAATATTGGTGGGAAATATCCAAAAAATAACCGTCCAAATATTTATTAATCCACTAAATAATTACAGGGCCTTTCTACTTACATCGTTGCTATTCAATTAAGTTTGTGTTATTTATGTATCTATTTGTTGATGGTCAGTATAGACGTCAAAGTGAAAATACAAAGGTCATTCGAATTTTATCCAACCTTTGAGTAGGAAATGGAGATCGAGGAAAAAATTGAAGAGAATATGATTTATAGAGTAGAAAGACATTCTCGAAGAGGCCAAGAATGTGAACGTTGAACTTTTACTAGAAAAATCGAAATAAAATGGTTCAGCCTTTGTAAGGAAATAAACAATTAAATTGTTTCGTTGTTACCACGAAACACTTAAAATACAAAAACTAGATACTTTTCCTCACGCTCGTAGAAACTGCAGTCGCAAGCGGAAAACTAGCACTTTCCGCACTGGTTAGGTAAATAGCTCTTACGACTTTTTTAGGCGAGTGACGTCAGTTTTTGGAAATTTTATTAGATGCTAAGGTTTCTGCCGCGAAGCGACTGAACAAGGTTCTCGGTCAGTATTTTTGGTGCCAATTAAAAGCAGTTTAGACAACATTTTCGGTCAGATTCACTAAAAAAGGTTTAAGATCAATGCTTTCGAATTAAGTACAGATACCATTCTTTACAATTTAGAGCAATCAGAGATTCCCAAGTTATTTATAACCCGGCAAGCGATATGGCCCCCCACCTACTTTTTAAGAACGGCTATTGCTAGGCTTTTAGTTATCGCTATATATAAAAGAGGAAACTGACTGACTGATTGACTGAGGTATCAACGCACAGCCCACACCGCTGGGTCAAGAGGGTTTTTCAAAATTTAACCCCTAAGGGAGTGAAATAGGGGTTCAAACTTGGAGATAAAACACTAAATTCTTTTAGAAAATTTAATTTTGCGCAATAAATGGTAATAAACGATGTTTACTAATATGCTGCTGCTGGGAATTTCTCCAAAAATGTTTGGCCATAAAAAATTATATTATATTAAGAAATCTATGCTGCTTACAGAAAAATGATATGCAAGTAAGAAAATCAAGAAAACTTCTGAAGACAGTACACTGACGTACCTAGTTCAACAGTAATAGAGTAATTTTATTGTAGTAGTACAATAATGATCCACTTTATGGCCACTTATTCAAGACATGCCTGATTGATTCCACAGCATACTTTGAGGACGATTTTTTTGATTTTGTGTTACGTAGTTTTTAAGTTTTCGGGTAGAAAACGGACGGAAATGGGAAACCATGTTTCTCGTAATCTAAACACCCCAAAACCTGAAGATCTGAAAAAACCTCGGGAGGTGGTTTTTTCACGAATACAATACTTCCTCTAGCGAGGGAAGTAAAAGGCAACAATCCCACAAAAACGTATTTAGAAACCAACAAAAGCGAATAACCTTTTATTCGCCGTATTAAACGCATAACATTGTTTAAACAGAACACTGTAAATAATATTTTCATAACAACATACGCCCCATATTCATTTGATATCCGACCGTGATCCCGTACCCTTCCCAAAGGAGTTGTAATGTTATTTTCGCTTAGCTTTAACATTATAGCGTGATAGAGACTATTCAATAATGTAGGCTTCAAAGGATTATGAATTAATAAAACTACACTTCAGGCTTGATAGCTTGTTTGTTAGCTAAGAGGTGTGTTGCTGGGCTTTCGCGTTTTCCGGGAATTTTAGGACAGGTATTGAACTTTTAGGATATCTGAATTCTTTTATTGTTAGAAGCTTTTATTTGACTTCACCTGTTAGTTTGTATATTTAGGTCAAAAATTGCAATCAAAATTTCGACTAGTTATAATTATGCTAGACCTTTGAAATTTTGCACATATTGCACATATTTTGCACGTATAAGTCCAGTGACAATGCTATATAGTATATCTAATAGTGTTCTAAATCCAATATGGCGGACGTACCAAGATGGCGGATTACCTTTTTATTCACAATCCCCTTGATATGGGTATGAAATAAAAGGGTTTGTCGAGTAGAATACGATAAGCTATGTGAAGTCATTATAAATCTAATATGGCGGACGCCAGAAGATGGCGGATTACCTTTTTTTACAATCTCCGTGATACGGGTATCAGACGAAAGGGTTTGACGAGTAGAATACGATAAGCTCTGTGACATGTGGGTGGATCCTAATAAAAGTAGTATCAAAGTTATCACTGAAACAAATATAATATATTATGTTAAATTTATTGTCTTAAAAGCTTGTTGCGTGAATAGAAAAGAAAAAAATACATACTTAGGTACTTACAATTTCTTCCAAACAAAATGAATGCCTGTATGCACTTTTCGCACGCGACAAGCTTTTAAGACATCTGTTTCACTGATAACTTTGATACTACTTTTAGTAGGATCCACCCACGCAAACTACGTCCACTTAAATAGTATTCAGTATTGCCCCAATGAAAAAACTATAATAATTTTTTTCGTTTTAGTACATCTAAATAATAAAAGCTTGTTTTTAAAAAGATTTTTTTACATATAACATTTTATTGTTTACTTTTTAAAGAAAAGAATAGTTTAATTGGGAAGTCTTCTAACAATAATATTAAAAAAATTGATTTTTGAAAAATATTTTCGAAGCCGATATTAGAAACCTTTTGTTTCCACAATTAAGCACCTTTCGACAAATACTTATGAGAATTTTAATTTTTACTTACAGATGTAGATTGTTTAAGTATACCTTATCTTGTGAAACATCCTGTATATAAATCTACGAATAGGTAACACAATTAAAACTGAATAATTGATCTAATTTTTCACTTGACTTAGCTGCCATTTCTTACGCTTCTCGAATCCATTTAGCAGTGGATTTTCAGATTCGATTATGACGAAAGTGCGGGAAAATTTTAATTAGAAAAATGTGATTTTCAAAAGGTGGTAAGGTCTACTGGAGTTCTATGGGATTTGGGAAAAATTAATTGACTTCGAGAATGAAGTGGAAACCTAGGGAAAGGCAGCGAAATGGAGGTGGTTATGAGTCTAATGGGCCTGTTTCATTTATTTTTTACCCTTTAAAAAGGGCAGTCAAAATAAATTAGGAAAACCTTTTTATCGCTAGACATACCCTAAAAATCGATTTAAAGTTTGAATTTTCTGGGAGAAAATAATCATCCTAGGCTAATGACGTCGCGTCCCGTCGTTACTTTCCGGCACTTTCATTGGTTACTATCACGAATCGACTCCAGTATTTTCGATGTGTGTTTTTTACATGCTCTTTAAAAGCAGCTTTTAAGGTTTAATTTTAAAAAGAGGAAATTTAATAGAATTTCTTTGATGTCTGTCTTCAGTTAGACCGATACCAAACCACTGTAATCGAAGAATAAGAAAGAAGTGATGTGGTGTAATTCTCGCCTCGTCGTCCTACTCTTGTATCTTTTTTCCAGGTCGAAAGAGTGTCAATATTTTGATGGTATAAAATAGTTTTCGAGAAAAATTGACTTTACTTTTGTTAATCAGATCCAGTCATGTTTCCAATATAAATAATGGGTTTGATTCAATTGAAGTAGACAGATCAATTTTGTTCTTTAACTTGTCAAAGTATGTGAGGGGTTACACAGTCCATTGACTTTTTTCCTCTTCATGTCGCATATGTACTCCATTGGGGATAGACCAGGAGAGTGTCGTGGAGGCCAAAAAAGTAAAATGAGACATTAGAAATGTGGCAGATTTAGTTCATCTTTTAAGCTACAAATGCAATCTCAAACAAAGCCACTGCCAATCGAAAATATAAAGTGACCATGAGGGCCCGCAGACTTTTTTCTCAGGGGGGGTAAAATGAAAAAAAAGTAATATATTTTTAAAGATTTTGCTACTAATAATTAAAAAGTATGACAATCTCACAATCTCAGGGGGGGGGGGGGGGGGGGGGGTTCACGGCCACCCTGGCACCCCCTGCGGGCGCCCATGAAAGTGATTGTGTTTTTGTAGAAATATATCGCATTCAATGAAGATTAATAATTCTTAAGAAATTCCTTAATACGAAGCTTCTTTGATTTATTAATCGTTCTGTTAATTACATTATAATGGATAGAGATTTAAAAGCTATAATAATTAAATTTGCTATCGCATTGAAAGCGATTCAGGGACCATTATTTTAGTAGTAATATTAACTAAAATCATAATAATTCGATAACGATATTATATAAAATGTTAAATGCGATTTATCTGAGATAAAGGAAAGAGCAATTAGATTATATTGAAAGGTATGTCCGATCTATTGATGTAACTTTCCAAAGCAGAAGCTATTTCGTGTCAAAATCCGCCCTGTTGGATTCTCCACCATGTTGGATTTTTATTGATTTTTTATTTTTCTCGTAATTAACACCTTAAATACTATCACAGATCCATAGGATCTGTGATACTATGTATGTTTAAAATTTCAAAGCTCTAGCTCGATTCTAAGTACCCTAGATTTATGATGTGAGTACCCGAAATTGTGATCTTGCAAACCATTCCATCTAGTAGTATGAAATTTGGAATACTGCTTCTTTTTGGTAATCTTAACCCCCCTGAAAAAGTTCAGGGTTCACGGTACATGGTACTTAGGCTTCGGTCTTCGTGGGCTGTCGGAAGATAAAAAAAAGCCTGTTTATTGTTTAAAGCGAATTTACTTCAAATAATGTTTTACTGAGAGTGACTAGTTGTGGAATGGGAGCAATTTATATATTTAAAACTCACCCTGTAAGGTTTATTAAAAAACTGGGGCAATAATTGTTCCTGTCAATATTTTATTTAAACTATTGATGTTTTATTAAAACATCAATTAGAAAGTTAACTAACAAATCAACCCAGAATTTTCTCGACAACATTTTACTTCACCTGTAAACGAAATTATGGAGAAATTGCCGAATAAAATGCGAAGATTGAACAGTTAACTACATTAGGGGGTTGACGGTGCAGGGGCGGAAACGGGGGAAGAAGCGTTAATCTTAAATTTTAATGAAAATGGAAGTTGTCTGGAACTGAAATTTTAATACGAGTCAAGAGTTTACTTTGTAAACGTAAACTATCTCGTTTTTGATTCATAAAATCAATTTTGAGTTTTGTAAATCATAAATCGTGGTTGTCTTCGTTCGTAAAAGGAATAAGATCCAAAAAAATCTCCTCAAAGTATGTCGTGGAATCAATGACGCATGTATAGAATTATTCCCTTTGACTGAGTGAAGTCCTACTTGGATGATCGGTGCCAATTTGTAAGAATAAGCAATGTTGACGGAGGCATTAGGCGGATCTCTCAAGGAGTAAGGAGTGCCCCAAGGGTCAATCCTGGGCCCTTGTCTGTATTTCATTTTCACTAATGACTTAATTCAGTATATTACTACTGAATATGTCAGGGTGGGACACTCGACTGCTGACTGCAGTGACGTGCAGAAAAGAATCAGTTTCCGCACTTGTTAGGTAAATAGCTATTGTTGATGCAAATGGATTTTTTTAGATAGAATCTAGAATTAATTATTTCTTCAGATTTTTTGAGGTAATACCTCCAAGGGCTGTGTCATAGTAAGAGCAAGTACCAACTTTAGCGTTGATTAATCTTTTGTAAAAAATACACTAGAATAATTTTCTGTTATTGAGACGATAATTTGTCATTGAGAACAAAATTTTATTTAGTACTTTTTCTTTAAAAATATGCGCTGCAAAAATTTGATACGCCTGTGCAAATTTGCCCGTCAATATTTTACTGAAAAAACTAATTTTGTGTTAGTAAATCATTAAACAAATGAAATATTCCTGAGAAATTATATTTTACTTGTTAGTATTATCATAGACTAAATAATACATAGATGAACACCGACGTGAAACAAAAATGGACCAAAAAGCGGGTCTCCCTTGAGACCTTTTGGAAGTTTACTGGTTTATGTCTTAGGAATATATGTACTGTATAGATATATAATGGTGAACAAACAAATTCCTAAACCATAAACCAGTAAACCCACCCAAATGTTTCAAGGGATCAAGATATTCTTTATGGTCTCTGGGATGAGGAATAACGATTTAGAGGACTGCAATATTTGAAGAGACATTAAATTTAAAGCTAGTACAAAAGTATTTGAAACTTCTAGTTAATATAAAATAATGTGAATTTAATTTGTCTCAATATTTTAAGCTAAACAATATAAATAATTAATTGTATGCAGTTTGTTTGATTATTTTGCTTTTAAATTTATATAAATTTATTAATAATTATATGATATACTAGTATATTAATAAAATAATTTATTAGTTCAAAAATACGAATTTTTAATGCTTCAGGTTTTTATCAAAATTAAATAGAGTCGATGCAAAATTAAAAAAAAATGTAACAACCATATTCGCTGTTGCTAGAACCAGATTAATTTGACAATCAAGGGCTATGAATTTATTTTTGAGTTATAAGACAACTTATCAAGAAAAAGACCATTGAGATACGTCCTTCATTTCAAAACTAACCACCCCCAATAATTTATTTTCATAATATGACATAATCCGACAGTTTTAGAAAGTTCACTTTAGTAAGTGTTAGAAATGTGCTCATTTCTATTAGATCATAATAATAATCATTTTCGAACTTTACCCACACCAATATACCATTATTTTTCGTGATAATAATTTTTTAGTAATTTATTTTCATTGCATGGTGACGAAATTTAGAGTGTCAGTGGCAACGTCGCTTCACGGAACGTCGTCTGCTTCATTGAGAAATGTGATGAATCTGACAGGCGTAATTTTATTTGTACTTTCCAGGCTGGTCGGAATATACGTTTGTAGTATTATTTTACATCATTTTTGGTTTTTATTGACTGAACTTTATCCATAAACTTCGCGGAATGATGCGTCAGTGCCAACTGTGTGGAAAAATGTGTTATTTTCATCCGGAACTGTCTCTCAGAGGTTTGCTTGGTGAAATACAGAATACAGGAAAGACATTACGGTGGCGCGCCAAGACGGAACTATAGCAGTTGACCTTTGTCCTACACACGCACGATGAATGAAGCAGACAAAAGGCTAATTATGAATGGGCGGTCTCGACCTCTTGCTGAAGGTCAATGGTTGGATCAAAAATTTCCTGGAAAATGGATTGGCTGGCGAAATTTTCAGATATTACACCGCTTGATTTCTTCCTATGGGATCGCTTAAAACCATGGATTTATTAGATAAAAGGATTCGATATCCGTATACTGTGAGCGTATCGAGCGTGAAGCCTTATCTTTTGTTGTTTGTTTTTGTTTTTGATATTCTCTTGGGGGAGCAGTTTACGAACTACGAACACAGACAAGACTACGAATTACTACGAAATTGAATCAAGAATGGTAGTAGAAAGAGATAAAATAGCATTGGAGTGTTGAAGCTCAGAAGTGTTGCTGTCTGTGCCGGTTGTTTAGGAAATCGGCTGAACCTCGGTCTGAACACTCTGTTACACGTACGTCTTTGTCTAATGAATTAGAAAAGAAAAAGTGCTACGTATAGATTTATATAGATTTATAAATGACTCGGAGCGACTTTAAATAAACACCTTTAGAAATGACATAACCTATAAATAATAAAAGCTTTCTAACTTAAATTTATTATTATTTAGCAGAAAATAAAGTAGTTTAGGGCTTTTGTCACTTTTAGCAAATCTTGTAATGCTTCTAACGTATTTTTTGTACACAAATACAAGGTAAAATAAGATGTGGCCAATGTTTACAAATTGTGTTTACAGTGTCGCTTAGCATGGTTTGTTTTGGCTTCAAAGAATGTTACATCAGCCCGTATCCTTTTATTTAATAAATCCATGCTTAAAACGATAGTTTACAGAACTCCACTCGAGAATATTTAATACCTTACGGTTGCCCAGGAATTTAGATGTATTGTTTCTAAAGTATTTGAAAATACTCGCGAAGGGTTCGAAAATAAGCCGTATTACAGTCTATATGTCAACAAAACAAGACACATTTTGATTTGGCATTTGGCATTTCCCACTCTTTAATTTTCATTATAGATGCTCTTTAGTTGAATAAAATATGTAATACACATCATAAACATAGCGACCTAATAACAGAAAACACTAGAAATCAATAGCATATTCGCATAAGTTATTAATTACCAATTTCGGTGAACACCTGGTCCTCTAATTTTAATTTTGTAGAACATTAATATATAATATACCGTAGATCTACAAAAAGTTTCCATTTATAAATAATTTGAAATTTTTATGATAAAATTTCATTATACCATCCTTTATACTCAGGACGATTCCAATTTGGATTGGATGATAAAAATAGTCTTTCAGTTTTTATATAGTTTTCCTTTAAGCAAACACCTCAAATTGTGTAATTCAACGGGGTTAAAGTCGGGACTGTTCAGTGGCCAACATTCCGGCTTAATAAAACCTGGACAGTTCTCTTGTACATATTTTACCGTATAACTTGATGTGTGCGCTGTAGCTCCGTCTTGCTGAAATGTGTAATCAAAAGTAAAATCTTCAATTTCCGACAACAACTGCCAAACTTTGAATTTATTGTTGTTGCCCTGGTTACTAGAAGAAAAGGTAGCTATGTGATTTAATACGCCAGTAAAGGAAATCTTTAAAATAGGAGAAGTATCATATTTGTCATTATATCAATTAATTTAATTATATCAGATTTTAAAAATGAAACAAACAAGACATTTTTAATATTGAAGAAGAGTATTTGAAAACAACCTCGCTATGTAAAAATGGGGCTTTAAATTAAACAAACTGATAAAAGGAACATTATTTGTCAGATTAGGAAAATAGGTAAATAAACATACATTTAAATCATTTCTGTATCGCGCTGGGTATGTAAATATATAATATAGGTTATTTAGCATTATACAAAAATATTGAAGCTGGGACAATTTGCACGTATTTAAATAAGTTTTGGGTTAGCAGGCTTCGAAATCAGACGGTCTCCTGTATGTGTTTATCCTTTTATTTAGCAGATTCCCGTATTGGGGGCAATATGCTAATACCCGTCTTGGCTTATATTATACGGATAGATAGATAGGCTTATCGATAGCTGAGCATACTGTTTTGTTTTAGCTTTTATATTAATTTTAATGTTAGAAGAACTTAACCAAACCCAAATATTTCTACCTAACCATATTTACAAAATTATTGAATAGGATTGTAACGATTTTCATGAATGCAGTACGTCCATTATTCCTTAGAGACGGATTTACCATTTTGACCTTCCAAAGGCGTTTCATATTTTCAAATGTTAATAACCGACGCCCCAAATTCTGAAGGTTATTCGTAAAGACACTTTGGGGAAGAATATATCTGAATTTAATGATATTGAAAAACCATAAGATCTATATTATTTTAAGTTTCATTTTTATTATTTTCTAGTTAAATGTACTCACTAATTACAGGAATAACGTAGTTCATGAATGGCGAGGGGCACTTCATAGGAATATATATAGGGAGGTTTTCCTATATATAAATATATAGAAAATGGGGAATCTTTTTCGGTCGATATATTTAATATATGTCGGTAAATGCAAAAGCTTTAATTCCACCGCTAGTGCAAAACACAAAACCGTAAAATAACAAAATAAAGTAGAAGGATTATTCTTTTAGATTCTTACCCTTCATCAGGCAGGCTCTCACCCAGAGTGGCCACACGAACACACATAACCCTGTATGCATTACCAATTTTTAAAAAGTAGATATTTTTTCAAATTAAGTACAGGGTAGCAAGAGCAAATATTAAGCCTAGTTTACCCGCTCAAATAGTGCAAATTATAATTTTTTGGGAATAAGCTTTTGGATTTTAGTTATTCTGTGTTATGAAATAAAAAAAGAGGCTGGATGAGCCCATCGTAACTCTGTAAGTAATAATGTAATGTAGTAATGTCTTTTACATGTACAATGAGGGCTTTGTGCTGCCAGTCTCTGTGAAACAGACTATACCAGAATTACTTTTGTATCATGAAATAAAAAAAGTTGCTAGATAAACCCATTTAAATACACATAAAAGTAAATCGTAATTGCTTTTTAAATATATAAACCCACTAAATGAGCTTTATCTTTGTGTGACATTTAAGTTGATATTCTTCGATCCACCCACTATTACCGATAGATACATCCTGTTTAGGGGTAACACTAAACATGAAGCACTCTGGTAATCATATACTTGGAAAATGTTTACTGTTTTTTCGTAATTTAGACTATCAAGTTTATAGAAAAGGACAGTAGACAGGATTCTTGGACAATCTTTTATTAACGGCTAAATTCACTATATTAGAGACAGGTATAATTTCACAATCAAGGGTTTAGGTTGACAAATGTACGAATAAGGTCACTAAGTTTTGTATTGTAAATTTGTTTCTGAATTTTTTTGCCAATTTTAAAATAAGAAAGCAATGGGATGTAAAGATTCCATTTTAAACCGTTTTCGACATATCGCCTTGGAACACTTTCAAAAAATCACCCTGTATACTATATGGGAAGCTAAGAAAATTGTCAATTCACCCTCTCCTTATTTTAGTTTATAGTATGTTCTTTTGTATGTTGTATTTTTTTCTGGTTAATAAACGTTTAATTGTTATTATTATTATTATAACTTATAATTAATGATGAGATTTATAGTGCAAAACTTAGTTGTCTTATTCTTACACTTTTATTATAGCAATAGCAAGTCTGGGTTTTATTTTTTAAGTAATAAAACAACAATAATTCTGACAACGTCTTCCCTCAAGCACATTCCTGTCGCCATTAACATGGTACACATATTTATTCTTATTTTACGCACACACACTCCGAATTAAACAGTATGTGATGCAATTTAGCTAAATAGGCTTTAATTAGAGTAATAATCGTTTCATTTTTCAATTTCAAACACATGTGATTTCAGTCTGTTCTCTGTTTTAAAATTACTGTATACTGACATTGGGTTCATTTATTTTCAATGAATATTTAATCATTATTTATATTGAGGGATATGGATAGGTCAAATATTGGTTATGTATTTTATGTGCTGCGGAAAATTTGGGCCTTTTCCTAATAAGTAACTTGCAAGTGAAAACTTTCACCTCAATATTCACTAAAACCGGATTTCACAAGTAGAGTTTAAACCCTAATCTTTGGTTTAACCGCAGGACTGTCCAATCTGGCCCGCTTTTTAAGTTTAAAGCGAAGATCGTGGTTTATTATAACTTTTGAATGTAGCCCTAAGATTTAGTCCTGGTTTATTTTAAATCTTCTAGTGGGTAAGTTAGGTTTGGACAAGATGCAAAATGGAAGGTAGGAACATCTTTTACTTGAATGAAACGTGCCTTAACGAGGGACATTCGGTACAAAAGACTTATCTTCTTATCTTGACAAGTTCGCACAACAAAAGAACCCAAATGACGGCTATTTTCACTTCCACCTCCATTTCCCTTGTCTCTTCTCTGTTTCTTTGCTGACTAAATAACTTCATTTTGGCTAGGTCCAGACTGGAATTCACAATCACTTTCAAGACCGCTACTATCACTAGTTTTACTTTTGCAGGTTTCCCAGTGACTTTCAGTCTATCCACTGAACCTTTCATCCCTTTACCACACTTTTTACACACCGCTCTGTATCCTAGTTTGCCAACTACTTTCTTTTTTATAAAATGTTATCAAATACTAAATTCCTTTCTACCCCGACTTGTCATAATTTAAAATTTCGTGCTACACTACTCTCATAAGCAAAAATATTACTGATAACTGTAATAGGCGCGTGTCATTTATATAGCCGAGCGTTTTCCACAAGTCTTTGCAAGTTTAGACGAAGCCGTAAACGGAATTTTTCCGACTCGACTTTTACGCTTAAAAATATTTTTTTATTATAAGTTTGACTAGACATAATATGAACAGTTAGAAAATATGTGTATTAATAAAAATTAGTCCAAAATAAATAGTTTATCCTACGAAAAACAACTGAACGTAGTGGGCAATGTGACGATTCAAATTAACGATACGGCAACACCGCGATGCGCCTCGTTGGCCCTTTTAGTACTAACAGAGAATGTTTATATATTTATTTATGTTATTATATTTATATACCAACACTTGATTTATTTCTTAAATAGAGTCGCCCACCTTGGGACTACTTCACCAGAGATCATCGCCCCGTTTTATAATAAGCGATGTTTGATCGCTATTTTGAGGGTGAATTTGATCAGAAAGAATTCTAATTTTTGGGGATAAGCTTTTCAAATGGAGTAACTTTTGTATTATGAGAGAAAAGAAATTGTTGGATAAGCCCATTGTAACTCTAAGGGATAAAATGCCTTTTATATGTATAATGAGGGCTTTGTGCTGTCAGGCTTTATGAAACAGACTATAACAAAGTGCAGGTCAGTTTTTGATATTTTTATGATATTGTAATGATGTATGTTTATAAATATTTCATTTATTTAAAATAATACTCGCACAAAAGGATCCTTAGCGAGTAAGTTGGCATGCAAATTATAGTAGAATAATAAAGAAGAAATAAACGGAACTGCAAACATTTGAAAAATTGTATATTTTATTTAGTTTCGATACTAAATTTTTTTCTTGTCTTAAAGAAAATAGAAAATTAAAAAAAAATTAGCAACACATTTTTCAGTTTTAAATATTTTTGTACTCCAAATTCCGAAAAGTTTTCTCTTTTGTTAAATAGTTAATTAAATTAAGTGCATTGGAATTTTTGGAATTCTGTGGGGGCGTTTCATAGGAACGGTTATATTTTTATATTTCTTGCAACTGTATGTCTCTTTTGGCTCCTTTTGTAGGAAATCATGTTGTACTTTTTCTTTAAAAGCTTACACCGCAAAAATTCGATACATATAGAAATTTGCGGGGCACGTGCTAAAAAAAAAATAAAATTTTGATTTCTCCATGTCTTGACCGATTTTTTTTTCTAAATGTATTTCGTACCCGCGTCACTAATAAACAGGCAAAGCGGATTCGGGCTTCCATGTCATCTAAAGTTGTAGGTGCAGTAGCCATCACTTTTTTCTTTAGAAAACCCCCAGAAAAAAGTCAAGGGAGGTCAAATCGGGGGAGCCAAGCAATAAACTGAGAAATAATCGTTAAAACGTCAAAATTCTCAACTGACTTAAGTAAAAATAACGCATTTCCATGGAAACGAATAAAAATTCTGAAATAAGTGAACTTGATTTATTGGTAAAAATTATTTTTTTTTTTTGGAATTCAATCAAAATTTAGTCAACTATAATTCCGTAACCGAAAAAGCAAATCAAAAAGAATTTTGTACACATACATAGTTTTTTTACGTAAATTCGAATTTTATAAACAAAAGTACATCATCCCATGTCAAAAATAAGTTTAAATGTGTCCCCAATCTCGCTGTTAACTCACCAAAATTTCATAAAAATATTTTAAACCGTTTTCGAGATATCGCCTAGGTATATATTAAAAATTAGTAAAAATCGTAATCTCCGCTTTGCAGAACTCCTAACAATCTAACAAACCTGGAGAAGCAGTTTTATGCTATTCTAAAGTGTTACCTCCACGCTATTGGCAATTTTTTTCATATTATTTGAAAAATGAAATCCTGGCTGCAAAGTGCACAAATAACTTATAATATATTTATCAATTTTATACCAGGATCAATACGACTTTATGAAATTTTCAAAACCTCATTATAAAATTTAAAAAATCAAAAACAATTTCCAATGAATTTAAAAAAGCACGCCTTCTATTAATTCTGAGGGGTGGTTCTCGCTCTCTTGCGCACGCAGCTCATCCAGAACTTATAAAAGCTCTTGAAGCTTTAAATTCCCGACATTTAGACTCCGTAAGTGTTTCTCAATCAGGCAGTGTAACTCCGAAGCGGAGTTTGACAACGCACAGTTCGTGTTTTTCAACGTTTCTGGAGTAGAAAGTTCTTGAAATGTGGGTGAATTTATTAAGGACGAAAATGGTAAGTTGTTAAAAGTTTGAAGGGGCTTTAAAGTTTAAAGCTTTTTGTATATTAGCTAGATATTAGAGTAAAACTTTAATTTTTGATTAATATTATTTATTTACTTTTTATTATATTCACATATCAACTTATTAAATCCATATTATATTGTACTATTTATTACAGTGAGAGCAAAACCCTATCAACAAAGTTTACATGGTCAAAAATAAGAAAAAAAGTTCCGATATGGGGTTTTATAACCTGTCTTTTGCCCCAATAAAACTTATTTGGTTTCTATTTGCTGAATTCAATACTTTTAATTGTGGAAACTTCCTACATTGTAGAAACTATTATGAAAGTGTTTTAAAATGCAAGAAAGAAAAGCGGATTTTTGTCACCCATCAGTGGCGGATTTAGGGGGGGGGGGCCTAGAGCCTTGTACAAAAAGGATTTCAATTGAGAATTTTATGAAAATAAAAATTGTAACATAAACATTAACCATTTCTACATATTCTACAAAATATTATAAACAAAAACAAACATTTTGCCGTCTATGGTCTTAGAAATGAATTATACCAAAAAAATATGAATAATAAATCAACACTAATAGTATTTAATATAAAAAATGCAAGCCTTTTTTAGCATTTTGTATGTACATGCTCTTAGATTGTTTCTGAAAACATTCTTGCTTTCTAGAAAACGAATTTATGAAATATTTTGAAAATATCTTCTCCAAAAATTCGTATTTCGAAAGTACATTTTTTCAAAAAGGTCTGCAAACAAAAAAATTTTTAAAACAGGTACATTTTTCGAAAATATATTTTTTTGAAAACAATAGAAATATAAATTATGAACTCTAGTAGCTTGGAAAATGTTAATGAAAAAAAGACGAAAAAAAAACCTGAACAAACCCAAACGAACCTTTTTTGTTTGAAAAGTGCTTCAAAAATTTGTTTTAGACAAATTGTACTTTCGTAAGTACTCGTATATCTAACCAAATGAGCAGAAGGCATAAATAAAAAGTGCTACAATATCTACACTTTCATATTAATCAAACAATTTGTCCTGTCGCGTGTAAGCTTAGATGACCAACAACTGTTCTGTTTTTTTTTCAACAAATATCTTTTTTGATGTTAAATTAAGTAAATTTTTTCGAAAAACAGCTTCACAATTATTTTTTTTAAAAGAGCCTTCTAAAAATACATTTCCTGGAAATATATTTTTTAGAAATCATAGTTTTTTTTTTAAATTTAAATTATGAATGAATGAAAGAATGAAATGTCAATGAAAAAATGACAAAAATAACCTAAACTAACCTAAACGAACCATTTTTGTGTTTGGTCAGGTTTACGTTTCCTTGTATTTGCTATGTTACTCTGTAGTAAATTACTTTAAAAAATGTGTTGTTTTCTGATATGAATGTTTGAAGTCAATGTTTAAAAAACATTCTTTCTAAAGACATATTATCTTGAACAAATTTAGTTTCAAAAAAAGTTAGTTAAAAATATTCGAAGTTGATTTCAGAAAAAAAAATTTCGAATATCTGTATTGTTAAAAATATATTTTTGAAAAAATGTGTAACTAATATACTTAAACGTTTTTTGGAATAACTCCATGTCGTCCCATTTTTGTTCAGCTTCTGGCACTCTTTCATAATCCGATCTCTCATTCGAAGTTTATTTCACTATGCACTTAACATAATAATATGTCTGATAAATAACTACTCTACGTACTCTACTACGCTACTGTACCCATCTTTCTTGTTGCCGATTATCTCCTTATGACGGTAAACGTTAAGATATTTGAAGTTATCTCGCTTAGGAGAGTAGTAGTGCTATAAAGCTTACTCGCTTTGTTTCATTACGATTATATAATTAGAAAGGGCACACGTGACATGACCACGCAAGGGGCAGACAAATAGTAAGAATAGCATGACCGGTGGTATACTTTAAAGCTACGAAAATACTTGGAATTCCAATATTTTATTCCTAAACAATATTTGTGGATAATTGTTATATTAAAGAACGCTTCTTTTATTCCTAAATATTTGAACCTTGTTTTTGATACTTCCTTCTTATAACAAAGAAGAATCTTTTTAATTCTAGAAACTTTGGAACCTATTTTTAGTACTTCTAAAAAGAATTACTCGAAAAACATTAGAATTTTGTTATAAAGCGGCTCTTAAAACAAAATCTTTTGAAATTGCAAGATCTTGTTGAAATTACTTTCTATGACTTTGTTACAAGAGCTTTAAGGTCGATTCACACATAGCAGTGACAGTGCCGTGACCGGCACGTGATTTCACCGACCGTAAACTAACAGTGATTTCTATTCATATTGGTCAGTGTTTCATCAGTGCAGTGTCAGTGTAGTTTATAGTCAAATGGAAATATTTTCAGATGAAGAACTTTTGCAGATCGCACTGGTTTTGGACGAAGAAATGGAAGAACAAGTAGAACAGGTTGAAAAATGACACTGGGTCCATCCAGCATGGAAAAAGAGAGGGACTGAAGGGGAATTTATAACGTTATACAAGGAACTGGTAGACGATGCTGCAAAATTTTTTGAATACTTTAGAATGTCAGAAAATTCTTTCAACCTATTGTTGTGCAAGTTGGAAATTCATTTGAAAAAGCATGACACACACTGGAGAACAGCTATCACAGCTAGAGAAAGGCTCGCTGTTTGTTTAAGGTAAGTGTTGGTTTTCAATCTGATGTAGACACCTTGACATTTATTGAAAACACTCAAAAAATAAAAACTAGTTTATTAGAAAAATGTTACAAACACATCGAAAAAAAAGTAAATCTTAAACTAATTTTTGGTCTGAATTTTTCTACGGCAGGGTTTGAAAATACTCCTTCAATGCTATGTTGGGAGCTGCATTCTCCTCATCAGTTAGCCTAGTAGATAAGTTTGATTGTTGGTCATCCCATGAAGACAGCATATTAAATTCGAATCTTTGGACAGTATCAAATATTTCAGCTTTGGCGTCATGCCACTCTTGTAGGGATAATTGTTTTAAAGCTGGAGCTATTCCTGCTAAAAAAGCGTCAACAAGATGCTGCGTTGGTGGTGGGTAGTTCATACTTTTATTTCGCTCAACAATATACTCCATAACTGTAGCGGCGGCCGTTTTGGGGGGAGCCGTAGGGTTTGGTACTGACAGCTTTCGAGTTTTTCGTGGACCTGTACCTGTTAGTGTTGATTTCAACGAACTTTGATCTTCTGTTTGTGTAGTCATGGCGTCGTTAACTTCTGAGACTGTAGAGTCTTGAGCTTCAGTATTTTGGTCATTTTCGGATACCGCTTCACTTTCTGTTTCACCTGTGAAATCTTCGATATTTACTTCGGACTCAATGTTTGTCATGGTCTCCCTCTGCTCAAAGAATAATTTCAAAAAGCTCAACTGGTCTGAATATTTGTACGGCTTTACTTTTGTTGCTTTTTGACCACTTGTAGTTTTTTGTTTATTCAAAGATTTTCTAAAGTTGTCCCTAATATTAGCCCACCGAGTTTTACATACAGACCCTAAAAGAAAAATGAAGAATTAGACTTTCTCTTGTCATAAACAAAAAAAAAAAAGAAAAAAAAATCGCGTGCGACAGAGTAGATACAATTTTTTATCTCTACTGTATTTTTTTCAGATATTTGGCCACTGGAGATGCACTGAACACAATTTCGTTTAGCTATCGTCTAGGACATAGTACAGTTCACAAAATTGTACGAGAGACCTGCGAGATTATCACTACACATCTAATGAACGAACTGATGCCTACTCCGACAAACGAAATGTGGATGAAAATCACTAGTGATTTTTATAAAATGTGGAATTTCCCTAACTGTATAGGAGCTATGGATGGCAAGCACATTGTTATTCAAGCTCCTCCTAACTCGGGATCAATGTTTTTTAATTATAAAAAAACATTTTCCATAGTTTTATTAGCCCTTGTAGACGCGCATTGTAATTTTATTGCTGTCGACGTAGGGGCATATGGGAAGGATAGTGATGGGGGAGTGTTTGCCAAATCAAAGTTAGGAAAAGCACTTCAGCAAGGAACTTTGAATATACCACCAAGATCTACCATACCTAATACGAATATCCAGGTCCCATACGTTATTGTAGGTGACGAAGGATTTCCTTTGAAACCGTACTTAATGCGACCATATCCAGGGGGTACTCTAGATGATCGGAAGCGTAACTTCAACTATCGTTTGTGTCGTGCCAGACGGACATCCGAAAACACTTTTGGTTTTTCGTTCAAAAATTTAGACTTTATAATAGAAGAATTCAGGCCTTTCCAAAATATGTAGATAACATAATTTTGAGCACTTGCTTGCTGCATAATTTCATTAAAAAATACGACTGTCAGACGTATAATTACGCTTCTTCGCAAATGGATTTGAGGAGCGGGAATCGCACATTACAAAATTTACATTTGCAAGGAGGAAATGCAACGACAGATGCATTTCGCGTACGAGAAACATTCACTGACTTTTTTAATTCTGATGCTGGATCTCTCCCATGGTTACCAAATATCCAACAAACTTAGAAATGTAGATAAGAAAAATATAATTTTAGTTCTCACCTATTATAACCTATTGTTATTGGTAATAAAATTAAACTAAAATACAAATTGTTTGTTTAAAGAATGAACATGTGACATCCAAAAAATGCAGGCTAAAAATATCTTGAATTGCATAGTGACGATTCGTGTTCATTCTGTGGCCAGACTTACATTTTTTACTCACCTTCTGTTTTCATTTCTGCTCCTACTTTACTCCAGATAGCATTCTTGAAAGCCGAGTCCATGTATTTGGAGTTGCACATGTCGTACAAGACGGGATAACCACGGACCAACTCAATAAGTTTCTCCAATCCAAAATACACAATTTGTGCGGCCGTGAAAATCCAAAAATATCGTCAGGAACTAATATGACGCTCACGTTACGGTGCCGGCGACAGCACTGTTTGCACTGTCACGGTCGTGCGTCGGACAGATGTGAATAGCTGCCATCAAATTCCTACGAGAATAATTTTGCTTTCGCCGGAGAAATCACGTGCCGGTCACGGCACTGTCACGTCACTGCTATGTGTGAATCGACCTTTATTCTTTCATTATAACAAAGTGTATTCTCAATTATTTAAGTACAGTTCTTTTGAGTAATATTTTTGATTAAATAAGGTTCTTGTTTTAAAGTCACAGATCTTAAAGTGAAGTTATACCCCGGTATTCTGGGGTTATACTCTTATTTAGATTTAATATTACTTCAGACCCAGTGCTAATTGTTGGGAGAATTTTTTTGTGTACCTTTACTATCAATTACTGCCTTATTTTGAGCTAGAAACCGTTACTTTTTCTCCCTAGGGAGGCAAAATAGATTTCCTTTCCATGGAAGAAAGTATTTTCCACCCGATTTTATTTGACCATAGTTTTAATGAAATATTATTATTTGTTGGCATTCTTTTCAATCAGAAATGTTTTAAAGCATTTTGTTTTATTTCATTAACAACTGTTAATTAATTAAACCTATTTGGTGTGTTTTCTAAACCACTTTTGTGATTTAGAAAATATACTAATTCTCGTCCTTGTAATTCATTTTTTAATAATAACGTACATCCAGGGGGCGTGGATGGTCTTGTTTGTCGGCATTTGTAGGAGCTAAAACATGCCTGGAGAGGTCCGTTATGCCACACCCTGTATATTTGTTTCACTGTTAAAGGAAAAATCTAGTACCTACGTCACTGAGTGCCACTGTTAATGCAATTGGAAAGGAAGTTTACCCAATAAATAAAGTAATAAATCCTAAAACTTTATTTCACAACCCGCATTATTGACACCCCTCCCAAAACCCCCAATAATAAAATTTTATTAAGACTTTTAATATACCGTTAAAAGTTTATGAAAAGTCATTCACATTGCTCGGTTCGGTTCAGCTTAAGTATAAAAATTACAGAGTGTCGAAATAAAACAAGACTTACAAGTTCCTCAATAGGTACAATAAATTTTACTAGAAGGAGTGTAATTGCATCCAATTGATATTTTTGGTTTTCCTAACGGTTTATTATCGTTCAATAATCTATTTATTAACATCTGAGCGCTCAGATATCTTAGTTATAAATTCTCGATTGAATTTATGGAATTTGAACGATGTGACGCTGGGAACGGAGAGCCTTTTGATTGGCAAATGACCCATATTGGACCGCGAAGCCACAAATTAAATACCACTATATTCCGTAATATTCCCAAGTGTGGAGACCAAATATGTAGTCTATATACATACGTTAATGTTCTGTGAAAGAATGTGTAGAGTCACTCATGATATTTAAGCTTATTGGGGTTACTTTTTCCAGGTTTTTTTTTTAGGTTTCCTTCTCAAAAGGGTTTGATTTCCAAAGAAAATAGAGACAATTCTAAAAAAAATACAATTGACTATTTATTTATTTCACTTTTCGGGAGGTGGATGGTGAATCCAGCCTTCGTTACACCACTGACATAAAAAATGGGTCTTAGTTTTCTGTAATTCGGCTCTAAAGGCTCATCAGATTCAGAATTCGACTAATTCTATTGTCGTGTTCTGTTTCTCGTGCCTTTTAGATAGAAACTTTTCTTTATAATTTATTTACCACCAGAATCGATAGAGGACAAAAGCCATTCTACATTCTATCAAAATTTCGTTATATACCTGATGGGCATTATATATTTAAAGAATTTTGTTGTAGGTGCAGACTTCGATGTGTACGATGTTTATTTTATGTGACTATTTCTAAACAGAATGGTATATTTTAGACCATATAAAAAATATTACCTGGTTTGAATAGGAGTAAAATTCTAGATAACTCCCTTAAAACTATAGGTTACTTGGAAGTTGTATACAGGGTTTCCAAAAAGTCTTAGTATTGGCAAATCTTTGATATTAGTAAAGATAGAGACACAAAATTAAAGGTGTATTTTATAGGTTAATATCCCCTTGAAGGGCGACGCTAGGCTGTTGAGGTCAAAAATTTTAAATGCCGTGTGGTACCTCAGTTTAAAGGTATTCAAAAAAGGAAACACTTAAATGGCAAGCCTTTAAAAATTAAAAATCATAAAAAAAATAAAAATTTTAATACCTTTATTCCTCTTATTTCTTTAAAAGTTCAAAATGACCACCATGAACTTCTTGGCAGTAATAAAATCGACTTTGGAACTTAATTCTCATATTTTCGAGAATGGCAGGTGTTACTTTTTGGCAGACGTTGACAGCTCTTTGGCGTAACGCATCCAAATATTTGGGATTTGTTTAGTATTCGCGTTCTTTTAAGGACATAATCAAGAGGAGCAAGGTTCGGGGAACGAGGTGGCCATTTAGAAATTCTCTGACTGGTAAATAAAAATGAGGAAGTGCTCCGTCTTGTTGCAAAAGACGATCATAAATGTTCATTTTCTTCTTGAGTGACTGTTACAATTTGAGGTAAAATGGCCTCTTCCAGAAGGCTTAAATAAAATTACTATTCTGGTTTTCTTCATTCATTTTACACCGTTTTGAAGGATACTTAATAAATACACTTGAGCAAACCCGGTATTTTTGAAACGATGCATTCCCCGAACTGTATTATAGAAACTCTTCTCTTATTTTTAGCTAAAATTTGGCCTGTAAAAATTTGTCGCTCGAATACTGTAACACCCTGTATGTACTTATCATTGCTTAAGTTTTATTGTCAAAATTACATGTCGTACACCAGTTTTACAAAGTTGTTGTCTGTCTTTATTAGCCCCGGAGCAAATTTTCAAGTAATCCAATAAGCGTTTGGAGCCATCATTCCAAGAGTTGAATCGACGTCATATTTGCTTTAGACCAGCCGGCTTCAAACCGACCGAGTTAAAGTCATTATGAACTTTTAGGAAAACTTTTAGCTGCACAAAAAGTTGATTGACCGTATTTTAAGCTGTCGCGTTACTTGTTATCAAGTGTTTTTCGGGTTCCCTTGAAATGACCTATTTCTGTTCTCTAAATTACTTCTTGATTGAAATTACCTATTTGAAAAAAAATTCAAAATTAGAAGCTAACTGGGTTTTGAGTGAACGTAACGTATCTACACTGATTTTTTTTATTTAAATGCTGATTTCGACACTGGATAACAAATCCCGGATAAGCTGTACGCCACCAACGACAATTTTGAGAGCAATTCGATTTGAAGACTACAGGGGAAAACAAGGAATGTCACAAAATATTAGTTTTGAAAAAATTCAATTTTAAAGTTTAAAACTTTTCAGACTGAAGACTTTTTATTTTAAATTAAAAACTGCATCTTAGTAATAACGAGTGTTTTAATAACGCCTTAAACATACTAGAACTCAAAAATAATTTTTCATAAAAGAAAACACAATAAAATAAACAATTTCTTCAGGTAAAAAACTAGGATTGTTCGAAAATAAGTGGCATTTTCACAAGAAAAACAAGGAATGTCCAAGTTTATTTTTTCTTGGTTGCAGTTCTGATTTTTTTAGGCGTTCTGCTGTTCGTTCTGTTCACTCTCTTTCATATTAACCTTTTGTACTTTTTAATGGAAAAAACAATACTCGACATGAGAAAACTGCAGGAAACCAGACCTTAAGCACCAGACCTTAAAGCACTCTGCACTCTGATTCTAAGTTTATCAATATGCAGAGCTTTTCTACACCAAAGTGATTTTTTTTTCAACTTTTTGTAAAAAAAATTCCCTTAATATGGCAAGAATTCCATGGGACACGCTGTATATCTATCTACAAATAACATATTCTTGAATCCTTTCATTTGAGCCATCCTGAGATTATCAAAAACAAACAAAATACAGGCATATTTTATTGGTAAACATTTATATTTACTCTGACGCCTTTACTTTCCGCTTTCAATGCTTTCTTAGCGCGTTGAGTAATCAGGAAATAGAAAAATGATTTTATTTTCCCTGCAATTTCCCTGGATTTTCCACGTTTTATTGACTGGGTGTATAAATTTACGATTTTAAGTAAAATCCGGCAGGTAACAAGTCGCCTAAGGCGTTGATTTTCTACGTAAAATTCAATCATCCAGTGTAATTTTGATTTATTTCTGGATTGGATGATTAAAAGCAACTTTGTAGAGTTTGTTGGCAGTAAAGGGCAATAATTCGGCAGTATACACAGGGTGTTTGGTAACGAGTGGGTCATACCTTAGCAATGGCTACCCTGACGCAATTTTGGTCGATTTAACCTAACTTATCTTAGTACAAAAGACCATGGGCGCCCATAGGGGGGGGGGGGCAAGGGGAGGCATAGTAGTTATCAAAACTTCATTAGGACAAATTTGGAGAAGAAAAGAAGACCTGAGTGCTGGCCTATTCGGTTACTCACTCAACCTGGGTGTGATGTGTTTTTTTATCCATCACAACCTCCTTGAGTGAGCGATCGGTTAGGTAAAATCAACAATGAAGAGACACTACAAAACAAGAATAAGCCAAGGAAGTTGTTTTTTTACACATTTTTTAGTCAATGGCTAAAAATTTAGCAAATTGATTTTTTTTTACTTTTTGGTCAGAAATTGTCATACCTCTCTGTGAGAATATCTGCAGAAGAAAAAGAGAACACCCAGAGCATGTCATTGAGCAAATAAACACAAGTTTTGTGTAAAAATTCGGTTATTAATGAGTGGGATGACTTCTTTTTAGAAGTGGGAAAATAGATTTTCTTTAAAAGACCTTGGGATCCATTAAATTGATTTAGATTAGATACTGGTTTAAATTTAGATCTAGTTGATCAGTTAGGGGTTGACAAGTTTTTGTCCTGTTATTGATAATAAATCGTCATTATTGTTGCGATTTGGTTTGTCCCCAAATGATTTCTATCCTGGAACTTGTTGCTAAAATGATTTTAGTTCTATTATTGTGGAAAATACGTACCTAAATTACTCTTTTCTTTTTAATTTTTTTAAACCATTTTAGTACTGGTTTAAATAAGATCTTCTAGTTGACCAGTTAGGTTCTGACAGGTTTTCGTTCTGTCATTGATACTAAGTCGTCAGTAACGGCTAGATTCTTCAACGCTAGTCCGGTCTAATTTGTCAACCAAAAGTTTTATATTGACAAGTAGTGTAAGAATAAGAGATTCACTAAGAATATTCAAGATTAGATGGTTTAAATTAAGATCTTATAGTTGATCAGATATTTTTTGACAGGTTTTTGTCCTGTCATTGTTAATAAGTCGTCATTAAAAACTTATAAATTATTCTGATATTTCAGCGATTTTCTTGGTTTCCAAATGATTTTCATCTTGGAACGAGTTGCTGTATTTAATAAATTTAGTTCTATTCTTGTTGAAAGTACGTAGTCAAATTGCCCTTTTCTTTATAAATTTGCGAAAAAGCTCAGAAATATTTTGCAGTAAAACTCAGTTGTCTTATTCTTGCACTTGTCAGTTTAAAACTTTTTTGGTCGAAATTTGTCACGAACGTTGTATTATTATTTTTATCTTTTTACTTAAAACTTTATTGTCACAATTTTAAATGCATATTTTTGGGTACTTTTCGAGGTTTTTGACATATTTTGACAAATTCACATAATCTTAAGAGTCTAAAATTTACATGTGTCAAGTTTTATCTCTATACTTTTAATAGAACAGGAGCTAACATGGTACTAAAAATTTGGTAAAATAATTTGGCCCGTATTAAAAAAAATGCACTGTATTTCAAGACGACCACACCAATCAAAGGCGCAAAAACGACGTCCTAAAGATGTCACGTTCGAAAGATACCATATTATAGAATCTCTAAATTATAGAGAACATCAATGGAGAATATCGTTTAGTCGTCTTATATAACAATCATGTTATGTTATAACCCCGCTATCTGGTATATTTAAACGCCTTTCAATTCATTATAGACGCCTCCCAACTTATTTATTTATCATTAAATTGAAATTTAGAGTTAGGCGTCACTAGTCCGCTTAATAGACTTTATATTAAACTAAATTCATATCAAGTTCATTTAAGTATAAGTTAAATTAACTTGGGTATAGCGTCAGTTCATATAATTGACAACTTATGTGCCCCTATACTTTATAATTAAATCTGAATGCTTTGGGATTAGAGGTTTTTGTTTTTCGATATTACGTTAGATTTTTGAATAACACGGAGTTGTTTTCTGTACGTCAAATGAGGGTAGTAGAGGTGCGACCGACATGGCGTTTTACACTTTTGTAGAAATTATTTAAATTGGTATTTTTTTGTCCAATGAAAAGCTCCAAGAGACTCTGAGCAGAGTTATTGCATGTCAACTTTACAAATAGACGCACAGAACAGACAGCAATCACTCTCAACAACCATATAATTCCGTATGCTAACACAGCTAAGTATCTAGAAACAATTCAGTTACAATTCTCTCGATACGAAATCCCGCTAAGAGAAAATTTTGGCTTCGATTTTTCCCTGTATTTTTTCGCACAAATGCCGCCATATTTAATTTACTGGTTAACAAATCGAAATTTTAACCGCTTCATCTTGTAGAGCACTCTTAAAAACATGGAATTTGATAGTTTCAAATGAGTACATTAGGCCTACTACCTTAATTACATGAGCAAAGTTCACCTAATTTCTTCGGACTCCTGGGCGTTCATGGCAAAAGCTCACTTAATCAGTAATATCTTCCACATTTTTCAACCGATTTGAACAAACGTGGGCAATATATTTTCGTGACGAACTAATCTTTCATATGCAATTCAAAAAACATGAAAAAAAATTTCCTAATAACTAAATAAAACAAAAATGTGCAATTTTCAAAAAAGATCAAAAAATGTTTTTTTCAACTTTCAGTAGCTTTAACTCAAAAAATACTCTTTCAATTGACTCAGAATTAATATTTATGTGACAAAAGAAGCGTACCTCGAAATGTGTGTACATTTTAGGTCGATTACGTCTACCGTTGTCGGGATGTTCGACCATAACTGGAAAAAGAGCCGAAAAACATTTTTTGTGAACATTTCGCAAACGCTTCTTTGGAAAAATAAATGATTGTCATTTTCGTTTTCAGCGACCTCGAATTAAAAAACACTTTTTTCACGAGGTATATTTTCTTGTAAACTAGTGTTATTAATGAAAAAAAATATTTATCTCCAAAAAGTTTGTTAGTGTGTATAGTATATTATTTAACAAACGTGGAATGTTGTCCATTATTTATAAGAATGAAGGTTGCGCCATGAGCCGCAAAGAAAAACTTTAAAACTTGTTTTTTTTTTCAGTTTACGAACAAAACAGTTATCATCAGACCTGGACGCTTACGAGGTGAGATATGTGATATCCAGAGCTTTGGCGGTATGGTCGAAACATTCCAAGCTTACCTTCACGGAGGTGGATAGCGATAGGGCCGATATTCTGATTTATTTTTATAGGTAAGTTATTTTTACCTCAAGATAGAAAAAAAAAACAACCATTGCTCTAATTTCTAATTCTCTCACGGACTAACTAAATAGTGGAATGATTTTTCATGTCTATTCTAGACTAACACTTATTAATTTTATTAATCCATGCCAGTATTTGCACTCTTAGAGGAGACTTAAATTTTTGAAAGACACCGGCAGTTTTACAATAGTAATAAATTACATAAAAAAGTAGATTTATTAACCAATAAGATAGATTTAACATTTGGTGTCTCTATCTTTACTGCTAGCACTGACTGACACTCTGTATGTTTCAGCCTGTATAATATATAATTAATATATAAAAAACTAAAAGCTAAAACAGTTACTTAGTTAATATCCCCTTTAAAATGTTCATATTTTAAAATTATGGAATTTACACTCTGAACCTTTCTTATCAAAAAAATCCTCATATAAACAGATTTTAATATTTTCATTTTACGAGGGCTTCAATTTTTAATTTATCTGCCAATTTATCGAAATGAAACCTTTGATAGTTTCATAAAAGTACAATAAAACTTTCATACGGACATCAATGTCTTTTGATTATAATTGACTGCCATATTTTACTCTACGCGACTATAAACGTCACGACGAAGTGATATTACAATAAAATATTTCATTTCTCTAAGCGTTACTTTTATGTATTGTTCAGGAAGTCATATATTTTCTCCTCTAAAATAGTATATATAGGGAGTTTCAATTAAAACACGCTACTACTCCAATTCAATGATCGGAAAAAAGAGGCTTATTAAACATTTTTTTGGGATGTGTGTGTAGAGGGGTCACTGGTGAGTGTAAATCTCAGTTTGCTATAGATTCGAGACTTGTTTGGGAAAATGATATGTATGAGTGAAGAGTAGTATCATCAACGTAACGGTGGATGAGATTGATAGTAGAAGAAAGCAGGTCATCGGTGTAAAGCAGAAATAGGGTTGGTGCTAAGACTGACCCTTGGGGGGTATGCTAGCACTGCTAGCACTGATAGAATCTAAGTTAGATGGAATGATCATCCACCACGACAAATATGCGTCGATAAAAAGGTAGCTACCAATCCAGGTACCTAGCTTGGGAGGAAGACATAAGAAGGTAATCTGTTGAGGAGTGGACTGTGCAGCATGCTATATTTGGTCAGAAGCCTTGTAAATGTCGAGGGTAACAATCTGGGATCTGGTCTTCTCTTAACATTATCTTCTTTAATTTAATCCAGTGTGTCTTCTCGAAGAAATTAAAAAAAAATTCTGATTTTGTATGTGTTTTACACCGGAAAGCATAGGATTTTTAGAGCAATTAACAACAGAACAACGATAATGGTAACAAATTACGTTGAGTACTGCTCTTAACGTGAAAACATTTTTCCATTTCCCAGTATATAAATTTCATTAAGTAAGTTCATATTCCGAATCGGTTTAGGAAGCAATCCATGACTACCCAAGATAATTTTCAACGGAGATCAAGGGGAATTTCCGGGTATTTCATATCTCGGCGACAAATTCAAGGATGCACGTTCTGCGATTGTCGTTTTATCTCTCTGGCTTTTGTCGGGCCGCTTTGGGGAGCTTTTAGCCATATTGAGATTTCATGCAGTTTTATGCAGCGAATACTTTATGTTTTGTTTCAGGCGAAAAACGTTTTAAAACTATACAGGGTGTAAAACGTAAATGAATTAATCCAATACCTAATTGTTAGGAGTACATACAGTGTGTAACAAAAATATGGAAATCTCGAAATATCTTGCAAACCGTTCATCCGATTTTCATGAACTTTTGTACACTTAGGTATGAAATTACGCCCGATCCAATATCGACTGGAACTTTTTTTTTAATGGAATGTTCTTTGTTTTATTCGATTTTCGAATTCAGCTTAAAATTCTGAATACTTCTTATTGGGAACATTGTATCCTAAATTTAACAGCTTTTGAGAAAATGGTGGTCAAAAATAGTTATTTTATTGTATTTTACCTTAAAATACCTGTATACGAAAGTTTACCTGAAATGTCTGACATTGTCAGTTTCGTTTATTTACAAAAATGGATCATTTAACAGAAACCCAAAGAATTGAAATTTTAATAATACCTATGGGGACAGAATGCGAACGCAACAAGAAGTTCGTAACATTTTTAATGACAAATATCCTGACAGAAATCCATTAAGTAAATGTACTGTGACTAAAGTTTTAAAAAAATTCAACAGTCAAACTGGAAGCGTAAAAAACGCTATACTATTTGGATATTTAGTACAATACAGGAGGAAATAATTTGAAAGCTGATGAAGAAAACTAAATGAAATGTTTAAAATGTTGTCCATTTACTTCTTGGTAGTAAGCCAAATATTGCGGAAAAACATGCAAAACGTTTAGAAGAATGTCAGCCAATCGGTTACTCTCGGGCGAAAGAGCAGACGGAAGACGTCGCTTATTGGAAACAAATATCCGACGTCATTTTCTACACGTTTTAAATTTAACTGAATTTTAATAAGTATTTATTTCTCGATTAAAAAGTACGGAAAAGCTCAGGGTTCTTTTTATAATCATTAAGCACATACATATGTACATGAAATTTAGATTTAGTTAAGAGCCAATTATTCTCAAAAGATACATGAGCTATTTTAAAACAACTAAATTACAATGACTCTCTTTCTGTCTTTTTTCTGCTCGTTCGACTTAATTTACCAATATTTTTTGCAGAAGAGAACATGGAGACAGTTTCCCCTTTGATGGAAAGGGAGTTATTCTTGCCCATGCTTTTTTCCCAACTGGAGCGAGGGACAGCGTTGACGTCCATTTTGATGCAGACGAAAAATGGACTACTTCTGGAAAGAGCGAATTAGGTAAGGACAAAATTAATATATTAAAACAGTTTATGGATCATATTCCGAATATTTCTTTTCTTTGACTCTGTCTTTGCCCAAAAATACAGTTATGTAATCTTTATAACAAAATTTATTTTTTTCAGTTATAATACATACAGGTACATAAGAAAAACATTGCAAATTATAATTTTAATTGTCGTGGGCTGAGAATGATTCCAAGTCGCAAAACAAAATTTTACAGGAACGTAAAAAGAAAGTTTGGGACCTTATAAAATGAAAAGATAAGAAGCCATATGTTTTTCGTGTGGTATTTCGTAAAGGCTGAAGGGTTTGTTACGTCACGCCAAATTTGTATTTCCTATTTAATTTCTAATTTTTGAGTAATAGAGAGTTAAAAGAAAAATGTCACTTCCACTTAGAACCGGTATGGCTTTCTAAGGTAAAATTTTAGTAATTTACAATTGTGGAGCGATCAAACAAAAGCAGATAAATCCATTTTATATAATTTTGAATTATTGATAAAAAAAATAATAGACAATAGGCCCTTTAATCTAATTTAAAAAATTAGACAACGATTCATTCGGAATTAAGTTACGGACCTAAAACTAAATAAGGGTACGTGGAAAAAAGTTCCATAGGAGTTATTGTGATATGAAAAATGGACTTATCTTGTTTTGAATTTTTTTCCATATGACGCGAACTTCATGGATGGCGCTGTACATATAAAGTAATAACTAATAAATTCACACAATCATTGAATCATTATTTTAATTTTTGCAATTATTTTTTGATCCCTTGTTCAAAGGGATCCCTTTTTTGATCCCTTGTTCAAAGGGACTACGCCACTGGAATATCGATTTTCAGCAACTAAACCAGGAATATTCTAAAACGAGACAGAACACGCGTGATGTCTTTATGCCTACGACGCTCGCGACTTTTCTTGCTTGATTCTTACTTTAGTGATATATTTACTAACACTTTACTTAAAAACTCAAAAATATGGCCAGCATAATTATTTTCTAACGTTTTCGCTAATGTCCTAACAGTCATAAATTTCTCATAAATTAATTAAGAACATGGCAATTACACACCCGTGTTATTACATTCATGCAATTACCCACTAAACAAACACTTAAAAGAGGTCGATAAGTCTTGTTTTTTCATAATTAATTCCATGTTTAATTTTTTAAACGGAAAAATTGACACAGTTCTTTTTAATGTTGGGCATTGGGGTACAGTTTTTATAACCTGTAACATTTTTTCAAATTTTACGTAACGAGGGTTATATTAAATAAGCAAATTATTTATATGTTTGTATTCTCCATTTTGTGGCCTTTTATTTGATATCCCAGACACTGAACTTGAAAGTAAAACAAAGTTGTCAATCGTTTACCCCAAAAAAACAACCCCTAAAATTTTTTTTTCTTGTATTTTACTGCTTTTATGCTATGACCTTTGCTAAATTTCCGCTGTTAACGTTTAACGGTCCTGGAAAAAGAGGACTGTGACTGGCAGACACCGAGTTGATTTCATAATATGTTTTGTCGGTTTGTTTAAATTTTGGTACAAAATAGTAAAAATTAACTACAAACAGAAAAGGCCGTTAAAAAGTCAGATGCTTGTTTATATTAATTCAACTATTATTTTCTAGAAAACACGCTTACTATAAATATTTTTCTAAATAATATATAACTATTAATACTATACACACGATAAGTGAGATTAGTGAATACATCTTAAAATTCACAGCTCTTTTTCAAAACAATTATGATGATAATTTTTGGTACAGAACTTAAAAAAATAGTTATTGTTTCTAGATATTAATCCAAGCTTCAACATAATGTAAAAATACAATTTGGGAAAAAATATCTCTAGGAATACCACGTGGCTAATGTTTTTACTTTTTTACAAAATATCTGGTGGATATGAGCATTTACCATTAACGACTGAAACGAATTTGTTTAACCCTCAAGAAACCATCACTACACCATTTTAAACATAAAATGTAACGCAAAATTGAACACAGAACAGCAAGACCTCGAGCAGTCCTAAACACAAAATAAAAAATAATGTCTTCATATCCATCGACATACACGCTTACAGTAGTGGAAGCTGCTTACCCCGAGTATTATTAAAATAAAAGTAAGCAGCATTGAAATGAGGACAATTAAATTTAGATTAATTTTCTTTTGCAGTTGATTAGAGAAAAATGTTTATTAGTGTTAAAACAGATTTTATTTATTTAATATATAGTATTATTTTTGTAATAGTAATGCTGTTGTTACAATTAATCTGTGGTATTAAAGTCAATTGTAAACTTTTATTAGTTGTCAGTATTATACTATATTTGAAGAAACAAGTTTTTAATTAAATAATATTTAGTCAAATAGGTCAATATTTATTATTATTGTACAATTAATTCAAATATTTTACTGTTATTTCTTTAAACTTAATTTATTTTTTAAATCGTAACTTTTATTGAAATATAATTTTTTTGTGTTTGGTGCTATACAAATTATAATTACTGGTACCAACAAAAGATAAGGAAATAGGCATCAAACATTTAATTTTAAAAACATTTGATTGGGTCAGATCATGTCCAGAAATATTATTTGAAATTTCTATCATCCCAACACTATTTAAAATTAGAAATTGCGGCAACTATTTATAAATTAACACTATCTGCTTTATTTTCAGTTTTGAAGTTTCGTTTGCCGCTTATATTACACAATCAAAGCGTGTTTTCAAAAGTGGTTAAAAAACACGAAAAAGTTATATAAAAAGTATCAACGCTTTTTTTTGAGTCTCGAAGCTTCATCCCACATTGTCCTAGTTGAAAATTAGATTGAATATCGGGGAGTGATCTAGTTTTAAACTAAAAATAAAAGTTTACTTAATTCAAACCACTTTTATTGGTTTAGAACATTGGATAATTTAAAAAAGCAAAAATTTGATTGAACGTGGACGGATATTAACGACCTTATACAAAACTGCATTAAAAGTTTTATGAATTATATAGGATGGATTTTTGTGTCCAATTTTACTTTAATTTTGTTATCCTAGTTATAGGTAAGTGTATTAAACGTCATAATAAAATCTAAATCAGTATTAAGAAAGGTAATCCTGTCTATAAATTTACATATCTGCTATTTATCTGGATCAAAAATCAAAAGTAGCCTTGCTATGTTCTAAGGAGAGCAAACAGACAGATAGTGGCCAGATTTGCCACATTTATACTCGTATATTTCCAAGGACTAACATATAAATACTAGGGTCACCGACGCGACGTGAAACAATTCCCGGATTTTTCACCAAAAATGCATCTTTGTGTCTCTATAGATCATAAAAAAGAAATTCAATACCCTACCTGCGCTATGGAACGATTAAATATCATTATTCAATGTCCTCAGACATTTTAGAGCCAAAAATTGACCCATTTTGTCGTTTTTGGGTATCCATTAAAATGTCAATGCTCAAATTCTTTCATTACTCCTTTTCATTCATAATTTTAAAACCAAAGTTACCGGTACTCCACATTCCACACAAGGACGCGTAGTAAATATTTCATTCATAAATTTATAGATCCCCAAACTTCAGTGTATTCATCTTTGTCTTATGACATTCTCCGAAAAAAAGGTGAAAGATCCAATCGTCTCTGAACGGCCTTCTTCAGGAGCCTCGTTGGTCTTTCTTACTTGCATATGCAGAAGGAAGATGCAGGAACATGACTTTATAAGTGAAATAGTGAAAAGTTGTGGAAGCAGTCGTTTGGTGGCGTTTAATTGAATTTGCCGTTTTCTAAGATTTTTCTTATATTTAAAATAGAAGAGTGTGATTATGTTTTGTGAAAGACAAGAAGAAACAGAAGCATGTTTTCTGATAAAAATAAAGAATAAACCGCTATTAATTATCGCGTTAAGGATCCCACAGACAAACGCGAATTCGCTGTCGCAGCGCCTGGGATTTTTTTATCATTGACGCTGGCATTGATAAAAAAAAATTGATAGGTGGTCAATTGGATTAACTGGAAAGTTTTGGCCTTTAAATTCTTAAAATTGGAGCATCTATGAGTGTTTAAGCAAAAATCTCGTATCTGTATCAGCGATTTTGATGGTTCGTGTTGGTATGATGTACAAACATTAATATTTTGTATTTTTATTTATAATTTTCAACTAAAAATGAATCACTAACAGCAGTCTCTGATTATCAACAAAAATAGTTTTTTTTGCCTTTGACATTCGATAGTGTCCTCAAAATGCATCTTCTAGGCTCCTCGTGTATATTATTTGCCCTTTAAGAAATCTTAGTAGTACCGTATTTAAAAATAAAGCAAGATCAAAAAAGAGAAATTAAAGAAAATTAAATATGGTAATTCAAGACATGTGTAATTGATTCCACGGTATACTTTGAGGACGTGTGTTTTCTCTTACGTCGTTAGTGCACATATAATTCAATATTAGGAATACTTGTTAACTTTCACATAAAACATACTTTTTTGCAGGAACAAACCTTTTCAACGTAGCAGCTCACGAAATTGGACATTCGTTGGGCCTCTCTCATTCCAATGTAGAAGGAGCTCTAATGTATCCATGGTACACAGAGATGAAAGATGGCTTTGAGTATGAACTGCCAGACGACGATAAACTTGCCATCCAATATTTATATGGTATAAAATATTCTATTATGTTAATTTCATTACACATAATATACCCATAAAATTATGCTAACAATAAACCATTAATTTGTAGGTTCTAGAGATGACAAGCAATGGGAGCGTATACCACACTACCATCCTCAGGTCCCTACGCATCCACAACCTACTACAACAACAACGACTACAACTACTACGAGACCCACTCCTCGGGTATACCATAGGTATCCTTATGATCCGAGGTATCCTAATGGAAGGTATCCTTATAACAGGTAAGTCAAGAGCCACGACGAAGAAAAAAACGTGAAAGTTAATTTTGTCATAAAAATTATTTTGACGCTTCCAGGCCTGAAAAAACTCCCCAAAAACCTATGCACCCAGACAAGAAGCCTCATTATCCAAAACATAACCACAATCATGGAACTGGAAGGTACCCTCATCACAGAAACCCAACAACTGGTAAGTCATATTTCTTCAATTATTGTTTAGTTTTTTAACACCTGATGATAAGTACACTATTATCTACAAACTGTTTCCATTTTTAGATCACCAACCTACTACACCTGTAACAAATCCACCACACCACAAACCCACGAAAATCGTACCTCGAAGGTACCCCCAAACACCACAAAAAACTCCAGAAAAAACCACCACCATGCCTCCCAAAGAGTACCCTGATAAAAAAGGACCACCAGATACTTGTGATACAAGCTATGATGCCGTCGCTGTGATAAGACGGGAGTTGTTTATATTTAAGGATAAGGTGAGTACTTATTATTTATACTGACCACGAAAGATAAACGTTCAAATAAAAATACAAGGAGTAAAATATACAATGTATTTTTTTGAAACGGGACCATAGGATTTAACATGGTAAATGTGTGATGAAAATCCATTTAAGATAATATTCTCCAGAGGCTTGTCCTGCTGCAAGAAATGTTGGTTTCATCGTTCATTAGTCGCTGCTTTAATGAAACCAACGTAGGCACAATTTGATTCTTGCTCTAAGAATTAAACTTTTTTTCAGTTCTTTTGGAGAATAGGAGACAACGGCTTAATAACTACAGGATACCCAGCCGAAATCACGCGCCTTTTTAGGGGCTTTCCCCGCAATCTGACTCACGTAGACGCCGTATACGAACGTCCCGACGGCAATATTGTATTCTTCATTGGTACCAAGTACTATCTGTTTTCTGGAGTGGGAGTCGTGCCAGGGTATCCCAAATCAATCACAGAATTAGGTTTGCCCAGCACCATTGAAAAAATTGATGGTGCTATGATATGGGGACACAATGGGAAAACCTATTTCTTCAGTAGAGATATGTATTGGAGGTAAGTTTTTATATGGATTTTAATAAAAGCCTAAGATTGGAGACAGAGAATGTAGTCAAATATAACACCGAGAGCTTATTTAATAAATAATGAACTTTTGGAAATCTAGGTTCGATGAAGAAGAACAGAAAGTGGAGCTGGATTATCCAAGGAATATGGTAGCGATGTGGAAAGGAGTGGGAACTGACATTGATGCTGTCTTCCAATGGAAAGATGGTAAGATATCTTTGTATTATTTTTATTCTCATAAAAAATGTAGAAGCAATAAAAAAGTACTGCTTTTCATAAATACCGTAGAACCTTTAGTCTCTTTTGTTGTATGAAAATCGGTCAAATATAATATATTTAACTCCACTGGATATGCCTTTCTGCAGAGTCTGATTCATTCTTGCCTTTTTATTCTTCTCAATAATTTTCTCGGTTCGAGAGATATGAGTTTATAAAAAAAAACATTACACGTTTTACAACAATTATTGAAAGCATACTGCAAGACTAGTGTCTCAATATTTAGAAGTTGGAATAAACGTTATGCACTGTCCCGCTCGTATTCCTGACATTAATCCGATAGAACATGTATGGGACATGTTAGGTAGACGAATCAGGAAACGTCGAGGAGAGTTATTCGCTGTCCAACAGCACCGAGACGCTCTGGAAGGAGACTAAAATAATATTCCACAAGAGGCTACCCAAAACCAGTTATGAGAATGAATCGACATTCATCTACATTTTCAAAAAAAAAAAAATCATTGAAATCGGACTATGGAACAAAAAGTTATCATCATACAATCAAAATTGATTGTATTGATCAAAATTATGGTTGTCCCGAATTTCGACTGCGATGGAGAAAATTATCAAAATTTTGGACATTTATCAGAAAAAACTACTTTCTTTGAAGAGAAATTTCTTGATTCGTATTTCAACTCGAGACTGACCTGAGACCATAAGACTGATATTTTACTTACGGTTAATGTATTTCAAAAAGAGGTTTAATGTAAAAAATCATAAATTTTTTTCTTAGTATCCAAACTAACATTGGTAATTATTGATATTACTGGAAACAGCGAATTTTTTCATGAAATTTTGCACAGACCCTAATTTTGGGTCGTAGAACACGAATCCGAAGTCAGCTTTTGGCGGTCTCGTATGGTTTTTCCAAAAAAAATTTTTTTTTGCAAAACTTTTAGGTTAAATTTTAGGTTACCTTTTTTTTATAGATTCCTTTAAGTTTCGACACTTTCACTTCAACATATCTGTAAACTTATAATTTTTATTAGTTTTCGTCACACAAAACACCACATTTAGGCAAAAATAGCTAAGAAAATTGCTTTTTTCTATAGAAAATTCCATTTTATGGCTACTAGATGTCATTATTTTGCCGGCTGTCAATTTTCCGGCGTTGCCACGTTGCATTTTATTTTCCCTAAAAGGGCAAAAAGATGACCCCAACCAACACCCTGGGGCAGCGATCCCTCTTCGCCTGCGAGGAAAGAGACTGGTCAGGGCCCCTAACCAGGTGCTAACCCTGTTCCGACCTTAGGGGGCCCTCCGATCCACCGTTCGTATCAAAAACTTTTCTAAGTCGGTGAATTAGGTGACAGATCTAATATTTTCGATATAACGGTGGTATAACGGTGGATCGGAGGGCACCCTAAGGTCGGAGCAGGGTTAGCACCTGGTTAGGGGCCCTGACCAGTCTCTTTCCTCGCAGGCGAAGAGGGATCGGTGCCCCAGGGTGTTGGTTGGGGTCATCTTTTTGCCCTTTTAGGGAAAATAAAATGCAACGTGGCAACGCCGGAAAATTGACAGCTGGCAAAATAATGACATCTAGTAGCGTTAAATGGAATTTTCTATAGAAAAAAGCAATTTTCTTAGCTATTTTTGCCTAAATGTGGTGTTTTGTGTGACGAAAACTAATAAAAATTATAAGTTTACAGATATGTTGAAGTGAAAGTGTCGAAACTTAAAGGAATCTATAACAAAAAGGTAACCTAAAAGTTAACCTAAAAGTTTTCCAAAAACAATTTTTTTTTGGAAAAACCATACGAGACCGCCAAAAGCTGACTTCGGATTCGTGTTCTACGACCCAAAATTAGGGTATGTGCAAAATTTCATGAAAAAATTCGCTGTTTCCAGTAATATCAATAATTACCCTAACATTATGTAATTTTTATTGATAATTTATTTAGTTTAATTTTTTCTAAGCAAAAATCTTGTGGGGCATTAAATGCTTCTAAAGGAACCCCGTTATTTAGCACATTTTTTTTACTTTTTCAGGAAGAACGTACTTTTTCAAAGGCAAAGGATTTTGGAAATTCAACGATCTCCGCATGCGAGTAGATCATTGGGACCAAAAACTGTCGGCCCCAGTATGGATGGGCTGTAAGCAAAACTACGAACAAAACGATTTAAACCAAAAATTACCCTACACAGACCTGTCTAGTCGTACATCATTAATGACATTTGACAGGTGGTTGACGGGAATAGTTGGTATTTTGATAGGCAGGGCGTTTTTATAGAAATAGAAGGATCTCTAACGGCTCGTTGTTAGGTCAAAGTATACTTGATAAATTTATCACCTGGATTCACTAAAGGTCTTAAACTTTTTTAGGGAATTTGTGGTTTAAATTAACTGTGTCCTAGCAGCGGGTTTTCAATACGGGAATAAATATGTTTTTAAAGTGTTTGTTGCATTTTTACGCGAACAAAAAAAAATTGTATATAAAGCAAATGACATACATACCTACCAAAGTGCGTTTACGACATATTAAAACTCTTTATTGCAATTAATAAAACTGATACTTTTTATATGCATTTTAAAGTGCATTTAGTATACTTTTTATTCTTAATAAATATATATTTTTTAAACATAATAATGGTTCTAAACGCACTCGGTTGTTAATATAAAAGAGCTGATATTAAAAATAAATTGTGATAGAATAAGGCTCTATAAATTATATTTCTTTTAATGATAAACAAATATCTCAACAAGTGGAAATGCTAGAGGGTTCTTGATCTAGTGACTATAAATGTTAAATTAATAAAAGTCTTGTTTTTTCTTGTTCAAGATGTTACCACAACAGCTGCGGCAATATTTATATTAATACACTAGCGCTATAATGTAAGAATTCCTTGATTGGACGCAAATCTAACAACTCTTAGAGAAGTTATTGTTTATTTTCTAACAATTTCCTCTGTCGATTTCCCACTTCTGATTTTTTCGAAGTAAGATTATGAAGTTATTAGATCAAAAACTATCGGCACTACCTCATATCTTCTATAAAAGCTTATAATTATGTAGATTAGCATTTTAAAAAATACACATTAGGCCCACAGTGCAATATTTTTTACATATATATTTTCATTATGTGTAACATAAGCAAATGGCTTTTATTCTGCTGCAGAAAAAACATTTTTGGTGGCATGAGTACGATCAGGGAAAGTCATATGGATTCAAACGTAAAATGGAAATTATTATGTTTCTTAAAAGTTGTCAAAAAAAGTTTGAAATTTAAATTTTTTCTCAGGATTCAAAGTTTTTCCAGTTTCTATTTTCATGTCGAATTTTTGCGGTGCTCGGTTTTAAACGTACAGTATAAATGATCAGAAAGTGAATGAGAGTTTTGAAATTTTTTCTAGAAAATCAAATTTTTGTTGCCCCAGGGGAGGCATATAGCCTGATGTTTTATTTGATTTTACTTATGCATATTTTGCAACTTTTTCTGACAAAGGCCTCCCCCTTGCTACAGGCCTGCCCCAGGAGTATACAGGCGGAAGATTGTCGACTCAAATTAAGAAAGCCAGCTACAATCAGCTGATTTTTAACGGGGAAGTAGGGCTCACTAGACGACAAAATTGACAAAGATGCCAAATAATACGATAATGAAGACAAAGACGAGACGAAAACATTCCCCGTTATAGTAGTTAGCAAATCAGCACAGCTGAAGAGGACACCACGTTCTTAATTTGAGTCATCCCTATCCCAGGTCTGCGTTACCACTAATTTTTTTTTGACAAAAACTAAACTAACAAATGTAACTGATAAAATTATTGGTGAAAAGTGAAGATTAAGATATTGGATTATAAATTTTTCACATAAAATCCGAAATAAAAAATTTTCAAAAAGATATAAGTACTGCTATTCTATTATTCATTCACTTTTTTAATGTTACAGAAATGTTTTTTTGCATCTGTATTTGCTTCGTTTACACTGGTAAAAAGATACTTTATTATACATATTTACCTCTAAAATGTTCACCCAGCTGCAAATTTTATCACAGTAAATTTTGAAAAGCTTTCTTGTTATTTTCACATTTTGCTTTACATATCGTGCATGGAAAGACTGAACTGTGAAAACCCAAATAACTCAACGCTTTTCACTGCCTCTTAACAAATAACTTTTGCATCAAAATTTTATGTGATACTTATCATGTTTTTTCCTTATTTTAGTACTATTATAATTTTTTAAAATTAAATGATGTTTAATTTCTGTGATATTTTTATAACCAGTTTTTATTTGTAATTAGATTAGCCTATATTATATTTTAGTGTATATCTCTGCGACGTCGTGTTGGTATTTTCTCTAAAGCTCGTCAAGACAACAAAGTTTCAGTAGGTACCTGTTTTAAATTGCTGTAGTTTGAAAACGAATTGACGGATTTTGATAAGCTTTTCAGATCCTGAAAGGCCGTTTTATTTACATTTCGTTGCATGAAGCTGTTTTGCGTCAGTAAGGATATCTGGACATTATACAGAGCGGAGAAGAAAGTAGTGCAAAACGGTCTTTTTATGAAAGAAATTCTAAAATTCCGCTAGTTTCAAAAATACCAATATTTCCATCGATGATCAAACATATATCCGTATTTCCAATTTTCCATTAAATAGTACAAAAAATAATTTAAATTGGAAAATAAATCTATTGTTTTTACTTACATACCCTTCTTCATTAATACCTCGTCGGTCCACCTCCGGCATTAAAGGGAACGGCAACGGTGGACAGTCCTTACCACGTGCCGGTCTTGCCGTCGGGTTGTTTTTGTGCCTACACCACTGCGCCCCGTCATTTAATAGCACACACTAAAGATTTAATTACCTTACAATATTTCTTACTTCATTATTGCTGAAACGGCCCATTTTTAACTGAATAACTTGGATCAAAAATAATATTTTAAAATGCCTTCAAGTTGAAACAAACTAAAAAAAACTAAATCCTTTTTTGACAATCTGACGGATCGGCAAACAAATGATAGAGCGGTTGCCTGGCAACGCAATGCCACGATCACTAAAACCGTACAATTGATCTAGCCTGAAAGAAATGTGGTAACAACATTCCTAACATTTGGTGATTCATTGCTTTACTTTTATACCCTGTATAATGGGAAATTGGAAATACGGAGAGTCGGTATACATTTTGAGACTGACTAAATGAAAAGTTGTTATCGATGGAAATATTGTTATTAATGAAACTGTAGCGGAATTTTAGAATTTATTTCATAAAACAGACCGATTTAAAAAAATCGATTTTTTTTGAAAGCCGTAAATAAAAAACTGACAAAAATATCCGAAATATTAACTTAGACATCAAATCCTGCCTAGTATGCAATTTAACAAACAAGTACTAGCGCAAAAACAAGAACTTAAAATTTTTGCACCACTTTCTTCTCCGCTCTGTATAATGTCCAAATATCCTGACTAACGCAAAACGCTTATCTGAAACGAAACGTAAACAAAACGCCCTTTCAGGATCTGAAAAGCTCATCAAAATCCGTCAATTTGTTTTCAAAATACGGCAATTTAAAACTAATGCTGAAACTTTTCTCGTTTTTTTTGCCAAGCACTGTATTTTAACTATTTTTAAATTTATTATACAGGGTGTTCTTAAACTTCAGGTACATATTTTGGGTTACTATTCCTGGCCAAATTTGAAGTATAAAAGTATAATATGTTAAAAAGTTCTACGTTAACATGTAGATTGACACTTATTTTTATTACCTTCTGACGTCATTTGGCACTGAAAGCACATGGCTGCTTTTTAAGTTTTAATAAATTATACTGAAGAGTAAAATTCTATTTTTAGTTCATCAATTATTCTAGTAATTTTCTTCAAAACAATATTTTTCGGTCTGTAATGACTTCCTTAAACTATGTATGCAATAAAAAATATTTTTTACCATTTAGTAAATAAATTAATGCAAGTACAAATGTTTTGTTAAATCATTTGTAAACAATGCAAGATATCAGAAAAGTACAAGAGATCAAAAAATTTTAGAACTAAATAAAAGTACTAATTTTTTAATTGAAAGTAGTCAGTCGCGTAGTAGAAGAGAGTTTGGTATTGTAAAAGGGACCATGACTCGATAAAAAATTTCACCCTATATGTACAGGGTGGCAACTATTTAATTGACTACTACTGGTATCTTGTAAACGGTAATTTCTACGAAGTTGTTTAAATTCGAGAAAATGTGTAATTTTAAAGCTTTTTTGCCGAATTGTTTTTGGTTCATGATACAGGGTGATTTGTTAAAAACGTCTAAAATTAATTTCTCGAACTGATAGCGACATTTTGTAGAGAAGAAAAAAATACGAAATTTTTATTTAAAGAACGTTTTCCTAAAAGTAAAACATTTTGAGCTATTAAAGAAATTAATTTTAGACATTTTTAACAAATCACCTTGTTCTCATATGAATCAAAAACAATGCGGCAACGCAGTTACTGGATCTTAAAAATGCTTTAAAAATACCACATTTTCTCTAATTTAACTTCGTAGAAATTATCGTTTACACGATACCAATAGTGGCCATTTAAATAGTTGCCACTCTGTAGACTGTTGGGAAAATTTTTAATAAGTTCTTACAAACAGTGCTTTAATTTACCGCCGTACACATTTTTAGACTATTTCCCAAACAGTGTTAAAGATGAAATAAAAAAAGTAGAAAGAAGTTAAAACGTTTGGAAAATAAAACATTTTATATAAACTTTTTGACTTAAAATCAGCCGAGGATCACCTCTGGAATATTTACTATGAGTATGGTAATACCCTGTAGTTCTAGCAGTGACTACAGGCTAACTTTTCTAGTAAGAAAGTATTCCGTCTTGTGGTACTACAAACAAGCAGAAATAATTATTCTCACAGCTGATGACACAAAGGAAACCTGAAGTCGTCGCTTCCCCGTTATTAGGAAGCAGGAACAGATCAAAAAGTAAAATAATACACTGTTATCACACCCTAATCTTAGGTATTTACTCTTTAAGTATCGCCCCGTCATGTGACATTGAGTGACAGGAATAGCAAAACCTTAGGGTATGTTCCGAAAGTTACCAAACAGTAACCAATGCTTACCAGTATGGTTGACAGAATCCTTTTTTCAGGAACCAATCTATCTTTGGTCATATATGGAGTCAAAATCACAAAGATGGTTACTTTTGGAACATACCCTTACAGTTACGTATTTGCATAAAAAGATGAAGTATTTTTACTTTCTATGTGCATAAAAATTTCTCTAAAGCCAAGACTGATACAGAGCATGGAAAAAGACTACATTTTTTCACAGAATCCCATAATACTCATACAAAATTTCTTAAAAACACACAAACAAAAATTAAATTGTCAGCAAAACTACCACTCTCTGTATATTGAGCGTTTTATAAATTTAAGACATTAAAAAAATATATGTTTAGCTTTAAAGAGATTTTTATATTAAATGGGTTCTTGTCCATATTTAGGGGCAACATAGTTTTTAGTTTCAAAATAATCTCAACAAAAATTAGAGATCGCACGATACCGATATTGATATCGTTATATCGGCATATCGGCGGTTGTTGCCGATTATCGGTATCCTATCGTATCGGCAGGAAAATTGCCGATATATTTTGGCACATATAAAACGAAGAATTTTGGGTTCTTACAGCATATACCTACGAAAGGTAATACTCGTAAATATAATAAAATAAAATACATTTTTGTCCCTCTTCTAATGTCACTAATAATATCTACTCATTTATATCATAACTGTAGTATAACTAAATTAATAAAATAAATTAAGAATTTCACAAAGCAATACTGAAAACATTAAACAGGGACTTCCCCGAAACTTCACCAATCAGAAACGTTATACCGCGTTACGGAATGATAAACCGGGACTTCCCCGATTTTCGTTTTCGCCCAAACAGAAAAAGCATGAACGAAAACTGATACAGAATACGTACAGGATTTAGCGAATTGGAGGTTCAGAACCGCATTTTGTATTTTTTTATTTATATTCGACGTTATAAAAACCAGGGTTGGCATGAATTAATTCACATGATTTAAGTCTTGACTTTTTTTATAAAAGTCATGACTTTTTCCAACCCAGATAAACACTAAACATTGAAACATGTACGTATGTCTTTACCGATACGATATATCGGTATCGGTATATCGGCATCGGCCGATATATCGTATCGGCAAAATAGTCATATCGTGCTATCTCTAACAAAAATACCATTAAAAGTTTGTGTATAAGAACGTTTTAGTTCTTACCCCTGAATTTAGTGCTATTTTTTAAGCTTTCGATACCTCAGCTCATTTTTTGACATTCTTATTTTTGTCACACAACATAAACTGTGAATGTCAAAGAGTTTGTTGAGTATTTTTCAAAACCAAAAAGGTTTTGTGTAGATTATTTTAATTTCTAAATATATGTAAATATCGCAGTCACATATTAGGAGTTATTATATTTATAAAAATACATATTTTAAAATAGAAATAAATTTTTCAGAATTTACAAATTGTAGTTTTGTATTTACCTTTTGTGGAAAATAATCCTAAGACAAAGAAACTCATAATAAAAGTGATAAAAACTTTATTTCTAATATTTTTTTTATAAAAACAAAATCAACTGAAAACAAATCTTTTTGTCACAACTTTATACATAAATATACAAAAATAATAATAAATTTTTATTTCAAAAATAAATTACTACAACAAAAAAATAGAAAGCTTCCAAATATTACAAAATAAGTTTACATTCAGTCATTTAGAAGAAAATTAGGTACCCTCACATACAATCAATGTTTTTAAAATGAATCACAAATACTATTTCCTGAACTTTATAAAACTGGAACAAAGAGTTACTTAGTACCATAAAAATAAAAAGCAAAAATGGAAGTAATGGACCTTTTCAAAAATTTAAAATAAGTTTTTGATAAAAATTTAATAAAAATATTAACATCTACATACATTTAATTTTTTTAAAGATATTTTATACAATTTTTTATAAGAAAGTTTAAAATTTTGGTGTTTTTTCCATTAGCAACCGAATTTCTGTAGACACCCACTAATTCCAAGAAAATTGACCTCATTTTTATGGTGAAAACACAAAAAATCACAGAACACACTCGATTCTTTTTCATGGATTTATCATATAAAATAAAAAGAATATTTCTATGTGTTAAAATGGTTTAAAACAGCAATCTTATTGCGCGTATATTGTACGTAACCTCTTCTTACATTTTGTCTTTTTATAAAAGTAAAAACTTTACCTAAACTCATAGATTTGTATTGAATTTTCAGGCACGTGCGTAAGATTCAGAGACTGATACCTGTAAAGAAAACATTTTGTCGTTAGGTTAAATTATACTTAACTAAATGATATCAAAAATCTTTAGAAATTTTAATGGAGACTGGTTTAATAAAGAATATAAAAAGTTGAATTTTGATTCTGGGGAATTTCAGGGGGTAAATTGGGCAATAAAAAAAGAATTTTTTTTTTCAAGGGCATCATGTAGGGTGTCACACGAAAGCGCATTGAAGCACGAATTCAACAATATATATGACGTATTTTTTTTTTCGTTTTTTTTTTTTAAGGAAAAACGCTTAAAAATTGCTGTCGCTCAGCCGTATCACCAAAAGGATTGCTCAGAAAAATCTGAAAAAATCAATCAACATTGAGAATTAGGTGTAGATTCCGGGAAAATTATCAAAAAGTTGAATTTTGATTCTGGGGTTAATGTCGGGGGTTAATTGGGCAATGGAAAACATCTTTTTTCAAGGGCAACGTGCATGGTGTCAAATGAAAGCTTATTGAAGCACGAATTCAATGATATACATATAATGTGTTTTTTATTGCATATTTTTAAACATTTTTTGGGAAAAATGCTTAAAAATTGCTGTCTCCCACCCTTATCACCAGAAGGATAGCTTAGAAAATTCTGAAAAATTCATGAACATTGAGAACTAGGTGTAGATTGAGCAAAAATTATCAGGATTGAAAAATTCTAGCGCGGTCAATTGTTATAAACAATTTAATTGTTTATTTCCTTATAACTGCTGAACCATTGGTTTTAGAAAAAAAGTTTGGTAACAAAAATAATTTCTCTCAATGTAAGGAACAACTTTTGTCATACGTTTTTAAAAATTTTTAATTTGACCCACTCAGCTAAGTGCATAAGCGATGTGATACGGCGTTAATGCCGTCGGCGGCAGGTAGCGCGGCAGATGGATAGAGATTGGGTGGCCGAGGTTTGCTCAGGTTAAGTGGGAGGTAGATGGCACAGAACACTAATTGTGCAAGTGTAGCTTGCACTTGATCGATTTTTTTATATTTTCGTTTACTTACCATTCTGAACTTCTGTGGTAATAATATCCTTCAATGGTCGCCTTAGATTTTTGAAAACAAATATAATAAAAACCAGCGAATGACGCACCACTGATGTCCCGAATGGTATGATCTGGCACTAGAAAATGTTCTTTCCACCTCATGAACACATAATCTGTATCGGCAAGCTGAGTATAGTCAAAGTTGTCAGAGTTAAAAGTTTTCGAATATTTATCAAATTCCTCAAATTTTCCCTAGAGGAAGAAAAAATATAATATTAAGGTGAATAAACCCTCAACTATATATACAGTATGTCCACAGATTAATTCCTAAAAATGTCAAAATAAATAAGGTTTGTTCCGAGGGGCGGCTAACTTCCAAAAGAGGTGTACACAGATTTTAAATCAGTATTGATTTAATCTGATTTAACACGATGTAATTGCTGTAACGCGCTGCCCAGCACTGTAGGTGATGCCAAATGGTGATGATGATTTAACGAATGTTAGGTGATTTTTGTGATTTATTGATGATTTATGGTGATTTAAATCGATTTTACACGAAATAAAGTGATTTAACTTGATTTAAAATGATTTAAAGCCATTTAAATCGATGTAGGTGATTTAAAAAAATCAAAAAATCTAATGATTTAAGAAAGATTTAAAATGATTTAATGTGATTTAACAATATTATGTACACAGATTTAAGGGAGTGAGCCGCCCCTCGGTTTGTTCCAACACAGAGTCTGAGAACTGTTTTTGATCAAAAATAGAGTTGCCCAGATAAAGATTACATGGTGCTCAGCGATAGCCACATTTAGTGTATGTAAATGACTGATTGTTTCGGATGGTCAGAAATCCATATGGACTCCTTGTTGGAAAATACCTATAGACTACCAAGAAAGAAACCTCGAAAGAAACCTAAAATTACCCAGTGTTTTCTGTCAACTTCTTCATCTGCATCCCATTTCCTAGTGAGAAAAGGATATTTTTGGCTTATAATTTCTCCATCAAAAAATGTTGTGAGTTTCGGATATTCTTCTGTCAGACCATTTATTTGTAGGTATCCACATAGGTAGGAATTTTCTTCATCAACATGCTGGAAGGGTAGAAGCTTAAGATTATTAACATGGATAGTAGGGCCTGCTTTTACACACTACGTTGTACCTATTTGGATTTGAATTTTATAAACCTACTATTATCATCAGCAATTCGAAAAACAGCAGGTATGAAGTTATCTTTCAAAATTGCAAAAGTGTGACTATTAAAATCTTAAGAATAAGGACAAAGGGATACCAAATGTTAGAATTGTGCACAACGAATAACTTTCCCTTGCTTGGTCTCTTAACCTGGATTTTTATAACTATAACAAATTCCTACTTATATTGATATATTAATATGGCAAAAATTAAATACAACAAAAATAGAGCTTAGCTACCTGCAAAACCACTTCAACTTCATAGGAATTTCCTTTACTTTTCTGAAATCCCTGAAATCTTGACCCATTATAGAGCAAGCTTTTTGTTATTCCCGGTTGTTTGGAGTTTGCTGGTGGCGGCAAAGTGGGGTCCACCCTCACTGGCATTTTAAAGCACTCTTCAGCCCCTGTATCGAGGATTTTTTGTGTAATTTCTCGAAAAAAACGACTTCTCGTCAAAATTAGACAATGACAAACAAAAAGAAAACTCTCTAAAAAATGGCGTTTTTGCGAGTGGCGAAATCGTGAACTCGTGCAAATGTCATGTGGTGTGAATGATGTCTCAGGGACGCGCCAAATTATACTTTCTAAAATAAAGGAATTAGTTAAAATCGCACAATGTTCTTTTGAACTTCACCTAGATATATGCGGGAGTGATTGGCTCAGACTGTTATTTAGGAAACTGTGTCACCAATATTTTTGTTTACGTATTTGTAATAATTTTGCTACAGACGTAAAAGCCGCCGGAAATTTCCAGTGTCACGAGTTGCCCATGAAAACGTTTAGTGAACGTTAGCAAACGATCCCCTCTTCGATAGACAACCAGATATTCCCCTCGATGTATTTTAAGTTGTAGCACTGTGGTTGATTTTCCATAGTAAGTATATGATTTTCCCTAATTTTAAGGTGGCATTTTTCGATCGCGGCCATGGTGGCCAACTTAATTTCATTTTGACATGGTTTTTCGGCTTTAAAATTTTTAGCAATAACATTATGAGTATATTAAATATAGATTCAAATCCTGCAAGCAATTTTCAGTCAATTATTTAAAGTTTCAGCGTGTATAATGATTTCATTTAGAAGATTAATATTTGCAAAAATCTGTGGTGACATTTTTCGTCACTACGACCTCGATATTCTTTTTAAATATTAATTTCCTAAAATAAACCGTAAAATATCTTGAAACTTTTCCTAATATGTTAAAAAATACCTATAGAATATGAATCTATGACTAATATTGTGACCACATTCATACCAAAGAAAACTAAAGCAAAAAATTGTACTAAAATAAAATTAAGTTGGCAATAAATGGGTGTGGTCGGCAAATGAACCCCTAAACAACAATTAATTTTAATATCTAAATAATACAGAGTCCTTAGAAGGTAAAACTTATGAAGAAAATAAACTATTAGTATATTTATTATAGTTCATCTCTATTTTTTTAATCTTACAATAAAAATATAAAACAAATATACACTTTTTTCTTGATGACTATCCAGGCACCAACTAATCCCAGTATTTTATAAGGCCATCCCATCCAGCAGTCATCATTTTACTGGGCTCATGCGGATGCCATAGACAGCTAATACAAACATTATCATGGGCTTTCCATTTCTTGTACAATTTCGTCGTTTTCCAGTCCCATATGTAAGCTTTACCATCAGCGTCTCCTGAAACTATGTAAGACATGTCTGGACTGAAATCAAGTTGGCACGCGTATCCAGCCACCATATGACCTACAATGAGAAAAAATTAAAACTCTAACACCCTGTATCTGGACAATAATGCATTTTAGGACATAGGTTTGAAATCTTCAGTGGCAAATTATTTTTTATAGAAGCTTTAATTCCAGTTTAACAGTTTTTTTATACTTTGATTTATTTAAATTTACTAGAAATAGTTGTATATTTAATCTATAAAATTTAAAAAGACTCACCTGTAAAAGTCTTTTTCCTGTTAAGTTTAAATCTGTTTAGGGCAGAAAATATCACAATTTTATTGTCCATACTTTGGCAAGCTAACCATTTTCCTAAAAAAAAAAGAAAAGGTTAATTAAAAAATTATTAAAAACCCCAAATTCTATTCCCAAAGAAAGTTTTAGACAAAAACTTTTAATATTGCAACATTTTTATGGTTCTACGTGGCCGAATTAGTATGAAAAAAGATTTTTGTCGATATCTGAGAGATGAAAAACAGAAAAATAGAATCAAAACTTACCATTAGGGCTGGGTGTCACAGCTGGCATACTGTGCATTGTTGGATCGGCAATATACTTCATATCAACAGGTATGTCCCATTCCCAAACCCTCAGGGATTTATCATCAGAAGTGGTAACAAACCTTCTATATTCATCTACAAAAGTGATGGTGTTGACTGCTCCTAAATGCCTAAAAAACAAAAAAAAATAAAAGGATTGTAATAAAAGTATTATAACACAAAAGGATGCATCTCCTTTACAATATCCTTGTTACTTAACAATGTAGCTCATAAAAATAAAATCACTAAGTTGGCCTACCTATCATACTCTTGTACAATATCCCCTGATCGAATATCCCAGCAAATAATTTTTTTATCTGAGGTTCCAGCAACAAACAGGTGCTGCTTACTATAGTCTGGATTGAATTTAACACAATAAGGTATTTTCCTGCTTGTGAATCTTGATATTACTTGCCCTGTTTCTGTGTCCCATAACTTTATATACCTGTAATCAGAAAACTTGAATTAACCCTTTCTTGAAACATAAATATTAAACAATGGACTGTAGAAGAAATTGAAAACTACATAAATATCTATCATACCTGTCATATCCAGCAGACAAAAACTGTACCCCTGTATTATTAAAGTTTATATCTCTGACAGCCTGCCGATGACCGTAGTAAGTCCTAACACACCTTTTATCTTTATAAACTTCCCACAGTTTAATTTTACAGTCCATACTGCAAGAAAGAAATAAATGTGCTGTCTTTGGAAACCAACGAATAGCTGAAACCCCTTTGGTGTGCCCAGACCATGTGTGAATGTGAGCCTTTGGAATAAAACATTTCTCTGGTGGAATGTCTGATTTTAGATTAACGCCAACATCATGTGGTGTATGCAAGAAAGATCTTCCTTGATAATCGACAGCATCTTTAATATGTAGAGTTGATTTTTCTTCAAACTGTTTCTCTTCCACATCTTTACCACGTTTAGTTCGCTTAGATATAAGTTCTTGCAATTCAGCCTGTTCTTCTTCTGTGGGTCTCATTACTCTTTGCTCATCTATAAAACCACCCCAGGGACCTAAAAACCCTTCTATATCTCCTGGGTTATCATTTTTCTTTCGTTTGCGTTTATCCAGTTCTCTAGGTTGAGTTTTTTCAAAAACGGTTTTTATATTGTTATCGTCAGCTTCCTCTGCAGTACCTATAACTTTTGAAAAACCGTGTACCTCAGTGCTAACAGAAGGATCAAGAGCATATCCATAGCTTGCAAAGGTGCGGCGCTGATTTTCAAACTGAAATTCACTTACATGAGCAGGCTCAATATGACCTAGAAAAAAACCCAAATTTAAAAAAATATCTACCACTCTATAAAAACATTTGCAGGTGCAGACTTTAACTTAAAACTTAACATACCTGATAACATATTTCTTTCAATAGCTTGCTGTTGTGTTTTAAATGGATTTACAGGCCCAACGACTGGAGCAAATAATTCTTCATATTTTGGGTTATACGAAAGCTCCTTTGTATTTGGATGTATATGAATCTTGTCTTCATCAATCGCTGGAGGCAACACAGTTGGGGCTGCACAAATTTGAAGCTCCTTTTTAATAGAAAATTTCACCATATCTTCCGGTATAGGCTCTAAAAGATGTTCTGCTGGTTCTGAGGATTTTTCTGTGGGTTCTTGTACTGCCTCCTCATCGCTACTACTGTTGTAAGCCTGCAGTGATAGCATTGTGGGAAATAACAGTCTTTATTTATAGAAAATTTTTGAATAATGTATGTTTTTATAAGTTGTTTTGATTCACAAGGTATTTTCTAACCTATTTAATAACAGTTGTCATTTTCTTCTTCCATTTTTCTTTCCAGGCAACAGGGTTGTTGCATCTGAGCTACTGCAGGCTTTTAAATCAGGTACAGAAATTTACCAAATCATTATGGGCATCTGACTAGTGACGGCAGCCTACATAATTATGCTTCGAGTGAAATTGTCATGTCAACAACACAAAAATGGTTTTTCCATTTTGATGTTTGTCATTCATAAACCATAATCATGCATTACAAAATTATTACAGTGTAAAAAATAATAACAAAAATATAACGATAAAAGACAAAAATATTGTAAAATCAAACCTTGAAATGGGCAACTCAGAAACTAAACCAGAACAAAAGGGTGAAGACTTTCTTAGAGACTATTCTGTAGGAGTTAACATTCCTCCCCACATATCGTAAGCAAAATCAAAGCTTTCGTTTATTTATGTCCCAATTTTGCTAAAATCGCTAAGTAAAATAAATATTCCTTTGCAGGAAACCAACATCAAATTTGCTTCTAGCATTCTCAGACGGTAATTATTATCCATGTGTAATTTTGGATCGAGCGAAGAAAGTTTTAAATGGATATCTGGTGTTTTTCTTTCATAGCCAAACTGAAACCGAAATACCCTGCAATAATGTGATAGGAAATTTTAAGGTAAGAAAAATTAGAGACTTGCGGTAAGAAAGAAACGCAGATTCTTTGAATTTATCTAACAAACAGGAAACATTTTGTAATGACCATACTACCTATTTGTTTTTAAAGCTCCTGGGAACTCTGGTCTTTATTTCCTTATTTTATATTATTCGTTTTCTAGGCTCTTTTGGATTGTAAAGTAAGCTTCACCGTAGATGGAAGAAACTACACAGGAAAAGTTATTGATATGGCAGCGAATGACAAAAATGAAATAACAAATTTTTTCGTAACTTGCGGAGACCAATGTGCATGGATATCTCTTCCCTTTTTGTATTTGTCAGTTGGACAAGCAAGGCAACTTTCTTAAAAAAAAAGAGAAATAATATTTTTGCAACTTGTGTAAATGTACCATTTTATAATATAGTGTTTTTATTCTCAACTCAGATTTTATTTAAACTTGCTTGATATGGGTTTTTAACATTGCTCTTCAGCAAGAAAAGACGACATCATTCATTTATAACTATAGTCTATCCACTGAACGTACGGAGTAATCACGAGCAGACAAGGCGGTGCCAGACGGCCCGGTTTACACTGCACAAGTACTGGCAGAAGTGATCAAGTGATAATGCGAAAATCATCAGTGGCGTAGTATACCTATAGGTAAATTAATGAAAATATATTAATTTATTTTAGAAGGTTTGCCACAATATAATGGTTAATATTATAATAGTGACTTTACTACTAAACTAAGCAGGCTGAATAATTGAAATGATTTTCTTTGTGTTGTGGACTTTTGTTGTGCCACGATGCCAGATTAACTCGATAGGATTAAATTCACAATGGTACGGCGGCAGGCGTAAAATTCTGCGATTGGTGGATTTGGCCAATTCATCAATGACATATTTGTCAGCACCTTTATTTTCTTTAACAAGAGTTAATAATTCTGCCTTGACCATATCTTCCTCGAATGAAATAATATGCCTTCTTAGCCATTCTTGTATTTCGGCCTTTCTTGTTCCGGTGTTCGGAGCTTTATCAATACGCCTACTGTGGTACGAAGCATTATCCATAACAATGACAGCGTTCTCTTCTAGATGGCTTAGAATATTTTGGAACCAATTTTCAAATAAATCAGCATTCATGTCTGCGTGGTAGTCACCCATCTGCTTTGACTCAAAAACTAATGAGCCGCCTTCAACGAAGCCGCCATCGGATCCGATATGTAAAATAATCAGGCGTTTCCCTTTACCTGAAGGATTTTTAATCCTGTCGAAAGATCTTCCAGAAAGGCTTGCCTGGGATGCTCTATTGAAGCATCCACCCATACTTTACTAACAGTGTGTCCCGCATTGACCCAAGTCTCGTCTAGGTAATATATCTTCCTACCTTCCCTTTCCCTTCCCTTTTTCATAAACGGACAAAGATCGTTTTATCCGTTTCTTTGGTGGTAATTGCGGCTCATTCAATACGATATTCATAGTGAATGTTACTTATTCAAATAGAGCTGCCAGATATCCCGATTTTAAAGAAAGCACACCGAAAAAAGAAGCAACACAATATTTTTAAAAAGCACTCAACCAACAAACAAAATTATAGACCGTACGCCACAGAACTCAGAATATAAATGAAACACCAGCACCAATTGAATATTGTAGGGTGTAAAGAGGACCGCTTAAATTCCGAAAATTTGACCTGATTTTACCTGAACCTGAATATCAGGTAGTTTTGTTACTCCGTACGGTCGGTGTACAGACTATAGCTTTTTGACAAAGAAAGAAGAGAGAGAGAACGCTAAATATCCGATGTCGCGCGCCATCTCTATGGATCTTAGAGATTTCTGTATTTCACCGAGCAAATCTGTGAACAGACAGTCAGAGAAACCGCAATGTCCTTAACTTATTTCGATCAGCTTATTTCCACTGCTAGGCAACACTGTACACAAAAACGTATTACGCTCCTACAGCTGTTTCATACTTGAGTGAACGGGACTACGGTACGTGTTGCGGAGAAAAAGCGACGTTGCCACCCTCACTCTAAATTTCGTCACCATGTAATGGAAATTACTAAAAAATTATTATCACGAAAAATAATGGTGTAATTTAGGTATATTTTATTAATTCTTAGTTATATGATTTAGTCTGTGGTATTTACCATAGACGTCTAAAAAACTATAGACAAAGCATGTTATTCATAAAATCGTTTAATTATCCCTTTAAAAAATGCAATATACTATTTTAATAGTATATTAAAATAGATAGTTCGCAAATCGCCGCAGAGGTTCGAGTGAATGAATCGAATTTTGAGAAATCGTTATTAAATTGCTATAAATTTGATCACCAGAAAGCTTAACTTTGACACTACGACTCGTCAGGGATTTTTGATTAAGATCTCAATTTTTGAATAAATATGATATATTTCAACAGTCCTATTACAATTTATTCGAAAAGGTGTCTGTATATCGGTATCGCAAACAATATTTAAAACTTGAGCCATAGAAGAAAAAGGAAAACAACAATTGCATAAAACTACATACATAACTCAAACATTACATGCTTTTTCCGTTGCAATGCATTAAAACAAAATCCAATACGACATAATATTTGCCAAAGATAAACTTGTGTAATGTTTTTGAACATGTATAATAATTATCAAAAAGAGTCACAGGTGATTTTCTTTCATTGACAATCTAAGCTTATTTAAATGAACCGAAAACCCCGCAAGTGGGAGTACCCAATGCAAGGTTATCATTATGCTTTTGTACTATATAACAACGCACATGTAGTACCTACTCGAACTTTTAGTGTTAATTTTTTCGTGACTAGATGCAAATAAGAAAAAAATGAACAAACTTGTAAGTACACATAATTGTATCTCAAATTAAGAAAAAATGGTTAGCTTTTTTCAATGAAAGTTGTGCTTTCAGTAATTCAGTATTCTCATCGTATTCCAAAAAAAGTGAAACAATTTAATTGAACTTTTGAATTTTTAGGGAAGTAATCAGCCCATCCCTAATTGCTGCTCAGGTATTTCCTATAGAAACCTATGGCTTTTTGGTGCAGAGACATAAGACGTATAATTCATCAAAGAACCCTAAATTTCATTGTATATTTTTCCTTTAAAAGTGCACACCGGTAAAAATCGATATATCTATCGAATTTTTGCAAAACGCGATTTTAAAGGAAAACTACAAAATAAAATTTGAAGTTCTTTATTGAATTATATTATTTCATGTGCCTATGAAAGTAATTGTTTTTTTATAGCAAATAACAGTAACAGCAATGTTTATTAACTGATAACTTCTTTTAGCTGCGGAGAGTGTCCTAAGCAACTTTGTCACATATACTATCTCTTATAAGCAAATATACATAGTTTACTCTTAGGAAAAATTTATATTCTTGGTTTCTTGGCAGACCTTTATTTAAAAAAAAATTCCAAGCAAAAATTTTCAGATTAAAAATTAGTTCAATTTGTGGAATAGGTCCATTTGGGGACACCCCTATACAAAAAATTTGTAATTTTCGTTACGGTAATCGTTTATTTTTTTATATTAACCAGTTACATTATAATAACTTGCGTTAAATATTTTCTAGTTCATAAATTTTTTATATTATTGTTTGGATACCAAATTAAATAAATTTGTTTAAATAATTTTAATTCGCCATTTCTTCAAGCAATTAATTCTAATATAATTAAATTAAGAACGTAATCCTGTGAAAAGAGACGGGCGATTTTTATTGTTAAACAAAATTTTAAAAAATACAATTCTCTTTAAACGAACGTACATTTTTTCAAAAATGTCCTGACAGCTTTTCCAATATGCTTTTTTGAAAACGGATTTATAAAATATTTTCTCGAAAAGATTAAAAAACATGGGTTTTCTAAATTTAAATTATGAACTCTACTGGCTTAGAAAATATCAATGTAAAAATGACAAAAACAACACATACTTCAGTAAAAAATAATATACCGCATTTACGTTTCGTTAGGGGCGCTGAGCCCCACTATATCTTTCTCTGGGGGCACTAGCCCCTGTCTGGTCCCCTAGCCCCTCGCAGTCGGTGCCTGCGATTTTTTGTATATTAATCTTTGGAATTAACTAAAGTTAATACCAAAAAATTATTTTGTTCAACCGTCACTGTTCACAATAATAAAAACAGTCCGACCTTAATAATTATTCTGGTATCAATAGCAAAGAGCGAATTATGCGAAAACATGCGTTTCGAATTTATCTAGTCTTTAATATTACGAAAAATTAAAGATAAAAAGCGACCTTAAGGATTTTTCTGTTATTATACATAGATAACATGAATAACGAAATTAATTATTAATATTGATGATTATTGAAAACGTTTTGTTTTATCGTATGTAACCAAGTTACTGCGAATTTAAGATTATTCTATTAAAGATGAATAAACAAAGAACATATCAGGCAAGTAGTACCAATATATTTGTACTTTTAAATCTTTTTATTTATTCGAAAATATACCTAAAAACCAAGAACTCTTCCACTAAAAAAAGTTACTAGGGTTTTTTTTTGAAATTGTTCTGACTTACTTATTTTCTATTAAAAAAATTATAGACCTTCCAGTGTAAATAAAGAAGATTATTTAATTTATTAACTATACTCGATTTGAAATTGGTTGATAGTAATAAATCATTTTTAGCAGCCGATTCCATAGGCGCACCTACCTGACGTGCCGGTTTGAACCCTATTTACTTATCCGAATAATTTAGTAATCATTATTGTCATAACAGGTAAAAATAATTATGCCGAGAATTCCGGGAACAATTAATACACAATGTTACTTTTCAGGTAGTTACGAAAAATTAGGTACCTCTACTTATTGGTATAAAACTGTGAGTCATTTTAAGAGCGAACAAACCTAATGCGAGTATTCTAGGACACACATTTGGGTAATTTTTGAAAATGGAGAGTCTTTCAGGATTTATTCCAGTTAAGCGAGCTGCGAAATCAGCGCTAAGCATTAGTGAAAAGATTATTGTGCTTAATGTATTTAATGCACTTAGATATCAAAAAAGTGCAATAAGTATCGATTCTGCAGTGGAACTTTGTTCAAAGATGACAGGTATTGGAAAAGCAACCATCTACAGGCTGATGCGGGAAGAAAAGACAGGAACCGTGACGCCACCAAAACCATCTCCAGGAAGGCGAACAATACCGATCGATGAGGACGAAAAGGCCATCATAAGACGAAAGGTGCATTCATTCTATTTCAATAAGGAGATCCCTACTTTGGATAGAGTTTTAGGGGCAGTAAAAGAAGACTTTCCTGCAATCAAGAGAGATAAACTATGGAAAGTTCTAAGAGAAATGAATTTTAGATGGGAAAAACATAGTCGGAAGTCTCATTTGCTCGAAAAAGATGAAATAGTATGTTGGAGACGTAATTATTTGAGAAAAATAAGAAAATTTCGCAATGAAAACAAAACAATTTTCTATTTGGACGAAACATGGCTGAACGAAGGCTACACAGTTGGAAAAATATGGACAGACAAAAATGTGACTTCTCACCGGCAAGCATTTTTAGACGGTCTATCAACAGGAATAAATCCGCCCTCTGGAAAAGGAAAACGATTAATTATAACTCACATCGGTAGCTCCAATGGATTTTTAGAAGGTGGACTATTATCATTCCAATCAGTTCGTACAGGCGATTACCACGAGGATATGAATGCTGATGTTTTTGAGGAGTATTTCGAACAAATGATAGAGCTGATTCCACCTGGCTCCGTCATTGTGTTAGATAACGCTCCGTATCACTCCAGAAGATTGGAGAAGATGCCTACAACTGCTTGGCGAAAAGCAAAAATTATCGAGTGGCTTGTGGAGAAACAAATACAATTTGAGGACAATATGGTTAAAAAGGAGTTGCTATCAATTGTAAACACCCATAAACATCGGTTTCAAAAATATGTTGTTGACGAAATGGCCAAAAAACAAAATATAATAGTGCTTCGGCTCCCCCCCTACCATTGCGAATTAAATCCGATCGAACTGGTATGGGCTCATGTGAAAGGTTATGTGGCTAGAAAAAATACCACTTATAAAATGAGTGATGTTCAAAAACTCTTTGAAGAAGCGCTTCAAGAAGTCAATGCGGGGAAGTGGCAAAGATGTATAGAGCATGTACTAAAGGAGGAGGAAAAAATGTGGCAATTGGATAGTTTACTGGAGAAAACGGTCGAACCACTTATTATCAATTTAGGGGAAGAAGACAGTCCCTCAGATATTTCATTTTCTGATGATGATTAATTTAAAGCGAAGAACTGTAATGACTTACTATAAATTTTATAGAATTTCAAATAGAAACATTTTTCCAAATTTACTTGTTTATTAGTTGCTTTATTGTTATTAGTATTATATTTATTCAAATACAAGGGTAACAAATTATGCCACACATCCGAATGTTCACTAAATTATATAATTATTGTGTTTAATATAAACTTAAACCCACCCGAAAGCACGTGCATGAGTGCAAAACATCACAGGTAGAATACTACCGCTTATTGTTCGAGCCTCGGGTTAAGCTTTGTATTCGACGCCCTTATCAGATCTATAGGAATGGAAAGTTTAATAAATGCAAAAGGGTCTAGACTTTCAATGTATATACTATTTAAAACTTGGCAATTTAGGTGGACCACTCTGTGTACGTGTTTGACGGATTTTAATGATTTATTACTATCAACCAATTTCAAATCGAGTATAAATCAAAATTTCACTTTGTACTGTAGCCGCGACGCGACGGGGTTCTAGTAATTATATGTATGTCTTTTTCATCTGCCTGCAATGTAATTAGCATATTTCACAATTTCGCTTTTAAAGAACAAAGAATATTTAATTTTTATATTTCATAGATCTAATTTGAATAATTCTTCAATCCAAAACCAAATCACAAACGTTTAAAAAGTAAATAACCATAAAATCGACGTTAATCGCCTACTTCCTATGAGCACTTTAATGAATTCTTTTATGTAGTACATTTTCGCATCATGACAATTTCTAATAAGGAAAACTGTTTTAAGTACCAGTACTCCGTGCTCATTGGTACCATTTTGATTTTTGTAAGCATAGTTGTTGCTCAGTTATTTCCTATAATGATTTTTCAGTAAAGAGACATAAGCAACACATAAAATTCATTGTAAAGAAATTAAAATTTTATTTTGTAGTTTTCCATAAAATCTGTATTTCGCAAAAATTCGATGGTTGTATCGATAGAAGTATCGAAGTTTTGGGAGGCGCGGGTTTTAAAGGAAAAGTACACAATAAAATTTTGATTTTCTTAATAAATTATATGACATTTGTGCCTACAAAATTTTTCTCGTTGCCATGGAAACGATTCAAAATAAACGCTTGTGATTGGTTAGATAAAGTGGGGGCGAAATTTTCTTTTTAAATTTTTGTATTATTGTAATTTCCCTTAAATAACTGCTTTAGTGATAATTAGGAGCAGAAATAATTTTTCTCGATTGAATAATAGTGTATAATTAATTTTAAAAAAATTCTGTCAAGTTTTTGTTTTGGGAAAGCCCGGAAAATCGGCATGCCTTAAAAAATTATTTCTTCCTCTGCAATTAAGTAATTATACTAATTATGTGACCACATCCTCTTATTTATTTTAACCTTATGTTAATATTAAGAGGGTTTTCAATTGTGGCATATATTATATGTAAATATTTTCTTACATCCTGCAAATTCGTACAACCAATTTGCTTTGCCTTAAATACATAAATTGTTTGTCTTATATTATCAAACCTTTCTGTTCCTTTTCAATCTTTACAATACATATCTACAAAATTAAAATGTTTGTCGCTTCGTTTTGCAATATCCTTTATATAATAAACAAAAAATGATTCTTATTTGTAAAACTTATCTTAATCAAACTAAAAATTTGCCATCAAGTTAAGAAATCAAAGTTCTCAAGCTATAGTGCATTGAAATGGAAATTTTCGGACGTTACAGGTCATGTCGCGGTTGCTTCAATTACTATTTTTCGATTCTTTTGCTTTTTTTCGATTTAATTTGTATCCTTATTTGGTTGTTTGTTGTATTTTTTCGAAAAAGATGTTTTTTAAAAAAAATTCGTAGAACCTCATTCATCAACCTTAATCTAGCATGTAATATATACGTATCTAGAGTAATCTAGACTACAGCCACAGTGTTATGGTAAGCTGTGCTACAGCCTCAAACTCATTTTGTAGATTGTTCTCATTTTTGCCGCCCTCTGTGCCACAGCTTACGCTGGCGGATACGGCCTTCTGGGTGGCCTAGGTGGTGGATTCGACACCTCCGATTATGGTGGACACTATGGAACTGCTACGGGAGGATATAGCGGCAGCAATTATTACAGCAGTTACAGTAATCGACCATATTCGCATACTAGTGGATATTCAGGGTTTGTACAAATTTATTCATGTTATAATTGAAAATAAGAATGCCATAACTTTTTAATTTTACAAGAAAAAAGTTATAAAATATATGTTTTTAATATTTGCTTAGTGGTTACTATCCAGGAAGCAGCAACGGAGGCTATGGGGGAGGCTATGGGGGAGGCATTGGTGGAGGGTATGGAGGAGGCTATGGCGGAGGATATGGTGGGGGATATGGTGGAGGAGGCTCTATAGGAAGTTATGGAGGATATAATGGATACGGAGGTTATGGTGGCCAAGGAGGATACAGACCTGGATATTCAGGAAATGGCGGCTACTACCCTGGTAAGATAATTTATTTATTTACGCAACAAATGTGCAAATTAAATGGGAATATTTTCAACAATTAGATGAAGCAATGGCGGAACCAGGGAGGGGGTCATGACCCCCTCCCAATCATCAATAATACATATAACTACTAAAATATAAATATAAAGAAGTTAAAAATACATTACTGTTTCCTGAATGACCCCCTCCCCCAAACGAAGTTCTGGGTCCGTGCCTGAGAAGAAGCTACTTTACCCATGAATTACACTAACGAAAAATATACATTGTAAATCAAAATATAATCCATTTTTGCACTAGTTTAGCATTAAGATAGTACGATTTATTATTTTTTTTACTTATAGCATTATAGTAAGGTTTATTATTTATTATTGATTGATGTTGCACTTGTATCGACACTTGAATATTTTGTATAACTTACAAAATTCATCAACAAATGTCCATTTTAAATATTTCAGCAAGACATGACAGAGTTATTGAGATAGGGAATAAAAGAACCCAGCACTATAGTAGTACTACAGCTAGATATGACTGTAATAGTAGATCAGGTAACGCAAAAGTTTAGCAGGAATAAAAAATATTCCTATAGTGACCAGATCGCGTAAAGCAGGAATATTAAGAAAATATATTGGTACTTAAATATAAATTTAGTTTTTCATAAAACCGAAATTTTACATATTTCAGAGAGAAGGAACACTGTAATTGAGATAGGAAATAAAAGGTCAGAGTACTATAGTAGTACTACAGCTAGATATGACTATACCAGTGGTTCAAGTGGTTCAGGTAACATACGTCTTTAGACTGGACAAAATACGGGTAGCTTATTACTGGAAAAGAGAACATTTTATATACTCAAAAAATATCTCGTTTGATGCGATGGGGCTTTAATTCTGAATGTACTATTACTTCGGGCAGACGTTTCGCCAAGGTCTCACTGGGCATTATCAATGCTTACTCGTTGCTGTCAATATATATATATATATATATATATATATATATATATATATATATATATATATATATATATATATATATATATATATAGCATGATAAATAAAAAGGAGGTTTGATCTTTATGAGTCAACAGTCATTGAAAAGCATGGTCATTTTACATTTGCATGGAAGCAACTACTATGGTTATAAAACATTTTTTATTGTAAATTTCCAAGAAATAAGAAGTAATATTATTAGATTACCATACTACAACATAATTAATAATTAGAAATTTGTACGCATTTACTTGATATATGATCTTTAAAAAGTGTATTATTTGTACGGACTACTAAGATTTATTTAAATAAATTCAATGTTAATTAATCCATTATTTTAAGTGAAGCACGGCGTGATGTGAAAAAGACCTTGTAGGAATTATTATGTAACGTGAGTCGTAATTTTGATGACGCCTTGTAATTTTCCTTATTTTGTAAACAAAAAAAATGCATTTATAGTTGACAAAATGCACACCTTCGTGCACAATAATTGTCTTTTTTTTTCAAATAGGGTTTAAAAGGAATTTTTGAAATCAATTTTTAAAATTTCTGGAAACATTGTTGAAAAATTACCTTAAATCAGCTGGGTGCATGTCTGGGATAAACAAAGGAAATGGGTTATAAAAATTTGTTATACTAAGTATTTATTTCTTGTAGGATACGGAGGATTCAGAACCAATTCTCTAGGAGGAAAACCATATGGATACCGAGGCTATGGATATACAAGTTACAGAAAATAAAACACATACTAAGACATTTTGTGATTGCGATTCTTTCGTTTGGGAATCTCGATTTTGTGCAATTTAGTGGTAGATTGTTTAACTGTTAATTTATGCAAGTTGTGTGAAAGTTGTAAACATATGTTTGTAAATAATACGTGAGAATTATCATATTTAAACAAATAAAAATGTTTCGTTTTAAAAAAATACAATGGTGTTTTATTGTACTGGTTATAACATTATTTTAATACGATACTTACAAAACTAAGCAAACCTGACCGCAGGATTCAAAATTTTCAAAAAATGCCCAGAAAGAACTGGAAAATTCCAAAATACTTAAAGCTACATTCTATAGATTACCACATAATTTTTCATGATCAAAATTATAGGTAAATAAAAATATCATCCCACTTGAAAACTAAACTATGTCAACTTGTACACCATGATCTTTGTTTGTTTGCAAAATGAGATATTTAAAGAAAATTATTAATTTGGCGAAGTAGTTCAATAGAACATTACGTAACATCTTAAAAGGAATATGTTGTGGGATGGGCCATAAATAAAACATACGCAAAATTTTGAGTAGGATGTTGTAAACTAGATACCTAGTATTCATGCTTTTCAAATTTTTATTAGGGAAAAACTTTCACTTTCAACGTCGATAGTAACTAGTTAGTTCCATTTTGGTAATTGCTGGATTTAGCATAAAAAATTAGGCAAAAATGTGTATATAGAGTGTTTGTAAAAAAATCTCTAAATTGTGGCTAAATACAATAAGATTTTATAAGGACATCTAGTTCAATTGTAGCATTATCCCAATAATATTTAAAAATAGATTTAAATTAATTAAAAGAAGATTAAGTGCTTGTCAAAGAAAAGTCGTAAGACAATAATCACTAGTGGTCACATCAGGTGAATACGGTGCATGTTGCCGTAATTCAAATTCTGGTTCTGTAATTGAAACTATGCCAATACAAGAAATTTAAATAGGAGCGTTGTTCACTGATGACAGAATATCGACATCAGGTTTTTGGGTATTGCGTTTTTTTCCATAATTGCAACCTGACTACTGATTTCCCTTTATACAATGGGAAAAATATTATCAAGCAAATATTGCCTGCAAATCTGAGCAACCCAGATTTAGTAAGGTTTCTGAAAAAAAGACACCGGAGGACATGAAATTCTTCATATCTTCCTTGCATCTTTTTGTCGGAATCATATTAGAGATGTTGTAAATCTGAAGTATAGGTATGCAGAATAAGGATATTCTCTTAACGGTGCCAAACTGAAGTTGAGGTGTTTTTGTAGCGACATTGTTCTAAATCTTATTATAACTTTGTTAACTCCAAAAATTTCTGGAGTGACCAACGCAATATGAGAAAATTGTTAATAAAAATATATCACTCTTTAAGGTCATTATGCTAACAGCAAAGTTTAATTGTTTAAAATTCCCAATCTGACATAATTTTTTATGTAATCATGTTTTGCAAGATTTCTCCTTTCGTTGGATCTAAAAGAACCCACGTTATCTGAATATGCGATTTTAGTCTTGCATATTCATTTAAGGCAAAATGTTCTGTATGAACATTTAACTTTTTGGAAATATTTACAAGTATAAATTAAGTGGATTAGGTGAAATATTTACCAAAGTGTTTTTTTAACTTTTAACTTTTTAACGAGAAAATGGCGTGCAGTAATGTAAGTAATAGTGCAGGGTGAATATTTTGGTGAAAAATCGAATCCCAGAGTCGTTCTGTGATTTCAGTTAAGAGGAGTGATCAGCTTCCATTCCTATTATTTTTTTTTTGACAGTGTTGTTGCTCTGTTATTGGCTATAAAAAAAAAACAATGAGTTTAAGCTGTAGACACATGAAAAATATAAAATTAAATAAATCAATTTTATTTTTCACTCTTCTTTTAAATCCATACGCCCCAAGAATTCGACAGAGACGTGATAAGTTTTTGCAGGGTGTGGCTTAAAAAGCGAATTTTCGATTTCTTTTTTGAGTGTCCGAAACGTCGTTAGTTTTTTTTATAGCGAATACCTAAGCAGAAACAATATAAAAATCTGGTAACTTCTCTCAATATTCGGTCAATACTACTATTTTTCTGACCTAAATTTGACTTTTAACTTAAAAAGTAAGAAAATAATGAATTGTACATACGCTATAAATGTATAATTTTGAAATAATGAACAAGAATTATAGAATAATTTTTCAACTGCATGAGTAATACTCGTATTTATCACCTGCTTCGTTTCCATTAGCTTTATTAGTATTAGGTACTGATTTTAACAATAACTCTTTTTCATGTATTTATTTACTAATGTTTTAAATTACATACATGTTGTTGGTTACCACTGACCTTCAATAAGAAGAGACAACAGCATTCATTCATAACTAGCCTTTTATTTGCTTCATACATTGTACGTGTGTAAGACAACCGGTCTCTGCGCGCCTACGTAATGACTTTCCTGTATTCTGTATTATCATTCTGCAACGTTTATGGACAAAATTCTGTCAGAAAAAATCACGTAAAATATCACTACACACGTACCTATATTACGACCTGAGTGGAAAGTACAAACAAAATTACGCCATCGGATCTCACAATGAACCAGACGACGCCCCGTAAAGCGACGTTGTCACTCTCACTCTAAATTTAATCACCATGCACTGAAAATAAATTACTAAAAATTTATTATGACGAAAAATAATGGTATATTGGTATAGTTTATTAATCCGTAGTCATATACTTTAGCGTGTGGTATTTATGATTGTAAATGAGTAGGTATTAACCACACAGTAATTGCCTTATTTTAGTCGAATCTATCAATCTGCAAATATTGTACATATCGTTTGGTGGGTGACAAATATCTTGGGAATCTCTGATTGCTTTAAAATAAAAATAATGATATCTATACGTGATTCGAACTCAACGGTTTTGTTATAATTCTTATTGTCAAAACGATACATTTTTTTAGAAATAGATATAACGTAAGATCAAAAAAAGTCCTCAAAGTATGCCCTGGATTCAATCACGCATGTCTTGAATTATTACTCTTAAAAGGTAACATAGGTACAAGGTATAGATGAATGAAAAATAGAACTGTCAAGTTCTGCAGTTTTTATTTTTAAAAAAATTAAATATGGTAATCACGGCAGAACAGAAAGCTTTTATGATCGAAAGTTACTTGAGAAATGGTGGAAAGGTTGATGACCAGTGGGTTTATTCAACACGGGACGCCATTCAGAATTTTCAAACAGAATTTCCACACATAATCATGGATTTCGACCAGTTTCGCCTAGTTTTGACTAGATCTGTGGCTTTGTTCACAGAAACAGGAAGTGTGGATGGAAAGGAAGGCAGTGGGAGACCCAAAGTTCGCACTGCACAAAAAGTAGAAGAATTGAGGCAAATTGTTAATGAACACCCACAAACCCCTATTTGGCGTTTAAGCCAGCAAGTACATGTACCCTACGGAACCTGCAATACAATCCTGAAATGTGACCTGCATATCCACGCTTATCGTCCAAGCTCAGTCCAAGAATTGTTACTAAACGATAAGCCGCAGCAAATCCACTTTTCAGAGTGGTTTATGGGTAATTTTCATAATAATGAAAACGTATTCGAAAAAACCTTTTTACTGACAAGGCATGGTTTTACCTCTTTGGTTATGTAAATTCTCAACAAATGAGAATGTGGAGTTCTGAAATCCACACTTCTTTATAGAGAAGCCTCTGCATTCACAGAAAGTTGGCGTGTGGGCGGTCATATCGAAAAGAAGGTTAATTGGACAGACTTTTTTTGAAGGGACTCTCAATTCGGCGCGATACCGTAATGAAATTTTAGAAAATTTTGTAAACGCATTAGAGGATGAAGAGATGCGAAAATGCTACTTCCATCAGGACGGCCCACCAATTCACGTAACATGATAATTTAAATTTTTTGGAAGAATTTTTCGAAGACCGAATCATTAGTCGTAATATGCCAGTTAGGTGGCCACCACGGTCTTGCGCTCTCACGCCGTGCGACTTTTTTTTATGGCAACACATTAAAATTTCGGTTTTCAAACCCCCTTGTGAAAATTTAGAATACCTACGGCCTACGGGCTAGAATTACAAATAAATTTCAGGAGATTAACAACTCCCCCCAAGTGCTCACCAATGTTTTTGATCCACTACAAAGAATTAAATTTAAAATAAATCTGCTTTCAAGTCGCAGAAAACTAAAATGGGAAAAAATTACAGGAATTAAAAATCAAGACTTAAGGAACATGACCTAAATAAAAATGGCGATTTAAAACGTTAAAATTCTTGGACAGGAAAATAATTAAAAAAAAACAAGTAAAATAATACACAAGTAGCTTGTAACAACAAAATAATACCCTTGTAGAACAATATCAATAATTATCATATCATCATATTTGTTGTGGCATATGCACATTATGGTAATTTTGTGCATTTTGACACGCAAGAACACTTAGCATAATTCATTAATTAAAATTGCCGAGACAGCAAATATGACAATGAATTTATATCTTTTGTCTTCGCGAGGTATCATGGCTAAATCAATTTTCTTTCGACTGATTTTTATGCGGAAATTCACTTGAGTGAATTTGTAAATTAAGATTTCATTAGGCAATTTTGATTGGGTGCTATTTAGACTTTTAATAAAACACAAAAATTTAGCCTACATACGCAGAATGCAAGGTACCTGTCAGCCAAATTAAATTTTCTAAATGTACAGTGTCCTTCACAAAGTTTGCAGTATTTGTATTGATTGTATTATGCCACACAATACGCACACTTTTCTTAGAATTGAACCCCGTGATTCATTAAAAAGGTTTAAGATACAGTATACAGTCATCATGGTGTAAATTTGGATCATTTAGATTTTAGTTGATCATGGTCAGTTGTTGACAAGTTTTTGTCCTGTTATTGTTAATAACATTGTATATAACTGTTTTCAGATGATACATTAATTTATTTTTATACAAAAAACTTAGAGCATTTAATGCAAATAATAAATATAGAGTTAGATGACCTTAAGACTTGGTTTCATCAAAATACACTTGGGTAAATGAAACATTAAAAAACTAAATTTATATTAGTAGCAAATAGTAAATATCAAAAAAAACGCGAGGAAAGTACCCTTTGTATCACAAAAAAGAACGCAGTTATCGAAACAGTCAAAAAAATTAAATAGCTATAGTAGGTTTTATTGTCGATAATAGTCTTAAGGTTTGTTCCAACACAGAGTCCGAGAACGGTTTTCGATCAGAAATAGAGTTGCCCAGATAAGTATTACATGTTGCACAGCGTCTAGTGCATGTAAATGACTGATTGTTCCGGACGGCCAGAAAACAGTTCTAACTGCTTGTTGGAACAGACCTTTAATTTCAAGCAGCATATTTTATCTATTATTAACAAAATTACAAAAAACTTAAATTTTTTCTCAAGGGTTTTAGTGCATTTAACACAATGGTCGAAAATTACAGTTTATAACACACTGATATTGCCTCACTTTGTTTAAAGTTGTATCTTGTATTTAGCTAGTAGAAGTAGAAGAATTGAGGCAAATTTTTAATGAACAGCCACAAACCCCTATTCGGCGCAAGTAAATAAATCTTACGGAACCTGCAATACAATCCTGAAATGTGACCTGCATATGCACGCTTATCGTCTAGGCTCAGTCCAAGAATTGTTACCAAACGACAAGCCGCAGCGAATTCAATTTTCAGAGTGGTTTATGGGTAATTTGCATAATGAAAACGTATTTAAAAAAAAACCTTTTTTACTGGCGAGACATGGTTTTACCTCTTTGGTTATGTAAATTCTCAACGGTTAATGGGTACCCTAGTAAGGCTTTTCTTCATTAATATTGACATTCTGAACGTCTCGTCTGCTATAAACGTCTTTATACTGTGTAGGTTTCTATTGACATTATTAAATCAAGTTTCTCAAGGGAGTCAAAGCTGTCACGTTACGAAAAGAGTATTAAAGGTAGGCGCAAATTACAAATTTTCTTCATTTTGGGGTTTCTACGATATTTTTATGATAAACAGTAAAAAAATAAATTAAATCTGAATGGGTCCTTGACTTTTTATTAATTTATTCTGCGAGGATCGAGGATAGACATAAAACTGCCACGAATAAAAAAAAATAACGAAAGGACTTATTAAAAAAATAGACAATATAAAAAATAGGTGTTGTTATTCGTTTAGAATGTTTGAACAAATGCAGGAATAATCAGAAAAGCTCACTTTTCCAATTTTAAAGACGGTGTTTTATACTCATTGTCTTCTGCTTCCAATAGTGGAACAAATTATTAGTATAAGCGAACAAGTGCTGTAAACCGATCTTTGCAAAGTTAGATATATTTTTTTACGAACATTTCATATGCCATATGTTTTACTTTTGTATCTTTTTTCTTTAGAAAATAAAACATTCAATAATCTTGCTAATTCTCCATGCAACAATATTAGCTGCTTATGAAGACAATAGTAAATTTTTGGGCAATCCAGAAGATAGACGCTTAGGAAAAAGAAGACGACCCAGCAGTAATCAAGGTAATGACTAGTCTCAAGACAATGCGCACGTGAGAGAAGTATGAGGACGTGCTGAAAAATTCCTGGAATGAAAATAAAAAACAGAACTTTGCTTGAAATTACGTTTGTGTTTCAACATTCGTTATTCCACGGACTTTTCAGCCTATTCTCGGGATTAGCTCCCATTCCTACTATTTTGATTCTTTAAACGTTGTTGTTGCTCAAATATTTGCTTTAAATATCCAATGACTTTCAAGTGTAAGCACATGAAAACATCACATAAAAATTCCCCAGCAAAATCAAAGTTTTATTTTGTACGTTTCCTTTTAAATCGCATCCCGCAAAAACTCGATACGTCAGTCGATTCTTGGGATGCGCTGTTTTACAGGAATATCACAAAATAATTTTTTTATTGTTGATTCTTCCCTTAAATTTTGAAGGTTCCAATCCGTGCAACTTCGGCAATGGCTACAGAAGACCGAAAACCCAAGGCTCTGGTAGAACTTTCTTTGATCTCCAATTTTTAAATGTGGAGCATAATTATAACTTAGAGATAAATTGTGGAGGGAACCCCAGTTACCCTCATCCGGCTCCCGTTACAGAAATACATAATGAAGAGTTTGGGGGCGGACACAAACCGCCATTTGCGGGCTTAGGTATGTTAAATATTTATTGTTATCTAACAAACCACGATATAGTGTGAAAATATGAAACTTGGCCGACAAGAATCCTTGGAAAAATTTATTCGGGAAGGTGAAACAATGTATCGACTCATCTCTCTAATTTATTTTAGGTAGTCAAAGTGGAGGAGGCTATAAACCAATAAAACCACATAAACCCCATAAACCACCCAGACCAGGTAATTGTTATTAAAGATCGTCTTGCCCAACATGTAAAAGAATAATTTTCAGGTGGTGGATTTCTTCAAGGCCTTTTTGGAGGCGGTAACAGACCTCAAGATGAGCAGTCTCAAACTCAGTCAGGTAAAGAAGTTGGATTATTTATTAAAACTTGAAAAATCAATATTTAGGATTTTAAATATTATGTATGAGGTAAATAACGTAAGATCAAAAAAAGTCCTCAAAGTATACCGTGAAATCACGTATGTCTTGAATTATTACTCTTAAAAGGTAACAAAGGTAAAAGGTATAGGTAAATGAAAAATAAACTGTCAAGTTCTGAAGTTTTTAATTTTAAGAAGATTAAATATGGTAATCACGGCAGAACAAAAAGCTTTTATGATCGAAAGTTACTTTAGAAATGGTAGAATGGTTGATGGGCAGTGGATTCATTCAACAGGGGACACCATTCAGGATTTTCAAACAGAATTTCCACACATAGTCATGGATTCCGACCAGTTTCGCAAAGTGTTGACTATAGTAGATCTGTGGCTTTGCTTAAAGAAACAGGAAGTGTCAATAGAAAGGAAGGCAGTGGGAGACCCAAAGTTCGCACTGCACAACAAGGAGAATTAAGGCAAATTGTTAATGAACACCCACTAATCCCTATTCGGCGTTTAAGCCAGCAAGTAAATGTAGGTATCCTACGGAACCTGCAATACAATCCTGAAATGTGATCTGCATATGCACGCTTATCGTCTCAGCTCGGTCCAAGAATTGCTACCAAACGACAAGCCGCATCGAATGCAATTTTCAGAGTGGTTTATGGGTAATTTGCATAATGATGAACACGAAATTGAAAAAAAACCTTTTTTACTGACGAGGCATGGTTTTACGTCTCTGGTTACGTAAATTCTCAACAAATGAGAATGTGGAGTTCTGAAAAATTCATTTTACCTTTCAAGAGTAATAGTTCAAGACATGAGTGATTGATTCCACGGCATACTTTGAGGACGTTTTTTTTTATCTTACAGTGTGTAAAAAGTTCCAGTTGCCAATACTTTAAAAAGTAGGCCAGTTAGCAAAATATGTTTCAGATAAAAGTTGTATGGCTTTCAAAAATCTATAATGTGAAAATTAGTTGGAATATACCGGGTTACTCAAAATGCTGTGAGGGATTAAAGTTATATATTTTTAAATGGAATACTCAGTTTTTGCCTTAATTAATATTAGGTGAGTGTATATACGTATATGATGATGTTAAAGCTATAGCCAATACAAGGTAGGTACCTCGTTTCATAGAGGCAGAGGATCACCAAACATTCAAATTTTTTTTAATAGGAGGTGGCTTAAAGAACCGCAAAAATAAAAAATTATAATATGCAAAAGGCATTTTCAATAGAACGATTTACTATTCAATAAGCCAAAGCGCTATATTATGAAGCATAGAATGCTAGAAATAGACAATTTCTTATTTAAATACTTATTTGATCCATAGCAGAAGGCACTTTTGAGGGATTTTTGCCATCACCACATCAGATTGGTTCTAGTCTGTCAGAAGGAATTCAAAGCTTTATTGGGACATTGCCCGACATCGGACAAAGCTTTCAATCGATTTTACCCAGTTTCGATAATTTCCAATGGCCCAGTTTCCAGCTGCCACAGTTACCTAACTTTCAAAGGCCGCAAACTTCCCAGATTAACCCAGGAGGTATATGTGGTCACTCCTAGACATTGACAGAATATTCTCAGAATGGACATTAGTAAAACTCTGTCCCGGGATTCACTAAAATGACTGAAGTACTGGTTTACATTTTGATCTGCTACTTGGTCAGGTTTTGAGAAGTCATTGCCCTCTAATTATTGTTGATAAATCATTATTTAAAACTTATAAGTTATGGTTATATGCCTGTTTTCCAAATGATTTTGCCTTAGAGTTTGTTGATAAAAAATACATACAAATTTGCAAAAAACAGAAATCAATTCATAGTACAAAACCTAGTTGTCTTATTGTTACACCTGTCAATTTTAACCCTTGTCAAATTAGACCGATCTTAGCAATGGTGAATCTAACCGAAATCTGAGGCTTTTCAATTTTCTAGAAGTGACCTCACCGTAACACATGCATACACACTTCAGAACAGTAGTCAGTGCTCATAACTACAATTTTGGTATTCTTTTAACACTTTTGTGTTCCGATATTTTCCATAACAAGTAACGATTTTCCGGTGTAGATACATACAGTTTAGCACATAAATCAAAACTGCATTATGTACTTTTCTTTTAAAACCGCGTGGTGCAGGAATTCGACAGACATATCGAACTTTTGTAAGGCGCGGTTTTAAAGAAAGCAGGGGCGGATTAAGAATTTTGTCTAGGGGGGAGGGGTCACCTCGAGCTACACAAAAGTAAAGACCATAAGAAAACGGGCAAGTTGGCGTGCGACATCATTTGTTTATTGTTTAGGGTTCTAAGAAAAAATGTACGAAATATCTAAACTTGTTCTTGCGAAAACAAAACGATTTGTCATCTTAGCTTACCAATAGTCTAGCATTTTTTTTCTTTGTACCTTCTGTCCATTTAGACTGATATATAAAAAATTTACGAAAATGCATTTTTTGAAAGCACGTTTTTTCGAAAATGTAGTTAATAGAGTTATTCGAAAACTATGGATTTTTTTTCGGTAATAAACCACTTTTCGAAACTACATTTTTTAAAGAAAACATTTTTTTTAAAGTACATTTTTTCAAACATTGTTTCGAAAAAGACTTGGAATATTCATATTAAAAAAAACAATTTTTTGAAAGTAATTTACTACAGAATAACATTAGACACAAGGAAACGTAAACCTGACCGAAGACAAAAACGGTTCGTTTAGGTTAGGTCAGCATCATTTTGTCATTTCTTCATTGACATTTTCTAAGCCGGTAGTTCATAATTTAAATTTAGAAAAACTTGTTTTCTAAAAAATATATTTTCGGAAAATGTATTTTTTTAAAAATATTCTCGAAAAAATTTTGTAAATCAATTTCCGAAAAAGCATCTTTTAAAGAACCTGTTCCAAAAAAAATTACCTAATTTAACATCAAAAAGATGTTTGTTCAAAAAAAGAAGAGAACAGTTGGTCATCTTCTTACACGCGAGAGGACAAATTGTTTGATTAATATAAAAGCGTAAAAATTGTAGCATTTTTTATTTATGCCTTCTGCTAATTTGGGGATGTACGAGTACTTTCTAAAATCAATTTTTCAAATTTTCTTTAAAGCACTTTTCAAAAATACATTTTTTCAGAGAACATCTTCGAAATGAATTTTTTTCGGATTTTAATTTTTTTAAGCAACGCCTTTTTGAAAAAGTAATTTACGAGAAAGTAACGTACTAAACCTGAAGAAACCAGATCAAACCCAAAAAGGGTTCGTTTACGTTTGTTCGAGATCTTTTTCATTTACATTTTCCAAGCTACTAGAAATCATAATTTAATTTTCTAAATATCGTTGTCAAAAAATATACATTTTAGGAAAATGTACCTACCTATTTTTGAAAAATTACTTTTTTGAAGACATTTTTGAAAAAATGGACTTTTGAACTAGGTTTTCGAGAAAATATTTTTGAAAAATTTCGTTTTTCGAAAAAAAAATACTTAAAAAAAAACTATTCGCTTGTTTCTATCACAAGCTAAAATGATCCGGCGCGGTCCAAATTTTGATACGATCGCAGTGAGCTGTGTAAGGACTGTTTTCAGAAACAATCTAAGAACATGTAAATCAAAAATCGCTTGCATTTTTTATATTACATATTAGTATTGATCTAATATTCATATTTTTGTGGTATAATTCATATATTTATGTGTTTATTTTAATAAAGTTCTCTGCACAGCCCCCCCCCCCCCCCCTAAATCCACGCCTGAAAGGAAGTACCAAATAAATTTGTAATTTAATGGATTACAATATGCTTTTCTTATGTGTCTACACCGACAAGTCAAACATGAGCAAATAACCGAACAACAACAATATTTTAAAATCCAAACAGTTGTAATGTAATACACTTTTGGTTATATATTTTTCCACTGTACTAAATGTAATAATTTTTTACGACACACCAGGCCCAAGTGCTGGTACAGGTCCGGCCGTATTTGGTCCAGTTTTCCCGCAAGGAAACCCCGTCCCCAGTAACACATTTAATGGACCCCAAAATGTGGTACCGCCTACCTCCACTTTTCCACCAGTTGTTGAAAACACACCAGCGTTTGTTACCCCTTCTGCCCCCACTACTACACCGGACCCTGATATCTACAATGAAGAAAAGCCAGTTCATGAACCCAATGATGATATTACAGATCGACATAGTACGAGGCCGTTCGGTTAGTCGGATTTAAAACCTGTTGATTTCGGTTTTTAACATATGAGGGCATAGGGCGGGAAAGGAGATGCTTGTACTGAATAATCTTGACATGGTTCGTCTCTCTACGCTTATCTCGCTTTACTCCTTGGTATACGTTAAGGAGAAAGAGCGTAGAATGGTCAACCAAAAATCCTTCCAACTTACCCCTTTTTCTAATATCTTACTAATTGTTTCAGGTTACTTACCCTCTGGGCAATACCTGGTAGTATCAAATCCCCATCTGGGCAGTTATACCCAAGACATAAGCACATTTAATCCTACTAATATCTATAAAAGGTGGACTGAGGGTGTACAGGAGGTTTTGGAGGAGTTGGGAGGTTATTTTTGAAGAGACTGGTCTCGCATTTTCCATTTTGGATGGTCTATTAACAGTAGGTGCTTTTATTAATATTGTCTTTGCAAAAATATTTTTCTCAAAATCATAAAAAAGATAGTTAGTTAAAATAAAATTAGTTTAAAATTTTCATGAAATACCAGACTATAGTGTAGTGTACTAAAAAACATTTCCTTGCTTTATTAACAAAAACATGAATTTATAAAAATTAAAAATCGTGAAAAAAAACTAAACATTTAAGTACCTTTCTCTTATTACTTTAAAAGTTTTTCAAAATGACCACCATGACCTTCTTGGCAGTAATAAAGTTGATTTTGGAAGTCACTTCTCACATTTTCGAGAGTGGCAGGTGTTACTTCTTGGCAGAGTTCCAAAATCGACTTTATTACCGCCAAGAAGTTCATGGTGGTCATTCTGAATAACTTTTAAAGTAATAAGAGATAAAAAGGTACTTACATTTTTATTTTTACGGTTTTTAATTTTTAAAGACTTGCCATTTAAAAAGGAATTAAGATACGGACCTCGGCTTTGCAGTAGAATGTTAGAAGGTACCACACGGCATAGGGTTGCATTTAAAATTTGACCCCAACTCCCTAGCGTCACCTGTCAAGGGGATTACTAATAGCAAAGATATTTGCCCCCCGCAAAGACTTTTCGGACACTAAATAAAATAAGTGCTTTTCGAAAAACAAAAATATTTTCAAAATGGGTGTCCTTCAAAATACAAAATTTCCACAAATTATTTTTGAAAGATTTTCTTAAGTTTCAAAAATATATTACAATTTTAGGTGTTAACGGAAAATATAGACCAAACAGTTATTATTCAAGAGGGCGAGTTGACCAGAATCAAAATTACATGAGGCCATCCTATCGCTCTAACAGCAGAAAAGAAACCTTTCAAAAAAACCCAGAAGCTATTCCATTTTTTCAAGAAAGGCCCGAAGGTCGGAGTTTCAGTTTTCCTTCATAAACAACCTCTATATGTAGGTAAAACAGAAAAATAAAACAATACTGTTAATCGTCAATCAGATGTATTTATAAAACAGTTAGAAATTATTTATTTTTATTCTTAGGGTTAAAATTGGCACTTTGTTATTTTGGTATACAGGGCGTCTCCCTTAAAACTCCACACACACATTTCTATTCAATGCATAGGACGTCGAAATAGCTTTTTTTACAGAATAATAAGCAAAAGAATTCCTTCTCAAAGAATTTGGTTATTTTTATTTGTTTTCAAGAAATTGGCGTTTGGACTTTTAGAACAGAAAAGTATATGTTATTTTTTAGTAATATATTTTATTGTCTTTCAATGACCTTACAAATATACTTAAATAAAAATGTTCAATATAAAAAAATTGTTTAAAAGAACTGACCATGCACAAATTTATTATATAATTTAAAAAAATAGGCTATTGTATATATTATTTATATAAGACTAGAAATATATTTTTTTAAAACATCTTTTGTAATAAAAATTTAAAAGTAACAGTTTATTTTAAAGGAACTATACCGAACTCCAATAGATGTATAGAATTACCATTGCAAACTGTAGCTCCTATCTCTAAAAGGTTACATGGAGTTGTAGAAAACTCAAAAAGGCTGAAAAAAAAAACGTATTATTTAATAACAAAATTGTATTTATTATTTTGCAATATGGTTCTCATTTATTTCAACGTTATTATTATACCGTTTATAAGAAGATTCTACGCTATTTTTTAAAGAGCTCTGAATCTCTATTATTTACTTCTTGATACAGCGCCTCTGTTGGAAAAACATGTTAAATATAATACTACATAAACCTATTCACAACACTATGCGCAATCTCGGGATATTTGCGTTTTAAAAACTCCGCCAATCATCGGTAAAAACTCTAATACGTCCTTACCTTAATGATAATGTTCCTCCATGCCTAGGTGAAGTTATAAGTTTCAAATGTTTCTTGGCAATTGTGTTCAATGGATAAATAAACTTAACATCTTCATCCTCTAATGGATTTACTTCTAGTGTTGATATATTATCAATGGGATAAATTATTTTTTGAGCTAAAACGTACGAATATGTGCGAAAATTTTTGTAAAAACGGTTTTCCAAAAAATAAAACAAAACACATTGTGACCTTTACTTACCCATCAACTTAATTTTTCTACAAGCTCCACTATTTAAACTTACAAGAAGCGTCAAACTCAGACTTGCCAAATCCAAACTATTGCTTAAATAATAAACCCCGACTTTTCCGCTTAATTTTATATCACAAGCGAAAATATGATGAACATAATTAGTCTCAGTTTTCCTTAGGTTTTCTTTCGATATTAAACATACATTTCTTCCCTCAAAATGCTGTCTTTTTAAACAATCGCAAGACTTGAACAAAGTTGATACGGTTTCGTGTTCCGGAATACTTTTTACGTTTTCTGGATGTAATGTCTTCGATGTTTGTTGTTTTTGAATAAATAAATTGTAGTAGCTCTAGAAAAAAAAATCGAAATAAACTGACCGAAATAAGTTAAGGTTATTGTCGAGGTTATTGTGGTCTCTGAGGAAAAAAAGTCTAAAAATAAAAAAAAAAATTATTTAACTTAAAACTCGATAGATCGTCGATAAGTTTTCTTTGGTACAATATAAAATGTGTAACCATTATTTTTTTCTGAAGAGATGATTAGGGAACATAAACAAGCCATTTTTCTTTCTTTCAGAATATTTTTTCTTAGAGAAACCACAATATCCTAAACTTATTTCAATCGGTTGATTTAGAGTATTTTTACATATTAACTTAAAAGCAATGTAAGTACTTACAGGATCTAGCCCGATATGAAAATCAGTCTCAAAATTATCATTTATAGGATGTGTGTAAAGGTAAGGCCACAAGCTTGCCCATAGTGTGTCGTCTCTATTTAAAAATCTACTAAAGAGCGTTTCTTTAGGTGCTTTTTCCATAACCTCGTGAGTCCACCCCGGTGCGAAAATTGCCATAGATAAGTTATACCTTGAGATCAGTTCTGCAGCCTTTAAAATATTTTACAATGTCGGCTTTACTGACGATATTTGTACAATATTTTAGGCCTGTTTCATTCATTTTTTTTAATAATACTCTCGCAGCATCTATATTATTAACTATCACTCGCTATCTAGTTATTGTTATGAATCGCATCGTACTCTGAAGATACTAAATACGCGAAAGTGTTATTCACGAGCCGCAAAAAAATACACAGGTTAGACGATGAGACGAGAAATTTCCCAATTCCATTTATCCTTTGATAACAATTGTTTTGTATCAGCCTAACCGACAACAGGCAAATAATTATATTATTTAAATATTTTTAAATTTAAAATATTGTTAAAACTGTTCTTAAAACAGTATGTAAAAATAAACATCGGCAACACTGTTTACTCGCTTCGTGAGAACACCTAATGAAACTATCGGAAAGTGGCCTAAAAAATTTGAATTTTAAATACATTTTTAGGGATTTCTAACGCTAAAATCGAAAAAATTCAGTTTTAACCGCAATAATCAAAAAAATTGTGAAACAGACCCATAACTGAAAATTACGATTAACAATGAATTTTACCTTATAAGTATTAAATTTGCCCCCTCCAAACATATTTCTTCCAAACACATCTATACCTACGAAGACATCAAGATGTCTCGGACCTGCAAACTCGACTGTATTTATTAGCTTTTTCTCAGTCCAACCATAATTCAAAAATATACCATCACAATTATCAAAAAAACATCTAAAATGAAAACAACTATTTTAAATGATTCAAAAAGATCCCAAAACTACACACAAGTACCATAAATAATTTCCTGTGGCAACAGTACTTCAATATTGTAGGATTAAAAATTTTAACTAATCTCGTATACTAAAAAGGACCAAAACGAGATGCCGACAATCTCGCGAGCCGCAAAAAAGACACAAAGGTTGGACACGAGGCGAATGCAGTGGTTGTAATCGCCCTAACCGAGGACTGGGAGGTAGATGTAAGAATACTAGAGCTTACCTGTTTTCTTCATTTAATTGATCTTGCCATCTTAACTTTCCATCCTTAGTTACGCTGTCGTACCATATAACAATATTTTCGCTATTTTGTTCGTGAATTTTCGTGGTCAAAATTTCCACAAATTCTTTTAAAATATCAACGTTCTTTACCTCATTTTCTATGTTCAATAGCCAACCGTCAAAACCAAAAATGTTGGTAATTTCGGTCAGTTGATAGACGAATTCTTTCATTTGGTCTTTGGTTTTGAATATTTCTTCATCACATATTTTAATACCGTCATTAAATTCTGTTATTATAGTACCTAAATGTTTAAAAATATGCATCAGTCAATAGTTGTATATTCAAAAAGTTATTTCAGGATAAATAATCAGAAATCTCTTGTACTTTTTCCCGAAACTCTTTTCTCGAACAGCAGTAGTTCTCTAGAATAGTAGGCTATTTTTTGCTAACTAGTCTAGTTTTAATAAGCAGCAGGTATAAACCAAGTTAGCATACCTAAAACTTTGACACCATTTTTATGGCCAGCATTAATCCAAGCTAGAGGAGGTATTGTAATAAAATAATGACTAAAGTACACAAAGTAATCTATCTGAGACCAGTTGTAAAAAGTATATCCGTCTGTGGTGAATGTTTTATCTTCACCCCCTTCAAATGGAATGTACCTGAAGTCATATACAAAACATATCATATAAAACAAATAATGGTATCCAATAACTCCAATAACTAAAGGAAATGTAATGCTAACTTACGCATCTGACAAATATCCCCCTTTATAATCATGACAAACTAGTGTTTTAGGAACAGTCCTGCTGTCTAGACGACTGCGGATGAAAAAGTGGTCTTCATTTGAATGACAATCGGACAAAGTGTTCCTAATAACGTACCCAGAACGTTTTTTTAGTGGAATCACCCTATCCACCCACTCTGGTGGGTTCAAAAGGCACTCCTCTATGTCAGAGCTTTTCTCAATGGGGCGGCACTGGGTGAAAGACGGAATCATTTTGTCTAATTCACACGGAGGTGGGTCCTGGACAGAGGATTCTTTGACCTCGTTCTAAAAAAGTATGTCACCACGTGAAATATATAATTTTCAAAAAACGTTGATTTAGAAAATACATTTTTTAAAGGAACATCTTTCTCAAAAAACATTTTTTGAATTGCAAGTTGAATTTTTGAATTGACCCGCCTGGAAAAAAATTAACAGGCGTAGGTATTTTATGTATTATTTTTTCTAAACAAATGTTACATTATTTTGTCGACGATTCTTAAACTTTATGACAAAAAAATGTATTAGTAAAAAGTTATAGTCACTTGAATTTTTTAAAAATTATATTTTAGGTTTAAAAAAATTCAGATGACTATAACTTTCTATGAACACATTTTTTTCTCTTAAAATTTAAGAATTGTAGACAAAATGAAGAAAAATTTGTTTGGAAAAAAAATAACATACCAAAGCGTGTTAATTTTTTTTCCAGGTGGCAGGGTCAATTCAAAAATTCAACTTTTTTTCGCAAATTACAAAATATTTTTTTTTCTTTACCAAAACATTCCTAGTAGGCTCACTATTAAAAAACCTAAACTTGGCATGGGCCCCATAAGTAACAACAGAGATATACAACTTTAAAATTTCACGGGCTGCGCCTGGGCAAGAATTAAGTACAACAATATTTGATAAAATAATGTTACGAATAGGTAGATATCTAAACTTACCTTTGATTTGTTTAAATTAACTGCACCTAAGTTTAGTCTTAATTTTAGGTACTACTCTAAGATTAAACACGAAAAAAAACTCTTATAAAATAGTAGGTACCAAAAACAAATATAACACACTACAATTAACAACACTCCAGATGACAATGCAGCTGGAGCAATGCACTTAACTTACCGTTTCATCAACTACTTCATTTCCTGAATCCATTGCGCCTATCAAATATAGAGGGTGTAGAAAAAAGTTAAAACCTTTTATACCAAATCAAAATGTAAACTTGGCAATTAGGACGGCTCTTGTTTGCTTTTCTAAACATACTTTTCGTAAATGCTAAAATTATATTTTTTTAAGAAAGTGATCAGATAGCTCCAGAAAAATGTTATAAAAAGTGTAAAAAAGCTTTACTAAAAACCTGGAAGGCCTTGAATCCCTGCATTGACGACTTTTTAATGACAAGGAAAAAACCTGTCAAACCTAACTGATTAAACTAGAATATCTCATTTTAAACCAGTACTAAATCCTAAATATTTTTAGTGAATTTGAACATAAAAGTTCTTTTTCTCTCCATATTATAAGCCTTTCATTAACTTTAAAATTGCATTTTTAGACTTTTCTTTGAAAACTTACAGTGTCAAGTTCCAAGGAGTGTAGAACATTGTTAAACTTTATATTCAAATTACAAATAAAACAGTTCTTTCAGCTAAAATGATAAGATTTTTTTACTATTTCTAAAACCTTTACTAATTTTTGCATAGGTTCCTTAATTTATCAAAAATGTTTTTAACTATTCCTGTATAGAAATTAAGACAAAGTGATTGTTAAAAAATAGATTTTTTAGAAATTGCAGGTCTTTATAACTTGAAAATTAAATTTTAGTTATATGCCTTACTCCTTATGACTCTTAATTCACTTTGATCACTTGTATCACAGGCTTCTTTGCATTTTTATTAGTATTAAGTTTACCCTACTTATATATTCGTAATATAGCATTTTTAACTGGATTGCTCTAATATACTTATAGGGATCACGTATAGTTAATGCAACCTCCTCAAAGGTTTGAACTAAAATAGGTAAATACTACTTCTATTTAGCAGAGCATCTATATACATATTAAGGTCTGTAATTATTAGGACCTACACAGATATCTAAGACACACTAATTTCTAGTTCATGCAAATAGTTGTGATGAGTCACCTGATTCGACTAGTGAAAACATGTATAGAAATAGTACAATAAAGACCAGAATTATTTAACATTAAATGCTTAGCACAGGGATGATGCTTTTTCAGCTTCATCCTGTATATAATTATATGTGGTTTAATGATAAGAAAATAATGAACTAAAAATGCACTAACTTCCTGCAACGCGTATGGTTCAAAAAGATAAGGCTTCTTTATCAACTTTTGCTGTCAATTAACGGTATTTATTTACGCACCAGTTTACTTTATTACTTTTTCTCTAAGTAAACCACAAAATTACAGAAACAACACAATACATAAAAGTGAGGTTATGGAACAATATTGCTGGGTGCTTCCACTTGAAACTACTAAACACTGATTATTATCTGTCCTGAGAGCAATATACACTCAAAATATTGTATGGATTTAAAAATAAATAAAATTATTGCCACCGATTCTTTACAAAACTACTATTTACATTATTTATCTAATCATTTTATCTACTGTTTACCGAACTGGTTGAAGGTATATTGGGTTGCCTGTGAGAGAACTCTACTTGTAAAATTTCTGTCTACAAAATTTTTAGTTATCAAATTTTAATATCACATTATAATATGCTCCTGATAATCTTAGTCCAATCTTTATTTTACATAAAACACAAATATAATCACAATTTTCCAATTTTGTTATTAAATTAATAAAGTAATAGCAATATAGACGTCATTGGTAATAGCGCGAAACTAATGATTCCGTGAACATAAGGCTTAAAAGTTGACCCAACGACTCATATCATTCACAGGACAGTTGTTAGTTCGGGTAATTCAGGGCTTCTATCTATCTATGTTTTTTTCTGGCATTTATAAAAGGCGCTGTGCCCAGTTCCAGAATTTTGTTTGGGTTAAATGGCTGACTAATAGGAAATCTAATATAAGTACACGAAAGAGAGAATCGGCAAAAGAGTAGGTTTCAGATAAAATTAAAAATGATAAATGGAACCTTCTTTATGAATTTTTATGTATAAGATGTCAAAATTAAAAGAAATAGGCAATATTAAAATTAAACGAATAACAACTAATAGCAAGAAGCTCAATGATTTTATTTTCAATTTCTCACAAAAGCCTAAGTAGTAAAATATGCATTAAAATAAAAAAAATCTGAATATAAGCAAGCCACATTTGCAAAAATAGGTGCTAGAGAATATCCTTAAAATTTCAGGAAAACGTAATATTTTGATTTATTATGGTAAAATGTCTCTAAAAATACATGAAATATTAATTAATTAATTCAATCATATGCTCGGGGTGATCGATCGAAAATAATGTCATAAATATGCAATTAATTAATCTATTTTCATGCGTCAAAGCAGGGATTAAACAAAAACCCTTAAACAAATATATATGACCATGCAACTGCAAAATATTATTGCAAAGATAACTCTGGATAAGTAAAGTATTTCTAAGGATTTTCCGTCGTCTGCGATTAACAAACCGACAAAGTCTTAAGGGCTCTCCACAAATACTGGTTTAAGCTTGTTTCATATAGACGCGAATTGCGAATCGCGAATTTTATTCTCATTGGTTGATTTCAAATACAATTTAATGGCGGGAAAGCTGAGAATGACATCATCAATCTTGTTTGCGAATCGCAAAATTCAAATATAGGGGGCGGGAAAATTGAAATCATTTTAATTTTCTGCGAATATTCGCACGAAATTGTCTACTGGCGCAAGCTCAGTAGACTGTTTCTCAGCTGTTCGCTTTAAATTCTAACCCTATTTATCATCACAATTTCTGGATTAACGTTTGCAGAACCAGTTGATGTTTTTTTAAAATTTTTTGTGTTTTTTTTATTACTATTTTCTTTCGCTTTATTATGAAAACGTAAGCTGCAATCTTACGCCTTCGTTGCCAGTGATATAACTTTATTTCTTGACTCATTTTTTATCAAAAAATTGTAAAAGTTTCTTTACTTGATAATGATAAATAAATGAGGTTAGGTTATTACAATAATTCTCTAGTGGAAAAAATAAAAGCCCTAGAAATTTCGCCGGTCTATGAAATACAACATATTTTGCGAGTCGCGAAACGCGAAATTCGCAATTCGCGATTCGCAATTCGCGTCTATATGAAACTAGCTTTACTCAGGTTGGTGCTCAGGAGGGCTGAACCTCAGATTATGTAGCGAGGAACAGATGAAACTATTCATTAATAAATCATTCTATCGCAGTGCCCCATCTAGAAAAATTATGGACTGGGAGAAAGAAAGATAGTGGGAATGGCAAGTGTTACTATCATCGTCCGCTGGTGCAAAACAATGAAAACATGCTGGTTAAATCAACTGAAGCGACTGTGAAATATTGATGGCGGCAAAACAGGTGCAAATAAATGTAGGACTCTGTTCTTCGCAGCATTCTAAGGGCTGAACAATGCTTATTAAAAAGCTGCTTACTTACAGACGGAAAAAATAATATCGTTTTAGTAACATCTGTAAAAAAAGCCTGGTCTCGGAAGGGGGACGCAGACCCGTAGCCCTCCCCATGGGTGCACCATTGTTTATAAAATTACCCATATTTTTAAAGAGACGCATGAAAATTATAATGTTCTCGATGGGCATAAAAATAATTAATACAAGGATAGTACATTTGTTTTTTTGGGGATCAGTTGTTCCACGAAATTTTTTTATACTAAATAAAATCATGCAATTGAAAATTTCACGAAAATCTCATTTTATTTCTAGACAGAAATAATTTAACGAATTATTTCCAATAATCCTTAATAAATATGTAAGTCGAGCCATAAATCTTGTGATTGTGACTCAACAAGTTTATCTTGACATAGTCTGGTGTGCAGCCTATATTCATTATTTGACTTAACGTTATCAACATTTTTTCATGTTTATTAATATTTAAATAGGTCATCTTTTTAACTGCTGATTTTTTAACTGTCATGCCTATTCTTATGGTTTTTTAATATTGTGGTTGCTCAGGTTTGCTCAGAAAACCAATGACTTTTTAGTGTAGACAAAAAAAAACCTGTAAAGAAATTAAAATTTCATTTTGCTCTTCCTTTAAAACCGCGGGCTATAAAAATTCAATAGACGTATCGCTAGAGATTACATGATTAAATTATTTTTCAGGATATTTGGCTATACTTATTAACTGCAAATAAAACTAAAACAAACAAGATCTTTAACACAATATAGTTGTGTTAAATCCTAACTAACACGATGTATGAAACAAAACAAAAGGTTAGTTATGAAAAATGTTGTAGCCTCGCTAAAGGTCAATGAGGAAAACTACTAAGAACTTATTATTTAACAAAACAAATCAATACTTTTATGAAATTATCGTTTGTTGCTCATGATTCAATTTAAAATTAACTTACATATTCTGTCTTATGGCTTTGACTGCAATGAATAATACAAATCTCTACTAGACTTGTAGGATTTTTTAGCTTTTAATCAGTTCTTAAAATACAAAATAATATAGGTACTGCAGTTTCATTTTACACGACATCTGCTACAACTCCAGCTTGTCAAAAAACCAGTTTTAATCAATTATTTGTTTAAATTAAACAATGGATTTTAATAATTAGCGATTCCTCATAGTGCATGTTTCACGAAATAAGTATTTAATTACACATAAGATCATCCATCACCAGTATTGGACAAAATAAATATTTTTGAGTGGGCCGCGATGAGTAGACAGTAGACTTCATTACATATTTATAAGAAGCGGTTTTAAAAGGAATTCAGAATATTTTGGAAAAGTAGGAATTGGTAGTGACATCATTTTAACCTTTATTTCTTTTTTTAATCTGACCTGTATGAAAAACCTAACGGCGCGTCATAGTTGATCTACGGTGGTGACATCACACTTGTACTGCATCAATTTACTGCACCACTTTTTTTGTAAGAAGATATTTTCTTGACATTCACACATTGCGCATTCCTCAAGTGCTTTATTTCAGTAAAGGTTGTGCAATAAAGCGTCCGATTTTCTATGGTTTTGTAAGGCATCTGTTTAATTAGTAAAGATAGAGGATTGTAGTTCGCGACAATGTGCATTTTTTTCCTTCTGAACGTGAAAGGAATTATTATATTTTTCATAGCTCTTTTGGTTTTTAGGATATATGGTAAAATTAAAAATTTTCAATTTTAGACACCCTTGTATCTCAGTTAGGTCACATATTACTGATAAAATAAAAACGAATATTTTATAAATACCTACATTTATGTTGTCAAAAAATAACTGCTTCAGCTCTTATAGGGATATAGTAAAAGGACAGCAGTCATGAAGATGGTACTGATATGAATTTGTAACTTAGATCATTTTAAAACAGTAACGAAATGACTAACGATAAATAAAAATAACTTTAAAATGAATAATTATGTTTTATTTTAATTTTCATAGCATCCTAAAATATATATGTAAATATGATTAGAAAAGATTTATATCAATAAAAACATTACTATTGTTTCCTATTCTTCTCATTAAGTTAGTTATACTAAAATTTGCTATATCCTACACATCATTTTATTTATTACCAAATATCTCGGCCCTGTTCCTATCTGTAACATATTCAAGGTGTTGCTTGTATTTATAGTTTTTCACACTACTGCTAGCGTAAAAAATTATTAATAAATCCCCCCATGGAACTATCTAAAGGTGGTTTCAGATAAATAATATGATTAATGGTGCTTAATGTAAACATATGTACATAGATTTACGATTTTACGGGGATACACTATTTGATGACTTGTAGATGGGCATCCTTTTTTCCGCCTTTGCACCGGTATATCGGTTTCCGGCAGTCGTCAACTCGGTTTATCTATTCTCGTTCTATCGCTATTTAGAGAGCCGTCCCGTCCGATTTTGATTACTGACGTGTGAAATCAAAGTTTGTTTTTAGGAATATTGTTGTTGGTTTTTCGGTGTTTTCAGAAACATATGCACATATATGCAATATTTTTGGAAAGTAATTTTTTCCGAAAATCAGCCTTTTTTGAAAATGGACTAAGGAAATTTTTCAAAACTATTTTCTCGAAAACATATTTCGAACCTACATTTTTTCAAATATATCCTGGCCGCTTTTTCAAAGATGCTTTTTAGAAAGTGGATTTATGAAATATTTTGAAAGTATTTTCTCCAAAAACCCGTATTTCGAAAGAACATATTTTCAAACATTTCTCCAAACAAATAATTTTTAAAACAGGTACATCTTTCGAAAATAAATTTTTTTGAAACAATATTTAGAAAATTAAATTGTGAACTCTATATAGTATATTGGAAAATGTTGATGAAAACAAGACGAAATAAAATCCTGAACAAATCCAAACGAACCTTTTTGGGTTTAATTAGGTTTCCTTAGGTTTGGTACGTTACTTTCTCGTAAATTACTTTTTCAAAAAGCCATTGCTTGAGAAAATTAATACTATCCGAAAAAATTTAATTTCGAAAAAGATGTTCTCTGAAAAAATGTATTTTTGAAAAGTGCTTTAAAAAAAATTGAAAAATTAGTTTTACACAAATTATATTTTCGTAAGTACTCGTATATCCTCCCAAATGAGCAGAAGGCATAAATAAAAAAAATGCTGCAGTATTTATACTTCCATATTAATCAAACAATTTGTCCGGTCTGACGAGGTTATCGCGGAGCGAAACGTATTGAAAAGATCTCTTTCAAGAAACCTTAACAATAATTCTATTTTAAATATCGCGCCCATTTCGCAGTATTATTATGTCATTAAATTATTTGAATTTCCCCCGTACGTCTCCACTTTGATCACACCTCACTACGCGTGTGTTTAAAACATGTCGGCCAAATTTGCGAAATCAGTACTGGCGTACCACTCAGTTGATACGGATACCTCTAGCTTGTTCGAGAAGAATACGCGACTTGTATTCGTGAACGAATAAAATTTTTGGAACAATTCAAAATGTGTTTTTTAATTAAACTTTTGAAAAGCGGTACTAATCAGTACAAAGAGACTTGAAAATAGTACTGATTTTAGTTTTGTGGTGTTTTTTTAGTTGCATTTTATTTTTTGGATTTTGGTACTCGGAAACTGATTGACGGTAAGTTGAGTCAATAATCAGCTGATATATTGTGATTGTGATTATTGTGGACTGAATCCGTTATTTTGAAAAAGAGGTGCAAAAAGGGGACAAGAAAAACAGAGAAAAATAAGGTGTAGAAACTAAATTTACAGTAAATGTAAATAAACAAAATTAATTGAATTTTTTGAAAATACACTTTAAAAAATCCTTATTTTAGAACTCTTTCGGGTTTTAGATAATTTGTGAACTGGATTTTTTTAGAATGTGCAACATAAGCCTCAAAAGAAAAAATGGCAATAAAACTTTTTCTTAACAGAAACTTGACTCCAAAACCAACCATTTTTTTTAGACAAGAGGGAGTCTTATTGTAAGGGTTTCGTTCTATTCCTTTAAAAAATTGTTTGTAGAAATCTTAGCAGATTTCAAAAATATTGTGACCGTATTCGCGATCGCTAACACCGACCTAATTTGACAGTCCAGCGTTTTGTTGACAAGTCTAAAACTAAAACAACTATGTTTTATGCTAAGAATGTATTTCTGAGTTTTGTGTCAAAAAGGCAATTTAAGTTTGTTATTTTTGCTCGGATTTTTGGTAAAACGCAAAACTTCTGTTTGTACGTATTCTGATAAAAACAATTTAATTATTTTCCATTGCTAATCCGTACAAAGCCGACTACGAATAATCAAAGACAGATTAGATATCCATTACGCCACAGTGGATTATTTTTACTCCCAAAAGTGATTAAAACTTACAGATCTAAAAATAATTAGAGTGTATTACCACTTAACAACAGTTAAAAAAGTTGCAAAATTAAAACTGATTTAGGATATATAAATAATAATATGTTTGACCAAATTATTTGTGTAACAGGGGCCACTATTACACAAAATAATTTATGAGCTTTTGGAAAATAATGTGGTATTTCGATATATTGTATCGAACTGGGTGTGTACTATATGAGTGTTATGTATTTCTGCTGCTTGTAAAATATTCTATTATTTACTTGATTTTTTGTCACATTAATTAAACTTAAACAACAAAACTAAAACGTTCGTACAAGAAGGAATAGAAGAGACATATCGTTCCTGAAACTGCAAAAGGTCGTATGTCAAAATTATCACTTTTGATTTTATTGTGTCTGGCAACCAAAATTCTCATATTTATAAGCTGCAAACAGTCCTTTATCACTATATTACATGCGACCTATTCCGAGCAATACGACCAAGTGATAAAAGACTGTTTGCAGCTTCTAAATATGATAATTTTGGCTACCAAACACAGTAAAATCAAAAGCGATATTTTTGACATACGACCTTTTACAGTTTCAGGAACGATATGGAGAAATTTAAATCTTCCTGTAAAATGGAAGGAACCCTGTAATTCCTGTAATTGGATAGGAAGGTGATAGAGGACAGGAAGGTGGTAGCGGATTTAGGAATGTGGTAGAGGATTCGTCCTCGTCCGATGCTGCACCACCCCACACATCTGCTAAAGGGCTGGTGAAATCCATACGGATGTTTCCAGCTCTGGATGTGTGGGACGGATACCCCCAGTACACCCAAGGTACCTAGAGTACTTAGGTTAAGACCTTCGTGGGCTGTCCGAAGACAAAAAAAAATTGGAATGATCATTTCAGAGTAGAGTAATAAAAAAATGACTTCCCTTAAAAACTAGGTCGCCTTTAGTTATCTTCTTCTAAGAAAGTTCTTAATTTTTGGATTAGTTAGTAAATAATTAATAAAATGATTCATGCTGACAAGTTGGATTCAGAGATAGATACATATGTATCGGTCACGCTTACTAACCATATTTTCTATCAAATATCTGTATTAGGTCTTTATTTATGCATTTAGATAAAAGATAACCTGTTATAGGACAGATATAGGGATATTTCTGGAAAATGGCAAGTATGAGTTTTTAACGTGTAACTGTTAACAGTGTTATGGATTGATTTATAGATGCTATAAACGCAAAGCAAAGTTAAAGAACACTTTAAATTAGGATTTAGTAAGATACTTTTTACAGCAAAACGTGCTTTCTTCAGTTTTTCTTTGTGCTAGAAATATAAATATGTTTAGACCATGCAAACAATTTTTAAAATGCTTGGTTTTTAGTATCCTAGTAAGAATTTTCCACATATTCGACAATTCTTGCCGAGCGCTGTTAAAAAGAAGCGCAAAGTAAATCTACAACGTTAAAAAAATCATAAATTCTCTTAAGATAATGACCAAAAAGGTGAAGGTTGAAACAAAATATTATTAACCTTAAAATTCGTTAAATTTTGTTGATTGCTAATTTTTTATCTACATGTACAACATAAGTTTTCTCATTGCAAAAGGTTATTGGCGTTTTGTATGACCTCGCTGGTGACTAATGAGGATAAGTTTTTGTGCAAAATAAAACAGTTGGCAGGCAAGTGGTTGGAGTACGTAATAAAGTAATGTAATTCTAATTAATTATTTTTAGAAGATATGCAAACTCGTACATATTTTGTCAAATATAAGCAACCAATAATTTTCTTTAAATTCTTAAAAACTTAAATTCTTATATACTAAAGTTCACCCAATGGCGTCCTAGAGACTTATTTATTATGACTCATGGCCGTGGCTCTAAGCACTCATACACTTGGGCACTGTACTCTGTTTTCTTAAAAATCTATACAAGTTCAAAGGGCTTGGTCTTCTTCAGCCTTTGACCTAGGTCCTAGTTATCAAGAAGCTATCACTATTGTATGCTTTAACAGCTATGTTCCGTAATTACTTTATTTTGGAAGGTTTGGATGCGTATGAAGTGGCTCTCATTGGCACAACCCAATAGCTGAATGCCATAAACCCAGACTGGTTTTAAAATCTGGTCATCTATCATGATTTTACAGTGGATAGCAGAGATTTTCGCCCCAAGAGCAAATACAACTGCCTAAATTGGAGCCTTAATTCTGATAAGTTCCTTCCATCTTAGTTTCGCATCTAAGGTCATCCCTTAGGTATTTGGCAGTATTTTCATAGGAAACTATGATAACATTTATGTTGACTGGTTGATGATTGCCTATCCTTCTTTTAGTAAAGGTGACATGAATAGATTTTTTCTCACTAAGCTTAATATTCTAATCTGTGGTGCAATTATTGTAAATCTGGTCGCTAGCTTGTTGGAGTTGGCTGATTGATGCATCTAGGTCTGTTCCTACTGCTAATAAAGCAGTGTCATTTACGAATGTAATCATTCAGCGCGGACCTTAAAGTGCAAAAACGTTGTAGTTAATATATAACTTAATATCTTATTTATAAAAAAGAAACTGATCTTGTATCTGTTGTTTAATCTATGGGACTGACAAGGTTTTTAACTAAGAATAATAGAAAATTTCATTGAGCAAGGTCAGTGCCATTAATCTATTATTCCTAATGAATCATTCATTCATAGATACAGAGAGTTTTCAAGAATCGAAACATTCAGAATGCAAATCAATTCTCGTGGAAGAAAATACATATGTATCCGATTTTTTTCTAAAGATACGTCAGTAAAATAGCAGGAAGGAAACGTCGAGTTCTTTACCATATATTTAAAAATATTTTTAACGAAATTGTTAACGTAACAGTACCAGTTCTAAACAATGAATCAGTTGTGGGCGTAAAATGGAATGAATAATTAATTGTTTATTATTAAATTTGTAGATTTTTTATGCTGATTATATTATAAATTCAAAGTAACTGGTTGGTGACGTGTGATGTATTTTGGGTACTAATATGGAAATTCGTCATTTAAAAGATTTCCTCCGTTTTGACTGTACAATGTACATATACTATACAGGGTGTTGGGTAACGAATGAGCCATATTTAGCAGTGGATTCCCGGGCTTATAGCCCAACTTATCTCAGTACACAAGTTGATATTACAGGGTGTTAAAGTTACAATTTTATTTTACATATTTATCGATATATATAGAGATACATGTAAAATTTGTTTAGAAAAAATAATAAATAAAATACCTAAGCGTGTTAAGTTTTTTTCCGGATGATGGGTCAATTCAAAAATTAAACTTTTTTTCGCAAATTATAATATATTTTTTCTTTAACAAAACATTCCTGGGCTCACTATTAAAAAACCTGAACTTGGCATGGATCCCGTAAGTAGCAACAGAGATATACAACTTTAAAATTTTACGGGCCGCGACTGAAACTCCCTATATTATATGCGGGAATTTTTCTTCCTAAAAATGACAGAAAAATGTTTTCTGAAATGTCGAAACGTAGTTATAGTCCACCCTGTATAAAGGCATCATGTTTAAATTATGCAACCTTTATTATTGTATGTCAATCCCTGGATATTATACTGATGGAATATTTTATGAAATTATTTTATTTTTAGAATTTTACAGTCGGTTTTTCTTTTCTAATTTCAGAAAACTTACCACTTGTATATTAATCTAAAAAGTAAAAGTATATTTTCTATTCATATAGACATAATAAAAGCAGATGTTTGAAATGCCATAAATTTTCCCTTTTTTTTCTATGAGGATTATTATTTTCATAACGTGTGGATCTTTTCAAAATTTATATGAATAAATATTTGGTTCTTAAATCAACTTTTACTAGATTTTATATAATTGTTAGCTTTTCACTTCAGCAATTTGACTGTTTTAGCAGTGTTTCAGATTTATTTGTTCATGTCTTTGCATAAGGTCTTTTCAAATAATGATGTTTTCTTTTACTTCAAATTTAAGCAGCAATTATTATTTTTAACACATCTTGGAAACAATAAAATAAGAGTACAAAGTTTAGTTTGAACGTTATATAAATAAAATTCAATGCTTTGGTCGAGGTCTGCTTCGGTGGTTAAATGTTTTAGATTGGCAGTCATTGCAGAAATTTTAATTTAGAACACTTAATTTTAATTTTTTTTTGAGAATTCAATAATTGTTGGAAAATATTCAGTTGTTAATTCGTGATTTCAAAAAGAATGACGTGAATATTGTGCCACAATAGAGAGCTAGGGAAAGTGCAATATTTTCAATACATTAATCACTGTAATCAGACCGAATTACTACTATTTTGTGTTATTTTAACCTTGTTATTGCTTAGTTATTTGCTGCAAAAACCAATGACCTCCATTGTAGACGTATAAAAAAGTCATAATTCATAAAGTACAAAATAAAATTAATATATTTTATGCCGAAAATTCATTAGTTTTTTTTATATGACAAACACAATAAAAGCAATAACAAAATAGAAATAAATGATGCTAAAAACTCAATGGTATTTCATTATCAATATCACTTTAAAAATCTATTAGGAACAAAAAACATTATTTCGAAAACAGTTTTATTTTTTCAAGCCAAAATACAAATATTACATGAACATAATTTCGCAATATGTAAAATAATAATTTTTAATATTGACTTCATCTTCAACTGTAAAACTAGATTAAATATTTGCTTTAGCTTCATTTGTATAAGCAATATTCCCGGGACTGATGTTTTTGCCTGTTACTATGTGTACACAGACATTACGGAGGACATTTTTATTTTTAAAAACAATATTTTAAACAGTCTTACTGAAAAATTCCCCATTGAGTTCCGGTATCAAAAAATATTATTGATTTTTATGAAGTCACAACCCGATCGGGTCACAACTACCTGACTGTATTTGCTACACTCAAAAAATGGTGCTTAGAAGTATTAATTTGCAAGGAGTATACAGCGATTCTATTTTGTCCCATCAATTTAGAAGCATGGACGAGATCTACATTTTAGAGCGATCAGGAATTCCCAAGTTACATATAACCCGGCCAACTATAATATGCTCACCTACTTCTTGAGAATGACTGTTGGGGGCTTTCAGTTATGAGATTTTATTTAGATTTAAATAGTCTTTGTGAATTGTGGAAAAACAAAGAAACATTTTCACCTTAATAATTTATGTTTCTATTTTATCAAAATAAGATTTTTTTTTCTTTGTGGATTTCTCCACGGTACCTAAAATATATGATAAAATCGTAAAATATTTTTGGTTTTATTTAAAAAATTAGGAAATATGTGTCGCAATGATATTTTCCCTCTAGATCGCGAAAATATTACACTGTGCGACGCCACGTAAAGCGACGTTGCCACTTTCACAAATAAAATAATGGTATATAGGTATATTTTATTAATCCTTAATCATACACTTTAGCCTGTGGTATTTAGGATTGTAGATAAGTAATAATCCACAGTAATTGCGTTATTTTAGTAGTCTATTAATCTGCTGATATTCTATATAACTAAAAATCTGACAACAGCCGTTGTCAAAAAGTAGGTGGGGGACCATATCGTTTGCCGGGTTATAAATAGCTTGGGAATCCCTGATGGCTTTAAAATGAAAATAATGGTATCTCTATTGATTCGAAATCGATGATTTTAAGACTTTAGTGTCAAGTTGAATCGGTCTCAGCAACAGTAAATATGGCCGCTAGCTTTAAATTTAATATATCAAGAGATAGAATTACCACAACTATTCAGTTGAAATTTTTATTTCTGTCTCATAAAACAATAAAGTTAGTCATAATGCTTAGATCAGCATTACTAAAAAAATGTCACTACACGAGTTGAAAACTTGTTCACAATTCCTGTGAAGCAACGATCTCTTTGGTGCCAAAGTGTTACTTAAGAGGTTAGAAATAGAAGCTTATACAACGTTTAGATTTAAAAATAGGAATAGATTATATTATTTGTTAACGTGGAATAATCTCGAATTAACCGATATTTAATAAAATATTAAAATTTGTGGGCAAGTTCACGCGGAGAAAGCTGAACTTACAAAAAAAGTAATAGAGTCAGAAAGTTGAATGTTTAGTTTGTAAAGTAAGTTGCAACCACACGCTAGAATATCGACTAGGTTTCAAAAATGGCCCACGCATGCATAGACGGCCATATAGAGTATTTAATTTTTATTGGGTTGAGTACTAGAATTTGTGTTGGCAGCGGCCGCCATGTTCGTAGAAGTTGATGGGCGGTAATTTTGAAAACAAAAGGATAAAATATGAATGTTAATATTTAATACAATAACATAACTCCAAATGTTTGGTTACTTACGGTTACTATCTTGGCGCTATTTTGCAATCCAATTGATAAAGTAAACAGAAAAAAAAATGTTAAGTGAAAAGCAGTGCTGCCAACAGCTAAACTTGAATCCCCCAGATAGCCGTCCTTTGCATATGTGTGCTATTTTATCAACAACCTGTCTTATCGGAAGTAGGTAATCTGTTTATTTTTATAGAGCTATAGTTGCAACACACACACTCATTGGCAGAAACTTGATTTTCTATTCGTTTGGAACTTTTTTGAACCTACTAACATTAAAAAATTAACCTCGGGATTCAGTAAGAAGGTTTTAAACTTGAAGTTGTTTACATTTAGATCTTAGAGTTGATCAGTTCGGTTTTGACAAGTTATTGCCCTATCATTGTCATTAAGGACTTATGGGTTATTTTATTGTAATATGCTTAGTTTCTTATTTTTAGCTTGGATACGAGTTTCTTTCTATTGTTGTGGAAAATACGGAATAAAATTGCCTTTTTGTTTATAAATTTAAAAAAAAACAGAAATCAATTTATAGTACCTATACAACTTAGTTGACTTATGTTGATACTTATCAATTTAAACTGTTGATTCTCAAACTGGACCGATCTTTAGTCACAGTGAATTTGACCAAAAAATTCCACATTAGACTATGGATGTAAAATTACTTAGAGATACAAATTTGTTTTAAAAGACCATACAATGTACAATACTCCTTTTTTTGGTTCACAGTATAACTTTCTAGAAACGTACACCGACCTCAATTTAGGAAACAAAAACGAAAGAGCATTGCTAAAAGAACAACAAAGGTATCAATGTAAAACTAGTTAATTGATGTTTTAAGAAGTAGAATGTTTTATAGAAATGCTAAGACGTAAACTCATAAACACTCTAAAATAATTAGGCAAAACAAAAACAACAACAGAAAATTTCCTAAAAGCTCGATATTATTACCTAATGAGTACAATGAAGTAAAATAAAAAATTAATGAGTTTCTTGATTAAATTATCTTATTTCAATCATTGTTTTAATGATTTTAAGAAACGAAACGACACATCTGTAAATAGGAAAATTAAGCGTATCTACCAGGGGTTTTTAAAAGTAAGAAATATCTTATAATTTAAATTTAACTTTCCCAAGCACCGTTCAGAACATTTAAGTCAAACTTAGTAAAAAATTGTTGATTTATGTACTTATGCCTTTTGTCCTAACAAATAATGAAAATCTTTGCTTTAAATTTGATTTTTACCATGTAGCCTAGTGGCAAATTTAAATGGCCGCCGTTAGATTTTTCTAAACTTGACAGATACATAAAGAGCGATTTACCAGGTATTTAAATGAGGGATCACCCAGCTTCTTTCTGGTTTAAAGAAGATACTGTATATTAAAAAAGCTTAACAACTTTTGACTGTTAAATTACAATAACTTTTAAGACCCTTTTAATTTCCCTCTACTTTTTTTGTAATTGTTAATTTACCACAATATTAATGCAATCACAATCAGCTCCAAGTCGACCTATAATTTATAAACATTCTATAATTAGGAATATTAGAGATATCGCAATATTAATGGAATAATTTCATTGCTATATAAAAGAAGTTCGTTATATCAAGATGTAATTTGTGAATTATTTATTGTTAAAAAGGAGGTCATTGTCTTAAAAAAAGCACGACATATATTTAAGAAGCTAGGTAATATATATTTACAACTATCTTAAAAATCAATCTTAAAGCAAGTTGTAAAAAAGTGTATCACCGTTAAGGTATTCAATAAGTTGTAGAACGGGGTTTTAAAATAACGGGTTGTAAGTCCGCTTAAGAAAGTTGGATCACATACATGATAGTTTTATTTTTTATTCACGTATACGTTTTACCTATGTTACCTTTTACGAGTAATAATTCAATGATTGATTCCACGGCATAATTTAAGTCCTTTTTTATCTTACGTTATTATGAGGGAAAATTTACTTTTGAAGAATGAACTTAATATATCTATATTTAAAAATAGTAACTTTTTAAAGATAAGACATGAAGAAATGATTATTAAATTGCTTACAAAAAGAGACACTGACCGAAAAAGAACCGCAAAACATATTTGTTATAATATTGAAATAATAACCCTATCTTTATCTTACGAGTTGTCGCTTCAAAGTCAAAACATCATGTCCTAATTTTTGTTAATATCAAAGTTAATACCCAAGTAATTCATATCAAGTTTTTTTCAAGTTTTGTTAAATATCCCGTTCTTTAGCAACAATTTCTTTACTCACGCGCTAGAGTCTTTTATGTCGCATGTATTTAGATAATAATATAATATATATTAACTCCCATTCCATCCCACTTCCCAAATTTGTAAGGATGGAAAAATTTTAAAAAAAGAATTATATTTTCATATCAAAACTTATTGAAAGTATCAAGAGCATGTTAAAAAAAGATTGTTATAAAATAGTAAAATCTAATTTAAATATCTATTTATTTATTCATTCACAATAAATAAAAGACATCTATTTCGTCAGTACAATGAATAATAAAATTTAAACAAATAGACAACTAAAATCTAACAAAATCGCAGAATAAAATCTTACAATCAATATAACTATAAGTAAATCATCTTGAGTTTAAAAACTAGAATCTTATATAATGTATCTTTACGAGTCTAAAATTGATCTAACGTAACGTGGAAACTGGTCAAATCACACTTTCTCATAAAATACGCTAAGAATGACGTCACCCGTACGAAGCAGACCAAGAATAAACTTTGGCTGCCAATCATCCCCAGCCAAGAAATGTGTGTTTCCTAGATTGTTGGCGGAAGAATTGATGTAAATAAATGTATGTATCTGTTCTGCGCTGCATAATCTAAGGCTCGCTTACATAATTTAGTAAAAATGTTTGTATTGCTGTTATTGTCCTGATTTGGGTTCTTGCCGTTTCCTTAACGTTATGACGTATTTGTTTTAAAGGAAATAACCTATACAGATAATATACACGTACCTTACTTTAACATACAATCGACAAAACGATTGTCGACACAGATACGGATAATTTCTGCCAATTTAAAATTATACTTAATAAAATAATGACTTCCTAAATGCTGTAGCAAAAAGGATAACACGTATCTTTATTGTTTAGGCGACAGCGGCGGTGTATACCAACATATCCTGCCACAGACTGTTTAGTTCCACGAAAAAATGGATTTAGAATAAATAATTGGCAAAAATATTTTACCTTTTATTTGGTCAAGCATTAAAATTAATTTTTAAAAAATCCTGTTATAACGATGGCTTTTATATAATGCATTCGTGTCTGACAGGTTTAAAGTTAATTTATAGTCTTATTTTCTACGATGTAGCAGCAAAAGAATGATGGTAAATAATTAATTTCCGCAAAATTTTTTCCAACGGGACAAATGACAGTTATAAATGTCTAAAATTTATCTAAACAAATTGCAAGGTTTCATAATGTTTTTTTATTATACAGGGTCGCCCAAAAAAGGGACATTGAGAAACTTTTTTCAGCAAGTACCATTCACAGCTTGAAACTAATAGACATGGAAGAAAGATGCTTTTAGAACTTTTTTCATAAATTAAAGTAGATAACCTGAGTTTTCACTGTTTTATTAGAATTTAAGCAGACTGTTAAAATATTGCGAAAACAAAATATTTAATTTTTTAATTTTTAAAGAATTAAACCTAAATAAATAACAGTATTAAAGTCACTATTTTTTATTAGAACTATTGTTTATTGTTATTTCTTTTTTGCAGGTAGAATTAGAAGATTCCCCAGAAGTTCCTAAAATCTACGAAGCCCTATAAGCAAATCTGTGATATCTAAAGAAAAACGCTTATTTTTTACATCTGTGATTTGTAGAGTAATATTTTTACTATTAACTGTATAATTAAATTAAGAAAATACAACAAATAAAAGCTGTTGCTAAACGAACTGAAGAAAGAAGGACAAATGACGAACAGTAACAGTACTGAAGATCGTAGCAAAGAGATGTTGGGGCAAAAGTTGCTGGATGAGGTCAAGGTTGAAAACGAGTCACATAAGTTTCCTAGACTGGGATTACAAAGGCAGAAATTATTAGGTAAGAACTGTTTTTTGTCAGTTTTATAATAACTCGGCTTTACATCCCCCCAACTGTGATGTAAATTTTAAAAATCGCTAAATTTTAATATACAAGAAATATTAATAATTATAATTATTAATTATCAATGCGCCTTAGGTTTGGCGATTTGGCGGGACAATAGCGTTTGGGGATTTGGCGGGGCAAAAGCTGAACAGATTTGGCAATATGGGGTGTTGAACTGGTTGACATATCAATTGTCTAATTTTTATAATTCTTGTCTTGTAAATTTTAAAATATAATTTTTATTACTTTAAAAATTTTTAAGAAATATCCACTTTTAGGAAATCGGTCTGCACCGACCCTGGTCCTACCAGCCAATCAAATTTCTGCTCCTGCAAAGCTCACTAGAAGACGATCGGACAATAGTCTTTTAGGTTCCTTAAATAAATTCAGGATGTCCATAGGCAATGGTTCCAAGGATCTACACAGTCATGTATGGAGCAGGTACGTAAAGATGTTTTCTACAACTGACACTTTTCGTTTTGGGGTCAACGAGGTCCTCGATCGATCAGACACTTTGTCTTTCAGCACGTGTTGATTTAGCTTGTGGCCGACACTTTTTTAAAATTTCTGAAATGAAATTTAATAAAAGTGTGGAGATTTAAGGCCTCTTTTTGGTATGGGGCCAACAAGCCATCATCATCTATATAGTACGGGACACTTAGCATACTAGAAGCAGCCCCTTTTTGTTGAAATTCGTCTCTTAGGACTTAACATCTGAAAACCTTCGAGGAGGGTTTTTTGGACTTCCCCAGGACAAAGTTTCTTGTTTATCTCTTTTTTTTCTTCCCGGGATTACTCCCAAAAAAAAACTTAAAGGGATTGAAATATAATTTTTATTGACTATGTTTAAACATATAAATGAACTAAAAAGCACCTAAACGACTCTAAATACAAAAAAGTACATAATAATATGTATAAATTTATACTTATTTAAAAAAATACCGCAAAAATGTTGTGGCGTCCAAAGTTTCGTCTTTCAGGCTAGAACATATTTTGTTGCAAAAAAACTCCTGCGGAAGAGAAACATCTCTCGGGTTCTATGCTTGTGGGCTGAATGGTTAGTAGGAATTCAAAGGCTTTTTAAAGATTACGTCTGTCACTGCCATCATTTGCAAATAAATCAATTTCTTGAGTAAAGATTGCGGACATCCGGGTCTTATTACTGGTGGCTTTTGTAATGGCTCTGAACATTTTAGTAATGTTTTTTGCAGTTTTACGTTGAATGGTTCATTCTGTTCTGCTCTCAGAATTTCTGCAATGGAAGTATCATCTTCGTCGCTGATTTTTGTTTCACTTTCGTTGTCTGTGTCTAGCCTGATTAAAAATGTTTCCAATTTAGACTTAATGAGGGAAAGATTTGATGTTTTGAAGCAGTCGTCTTGTTCAGAGTTTAGAATATCGGGATTTTTGAGATAACAGAGAATGTCAAAATAAATAGTTCTGCGTTGCTTAATCCTTGCTCTTAATAACTCTTGTAGTTCCGTTCTGAGAGGTGTTTTAATTCTGGATAACTCCTTCAACATGAACTTTAATGCCGCATCTGCTTTACATAAATCCATATCGTGACGGCATACGGCTGCAACTGCAATTTTTATTGGTTGGAGAACTGTTACAACGCCTTTGAGAACCCCACTTTCAGAATCCTAATTGTTGTTATGTTCAGATCAATAAGATCTTCTTTTATGAAATTCTCTAATAGTGTAAAACGCTCGAGCATGTCAAGTAAGCTGCTTTATCTCGTCTTGCAATATAATATAACTTAGCCCTTTCCCATTATCATTTTTGATATACTTTTGTAGTGTCATTTTTAGTTGGCGATTTACTATATGTTTGAACTCTAGCCACCATTACACAGAGGTCATAATCATTGGTAATGATTACTTTCAAATAGTAACTTTTTTCCAAAACTTCCACCTTATCCATACCTTCAGTGTTTTCTATATCGCTGTCGGGTCGCTAAAGAACATTTCGGGATTAATCCCGAAAATATTAATCGATCCCGGGATTTTCGAGTCTGGTTTATACTCCGGGATTGACACCCTTAGTTCTAATAGAAGGTATTGTCAATTTTCTGCTCATAATACAGATAGATGCTCATATCTCCGAAAATAAATATTTTGTAGGAACATCCTTATTTACCAATCATTAGTTTTTACAAGAATAAAATTAATATTGTAGTAATAAATAGGAAATTTCACTAATAAATGCACAGAGGTAATTTTTTTTATTATTTCACATTGTAAATATATCTACATTGTTTATGAATTTAAAAAGCGAGATAAGGAATTCCCAATTATTTATATGAATATCGCTGTAATTGAGGACAAATATTGCAGGATTTAATATTTACTACATTAAAAAATAATAAAAAAAAAATCCCGTTTTTCCGTCATTCATAACAATAAAATTATTTATTGATTCATTGATGCCATATAGCTTTACAAACACTAACGTCTTAAAATTCTTCTTTGTTTACGAGTAGTAATCAGAGTAAGTGTTGCCAACTGTTAAAAATATTTGGATTGGATGAAAATCCGCCAAAATTTTTATTTTTAGAAAAATACTTGTAATTAATATAAAAAAGTTATATTTATTAACGCAAAACAATGTTTTTAGATATTTATTAAATAGCTCTAAATTTAGCTCAACATCTAAGGTACTTTCACTGAGTTTCACCATCGTAGCATCCTTTGGTACCGATTTTGGTAAGAACATCATGTGGGAAAACATAATATTTACACTTACAACTTACAATATTTGTCGCACGCCTTTTGATGCCATACCTTACCGAAAGTATCGCGTTGACCATTATGGTACTCATTTTATTCCTAAATTTATTTGGGAATACGCTTTATTAATAAGCTGAATCCTGCTAAAAAACATCTCTTACTCCATCAAAAATTCCGCTATCCGCAATTGCTCATTTTGTCCGCCAAACATAAATTAAATTCCGCTAATCTAGCGGAAATTCCGCTAAGTTGGCATCACTGATCAGAGTTCATCCTCACTATTTTGTTGTGTTAATAAAATTGCATTTATCTTCAAAACAAGGTGAAAATTGAAAAAATATAAAGATGTGAGTTTTATTTAGAATTTATCACACCATTTGAGTGATATACGACAATGTGAAAAAATCAGAGGCGTACCTACATGTCTTTATTAAATAAATATTCGCCTATGCACGCCCCTGGAGAACCTGTCAAAGTCTTTTCATAATCAGAAATATGCTTAATTTAAAACCTTTACACAACGTAAATTTGATCAAAATAGCCTAAAGACATTTTGAAAAAACTGAAAAGAAATAAAAAATTTACGACCTTGTATCTTTGAAACAAAAGATCTGCGGACCTATGTTAGTTCCCTGTTTTTGAAACACCCTGTATGTTTCCTTTATGTTCTACACTGAAAAGTAATTATCTTTTATAGCAAATAACTGAACAACAATAGTCTTAAAAACCAAAATAACAGGTATGGATACTGATTATTCCTCCTTTGCTAATTTTTCTGGAACATCCTGTATCTGAATTGCGTCAATAAACCTGCTGTTTTATTAATAAATTTATCAGAGCTTTATATCTTTTAAAAAAATCATCAGTTAATACTCCAAAATAATTAACAACTCTTTAAACTCTGTGCCAGAACTACTAAACTAATTGCTTGAAAAACAAACACCGGGTTTTTTATTAACACTTTGAACATCCAGTAGGAAATTTATAATATTTTATTCATAAACAACGTATTAGATGTTTTTTAAACAATAGGGCTTCTGTTTCTTTGTGTTTGTATTATTATTATGTAGTATGTTAATGTTATTTCAAATGACCGTATTGTTGAAGTTACAGAAGAAACTTCCAAAAATCTCTTCTTTGCTTTTATGAACTACCTGAACAAATTTTTGTTTGATGTTTTTCGAAAATTTTTTCAAAAATAAATTATAGAGCAATGTGCAATTTTTTTTATTTCATAATACAAAAGTACTTCATTCGAGAAGGTTATCCCCAAAAAAATATATTTTTTTTAATCAAATTCACCCTTAAAATAGCGATCGAACATCGCTCATTATTCAACGTAGGGATGACTTTTGGTGACGTAGTCCCACGATGGGCAAATCAAATTTAAGAAATAGGTTAACCTTAGGCACCACTGCAAGTATTTTTTGGGTTGGTCATCGAGGTTATGTTATCAAACTAAATTATAAAAAGACGTGGAAATATTCAAAATTTATATTGAACTATTACACAGAAATATTAAGAGAATTGAGAGAACAGTCAACGCATAATATTTTATAACCTCAAAGTGGACAGAAGGTATAATTCAAAAAAATGCTAGAATTTTGATGTTAAGATGATAAACCGTTCTTTGTCGGTATATACTTTTGTGTAGCTAGAGGTGATGTTGCCCCCAACCCCCCCGACGAAATTCTAAATTAGCCCCTATTTAAATACCCTTAGGCATTCCGAAAAAAGTTTCAAAATAAAAAAAATGGTAGAAAAGTTACATAAAATATAAACATTCCCTGTTAGTACTGAAAAGGCGTAAGGGGCGCATGGCGGTATTGCCGTATTCTCATTGCCCACCAAATTCCGTTGTTTTTCGTAGAATGACGTCAGACGGAAAACTAAATTTTTTTGAATTTTTTCGAATTTTAAACCTTAATATTTTTGTTATTATCCTCTCATACAATAATATTAACATATTATGCATGTATTTGTAAACGCGAAATTACTGAAGTTATTATATAATGAATTATTTTATAATAATATTTTCGAAGCAGATTTAAAAACAAAACTACATACGAAAAATGTACTTTCGAAAAAACCGCTTTTGAGAAAATGTAGTTTTAAAAATGATGTTGATCGAAATCCCTGAAAACTGAGAGTTTATCTACTTTCCTACGTAATTAAAAGAATATAGTATATTAATAGATTGAACAATTTTGTAAAAATCTCTTCTAGTGGGTTATTTTAAATATCAACCACATACGGAAACAACAACTTAAAAAAATGTAATGCTATACTAACGGTGTAACCTATATCCCTATTTTTGAAGCGTATTGAGGCTACAGTAGGTCAAGTTTAGCATACATGCAAGGTTACCCAGGTAGCTTTTTTAAATAGACCTCCTTCGTTTTATGTGGCATGGTCAGCACTGTACCACACGAATAAATATACTATTTATTCGTATGACTGTACTTTTTGAACTCTCGTTATACCGAGCGAAATTATAAATACGAGGATAAAATGAAAAGTTTCCGGCCTAACAAAGAAAGCAGGAAAATGATGGTTAAAAAATGTTTTTATTTTTCTACGTAGTCTCTCTGTAGCTCAATACTTTTATTTCAGCAATATTAGGGCCTTCGGTGTAGGCTGATTTGTGCAACTCGTTGAAATACACGTCCGTGGCAGTTCTAAATTAGCCAGCAATGAGTTTTCTCGGATTCGGAAACACATTGAAATCCGATGGGGCCAAATCCGGCGAATAAGGTGCATGAGGAACCAGCTGGAAGTCTAACTGATGAATTTTTGCCAAGACAATTACTAATTTGTTGCAAGAATCATTGTACTGGTGGAACCCCCGATATGTCTGTCGAATTTGGCGGCGCGCTGTAATTTTATGTGTACACTGGAAAATCATAGGGTTTTTATAGCAAGTATATGTATAAGCAACAACCATGTTAACAAAGAAAAAAAACAAAATAGTGGTAATGGGAGGTGATTACTTAACTTAAAAATTAAGAAGAACTGATTGCTTCTCATAATATTTTTTTAAACCACAAAAATTAAAATAAAAATATTTAAACAAACGAAATACACGCATATAGTAAACTTACATCCTATTTTGATTAAAATTATGCGATAAGATTGACTCATAGTCGTGGGTTTTTGGTTTATAATGGTTTATTTACCGTAAAAAAATTGCAAAGTACGGCAAAATTAAACGTAATCCGCAATGCTGTCATTATATTTACATTAAAAAGGTTCGTAACAATAACTGTGATTATGTTGTTTATAGCGCCATCACGATTCCAGGAAGCCATGTTTGTTTTTTATAATTAATTCTACATAGAATGTTCTAGCTAGTAGGTAGAAGTTTTTTAATAACTTGCATAATAATAAAGGTAAAAAGTAAATACTACAGGCTAAAGCAAAACTATGGATTAATAATAAAATATACCAATATATCATTATTTTTCGTGATAACATATGTTTATGCAATTTATTTTCATTGCATGAAAGTGGCAACATCGCTTCACGTGACGTCGTCTGGTTCACTAATAAATCTGATGAATTTGAAAGGCGTAATTTTGTGTGTGTACGTTCCAGGCAGGTCGGAATATACGTGTGTAGTGATACTTTACCTGATATTTGTTTTTTCCTGACACAACTTTATCCATAAACTTTGCGAAATGAGGCGTTATGCGTCAGTACCAACTGTGTGGAAAAATGGATTCTTTTCATCGGAACTGTCTTTTCAGAGGTTTGCTTGGTGGAATACAGACGGCCCGGAAAGCCATTACGGTGACGCGCCGAAACGGAATTATAACGGTTGGTCTTTGTCCTACACACGCACAATATATGGAGCAAAGCAAAGGTTAATAAGGAATATGCGCAAATCCAAAAAATGACTGATGAAAATTACTAGGATAATAATTTAGCTACAAAAATGTTTACTTTTCGGTATAATTTATTACGATTTAAAAAGCAGTCATTTGTCCATAGTGAATAATGACGTCAGGAGATCAGCAAAAATAAGTGTCAATCTACATGTTAACGTAAAGCTTAACCTAAAGTCGAACATGTTTGTTTTTCTCGGAAACAGTCAGAGGGGGAGCAATCGAATTATTTGGGTTGATAGAGGAATAGTGCAACAAGCTTCGGTAAAAAATTTAGTTATACAGGATGTTTCGTTTCGGAGCTATTAAGCGTCAAAGTCGAAATTTCCGCGATTTCCGTTGAAACCGGGTACAGTTCGCAAAAGTGGGTCAAATCGATATTAATTTTTCGGAGGTTGTAGAGAACTCGGAGCTTCAGAACTCTATTGAAACTGGTGAGGTTCGGAAAATGGCAAAAAATTCTTTAGCATTTATTTAGGTCGGAAAGTGCCATTTGCAGGTCCCTCTTTGTTACCTAAAAACTCGAAAACAAAACTTTGGAATGAAAAACGAATTCTTGAATACTTTCTTTTTGCAATACATTTACCTAAACCTAAAATCACTGGAAAATGACTATATCTGGGAAAAACTGACCCAAATATTTCACGGTTTTTAATTTTTTGTGGGGTCAAAATAATTCAAATTAAAATCCCTTGTACGTCATCGCAAAGAGCTCGTCGAAGTACATGGTATCCACATTTTCTAGTTTCTTCATTCTTTATAGGAAGGGAACAATGGCCGATTAAATTTCGATTTTTTTACTTTTTTTGCCCTCAACATCGGTACATTTGAATCACTCTGTATTTTGTCTTAACAAAAAAATACTTCAATTATTTCCAGCACCAAGAAGTTGCAAAGTGTAAAAAGAGTATAAGTGTGATATTTCAGCTAGTAGACAATGAAGTTTATAGCAGAGACTATAAAGAATATAAACAGACACTCGAATACACGGAAAAGCCGGTCTCCCTTGAGACATTTGGTGGGTTTACTGGTCTATGGTTTAAAAGTTTGTTTGTCCACCATTATATATACATGTAGATACATAGTATACATATTTATATAATGGTAGACAAACAAACTTTTAAACCATAAACCAGTAAACCCACCAAATGTCTCAAGGGAGACCCGCTTTTCGTTACACGGCAGTGTTCGCCTAGGTATTATTTAGTCTATGATATAAGGGTACGAATATCAAAGAACTTGTAAAATGTAGTTGATTTACGTCCCCATTATCACTCACTCTTTATTTTTAATCCAACCTGCCAAAAACAAATAATCTGGATGGGTAAACAAGCTTTTTATCAAAATAGAACACGGAAACTTGGCCAAAAATTTTTTTTGGAATGTTGGAGACTAGACGCTACGACATGAACTTTAACGTAAGTAGTAAACCTGTTCAGTTTTAAAGCGGTCGCTGTAAAAATACAATGCGATGTTTCAACGTTTTTAAAAGTTTTATATTGATGAAGTTTATTTATGGAGTAGTTGTGATTGGGAGTGCCGTTTAGAGATTCCGTCTAGTGATATTCGGAAACTCTGTGATATTCTAGACGATATCGTAGATAAATTTATTTTTTTGAGATCCCTAAATCGATCCCTAAGTTTCATGTAAGCGGTGTCACTAACAATCTACAATCTACACGAAAGCGTAATTGGCGAACTGCGGTCACTGCGAAAAGCGCTTCCGGGCCCGAGCCACGTCGACGACTCGAGACAAATTGGTTGCATTTACGCAGTACATTTTTTTACGTTTACGTAAGATTTCAGATAAATTATAAGAAATGAAATCCATATTTTCATAAAATTATGTATGTAAAAACCTTATTTATTTTTGCACGTTTTAAAAAAGTTTCTACACAGAAGCAAAAGTTTTAAATATACTGCGTAGAATAAAAATTGCAACCTCCAGAAGATGAATAAGTATATTTTTAAATAATTTTTTTGGGAATGGTAGAATTAAGTAAAACTAATAAATTGATCAACTTACAACACAAGAACACAACACAAGAATCTTGTGTAACTAAACCACTCGGCTAACGCCTCGTAGATTAGTTACGTTACGTTACACGCGTTTCACTATGGTGTACATATCGAACTAGTATCATTAATATTAATAACTATTAACTATATCAGTACACAGCAAATTGAGTGCGTATAATTTTTCCAGTTAATTGCATGTTTTGACATTACAATATGCAATATTAGAAACTAGGGAGTTATTAATTGTATAGTCACTACACTGTCACAGCTACTTGTAGCTTGTAGCTTCTATTGAACCTAACGTGCACAGACATCCAGGCCAGTATATACTGGCTGTTACATACTTTAGGCTATTACCCACTATGTGATGTTTGTTTTAATTTAAAATGCAGTAAATAAGCTTTTATTTATGATCTGTTGACAACCCATTTTGCAATATTTCGAATGTTTTCAATATTTTCCATATTTACGTTACCCCTTCGAAAATTTCCATTTATAACACTAGTTGTGGCAATAGATTCTGATATCCTACACATGTTGAGTGGGTGATAGGTGACCTTGGGAGCCAAGGAAAGATATTAGCGTTAGCTTCTTCTAGGTAGTCTCTAGTAATGGCAGCGGTATGGGGTCCGGCATTATCTTGGAATATTGGGTTTTTCAGCTGTTAGTGATAGGGTATGGCGAGAGGCCTTAGCTCGTTGTATATGTAAACTAAGTCGGTCATGCTGCGGTCTAGCAAACTAGAGGTGACCTATTGTCTAGATTTATGGCACCCCAAACCGGTAGTCTTCCGTTCTATACAACATTGAATTTCACCCTTTTCTCTACGTCTACGACGCACCTTTCTATGGCCATCGTGGGCCCATAAACAAAATCGTGACTCTCACTAAACACAAGTCGACCCCATTCTTGGTCCCAGTTTTCCCTTTCCTGGCACCACGCAACATGGATCTGTCTGTGCCGATTTGTGAGAGTTAGACTGAGACATGGCCGGTACGAAAAAAGATTTTTTTGCCATTATACAAAATGGAGTTTTTGGTCAACGACGACGTAGGAATTGGAAGCCTTATAGTGTAAGAGCTTCGAGTAGGAACCACCAACTAACCAACCACAACTAACCACCACACTAATTCTTAAGAGGCGTTCTTCGCGGTCCGTCGTTCTTCTAACTCAACTGCTACCCACACGACGTCGATGGAGAGGTTCCTGGTAGACGATATTTATATTATAATTTTAAATAAAATTGCAATATGACAAACGGACCGCAAAAATTTAGCATTTCTTTGAAATATAACCTTAAGAGGAATAATCAGCATCCATCCCTACTTTTTTTAAACATTTATATTGCTCTTTTATTTTCTATAAGAACACAATGAGTTTTCTGTGTAGACACATAAAGAAGACGTATGCCTAACATGCAAATAATGCTGATTATTTGCAAGTTACGTACTAAACTGATCAGCTTATCAGGCAAAATTAAATCATTTTTACTTCCACTCTTAAAGCCAACCCTGGACGATATAGTAAATACACAAGAATAAACAATAACCAGAAGGATAACTCTCGGGCGGCACCTTTGTTCTAATACTCTAACGCCGAGGGACCTTGGGTCAGTGTTGAACCAAAATTTTTTGATACGGCGTACCTAGGAAATAATATGTAGTAATGTTAAATTAGTAAAAAAAATAATATGATTTAGTTAACAATGTGCTTAGTGAGTTGTCTTAGATAGTGCGCAATGCCCTAAAATATACTGGGTATCTACATATATCCCACGGTATTTTGACGTATTTCACACAAATTGCTTTTTTCACAGAGAAGTTGTTTACTTGCATCGTTATGGGGCATCTTTAAGTTACTAAATGTATCTAACTTGACATTTTGATACGCTATGATAACAAAATAGCAAGGTTTTGTCCAAGTTTTGGTGAGCTTTCGAATACTCTTCACATATGGCGCATTTATGAATATTTAAACATTTTTTAATAAGATAGCCCGGAACGTACCTTAAAAAAATTATTTCTAATGATCTATTCTTTGGAAAATCAGCCTGAAAATTAGGTGTGGCATTTTGTGGCGATGAAACTGATGCCGAAACAGGAATATCATCACCTTTTAGTAGATCTGATTATCAATGCTTGGAATAATTAGGCCGTACTGTTAGGATAACGTAATTTAAATATTGTTTGTTATTTCGGGTTTGATGATAATGTAATAAAGTAAATAATAAAATTTTGAAATAATTAGATATCTGAAACTAGACAATTGTATAAAAATCATACAAATAATTTAATCAAATATTATTATACTCGTATGGGTATTTACAACAGTACCTAACACTTCGCAGATTGCCATCGCACTGGCCGTTTCAGGGTACTTTTCAGGGTATCAATGGTTTGGAGGCCACCGATCGTCGTGCTTGACAACAAGAGAGTTATCCTTCTGGTATATTATTTATTCTTGTGGTAAATGCATAACATAACTTCATAATAGGGATTAACTTGTTTCGTAAAAAACAATGCACTCATTAACTTTTTAAATCACGTGATGTTAATTAAATAATCAAAATTAATACTTAACTTCTATGAAAAATAACACATGACATCAATCGGCAATGATTAATGTGTAAAAATAAAAATTCCTTGTCTTTGATTAAACAAAGCCTACAATGCAGCTTATTTAGAGATGGGATATTAGATTTTTACCTACCTGGTGGTAAGTTATTATGAAATACCAAGTATGCCTCATAATAAATTTTTATTAAGTCTAATCCTCGAGAAAAACCGAGTATATTATGCAGGGTGCTATGAAATTCACTGCATATACACTCACCGACATAAACTTTAATCCATCCAAAATTTGGATCCAATTTTATGTATAATAACTATTTTTTCCGTAGTTCGATTAAATGATTTTTTTTCTAAATTATAGATAAATGTATCGATTTTTATTAATTTGAGAAATTGCAGACGCGCTTTTTTATGAGTTCACCCTGGAAGGTTACTATATTTTTTCAAACAAGCAATTGAGCCACAACAATGTTTCAAAAACCAAAATAATACGAGATGTTAGCTGATTTCTCCTCTTAACATTTAATATTGACCTCTTATTATTCGCAGCACTTTCACTCCTTGGCATAATAAGTAACGTTCTTGAAAAAAAATTTTAAACGTAATTTAAAAATAACGTAATTTGTCACGGTATATATTTGTTGATGTCGCGATATTGACGTTTAGGCATCAGAACAATGACAGTATTGTCCGAAAACAAGCATCAATGTGATGTTTTTTCTCTGGAACACCTTGTGACATCATGAAAGCTAAAATTAAGTATGTAATGTTCGTCTTAATTAATAGTACTAGACCTTTAAAAAATTAAACTTTAATATTTAGTTAAAATTTTCATCTTAAAAGTTTGAATCTGCAATACTCACTCACCAATGGCTACCCAAAAATCATAATATACTTAAATAACCCCCCCCCCCGTGGCTGCGCCACTGCCTTAGGCCACTGCATTGGCGCATTCATAGGGGGCGTACCCCGCCCTACACTACAAAAAATAGCTGAATTTCAGTTATTTTCCGTTGGTTACAAATGGACCCACGTCAAGTTCTGTAAATTTACAGAAACATGCTGATTTTATTTCCCCATGTGTTACGACTGAGCCAAATTAAAAATTTTGAAAAACGTCTAAGGACAAAAGTTGTTCCTTACATCGTGAGAAATATTTTTTGTCGAAAAACTCTTTCTCTAAAACAAATGGTTCAGCAGTTATAAGAAAATAAACAATTAAATTGTTTATAACACGTGATCGCGCTATTTGTCAATCCCGATAATTTTGGCTCAATCTACACCTAATTCTCAAGGTTCACAATTTTTTTCAGATTTTTCTGAGCGATCCCTTTGGTGATAACGGTAGGAGACAGCAATTTTTAAACGTTTTTCTCGAAAAATGTTTAAAAAATGCTTAATAGACACATTATATATATTGTTGAATTCATGCTTCAATAAGCTTTTATTTGACACCCTACACGATGCCCTTTAAATTTTTTTCATTTCCCGATTTACCCCCTGAAATTAACCCCCACAATCAAAATTCAACTTTCTATACTTCACGTCTATAATTGGGCCACCACACTCTATATCTGTACCAAATTTCACATTTCTCCGTCGAACAGTTTCAGAGAAAATCGCCTGGACAGACGGAAAACAATAATTTTTATTCCTAAAAAAAATATACAAAATTTAAATATTGGAAAATATATTGATTTCTGTCTTTTTAACTACTTCTCGTATCGAGGGTTTTTTAAAACGTGTGCAAAAATAAATACATAGTTCCACCGTTCTTTTTAGCTGTAGAAACAATCCCTTGTGTTCCTTTAAAGGATATAATCGGACAATAGATTCCCTACCATGCAGTTATTATACGTAAATGACAAAAACAACTTCATTAAAAGAGAGTTTGATAAAGCTCCTATTTGCTCTGTTCATGTAAGTTCGGTAATAGAGCCGCTCTGAGAAATCAATAAAATAAAAGGAGTTATATAACTTTGATTAAAAATTTTTAAAAATAGTGATTGTGATCTTTAAACAGAGACTTTCAAACGAAAAAATCTACGGTAATTAAATCAGGCCGGAAAAGAGGAACATTTTGACATATGCTGACTGTTCATATAGGAAATATGAATGCCGGGCTAAAGAGGTGCTTATCCCAAATGTCGTTTCTAGCTAGTAAAGCTACTCATTCAGGAGAAGAAACATGGCACCATACCTGGACAAGGTAATTCAATATAATTATCTATTTAATTGTTTATAACGAAATAAAATTTAATATATAAATGCAGCACTTGTTTTTATATAATTATATGCCTGTATATGATTATGATTAATTGATATCTACCATTTCTTCCTCTCCTCACGACTAGCGTCGCTGGAAAGTCAAGAATTGGACGAGTTTTGGATCTTCACTACTACAGATACCGATAAAAGGGGTTTGAAAAAAATGTCTGTGTGTATGTTCGTCTATCTTCAACCGATATCTTTTATATTTCATATCTAGGGTCATCTTTTAATGAACTCCTTTTTTTAATTTTTTTTTACACACCCACAATAAGCTAGGGCAGGCAGTTAATGACAAAATACCAAAAAAGTGCATTTTCTTAAAAACGACTCTGATTTTTCTTAAGTTTTGTAACTTATTAGTATAATATAAATATAATAAGGATAGTTTTATGCCATTATTAGCTTATATATATATATATATATATATATATATATATATATATATATATATATATATATATATATATATATATATATATATATATATATATACTTGTATGACAACAGTACAGTATTAACCTAATAAAATGGCCTTATTGATTTTTCATGGCAGAGATACTTACGTGTGAGGGAAAAAATAGATGACTGTGATTGGATGTCCACGTTGCTATTGTCCTTTTTAACATACTTCTTCAAGTAATGTTCTTTTTGTGTATTTTTTTGTTGACTGGTTAATGAATTTTTGTACAGATAAATAAATACTAGATATGTCCTTCACAGACATATGTATTTGAATTATGTAAAACAAATCCCGTATAAAAACGGAAATACTCTTATAAAACAATGCAAATGTTTCCATGAAATCGTTAGAGAAAAAATTGAAAGCCCACAATAACATTGACATTGCAATTACAGTAAGCAAAAATAATTGGTAATTAAATATTACAAGAGTACAGGGTAGGCTTGAAAGCTTTAGATTTTTCTAAAATTTATATCGTTTTTATAATAGAAATTTGCTTAACTCCGTCCGTTATTATATGCTCAACAAAGACCGATGCTCTATGATATCACATCTGACAAGCATCTGACTGACCCTCGTCATATAAAGGTAAAGGTTTTGACTGGAGACTTTCAGTACCCATATGATGATTGACCTAATTAGTATTTTTATAGGACAAATTTAATTTTTTAAGGAAGTGAGTTTGCTTTCTTAATTTTAGGACAATTTCATTTTTATATCAGATAAAATTAATTCATTTTTACACCCACCGTTAAAGCCGACTCTGGAGGATATGAACACATAACATGATGAGATGACCTAATACTAGAGACTGACTTGTTTTGTAAAAACCCATGCACCTATTACCTTTTTAAATCACGTATTGCTAATTTAATAACCAAAATTAATATTTAGCTTCTATGAAAAATATGATATGACTTCAAGCGTCGATTGTTAGAGCTAAAAAAAGAGGCGTTAGTATTTAGTAGCAATTAAAGACAGTTTCTTTTAATTTTAATAATGAAAAACCTTATGAGTGATTGGTTACTTCTTTGAACTACAAAAACCCAGAAGATATTATGTCTTTTGCTTATTCATACCTAGGGTAGGGTCACTATATTATGGAAAAAATTGCCTGCAGAGGTTTTCCTAAACCTTCGATCATTTAAAATCCGTATCAAGCATTTCCTTGTTCTTTAGACCCTGACCCTGACCCTGACCCTACTTAGACTGGGAGTCCACCTGGACTGACCAGATAAGAAACCAGATATTATTCGGAGATTCTGCTCTGTATGTTAGTCAATTTGTAAATAAATATGTGATGCGGTAGATGCTATGTATGAGAAAGTATCAAAAAGACTAATAAAATTATTAGGAATTAGTGAATTTACGTAACAAATATTGTTAATCCTATATGTGCGTCAGAAATCTAAAATTTTATAAATACGAGTAAAACTATATAATCATATATGGCTTAAGATTCTCCACATATTGATTGAAATTTCTTACATTGATATTTTACTCAAAGATATGTAATGTTCAAATAAAATAAGACAGAATTAACACTGAAAGGATGTTTATAACATTTTTTGGGATTAATAAAATAAGGACAAAGCAATGTTAAAAATATTTTGCTTCTTATCTATCTGGTAAGAGTGGTAGGAAAGTATAACACTCCCGTCGAATTAGTATTTTACCCCAGTTCTAGTTTGGCATGTCTTAACATCAAGACTATTGCGAATTTTAAGTGATTGTTAATAGTAACTGTATACAAAATGTTTATTATGTATCCTGAAAGAAAAGCCGAGTGCTTCTGTGCTAAACAGCTTGTGAAAATACAGCAGGACAAATAGGACTATGATCTTGAGTATGTTAATAGTTTTTGTAAATCATTAAAAAATAAGTATAAGTTCTTTACCTGAATCTTATTGTTGTTAAAAAGTTTTACAACAAGCGGAGAGTCATTTGACAGTAAAATGATAAAGCTAAATTGAAACTACTCTTACGACGACGTCTATTTTCAAATGTGCAGGACTCTTTATATCCGAATCCTTCAAAAATCAAAAGTTTGAGTCATATTTGCCTTTCTTATGTTGCAAAAGATATATAAGAGACAAGTTTGATTGATTATTTCCTATATAGAAATTACACATAAAAATATTGTTCATTACTAAGATGTTGCACAAATTAATTCTAATAATTTCTCTAAAATTAGTTATACATAAATAAATGTCGTGGTAAATAAGCTTTTCATATTTACTTTTGTTAAAACGACGATGCAATTATCAGAATTTCGTAGTACTAGTAAGTAAGATAATGAAGACTGTAAATTTTAACAACATACAGACATCCTCAATGTAAGGATTTATTTCTCAAGTTCTATGTCTAAATATTTACATGAATTTATAAACATCCTTTAACATGGTAGTTAAGTTTCAATACATAATTTAAAAATCCTATTTAAATATTCAAGCCATAATTTCCTTTTATTTTCAGATATAGGCAAAGCAGATTCAATGCAAGAAGATTAAGAAAGAGAGTGGTTTTTAAACACGGGGACTGCAATGTAGCTCAACAGAATGTTGCGAAGAGAAGAAGAAGATATTTACAGGTAACACCTCTAACTTATTACCTTTACTACTGTCACAAATTTGAAGATCTATCAAAAAGGTTAAACATCCAGAATATAAAAAAGAACGTGTGTCTCCGCGCATTTTTCTATGGTTCTTCTGCACTAGAGTGTACGAAAAACATTGCGATATAAAAAACAAAAAGCTGGTCATACTTGCCATGAGCTAGAAGATAAAAGTAGAATCATTGTCTTTGTTACAAACAACGGTAGAACCATAGAAAAATGATTGATCAAACATATACACTTTCTAAATTGTAAAATTCTTTGCAGGATATTTTTACAACTTTGGTGGACGCTCAATGGCGATGGACTCTATTGGTGTTTGCTATGAACTTCTTTGTTTCCTGGTTAATGTTTGCACTAATATGGTGGCTTATTGCTTTTACTCATGGAGATCTAAATATTGATGAAGCAAATCTTGTAAGTAGGAACATATTCAAACTCTAAAATTTGGTGTGTTTTAATTTATATTATTATGCTATTCTTTTATTTGTATTATAGAATGGAACTCAACCATTTACACCATGCTTAGTTGGAGTTAATGGTTTTACCTCTGCTTTCTTGTTCAGTTTGGAAACTCAACATACCATTGGCTATGGAACCAGAGCTACCACTGAAGAATGTCCTGAAGCTATATTTGTATTGTGCGTGCAAGCTATAACCGGTAAGAGTTTTTCTCTTCGTAAGTTGTCTTTAATATTTTGATAACAGAGAATGTAAAAACTGTTTTACTTTTAAAATATCACAAAATAATAAGTCTATGATTTTCTAAAATCAGGTGTGATGATTCAAGCCTTCATGGTAGGCGTGGTCTTCGCCAAATTATCTCGTCCAAAGAAAAGGACCCAGACGTTGTTATTCTCAAGACACGCTGTAATTAGTCATAGAGATGGTGTTCCTTGTCTTATGTTTAGGTAAGTTTACTACAGTAACTATACCAGCTGCTAATAGATAAGCTTGGTTTTCTCGTTCTAACCAGAAGATATTTCTCCCGTTTCAACTTATATTTTCTCTGTGTCTTCCACATAAGACCTAACCTAGAATACTGTTCCTGAAGAGGTTTTCTATTTCCTTTCTAATCTCAAATCTTTGAAATCTCTTGTCAATAGATTACATGTTCCTCCTCTTTAGACGCTATTAGGATTGAAGTGTATAAATGGGTTGTCCCAGATACAAAAATACCTAATTAATTCTTTTCAAGGTTCTTTTACCGAAAGAATATACTGTAATTCATTATACAACTGCTTAGTTAATTCTTAAAATATGAAATATACACTTTAAATTATTTTTAAGGGTTGGTGATATGAGAAAAAGTCATATAATAGAGGCTCATGTAAGGGCACAACTTATAAAACACAAGGTTACCAAAGAAGGCGAGCATTTGCCATTTTTCCAAACTGAACTTAAGGTAAGAATATTTCTTTAGACTTTCTTAAGTTTATATATTGTTTTAGATCCAGCTGAATAACATACGCCTGATAAGCATACTATAGATTTTGGTGAAATGCTTTCTAAAAAGTGCTGCCGATTCGTTTTATATAAATTTATTTTCTAAAACTTCTAGGTAGGAGGTGATGGTGAGGAGGACAAAATTTTCTTCATTTGGCCAACTATGGTAGTTCATAAAATTGACAGCAGGTCGCCCCTTTACAATATGTCTGCAACTGATCTTCTGAGAGAGAGATTTGAAATAGTAGTAATTCTAGGTAGGTAGAGTTAACCTGCAATTTATTTTCTATTATTCTCAGTACAATATATTGCTAAATTTATTTTTGCTTCTTATAGAGGGTATTATAGAGTCAACAGGAATGACCACCCAAGCACGTTCAAGTTACCTTCCATCAGAAATCTTATGGGGTCACAGATTTCAGCCTCTAATATCTTTCAAAAAGGATTCGGGAGAGTACGAGGTAGATTACGCTGTCTTCAATAACACCGTTGAAGTAGATACTCCTCTTTGTAGTGCCCGAGAGTTGGATGAACATAGAGCGATATTCAGTGCAGATGGATCAGGTAAATTAATTTTTTTATAAACATTAAAAAAAAAATCAAGCTCGTTTCAAGCTTTTTCTTTGCCATTTGTAAGTGCCTCAATAAATGCAAATATACATATTTCAAGATTCTTAAAAGGCGCCAGAGTCGGAGTGGTTTAAATTCTGAATAATTTTGGAAAAAATAAGATCTTGGTAAATTACGAATGATTGAAACATTGTTTATTAATTTATGTCATTCGATTTATTTGTACAATAAAAATTATTACTTAAATTTAATTAAAAATTTAATTTGGTTTCGCTGTCACTGTCATTTTCATCTACATTAAAAACCAGTTGCTGTATGTTATTAGGACGTGAAAACTAGGAAGCTTCGACTTAATTAAGTCGGTTAATCGAATTTTATCAACTTTCTATAGGAATGCTATCTACAGTTTTTCTAATTAATGTCACAACACTTACACTTACAGTCGGAGAAGTGTTTTCTGCCCTAACATTTTATTTTATCTTCATACCCTTTACTGATTATATTAAAATTTTTAGAGTTCTTGCAAATTTACCGGGTTTTAATTACAGCGGGTGCCGATAATAGTTTATTTCCGGCAACAGATCAGCGAAAGATCTTGAAACGAGCTTTACTGACATTTATTTTTAAAATTACTGGCCACGTTCACTATTACGAAGACCGACCTATTTTGACAAGTTTGTTTTGCAAGTTTATGACAAAAATTAGTCAAAATCTGATTACTCAACTAGAAAATCTAAATTTAAGCCAAAACTTTTACACATTTGTTTTAATTACAGAAGAAAAATCGAACTTTCTCACCATTAAAGCGCCGGGTAAGATTCGTGTGTCTTCTTTAATATAGTTTCGCTGTAAATTGGCTTAGTAATCCCTCTGTCCTAAAAGTCATTACACGCCCCTGGCCAGAGATGCTTGTTTGTAGTAAATATTTCTTTGCTTGCACGTATAGCTTGCTTTGTTTATACAGCGTGTCGAGAAACGATCTTAACAAAAGGGAAACTTTTTTATTTTCGACTTTACACATTTTTTTTAAATAACATATTAACAAAATAACCAACAATAACATTTTATGAAATACTTCAATATGACCACAGTTTCTATCCACATTTCTCTGATAATAATCCTCTCTAAATGGTCTGTGGGCATAGAATTTTTCTTTTAAGAATCCCCATAAGAAAAAATGCAGGGTATTTATATCTGGGGATCTTGGTGGCCAAGCAAATTCTACCCTTCGTCCAATCCACCCCCGTGGAAATGTCCGGTTTTAAAAATTCTGTCACTCTTGCAGAGCTGTGACATGGAGCACCGTCATGTTGTAACCAGAGTGTAGTTCTTTTATCCAGTGGTAGTTGATGGAAAAATTCCGTGTTTAAAAAGTTCAAATAAATTTCACCGGTAATATTTTCTCGAAAAAAGAACGGTCCTGCAATTTTGCTCTTAACAATACCACACCAAACGTTTGTCTTGAAAGAATACTGGTCACGACATTCAATTACAAAGAATTAGGGGATTCTCATCACTTCATCACCTACATTTTTGGAAACACACCATTCCATTTGAGGTGAACGTGGCCTCATCTGAAAATAATATTTTTCTTGCAAAAAATGGGTCATCTTCTACCTCACCTTGAAACCCAGAGCAAATAAAAAATATGCAAAGGTACCTAATATGAATGATAATAAAGTTATTTTGTCAAATTTAATTCTGGATGACACTTTCTTACGGTATTGTACTTTTCAATTAAAATTAAAGATAGTTTTCTTTTATCGTTTTTACGTTTTTTGACACTGCGTATATGCCTGGTCAAAATTTTTGATTTGAGTGATATTTTTTCAACAAGCAAAATTTTTATGAAGAACAACTTTTTTCCGTAAAGTAAAAAATAAAAAGTTTCCCATCTGTTAAGCTGGTTTCTGGTAACGCTGTATAATTTTTCCTGTTATTTATCGCATTAAAAATAAAATATTTTTGTTAATTTGCTAAAATATAAAGTAATAGTGTCTCTATTTTGTCAATCAACAAAATTTTAATAATTTCTTATCTAAAAAATTATATAATTTTAATAGTTACAGTTTAAACTGATGTGGTAATTTTGTTAAAAAGGATAAGTGTGATACCAAGGCCTATTTTTTGTTCAATTAAACTTTATTAGAACTTTTCTTTAAACATTTTAAAAGCAAGTTGAAAACTTGGCAGCCTTGCATTGATTGTTTTAACTTAAAAAAAAACAACACTGCAGAACTACTGGCGAATCAAATTAAGAACGCAGATTTGCTAACTACTATAACGGGGAATGTTTTTGTTTCATCTTTGTCTTCATTATGGCGATATTTAGCATCTTTGTCAATTTTGTCGTCTAGTGAGCTCTCCTTCCCCATTAAAAATCAACTGATTGCTGCTGGCTTCCTCGCTTCCATTGCCCAATCAGCTAATTTTTAACGAGGAAGCAGGACACACGACAAAATTGACAAAGATGCCAAGAGAAAGACGAAACGAAATCATTTCTCACTATAGTAGTTAGCAAATCGGCCGACGAGGACGCCACTTTCTTAATTTCTTTTAACCGTTAGTGCACCATTTCACGAAGGAATATTTTGACAGAAACTTAAAGTAAGATATACTTAAGATAATACTTAATCTAATAATTTGATGCTTTTTTAGATCACGTTAGATCCAGTTTATTTCCCTCAATCCGTACACACTCCAGTGACAGCCTATCAAGTTTGGATTCCATGTTCATTGATGACGGTCACATTGAAATGAAAGTTCCCAGCAGTTACAATAACCCTGATACCAAATATCCGCCCGTCCGAAACGACAGCTGTCACTTTGTCCGAATAGAAAGTCACCCCAACATGAAATTCAACGGTAAAAATGGGTATCCTCCAAAACCAGACACTGTCATAAACGTGGATGCTAATTGTAACAGTAAGACAGACAACTGTCATTTCAGGAAAATTGACAGTCATGTGGACATGAAGACAATGCCGAATATACATGAAGATGAGGCTGAAAGTTGCAATAGCAGTTGTTTAGAAATGAGAATTCCGTCTATAAATGTCACAGTGACAGAACCTGATGAAACTGTACCTCTTATGAATGGGGATGTTACAAATATTAATCGTACTATTGAAGTAATATGACAAAAAGATTAGGTCCGTAATGTAATGTAATTTGTACCTTATTGTAGAATCTAATAGGAGATCGTCAAAACTGTCCAAATTTCTCATTACTTTTAAGACACTTTTGTTTAAAATTCTGTATATGAATGAAATGAAACAACCAATAATTTGTATATGTTCTTATAAAGGGGGTTCAAATTTAATGTCGCTTTTGGAAGTTGGAATAAAACGCAGTAATTACTCAGATCGGATTATTCGGAGTTTCCGCAATACTTTCACTTACTGCAGCAATGTTTTCTGGACAATGACCACTACAATGGTAAACACGCTGTCTTGCATCTTGTACTGTACCAATTTCCTCAAATTTTTTTGGTAACCTAGCAATAGCTGTTTTGGATAGAGTATGATCACTCAGTCCGTTCCATAATTAAACAATGTGATGCTTTTACTACACAAATGTTAACTGTCACAAGACAGATAAGTACGAAAAAAAATGACTCGTAATTCAGCAAGTAACCTCAAATTGGAACACCCTTTGTCAGGCAACTAATAGCAATATTCTGTGATCCGGATATTCTATTCAATTTTCGATAGTTGAAGCAGGCTCATTAACTGGTATGTTCCGGATCTGCGTGAGCAAAAGTAAAACTCTAATAATCGACGACGGATCTTGTAAATTTTTTCTCGCATTGAGTATTTTTCATGAAAGGTGCATAATTTTACATTAAATTGTGTATAGTATGTTTTATTTTCTAAATGAGGATAAATATTCCCTAAATGTTTTTTATCTGATAAGAAGCATCTTTACATTTCTTTTGTAAATGTATATAAATTAGTATTATTAGGAAATATTGTATTTTAGCATAATAAGTATGTCCTCCATGTGTGTTTTTTGTTTAGCGACATGTCTCCTACGTACCTACCTAAGTAAAATGTTGAGTTGGAGTATAAAATTTGAATTCAAAAGTGATCTTGTATATTAGGTATTTATTTTCCACGTCAAGATATTTATTATATATAATTTTTTAAATACCCTGTGTATTATTTTTATTTGTTAGTTCCTTGTAGAGGAGTAATTATTTTTAACATTATTACTCAGTTACTTGCAATAATACGCAATTAGTTTTATATGAATTACAATTCATTAAAGAAATCAAAATTTTATTTTATACCTTTTCTTGTAAAACGCGCCCCGCAAGAAGTCAATACGTCTGTCAAATTTTTGCGAAGCAGAAATAGAAAATATGCATTTAATTCAAATAAACTTGAAATGTATTCTGAATTTAACGTAAGATCAAAAAAACGTCCTCAAAGTATGCCGTGGAATCAATCAGGCATCCCTCGAATTATTATTACTCTTAAAAGGGTAACTCTTAAAATAGGTAAAAGGTGAATGAAAATTAAAACCGTCAAGTTTTTATTTTTAAGAAAATTACACTAAAATTGACATTGTCATTGCATAATACAGAATTAAAAAAAACGTGTACAACAAAGGATCTTAAAATTATCAATTTAAACTAATTGAGAGATGTGTCCACCTACTTCCAAACATGTTCTCAATCTTCTTTTTACAGCATCAAAAACATTGGTGAGCACTTGGAGGGAGTTGTTAATCTCTTGAAATTTATTTGTAATTTGAGCCCGTAGGTCTTCAAAATTTTCACAAGGAGTTTTGAAAACCGAGTTTATAATGTGTGGCCATTAAAAAAAGTCGCCCAGCGTGAGATCGCAGGACCGTGGTGGCCACCTAACTGGCATATTACGGCTAATGATTCGACGACTTAAAAAAGCCTAAATCTGTGTCACGAAAAAGCAATATTTTATCAATAGACCCGTTTATAGAGGATAACTGACTGAGAGTAGCGGGTCGACTTACCATACGATAAAAAGCATCCCTTACTACTTTCCAATGAGAGTTATTTTACTAAATTACTCGTCAAATTTAAACATGAAAGGCTCTTACATGCCTCTCCACGTATAGTTCTTTGCAGCTGGCACGATAAATTTTGGTTATTACGAGCAAGAAGCACGGTAAGAGGCACGGTAAGAGGTGTGATTAGAAAATGTATTCCTTGCTTTAAAGTAAGCCCGACTGCCCATACTCCGAAGATGGGCCATTTTCCTTCTGAACGGGTGTCACCGTAAACAAAAATTAGTCCTTTCATCGTGAGAAATATTTTTGTTTAAAAACTTTTTCTCTAAAACCAATGGTTCAGCAGTTATAAGGAAATAGACAGTTAAATTATATCACAATTGATTGCGCTAGAATTTTTCAATCCTGATAATGCTGATTTAGCTCAAGCTACACCCAATTCTCAATGTTTCTAATTTTTTTAAGATTATTCTGAGCAATCCTTTTGGTGATAAATGTGGGGGACAACAATTTTTAAGCGTTTTTCCCGAAAAATGTTTAAAAAAATGCATAAAAAATACGTCATATATATTGTTGAATTCGTGCTTCAATAAGCTTTCATTTCATACCCTATGCACGATGCCCTTGAAATTTTTTTTGCACAATTTACCACCTGAAATTATCCCCTGGAATGAAAATTCCGGGGGTGAAAACTTTTTATACTTCTCGTCTATAATAATTGAGCCATCACACTCTATCTCTGTGCTAACTTTCAAATTTTTACGTCGAATAGTTAAAAATACATTAATATTCCTTATTATACGCCTTTTTTACGTTTACGGAAAATCATAGGTTTTTTGCAAACAATGCAGTTAAGAAAACGAAAATAATAGGAACGTGATGTTCTCTTCATACCCGAGCAAAAATAATAATAATTAAAAGACCGGCTTATTAGCTTGTTTTTTATACGCGTTTGGTGGTATTTGAAATAAAAAAAGAATACACTTTTCTGGACATGTATTATAAGCAAAATAATTATATATAAATATAAATAAACAAAAAACATATCACTCACCTACTTAATACTAATCAAATCTTTGGCAAATAATACTGATAATCTTTTACAAGGCTTAGACTATTAATAAATAAGAAAATAAATAATATATAAATAAATAAAAAAAAAATAAAGAAAAAGTAATTAAAGATTCTTTGAATTGAATTTAGATTAATGTGGAGTCTCATCATCGCCAAAATTCATTTCAAAAAAATCCTGCTATATAGAAATTTAAAACCTAAACTAGAACTAAAAATCTATTCCTAGGGATTAGAACTGCACAGAAGAACGTTTGCATGAAATATTTTTGGTCATTCCGTGTTTAGATTTTAGGTGGAGTATTTTAGCTGGCTACGCCACTGGATACATTGATATATTAAGCTACGCCCATGATTGGTAATTTACTAATGGGTTATGCTATGCTAAAACAGATTGACTTTACAATGATACAAAGTTCCGAAATTGTTTCATCAATAAGGAAAATATCCTAAATGCTCTTGAAACAAAAGACAAGTCAGTAGCAAGTAACAAAACTTAGTCGCCATTTTATAGAATATAATCTAAATGAATACAAATATTTATAACAGATTATTCATCTTTGTAAACTTTACATTACTATATATATCTTTTTTATCACAAATTATTTGACAGTATTATTTACATTACTTTAAAGGAATATAAGAAGTTTTTGCATAGAAACCGACGATACATCAAAAACAATCTATATCTAATCTAAGAATAAAATCTCTGGTTCAAAAAAGTAAAAGAAAATCGAAGACTTTCTACATATCTCATAGTTAAAATACTCTCAAAATATTTCAAAATTTTTTTAATTTTTTAACGCCTTTTAGTCCCTATTAATCTCTCAACTTTTGGAAATTTTGGGAGGTATTTTATGCTTTTAACCAGGGGCGTTCTTAAAAATCTCAAGGCACCTTTCAAGTTTTAAAATTAGGGCTCCCGCAAAGTGTGCCCTGATGCATGATGGATCCAAAGATCCATATAAGATCCATTAAGCTCATAATTCACCTGGGAGCCATCCTGGAAGGCGGAGGCTGCTGTAGAATATTAGGAATGCCCCTGTGATTACGTATAGTTTAAAATAAATTTTTAATAACTAATTAATTAACTATCAAATAAATTATTATTTATTTACAACCTACAGACTAAAATCTTTGGCTTGAAAAATATTCATAAATTATATCTAATAGAAAAGCTTAGCCTCCATAATAATTAAATGTTAGCACCTTTGTAAAGAATGGAATAGCATATTTACTATTGTTTTCGTCTTTTTTTTAAATCAATATTTGCAATGACAACCTTCTTTTTCCCCCTCCAATAAATAAAGGAATTTTTGTATAAATACTAAAAATTTACTAAATACGTACAGAGTTAAAGGAAAATCGACGAGTTTGGAGATTTTTGCAAATACACGTGCAGGATGTTTCAAAAAACACGAATTATTGTCACAAAAAGGTTTTATCAACGTAGGTTCAACACCCTTGCTTTGTTTCTTAGTTAAATTTTGTCGTTTTTTTTTCAAATTATATCTCCAGAACGACTTGAGCAATTTGAATGAGATTTGGGTTGTGATTAATTAAAATGTCCTATATTTTAGCATTAAAAAGGTGTGAACAGTTTCATTAGGGTCGTGCGTGCGAGCTAGGACTGAAATAATTTTGTAAAAAAGAGATTATTTGTTTCCTGATAAGAACCCAAAATGTCTCTTAGATTTATTGCTACCATTATGTTGTCCTCCGAATGCTTTGGCTAAACATTCCATTGTGGAAGATAAATCGATAGTATTGTGGTCGTGATGGATCTCATTATGATGGTTCGACCCGTTTTTCAGGTGGAAGCAAATGAGACCATAATTATCATTGTCTTTGGCTGCAGATAATGTACTACTTGGGGCTTTGCATGCTCCTAAGGAGTCTACCATGCAGTAGGATACACAGAATCTGTTAGAGGATACGGAGGTGGTACCTAAAAATTACATAGAAGTTGTAGTAACTATACAATAATATTTAAATAGAATATATAAATTTACATGTCTGTAAAGTTGGCCCCCAAATGCAAAATTTATTAAAAATAATGGCGTTCTGAGTTTTCTATGAATAGTTCAAGGGTTTTACTTTTTATTAAAGGTTCTGTTAAAATAAAAGTAAAACCAATATTTTAAAAATGGGGGTCTAACTTCACGCAGCCCCCCATTACTGCCAAAACAAAAGTTTGGCTGCACTTCTTAAAAGTTCTGAGGGAGTTCTACAATTCTTTATGATGATCTTCGAGGCCAGAACTCTTACCAAAAAAATTGTATTATCTGTTTTGTGCTTTTTGGGAAGTAAAAAAACCAACAACAAAATGTCATTATCTTTGTGCGGAACTGTAGAACTATGGCAGCACTAACGGGAACTTATGAGTTTTGAACCAGAACTCTTATTAAAAAATATTTAATGAGGGGCCAACTTCACACTTTTTGTAACAGTAAAAAATGTGAGTTGCAAAAAACAAAATACCATTCTAATTCTACAAAACCGTACAACTATTGCAGCACTAACGGGAACTCCTGAGTTTTAAACCAGATCTCTTGTTAAAAAGATATTTAATAGGGGGCCAACTTCACACTTTCTTTAGTAGTCAAAAATTTAAGTTGTAAACAACAAAACACCATTGTAATTTTACAGAACTGTAGAACTATTGCAGCACTAACGGAAACTCTTGAGTTTTAAACCAGAACTCTTGGTAAAAAGATATTTAATGGGGAGCCAACTTCACACTTTCTTATAAATATCACATTTTGTTGTTGAATTTTTTACTTTCCAAAAAGCACAAACTTGTAATACAATTTTTTGGTAAGAGTTCTGGCCTCGAAAATCATAAAGAACTGTAGAACTCCTTTAGAACTATTAAGCACTGTGGCCAAACATTAGTTTCTGCCATAATGGGGGGCTGCGTGAATTTAGCCCACATTTTCAAAATATTGTTTTTACTTTTATTTTAACAGAACTATTAACAAAAAGTAAAAAGAATTCTAGAACTTGACTAGAAAAGTATGGGTTTTAAATTAGCTAACAACCCGGTTTCATAATGCAAATTTATTTCATAATGAATATTATTATGAAATATATTAAAGCCATTTATTTAATTTGAATATTTGAGTACGGGAGTAGAAAAATATTAATATGAAATGGATATTAAAAAATCAATGAGGAGTTAATAAGAAAGAAGAGGGAAAGAAAAGATGCACTAAGATGTTCTTTTAAATTATCATGGAACATTTCAAGATTTTGGGATTATTAGCAACACTAAAAAGAAAGACTATTAAAAAAAGAATGAACCAACGTTTTTGCACCGTACTCTTGCCGTGCACTGACTGATTCCTTAATGAATATTTTGCTGTACATGTGTGTGAGTTAACCACTACATATTTTACTTAATATTATATTTCAATTAATATATTACACTAATCTACTATCCATCTACTTACAATAATTTTCAGTAGTCTAATATGTGCATTTCTTAATGAATTTAACAATATTAAGTAAAAATATACTTTTATTTAGATAAACGTATATGGAGATAACAAAATTATTTTACCTCTGATAGCGAAATCGCGGGAAATACTGATTTTTTCGGATGAAAATTTGATAGACATCGATTTGCAGATAAGAAAAATTAATTTGCACAAATACCTGGCGCTTGAACTTCAAAATGATTAAAATGGCAAGTATTCAATGCCATGATGTCATCTTATATGACCCTAAGAAGCGGTATTTATTTAAGAGTTCCTGGCCCTTTTATTATTATCATTAAATTTGGATATAGGTATTTCCAAATTCAATGTTGTTACTATTATATTTTTTGTAATTTATATTCCATATTTTCTATATGTGTAGATGTGTAAAATATGACTTATCAAAGGAATAAAAAATTGAGTTTTGTGCTTTTCTTTTATTTTATATTTGACTTTTAAAAGATTATGAAAACTGGTAAGAATTCTTAAACTTGTGTTCGTAATAATTTTGAAAACCCTAAATGAGTTATGTAAGTAGTTCATTTCACCACTAGTGTAATCGAGCCCATTACACCACTAAGACAATTGTCATGGTATGACATAATAAGTATTTAACCAGAAACTCTTAGATAACAGCTTGCAATTCTAATGCGATCCTGGAAAAAAAATTAAATGCACATACAGTGATTATATTAAGACATTATGCACTTACCAATTATAAGAATAATCATCAGAGTAGCAATAGGAGCCATCGAAGTCTTCATTTTCAAAATCTAAAATTTGCAGCTTAAAAGCTTTCAAAACCAACCTTGACTTATGGAATTTCCAGCCTTTATAATTTCTAGATCTTGAAGTAATATTTATATGTCGCCAATTCTCGCCGATATCTCAAAAAATCCCCACTTATGTCTTATCAGAAAAGATGTAATTTGACCAATCAAAAAATTACAGCATAAGAAATATACCTGGATTTATTTACTTTGAAGGTGATAATCCGCTGATGACTTTTTTAACGTTGTATTTCTGTTTCTGCTTCCGAATTATTTTAAAAATGAACGCTTTCTGTAAGAAAAATACCGTATATGGCAAATATCGGAAATGAGTCAGGCATTTATAGTGGCAGTCCTAATCTTGTACTATTTTGATTCACAGATGCGTGCTGCATGATGACTTTTTTCGTTATTTTCGTTTTTATGCGCTATTGAGTTTTGGCTGTTTGTTCATTCTTGGCATAATTACGAGGGAATATTTAATGAGGTTATCATCAAAAAACCAGAATTTATATTGGTGGATTTTTATTTAACTATCTATCCATCTTGGCCAGGCATGATAAATTTGATAGAGCAAAAAGAGGCACAAGCCTTATTAACTTAGTTAGACTAGATATCCATTTTCGCTATATGGAACATGGCAACTTCTATTTTCCTCCAAATCATGCAGTCCCGACTAAATGCTTTAAAATATTATGGAGACTAAAGTAATGACAGCCGCTTGTTGGCACAAAGAGCCTTTTAAATGTAAAACAGCTAACCACTAGTACATACTATAGGGCTTTATTGGAGAGCGAGCTTGCAAGCGAAACCAATTCAATTGCTTTGAAATTCGTTGCTCTTAGTTCCCGAAGAATTTTTTGTTTAAAGTCAAATATAAATGTCAAAACAGAAGGAAGTTAGAAGTTCAATAAGCTAATTTCCGAGGATGGTAGAATTATTGCAAATACTGCAAAAGATGCCTTGCTACCATCCAAGTCCAGGCATTTATATGAATAAACTTATGCTACCTACAGAGAATTTTATTGTACTAGTACAATAATTAACCACTTTATGGCCGCGAAACTGTACCATAAGCAGAACTTTATAATAAAATCGTTTATAAAATTCTGCAAAAACCAAAAATGCATAAGTAATAACTTTGAATCATCTGCATTTTATTTTTACTTTAGATCTATGCACCTATCCTTTCTCAAGATATTCAATAATTAATCTTAGACTTATGTGCCAAGAATCTTATTCAGTTCAACGCCTCCAAAACTCAGTCTTGCTCCCTGTCACGCAAAAAATCTGGCAACGCTTACCCCATCCACATGAATTCTTAGTGGTCTTAGTTTTAGTTTTGTCAATTTAAATTCATCTATGTCAAATTAGACCGATCTTAGAAATAGTGAATTTGGCTGTTAATTTTTTAAATTGTATAATAATATATCGAAATGTACAAAATTTTGTGCTGCTGTTGTACGTTCATACGTATCATACTCCAACCGTTTTAAATCTTATTATATTTGTTCCCAAAATTTAAATCTGATCTTTGTCAAAAATTAATTATTTTACATAACCCTCGTAAACAAGATTCATTATGTGAAATCATTTTGGCAATATCTACAAATTATATAAATAGAGAGAATGAAATAGCAGTCACAACTCTATAATTACAAGAGTAATGGATATTGTACAGTATGACTTTATTTGCAAAAATAGGGACATTCAAAATAAATTGAATACTCCACGTATTGATTACATGAATATCATGTAATGTAGTAGGTTTTTCTGTATTATTGTCGTCAATAGAAAATGTTATTTATTAATTAGAGTTAAATAATGCTAAAATATACCTTATTCCGGGGAAGATCAGGTTAAAAATAATTTATTCGTCCTTGTGCAGAGTTCGACGCCCGATAAATCCCGGTTCTAATGGAAGGCAAAGGGTTGAAGGGCTTCCAGGTCCCCATTTTTCAAAACGTTTAATTAAAGTCTCTGTACCACTGCGTAAAGAATTCCTGCTGGCTCTTTATGGAGCAAATAAAAAACAAAAACCTTAAATGAACTTTATTTTTTAAAATTTATTAACATAATAGACCAACATCCTAGACACACAAAAATTAAAAAAGTGCACTGCCAATTGAAAAAATCCACCGAATTGCACTATCAGCCACCCCCCCCCCCCCAAGACAAAATCCTGGTGCGCTACTGTTTACCACACACTTCCGATGCTGCAGCTTACCACAGCTTAAGGTGTACCTCCAAATTCAGGAGTGGATAGGAAATTTATTGCCACCCACTGCTTGGGTTACTTCCTTTTCGTCTTTACGCAAAGCTCCAAAAACGTTTCACAACAATCAAAACGTTGCTGTGTTAGAAGCAAACCTTACACTAATTTTTGTCATCTTCAAATGCTCGTGAAGGATCCGAAGAAGACTTGTTTTCGGAATGCCAGTTTGGGCCGCTATTTCAGGAGTAGTCACCAATACGAGACCTTCTTCAAGTGGATCATCTTCTCATAATTCTCATCCCCAGCGAAACTACCGATTTTTTATTATTGGAAATAATGGAGAAGAGACCCATAAACAGCGTTCATTCGGTTTTTGATCTCTGTTGGTGACACTTCTTATTTAGTTAAAAACTTTGTTACTGCCCGATATTCCATATTTGACATTTTCGCCAATCATTTGAATACAACGTCTTTCTAGCACTGTCACAAATAAACTACTTAGCGTAAACAGTCGAAAGCTTATATATAACCAAATGAAGGTTCTCTCTACCTAATGGCAGTAAAATTCTTATAATTATACCCTTCCTTCTATTCAAGGCTAAAAATAGATGGACCACATACCTACATACATTACTCTAATATCCATAACTCATATAAAACAATTGAATTTTTTAATGTGTTTTCTGGCCTCCACACTCTCCAGACCTTACACCACTACAAAACGTATGGGACATGATGGCACGCATAATCAAGCACCAAATGGTGAAATATGGTTTCAGCAGGATAGGGCCCCACCGCACTATGCCTATTATGTTCGGCAATATATCGATGTTTTTTTTTTAGAAGATGAATTGGACGTAGGAGTACAATCGAGTGGCCAGCTCGGTCTCCGGACTTGACGCACCTTGATTACTTCTTGTGGAGCCACATCAAAAATGTTGTTTTCAAAAGTAAGCAAAATGACCTCGATGATTTAAAGTTAAGGATAGAAACAGAATAAATAATGTCTGTATGATTGTGGCAGATTCACATTTAAAAGATTTATTATTTGGGTGTTACGCCACTCTACTGTTAAGGAAAATTAATATTTTTTAAAAAATAATAAAAGTCACTGCGTTTAATACAAAAAACAAATCCTGAAAAAGGAAATAGTCTGTACACTGTCAGTGGCTTTTAATTATAAAAAGTATGCCTGACCCTAATCTATCTCTAGTGTAGTATATATCCTCTCTAAAACCTAATCTAAATAAAATAATTTTTCTGACGTTTCGAGACCTAATATCTCGTTGTCAAAGAATCTAATAAATTCAAACTAACTAAATTAAAAATGAACTAAGTAAATATAAAAAATAATTAAACAATTAATTAATTAACAGTAGAGTGGCGTAACACCCAAATAATAAATCTTTTAGAAACAGAATGTAGAAGAATCGAGGAAACTGACATTCTAAACGTCTTGAATGTTTTTCCGCAGTATTTGGCTTACTGCCAAGACGTACATGGACAACATTTTAAACATTTAATTTAGGTTTTTTCATCAACTTTTAAATTATTTCCTGCTATATTGTTTATTCTTGTACTAAATATCCAAATAGTATAGCGTTTTTCACGTTTCCAGTGTGACGAAATTTTTTTAAAACTTTACTTACAGTAGATTTGTCATTAAAAATATTACAAACTCCTTGTTGCATTCGCATTCTGTCCCCATAACCCAGTATTATTAAAATTTCAATTCTTCGGGTTTCTGTTAAATGATCCATTTTTTATAAATAAACGAAACTGACACTGTCAGACATTTCAGGTATTTTAAGTTAAAATACAATAAAATAACGATTTTTGACTATCATTTTCTTTCAAACTGTTAACTTTAGGATAAAATGTTCCCAATAAGAAGTATTCAGAATTCTAAGCCGAATTCGAAAATCTAATAAAATACAGAGCGTCCCATTTAAAAAAAAAGTTCCTGTCAATTTTAGGAAAACAGTAAACTTGACAACAATGCGGAACTCACCATTGGATCGGGCGTAATTTCGTACCTAAGCGTACAAAAGTTCATAAAAATCGGATGAATTGTTTGCAAGATTCCATATTTTTGTTACACACTGTATAATAAATTTCTGTACTGGCAATGGTTTATTTCTTTTATATTGTAATATTACAATATATACTACATATTATACCTTTAACTATACACTATAAATATTTTGTTATTGTCGATTGTTTCATAATTTTTTAATAATATTAGAGAGTAATTTTTGATTTTCATCGTTGTCATCGTCCTCGTCAGTCTCATTCTTTATATCAAAATAAAACTTCCCGGAGCTGCAGTGTACTCCAGGTTGAATTTTACCATTAGAGCATTCTTTTAAGGTATCTTCTAGACCGTATGTCACGATGATGCTTGCAGTAGCACGTCGTTTTTCTAAAAAATTGCATAGCAATTTATAACGAAAGCAAAAATTCTATACAATAGGCAGTCCAATAAAAATCGATGTAAACAGTGATTTTTTTAAAGCTGACCATAGAGTTTTACATGTTAAATTTTTAACCCCATGTTGGGCCCTGTTCTATTAGAAGTATAGAGACTAGGTACATAGGTAACTTTCAGTTTTCAGACTATGTTAACTTTCCAATTATGTCAAAAAAGCTCTAAAAAATATCCCCCTGTCATGTCACCAGATTTGAGTGATCAGGGTTCAGCCCTTCTGAGCTATCAATTTTATTCTAAGTAAGACTGCCTAATTAACATGTAAATAACTTAAATTTCTAAATCTTAAAACATTTCAAAAACTCCTAAAGCATAAAAAATTATCATATTAAGGCAAAAACACTTACCGACTATAAGAACAATCCAAACAATAACTATTAAGACCATCAAACCCTTCATTTTCGAAAATTAAAATTTGCAACTTGAACGTTCTTCGATCACCCTTGACTTTGGAATTTCCAATATTTAAAATCTCTCAGTCTTAAACTAATATTTATATGCCTAATTCTCATGGATATACCCAATTACGCTTTATCAATATAATCTAGTTTCATCAAACAAAGTATAGTATTAAGATTTTTTCACATTTACTAAGATGGTGATGACTGCTGTTCCTTCGTTTCTGTACTTTTTCAAAATATGTTCATACCTGCCTTTAGAAGGAACACCGTATTAGACAAAATCAGACGTGAGTCAGGAACTTATAGTGAAAACTCCTATCTTGCAGTATTGTGATCTACAGATGTGTACAGTACGATTTTTCTTAGTAAGCGTCATATTTTATCAGGCCTTACAGTTTGTCCCTTCTAGGTAAATTTACTAGGTTTTCGTCAAAAAAATATAATTTATATTACCTAATTTGAGCAATGCATGGACAAGAACTAGAAAGGGAATATTTAAAACGAAAAACTGACGAATTTACTGCTCAAACAAGGAATTAGTCATGAAAAGTTTCGTTACTACCATTTTGATTAAAAACGCTTTTTTGAAAAAATAATATTTCGAAATTTTATTTTACAGTGCGTAGCAAACTTATGGTCAGATTCTCCAACGCTAGTCCGGTCTAATTTGACAACCAAAAGTTTTAAACTGGCAAGTGTGAGAATGAGACAGCTATGTTTTATACTTTGAAATCGTTTCTGAGATTTTTCGCAAATTTATAAAAACTTTAGTAAGTACAGTAATAGAACTAAATTCATTCTAGCAACCCACTCCGAGATGAAAATCATTTGGAAATTAAGCAAATCGCCAAAATATCAAAATAATTCATAAATTTTTAATGACGAATCATTAGCAATGACAGGACAAAAACCTGTCAAAATATAACTGATCAACTAGAAGATCTTAATACCAGTAAATCTTAAACCTGCTTAGTGAATCTGAACGTTACTGACTATTATATAGTAATATACTATTAAAATTGTGACAATAGGTACAGTTTCAAATGTCAGAAAATGTCTCAATTACTTGCATATTTAGTTAATTTGCAAATATTACGTTGAAAATTTTGCACCCACTTTTTCTAACCAATCGCAAGCTTTTATTGTAAATCGTTTCCACGGCAACGAGATAAGTTTCCGGAAATATTCATCCTACTTGAGCTTCCGGCAAAATTACACTGGAAATTTATAATTTAATTTAATGTCAAAATATTGTTCCACCGACGTTAATAGACTAAAAGTAATAAAAGACGAAAGTATAAGATGTCTTTAAGTTATCTATAAAAGTTTTACTTAATAAAAGTTGGAAAACGTCGTTTTATGTCACTAAGGAATTTAATACTTTATTATGTATATAATCCTGTAGTGCTTCGGAATGATTGACAAATCCACACAAGCGCGCTGATGAGCAAGAGAACGGAGTTTTCTTGTAAGGACTAGGTCATTGATAAGTCAAATGTCTCTTTTCTGGCTAGAATCAAAGATGTTAAGTGTCGAAGATAAGGAGAAGTATCTTCTGGCTCAAAAGAGAAAACCAAGCTTTTTCGCTACTGATGTGGCTATTGAAATAATAAGTTTGTGCCAGCTGAGATCATCTTCGAAAACGATGCCAACAAGGTTGAACGTTTTTCTGTTCTGTAGAGCCTGGCCATTCATGTGGATGGGGCCAGTGTTGCCAGATTTTGTGTGTGACAGGGAGCAAGACTGGGTTTTGGACGTGTTGAACTGAACAAGATTTTTGGCACCCCAGTCTAAGATTAATTGAATATCTTGGAAAAGGGATAGGTGCACAGATCTGCGTCTGTTATCCAGCTCTTGATTCGAGACTTGTCTGGAAAAATGAATGTTGGAGTGAGAAGTACTATCGTCACCGTCACTGTGGATGGGAGTGGTAGTTGAAGAGAGCATGTCATTAATGTGAAGAAGAAATATGGCTAGTGAACTATGGAGTACGCTAGCATTGACAGGATGGAAGTTAGATGAGTGATTATCCATCACGCAGATATGCGCCGATTAGAGAGAAAGCCTCCGATCCAGGTACAAAGTTTGGAAGGAAGACCGTAAGAAGATAATTTGTTGAGGAGTGCGGCATGCCATACTTGGTAATCCAAGTTAATTGACTTTTTGTTTCATATGATTTTCTTAATTTACTTGACTTTTTCTTTACGGGCTTGGCTCCTGCATCGCCTTTTTCATGATAACTTCGAAAGCAGCTTAAGCCAGTTTGAATAAATTCCAGTTGCACAAACAATTTAATCAAAAATTACTAACTGGGTATTTGTAATGTGGCAGCATTCGTGATAAAGATTACTCTAAACCTCATTTTATATATTACCTAAATATACACGTTGTTAAAGTTTTAAACTAGTTATATTTAATCTAGCATTTAATTTATTTATACTAAATATTCATTACTACATTATATCACATTTTATTACAGAAAATATGTTATTATCCATTGTTGCATAATTCTGATCTCAACTAAGAAGCTTCTGCAAGAACCTAGCCAACTTCTTTTCCATTGCATGGTTTCCATGATTTTCGTAAGATGATAAACTATGAGAGTCGTTCCGCATATCAAAGCAAAACTTTCCATAGCTACAATGAGTAGCATCTAGGGATTTACTGCTAGATGATGAACAATCTTCTAGGTAATCTTTCAAATTATACACTAGGCAGAGTGTTGCATTTGCTGTATGGTTTCCTGAAACATTCCAAAAATAATATATTATTGGTAATTACATCTCAATTTCGGTAGAAACGGAGCCCAGTTCTGGCACCTCTTTGTAAAAAGTAGTGAGATCTGATGTAAGGTCAAGTTATGGGTATGAATTTTTTTTCCATTCCTCTGAAGTTTAGTTAACCTCTATCTGTATACCCATTGAGGAATATTGGATATTTATCTGGTTTGTACCCAATATATACCCGGTATTCCCGATATTTATAATTAGTATTATTTATTATTACTATTACTTTGCGAAAGAGTGCCGCTGTTACAGCGACGAGCCGGAAAAAATGTTAATAAAAATATTAATTTTGTTAAATATATTTATGTAGTTGCGCTTATGGATTTTTTAAAATTAAAATTTTTATTTTTGTTAATTTGTCATTTATTAAATATTTTCTCTGTTCAAGGTTTATTGAAAGGTAAATCTATAAAGGGACGATGAATATGAAAAATCGGGCTTGTTTCGTTTTCATTGGCCAACCTTGTATACAGTGTGTCCATTGTATTCTTTACATACGGAAAACTTAAAAAGTTTACTTTATGAGTAAATGGTATTAAACAATTCAAACTTGAGATAACATGTACAGTGTACATGTATGTATTTCTGTGAAATGTATAATTTTATCGGGGTGTCTGTTGTTACAAATTTCTGCAGCTTTCCGAAATGTTTTGCAATTTTCTACAACAATCAAAGTTATTTTAATTTTATCTTGCATGCTCAATGATTAACTTACATATTCAATGATGTTTCAGTCAAATAACAAACTGAGTATTACAATGTTATTATCAGCAACCGACGAATAAGGAAATTTCGAGTGAATGTAGGTGGAAAATGGTAGCAAGACTTGAAGATGCCATTAAGAATTAACATTGAAATTTTTAAAATTATTTTTAGTAATATGATGCCATGAGTCAAACTTAAAAGAATTTTTTAATTTTAAGTAATATTTTGTTATTACCTTTTGCACCAAAATAAAAGCTTATAGTACTTCTCTCTTGGGTCAATTTTGATTTTTTAAATTTTTGACTACTCTGTACCTATCTCAAGTTTGAATTGTTTAATACTTTTTTCTCATAAAGAAGAACTTTTTATACTTTTTTTGGTAATCCAAGTAAACCCAAGCAAACCAAAATAATGGTAATGAGACCTGAACTCTGTTATTAATAAATAAGCAATAACAAACTTACCAATATTGGCCAAGACAAGAACTATCACCAACATCACCACAGTCTTCATATTTTGGTTCATTTTTTCCAAAAAACTAAGTAAAACCTTTTGGCGACTCCTGTGAGCCTCGTTAAGATACCCTATATAGTCTAATCGTTTGAATCTATTGTTTTTCCAGTTCAAACTGGATTTTTTGCATGGGAAAACCTCACCCAATCCTTATATACGTATTTTCATTTACATCATACAACCTATTTTTTTCTAGTTCAAATGCAGAAACAACTACATGGACTACTGGGTTTTCAAGATGAACATTTGCTTTATTTACCCTGAATACGGGGGAAATTATAATGAATTTTAATAACGTAAAAAATGAAAATAAAAAAAAAATGTAGGTCGTGGATATTGCAATTATATATATATATATATATATATATATATATATATATATATATATATATATATATATATATATATATATATATATATATATATATATATATATATATATATATTGATGTGGAATCAAATAGTTATTTACATTTTAGAATAATCAGGGATTCCCGAAGTATTTACAACCCGCCAAACTATATGGCCCCCACCCGCTTCTCCAGAATGGCAGTTGCCAGGCTCAATCAAACCCAATCATAAAATCATAAATACCACAGGCTAAAGCATGTAACTAAGGCTTAATAAAATATATCAATATACCATTATTTTTCGTGATAATAAATTTTTAGTAATTTATTACTATTGCATGGTACCGACATTTAGAGTGACAGTGGCAACGTCGCTTCACGTGGCGCCGTCTGGTTCATTGATTAATCTGAAATGCGCGATTTTGTTTGTGCTTTTAAGGCAGGTCGGAATATGCGTGTGTAGCGATATTTTACTGTGTAAAAAAATGGATTCTTTTCATCCGGAACGGTCTTTTCAGAGATTTGTTTGGTGAAATACGGAATACAGAAAAACCATTTCAGTGGCTGGTCTTTGTCCTACACATGCACAATGTATGAAGCAAACAAAATTCTAGTTATGAATGAATGCTGCTGTCTCCTCAATGGTTTATATAAAATGTATGTATGTACATCATCAAATTTTTATTCTCATATATCTATGTTCTCTAAATATCCTATATTATACAAAAGGATTCTACAATAGTCTTCTAATAATTTTTCGAAAAGTGAAAAAATTTATATTTTTAAATAAAGAATCAAATTTTCTTTCAGAAAACTTGTTTTTTGAGAAAATGTATTTGTAGATATGTATGTATGTATATACCGAAACCAAGAACTAAACAATTCACCCTCGTATTTCTGAATTGGCCAAGATTCTGTGGCACAAATTTTACTACACACTCCTACATTAGAAAGAAACGCAACAATATCCATTATAACAATATAGAAAAGATAAGATATAATATTTGTGCGTACTTCCTAATCTAGGTAATACGATTAATATAGTAGTTTTATATCCTGCAGGTATCACCATCGTGATAAATGATTTCCTGCTATGCGAAAACTTTTTCACTGGAAATAGATATTTATTTGCACAACATAAATATTTATGTAATTGTAAGTGATGCTATTCCTGGTTATGTAAATACATATAAAAAAAATAGAGCATGATCTCTATGACGGTGAAAGATGCACTCTTCTAAAGATATTTTTCGATCTACGAACACCTGCACACGTATACTAAAATCACGTGTTGGAATGTCATTGTAAGTTGTTTCATCCAATGATCATTATTGGTTTTTAATGAAAAGATTCTCAATTTGGTTTCTTATTTATTAATTTCTCGATAAAATATGTTTCAGAACGGCACTGAATATATGTTTCTTGTTCTCGTCGGCTGTATTCCACTCTCTTTTTAGTTGTCCCATATTATCAACCCTCCTTTCCTTCATCGCGTCGCGTTTAATCTTTCATCCCTGGAAGATCTTGTCAGCTGGTAGATATAGTGTGGCAAGAAATATCTATACAGATTTTTTTTTAATAACCATCAATAGTTCTTTTATTAAATACATTTTCATAAAAAGATTTCAACAATAAATTAAAAATCGTGAAAAAAAGTGGAAATTTAAATAGGTACGTTTGTTTCTCTTATTACTTTAAAAGTTGTTTAAAATGACCACCATGAACTTCTTGGCAGTAATTAAGTCGATTTTGGAACTCACTTCTCACATTTTCAAGAATGGCAGGTGATATTTTTAATTTTTAAAGGCTTGCCATTTAAAAACGAATTAAGATACGGACCTTGGGTTCACGTTAAAATGTTTCTTTCTTAAAGACGTTTAAAATGAGGTACCACACGCCGGCATCGGCATCCGGCTGCATTTAAAAAAACTTCTGCCCCCCACCCTTATCACGAAAAGGGTAGCTCAGAAAAATCTGAAAAAAATCATGAACATTGAGAATTAGGTGTAGATTGAGTCAAAATGATCAGGATTGAAAAATTCTAGAGCGATCAATTGTTATAAACAATTTAGTTGTTTATTTTCTTATACCTAACTGCTGAGCTAGAGAAAAAGTTTTTAGGCAAAAAATATTTCTCACGATGTAAGGAACAACTTTTGTCCCTTCACCCTACCCCTACACGTTTAATTTGGCCCACTCAGCTCCGCGCATACGCGATGTGATACGGCGTTGGTGCCGTCGGCGACGGGTAGCGCGGCAGATGGGCGGAGATCGGGTGGCCGCGGTCTGCTCGGGCTAAGTGGAGGGCTGATGGCACGGAACACTAATTGTGCAGGTATAACTTGCACTTGACCGATTTTTCTCTTAAATGTCGTGTCGGTAACGAGCGATTCAACTATTACACAAATGCTTTCCCTGACATCACAGCGGAAACGTTTTAACTTGATATGGAAAAATAAGAAATTGATGCCGACATTTTCAATTCAATTGGTAAATAGATGATTAATCATTTAATGTAAATAATTATGAAGAGCCTGCAAAAATGCCAGTAGTAGTACTAGTAGCATTGACAGTTTCCTAGAAATATCGTCAAGATACATCAAGATTTGCGATAAAAAATCTTACAACCACTTAAGATTTGGAGGTATGTTTCTGTGATTACTTGTATCTTTTTTTAGGGGATTTTATTACGTATGAGAAATAATTAGATTTATAAAGGAGGTGTGTCCAGATTTTAGCATTACATATTTTATGCCGTCTTAAGAACTCAGTATAGTGACTGTGTGAAATACTGAAAATATATCGTTAAAATTTTTTTAATTCAATTTAAATTTCAACAAAGAACATGGTTGCTACGAAGAATAATTTGTGGATAATTCTTGTCCTGGTTGTACTTGGTAGGTAGAAAATTTTAAATATTATTTCTTTGTGCAAAACTTTTCACAAACTGGCTTCTGATCTTATTTCTTTCTGGCTACAGTCATGATTGGTGTGGCTACATAGCATACACACCATGTGTATTTCTATGCTTATTGATCTGTTTTTATTTTATAATTTTATTAATAAATGATTTTATATTTTTAGGTAGCTATTGTGCGAACATAGAGAAGATCTGTGTATCCTATAATCTTGAAGAATATATTGATGACTGCACCTCTGAAATAGATGTTTTATCAGATTCAAATGCTACTTGCAAATATGGTGAATTGTGTTTTGAAATTAGAGTTGAAAAAGTCGCTGGGAACAGCAGTGTTAAGGTTCAGAAAAATCATCCTAAGCAAAGCACCGACTTGTTGTCTTTTCTAACTATGGACTTGAGACGGTTTCTGACTGGCAATAAGAAATCAAAAAAGCTATAAATCAGTGTATAATTTTCCTAATTTAAGTGGTACAGTGTTGTATTTATTATATTTCTTTAATATTGTAGTTTAAGTATTTTATTAGAATAGTTTTTTTGGAAATAAATAATAATATCAAAATGCATGAGTTTTAAGTGATCCCATATATAGACTTTAAAATGCTTTCACCTGATGGCGCTTAGGTTATTCGGCTACTGAGGTTAGAAATATTTCGTTTCTCTTCTTCCACTAAAATCTAGAAATGCTTTTATGTTATTGTTATTACTGTTTTGGTTGTTAAAACATGTTTTATGGTTGTTGCTCAGTTAATTTCTATATAAAAAAACAATGACATTTCGGAATCTATACACATAGAGAAGTCATATAATTCACTAAAGAAAGCAACGTGTGCTGCAATTGTCGATTGACATTTATGGCTTTACCCGCTTATGTAAGTAAATGGAAAATGGGAAAATTAAGAAAATACTTTATTTATCTTTGCTCTACTTGCTTTTCGAAGAAATAGTACTTGTTGGCATATGTGGATCTATGCCTTTACTTCCAGTAAATTTTGTCCACTGTTGTTTTAAGCCAAAATACTTGAAAAATAATAATTTTACTGGATTTTCATGTTCCCATAAGCTTTAGTATAATAAATGATAAAAAACTAAGGAAGCCCTAATTGTTTTTAATTTAGCATACACACATAGTTAATAAATTAAAAAATAAACTATATTCGGTATCTATGAATAGCCCCGGAAAATGTGTTTAATTAAAATAATATCTTGCATTAGTGGCAAATTTAGGTGGGCGCAGGGGGCGCAGGGGGGCGCGCGTCCTGCTGAAGTCCTGTACAGAAAGATTTCAATAGTGAATTTTATAAAAATAAATTAATAATTTTATAAAAACATTAATCATTCCTGCATATTCTACAAAATATTATAAACAAAAGCAAACATTTGCGTATGTAAGGTCTTTGAAATTAATTCTATCACGAAACTATCAATACAGATCAATTGATTTACGTGTTCTTTGACTGGGTGACATATTTCACTGCGATTTTATCAAAATTCGCGCCGGATCGTTTTGACTTCTAAAGGAAACAAAGAACCAGTGGTTTATTTTTCAAAACATTCTTTTAAAAGGAATTTTTTTCGAAAAACAGCTTTTTCGAAAACGGATTAAAGAAACTTTTCAAAAATATTTTTTCGAATACATATATTTCGAACGTACATTGTTTCAAAAATGTCCTGACAGCTTTTTCAGATGTATTTTGAAATCGAATTTATGAAATACTTTCTCTAAAACACGTATTTCGAAAGTACATTTTTCAAAAATGTCTTCAAAAAATAATTTTTAAAGAATAGATACATTTTCCGAAAATATATTTTTTCGAAAACAGTACTTAGCAAATTAAATTATGAACTCTAGTAGCTTGGAAAATGTTAATGACAAAAAGACGAAAAAAAATCCTGAATAAACCTAAACGCACCTTTTGTGGGTTCGATCAGGTTTAATTAGGTTTGGTATATTACTTTCCCGTAAATTACTTTTTCAAAAAGTCGTTGCTTGAAAAAATTGGTATCCGAAAAAATTTAATTTGTGCTCTGAAAAAATGTATTTTTGAAAAGTGCTTTAAAAAAAATTTGAAAAATTAGTTTTGGAAAAATTGTACTTGCGTAAGTACTTTTATATCCCCCAAATGAGCAGGTGGCATAAGTAAAAATGCTACAATATTTTCATTTCGATATTAATCAAACAATTTGTCCTCTCGCGTGTAAGCTAAGATGACCAACTGTTCTGTTTTCTTATTCAACAAACATCTTTTTTGATGTTAAATTAAGTAAAGTTTTTTGAAGAACAGTCCTTCGAAAGATGCTGTTTCGGAAATGGATCTATAAAATTTTCTCGAAAATATATTTTTTTAAAAAGAAATATATTTTCTAGAAAACATAGTTTTTCTAAATTTAAATTATGAACTCTACAGGGTTAGAAAATGTCAATGAAAAATCACGATGTACTAAAGTTTTGCAGATTGTCTTGCATATTTTCCTTCATATATCTTTTTTCTTCTGTATAGGGTAACATTTTTTTCAGGTTCATTTCGCAAGACAGGTCTCATGAAATTGTTTTGCTGTTCTTTTCTTGTAATGTTCTCCTTGCAAAATAACGTGAAATTGAATCGAACTTGAGCTCAGAAATGTTAAAAGGGTAATTTTTAACATCCACACAAACAATTTAATCAAGAATTAAAGTATTTGGGCACTTGTATTGTAATAGCACCCATATTAATATCATTGCCAAAGGTTAAATTTACATTACTTAATTAAAAGTTCTAAGCAACAGACTGTAAAAGTTGTCAGTTATCCATGTTAACTTTTTTCATGATACAGAAACCTCGTATCTTTTCTAATATTTCGGGTTATTAGGAAAAAAATGTACAATTTTAATTTTCATTTATTTAAACACTGTAATTACAAAACTCAAAGCATTCAAGTTATTGTAAAATATTCCACAAAATAAATAAATAAATATATCACAGTTTAAAAAATAAATTAACAAAGTGCATTTTGTGTTTATAATTTTTTAGATTTTCTATTTAACCCCAGAAATTGTCCCAGGCTCAAGTCCAAAACGGAAGGTGAGTATCCGCTTCTCAAAATATTCCTTTGGTGTTTCGTACTATTGCGGACTTTACTATTATTATTGTTTTTACCATAAGTTCTAACTTCATAACAAATCCTTCCATATTTGCAGACGGCGTTAGTATCCCGGATTTGTGTTGAGAAGGGGCAATCATCGACGTATTCCTCAAGATTATAGGATATGCAGATTTTTTCCATACGAACACTGTAACTACCTAAAAATATTCACACAAATTTTTAGTCACTTTATAATAAAGAAAAAAATTGCTTTAGGTATTATTAGGAACATACTTTAAATTTCTAGTATCCAGAATTTTTTATTCTAGAAAATTTTATGTAAAGGCCGCAGAAAATACGTGAAAATGATTTAAAAGTTCTGGTCGCCTTAGAACGACGAAAGAAATAAAAAAAGAATACAGATTAGTCCAGGATCGGTTCGAAACCTATTAAAGAGACAACGTTTTCAATCCAGAAAACCAAGAAAAATTCCTGTTACAACACCTGCACAAATGTAGCAAAGAGTAAATTTATCCAAAATTTTCAATAAGACAACTTGGACTACAGACTAAAGATGGTTCATCCTTAATAAAAATATATTATTTTGTAAATGATAAGACGCCTCTTACTTTTCCGGATAATTTCTAGACGGTCTGTATTTTTAGAGGAAATTAAAAAACAGAAAAATATAAGACCTGAAAATTTGGCCACTTACTACTTACCTAACAAAGTTAGTACAAAAACTAACAATATTTTATTCTTCAAAGCAACCATTTTTATTCAAATCTACAGCCAATAAATTACTTTTTGGTTAAATAAATTAACTCGGCTTAAAACAGTAGAACTATTTTCAAAAATTTATTGGTATATACTTATATTATTTAACTAAGTTCCTTTAGGCAACTGGAAAATCTAATGCTAAAATTTGGGCAAGCTCCTATATAAATCAGTTTCTACTCTTTAATAAAATCCCCTAGAGAGATTACACCTTTTAGTCACAATAATGCAAACATTTTTGTAACAGTCGAATTTTTTTTAATATTTGTAGTGACTTATTAATAATGTTAACGTAACTTCGCGATGTTTCTGAGAAGCGCTTCCTGATGACTAGACTCCAGATTTAAAAAAAATCTATGTTAATAAAAATAATCTCTTACTATCATGATTAATATGGTCAAAATTTGATTTATTAGGTTGATGATGTTAAAATTTTCGTCATAGTGTCGTCGTTACGTTTGATACGTCATAATATATGTATTTGATAATATTCCGATTACGTTATGAATATTTATGAATTTCTTATACCCATTTCAGTCCCGATAATTTTCAGCATGGAATAAACGATAAAATAAAACTCATCAAGTAAGGATTTATTTTCCAAGACAAGGCTGTAAATTAGAAATTGACGATATTGGCAGGACCATTGACCCTCAGCAAGAGGAGATTATACCATTTATTTATAACTAGCCTTTTTAAAGGCTTACTATTTAAAAACGAATTAAGATATAGACCTCGGGTTTACGGTAAAATGTTTCTTTTTCGAAAATTGTTGACATCAACTCCCTAGCGTCAACCCTTAAGGGGGTTGAAAAAGTTAAATTACATAACAAAGTAGATTTGTCAACCAATAAGATACACTTAAAATTTGGTGTCTCTATCTTTACTAATATCAAAGATATTTGCCAATACTAACACTTTTCGGACACCCTGTATATTTTAGCGTGTGATACTTACGATTCCAAATATGTATTAATCTACAGTAATTTTGTTATTCTAGTATAGAGTTTATAACAAAACTGAAGCATGGCAACAGTCATTCTCGAAAAGTAGGTTTATTTTTTTGGAGAGATAAAAAATCTTCTAAAAGACGGTACCGGTCTGGTCGTGGTCTGGCGGCCGCCGGCCTGTGTCGGATTCAGTCCCTATAGGGAGCCGCCTACCGACTAAAGAACGTACCCTCTTTTACCCTGGAAATCGCCTTCCGGCATTACTTCAGGGTACCTACTTAAGTAAGCGTCCAAGGTGTGTTGTTTATCTGCTTTCAACCACCTTTTGCTCTATAATTGACCCTCTGGTGGTCTGATATGCGTCCTTCCACGATCAACCATGTCCCGATAGGACCTGTGTCAGGTAGTAAACTTAGCCCTAAGGTCGTGCTATTCATGCCTGTATGTTCGGAATAAGTCTGTTTATCCATCGTCCTTTTGTTGAATTCTCTCATATTTTCTGCCATCTGGTAAGAACGTTTCGGTTTGCTGCTGCTATCTCGTCTCCGTTCTCTCTAATATTTGCAGTTGCAATAAGTCCCGCTGCTTCTGCATAGATTGTTCTGTAAGCGCTGCATATTCTTATGGCCGTCAACCTTTAAAGGTTTCTCAGCTTGGTTTTATTTTTTTTTTTTGTACTATTACACTCCATACTGGTGCTGCGTATAGGATTTGGGAGTGAACTACACCGGCCGTTACTCTTCTGGTGGAGGCTCTTGGTCCACCAATATTTGACAGGAGCCACGTTAGGAATCTTATCGTCTTTTCAACCCCCATTGAGATCTGCCTTATGTGTTCGGCAAATGAGAGTTTGCTATCCAGTCATGCTCCCAGGTACTTTATGGCTTTGTTGGGTCAAATTACAGCGTCGAGCACTTCAAATTGGATCCATTCAACTCCACGCACGTAGTCAGTAGTACTGCTTCTGTTTTTTCGGGGGTGAGTTTCAGTTCTTTTATCGTCAGCCAACTTATCACTCGTTGTAGGGCGGTATTTGCTCTGCTCATAAATAGGTTTTTTATTATACTTCTTTGAAAACACCTTATTTTCATCTGTTTTAGTAATAATGTAAGATGGGCTTTTTCGGGCTAGCGCACGGAAAGAGCGCACGGAAAAAATTTTCCTGGTCTCCAGTTCTTTCAGTGTGCTGAATGAAGATACCGACTATTTTTTGGCTTTAAAATAGAAATATAGGTATAGGAAAATAAACTAAACTCAAGAAAGTCTATATGCTATCTGATATTTAATATGTACCTATTTTGTATTTTATTTCGTAAATATTTGAATATTTAGATGAATTTCTGAAATATTTTTTGACGTTTTGTCAATCTTATCTGACATAGACAAATTTAAATCACCTTTTAAATGATTTGAAAGTTACCATGAAAACGCATCATACCTGCCAAAGATCATATTGTCAGCGTTGTTAATTTTCTGTCAATTAAATTCATTCTAATAAAATGTTCTCTCAACCTGAAAAAGTGGCATCTTTCATTATCAATAGTTAATTTTTAATTACTCTAGTAGTTTTTTTTTTAAATTCCGATAACAGTTGTGAAAATAAAAATATTCCAAGTTTATTTTGTATGTATGTATTTTTGGTAATTATTGATATTACTGTAAATAGCGAATTTTTTCATGAAATTTTGCACAGACCCTAATTTTGGGTCGTAGAACACGAATCCGAAGTCAGTTTTTGGCGGTCTCGAATGGTTTTTCCGCAAAAAATTTTTTTAACTTTTAGGTTACCTTTTTTTATAGATTCCTTTAAGTTTCGACACTTTCACTTAAACATATCTGTAAACTTATAATTTTTATTTTATTTCGTCACACAAAACACCACATTTAGCCAAAAATAGCTAAGAAAATTGCTTTTTCCTATATAAAATTCCATTGTATTTGGTAGTAGACGCCATTACGTTCCCAGCTGTCAAATGTCCGGCGTTGCCAGGTTTACTTATTTTTCAAGACAAAGTTGTAAATTAGGAATAATAAAAAGTTGGCGGGAAAATGCGAAAATGAACCAAATTTAACCAAAAGGGCAAAAAGATGACCCCAACCAACACCCTGGGGCACCGATCCCTCTTCGCCTGCGAGGAAAGAGACTGGTCAGGGCCCCTAACCAGGTGCTAACCCTGTTCCGACCTTAGGGTGCCCTCCGATCCACCGTTCGTATCAAAAACTTTTCTAAGTCGGTGAATTAGGTGACAGATCTAATATTTTCGATATAACGGTGGTATAACGGTGAATCGGAGGGCACCCTAAGGTCGGAGCAGGGTTAGCACCTGGTTAGGGGCCCTGACCAGTCTCTTTCCTCGCAGGCGAAGAGGGATCCGTGCCCCAGGGTGTTGGTTGGGGTCATCTTTTTGCCCTTTTGGTTAAATTTGGTTCAAAATGCTTTGTAAACGTGGCAACGCCGGAAAATTGACAGCTGGCAAAATAATGACGTCTAGAGCGATAAAATGGAATTTTCTATAGGAAAAAGCAATTTTCTTAGCTATTTTAGCCTAAATGTGGTGTTTTGTGTGACGAAATAAAATAAAAATTATAAGTTTACAGATATGTTTAAGTGAAAGTGTCGAAACTTAAAGGAATCTATAAAAAAAGGTAACCTAATATTTAACCTAAAAGTTTTGCAAAAAAAAATTTTTTTTGGAAAAACCATACGAGACCGCCAAAAGCTGACTTCGGATTCGTGTTCTACGACCCAAAATTAGGGTCTGTGCAAAATTTCATGAAAAAATTCGCTGTTTACAGTAATATCAATAATTACCGTATTTTTTTATGTTATATTTTGTTTTATGTTATCGTTTTCAAAGAAGTATAATAAAAAATATCGTTCATTACACGTCCAGAAATGGATTTTCCGTGCTTGCTTGACTTCCCGTGTTCGGCTGCGCCTCACACGAGAATTTGTCAAGCGCGCACAGAAAAATCCTTTTTTCCGGACTGGTAATGAAATATACTATTTTATTATACTTCTTTGAAAACACCTTATTTTCATCTGTTTTAGTAATAATGTAAGATGGGCTTTTTCGGGCTAGCGCACGGAAAGAGCGCACGGAAAAAATTTTCCTGGTCTCCAGTTCTTTCAGTGTGCTGAATGAAGATACCGACTATTTTTTGGCTTTAAAATAGAAATATAGGTATAGGAAAATAAACTAAACTCAAGAAAGTCTATATGCTATCTGATATTTAATATGTACCTATTTTGTATTTTATTTCGTAAATATTTGAATATTTAGATGAATTTCTGAAATATTTTTTGACGTTTTGTCAATCTTATCTGACATAGACAAATTTAAATCACCTTTTAAATGATTTGAAAGTTACCATGAAAACGGATCATACCTGCCAAAGACCATATTGTCAGCGTTGTTAATTTTCTGTCAATTAAATTCATTCTAATAAAATGTTCTCTCAACCTGAAAAAGTGGCATCTTTCATTATTAATAGTTAATTTTTAATTACTCTAGTAGTTTTTTTTTTAAATTCCGATAACAGTTGTGAAAATAAAAATATTCCAAGTTTATTTTGTATGTATGTATTTTTTTATGTTATATTTTGTTTTATGTTATCGTTTTCAAAGAAGTATAATAAAAAATATCGTTCATTACACGTCCAGAAATGGATTTTCCGTGCTTGCTTGACTTCCCGTGTTCGGCTGCGCCTCACACGAGAATTTGTCAAGCGCGCACAGAAAAATCCTTTTTTCCGGACTGGTAATGAAATATACTATTCCGTCATTGCTACAACTGTCAGCGCCACATTGTCCGCAAACCCAATTATTGTGGTCTCATCGGGAAGTTTGAGTCTAATAAGATCGTCGTATAGGACGTTCCAAAGTGTAGGGCCAAGGTTCGATCCCTGGGGTACTTCACTGTTTACTTTGAGAAGCTTGCTTTCTGCTTTTGATCATTTTCCTTTGGTTTAAGTAGGCTGCGATTAAGATAATAATTCTTTCTTATCCTCCTCTTTTTCGTAGCCTATCCAGAGGCGCTGTTAAATGCATTTCTAACGTCTAAGGTTATTACTGCACAAAGACTTCTATGTACTGATGATATCCAAAAGGCATATCGGTCGATAGAATAAGGGATTTTCGTAGGGCCTGACTGTAGAAAGTGGGTTGGGGACCATGTAGTTGACCAGATTAAGCGTAGTCCTGGCATCTCAAATTGTTTTAAAATGTTAACAATATTATCTTTTCCTTGCTTCTAAATCAATGGGTCGGGCAGTGACCTCAGTGTCCATTTTCCTGGCCGTTATCGCTTTTTCTCGCGCGTTAACGAGATTGTCCGCTAATGGTGGGCGGTTGTTGAAATATTTGCCGTTTGTTTTTAATATTATTATGTCCGATCATTAAAGTTATTGTTCAAAATCGACTGGAGAGTGTTAATATTAAGGACAAAGCTCGCAGTGTAGGTAGAATTGACACTGCCCGGACAAAGTCAGAATTGCTCAAGTTTGTTACCTTTTTCTGTTAAAAAGGCGCAATTTTTTTTTAACAAACCTAATCAGGCTGGCACAGGTTTGCTCAGGTTTATCTGGGTTTGCTTATGTTTTCTTTCCATAACAGAGATTTTTCTTGGTTATTTTTTATATTCAGCTTTAAATAAGTATTCTAAGCGTTAACTGAATCACTTTAACAGTTTTTAAGTTACCTATGATCGGGAAAGATAAGCAGACAGACGGATGGACTACAGAAATTCGCTATTAGCGTGTCCGTTTTAATATAAGTCTAAAAATGCTGCATTAGCTACAGTTTCAAACAAGAAAATTACTTTCATGATATAGCAAACCCAAACACAAAGAATAAGTTATGCCGAGCAAAATTTTCTTCGATAGCAAATTTCTTTGCTAAATTGGCAAAATTAGTCAAATTCACTCAATGTTAAGATATTTTCATATGACGGAAAAATTTAAGTCATAATCAAGATTCACAGACAAATAAAGAATACCAGAAACGGATATTAGTAACAGTTGACATCTATTTGAGAAGTATATTACTTGCAACACTTTTAATGAATTCACCACCTGTACAAAAAGTACCGAACACTTCCGAATCCAAGGATTTGTCGAAAATTTTAATTCATACTTTTTGCAAGATTATTATTAGTCAGACCCGGTTTTTGCTAGTTTTTATGTAACTTCAAAATGCCGGTACTTTATGGTTATAAAACATTATCTCTTAATATTGTTGTTTTGAGCGTCTTGTGTAATATTTGCAATTTACCTGTGGAGCCAGTGATTAATACTTGTGAATCTTAGAAATGGGATTTGTTTTCATAATTTTATCTCTGGCCGGATTTTCCCGCCTTATCACCATATCATTTTTTTATCTGGGATTGTTCACGTAAACTTCAAGCCGAAGTACTAAAGTACCGTGGGCGCCTGAAGAAAACGGAAATGTAATCTATCGCACAGGGTTTAACGGATTGGAGGTCGAGGGGAGAGGGAACATCTGCAGGGCATTTGCTCCATAATCTGGAGACCCTAGGTATGAATGAGCGAGAGAAGTGGAATGTTTCCAGTTATTGTAGCTGGACAGTAAAGGGATGCATTCGTAACGCGCCTCTTGTTGTTCTGTTAGCAACAGTCAAGGGGTGAATTAAAGCGGGTAGTTCTTCAGAATAAAATCAGTGGAGGTAGAGATGGGAGTTTTCTTTGTGAGGACTGGTACATTGACGAGTCGAATGGTTTTTTTTTATGAAATCAAGAATTAGGGATGCGCGATATATCGAAAATTACCGGTATTCGTCTATCGCATCCTACCGATTTAGAAGTATCAGTTGCGTACGATATCGATTGAAAAATACCGGTATTTAAAGTACCGGTACATGATTTGATACTATTGATTCACATATTCTGTTACATTTATAGTTTTGTAACCTTTCAATTTTGCAACAAAAACTGTTATTTTTGCGAAATTTTGACACATCATATCTTAATAATTTGGAGTAAATAAATTGAAATTCTTTGTTTTCGTGGTAATCTTCGAAAATTCGAAACTTCAAAAATTTTCAAATTTTCCATGTACCCGATGTAAATAAAGCTATTTATTTATAGCTTTATCGAAAAAATAAGCGATTTAAATTAACGGGAGGTATTCTTAGGTAATTAATGGAGAAAATATACCCAAAATGAATCACTAAATAAAAAATTGGCAAAAAATTAGATGGGAAAAATACAGACAGATTGAAAGTACCGATGTCGAGGACAAAAAAAAATAAAAAATTGAAATTTAATTGGCGATTTTTTTTAATCTTCTGAGAGCCCACGAAGACCGAAGTCTAAGTACTATGTACCGTGGGTGTACTGGGGGGTCGACTCACACATCCAGAGCTGGAAACATCAGTAGGGATTTCCCCAGCCCTTTAAGAGGATGTATGAGGTGGTACTACCTCGGTCGAGGAAGAAGTCCTCTATAACCTTCCCGTTGCGATTGTTCCTTTCCTAGAAAGAATGAAGAAACTAAAAAATATGGCTATGTATTTCGACGAGCTCTTTCCCATGACGTATACGGGATTTTAACTTGAATCATTTTGACCCCACAAAAAATTAAAAACCGTGAAATATTTGGCTCAAAAATCGAAATGTCCACTTTTTCCAAAATATATCCATTTTCCAGTGATTTTAGGATTAGGTAAATGTTTTGCAAAAAAAGTACTTGAGATTTTAAAGTTTCACTTATGAATCCGTTTTTCGATCCGACGTTTTATTTTCGAGTTATTAGGTACTAAAGAGAGGTCTGCACATGGCATTTTTCGACCTAAAAAAATTCAAATGAATTACTTGTCATTTTCTGATCCTCAATTTCAGTAGAGTTCTGAAGCTCCGGGTCCTCTACATCTTCCGAAAATTTACATCTATTTAATTTAGACTTCGACGTTTCATAGCTCCGAAACGAAACATCCTGTATAATTGAATTTTTTACCGAAGCTAGTTGCACTATTTCTCTATCAACCCAAAATTTTTTATAGCTTCCCCTCTGACTATTTCCGAGAAAAACAAACCTGTTCGACTTTAGGTTAAGCTTTACGTTGATATGTAGATTGACACTTATTTTTGCTGATCTCCTGAGGTCCTTTTTCACTGAGGACAAAATGGCTGCTTTTTAAATTGTACTAAATTATATCGAATATAAACATTTTTTGTAGCTAAATTATCCAAGTAATTTTCTTTAAAATAATTTTTTTTGGGTTTGTAATGACTCATTACAAAAAAATATTTGAACGAAAATTGCTAGGATAATTTAGCTCTCTTCTCATGACTCATTACAAGGGGGTTTATAATGACTCATTACAAAAACAAAAAAAAATATTTTAAAGACAATTACTAGGATAATTTAGCTTTGGTTTGATTTAAGGAAGTCATTACTAATGACTTCCTTAAACGATTTATGCAATAAAAAAAATATGTGCATATTCCTAATTGTAGCTCTTTTATTTATTTACGATCGGCGTTTGATTTACGTATTTTAAGTTACGGTTGGAAAAATCCAGTTACTTCCCTTACTCTGTGAAAAATGGCGCAGCAGATCGATGTTGCTGTTTTAAAGCAAGCTACTAGTCACAACATAAAAAGATCGTCCGCTTGACTCAAACAAATGTCAAGCAACATAGCAGAAAGAGCAGACTGAACGAACATCCCTATACTGTGTAAGAAGAATTGTACATATTTCTTCTGTGTGTATGAAATAGCGTTGGTGCCAGGACTAAAACTTGGTGTACCCCAGCATTGATACAGACCCGGTTATATAATTCGGGAGGAAGACTGTAAGAAGATAATTTGTTGCTATACTTAGTCAAAGGCCTTAGAAATTTACGAATAATCTCATCTCATATCTGACAATATATGTACCTCTGGTATATTGTCATATATCAGAGGTCCTTCCTTTCTTTTTAGACGTCTTTCATTGTTACATTGATAGCTTTAATTTTCAATTCCCAACTTTATAAAATTTTCGAGATTCAAAGTTCCTGAAAAATGGTCTCTAAAACGCCTAGGCCTGGTACTATATTTTCATGTCACCATAAAAATATTGGTACTTTATGGTTATACAACGTTATCTCTTATTATCCAAGTAGGCTATGCAGCGTCTTGCGTAATATTTACGAATTACCTGTACAGCCCGTGATTAATGCTTGTGAATCTTGTAGAAATGGGATTTGTTTTCATAGAACTACCGCCGGTAGTGTTCCCCCGTCTTATCGCCATGTAATTCATAATGATAAGGATTATTTCATTCGCGTATGAATAACAGAGGTACTTTCTTTTGGTTTCGGCTACGTTTAAGGAAGAATAATGGACCGATTACCTCCTACCAACGGTGAGTAATGTATAAGACATATATTTTTAGAATTAGCGAAAGTCTTTTTTACAGTGTTGCATTGATAGATAGTCTTTTCTTCTTTTTCGTGTTCCTTCTTTTCCGAATATTACATGGAGTGGAATTTCTTAGTTAATCGTCTCCAGGTTTGAAGCTTCTCTTCCTGTTAAACCTTTGAGTAAATGAATGAGCCTGACTCTAGTCAATAGTAGGCTTTCATATAGAAAGACAGATCATTTCAATTCTGAACCAAAGAATAAATAAGTTGACTGAGCTTTGAGAAAGCACATGCAAACAAAATCGCTGGGATAGCGTCATGCGCAGCGCAATAAAAACAAAAATGGAGAGTCAATTTAGAAGTTTCATTCATAAAACTTTCTGAAATTGATTTAAAGGGAAATTATTTATTGTGAATCGAGTCCTATCTCGGTAATCGTTGGCAGCGTGTTAAAGTGTGTGGCTGTTTTTCGCTCAAGGTTGTTGTAACGTTGTGCATTCCCCAGGGTTTGCACATTGGACAGGTGCTATTTTTTTATTCATCAATGACGTTATACCCTGCTTTAGGTCTTCCCATGTTCTTTTATATAACAGAAATAACAGAAATTGCTCTATTTATGAAGGCATACATTTATTATTCATAATTATTTTGGGGCCTAATATGCATTCTAGTTCTCACGAATTTAAACATGTGGTTTATATCCAACGGGTTATATAATTTAAAAGGTCGATTAACTAATCTTGGGAACTTAAAAATATTTATCTTTCCCTTTTTCTGAAAAATATATAAGTAGCGCGTAAGCAACAAATAGTGCCCATCCCTTATTTTACGAGTTGTTAGGTAGAGAAATAGTATACCGGGGGCTTTAAAGACAAGACAAGAAATCCTATGTAATTCATAATTTTATATTTGGCGCGAATTAACGAATATCTTTTTTATTAATAAAAAAAAATGGAATGAAGTGCAGACAGCTGCTGAGATTGGAAATGTGGATATCCATATTATTGTGAATGGCTGTTGAATGTTTGATTTTCCTACCTAGATTACTGTAGCAACAGCAATAAAATTAACAAGTAAAGGAGGATTTTTCCCATGTGTTCACTCAGGCCCTAGCCGCAGTTAATATAGTTTTTAACCGTTATGTGAACGTTTTAAAAGAGAAGTACTGCTTAATTTCTTTTCATATTATATAATTCGATATTGATACACCCACGTAGTTACGGATTCCTAGGCTAAGGGTGATTTCGCTTCGGTAGATGGGGTCTAAAGATGGAAAATCTTAAAAGAGGTTCGTATATGGTACTTTCGGAAATACCTAAAGTTTAGTTTTCAATCGTTTGTCGTTCAAATGCGTAATTTTCAATCTGTCGTACTAACGGATAGTTCAGTGGGAAGATTTCCATTCTGATTTAAAACGATCTAGTCAGTTTTTGGTCTGATATTCGCGCGTGGGGTCAATTTTTAATCAATAACGTAATTTGATATTGTAACTTCCAAATGGGGTCATTTTACTTAGATCAGATTTTACTTAGATTTTACGAATCTTTTATCAGGAATTGGGTTTGCTCAGATTTCATTACAATGATCTTCTTCAATAGTTTTTATTTGGGATATCTTAGTATATTAGATGCATGTCAGAAGATCATTTTTCAGTACTACCCTATTCTCTCTTTCTTTATCTTTTTCTTTACTTCTCTTTCCTCTTTGTTGTTTCTGTACTTTTTAGCGTTCCGTATAAACGAAACACTTAGGGAATCACTTTGGTGTCCGTCCATCCGTTTGTCATAGGCACAGCGATTTTCTCTAAAACTATTCGAAGTAAATATTTGAAATTTAGCACAGAGATAGAGTGTGGTTGCCCGATTACAGACGACCAGTATAAAAAGTTTAGTTTTGATTCTGGGGGTTAATTTCAGGGGGTAAATTGGAAAAAAATTCAAGGGCATCGTGTAAGGTGTCAAATGAATGCCTATTGAAGCACGAATTCAACTATATTCTCTTAAAGCCATAAACCCCTTATACATTTTTAATTTTCTCCTCACGAAAAATTAACATTTTTAATATAAATGAAATTAATTGTTTCTTTATTACCCCACGTTTTTTTTAATCGCCTGCAGCGGTTATTAAAGTAAAAGACTACCAATTCTCATAGACATCACGCCATAGGAAATTTTTAATCTTGTGTTCGGGAAAAATAAATATTTTTAATATAACCAAAAGTATTTGTTTCTTTATCACCCCATGTTTCTTTTTAAATGCCTGCAGCGGTTTTGAAAGTAAAAGACAACCAATTCTAATAAAGTCATAAACCCATTATACGTTTTTAATTTCCTCTTCATGAAAAATTACTATTTTTAATATAAAATTTAATTGTTTCTTTAATTCCCCATGTTTTCTTTAATTCGCTAGCAGTGGTTATGAAGTAAAAGACTAGCAATCGTCCGACACATCACCCCCCTATAAATTTAAATATGGTCTTTACGAAAAATTAACATTTTTTATAAATGAAATTAATTGTTTTTTATTACCCCACGTTTTTTTAAATCGCCAGCAGGGGTTATTAAAGTAAAAGGCTAGCAATTCTCATAAAGACATCACCCCATAGTAAATTTTTAATTTTCTACTCGGAAAAAATAAATATTTTTAATATAACTGAAAGTAATTGTTTCTTTATCACCCCATGTTTTTTTAAATGGTCTGGTGCGGTTATTAAAGTAAAAGATCAGCAATTCTCATAGAGATTTCAGCCTATAAAAATTAATAATTTTAATATAACCATACGTAATGGTTTCTGTATTACCCTTATCTTATTTACTAAATGAGGATGGGTGCCCCTCCCCGCACACATCTGTGTTTAGCAACCATTAAAATGTAAACTCCTTTTACTCATTTTTAAGAATGCTACTACTTATTTGCAACAAAACTTTGATTTTATTACAAATAAGACGCACCTTTTGCAATGCCATATTCCGCATTTTTTTTTAACACGCGTCACATGGCACCCGGCCCATTCCGCGGGTTGAATGAGTATTGCCAAGTAAAGCTTGACAGATCAGACCCTAATCCGACAAATAAGGATGCCAACCCCACCATCAGACCAGCCCTTAAAAATTATCCCTAAATCATACATTTGGGATTATTGTATTTATTATTTACTTGAGGAGGTTGCTACTAAAAGATTTTGATTTATTTTAACGAGGGACGTTGCCGGCGCAAAGCTAACCGGAGCAAGTGGCCCCTCAGAATATAATTGCAGACCTGACTTGTGCCATCGAATTGTTATCGTACAGAACCTGAAAAGAAAAGAAAATCAAAAGGTTAGTTTTATGAACGCACTACCAAATATCACATATGTATCGAGACTGTTATCAAGTGAACAGTCTCATGTATACTAATTATACAAACCCTTCAAACGTCTCACCTATATTGCACTAACACCACTAACACTAAACAATTTCACCACTAGCAATTCCAGGCGTTGTTGGTAAAAATGCATGCAGGTAATAAAAAATCACTTACCAATCAACTGCAGCCGACGATGGTCCTAGCTGTCTGTGATACCCCCCCCCCCCCCCCATCTTTGTTTTAGGGAAAGTCTAATTGAAACCCTAATATCTCTAAGTCTTAAACGACAAATGCCTTTAAGATAATGGAGACAGTTGAGTGACAATTAATTGGCAATCAGTTTTGATTTCTGACAATAATTGTGCCTATCTCGACGCCAATGTACAAAGAATAGACAGATATTATCAATATGTTGGCTTTATTAATAACATGACAATAATTAATGACTGTATAGTTGAGCGATTGATTTATTTTTTTGAGAAACTATCAGATTTCTTTGTGCGAGCTCAGAAAAATACATCTGAATCAAATATTCAACAGTCGACACTTCTCTTACAAGTCCTAATGTGACCTTTTGAACTATGACCAAATCGTTACCTCCACTTTTTTATCCCCTATTCCAGTTAAAATGACACAACAAATTTCTGGCTGAGTCAAATTAATTGCACGAATACACCTTTCGTCTAAAAGGACTGAATGCCTGCAGCAATATAGTTTTTATTACCTATTAAGCCTCGTTTAATTCTCCGATTACAGCCAGACGCATCTTGACAGAAACCTGAGCTAACTGCCTGCGGCAGATAGAAACCTAACCTAGCTTGAGACTGTATCTAAAAACCTGACTGCCTGCAGCAGTGTCGATGGCTTAAGACCTTTAATTTGTTTGTATACCTATTCTGCTTCGTTTAATTTTTCGATCCTAACCAGACGCATGTTGATAGAATCCTGAGCTAACTTTAACGGTAAAAAAGAAGCTGCCTGCGGCAGAATCCTGACTGCCTCGGGCAGTATGGATGGCTTGACGTCTTTAATTTGTTATCGCATTTAATATTATTTAGCTATTGTTTTTGTTACATATTCTGTTTTGTCCATTTCTCTAATTCTAACCAGGCGCAACTGTATGGATACCGAGCTAATTCTAACGTTATGAACAGTGTTGCCTGCGGCAAATTCTAACCTGCCCAAGCCTGCATATAAATGGCCTGACTGCCTGCAGCAGCGTTGACCGCTGAAGGCTCTTAATTTGTTTAAACTAATTAAACAGCTTTCGTTCTAACATGCAACCCGAAAGGGGATTTGTTTAGTTAGTTTTTGTTTTGAGTCATAGGGCATAGTGAACAAGATGGCTTGAAACAGTAGTGGCCGAAAGCAGAACATATGATTTCAATGGCAAAATCTGGTGCAAAAGGAACACTGACAAACCTAAAAATATAGGTTTGCCAAATCAGATTTTATATTTTTCTGAGGGGTTCTGATAGACAAAAAAATTGTCAGATAAAGCCTAGACGATCCCAAAAACCCTTTTTTCAAATCCATATTGAACACAAGGAGATTAGGAGAAGAACTAGAAATCCTGACTTTATGAGAAGAGCGGCTCCACCAAAGTGGGGCAATGGTCGGGTCATATTGCGAGACAGGACTAGTCTAGGTGAACTAACAGGATAATACAGTAGCGTCCAAGAACCAGAAGGAAAAGGGTGGGAAGACACCCCAAGGGATGGAATAATGATAGTGGCAGAGAAAAATTGGTTCCAGACTGCCCAAGATAGAAAAATATGGAAGTCATTGAAAGAAATTTAAACCGGCACTGCGAGTCCCTTTGAAGCTGATCGGATAAAACAGCCAAATGCCACAATATGCCAATGCTGCTTCATCTCAGGACTTACCTTCATGGCACCAACACTTAGAAGACAAAAGTCAACCACGTGCAGTCCCACCAAGCCCTTGCCCTATCTCAGTCCCTCCAGGCCGCAGGCCGATTTAAATTTGAAGTAAATATCGACAACGACAGGGCAGCTAAGATGATTCAAAATAACTTTGGAAAAAGAACCGCAGCGACACAGCACAACACAACCTGAAACAAAAAAATAACAAAACGAAAGTATTTAATGCACAAAATTCATTCTGGTAAATCAATAAACTTAAGTAAAGCTGGTCAAATCACTAACCTTAAGTACAATTTGTTCAAAATGATTCAGCTTCCACTTGAACCAATTTAAATTATTAGCACCAGATGAAATGTTAGAGCAACTTCACTTTTCCAAAACCTACAAGATAAACCATTTAAGAAAATTTAAAGCTAAGTCTAAGTCAAAAGAATTCTCATAATATTATAGTTTTGCAACTAAATTTGTTTTATAAAGTAAAATGAACCTTATTATATGTAATACCTTGCTGGTCTTAAAGGGCCTGCAATCTTACTTTGTGCCTGCTAACTTTCATTTGTGACCAACTCCTTTTACCGACTAGTGGTGGATTTTTGGCGTTGCTATAACCTAGTAACTCCAAGAAAAGAAAAAAATATTAGTCAAAGTTTAATTAAGCCCTTCCGTAATTGGTCCACACTCTTGATTCTAAAAAAACATTTCCTAATAAACTTGCTAGGCTGTAGCCAACCATGAGAGTTCTACCTTGACCAAGTTCTTGCGGAAAGCGTTTTCTTAAAATCAAGAAATAGACCTCTTCATGGATTTGATCCTTCCCCTCCTGCATTTCCTACAAGATGACGCAACTAAATAGAAAACCGAATTAACTTCAATTGTCTAAAAAGAACTGTTCGCATCAGACAAAAACCGGAGCAAGTAAGAGATTGCATATAAAAGGCCGGACTGCCTGCGGCAGTAAGAAACGCCAGAGGCCTTTAATTTGTTTTAGCATTTTTCTTTTAATCGGAAGCAACTAGTTAGAAAACCGAATTAAGTTGAACTGTCTAAAAAAAGCTGTCCGCAGCAACTAGAAACCGAAATAAGCACGAGACTGCATATAAAAAGCCGGACTGCCTGCGGCAGTGTGGATCGCTTGAGGTCTTTAATTTGTTTTACAATTTTTCTTCTAACCAGACGCACCTAAACAAAAAGCAGAGTTAACTGACGCAACTAAATAGAAAACCGAATTAACTTCAATTGTCTAAAAAGAACTGTTCGCATCAGACAAAAACCGGAGCAAGTACGAGATTGCATATAAAAGGTCGGACTACCTGCGGCAGTAAGAAACGCCAGAGGCCTTTAATTTGTTTTGGCATTTTTCTTTTAATCAGAAGCAACTAGTTAGAAAACCGAATTAACTTCAACGGTCTAAAAAAAAGCTGTCCGCAGCAACTAGAAACCGAAACAAGCACGAGACTGCCCATAAAAGGCCGGACTGAATGCGGCAGTGTGGATCGCTTGAGGTCTTTAATTTGTTTTACAATTTTTCTTCTAACCAGACGCACCTAAATAAAAAGCAGAGTTAACTGACGCAAATAAATAGAAAACCGAATTAACTTCAACGGTCTAAAAAGAACTGTTCGCATCAGACAAAAACCGGAACAAGGACGAGATTGCAGATAAAAGGCCGGACTGCCTGCGGCAGTAAGAAACGCCAGACGCCTTTAATTTGTTTTAGAATTTTTCTTTTAATCAGAAGCAATTAGACAGAAAACCGAATTAACATCAACTGTCTAAACAAAAAGCTGTCCGCAGCAACTAGAAACCGAAACAAGCACGGGACTGCATATAAAAGGCCGGACTGCCTGCGGCAGTAAGAAAGGCCAGAGGCCTTTAATTTGTTTTAGCGTTTTTCTTTTAATCAGAAGCAACTAGTTAGAAAACCGAATTAACTTGAACTGTCTAAAAAAAAGTTGTCCGCAGCAACTAGAACCCGAAACAAGCAAGAGACTGCATATAAAAGGCCGGACTGCCTGCGGCAGTGTGGATCACTTGAGGTCTTTAATTTGTTTTAGAATATTTCTTCTAACCAGACGCACCTAAATAAATAACAGAGTTAACAGACGCAACTAAATAGAAGACCGAATTAACTTCAACGGTCTAAAAAGAACTGTTCGCATCAGACAAAAACCGGAGCAAGTACGAGATTGCATATAAAAGGCCGGAATGCCTGCGGCAGTAAGAAACGCCAGAGGCCTATAATTTGTTTTAGCATTTTTCTTTTAATCAGAAGCAACTATATATATAGTTAGAAAACCGAATTAACTTGAACTGTCTAAAAAAAAGCTGTCCGCAGCAACTAGAAAACGAAACAAGCACGAGACTGCATATAAAAGGCCGGACTGCCTGCGGCAGTGTGGATCGCTTGAGGTCTTTAATTTGTTTTAGAATATTTCTTCTAAACAGACGCACCTAAATAAAAAACAGAGTTAACAGACGCAACCAAATAGAAAACCGAATTAATTTCAACGGTCTAAAAAAAAGCTGTCCGCAGCAACTAGACACCGAAACAAGCACGAGACTGCATATAAAACGCCGGACTGCCTGCGGCAGTGTGGATCGCTTGAGGTTCTTAAAATTCTTAAAAGATAACTAACTACTACTTAAACTTAACAAGCAAAAAAAATGTAAAGCAACAAACATATCAACACAATTAAAAAAAATTCTTAATAGATAACTGACTACTACTTAAACTTAACAAGCAAAAGAAAAATGTATAGCAACAAACATATCAACACAATTAAAAAAATTCTTAAAAGATAACTAACTACTACTTAAACTTAGCAAGCAAAAAAAATGTAAAGCAACAAACATATCAACACAATTAAAAAGAATTCTTAAAAGATAACTAACTAGTACATAAACTTAACCAGCAAAAAAAAATGTAAAGCAACAAACATATCAACACAATTAAAAAAAAATCTTAAAAGATAACTAACTACTACTTAAACTTAACAAGCAAAAAAAAATGTAAAGCAACAAACATATCAACACAATTAAAAAAAATTCTTAAAAGATAACTAACTACTAATTAAACTTAACAAGCAAAAAAAAATGTAAAGCAACAAACATATCAACACAATTAAAAAAAATTCTTAAAAGATAACTAACTACTACTTAAACTTAACAAGCATAAAAAATGTAAAGCAACAAACATCAACACAATTAAAAAAAATTCTTAAAAGATAACTAACTACTACTTAAACTTAACAAGCAAAAAAAAATATAAAGCAACAAACATATCAACACAATTAAAAAAAATTCTTAAAAGATAACTAACTACTACTTAAACTTAACAAGCAAAAAAAATGTAAAGCAACAAACATATCAACACAATTAAAAAAAATTCTTAAAAGATAACTAACTACTACTTAAACTTAACAAGCAAAAAATATGTAAAGCAACAAACATATCAACACAATTAAAAAAAATTCTTAAAATATAACTAACTACTACTTAAACTTAACAAGCAAAAAAAATGTAAAGCAACAAACATATCAACACAATTAAAAAAAAATTCTTAAAAGATAACTAACTACTACTTACACTTAACAAGCAAAAAAAAATGTAAAGCAACAAACATATCAACACAATTAAAAAAAATTCTTAAAAGATAACTAACTACTACTTAAACTTAACAAGCAAAAAAAATGTAAAGCAACAAACATATCAACACAATTAAAAAAGATTGTTAAAACATAACTAACTACTACTTAAACTTAACAAGCAAAAAAAAATGTAAAGCAACAAACATATCAACACAATTAAAAAAAATTCTTAAAAATAACTAACTACTACTTATACTTAACAAGCAAAAAAAAATGTAAAGAAACAAACATATCAACACAATTAAAAAAAATTCTTAAAATATAACTAACTACTACTTAAACTTAACAAGCAAAAAAAATGTCAAGCAACAAACATATCAACACAATTAATATAAAAGGCCGGACTGCCTGCGGCAGTCTGCATCGCTTGAGGTCTTTAATTTGTTTTAGAATATTTCTTCTAACCAGACGCACCTAAGTAAAAAACAGAGTTAACAGACGCAACTAAATAGAAAACCGAATTAATTTCAACGGTCTAAAAAAAAAACTGTCCGCAGCAACTAGAAACCGAAACAAGCACGAGACTGCATATAAAACGCCGGACTGCCTGCGGCAGTGTGGATAGCTTGAGGTTCTTAAAATTCTTAAAAGATAACTAACTACTACTAAACTTAACAAGCAAAAAAAAATGTAAAGCAACAAACATATCATCACAATTAAAAACAATTCTTAAAAGATAACTAACTATCAACACAATTAAAAAAAATTCTTAAAAGATAACTGACTACTACTTAAACTTAACAAGCAAAAAAATATGTAAAGCAACAAACATATCAACACAATTAAAAAAAATTCTTAAAATATAACTAACTACTACTTAAACTTAACAAGCAAAAAATATGTAAAGCAACAAACATATCAACACAATTAAAAAAAAATTCTTAAAAGATAACTAACTACTACTTACACTTAACAAGCAAAAAAAAAATGTAAAGCAACAAACATATCAACACAATTAAAAAAAATTCTTAAAAGATAACTAACTACTACTTAAACTTAACAAGCAAAAAAATATGTAAAGCAACAAACATATCAACACAATTAAAAAAAATTGTTAAAACATAACTAACTTCTACTTAAACTTAACAAGCAAAAGAAAAATGTATAGCAACAAACATATCAACACAATTAAAAAAAATTCTTAAAAGATAACTAACTACTACTTAAACTTAACAAGCAAAAAAATATGTAAAGCAACAAACATATCAACACAATTAAAAAAAATTCTTAAAATATAACTAACTACTACTTAAACTTAACAAGCAAAAAAAATGTAAAGCAACAAACATATAAACACAATTAAAAAAAAATTCTTAAAAGATAACTAACTACTACTTACACTTAACAAGCAAAAAAAAAATGTAAAGCAACAAACATATCAACACAATTAAAAAAAATTCTTAAAAGATAACTAACTACTACTTAAACTTAACAAGCAAAAAAAATGTAAAGCAACAAACATATCAACACAATTAAAAAAAATTGTTAAAACATAACTAACTTCTACTTAAACTTAACAAGCAAAAAAAAATGTAAAGCAACAAACATATCAACACAATTAAAAAAAATTCTTAAAAATAACTAACTACTACTTATACTTAACAAGCAAAAAAAAATGTAAAGAAACAAACATATCAAAACAATTAAAAAAAATTCTTAAAATATAACTAACTACTACTTAAACTTAACAAGCAAAAAAATGTCAAGCCACAAACATATCAACACAATTAATATAAAAGGCCGGACTGCCTGCGGCAGTGTGGATCGCTTGAGGTCTTTAATTTGTTTTAGAATATTTCTTCTAACCAGACGCACCTAAGTAAAAAACAGAGTTAACAGACGCAACTAAATAGAAAACCGAATTAATTTCAACGGTCTAAAAAAAAACTGTCCGCAGCAACTAGAAACCGAAACAAGCACGAGACTGCATATAAAACGCCGGACTGCCTGCGGCAGTGTGGATCGCTTGAGGTCTTTAATTTGTTTTAGAATTTTTCTTCTAACCAGACGCACACCTAAATAAAAAGCAGATAACTGACGCAAATAAATAGAAAACCGAATTAAATTCAACGGTCTAAAAAGAACTGTTAGCATCAAACAAAAACCGGAGCAAGTACGAGACTGCATATAAAAGGCCGGACTGCCTGCGCCAGTAAGAAACGCCAGAGGCCGTTAATTTGTTTTTAGAATTTTTCTTTTAATCAGAAGCAACTAGTTAGAAAACCGAATTAACATGAACTGTCTAAAAAAAAGCTGTCCGCAGCAACTAGAAGCCGAAACAAGCACGAGACTGCATATAAATGGCTGCGGCAGTGTGAATCGCTTGAGGCCCTTAATTTGTTTTAGAATTTTTCTTCTAACCAGACGCAAATAAATAAAAAGCAGAGTTAACTGACGCAACTAAATAGAAAACCGAATTAACTTCAATTGTCTAAAAGGAACTGTTGGCATCAGACAAAAACCGGAGCAAGTACGAGATTGCATATAAAAGGTCGGACTGCCTGCGGCAGTAAGAAACGCCAGAGGCCTTTAATTTGTTTTGGCAATTTTCTTTTAATCAGAAGCAACTAGTTAGAAAACCGAATTAACTTCAAAGGTCTAAAAAAAAGCTGTCCGCAGCAACTAGAAACCGAAACAAGCACGAGACTGCACATAAAAGGCCGGACTGCCTGCGGCAGTGTGGATCGTTTGAGGTCTTTAATTTGTTTTACAATTTTTCTTCTAACCAGACGCACATAAATAAAAAGTAGAGTTAACTGACGCAAATAAATAGAAAACCGAATTAACTTCAACGGTCTAAAAAGAACTGTTCGCATCAGACAAAAACCGGAACAAGTACGAGATTGCAGATAAAAGGCCGGACTGCCTGCGGCAGTAAGAAACGCCAGACGCCTTTAATTTGTTTTAGAATTTTTCTTTTAATCAGAAGCAATTAGACAGAAAACCGAATTAACATCAACTGCCTAAACAAAAAGCTGTCCGCAGCAACTAGAAACCGAAACAAGCACGGGACTGTATATAAAAGGCCGGACTGCCTGCGGCAGTAAGAAAGGCCAGAGGCCTTTAATTTGTTTTAGCGTTTTTCTTTTAATCAGAAGCAACTAGTTAGAAAACCGAATTAACTTGAACTCTCTAAAAAAAAGCTGTCCGCAGCAACTAGAAACCGAAACAAGCACGAGACTGCATATAAAGGGCCGGACTACCTGCGGCAGTGTGGATCGCTTGAGATCTTTAATTTGTTTTAGAATATTTCTTCTAAACAGACGCACCTAAATAAAAAACAGAGTTAACAGACGCAACCAAATAGAAAACCGAATTAACTTCAACGGTCTAAAAAAAAGCTGTCCGCAGCAACTAGAAACCGAAACAAGCACGAGACTGCATATAAACCGCCGGACTGCCTGCGGCAGTGTGGATAGCTTGAGGTTCTTAAAATTCTTAAAAGATAACTAACTACTACTTAAACTTAACAAGCAAAAAAAAAATGTAAAGCAACAAACACATCATCACAATTAAAAACAATTCTTAAAAGATAACTAACTACTACTTAAACTAAACAAGCAAAAAAAATGTAAAGCAACAAACATATCAACACAATTAAAAAAAATTCTTAAAAGATAACTGACTACTACTTAAACTTAACAAGCAAAAGAAAAATGTATAGCAACAAACATATCAACACAATTAAAAAAAATTCTTAAAAGATAACTAACTACTACTTAAACTTAGCAAGCAAAAAAAATGTAAAGCAACAAACACATCAACACAATTAAAAAAAATTCTTAAAAGATAACTAACTACTACTTAAACTTAACCAGCAAAAAAAAATGTAAAGCAACAAACATATCAACACAATTAAAAAAAAATCTTAAAAGATAACTAACTACTACTTAAACTTAACAAGCAAAAAAAAATGTAAAGCAACAAACATATCAACACAATTAAAAAAAATTCTTAAAAGATAACTAACTACTACTTAAACTTAACAAGCAAAAAAAAATGTTAAGCAACAAACATATCAACACAATTAAAAAAAATTCTTAAAACATAACTAACTACTACTTAAACTTAACAAGCAAAAAAAATGTAAAGCAACAAACATCAACACAATTAAAAAAAATCTTAAAAGATAACTAACTACTACTTAAACTTAACAAGCAAAAAAAAATGTAAAGCAACAAACATATCAACACAATTAAAAAAAATTCTTAAAAGATAACTAGCTACTACTTAAACTTAACAAGCAAAAAAATATGTAAAGCAACAAACATATCAACACAATTAAAAAAAATTCTTAAAAGATAACTAACTACTACTTAAACTTAACAAGCAAAAAAAAATGTAAAGCAACAAACATATCAACACAATTAAAAAAAATTCTTAAAAGATAACTAACTACTACTTAAACTTAACAAGCAAAAAAAATGTAAAGCAACAAACATATCAACACAATTAAAAAAAATTCTTAAAACATAACTAACTACTACTTATACTTAACAAGCAAAAAAAAAATGTAAAGCAACAAACATATCAACACAATTAAAAAAAAAATCTTAAAATATAACTAACTACTACTTAAACTTAACAAGCAAAAAAAATGTCAAGCAACAAACATATCAACACAATTAATATAAAAGGCCGGACTGCCTGCGGCAGTGTGGATCGCTTGAGGTCTTTAATTTGTTTTAGAATATTTCTTCTAACCAGACGCACCTAAATAAAAAAACAGAGTTAACAGACGCAAACTAAATAGAAAACCGAATTAATTTCAACGGTCTAAAAAAAAACTGTCCGCAGCAACTAGAAACCGAAACAAGCACGAGACTGCATATAAAACGCCGGACTGCCTGCGGCAGTGTGGATCGCTTGAGGTCTTTAATTTGTTTTAGAATTTTTCTTCTAACCAGACGCACACCTAAATAAAAAGCAGATAACTGACGCAAATAAATAGAAAACCGAATTAAATTCAACGGTCTAAAAAGAACTGTTAGCATCAAACAAAAACCGGAGCAAGTACGAGATTGCATATAAAAGGCCCGACTGCCTGCGGCAGTAAGAAACGATAGAGGCCTATAATTTGTTTTAGCATTTTTCTTTTAATCAGAAGCAACTAGTTAGAAAACCGAATTAACTTGAACTGTCTAAAAAAAAGCTGTCCGCAGCAACTAGAAACCGAAACAAGCACGAGACTGCATGTAAAACGCCGGACTGCCTGCGGCAGTGTGGATCGCTTGAGGTCTTTAATTTGTTTTAGAATATTTCTTCTAAACAGACGCACCCAAATAAAAAACAGAGTTAACAGACGCAACTAAATAGAAAACCGAATTAACTTCAACGGTCTAAAAAAAAGCTGTCCGCAGCAACTAGAAACCGAAACAAGCACGAGACTGCATATAAAAGGCCGGACTGCATGCGGTATGTGGATCGCTTGAGGTCTTTAATTTGTTTTAGAATATTTCTTCTAACCAGACGCACCTAAATAAAAAACAGAGTTAACAGACGCAACTAAATAGAAAACCGAATTAACTTCAACGGTCTAGTTTATGTTATGCAGCGACCAATTTTCTAAAAAATGAGGATGGGTGCCCCTCCCCGCACCCATCTGTGTTTAGCAACCATTAAAATGTAAACTCCTTTTACTCATTTTTAAGAATGCTACTTCTTATTTGTAACAAAACTTGGATTTTCTTACAAATAAGTCACACCTTTTGCAATGCCATATTCCACATTTTTTTCCACACGCGTCACATGGCACCCGGCCCATTCCGCGGGTTGAATGCGTATTGCCAATTAAAGCTTGACAAATCAGACCCTAATCTGACAAATAAGGATGCCAACCCCACCATCAGACCAGCCCTTAAAAATTATCCCTAAATCATACATTTGGGATTATTGTATTTATTATTTCCTTGAGGAGTTTGCCACTAAAAGATTTTGATTTATTTTAACGAGAGACGTTGCCGGCGCAAAGCTAACCGGAGCAAGTGGCCCCTCAGAATATAATTGCAGACCTGACCTGTGCCTTCGAATTGTTATCGTACAGAACCTGAAAAGAAAAGAAAATCAAAAGGTTAGTTTTACGAACGCACTACCAAATATCGCATATGTATCGAGACTGTTATCAATTGATAACAGTCTCATATATACTAATTATACAAACCCTTCAAACATCTCACCTATATTGCACTAACACCACTAACACTAAACAATTTCACCACTAGCAATTCAAGGCGTTGTTGGTAAAAATGCATGCAGGTAATAAAAAATCACTTACCAATCAACTGCAGCCGACGATGGTCCTAGCTGTCTGTGATACCCCATCTTTGTTTTAGGGAAAGTCTAATTGAAACCCTATTATCCCTAAGTCTTAAACGACAAATGTCTTTAAGATAATGGAGACAGTAGAGTAACAATTAATTGGCAATCAGTTTTGATTTCTGACAATAATTGTGCCTATCTCGACGCCAATGTACAAAGAATAGACAGATATTATCAATATGTTGGCTTTATTAATAACATGACTATAATTAATGACTGTATAGTTGAGCGATAGGTTTATTTTTTTGAGAAACCATCAGATTTCTTTGTGCGAGCTCAGAAAAATACATCTGAATCAAATATTCCACAGTCGACACTTCTCTTACAAGTCCTAATGTGACCTTTTGAACTATGACCAAATCGTTACCTCCACTTTTTTATCCCCTATTCCAGTTAAAATGACACAACAAATTTCTAGTTGAGTCAAATTAATTGCACGAATACGCCTTTCGTCTAATAGGACTGAATGCCTGCAGCAATATAGTTTTTATTACCTATTAAGCCTCGTTTAATTCTCTGATTACAGCCAGACGCATCTTGACAGAAACCTGAGCTAACTGCAAAGGTATAAAAGAAGCTGCCTGCGGCAGATAGAAACCTAACCTAGCTTGAGACTGTATCTAAAAACCTGACTGCCTGCAGCAGTGTCGATGGCTTAAGACCTTTAATTTGTTTGTATACCTATTCTGCTTCGTTTAATTTTTCGATCCTAACCAGACGCATGTTGATAGAATCCTGAGCTAACTTTAACGGTAAAAAAGAAGCTGCCTGCGGCAGAATCCTGACTGCCTCGGGCAGTATGGATGGCTTGACGTCTTTAATTTGTTATCGCATTTAATATTATTTAGCTATTGTTTTTGTTACATATTCTGTTTTGTCCATTTCTCTAATTCTAACCAGGCGCAACTTTATGGATACCGAGCTAATTCTAACGTTATGAACAGTGTTGCCTGCGGCAAATTCTAACCTGCCCAAGCCTGCATATAAATGGCCTGACTGCCTGCAGCAGCGTTGACCGCTGAAGGCTCTTAATTTGTTTAAACTAATTAAACAGCTTTCGTTCTAACATGCAACCCGAAAGGGGATTTGTTTAGTTAGCTTTTGTTTTGAGTCATAGGGCATAGTGAACAAAATGGCTTGAAACAGTAGTGGCCGAAAGCAGAACATATGATTTCAATGGCAAAATCTGGTGCAAAAGGAACACTGACAAACCTAAAAATATAGGTTTGCCAAATCAGATTTTATATTTTTCTGAGGGGTTCTGATAGACAAAAAAATTGTCAGATAAAGCCTAGACGATCCCAAAAACCCTTTTTTCAAATCCATATTGAACACAAGGAGATTAGGAGAAGAACTAGAAATTCTGACTTTATGAGAAGAGCGGCTCCACCAAAGTGGGGCAATGGTCGGGTCATATTGCGAGACAGGACTAGTCTAGGTGAACTAACAGGATAATACAGTAGCGTCCAAGAACCAGAAGGAAAAGGGTGGGAAAACACCCCAAGGGATGGAATAATGATAGTGGCAGAGAAAAATTGGTTCCAGACTGCCCAAGATAGAAAAATATGGAAGTCATTGAAAGAAATTTAAACCGGCACTGCGAGTCCCTTTGAAGCTGATCGGATAAAACAGCCAAATGCCACAATATGCCAATGCTGCTTCATCTCAGGACTTACCTTCATGGCACCAACACTTAGAAGACAAAAGTCAACCACGTGCAGTCCCACCAAGCCCTTGCCCTATCTCAGTCCCTCCAGGCCGCAGGCCGATTTAAATTTGAAGTAAATATCGACAACGACAGGGCAGCTAAGATGATTCAAAATAACTTTGGAAAAAGAACCGCAGCGACACAGCACAACACAACCTGAAACAAAAAAATAACAAAACGTAAGTATTTAATGCACAAAATTCATTCTGGTAAATCAATAAACTTAAGTAAAGCTGGTCAAATCACTAACCTTAAGTACAATTTGTTCAAAATGACTCAGCTTCCACTTGAACCAATTTAAATTATTAGCACCAGATGAAATGTTAGAGCAACTTCACTTTTCCAAAACCTACAAGATAAACCATTTAAGAAAATTTAAAGCTAAGTCTAAGTCAAAAGAATTCTCATAATATTATAGTTTTGCAACTAAATTTGTTTTATAAAGTAAAATGAACCTTATTATATGTAATACCTTGCTGGTCTTAAAGGGCCTGCAATCTTAGTTTGTGCCTGCTAACTTTCATTTGTGACCAACTCCTTTTACCGACTAGTGGTGGATTTTTGGCGTTGCTATAACCTAGTAACTCCAAGAAAAGAAAAAAATATTAGTCAAAGTTTAATTAAGCCCTTCCGTAATTGGTCCACACCCTTGATTCTAAAAAAACGACATTTCCTAATATACTTGCTAGGCTGTAGCCAACCATGACAGTTCTACCTTGACCAAGTTCTTGCGGAAAGCGTTTTCTTAAAATCAAGAAATAGACCTCTTCATGGATTTGATCCTTCCCCTCCTGCATTGCCTACAAGATGACGCAACAAAATAGAAAACCGAAATAACTTCAATTGTCTAAAAAGAACTGTTCGCATCAGACAAAAACCGGAGCGTAAGAGATTGCATATAAAAGGCCGGACTGCCTGCGGCAGTAAGAAACGCCAGAGGCCTTTAATTTGTTTTAGCATTTTTCTTTTAATCGGAAGCAACTAGTTAGAAAACCGAATTAAGTTGAACTGTCTAAAAAAAGCTGTCCGCAGCAACTAGAAACCGAAACAAGCACGAGACTGCATATAAAAAGCCGGACTGCCTGCGGCAGTGTGGATCGCGTGAGGTCTTTAATTTGTTTTACAATTTTTCTTCTAACCAGACGCACCTAAATAAAAAGCAGAGTTAACTGACGCAAATAAATAGAAAACCGAATTAACTTCAATGGTCTAAAAAGAACTGTTCGCATCAGACAAAAACCGGAACAAGTACGAGATTGCAGATAAAAGGCCGGACTGCCTGCGGCAGTAAGAAACGCCAGACGCCTTTAATTTGTTTTAGAATTTTTCTTTTAATCAGAAGCAATTAGACAGAAAACCGAATTAACATCAACTGTCTAAACAAAAAGCTGTCCGCAGCAACTAGAAACCGAAACAAGCACGGGACTGCATATAAAAGGCCGGACTGCCTGCGGCAGTAAGAAAGGCCAGAGGCCTTTAATTTGTTTTAGCGTTTTTCTTTTAATCAGAAGCAACTAGTTAGAAAACCGAATTAACTTGAACTGTCTAAAAAAAAGTTGTCCGCAGCAACTAGAAACCGAAACAAGCACGAGACTGCATATAAAAGGCCGGACTGCCTGTGGCAGTGTGGATCGCTTGAGGTCTTTAATTTGTTTTAGAATATTTCTTCTAACCAGACGCACCTAAATAAAAAACAGAGTTAACAGACGCAACTAAATAGAAGACCGAATTAACTTCAACGGTCTAAAAAGAACTGCTCGCATCAGACAAAAACCGGAGCAAGTACGAGATTGCATATAAAAGGCCGGACTGCCTGCGGCAGTAAGAAACGCCAGAGGCCTATAATTTGTTTTAGAATTTTTCTTTTAATCAGAAGCAACTAGTTAGAAAACCGAATTAACTTGAACTGTCTAAAAAAAGCTGTCCGCAGCAACTAGAAACCGAAACAAGCACGAGACTGCACATAAAAGGCCGGACTACCTGCGGCAGTGTGGATCGCTTGAAGTCTTTAATTTGTTTTACAATTTTTCTTCTAACCAGACGCACCTAAATTAAAAGCAGAGTTAACTGACGCAAATAAATAGAAAACCGAATTAACTTCAACGGTCTAAAAAGAACTGTTCGCATCAGACAAAAACCGGAACAAGTACGAGATTGCAGATAAAAGGCCGGACTGCCTGCGGCAGTAAGAAACGCCAGACGCCTTTAATTTGTTTTAGAATTTTTCTTTTAATCAGAAGCAATTAGACAGAAAACCGAATTAACATCAACTGTCTAAACAAAAAGCTGCCAGCAGCAACTAAAAACCGAAACAAGCACGGGACTGCATATAAAAGGCCGGACTGCCTGCGGCAGTAAGAAAGGCCAGAGGCCTTTAATTTGTTTTAGCGTTTTTCTTTTAATCAGAAGCAACTAGTTAGAAAACCGAATTAACTTGAACTGTCTAAAAAAAAGTTCTCCGCAGCAACTAGAAACCGAAACAAGCACGAGACTGCATATAAAAGGTCGGACTGCCTGCGGCAGTGTGGATCGCTTGAGGTCTTTAATTTGTTTTAGAATATTTCTTCTAACCAGACGCACCTAAATAAAAAACAGAGTTAACAGACGCAACTAAATAGAAGACCGAATTAACTTCAACGGTCTAAAAAGAACTGTTCGCATCAGACTAAAACCGGAGCAAGTACGAGATTGCATATAAAAGGCCGGATTGCCTGCGGCAGTAAGAAAGGCCAGAGGCCTATAATTTGTTTTAGCATTTTTCTTTTAATCAGAAGCAACTAGTTAGAAAACCGAATTAACTTGAACTGTCTAAAAAAAAGCTGTCCGCAGCAACTAGAAACCGAAACAAGCACGAGACTGCATATAAAAGGCCGGACTGCCTGCGGCAGTGTGGATCGCTTGAGGTCTTTAATTTGTTTTAGAATATTTCTTCTAAACAGACGCACCTAAATAAAAAACAGAGTTAACAGACGCAACCAAATAGAAAACCGAATTAATTTCAACGGTCTAAAAAAAAGCTGTCCGCAGCAACTAGAAACCGAAACAAGCACGAGACTGCATATAAAACGCCGGACTGCCTGCGGCAGTGTGGATCGCTTGAGGTTCTTAAAATTCTTAAAAGACGCACACCTAAATAAAAAGCAGATAACTGACGCAAATAAATAGAAAACCGAATTAAATTCAACGGTCTAAAAAGAACTGTTAGCATCAAACAAAAACCGGAGCAAGTACGAGATTGCATATAAAAGGCCGGACTGCCTGCGCCTGTAAGAAACGCCAGAGGCCCTTAATTTGTTTTTAGCATTTTTCTTTTAATCAGAAGCAACTAGTTAGAAAACCGAATTAACATGAACTGTCTAAAAAAAAGCTGCCCGCAGCAACTAGAAACCGAAACAAGCACGAGACTGCACATAAAAGGCCGGACTGCCTGCGGCAGTGTGGATCGCTTGAGGTCTTTAATTTGTTTTACAATTTTTCTTCTAAACAGACGCACCTAAATAAAAAGCAGAGTTAACCGACGCAAATAAATAGAAAACCGAATTAACTTCAATGATCTAAAAAGAACTGTTCGCATCAGACAAAAACCGGAACAAGTACGAGATTGCAGATAAAAGGCCGGACTGCCTGCAGCAGTAAGAAACGCCAGACGCCTTTAATTTGTTTTAGAATTTTTCTTTTAATCAGAAGCAATTAGACAGAAAACCGAATTAACATCAACTGTCTAAACAAAAAGCTGTCCGCAGCAACTAGAAACCGAAACAAGCACGAGACTGCATATAAATGGCCGGACTGCCTGCGGCAGTGTGAATCGCTTGAGGCCCATAATTTGTTTTAGAATTTTTCTCCTAACCAGACGCACCTAAATAAAAAGCAGAGTTAACTGACGCAACTAAATAGAAAACCGAATTAACTTCAATTGTCTAAAAAGAACTGTTCGCATCAGACAAAAACCGGAGCAAGTACGAGATTGCATATAAAAGGTCGGACTGCCTGCGGCAGTAAGAAACGCCAGAGGCCTTTAATTTGTTTTGGCATTTTTCTTTTAATCAGAAGCAACTAGTTAGAAAACCGAATTAACTTCAACGGTCTAAAAAAAAGCTGTCCGCAGCAACTAGAAACCGAAACAAGCACGAGACTGCACATAAAAGGCCGGACTACCTGCGGCAGTGTGGATTGCTTGAGGTCTTTAATTTGTTTTACAATTTTTCTTCTAACCAGACGCACCTAAATTAAAAGCAGAGTTAACTGACGCAAATAAATAGAAAACCGAATTAACTTCAACGGTCTAAAAAGAACTGTTCGCATCAGACAAAAACCGGAACAAGTACGAGATTGCAGATAAAAGGCCGGACTGCCTGCGGCAGTAAGAAACGCCAGACGCCTTTAATTTGTTTTAGAATTTTTCTTTTAATCAGAAGCAATTAGACAGAAAACCGAATTAACATCAACTGTCTAAACAAAAAGCTGTCAGCAGCAACTAGAAACCGAAACAAGCACGGGACTGCATATAAAAGGCCGGACTGCCTGCGGCAGTAAGAAAGGCCAGAGGCAATAACTACTTGAATACAAGGACACAATGCTTATCTGTGACGTCATCAGCCGTGGTCATATGAATAAATGAATACAATATTATATTATATGCTTTTTTTGGATTTATGTTTTTGTGTGACTTATAAATTTGCACTTTAGACCATCATTATTTAAATATTTAAACTTGCATTTGGGCAAATTATGCGTTAATAAGATCTAAAATATGTATAAGTGATAAAAACTATAATGATTTTAAAAAGAACTACTTTGTGTAAAATGTTTTACTGTAGTTTTTTTAGGTACATATTTTAAGGTGAGTATTAATACCAATTATAAAAAATAATATCTTCTATTAAACTAAGAGATCCTAAAGATTTTGCCTCAGATATTGTGTATCCTCAGATAGCAAAATTTTCCAAAAATTTAGGTACTCGAGGATTTACGAGTAACTAAGTACTGAGAAAAATTTACTGAAAATCATCATTGGATTACCTAGCCACTTTAAAGTTAAAGTTAATGTATGACCAATTATTTTGTATATGTATTTAATTTCCTTTTCCACCACTTTACTATTATTTTCAAAAACTCGGCTGTGTCCTGAGCATTGGGGATATCTTTGTCAAAATTTTGTAAGCCCTCAATTACAAAAGGATTAAAAACTTTTAATGCCAGTTTTACATTTTGTCTTTCCATGCTAGACGGATACAGAGCTTTTAAATTTAAAGAGAAGCCAAATTTTAGTAACATGTTGTGTTCCAAGTCATGCAATTTTTTAAGAGATGCAAAACATGCAACTTTTTCTTCGCCAGTAAAAAAGTCGGGATATGTAAATGTCTGATCAGGTTTTGAGTTTAGCCAGGCATTGAATATACATTTTAAGAGATGGACAGAATCAAACAAGTAAAATAAAGGTCTTTTAGCATCGACAGGGTGTGGGAACACTATATTAAGTTCTTTTTTTGGTGAAAAATTTGACATAGCTTTTCCATTAATGGCATTGTTGTCACTGAGTACACAAAAAACTATATAACCGATAGCCTCTAAATGAGTTATTATTGTTTTGATAAAATGAAAAAGCAATTCATGGTTAATTTTAGATATAGGGGCAATGTGAACAACTTCTTCCAAATCTGAACAAATACTTGTAATCATGAAAGTATATGCAGATGTTGCTAACAATTCGTTATTATTTACTGATGCCCCCACCAGGTTTCCCCCTTTATAGTCTAAATAAGGGTTAATATGAATTTCATCCATTAGCAGACAAACATTTTTGTCTTGATCATTTAAATATTTAAAAATATTTTGTGCGTAAGTCAAAAAAATTTTTTTCTCATCAATATGGGGATCAGTTAAAAAATTATTACAGACGCCTTTGATAGTTTCAGGATGGGGTAAAATTATTGGCCAGTGATTTCTTAAATATCTGTACGCATGAGGACTGATTGTATATACAATTGAACAAAATACCATAGTTGTAGTGGAATATCTGTATCGTTCTTTTGGCAAAGTTCTTAATTTTATTTGTTCGGAGATAAATTGCAAAGCTTGTGCTAAAATATCATTGTCTACTTTTAAGTTTTTTAGCAAATCTGAAACAAAGTTCAAAATTTCATTAATTTTTGACATATCCATGTTATTTTTTCTGTAGTCATATTCGGGATCGCGGTCAGGATTCGAGTTATTTTCAGAGTTATTATTGTCTTGTTCGGAATCTAAAGGAAGAATATTCATCGAACAATCAATGGTATCAAGTAAATTTCGCAATTCATCCAAACTACTTGACAAAAAGGGCGTTTTTAGTTTATCAATTTGTATACTTACTGGTTGTCCGTACAAGTATGTACTTATTTCTAAATTATTATTTATTTTAATAGCCCACGTAATTGAAGGCCCCGGAATATGCTTAATCTTAAAGAGAGTCTTTGAAGTTTTTTCATTAATAATAAACCACCCTTCATTTAAACTAAATGTTTTAAACAAATTATTAAATTCTTCAAAAGTTTTATAATTTGTAAGTTCTTTATGTATTAAAATTTCACGCTTGCTTTCTTCAATACCTTTTTGAAATCGTAATTCGTCTAGTTCTTTAAGTTTTTCTTCTCTGCTTTTTCGATGCGTTAAAGTTTTTGATAAGTATTTTGGACAATTGGGAAATTTACTAGGTACGCTGTGCTCTTTTAATCTTGGTATATTTAACTTTACAGAAACGACCTCACCGGTTCTCGTGTCTTGCTGACTATACTGCCTGATAAAATCATCTTCTGTAAAATGAAGCTCACATACTCGGCTACTAGCATTTGGAATAAAATTTTCACGATGTAAGGCGTTCTGCCATTTCACTTGCCCTTCCAGACTCTTAGGAAAACGAAATACTCGTACTGTTGGTCCGTTTGGGTAATTCAAGTAGTTATTGCCAGAGGCCTTTAATTTGTTTTAGCGTTTTTCTTTTAATCAGAAGCAACAAGTTAGAAAACCGAATTAACTTGAACTGTCTAAAAAAAAGTTCTCCGCAGCAACTAGAAACCGAAACAAGCACGAGACTGCATATAAAAGGTCGGACTGCCTGCGGTAGTGTGGATCGCTTGAGGTCTTTAATTTGTTTTAGAATATTTCTTCTAACCAGACGCACCTAAATAAAAAACAGAGTTAACAGACGCAACTAAATAGAAGACCGAATTAACTTCAACGGTCTAAAAAGAACTGTTCGCATCAGACAAAAACCGGAGCAAGTACGAGATTGCATATAAAAGGCCGGATTGCCTGCGGCAGTAAGAAACGCCAGAGGCCTATAATTTGTTTTAGCATTTTTCTTTTAATCAGAAGCAACTAGTGAGAAAACCGAATTAACTTGAACTGTCTAAAAAGAAGCTGTCCGCAGCAACTAGAAACCGAAACAAGCACGAGACTGCATATAAAAGGCCGGACTGCCTGCGGCAGTGTGGATCGCTTGAGGTCTTTAATTTGTTTTAGAATATTTCTTCTAAACAGACGCACCTAAATAAAAAACAGAGTTAACAGACGCAACCAAATAGAAAACCGAATTCATTTCAACGGTCTAAAAAAAAGCTCTCCGCAGCAACTAGAAACCGAAACAAGCACGAGACTGCATATAAAACGCCGGACTGCCTGCGGCAGTGTGGATCGCTTGAGGTTCTTAAAATTCTTAAAAGATAACTAACTACTACTTAAACTTAACAAGCAAAAAAAAATGTAAAGCAACAAACATATCATCACAATTAAAAACATTTCTTAAAAGATAACTAACTACTACTTAAACTTAACAAGCAAAAAAAATGTAAAGCAACAAACATATCAACACAATTAAAAAAAATTCTTAAAAGATAACTGACTACTACTTAAACTTAACAAGCAAAAGAAAAATGTATAGCAACAAACATATCAACACAATTAAAAAAAAATTCTTAAAAGATAACTAACTACTACTTAAACTTAACCAGCAAAAAAAAATGTAAAGCAACAAACATCAACACAATTAAAAAAAAAATCTTAAAAGATAACTAACTACTCCTTAAACTTAACAAGCAAAAAAAAATGTAAAGCAACAAACATATCAACACAATTAAAAGAAATTCTTAAAAGATAACTAACTACTACTTAAACTTAACAAGCAAAAAAAAATGTTAAGCCACAAACATATCAACACAATTAAAAAAAATTCTTAAAAGATAACTAACTACTACTTAAACTTAACAAGCAAGAAAAAATGTAAAGCAACAAACATCAACACAATTAAAAGAAATTCTTAAAAGATAACTAACTACTACTTAAACTTAACAAGCAAAAAAAAATGTAAAGCAACAAACATATCAACACAATTAAAAAAAATTCTTAAAAGATAACTAACTACTACTTAAACTTAACAAGCAAAAAAAATGTAAAGCAACAAACATATCAACACAATTAAAAAAAAAAATCTTAAAAGATAACTAACTACTACTTAAACTTAACAAGCAAAAAAAATGTAAAGCAACAAACATATCAACACAATTAAAAAAAATTCTTAAAAGATAACTAACTACTACTTAAACTTAACAAGAAAAAAAAATGTAAAGCAACAAACATATCAACACAATTAAAAAAAATTCTTAAAACATAACTAACTACTACTTATACTTAACAAGCAAAAAAAAATGTAAAGCAACAAACATATCAACACAATTAAAAAAAATTCTTAAAATATAACTAACTACTACTTAAACTTAACAAGCAAAAAAAATGTCAAGCAACAAACATATCAACACAATTAATATAAAAGGCCGGACCGCCTGCGGCAGTGTGGATCGCTTGAGGTCTTTAATTTGTTTTAGAATATTTCTTCTAACCAGACGCACCTAAATAAAAAACAGAGTTAACAGATGCAACTAAATAGAAAACCGAATTAATTTCAACGGTCTAACAAAAAACTGTCCGCAGCAACTAGAAACCGAAACAAGCACGAGACTGCATATAAAACGCCGGACTGCCTGCGGCAGTGTGGATCGCTTGAGGTCTTTAATTTGTTTTAGAATTTTTCTTCTAACCAGACGCACACCTAAATAAAAAGCAGATAACTGACGCAAATAAATAGAAAACCGAATTAAATTCAACGGTCTAAAAAGAACTGCTAGCATCAAACAAAAACCGGAGCAAGTACGAGATTGCATATAAAAGGCCGGACTGCCTGCGGCAGTAAGAAACGATAGAGGCCTATAATTTGTTTTAGCATTTTTCTTTTAATCAGAAGCAACTAGTTAGAAAACCGAATTAACTTGAACTGTCTAAAAAAAAGCTGTTCGCAGCAACTAGAAACCGAAACAAGCACGAGACTGCATATAAAAGGCCGGACTGCCTGCGGCAGTGTGGATCGCTTGAGGTCTTTAATTTGTTTTAGAATATTTCTTCTAAACAGACGCACCTAAATAAAAAACAGAGTTAACAGACGCAACTAAATAGAAAACCGAATTAACTTCAACGGTCTAAAAAAAAGCTGTCCGCAGCAACTAGAAACCGAAACAAGCACGAGACTGCATATAAAAGGCCGGACTGCATGCGGTATGTGGATCGCTTGAGGTCTTTAATTTGTTTTAGAATATTTCTTCTAACCAGACGCACCTAAATAAAAAACAGAGTTAACAGACGCAACCAAATAGAAAACCGAATTAACTTCAACGGTCTAAAAAAAAGCTGTCCGCAGCAACTAGAAACCGAAACAAGCACGAGACTGCATATAAAAGGCCGGACTGCCTGCGGCAGTGTGGATCGCTTGAGGTCTTTAATTTGTTTTAGAATATTTCTTCTAACCAGACGCACCTAAATAAAAAACAGAGTTAACAGACGCAACTAAATAGAAAACCGAATTAACTTCAACGGTCTATTTTATGTTATGCAGCGATCAATTGTCTAAAAAATGAGGATGGGTGCCCCTCCCCGCACCCATCTGTGTTTAGCAACCATTAAAATGTAAACTCCTTTTACTCATTTTTAAGAATGCTACTTCTTATTTGTAACAAAACTTGGATTTTCTTACAAATAAGTCACACCTTTTGCAATGCCATATCCCACATTTTTTTCCACACGCGTCACATGGCACTCGGCCCATTCCGCGGGTTGAATGCGTATTGCCAATTAAAGCTTGACAAATCAGACCCTAATCTGACAAATAAGGATGCCAACCCCACCATCAGACCAGCCCTTAAAAATTATCCCTAAATCATACATTTGGGATTATTGTATTTATTATTTCCTTGAGGAGTTTGCTACTAAAAGATTTTGATTTATTTTAACGAGAGACGTTGCCGGCGCAAAGCTAACCGGAGCAAGTGGCCCCTCAGAATATAATTGCAGACCTGACCTGTGCCTTCGAATTGTTATCGTACAGAACCTGAAAAGAAAAGAAAATCAAAAGGTTAGTTTTACGAACGCACTACCAAATATCACATATGTATCGAGACTGTTATCAATTGATAACAGTCTCAAGTATACTAATTATACAAACCCTTCAAACATCTCACCTATATTGCACTAACACCACTAACACTAAACAATTTCACCACTAGCAATTCAAGGCGTTGTTGGTAAAAATGCATGCAGGTAATAAAAAATCACTTACCAATCAACTGCAGCCGACGATGGTCCTAGCTGTCTGTGATACCCCATCTTTGTTTTAGGGAAAGTCTAATTGAAACCCTATTATCCCTAAGTCTTAAACGACAAATGTCTTTAAGCTAATGGAGACAGTAGAGTAACAATTAATTGGCAATCAGTTTTGATTTCTGACAATAATTGTGCCTATCTCGACGCCAATGTACAAAGAATAGACAGATATTATCAATATGTTGGCTTTATTAATAACATGACAATAATTAATGACTGTATAGTTGAGCGATTGATTTATTTTTTTGAGAAACCATCAGATTTCTTTGTGCGAGCTCAGAAAAATACATCTGAATCAAATATTCCACAGTCGACACTTCTCTTACAAGTCCTAATGTGACCTTTTGAACTATGACCAAATCGTTACCTCCACTTTTTTATCCCCTATTCCAGTTAAAATGACACAACAAATTTCTAGTTGAGTCAAATTAATTGCACGAATACGCCTTTCGTCTAAAAGGACAGAATGCCTGCAGCAATATAGTTTTTATTACCTATTAAGCCTCGTTTAATTCTCCGATTACAGCCAGACGCATCTTGACAGAAACCTGAGCTAACTGCAAAGGTATAAAAGAAGCTGCCTGCGGCAGATAGAAACCTAACCTAGCTTGAGACTGTATCTAAAAACCTGGCTGCCTGCAGCAGTGTCGATGGCTTAAGACCTTTAATTTGTTTGTATACCTATTCTGCTTCGTTTAATTTTTCGATCCTAACCAGACGCATGTTGATAGAATCCTGAGCTAACTTTAACGGTAAAAAAGAAGCTGCCTGCGGCAGAATCCTGACTGCCTCGGGCAGTATGGATGGCTTGACGTCTTTAATTTGTTATCGCATTTAATATTATTTAGCTATTGTTTTTGTTACATATTCTGTTTTGTCCATTTCTCTGATTCTAACCAGGCGCAACTTTATGGATACCGAGCTAATTCTAACGTTATGAACAGTGTTGCCTGCGGCAAATTCTAACCTGCCCAAGCCTGCATATAAATGGCCTGACTGCCTGCAGAAGCGTTGACCGCTGAAGGCTCTTAATTTGTTTAAACTAATTAAACAGCTTTAATTCTAACATGCAACCCGAAAGGGGATTTGTTTAGTTAGCTTTTGTTTTGAGTCATAGGGCATAGTGAACAAGATGGCTTGAAACAGTAGTGGCCGAAAGCAGAACATATGATTTCAATGGCAAAATCTGGTGCAAAAGGAACACTGACAAACCTAAAAATATAGGTTTGCCAAATCAGATTTTATATTTTTCTGAGGGGTTCTGATAGACAAAAAAATTGTCAGATAAAGCCTAGACGATCCCAAAAACCCTTTTTCAAATCCATATTGAACACAAGGAGATTAGGAGAAGAACTAGAAATTCTGACTTTATGAGAAGAGCGGCTCCACCAAAGTGGGGCAATGGTCGGGTCATATTGCGAGACAGGACTAGTCTAGGTGAACTAACAGGATAATACAGTAGCGTCCAAGAACCAGAAGGAAAAGGGTGGGAAGACACCCCAAGGGATGGAATAATGATAGTGGCAGAGAAAAATTGGTTCCAGACTGCCCAAGATAGAAAAATATGGAAGTCATTGAAAGAAATTTAAACCGGCACTGCGAGTCCCTTTGAAGCTGATCGGATAAAACAGCCAAATGCCACAATATGCCAATGCTGCTTCATCTCAGGACTTACCTTCATGGCACCAACACTTAGAAGACAAAAGTCAACCACGTGCAGTCCCACCAAGCCCTTGCCCTATCTCAGTCCCTCCAGGCTGCAGGCCGATTTAAATTTGAAGTAAATATCGACAACGACAGGGCAGCTAAGATGATTCAAAATAACTTTGGAAAAAGAACCGCAGCGACACAGCACAACACAACCTGAAACAAAAAAATAACAAAACGTAAGTATTTAATGCACAAAATTCATTCTGGTAAATCAATAAACTTAAGTAAAGCTGGTCAAATCACTAACCTTAAGTACAATTTGTTCAAAATGATTCAGCTTCCACTTGAACCAATTTAAATTATTAGCACCAGATGAAATGTTAGAGCAACTTCACTTTTCCAAAACCTACAAGATAAACCATTTAAGAAAATTTAAAGCTAAGTCTAAGTCAAAAGAATTCTCATAATATTATAGTTTTGCAACTAAATTTGTTTTATAAAGTAAAATGAACCTTATTATATGTAATACCTTGCTGGTCTTAAAGGGCCTGCAATCTTAGTTTGTGCCTGCTAACTTTCATTTGTGACCAACTCCTTTTACGGACTAGTGGTGGATTTTTGGCGTTGCTATAACCTAGTAACTCCAAGAAAAGAAAAAAATATTAGTCAAAGTTTAATTAAGCCCTTCCGTAATTGGTCCACACTCTTGATTCTAAAAAAACGACATTTCCTAATATACTTGCTAGGCTGTAGCCAACCATGACAGTTCTACCTTGACCAAGTTCTTGCGGAAAGCGTTTTCTTAAAATCAAGAAATAGACCTCTTCATGGATTTGATCCTTCCCCTCCTGCATTTCCTACAAGATGACGCAACTAAATAGAAAACCGAATTAACTTCAATTGTCTAAAAAGAACTGTTCGCATCAGACAAAAACCGGAGCAAGTAAGAGATTGCATATAAAAGGCCGGACTGCCTGCGGCAGTAAGAAACGCCAGAGGCCTTTAATTTGTTTTAGCATTTTTCTTTTAATCGGAAGCAACTAGTTAGAAAACCGAATTAAGTTGAACTGTCTAAAAAAAGCTGTCCGCAGCAACTAGAAACCGAAACAAGCACGAGACTGCATATAAAAAGCCGGACTGCCTGCGGCAGTGTGGATCGCTTGAGGTCTTTAATTTGTTTTACAATTTTTCTTCTAACCAGACGCACCTAAACAAAAAGCAGAGTTAACTGACGCAACTAAATAGAAAACCGAATTAACTTCAATTGTCTAAAAAGAACTGTTCGCATCAGACAAAAACCGGAGCAAGTACGAGATTGCATATAAAAGGTCGAACTGCCTGCGGCAGTAAGAAACGCCAGAGGCCTTTAATTTGTTTTGGCATTTTTCTTTTAATCAGAAGCAACTAGTTAGAAAACCGAATTAACTTCAACGGTCTAAAAAAAAGCTGTCCGCAGCAACTAGAAACCGAAACAAGAACGAGACTGCACATAAAAGGCCGGACTGCCTGCGGCAGTGTGGATCGCTTGAGGTCTTTAATTTGTTTTACAATTATTCTTCTAACCAGACGCACCTAAATAAAAAGCAGAGTTAACTGACGCAAATAAATAGAAAACCGAATTAACTTCAATGGTCTAAAAAGAACTGTTCGCATCAGACAAAAACCGGAACAAGTACGAGATTGCAGATAAAAGGCCGGACTGCCTGCGGCAGTACGAAACGCCAGACGCCTTTAATTTGTTTTAGAATTTTTCTTTTAATCAGAAGCAATTAGACAGAAAACCGAATTAACATCAACTGTCTAAACAAAAAGCTGTCCGCAGCAACTAGAAACCGAAACAAGCACGGGACTGCATATAAAAGGCCGGACTGCCTGCGGCAGTAAGAAAGGCCAGAGGCCTTTAATTTGTTTTAGCGTTTTTCTTTTAATCAAAAGCAACTAGTTAGAAAACCGAATTAACTTGAACTGTCTAAAAAAAAGTTGTCCGCAGCAACTAGAAACCGAAACAAGCACGAGACTGCATATAAAAGGCCGGACTGCCTGTGGCAGTGTGGATCGCTTGAGGTCTTTAATTTGTTTTAGAATATTTCTTCTAACCAGACGCACCTAAATAAAAAACAGAGTTAACAGACGCAACTAAATAGAAGACCGAATTAACTTCAACGGTCTAAAAAGAACTGTTCGCATCAGACAAAAACCGGAGCAAGTACGAGATTGCATATAAAAGGCCGGACTGCCTGCGGCAGTAAGAAACGCCAGAGGCCTATAATTTGTTTTAGAATTTTTCTTTTAATCATAAGCAACTAGTTAGAAAACCGAATTAACTTGAACTGTCTAAAAAAAAGCTGTCCGCAGCAACTAGAAACCGAAACAAGCACGAGACTGCATATAAAAGGCCGGACTGCCTGCGGCAGTGTGGATCGCTTGAGGTCTTTAATTTGTTTTACAATTTTTCTTCTAACCAGACGCACCTAAATTAAAAGCAGAGTTAACTGACGCAAATAAATAGAAAACCGAATTAACTTCAACGGTCTAAAAAGAACTGTTCGCATCAGACAAAAACCGGAACAAGTACGAGATTGCAGATAAAAGGCCGGACTGCCTACGGCAGTAAGAAACGCCAGACGCCTTTAATTTGTTTTAGAATTTTTCTTTTAATCAGAAGCAATTAGACAGAAAACCGAATTAACATCAACTGTCTAAACAAAAAGCTGTCAGCAGCAACTAGAAACCGAAACAAGCACGGGACTGCATATAAAAGGCCGGACTGCCTGCGGCAGTAAGAAAGGCCAGAGGCCTTTAATTTGTTTTAGCGTTTTTCTTTTAATCAGAAGCAACTAGTTAGAAAACCGAATTAACTTGAACTGTCTAAAAAAAAGTTCTCCGCAGCAACTAGAAACCGAAACAAGCAAGAGACTGCATATAAAAGGTCGGACTGCCTGCGGCAGTGTGGATCGCTTGAGGTCTTTAATTTGTTTTAGAATATTTCTTCTAACCAGACGCACCTAAATAAAAAACAGAGTTAACAGACGCAACTAAATAGAAGACCGAATTAACTTCAACGGTCTAAAAAGAACTGTTCGCATCAGACAAAAACCGGAGCAAGTACGAGATTGCATATAAAAGGCCGGATTGCCTGCGGCAGTAAGAAACGCCAGAGGCCTATAATTTGTTTTAGCATTTTTCTTTTAATCAGAAGCAACTAGTTAGAAAACCGAATTAACTTGAACTGTCTAAAAAAAAGCTGTCCGCAGCAACTAGAAACCGAAACAAGCACGAGACTGCATATAAAAGGCCGGACTGCCTGCGGCAGTGTGGGTCGCTTGAGGTATTTAATTTGTTTTAGAATATTTCTTCTAAACAGACGCACCTAAATAAAAAAACAGAGTTAACAGACGCAACCAAATAGAAAACCGAATTAATTTCAACGGTCTAAAAAAAAGCTGTCCGCAGCAACTAGAAACCGAAACAAGCACGAGACTGCATATAAAACGCCGGACTGCCTGCGGCAGTGTGGATCGCTTGAGGTTCTTAAAATTCTTAAAAGATAACTAACTACTACTTAAACTTAACAAGCAAAAAAAAATGTAAAGCAACAAACATATCATCACAATTAAAAACAATTCTTAAAAGATAACTAACTACTACTTAAACTTAACAAGCAAAAAAAATGTAAAGCAACAAACATATCAACACAATTAAAAAAAATTCTTAAAAGATAACTGACTACTACTTAAACTTAACAAGCAAAAGAAAAATGTATAGCAACAAACATATCAACACAATTAAAAAAAATTCTTACAAGATAACTAACTACTACTTAAACTTAACCAGCAAAAAAAAATGTAAAGCAACAAACATATCAACACAATTAAAAAAAAAATCTTAAAAGATAACTAACTACTACTTAAACTTAACAAGCAAAAAAAAATGTAAAGCAACAAACATATCAACACAATTAAAAGAAATTCTTAAAAGATAACGAACTACTACCTAAACTTAACAAGCAAAAAAAAAATGTTAAGCCACAAACATATCAACACAATTAAAAAAAATTCTTAAAAGATAACTAACTACTACTTAAACTTAACAAGCAAAAAAAAATGTAAAGCAACAAACATCAACACAATTTAAAGAAATTCTTAAAAGATAACTAACTACTACTTAAACTTAACAAGCAAAAAAAAATGTAAAGCAACAAACATATCAACACAATTAAAAAAAATTCTTAAAAGATAACTAACTACTACTTAAACTTAACAAGCAAAAAAAATGTAAAGCAACAAACATATCAACACAATTAAAAAAAATTCTTAAAAGATAACTAACTACTACTTAAACTTAACAAGCAAAAAAATATGTAAAGCAACAAACATATCAACACAATTAAAAAAATTCTTAAAATATAACTAACTACTACTTAAACTTAACAAGCAAAAAAAATGTAAAGCAACAAACATATCAACACAATTAAAAAAAAATTCTTAAAAGATAACTAACTACTACTTAAACTTAACAAGCAAAAAAAAAATGTAAAGCAACAAACATATCAACACAATTAAAAAAAATTCTTAAAAGATAACTAACTACTACTTAAACTTAACAAGCAAAAAAAATGTAAAGCAACAAACATATCAACACAATTAAAAAAAATTCTTAAAACATAACTAACTACTACTTATACTTAACAAGCAAAAAAAAATGTAAAGCAACAAACATATCCACACAATTAAAAAAAATTCTTAAAATATAACTAACTACTACTTAAACTTAACAAGCAAAAAAAATGTCAAGCAACAAACATATCAACACAATTAATATAAAAGGCCGGACTGCCTGCGGCAGTGTGGATCGCTTGAGGTCTTTAATTTGTTTTAGAATATTTCTTCTAACCAGACGCACCTAAATAAAAAACAGAGTTAACAGATGCAACTAAATAGAAAACCGAATTAATTTCAACGGTCTAAAAAAAAACTGTCCGCAGCAACTAGAAACCGAAACAAGCACGAGACTGCATATAAAACGCCGGACTGCCTGCGGCAGTGTGGATCGCTTGAGGTCTTTAATTTGTTTTAGAATTTTTCTTCTAACCAGACGCACACCTAAATAAAAAGCAGATAACTGACGCAAATAAATAGAAAACCGAATTAAATTCAACGGTCTAAAAAGAACTGTTAGCATCAAACAAAAACCGGAGCAAGTACGAGATTGCATATAAAAGGCCGGACTGCCTGCGGCAGTAAGAAACGATAGAGGCCTATAATTTGTTTTAGCATTTTTCTTTTAATCAGAAGCAACTAGTTAGAAAACCGAATTAACTTGAACTGTTTAAAAAAAAGCTGTCAGCAGCAACTAGAAACCGAAACAAGCACGAGACTGCATATAAAAGGCCGGACTGCCTGCGGCAGTGTGGATCGCTTGAGGTCTTTAATTTGTTTTAGAATATTTCTTCTAAACAGACGCACCTAAATAAAAAACAGAGTTAACAGACGCAACTAAATAGAAAACCGAATTAACTTCAACTGTCTAAAAAAAAGCTGTCCGCAGCAACTAGAAACCGAAACAAGCACGAGACTGCATATAAAAGGCCGGACTGCATGCGGTATGTGGATCGCTTGAGGTCTTTAATTTGTTTTAGAATATTTCTTCTAACCAGACGCACCTAAATAAAAAACAGAGTTAACAGACGCAACCAAATAGAAAACCGAATTAACTTCAACGGTCTAAAAAAAAGCTGTCCGCAGCAACTAGAAACCGAAACAAGCACGAGACTGCATATAAAAGGCCGGACTGCCTGCGGCAGTGTGGATCGCTTGAGGTCTTTAATTTGTTTTAGAATATTTGTTCTAACCAGACGCACCTAAATAAAAAACAGAGTTAACAGACGCAACTAAATAGAAAACCGAATTAACTTCAACGGTCTATTTTATGTTATGCAGCGACCAATTTTCTAAAAAATGAGGATGGGTGCCCCTCCCCGCACCCATCTGTGTTTAGCAACCATTAAAATGTAAACTCCTTTTACTCATTTTTAAGAATGCAACTTCTTATTTGTAACAAAACTTGGATTTTCTTACAAATAAGTCACACCTTTTGCAATGCCATATCCCACATTTTTTTCCACACGCGTCACATGGCACCCGGCCCATTCCGCGGGTTGAATGCGTATTGCCAATTAAAGCTTGACAAATCAGACCCTAATCTGACAAATAAGGATGCCAACCCCACCATCAGACCAGCCCTTAAAAATTATCCCTAAATCATACATTTGGGATTATTGTATTTATTATTTCCTTGAGGAGTTTGCTACTAAAAGATTTTGATTTATTTTAACGAGAGACGTTGCCGGCGCAAAGCTAACCGGAGCAAGTGGCCCCTCAGAATATAATTGCAGACCTGACCTGTGCCTTCGAATTGTCATCGTACAGAACCTGAAAAGAAAAGAAAATCAAAAGGTTAGTTTTACGAACGCACTACCAAATATCACATATGTATCGAGACTGTTATCAATTGATAACAGTCTCATGTATACTAATTATACAAACCCTTCAAACATCTCACCTATATTGCACTAACACCACTAACACTAAACAATTTCACCACTAGCAATTCAAGGCGTTGTTGGTAAAAATGCATGCAGGTAATAAAAAATCACTTACAAATCAACTGCAGCCGACGATGGTCCTAGCTGTCTGTGATACCCCATCTTTGTTTTAGGGAAAGTCTAATTGAAACCCTATTATCCCTAAGTCTTAAACGACAAATGTCTTTAAGATAATGGAGACAGTAGACTAACAATTAATTGGCAATCAGTTTTGATTTCTGACAATAATTGTGCCTATCTCGACGCCAATGTACAAAGAATAGACAGATATTATCAATATGTTGGCTTTATTAATAACATGACAATAATTAATGACTGTATAGTTGAGCGATTGATTTATTTTTTTGAGAAACCATCAGATTTCTTTGTGCGAGCTCAGAAAAATACATCTGAATCAAATATTCCACAGTCGACACTTCTCTTACAAGTCCTAATGTGACCTTTTGAACTATGACCAAATCGTTACCTCCACTTTTTTATCCCCTATTCCAGTTAAAATGACACAACAAATTTCTAGTTGAGTCAAATTAATTGCACGAATACGCCTTTCGTCTAATAGGACTGAATGCCTGCAGCAATATAGTTTTTATTACCTATTAAGCCTCGTTTAATTCTCTGATTACAGCCAGACGCATCTTGACAGAAACCTGAGCTAACTGCAAAGGTATAAAAGAAGCTGCCTGCGGCAGATAGAAACCTAACCTAGCTTGAGACTGTATCTAAAAACCTGACTGCCTGCAGCAGTGTCGATGGCTTAAGACCTTTAATTTGTTTGTATACCTATTCTGCTTCGTTTAATTTTTCGATCCTAACCAGACGCATGTTGATAGAATCCTGAGCTAACTTTAACGGTAAAAAAGAAGCTGCCTGCGGCAGAATCCTGACTGCCTCGGGCAGTATGGATGGCTTGACGTCTTTAATTTGTTATCGCATTTAATATTATTTAGCTATTGTTTTTGTTACATATTCTGTTTTGTCCATTTCTCTAATTCTAACCAGGCGCAACTTTATGGATACCGAGCTAATTCTAACGTTATGAACAGTGTTGCCTGCGGCAAATTCTAACCTGCCCAAGCCTGCATATAAATGGCCTGACTGCCTGCAGCAGCGTTGACCGCTGAAGGCTCTTAATTTGTTTAAACTAATTAAACAGCTTTCGTTCTAACATGCAACCCGAAAGGGGATTTGTTTAGTTAGCTTTTGTTTTGAGTCATAGGGCATAGTGAACAAGATGGCTTGAAACAGTAGTGGCCGAAAGCAGAACATATGATTTCAATGGCAAAATCTGGTGCAAAAGGAACACTGACAAACCTAAAAATATAGGTTTGCCAAATCAGATTTTATATTTTTCTGAGGGGTTCTGATAGACAAAAAAATTGTCAGATAAAGCCTAGACGATCCCAAAAACCCTTTTTTCAAATCCATATTGAACACAAGGAGATTAGGAGAAGAACTAGAAATTCTGACTTTATGAGAAGAGCGGCTCCACCAAAGTGGGGCAATGGTCGGGTCATATTGCGAGACAGGACTAGTCTAGGTGAACTAACAGGATAATACAGTAGCGTCCAAGAACCAGAAGGAAAAGGGTGGGAAAACACCCCAAGGGATGGAATAATGATAGTGGCAGAGAAAAATTGGTTCCAGACTGCCCAAGATAGAAAAATATGGAAGTCATTGAAAGAAATTTAAACCGGCACTGCGAGTCCCTTTGAAGCTGATCGGATAAAACAGCCAAATGCCACAATATGCCAATGCTGCTTCATCTCAGGACTTACCTTCATGGCACCAACACTTAGAAGACAAAAGTCAACCACGTGCAGTCCCACCAAGCCCTTGCCCTATCTCAGTCCCTCCAGGCCGCAGGCCGATTTAAATTTGAAGTAAATATCGACAACGACAGGGCAGCTAAGATGATTCAAAATAACTTTGGAAAAAGAACCGCAGCGACACAGCACAACACAACCTGAAACAAAAAAATAACAAAACGTAAGTATTTAATGCACAAAATTCATTCTGGTAAATCAATAAACTTAAGTAAAGCTGGTCAAATCACTAACCTTAAGTACAATTTGTTCAAAATGATTCAGCTTCCACTTGAACCAATTTAAATTATTAGCACCAGATGAAATGTTAGAGCAACTTCACTTTTCCAAAACCTACAAGATAAACCATTTAAGAAAATTTAAAGCTAAGTCTAAGTCAAAAGAATTCTCATAATATTATAGTTTTGCAACTAAATTTGTTTTATAAAGTAAAATGAACCTTATTATATGTAATACCTTGCTGGTCTTAAAGGGCCGGCAATCTTAGTTTGTGCCTGCTAACTTTCATTTGTGACCAACTCCTTTTACCGACTAGTGGTGGATTTTTGGCGTTGCTATAACCTAGTAACTCCAAGAAAAGAAAAAAATATTAGTCAAAGTTTAATTAAGCCCTTCCGTAATTGGTCCACACTCTTGAATCTAAAAAAACGACATTTCCTAATATACTTGCTAGGCTGTAGCCAACCATGACAGTTCTACCTTGACCAAGTTCTTGAGGAAAGCGTTTTCTTAAAATCAAGAAATAGACCTCTTCATGGATTTGATCCTTCCCCTCCTGCATTTCCTACAAGATGACGCAACTAAATAGAAAACCGAATTAACTTCAATTGTCTAAAAAGAACTGTTCGCATCAGACAAAAACTGGAGCAAGTAAGAGATTGCATATAAAAGGCCGGACTGCCTGCGGCAGTAAGAAACGCCAGAGGCCTTTAATTTGTTTTAACATTTTTCTTTTAATCGGAAGCAACTAGTTAGAAAACCGAATTAAGTTGAACTGTCTAAAAAAAGCTGTCCGCAGCAACTAGAAACCGAAACAAGCACGAGACTGCATATAAAAAGCCGGACTGCCTGCGGCAGTGTGGATCGCTTGAGGTCTTTAATTTGTTTTACAATTTTTCTTCTAACCAGACGCACCTAAACAAAAAGCAGAGTTAACTGACGCAACTAAATAGAAAACCGAATTAACTTCAATTGTCTAAAAAGAACTGTTCGCATCAGACAAAAACCGGAGCAAGTACGAGATTGCATATAAAAGGTCGAACTGCCTGCGGCAGTAAGAAACGCCAGAGGCCTTTAATTTGTTTTGGCATTTTTCTTTTAATCAGAAGCAACTAGTTAGAAAACCGAATTAACTTCAACCGTCTAAAAAAAAGCTGTCCGCAGCAACTAGAAACCGAAACAAGCACGAGACTGCACATAAAAGGACGGACTGCCTGCGGCAGTGTGGATCGCTTGAGGTCTTTAATTTGTTTTACAATTTTTCTTCTAACCAGACGCACCTAAACAAAAAGCAGAGTTAACTGACGCAACTAAATAGAAAACCGAATTAACTTCAATTGTCTAAAAAGAACTGTTCGCATCAGACAAAAACCGGAGCAAGTACGAGATTGCATATAAAAGGTCGAACTGCCTGCGGCAGTAAGAAACGCCAGAGGCCTTTAATTTATTTTGGCATTTTTCTTTTAATCAGAAGCAACTAGTTAGAAAACCGAATTAACTTCAACGGTCTAAAAAAAAGCTGTCCGCAGCAACTAGAAACCGAAACAAGCACGAGACTGCACATAAAAGGACGGACTGCCTGCGGCAGTGTGGATCGCTTGAGGTCTTTAATTTGTTTTACAATTTTTCTTCTAACCAGACGCACCTAAATAAAAAGCAGAGTTAACTGACGCAAATAAATAGAAAACCGAATTAACTTCAATGGTCTAAAAAGAACTGTTCGCATCAGACAAAAACCGGAACAAGTACGAGATTGCAGATAAAAGGCCAGACTGCCTGCGGCAGTAAGAAACGCCAGACGCCTTTAATTTGTTTTAGAATTTTTCTTTTAATCAGAAGCAATTAGACAGAAAACCGAATTAACATCAACTGTCTAAACAAAAAGCTGTCCGCAGCAACTAGAAACCGAAATAAGCACGGGACTGCATATAAAAGGCCGGACTGCCTGCGGCAGTAAGAAAGGCCAGAGGCCTTTAATTTGTTTTAGCGTTTTTCTTTTAATCAGAAGCAACTAGTTAGAAAACCGAATTAACTTGAACTGTCTAAAAAAAAGTTGTCCGCAGCAACTAGAAACCGAAACAAGCACGAGACTGCATATAAAACGCCGGACTGCCTGTGGCAGTGTGGATCGCTTGAGGTCTTTAATTTGTTTTAGAATATTTCTTCTAACCAGACGCACCTAAATAAAAAACAGAGTTAACAGACGCAACTAAATAGAAGACCGAATTAACTTCAACGGTCTAAAAAGAACTGTTCGCATCAGACAAAAACCGGAGCAAGTACGAGATTGCATATAAAAGGCCGGACTGCCTGCGGCAGTAAGAAACGCCAGAGGCCTATAATTTGTTTTAGCATTTTTCTTTTAATCAGAAGCAACTAGTTAGAAAACCGAATTAACTTGAACTGTCTAAAAAAAAGCTGTCCGCAGCAACTAGAAACCGAAACAAGCACGAGACTGCATATAAAAGGCCGGACTGCCTGCGGCAGTGTGGATCGCTTGAGGTCTTTAATTTGTTTTAGAATATTTCTTCTAAACAGACGCACCTAAATAAAAAACAGAGTTAACAGACGCAACTAAATAGAAAACCGAATTAACTTCAACGGTCTAAAAAAAAGCTGTCCGCAGCAACTAGAAACCGAAACAAGCACGAGACTGCATATAAAACGCCGGACTGCCTGCGGCAGTGTGGATCGCTTGAGGTTCTTAAAATTCTTTAAAGATAACTAACTACTACTTAAACTTAACAAGCAAAAAAAATGTAAAGCAACAAACATATCATCACAATTAAAAACAATTCTTAAAAGATAACTAACTACTACTTAAACTTAACAAGCAAAAAAAATGTAAAGCAACAAACATATCAACACAATTAAAAAAAATTCTTAAAAGATAACTGACTACTACTTAAACTTAACAAGCAAAAGGAAAATGTATAGCAACAAACATATCAACACAATTAAAAAAAATTCTTAAAAGATAACTAACTACTACTTAAACTTAGCAAGCAAAAAAAATGTAAAGCAACAAACATATCAACACAATTAAAAAAAATTCTTAAAAGATAACTAACTACTACTTAAACTTAACCAGCAAAAAAAAATGTAAAGCAACAAACATATCAACACAATTAAAAAAAAATCTTCAATCAGTAAGAAACGCCAGAGGCCTTTAATTTGTTTTGGCATTTTTCTTTTAATCAGAAGCAACTAGTTAGAAAACCGAATTAACTTGAACTGTCTAAAAAAAAGCTGTCCGAAGCAACTAGAAACCGAAACAAGCACGAGACTGCATATAAAAGGCCGGACTGCCTGCGGCAGTGTGGATCGCTTGAGGTCTTTAATTTGTTTTAGAATATTTCTTCTAAACAGACGCACCTAAATAAAAAACAGAGTTAACAGACGCAACTAAATAGAAAACCGAATTAACTTCAACGGTCTAAAAAAAAGCTGTCCGCAGCAACTAGAAACCGAAACAAGCACGAGACTGCATATAAAACGCCGGACTGCCTGCGGCAGTGTGGATCGCTTGAGGTTCTTGAAATTCTTTAAAGATAACTAACTACTACTTAAACTTAACAAGCAAAAAAAAATGTAAAGCAACAAACATATCATCACAATTAAAAACAATTCTTAAAAGATAACTAACTACTACTTAAACTTAACAAGCAAAAAAAATGTAAAGCAACAAACATATCAACACAATTAAAAAAAATTCTTAAAAGATAACTGACTACTACTTAAACTTAACAAGCAAAAGGAAAATGTATAGCAACAAACATATCAACACAATTAAAAAAAATTCTTAAAAGATAACTAACTACTACTTAAACTTATCAAGCAAAAAAAAATGTAAAGCAACAAACATATCAACACAATTAAAAAAAATTCTTAAAAGATAACTAACTACTACTTAAACTTAACAAGCAAAAAAAAATGTAAAGCAACAAACATATCAACACAATTAAAAAAAATTCTTAAAAGATAACTAACTACTACTTAAACTTAACAAGCAAAAAAAATGTAAAGCAACAAACATCAACACAATTAAAAAAAATTCTTAAAAGATAACTAACTACTACTTAAACTTAACAAGCAAAAAAAAAATGTAAAGCAACAAACATATCAACACAATTTAAAAAAAATTCTTAAAAGATAACTAACTACTACTTAAACTTAACAAGCAAAAAAAATGTAAAGCAACAAACATATCAACACAATTAAAAAAAATTCTTAAAACATAACTAACTACTACTTAAACTTAACAAGCAAAAAAAAATGTAAAGCAACAAACATATCAACACAATTAAAAAAAATTCTTAAAATATAACTAACTACTACTTACACTTAACAAGCAAAAAAAATGTAAAGCAACAAACATATCAACACAATTAAAAAAAAATTCTTAAAAGATAACTAACTACTACTTAAACTTAACAAGCAAAAAAAAAATTTAAAGCAACAAACATATCAAAACAATTAAAAAAAATTCTTAAAAGATAACTAACTACTACTTAAACTTAACAAGCAAAAAAAATGTAAAGCAACAAACATATCAACACAATTAAAAAAAATTCTTAAAACATAACTAACTACTACTTAAACTTAACAAGCAAAAAAAAATGTAAAGCAACAAACATATCAACACAATTAAAAAAAATTCTTAAAAGATAACTAACTACTACTTAAACTTAACAAGCAAAAAAAATGTAAAGCAACAAACATCAACACAATTAAAAAAAATTCTTAAAAGATAACTAACTACTACTTAAACTTAACAAGCAAAAAAAAATGTAAAGCAACAAACATATCAACACAATTTAAAAAAAATTCTTAAAAGATAACTAACTACTACTTAAACTTAACAAGCAAAAAAAATGTAAAGCAACAAACATATCAACACAATTAAAAAAAATTCTTAAAACATAACTAACTACTACTTAAACTTAACAAGCAAAAAAAAATGTAAAGCAACAAACATATCAACACAATTAAAAAAAATTCTTAAAAGATAACTAACTACTACTTAAACTTAACCAGCAAAAAAAAAATGTAAAGCAACAAACATATCAACACAATTAAAAAAAAATCTTCAATCAGTAAGAAACGCCAGAGGCCTTTAATTTGTTTTGGCATTTTTCTTTTAATCAGAAGCAACTAGTTAGAAAACCGAATTAACTTGAACTGTCTAAAAAAAAGCTGTCCGCAGCAACTAGAAACCGAAACAAGCACGAGACTGCATATAAAAGGCCGGACTGCCTGCGGCAGTGTGGATCGCTTGAGGTCTTTAATTTGTTTTAGAATATTTCTTCTAAACAGACGCACCTAAATAAAAAACAGAGTTAACAGACGCAACTAAATAGAAAACCGAATTAACTTCAACGGTCTAAAAAAAAGCTGTCCGCAGCAACTAGAAACCGAAACAAGCACGAGACTGCATATAAAACGCCGGACTGCCTGCGGCAGTGTGGATCGCTTGAGGTTCTTAAAATTCTTTAAAGATAACTAACTACTACTTAAACTTAACAAGCAAAAAAAAATTTAAAGCAACAAACATATCATCACAATTAAAAACAATTCTTAAAAGATAACTAACTACTACTTAAACTTAACAAGCAAAAAAAATGTAAAGCAACAAACATATCAACACAATTAAAAAAAATTCTTAAAAGATAACTGACTACTACTTAAACTTAACAAGCAAAAGGAAAATGTATAGCAACAAACATATCAACACAATTAAAAAAAATTCTTAAAAGATAACTAACTACTACTTAAACTTATCAAGCAAAAAAAATGTAAAGCAACAAACATATCAACACAATTAAAAAAAATTCTTAAAAGATAACTAACTACTACTTAAACTTAACCAGCAAAAAAAAATGTAAAGCAACAAACATATCAACACAATTAAAAAAAAATCTTAAAAGATAACTAACTACTACTTAAACTTAACAAGCAAAAAAAAATGTAAAGCAACAAACATATCAACACAATTAAAAAAAATTCTTAAAAGATAACTAACTACTACTTAAACTTAACAAGCAAAAAAAAATGTAAAGCAACAAACATATCAACACAATTAAAAAAAATTCTTAAAAGATAACTAACTACTACTTAAACTTAACAAGCAAAAAAAAATGTAAAGCAACAAACATATCAACACAATTTAAAAAAAATTCTTAAAAGATAACTAACTACTACTTAAACTTAACAAGCAAAAAAAATGTAAAGCAACAAACATATCAACACAATTAAAAAAAATTCTTAAAACATAACTAACTACTACTTAAACTTAACAAGCAAAAAAAAATGTAAAGCAACAAACATATCAACACAATTAAAAAAAATTCTTAAAAGATAACTAACTACTACTTAAACTTAACAAGCAAAAAAAAATGTAAAGCAACAAACATATCAACACAATTAAAAAAAATTCTTAAAAGATAACTAACTACTACTTAAACTTAACAAGCAAAAAAAATGTAAAGCAACAAACATCAACACAATTAAAAAAAATTCTTAAAAGATAACTAACTACTACTTAAACTTAACAAGCAAAAAAAAAATGTAAAGCAACAAACATATCAACACAATTTAAAAAAAATTCTTAAAAGATAACTAACTACTACTTAAACTTAACAAGCAAAAAAAATGTAAAGCAACAAACATATCAACACAATTAAAAAAAATTCTTAAAACATAACTAACTACTACTTAAACTTAACAAGCAAAAAAAAATGTAAAGCAACAAACATATCAACACAATTAAAAAAAATTCTTAAAATATAACTAACTACTACTTACACTTAACAAGCAAAAAAAATGTAAAGCAACAAACATATCAACACAATTAAAAAAAAATCTTAAAAGATAACTAACTACTACTTAAACTTAACAAGCAAAAAAAAATGTAAAGCAACAAACATATCAACACAATTAAAAAAAATTCTTAAAAGATAACTAACTACTACTTAAACTTAACAAGCAAAAAAAAATGTAAAGCAACAAACATATCAACACAATTAAAAAAAATTCTTAAAAGATAACTAACTACTACTTAAACTTAACAAGCAAAAAAAAATGTAAAGCAACAAACATATCAACACAATTTAAAAAAAATTCTTAAAAGATAACTAACTACTACTTAAACTTAACAAGCAAAAAAAATGTAAAGCAACAAACATATCAACACAATTAAAAAAAATTCTTAAAACATAACTAACTACTACTTAAACTTAACAAGCAAAAAAAAATGTAAAGCAACAAACATATCAACACAATTAAAAAAAATTCTTAAAAGATAACTAACTACTACTTAAACTTAACAAGCAAAAAAAAATGTAAAGCAACAAACATATCAACACAATTAAAAAAAATTCTTAAAAGATAACTAACTACTACTTAAACTTAACAAGCAAAAAAAATGTAAAGCAACAAACATCAACACAATTAAAAAAAATTCTTAAAAGATAACTAACTACTACTTAAACTTAACAAGCAAAAAAAAATGTAAAGCAACAAACATATCAACACAATTTAAAAAAAATTCTTAAAAGATAACTAACTACTACTTAAACTTAACAAGCAAAAAAAATGTAAAGCAACAAACATATCAACACAATTAAAAAAAATTCTTAAAACATAACTAACTACTACTTAAACTTAACAAGCAAAAAAAAATGTAAAGCAACAAACATATCAACACAATTAAAAAAAATTCTTAAAATATAACTAACTACTACTTACACTTAACAAGCAAAAAAAATGTAAAGCAACAAACATATCAACACAATTAAAAAAAAATTCTTAAAAGATAACTAACTACTACTTAAACTTAACAAGCAAAAAAAAAATTTAAAGCAACAAACATATCAAAACAATTAAAAAAAATTCTTAAAAGATAACTAACTACTACTTAAACTTAACAAGCAAAAAAAATGTAAAGCAACAAACATATCAACACAATTAAAAAAAATTCTTAAAACATAACTAACTACTACTTAAACTTAACAAGCAAAAAAAAATGTAAAGCAACAAACATATCAACACAATTAAAAAAAATTCTTAAAAGATAACTAACTACTACTTAAACTTAACAAGCAAAAAAAAATGTAAAGCAACAAACATATCAACACAATTAAAAAAAATTCTTAAAAGATAACTAACTACTACTTAAACTTAACAAGCAAAAAAAAATGTAAAGCAACAAACATATCAACACAATTTAAAAAAAATTCTTAAAAGATAACTAACTACTACTTAAACTTAACAAGCAAAAAAAATGTAAAGCAACAAACATATCAACACAATTAAAAAAAATTCTTAAAACATAACTAACTACTACTTAAACTTAACAAGCAAAAAAAAATGTAAAGCAACAAACATATCAACACAATTAAAAAAAATTCTTAAAAGATAACTAACTACTACTTAAACTTAACAAGCAAAAAAAAATGTAAAGCAACAAACATATCAACACAATTAAAAAAAATTCTTAAAAGATAACTAACTACTACTTAAACTTAACAAGCAAAAAAAATGTAAAGCAACAAACATCAACACAATTAAAAAAAATTCTTAAAAGATAACTAACTACTACTTAAACTTAACAAGCAAAAAAAAAATGTAAAGCAACAAACATATCAACACAATTTAAAAAAAATTCTTAAAAGATAACTAACTACTACTTAAACTTAACAAGCAAAAAAAATGTAAAGCAACAAACATATCAACACAATTAAAAAAAATTCTTAAAACATAACTAACTACTACTTAAACTTAACAAGCAAAAAAAAATGTAAAGCAACAAACATATCAACACAATTAAAAAAAATTCTTAAAATATAACTAACTACTACTTACACTTAACAAGCAAAAAAAATGTAAAGCAACAAACATATCAACACAATTAAAAAAAAATCTTAAAAGATAACTAACTACTACTTAAACTTAACAAGCAAAAAAAAATGTAAAGCAACAAACATATCAACACAATTAAAAAAAATTCTTAAAAGATAACTAACTACTACTTAAACTTAACAAGCAAAAAAAAATGTAAAGCAACAAACATATCAACACAATTAAAAAAAATTCTTAAAAGATAACTAACTACTACTTAAACTTAACAAGCAAAAAAAAATGTAAAGCAACAAACATATCAACACAATTTAAAAAAAATTCTTAAAAGATAACTAACTACTACTTAAACTTAACAAGCAAAAAAAATGTAAAGCAACAAACATATCAACACAATTAAAAAAAATTCTTAAAACATAACTAACTACTACTTAAACTTAACAAGCAAAAAAAAATGTAAAGCAACAAACATATCAACACAATTAAAAAAAATTCTTAAAAGATAACTAACTACTACTTAAACTTAACAAGCAAAAAAAAATGTAAAGCAACAAACATATCAACACAATTAAAAAAAATTCTTAAAAGATAACTAACTACTACTTAAACTTAACAAGCAAAAAAAATGTAAAGCAACAAACATCAACACAATTAAAAAAAATTCTTAAAAGATAACTAACTACTACTTAAACTTAACAAGCAAAAAAAAAATGTAAAGCAACAAACATATCAACACAATTTAAAAAAAATTCTTAAAAGATAACTAACTACTACTTAAACTTAACAAGCAAAAAAAATGTAAAGCAACAAACATATCAACACAATTAAAAAAAATTCTTAAAACATAACTAACTACTACTTAAACTTAACAAGCAAAAAAAAATGTAAAGCAACAAACATATCAACACAATTAAAAAAAATTCTTAAAATATAACTAACTACTACTTACACTTAACAAGCAAAAAAAATGTAAAGCAACAAACATATCAACACAATTAAAAAAAAATTCTTAAAAGATAACTAACTACTACTTAAACTTAACAAGCAAAAAAAAAATTTAAAGCAACAAACATATCAAAACAATTAAAAAAAATTCTTAAAAGATAACTAACTACTACTTAAACTTAACAAGCAAAAAAAATGTAAAGCAACAAACATATCAACACAATTAAAAAAAATTCTTAAAACATAACTAACTACTACTTAAACTTAACAAGCAAAAAAAAATGTAAAGCAACAAACATATCAACACAATTAAAAAAAATTCTTAAAAGATAACTAACTACTACTTAAACTTAACAAGCAAAAAAAATGTAAAGCAACAAACATCAACACAATTAAAAAAAATTCTTAAAAGATAACTAACTACTACTTAAACTTAACAAGCAAAAAAAAATGTAAAGCAACAAACATATCAACACAATTAAAAAAAATTCTTAAAAGATAACTAACTACTACTTAAACTTATCAAGCAAAAAAAATGTAAAGCAACAAACATATCAACACAATTAAAAAAAATTCTTAAAAGATAACTAACTACTACTTAAACTTAACCAGCAAAAAAAAATGTAAAGCAACAAACATATCAACACAATTAAAAAAAATTCTTAAAAGATAACTAACTACTACTTAAACTTAACAAGCAAAAAAAAATGTAAAGCAACAAACATATCAACACAATTAAAAAAAATTCTTAAAAGATAACTAACTACTACTTAAACTTAACAAGCAAAAAAAAATGTAAAGCAACAAACATATCAACACAATTTAAAAAAAATTCTTAAAAGATAACTAACTACTACTTAAACTTAACAAGCAAAAAAAAATGTAAAGCAACAAACATATCAACACAATTAAAAAAAATTCTTAAAAGATAACTAACTACTACTTAAACTTAACAAGCAAAAAAAAATGTAAAGCAACAAACATATCAACACAATTAAAAAAAATTCTTAAAAGATAACTAACTACTACTTAAACTTAACAAGCAAAAAAAAATGTAAAGCAACAAACATATCAACACAATTTAAAAAAAATTCTTAAAAGATAACTAACTACTACTTAAACTTAACAAGCAAAAAAAATGTAAAGCAACAAACATATCAACACAATTAAAAAAAATTCTTAAAACATAACTAACTACTACTTAAACTAAACAAGCAAAAAAAAATGTAAAGCAACAAACATATCAACACAATATAAAAAAAATTCTTAAAAGATAACTAACTACTACTTAAACTTAACAAGCAAAAAAAAATGTAAAGCAACAAACATATCAACACAATTAAAAAAAATTCTTAAAAGATAACTAACTACTACTTAAACTTAACAAGCAAAAAAAAATGTAAAGCAACAAACATATCAACACAATTAAAAAAAATTCTTAAAAGATAACTAACTACTACTTAAACTTAACAAGCAAAAAAAAATGTTAAGCAACAAACATATCAACACAATTAAAAAAAATTCTTAAAAGATAACTAACTACTACTTAAACTTAACAAGCAAAAAAAATGTAAAGCAACAAACATCAACACAATTAAAAAAATTCTTAAAAGATAACTAACTACTACTTAAACTAAACAAGCAAAAAAAAATGTAAAGCAACAAACATATCAACACAATATAAAAAAAATTCTTAAAAGATAACTAACTACTACTTAAACTTAACAAGCAAAAAAAATGTAAAGCAACAAACATATCAACACAATTAAAAAAAATTCTTAAAACATAACTAACTACTACTTAAACTTAACAAGCAAAAAAAAATGTAAAGCAACAAACATATCAACACAATTAAAAAAAATTCTTAAAATATAACTAACTACTACTTACACTTAACAAGCAAAAAAAATGTAAAGCAACAAACATATCAACACAATTAAAAAAAAATTCTTAAAACATAACTAACTACTACTTAAACTTAACAAGCAAAAAAAAATGTAAAGCAACAAACATATCAACACAATTAAAAAAAATTCTTAAAAGATAACTAACTACTACTTATACTTAACAAGCAAAAAAAAATGTAAAGCAACAAACATATCAACACAATTAAAAAAAATTCTTAAAACATAACTAACTACTACTTAAACTTAACAAGCAAAAAAAAATGTAAAGCAACAAACATATCAACACAATTAAAAAAAATTCTTAAAAGATAACTAACTACTACTTATACTTAACAAGCAAAAAAAAATGTAAAGCAACAAACATATCAACACAATTAAAAAAAATTCTTAAAATATAACTAACTACTACTTAAACTTAACAAGCAAAACAAATGTCAAGCAACAAACATATCAACACACTTAATACAAAAGGACGGACTGCCTGCGGCAGTGTGGATCGCTTGACGTCTTTAATTTGTTTTAGAATATTTCTTCTAACCAGACGCACCTAAACAAAAAACAGAGTTAACATACGCAACTAAATAGAAAACCGAATTAATTTCAACGGTCTAAAAAAAAACTGTCCGCAGCAACTAGAAACCGAAACAAGCACGAGACTGCATATAAAACGCCGGACTGCCTGCGGCAGTGTGGATCGCTTGAGGTCTTTAATTTGTTTTAGAATTTTTCTTCTAACCAGACGCACACCTAAATAAAAAGCAGATAACTGACGCAAATAAATAGAAAACCAAATTAAATTCAACGGTCTAAAAATAACTGTTAGCATCAAACAAAAACCGGAGCAAGTACGAGATTGCATATAAAAGGCCGAACTGCCTGCGCCTGTAAGAAACGCCAGAGGCCGTTAATTTGTTTTTAGCATTTTTCTTTTAATCAGAAGCAACTAGTTAGAAAACCGAATTAACATGAACTGTCTAAAAAAAAGCTGTCCGCAGCAACTAGAAACCGAAACAAGCACGAGACTGCACATAAAAGGACGGACTGCCTGCGGCAGTGTGGATCGCTTGAGGTCTTTAATTTGTTTTACAATTTTTCTTCTAACCAGACGCACCTAAATAAAAAGCAGAGTTAACTGACGCAAATAAATAGAAAACCGAATTAACTTCAATGGTCTAAAAAGAACTGTTCGCATCAGACAAAAACCGGAACAAGTACGAGATTGCAGATAAAAGGCCAGACTGCCTGCGGCAGTAAGAAACGCCAGACGCCTTTAATTTGTTTTAGAATTTTTCTTTTAATCAGAAGCAATTAGACAGAAAACCGAATTAACATCAACTGTCTAAACAAAAAGCTGTCCGCAGCAACTAGAAACCGAAACAAGCACGGGACTGCATATAAAAGGCCGGACTGCCTGCGGCAGTAAGAAAGGCCAGAGGCCTTTAATTTGTTTTAGCGTTTTTCTTTTAATCAGAAGCAACTAGTTAGAAAACCGAATTAACTTGAACTGTCTAAAAAAAAGTTGTCCGCAGCAACTAGAAACCGAAACAAGCACGAGACTGCATATAAAAGGCCGGACTGCCTGTGGCAGTGTGGATCGCTTGAGGTCTTTAATTTGTTTTAGAATATTTCTTCTAACCAGACGTACCTAAATAAAAAACAGAGTTAACAGACGCAACTAAATAGAAGACCGAATTAACTTCAACGGTCTAAAAAGAACTGTTCGCATCAGACAAAAACCGGAGCAAGTACGAGATTGCATATAAAAGGCCGGACTGCCTGCGGCAGTAAGAAACGCCAGAGGCCTATAATTTGTTTTAGCATTTTTCTTTTAATCAGAAGCAACTAGTTAGAAAACCGAATTAACTTGAACCGTCTAAAAAAAAGCTGTCCGCAGCAACTAGAAACCGAAACAAGCACGAGACTGCATATAAAAGGCCGGACTGCCTGCGGCAGTGTGGATCGCTTGAGGTCTTTAATTTGTTTTAGAATATTTCTTCTAAACAGACGCACCTAAATAAAAAACAGAGTTAACAGACGCAACTAAATAGAAAACCGAATTAACTTCAACGGTCTAAAAAAAAGCTGTCCGCAGCAACTAGAAACCGAAACAAGCACGAGACTGCATATAAAACGCCGGACTGCCTGCGGCAGTGTGGATCGCTTGAGGTTCTTAAAATTCTTTAAAGATAACTAACTACTACTTAAACTTAACAAGCAAAAAAAAAATGTAAAGCAACAAACATATCATCACAATTAAAAACAATTCTTAAAAGATAACTAACTACTACTTAAACTTAACAAGCAAAAAAAAAATGTAAAGCAACAAACATATCAACACAATTAAAAAAAATTCTTAAAAGATAACTGACTACTACTTAAACTTAACAAGCAAAAAGAAAATGTATAGCAACAAACATATCAACACAATTAAAAAAAAATCTTAAAAGATAACTAACTACTACTTAAACTTAGCAAGCAAAAAAAATGTAAAGCATCAAACATATCAACACAATTAAAAAAAATTCTTAAAAGATAACTAACTACTACTTAAACTTAACCAGCAAAAAAAAATGTAAAGCAACAAACATATCAACACAATTAAAAAAAAATCTTAAAAGATAACTAACTACTACTTAAACTTAACAAGCAAAAAAAAATGTAAAGCAACAAACATATCAACACAATTAAAAAAAATTCTTAAAAGATAACTAACTACTACTTAAACTTAACAAGCAAAAAAAAATGTAAAGCAACAAACATATCAACACAATTAAAAAAAAATTCCTAAAAGATAACTAACTACGACTTAAACTTAACAAGCAAAAAAAATGTAAAGCAACAAACATCAACACAATTAAAAACAATTCTTAAAAGATAACTAACTACTACTTAAACTTAACAAGCAAAAAAAAATGTAAAGCAACAAACATATCAACACAATTAAAAAAAAAATTCTTAACAGATAACTAACCACTACTTAAACTTAACAAGCAAAAAAAAATGTAAAGCAACAAACATATCAACACAATTAAAAAAAATTCTTAAAAGATAACTAACTACTACTTAAACTTAACAAGCTAAAAAAAATGTAAAGCAACAAACATATCAACACAATTAAAAAAAATTCTTAAAATATAACTAACTACTACTTACACTTAACAAGCAAAAAAAATGTAAAGCAACAAACATATCAACACAATTAAAAAAAAATTCTTAAAAGATAACTAACTACTACTTAAACTTAACAAGCAAAAAAAAAATTTAAAGCAACAAACATATCAAAACAATTAAAAAAAATTCTTAAAAGATAACTAACTACTACTTAAACTTAACAAGCAAAAAAAATGTAAAGCAACAAACATATCAACACAATTAAAAAAAATTCTTAAAACATAACTAACTACTACTTAAACTTAACAAGCAAAAAAAAATGTAAAGCAACAAACATATCAACACAATTAAAAAAAATTCTTAAAAGATAACTAACTACTACTTATACTTAACAAGCAAAAAAAAATGTAAAGCAACAAACATATCAACACAATTAAAAAAAATTCTTAAAATATAACTAACTACTACTTAAATTTAACAAGCAAAACAAATGTCAAGCAACAAACATATCAACACAATTAATATAAAAGGACGGACTGCCTGCGGCAGTGTGGATCGCTTGACGTCTTTAATTTGTTTTAGAATATTTCTTCCAACCAGACGCACCTAAACAAAAAACAGAGTTAACATACGCAACTAAATAGAAAACCGAATTAATTTCAACGGTCTAAAAAAAAACTGTCCGCAGCAACTAGAAACCGAAACAAGCACGAGACTGCATATAAAACACCGGACTGCCTGCGGCAGTGTGGATCGCTTGAGGTCTTTAATTTGTTTTAGAATTTTTCTTCTAACCAGACGCACACCTAAATAAAAAGCAGATAACTGACGCAAATAAATAGAAAACCGAATTAACTTCAATGGTCTAAAAAGAACTGTTCGCATCAGACAAAAACCGGAACAAGTACGAGATTGCAGATAAAAGGCCGGACTGCCTGCGGCAGTAAGAAACGCCAGAGGCCTATAATTTGTTTTAGCGTTTTTCTTTTAATCAGAAGCAACTAGTTAGAAAACCGAATTAACTTGAACTGTCTAAAAAAAAGTTGTCCGCAGCAACTAGAAACCGAAACAAGCACGAGACTGCATATAAAAGGCCGGACTGCCTGTGGCAGTGTGGATCGCTTGAGGTCTTTAATTTGTTTTAGAATATTTCTTCTAACCAGACACACCTAAATAAAAAACAGAGTTAACAGACGCAACTAAATAGAAGACCGAATTAACTACAACGGTCTAAAAAGAACTGTTCGCATCAGACAAAAACCGGAGCAAGTACGAGATTGCATATAAAAGGCCGGACTGCCTGCGGCAGTAAGAAACGCCAGAGGCCTATAATTTGTTTTAGCATTTTTCTTTTAATCAGAAGCAACTAGTTAGAAAACCGAATTAACTTGAACTGTCTAAAAAAAAGCAGTCCGCAGCAACTAGAAACCGAAACAAGCATGAGACTGCATATAAAAGGCCGGACTGCCTGCGGCAGTGTGGATCGCTTGAGGTCTTTAATTTGTTTTAGAATATTTCTTCTAAACAGACGCACCTAAATAAAAAACAGAGTTAACAGACGCAACTAAATAGAAAACCGAATTAACTTCAACGGTCTAAAAAAAAGCTGTCCGCAGCAACTAGAAACCGAAACAAGCACGAGACTGCATATAAAACGCCGGACTGCCTGCGGCAGTGTGGATCGCTTGAGGTTCTCAAAATTCTTTAAAGATAACTAACTACTACTTAAACTTAACAAGCAAAAAAAAATGTAAAGCAACAAACATATCATCACAATTAAAAACAATTCTTAAAAGATAACTAACTACTACTTAATCTTAACAAGCAAAAAAAAATGTAAAGCAACAAACATATCAACACAATTAAAAAAAATTCTTAAAAGATAACTGACTACTACTTAAACTTAACAAGCAAAAGGAAAATGTATAGCAACAAACATATCAACACAATTAAAAAAAATTCTTAAAAGATAACTAACTACTACTTAAACTTAGCAAGCAAAAAAAAATGTAAAGCAACAAACATATCAACACAATTAAAAAAAATTCTTAAAAGATAACTAACTACTACTTAAACTTAACCAGCAAAAAAAAATGTAAAGCAACAAACATATCAACACAATTAAAAAAAAATCTTAAAAGATAACTAACTACTACTTAAACTTAACAAGCAAAAAAAAATGTAAAGCAACAAACATATCAACACAATTAAAAAAAATTCTTAAAAGATAACTAACTACTACTTAAACTTAACAAGCAAAAAAAATGTAAAGCAACAAACATATCAACACAATTAAAAAAAATTCTTAAACGATAACTAACTACTACTTAAACTTAACAAGCAAAAAAAATGTAAAGCAACAAACATCAACACAATTAAAAAAAATTCTTAAAAGATAACTAACTACTACTTAAACTTAACAAGCAAAAAAAAATGTAGAGCAACAAACATATCAACACAATTAAAAAAAAATTCTTAAAAGATAACTAACTACTACTTAAACTTAACAAGCAAAAAAAATGTAAAGCAACAAACATATCAACACAATTAAAAAAAATTCTTAAAAGATAACTAACTACTACTTAAACTTAACAAGCAAAAAAAATGTAAAGCAACAAACATATCAACACAATTAAAAAAAATTCTTAAAATATAACTAACTACTACTTACACTTAACAAGCAAAAAAAATGTAAATCAACAAACATATCAACACAATTAAAAAAAAATTCTTAAAAGATAACTAACTACTACTTAAACTTAACAAGCAAAAAAAAATGTAAAGCAACAAACATATCAACACAATTAAAAAAAATTCTTAAAAGATAACTAACTACTACTTAAACTTAACAAGCAAAAAAAAATGTAAAGCAACAAACATATCAACACAATTAAAAAAAAATTCCTAAAAGATAACTAACTACGACTTAAACTTAACACGCAAAAAAAATGTAAAGCAACAAACATCAACACAATTAAAAAAAATTCTTAAAAGATAACTAACTACTACTTAAACTTAACAAGCAAAAAAAAATGTAAAGCAACAAACATATCAACACAATTAAAAAAAAATTCTTAAAAGATAACTAACCACTACTTAAACTTAACAAGCAAAAAAAATGTAAAGCAACAAACATATCAACACAATTAAAAAAAATTCTTAAAAGATAACTAACTACTACTTAAACTTAACAAGCTAAAAAAAATGTAAAGCAACAAACATATCAACACAATTAAAAAAAATTCTTAAAATATAACTAACTACTACTTACACTTAACAAGCAAAAAAAATGTAAAGCAACAAATATATCAACACAATTAAAAAAAAATTCTTAAAAGATAACTAACTACTACTTAAACTTAACAAGCAAAAAAAAAATTTAAAGCAACAAACATATCAAAACAATTAAAAAAAATTCTTAAAAGATAACTAACTACTACTTAAACTTAACAAGCAAAAAAAATGTAAAGCAACAAACATATCAACACAATTAAAAAAAATTCTTAAAACATAACTAACTACTACTTAAACTTAACAAGCAAAAAAAAATGTAAAGCAACAAACATATCAACACAATTAAAAAAAATTCTTAAAAGATAACTAACTACTACTTATACTTAACAAGCAAAAAAAAATGTAAAGCAACAAACATATCAACACAATTAAAAAAAATTCTTAAAATATAACTAACTACTACTTAAATTTAACAAGCAAAACAAATGTCAAGCAACAAACATATCAACACAATTAATATAAAAGGACGGACTGCCTGCGGCAGTGTGGATCGCTTGACGTCTTTAATTTGTTTTAGAATATTTCTTCCAACCAGACGCACCTAAACAAAAAACAGAGTTAACATACGCAACTAAATAGAAAACCGAATTAATTTCAACGGTCTAAAAAAAAACTGTCCGCAGCAACTAGAAACCGAAACAAGCACGAGACTGCATATAAAACACCGGACTGCCTGCGGCAGTGTGGATCGCTTGAGGTCTTTAATTTGTTTTAGAATTTTTCTTCTAACCAGACGCACACCTAAATAAAAAGCAGATAACTGACGCAAATAAATAGAAAACCGAATTAACTTCAATGGTCTAAAAAGAACTGTTCGCATCAGACAAAAACCGGAACAAGTACGAGATTGCAGATAAAAGGCCGGACTGCCTGCGGCAGTAAGAAACGCCAGAGGCCTATAATTTGTTTTAGCGTTTTTCTTTTAATCAGAAGCAACTAGTTAGAAAACCGAATTAACTTGAACTGTCTAAAAAAAAGTTGTCCGCAGCAACTAGAAACCGAAACAAGCACGAGACTGCATATAAAAGGCCGGACTGCCTGTGGCAGTGTGGATCGCTTGAGGTCTTTAATTTGTTTTAGAATATTTCTTCTAACCAGACACACCTAAATAAAAAACAGAGTTAACAGACGCAACTAAATAGAAGACCGAATTAACTACAACGGTCTAAAAAGAACTGTTCGCATCAGACAAAAACCGGAGCAAGTACGAGATTGCATATAAAAGGCCGGACTGCCTGCGGCAGTAAGAAACGCCAGAGGCCTATAATTTGTTTTAGCATTTTTCTTTTAATCAGAAGCAACTAGTTAGAAAACCGAATTAACTTGAACTGTCTAAAAAAAAGCAGTCCGCAGCAACTAGAAACCGAAACAAGCATGAGACTGCATATAAAAGGCCGGACTGCCTGCGGCAGTGTGGATCGCTTGAGGTCTTTAATTTGTTTTAGAATATTTCTTCTAAACAGACGCACCTAAATAAAAAACAGAGTTAACAGACGCAACTAAATAGAAAACCGAATTAACTTCAACGGTCTAAAAAAAAGCTGTCCGCAGCAACTAGAAACCGAAACAAGCACGAGACTGCATATAAAACGCCGGACGGCAGTGTGGATCGCTTGAGGTTCTCAAAATTCTTTAAAGATAACTAACTACTACTTAAACTTAACAAGCAAAAAAAAATGTAAAGCAACAAACATATCATCACAATTAAAAACAATTCTTAAAAGATAACTAACTACTACTTAATCTTAACAAGCAAAAAAAATGTAAAGCAACAAACATATCAACACAATTAAAAAAAATTCTTAAAAGATAACTGACTACTACTTAAACTTAACAAGCAAAAGGAAAATGTATAGCAACAAACATATCAACACAATTAAAAAAAATTCTTAAAAGATAACTAACTACTACTTAAACTTAGCAAGCAAAAAAAAATGTAAAGCAACAAACATATCAACACAATTAAAAAAAATTCTTAAAAGATAACTAACTACTACTTAAACTTAACCAGCAAAAAAAAATGTAAAGCAACAAACATATCAACACAATTAAAAAAAAATCTTAAAAGATAACTAACTACTACTTAAACTTAACAAGCAAAAAAAAATGTAAAGCAACAAACATATCAACACAATTAAAAAAAATTCTTAAAAGATAACTAACTACTACTTAAACTTAACAAGCAAAAAAAATGTAAAGCAACAAACATATCAACACAATTAAAAAAAATTCTTAAAAGATAACTAACTACTACTTAAACTTAACAAGCAAAAAAAATGTAAAGCAACAAACATCAACACAATTAAAAAAAATTCTTAAAAGATAACTAACTACTACTTAAACTTAACAAGCAAAAAAAAATGTAGAGCAACAAACATATCAACACAATTAAAAAAAAATTCTTAAAAGATAACTAACTACTACTTAAACTTAACAAGCAAAAAAAATGTAAAGCAACAAACATATCAACACAATTAAAAAAAATTCTTAAAAGATAACTAACTACTACTTAAACTTAACAAGCAAAAAAAAATGTAAAGCAACAAACATATCAACACAATTAAAAAAAATTCTTAAAATATAACTAACTACTACTTACACTTAACAAGCAAAAAAAATGTAAATCAACAAACATATCAACACAATTAAAAAAAAATTCTTAAAAGATAACTAACTACTACTTAAACTTAACAAGCAAAAAAAAAAATTTAAAGCAACAAACATATCAAAACAATTAAAAAAAATTCTTAAAAGATAACTAACTACTACTTAAACTTAACAAGCAAAAAAAATGTAAAGCAACAAACATATCAACACAATTAAAAAAAATTCTTAAAACATAACTAACTACTACTTAAACTTAACAAGCAAAAAAAAATGTAAAGCAACAAACATATCAACACAGTTAAAAAAAATTCTTAAAAGATAAGTAACTACTACTTATACTTAACAAGCAAAAAAAAATGTAAAGCAACAAACATATCAACACAATTAAAAAAAATTCTTAAAATATAACTAACTACTACTTAAATTTAACAAGCAAAACAAATGTCAAGCAACAAACATATCAACACAATTAATATAAAAGGACGGACTGCCTGCGGCAGTGTGGATCGCTTGACGTCTTTAATTTGTTTTAGAATATTTCTTCTAACCAGACGCACCTAAATAAAAAACAGAGTTAACATACGCAACTAAATAGAAAACCGAATTAATTTCAACGGTCTAAAAAAAACTGTCCGCAGCAACTAGAAACCGAAACAAGCACGAGACTGCATATAAAACACCGGACTGCCTGCGGCAGTGTGGATCGCTTGAGGTCTTTAATTTGTTTTAGAATTTTTCTTCTAACCAGACGCACACCTAAATAAAAAGCAGATAACTGACGCAAATAAATAGAAAACCGAATTAACTTCAATGGTCTAAAAAGAACTGTTCGCATCAGACAAAAACCGGAACAAGTACGAGATTGCAGATAAAAGGCCGGACTGCCTGCGGCAGTAAGAAACGCCAGACGCCTTTAATTTGTTTTAGAATTTTTCTTTTAATCAGAAGCAATTAGACAGAAAACCGAATTAAAATCAACTGTCTAAACAAAAAGCTGTCCGCAGCAACTAGAAACCGAAACAAGCACGGGACTGCATATAAAAGGCCGGACTGCCTGCGGCAGTAAGAAAGGCCAGGGGCCTTTAATTTGTTTTAGCGTTTTTCTTTTAATCAGAAGCAACTAGTTAGAAAACCGAATTGACTTGAACTGTCTAAAAAAAAGTTGTCCGCAGCAACTAGACACCGAAACAAGCACGAGACTGCATATAAAAGGCCGGACTGCCTGCGGCAGTGTGGATCGCTTGAGGCCTTTAATTTGTTTTGGAATATTTCTTCTAACCAGACGCACCTAAATAAAAAACAGAGTTAACAGACGCAACTAAATAGAAAACCGAATTAACTTCAACGGTCTAAAAAAAAGCTGTCCGCATCAGACAAAAACCGGAGCAAGTAAGAGATTGCATATAAAAGGCCGGATTGCCTGCGGCAGTAAGAAACGCCAGAGGCCTATAATTTGTTTTAGCATTTTTCTTTTAATCAGAAGCAACTAGTTAGAAAACCGAATTAACTTGAACTGTCTAAAAAAAAGCTGTCCGCAGCAACTAGAAACCGAAACAAGCACGAGACTGCATATAAAAGGCCGGACTGCCTGCGGCAGTGTGGATCGCTTGAGGTCTTTAATTTGTTTTAGAATATTTCTTCTAAACAGACGCACCTAAATAAAAAACAGAGTTAACAGACGCAACCAAATAGAAAACCGAATTAATTTCAACGGTCTAAAAAAAAGCTGTCTGTTTTTTATTTAGGTGCGTCTGGTTATCTTTTAAGAATTTTTTTTAATTGTGTTGATATGTTTGTTTTTTTACATTTACAGACGCACCTAAATAAAAAACAGAGTTAACAGATGCAACTAAATAGAAAACCGAATTAATTTCAACGGTCTAAAAAAAAACTGTCCGCAGCAACTAGAAACCGAAACAAGCACGAGACTGCATATAAATCGCCGGACTGCCTGCGGCAGTGTGGATCGCTTGAGGTCTTTAATTTGTTTTAGAATTTTTCTTCTAACCAGACGCACACCTAAATAAAAAGCAGATAACTGACGCAAATAAATAGAAAACCGAATTAAATTCAACGGTCTAAAAAGAACTGTTAGCATCAAACAAAAACCGGAGCAAGTACGAGATTGCATATAAAAGGTCGGACTGCTTGCGGCAGTAAGAAACGATAGAGGCCTATAATTTGTTTTAGCATTTTTCTTTTAATCAGAAGCAACTAGTTAAAAAACCGAATTAACTTGAACTGTTTAAAAAAAAGCTGTCCGCAGCAACTAGAAACCGAAACAAGCACGAGACTGCATATAAAAGGCCGGACTGCCTGCGGCAGTGTGGATCGCTTGAGGTCTTTAATTTGTTTTAGAATATTTCTTCTAAACAGACGCACCTAAATAAAAAACAGAGTTAACAGACGCAACTAAATAGAAAACCGAATTAACTTCAACGGTCTAAAAAAAAGCTGTCCGCAGCAACTAGAAACCGAAACAAGCACGAGACTGCATATAAAAGGCCGGACTGCATGCGGTATGTGGATCGCTTGAGGTCTTTAATTTGTTTTAGAATATTTCTTCTAACCAGACGCACCTAAATAAAAAACAGAGTTAACAGACGCAACCAAATAGAAAACCGAATTAACTTCAACGGTCTAAAAAAAAGCTGTCCGCAGCAACTAGAAACCGAAACAAGCACGAGACTGCATATAAAAGGCCGGACTGCCTGCGGCAGTGTGGATCGCTTGAGGTCTTTAATTTGTTTTAGAATATTTCTTCTAACCAGACGCACCTAAATAAAAAACAGAGTTAACAGACGCAACTAAATAGAAAACCGAATTAACTTCAACGGTCTATTTTATGTTATGCAGCGATCAATTTTCTAAAAAATGAGGATGGGTGCCCCTCCCCGCACCCATCTGTGTTTAGCAACCATTAAAATGTAAACTCCTTTTACTCATTTTTAAGAATGCTACTTCTTATTTGTAACAAAACTTGGATTTTCTTACAAATAAGTCACACCTTTTGCAATGCCATATCCCACATTTTTTTCCACACGCGTCACATGGCACCCGGCCCATTCCGCGGGTTGAATGCGTATTGCCAATTAAAGCTTGACAAATCAGACCCTAATCTGACAAATAAGGATGCCAACCCCACCATCAGACCAGCCCTTAAAAATTATCCCTAAATCATACATTTGGGATTATTGTATTTATTATTTCCTTGAGGAGTTTGCTACTAAAAGATTTTGATTTATTTTAACGAGAGACGTTGCCGGCGCAAAGCTAACCGGAGCAAGTGGCCCCTCAGAATATAATTGCAGACCTGACCTGTGCCTTCGAATTGTTATCGTACAGAACCTGAAAAGAAAAGAAAATCAAAAGGTTAGTTTTACGAACGCACTACCAAATATCACATATGTATCGAGACTGTTATCAATTGATAACAGTCTCATGTATACTAATTATACAAACCCTTCAAACATCTCACCTATATTGCACTAACACCACTAACACTAAACAATTTCACCACTAGCAATTCAAGGCGTTGTTGGTAAAAATGCATGCAGGTAATAAAAAATCACTTACCAATCAACTGCAGCCGACGATGGTCCTAGCTGTCTGTGATACCCCATCTTTGTTTTAGGGAAAGTCTAATTGAAACCCTATTATCCCTAAGTCTTAAACGACAAATGTCTTTAAGATAATGGAGACAGTAGAGTAACAATTAATTGGCAATCAGTTTTGATTTCTGACAATAATTGTGCCTATCTCGACGCCAATGTACAAAAAATCGACAGATATTATCAATATGTTGGCTTTATTAATAACATGACAATAGTTAATGACTGTATAGTTGAGCGATTGATTTATTTTTTTGAGAAACCATCAGATTTCTTTGTGCGAGCTCAGAAAAATACATCTGAATCAAATATTCCACAGTCGACACTTCTCTTACAAGTCCTAATGTGACCTTTTGAACTATGACCAAATCGTTACCTCCACTTTTTTATCCCCTATTCCAGTTAAAATGACACAACCAATTTCTAGTTGAGTCAAATTAATTGCACGAATACGCCTTTCGTCTAAAAGGACTTAATGCCTGCAGCAATATAGTTTTTATTATCTATTAAGCCTCGTTTAATTCTCCGATTACAGCCAGACGCATCTTGACAGAAACCTGAGCTAACTGCAAAGGTATAAAAGAAGCTGCCTGCGGCAGATAGAAACCTAACCTAGCTTGAGACTGTATCTAAAAACCTGACTGCCTGCAGCAGTGTCGATGGCTTAAGACCTTTAATTTGTTTGTATACCTATTCTGCTTCGTTTAATTTTTCGATCCTAACCAGACGCATGTTGATAGAATCCTGAGCTAACTTTAACGGTAAAAAAGAAGCTGCCTGCGGCAGAATCCTGACTGCCTCGGGCAGTATGGATGGCTTGACGTCTTTAATTTGTTATCGCATTTAATATTATTTAGCTATTGTTTTTGTTACATATTCTGTTTTGTCCATTTCTCTAATTCTAACCAGGCGCAACTTTATGGATACCGAGCTAATTCTAACGTTATGAACAGTGTTGCCTGCGGCAAATTCTAACCTGCCCAAGCCTGCATATAAATGGCCTGACTGCCGGCAGCAGCGTTGACCGCTGAAAGCTCTTAATTTGTTTAAACTAATTAAACAGCTTTCGTTCTAACATGCAACCCGAAAGGGGATTTGTTTAGTTAGCTTTTGTTTTGAGTCATAGGGCATAGTGAACAAGATGGCTTGAAACAGTAGTGGCCGAAAGCAGAACATATGATTTCAATGGCAAAATCTGGTGCAAAAGGAACACTGACAAACCTAAAAATATAGGTTTGCCAAATCAGATTTTATATTTTTCTGAGGGGTTCTGATAGACAAAAAAATTGTCAGATAAAGCCTAGACGATCCCAAAAACTCTTTTTTCAAATCCATATTGAACACAAGGAGATTAGGAGAAGAACTAGAAATTCTGACTTTATGAGAAGAGCGGCTCCACCAAAGTGGGGCAATGGTCGGGTCATATTGCGAGACAGGACTAGTCTAGGTGAACTAACAGGATAATACAGTAGCGTCCAAGAACCAGAAGGAAAAGGGTGGGAAAACACCCCAAGGGATGGAATAATGATAGTGGCAGAGAAAAATTGGTTCCAGACTGCCCAAGATAGAAAAATATGGAAGTCATTGAAAGAAATTTAAACCGGCACTGCGAGTCCCTTTGAAGCTGATCGGATAAAACAGCCAAATGCCACAATATGCCAATGCTGCTTCATCTCAGGACTTACCTTCATGGCACCAACACTTAGAAGACAAAAGTCAACCACGTGCAGTCCCACCAAGCCCTTGCCCTATCTCAGTCCCTCCAGGCCGCAGGCCGATTTAAATTTGAAGTAAATATCGACAACGACAGGGCAGCTAAGATGATTCAAAATAACTTTGGAAAAAGAACCGCAGCGACACAGCACAACACAACCTGAAACAAAAAAATAACAAAACGTAAGTATTTAATGCACAAAATTCATTCTGGTAAATCAATAAACTTAAGTAAAGCTGGTCAAATCACTAACCTTAAGTACAATTTGTTCAAAATGATTCAGCTTCCACTTGAACCAATTTAAATTATTAGCACCAGATGAAATGTTAGAGCAACTTCACTTTTCCAAAACCTACAAGATAAACCATTTAAGAAAATTTAAAGCTAAGTCTAAGTCAAAAGAATTCTCATAATATTATAGTTTTGCAACTAAATTTGTTTTATAAAGTAAAATGAACCTTATTATATGTAATACCTTGCTGGTCTTAAAGGGCCTGCAATCTTAGTTTGTGCCTGCTAACTTTCATTTGTGACCAACTCCTTTTACCGACTAGTGGTGGATTTTTGGCGTTGCTATAACCTAGTAACTCCAAGAAAAGAAAAAAATATTAGTCAAAGTTTAATTAAGCCCTTCCGTAATTGGTCCACACTCTTGATTCTAAAAAAACGACATTTCCTAATATACTTGCTAGGCTGTAGCCAACCATGACAGTTCTACCTTGACCAAGTTCTTGAGGAAAGCGTTTTCTTAAAATCAAGAAATAGACCTCTTCATGGATTTGATCCTTCCCCTCCTGCATTTCCTACAAGATGACGCAACTAAATAGAAAACCGAATTAACTTCAATTGTCTAAAAAGAACTGTTCGCATCAGACAAAAACTGGAGCAAGTAAGAGATTGCATATAAAAGGCCGGACTGCCTGCGGCAGTAAGAAACGCCAGAGGCCTTTAATTTGTTTTAACATTTTTCTTTTAATCGGAAGCAACTAGTTAGAAAACCGAATTAAGTTGAACTGTCTAAAAAAAGCTGTCCGCAGCAACTAGAAACCGAAACAAGCACGAGACTGCATATAAAAAGCCGGACTGCCTGCGGCAGTGTGGATCGCTTGAGGTCTTTAATTTGTTTTACAATTTTTCTTCTAACCAGACGCACCTAAACAAAAAGCAGAGTTAACTGACGCAACTAAATAGAAAACCGAATTAACTTCAATTGTCTAAAAAGAACTGTTCGCATCAGACAAAAACCGGAGCAAGTACGAGATTGCATATAAAAGGTCGAACTGCCTGCGGCAGTAAGAAACGCCAGAGGCCTTTAATTTGTTTTGGCATTTTTCTTTTAATCAGAAGCAACTAGTTAGAAAACCGAATTAACTTCAACGGTCTAAAAAAAAGCTGTCCGCAGCAACTGGAAACCGAAACAAGCACGAGACTGCACATAAAAGGACGGACTGCCTGCGGCAGTGTGGATCGCTTGAGGTCTTTAATTTGTTTTACAATTTTTCTTCTAACCAGACGCACCTAAATAAAAAGCAGAGTTAACTGACGCAAATAAATAGAAAACCGAATTAACTTCAATGGTCTAAAAAGAACTGTTCGCATCAGACAAAAACCGGAACAAGTACGAGATTGCAGATAAAAGGCCAGACTGCCTGCGGCAGTAAGAAACGCCAGACGCCTTTAATTTGTTTTAGAATTTTTCTTTTAATCAGAAGCAATTAGACAGAAAACCGAATTAACATCAACTGTCTAAACAAAAAGCTGTCCGCAGCAACTAGAAACCGAAATAAGCACGGGACTGCATATAAAAGGCCGGACTGCCTGCGGCAGTAAGAAAGGCCAGAGGCCTTTAATTTGTTTTAGCGTTTTTCTTTTAATCAGAAGCAACTAGTTAGAAAACCGAATTAACTTGAACTGTCTAAAAAAAAGTTGTCCGCAGCAACTAGAAACCGAAACAAGCACGAGACTGCATATAAAAGGCCGGACTGCCTGTGGCAGTGTGGATCGCTTGAGGTCTTTAATTTGTTTTAGAATATTTCTTCTAACCAGACGCACCTAAATAAAAAACAGAGTTAACAGACGCAACTAAATAGAAGACCGAATTAACTTCAACGGTCTAAAAAGAACTGTTCGCATCAGACAAAAACCGGAGCAAGTACGAGATTGCATATAAAAGGCCGGACTGCCTGCGGCAGTAAGAAACGCCGGAGGCCTATAATTTGTTTTAGCATTTTTCTTTTAATCAGAAGCAACTAGTTAGAAAACCGAATTAACTTGAACTGTCTAAAAAAAAGCTGTCCGCAGCAACTAGAAACCGAAACAAGCACGAGACTGCATATAAAAGGCCGGACTGCCTGCGGCAGTGTGGATCGCTTGAGGTCTTTAATTTGTTTTAGAATATTTCTTCTAAACAGACGCACCTAAATAAAAAACAGAGTTAACAGACGCAACTATATAGAAAACCGAATTAACTTCAACGGTCTAAAAAAAAGCTGTCCGCAGCAACTAGAAACCGAAACAAGCACGAGACTGCATATAAAACGCCGGACTGCCTGCGGCAGGGTGGATCGCTTGAGGTTCTTAAAATTCTTTAAAGATAACTAACTACTACTTAAACTTAACAAGCAAAAAAAAATGTAAAGCAACAAACATATCATCACAATTAAAAACAATTCTTAAAAGATAACTAAGTACTACTTAAACTTAACAAGCAAAAAAAATGTAAAGCAACAAACATATCAACACAATTAAAAAAAATTCTTAAAAGATAACTGACTACTACTTAAACTTAACAAGCAAAAGGAAAATGTATAGCAACAAACATATCAACACAATTAAAAAAAATTCTTAAAAGATAACTAACTACTACTTAAACTTAGCAAGCAAAAAAAATGTAAAGCAACAAACATATCAACACAATTAAAAAAAATTCTTAAAAGATAACTAACTACTACTTAAACTTAACCAGCAAAAAAAAATGTAAAGCAACAAACATATCAACACAATTAAACAAAAATCTTAAAAGATAACTAACTACTACTTAAACTTAACAAGCAAAAAAAAATGTAAAGCAACAAACATATCAACACAATTAAAAAAAATTCTTAAAAGATAACTAACTACTACTTAAACTTAACAAGCAAAAAAAAATGTAAAGCAACAAACATATCAACACAATTAAAAAAAATTCTTAAAAGATAACTAACTACTACTTAAACTTAACAAGCAAAAAAAATGTAAAGCAACAAACATATCAACACAATTAAAAAAAATTCTTAAAAGATAACTAACTACTACTTAAACTTAACAAGCAAAAAAAAATGTAAAGCAACAAACATATCAACACAATTAAAAAAAATTCTTAAAATATAACTAACTACTACTTACACTTAACAAGCAAAAAAAATGTAAAGCAACAAACATATCAACACAATTAACAAAAATTCTTAAAAGATAACTAACTACTACTTAAACTTAACAAGCAAAAAAAAAATTTAAAGCAACAAACATATCAAAACAATTAAAAAAAATTCTTAAAACATAACTAACTACTACTTAAACTTAACAAGCAAAAAAAAATGTAAACCAAGAAACATATCAACACAATTAAAGAAAATTCTTAAAAGATATCTAACTACTACTTATACTTAACAAGCAAAAAAAAATGTAAAGCAACAAACATATCAACACAATTAAAAAAAATTCTTAAAATATAACTAACTACTATTTAAACTTAACAAGCAAAACAAATGTCAAGCAACAAACATATCAACACAATTAATATAAAAGGACGGACTGCCTGCGGCAGTGTGGATCGCTTGACGTCTTTAATTTGTTTTAGAATATTTCTTCTAACCAGACGCACCTAAACAAAAAACAGAGTTAACATACGCAACTAAATAGAAAACCGAATTAATTTCAACGGTCTAAAAAAAAAACTGTCCGCAGCAACTAGAAACCGAGACAAGCACGAGACTGCATATAAAACGCCGGACTGCCTGCGGCAGTGTGGATCGCTTGAGGTCTTTAATTTGTTTTAGAATTTTTCTTCTAACCAGACGCACACCTAAATAAAAAGCAGATAACTGACGCAAATAAATAGAAAACCAAATTAAATTCAACGGTCTAAAAATAACTGTTAGCATCAAACAAAAACCGGAGCAAGTACGAGATTGCATATAAAAGGCCGAACTGCCTGCGCCTGTAAGAAACGCCAGAGGCCGTTAATTTGTTTTTAGCATTTTTCTTTTAATCAGAAGCAACTAGTTAGAAAACCGAATTTACATGAACTATCTAAAAAAAAGCTGTCCGCAGCAACTAGAAACCGAAACAAGCACGAGACTGCACATAAAAGGACGGACTGCCTGCGGCAGTGTGGATCGCTTGAGGTCTTTAATTTGTTTTACAATTTTTCTTCTAACCAGACGCACCTAAATAAAAAGCAGAGTTAACTGACGCAAATAAATAGAAAACCGAATTAACTTCAATGGTCTAAAAAGAACTGTTCGCATCAGACAAAAACCGGAACAAGTACGAGATTGCAGATAAAAGGCCAGACTGCCTGCGGCAGTAAGAAACGCCAGACGCCTTTAATATGTTTTAGAATTTTTCTTTTAATCAGAAGCAATTAGACAGAAAACCGAATTAACATCAACTGTCTAAACAAAAAGCTGTCCGCAGCAACTAGAAACCGAAACAAGCACGGGACTGCATATAAAAGGCCGGACTGCCTGCGGCAGTAAGAAAGGCCAGAGGCCTTTAATTTGTTTTAGCGTTTTTCTTTTAATCAGAAGCAACTAGTTAGAAAACCGAATTAACTTGAACTGTCTAAAAAAAAGTTGTCCGCAGCAACTAGAAACCGAAACAAGCACGAGACTGCATATAAAAGGCCGGACTGCCTGTGGCAGTGTGGATCGCTTGAGGTCTTTAATTTGTTTTAGAATATTTCTTCTAACCAGACGCACCTAAATAAAAAACAGAGTTAACAGACGCAACTAAATAGAAGACCGAATTAACTTCAACGGTCTAAAAAGAACTGTTCGCATCAGACAAAAACCGGAGCAAGTACGAGATTGCATATAAAAGGCCGGACTGCCTGCGGCAGTAAGAAACGCCAGAGGCCTATAATTTGTTTTAGCATTTTTCTTTTAATCAGAAGCAACTAGTTAGAAAACCGAATTAACTTGAACTGTCTAAAAAAAAGCTGTCCGCAGCAACTAGAAACCGAAACAAGCACGAGACTGCATATAAAAGGCCGGGCTGCCTGCGGCAGTGTGGATCGCTTGAGGTCTTTAATTTGTTTTAGAATATTTCTTCTAAACAGACGCACCTAAATAAAAAACAGAGTTAACAGACGCAACTAAATAGAAAACCCAATTAACTTCAACGGTCTAAAAAAAAGCTGTCCGCAGCAACTAGAAACCGAAACAAGCACGAGACTGCATATAAAACGCCGGACTGCCTGCGGCAGTGTGGATCGCTTGAGGTTCTTAAAATTCTTTAAAGATAACTAACTACTACTTAAACTTAACAAGCAAAAAAAAATGTAAAGCAACAAACATATCATCACAATTAAAAACAATTCTTAAAAGATAACTAACTACTACTTAAACTTAACAAGCAAAAAAAAATTTAAAGCAACAAACATATCAACACAATTAAAAAAAATTCTTAAAAGATAACTGACTACTACTTAAACTTAACAAGCAAAAGGAAAATGTATAGCAACAAACATATCAACACAATTAAAAAAAAATCTTAAAAGATAACTAACTACTACTTAAACTTAGCAAGCAAAAAAAATGTAAAGCAACAAACATATCAACACAATTAAAAAAAATTCTTAAAAGATAACTAACTACTACTTAAACTTAACCAGCAAAAAAAAATGTAAAGCAACAAACATATCAACACAATTAAAAAAAATTCTTAAAAGATAACTAACTACTACTTAAACTTAACAAGCAAAAAAAAATGTAAAGCAACAAGCATATCAACACAATTAAAAAAAATTCTTAAAAGATAACTAACTACTACTTAAACTTAACAAGCAAAAAAAAATGTAAAGCAACAAACATATCAACACAATTAAAAAAAATTCTTAAAAGATAACTAACTACTACTTAAACTTAACAAGCAAAAAAAATGTAAAGCAACAAACATCAACACAATTAAAAAAAATTCTTAAAAGATAACTAACTACTACTTAAACTTAACAAGCAAAAAAAAATGTAAAGCAACAAACATATCAACACAATTAAAAAAAAATTCTTAAAAGATAACTAACTACTACTTAAACTTAACAAGCAAAAAAAATGTAAAGCAACAAACATATCAACACAATTAAAAAAAATTTTTAAAAGATAACTAACTACTACTTAAACTTAACAAGCAAAAAAAAATGTAAAGCAACAAACATATCAACACAATTAAAAAAAATTCTTAAAATATAACTAACTACTACTTACACTTAACAAGCAAAAAAAATGTAAAGCAACAAACATATCAACACAATTAAAAAAAAATTCTTAAAAGATAACTAACTACTACTTAAACTTAACAAGCAAAAAAAAAATTTAAAGCAACAAACATATCAAAACAATTAAAAAAAATTCTTAAAAGATAACTAACTACTACTTAAACTTAACAAGCAAAAAAAATGTAAAGCAACAAACATATCAACACAATTAAAAAAAATTCTTAAAACATAACTAACTACTACTTAAACTTAACAAGCAAAAAAAAATGTAAAGCAACAAACATATCAACACAATTAAAAAAAATTCTTAAAAGATAACTAACTACTACTTATACTTAACAAGCAAAAAAAAATGTAAATCAACAAACATATCAACACAATTAAAAAAAATTCTTAAAATATAACTAACTACTACTTAAACTTAACAAGCAAAACAAATGTCAAGCAACAAACATATCAACACAATTAATATAAAAGGACGGACTGCCTGCGGCAGTGTGGATAGCTTGACGTCTTTAATTTGTTTTAGAATATTTCTTCTAACCAGACGCACCTAAACAAAAAACAGAGTTAACATACGCAACTAAATAGAAAACCGAATTAATTTCAACGGTCTAAAAAAAAACTGTCCGCAGCAACTAGAAACCGAAACAAGCACGAGACTGCATATAAAACACCGGACTGCCTGCGGCAGTGTGGATCGCTTGAGGTCTTTAATTTGTTTTAGAATTTTTCTTCTAACCAGACGCACACCTAAATAAAAAGCAGATAACTGACGCAAATAAATAGAAAACCGAATTAACTTCAATGGTCTAAAAAGAACTGTTCGCATCAGACAAAAACCGGAACAAGTACGAGATTGCAGATAAAAGGCCGGACTGCCTGCGGCAGTAAGAAACGCCAGACGCCTTTAATTTGTTTTAGAATTTTTCTTTTAATCAGAAGCAATTAGACAGAAAACCGAATTAACATCAACTGTCTAAACAAAAAGCTGTCCGCAGCAACTAGAAACCGAAACAAGCATGGGACTGCATATAAAAGGCCGGACTGCCTGCGGCAGTAAGAAAGGCCAGAGGCCTTTAATTTGTTTTAGCGTTTTTCTTTTAATCAGAAGCAACTAGTTAGAAAACCGAATTGACTTGAACTGTCTAAAAAAAAGTTGTCCGCAGCAACTAGAAACCGAAACAAGCACGAGACTGCATATAAAAGGCCGGACTGCCTGCGGCAGTGTGGATCGCTTGAGGCCTTTAATTTGTTTTGGAATATTTCTTCTAACTAGACGCACCTAAATAAAAAACAGAGTTAACAGACGCAACTAAATAGAAAACCGAATTAACTTCAACGGTCTAAAAAAAAGCTGTCCGCATCAGACAAAAACCGGAGCAAGTACGAGATTGCATATAAAAGGCCGGATTGCCTGCGGCAGTAAGAAACGCCAGAGGCCTATAATTTGTTTTAGCATTTTTCTTTTAATCAGAAGCAACTAGTTAGAAAACCGAATTAACTTGAACTGTCTAAAAAAAAGCTGTCCGCAGCAACTAGAAACCGAAACAAGCACGAGACTGCATATAAAAGGCCGGACTGCCTGCGGCAGTGTGGATCGCTTGAGGTCTTTAATTTGTTTTAGAATATTTCTTCTAAACAGACGCACCTAAATAAAAAACAGAGTTAACAGACGCAACCAAATAGAAAACCGAATTAATTTCAACGGTCTAAAAAAAAGCTGTCCGCAGCAACTAGAAACCGAAACAAGCACGAGACTGCATATAAAACGCCGGACTGCCTGCGGCAGTGTGGATCGCTTGAGGTTCTTAAAATTCTTAAAAGATAACTAACTACTACTTAAATTTAACAAGCAAAAAAAAATGTAAAGCAACAAACATATCATCACAATTAAAAACAATTCTTAAAAGATAACTAACTACTACTTAAACTTAACAAGCAAAAAAAATGGAAAGCAACAAACATATCAACACAATTAAAAAAAATTCTTAAAAGATAACTGACTACTACTTAAACTTAACAAGCAAAAGAAAAATGTATAGCAACAAACATATCAACACAATTAAAAAAAATTCTTAAAAGATAACTAACTACTACTTAAACTTAACCAGCAAAAAAAAATGTAAAGCAACAAACATATCAACACAATTAAAAAAAAATCTTAAAAGATAACTAACTACTACTTAAACTTAACAAGCAAAAAAAAATGTAAAGCAACAAACATATCAACACAATTAAAAGAAATTCTTAAAAGATAACTAACTACTACTTAAACTTAACAAGCAAAAAAAAATGTAAAGCAACAAACATATCAACACAATTAAAAAAAAATCTTAAAAGATAACTAACTACTACTTAAACTTAACAAGCAAAAAAAAATGTAAAGCAACAAACATATCAACACAATTAAAAAAAATTCTTAAAAGATAACTAACTACTACTTAAACTTAACAAGCAAAAAAAAATGTAAAGCAACAAACATATCAACACAATTAAAAAAAATTCTTAAAAGATAACTAACTACTACTTAAACTTAACAAGCAAAAAAAATGTAAAGCAACAAACATCAACACAATTAAAAAAAATTCTTAAAAGATAACTAACTACTACTTAAACTTAAGAAGCAAAAAAAAATGTAAAGCAACAAACATATCAACACAATTAAAAAAAAATTCTTAAAAGATAACTAACTACTACTTAAACTTAACAAGCAAAAAAAATGTAAAGCAACAAACATATCAACACAATTAAAAAAAATTCTTAAAAGATAACTAACTACTACTTAAACTTAACAAGCAAAAAAAAATGTAAAGCAACAAACATATCAACACAATTAAAAAAAATTCTTAAAAGATAACTAACTACTACTTAAACTTAACAAGCAAAAAAAATGTAAAGCAACAAACATATCAACACAATTAAAAAAAATTCTTAAAAGATAACTAACTACTACTTAAACTTAACAAGCAAAAAAATATGTAAAGCAACAAACATATAAACACAATTAAAAAAATTCTTAAAATATAACTAACTACTACTTAAACTTAACAAGCAAAAAAAAATGTAAAGCAACAAACATATCAACACAATTAAAAAAAAATTCTTAAAAGATAACTAACTACTACTTAAACTTAACAAGCAAAAAAAAAATGTAAAGCAGCAAACATATCAACACAATTAAAAAAAATTCTTAAAAGATAACTAACTACTACTTAAACTTAACAAGCAAAAAAAATGTAAAGCAACAAACATATCAACACAATTAAAAAAAATTCTTAAAACATAACTAACTACTACTTATACTTAACAAGCAAAAAAAAATGTAAAGCAACAAACATATCAACACAATTAAAAAAAATTCTTAAAATATAACTAACTACTACTTAAACTTAACAAGGAAAAAAAATGTCATGCAACAAACATATCAACACAATTAATATAAAAGGCCGGACTGCCTGCGGCAGTGTGGATCGCTTGAGGTCTTTAATTTGTTTTAGAATATTTCTTCTAACCAGACGCACCTAAATAGAAAACGGAGTTAACAGATGCAACTAAATAGAAAACCGAATTAATTTCAACGGTCTAAAAAAAAACTGTCCGCAGCAACTAGAAACCGAAACAAGCACGAGACTGCATATAAATCGCCGGACTGCCTGCGGCAGTGTGGATCGCTTGAGGTCTTTAATTTGTTTTAGAATTTTTCTTCTAACCAGACGCACACCTAAATAAAAAGCAGATAACTGACGCAAATAAATAGAAAACCGAATTAAATTCAACGGTCTAAAAAGAACTGTTAGCATCAAACAAAAACCGGAGCAAGTACGAGATTGCATATAAAAGGCCGGACTGCCTGCGGCAGTAAGAAACGTTGTTTTAGCATTTTTCTTTTAATCAGAAGCAACTAGTTAGAAAACCGAATTAACTTGAACTGTTTAAAAAAAAGCTGTCCGCAGCAACTAGAAACCGAAACAAGTACGAGACTGCATATAAAAGGCCGGACTGCCTGCGGCAGTGTGGATCGCTTGAGGTCTTTAATTTGTTTTAGAATATTTCTTCTAAACAGGCGCACCTAAATAAAAAACAGAGTTAACAGACGCAACTAAATAGAAAACCGAATTAACTTCAACGGTCTAAAAAAAAGCTGTCCGCAGCAACTAGAAACCGAAACAAGCACGAGACTGCATATAAAAGGCCGGACTGCATGCGGTATGTGGATCGCTTGAGGTCTTTAATTTGTTTTAGAATATTTCTTCTAACCAGACGCACCTAAATAAAAAACAGAGTTAACAGACGCAATCAAATAGAAAACCGAATTAACTTGAACTGTCTAAAAAAAAGCTGTCCGCAGCAACTAGAAACCGAAACAAGCACGAGACTGCATATAAAAGGCCGGACTGCCTGCGGCAGTGTGGATCGCTTGAGGTCTTTAATTTGTTTTAGAATATTTCTTCTAAACAGACGCACCTAAATAAAAAACAGAGTTAACAGACGCAACTAAATAGAAAACCGAATTAACTTCAACGGTCTAAAAAAAAGCTGTCCGCAGCGACTAGAAACCGAAACAAGCACGAGACTGCATATAAAACGCCGGACTGCCTGCGGCAGTGTGGATCGCTTGAGGTTCTTAAAATTCTTTAAAGATAACTAACTACTACTTAAACTTAACAAGCATAAAAAAATGTAAAGCAACAAACATATCATCACAATTAAAAACAATTCTTAAAAGATAACTAACTACTACTTAAACTTAACAAGCAAAAAAAAATGTAAAGCAACAAACATATCAACACAATTAAAAAAAATTCTTAAAAGATAACAGACTACTACTTAAACTTAACCTGCAAAAGAAAAATGTATAGCAACAAACATATCAACACAATTAAAAAAAATTCTTAAAAGATAACTAACTACTACATAAGCTTAGCAAGCAAAAAAAATGTAAAGCAACAAACATATCAACACAATTAAAAAAAATTCTTAAAAGATAACTAACTACTACTTAAACTTAACCAGCAAAAAAAAATGTAAAGCAACAAACATATCAACACAATTAAAAAAAAATCTTAAAAGATAACTAACTACTACTTAAACTTAACAAGCAAAAAAAAATGTAAAGCAACAAACATATCAACACAATTAAAAAAAATTCTTAAAAGATAACTAACTACTACTTAAACTTAACAAGCAAAAAAAAATGTAAAGCAACAAACATATCAACACAATTAAAAAAAATTCTTAAAAGATAACTAACTACTACTTAAACTTAACAAGCAAAAAAAATGTAAAGCAAGAAACATCAACACAATTAAAAAAAATTCTTAAAAGATAACTAACTACTACTTAAACTTAACAAGCAAAAAAAAATGTAAAGCAACAAACATATCAACACAATTAAAAAAAAAATTCTTAAAAGATAACTAACTACTACTTAAACTTAACAAGCAAAACAAATGTAAAGCAACAAACATATCAACACAATTAAAAAAAATTCTTAAAAGATAACTAACTACTACTTAAACTTAACAAGCAAAAAAAATGTAAAGCAACAAACATATCAACACAATTAAAAAAAATTCTTAAAATATAACTAACTACTACTTACACTTAACAAGCAAAAAAAATGTAAAGCAACAAACATATCAACACAATTAAAAAAAAATTCTTAAAAGATAACTAACTACTACTTAAACTTAACAAGCAAAAAAAAAAATTAAAGCAACAAACATATCAAAACAATTAAAAAAAATTCTTAAAAGATAACTAACTACTACTTAAACTTAACAAGCAAAAAAAATGTAAAGCAACAAACATATCAACACAATTAAAAAAACTTCTTAAAACATAACTAACTACTACTTAAACTTAACAAGCAAAAAAAAATGTAAAGCAACAAACATATCAACACAATTAAAAAAAATTCTTAAAATATAACTAACTACTACTTATACTTAACAAGCAAAAGAAAATGTAAAGCAACAAACATATCAACACAATTAAAAAAAATTCTTAAAGTATAACTAACTACTACTTAAACTTAACAAGCAAAACAAATGTCAAGCAACAAACATATCAACACAATTAATATAAAAGGACGGACTGCCTGCGGCAGTGTGGATCGCTTGACGTCTTTAATTTGTTTTAGAATATTTCTTCTAACCAGACGCACCTAAACAAAAAACAGAGTTAACATACGCAACTAAATAGAAAACCGAATTAATTTCAACGGTCTAAAAAAAAACTGTCCGCAGCAACTAGAAACCGAAACAAGCACGAGACTGCATATAAAACGCCGGACTGCCTGCGGCAGTGTGGATCGCTTGAGGTCTTTAATTTGTTTTAGAATTTTTCTTCTAACCAGACGCACACCTAAATAAAAAGCAGATAACTGACGCAAATAAATAGAAAACCAAATTAAATTCAACGGTCTAAAAATAACTGTTAGCATCAAACAAAAACCGGAGCAAGTACGAGATTGCATATAAAAGGCCGGACTGCCTGCGCCTGTAAGAAACGCCAGAGGCCGTTAATTTGTTTTTAGCATTTTTCTTTTAATCAGAAGCAACTAGTTAGAAAACCGAATTAACATGAACTGTCTAAAAAAAAGCTGCCCGCAGCAACTAGAAACCGAAACAAGCACGAGACTGCACATAATAGGCCGGACTGCCTGCGGCAGTGTGGATCGCTTGAGATCTTTAATTTGTTTTGAAATTTTTCTTCTAACCAGACGCACCTAAATAAAAAGCAGAGTTAACTGACGCAAATAAATAGAAAACCGAATTAAATTCAATGGTCTAAAAAGAACTGTTCGCATCAGACAAAAACCGGAACAAGTACGAGATTGCAGATAAAAGGCCGGACTGCCTGCGGCAGTAAGAAAGGCCAGAGGCCTTTAATTTGTTTTAGCGTTTTTCTTTTAATCAGAAGCAACTAGTTAGAAAACCGAATTGACTTGAACTGTCTAAAAAAAAGTAAGCAACTAGAAACCGAAACAAGCACGAGACTGCATATAAAAGGCCGGACTGCCTGCGGCAGTGTGGATCGCTTGAGGCCTTTAATTTGTTTTAGAATATTTCTTCTAACCAGACGCACCTACATAAAAAACAGAGTTAACAGACGCAATTAAATAGAAAACCGAATTAACTTCAACGGTCTAAAAAAAAGCTGTCCGCAGCAACTAGAAACCGAAACAAGCACGAGACTGCATATAAAAGGCCGGACTGCATGCGGCATGTGGATCGCTTGAGGTCTTTAATTTGTTTTAGAATATTTCTTCTAACCAGACGCACCTAAATAAAAAACAGAGTTAACAGACGCAACCAAATAGAAAACCGAATTAACTTCAACGGTCTAAAAAAAAGCTGTCCGCAGCAACTAGAAACCGAAACAAGCACGAGACTGCATATAAAACGCCGGACTGCCTGCGGCAGTCTGGATCGCTTGAGGTTCTTAAAATTCTTTAAAGATAACTAACTACTACTTAAACTTAACAAGCAAAAAAAAATGTAAAGCAACAAACATATCATCACAATTAAAAACAATTCTTAAAAGATAACTAACTACTACTTAAACTTAACAAGCAAAAAAAAATGTAAAGCAACAAACATATCAACACAATTAAAAAAAATTCTTAAAAGATAACTGACTACTACTTAAACTTAACAAGCAAAAGGAAAATGTATAGCAACAAACATATCAACACAATTAAAAAAAGTTCTTAAAAGATAACTAACTACTACTTAAACTTAGCAAGCAAAAAAAATGTAAAGCAACAAACATATCAACACAATTAAAAAAAATTCTTAAAAGATAACTAACTACTACTTAAACTTAACCAGCAAAAAAAAATGTAAAGCAACAAACATATCAACACAATTAAAAAAAAAATCTTAAAAGATAACTAACTACTACTTAAACTTAACAAGCAAAAAAAAATGTAAAGCAACAAACATATCAACACAATTAAAAAAAATTCTTAAAAGATAACTAACTACTACTTAAACTTAACAAGCAAAAAAAAAATGTAAAGCAACAAACATATCAACACAATTAAAAAAAATTCTTAAAAGATAACTAACCACTACTAAAACTTAACAAGCAAAAAAAATGTAAAGCAACAAACATCAACACAATTAAAAAAAATTCTTAAAAGATAACTAACTACTACTTAAACTTAACAAGCAAAAAAAAATGTAAAGCAACAAACATATCAACACAATTAAAAAAAAAATTCTTAAAAGATAACTAACTACTACTTAAACTTAACAAGCAAAAAAAATGTAAAGCAACAAACATATCAACACAATTAAAAAAAATTCTTAAAAGATAACTAACTACTAAAACTTAACAAGCAAAAAAAAATGTAAAGCAACAAACATATCAACACAATTAAAAAAAATTCTTAAAATATAACTAACTACTACTTACACTTAACAAGCAAAAAAAATGTAAAGCAACAAACATATCAACACAATTAAAAAAAAATTCTTAAAAGATAACTAACTACTACTTAAACTTAACAAGCAAAAAAAAAATTTAAAGCAACAAACATATCAAAACAATTAAAAAAAATTCTTAAAAGATAACTAACTACTACTTAAACTTAACAAGCAAAAAAAATGTAAAGCAACAAACATATCAACACAATTAAAAAAAATTCTTAAAACATAACTAACTACTACTTAAACTTAACAAGCAAAAAAAAATGTAAAGCAACAAACATATCAACACAATTAAAAAAAATTCTTAAAAGATAACTAACTACTACTTATACTTAACAAGCAAAAAAAAATGTAAAGCAACAAACATATCAACACAATTAAAAAAAATTCTTAAAATATAACTAACTACTACTTAAACTTAACAAGCAAAACAAATGTCAAGCAACAAACATATCAACACAATTAATATAAAAGGACGGACTGCCTGCGGCAGTGTGGATAGCTTGACGTCTTTAATTTGTTTTAGAATATTTCTTCTAACCAGACGCACGTAAACAAAAAACAGAGTTAACATACGCAACTAAATAGAAAACCGAATTAATTTCAACGGTCTAAAAAAAAACTGTCCGCAGCAACTAGAAACCGAAACAAGCACGAGACTGCATATAAAACACCGGACTGCCTGCGGCAGTGTGGATCGCTTGAGGTCTTTAATTTGTTTTAGAATTTTTCTTCTAACCAGACGCACACCTAAATAAAAAGCAGATAACTGACGCAAATAAATAGAAAACCGAATTAACTTCAATGGTCTAAAAAGAACTGTTCGCATCAGACAAAAACCGGAACAAGTACGAGATTGCAGATAAAAGGCCGGACTGCCTGCGTCAGTAAGAAACGCCAGACGCCTTTAATTTGTTTTAGAATTTTTCTTTTAATCAGAAGCAATTAGACAGAAAACCGAATTAACATCAACTGTCTAAACAAAAAGCTGTCCGCAGCAACTAGAAACCGAAACAAGCATGGGACTGCATATAAAAGGCCGGACTGCCTGCGGCAGTAAGAAACGATAGAGGCCTATAATTTGTTTTAGCATTTTTCTTTTAATCAGAAGCAACTAGTTAGAAAACCGAATTAACTTGAACTGTTTAAAAAAAAGCTGTCCGCAGCAACTAGAAACCGAAACAAGCACGAGACTGCATATAAAAGGCCGGACTGCCTGCGGCAGTGTGGATCGCTTGAGGTCTTTAATTTGTTTTAGAATATTTCTTCTAAACAGACGCACCTAAATAAAAAACAGAATTAACAGACGCAACTAAATAGAAAACCGAATTAACTTCAACGGTCTAAAAAAAAGCTGTCCGCAGCAACTAGAAACCGAAACAAGCACGAGACTGCATATAAAAGGCCGGACTGCATGCGGTATGTGGATCGCTTGAGGTCTTTAATTTGTTTTAGAATATTTCTTCTAACCAGACGCACCTAAATAAAAAACAGAGTTAACAGACGCAATCAAATAGAAAACCGAATTAACTTCAACGGTCTAAAAAAAAGCTGTCCGCAGCAACTAGAAACCGAAACAAGCACGAGACTGCATATAAAAGGCCGGACTGCCTGCGGCAGTGTGGATCGCTTGAGGTCTTTAATTTGTTTTAGAATATTTCTTCTAACCAGACGCACCTAAATAAAAAACAGAGTTAACAGACGCAACTAAATAGAAAACCGAATTAACTTCAACGGTCTATTTTATGTTATGCAGCGACCAATTTTCTAAAAAATGAGGATGGGTGCCCCTCCCCGCACTCATCTGTGTTTAGCAACCATTAAAATGTAAACTCCTTTTACTCATTTTTAAGAATGCTACTTCTTATTTGTAACAAAACTTGGATTTTCTTACAAATTAGTCACACCTTTTGCAATGCCATATTCCACATTTTTTTCCACACGCGTCACATGGCACCCGGCCCATTCCGCGGGTTGAATGCGTATTGCCAATTAAAGCTTGACAAATCAGACCCTAATCTGACAAATAAGGATGCCAACCCCACCATCAGACCAGCCCTTAAAAATTATCCCTAAATCATACATTTGGGATTATTGTATTTATTATTTCCTTGAGGAGTTTGCTACTAAAAGATTTTGATTTGGAGCAAGTGGCCCCTCAGAATATAATTGCAGACCTGACCTGTGCCTTCGAATTGTTATCGTACAGAACCTGAAAAGAAAAGAAAATCAAAAGGTTAGTTTTACGAACGCACTACCAAATATCACATATGTATCGAGACTGTTATCAATTGATAACAGTCTCATGTATACTAATTATACAAACCCTTCAAACATCTCACCTATATTGCACTAACACCACTAACACTAAACAATTTCACCACTAGCAATTCAAGGCGTTGTTGGTAAAAATGCATGCAGGCAATAAAAAATCACTTACCAATCAACTGCAGCCGACGATGGTCCTAGCTGTCTGTGATACCCCATCTTTGTTTTAGGGAAAGTCTAATTGAAACTCTATTATCCCTAAGTCTTAAACGACAAATGTCTTTAAGATAATGGAGACAGTAGAGTAACAATTAATTGGCAATCAGTTTTGATTTCTGACAATAATTGTGCCTATCTCGACGCCAATGTACAAAGAATCGACAGATATTGTCAATATGTTGGCTTTATTAATAACATGACAATAGTTAATGACTGTATAGTTGAGCGATTGATTTATTTTTTTGAGAAACCATCAGATTTCTTTGTGCGAGCTCAGAAAAATACATCTGAATCAAATATTCCACAGTCGACACTTCTCTTACAAGTCCTAATGTGACCTTTTGAACTATGACCAAATCGTTACCTCCACTTTTTTATCCCCTATTCCAGTTAAAATGACACAACAAATTTCTAGTTGAGTCAAATTAATTGCACGAATACGCCTTTCGTCTAAAAGGACTGAATGCCTGCAGCAATATAGTTTTTATTATCTATTAAGCCTCGTTTAATTCTCCGATTACAGCCAGACGCATCTTGACAGAAACCTGAGCTAACTGCAAAGGTATAAAAGAAGCTGCCTGCGGCAGATAGAAACCTAACCTAGCTTGAGACTGTATCTAAAAACCTGACTGCCTGCAGCAGTGTCGATGGCTTAAGACCTTTAATTTGTTTGTATACCTATTCTGCTTCGTTTAATTTTTCGATCCTAACCAGACGCATGTTGATAGAATCCTGAGCTAACTTTAACGGTAAAAAAGAAGCTGCCTGCGGCAGAATCCTGACTGCCTCGGGCAGTATGGATGGCTTGACGTCTTTAATTTGTTATCGCATTTAATATTATTTAGCTATTGTTTTTGTTACATATTCTGTTTTGTCCATTTCTCTAATTCTAACCAGGCGCAACTTTATGGATACCGAGCTAATTCTAACGTTATGAACAGTGTTGCCTGCGGCAAATTCTAACCTGCCCAAGCCTGCATATAAATGGCCTGACTGCCTGCAGCAGCGTTGACCGCTGAAGGCTCTTAATTTGTTTAAACTAATTAAACAGCTTTAATTCTAACATGCAACCCGAAAGGGGATTTTTTTAGTTAGCTTTTGTTTTGAGTCATAGGGCATAGTGAACAAGATGGCTTGAAACAGTAGTGGCCGAAAGCAGAACATATGATTTCAATGGCAAAATCTGGTGCAAAAGGAACACTGACAAACCTAAAAATATAGGTTTGCCAAATCAGATTTTATATTTTTCTGAGGGGTTCTGATAGACAAAAAAATTGTCAGATAAAGCCTAGACGATCCCAAAAACCCTTTTTCAAATCCATATTGAACACAAGGAGATTAGGAGAAGAACTAGAAATTCTGACTTTATGAGAAGAGCGGCTCCACCAAAGTGGGGCAATGGTCGGGTCATATTGCGAGACAGGACTAGTCTAGGTGAACTAACAGGATAATACAGTAGCGTCCAAGAACCAGAAGGAAAAGGGTGGGAAGACACCCCAAGGGATGGAATAATGATAGTGGCAGAGAAAAATTGGTTCCAGATTGCCCAAGATAGAAAAATATGGAAGTCATTGAAAGAAATTTAAACCGGCACTGCGAGTCCCTTTGAAGCTGATCGGATAAAACAGCCAAATGCCACAATATGCCAATGCTGCTTCATCTCAGGACTTACCTTCATGGCACCAACACTTAGAAGACAAAAGTCAACCACGTGCAGTCCCACCAAGCCCTTGCCCTATCTCAGTCCCTCCAGGCCGCAGGCCGATTTAAATTTGAAGTAAATATCGACAACGACAGGGCAGCTAAGATGATTCAAAATAACTTTGGAAAAAGAACCGCAGCGACACAGCACAACACAACCTGAAACAAAAAAATAACAAAACGTAAGTATTTAATGCACAAAATTCATTCTGGTAAATCAATAAACTTAAGTAAAGCTGGTCAAATCACTAACCTTAAGTACAATTTGTTCAAAATGATTCAGCTTCCACTTGAACCAATTTAAATTATTAGCACCAGATGAAATGTTAGAGCAACTTCACTTTTCCAAAACCTACAAGATAAACCATTTAAGAAAATTTAAAGCTAAGTCTAAGTCAAAAGAATTCTCATAATATTATAGTTTTGCAACTAAATTTGTTTTATAAAGTAAAATGAACCTTATTATATGTAATACCTTGCTGGTCTTAAAGGGCCTGCAATCTTAGTTTGTGCCTGCTAACTTTCATTTGTGACCAACTCCTTTTACCGACTAGTGGTGGATTTTTGGCGTTGCTATAACCTAGTAACTTCAAGAAAAGAAAAAAATATTAGTCAAAGTTTAATTAAGCCCTTCCGTAATTGGTCCACACTCTTGATTCTAAAAAAACGACATTTCCTAATATACTTGCTAGGCTGTAGCCAACCATGACAGTTCTACCTTGACCAAGTTCTTGAGGAAAGCGTTTTCTTAAAATCAAGAAATAGACCTCTTCATGGATTTGATCCTTCCCCTCCTGCATTTCCTACAAGATGACGCAACTAAATAGAAAACCGAATTAACTTCAATTGTCAAAAAAGAACTGTTCGCATCAGACAAAAACCGGAGCAAGTAAGAGATTGCATATTAAAGGCCGGACTGCCTGCGGCAGTAAGAAACGCCAGAGGCCTTTAATTTGTTTTAGCATTTTTCTTTTAATCGGAAGCAACTAGTTAGAAAACCGAATTAAGTTGAACTGTCTAAAAAAAGCTGTCCGCAGCAACTAGAAACCGAAACAAGCACGAGACTGCATATAAAAAGCCGGACTGCCTGCGGCAGTGTGGATCGCATGAGGTCTTTAATTTGTTTTACAATTTTTCTTCTAACCAGACGCACCTAAACAAAAAGCAGAGTTAACTGACGCAACTAAATAGAAAACCGAATTAACTTCAATTGTCTAAAAAGAACTGTTCGCATCAGACAAAAACCGGAGCAAGTACGAGATTGCATATAAAAGGTCGAACTGCCTGCGGCAGTAAGAAGCGCCAGAGGCCTTTAATTTGTTTTGGCATTTTTCTTTTAATCAGAAGCAACTAGTTAGAAAACCGAATTAACTTCAACGGTCTAAAAAAAAGCTGTCCGCAGCAACTAGAAACCGAAACAAGCACGAGACTGCACATAAAAGGCCGGACTGCCTGCGGCAGTGTGGATCGCTTGAGGTCTTTAATTTGTTTTACAATTTTTCTTCTAACCAGACGCACCTAAATAAAAAGCAGAGTTAACTGACGCAAATAAATAGAAAACCGAATTAACTTCAATGGTCTAAAAAGAACTGTTCGCATCAGACAAAAACCGGAACAAGTACGAGATTGCAGATAAAAGGCCAGACTGCCTGCGTCAGTAAGAAACGCCAGACGCCTTTAATTTGTTTTAGAATTTTTCTTTTAATCAGAAGCAATTAGACAGAAAACCGAATTAACATCAACTGTCTAAACAAAAAGCTGTCCGCAGCAACTAGAAACCGAAACAAGCACGGGACTGCATATAAAAGGCCGGACTGCCTGCGGCAGTAAGAAAGGCCAGAGGCCTTTAATTTGTTTTAGCGTTTTTCTTTAAATCAGAAGCAACTAGTTAGAAAACCGAATTAACTTGAACTGTCTAAAAAAAAGTTGTCCGCAGCAACTAGAAACCGAAACAAGCACGAGACTGCATATAAAAGGCCGGACTGCCTGTGGCAGTGTGGATCGCTTGAGGTCTTTAATTTGTTTTAGAATATTTCTTCTAACCAGACGCACCTAAATAAAAAACAGAGTTAACAGACGCAACTAAATAGAAGACCGAATTAACTTCAACGGTCTAAAAAGAACTGATCGCATCAGACAAAAACCGGAGCAAGTACGAGATTGCATATGAAAGGCCGGACTGCCTGCGGCAGTAAGAAACGCCAGAGGCCTATAATTTGTTTTAGCATTTTTCTTTTAATCAGAAGCAACTAGTTAGAAAACCGAATTAACTTGAACTGTCTAAAAAAAAGCTGTCCGCAGCAACTAGAAACCGAAACAAGCACGAGACTGCATATAAAAGGCCGGACTGCCTGCGGCAGTGTGGATCGCTTGAGGTCTTTAATTTGTTTTAGAATATTTCTTCTAAACAGACGCACCTAAATAAAAAACAGAGTTAACAGACGCAACTAAATAGAAAACCGAATTAACTTCAACGGTCTAAAAAAAAGCTGTCCGCAGCAACTAGAAACCGACACAAGCACGAGACTGCATATAAAACGCCGGACTGCCTGCGGCAGTGTGGATCGCTTGAGGTTCTTAAAATTCTTTAAAGATAACTAACTACTACTTAAACTTAACAAGCAAAAAAAAATGTAAAGCAACAAACATATCATTACAATTAAAAAAAATTCTTAAAAGATAACTAACTACTACTTAAACTTAACAAGCAAAAAAAAATGTAAAGCAACAAACATATCAACACAATTAAAAAAAATTCTTAAAAGATAACAGACTACTACTTAAACTTAACCTGCAAAAGAAAAATGTATAGCAACAAACATATCAACACAATAAAAAAAAAATTCTTAAAAGATAACTAACTACTACTTAAACTTAGCAAGCAAAAAAAATGTAAAGCAACAAACATATCAACACAATTAAAAAAAATTCTTAAAAGATAACTAACTACTACTTAAACTTAACCAGCAAAAAAAAATGTAAAGCGACAAACATATCAACACAATTAAAAAAAAATCTTAAAAGATAACTAACTACTACTTAAACTTAACAAGCAAAAAAAAATGTAAAGCAACAAACATATCAACACAATTAAAAAAAATTCTTAAAAGATAACTAACTACTACTTAAACTTAACAAGCACAAAAAAATGTAAAGCAACAAACATATCAACACAATTAAAAAAAATTCTTAAAAGATAACTAACTACTAATTAAACTTAACAAGCAAAAAAAATGTAAAGCAACAAACATCAACACAATTAAAAAAAATTCTTAAAAGATAACTAACTACTACTTAAACTTAACAAGCAAAAAAAAATGTAAAGCAACAAACATATCAACACAATTAAAAAAAAATTCTTAAAAGATAACTAACTACTACTTAAACTTAACAAGCAAAAAAAATGTAAAGCAACAAACATATCAACACAATTAAAAAAAATTCTTAAAAGATAACTAACTACTACTTAAACTTAACAAGCAAAAAAAATGTAAAGCAACAAACATATCAACACAATTAAAAAAAATTCTTAAAATATAACTAACTACTACTTACACTTAACAAGCAAAAAAAATGTAAAGCAACAAACATATCAACACAATTAAAAAAAAATTCTTAAAAGATAACTAACTACTACTTAAACTTAACAAGCAAAAAAAAAAAATTTAAAGCAACAAACATATCAAAACAATTAAAAAAAATTCTTAAAAGATAACTAACTACTACTTAAACTTAACAAGCAAAAAAAATGTAAAGCAACAAACATATCAACACAATTAAAAAAAATTCTTAAAACATAACTAACTACTACTTAAACTTAACAAGCAAAAAAAAATGTAAAGCAACAAACATATCAACACAATTAAAAAAAATTCTTAAAAGATAACTAACTACTACTTATACTTAACAAGCAAAAAAAAATGTAAAGCAACAAACATATCAACACAATTAATATAAAAGGACGGACTGCCTGCGGCAGTGTGGATCGCTTGACGTCTTTAATTTGTTTTAGAATATTTCTTCTAACCGGACGCACCTAAACAAAAAACAGAGTTAACATACGCAACTAAATAGAAAACCGAAATAATTTCAACGGTCTAAAAAAAAGCTGTCCGCAGCAACTAGAAACCGAAACAAGCACGAGACTGCATATAAAACGCCGGACTGCCTGCGGCAGTGTGGATCGCTTGAGGTCTTTAATTTGTTTTAGAATTTTTCTTCTAACCAGACGCACACCTAAATAAAAAGCAGATAACTGACGCAAATAAATAGAAAACCAAATTAAATTCAACGGTCTAAAAATAACTGTTAGCATCAAACAAAAACCGGAGCAAGTACGAGATTGCATATAAAAGGCCGGACTGCCTGCGCCTGTAAGAAACGCCAGAGGCCGTTAATTTGTTTTTAGCATGAACTGTCTAAAAAAAAGCTGCCCGCAGCAACTAGAAACCGAAACAAGCACGAGACTGCACATAAAAGGCCGGACTGCCTGCGGCAGTGTGGATCGCTTGAGATCTTTAATTTGTTTTGCAATTTTTCTTCTAACCAGACGCACCTAAATAAAAAGCAGAGTTAACTGACGCAAATAAATAGAAAACCGAATTAACTTCAATGGTCTAAAAAGAACTGTTCGCATCAGACAAAAACCGGAACAAGTACGAGATTGCAGATAAAAGGCCAGAATGGCTGCGGCAGTAAGAAACGCCAGACGCCTTTAATTTGTTTTAGAATTTTTCTTTAAATCAGAAGCAATTAGACAGAAAACCGAATTAACATCAACTGTCTAAACAAAAAGCTGTCCGCAGCAACTAGAAACCGAAACAAGCACGGGACTGCATATAAAAGGCCGGACTGCCTGCGGCAGTAAGAAAGGCCAGAGGCCTTTAATTTGTTTTAGCGTTTTTCTTTTAATCAGAAGCAACTAGTTAGAAAACCGAATTGACTTGAACTGTCTAAAAAAAAGTTGTCCGCAGCAACTAGAAACCGAAACAAGCACGAGACTGCATATAAAAGGCCGGACTGCCTGCGGCAGTGTGGATCGCTTGAGGCCTTTAATTTGTTTTAGAATATTTCTTCTAACCAGACGCACCTAAATAAAAAACAGAGTTAACAGACGCAATTAAATAGAAAACCGAATTAACGGTCTAAAAAAAGCTGTCCGCAGCAACTAGAAACCGAAACAAGCACGAGACTGCATATAAAAGGCCGGACTGCATGCGGCATGTGGATCGCTTGAGGTCTTTAATTTGTTTTAGAATATTTCTTCTAACCAGACGCACCTAAATAAAAAACAGAGTTAACAGACGCAACCAAATAGAAAACCGAATTAACTTCAACGGTCTAAAAAAAAGCTGTCCGCAGCAACTAGAAACCGAAACAAGCACGAGACTGCATATAAAACGCCGGACTGCCTGCGGCAGTGTGGATCGCTTGAGGTTCTTAAAATTCTTTAAAGATAACTAACTACTACTTAAACTTAACAAGCAAAAAAAAATGTAAAGCAACAAACATATCATCACACTTAAAAACAATTCTTAAAAGATAACTAACTACTACTTAAACTTAACAAGCAAAAAAAAATGTAAAGCAACAAACATATCAACACAATTAAAAAAAATTCTTAAAAGATAACTGACTACTACTTAAACTTAACAAGCAAAAGAAAAATGTATAGCAACAAACATATCAACACAATTAAAAACAATTCTTAAAAGATAACTAACTACTACTTAAACTTAGCAAGCAAAAAAAATGTAAAGCAACAAACATATCAACACAATTAAAAAAAATTCTTAAAAGATAACTAACTACTACTTAAACTTAACCAGCAAAAAAAAATGTAAAGCAACAAACATATCAACAAAATTAAAAAAAAATCTTAAAAGATACCTAACTACTACTTAAACTTAACAAGCAAAAAAAAATGTAAAGCAACAAACATATCAACACAATTAAAAAAAATTCTTAAAAGATAACTAACTACTACTTAAACTTAACAAGCAAAAAAAAATGTAAAGCAACAAACATATCAACACAATTAAAAAAAATTCTTAAAAGATAACTAACTACTACTTAAACTTAACAAGCAAAAAAAATGTAAAGCAACAAACATCAACACAATTAAAAAAAATTCTTAAAAGATAACTAACTACTACTTAAACTTAACAAGCAAAAAAAATGTAAAGCAACAAACATATCAACACAATTAAAAAAAATTCTTAAAAGATAACTAACCACTACTTAAACTTAACAAGCAAAAAAAATGTAAAGCAACAAACATATCAACACAATTAAAAGAAATTCTTAAAAGATAACTAACTACTACTTAAACTTAACAAGCAAAAAAATATGTAAAGCAACAAACATATCAACACAATTAAAAAAAATTCTTAAAATATAACTAACTACTACTTAAACTTAACAAGCAAAAAAAAATGTAAAGCAACAAACATATCAACACAATTAGAAAATAATTCTTAAAATATAACTAACTACTACTTAAACTTAACAAGCAAAAAAAAAATGTTAAGCAACAAACATATCAACACAATTAAAAAAAATTCTTAAAAGATAACTAACTACTACTTAAACTTAACAAGCAAAAAAAATGTAAAGCAACAAACATATCAACACAATTAATATAAAAGGCCGGACTGCCTGCGGCAGTGTGGATCGCTTGAGGTCTTTAATTTGTTTTAGAATATTTCTTCTAACCAGACGCACACCAAAATAAAGAGCAGATAACTGACGCAAATAAATAGAAAACCGAATTAAATTCAACGGTCTAAAAAGAACTGTTAGCATCAAACAAAAACCGGAGCAAGTACGAGATTGCATATAAAAGGCCGGACTGCCTGCGCCAGTAAGAAACGCCTGAGGCCGTTAATTTGTTTTTAGCATTTTTCTTTTAATCAGAAGCACCTAGTTAGAAAACCGAATTAACATGAACTGTCTAAAAAAAAGCTGCCCGCAGCAACTAGAAACCGAAACAAGCACGAGGCTGCATATGAATGGCCGGACTGCCTGCGGCAGTGTGAATCGCTTGAGGCCCTTAATTTGTTTTAGAATTTTTCTTCTAACCAGACGCACCTAAATAAAAAGCAGAGTTAACTGACGCAACTAAATAGAAAACCGAATTAACTTCAATTGTCTAAAAAGAACTGTTCGCATCAGACAAAATCCGGAGCAAGTACGAGATTGCATATAAAAGGCCGGACTGCCTGCGGCAGTAAGAAACGCCAGAGGCCTTTAATTTGTTTTAGCATTTTTCATTTAATCAGAAGCAACTAGTTAGAAAACCGAATTAACTTCAACGGTTTAAAAAAAAAGCTGTCCGCAGCAACTAGAAACCGAAACAAGCACGAGACTGCATATAAAAGGCCGGACTGCCTGCGGCAGTGTGGATCGCTTGAGGTATTTAATTTGTTTTAGAATTGTTCCTCAAACCAGACGCACCTAAATAAAAAGCAGAGTTAACTGACGCAACTAAATAAAAAACCGAATTAACTTCAACGGTCTAAAAAAAAAGCTGTCCGCAGCAACTAGAAACCGAAACAAGCACGAGACTGCATATAAAAGGACGGACTGCCTGCGGCAGTGTGGATCGCTTGAGGTCTTTAATTTGTTTTAGAATTTTTCTTCTAACCAGGCGCACCTAAATAAAAAGCAGAGTCAACTGACGCAACTAAATAGAAAACCGAATTAACTTCAGTTGTCTAAAAAGAATTGTTCGCATCAGGCAAAAACCGGAGCAAGTACGAGATTGCATATAAAAGGCCGGACTGCCTGCGGCAGTAAGAAACGCCTGAAGCCTTTAATTTGTTTTGGATTTTTTCTTTTAATCAGAAGCAATTAGACTGAAAACCGAATTAACATCAACTGTCTAAAAAAAAAGCTGTCCGCAGCAACTAGAAACCGAAACAAGCAAGAGACTGCATATAAAAGGCTGGACTGCCTGCGGCAGTAAGAAACGCCAGAGGCCTTTAATTTGTTTTAGCATTTTTCTTTTAATCAGAAGCAACTAGTTAGAAAACCGAATTAACTTGAACTGTCTAAAAAAAACCTGTCCGCAGCAACTAGAAACCGAAACAAGCACGAGACTGCATATAAAAGGCCGGACTGCCTGCGGCAGTGTGAATCGCTTGAGGTCTTTAATTTGTTTTAGAATATTTCTTCTAACCAGACGCACCTAAATAAAAAACAGAGTTAACAGAGGCAACTAAATAGAAAACCGAATTAACTTCAACGGTCTAAAAAAAACTGTCCGCAGCAACTAGAAACCGAAACAAGCACGAGACTGCATATAAAACGCCGGACTGCCTGCGGCGGTGTGGATCGCTTGAGGTTCTTAAAATTCTTAAACGATAACTAACTTCTACTTAAACTTAACAAGCAAAAAAAAAGGTAAAGCAAGAAACATATCAATACAATTAAACAAAATTCTTAAAAGATAACTAACTACTACCTAAACTTAACAAGCAAAAAAAATGTAAAGCAACAAACATATCATCACAATTAAAAATTTTTTTAAAAGATAACTAACTAGTACTTAAATATAACAAGCAAAAAAAATGTAAAGCAACAAACATATCAATACAATTCAAAAAAATTCTTAAAAGATAACTAACTACTACTTACTTAACAAGCAAATAAAAATGTAAAGCAACAAACATATCAACACAATTAAAAAAATTCTTAAAAGATAACTAACTACTACTTAAACTTAACAAGCAAAAAAAATGTAAAGCAACAAACGTATCAACACAATTAAAAAAAAATCTTAAAAGATAACTAACTACTACTTAAACTTAACAAGCAAAAAAAAATGTAAAGCAACAAACATATCAACACAAAAGAAATTCATAAAAGGTAATTAACTACTACTTAAACTTAACAAGCAAAAAAAAATGCAAAGCAACAAACATATCAACACTATCAAAAAAAATTCTTAAAAGATAACTAACTACTACTTAAACTTAACAAGCAAACAAAATGTAAAGCAACAAACACATCAACACAATTAAAAAAAATCTTAAGAGATAATTAACTACTACTTAAACTTAACAAGCAAAAAAAAATGTAAAGCAACAAACATATCAACACAATTAAAAAAAATTCTTAAAAGATAACTAACTACTACTTAAACTTAACAAGTAAAAAAAATGTAAAGCAACAAACATATCAACACAATTAAAAAAAATTCTTAAAAGATAACTAACTACTACTTAAACTTAACAAGCAAAACAAAATGTACAGCGACAAACATATCAACACAATTAAAAAAAATTCTTAAAATATAGCTAACTACTACTTAAACTTAACAAGCAAAAAAAAAATGTAAAGCTACAAACATATCAACACAATAAAAAAAATTCTTAAAAGATAACTAACTACTACTTAAACTTAACAAGCAAAAAAAATGTAAAGCAATAAACATATCAACACAATTAAAAAAAATTCTTAAAAGAAAACTAACTACTACTTAAATTTAACAAGCAAAAAAAATGTAAAGCAACAAACATATCAAAACAATTAATATAAAAGGCCGGACTGCCTGCGGCAGTGTGGATCGCTTGAGGTCTTTAATTTGTTTTAGAATATTTTTTCTAACCAGACGCACCTAAATAAAAAGCAGATAACTGACGCAAATAAATAGAAATCCGAATTAAATTCAACGGTCTAAAAAGAACTGTTCTCATCAAACAAAAACCGGAGCAAGTACGTGATTGCATATAAAAGGCCGGACTGCCTGCGCCAGTAAGAAACGCCAGAGGCCGTTAATTTGTTTTTAGCATTTTTCTATTAATCAGAAGCAACTAGTTAGAAAACCGAATTAATATGAACTGTCTAAAAAAAAGCTGTCCGCAACAATTAATATAAAAGGCCGGACTGCCTGCGGCAGTGTGGATCGCTTGAGGTCTTTAATTTGTTTTAGAATTTTTCTTCTAACCTGACGCACCTAAATAAAAAGCAGAGTTAACTGACGCAACTAAATGGAAAACCGAATTAACTTCAATTGTCTAAAAAGACCTGTTCGCATCAGACAAAAACCGGAGCAAGTACGAGATTGCATATAAAAGGCCGGACTGCCTGCGGCAGTAAGAAACGCCAGAGGCCTTTAATTTGTTTTAGCATTTTTCTTTTAATCAGAAGCAACTAGTTAGAAAACCGAATTAACTTCAACGGTCTAAAAAAAGCTGTCCGCTGCAACTAGAAACCGAAACAAGCACGAGACTGCATATAAAAGGCCGGACAGCCTGCGGCAGTGTGGATCGCTTGAGGTCTTTAATTTGTTTGACTATTTTTCTTCTAACCAGACGCACCTAAATAAAAAGCAGAGTTAACTGACGCAACTAAATAGAAAACCGAATTAACTTCAACGGTCTAAAAAAAAAGGCTGTCCGCAGCAACTAGAAACCGAAACAAGCACGAGACTGCATATAAAAGGCCGGACTGCCTGCGGCAGTGTGAATCGCTTGACGTCTTTAATTTGTTTGACAATTTTTCTTCTAACCAGACGCACCTAAATAAAAAGCAGAGTTAACTGACGCAACTAAATAGAAAACCGAATTAACTTCAATTGTCTAAAAAGAACTGTTCGCATCAGACAAAAACCGGAGCAAGTACGAGATTTCATATAAAAGGCCGGACTGACTGCGGCAGTAAGAAACGCCAGAGGCCTTTAATTTGTTTTGGCATTTTTCTTTTAATCAGAAGCAACTAGTTACAAAACCGAATTAACTTCAACTGTCTAAAAAAATGCTGTCCGCAGCAACTAGAAACCGAAACAAGCACGAGACTGCATATAAAAGGCCGGACTGCCTGCGGCAGTGTGGATCGCTTGAGGTCTTTAATTTATTTTACAATTTTTCTTCTAACCTGACGCACCTAAAGAAAGAGCAGAGTTAACTGACGCAACTAAATAGAAAACCGAATTAAATTCAACGGTCTAAAAAGAACTGTTCGCATCAGACAAAAAGCGGAACAAGTACGAGATTGCATATAAAAGGTCGGACTGCCTGCGGCAGTAAGAAATTCCAGAGGCTTTTAATTTGTTTTAGCATTTTTCTTTTAATCAGAAGCAACTAGTTAGAAAACCGAATTAACTTGAACTGTCTAAAACAAAGCTGTCCGCAGCAACTAGAAACCGAAACAAGCACGAGACTGCATATAAAATGCCGGACTGCCTGCGGCAGTGTGGATCGCTTGAGGTCTTTAATTTGTTTTAGAATTTTTCTTCTAACCAGACGCACCTAAATTAAAAGCAGAGTTAACTGACGCAACTAAATAGAAAACCGAATTAACTTCAACGGTCTAAAAAAAAGCTGTTCGCAGCAACTAGAAACCGAAACAAGCACGAGACTGCATATAAAAGGCCGGACTGCCTGCGGCAGTGTGGATCGCTTGAGGTCTTTAATTTGTTTTAGAATTTTTCTTCTAACCAGACGCACCTAAATTAAAAGCAGAGTTAACTGACGCAACTAAATAGAAAACCGAATTAACTTCAACGGTCTAAAAAACAGCTGTCCGTAGCAACTAGAAACCGAAACAAGCACGAGACTGCATATAAAAGGCCGGACTGCCTGCGGCAGTGTGGATCGCTTGAGGTCTTTAATTTGTTTTAGAATTTTTCTTCTAACCAGACGCACACCTAAATAAGAAGCAGATAACTGACGCAACTAAATAGAAACCGAATTGAATTCAACGGTCTAAAAAGAACTGTCCGCAGCAACTAGAAACCGAAACAAGCACGAGAATGCATATAAAATGCCGGACTGCCTGCGGCAGTGTGGATCGCTTGAGGTCTTTAATTTGTTTTAGAATTTTTCTTCTAACCAGACGCACCTAAATAAAAAGCAGAGTTAACTGACGCAACTAAATAGAAAACCGAATTAACTTCAACGGTCTAAAAAAAAGCTGTTCGCAGCAACTAGAAACCGAAACAAGCACGAGACTGCATATAAAAGGCCGGACTGCCTGCGGCAGTGTGGATCGCTTGAGGTCTTTAATTTGTTTTAGAATTTTTCTTCTAACCAGACGCACCTAAATTAAAAGCAGAGTTAACTCACGCAACTTAATAGAAAACCGAATTAACTTCAACGGTCTAAAAAACCGCTGTCCGCAGCAACTAGAAACCGAAACAAGCACGAGACTGCATATAAAAGGCCGGACTGCCTGCGGCAGTGTGGATCGCTTGAGGTCTTTAATTTGTTTTAGAATTTGTCTTCTAACCAGACGCACACCTAAATAAGAAGCAGATAACTGACGCAACTAAATAGAAACCGAATTAAATTCAACGGTCTAAAAAGAACTGTTCGCATCAGACAAAAACCGGAGCAAGTACGAGATTACATATAAAAGACCGGACTGCCTGCGGCAGTAAGAAACGCCAGAGGCCTTTAATTTGTTTTAGCATTTTTCTTTTAATCAGAAGCAACTAGTTAGAAAACCGAATTAACTTCAACGGTCTAAAAAAAAAGCTGTCCGCAGCAACTAGAAACCGAAACAAGCACGAGACTGCATATAAAAGGCCGGACTGCCTGCGGCAGTGTGTATCGCTTGAGGTCTTTAATTTGTTTTAGAATTTTTCTTCTAACCTGGCGCACCTAAATAAAAACCAGAGTTAACTGACGCAACTAAATAGAAAACCGAATTAAATTCAATTGTCTGAAAAGAACTGTTCGCATCAGACAAAAACCGGAGCAAGTACGAGATTGCATATAAAAGGCCGGACTGCCTGCGGCAGTAAGAAACGCCAGAGGCGTTTAATTTGTTTTGGCATTTTTCATTTAATCAGAAGCAGTTAGACGGAAAACCGAATTAACATCAACTGTCTAAAAAAAAGCTGTCCGCAGCAACTAGAAACCGAAACAAGCACGAGCCTGCATATAAAAGTCCGGACGGCCTGCGGCAGTGTTGATCGCTTGAGGTCTTTAATTTGTTTTACAATTTTTCTTCTAACCAGACGCACCTAAATAAAGAGCAGAGTTAACTGACGCAACTAAATAGAAAACCGAATAAAATTCAACAGTCTAAAAAGAACTGTTCTCATCAGACAAAAACCGGAACAAGTACGAGATTGCATATAAAAGGCCGGACCGCCTGCGGCAGTAAGAAAAGCCAGAGGCCTTTAATTTGTTTTAGCATTTTTCTTTTAACCAGAAGCAACTAGTTAGAAAACCGAATTAACTTGGACTGTCTAAAAAAAGCTGTCAGCAGCAACTAGAAACCGAAACAAGCACGAGACTGCATATAAAAGGCCGGACTGCCTGCGGCAGTGTGGATCGCTTGAGGTCTTTAATTTGTTTTAGAATTTTTCTTCTAACCAGACGCACACCTAAATAAAAAGCAGAGTTAACTGACGCAACTAAATAGAAAACCGAATTAACTTCAACGGTCTAAAGAGAACTGTTCGCATCAGACAAAAACCGGAACAAGTACGAATTGCATATAAAAGGTCGGACAACGGTCTAAAGAGAACTGTTCGCATCAGACAAAAACCGGAGCAAGTACTAGATTGCATATAAAAGGCCGGACTGCCTGCGGCTGTAAGAAACGCCAAAGGCCTTTAATTTGTTTTGGCATTTTTCTTTTAATCAGAAGCAATTAGACACAAAACCGAATTAGTTCCAACGGTCTAAAAAAAGCTGTCCGCAGCAAATTGAAACCGAAACAAGCACGAGACTGCATATAAAAGGCCGGACTGCCTGCGGCAGTATGGATCGTTTGAGGTCTTTAATTTGTTTTAGAATTTTTCTTCTAACCAGACGCACCTAAATAAAAAACAGAGTTAACTGACGCAACTAAATAGAAAACCGAATTAACTTCAACGGTCAAAAAAAAAGCTGTCCGCAGCAACTAGAAACCGAAACAAGCACGAGACTGCATATAAAAGACTGCCTGCGGCAGTAAGAAACGCCAGAGGCCTTTAATTTGTTTTAGCATTTTTCTTTTAATCAGAAGCAACTAGATAGAAAACCGAATTAACTTCAACTGTCTAAATAAAAAAAACTGTCCGCAGCAACTAGAAACCGACGAGACCGCATATAAAAGGCCGGACTGCATGCGGCAGTGTGGATCGCTTGAGGTCTTTAATTTGTTTTAGAACTTTTCTTCTAACCAGACGCACCTAAATAAAGAGCAGAGTTAACTGACGCAACTAAATAGAAAACCGAATAAAATTCAACGGTCTAAAAAGAACTGTTCTCATCAGACAAAAACCGGAACAAGTACGAGATTGTATATAAAAGGCCGGACCGCCTGCGGCAGTAAGAAAAGCCAGAGGCCTTTAATTTGTTTTAGCATTTTTCTTTTAACCAGAAGCAACTAGTTAGAAAACCGAATTAACTTGGACTGTCTAAAAAAAGCTGTCAGCAGCAACTAGAAACCGAAACAAGCACGAGACTGCATATAAAAGGCCGGACTGCCTGCGGCAGTGTGGATCGCTTGAGGTCTTTAATTTGTTTTAGAATTTTTCTTCTAACCAGACGCACACCTAAATAAAAAGCAGAGTTAACTGACGCAACTAAATAGAAAACCGAATTAACTTCAACGGTCTAAAGAGAACTGTTCGCATCAGACAAAAACCGGAACAAGTACGAATTGCATATAAAAGGTCGGACAACGGTCTAAAGAGAACTGTTCGCATCAGACAAAAACCGGAGCAAGTACTAGATTGCATATAAAAGGCCGGACTGCCTGCGGCTGTAAGAAACGCCAAAGGCCTTTAATTTGTTTTGGCATTTTTCTTTTAATCAGAAGCAATTAGACACAAAACCGAATTAGTTCCAACGGTCTAAAAAAAGCTGTCCGCAGCAAATTGAAACCGAAACAAGCACGAGACTGCATATAAAAGGCCGGACTGCCTGCGGCAGTATGGATCGTTTGAGGTCTTTAATTTGTTTTAGAATTTTTCTTCTAACCAGACGCACCTAAATAAAAAACAGAGTTAACTGACGCAACTAAATAGAAAACCGAATTAACTTCAACGGTCAAAAAAAAAGCTGTCCGCAGCAACTAGAAACCGAAACAAGCACGAGACTGCATATAAAAGACTGCCTGCGGCAGTAAGAAACGCCAGAGGCCTTTAATTTGTTTTAGCATTTTTCTTTTAATCAGAAGCAACTAGATAGAAAACCGAATTAACTTCAACTGTCTAAATAAAAAAAACTGTCCGCAGCAACTAGAAACCGAAACAAGCACGAGACCGCATATAAAAGGCCGGACTGCATGCGGCAGTGTGGATCGCTTGAGGTCTTTAATTTGTTTTAGAACTTTTCTTCTAACCAGACGCACACCTAAATAAAAAGCAGAGTTAACTGACGCAACTAAATAGAAAACCGAATTAACTTCAACGGTCTAAAAAGAACTGTTCGCATCAGACAAAAACCGGAGCAAGTACGAGATTGCACATAAAAGGCCGGACTGCCTGCGGCAGTAATAAACGCCAGAGGCCTTTAATTTGTTTTAGCATTTTTCTTTTAATCAGAAGCAACTAGATAGAAAACCAAATTAACTTCAACTGTCTAAATTAAAAAAAAACTGTCCGCAGCAACTAGAAACCTAAACAAGTACGGGACCGCATATAAAAGGCCGGACTGCCTGCGGCAGTGTGGATTGCTTGAGGTGTTTAAATTGTTTTAGAATTTTTCTTCTAACCAGACGCACCTAAATAAAAAGCAGAGTTAACTGACGCAACTAAATAGAAAACCGAATTAACTTCAACGGTCTAAAAAGAACTGTTTGCATCAGACAAAAACCGGATCAAGTACGAGATTGCACATAAAAGGTCGGACTGCCTGCGGCAGTAAGAAACGCCAGAGGCCTTTAATTTGTTTTGGCATTTTTCTTTTAATCAGAAGCAATTACACAGAAAACCGAATTAGCTCCAACTGTCTAAAAACAGCTGTCCGCAGCAAATTGAAACCGAAACAAGCAGGAGATTGCATTTAAAAGGCCGGCCTGCCTGCGGCAGTGTGGATTGCTTGAGGTCTTTAATTTGTTTTAGAATTTTTCTTCCAACCAGACGCACCTAAATAAAAAGCAGAGTTAACTCCAACGGTCTAAAAAACGCTAACGGTCATGTAGAAACGGTGATCGTTGATTAAATAGCTTTGGTTCTAACTTGCAACTTAATAGCGAATCAGTTCAATTAGTTTTTGTTTCGAGTCATAGGGCATAGTAAACAAGATGGCTTGAAACATTAGTGACTGAAAGCAGAATAAATGACTTCAATGGCAAAATCTGGTGCAGAAGAAACACTGACAAGCTTAAAAATATAAGTTTGCCAAAACAGATTTTCTATTTTTCTGAGGGGTTTTAATAGACAAAAAAAATGTGAGATAAAGCCGATACGATCCCAAAAACCGCGACGCGGTTGATTCACTTTATGAACCGGCAAAGTCCTGTTTTCCAATCCAATCCTGTTTGATGCAGAACGATAAAGATCAAAGTTTAACCCGCACTGCGAGTCCCGTTGGAGCTGATCGAATAAAACATCGGTAAATAATGCATAATTTGACTGCATTATGCCAGGATGCTTCATCTCAGGTTTTACCTTCGTGGCACTAGCACAAATGTAGACTGCGTGTAGCCCCACAAAGCCCTTGGCCTATCTCAGCCCCTTCAGGTCCGCGACCGATTTAAATTTGACGCAAAGACACCGACTTGAATAGAAAATAACCGACCAAAACAACAGGGCTCTGTTAGGATGAAGCGAAATGAATTTGGTAAAAAATCATAATTCTTGGGATGAGACAGGATCAAAGTGGAATAACTTTTCGACGTTTCGCTTTCGATTGCACGACACATCTTCAGGGATCTTCACTCTGCGAGATCAAATCACTGACTGGTAATCGACTCGCAGAGAGAAAATCCCTGAAAATGCCCCGTGCAATCGAAGACGAAACGTCGGAAAGCCGATTCCACTCTGACACGATCTAATCCCAAGAACAATTGTTTAAGTTTTTAAAAAGCCACTTTCAGAAGCGACGTGTTGCCCCGACCGACACAACCAACTTCAAGTGGCAAAAACAAAAAAACGCAACGAAACCTGAAACAAGAAATAACATAAAATTATTTTGACGTTACCTTATCAACACTCCCGATTCGCGATGCATCAGTTTCACATCATAGAACCCCATCTTAGTCTTTGGGAAAGTCTTATTGAAACCATGTGTCTCTAGGTCCAAAAGACAAAAGCCTTTTGGGAAAATGGCTATTTTTCTTAAAATAAGAAATTTCTTAAAAAATAAGGATGAGTGCCCCTCCCCGCACCCATCTGTGTTGAGCACCCATTGAAATCTAAACCCCTTTTACTTATTTTTTAAGAATGGTACAACATCTTATTTGTAACAAAACTTAGATTTTATTACAAATAAGAGAGAGCTTTCGCGGTCTTTTAGTCCACAAACTTTTTTTTAACAAGGGACATTGTTCAGGCGTCAAGCTAACCGGAGAAAATGGGCCACTGTCTTGCTCTCTACCTGGAACCTGAAAAGAAACAAAATTCAAAAGATTAGTCTGACGAACGACCAATTATCACAGATGTATTGAGACTGTTATAAATTGATAACAGTCTCGTGCATTTTTATACAAACCATTCAGATATCTCGCCTACACATATTTCACTAACACCAGTAACACTAAACACTTCCACTACCTCCTTATCACCACTCCCGATTCGGGGTTGTTGTTAAATGCATGCATATAATAACTTTCACTTACCAATCAACTGCAACCGACGATTGTCCTAACTGTGGTACCCCGTCTTCGTTTTTGGGAAAGTCTAATTGAAACCCTACTATCTCTAGGTCGTAAACGACAAATGTCTTTTAAGATAATGGAGACAGTAGAATGGCAATTAATTGGCAATCAGTTTTGATTTCTGACAATAAGTATGCCTATCTCAACGCCAACGCACAAAAAAATCATGGGTTGTCAAAATGTTCGTTTTTCTTTATTCCATTTTTACAATTACTGAAAGTCTAGGTCAATAAACGATTTTTCGAAAACTTACGAGAAACTGATTTTTTTGTGCGAGCTCAGAAAAATAGATCCGAATCAAACATTCGACAGTCAGCACTTATCCTTCAAGTCCTAATGCTACCTTTTGACATACGACCGAAACGTTATAAATGTTTCCTTTATCCCCTATTCTAGTTAAAATGACACAACAAATTCTGGTTGAGTCAAATTAACTACCACGAAACAGCCTGCATCGAAAAGTCCTGACTGCCTGCGGCAGTGTGAATCGTTTGAGACCTATAATTTGAATTAGAACTTTTGTTCTAATCTGCCCAACCGAAGCAAGCACGATATTGCATCTAAAACGCCTGACTGCCTGCGGCAGTGTAGATCGCCAGAGGCCTTTAATTTATTTTAGCATTTTTCTTTTAATCAGAAGCAACTAGATGGAAAACCGAATTAACTTCAACTGTCTAAAAAAAACTGAGATGAATATAAAACACGAGATTATACAGGGTGTCTAAAATAGGTGATACCACTATTGCTATCTCCGAAACGGTAAAAGATACGAGGTCGGTTAAATTAGAGAAAATGTGCCATTTTTAGTCCCTACTCATATTTCGTTTACGAAGTTGCCAAATTCTCTATAGTTCCTTATCTACAGGGGATTTTTTAAAAATAGTCAAATATTTAATTCTTAAATATATCGAAAACTATTATAGTTAGAAAAAAATTGTTTTAACAAAAATCACACGATTTTTTACGTTCTCTCAAATGATGTTATCGCTTTGTTTATATCATTTGTTTTTATTGAGTTACTGATACTAACTTGCTTTTTTCAAATACGGACCTGGACTTTTTGCTCCATTTTTTGAAAGAATACTTTATACCCTTTACATCTGTGTATCACCTGATTATGGTTTTCGACGTTTTGGTGAAGAATAGCATCATCAGGATATTCTGCCAGTACGGACCTGGCATTTTTCACGTAAATGCGCCATTTCACAACCACAAAAACCACAAACCATAGCGATAGGTTGTGAATTGTGCCTTAACATGGAAGATTCCAGGTCCGTATTGTCAGAAAATTCTGATGATGTTACTAGTCGTGATAAAAACGTTGGAAAATATTTTCAAGTTATACATAGTTGTAAAGGGTATAAAGTATTCTTTCAAAAAATGGAGCAAAAAGTCCAGGTCCGTACTTGAAAAAAACAAGTTAGTATCAGTAACTCAATAAAAACAAATGGTATAAACAAAACAATAACGTTACTTTCTAGAAGGTAAAAAATCGTGTGATTTTTGTTAAAGTAATTTTTTTCTAACTATAATAATTTTCGAAATATTTAAGAATTAAATTTTTGACTATTTTTAAAAAATCCCTGTAGATACGAAACTATAGAGAATTTGGCAACTTCGTAAACGGAATATGAATAGGGACTGAAAATGGCACAATTTCTCTAATTTAAATGACCTCGTATCTTTTATCGTTTCGGAGATAGCAATAGTGGTATCACCTATTTTAGACACCCTGTATATAAAAGGCCGGACTGCCTGCGGCAGTGTGGATCGCTTGAGGTCTTTAATTTATTTTACAATTTTTCTTCTAACCAGATGCACCTAAATAAAAAGCAGAGTTCTAAAAAAAGCTGTCCGCAGCAAATTGAAACCGAAACAAGCACGAGATTGCATTTAAAAGGCCGGCCTGCCTGTGGCAGTGTGGATTGCTTGAGGTCTTTAATTTGTTTTACAATTTTTCTTCCAACCAGACGCACCTAAATAAAAAACAGAGTTAAGTCCAACGATCTAAAAAATCTCTAAAGGTCTTGAAGAAACGCTGATCGTTAATGAAATAGCTTTCGTTCTAACCTGCAACTTAATAGCGAATTAGTTCAATTAGTTTTTGTTTCGAGTCATAGGGCATAGTAAACAAGATGGCTTGAAACATTAGTGACTGAAAGCAGAATAAATGACTTCAATGGCAAAATCTGGTGCAGAACAAACACTAACAAGCTTAAAAATATAAGTTTGTCAAAACAGATTTTCTATTTTTCTGAGGGGTTTTAATAGACAAAAAATTGTGAGATAAAGCCGATACGATCCCAAAAACCGCGACGCGGTTACTTTACTTTATGAACCGGCGAAGCCCTGTTTTCCAATCCAATCCTGTTTGATGCAGAACGATAAAAATCAAAGTTTAACCCGCACTGCGAGTCCCTTTGGAGCTGATCGAATAAAACATCGGTAAATAATGCATAATTTGACTGCATTATGCCAGGATGCTTCATCTCAGGTTTTACCTTCGTGGCACTAGCACAAATGTAGACTACGTGTAGCCCCACAAAGCCCTTGACCTATCTCAGCCCCTCCAGGTCCGCGACCGAGTCAAATTTGACGCAAAGACACCGACTAGAATAGAAAATATCCGACCAAAACAACAGGGCTCTGTTAGGATGAAGCGAAATGAATTTGGTAAAAATCATTGTCCTTGGGATCAGACAGGATCAAAGTGGAATAACTTTCCGACGTTTCGTTTTCGATTGCACGACACATCTTCAGGGATCTTCATTCTGCGAGATCGAACCACTGACTGGTAACTGACTCGCAGAGAGAAGACCCCTGAAAATGCCCCGTGCAATCGAAGGCGAAACGTCGGAAAGTCATTTCACTTTGACACGATCTAATCCCAAGGACAATTCCTCGTTTAAGTTTTTAAAAAGTCACTTTCAGATGCGGCGTGTTGCCCCGACCGACACAACCATCTTCAAGTGGCAAAGACAAAAAAAAACGCAACCCAACCTGAAACAAGAGATAAGATAAAATTACTACGATGCAAAAAAAAATATCGGCCAAAACTTTTTTAAAATATAATTATATTGCCCACCCAGTACGTTCTTTTATTCACGTACAATCAAGATTAAAAGCCAAATCATTAGAAAAATTTGCTTCAAGTGTTTAGTTATGCAAGTGCTTTTTTCGATTAATTTGTAAATTTTAAATCTAAATTAGATTGAGTTCAATATGAATCAGTAGCGAAGATTTGTTTTTTCTACATGTGTCGACGTTTCGACTTATATTAACTCATCCTCAAGGCTAGAAAATTATTGCCCTTTATGTGGTTCTACTTTGGTAGTCAGTATTAACAAAAATAACAATACTCACAGTATAAGTTTTATAATACAACTCGGTAAAATTACGAAATTATCATTAAATTTATTGTCCTGAGGATCAACGAACATAAATCGAAATGTCAACAAAAATGAAAAGTCGATTATCTCACCTACATAACAATAAACAATGGTCAGCAAAAAATATTTTTTACAAATATGGAAATTACCTTATTACTGTTCTGACTTGCTGAAAAGATTTTCGCCTTTGATGGAACCCTCAGGGAACCTTTGCTCTATGAAATGAAGGTGCTGCGATTTGGTGCGAAGGACTTGTACGATTTTCTCTTCTAATGGTGGGCTTTAAGATGTGTTGTCCTAAAAAAGGTAATAATATGTTCGAAAAAAAATTGTCACAAACTAATGGCAATACTTTTCCAAAATAACTGAAAGGCAATACAATGTAAGTCAGTCTTTTTTAATACATTGCCAGAATTTTTTATATTTGCCTGTTTTTTCTTAAATATAAAAATAAGACAATGATCAAAACTTTTATAGAAATAAAAGAACTATTTAATTTCTTTATTGATGAATATGATAAATGAAAAAATTTGATATAACTGGCTAGAAACTGATAATCCTTGAGCACTACCAGGTTTTAAAGTCTAATATTTTACGCCCCATTAGAAGATCCTGAAAGGCTACAAAGGTGAATGGAAATAAACAGTACAAAATATAATAAACGTAAAAAATATTGTATGAATACTTTCATGTCTATAGCCTTTGGATTATGAGATCTTAGGTATTATTCTCTGAACTTTAGCAACCTGCGGCATAAAAGAATAATATGAAATTTTGACCTGTTCTGACTGTAAGAAGAAAATATCACAGCTATTTGTATACCATAATAAACTATTAGGTTTTTGTTTCATAATAATTAAAAGACGGTACAGATGTTGCAGGGTGTTTATCAGGGTAAACATTTGGACAACAATTTTTCCCCTTCCCCTTATTATTAAGTGTGATCTTTGCATATTTTAAAAACTCAAGTTTAAAAATGGGAGGTTTTAAAAGTTATATTTATATTTCTAGCATTCTGTATATACTACATATAACAGATATTTTAACGACAGAACTTTTTATGAATAGCGGTTCTATTTGCTACAATAAAAAATAAGATAATGTGGCAAAAGCACATCCTAGAGGAAGGTAGGAGAGCTTTAAGAGCAATTTACTCCCACGTTTCTAAAAGAAGACGGCTAGTGAAATGAATTCAACATCTAAATACAAATACACTAGATTGAAATATTTTTAGTTAATAATCAACTTTCTTATACGTGTAAAAATCGAGTTACACATAACTTGATGTAAAAATAATATTATTATTATTATTAGAGGAGAGACACAAAATATACAATAACTGGTTTTCCATTTAATATGGGTATGGAAAATTTTGCTGTGTTGCGTTAAATACATATGTCCCTAAGTGTATTTATATTATAGAAATTGTGCCTTTTTTATCTAACCAAAAATGCAAAGTTCAATAAAAAAAAGGTGCTCTACTAAATTTGATTTAAGGCGGTCAAATTTATCTGGGAAAGGTTGCCTTCTCTCTGGATATCTAATGTGAACAAAAAAAAAACACTAAGATATTATCCTAACCATAGCGCTGAAAATACGGTACCTTTGTAAATATAATTCTGAAGTCTCTTGGGGATTTTCATTAGATTGTATAAAACAAACCATCATACTTTTCATTATTTTCGTAAACCGCAATTATTTTAAAAAATAACACCAAAACAACAAAGATATTTTACTAATAATCAAAAACTGACGAAACCGCAAAGTTTTTGAAATTTTGTGTTTTGTTCCAAACAAATTAGCCATAGCCTACTACCTACCGATTGCAAAAGAAAATTTTAGAAAATCTTAAATTCTGAGCTTGCTTTTAAAAATAATTGTATGCAATTATATATTTTTGGAAAGTAGACATTATGCATAATAAATATGAAAAATAATATACAGGGTGTTCCATTTAAAAGAACATATGTTTGCTTCATACCTAAATAACGGAAAGTGTTAGAAAAAAACCGACTACGCCACTGGATTCTACGGAAAAAATTCTATAACAATACGTTTTAACTTCTTCGATAAGTTTAAAAGTAACTCAGATACGGGGGGTGCCTCAAACGTTACACTTTTCGAATCTACCCTGTATCTCAAAAATCAAAAGGGCTATGAAAATTCTGCTGGCGCTATCTTTAATTTCACAAAAAAGTAGCACACTGTCGCGAAAACCGCAACCCTCTATCTTTAAAAATAAGGGAGGGAGATACCCCGCAAAAGTGCTGAAAATGGGATACCCTGTACACTTTTAATTTTTTTAGCAATAAAAATAATAAATGAAAAAATAATAGAACTAGCTAGAAGGTGATTATACTTTACTTTTAACTCTACCAGGTTGTAAAGTCTAATATTTTACACCCCATTAGAAGATCCTTAAAAGTTTCAAAGGTGAATGTAACTAAACAAAATAAAATATAAAATACGAAAAAAAATTGTACGAATACTTTCATGTCTACCTATAGCCTTTGGGGGCCGGATTATTAGATTTTAGACCTGTAGAATAAAAGGATATGAAATTTTGACCAGCTCGTTTAGTTTTTCATTTGTGGGAGATGAAATCACACACATTAATCGTAAACCATTTACCTTATCAATGTTGCAGCTTGGCTAAAAATGTTGCTTTTCGTGTTTGCATGTCCTGAATGGGAATTGGTGACCTGCATTTAAACGCTCTGAACCTCTCAAACATTTTATTAAAATCCACTCTTTGCTTCTCCAAGTTGTGGTGAGTTCTAATGCAGGATATAGCCCTGGAAAAGAAAGATGACGGGTAAGAGAAAGATCACTACTATATGTACAATATAATAAACGATATTGTGTTTTAGTTTTACAGTAACTTAAAGATGGTTGAAATGTTGCTGCTTATTATTATTTTTTATTAAAATTCACCTTTGTCGTGGTGGTGCTTGTGTACAACGTGTCAATCCATTGGAAATCTATGACCAGCACGTATGCAATCTGCCTTTTGATATTGAAAACTTGTGAAGTCTCATCATTTGCTCAGGTCAGGACAACTTTTTTGTTAGACTTGTGGGTTTTCCTCATTTGCTCAGCTTTGTTTAGACCTGGTGTTGAAGATTTGCAGATTTCCCTCATTTGCTTCCCTACCTTATGGTTGCGGTTTTAAGTTTCGCTTGAGTCTGACCTGAGTCAATCCACTGGAAATCTTTGACCTGCATGTTTACGGCATTTTGATGTCGAAGATTTATAAACTTCCTTTCTTTGTTCAGGAAGGTTTGGATTTGTTGTTAGACTTGCAGGTTCCCTCATTGGCTCAGTTTTGTTTGGAGTTGTTGAAGATTTGCAAAATTTCTCGAATTTGTTTTTGTAACCTTGTGACGACTACTATGATCAATTCTAAGCTTTGATGCAGAAAACAGCCCCGGAGAGAAGAAAACTGTAAGAAAAATCACAATTAATTAATGATATAGGAATATACCCAAACAGCACACGATATCCAATAGACATCCATTTTAGAGCCATTAGAGGGTCGGGACATCCATGGACCATTTAAGGAAGTCATATGGATATCCACTTATGTAATGCCAAAGAACATGTACATTTGTAGGTCCATTGGTAATCCAGAATATCCATGGTCCTGTAACGGAGGTCACATGGATGTTCATTTCTGTAAATCCATTGGATAAATGATTTTAGATGTCCATTGATAATCCATGGTCCTGTAACGAAGGTCACATGGATGTTAATTTTTGTAAAGCCGTTGGACATAGGTTTTTAGATATCCATTGATATTCCAGAATATCCATGGTCCTGTAACGGAGGTCACATGGATGATCATTTTTGTAAAACCATTGTACAAAGGGTTTTAGATGTCCATTGGTCATCCAGAATATCCAGGGTCCTGTAACGGAGGTCATATGGATGTTCATTTCTGCAAAGCCATTGGATATATGATTTTAGATGTCCATTGGTATATCCAAAATATCCATGGTCCTGTAACGAAGATCACATGGATGTTAATTTTTGTAAAGCCATTGGACATAGGTTTTTAGATGTCCATTGATAATCCAGAATATCCATGGCCCTGTAACGGAGGTCACATATGTTCATTTTTGTTAAGCCATTGCACATATGGTTTTAGATGTCCATTGGTAATCCAGAATATCCATCCTGTAACAGAGGTTATCTGGATATTCTTTTTGTAAAGTCACTGTGCATATGATTTTAGATGGCTATTGGTAATCCAGACTATCCATGGTCCTGTAACAGAGATCACATATAGTTGCTAATTTTTGTAAAGTCATTGGATATATGGTTTTAGATGTCCATTGGTTATCCAGAATATCCATGGTCCTGTAACGAAGGTCACATGGATGTTAATTTTTGTAAAGCCAGTGGTCATAGAGGTTTTTAGATCTCCATTGATAATCCAGAATATCCATGGCTTTGTAACGGAGGTCACCTGGATGTACATTTTTAGAAATCTACTGGATCGACGGTTTTAGGTGTCTATTTTGATAATTCACATTGGCAATTTTCCATTGGATGTCCACTCGGAACATTCAATTGACGTCATGTCCAGGATGAACTTGGACGTCGTACCCAGATAGCACAAGATGTCTACTGGAAGGTCAAAATTTGTCCATAATATATCCAGTAGGCCCATGGACATTTTTGGACGGTCCATTGGATATCCATTTATTCTAGTGCTTATGGATGTACCATCTTGGACATGTTTTGTACTTCGATATAGCACCCTCACTCAGAAAATGGGTAAACTAAACAATTGAACCGGTTATTAAAAGATGGCGGCGTGTTCCATTTATCGTATCATTGTTTTCCGAGGTGAAATAACTTCAAATACATACATAAATTATTACTATAAGGAATGGGAGTCTCCCAGGAATACTGCTTATGTATAAATAAAGGTAAGTAATATCAACTAGATAATATAATAAATAGATTACGCATGTACATACAAGGTAATTTAGCAATTTAGCAATTAATAATAAAATGAAAGTGATATTGTAGAAAAGTAGATAAACAATTATAAAAAGCGGATTTTACAGTTGTCTCACCCATATTAAAATAACCACCACAAAATATAGAAAAATGTAAAAATTACCTTATGCGTTGTTGCTTGCTGGAAAGATTGTTGTCTTTGACTACACTCACTGGGAATTTTTGATCTGCATAAGAACGTGCTGCATTTTGGTGCGAAAGACTTGTAGCATTTCATCATTTGAGGGAGAGCTCTAAGATGTTTATGCTGACCTAAAAGAAGAAAACTGTTTAAAAAATTGTGATATAAACTACCCTTCGCTATTTTGATATAAGTAAAAGGCAATACAGTAACTGATGAGCAGTACCAGGTTTCAAATTCTAACATTTTACACCTTATCGTTTAAGGTCTGTCCACGAAAAAAAGTGGTCAAGAAAAGAAAGAATTAATAGCTTCTAAAGAACAAATTTAAGTGTATTGTATTATAAACAAATACATTATATATTAGCGTATAAATTATACATACAATATTTTTAGAAAACCTAATTTTGGAAGAAAGCTCTAACTTTTTTCTTAATATGACGCATCAGTGTTTGTACATCATTCGACACATACTCGCAGTATTCCACTTTAGTTGCGGTTCCGCCAGTCTTCTTTAACTTGCGTTTGACGAGCCCAATACGATTCAATGGGACGTCATTCCGGACAATTTGGAGGATTAGCCATTTTGGGTATAATTTCCACATTATTTTGTCACTTCTGGTACAATGAATCAGGAAATGTACATAAAAGAGTGTTTAGAAAAGCGTCTCCTACCATTAATTCGAAGTCGCATGGGTTCTGTGATATTTTGGCCTTTAACAACGGCTTATTGTGATAAAGCCACTCTAAACAGGTATTCACTCAATAACGCGGAAGTTATACCCAAGATAGCTAGTCCTCCAAATTGTCTAGAATTACGTCCCATTGAAAGTTAAAGAAGATTGGAGGAACAGCAACTGATGGAAAAAAAATTGAGCTAATGTGGAATACTGCGAGTAATACTGTGTTGAATGAAGATGTAGAAACATTGATGCGACATATTAAAAAAAAGCTTTCTTCCAAAATTGGATTGTCTAAAATATTGTATGTCTCATTTATTTATTGGCCACTTTTTTCGTGGACAGACCTTATGTGGGTGGCTCCCGAGGACCCGATGATGAGATTTAAAGTGTAACCCAAGCAAACCTAATGGTCTGCGAAATAAAAAAATGTCTAAAATTTGGCTAGTTTTTTTATTTGTTGAAAATGAACTCACTCGCAATATTCTTAAATCACTTACCTGATTAATGTCGTAGCTTGGCTTAAAAGGATGAGTTTCGTCTTTGCATGTACCCAATGGGAATTCATGACCTGTATCTAAAGGTGCTCTAGTTTGCGGTTGAAGACTAGTAAATTGATCTCATTTGCTTCCCTTAATCGGAGTGGCGAGTTCTAAGCACTAGAAAAGAAAGATAACAATGAAGAAAAATTACTATGTATATATAACAAAACTATATTGAGTTTTCGTTTCAAATCCCTTTAAAATGTTGCTTCATATTTTTTAATTACCTACTTTATAACGGTTTATAAAAACTCACCTTTTTTGTAGCTCTGTCTGTAAAAAATTCTGACTCTTATATTTCGAGTCAATCGATTGGGAATCTTTGATCTGCATGTGTGCAACTAGCATTGTGATGTGCATCACGTCCCTCATTTGCTCAAGCTTGCTGTTGAAGACTTGTAGATTCCGTCCTCTGCTTCTCAAAATGGTGATGGGGAGTTCTAAACCCTACATAAGCATCTACAGTCCTGGAACGGAAAGATTACTGTAAAACAAAACTACAATTGTATGCTATGCTTCTACAGCCCTGGAAGAGAAAGATGTAAGAAAAAATTACAACCATATACTCGTAATATCAAAACCACATTGAATATCTTGTAATTACTTATTATACTACGTTTTATAAAATTCACCTTGTTTATGGATGAACCTGCTGATTTATGTATCTTAAGTCAATCCATTAGGAATCTTTGACCAGTACGCGTGCAGCCTTCATTTTGATGTGCAAGATTTCCTTCATTTGCTTAGGTTTGCTCAGGTTTGCTATTGAAGAAGACTTGTGTATTGTTCTCGTTTTCTTCTCTAAATTATTGTAAGTGGCGAGTTCTAAGCCCTGAACTGGATCTGATCTGTACCATCGAATTCTTACTGAACAAAACTTGAAAAGAAAAAAAAATCAAGTTTAGTTTCATCAACAAACAACCAAATATCACCCATATATCGAGACTGTTATCAATTGATAACAGTCTCAAGTAGAATTATACAAACCATTCACTAACAATTTCACTAATACCACCAACACTAAACACTGTCGCCACCTTATCACCACAACCGATTCGAAGCAATGTTGTTAAATGCATGCATGTATTAAGTATCACTTACCAATCAACTGCTGATGACGATTGTCCTAGCTGTTGTACCCCGTCTTCACTTTTGGGAAAGTCTAATTGCAGCCCTAATATCTCTAGGTCTTAAACGACAAATGTCTTTTAAGATAATGGAGATAGTAAAGTAACAATTAATTGGCAATCAGTTTTGATTTCTGACAATAAGTATGCCTATCTCAACACCAACACACAAGAAACAGTTCGTTTTTATTAATTATTATTACATTATTACAATTATTGAAAATAAAGTTCAATGTATGAATTCTTGAAACTGTATGAAAAAGTAACAAATTTCTTTGTGCGAGCTCAGAAAAATATAACCGAATCTTATGTTCAACAGTCGACACTTCTCTTACGAGTCCTAATGTGACCTTTTGAACTATGACCGAAACGTTACATCCATTTCCTTCATCCTTATTCCAGTTAAAATGACACAACAAATTCTGGTTGAGTCCAATTAACTGCCACGAATACGATGTGCATCTAAAAGGTCTAACTGCCTGCAGCAGTGTAGATGCCTTAAGATCTTTAATTTGTTGTTATTACCTATTCTGCTCTGTTTAATTATTCGCTCGTAGTCACCGGATACGCTTGCATCTAAAAAGTCTAACTGCCTGCGGCAGTGTGGATAGCTTGATGCATTTAATTTGTTAAAGCATTTTGTTTAAACCAGACCCAATTTATAAAGAAACCTGAGCTAACTTGTAACGTTCTAAAAAGAGCTGCCTACGGTAGAGACCTGATCAAGACTACATCTAAAAGGCCTGACTGCCTGCGGCAGTGTGGACTACTTAAGACCCTTAATTTCTCTATACCGACTTTATAGTGACTGCCTGCGGCAGTATGAATCGCTTGAGGCATTTCATTCATTTCATCGTTTTGTTTAAATAAGACGCAATTTAACAGAAATCTGAGCTTTCTAATAATAAATCCTAAACAAGACTGCTAAAAGGCCCGACTGCCTGCGGCAGTGTGGCCTACTTAAGACCCTTAATTTCTTTATACCGACTGTTGTATGAATCGCTTGACGCATTTCATCATTTTATTTAAACAAGACGCAATTTAACAGAAATCTGAGCTAACTTTGTAGGTCTATTAAGAGCTGCCTGCGGCATATAAAATCCTGAACAAGACTGCTAAAAGGCCTGACCGCCTGCGGCAGTGTAGGTCGCTAAAGATCCTTAATTTATTCAAACCGATTATATAGCTTTCGTTCTAAACCGCAACCTACTAGGGGATTTGTTTAGTTAGCTTTTGTTTCGAGTCATAGGGCATAGTGAACAAGATGGCTTGAAACAGTAGTGACTGAAAGCCGAACATATGATTTCAATGGAAAAATCCGGTGCAAAACACTGACAAACCTAAAAATATAGGTTTGCCAAATCAGATTTTATATTTTTCTGAGGGGTCTTGATAGACAAACTAATTGCCAGATAAAGCCTTAACGATCCCAAAAGCCGCGGCGCGGATGAATCGTTTTATTAAACGACGGAGCCCTGTTTGCCAATCCAATCCTGTTCCATGTAGAACGACAAAAATCAAAATTTAACCCGCACTGCGAGTCCCGTCGGAGCTGATCGAATAAAACAGACAAATAAACTCTTACTGTTTCATTTCAGGGTTTACCTTCAATGGCACTAACAATTGGAAGACAAAAGTCAACCACGTGCAGTCCCACAAAGCCCTTGCCCTATCTCAGCTCCTCCAGGTCCGCGACCGATTTAAATTTCAAGTAAAGGCGCCGACAAGGACCGACAAAAAACCGACCAAAATAGCAGGGCTTTGTTAGGATGAAGCGAAATAAATTAATAAAAAGAAAGCACTTTCAGAAGCGACGTGTTGCCCGGCACAACCTTCTTCAAGTGGCAAAAACAAAAAAAAATTACAACACGACCTGAAACAAAATAATTCATATTAATTTAATGCTAGAAAACACAAAAACTTGAATATGGGGGTACTTGAAATACTGTATAGTGCTGAAAAGAAGTAAATGTTGCAATAATTAAAATACTTTCTTTTTAAATCAAGTACCAAATACAAGTTCTTTGAGCGAAATGTCTTTTTAGGATTCAAGTACAAATAAGGAGAAATAAAAGTAATTCAGTTAAGGTACTTCAAACATCCGGAAGTATTTGAAGTACACTTTCTAGTATTTTACTTCATGTATCGACATCTATGGTCCTGAGGATGAATAAACATAAATCAAAACGTGAACAATTATAAAGATTTGACTTTTACAATTGTCTCACCAATATTTAGAGTTGTGCCTTAGACCGGTTAACAACTTTTTGGTCAATTAAACGGTCAATTAACTGGTCAATTGACCCAGCCCTCTTTCAGAATAGAATTATTTTCTTGAGAAATTTTTGCAATATTACATTTTTGTACGATCTATAAGCGATCACACTTTATAATACCGTTAGTACCAATTATAAAGAAAAATAAAGTTTGTGAACGTGGAAAATAAACTGAACTTGCTAAATTTTCACGGCGAATAACGTCACAACGTCACTGAATAAACCGGGGATTTCCCCGAAACTCGCATAGACCATCGATCGGTGCCGGTGATTCCCCGAACTGCTTTTGTACAGGTCGGCCACATATCCGCACTTTATTTCGACATGGAGAAATTTTAATAAGTATTTGTTTCAGTGGCGGCTGGTGAAATTTTAAAGTTGTATGTCTCTGTTGCTACTTACAGGACCCATATCAAGTTCAGCTTTTATAATAGAGAGCCTACTAGGAATGTTTTGGTAAAGAAAAACAATATTTTGTAATGTTCGAAAAAAAGTTGAACCTCCCTAGGAAAAAAAATGAACACGTTTAGGTATTTTATTTATTATTCTTTCTAAACAAGTCTAACATCATTTTGTCGAAAATTTTTAAATTTGAAGAGAAGAAAATGTGTTGGTGGAAAATTATAGCCATTTGAATTATTTTAAAAATTATACTTTAGTTTTAAAAAAATTCAAATGGCTATAACTTTTTACTAATGCATTTTTTTCTCTTAAAAGTTAAAAATTGTCGACAAAATGATGTAATATTTGTTTAGAAAAAATAATACATAAAATACCTAAACGTGTTCATTTTTTTCCCAGGGGTGGCTCCCCAAAAATTCAACTTTTTTTCGAAAATTGCAAAATATTTTTTTCTTTACCGAAACATTCCTAGTAGGCTCAGTATTATAAAACCTGAACTTGGCATGGGTCCCGTAAGTAGCAATAGAGATATACAACTTCAAAATTTCATCAACCGCCTATTTGACCACCTAATATTTGATCGCGGTCAAATTGACCGGTCAATTTGACCAAGGCACAACCTATATTCAAATAAATTTACTTCAAGGTCACCATAAAATATAAAAAAATGTAGAAATTACCTTATAGGTGTTGTTGCTTGCTGAAAAGATTGTTGCCTTTGACTTCACTCGTTAGGAATTTTTGATCTGCATGAGAATGTGCTGCATTTTGGAGCGAAAGACTTGTCGAATTTCATCATTTGAGGGAGAGCTCAAAGATGTCTATGGTGACCTAAGAAAAAAAATAACTGTTTAGCAAAAAATTGTGACAGAAACTATTCTTCACTATTTTAAATTAAGTAGAAGGTAATACAGTAAATGTCGAACAATACCAGTAGTAGTAGCTCCTGAGAGATTTAAAGTTTTAAATTTTGAAACCTGGTAGTCTGCGAAACAAAGAAAAAACAATTTTGGCCAGTTCATGTTTTTTATTGATTGAAAATGAACTCACACTCATTATTCTTAAATCCTTTACCTGATCAATGTTGTAGCTTGGCTAAAAATGATGATTTTCGTTTTTGCATGTGCCCAATGGGACATTCGTGACCTGCATATAAACGTGCTCAGGCTAGTTGTAGAAGACTTGTAGATTGCCCTCATTTGCTTTCCCAAATTGTAGTGGCGAATTCTAGACCTTAAATAAGCCTCTGCAGCCCTAGAAAAGAAAGATAACTGTTAAAAAAACTACTATATAATAACAAAGCTATATTATGTTGTTGTTTCAAATAATTAAAATAGGTACTTTAAAAATGTTGCTTTATATTTTTTAACTACCTCATTTACAACGCGTTACAAAAACTCACCTTTCTTGTGGCTGTGTTTGTAAAAAACACGAATCTTGAGTTAATCCCTTGGGAATCTTTAATCTGTACATGTGCAATCTGCATTTTGATGTGCATGACGTCCCTCATTTGCCCAAGCCTGTTGTTGAAGATTTGTAGATTTCCTTCCTCCACGTCTCAAAACAGTGATGGCGAGTTCTAAGCTCTAAATAAGCCTCTACAGTCCTGGGACGGAAATTTTACTGTAAAATAAAAGTATAACTATATAATAACAAAATCACATTGCATATTTTCAATTAAGTTTTTGTTTCAAATAATTAAAATACTTTAAAAATGTTGCTTCATATTTTTTAACTACCTACTTTATAACGGTTGATAAAACTCACCTTTTTTGTGGCAGTGTTTGTAACAAATACTGATTTTTGTATCGTAAGTCAATCCATTGTGAATCTTTGACCAGCATACGTGTGCAACTTGTGAATCTTTGACCAGCACACGTGTGCAACCTGCATTTTGATATGCAAGACTTCTCTTATTTGCTCAGGTTGGTTGTTGAAGACTTGTATACGGCCATCGTTTGCTTCTGCAAATTGTAGCGGCGTGTTCGAAGCCCTGACTACGCCTCTGCAGTCCTAGACAAGAAAGATGTAAGAAAAATTACAACTATATAATATCAAAACGACACTGCATATTTTTTAATTTCCTGCTTAAAACCGCTTTGTAGAAACTCACCTTTTTTGTAACTGTGTTTCCGAAAAATACTGATTTTTGGATATTGAGTCAATCCATTGGAAACCTTTGTCCAGCATGCATGCAACCTGCATTTTGATGTACAAGACTTCTTTCATTTGCTTAGGTTTGCTCAGGTTTGTTGTTAAAGACTTGTGGATTGCTCTCGCTTTCTCCTCTAACTTATTGTGGAGAGTTCTAAGCCCTGGACTTGATCTGATCTGTACCATCAAATTGTTTCTGTACAAGACCTGAAAAGAAAAAAATCAAAAGTTTAGTTTCACCAACGAACGACAAAATAATAATGAGTTTTTGTTTTAAATAATTAAAATATTTTTAAAATGTTGCTTCATATTTTTGGACTATTTTAAATAAAGTTATAACGCTTTATAAAAACTCACCTTTTTTGTGACTGTGTTTGTAACAAATACTGATTCTTATATCTTCACGTAATCCATTGGGAATCTTTGATCTGCAGGTGTGTAACCTGCATTTTGATGTGCATGAAAAGACGTCACTTGCTCAAGCCTGTTGTTGCAGACTTGTAGATTTCCCTCCTCTGCTCCGCAAAATAGTGGCGGTGAGTTCTAAACCCTAAATAAACCTCTACAGTCCCGGGACGGAAAGATATCTGTAAAAGAGAAGTACAACTATATAATAACAAAACCACATTGTATATTTTTTAATTAACTAATGTACAACGCTTTATAAAAACTCACCCTTTTGGGGCTGTATTTGTAACAAATACTGATTTTTGTATCTTAATACAATCCATTGGGAATCTTTGCTCTATACGTGTGCAACTGGCATTTTGATGTCCAAGACTTCTCTCATTTGCTCAGGTTTGTTGTTGTAGACTTGTAGATTGCCCTCATTTGCCTCCCTAAGTTGTAGTGGCAAGTTCTAGGCCCTGACTAAGCCCCTACAGCACGGGAAAAGAAAGATGAAAAAAAAATTACAACTATATACTAACAAAACCACATCGACTATGTTTTAATTACTGATTTTACAACGCTTTGCAAAATTTACCTTGTTTATGGAAGTGCTTGTAAAAAATACCAATTTCTGTATTTTGAGTCAATCTACTGGGAATCTTTGACCAGCAAGTACCCATCCTGCATTTTGATGTGCAAGAATTTCCTCATTTGCTCAGGTTTGGTGTTGAAGACTTGTACATTTCCCTCCTCTGCTCCTCAAAATAGTGATGGTGAGTTCTAAACCCTAAATAAGCCTCTACAGTCCTGGGGCGGAAATATAACTGTAAAAGAAAAGTACAACTTTATAATAACAAAACCACATTGCATATTTTTTAATTAACTAATGTATAACGGTTTATAAAAACTCACCCTTTTGGGGCTGTATTTGTAACAAATACTGATTTTTGTATCTTAAGTTAATCCATTGGGAATCTTTGCTCTCCAGATGTGCAACCGGCATTTTGATGTGCAAGACTTCTCCAATTTGCTCAAGTTTGTTGTTGTAGAGTGGTAGAATGACCTCATTTGCCTCCCTAAGTTGTAGTGGCAAGTTCTAAGCCCTGATTAAGCCTCTACAGCACTGGAAATAAAAAATGCAAAAAAATTACAACAATATTATAACAAAACCACATCGAGTATTTTTTAATTACTAATTTCACAACGCTTTGCAAAATTCACCTTGTTTATTGAAGTGCTTGTAAAAAATACCAAGTTCTGTATTTTGAGTCAATCCACTGGAAATCTTTGACCAGCAAATGCCCATCCTGCATTTTGATGTGCAAGAATTTCCTCATTTGCTCAGGTTTGGTGTTGAAGACTTGTAGATTGCCCTCATTTGCTTTTCTAAATTGCAGTGGCGAGTTCTAGTTGGTGATATATCCCTGGAAAGAGGAAAAATTGTAAGTAAAAAGAAACAAAACTAGTGACCTAATACCATAAAACCATGTATTTTGGTTGTAAAATAATTTCAAGTTTTTAAAAATCCTTCTGCTGCTATTTTTTTTATTTATCATCAATATTAACTAGGACTTGATATTTTTATTTGAAAATTAATTTACTGATCCTTAAAAGAAACAAGGAAACCTTTTTATTGCTATTTTCTCAGAGAATTTTATCTTTAATAAAAGTTGATGCATGGTCTAAAACCTACAAGTCATGATTTATCCTTAACAGAGCCAGAAATTTTAGGAAGTTAAAAATGAATCAAAAGTAAACTACCCCTTTTTCAAAATGTTAAAAAAGTTTATTTAGAAAATTATTAAGAAACTACAAAAATAAGTAGTTATTTATGATACAAGTGTTAAAAGTGGTATTTTATTTTGTAAGAAAGTTCCAGTTTGGTTTGCTTGGGTGTTCCATTCCTTCGCACAAAATAAAATCACTTTCAACACGTGTATCATACACTATTTTTTCTACAAATACTGTCTATTTAGTTAAAAAAGAGTAATAAAACTGACGAAAAAATAAGTCTATAATATATTTTAATTCCAACAATCGTGACTTTATTGAATTTCCTTCAATGTTTCCACAAGGTTATTGTTTTGTGAAGTTGCGTCTTGACAATGATTAAATATCGCAAATTGTACAAATTGTGCATTTATAAGTATCGCCAAATAATTTGTAATTTTTTGTTAATACAAATAGATTTCGAAAAACGAATGCAGTGGCGGCTGGCGAAATTTTAAAGTTGTATATCTCTGTTGCTACTTACGGGACCCGTGCCGAGTTCAGGTTTAGTGAGCTTACTAGGAATGTTTTGGTAAAGAAAAAGAATATTGTGTAATTTGCGAAAAAAAGTTGAATTTTTGCGGAGACCCCCCCCCCCCCCCTGGGAAGAAAATGAACACGTCTAGGTATTTTATTTATTATTTTTTCTAAACAAATTTTACATCATTTTATCAAAAATTTTAAATTTGAAGATAAAAAATTGTGTTAGTAGAAAGTTATCGACATTTGAACTTTTTTAAACCAAACATATATATTTTTTTAAATTCAAATGGCTATAACTTTCCACCTACACATTTTTTTCTCTTCAAATTTAAAAATTTTCGACAAAATGATGTAAAATTTGTTTAGAAAAAAATAATAAATAAAATACCTAAACGTCTTCATCTTTTCCCAGGGGGGGCTCCGTAAAAATTCAACTTTTTTCGCAGATTAAAAAATGTGTTTTTCTTTACCAAAACATTCCTAGTATGCTTACTAATAAAAACCCTGAACTTGGCATGGGTCCCGTAAGTAGCAACAGAGATATACCACTATAAAATTTCACCAGCCGCCAATGAACGAATGACAGTTTATTTAAAATATTATTGACAAGCGTCTGTCAATTTACTTTTAACATTAGTATTAAAAGTAATTCATTTTTATCACTACTAAAACAATGTCACTTGTAACGTTAGAATGCCACGTTAAAAAGCCTAATTTTAATAGAGTTTATAGAAAAAAAAACATTTTTTTAAAGGTTCCCTCAAATTAAATTTTTTTTATATTTTATATTTTAAAAACCAGGGTAGTTTACTTTTGAGTCATCTTCAATTCTTTACATTTCCCGCTCTATAAAGGATAAATCATGACTTGCAATTTATTTTTTGTAGGTTTTAGGTATCAGTAATAAAAAAGATTTAAATTTGTTGCAAATTTTTTTGACCACCCTGTATAGTCTTATTTAAAAATACTAAAGAGCTCTAAAATAGAAAAGCATGTATAGGCTCTTGTTCCTTTTTTACAGAGCTAGTTACTTTTTTCATAAACCAGAATGAAAGTTTGACGTTTTTATTTAAAAAAATATACTCTAACAGACTTGAAAAATTAAGAGAAATAATGAAAACAAAATTCAATGAGATTTTTACAGCAAAAAGGGAACAGATGTTTAAAACATCTAGAAACAATAAAAATACAATAAGGTATTTAAAAAAAATACATAGGGTAGAAAATTTGTCAACAGTACTGCCAAAAACCCAAAAATACAAATAATAATGTATATAAGAAACTTTTTTTAAAAGTTTTCCCTCAAATTACAAATTTTAGTTAATTTTTTAATCCTAAGCAACTTTTCCTGATATTATTTTTAAATGTTTTAAAAAGTAAGGGTCGGTTACTCCTAAGTCATGTTCAATTTTTTAAAATTACCGCTCTATTACGGATAAATCATGACTTGCTATTAATTTTTTGTAGGTTTTAGATTATATGTCAACTTTTATTAGGAATAAATTTTTCTGAGAAACCAGTAATAAAAAAATTTTCCATTTGTTGCAAATTTTTCTGACCACCCTGTATAATTTTATTTAAAAATAGTAAATAGCACTGCAAAATAGAAAAGTATGATAAGCTCTCTTATCTTTTTTGCATAGCTACTTATTATTTTCATAAATCAGAACGAAATTTCGAAGTTTTTATTAAACAAATTAAACTCTAGTGGACTTTCATTGATAAACTTTTCTTAGTACACTTAAGGTTTGCTTTTTTGTGTTGCACCAAACTGCACTAACCTGCACTTTATTTTTATTCGTGGCAAACACTCATAAGCAGAAAATCAGTGCAGGTTAGTGCAGTTTTGTGCAGCACAAAAGAACAAACCTTTAACCTGTGGGCAGAAAGTTTACTTGTGCTATTTTAGGGTTTATTTCAAAAATCTTAAACAAAAAATCTGCGTTTAAAAAATTAAAAGAAATAATAAAAGAATGCAATGAGATTTTCACAGCAAAAAGGGCACAGCCGATGTTTAAAACATCTAGAAATAATAAAAATACAATAAGACATGAAGAAAATACACAAGGTATTAAGATTGTCAAAAGTACCGCCAAAAATAACCCAAAAATATATATAAAACATAAAGAATAATGTAAATAAGATATACAGCGTGTGAAAATATAATATAAACCAAACAATTTCTAACAGGCCTATGGTGTAGGACCTCGATAAAAAAACACAAGGTACTTATATGAGCCAAGTCTAGCCCCCTTGAAAAAAAATTTCAAGATTGGATTTTTAAGTAAATTATCGCTTTAGACATCAGAGTAGATTGAAAAAGTTTTTATTTTATGGTATTCCAAACGTAGTAGGCGTAGATTGAAAAAGTTTTTATTTTATGGTATTCCAAACATGCTTTGCATGCTTTTTACAAAATGGCCGGCCTCCTTAGCACACAAAGCACTGATCTTGTTAGACGAGAAATTTGGCCTTTTTATCATAAAAAATGTATCCACGATTAAAGAAATTACATGTTTGGTCCTTTTTGCCAAAGTCTGAGACGGAATTTTTAGCAAAAAAGCTAGGTCCGCCTCGGTAGCCCATTGGCGTCCCAAGATTGCATAAAACGGTATATCTCCGTAAAAAGTAAAAATTTTTAGGAAAACGTTGTGGATTATTGTTCATTAGCAATAAAAGCATCAAAATATACCGAAAATAGTTCAATAGTACCAGAAATATAAGTCCAGATTGTAAAAAATCTGTTTCTTCAAATGGCGTCAGTCACCAGATTCCTAAAACACGATACTTACCTGCTAAAACTTGTAGAGAGTCATGTTAAAACATTTAAAGTAACACTATAAACCTTTTGCAGAAGTTTTCACAAGTTTTTGAAAAAGAAATCCCAAAAAATTATTACCTTTTGGTAAGATTCACAGATAACCCCGCCAAACGATCCACAACTTGTGGAGAACGCGTCTATCTCGCCTCCTAGATGTAGAAGTTGGAGTGGGGATAAGGGGAAAGACAGACAAATGACACCACTTCCGCTTAAATTTAAAGAAAAATCTTTCTTTTTCAAAAAATAAGTTTATCAGAGGCCTTTAATTTATTACTCAAAAATATTTATTAAATTTATTATCAATATTCCCAAATGTAAAAAAGGTATATCGGGATTAATGAGGAAAATAATATACAATACAAAATTATGAATACGGAACGTCCATTGACTAATAGTTTTTGTTTTGTCAAAACCTACTTTACCTACTGGAATAAAAAATTTGAAAATTAACTACTATTTTCACACAAAAATTACCTTTATTGCCTTGTTGGGTAAAGAGACACCAAATTTCCTAAAAATCTTGTTTCAGCCCTTGAAGAATATATTTTGTATTTGACAAAATACACCTGCAGTTGTGAATCAGGAAAATTTTCAACCAGGAACTTCTTAAACACTGTTATAATCACTAGTACGACAACACACGTATTACCTAAGGAAATTTCACGCAGTAACTAAAGTCCGTTAAAATTAGATTATCATCAAACTTTTGTTGATTTACTAACTAATTGTAACATAAGACACCACCAAATTAACTGAACCAACAGGGAGGGAAAATAGACAGTTCGTAGAAATTGTATGCGCTTGCGCCACGTATCATGCAGGTTCCTGCTCGAGAAGTGCCTAACTGCCTAACCTTAATAAACTAATTTTTTTCAGTATCCACTACCAAAGTTTCCCTTGCCAAGATTCTTTACAAAAAAAGAAGAGGTTTTATTTCGAATATGTTGGTCGTTGAAAATTTTGAGGCATTCGTTTTCTGTCGACTCCTTCCCTTTAAGGGAACCCCAAAGTACAATATCCCTATTCATACAGCCACAGAGTGTATAATTTTGCATTTTCAATCAGTGTGAGCGGGATGTAACTAAACATGTAAACAAGAGCCTTACAACTTTTCTTACGAAAATGTCAATAGAAGTAAGTAAGTAAGTAAATATTAGATCCTAGAAGCGAAATATTCATCAGCTTTATTAATACACATTTCACACAATAATATTTTTAAAGTACTCTTAGATGTTGACATTTTTATGTCGTATAGGTACCTACTTTTAAAATCTCTTTATTTTCAAAATGCATAACAGTTCACAATAGCTTACAAAACAATTATATAAGTACAAAGTACAACTGGGGCAAATGATTATAGGGCTTTTATAGAACCTCTATAAAGCCCTATAATTATTTGCACCAAAGTATAATATAACATTGAAATGTCAACATTTAAGAGTACTTTAAAAATGTTATTGTTTGAAATGTGTAGTGTGTAGTTATTGGACATTACATTGTTTACGCACTTTATATAAAGCGGTATGACCTTTGACACTTAATATCCTTGATTCTATTCAAAAGAGAGCCATTTGACTCATCAGTGACCCAGAAAACTCCCTTCTCTCGCTCATCGCCGCGCTGGTGGGGATGTATCCCTTTCCTACCGGTATTTCCACGGATTTTGCTCTGAAGAACTAGCCGGTATTATTCCCACCTTAACAGTTCCTAACAGAACAACAAGATTATGGAAAAAATTGCCTGCAGATGTTTTCCCTTCCCGTCCTAACCTTCAATCGTTTAAATCCCGTGTTAATAGACTACATTTCCTTTCTCTTCAGACGCCCACTAGTACTTAGGCTTGAAGTCTACGAGGGATACCTCAGGCTCTCAGATAATACATTAAAATATAGGAAGTGACTCCATAGCCGGCGCCGGCGCCGGTTCCCAAAATGTTGATGCATGGATACCGGCGCCGGCGCCCGGGTACAATTTCTCGGATGCCGGCGCCGGTTCAGATACGGCCAAAACGGAATGCCGGCAGTTCTAACCTAAAATAATTATAGTTACGTATTTTAAATGATATGTAAACATTGTGTTGTTTTAATTTTGCGTAAAAACTATAAAATATGAGTGTGTGATAAATTTTCTTCATATGAAAATTTTAATTGTGTTTTGGTGGAATACAAGAAAGCCACAAACAATGAGTTTTGGTTGCGTGATAGCAGAAATACTATTATCTGCGGTTAGCCTGTGTTAAAGGTTGAAGACCATTCAAGACAAAAAATAAAAAGGCAACAAGGAAGTGTCCCACGTGTAAGAAAGGCTGTCAGGCTAGCATTTTCTTGAAAGTAAGTGAGTGTAAACAATTTCTATGCATCCTGGGGATTGAACGAAATCACAATCATACTTCATTCTAAGCTTATTTCAACTTTCTAACAAAACAGAGACATAGAGTTACAGATCCATATGGTCTGCCAGTTATTTCTACCTCAAAAAATGGCAATATGTCCATAGAAGACAAGAATTCCAATCAAAATGATATCAGACAAATTGAACACTCTTATTGAAGGTATATTATATGGGTTTATTTTTCTTATTTCTACCCTTAAATTCGCAGAATAATAACAATTGTTATATTTTTGTAGGAATATTTAAGTTTCGTTAAAGTTTACACTATAATAAATTATTATTTTTTGATTGAATTAAGGTATTTTGATTCTCATCTTATTTTGACACTAATTTTCTAATGCTGCCGGCATCCATGATGGCTGCCGGCGCCGGCATCCATGACGGCTGCCGGCGCCGGCATCCATGAAGGCTGCCGGCGCCGGCATCCATGAAGGCTGCCGACGCCGGCAGCGGAGTCACTTCCTAAAATATATAAAGAGCTACACAAGTTAAAATATCATACTGTCCAAGCAGCGTACTGTGAGAGGAGTCATCGGGAGCTATCGCCATAGACAAATCCACCGCAACAAATAAATACACCATTAATAACTTATTAATTAATAATAAAGTATAAGTAGTTTAATACAACCAAAATAATATTGTAGTATTGTGAAATTTTTTCGGTTTGTAGGTAATATGGTAAAAATGCAAAGAAATCTACTTTTCGCTAGTGCAAGTCAACAAAAATTCAAGAAAAAGTGATTATTTTTGATTGTGGTTCAGGTGTCATCCTTATCGCGATTTTTGGGCTCTTATCATTGATGTTGAATCACATAAATACCATTATTGACATTTTAGAATAATCAGAGAGTCCCGAGATATTTAAAACCCGCCAGACGATAGGGTTCCCCACCTACTTCTCGAGAATGAATGTTGCCGGGTTTTCAGTTATGTAGAATATTTGCAGAATCATGGACTCTACTCAAATAACGCAATTACTGTGGGTGAGTACTTATCTGCAATCATAAATACCACAGGCTAAAGCATAATGTGGTTTAGCCTGTCCAATATCATTATAGTCATATTATGACTAAGGATTAATAAATATACCATTATTTTTGGTGATAATAAAATTTTAGTAATTTATTTCCATTGCATGGTGCCGAAATATAGAGTGCGAGTGGCAACATCACCTCACGGGGCATCGTCAGCTTCATTGCGAAATCTGAATGGCGTAATTTTGTTTGCACTCTTCAGGCAGATCGGAATATATGTGTGTAGTGATATTTTACGTGATTTTTTTTACAGAACTGTATCCATAAACTTTGCGGAATGATGCGACAGTGCCAACTGTGTGGAAAAATGGATTCTTTACATCCGGAACTGTCTTTTTAAAGGTTTGCTTTGTGGAATACAGAATAAAGAAAAGCCATTACGGTGGCGAGCCGAGACCAATGATGGCGGTAAGTCTTTATCCTACACACAAACAAAAGACTAATTAATTATTTTATCTAATCTAATGTACCCGTTCAAAAAATTGATTTTTCGAGTCCTCTAAATCAGCTTGATTCCGCGAGATTACGTTGACCAACCGTGAACGGCCGGGAACTACAAGTCATGTGATATCTGAATCCTCATTGATATATTAAGTGACGTAGGTACACGTGACATAATGTTCAAAGTAGATCAACGGGATCTCGCGGAAACACGCTGAATGTTTACGAGTAAAAGAGAGATATATACCTACATACAATTTTGTAAACATGTTTACCACTCTCGAGAAATTCTCTCGGTCTTCTTCCGAGACGGAAAATTTTGTTTTTAGGACCAGTAACAGCATTCTCATTGGGATTTTGATTTGACTTTGATTCGACAAAGATCGCATGATAACCCTGCACTCCCAAGAATTTTCTATTTTCTTCAGTAGGTAGCTCAAAGTTTCCTCTTCACTGTCCTCACAACTGTCTGTACTTGATGTAAAGTAAGTACTTGGAAACGTATAGAGAGAATAATATCTCTTCTTCCCGCCAGCTCGACCACGCTATGGCCTTCAAACGGCAACACCCCGAGATTTGCGCGTACGATTCTCACAATACACCCCGACATTAGCCACTGCAGTGACAATACGGCAAGCAGAGAGAATTTTCTGCCGCGCATCTCAATATTCACTCTCAGTCTCAGTGTACTTTATAATAACCCAAAATCTGCATCGCACGCCCATGGCAGCTTATTTCGACGTCGGTTTGGAGGTCATAGACAGCAAATCGTATTAATGAATGGAATCCGTACGAGATATTCTTCTCTCTATCTTATTTATTTTTCTCTGGTTTGAAAAGAATAAGTTCATACGTTCGTGGTTGATATTTTGTGCAGAGTTTTGATTTGTTCAAAAGTAGTTAAGAAATGTCTGTGTGTTTTGGAGAGGCAAAAGCTTCTAAGATGAAGTGTTGCCGTCCCAGAGTGTAAGGATTACCACAGTCAACACTTCCGTTTTCCACGTCCGAGTCAGGCAGATATGTTTGAGCAATGGCTCAAAAATATTTACAATCAAAATGAGTTTTGTGGAGATCCACAGGAGCAAGCGTGTTTGTGCTAGACATTTTCGAGCAAACTGTATTATAATGATCCTAAAAGCCGCAGGGGATTAACATATAATGCTATTGCTGATGCTCACCTTCCCGAATGTAAGTAGCTTACGTTATATTATAGCCCAACCTGAAATAGTATATTTTACAATTTCCACAAAACATGAAAAAGGGTACAAATGGCAATGTGTGCCATGCAAAATTAAGTTCTGAGATAGGAAATCATTAAAGCATATTTCGCACATAAACCAGACATATTGTGTGCGCGACTTTGTGGTAGGCTAATAAAAACACTGTTACTACATTGAAAAGTAGTATGTTCTAGAGAAAGCATGTATAGGTACCTACTATAATTTGTTAATTTTATGCAGACGTATTACTATGTATCGTTCCTTTTTTTTTTTTAGCCAATGTTCATGAAGAAGAAGACCACGCTCCTCCAGTTAAAAAAGTAAAGACACTGCTGGCAGACACATCGATGGAAAGAGCATTGCCATTGCCCATTAGTGTGCAATATGATCTTGAGAGAGGTATGGAAAACGTAACGAATAATATATATTGTATAAATATACATCCTGTATATTATTGATGCAAAAGAAAAGTTGAAATTAAGTTTGTATTTTGCATGGTAGTTCTGATGCCATATACCATTTTGAATGTTTAAGAACATGCCTGTTTGCCCAGTGGGTCATCAGTAGTAGAGTAGAGTAGAGTAGAGATTTATTGGTAAAGTATTACACCGAAGTGCTTTTACACGTCAAAACTTAAGTTATATCAACAATACATATCACCTAAGCTAATGAATATGTTATTTAAGTAATTCACAATATGACGTATTAAAACACATTAAAATGTATTGGAAACTTTAAAAACGTTTCGAAGTAAAAACGTATTAAAAACATAATAAAAACGTACTCATAACACAATGAAAACGTACTGAAAACATAATAAAAAATATTAAAATATCAAAAATTATTAAGTTCACTGGCTATCACAGAACAAAGTCACTGCTGAGATACTCCTCAAAAGAATAAAAAGTATGTTTAATTAAATATTGTTTTATTTTACGGATGAACTTCCTTTCCTCGAGATGTTTTATGTGTTCAGGCAATGCGTTAATGGAAAGGCGAGAATGGAACTTCAAATCATGGATGGAAATCTTATGCCTTACGAGCACTGAAAGCTATACCCAGTGATGTAACGAAAACTGAGGTGCAGTCTCCGCGTCATGTAGAAGTAAAAGAAACTCAGGGGCAGTCGTCTCAGGTTCAATACGAGGGCCACAATGTATCTTCACCAGTTACTGTAAAGGATTATTCGGGTAAGTTTGTAACTATTATCCTGTGTTGCATTCTGATTATTTATTCTTAGCGGCCAGAAAATATTTGTACAAAATTTGCTTCTTCGAAATGCTTAAGCTTTAATAAGTAATAAGAATATAATAAAATGATCCCCATATTATAACAAAACGACCAGTGGCGTAACCAGAGAATGATTGGGCGGCGGGGGCAAGATGTTTAGCTCGCACGAAATATTCATTACTCTTTGTTGAAATATTAATCTGTAAGAATTTTTTTTCTGAATGAACAATTTCGTGAAGGTGCATAACTTTTGACAGCAAGGTTGTTATTGGAAAACTAGAAATGAATCCTTACATATGTACTACCTATTCACTTAGTATAGGTCAAAGCAAACTTATGAGGCCTATCCTTTGTGATTTACATTTTTTTTGTAGTATTTTTTTAAAAAATATTAATTTTCCTTAGAGTGGCGTAACACCCAAACAATAAATCTTGTAAATATTAATCCGCCACAATCATACAGACATTATTTGGTTTATATGGGTTGGAAAGACATGTTAAAAAATAGGTATTTCAAAAAAAAAAATGATGCAAACTAATGCTGTTTTATTCGAAAAAGTTTACTTTATAAAACTTGCAAGATTTTCCTTTCACAAATTATTATTTGGAAAACGAAATTTGAAAAAAATTTAAATTTATGAAAAATGGTATTCTCGTGTCTCCACCAGGCTACGCTACTGGATTTTACAGTGTCTTCACCGGGCTACCCTACTGAATTTTACATATAAAAAGCCATATATTCTATGTAGGTAGGTATTGTTAAAATTTGAATATATCTCCTTCCTACAGTAAATGACAGGGATACTATGAAATGTATTTTGTGTCTTTGTTTGCAACTCTTGATTACCCTAACATATTACTTTAGTCTTCTTTAGGAACCATTGTTTGGTGTGGAAAAACCCATAGGTATAATATAATCATCACTTTACTTACCTACCTGAAAAGGAATGTAAAATGTAAGCATATCTAATGAGTTTATGACCATCTCTTTTGTAGATATAGGGTAGGTACTTTAACTACAATAAAGTATTAACATCATACATAATGCGATATTTAAATTTATTAGCCCTTGACAGTTATTTAATTGGTATACCTACAGCAAATAGGTAACAAAAAATAAGGGAAGATTAGAAAATTGTGGGTTTTGCCATATTTCCAGAAATACATAATTGTATTACACTTTCTAATGTAGCCAGGGGGGGGGGGGGGGCTGACCAGGGCTGAGCCCTGTTTAAAATGTAGATGTTTATGAAAATTCTTGACATAACCCTTTTTTTAGACCTGGCTTCTTGGTAAATAAAATAAGACTATAAACTATCAGCCCTGGTAAAAAGTCAATGACTGAGCCCTTCCTAAAATTTGGTTGTCACTACAACCCTGACCTTTGGCAATGGGGGGATATTCCATTCCATATTTTGTAATAATTGTGTTTGGTATATATATATATATATATATATATATATATATATATATATATATATATATATGTTTGAACGTAGACTTTCACGGATGGAGAAATGTGAAGAAATATTGATCCGGGAGTACATCCGTTCGTTTGTTAAATTCCTATTGGAATGGAATGGCAGATTCCAATAGGAATTTAACAAACGAACGGATGTACTCCCGGATCAATATTTCTTCATATATATATATATATATATATATATATATATATATATATATATATATATACCAAACACAATTATTACAAAATATGGAATGGAATATCCCCCCATTGCCAAAGGTCAGGGTTGTAGTGACAACCAAATTTTAGGTTGGGTATATATATATATATATATATATATATATATATATATATATATATATATACTATATTCATTCATCAATTATTTGCAGGTCACCACAAACGACGACACATTCTCGGGGAAGTCCATGCTACCAGGCAACAGGCGCTTACACATCAAGCACAGCAATTCTACAAGAAGGTTATACAATCCAGTAAGAGGCTTGCACGATTAAGCTCAAAAATATCCGTATTTAAGACTAGAATTGCCGCCGCAGAAAAACTTGCTCTGGCACTCTCTTTAATTTTCTTGTAAGTCAGTCAATATCCCGTTTATTTAATTCCCAGATTATGTCATTTACAAAAACTTTCTTATAATTTAGAAAACATTTTATCAAAACAATTACACTTTTCATTAATTAATTGCAGTGAGCATAACACCACCCACACAGTCCTTTTGAAACTCATAGTTAGATGCTGTTTGTTCTTTTGGTGTAAGAGGATTAATCTTGTAGCAAAAGGTAAACATGAAATGTTTGTTAAATATTTCAAAAATGAAACCCAACAAAAATCTTATAGATCCTGTCAAACTTAATGCTTAGAAAAAGTTTCAGGTGAAGAGTAAAAGATTCAAACTTGTAAAAAAAAAATGAGAATGTAGACCTTTAATGTAATTTTACACCCTCTTTATACATATGTAGATATATAAACATTTATATTTTATTTTGTACTTCTAGCTACCTAAGCTGTATTCTATGTACTTTTTTATAAATAAATTATTTCTGTGACAACTGCCTTTCATTATCTTCCTTTGCATACTTTTATTATATTTGGTAAACCTTATTTTGAAATTTTATCACTTGTTGAACTAAAATTTCAAAACAATTTTTATCAAATATGATAAAAGTATGAATAGTAATATTAACGCGAAACTTGAAATGAGTTCTGGCGCATCCACCCTTTCGTTAGTTACCCCTTCCAGTCCCGAGATGGCGCTACAAACTTAAAACCGGTCGGTAATACGGAACTTAGTGTTCTATATAGTGGTATGTTTTGTTCCGATAAGCAACTACGGATGCACTACTACGGATACCGTTGCATCATGGTTTCATCCCGCTGACTTGCTATTTATATGAAATTTTCAACGGCAGTTTATATACAAACGGTATAAAACTGGTCAGGGTTCATAAAATAATCGCGAGGGCAACGATTTGCAACTGTAACACGTAGAATGGTTTCCGAAATATAAAATAAATAATCTAATAAAATATATGGAAATTTGGAAGAAAGACGAAAATATGACAATATTACTGCTGCAATTATTGTAGAAAAAGTATAGTGAACAACACGCTTGAAAATACTTTTTCACAAACGTCTCACTCGTGTGAAAAGAACCATTTTCAAAACTTGTACAATACACTATTATTAAAACTTATTTGTTAACTAGTTACTAGCTCATCTTTACCTATTTAAGAGTTATCTTTAGAGCCTGTAAGAGCAAGTCAAAAAAAATTTGTACAATACGTAGTTTTTTACGTATGTATATTCGAATTTTATAAACAAAAGTACATCATCCCATTGAAAATTCCAAAGTTATTCCCCATTTCTTAAAATAGAGAAAGGGGATAAATGTCAAAAATATGTTTAAATACTTTTAAAAATTTACCCTGTACCTATGTTTAATTATTATACTGGCAGTAAGTTTGAAATTGAAACACATGTGCAATTGGTATTTTGGCTTGGAAGGGGCTGAACCATGATCACTGAAAATATATCCATATCTATAAAAGGCTAAGAAAGCTAGACCCTGGAGAGGGCCAGGGGGGAGGAGAGGTAACATCACTGACTAAAATTTAACGTCTAGTTTTATGTCCGTATAATATAGCAGTATTAAATTTAATATAGTGTACCACGGAGCAAAAGATTCCGAACTGGTGCAACAGTTGCTTCAAACTTTCTAAATGTTGCATTAGAGAAAAAGAGAATAATACTGTAACGAAAAAAATATCAATAATTTATTATGAAAAAATTTAATTGTCTACATATATACACAAAAATAATATATCTTACTTATATTCACATAAATAATATAAAAATTACAAATAGTCTACAGGAAATGGCCGAGTTTCACTAACACTTTCTTCAAGGTCTTGATTGTTTGTCTCTCCTGATGTTGGTATTTTTGGTAGAGATTTCGGTGGTGATTTTAAAACAAAACTTTGCTCATCTGATATCAGCTGCTTTTCGGAATCTGAAAAACGGAAAAATGAATAATGGCAATTTTTTCTCAATTTAAAAATCACTGTATTCTCTAAAAAAGGTTTGACTTAATATATACTGCTTTTAATTTAGATCTCCTAATTGAGCAATTAGGTTTTGACAAGTTCTTATTATGGTGATGCCCCCCTGATTGCCAAAATTTTGTTTTAGTCTGTAAAAAGTTGACTAAACAGTGATTTATTACCATGAATTAGTGAAAACTTTCAATTTTTGTACAAAATAGTAAAATTTTGTTCCTGTTTATTCACGTAATTGCGTGTTTCACCTTGTATATTTAAACTTTTGCAACAACCTACTCGGAAATGTTAATTTCAACTTCCTAAATCTAAAAATTAGTGGCACATGCGAAATTACATAACTAGTGACCGCATTTGTTCAAAAGAACAGCTTAATCAAAAAGGTTATTATTTAATTAGCTGTGTAACTACAATGAAAATTGTTTATAAATATGCCTAATTATATTTTTAAGTCTTTAAACCTGAATTAAACCAGTTCAAGGGCTTTGTATGATGTGTTTTAAACGATTCTAAAAAATTGTTCTCAAATTTTGGATTTTTGTTTCTATGATAACCAAAACTCTCTATTTTAATTTTTTAATAATTTCTACTTTTTTAAAGGCGATATATCAGCATATATCGAAACCGGTTTAAAATATTTCGATGAGTTAAGTTGTCATTTGTATTGTTTTTGTGTTTTCTGATGCTTTGTGAGCGCAGATTGGTTCCTTATTTAGAAGAAATTAAAATAATTATATCATAAATACCAAACAAGTATTGGTTTGCATATTAAAATACCTAAACGTAAAGTTTATAATCATTTTTCACTTTGAACCCTTTAAAAAAAATAACCATAGTGAGTTATTAAGATAGTAATTATGATTCTTTTGTTTTTTATTGTCCAATTACGAAAGAAAATGTCAGTTTCGTGGTCGTCAGTTTGGTGTCAAAATCGTAGTCACAAAGCTGAAACTTATACAGATTTATAAAAGAATCCAATAAAGTATTATCTAGGTCATCATATGATGTCCTGCCATATTCATTTAAAGCATAATTTTCATCATTTTCATATTTTTTAGGCAGGAGAAAAATAGTGTAAAACGACTTACTTTTGTAACAATCACTTTTCTCCAGTGTACAGGTTTTACATACCTGGCAAGTCTCTTATTCTATAAAATTCAGCTAACTCAGCTCCAGAGCATAGAGGCGTGTCCACTGCTAACGTATTGTTAAACCTTGAATAATTAACTTCATAACCTTGTCTATCCTTATTATAAGATACTACAGGTTCGAACCTGTGACCCCAAAGCACTTCGCTGGCTAAGTAACTTGACCTAGCCTGTGTTGTCTGGCCCGTGCTTTCTATTGTACCTGTAGGAAAATATAAAATTGCTGTCATTTAAAAAAAAAGGAATAGTGATCATAAAATTGTCAATTTTTTTAAAAATTAGTTCATTAATTGAAGATTTTTAGTATTTAGGATCAGAAGTGGCATGGATCAACGTCGGTCAAAAAATCGTGGTCAACTTTTTAGACAATTTGATTACAACAATCTCTTCACACTTAGTGCCTTTTGACAGGAAAGAGAGTATCTTTTTCTTTTTATCTAATTTTTTTGTACTTTTATTAGAATTCGTTGCGTGTAGACACATAAAAAAAGTCATATAGTTCATCGTACTTCTGCACGTAGTGACACTTGTGTACTAAAATTTAAGTACTTCAAAAAAAAGAACAAAAACACTTAATTCAGTTATATTTTATCATGTTGCATTCACTAATTGTGAAGTTAAAACAAAACCTTTAATCTCGGGGATTTCCGCTTATCATATTTTATGTAGTCAATACACACAAAGTCTGGAAAGTGGAGCGGTCCGGTTAGGACAAAGTTATTATATTCGTCTTTCAAAGACGGGTACGTCTGAATCTAACTTGTTTACGTACTTACCTTCTAATATAACAACAATTTCAAACCGTTCCTGCAACAAATCGCTTGCAGAAAGGTGGTAAAATGGTGATTCTTCGTCTATTTTATGGACAATAGTCATTGGCCAAATGAAAAATAAGTTTCCATCACACCCGTCAGCGTTTACAGATAACTCATTTTGGAAATTATTTAAAATCTAAAAAAAAGTCATACTAAAGTCAGAAGAAAGATTTAAATTCCAATAATTTATGTGTAGCCGTGGAAACCTAGTTCACAGTCTAAATACCAATTCCCTAAGAAAGCCCAGTATGCAAAGTTTAGACTGTAAATTAGATGTACTATTTTATCACCACTGTACATACCTCTCCCTCTTTTGTTTTCTTAGTCCTAATTAGTTGAGCTCTTATACTAGCTCCTATAATGTGACTTTTCCTCATATCCCCCACTCTAAACATAAGACATAACTCTCCATCTCTCTGACATATGACGCAGTTTTTCGAGAATTGTAACGTTTGAGTTCGTAGTTTTGGTCTGGTCATTTTTGCAAAGACTATACCTACCTACACATAAAACAAAGATAATTATTTATATTAATATAAAACTGATTTTCTGTGTGTATTAGTAACGTTTAACAACTTATAAGAAGTGAGTTACAACCCTAATAACAAATTTCGTTAAGACACCTTGTATATATTAAAATAGTTTGCTTAAAAAGTAATATTTATTATCTACTCTGTTTAATAGCAGTGAAATATTTCTAGTAAACTATCTTTCAAATCTTTTTGAATTTCTCCATAATGAATTTTCACGAATTCAATAAAACTACACTGCCAGATTCACCATTTCTAAGACAAGTCAAATTGACAGGTGTAAGAATAAGAAAGTTTTCTACTATGATTTTTTTTTTAGTAAATTTATAAAGAAAAGGAAATCCTTATAATATCGTTATAATATCCTTATGCTATCCTTAAAACATCCTTACCATAAAAGCTTGTATTATCATTCCAGCAATACTTTGTAAACACATAATAAATATTGCTTCCGGACATTCTTCCGTCGTGGTTCGAACACCGTAACCAATGGTATGTTGTGTTTCAATGGAAAACAAAAAACAGGAAGTGAACCCGTGAATATTCAGGACACACGGTGTCCATTTTGAGTCCGCTTGATTGTTGGGAAGGTGGTCTTCTTCGAGATCACCATGAGTGAATGCTATAAGCCACCAGATGAGGGCAAACATCAGCCAAGATCCTGTTAAAAAAGAAGTTACTAATTACATATGGCCAAAAAGTGATCGCCAGAATTTTGTTGATTTGTAACACCCTAGTTAGAAGTTGCCCAATTTTTTTTATCTGACGTACATAGACTTCAAGTCTAAGTACTAACGTACCGTGGACGTCTGAAGAGAAGGGAAATGTAATCCTTAGGATTTAAAGGATTGAAGGGAAAGGGAAAACATCTGCAGGTAATTTGTTCTATAATCTGGATACCCTAGGTATGAATGATAGAGAGAAGGGGTTTGTAGGCTTTTGTAGCTGGTCAGTAAAGGGATGCATACGTAACGCGCCTCTTGTTGTTCTGTTAGGAATAATCAAGGAACGAACTACAGCGGCTAGTTCTTCAAAATCCATGGAAGTATCGGGCAGAAAGGGCAAGAGCGAGAGAAGGAAGTTTTTTTGTAAAGACTGGGTCATTGATTAGTTGAATGGCTCTATTTTGGATCGAATCAAGGATGTTAAGTATCGAAGGTCATGCCGCTCCCCAGATGTGAGAACAGTACTCTAGGTTAGGTCTTATTTGGGAAACATAGAGAGAGTTGGAAGGGGAGAAGTATTTGTGACTCGAAAGAGAAAAACAAGTTTTTAGCTACTGATGTGGCTATTGAGGTAATGTGTTTGTGCCAGCTGAGATCATGTTCGAAAGCGATGCTAACAAGATCGAACTTTCAGTAAGGCTTGGCCATTCATGTGGACGGGGTGAGTGTTTCCGGATTTTATGCGTGACAGGGAGCAATACTGGGTTTTGGAGGCGTTGAACTGAACAAGGTTTATGGCACCCCAGTCTAAGATTAATTGAAGATCTGCATGTCATCTGGTTGAGACAGTTTTAAACTTGGATAATTAAACCCCAATGGTTGAATTATTGAAGGTTCTAAATTTAAAAGATGACTAGATTTGGCTTCTGACATTATAAGCTATTGTGACAGTGTAATAAGGTTTTAAATTAACATACTATAGTACCTCCATATATATATAATATAGTAAGTCTAGAAAACGGATAAAATATATCTAAATAAATGTATATGGTTACCTAAGAATCCTATGGCAAATATGGTGAGAGTCCACCTCCACTGGGAGTCCACTAAGGTGGTAAATATGTCTTGTAGATACCGTAACCGTCGTTTTGAGATTCTGGATTGTAAAATGTTACAGTCTCCATTTTTGAAAACCGCTCGTTTTCGCATTTTCCGTGTCGCATTTGGTCTGAAAGATTTTCTAAAAAAACAATAGTTGTTAATAATCTCTTAAGAGTAGTATTCAGTAGCAATGGCTTTGTTTCACTTTTTTTATCTCATTATTAGCAACTTTAGTTATGTACAAAACTTTTTTTAGTGCTGGTAATAACCTAAAAGTCGATTTAAAGTTCAAATTTTCTATGTAAAGATCATCTAGGCGAGCGACGTTATCACTTTTCGGCTGCTTTATTAGCTCCTGTCACGAGGTCTAAAAGCAATTCTAACATTTTAAGCTTAAATTTAAGAAAATTGAATAACTTAAATTCTTTTTCTCATATGTCATCGGTTCAAAACCATTGTATTTAAGAAACTAATGGCGTTGCTGCGAAATTTCTCGCCTCGCCGATCAACCCGTGTATCTCTTTTGCTGCTCGCGCGAGTATCGGTATTTAGATGGTATTTAGTGTTATATTAGACAGACTATGGTGCGATTCGTATTAATTGCTATATAGACTGGAGTGTTAAAAGTAAATAGAAATTGTTTCTTCTCAATGGTAAAGCGTGGTAGGTACAGGTAAAAATAGTGCGTTATAGGTAATAACATAAATTCTTTAAGAAAATTATTCTATTTTAAACGCACGATTTTAATGTAGTAGAGGATGTTTGGCAACAGCACAAACTGGCTTATTAGTCATTATTTATTTGGTGTAAAATTTGCCTGGCTTTTTAATTTCTAAGTTGCAAATGAATGTCATTAACACAATATCTACAAATCACTCTCTAATATATTAAGCTTCCAAATAGTCTGGATAAGGCTTAAATATCTTAATACCTTAATCTTCTACATAATACACTAATTACCAACAATAACAATCTAATAAATCACTAAAACTAACAATCTCATATACGTTTTCAATCACAATAATTCTTTATTTCTGTCTCCTTAACCAGATTTTTATAACTAATCCATATCGAAAATGGTTGAAACAATACCATGTGCACATTATAGAACTTTATAATATAGACTAAGTGGCACTACAAATTAGGCGAACATTGGTGTTAATTACCAGTACAAATTAAAATTGTTGTTGAAATAATCACTGTTTTATCTACCTTTGTAATAAATAACGTCTATGTCGTAACCAGTATCGAGTGGAAGATCATTAAAAAAGATGTCAAGTACCGCTAATTTAAAATAGTGTATTTTTTATATCCAGGAAAATACGCTTCAATTAGGAAACAGAGGCGTACGTACAGTACAGTCACGCGTATTGTATGATTTCAGTATTCCTCCTACTTTTCGCAGTACTTATTTGTGTCCTATTTTCTGTATACATATCCTAGACAACTCAACCGTTTCTGGCACTCATTTATTCCAACTCTGTCGAAGGCCTTTTTTAAATGTAAAAATCATACACAATCCGTTCGGCTTCTCTTAATGCTTTCTCACAGCCTGATTCCAACTGGCATGAGTTCAAATTGCTCTTATCTAAGTTTTCTCTCTTTCTTTAATATTTTTCCAAATCCTCATTGTGTCCAGTTCAATTCATCTGTGGATATTCTACTTTTTCTTGTGGATAGGTATAATACTACTGTCATTCCATTGAGTAGGCATTTCTTTCTGTGTATAAATCTTCTGTATCAAATCTCACAGTATATATATTTTCATTCTGACCTCGTTACTTTTGGATATGTCATATGATCCTGCTTCTCTTCCAGTTTTTATTTTCTTCCTATTCCTTACTTACCATTGATGTTAATGCTAAAACACCATTCCCAAAAACACGCCTTCAAATTTTTTCTTAATCATCCTTAATATTCCTACTTTTCTTCTTTCAATCTTACTTCCGCTCAACTTCCAACTGCCTGATTTAAACTAGTATTTCGCTGGTTTATTCTCAGGCAACTAACAGCTCTTGTGCCTTGAGCCAAAATTCACGCCATTCACTGTTCAACCGCGCACTAAATAGTCAAAACGGTTTTAGAACCCCTTAGATGTAAAGATATGTTTAAAATCATCTGCACGAATTTGTACTTTACATAGTAGCCTGCATATGTAGGCTGTGTTCGGTAAGAAATAATTTATATCAAACAAAATCCTCCAAATTCACAAAGAGGTTAAAAATTTAAACATGTTTAATTGATATTTCTTTATTTTACAACGAATTACCTTTGAAATCTTTTTATCTTGTCAGTGATCCAGGCAATACTATCTTTTCTGTTGGTCATTGTCCACTTCTATGTGCTATTTATAATAAATCAAGAATATTTTACAATAACTTTATAAATTTAAGTCAAAAGCGTAATGAAAATGATTATAGTCTGCGTCTAGTCATTGAGGAAGTACATTTTTTTTTATCAAAAATTCAACATCCTTAATTTGTTTAACAGCAAATTTTAAAAAAATAACAAAATAAAAAATGTCAAACACAAATTGCTGAGGATGTTTGATCTTCCTTATCGAAGATTTACGACTTTTCCAGCAGACTTTAAATTTTTCGCCAAGGTGTAGCGTATGTTCAAATAAATTCTAATTTATGTTGATAACACTTTAAAACGTGTAACTATTCACGTGATTTTTTAAACAAATTTTGTCGCTAAGCTGAACAGCATATTATGTTGAGCTTGTGTTTTATATTGTGCGAGCTTCCACAACAATTAACAATTTTAAAACTCCATTACAAACTTTGAACCCCCATTTCTCCCCCTTAGGGTCGTTTTATTAAAAACTGTGAAACTGTGTTTAGACATTTATTTTTTAGAGTACTTCTATGAAGTTTCGAGTTAATAGGGTCATCTAATATTTTCCCCCATATAAAGTTTAAACCCCTGTTTCACCCTCTTGGGGGTTGAATTTTGAAAAACCTTTCCTTAGTAGATAACTACATTATATAAGAACCCTCTGTGCAAAATTTCAAGTTTCTAGACCCAGCGGTATGGGCTGTGCGTTGATATGTCAGTCAGTCAGTCAGTTTGGGTTTGATTATATATATATATATATATATATATATATATATATATATATATATATATATATATATATATATATATATGTATATATATATATATATATATATATATATATATATATATATATATATATATATATATATATATATGTATAGTATGTACCTCATTTTTGTTGTCACTTATTGCTTTAAAATTTTAAATAAGTAAATAAAATAAATTAAGACTTGAATCCCGGAATTCACAGAGGTTTGTAAGGAGCTCTCGCTCTTTGTCCTACATATGATAGTCAGTTAGGTTTTGGCAAGTTTTTATCATGTCATCAATAATATATGTTAATATCACATGAGTGTATTTTGTCCTTTTGTGAACTATGACACGATAAAATTATTAAGTCCTCAGTCTTTTGAGTTATTTTATTTTATACGATTTGCTTGGTTTCCAAATAATTGTTGTTTTAGAAATTGATGCTAAAATAAAGTTAGTTCTATTATTTTGGAAAATACGGGTGTAAATTCTGTAAAAAATACAACAAAAAATTCTTGGACTTTATGTTACAAAACTTGGAAAAGTTTGATTTATTGTTTAAAGGTTCTTCAAGTGATTTGGGTCAAAGACAGTTATTGTTTTCGATCTTTGTGTAATAGTGTTTACAAGAATAATTTTATCTTATAATCAAATAGTCAAAACAAAGATAGTTATGTACTTATGGAGGTAAGTATTATATTTTCATTGTTATAGTAATGATAAAATTTACAAAAAATGAGGAAAACAGATACGGTGGCTAATGGAAAAATTGTATTAGATTATCTGTCCGCAGATAACATATGGCAAACAATTAGGGAGGGGGTTATCTCTTAGTGACAATTTTCACTACCGGCTGAACTAAAAGTGGAGGCCGGAAAAGTTATAGCGAACATTTTTTGGGATACCAGAAATGGTTATGGTTATGATTAGAATTAATAATACCCCAAATGTTACAAAACTGATTCTTTTTACCGACTAAAGATATTCTTCAGATGAAACAGTAAACAAACAGTAGTGCAGAATATGGGCTAAAGAAAATCTTTACGTAACTCAGTCAACGCATACACAGAGGCGCGAAAGGTTTAATGTTAGGGCAGGAATTCTAGGAAATAGCAAGCAAACCCAACCGGATCAGCGGACCATATTTTATAGACGGCGCATTAACAGCAGAAAAATATGTGGAACTTTTGGAAACGGAAGTGGGTCCTGCGTTAGTAAGCAGAAATGAAGGGATAATTTTTCAGCACTATGATGGAGCGCCAGCTCATAGCGCAGCAGCCGTGACTGAATTTTTAAACATCAGGTTTCCTGGTAATTAGATTGGACGATTCGGCTCTTTTAAATGGCGTGCGTGAAGTCCCGATATGTCACCTTTAGATTTTTTTTACTGGGGAAATCTATTATCCAGGGTTTTTAATTATGTAAGAGGGAGACCTAATGATGTAGACGAACTTAAAATAGAATTATCGAGGCTTCACGAACTATTACGGTACGCCAGTTGTTGTGCAATGTCAGAAGACATCATGACTTCTCAGATGTTAACAGAGGACACTTTGAACAATTTATTTAAATAATCTAGCTGTTTGGTGCTTCGAGTAGATACCTGTTATTTTATAATTATTGTTTAAAATCATTAAATTTCTTTTCCTTTACAATCTGTCAAACCTTTTGATGATGCTATTTATCAGTAAGTGTCAATGATACCTTAATACATGTAAATATACAGGGATAGACAAACCTTTGCTGTATTATAAAATAGACCCATATGTTAGCTTGTACATAAATGCATTGAACTATCTTTGTTTAAAATTTTAGCTTCAGGTCTTCAATAAAACAAGGCCTAACACAGGGTCGAAGTTTACCATGTAGAATCCTATGGGCCGGGTCAAGACAATTACTGTATATATATATATATATATATATATATATATATATATATATATATATATATATATATATATATATATATATATATATATATATATATAGTGAGTTCCAGGAATGGATCATTTATCAGTCTTTATCATAGTAGGAAAATGTATTTTTGGGACGGTAGAAATATTTTATGGAAAAGTTTATTTTGTTTATTTTTCAAAGTAAGAAATACAATTCGCAATTCATGATAAATGAATTGAAATAATAAAAGATTCTTAAGTTAAAAAAAAATATTACCTGCTTGGAGTACTAGGCGAAGTTGGTGATATTTTATTATAATAATAGACTCCTGGAGACAGTTCACCATTGGCCGACAACGGTGAGTACCTTTCACCATTTGCAAGTAAAAATTTCTTATCGTTAGGCAGCTCCATCTTGATTTTAAGTTTAAGAATCAGTCAGTCTTATACATAAGAATCATACGATATCACAAAAATAGCTTTTAGTCCTGTCTAATTATTTAAAAGAAAACTGGTTGACAGTAGTTATAAGAAAAACTTTCGTTCCGAAAGATTTTCATGTCGAAAGATAAAGACACAAGTAAACTGAATAATTTTTCAAAAAATTCACTTATAAAACTGTCGGTGTCATTAATTTTCACTATAGTGCTAACTCAAATTAATTAGTATTCGATAATTTAATAACATCATTATTTAGCACATACGTGTGTGAGACACAACGAGTGTTTTTGAATCTTGCCTGCTACTGATAATAAGGTGAAACTTAAAATTCTATGGTAAACTTTTGCACTTTTTACGGGTTTTGGGTAACGTGATAGCAGTTATCTTTGATTTATCATAGATCTTCTGACTTATTTACTTTCATTATAGTGTGAGAGAGTAACTGACTGTTTTATTTACCGGAGATTTAATTACTAGATTAAACTGCATTGCAGAAGCAAATTATTTGCAAATTTGTATCTAATATTTACATACATCTCTTTTTATTCAATAATGACAATCATTATGGTACTAGCCATGGATTTATTATATAAAAGGATTCGATATCCGTATACTGTGAGCGTATCGAACGTGAAGCCTTATATTTTGTTGTTTGTTATTCTCTTGGGGGAGCAGTTTACGAACTACGAACATAGACAAGACTACAAATTACTACGTAATTGAATCAAGAATGGTAGTAGAAAGAGATAAAATAGCATTGGAGTGTTGGAGCTCAGAAGTGTTGTTGTCTGTGCTGGTTGTTTAGGAAAACGGCTGAACCTCGGTGTGAACACTCGGTTACACGTACGTCTTTGTCTAATGAACTAGAAAAGAAAAAGTGCGACGTATAGATTTATAAATGACTCGGAGCGACTTTAAATAAACATCTTTAGAAATAACATAACCTATAAATAATAAAACCTTTTTAACTTAAATTTATTATTATTTAGCAGAAAATAAAGTAATTTAGGGCTTTTATTACTTTTAGCAAATCTTGTAATGCTTCTAACGTATTTTTTGTACACAAATACAAGGTAAAATAAGATGTGGCCAATGTTTACAAATTGTGTTTACAGTGTCGCTTAGAATGGTTTGTTTTGGCTTCAAAGAATGTTACATCATCCCGTATCCTTTTATATAATAAATCCATGGTACTAGCCATGAATATTATCTGATGCCATAACGATAGTTTATGATCTGAATTACATACAAAACTTTATCTGATGGCATTATCCATATTCTTTAAAAAAATTTTAAACTTATACGGCTAGATTCTCCAACACTAGTCCGGTCTTATTTCCAAATGATTTAAATTTGTCTGAGTGATTACTTAGTTCTCTTAGCCCTATATAGGAACTATATTTAAAACTTTTAGCGTTATACGAATGAATCCAGTACCGTCGTTTCTTTCGTTTATTTTTTTTTTATATTAATAGTGTTGTGATATCAGCAACAACAGCGTCGTCTAGACAATCGTCAGAATCCATTGTCAACTAAAACACATTTTAGTTTTTTTTTTCTTCAGTGTGTATCACACTAAAAAATATTTCATATTTCGTGTTTTACGTTTTCAGTTTCGAATTTCATATTTCATGATTCACGTTTCTTGTTTCTCCCGTGTGTGGCCTCCCTTACTCTTGTCAAATTAGAACTTTCTTAGTAATAGTGATAGATATAGATAGTGAATAGTGTGCCCAAAAAGTTTTTTTGAGATTTCTGCCCACCCTTAACTATAAAAAACATTCCGGATATATAGCGAAAAATTGAACCAACAAAAACACTATCAAAATCAAATATTTACCTCACAATTACTTCTGAAATATAACAATTTCTGATCCTCGCCAATTGAAAGGTATATTTACAAATAATTTGTTGTATCTATATTAACAATATAATTATTAAAGGGGGGTTATTTGCCAAATCAGTTAATACAGGTCTTTTTTGGAAGTAGCTGGGTAAATTAAACAGTGAAACCTATTTATAAGGTGTTATTTATTTCGATTAGAAATTAGTGAGACCGTCGCATGTTTGCAAGAGTAATTAATTCCCTTGCGTAGTTACAAGGATTTTAAAACCCCCGCGGATGTTCTCGCATTTGGAAAATCAAATGTTGTAAGCAACATCGCGTCGCGTCGCACACCGTAAAGAATTTGATATTCGTGGACATAGGGCGAAACAGCGACAATTTAACCAGTTTTTTTCAAATGTATCACCGTAAAGTACTTCCTTTTTAAGCAGAAACTTGACTTTTCTGAGAGCGATAAAAATCATGCGAAAATAAGTCCAACTTTAAAAAATTCATAATATGTGATCTACAAAAAATTTGAAAGTATTTTTTGTTGTAGCCATAGTATGCTTACTACTCTTGACATTTCCAAATTTTAGTGGAAATATTTGTAAAGTTTTCTTATATACGGAATTTTGAAGAAGTATTGGTTTCTTTCTCCATTTCTTGTTCTGTCTTTTTTTTCTGTTCTTGTTGAAATATTAAATAGTTCTTTATTATTTATATCATAATTAATTTATTGCCAATAAGACGCGTTATATTGACAATTTTGACACTAAATAACGCACCAAATTACAAGAATTGTTTAAAATTATTACCGTTTACTCTTAAACTCCAACGACACATTTTTGTTATTTGGTACAGAGCATTTAAAATAATTAGAGGTCGTGCTTGTAGTTCTCTAAATACCCGCTGTATGACACGAGGCAATTCATCCACTTTATTATGTTGGTTAAGATGTACTTTATTTCCAAAATACCCCCATAATAAAAAATCCAAGACTGTTAGGTCCGGCGACCTAGGGGGTCACCTCACAGGGCCGGCTGCTCCGATCGATGTTTCATCGAACGTGTTCTCCAAATAAGGTCTTACAACTTGAGAATTATGAGCAGGGGCTACATCTTGTTGAAAGTAAATTTCATTTGAACTAGCCAACGGCACATTATCTAATATTTTAGGCAACATTATCTAATATTTTAGGCAACACATCCTCTAATATTTCCAGATGTCAATTTCCTGTGAGACTTCCTTCGTACATACGACATTTTGTTTGCCTCCCCAATATAAAACATGAAATACTTAAACCAAATCGACCCTGTGGTTCGTGTCTAAATGGGACGTGTTCATTTTCTCTTGACCATTGTCTCACATTTTGCCAATTAAAATCTCCAGCACCACTAGAATATGCTTCATCTGACCAAATCGCTTGGACTTTTTGTAAACCTAAGCGTAATTGGACTTTTCATAAATTAAAAAAAAACTACCTAAAATATTATTAAAAAAAATCAAATGACTATAACTTTCTAACAAATTTTCATTTTCTTTCATACCTAGGGCTTCCAGATTACGTAATAAATTGCCTGCAGATGTTTTCCCTTCCCATCCTAATCTTTAAAACCCGTGTCAATAGACTACATTACCCTTCTCTTCAGACGCCCACGGTAAGTTAGTACTTAGGCTTGAAGTCTACTTGAGACTGTTAAAAAATATTTTCACAAAGGCTGCATTTGATTACGTAACTTTAAGGTGGCGTAATTGGTTTCTATGTTGTTTTTGACAGTTACTATGTTTTAATATTGTTTAACATAACACCTGTTCGAATTATTTCACTCTCAGTTGACAGTAACATTTTTTCACTCACACCAAATTTCGGCAAAAATGGCACACAAAATTACCCAGTGCATTATACCGTTAGTCCATCAAAACAGACAAACTTTGATTCAAGTTTTTAATCCATCCACAACGAATAATACAAAAAAAACATACAGCAGCAAATTTGACACCAAAAATGATTCTTTATTGAAAAAATTTGAAACAAAGAAATGTTCTTTCCAGAAAAAATTTGCTACCGCTGCCGATGCATGTAAAGACAAAAGTAAAGATGGTGGTGAAAATCTGGCTGCTGTTTTGCATGGAGCAAAAGATTTAAGAATGGAAAATAGACCGGTTCCGAATATAAAGTCTAATCAGGTAATACACATGAAGAAATGTATTAGAAAATATATTTTTTTAACGAGCACTTCCTCGGAATATTCTAAAAAGGTTTACTATTTAGATTTGCTAATTAGTCAGGTTTTGACAATTTTTTGTACTGTCATTGCCAATAAATCATCACGAAAAACGTTATTATATTACTTCTGCGATTTGCTTCAATTTCAAAAGATTTTCATCTTGGAACTCATTTCTAAAATTAATTTAGTTCTATTATTTGGGACAATGTACAGCGTGTCCCACGGAATCTTAACCATATGGAATTTTTTTTTAATGAAAGTTGAAAAGAAATCACTCTGGTTTAGAAAAGTGTTGCATAGTAATACACTAAGAATCCCTACGGAAAAAATCTAAAAAGACCCATAGTATACAGAGTGGCGACAAAAACGTAAAATATACACAAGAATAAAGTACCCTTATTTAGCAAGATCCAGAGAAAATTATTTTAAAGAATTATTTGGAACCATTTTTTCCTTCTAAATACGAAATCACAGCCACCTACGAAAAAAATGTTTTTACATGTAGAGGAATTCTTCCTCGACAGAGGTGGTACCACCCCAGACACCCTCTAAAAAGGGCTGGTGAAATCCTTAGGGATGTTTCCAGCACTGGGTGTGTGAGTCGGTCGCGTGATATACAACCCACGGTACCTTAGTACTTAGGCTTGCTGCCTTCGTGGGTTGTAAGAAAAAAAAATTCAGTTTACCAATTTATCATTTTCCCTAATTATGCCCCCAAAACTAACCACGGAACAAAAAATTGAAATTCTTTCACCGGATCTGAACCCACTCGATTAATTTAATTTCTTTGGGGATATTTAAAGGAAAAATATATTCTACCCGACCTTTTGAAAATATCGACAGTTTGGAAAGAGTAATATCCTGGTGCGCCCTAGAACTTCCTCAAGTGGTTTTGAGAAAAGCTGTTTCAAAATTGTCTAAGTTAACAAAATGCATCGAAATGGAAGGGTATATTTTACGTTTTCCTCCCATAGGGATTCTAGTTTATTAATCTACAGAACTTTTCTATACCAAACTGATTTGTTTTCAACTTTCTGTAAAAAAAAATCCTAAATTGTCCTCTCCTTTATGAATTTACGAAAGAGCTTAAAATTAAATTCATAGAACAAAACTAAATTATCTTATTCTTACACTTATCAATGCAACATCTAGATTGGTCTTAACTATAGTGAATCTGGCTTATTAATATCGATCTAGAAATATAAAGAATTTTATATTTACTGCTATTTTCTCTGCGACAGGTTCTTATGCAAATGGAGGTTTGTGGTATATGCGGCACGGATGTTCACTTTTACAAAGACGGAAAATTGGGCTCCTGGGTAATCAAAAAACCAATGGTAATAGGTCACGAAGCCTCGGGTACCGTCGTGAAATGTGGAGAATGCGTTAAAAGACTACAGCCCGGTGACAAGATAGCCATAGAACCGCAAGTACCCTGTAGAATATGTGCATACTGTAAAGCAGGTTAGGCACATACACCCTTATTCGTTATAGTTTATTACTGTTTCTAAAAATGTTAACTATTTTCAAATTTTGATTTGTTTCATTTAAACATATTGTTCTTATTGTTCTTCATAAAATAAATAACAGCCCTTGATCAGCAATAACTTTTTGGTTGAGCCTGTATATTTTCACTACAATAACCCCGAAAATGACCCATTAGTAACCCTTTTTGGATGAAATTATTAGTACAATCAACTGGTTTGGGATTTTTTACGCACAGTAGGATAGAAATCCTATTGGTTGTAACCATCGGATACTTATAATGTTATTTTTTGTTTCCAGGAAAATACCATATGTGTCCAAGTCTCTACTTCTGTGCCGCGCCCCCGAACGATGGAAATCTCTGCAGACTGTTCGCTCATGACGAAGACTTTTGCCACAAACTTCCATGTAACCTCGATTTAGAACTAGGCACTCTCATGGAACCTCTTGCAGTGGGGGTCCACGGTTGTAAAAAAGGTTATGTTTCCTGCGGTGACTCCGTCTTAGTGATTGGTGCAGGTCCAGTAGGACTTGCATCTCTTCTATCAGCCAAAGCTTATGGTGCTTCCAGTGTGATCATTGTGGATGTTGATGAATTTAAGTGCAAAAAAGCTATGGAACTAGGAGCAGATTGCGCAATGAATATCAAAGGGATTCCTGAAGATGAAATTGTAAAGAAAATCGTCGAAGTTACTGGCGAACGACCTAATAAAATTTTAGAATGTTGTGGTTTGGAGCAAGGTATTAGACTAGGCATCCTAGCTACAAGACTTTGTGGACAAATGGTTCTTTTGGGACTGGGACCAGATAACCAGTGTTTACCCATCATGAATGCTTTATATAGAGAGATTGATATAATAGGAGCTATAAGGTACGCAAACGACTATCCCACAGCGATAGATATGGTTGCTAGTGGTAAATGCGATCCGAGACCTATGATTACGCACCACTTTAAGCTGGAGGATTCTCCTAAAGCTTATGAAACCGCTGCTAACGAGAACGAAAAGTCTGTCAAGGTTGTTATTCATGCTAATCCAAAATGGAAGCCACCAAATGAAGATAAAGATAAGTGCAAGGAAGTAAAGTAAATAATTGTTAATAGCAGCTGAAAAAAAGAAAGAAAACCAGAACAAGGAAAAAATAATTAATAACTAATATATGTGTTTAAGTTGGAATTCTACTAAAAATTATGTTACTACGATTGTTAAATAATATTCAAGAAGTAAAACTTGTTACTGTCAGTGTCGCATTTAATTCTTCTTTGTAAGTATTTTTACTATTTTTTATCTGTGGCGGAGGTTTTGGCACCCCCCAGTCAAAAACTAATTGAAGATCCTGGGAAATGGATAGGTGCATAGATCTGCGTCTACTATCCAGCTCTTGATTCTGGATATCTGGAAAAATGAATGTTGGAGTGAAGACTACTATTAGGATCTTTTTTCTTTAAAATTTTCTAACCCATTATCGTTCAAAATTCAGTTTCGAAAAGCTGTATTTTCAAGAAAATTCATTAGAAAAATGAATTTGTTTGCATTTTAATGGAATAAAATAGGAACAGATTTTGAGGACGCTGCGCGCTGCATCAATCACATTATTCCGCAGCAGTATACTTTATGAATGTCGCTAGAAGCATCTGTTTTAGAGAAGAGTACATTTTTTGAATTCGGTGTTGCACAGAATAAATAAAACATAATAATAATAATAATATAAGTGTTGTCATTGTCACTGTCATATCATTGTCAACGCAATTCCATTTTTCTCAACCACAAATTTATACGTTTTAAAATTTCAGGTGATTTTTAAGTTCAAACATTGCATAAAGAATATCCTTTTTTGTATCTTTCACTTTTTGGTCCGTTTGTCCTCTTGTCTACCCCATCCATGGATATATTGTAAACATAAATAATTTAAAAATTACTAACCTTGAACCACTGCTTCTCTGCAACGTATTTCCAGTACCATTGTTTAGCGAACTATTCCACGTCGATACTCGGGCCAAAGTCGTTTCAGTACCACTTTTTCGTAAACCCTGTAGAGTATCTTCGACACTACTATGTCCATTACCGTACAACGGCAAATCCGGAGCACTGGAACCGATCTGAAATCTTGTTAAAATATGCCCTTGCTTCTTGGCAGTAAGCAATGGAGAATCAGTACTTTGAATCCTGGAGATGTCTTCGTAGCTATCCATGGTCGCATTTTCCTCTTGGATGCTTCCCACTTGAAAAATTGTTTTCGCCATTTTTAATACTTGATTGATTTTGTGATTTCGATGGGAAGTTGATCATCTTAACTGAAAAAAAGATTATTTGTTTTAAAGGCATTTTATATTAATTAATTATGTATTTAATTTAACACTGTCTCTTATTGAATTTCCTAATTATATTGTACCCAGAATCTCGAATGAATTTTGTATGATGCATTGAACGTTTAAACTTAAATACTTCTTGAGATATTAATGTCCAAGTGTGTAGTGTTGAACATTGATGATGGTTTTCAACATTTTTCAGATGTAATGAGAGAAAATTGTATCGAAAGAACTTTTCGATTTTAATGAAAGTTTATTGACATTTTTAACAAAACTAAGATACGTTAGTCGAGTGGTTTTGAAAAAGATATCATGAGCAAAATTGCCAAAAAGCAACAAGCTTAAATAATACAAGAGAAAAATTTTGTCTACAAAATTTTATCTCGAATGGGATTCGACATAACTATTTCATAAAAAAAATAACACTTTTAGGTAAACAGAGTTATTTATTTAACAGAGTAAAGTGATAATGATTGTTAATTTGTTGACATAGCAATAGGACTTTTTTTAATTCACTGGTAGGAACCCAAATTTTCTGTTATAAATTGCTAAAAAACTGTTTCTTTTAAAAAAATTTCGACTGATTATTTTTCCAACAATGACCCTGATTATCTTTTTACCGTTTCAACAAAACCTTAACACTGCTTTTGCCAGTATATTAAAATATTTGTGTATAGTGCCCCAAACAAAAGTAACATCAAACAATACATTTAAAACAATAATCATATGGAAGCAATAAATAAATCTGAACATCCTCTATGCATACTTACTCTCATTATAAATCCCACATTGAATCTATTCAAATCAGCACTACATGATTGTCACTAAACAATTGTTGCTAACACTTATTTTAACACTAAATTAATCCATTGTGTTGACCCTCGCCAGTTTTTTATCAAGTACTTAAAGTCTAATATGTCGCCAAGTTCACTCTATTTAAGAGACTCTAAGTATAATTTCTTAATGACTCTTGTCTAGGAACATGTAAATTAAAAATTGCATCATTACCACAATTAACATCATTTTGTCGTTTTCTTGCAAAAACTTTTAGGGAATTTAACTCTAAGATGTTGAAAACGTTCTGTATGAAATTTACTTTTATTTTTTTTTTAAGAAACAATACTTGTTGAAGTTCCGAGTTATGACAATTGCAGTTCGTTCGAATATTTTTTCGTCATTAAAAACTTATGAATTATTCTGATATTTCAGCGATTTGCTTGGTTTCGAAATGATTTTTATCTTGGAATGGGTTGCTGTAATGAATTTAGTTCTCTTATTGTCAAAAGTGCGTACTAAAATTGGCCTTTTCTTTATAAATTTACGAAGAAGCTCAGAAACAAATTCATAGTAAAACTTAGTTTTACTTATTCTTATACTTGTCAGTTTAAAACTTTTGGTTGTCAAATTAGACAGGACTAGCGTTGGAGAATCTGGCCATAAAAATTTAAATACCTTTATTTCTCTTATTACTTTAAAGTTTATTTAAAATGACCACCATGAACTTCTTGGCAGTAATAAAGTCGATTTTGGAACTCAATTCTCATATTTTCGAGAATGACAGCTGTTATTTCTTGGCAAAGTTCCAAAATCGACTTTATTACTGCCAAGAAGTTCATGGTGGTCATTTTAAACAACTTTTAAAGTAATAAGAGAAATAAAGGTATTTAAATTAAAAAAAAATCAAGATTTAGTACTGGATTACGGTAGAATGTTTGCTTCTTGAAAACCTTTAGAATGGGATACCACACTGCATAGGCTTGCATTTAAAATTTTTGATCTCAACTCCCTAGCATCAACTCTCAAGGGTTGGAAAAGTTGAAACATAAAAAAGTATATTTATTAACCAAAAAGATACACCTAAAATTTGGTGTCTCTACCTGTAAGAATAGCAAAGATATTTGCCTACACTAAGACTTTTCGGACATCCTATATAAAATAATTAATTTTAAAAAGGCAGTTATACCAAAGTTTACAATATATTCTTTAAACTGTGGTTATACTTAGTTGAGAGAGTTAATAAAACCCAATTCTTAGTAAACACAGATCAAAAAGATGACTAGAGGAAGAGAATGATTTTCTGTACAATGCAAGTTCTCAATTGAAATTATACACAATAGAGGTAAACAAAAAAGCTTGTAGGACTATATAAAAAATTAAATTATTGTCAAGACATCATAGTGACTATTCAGAAAAATGTATTAGGTTTCACAGTTTTTAGTGATACTATTAAAGAGTTATAAAGAAGCATGGAATTCAGGTAAGAACTTTTTATTTTGATTTTGTGATCTTGAATTCACTAAGGAAATAATGGCTATAAAGGTCATAGAAATTGAAACTTCTGCTTTAATAGTCAAGCTATTTTCGGCTCGTTTACGAAGAAACTCTTTTAGGTGCCTCTGTGTCCCCCACCAGTTTTGTAGCAATTCTAATATTCGCCATTTTTCAATAAAGTATTTGTATTAGGAGGGTGATTTAACAGCAAGAAAAAATCGGTGGAAGGAGCACAGTTTCCTTGTTAGAAGAAGGCCTTCTAGTCTAACAAAACTTGTTTTTCTACTTTGGAAATCACAATTATAAAACCCAAGGTTGTTTAAGATAGCAGTAATTAACTTTTTTTAATAAAATGCTTCAACTCGGTTCACTTTCTAGGATTTAGTGTTCACTCTAGTGTTTTGCTGTAATGAAAGGGTCGAAACATTACACTTAACACTTTATTATTTTATTTTTGCATCGATGATCAATTGCAAGGCACGCTGACACGCTCTACTCTTAATGACACACTGCTCAAAAACTAAATTTAACTGAATTGGTTGGTCATTGGTTGGGCTCTTTTCACCAAATGAATTTTTGATTGCCTTATTATTCAATTGCATCACATGTTTTTTGTTTTCTGATACAAGAACAGAACTTATATTTATTTTATCTTAAATTTATTGATTTGTTTTTTGAATGTTTTTGTTTAATTATTTTTTCTAATGGTAAAATTAATTTTAATTTTCAAGTATACCAAGGAAATTACCTTAATGGTTAGCATAATAAGTCTTTTGCTAGTATATGCATGTTATAAAAATGTGAAAATACATGAAATAGAGCTGTAAAAAGGCCTAAACTTAAGTTCAGGTTCACTAAAAAGTTTTAAGATTTAGTACTAGTTTAAATTACGATCTAGTTAAAACCAGTTAGGTTTTGACAGGGTTTGTCCTGTCATTATTAATAAGTTTTTATTAAAAACTGATGAGTTTTGCGAAAAAACTCAGAAACAACATTCCAATAATTGAAAAATAAAGAGAACTTAGAGATCGAACAATATTTGCTCTTTAAAATAGCAACAAAGCACGATTTTTTATTGTTCCTGAAGAAATGTTAAAAAACATAGTCACTCAGTGATCTACACAGAATACCGGAACCTTAAACACAATTGCAATAACAAACCAAAGTTATCTCAAGCTTTAAAATTAGTACGATTTTACTTATAAAACTAAACTATGCACATTATATTTACGTATTCACCCTTGTAATTCGCATCTATGTCTATTTCACGCACACGAGTTTTGCTTTAATTGAAAGATAGGTGTTACAACGTGGATGATTCACTAAAAAATGTTCTAAAATTGTTATCTGAGCAAATATGGATTAGCGTAATTTAGATGAAGATTAAGTCTGAAATTACATGGTGTTCATGCGGTTTGGAATTAGAGATAGTGGTTTATAGCCAGTGCATTGTTGTTATTTGTTTGTTGAGGTTGAAACTAGGCAAAGTGAGAGTGGTTTGCTTAGTCTATAATGTAAACCATTAATCCCAACAAAATAGGTTCCGTTTTATGATAATTTTTTGGTTGGGATTTCACTTCTTCTTGTACGGTGATAATTAGGTTTGAAGATGTAGTTTTATCCATTTTAACCAGTAGTTTAATACTTACATTTTTGTTATGTGTATTTATTTTATATTTATCCTTACCTAGTATATAACCAACTTGGCATAGAGAAAGCTTACGTCATAGAACTACAACAATCAAGAATGAAACCTGACGCATTCACCAAATGTCACGAAAGTAGGCCTGGTATTATTACTCAGCAACTGGATAATCAATAGATGAAGTTAAAACATTCTTTCAGATTATATGTCATCTTTTTCTTAACAGTATTTTATATACAGGATGTGCTACGATAAAGACTATTAACCATAAATGAATACAGCAAGAGGGTAAAATTTTTTGTTTTGTGAAAGTTTATTCATTGCATGAAAATAGTAGCGGTCTTCACTGTTTTTGTGACTTAGTCATGTACACTGTACAGAGTATGTTACAGCTATATGTAGTATAATGAATCATAAAAGTCATTAAATCTGAGCCATATATAGGTTTTCCAGATATGGGGAATCCAAAAGAACTCCTAGGAAAGGGTGTTCGGTAGTGCGGCTCGAACAGGGAGGGGGCACTATTGTCCCCAAAGAATTTTATGGGAATAACATTACTATTTGCTCATAATTTTAGGGTTTTAATTATTAAAGACTTTTTAATATGTAAATGTTGTAGCAGACTACTTTTTTGTTTATAAACAATACACACATAATGATTCTTTTGCAAAGTTATCAATAAATATTTAGTCGTGTTTCGTAAGTATTCTAAGAACTTATAAATTATCTTATTTTTGCGCAATATATGGTTAATAAAGTGTGATAAAAGGGGTTAACAGGTTATCAAGCCTTGTTTTATACACTGTACACTCTTTGACAGCGAAATGTAGTCTCTTAAAAACTAAAAAAGTACTTTCGTGTTTTAAATTTTTCTTATAGAGATTAAATGTAGAATTATAATTTTATTGTTAAAACAATACTTTAAAAAAATTTCTTTAGATTTAACATTGCTATACAAAATTTGGCAATTTTATTACTGTCTCTATCTGTACTGCATGCACAAATTAATGTGCGTTACATTATGTTTATATTATAGTTTTTAATATGCGATTATGTTATCTGTTGAAATTATAAGAAGTAAATTTAAAAGAAATTTTTCAATCTCGTGCAGTATATTAGGCAATAATGAAGGGGAGTTTTTATTATGTGTGTTTTTTGTTGTTTATATTACTGGAGGTTAAGGTAAGTTAAATATTAGAAAAAACAATGCATGATATCAATATGTATATTAGAAAGAATTACGATATATTTGAGGAAACGTATTTGTCCGAAAGTTTAATTTCATATAGAAATCTTTTCTATCATACCTTAGGCTGTGAACGACTGGTACAATAATTTGTATCGCTTGTTTTCAACATTTTAAATATCGTCGGCTTAAAGTAGTAACCTGCTATATCCAATTTGCCGTGCTTTACTGCTTTACATTAGAAAGAAAAAACGTAATGTTTTATTTTTCATTAAATACGATTTTTTTGTGCTTTTGTGTTTTTATCTATAATTATTAAAATTCACCAAGCTGAAATTAAATAACCAGATTTGTTAACATGTTATGCCGACGATATATATTTGTTTATTGTTACCTCTAATTCCCAGAATAATTTAATTTTAGGCCTCCAAATCTAACCAGAATATCAATTTTCAACGTTTGATCAGATCACTAAATAGCAGACCTCAAAATGCATCGTTATACAACACCGATCCTAACTGGTATAACAACAAACCAACGGATATCCAGAACTATACTGGCAATAATTATCCTCAACAAGGTTATGGATTCAACCCGTATCCAGAAGCCATTAGTCCACCACCGCCACAGTGGAACAGTCCCCAACAAATATGGAACAATCCTGGTGGTTCTAACTATCCAGGAAATTACCCTGTAGGCAGTACGCCTCAAAATCAATACGGGCACAATGCAAATCCAAATGGATTCTACACCAGGCCACCAGCATGGAATGGTACAGGTTCACAATGGGGCAACCCTGGTGGTCATAACTACCAAAGAAATAATCCGAGAGAAGGAGGTTGGGGGTCTCAACCTAGAACTCATAATGGTACTTATCCGCAATGGCAGAATGGTGGTAACTACTACCCAGGAAACTTAAATAATCCAAACCATCCAACACAAATAGGTAGAGGACCTCAAAATATATCTTGGCAAAATCCTAATCCCAATGGGTACAACAACCAACAACCACAGTGGAATGGGAATCAGCCACAAAGGATCTATTATGGCAATCAGTACCCTCCAACACCTGATAACAATATGAATCATCAATACAAAAGATCAATTGATAATAGGAATTATCCTGTTGGAAGTAGACCTCAAAATCAACCCGGGTACAATACATATGCAAACGGGGTTTACACCAAGCCACCAGCATGGAATGCTACAAGTCTACAATGGGGCAACCCTGGTGGTCATAACTACCAAGGAAATAATCCCAGGGAAGGAGGCTGGAGGTCTCAACATGAACCTCATACTCATAACATTACTATCCCTCCTAGGCAAAATAGTGGTAACTACTACCCAGGGTACTTAAATAATCCAAACCATCCAACACAAATAGGTGGAGCAGCTCAAAATATATCTTGGCAAAATCCTAACCCAAGTAGATACAACCACCAACGATCATGGAATGGTAATCAGCAACAAGGGGGTAACCAGTACTCTTTAGCACCCAATGACCTTATGCTTCATCAGTACAAAAGATCAATTAATAACAGACGTTATATTGAATCATGGTATAATAATACTGGTAGCAACTATTATCACGGAAATTCGTCGACAGCAAATCATACAAGGGGTCATGGATATTTTCAAAGTCGAATGATAAGATCATTATACCAATCCAGGCATTCAGATGCATCTTGGTACAATACTAATCCGAACTGGAATAATATTAAAACACCAGTTCTCAATGATACTTATTGGAACAGACCTAATGGTCATTACAACCAATATCAACCACATAATGCAAGCTATGGTAAGTCCCTATAATAGAGATCAAATTGTACAGATTATTATATTTTCTTTTAATTAATAAATAATAGATTGTCTATAAAGATTTCTGTTTCTGAAATGTTCGGGAGAATTCAAATATTTTAATTTATTCTGAAAGGTCTTGTACATAGGGTAAAGTTTGACATATGTGGGAAATATTTAAAGAATTTTGGGTATACATTTCCAAATTTAAACAGGTTTTTCATTAAAAATATAGTTAGTTATCTATCAGCAAGGTAAAGTGTAACGAAAACAAGAGAAAAGTTTCGAAACGCCTCTTTCCTGAGATACAGGGTTGTAGAATTTTAATTTTATTCTCATTTTTTACTTACTAAATATCTAAGAATTCCTTAAAATGTATTAGACCACATGCGAAATCCTATTTGTAATTATATTGATGAAAATGAAATTATCTATAATATATCATTTTTAGATTATTCTGGTTATGATGACAGACATCAGCATCATCGTAACACTGATTTTTCCTCGCCGCAATATGGACAACCACCTCAATATGGACAACCACCTCAATACGGACCTCCATCTCAATATGGACATTCGCCCCAATATAGACCACCACCTCGATATGGACCACCACCTCCATATGGTCCGCCGCCGCCAAACGGACTTCCACCCTGTGGACCACCATACAATTTCGGTGTTCCTGGAGTACCAGGATACCCAGGGCCTTACCCTGGTTTCCAACCGGGGAAAGGAAATGGTACCTCAATAAATAGCGCACAACCGTGGGGGCCAGAAACCGGCTTCGCTTCAAATGACCCTGTGAAAAATGGTACTTATTCCTGGGAAGGGGAAAATGCAGCTGATGTTTCAAATGGTACATATCCATGGGGATCAGAACTGCCGGACTTAGATAACTTTGGTCAAATTAGCACGCCGCCTCCAGTGTGACGCGAATTTTTTTTTTGTCGAATAGCGGTATGAACATACTTAGGTTAGGCTTAAAAAATATATGTGAATATATTCAAAATTATATATTTATTCTTATTTATATTGTATAGTGTACAGTCAGATCAGATCAATAGTAATCTTGTGTATTCTACAATTTATTAAATCGTAAATTAGCCATGAAAGAACAACGGCACGACTCAAAAAATCCTATCAAATAAGTTAATTTGATTTCAAAGCCATGGGATGCAAGTAAAAAATACACAAAATATAAAAGAATGTCTGGAATAAATTCATTATAATATGTTTGCCCTTGGGTATAATTAGGCAATTTACCTTAAAAGTTAAAATTGAAATGCAGCAATTTTTTGTCGCCACAGTGGCTGTTTTCAAGTTATTAAATTTTATGGTAGCACAGTTGTGTCCCAGAATACCTGTAGTATTCTGGGGTTGTGTCTCTAATGTCCCCGTCACCCCCGCGTTTGGGCGGGGGACTCTCCTCTTAATTACTATGGGTTTTAACTTATTGTTGTACTATTTGCATTGTTTTAAAACAATGTATTCCTATACATTTAGCAATCGGCAAACTACCTAAATTTTTATGTTAAAAGGATAAATACTTGCCTTTCTGTTGCCTTCACTTTTTATTAGCTAGGTACCTTAAAATTAAACAATAATTTGTTTGATCCTCCTACACACAGACTTTACTGCCGTAAACGTATACGTAATATCCTATAAAAAAAGATGTATTAAACGACATTTTATGATCTATAATGTCTAAAGGTAATTTACACGAAGTAGGAATCAGTGTTTAGCCAGAGAATAAGTGAAAATGGTGTTGGATATGGAGTGGATGTCAAAAAAGGCCGATGAGGTGCGCAGGTAGGGATACATTTTATGATTTTATGAATATTGGTTGTACGAAAAGTGGTCAATCAAAAAATTTGTGTGTTGAAATGTCCAAATGTTTTGTGAAAAATGTCTTTTTCCTGGAATTAATATCATACAGTAAATAAATCGAAATTTTAAATATCTCATAAAATCAAAAAACTGGAAATTACGTTGCACAAAACAAGATTTTTGCACTCTACAAGCGTTTCGCTAACCATGTTACATTCATTACGAGCGATGATAAAAACTATTTCGATCCTGATGGTATAATAAAGTGTCAATATCAACATATAGGAAACCAGAATTCAACAAAGGCATTACAAGATATTATTTCTTTGTAGAAAATCTTGGGTACCATGGACATCTTACAAACATCCAAAAAGAGCAATACTTAAAAATGGCAGTAAAAATGTAATGAGGACAAAATTAGCAAAAATTAGCAAATGGAGGTATTTGCAAGATATTTTTACAACACTTTTAGATGCTCAATGGCGATGGACTATTCAATTTATTGGTAAAAACTTGTATATCAAATACAAGAGGCATGGTTGAGTTTTATTTAGTTTTATTCTTTACTCTTAAATATTAAGACAATTGAAAAATTTTACGGTCTCGTCAAAATAGGTTAAGGAGTAGCTAAATAAGTAGTAAATATTAAAAGTTTTTTAACACTTTTTGTATTTTTCCCTAGAGTATGGTAATAATACTTCTTATTTTAGTTATCGAGTTCTTTGGTAGTTGGTTAATCTTTGCTCTAATATGGTGGCTGATAGCTTTTGTTCATGGAGATTTACAGGAGGATCATTTACCATTACGTCAGCCTGTATCAGGTAAAAGTGCGCATATATTTTGTACTCTTTTTCAATCAAATATACGAGAAATGGATAAAAAGTTTCCGGTCTAACAAAGAAAGCGGCAAAATATTGATAACAATTTTTTCAAATTTTTCTACATAGTCGACATATTTTTTGGTTAATTTGTCTAACTCGTCAAATAGACGTCTGTGGCAACAATTACTTCTGAAGCCGACTCTAACATTCTGCCAGCAAGAATTTTTTTCAAATTCGAAAACAAACTGAAATCCGATGGGGCCATATCAGGCCAATGAGGTGCATGAGGAATAGGGTGCAGCAAATTTAGAAGATTTTTTAAATTTTTCAAATGTTGTAAAGCTCTAGTGCAGGAATGTTTCCTTTAGAGGCAAATACGAAACCACAAAAATTTCAGATCTGTGATATTATTTAGAGGTGCCCCTAGGGCCCTAAAACTTTGATATTTTTTATTTTAGCAGATATTCAGAACACCACATTCTCATTTGTTGAGAATTTACATAACCAGAGAATGTGCCCTCTCTCAGATCAGATCAGATGGAAAACTTTTCATTTCATTCTCGCATTTTAAAATTTTACTCGTTTTTAACTTTTTTCTCCTTTAGGATGGGTACCATGTATCCTTAACATTCATGGATTTCATTCTTGTTTCTTATACTCTTTGGAAACTCAACACACGACAGGGTACGGCCTTAGAGTAATAACTGAAGAATGTCCAGAAGCAATTTTTATTATGTGCTTTCAGTGTATTATTGGGATGATCCTAGACTCATTTACTATAGGTAATTAATAAGTATTTATAAGGGACAGATGTTGAAGAAAACGAGGAATCTTTTTTTAAAGAGTTTAGGTTATTCCTTAAAACTGAAGTGCGTCTGACGATAAAATTTAAGAGGTTCTACCTTTTTAGGCATTGTATTTGCAAAAATGGTGCGTGCGAAACTCGCCACTCACACTATACAATTTTCCAAAAACGCAGTGATGTCTCATCAGGACGGGAAATTATGTTTTATGTTCAGAGTAGGAGACATAAGAAAGAGTAGACTGGTAGGAGTAGGGGTTAGAGCCATTTTAATAAAGACTGAGCGCACTAAACAAGGAGAGGTGCTCAATAATTATCAAATAGGTAAAAATAGTCACCTGAATAGGTAATACATATATTGAGAAAAATGCAGACTAAAATCTTCGCTAGGTGCCTTCCCCCTGCTATCGCGTTTTGTGGGCACTCGCCCTTTACCATGAAGGCTTACACTAGGGGTGGCTAAAGAGCATGTTTTAAACAGAATCAAGATCAGTCCTTTTAGTTAGTGAGGTTTTGGATGCGATAGATGTAGTAGCTCGCGCCAACGGATATAGGACTGATTGTGATTGTGATTAAAACGTCTGTTTTCCAGTCACCCTGGAGTGTAAGCCTGTATGATGAAGCATAAGGGCCCAGAAATCGCCCAGAATTAAAAATAGTCCATTTTCATTGGGTTTTTTGAAGATCTCATCTTCCAGTAGCAAATCTTTGCATTTTTGTCAATGTTTAAACACGTTTTAAATTTGTATTTGTTTCAGTTTAAACCTATTTTTTTTTAAAATTCAAAATATTTTGTGTGTATTTCCTTTTTGGGTGGCCCTGTAACCTGTAACAGCTAAAGAATATCTTATCGTATCAAGAGCGCCCCATGATCACTTCCATTTTCTTCCTTTTTATCCGCTATAAAACTTGATATAATATGTATGATTATATCACTTGTTATAGAATTACCTCTAAAAGCTGATGGAGGAACCAGCAGCCTCTTTCTTCTATGGCCTTTAATTATTTACCATGAAATAGATGGAAACTCACCATTGTACGACTTTACCATTCCAGACATTCTAAAGAACCAAAAAGTGGAAATTATTGTGATACTAAATGCAACCGTCGAAAGTACAGGTAGGTAACAAATTTTCGATATTAGAAAATCCAATTTACCCAGATGTTCTCGTCTGGATTTACTTGTGTAGAACTGTATATATAGATATAAGTTCCTGGTCTAAAATGTCGTTCCATTGTAGGTGCTTCCATCGAAACAACATCAAGTTACCTGTCGAGTGAAATACTTTGGCGTCGCAGGTTCGAGTCGGTGGTGTCCTTTAACAAACATGTGGACTCTTATGAAATAGACTGGAGTAAATTTGATAATACCGTGCCTATAAATTTACGAGGAAATGAGGAGGAATATGTGAATGAATCGGATACTCAAGGTTTGAGAAATAATATTCTAAATTATCAATATGTATATAATTAAGAATAAATAATAATAACATCGACCAAAAATCCACACTTTTTTTTATTAAAAATGCGCCTTAGTATGGTTATATATACAGGTAAAATTATTGTTGAAACTCTGTAGAACGAATAAATAGGGATATTTATTCTAATCGACCACTTTAGAGCCATAAATTGAAACATTTCTTCGTTATTTGAGGCTCTTTTAACATTGCTTTTAACTTAATTCATTTAATAATATGGCTTGTTCCATTCATAATTTTAAAATCAGGAAGGCCGCGCCTCATAGTACTACACATTCCACGCAAGGACACGTAGTAAAAATCCCATTCATTGTTGCCTTCAATGACTAGTTATCTCCATATATCTTTGTCTTATTACATCGCCTAAAAGAGACGCAAGATAAGCCCGCCTCCCGATGCCCTTGACACATATTCCATGGTTCCCTTTGTTTACCCTCTCCGTCCTTTGTATTTGCATAATGCTGAAGAAAGATGCAGCGACGTAGAATTTATGAATGAAGGGTAGTTAAAGGAAGGATCGTTTGGTGGCGCATGTCGCGCTGTAAAGCTTTGAAATGTCAAAATGACGACTACCTGTTTAAGAGAATGGTTTTTTTAAAGATTTTGCAATAGTTAATAGTTTTCTTGTATTTGAAAAAGAAAATTGTGCTTATATATTGTGAAACAGTGTCTGACAATCAGAAGGCATGTTTTCCGTGGAAAAATAAACTATAAGAAGCTATTATTTACGCGGTATGGCCTATGATAGGTAGTAGATTGCGATTTGCGATAAAAAGTAAGTTTTTCTTTTTGAGCTTTCAAAACTTATAATTAATAGGTGTTTAAGCAAAAAGTGTATGTTTTTGGCAGCGATTTTAATAGTCTGTGCTACCATGATGTAGTTATAGGTGCATGTTTTATAACATATAAAATTTGAAAACTTAATTTTTTTGTAATGTTAATTACAATTTTCAAATAATTATAAACAAAAATTTGTGCTTACTTGAATTATTAGGGATGGTAGAAGTAACGCAACTATCAATCATGCAGAAGCATTGGCTCTACTCCAGTACCAAAATATTTGCCAGTAACGCAGTAACTCATATTTTTTAAGGGCATGTACATGTAGACGTGAAGGGGTTTTACAGTTACAGTAATGTGTAACTTTAAAATACGAAAATAACTAACACGTACTCTGTTGGATGCATACTTACTGCTGAAATTAATAATCCTGTCATATATTTGATATAGCTGCATCTAGAATAGATAACTTAATTTTATTTGTATTGAAAAGGCAGTTTATTATCTTGCCTTTATTAAAATATGCACCCTAAGTCAATTTTCATATTGGTGAACATTTTATCTATATTTTTAGTACCTTATAAATATTCTAATTACTAATTTAGTGCAATACACAGATCTCACTACATAATTATGGTTTACACCTATTTTTGATCTTTGGAAACCTTGTGGGTGTATATTTTAACTTATTTAATAATATATGATACATTGATTCTACCAAAGAACATATGCAAGAAATTATTTGTTTCAGAAACCATTATATTGGATCATCATGACCCAGGTTGTTCGTTTTCTCCGAGTCAAAAAATGTCAGTACACAATCCTTATCATCTTGTTGGTGACAGGTCTGAAGAAATGATAAGTTTTGATGAAACCGAAACCTTTTTGCCCTGTTATAGGAAACCGCCACCGCCTGTTTGGCAGATGAATCAAAGAATTGATCCAAGTCAAGAAATTAAGCCCAAATATAATGACTTTCCCGAGACAATAAATGAAAGTGACGAAAGTCAAGAAATGCAAATAACCTATGTATAGTAAATAAATAAAGTATATAGTATACAAAAATAAATTGTTTAAGTTTTCATTTCTTAATCATTTTTTCAGCTGGAGCTACACAGTAATCTCGCCTAGGCGGTGATTCCCTGAGTTCCCAGGTAATCCTAAAAAGGTAAAATCTAATATCCTAATTTCTGAAAATCTTATGTCACCACGTTGCGTTAGTGCAAATCCCTATATTGAAAAATAAAGTGCTTAGTATATGCAACCCAAATAACATTTTGTTGAACTGTCAAAACACACGTGTTCATGTAAACATGAGAAATAGGTTTTAATTTTACTCTTAAATACAAAAATGTCCAACTTTAAAAGATTAAACACTAAAATCTATGAGAAAGGTGGTCCAGAAATTACTCCTGACTTTATTTATTGGAAACAACTGGGGGTAAGTGATGATCAAACCTAAATTTTCAACCAAAGTGGTATGAACTAACCGGTTATTTTAATTCTAATTAATTATTGTTTATAGCAACCTGTCTTAGTTAAAGAATTTGGGCCAATAGATTATATCGATTTCTCACCTCAAGAGCCCCATTATTTTGCTGTCACATGTTCTGTTCGAGTTCAGGTGTACAATCCTATAACTAAGCTAGTCGTTAAGAACTTATCTAGGTTTAGAGAAAATGCCTATGGGGCTGTATTTAGAAGCGATGGTACGCTTATTTTGGCCGGTGGAGAGGAGAAAAATGTTAAGCTATTTGATGTTTCTACAAAGAGTATGTTAAGGTAATGGTGAAAATTAAATAGTGTTAAATATCTGAAGTATTAATAATGCCTTTAAGAATATTGGTAATACAAAGCGATACATTTTTTCTGACCCTTTTGATGCAAAAAAAAATTAGTTTATTTCTTTAATAACACTTGTTTTTGCTCAGAAATTTCGTTCATGTTTTAGGTTATTTAAAGGACATACTGCACCAGTTCATAGAGTTGCTTTTATACATAAAGACCCACAAATAGCATCCTTTTCAGATGACAAAACTGTCAGAGTCTGGGATATACCAACTGAACATACATTGCATACTTTCGAAGGGCATACTGATTATATCAGGTAAAAATTCTATCCTGACCATATATCAGAATGTAAAAGTTCTTGAAACATTTTTTTGTATTTGATGATTTTTAGGGCAGGTATAGTTAATCCAGAAGTGCCCAATATAATTCTATCAGGAGGTTATGACAATATAATTAAAATGTGGGACATAAGAACAGATAAGGAAGTGATGACAATGAATCATGACAGTCCCTTGGAATCTCTTCTGTTTATGCCTACTGGAGGAATGTTTTTAAGTGCTGGCGGGACTCATATAAAGGTATTAGAATTATTTTTTCATGGATTTTTATTGTGGTTTTTATTTATATATTTTTTTTTATTAGATTTGGGATGTTCTAGCGGGTGGAAAACTAAGAGGTGCATTGGCTCAGCATCACAAAACTGTAACATGTCTAAGGTTGGGATCTAATGGCCGAAGGCTGCTCTCTGGAAGTCTGGATAGGCATGTAAAAATATTTGATGTCAGCACATTTAAGGTATTTTTCTGGTTTTGTTTAAAATTTTTATAGATTATGGTCTATTTTATTTCAGCTATTTGCAGTTTTTATTTGATATAATCTATTTTCTTTTATTTTCCAGGTAGTTCATACACTAGATTTTCCAAATTCCATATTAAGTTTAGGTAAGATATTAAGTGTATTTGTGAATAAAAAGATTTTTGATTAAAACATTTTTATTTCAGGTGTTTCTCAAGATGATTCAACTGTAGCTGCAGGCTTAGTAGATGGGGTTATAGCAGTTCAGAGAAGAACAGAAGAAATACAGTCCAAAAAGCCACCGAAAAAGCTAGCCTATCAATATGCACCGAATGAAGTACCTTCTGGAGTAGATGAAGTCGTGCCAGAATTAAAGTAAGTCATGGACATTACAAAGTACCACTAGTACCACAATATTTTACTCTGATTGATTTGATTCCCATATATCTCTATTTCAGGCATGATAAAGAAGCAAAATATGACTACTTCCTAAGGAAATTTGAGTATTCGAAAGCGCTAACTGCAGCTTTATTACCGTTTGTAGCCAATAAACATCCGGAGAGAACTATTGCTGTTTTGAGAGAGTTGCAAAAGAGGAAAGCACTGCATAAAGCTTTAAAAGAACGGGATCCCAAGATGATTAAACAGTTAGTTAGGTTTTTCATAAGGTAAATAAAGTTTTGAAACATTTTAAAAAATGCATATTTCAAAGTAGCAATGTTTTATTAATTTGTTATTATATTTTTAGATATATTACAGATTTAAGGTGTGCAAAGTTCCTTGTAGAAGTAGCAGATGAATTTTTGGACATTATTTCAGACTCTATTGGAGCTCTACCTACAGACATAGGTAAGTAATTCATGTATTGCTCTGGTTTATTTTTAAAAGTAAAAAAATACAAATTGGTCATAGTCTGAATGCCTTATTTATTGTATTTTTCAATTCTCATTAAATCAGAAGGATGTTGTTTTGGTAGAAATTTAAAGGTTTTTATTTTTTAGGTTTACTTTTAGTTCAGCTTCATCAAGTTTTAAAACAAGAAGAGGAATTATCAAAAGAGCTTACGATAGTTCAAGGAATGATTCAAACATTGCTAGCAAGCCAAGTTTCTATTGAACCTGAGAGTAACAGTCAGTTGAAAATTGATAAAATAGCAGAAAAATCAAAATAAATTGAATTATTAAAGCTATTTTTTATTTTATTTATTATGGGTTACATCGCTTTTAAATTTTCCATCACAGAATTAGAAATACAGTCATAATACTCATATTTAAAGAAGATATATTTAAAAATAATTTTATGACTTAGAAATATTGTCTAATCTAAGTTGAATTACTTCTAATGTGTTATAAAGTTGCTGCAGTTCTTCCTCTCCTAATTCCAAGATAACTTTATCCTTCTTAGTGGCATCACTGACCTAAAAAAGAACAGATATAACCCTCTAAATAGCAGGCGAGGCTTGTCCATAAGGTTATTTGGTCAATGACTCACGTAATAATTTATTTTAAATCTTCCACTTAATAATTTATATTTCAAAACCTAAAAAGAATTGTCTTTCCTTTAAAAATTGTGCAAGTTCCATGAGAAAATTCTCCAAGAAAGAATTAAGCCAAGCTTGCTCCGGACAACTGGATAATGCAAAAAAGTAGCAAAAGGGCCAAGGACATTCAACCAAAAACACATAAACTTACCTTTGACAAATCAAGTTGGACCCTTGCACTAGTAATAGCTTGTTCACTGCCCAGATCCGACCCTGTCTGTAAATTGACTTCCCAATTAATATAATCAAGCTTATCCCTATTCTCAAAATCACCTACATCTTTCTTAGTTTGCTTCGACCATTCCTTTACGAAAATCTCTGCCTTTTCTTGGTCGAAACCTAGTACTTCTAAAAGTTGCTTTTGTAGATCGGTTGGCTTAACAATAACTTTACTGCTTTGTTTAAAAATATAAGATATGCTTTGTAAAAGAAGTTGTAGTTGAGCCTCTTTCATTTTTAGTGTTTCCTGAAGTTTCTGTAGTTCACTTTCTGTAAAGAAGTCATCAGTGTCTGAGTTTATTATGTGAGTTAATAGCAATTCAAATTTCTTGGTTTTTAAGATGTTTATTAGGGATATTCCTTGTTGCAATCTATAAAAAAAGATATATTCTTTTAAAAATAGGCCTTTGGCTTCTGAATTTCTCTTCTATTAAAAAAGCTACATACACATCCTACTAAAAACACTTAACGCTAAGCAGATAATAATGACAACTAAAATTATATAAGTACCTGGCATTTAAAGTTATCCATTGTGAAGCACTCATTTTAATAAAAAATTTATATCTGCCCCTTTATTTTTCTGCGCCATAAACAAAATAATATAGGTTAGGATCACAGAAAAGAGAGGTTAGAATATAAGTTTTTAGTTTTGACAGCAGGCCGTTTATCAGTAATAACTCCTAAAAGCTAGAAATCAATATGAAACATCTAATTTCTGTTCATAAAATGGCACATGTAAGACAATTATTGTGGTAAGAACAAAACTCTCTTAAAAAGAAAATGTATTTTTTATTCATGGTATACCATAGAATGAAGCTAGTTTGGGGGATTTACTTTTAGATATTGGTAGTTTTATATGATCATTTAGTCAGCAAACAGTATGGCCAACATTCAAATTTTCGAACCAGTGGCGTAACGAAAACGAAAGATAAATGGGCTTTGTGGTAAATTTTGCTTAAAATATTTACCGTAGGTAATAAAACAATTATAATTCAACATTACATTTATTAACGTCCATACTTTAATGATAAAATTCCAAATAACATTCCAAAGTAAAAACTGGAACAGCAAATAAATATTTCTTAAATATAATAAAATGGTAAATGTACACAACACAGAAATAAAAAGGTGGCCACCATTTAAAACATTCTTCTAAGTTTCCTGGAAGCAAACAAAAAAAATCAATAAACAAATAGCCTGAAAAACACAGGAACATACGTGGTAACATTTTGGAAATAATGCCAGACAGATACTTTCTTAGACGAAACGTTTTCTCTTGACATCACTGTAAGTATTCAGAAGAAATTATTGTCTTTAAATTATCTTTCTTTCAAGAAATTAACTAAAATGGGTAGTATTTTTATTATGTTAAACACTGTAAGCAATAAATTTACTATTTTGTGCAATTACATTAGCGTTGAATTTTACGATTTTGTATTTTTTGCATACTCTGTACAAAAAAACAAATTTTTGGCATCGTGGATATTATTTTTAAAGCAAGCAAAAACTTTTATCAAGAATGATTTTTTTTTCGTATCTTTCACTTTTTGGTCCATTTGGTCCATACTGTATATGAAACTTCCTCAACAGACTGGTGCTATCCAGCGTCAATTCACCACCCTTCAGTATCATAATTTTTTATATAAAAATTGTAAACAATGCGAAACCACAGCGAGCCTTGCTGTTTATTGCTTACTCTGTTAAGTCTAATGCACATTTAATAATTCTGGGGAACAGTTATTTTTATAAACATTAACCTAATTATTAATTAATTAATACGAGTCGTTACCAACTATTTCAACAACACAACAAATAATGCCAGATAATTTTACTTTTTGTTGGGTTTGGGTGCTTGATTACTTTTTTTGCTCTTAATCACTTCACATCTTATTAGAAATAATGAATTCTTTCTGATAAAAAAAAATGATCTGAAACTTACACTTTGAGTGAGGCATCTTTTAAAGTAGTCGGTCGGGCAGCCCTTTTCGGTCGTTCGTGGCTAAAATTAAAGGAGGAATTAGTTTCTACAGAATAGGAAGTACGAGTATGCATTTAACCACGACCTTCTTAAACAAGAAGCCATGAAGCACAAATGACAACGTCGCAAATGGCGCCGCGCGTGGGCTGATTTTATTTCGTTAATAATATGTATTATATAATATAGAATACCACATAGGGAAAATAGTGAATACAAATTATATAAAAACAAAATAACACGTTTTTCGGAACCTTCTTTAATTTTACATAATTTTATAAACACCCAAATAATTTATAAAATGCAAGAAAACAACACAATGTACGAGAATATTTTAGATGCTTTGAACTGGAAAATCGAGTAAAATTGTGAACACACAATGTTCTTATTTAAACCAAGAAATAAATAATTTAAAAATAAGTTATTTAAAAATCACATGATTTTTCATAAAAATCAATTTTTAATTTTTGTCATAAATGCCCTTCAAAGCGTAGAAATAAAATATTTTTGCTGTGACACAGTTCTAAAAGGTTTCTAAAATCATTTTTTTTTAAACAGTCCAAGATAACTATAGTCAAGATAACTAAAAAATTATGAGTTACTGACCTTATTATTGAAAACAACAATTAAAAAATGTGACTAAAAATTGCATATGAAAGTATAAATCCATGGAAAGTATAAAATCGTTAAATGTAATAACAGATTAAATAAATACAGCAGGAGCAAAACGAATATTTTCAACTTTTAATTTAGTACACAGTAAACTGCGTAACAAGTTAGGTACTGAAAAATCTGCAGAACTCTTGTTTTTTCTAAAATGCTTTAATCGGTAGTTTTCATTCGCATCTAAGCCCCGTTTTTTATTTTTAGTTATTTGGTTTTATTTCCGAATGTAAGTTGATTAAGTTATATGTTATGTATAATGTTTAAAAAATAAATATGTTGAGAATATGTATACAGGGTGTTTCAAAAAACATGTGCCATCGCTTAAAGGGAGATTCCTTGTAAGAAACTAAGGCAAAAAGTTCATATAAACATGGGTCCGCAGATGCTTCGTTTCAAAGATACAGGGTGTTAAATTTTTTAATTTTTTTCAGTTTTTCCAAAATATTTTCAAAATGGCTTCATCAATTTTGATGAAATTTACGTTGTGTAAAGTACTTAAATTAAGCATAATTCTGACCATGAAAATACTTTGACAGGTCCTCCAGGGGCGTACATATGAGAAGACGGTACAATATTTTTCCAGTAAAAACATGTACGCCACTGATTTCTTCACATTTTCGTATATCGGTCAAATAGTATGTTAAATTCTTAACAAAACTTGTGTCTTCATATTTTTTCAATTTTCATTTCGTTTAGGAGATAAATGTAATTTTATTAACCGTCTTACTGGTTTAGTTTTCCCAACCATCGGTTTTAACATGTAAAGACCATTTAAAAATTGAACGTCCTGTATCTTTGAAACAAAGCATCTGCGGACCCATATTCATAAGAACTTTTTGCCTTAATTTCTTTCAAAGAATCTCCCCTTGAGCGATGGCACATGTTTTTTGAAACACCCTGTATACCAATTTAAATTAATTACACACAGGGTGTTTTCTAATTGAATGTCAATATTTAAGGGAGCGATTTTTGGGTCCATTTTAAAAAGAAAACTTCATATGAACGTATGTCCTAAACGTCTTAACTTTTGAGATACAGGGTGGTAAAGTTTTCAAAAATAAATAGTTTTTTATTTATTTATTTATTTATTTATTCCCAACCAACTTTGTAAGTTTATTACAGGGAAATTACTAAAATAAATAAAACTTAATATAGAATTACATGCTAATTAATAATATGTATTAATAATATGTAACATAATATAAAAAAAAATGATAAGATTATATTTCCAGAAACTCTTATTCTTAATTTGCATAGCAATTTGTTGCAACAATAATAAAAGATTATTTTTCCCAGAAATTCTCTTTTAAGTATTTTTTTAAATTTTTTAATACATTTTAAACTTCTTAAACTTGATGGCAAATTGTTATAAGTTAAAATTCCATTAAACATTATTGAACGTTTTCCAAAATTACTTTTTATTTGAATGAGCTTTATATTGTTATTCTGTCTTGTGTCATGATTATGTTGAGTGTATAATTTATTATATAATATATATAATATAATATATATATATATATATATATATATATATATATATATATATATATATATATATATATATATATATATATATTTGAACGTAGACTTTCACGGATGGAGAAATGTGAAGAAATATTGATCCGGGAGTACATCCGTTCGTTTGTTAAATTCCTGTTGGAATCTGGCAGACGTTTCGCCAAGGTCTCACTTGGCATTATCATTACTCGTTGCTGTCAAGTCGTCAGTTTACGACTTGACAGCAACGAGTAAGCATTGATAATGCCAAGTGAGACCTTGGCGAAACGTCTGCCAGATTCCAACAGGAATTTAACAAACGAACGGATGTACTCCCGGATCAATATTTCTTCATATACATATATATATATATATATATATATATATATATATATATATATATATATATATATATATATATATATATATATATAATATAATTATATATTTGAATAAAGATCTCAAAAATTAACTCCTGATTCATTTCTAAGCAAATTTGATCTAAAAAATAAAGTCTATTTCTCTGCATGGTGATATTGTCATATTAACGATTTTGGTATGATCATGCAGAGAAAAGGTTTTTATTTTTTAAGCGAAAACTGTGCATCGGATTGAAAAAATTCAAGAGATCAAATTTGCTTAGAAATTATTGGGGATTTCAGAAATAATTTTAATTTTCCGAGAAATCAGTGGCGTACCATCAATGTCTGCCAAAATCGGCAGGTGAAATTCCGTACGAACGCCACTGGTGGAAATAAAAAGAATTGTGGTACACTAAATAATGCCTCTTGATACATAGTACATGTATGCCAAATTTAATTAAAATATCTAAAGTGGTATTACAGATATTAATAAAAAACTATTGTTTTGAAAACTTTACCACCCTGTATCTCAAAAGTTAAGACGTTTAGGACATACTTTCATATGAAGTTTTCTATTTAAAATGGACCCAAAAATCGCCCCCTTACATATTGACATTCAATTAGAAAACACCCAGTATTTTTGTATTTAAATTTAAAAAATCCGATTTAAATCAAAAAGTCCCATTTAAAACAAAAAAATAGGCAAACAATAGGATTGTTCACATGACTTTTAAAAATTCCCAGGAAAAAGGTAAAACGGACTGAATATAAGGGACATGAAATAGCAACGCGTGCTTTAGACATATCTGACGTCACATACCACTGTTCAAATGGCTGCGTTTTAATTGTAATAAATTATACAGGCAAAAAAAATTTTTGGTTAAATTGTCACAGTAATTTTCTTCAAAATAACATTTTTACGTCTGTAATGGCTTGATTGAAGAATGTATGAAATAAAAATAAATACATGCACATTTCCTATTGATGAAAAATAAAATAAGAATTTACATAAACTTACTACTGATTTTCAGAGGGTTCAGGACTATTCTGAGAAGTTCCAGGCGTATAATTAGACAATCTAATTTGAATCTCCCGGATTTTTTCCTGCAAACTACCGGACTCGCATTCTTCGTCTTTCAATTTTCGTTTGGCGCTTCTTTTCGGCGATTTACTTCTATTCTCTCGACTTTTATTTTTCATGTTGCGTTTGTTGGATCTCGTCTCCCTTTTCTTAGGAGGATTTTCGTTTTCTTTCGGCTCAACAGACTGGGTCACGAACTGTATATTCACCGAACTGGCTATTATATTTTCGACTCTTTCCAGCACTATAGTTGGTGTTAGAGGTCTGTCGCTACTAAAAATGCAAAAAGTATTGGTGAAATTATTTTTTTTAGGTCAAAAATAGGTGAAACTTTAAAATCTCAAATACTTTCTTTTTGCAATACATTTACCTATAAAATCTGTAAATTTAGATTTTTGACCCAAATTTTCTACGGTTTTTAATTTTTTTCGACGTCAAAATGGATCAAAATCAAAATCCCATTCACCTCGCTGGAAAGAGCTCGTCGAAATACGTAGTATTCATATTTTTTAGTCTCTTAATCCTTTATAGGAAGGGAGCAATAGACGATTAAAATGCGATTTTTTGCCCTTGGCATCGGTACACTCGAATCACTCTGTATTTTTCCTACTTAATTTTTTTCCAATTTCTCAACGCTATCTTATAGAGAAATAAGTGGCGTGCCCGAAGGGCTCGCCGCCAACTACCATCCATCTCGGTCACAGTACGAAGATAAACTTAATTGAGTCGGATTTCAAGCAAATCATATATTTGTATTTCTATGTGTGTGTGTGTGTCAATTACTACATAGACCAGCTTGTTAAAAGTACATATAAATATTATCAGACATAAATAACAGAGTAATTTGATTGAATGAAACTGACCCATTAAAGAGACTATACCTGGCGCCTCTGCGTGGATTGACAAAGCTCCTAACAGATCTTTCTCTATTCTCATTCGCTGCTGAACTTCTGGGAGATTCATCGTCGATTTTAGAGAGACTCCTAGTTTGAATTTTATCAGAAGACCTAGTGAGTCTTTGTGGTGTTATGGATGGCACCGCTAAAGATTGTTCTATTGTGTTATCATTAGACTTGTTAGCTCTACAAAATTTCAGATAAAATGAATGTTTGTTTAGTTCAAAAAATAGTTTATAAAATATGTTTTTTTACTAAAAATGATAATAAAATTCGTCATTTAAGCTAGTGGTCTACCCGGCGATTGATAAAGAACGGCTTAAAGCTGAGCTATTCGTTATTTATTGAAGGAAAGTCTGCTGAGGTTTAAACGGTAGCTTGCCACTTCTGAAATTTTTAATATAAAAATAATTTACAAAACACATTAAGAGACAAAAAATATATTAGATATTTTAATAACGACTCTTATGTCAACGTCAGAGGCCGAAAAGTGTTTTTCTACCCTTAAACCCATCTTGATCCGTTTTATTGATATTGATAATTTTGCAACCAAAACTAAAAAAATATCTAAATACCAGACGAAAACTACATTATGTTGTCGACCCAAAAAATAAATACTTACCCTGACAAATTGGTAGGTGTCAAGCTCAATCTATAAATTACGCAAAAACAAACACATTTTTAATTCAAAACGAAAAATACGCAAAAAATAAACATTTAAAATATTTGCACTTACTCTCGTAAAATTTCAAGTTTGGTATTTGATTTATCTATGTCTCCCATTGCTGACATGGAGGGAGTAGGTAACCATTCGAATTTGTTGGAGGTCTACAAGGGGAATTGTTGTTGAGGAACAATTAAAATTATGAGTTTGTAATGTTACTAAAATCCTTGGTCTGATTCTCTCAAATCGGTAGTTGGATGCTCTCAGGGTCGTTTAAGCATCTCCAAATCGTCAAAATTGACGTTTATACGAAGAAATAAACTGCACTTGTCAAATTTTGACATAAAAAGCGCGAAAAAATGACACAGACGTCACTGGTTATAGTTGCACTTGACAGTTAAACAATAAACCAAACTTCACTTGTCACAAATGAAATTCAATTTACTGCTCATCTATCAACCGCTGGTGTGACGAGTGGTGTAAGCTGCTTCTAATGTCAAAATTTGACAAGTGAAATATACCTTTCTCTGTAAACATCAATGTTAATTGTTAACAGTTAATTTGTTATAAAATGCTTAAACAAGCTTGTATTGGAAAAACACGTCTACTTAAACAGACCAATTGGTCAAGGTTTTCTTTTTTAATACTCACCGCATCATCAGTACCATTTGCTACACTGGTACTTGGGGTAACTTCAGTACTTTGAATTGCAGGAACAGGAGATATAGTTAATCTTGGTGACTCATTATTGGGACTAAGCTAAATTTAAAAAATCCCACTTCTGATTCTATTTACAATTAAATATATACTGTGTTTGCCCCGGACCGGCTGTTTATTTTAAAATGTAGATAAGTCAGCCAAAAATGTTTCAGATAAAACTTCTAGGGCTATAATTTTAAGCAAAGTTAGGAATTAAAGCAAACCATTTTAAAATTACAGATTTTTTAGTTTATAAAATAATAAGCAAGTCCAGGACTATTATTCCATATTGAAGAGAGAGTCGAAAAAAGAGGGAGTTGAGGAACGGAGGACATAGTGAGGAATGTAGAGGGACCACAAAATTGTAATTACATAATCATTGCAACTTACATCATTAAACATCAAATTGTCACTCTCCACCCTTGTAGAATTTGTATGGGGCGAAAAAACCATAATATCAGCTCTCAGTCTTTTACTACCTCGATCTTCGGGATTTTCAATTACTGTAGTCTCGATATTTAGACATGTGTCATTCACGTTTGCATCAGTTGAACTAAAAGAGGTATTTTGAGAGCGACGCAGCCGCATGTCTTCGGTTGAAAGACGGCTGAGGTAAATTCTCACCTAGAATTTGTGTTATTTATTTGTTTTATCATTGTAATACAATATACAGGGTATTCCTAAATCCCCAGTATACAGTGTGTCCCCGGATGGGGGAGACAAGAGGACAAAAAGGTGAAAGATACGAAAAAAGGTCATTCTTTATAAAAGTTTTTGCTTGATCTAAAAATAAGAGCCACGATGCCAAAAATTTGTTTATTTGTAGAGGGTATGCAAAAAATACAAAAAAGTAAAATTTGGTTAAAAGTAAATTACAGATCCCCAAATTGGTACAGGCTCGATTTTAGCACTATTTATAAAAAATTGGTAAAACTACAGCAGTTCCCAAACAATGGACAGAGTAATATCTTTTCATGGTCCCTTTTACCCTCCCGAACCTCCTTTGCACTGCTGCTTTTCTACAACTTTTTGGTCTCTTGCATTTTTTTGATATTTTGCCGCGTTTACCAATTATTTAACAAAATACCTGCATACCCTATCCTATTTTAAAGATCAAAATACTTTTTTTTAGAAAAGGTAAATAATTTATAAAAGGTGACCAGGGTTACTTACCTCCCCTAAACTAGTTCTTTTTCTTCCACTGGAAAGCATGCTTTCTTCTTGGATGGTACTCAGCCTCCTAAAATTTTAATAAAGCATACAGGATGTAACAAATGGTATGGTTAGGACCAGAGCTGTCATAATTACTTTTAAAAAGTAGCTCACTTACAATTACCAACTACTTTCGACAGCCATTAAAAATTAAATTACCAATTACTTATATTTTGAGAAAAGTAATTCAATTATCAACTACCAATAAAAAGTCCATATGCAATTACTGTAATGGAATTACCATATTTAACTTAATTACCTGTTAAAAGTAATCCAATTACTTTGTAGAAATTAAATTACTAAGTACAGGATAATCGAATTACTGCATTGCAACTAAATCAGCATAATCTTAAATCAAATCATACATTGTATTATTTTAAATTAGGAAACAAAATGGTATAAAATCACTTAATCAAAAAGCAGGTATTTTACACTTATTTCTTACAAATTTTTAACAATAAACACCAAATTTTTGTGAATAAGAACAAACAAATTATAGTACCTATTATTCTAATTAAATAAAATATTTACTTACTGCACATCTTCCATTTCTTCTTCATCTTCTTGATCCGACTCATCAGATAAATGTTCTTCAACTTGAGTATCATCATCATCTAAGCCTAAAGACCCTAAAAGGAGTTATACTTGCTTCACTACATCAGCAAATATTTTAATACAAAATAAGAGTGTTCTTCAAATTGCAGACTTTCAATTACTTAATATACCACTAAAATAAATAATTTTACCATACGGAAATAACAGATCATTAAAACCAAGTCATTTAAACCTGTTCAGAATTATATAACTTCGGAACTTTAAACTCACCATTTAAGTGAGTGTTTGGCATGGACTTAGTATCCTTTCTCCTAGATACAAAAGACTGGTTCTCAACCTAAGACAATCAAAGAAATTAAATTAACAAGAATTACTATATTCACAGCAAACAAAATATATTTACTTCACAATTCTCTACATTGGGATCAATATTTTCATTTTGACTGTCTTCATTATTTTCACCAGCAGAGGTTGAGGGCAAAGAATTTTGATAATCTATGTGCTGACTACTGCTTGATACATCAGCTGATCTTTGACTTGTGTTAGGCGCACTTAAACGTGTTAAAGATATTGTTGGAACTAGATTTAGAACAGTTCCATTTACTGTATGAGGCTTAACTGTATGTGTTACAGCTTTGGTTTTTGGTGAATAACCTTGAAAGAACAATAAAGCTGTTATAACACTGTCAAAAAATTAATTCATTTTTATAAAGAATACCGAAAAAAATTACCTGTATCAGAAGTACTGGACATATCTAACATTTTAAAATTATGTTTTTTACTATCTGAAACGTGTAAAAACAAATTCAGGACATCTATAAGGTTTGGAGTACATTTCTTCATGTTCTGTTCGATACTCTTTAGTACAGACTCGATATTCTGAAAAGAAACAAGATTAAAACTTTAGACTTCTGAGATTGACAATTATTATTATAAAAATTTTATTTCCTATTAACACCCTTATTGAGTACTTACATTAGTTTTTGCTTGGGTTTGAATTAATTCAGCTTGCAATGATAAAATCTGGTTTCTCATTTCAGAGTTTTCTTGTACCAACCTAGTGTGAGCTTTAATAAGGTCAGCATTTTTTGCCTTAACTGCAATTAATTCTAATACAAAAAGTAAAATCTTGTTAATATTACAACTAGCAAAATTAATATGGCTTGAATACAGCCTACTAAAAGAGAACAGTGTTTATATTACAGATTTTTTTTTATTTGGGAATGCTATGTAAATGGCCCATGACAAAGTTACAAAAACCACTTGTATATTAATTTTGTTTCAAATACTACTAAACAAGATAGTAAACAAACTATCCAATGCAGTAATTTAAGCACTTTTATGATGCTTAATATTACATTAAATTAATTAAAGAACATTTTTTACCTAGCTCCATTTGTAAGGATGCCGAGTTATCTACATCAGAATTTTCCCGTGTTTTCCTGGTTTTGCTTTTTGATTCTCGCATATTGGAAACTTATTACACTAAACCTAAACACTGTTTTATTTTAACTAAATATCTATTTTAAAATAAGAGCAAAACGTACAGCAATGAAATATTATACACTTTTTCCTTTATAAAGCTTGGCTTTTAATTTTTTGACATTGCAGTTATTGCACTGGCACTGGCAATTGACGGTTAATGAATTTAATTTAATATGGAGGGCGCCGCATGATGGCGCTAATGTCTACACGTTTTTTTACATCCTTTTCATAAAATATAAGCGGTGCTCATTTACGACTATTGCGAGTTGTTTTCCTTCCAATTTAATTTTTATCGTATAATAACCTGAACCGTTTTTTTTTTCAAAATGGGAAACCGTAACTTTTATTTTCTAATTATTTGGAAATTAATTTGTGATATTGGCTTGGAGCACGGATGGCTTGGAGCGATAAGACCAGTTCAAGCGATCATACTCAGTGAAATCGATAAATCACGTGGCATAAATTTGACAGATAGTGACGTTGTGTTGTATATTGACATTTGAGACAACGAATGTAAACAAATATTCTATCTTTCAAAAGGTTTAAAAGTTTAAAGATTATGAATTTTTATTAAGAAAATCAAGTTGATTGTAAAAATAGAATTTATTACGTTAAAGTAGGAATCTCAAAAAACTTGGCCTACGCACTCCCTTTCAACTGACAGGTTTTAATTAAGTAGCATATGCCCTTCAAACTGACGTGGCCTAATTTCTAACCTAAAATTCATTTCCTCTCATTAAACATGGAGCGAAAAAAGCATAATAGTATAGGAAATTCAGCTGCTTTACTAGAAAATGGAGAAGTCAGTAATATATCACACACAAAAAGCGATATTAGGGGTGATGGATGGAATATTATGCTGTTACTCTTCCTGTATACACTTCAAGGAATTCCACTTGGTTTAAGTTCTGCTATACCGATGATTTTGCAAAATAGAGGTGTTAGTTATAAACAGCAGGTAATATGGAAATAGGGTTTTATTGTATCTTATACAAAGTGTCAAAATATATCCTTTTTAGGCAGAATTTAGTTTTGTTTGTTGGCCCTTTAGTTTAAAGCTTTTATGGGCTCCTTTAGTAGATGCAATTTACTCTACTCGGATGGGTCGTAGAAAAACATGGCTTATACCAACTCAGTATCTTATAGGTACTTATGTAGTCTATGTTTTTAAATTATTTTTTTAATATATATTTTAATTGTAGGGTTTTTTATGTTAATTCTCTCAAGTCACATAGATCAGTGGTTAGGAAGCGACACTACCTCACCAAATATAGGAATTCTTACCATGTTATTTTTTTCACTTAATTTTCTGGCTGCTACTCAGGACATAGCTGTGGATGGTTGGGCTTTAACTATGTTGAAAAAATGTAATGTTGGACATGCATCAACTTGCAATAGTGTAGGCCAATCTGCAGGTTTTTTTCTTAGTTATGTTGTATTCATGGCTTTAGAATCGGCAAGCTTTTGTAATACTTACCTCAGGAGTACACCACAGGATGTTGGTAAGACTTTTTGGCTTAATATTTCTATATATATGTTCGGTGTTGGTTAATAAAATTAATTTCCAGGTCTAGTTACACTGCCAAGCTTTATCTACTTCTGGGGATGGGTATTTATAATCTCCACTACTTTGGTAGGTGTTATTAAAAAGGAAATGGAACCTCACGATCCTGAACATACAGTTGTTCATGATAGAGATATAATGACTGCTTATAACTCTTTAAAGAACATTTTAAAGTTACCTGCTCTACGGGGTTTAGTTTTGATTTTGTTAACTTGTAAGGTAAGTGACAGAAATATATTTACTGTAATATTAAGTATATGTAAATATATTATTATTGGTTGCAGTTTATTGAATTCTCGCCTTGTTTTTGTAGATTGGTTTTTCAGCAACAGATAGTGTCATGACTTTAAAATTAGTTGAAGCGGGAATTCCAAAAGAGAAACTGGGACTCATGGCAATTCCTTTAATTCCTGTTCAACTTGTACTCCCTTTGATCATAGCCAAATATACTACAGGACCAAAACCCCTAGATATATTTGTAAAAGCAATGCCATATAGGTTGTTATTTGGAATTATTGCAGCCATCTTAGTGTGGATAACACCAGGTTTGGTGCCTGATGCTACAGCAGGTTTACCAGTGACCTATGTTGTCTTACTTATAGCATGTTATGCTTTACATCAGGTATATTTAATATTTGTGTGTTTTATGTAACATTTTATGATTAATTTTTCTTTTAAGGTTTGTGTCTATGCAATGTTTGTCTCAATTATGGCATTTTTCGCAAAAATAAGTGACTCATCAGTAGGTGGCACTTACATGACCCTACTCAACACTGTTACAAATTTGGGTGGAAACTGGCCAGCAATGTTAGCCCTCTATTTTGTAGATCCTCTGACTTGGAAAGAGTGTCTAGGAGGAGAACATAATATAGGAAATATATGTACAGATCACATAGAGAAGGAGGTAAAATATATTTAAAAATGTATTTAAAACGCTTTGAATACTATAGGTAGTTCATTGTAACTTTTTTTTTATTTAAAACGGTAACATAATTAAATATTTTTAGCAATGCATAAAAAATGGAGGCATATGTGAAACAAATATAGATGGCTTTTACATTGAAACAGTGATATGTACAATTATAGGATTTTTATGGCTTTTGTGGGGGATCAAAAGAATAAACTATGTTCAGACACTTGACGAAGATGAATGGAAACTAAAAAGGAATAAGAAAAACAAGAGATAGTATCCAGTTATTGGAAATAGTTGAATTTTTAGAGGACAAAGACTAATTGAAATTGACTAATTAATTGACAGTGTGTGATGATGTGTAATAAAAAAGAATAAAGAATTTGAGAAATTAAAATACCTAAAGTAAAAAAGTATTAGCTAGGAACAGTGATTGGTGCAATTCACAGAGTGTTTTTAATAATTTTTTTATCGTTAACTAAATGTATTTATGTCAGATTGTAGTTAAAAATGATACTGCTTTTATCAATTTTTTTTATATACAGTATGTCCACAGATGGGGTAGACAATAGGACAAATGGACCAAAAAGTGAAAGGTCAAAAAGGTCATTTTTTATATAAGTTTTTGCTTGAGGTAAAAATAAGATCCATGATGCCAAAAACTGGTTTTTGTGTACAGGGTATGCAAAAAAAAACAAAGTTTTGGCATGTGGATTCTATTTTTGAAGCAAGCAAAAACTTTTATAAAGAATGACCTTTTTTATCTTTCAGTTTTTGGCCCATTTGTCATCTTGTCTACCCCATATATGGACATACTGTATATAAAACATACCCACTGATGCCCGAAAACAAAACTGATTCTTAAGGTAACGGTATCTTTAAATTTCTTAGGGAATGCTCAATGTTGTAACATTTTTATTATTCCATATGTATCAACATTTTAAAGATGTCACAATTTCTTTCCTCATCGACTTCAAGACTTTTAAGACAAGACTAATGTGCAATCTTAACATACGCTGAAAATTTGTAACTAAATATTAACAAGAGAAACTATGTTGGTTTATCAGTGTAATGTTTGTAATTCATTCCAAAGATCCAAAAATGTACATTTTTTATTCCCTATTATATATTTAGTCTTTGTACATTTAAAAAAGTGTGCTTTTTTGATTTTTAGAATTAGTAGAGATTTTGTAAATAATTTATTGTGATATGAGGTGTTGTTATATTTGTTGAAATATAGTTTTTTAGTGGGGAAATAAGTTTTAATTTTTGTGATACAAATTTTTTTGGGATACCTATTATTAACCTAACAATCTTTATCATGGCACACACTGTATATAATGCACTGTTAAGAAAAAAATTGCACAGTCCGAGTTCCTCCTAATGAAAGAATTTTTTAATTCCGTTCACGGATTGTCCAGTTTCAGAGTAATAACTAAGGCTGGCGGCCACTTTGGGTCTGCTCGCAGTGGTATTTGGGCGGGGGAAAGTATCGGAACCGAAAGGCGAGGCGACCGGGAGATCCGTCAAGTAAAGGGTTCCTCTCTGAGAGCGGTTGGTAAGGCTTGACGTGGTGTTAGTGTATTTTATTGGAGTTTCCTTAGTGTTAGGTGCTCCGTCTACAGTTCACTTTACCTTTAAAAGGCGACACAAACCTGGTTAAACTTTTAAAAATCTAGGTACAGTCGTGGCCGATAAAAAGTTTAATTCTCCACTGGGAAACCTACTAAAAAATAAACTTTTTTGTCCACAGCCATACAGCTAAAACGTGGCTAAAATGCCGAGCCAAAAACCTTAAATAAAACAATTTTTGATTAATAAAAATGTATTTATAACGCAACACCCTATTACAAGATTTCAAAACCTAGGTATTGCAATTAAGTTCAATAAAAAATAACCTATATTGACACAAGAATAACGGGTTTAAAAAACTAAATGAAAACTTGTTTTCCTCCAAAGTTGTCCGTTCAAAATGGCCAAGGACCCTGTATGATCCCACAGAGAAAACCAATACAGGGCACAAAACTCTCTATCTCTTCAAATTTTTAATCAATAGGAATGATTTCTTCCTTGATAAAAAATTCAACAATTTCTTCTTCTACATTATCTGTGTCTGCATCTAATTCATCTGTGTCAACATCTAAAAAAAAGGCAACATTGTATTTCTAGTAATAACTAGAGTTGCAAATATACGTAATTCCAGGGCTACTAGGTGTTTAGGAAAACCCTCTATAGATGTATTGTTAGCTGAAAAAAGCCTAAACATAAAAAATATTAAATTTTATGTTATTACGGCCCTGCAGCCGTTTAAAATTATGTACCCTGAGCGTATAACTCTTGTAGTACTGTGATAAACTACAAAGGCAAAAAATCAGGGTTTTAAAAAGACAGAAACTACTGTTTGCTGTACTTATTGGAATAAAATACAGTTTTTTTTGCATTCAAACGCAACCAAACCTACTCTGAAGAAATATTTTTAATTTTTAAATTAAGGTAACTATTTCCTATAATCCCTGGCCTAGATTTAATTGTTATCTTGTACAGTGTATAAATTATTTAGCAAAATATATAGCCGCGCGTATTTTTTCAAAACATAAGTCTGTGCAAGCGCGGATTGTTTGTGAAATAATTTGTAAACGATGACAGATATCAAAGAAGTACAAGAGATCAAAAAGTTTTAGAACCAAATAAAAGTTATTTAATTAAAAATAGTCAGTGGCATTGCACAGAAGTCCGGGAGGGTAAAAAGGTCCGTGACCCCAGAAAAAGTATCACCCTGTATATTGCTCGGGAGGTTTTTAATAATTTTTTACAAAAAGTTATAAAAAAATAGCCCTGTACAAATTTTGAGACAATTATCGCCAAGAACGTTTGTTACGGATATATCTTCAAGTAGTTCAAATGAATCGCGTGGATTCGCGAGAGCTTGAACGCAATGTAGAAGTATCGGTCATGCCGTCTTGGTTGAAGTTAAGGACTTTTGAGCTGTCATTTGTCTGATGTCATTCCGTAGGGCGGGTGAGCGAAATGCCCTTTTTTAGAGGAAATAGAAATCTAGTTTCCTCCCTCCTTTTTTACAGATGAGTTGTTGTTAGGGACTCTAAAAGGGTGAGTAGTGCTGATTGTTCTGCTTTTTGTTATACAGGGTGTTATGAAAATCACTGTGTGTGCTCCACTAGGAATATTATTTGTTTTGGAATCGAGTTTAGTCATATTTAAAAAAATCTGATTTATCATAGTGTCCTAGAAATGTAAAGGCGTTGCAACGCCCTAAAGCTAGTTATAATATTATCATTTTCCTTTGAATGAAAAAACTAGAAAAAAAATGTATTTTGGAAATGAAGCATTTTATATAAAAATTTTACCCAAAATCATACCAGAAATTACCCAACAAATATTTACTAGGGACTTAGGAATTCTGAAAACCACAAAACATTTTTTCTTCATCCAAAGAACATTAAAATATACTTACTATTCCTAAGAGCCAGTCTCCTGGCCTTATTATTATTCCACTGCGTAACCTTCTGGTCCCTATACTCCTTGAACTTCGCCATTAATGCCGCTCTCTTCTCGATCAACTCTTTGGAGGCCTTCGTCTGCCTCATGCGGTCCTTAAACTCGAAATCAGTGTAATACTGCTTCAAGTTCTTCTTGATATCCTTCTGCTGCTTCTCGGTGAGCAGAGTCGGAGGCCTCGGACGCCACTGCATTTGAGCGAAGCGTTCCTGGTTGACGCGTTTTAGGATTTTTCCTTGGAATGACCACATCCAATAACCTGTTTGTCAAAAAATTATTTCATTAATAGAAAATGTTTTCTTTTTTAATTTTTCTTACACATTCACTTTTTAGCTATCGCAAATGTACAGGGTTTTCAAAATAAAAGTGAACAGGCCTTATAACTTTTTTATTTTCAAAGATGGCAAAAAATGTTAAATTTGAAAGTTTTGGGGATTTTTATGGATCATTCGTATAATATCTTATCAGCAAAACAATTGAGCATGGAAAAAAATATAGTATAAAACATCGATTTTCTCGCTTATTTTAAATTGGAAGGTGTGATTTTTATCATGTTTTTGGATTCTAGGAGAAGTTCTAGACATATTTTGTATAACATACAAATATATAGTGTAAAAAAATCATGTTAAATATCCCAAAATAGCAGTAAGAAAAAGGACATTTACTTACACGTATCAACCTTGCACTTCCAGTACGAGACCCCGGTCAAAACATATCGACCAGTGGGGTCCCATTCAACGTCCGACATCTGATAATGGTCTGTTGTGTTCATGACCAAAAATTCTTGCGTGTCGATGAATTCTAATGATCCGCCTAGAAAAGTTCAATAAAAATGGGAAGAACTACACGTTATACTACGATATTAAAAATTCAGTTCAATTATTTAAAAATAAGGTTAAAAACGTACCTCCGTTGCCCCCCAAGCCAGCTAAAACAATAAACTGGCCATTGGGGCACCAGAACAAGTGACTACATGCTCGTTTCTCGAATTTCTTGAGTAGGATTGGGGCCAGACCAACCCTGTAAAAAAATGTTAGTTATCCGTAGAGATCGCACGATATGACTTTATTTTGCCGATACGATATATCGGCCGATACCGATATTTACGTGCCGATATACCGATACCGATATATCGTATCGGCAAAGACATACGTACATATTTCAAGGTTTAGTTTTTATCAGGATTGGAAAACGTGTTGAATTTTATAAAAAAAGTGAAGCCTTAAATCATGTGAATTAATTCGTACCAACCCTGGTTTTTATATCGTCGAATATAAATAAAAAAATACAAAATACGGTTCTGATCCCCCAATTCGCTAAATCCTGTACGTATTCTGTATCAATTTCCGTTTTTCGTTCGTGCGATTTCTGTTTGGGCGAAAACGAAAATCGGGGAAGTCCCGGTTTATCATTCCGTCACGCGGTAACGCGGTATAACGTTTCTGATTGGTGAAGTTTCGGGGAAATCCCTGTTTAATGTTTTCAGTATTGCTTTGTGAAATTCTTAATTGATTATTCCGGAACAAGGCCTCAGTTATACTACAGTTTTGTTATAAATGATTAGATATTATTAGTGACATTAGAAGAGGCACAAAAATGTATTTTATTTTATTATATTTACGAGTATTACCTTTCGTAGGTATATGCAGTAAGAACCCAAAATTCTTCGTTTTATATATGTGCCAATATATCGGCAATTTTCCTGCCGATACGATACGATACCGATAATAGACAACAACTGCCGATATAACGATATCAATATCGGTATCGTGCGATCTCTAGTTATCAGCTGCCAAAATCCTATAATATTAAAACTAAATTATGTAAATTTAGTGTTTTACCAATAAATTTACAAATAAGATGAAACCCACCGAAAAACAAATCAAAATTTGCATGTAAGGTATCCAACAATTAGAACAAAATCAATATCTGTAGTAAAAACTAGGAACCTAAATTATATATCCTGAGCGTATAACTTTTACAACATAAGTAAGTTGTAAAAGAAAAAGAATCAGGGAAAAAGAATAACTAAAATTTTTTTTAACTTCTAAACAAGAAATTCTTTAAATTTACCAAACTTACTTGACTTCATAAAAACTGACGTTAATATTCGGCGATTCTCCGTGGATCATAGCAAATTTGGTACCTACAGGCTCCCACGCAAAAGCCTGGATTGGTTCCTTAATTTCCACACTGTCGACAGGGATCTGCTTTTCCCTAATATGGAAAATCTCAAAGTTGCAGTACATTCCAGAATATTTTATTTCGTTCTTTTCTTTCCTGGACTTTGAATACCTAAATTAAACAAAAAAACTGTTATATATTTCTGCATTGTGACATCATGCATACCTCTTAAGAGGAGCGATTTTTTTTTAAATGATATTCTTAATTATTTTTATTACCTGAAAAATTTTAATATTTTAATGTTAAATATTAAATTAATTACCTGTCAACTTTAACACACAGGTAATTTCCAGACTTCTGCCAGTGAATTCTACAATCAGCTACATTAAAAAGATTCTTCTTTCTAATTTCATTCCTACTAGGCAATTCCAGAAGAGTTACGCTTGCTGGAACATCCTTATCTTCAGCTACCCAATAAGCTATGATGTTGTCAGTTGGAGACCTATTTAATACAACATAGGAAATGAAATATCAGAAAACTCTTTTATTTATTTACAATGCACAATGATAGATTTTTTTGGGTAAGTAGTGACTTACCATTCAAAATCTCTAATACCATTGATTTTAATGGACTTCTTGTCTAGAAGACCAAAGGAAGGCGTTTCATAAATTGAAAGAACATCATTACCAATTCTTCCAAAGTATTTATCATCATGTGACCACCTGAATATTGGCCAAGCTGAAGGCCCTTCGGGATTGAAAGATCTTTTCTCCAGCCCTGTTCTACAAAGTTTCAATATTTATGATAGATATGCAGACAGGTAAGATCCTTAGTTAGGTACCTCAAAAAATTTCTTACCTGATATCCCAGATAATAATGCTTTTCTGTTCGGGATGTTCTGGGCCAACTTGTGGTGAATATGTCACCACATACTTTTCACATGGGGAAAAATCAACAAACTGCACATGAGCATGACCAAGTTTTCTATATTGGGTAAATTTGGGACCAGCCCATAACGCTATACCCAATTTATGGAAAGTGACAAAAAATGTCCCCAGTGGTGACCATTTTATGTAGGTTTGAGTCCATGCCTACAAAACGAAACAGTAATCAGTTTTGTTTTGTAGTACAGTAATCAGACACGTTTTTTTTTTTTATAAAACTTGCATTAAATCTGTTATAATACTTACCATACGTTCTTCTACTTTAGTAGGTTCTGGCAATGTATTTTGCCAAATCTGTACACACTGCCCATTAGTTGTCACAACAGCGTACTGATCAAATGCATCTTTATCTAAAAGATGATAGTTCAAGTCAGCCTGCCCATCATAAACCCTGGGCTGTGGGGGCTCCCACTTGTCAGGGATATTTTCATGGGCAGCGAAATCTGTTAATAAATTTACTTGTAAAGTATGCACCCTGTCAAGTTTCAAATTGTTTGTGAGGTTCACTGCTTCAGCTGCATGAGTAGGGTTAGAATATTCTACGAAAATATACCCTTTGGTGGTACCATCAGCAGTTACAGGGAAGTGCTCGTTAACAATGTTGCCAAATTTACTAAATACCTTGGTAAGGACCACTTTTAGCTTTTCAATACGGTTGGGACCTACTTCAGGCACTCCATCAACTACAATTACACTTTCATAACCATCAGTTTCTTTTGGTTTTTGTGCTAGCAGATCCCCAAGTAATTCTAAAATATAACAAAAAACATCAAATTGCAGAAATATCCAAATAAAGCTCGTTTCAAGCTCTTTTGTTGACCTACTGCCTGCAATAATAATAATAATACATATGTTTATTTATGTCAATACACAAAAATAGTGTTCACACAAGTCATAAAAACATAGTTAAAAGTTACATTTAAATTTAAATACATTACAATAAAATTAAGTAAGGCTACACAAAACTTAGGTCACTAACAATTAATTGACTTGTGTCATAGAAAGCCTGTTTTATTAGAAAATTGGCCAGCCATTTCCTGAACTGCCCCACTGGGAGGTCTCTCACCGCAGGAGGGAGCCTATTGAAGAATCTTGGCCCAAAAAATCTCGGTCGGTTCTGTGTTCTTTTTAAAGGACATTGATTTGATAAGACGTCATTTTTATGGCGTGTATTGTAATCATGTATATCTGACTGGGACACATACATATTTAGATTTTTCCTGACATGCAACAGACACTCCAATATATTTATTTATTTTATTTATTTATTTAATAAACAGTAAGCGGTTACAACCGATGAAACTGTTGTTACAATTTTAAAGATATCTAACAATCATTAAACTAAATAAACAGTTAATTATTTCATAAATCACATAAACAAGAAATTTTCTAAACTGGATAATGCACCAACTTTCTTTTTCTTTTTTGAAGATCTTCGTCTAGTCGTTTTTTAAAGGTATTCAATGTTTCAGCTTGAATAGTTCTGGGTGACAAGGAATTCCAAGTATATACTACACGACCTGGTAAGAAATTTTTTCTAGGAAGTTTTGCGCACTTTTCCTTCTCTAGTTTCATATGATGTCCTCTCAGGTTAATATTTTGGTTAAAATTAAAGATATCTATGTCCGTTGAAAAATAGTTATTTAGAATTTTGAATGTTGTTATCAAATCTGCTCTCATTCGGCGTTCTTTTAAAGTTTGAAAACCAAAAAAATCAAGTCTTTCTTCATAACTGAGTTCTTTTAAGTTCATTGGAATTTTTGTCACTCTCCGTTGTACTCGTTCAAGGGCTTCAATATCTTTGATATATAAAAGGAAGAGTTAAAATTTTATGCGTTACAAACGCGTTCTTGCAGTCATCCCTGTAGCACAAACCAGCAATTAATCGCACAGCCTTTGTTTGTAATTTGAAAACTCTTTTAGATTGGGGTGAATGCACCCACACAAGAATTGCATATGATAGTTTGCAATGGAAAAGACCAAAGTAGGCTGTTCTTAATGTAGTGTAGGATACACAATTTTCTAAATTATGCAATAAGAATGTACAACTTTTCAATTGTTTCAAAATTATATCAATGTGTGTATTCCACAGCAGCCTCGGGTGGAGGTGAACTCCTAAAAACTTTATGCTCTGTGTATTGCCATTCACGGTGCCAACATCTCTCATGGAAAAGAAAAGACAACTGTGTTTGTTTTGTCAATATTCAAATGGAGTTTATTAGCAGAGAACCAGAGCTCAGCACTCGCCCGCAGTCCCACAGAAGCACCCACAGCATCCTCCACAGTCGCAGCAGTAGCCGAGATAGTTGTGTTATCGGCAAATAAGGTAAACTTGGCCGAGGGGTCCAGCATGGGGAGATCATTGATATAAATTAGGAACAAGGGTCCCAAAATCGACCCCTGCGGTACCCCAATCGTAATCCCCTCTTCGCCCGATGTTTCATCACCCACCCAAACAGTCTGCATTCTGCCAGACAGGTAGGATGATATAAGTCTAATGCTGTCAGTGCTAAAGAAGTAAACCCTCAGTTTTCGAAGAAGAATATCATGCGGGACGCAGTCAAATGCCTTGCTCAAGTCACAAAACAGTGATGCTGTAACCTTCTGTTCATTAAATGATTCTATTATATAAAGGAAACAAGATCCACAATACCCATGGTTGTATTTTTTTGTTTTCTAAAGCCAAATTGACAATTTGTAAAATAGTTGTTCTGATTAAAATATTCAACAATCTGTACACCCATGCATTTTTCTCCAAACCTGCGAAAAAATGTGACGTCCTTGGAAAGACGTTGATCCTAGCAGGGTCGGGCTGATCGAAATCAAAATAAAAGTCATGATTTAAATCAACTGATTTTTTTTAAATCACAATTTAAATCAAAACCAATGAAAATTTTTAGAAAATTTATTGAACGAAAATAAATAACTTAATCAATCATTTTTAATTACAAATAAAGATTAAGAACTCTACTCTAAGTACCTATAGATACTTCTGTGTTGATATGTAACTTAATCGATGTTTAAATAAGATGTAACTTTTTTATTTTTGTTCTTATTTTAAATCAGCATAAACCGTATTATATTACTATATTATAACACTACCTATAGGTAAAAAAATACATAATAGTTTAAAAAGTAGAAAACTGATCTCTGAAGTTGTCTGATCTGTTTAAGCAAATAATTGTAAGTCAGCAGCATGGTTTTACTCCTGGTAGCTTTGTAGACACCAACTTGATTCTTTTCGTAAACTTTATTAACAATTCTTATCAAACTGGAAAAGAGACCCATGTGATTTATACTGATTTTAGTAAAGCTTTCGATAAAGTCAATCACTCTATTCTGCTTTTCAAACTTGTTCAATATGGTTTCTCAAGTCCAGCTTTGTCTTGGATGAAATCATATCTTTCTGAGAGAATTCAGCAGGTTATGGGCATCTATCAACCCCATTTTTTACAATTTCTGGAGTTCCACAGGGATCCCATCTAGGGCCCCTTCTATTTACTTTGTTCATTAATGACCTGTGTTCACAGCTGTTCTCTCATTCCCTGCTTTTTGCTGACGACATGAAGGTGTTTACCCAGGTTGCTTCTATGCAGGATATGGCTGACCTTCAAAATGACCTGAATTCAGTCTATGACTGGTGTCAAACTAATGGGATGTCCTTGAATATTAGTAAATGTAACTTCATGCGATTTAGTAGACATAGAAGTGAAACTGGTCCTGTCCGATACTTAATAAATAATGTAAGCATCAAAGAGGTGAATGTTGTTAAATACCTAGGTGTATATCTAGACACTAAGTTAAATTTCTGTGACCAAGTAGGGACTTTACATCTTTAGATGCCCTTAAGGTATTGTTTACTTCATTGTGAGATCCATATTGGAATTTTCTAACATAGTCTGGTCACCATATTACTCTGTTCATATAGCCAGACTAGAGAACGTACAGCGAAAATTTATTAAATACGCGCGTTTTAAACTCTCTGCCTATGGAATTTATCTGAATGACTATGGTTTACTTGGGACTTTCTCCTCTGGAGCGCAGAAGAGAATACTATGACTTTTGCTTTGCGTATAAGACGTTTAGTAATCACATAAGTAGTCCTGAATGTTTACAGCACTTTCAAATTCATATTCCTCTTCGTCAAACTCATACTTCTTTTGTCGTACTTGGTATTTATTGTATAATCCTGTCAACAGAATATCACCAACTGTAAATAAGTACTGTGATAATTGGACTTCTTTAATGATATAGGTATCATATTTTAATTTCAAAACACTGGCCAAAAGGACAATTTTAGAATAGGTGTATGCTACTTATAGCAGAGCTTATAGTAAGTATTTTGTATTGTTAACTTGTAAAAGTGGTTACGTTGATGAATAAATAAACAAATTCATTTTTTATCGTACAAATAAATGGAATGACATAAATCAACAAACAAGGTGTTAATCATTCGTAATTTAACAAAATTTTATTTTTTCCAAAATTGTGCCGAATATAAACCACTCCGACTCTGGGGCATTTTAAGGATCTTGAAATATTTATATTTACATTTATTGGGGTACTTACCATTTTGTCAAAAGGCAACGAAATAGCTTGAAAAGAGCTTTATAAAGGTATTTATATTATAAGTGTCGCCTATGTTGGATTTTTTCAGGCGCCCCTGAAAAGTGACAGTACACGTAACATAACCTAACTTATCACACATATGTTAATCTAAATTTTAGATTTTTTCCTTAAATAACCCTTGTACATTAAATCGCATTTTAAAAGAGTTCATTTATGAGAACAATTCGTTGAACTTCCAAAAATACACACGAACTTGTGACGCTCTTACCCTATCGTTTCTAATTTTGGTTCTTACAATACTCACCGGAATCTGAAATATCATCAACAAATCCTTCAGGATCACTAAAGTTAGGTTCCTCGCTGCTAGACAAATCGCTATCGTTGTTTTTCGAGCCTTCATCGCCCTTATCTCCAGGTTTTTTCTTGGCCATTTTGGGCACGAGGAAAACAAGTTGCCCTAACGAGAGACGAAAGAAATATGGCCGTGTAATGCTGTCGTCAGTGTCAAAACATTCCAAGAAAAGGCGGAAAAATGGATCTGGTTTTTTAGATCCGAATCCTAAGTTTCGTAGAGTCTAAATATATTTTATTATTATGTTTAGTTGTTTTCTTCATACCCTTTCATTTTCTTTGGTTTTCTTAGAAAAGCGAGCTTATCAAAGGTTGTTTCGCATTTTAAAGATCTTGTTTTGTATGCTTTTACCCAAGAAAAATCTGACTTGGTTTTTCTCTGATATTAGCAGAGATTAGATAGAATTCTTATCTACTCTCTGTTTAATATTTATTTAAATAGGATTGGGTACACTGAATAGATTAAAGTTAGTTGAATCGATCCGATTCTTACGATGCATCGGGTCAAAAGATCGATTCAAGATTGCATCGAATCGATTCTGGCCATCCCTACTCGTTACTTAACCTATCTTTTTCGTCGATTCAAAGTTCAAATTTGGGAAATTTTAAAAATTATTTCCTGGAAAAATGAGCCTTCCGTTATTTCCAAAATGTTTACCAAAAATGACCGACAGAGCATGGTTCGATGTCGACCACCCTTGTGACCACGAGGACGAAGTTTCACAGCTTGAAAAGGAACATCAAGATTGGGTAAACAAGGTTCAGTTTTTAACATTGTGACTTCGATCAAATCCAAGTCATTGGATTTTAAATCTTTGCATAAAATAATGTTTATTGTCGCTACATTTCAGGTAGATGCAATAACGAGAATAAATTCTGATTTAACACCCATTGGAAAAACTTCATCGGAGGTAAGAAATATTCCCTTGATTTGTAGAGATGTTTTCCTGTAGATTGCATTTTTTGTTCAACAGATTGTTGGCGATGACGATGAGGAGGAGGAAGATGATAATGACGATGACGATGATGACGACGACAGCGAAAGCCATGATGAGGATGAAGATGAAATTGAAATGGAGGCTGCAAATTAAAAACAAAGACCTGTTTATTTTAGAGGTGTCTGATGTTGTATAGGTATTTTTTTCTTTGTCTAGTTAGGAAAAAAAATATTCAACACAATCCCTTTTCCTATGGTAATATAGATCTGCGATACTATTATTTATTTTTTTAGTTTTAAGGATGTTTTAATTAGAATAATACAAACCTCCAAAAAAGACTACTTTGTTTAAGATAATTATGGCAACGTTGTTGGTTGTGGTGATTGTTGGTCATAGCCAAAAATAAGTTTCATTTTTAATGCATTCTCTTATGGAAAATGAAACTTTATTTTGACCATAACTACATATTTTCAGATAATTTTTTTTGGAAATCCTATTACCAAAACATATTGACGACTCAAATTAAGAATGTGGCGTCCTCTTCAGCCGATTTGCTAACTACTATAACGACGAATTTTTTGTTTTGTCTTTGTCTTCATTACTGTGTTATTTGGCATCTTTGTCAATTTTGTTGTCTAGTGAGATGAGCGAGATCTTGCCTGTTAAAAATTAGTTGATTGCAGCTGGGTTTCTTAATTTAAGTCACTAATACTTATTCAAAAACCTATGATGCATTTAGATCTAAATAGTTTGTTAATAAATGTTTATTAATAAAATAATTTAATAAAGTATGTTCATCTTAGAAATAATACACAAGCTTTATTCCCCAAACAAAAATGTATTTTATTTTTACAAGATAAACGTCTACACTCATAATTAAAAAAATTGTAATGAAAATCCGCATCTTGACATTAAAAATAGAATATACCTAAGCAAACCCAAGCATTGAGTTTGAGTCAATTTTCTTGTAATCTAATTTTAAATAAAACTAGATCAAAACTAAATACCTTAAACTTAAAATATTATATGAATGATACCTCAAAATGTACAACCTTTTACTTCATCGGTAAGAAAACAGAGAAGAGTTTCTTTCCATTTTATATTGAACACTAAGACTACCCATTATTAATATAAAAAATGTGAAACAGGTATGTTCTGTATTGTAAAAAATAATAAACTTTTTAGAAATTGGACTAAAGCTTATTGTTAATAATCACTTGAAACAGTGAATACTGTTTTGGTACAATTTTTTGGACTATAGAGGAGATAGCACCTGAATTTGGGGCATATCTACTATATTTGCAAAAAATACAAACTAAGAATGCAAGAAAAAAGAATTGTGGTGTTTATATTGAAAAAAGTCTGTGCTTTCTAAAGTGCTGAGAAGTGTTATTTCTTATTTACAAACATAAGTTCTGAATACTTAAGAAAACACACATAAAGGAAACTCCAGGGAAACGTTTATTATTTATACAATTCAAAATCTATCCTACTAAGTGAGTAAAAATTAGACTTTTCGCCACATTTCCTAACCATGACCCCAGGCTTAAAGTAACTTTCTCTCTGCCATTTTATCATTTGAGTAGTATTAAAGGGACCTTCAATTTTCTTATCTTCAGCTGACCATTTAAATTCCCACTTCAACTCTGTGTCTTGTATGATTTCCTGAGAAGTATTTGAAGTATCAGAAGTTGTTTGTGAAGAAGTTGGTGGTAAATCATCTAAAAATTTTTCATTTCAAGTTTAAAGAAAAATAATATGGGTAGTAAGCTCACTTATAGCACAAAAAATTTAAATAAGATAACCTTTTAATTTTTCTTTTTCTTTGACATCAAAATCATCAGCATACATATCTAATTCAGGCTCCTTGACAACAATTTTATTTTTATTTTCATGTTTTTCAATCTTTGCATGAATCTGTTCATAAGTTTCTTGGTATACATCCATATTTCCCAATCTAGTAAGAATCTAAAAATAAAGTCATAACTCATAACAAAACCAGTCAAATATTAATGATTTAACAAACTTACTTGGTCAGCTAGTTCAGTAAGATTAGTAACATCTTCTGAAGTGTGTAGAGTGCCAGCTTTTTTTCTTCTCAGTCTTTCTATACTGGAAAGATTTGTGTTAGCCCCTCCCAATCTTTTTAAAGCCTTATTTATGGTTTCTTTCGGCTTTAAGTAGCCTTAAAAGATAAAACACATAAACATATTTTATATTTCTAATAATGAATATTTACCCAAAATTTTCTTGTATGTATTTATCTCATCAAAAGGTGCTTCTGGTTCATTATCCGAGTCACTTTCTGCCCCTAGTCCTGCTTCGTCAATGTCATATTTTCCAGCAGTTTCTGAGTTATGCTGTATTTTTTGCCAGTCAATGTTTTCTAACCAGTTATCACGTACCTGAAAATTAAATCAACAATGTATTTTTAAAAAGAATGTCATTGTGAAAATACCTCTTTTTCATTATTCCAAATGAAATGTCCATCTCTGTCAAAATGTCCTTCCTCAAGTTCCTCACGCATATTAAAAGCAGTCATACGCTGTTCCCCATCTTGTCTAGCTATACCTACAAATGGTATTTGATATTTGATAAGATGTAACGTCACACTATGTAAGAATACATTTTACTAAACCTAAAAGTCATTAATTAAAATAGACAACAACCTTCTTCTTCTCCTTCAATATCATTGTCGTCCAAAACGTTAGTTTCGTCAACGTAATCTTCCTCATCGCTGTCCAGTGTGTGCTTCTCCGGCTCCTCAGGGCCCGTGTGTCTCTTTTCTTCGGGCTCAAAAAACTGACTTTCGTATTTTCTCTTGGACATTTTAGATGATAATTTGAAAGTTTTGAACAAAATACCTTCTTGTTTACTGGTAAATTAAGGACCACAAATAACCACAAAATAACTAGCCCAACTAGATTTCTAGGTTATGTTTTGTTTATATTTTCTAACCTCAAATTATTGTTTCGTATTTCAAGGTGTCTAGATTTTAATATAAGGATGTAAAAACCGTATGATGTCATAACGCTTATGTATCACCTGTTTATGTCAAAAGTCCTCATAACCTCAAACACGGACATTCATAACCTCAATTTTAACAAGTGTTAATTTTACAATATAATTTGCTATTTTATCCAAGAAAATGGATTCGTCGGTATCAGCTTTTTCAATGTATCAAAAACAGAACAAAAACAAGCGGAAAAATCCACCAGAAAATAAAACTGGATTTGATCAGGTTGAGTTGGGTTGGGGTTGGAAGAAGGCTAAGAAAAATCCCGGTAAAACCCCTAAAGTAGTTAATAAAAATAGATTTGCATCCCTCAGCAAGAAAGCCAAACATGCAAAAAGCGAGAAAAACAAGTCTGACGCTAAAAAGATGCCAACAACAGTAGTAAATGGAGAAGATACACACTCAAAGACACAGTCTGGTAATGAAATGCCGACTTTAGTACCCATAGTAAACAAGAAACATCTTAAATCAAATAGAGATGTAGCTAAAAAAACATTAGTAAATGGTGATGTACAATCTGATGATGAAATTCCAATTTTAGTACCTATAGTGAGTAAGAAAATTAATAAAAAAACAAAAAACATTGATTCCGATAAACATTCTTTTGAAAAACTATCTTCAGTCAATCAACGAGCGAAAAACAATACTTCAGTTTTTAATCCGGTCACTCAAGGCTTGGCAATATTTAAATGGATCATAGATCCAACAACACCAAAAGAATTTTTTGAAAAATATTGGGAAAAAGATGTTTTATACATCAAACATTCAAATGAGAACAACTTTGAAGATATATTTAGTTCAGAAAAACTAGACAATATTCTAAGAGAATACCCATTGTATTATACCAGAAATGTTGACGTCGTAGCTTATGAAAATGGAAAGAAAGAAGTTCTGAATCCAGAAGGTAATCGTCATTTAATTTATAGTTTTTAAATAATTGAAAAAGGCATTTTTTCTCTAAAATTGTTGGTTTTATTCAGGCAGAGCTGTAGCCTCACAATTATGGGACTATTACAATAATGGATGTAGTGTAAGAGTACTAAACCCTCAAACTTATGATCAAAATGTCCATTCTCTGATATCCAGCTTGCAAGAATATTTTGGGACCATGGTTGGGGCAAATGTGTATCTTACCCCTCCTGGAAGTCAAGGATTTGCACCTCATTTTGATGATATAGAAGCTTTTATTATACAGTTGGAAGGTAGTAAGCAGTGGAAGTTGTATAAACCCAAGTATGTTTAGAAGTGATGGAGATTAAATAAATATACAATCATAATATTTTGCAAAGTAGATTTATTTTATAATGATTATTATTTTTGATTTCTTACACAGAGATGTAGACGTTCTTGCAAGGGATTCCAGTCCAAATTTTAAACCAGAAGAGATAGGAGAACCCTTTATGGAAGTAACATTAAATGCTGGTGATTTACTCTATTTTCCAAGGGGGACTATACATGAAGGTCAGTTAAAAATGATTTATAGCCAGGAGACAGTGCAACACGATGCTTTAAGAGGGCTAGTGACTATGAATAATTTTTTTACAGGACGTACAGAAGAAGATGCTCATTCGTTGCATATAACAGTTTCTGTATATCAGCACACTGCTTATGTAGACCTGCTTGAACAGCTTCTTCCCGAAGCAATTAAGAAAGCAGCCAGTGAAAACATTGAATACAGGTAAACAATTTTTTTGAATGCAGTAAATATGTAAAAATACATAATAAAGCAAAAATACTACTTTAGGAGAGGTCTGCCTTTAAATTACTTGAAACATGTCGGAGCAGTTAATAACAATGAGAAAACTAAGAAAAGACAACTAATAATAAACAAAACAAAGTCTTTGGTTGAATCTTTAGTTAATTATATTGATGTGGATTCTGCAGCGGATAACTTGGGAAGAAAATTTATGCATGATGCAATGCCACCATTATTTTCACAAGAAGAAGCACAACATTCCTCCAAATTTGATGGTGATTATATGAAACATGGAAAGGTTTATAGCAGGTAAAATTATTAAAATTCAGCATCCAAAATGGGTATTTTCACCTTAAATTTCCTTATTGTTTTTAAAATTTTGAATACAAAGATGTAACAAATTTTAGAGTGGAGATTAACTCTCATGTAAAGGTGCGTCTATTGAGGTATTATGCTCTAAGAGTGGTTAAAGAGAATGAAAAGACCTCAAAGGTATATTATTGTATTGATAATGCAAAAACGTATCATGGAGAAGAGGAGCAATGGTTGGAAATTGAAAATTCTCACATCCCTGCCTTTGAAATATTACAGAACAAGTATCCTGAATTTGTAGGTAAGAAATTAGGTGTCATTATGAAATTTCGGTTTCACAACAACAAGAACTTTTTAACTTTTTTTCTTTTAACAGAAGTGGAGTGCTTACCCATTCAGGATGAAGGTGCCAAATTACAGCTTATTTCAGACTTGTGGGAACGAGGATTGTTGATTACTGAAGAACCACTTCCTAATTCGACTTTTGATAGCGATATAGAAAGTGTTTCAGAGTCGGATGAGTATTAGTCAGCAGGAAGTTACAGTGATTAACTGTCATTATTATTTGTATTTAAATAAGTTTTGTAAATGTTATGATATCGAATAAATTGCTGTAAAGTCGTTTTTGCAGTATGTTAAGAAAAGTTGTTTTATTTTCAAACTAAAATTACAACATCGCCACGTTCGTTAATTACTGATATGCCAAATCTCCAGAAGCCTGCTGACTTTATTGAAAAAATTGACCAACTCTTGGATAATATTCAATTCATCAGAATCATCTGGCGCTAAAAAATTTAACACATTTAAGGGGTTTTATATACAGTTTGAATTTTCAAAAAATCGATTTTTTTTCAATTTCATTTTCGTAATGTACAAATATTCCAGTACACACACAGAAAATTTCAAGGCAATCCGGCGATTATTTTCGAAGTTACACGCATATTTGTAAAGACGAGTCAGAGCGATTGTACGCTATGTAAAGTGCTTTCGAAACTTTAAACGCGTTTTTCTCAAAATTGTGTTTTTAAAGTCGGTGACGAAGATTTCTCGGAAACGGCTGAACCGATCAGTCTCAAATTTTAACACAAGCTTCTCAAGTATATTTTTTACTAATTAATCGAAGGTTTTTTCTCACCGATAAATATTCTCTTATATATAAACAATTTTAGGCCAAAATTTTGGTCAAAAATAGATTTTTTTTTGGGAAGCCGCCATTTTGTGAAAAAAATTTATTTTGCTTATTCCTTCTATTAATTAGAAGATTATACATTACTTTAACGAAATCCGTTTGGTTTTTTCATTTTCGATGATCCAGTCCAGAGATATCGTTGTCACCGCAAGATGCCTTTTTTGAGAGGAACTCCTGGAGATCAGCTATAGCATCTCTCAAAATTATTATTTTTACAAATACAAAAATCTTAAAATACAGTTAAAAGTTACCATAATATGTGTACAAATTTTCACATTAATAAATTTAAAAGTCTTCTCAGGAAAAATTCTTGAAAAATCTCTTTTTTTAGGCCTCCTGACTGTATATAACCCCTTAATAAAGGTCTCGAATATCAAACTAACTTTTTAAATGATTCATTACAGCTATTTTAGCGATTGTAGATAAAAGCGGAGTAAAAAACGTAACTAACACAATGAAATTTATTACTGGATTAAAAATTTCGATTTTGACACTTTTGAATTTATGGCCATATTATTTCCTAGGTACGCCTATGGCAATATCATTAAATTTTGCTTCAATATTGCCTAAAGTTCCATCGGCGTTAGAGGCTTAGAATATACGTGCCGCTGGAGAGTTAGCCTTCTTGTTATTTATTTATTCTTGTAATGGAAAGTTGAGCAAACCCATTGATAAAAAAATACATTTTTTAGATTGTTTCAATACTTTTATTACACCAACAATTATATTGTAATATTTATAACAAAAATTATTATTCCTAATTATAAAATTTAAATAAAGCTAATGAATTCCTAAAACATAAATCGTGGAAGCATTTGATAATTTTGACAAATCCACATCGAAAGGGCGCAAGTCGCTTTTAAATTCGGCGGGCGCGTACGCCTTTTTGATGTGGAAGTCCCTATTTGTATGAGCTAATAAAAAATAAGAGTTAATCCCGAAACTAACTTTTTAAATGATTCATTACAGCTAATTTAGCGATTGTAGATAAAAGCGGAGTAAAAAACGTAACTAACACAATGAAATTTATTACTGGATTAAAAATTTCGATTTTGACACTTTTGAATTTATGGCCATATTATTTCCTAGGTACGCCTATGGCAATATCATAAAATTTTGCTTCAATACTGACTTAAGGTCCCTCGGCGTTAGAGGCTTAGAACATACGTGCCGCTGGAGAGTTATCCTTCTTGTTATTTATTTATTCTTGTAATGGAAAGTTGAGCAAACCCATTGATAAAAAAATACATTTTTTAGATTGTTTCAATACTTTTATTACACCAACAATTATATTGTAATATTTATAACAAAAATTATTATTCCTAATTATAAAATTTAAATAAAGCTAATGAATTCCTAAAACATAAATCGTGGAAGCATTTGATAATTTTGACAAATCCACATCGAAAGGGCGCAAGTCGCTTTTAAATTCGGCGGGCGCGTACGCCTTTTTGATGTGGAAGTCCCTATTTGTATGAGCTAATAAAAAATAAGAGTTAATCCCGAAAGCAAAAAAAGTACTACTACGGAAGTATTTACAGATTTTTATTTAATACAAAATTACCCATTTATATTTTAAAGGAAAATAATTTAAAATACTACTTTTCATTTTCGTCTAATTTTTCCAATTTCAGTACGAGCATAAGTTTTAAATTTAGGGATTTTTTATCAGAATAATGAGTACTTAAAGCAGAAACTTTAGTTTCTGCTTTTGACGTAAAAGTTTTTCAGTTATTATTATATAATTCTTTTTTTTAAAAATCGATTTTTCAAACAAAACTAGATATGTGAAATGAGAAGTAATGAAATAGTACCTATATTTAAAACATGTACCATATACTCAACGTAACCACCCTACGAACTATTAAAGGTTTTCAATAAAAGGTAGTATTTTAAAAACGAAATAAAAACAAAACATAATTTCTGTTTGTACAGTTTTTTTTAGATTTTCCGAGTTTTCTTACACTAAATACATTTTACAATATAAGTACATCTGCGGATATTCTGAGTATTGAGGTAATATTTTCCATTTTAAGGACTTTAAGCCAAAAGGACGTATGTCCCATACGTATGTGCATCTGAAAGGCGTATACGCCTCTTTGGTTAAAAGTCTTTTCATAGCTTGTAGTTTAAAAAGTATGTGTTGTACTGATATCAAGGCAGCTTGTTTCTTTTGGACTGATATACGCTGGAACTTCTTAAGTGTTTTGCGACAAAAATTTTAACAATTTAGAGACTGGCGACAGGGGTAGTGACAAACAGAACTTTTTTTTGCCAGTATTTGCTTTTATTACATCTTAAAATATACTGAATGGATATAATATGTTATTTTATCTGCCATTTTTTCAAGTAATTTTTTATGAAAGTAGATAGGCTGGGGGGGTTCTGAACACATCAGCAGCTAAGCTGTGGGTATAAGTTTGACCTTGGGTTTCCTTGACGTACACATATTCACCCATGCATATTGCAGTATTGCCAAATTGTGTTATTCTTACTTTGTGACAAGGACTTTAAGTTCTAGCGTATCGTGTCCTGAATTAGTGGAAACAAAACGACATTTAAAAAAATTGATTTCAATTTACGGCAGTGAGATGAAATCTTATGTAATTGAACGTTTAACCCATTTTAACTTTTTCTACATAAATATTTTCTGCTGTGCATGCTGTTCTGAGCCTAAAATGTTAACGACATTTATGAAAATAGAAGTATGGTCTATATCCCTGAGATTTTATTTAGACTCAGAATTTAAATGATGTATGGTTTTAATTGTATGAATGATTTGGCCTGATAAAAGAAAGTTAAAATGGTTTAGGCTATAATGTATGGGGATAAATGTACATTTGATTAACATCACATACATACATCTAACGAAACTGGGTTTCACGCCATAATTTTTGTAACAAAATCTAAACTTCTTTATCGCATTACTTTAAAAATTGTAGTTCGAAGAAAATTTATATATGTAAATGTGTATGTATAGGTTTTTTTATATGTAAAATATCTTATATTTTTGCTACCTCATTTATAGGTACATTTTTAATACTGTTATAGTAATTCCTTGATATACTTTCCGACTTACTTTTTTTTAGTTAATATGCTTGGCATGAACATAGATATGCTTGCTTTTTCTAAGAATAACGAGCAACGCTTATTTGTAAAAACTTACTACTAACAACTTATTTTTATAATAATGAAAATGTTTTTACATAAAACAGATAAGGGAAAACCTATACATTTTGTTTCATTAGTTCCGTATACATCCGTCGTAATAAAAAAATCCCACTTTATTTTCACCCCTTAATAAATTTGGCTGCATAAAAGAAAATACAAACTAAAAATCTTCTTAAACGACACATTTTGGTAATATGTTTTTGTAGTATGTAATCATATAACCAGTTACGAGGCCTTACATTATATTTTGCTAATTTTTTCTTAGCTCGTTTAAAATTGAATGTCTGCTTTCTTGAAGATTAAGTCTTTTTTAGTTTGTTTCTATTTGACGCACTGGCTGCTTTTTTAAAAACAACCAGCCAAGTTATTTTTTAAAAGCTAGTAATAACCCATCTTTTAGCGGTTGAAAATCATTTTAAGTCAACAAATAACTAACGGTTGTAGACAAAACTTACAGTATAAGCCTTTTCCGCAACAAAAAATAAAAATCTAATAACTCAGCAGCATTTTAAAAAATACTAAAAAATATTTCCCTAAAGACACAACTGAAAAAATTCAATGGCACGTTCTTTTTTTTATAAAAGTATATTTTTGATTCTGGACACAAAATTTTTAAGTCAAAAAACGTCTTTGGTAGGGCCATATCACAAAAGAAAATAAATAAATTTTTAACCTAATCAGACGATAATTTTTTATCCCAAATATTTTGTAGATATTAATAAAGTCACAGCACTAAAGATACAGTCATATAAATGTATGCTCAACGGTTCTATCAAAATTAACCGTGCCTACTTATATCAGATCAAAAATTACTTTTAAAATCCATTTAATTAATAGAATACAACAATAAGAAATATTATTTGAATGTAAATAGACGCTCACCAAACTTTTAGCAGCGAAAAATATAAAGTTCCTGTTTTCCGGTCGATGAATATTAGAAAATGTCTAATTAATAATATTGTTGTATTTTAAATTAATCGGATTTCTTATGTAATAATTCGCTTACGTATTCCTGAGCGTGCTTTAACCTAAATTTTTTAAAAATCACAGAAATTTTCATAAAAATATCAAAAATAACAATTCCTAACGAATTATAACTAAACACAATAACAAAAATAACCACATAAATAATCACAAAGTTTAAACGCCTAAATTTTTCAACATAATTTTGTTCTGACGCCTAAACCTGGCTCAAGAATATGTAAGCGAAATGTCGGCATACACCATTTTATATTGACTTAAAATATAATTAATTATATTAGTGTAAAAGTATTTAACCAAAATTTAATAAAAAAATTGGCACATTTTCTTTATTTACAAAGACTAAAACCCTGGAAAGATATGTTGGTTAAAAACATCTTCAAAATGATGCAACATCCACGTTTCAGTAATTACTTTGAAGATGTTTCATTGTGAAAGAAATTCACAGGAAGAGTTTTAAAACGACAAGTCGAAAACATATTTTTTAACATAAATTACGTACATATACAATTATGTTTAACACTAATTTATATTATTCCTACATTTTTAAAGAAGGTTTTATTTTAACCTACTGTGTTGCTTGTAAATAAATTGTATTATGAGCAATTTTCCTTAAGTATGTATCGCAATAAAATAGAAATATATTTATTTAAAATTGTGTTCCATTGTGACAAATACGTAGGTTTCCAGCAAAGTTTTGGCAACGATGAAATGTATTTTCCAAGATAGAAAAACTAAATAATCACAGAAACACAGAATGGGAATGCTTGTCTTTTGCGTGCACATTAGATAATAGAATAGTGATTAAAAATGAGTGATCACCTTTATAGTGATATACTTAGAATTATCAAGAAGATAGTTTTATGATATGGATTAGATATGTAATTTTAATATTTTAGGTAGCCTGGGGTATTGGTACTTTGGTGGTCGCAAGTAAATATAATTTTCGATCAGTAAAAGAGGATCCAACAAAGATTAGAACTCATTTATACAGTGTGGTCCATTGTGTGGAAATGGGAATTTTTTTTATTAGTTGCACAATCGAAATATAAATACCGCCAAAAGTTGGTGCATGTCCGATAATCATATCAGTTGCACTTAAAATGGACAGCTTACAGGGCAGGCCAAAAAATATAAAAAATCGTATTTAGAAAAATACAGAAAGATATTAGAAAGTTGTATAAAATTAAAAATATGTTTCTTCCTTCTATTCAAAAAAATATATATTTTTGAAAATTTTAAATTACCCCCGTATAATGATTATATTCAGCTATAACAAACACATTTTTAAATTACCCACAGTCAAATCACTTCTGCATAGCTTTTATTAAATTAAAGCAAATTTGTAAAATTTACTTAGATTTATATATTTTTTTATAAGTAACCAAAAACTTCATGTCTGTTGCAACGATATTAAACACAAGTTTCGAATTTCGCAAATAATCTTAAAATTAAGGCAACTAGTTTTCTAACAATAATGTGCATAGTAAAAAACTAATGACCCTAGGGGTTGATGCCATGTGGAATAAAAAAAAATTTTCAAAAAAATATTTTCTTTTAATAGAAAGCTATGACTTTGTATTCGGATATGTCTTTTAATTCTACACAACTTTTTTTATAACGTTTTTGCTGTTTCTTTCGAAATAATGGTCTTTACTCTTAAACGATTTTTATATTTTTGGCCTGCCTGTATGCTGTTTGACTTGAAGCCATTTTAGGTGCACCTGATATGGTTATCGCACATGCACCAACTTTTGCGGTGTTTATATTTCGGTTGTGCAACTAATAAAAAAATTTCCCATTTGTTGCACACTTAATGGACTACACTGTATAAGATTACAATTTTTATTTTGTTTATTTAAAGACTGTTTCAGTTGATAATTAAATTTTAAATTGTTAAGTAGTTGTTATTTTAAATAGTGTTCAAAATTTATTTGCATATACAAATACTATATTATAGTAAAATGGTTATGATATGCCAAAAAAAGTATATAAAAACTACAAGTTTGTATGTTCTAATTGTATTTTGTACTTTCTTCGAGGATAGGCCGTCACTTGAGGCAGTGACTTAAAAATTTGTAAAATATTTTAAGAGTTTCTGTAGTAAGAAGATAGTTTTATTAAGCTACATAACGTAAGAGATTTCCTACGAAGCTTTGCTTGTGATAACGTGTAAGAAGCTGAATGGTTATACTATTTAAAAATCTAATAAACATATCACAGTAGAACGTTTTGTGTTAGATTTTATATTTAAATTTTTACAACCCATTTGAACAAGCATCTTTTACATTATGTCTTTGCGCTCCTTACTTCAAAAACTCAACATAAAAGAAAATATTTGAAGTAACCTCAACCCTACTGCGGACGTTGTCCTCCCTGAGGAGGACTTACACTGGCAGCCACCCCGAGAACACTTTTAATCGCTGTAGTTTTCAATAGTCTTTTTAACATACCACTTGATCCCCTGTGTTGAAGACTTTTGTGCGTAGTTAAGGAATTCTTCGTTCTATATCTCCTGTGGCAAAACTCACATACATACAAAGTATCAGATTGCTCATGCTTATCCTGAAAATGCCTCTTCAGCGAATAGTAGCAACTGAAGGTCCTTCTACAGTAAGGACATTCCTGGGGCTCGTTAATTCCTCCACTGGTTGGTGGCGGCATTCGAATGGGTCCTGGAATAGTTATGGTGGGTTGTAGAGTAAGGGGACTGAGCATGCGTAGAGGCGTGCATGGGCGCTCACAAGACGAAGGCAAGCGGGCATCAAGCGGAAGGGCGGAATTGGCAACACTGCAGGAGGCTAGGAAGCAGTACAAAAGCATTTTTAAGGGACACTCTATTACAACTAAGAGTTCCTCTACTCTATTTTTTACCTTTGGCTTCCATACTTAATGTTATTTAACACTAGTTCTCGACTTAGATTTTTTTTTGGATTTTCCGATTTTCTTGCAAATCGATTTTGAAATCTTATCAGTTAAAACTGCATTTGCATCTTTTAATATCTGTCTAACATTTACTTTTAAATATTTAGCTTAGCGTTTAAAGCTACTCATTTGATGTTAATTAATTAAAATTTACATAAGATTTATCATATTTAAGAGAGTTTTTCACAACGATTTATTATTTTTTTAAAGATGCGATATCTTTTTTTAAAATAGTCTGTTCCTTAGGGTGATCCTTAAGTACATGAAGAAAATCCATGATCTTATTCCTGAGCTTATTTTAAGATAAAAAGTTCATATGGACGTATACCCCAAACTGCTTTGTTAATAAGATACAGGGTGTTAAAATTTTAAAAAAATATATTTTCTTCAAAATTTCGGTAACCCTTGAAGATACGGTATTGAAATTTGGTGTCAATTAGTTTTGCAATTAACTGCAATTTTTCGTTAAAACAAGTCTTTCCTCGTTCCACCAGTGGATTGTATATTTTATATATATAGCCCTTTGGGGTATACGTCCATATGAACTTTTTATCGTAAAATAAGGCATCAGGTTTCGGATTTTCTTCATGTACTTAAGGATTACCTTATATACAGGGTGTTTGGTAACGAATGGGCCATACGTTAGCTGTGGGGTCTCTGGCTCAATTTAGGTAGATTTAATCTAACTTATCTTAGTACAAAAGTTGATAATAAGAGAAATATAGGGTGTTAAAGTTAAAATTTTATTTTACATTTTTATCGATATACTCAGATTTCTTACTCCATTTCTCACCTTCCTTTGAATTTCTTCAATATTTTCATTATTATTGCTGCATACGATATTTTTCAAATGACCCCAAAGAAATATATCTAAAAGTGTGAGGTCTGGACTATTTGCAGGCCATGTAACGTTCCATATCTGTCGATCCATTCGTTATAATGTTGCCATATAATACGACGACGTTCTTCAAGTGGCAATTCGTCGAGAATATCTTCGATTTCATTTCCTAAAAAATGAAGATATCGCTGGCCAGTTAATGCTTCCCGAAAAAATAAAGGTCCTAGACTTTTATTTTGTAATATCTCACACCAAAGGTTGATTGAATTACGCCCCTGAAAAGCAATATCTCCGACGGTAAAGGGATTTTCATCCGACCAAACATGAACATTTTGTCTATTAAACATTCCCGCAGTGGAGAAAGTTGCTTCGTCTGTCCAAACGAAAGTATGATATAAATTAGGATCTTGCCGCATTCTTTCGTTAATATCTGTAACAGAGTTATATCTACTTTCTTTTTGATCGGCACTAAGCTTTTGAACTGGCATAATTTTATACGGTCTATACTTAAAATACTTTAACGTTCTTTGAACTGTTCCGTAAGTCAACATTTTATCTCTTCTTTCATATCTCAGATACCGCACACAATCGGGAATTGATGTTTTTGGATTCTCTTGAAAATATAATAAAATCGCTAGGTCCCTTTCTTCATTTCTTTCTCTTCTTCTTTTTCCATTGCCCAGAATTCCTCTTTCTTCTAGTCTTCTGTTTGTTTTTATTATGGTGTTTAATGATGGAGTTCTTTGTCCTCTTCAATACTTTCTTCATATTGTCTTTGAGCCGCTCTAACATTATTGTTATTTTTTAAATATAATTTTAAAATTTTTATCTCTCATTAATAGAATAACTCATTTTGCATACAAATAAAATTATAAATTCACGGTTAACTTTGACTTATCTTCGAAGAAAATTTAAAAATGTGGCAGGTATTTCGTTCGCAACCTGGATAGATACGTTTAAAGTATATTTATGCGAAATAATTTTTAATTTGTTATATTTTAAAAACGATTGAAAAACCGCATAGGGTATGTTATACAAAATATGTCAAGAACTTTTCCTAGAATCTAAAAATATGATGAAAATCATACCATCCCATTTAAAATAGGCGAAAAAATCGATGTTTTATACTATATTTTTTTTTATTCGATGCTCAATTGTTTTGCTGATCAGATATATGAATGATCCATAAAAATCCCCAAAAGTTTCAAGTTTAACATTTGTTTCCATCTTTAAAAAGAAAAAAGTTATAAGGCCTGTTCACTTTTATTTGGATGTACCTGTACATTTTTTAAGTAAAAAGGTAAATAAGAATTTCTATTCAGAAATTGTATACACTGAAGCCCAAACAAGTTGGGACGTCTTAAAATGGCATTTAAATACAGCAAATTTGAGAAGAGATTTGCTTTTTGCATCCTAAAAAAACCCTCTTACCAAATTTTGCTAATTTGTTTAGTATCTTTCAAAATACATCGATAAAACTGTAAAATAAAATTTTAACTTTAACACCCTGTTTTTATTATCAACTTTTGTACCAAGATAGATTAGGTTAAATCGATCTAAATTCACCCAGGAAAGCCACAGCTAAGTATGGCCCATTCTTTACCAAACACCATTAGTTACTATAATTACCAAATATTGTAGATAAAAAGAACTAAAGAACACCGAGTCTTGTTTGAATTTTTTAACTAAAATTTTAGTCAATGCTTAAAATCAAATTGATTTGTGTTCAAAATGTTTATGTTAAAGCAAAATAGTTAAAAATATTGATACATAATTGCTTGTTTTCAGAAGTGGGTATAAAATTCAAAAGTTAAAAAGAAATGAGAAAAAGAAACATTTCACATCAAAAACTTCAATTACACAAAATAATTGTTTTGCATTTTTTTACAAAACAACGTTTGCAAGAAAAAATTACCAAAAACTAAATGTTCTTTGGTTCCACACGTAAGTCAAAAAAGTTTTTATACCTGCAATAGTGGTCGAAGGTAGTGCAAAGTGTTCTGGCTAAAAAAACTTTATGTCGATATCTCCAGGCCTGGACTTATGATACGTGTAGATATGAGTCATTAAGGAATTCCTCGAGCAGTAAACGCGTTCGCAAATAACACACCTATACTCTTCTTGCCTTTCTGCATGTTTGTCCGCGATATGTCTCTTCAGAGAGGCTTTCGAACAGAGAACTTTGCCACAGAGTTGACAAGTGAACACCTTCTTGGGCGATACCCCTGCAAAAGTAAAGACTTCGTTCGTTCTATGAAATCCTATTCTTAACCACGAAATATTTTAAGGGATAAAAACATAACATAAATTGTAAAAACGATAGTAAAGCGGTCAAGAATAGGCTCTCTGGTCTGGTACCTTCGCGAGTGTCGCCACCAGGTCTGGAAATAAATTGGCAAGACTTTATTATAAGATTGCCGATGCCGCATAGCCATATTAATGACCGCACACTCGCGATCTTGGGATCTTTATTTGACTTACAACAAGAAAAAGGTACAGATAAAGTCCCTTAGCCCTGTCCCTGATTTCGCCGCCAAAATAATATAATTAAAGTAATTTTTTAAAAGTTACTTGCTCCTTTGATACTTGCTTATTTGATAATTATAATCTTTCAATGTCTTATATAAAAATACTTTTTATACATATCAAAATATTTTTGACAAGTCACTAAGAGATTTTTCAAAAAACAAAACTCTTTACCAGCCTTAGAGGAATAAGCAACTTTTGTTAATACGCACGTATAGATCGTTTTAATTTTGTTACAGACTGGTGGGACAGATGTTTTGCGTACATTAGAACGAACTAAGAAGTTACTCGTTTCACGAGGTATTCACAAGAAGGTGTTGTTTAGTTCAGGATGTCTTCGGAAAACCTTGATCAATATTAAATTTAAGTTTTATTATTTCCTAAACCTTTATAGAGCTTACAAAGGGTTGCCACCCATATTAGACCTAAGGAAGTAAAAAATACATAAAAATTAGAAAATTCTATTTGTGGAAATATTTTTGTTATTTTTACAACAAAATACAAAAGTTGCCTTTTATTATTATTTAAAGAATAAAATAATTAAAACAAGTTAAAATTTAAAAAGGAAGTAATAAAAAAAATAAAAAATAACAACTAAATATAAATGAATATCATTTCTACATTGTGATGGATCTGCATCTCTCAGAGTGCTTTCATTTAATTGTCTGTAATCGACGACGATGTTTATGTAGAAATCAAACAATATTGCAAAAATAAAATGTATTATTAGTGATTACATTGTTTGCAAGAGAACAATAATTCTAGTCAAACATTTTATCAAATATTAACATAAAAAGAATATAGGATTATTTACTTAAAAAATTGTCGGAGGTTATGTTTATACGTTCCCAATTTACCAAAACTAAAACTAGGTGGCAACCCTGTAATTGCATATATTGCGCATGGCATAAACTAACACTTGAACAATGAAGCAGATGTAGATTTGGCAACTATGAAATTTTGAGTGTGCGGTTTGAAAAAATGGCTGGCGACGTATAAATACTCCCGATAAAAATTTTTAGTGGTGGCAACACTCGTCGTGTTGAGAGCCGTTTGTATACCATTTTTCTTTACAAAATGGCGTTTCTTCCTGATTAATTTTTTTTAATAACAGCGCGATGGTATACAAAAGGCTCTTTTTTAATGAAACATACAGGCATACAAATACACGCAGTTGAAGGTTACTGTAATGTACAATTTAGAAAGGTTCTTAGAACTTGTGGAAAATTTTTAATATTAATCAAGTATTGAATTACATAATTTTTTAACCTTAAAAACTGGTACATTACTAAGGCATTTTTGTCTAAAAGCATAAAAATAAAACCCAAGCTGTTGCTTTTGCAAATGTAAAAATATATTTAAACATAAATAAAGGTTATACAACAGTTACATAAAATATAATAAAAAATATTGCATCAAACAACATTTAAACATGCCTATAATGCAAAAAAACGTCACTACACAGGACTAAAAATTTTTATGCGGAACTACATACCATCTTTTAATTAGTATAACTGCTAAGTAAAAACGCTATGTACTTCCATGAAATTCTTCCTCATAACCAAAGAAATAATAATAAACGGGGTTGCCAATGTTATAAAGCTTCCAAATATTAAAAATTAATAAATATAAAATTTAAAAATCGAAAATCAGTCAAAGATATTTGATTCAGTCTTAATAAATACCTCAAGTCTCAAACAATAAAGAATTTTCAGTCTTTCCGTAAACAACTTAAGTCCTGTCCTCTCCATTTAAAAAAAATATAAACATATTTTTTATATAAAATATTAACATAACCTATACCTAAAACAGCTAAATATATATAAAATAAGTGTATAAAACAACAACTGTAACCGAATAGTTAAGCAAGATATCTTTTAAACCTATCTCAAAAATCTAAAAGTACCAAATTTTTAATACCAATACCAAAAATTTATTAAAATTATTTGAAAGGTTTTTTTCCGAAAGATACTCCCACTTCTTGTAGTAGCATTTAATTATCTTCAATCCATAACCATGCTTAACTTCTAAAAGGTACTGGATATAAAAATACTTGAGATATTAAGTCACAATAGTAACTTTCCCCTTCCAAAACCCTTTAGAAAAAATATTGCTTTAACTAATGATTCCGCCAGAGCAATGAAGTAAATACTAATTCAAAAAATAAGTATTTTAAAATTTCTGAGATTCCAATGTATTACATACTATGTATATAAAAAATTAACATTGTTAACCTACTATGGTAAAGCCTCTTACTCTAAATCTTATATTATTACATAATTTTTTGTTTAATGTAGTACATAAAAAGTTTTTAAGAAATACAAATTTTCAAAAAAATTGACTAGACGATATTTTTATTGACTTTTAAAAACAATTCTTATTGCACAATTTTTAATTACTTTATGTACTACATTCCCTAAAGCTCCATAAAATAATTAAATACATATTTATATATTGTTTAATTATTTAAATGCAAAATATATTATTAAATCTATCACCCTTGTACCCATTATAAAAAATGCAATTAAATACTATATGTCATCAGCAAATATTAAAAAAAATGTTCTATACAATGTTAATATACAGAAAACAACGTTACATATTATAAATTATAAAATCTTTAGCAGTAAACAACAAAATATATCACAGAGCCTAAACTAATTTTGTAACGTTGAAGTAATAAATATTTTAATATTAAAAAAATTGTACAAACGTTTAAAGAACAAAATTAGTGAACGTTGCCTGAATATTTAATATTGAGTTTTGTGGAATGTATTTTATATAATAAATTTACAGAACAATCTGATCAAATATTTTTAATACTTTTTATCACAGCCCAAATATAAAATTCGTAACCTAATTTTGATTAATTTTAGTTAATATTCGATTTTACATTCCTAACTAGGTCAGTCTTCAGCAATATTTTGTTTTGTTATTTATAATATATTAAAAAAATAAAGATAAACCTTAAACTTTGCGATTAAGGTGGTAACCATATTTGAAATAGATTTTTTCTTTTATTACTGTAACCAAGATTGTTTCTGCTGTTCACTAATTTTGTCTAAAAACTTACCTAACAGAGATTTTTGTGTACTATAAATTTTTTTAAGCCTGTTTCAGTCAAAAGGGATATGAGTAAAGAAAATTTAGAGTGTCAAATTGACTATCCAGAAACTTGTTTGTACAGCATTCTTGGTACGGAGAGTTATTATTAGAGTTTATATTAATTAAAATAAAGCGGATAGAATAATTTTGCAGACGTCTTTTCAACAGAAGTTGGTTAATGATCCAGAATATACGGCGAATAAAAATGTATAAAAATAATTTTATGCATAGTATTAAAATAGCCAGGACAGAATTTCAATTGATGTAAGTTTACTGTTAATTCATGTTGGAAAACAAAATGGAAGTCATATATTCGAATATTTCTTTCGATCAAAATACACTAGTGTATTGTTTGGGCTTCTTTTTGCAAAAACTAGTGACTGAACTCTCATTTATTTATTACTAGGAACCGTAAAACAATATTTTCAAAGATGTAACTAAAAGATATTTAGGGTTTTAATAGAAAATCTAGCTATTATTTTGCTATACAAAATTTGGCATTAAAGCTTTGCCAAGTTTTCAGTATAGCCTTGCGGTGGCCTAATGGGAATTGTTTTTCACTAACTATTACTTAATTTAACACCATGCGGTATCAAATTGCTAAATTCACTTTTGTCTGCGGTGATATATGCTCCGGTGGTTATTTAGAGAGTTAAGCGTTCGGAAGACTTTTTGACATAGTTGGCACACTGCATTGTTCAACGGTTGAAGATGTTGCTGCTCCTTGTGCCGCTTCAGGGTTAGTTTGGTGCTGAGCAGCTTGCCACAGAGATCGCATCGATGATTTGCCGCGGTGCCAAGTGGCAAAGGGAGTGGTCTCCTGGTTCCGACAGCTGTGGACCACCGAGAACATATAACATCCTATTAGGCCTCCGCTTGGTTAGGTTAGACTTATTTTTAATACTACAGATTTTTGACTCATCTATGGGAATAAATGAGGACAAAAGTTACCTCAAGAAATCTACACAATCAGGAAATCAATTTGAAAAACCCCGATTTATAATTATTGCATTAGATGATTAAATTTAAATCGGCGGCTTAGTTGTAATCACAAGCTCTAGTTTACACGCGCTATTTACTTTTGTAATTCAGCATTTATTAAAGCTGACATTTGAATATCAAACGACATAGTTGGTCCTGAGCAAACCTTACAAATTTGTGGTTGATTTCACCAATAATAAGATAAAATTAGAGTTGTTTATAGGAACGTGATAAATTGCCATTGGTTTGATTTTAAAATTATAGGCTGAATAAACTAAAATTCATTTGGGCCTCAACTTCAGGGGTGATTTCTTCCCTTATTTTGGAGAATTGGCCTTTTGGACCACACTGTAAATGCACAACAGGTCTCGTCAGCCAGAGTCCGATATTAGTGACAGACTGGATTTACAACACAAAGACACTAGAAATTTCCTTAAAAAATGACGTAGATTTTGACATCGCTATGTCTCAGTCTGTATCCTATAAAGTGGTTAAAATGTACCTGGTCCAACATACCTTTGTTGCACAAATAATGCCATTATGAGTTAAACACAAAAATCTGAAGTATTAGAAACAAGTTAATATGACTTTCTGTCAAGTATCCTTCAATATTTATTTATGTTTTTAATTTTTGTGCTGATAAAATTGATGCTATTATTATTATTATTCATATGTTACAATATATGATCCAATAACCGAATTATTTGATTTACACGTTATCATATTACTGGGTTAACGTTTGATTTTTTTAAATAATATTTCTTTAAATACATTGCATCAGTCTTTGTTGTTTCTTATTAAGATCAATAAAAATGAACAAAAAGTTGAACACATCCTAAAATAATATAGATTATAACATCAGGTTTAAAATAAATATAATTAATAGAAAAGTTATAAAATATAAATATTTTTGTACGATTTTTATATTATTTATATATAAATATATATTAAAACATGTTGTTAGGAATATTCTTAATTTGCCTGTAGGATATTGAATGTCTTGAGGAGTACTCTTCGACCAGGTTAAACAATATAAGATCATAGGAATGAAGTTACTGCTAACAGTAATTATAATTGATGGATATATGTTCTAATAACACCGATTTAAAGTGTGTCGAGGATCGAATAGCAAAGTATTTTAGGTCACAAGCATGAACCGAACAGTATTTCTTAAAACAGTCAATATTTTCGTCGAGATATTTGATGTTTATATCGAGAATCTTTAAAATGAAATATTAATTCACCATGAAATTTGTTTCAATATGAAAATAATTATGTAACCCAAATTATATAATAAAATTGTAAAAATCGATTTCCTAAAATAGGAAAGCAATTGAAAAAGCCTAGTCATGTAAATATGGTATTGCCTGACATGACACAAATGACCTTTTAGCGTTTAGTGTTAGTATCTACAGCGAAATTAAGTAAGTGGAATTATTACTGTTTTACAGAATCTTTTTTAATTAAACGATTTATACTGCGATCTTTTTTAAAGATTTAGATTTAAACATCAACTCATTTTTCCATTGGATAGTCCCCTTGCAACCTCACAAATAGAATGAATGGTGTGGCGGCACAAGATCATCTCCTTTAATATTTTTAACGTTTCTATGATAGATACTCTTGTGATTTCTCAGCGAATTAAGGCTGCTATACACTCTCTTGCAAATGTTACACACAGGCTCTCTGGAAGGTCGCATATGGACATTTTGAATATGCCTTTTCAGTCTTGTAAGGGAACTTAGGCTTTTGTTGCACGGTTGGCAGCGAAAATCTTCCATACCTATGGGCAAGAAGCCCTAATTTAACCCCTCAGCTCAATCGTTCGAGTACTAGTGGTAGTTTAGTACATATTGGATGTTGGAAAGCTATGTACAGGCGTATTAGTTACGGGTATTTTTAAAGACACTTTGATGCTTCACTCACTCCAAATGGTTTGTAGACTTATTAGTTTCGAAAAAATTGCTCGAAAAATTGACTGTGGCTATTACGATTGTAATAAATTTTACGTTTTCTTACATAACAATACCTATTTGTCTCATGAAGAGAAATCAAAAACGAATTCAATATGAAAACACCAACTTGGTTAGTTTACTGTGCTTATAAAGGAATACCTATTTGTATAATGATGAGAAATCAAAAACTTTTCGATATGAAAACACCAACTAGGTTTGCTTACTGTTCTTATAAAGGAATACCTATTTGTATAATGATGAGAAATCAAAAACTATTTCAATATGAAAACAAACTCACAATGAGTGTGCTTACTGTGCTTATATAAGAATACCTATTTGTATAATGATGAGAAATCGAAAACTATTTCGCTATGGAAACACAAACTCGCCATAGGTTTGCTTGCTGTGCTTATATAACAATACCTTTTTGTATCATGATGAGAAATCAAAAACTGCTTCGCTATGAAAACACGAACTTGCAATAGGTTTGCTTACTGTGCTTATATAAGAATACCTGTTTGTATCATGGTAAGAAATCGAAAACTATTTCGATACGAAAACAGAAACTCACAAAATCTAATGTTCAACGTCAATTTGGCGTTGAATAAGACTTTTCTAAAATTACTATCTCGGTCAATTTAAAACGTATTTATGTTTAAGAACTAATTTCATCAATTTTATTTACTTTTCAAAAGAGAAAAAGGATCATATATAATTGTATAAAAAACAATAAGTACTTCGATGTTGGTATTTTGATAAACAGTAAATTTTTCGAGCATTTTTACCTCTCTTATATGTATATAATTATTCACCTTTTTATTTTATTCTTACAATATTTAGTTTAACAGGTAACTATTCTTCAAAACGATCTCTCTCAGGTGCATTTATATCTCTTGATCTGCAGTTATAACTATTTATATATCTAAGTACCTATCTACCTATGTCCTATTTTTTGGAAAACTTCTATGTTTGTTTATTGTACACAAAATAATATATTTAAATAAAAAATACTTTTATTGGCTCCCCCAAAAATCAATTAAAAACAAAACAAATCACAAGAAACACACGCAAAAATAAACCAGACCAGAAAAACAAATAAAAACAGTAACACACTTAAAACATCTCAAAACACAAAAATGCACATTAAAAAATCGCTAGCTTGGATATGAAAAGAATCTTTTGAACAATATGATATTTTTTTTATAAAAGAATCAAATTATAAATTGTAATTTATTGGATCAGTGAATGTAGAGAAAAGCCCAAAAGATTCTTCTATAATAATAACACTTAATAAAAGAAAAGGCGCGTCTTTAAGTCAACAGTATTGATACATTGGTTAATATTTTTAATTGCAATTATTACAGTATTTTGTTATTACACTAAATTTAAAGAATGTGTTAAAAAATTGGATTTTTGTGAGGTGCTTTTATATTAGGATAAACAAATCTTTATGTCCATAGGACCATAATATTATTGTGACCATTCAAACAGGGTGGACCAAAAGTAATGGCACGTGGAGACACAGTGAATTTCTGGCATCAAAGCATTGAGATTTAGCCAAAGTCCGAAAATTTATATTAATCGGAAGATTAATTGTGTTGAAGAAAGAATTTTAATTCCAATTTCCTTTAATATCTTAAAAAGTGTTTCACATATTATCGTAAAAATTTATATGGAGGGATTTTTGAGGGCGATAAAAATAATCTGGCCTCAGTTGTGTTGTAGAGGATAGAGGGCATTACGTGCGGCAGACGTCATGATTTAAAAATGCTCTAACTCTTTTTATGAGTAGACGAATTGAACCTTAAATTAAAAAATATTATTTTTTGCAGAGAATAAAGTTATACTAGTTGAATGACTCTAAAATTAATTAATTTTTAAGATGGGAAAATTCATGAAAGTGTAAAACTGATCGGGTCACTTTGGGAGGGACATGAAAAGACATTGTCCCAAGGAGATCCGAACATGAGATAAGACTATTAATAATTGTTTTATATATCATTTTAATATCACGAAGTTTACGCCTAGACTCAAGGCGGTCTAAGTTTAGTTCTGACTCCAAGTCATCATAATTCGGATCTAGTACATTAAAACTTTAAACGCAATGAAGCGAAGGAACTCGTGCTGAACTTGTTCAATTTTATTTTTATGTATATTATAATAAGGTGACCATACGCACGAGGAATATTCTAAATGAGGTCTCACTAGGCTGCAGAATAAAAGATGAATTGCTCTTAAATCTCGAAAATCAGCAGAACATCTTTTACCAAAACCAAAAATTTGTAATGATTTTGACACAATCCTGATCATGTGCGGGCAAAACCCAGCGCGGCTTCGAAATTCACTCCAAGGTCTGTAACATCAGATGCTCTATTCAATACTATGTCCCCTAAGGTAAAATCAAAGTTTATAAAATTTATAATTCGAGAAAAAAACCTTACATGACACTTACAAGCTCCATACCATTACATATACATCAATCAAACAATCTGGCAAGATCAGACTGTAATCTAAGACAGTCATCATAACATGTAACCCTGTTGAAAAACTTTAGGTCGTCAGCAAAACGTAAGAATCTACTGAAGCAGAAACACTATTTAATGCCATTGATAAAGAAGTTAAACAACAGCGGTCTCAAGTGGGATCCCTGGGGAACACCATACTGGACCCCTATTTCACGAGATTTAAATCCACTGGCGCGGACAATCTGCGATCGGTAAGACAAATAACTAGCCAACCAGTCAAGTACGGTATCTGTAATACCAAACTTACTTAATTTTGAAATTAAAACACGGTGATTGACCCTGTCAAACGCATTGGAGATATTCGTGAACAGGGCGTGGATTTGGAGACCGTCCTCCAAGGCATTTGCCAGGATGTCGGAGTAACGACGTAGTAACGACGAAGCCCTGCTCCACCTATATGCTCTTCCTTCGTGAGAGGAGTCAAGAAATCAGAAACAATCTAAAAATCATGCTAATGGATCTTAAAATTAATTTCTTGTCAAAACTGGGTAAAACTCGCACTAATTATCTCTGGTTACGCCTTGTAGGTATTACATTTCCTGACATATGCCTGTTATTGTACAATAACATCAAAATTAATGTAAAAAAATGCTGCATCTAATAACAAAATTGCAAATATTTCGAAAACGGTTGACTTTAACGTCATTCAGTATATCTTTTTCTCTAAAAAAGACAAAAATAATTGTTTCATCAAAAGTTCCATATATCTACTCGCAGAAAAATTTTAGCCTTTTTAAAGTAGCGTTTTCTTTCCACTACAGTAAAATTAATGCCGGATTACTTTTTCTCGTCATTAAAAACTGCCCTGTACAATTTTTTACGGTAATATGTCAAAAACTTAGAACATTAAAGAAAATCGAAATTAAAATTTTCATTTTAACGCTCTATATCTCTGTTCATATCCGAACTTAACACGTATGAGTAAATCGCAACCTATTTTTGACCAAATTAACACCGGCAAAACTTTGTCGCAAGATTTTTGATTTTTAGTATAGTTTATTCCTCTAATTTATGTTTTTAATATAAGTAACCAAGTTTAACTTGTCATACATCTACAAATTGTAACTCATTAAAGAAATGTCTGTCATAAACCGACAAATTATAACAGCTACTCAAGGTAATAATTCTTGCAGTAAATATTAACCAATATACTGAAGTATATTTAAAAGTTTTAATAAAACAATGTAAATGTATAACATTATTTTACCAATGCAAACTGAAACTTTTTGAAATAGAAAAAAATTACTTCTTACCTTGTGATGTACCCGCCAATGTGTCATTGCCCTGAAGCGATTGATTTAAACCTGGAACAAATAAATCTAAGTTTATTATTGCAGTTAACTTTCCAGTTAACTGCCCACATTTGTTTACTTTAGGTAAGATTCTATGTACTGAAATGAGGTATTAGTGTGAGAAAACAAGGTAACCTTAGTTTTTCCAATAGTAAAATGGATGATTTTAAACTTATACTATAATTCTTGTGCATAATTTTGGAAATAACTACTACAGTATGGTACGAAGCTTAGTTGTCTTATTCTTACACTTATTACTCTCAACCATTAACTATTAATATATAGGGTGTCCGGTGTCCGGAAAGAACTAGTATGGGCATATCTTTGCTCTTAGTAAAGATAGACACACCAAATTTTAGGGGTATCCTACTGGTTTATAAACCTACTTTTCCATGTAATTTAAATTTTTCGCCTAGTTACCCCTCCTCGCGGAGGGGTAACTAGGGAGTTAAGATCAAAATTTTTTTAAAGCAACCCTATGCCATGTGGTACTTCTCGAAAATGTGAGAAGTGAGTTCCAAAATCAACTTTATTACTGCCAAGAAGTTGATGGTGGTCATTTTGAACAAAGAAATAAAGGTATTTAAATTTTTACTTTTTTTTCACGATTTTTAATATTTAAAGGCTTGCCATTTAAAAACGAATTAAGATGCGGACCTCGGGTTTGCGTTAAAATGTTTCTTTTTTGAAGACATTTTCCTGTGGTACCACACGGCATAGGGTTGCATTTAAAATTCTTGACCTAAACTCCCTAGCGTCACCCCTCAAGGGGATTAAAAAAGTAAAATTTCATGAAAAAGTAGACTTATTAACCAACAGGAAACCCCTAGAATTTGGTGTCTCTGTCTTTACTAATAGCAAAGATATTTGCCCATACTAAGACTTTTCGGACACCCTGTATACTGGTTTTAAGCTATTGTTTTTACACTCTTGTTGCTTAGTTATTTCCTATAAAAAAAAACATTTTTACACTCTTGTTGCTTAGTGATTTCCTATAAAAAAAAACAATGACTTTCCAGTGTAGACGCTTCAACAAGTCACACCAAAATTTTTTTTTTTCGAAAAACATCATTTTTTAATGTAAATTTGTCAAAAACATCTTTTTTAAAAATACGCTTTTTCGAGAAACACTTTTTGCGAATATCCATTTTTTTAATAACATGATTTTTCGAAAACTAGTTTCTTGAAAATATTTTTTGGACAAGCAATTCTTCAAAAAAATTACTTCAAAAATCATCTTTCGAAACAAAAATCGAAACTACAAACATGGATTGATATTCGAAAAAATTGATTTTCGAGAAAATGGTTTCTGAGAAAATATAATTTCGAAAAATGAGTTTTTGAAAAAAATGTGTTAGGAAAAGACATTTTCAAAAAATTTTACTTTAAAAAAAATTACCCTCGAAAAACATATTTTCAACTAATGGTTTTCGAAAATGTTTTGTGGATCCCCTTCGGAAACACCCATATACAGGGCGGCGCAAAATTTCACCGACAAAATCTTATTATGATTGTTTTATCAAAAATAAGAAAAAAGTTTATATCAACATGGGTCCGATTTTGTCCGAATGTTACTTTTTCAGATAGAGGGTGGTAAAATTTATACTGGCTTTTCTTAGTTATACAAGTTTTCAAAAATAGTTCATTCCTGTTTCGTACATACACCTTTAGGAGAACCTATGGAACAACCTTCTAATTATTCGAAATAATCTAGTGCTATTTTTTAGAGTCGGTAAAATAGGAACGTTATCTTTTACAAAAGGATAGTCAATGTTGTCGGATGACGGGGGTCAAAAGGATCATGACCCCTAATAAAATCCCTCTGTAGGATATTTCGAATAGTTATTTCACAGATATGAGTAGGTACTCCAAAAAGTATTGCATGTACGAAATTTGTACAAATTATCTTCAAAAATGTGTAATATAAACACACAAAAAAAAAACAAAATAATATTGATGTATCTAGAAAACAAAGCATTTTCCGGACTGTATAAATTCGAACTATTTTTCTTATTCTTGGGGAAAGCAAATGAACCACCTATAAAATGTTGTCGGTAGAATTTTGCAAAATGCTGTACTTGATCCAGCAACTAAAATAATACAATTTGAAAAAGAAAACAGTCACAAAAGGTTTGGATTTTTAAAAATGAGTTACTATTAAAGCCAATCAAAAATAAAGGTTCGACATAATTTTCATGTTTAGGTACTAAATTTCAAGGCCTTTTTAGTCAGGCAGTTGAAACAGAGCAATAAAGAAATATGAAATAATGGAGAATTCAAATAATTAGCTTTGGATACAATCAAATTTTGGTGCCCAAATAACTTTTGTTGTCCTAATTTATCCCCTATCCGATAAATAGGAAAATTTACAATTAAAAACTAGTAAACACACAAAAAGAACTAACCAAACTTACTTCCTAGCGCTGTAGGGTCGGCTGCCAGCGCCGCCATACTAAAATTAAAACTACCCGCTGCAGTGGCGAATAACTTGCTTTCTGACGGCGTCAAGTATGGTCCTATAGGGCTGTCATGGTCGTCGTGGTCACCTCCTGAACTTCCCCCTGAGTGTGGGCCATGGGGTAGGATGATAGGTCCGTTTTCGTTTGTCGTCGCGTCGCCCGAGTCATTACTGAAAGGAAGAAAAAAATGTTAAATGGTAAAAAGTCAGTTTTAAAAGGTTTAAGATGAATGGGGAGATACTTGGCTCAGGCTTGCTTAATATTTAATATCTTAATCGAATAAGATCCCTTCTCATCGAATCGAAAAAACTCGATTTCGATAAAGGTTTTTCGGCTTTCGAAAAAATACGACTTCTAAATAAAAGTCGGAAAATTGGTTTTTGAAAAAACATTTTCGTACATCTGTGTGTAGAGGGAAGAGTGCAAAGTGATTCAGCATTAAAACCGTTCTATTCACGTCGGTCAAACTATCCAGACCGGGATGTCAGTGGGGTCGAAGATCTGGATAGTATGACCTCAGATACGCCGAAGCCCGGTAAGAACAAAAGGTAAGTACAAGAAATTCAAAAATATTTACCTATTTTCATCAGGTTGATTTGTACTACACAATAATTCCATTGGTTCATGTTTGACATTGTTTTCGTTACTATCACTGTGACACCTTGACAGCGGATGCGTTGGAGACGGCGAACAAGGTGAATTCTCTCGGTCTGTACTGCTTATTCCATTTCCTGCAAAGAATAAAGCTAATGATATAAAGTTGCAGCAGCAATTTTTCAGATAAGCTGTGGCAGTTATGAACTAAGATATTGATTAAATCAAATAATAGACGTCAAAACCTAGAGAATTTAGTCATGAAAATTTCGAGGCCAACAAGCCAGTCACTGATATCAGAGTTTGGCTGGGGAGGAGGTGAATTTTCATAAAAACTTGATGTATGGTTTGACGTCACCATCTTTAAGTCTAGAACAAGACTTACCTTCTATAACTTCGGACTTGGGCATCGCAGAATTCATATTTAAATTCAGCGCGTTATGTTTCATGGCACTCGGTGAAAAATCCGCGGGCTGCGTCTGGGGTGGATTGTGTGATAAATTTAATTCATTATTATTATTGTTTCCTATAATGTGTTCTGCTCGCGCCCTCTTGTGGTCGTTTTCGGGATCTATCGATATCCTTCTGAAACAAAAGCGTTTCTTACGAAGGGTTGCAATTTCCTGTCAAAAAAGGGCAAACCATCATAATTATCTGACCATGTACTTTGCAAAAATTTTGATCCTTTTTATAACCTACATAGTTCCTTTGTATAAGAAAGATAAACGAACAGTTGCATCGACAACAATTACCAAACCAATTATCTTGTTAAGGAAATACTTCAAACTACCATCTAAATGTAGTTTTAATGAGAAAATTTTCATTTCCGAGTATAAGTACTTGTCGATCTCTATCAGCGCATCTAGCACCTTAATTCTTTAGTATATGATACATTTTAGACCTCAAATGCAAGTATAATATAAAAGGAAAAGTGCTAAAAAAATTCCTGATAGACACCGACAAGGATTTTTACTCGGAGAAACAAGTTTCTTTTCAATAAATTATGGGTTGGATTGGGTGCCATTTTGACGTATTTCGTATTTCTTAAACAAACTTTATGAAAAGTATTACTGTGTTAGATAATTGTGATGCTTGGGGCAGTTGCTGGTAGGAAATCGCAACCCATCTTTTCAGTTCAAAAATTTAAAAAAAAAAGCTTAAAAATATGTATTCAATGGATTTATTGTACAAGCGCTAGGAATGCCCTAACAATATATTTAACGTTCAAATTTTCAAGGTGAATTTCGTCATTTTTGCGAGTAACGTCATGTCATTACTTTCTGGCAATTTTATTAACTGCTTTGCGATTGAACAGCGTGAAGGATAGGTACTTTGAAAATGCTAGTTAAAACCAGTTTTAACAACAGTTTAAGTTTAAATTTTGACGTTTGGACTGGTTTAAAATAACATATTCTACCCATTCAAACCCAACCCAACCTGATCAGTTAGGTTTTGGTCTTGGAAGAAACTGACTGACTGACCGACTGACCGACATATCAACGCGCAGCCCACATCCCTGGGTCTAGAAACTTGAAATTTTGTATAAAGGTTTCTTACATAACCTAGGCATCTACTAAGGAAGGGATTTTCAAAATTCGACCCCTAAGGGGGTGAAACAGGAATTCAAACTTTGTATGGAGAAAAAATATTAGATGGTCCTATGAACTCGAAACTTCATAGAAATACTCTAAAAATAAATGTTTAAACACGTGTTTTAAAGTTTTTAATAAGTCAACCCTTAATGGGGTGAAATGGGGGTTCTCATTTTGTAATAGAGTAAAATTGTTATATCGCAGAAGAAGTCGCGGGCGAAAGCTAGTTCTTAATAAGTCGTCATTAAAAATTTATGATGTGGGGATGTGGCAGTAAATAACATAAATGCTTTCAGAGTGTTATATCGATACTGTGGTCTTAACACTCTTAACACTTCGAAAATGATCCATATTTGATAGTTTTCGAAAACTTTCGGCAATGTCAGTACCTAGCAAAAAAAAATAAAATAACCTTCATGGGTGGTAAAAGTATGTCAAATTTAGTTACTTATATTTTTAAAGTACCTAAATGTGACATGAATAATCTAAAATTATTAGTCAGACTATGTTAACAACCTTTTGATTGCTATACTTCTAAGACCCAATATAAATTATCGATTATAATAGATTTACATTAGTTAATGGTACTATGCGTACTTTTTGAATTATTAAAGGCATTTGATACCGTATACGGCCTTAAATATGCGAGTACCTCTTGGTACTTATTAGATAAATTAATGAGTTATATTAGATTAACAGCACAGTCTGTAAATTCTCTGAAGCAAGTATTAGGTGTACTTCCCGACCTATTAACAGCATTTGATACTGTGTATGATGTGTACTTGTTGACTTATTAAAGATATTTGATACCTTATTTAGCGTCTGATATACATACATTTTGGTCCTTATTAATTGAATTAATAGATTACATTTTTTTTCTGAGACAGCCCATGAAGAGTTCAAGCATAAGTACTAACGTACCGTGAGTGTCTGAAGAGAAGGGAAATGTAATCTATTGACCAGTGGCCGCTGGTAAAATTTTAAAGGTGTATATCTCTGTTGCTACTTACGGGATCCATGCTAAGTTCAGGGGTTCTGATAGTGAGCCTACTAGGAATGTTTGGGTAAAGAAAAAAAAATTAATTTGCGAGAAAATTTGAATTTTTGCGGAGCCCTCCCCTGGAAAAAAATTAACACGTTTGGATATTTTATTGATTATTTTTTCTAAACAAATTTTACATTATTTTATCGACAATTTTTAATTTTAAGAAAAAAAAATGTTAGTAGAACGCTATAGTCGTTTGAATTTTTTTGAACCTAAAATATAATTTAAAAAAAATCAAATGACTATAACTTTGTACTAGTATATTTTTTTCCCTTAAAATTTAAAAATTCTCGACAAAATGATGTAAAATTTGTTTAGAAAAAATTATAAATAAAATATCTAATCGTGTTCATTTTTTCCCAGGGGAGCTTCGCAAAAATTCAACTATTTTTCGCAAATTACAATTTTGTTCTTCACCAAAACATTTCTAGTAGGCTCACTATTAAAACCTCTGAACTTGGCATAGGTTCCGTAAGTAACAACGGAGATATACACCTTTAAAGTTAGTTTCTTGATTACTCTCAATAATATAACTGTTACTATAAATTATTACAGTGTATCCACATGTATATTACCACTATAATAAATAATTTTAAACTAATTTTGATTCATTTTTTATCCACTAAATTTCTTTGATTGTTGGCACGTCAAGGCCACATAAACATTTTTTGAAAAAATTTGTCACGTGGATGTGAAAAGGTTCGCCATCCCTGTTCTAGGCTTTTGTAGCTGGACAGTAATGGGATACACCGTAACGCGCCTCTTGTTGGTCTGTTAAGAACCGTTCACAGCGGCAAGTTCTTCAGAGCAAAATCCGTAGAAGTTTCGGTAAAAAAGGGATAAATCCCCAACAGCGCGGCGATGAGCGAGAGAAGGGAGTTTTTTTGTAAGGACTGGGTCAATAATAAGTCGAATGACTCTCTTTTGGATAGGATCAAGGATCCACAGATCTCGGAGCAGTACTCTAGGATGGGCCTTATTTGGGAAACATAGAAAGTGTATAAGTAAGTAAGTAAGAAAGTTTTACCTTTCTCTCCTATATTGCATTGCTGCCCGCCTTAACAACTGATTGACTGTGGCGCCGTGAGGTGGTGAAGATGGAGAGGTGAATAAGGCATCTTCTACCAGTTTGTCCGTGTAATTGCTATGATGATTTGGCATGGGGGGCGTAGGCGCCTGTTGCTGTTGCTGCTGTTGTTGAGATCTGATGAGACTTTGTACTTGCGCCAACTGAAAATAATAAGTGCACAATTGCAAGTAATTTTTTTTTAGATTCGTATATCAGTATATCAGAAAGGGTTAAAGATCAGTAAAGCAAACCTTGATCTTTATAGCGCGTAAGAAATTGGTGATTAAAGAAGTTAAGTCGTTTTTTGTTATTATTTTTATGCCGAATTATTTGCTAGTTATGTCTTTTTACTATAGGCCAGGAATATTTTACATCAAATAAATGCTTTTAGGATAACAAAAATTGCATAGAATTTGTTCTTCTTAGGAGCTGCTTAACGACAGAAAATAGTAGTAACGAAGGCTGCGACAAGAGCAGGGTAATGCTGTTACGTGTGGAAACCCCTTTAGGATCATTAATTTGTTGTTTACATTTTCTGGGAAAAAGAAATTTATTTCGAGTTATTTTTATGCTTGAAATAATTGTTTATTTTTCAAGAATAAATTTTCTTAATTGTACGAAAACTATTTAAAATTTTAATATACAGCGGTAACGCATTGTTTCGTTTAAATTTTAAAAACTAGGCAAGGAATTCACTAAAGTTTTAAGAACTTGTAGTAGTTTAGATTTTCTGGTTGATCAGTTACAATCACATACTATATATACGTCTATATATTTAAAAATGGCACACCTTGGTAGGATAAAACCGTTTCTGTCACTATACAGGGTTAGTCAGAAAGAATACTAATTTTTTTGTTTTAAGTGGAAAGTCTTGTATGTTTTTGAAGATTCAAATGATATACATAGGGTTAAATTGATTTATTTGTTAATATGACATATGAACATTAATTTTAAATAAATGAACAAGAACACAATGAAAATAAGAAATACCTAAAAATTGAACAAAAACTACTTTATGAGATGTTCAAAATGTCTGCCACTGTTAGCTAGGCAATAGCCAAGCCTGTCTCTAAATTCCCGTGAGACGTTGTCAAAGGTATCCCATCGAATTTCACGTATTTGATTTCTAATACATGCAACGAGTCTTTAAAATCTTCAATATTAACCGGCCTACTTTTGTAAACCTTATTTTTGAAATCACCCCATAAATAAAATTCCAAAGGGGTGAGGTCTGGGGATCTGGCAGGCCACTCAATTTTGTCTCTCCCTATCCACTGATTTGGAAACATTTGGTGTAAAAATTGATCCACTTCTAAACCAAAATGGGTGGATCTTGTAAGGGCGAATCTTTTCTCTTTCAAATGAATTTTCAACTGACAGGTAACACACATTGTGGTCTAAGCTAAACTGTCGAGGTGACTGATTTGGATTATCTTGTAGGTCAATTAAAATATCCAGAGCCTTATCTCCACCAGTATCTATTTTTGGTCTGCCTGACCTGTGCTTGTCTTTCAGACTTCCCGTTTCGATGAATTTCTTCACCAGTTTGCTTACACATCGCTGGGTTTTGGCAGGCCGATTATGATAGGTCTGCATGAATAACTCATATACTTCCTGTTGTGTTCTCCTGCGCTCACCATATCCAACCATCATTAAAATGTAATTTTTTTTCCTTCAGTTAAAGCTACCATCCAAATTCTAGTTTTCGAATGCTTACGAATGAATATGTGATAACTATCTATTTCTCATCTGACAATACCTAGCTGATTCCGAAGGTGTTTTATCATCTTTCTATTTTCAAAAAATTAAAGAATACACTAATATTTTTTACATAAATCAATTATTTTGACAAATAAATCAATTAAACCCTATATCATTGAATTTGTCTTTTAAGGGACTATTTGAATCTTCAAAAATATACAGGACTTTCCATTTAAAATAAAAAAAATAGTATTCTTTCTGACTAACCCTGTATAGTGACAGAAACGATTTAATCCTTCCAAGGTGTGCCGTTTTTAACTATATAGACGTGCCAATTTAAAAAAATAAATATTTTCAGTAGTTTTTGAAATATTTGCAATATTCCAGACATTTTTGACATCCCGTATATTATTTATTTATTTATTTTGTAGGTATCCTGGTATTTATAAGTTCTGAGATTTTGGGAAAATAAATTTTAATGCATTACAAAGTAAGAGAAACTAAAATATTTATTTCGACAGCAATTTTTTATAATTTTGGAATTCATGGGGAAGGGTAATTACCCACATTGATAAAAACAACCACTATACATTAATTTATGTAGAGAATAAAAAAATATTTCAGATTTATTTGGATTATATTATTCCCTGTTGTCTTATTTTGTTTATATTCTAAAGAAAATTAGTCAAAAGTTCTTTACCTGTTCCCTACCATCGCCATGCTGCTGCGTGAGACCACTAACCCTAAGGACTTCCGCAGTTTTGAGAAAGGAAGAAAGAGATCGTTGATGGACATTGACTTCGCCATGATAAATAAACTCCACGAGGGCGTGGAGGTCTGTCCAAGCGACGTCTTGGAGTACTATCACAGGGTGCTTACAAGGGGTAGACTGCAAAAAAGAAAACATGTTACTTCAGCTGCGTCTTAGTTTCCACTAGTACATATTTAAAATAAATGCAATTTTTATATCTGGTGGCTTTTATAGCAAATAACTAAGCAGCAATAAATGTTTTTACTTTTGACAGGTCTATAAATTTATTTTAATTTTAAAAGACAAAAACTAGTAAAATATAATTGCAAAATAAAATCAAAAATTACTAATTAAAATTTCTTTTCAAAATCATTTTATTTTTAATGTCGATTTATGCAATTTACATTATAATAAAATAGTAGCTAATAAAATTTGTTGCAATAGATTTTTTATTAGTTTTAGTTTTAATTTGCAATTGTATTGTTAAAACAATTATTTTAAAACTCGTTTTACTCTTAATATTAAGTGTGATTAAAAAAATAGAAACCTAATTTTTATATTTGGAAATTATTTTTGAATTGTAACTAAATCCCACGCAAGACAAGTTGAAAGTTATGAGTAAAGTACTTAAAAGCAAGCAAAACTTTGCGTTATAAGTACATATTTTATAACCCACGTTTGTTTGGGTAAAATAATATTTTCTTGTTCTAATATCTTCTATGATGACCAATTTTTTTCTGCATTCGTTTAAAGGACGACATCGCACATATTTTCTCGCGGGAATAAAAAATCCTTTTAAAATTTTTCCAAAACCTCTTTTTCGGCAATTAAAATTTGTAGAGAAAGAATTACAATATTTACTACTTTGTCTACGATTATACTAATAAATTTACCTTAAGTAATTCTCTAAAATAAGGACTACATGCCGATAAAACGACTCGGTGAGCTTTCAGACTTTTACCATCGCAAGCCAGAGTGACGTCAACGAAATCTTCATCGTCTCGGAGATTTTCAAAGGCAGAAGTGATACTGCTTTGATAATTATTCCAGCGAAGACAGAAGTGTTGAGTGTCGACCATGGTAAAGTTCGTTCAGCTGAAACAAAGAGAAAAATTTTACTAATAATTCAAACAAGAGCAATTTTTTTAAGTTCTAGAAAATGCTCTAGAATCCAGAAATAGAAAGTTGTTGAGATGTGCTCATAAGCTCACAAGTGGCGTCTTAAATGTCACGCTGAGGTTGTGCTAGTATTGTCCTCGACACCACACAATTTTTCGTAAATTCGTAACATACTGTTCCTGATATTTTAGTTTTCTATCTTCTATCGTCAAACTTATAGGGATCATTCCACCACAAGTGCGGTAACGTAGCCACTTATGCAGGCGTACCTTAAGAATGTTTACATTCGTTGAGGTATATTATACACTAGCTTGCGCTCACGGGATAACAATTTTACTCCATTACAAACTTTGAACCCCCATTTTACCCCCTTAGGGGGAATTTATTAAAAACTGTAAAACGCGTGTTTCAACATTACTTTTAGAGTACTTTTATGAAGTTTCGAGTTAATAGGACCATCTAGTATTTTTTCTCCATACAAAGTTTGAACACCTGTTTCACCCACTTAGGGGTTGAATTTTGAAAAACCCTTCCTTAGTGCATGCCTACGTTATATAAGAAACTTCTGTGCAAAATTTAAAGTTTCCAGACCCAGCGGTGTGGGCTGTGCGTTGATACGTCAGTCAATCTGTCAGTCAGTCAGTTTTTCCTTTTATATATAGAGAATACAATAAGTGCCATTGTTTATTTTTATGAAAAAATGCTCGAAATAGCTCGGATTTGTCAATTTTAGATTAAACTGTTAAATTTTGTATTATAAAGTCTAATAGTGTACTTCAAAAATTGCTTAATTTCCTTGCTCCCTATCTTGGTTTCCAAATTGTTTTTACCTTACAACTAGTTAAATAAGTTTTAACTTAAATTACTCTTATCCTTATAAATGTACGAAAAAAACGATTCATGGTCCAAGCTTTAGTTGTCCTATTCTTGGACTCTTGGTCAGTTTAAAACTTTAATTGTAAAATTGGTCTGGTCCCAGCAATCGTAAATCTGGCAATAATGGTTTTTGACCCATTAGTAATACAGTCCAGTAACAACAATTTTTAGATATCTTCTGCTAAATACCTTTCTGTGGCGATGAGTCCTTAGTTTAATATAAAATTAATTTGCTACGCCACTGCATCTGGCGCGACGTTCAAAATTATTAAAACTACATTACACACTCACACCTATAAATTTATTTACAAGTAAGTTTAGCCTTCAGACAACAAAATAAACGGCAGTTGTTTTTGTTTAAAAAACCGCAAGTGCAATGTCAAAAAACCCATCGCCATTATTTTACTAAATGATTTCATTGTAATAATATTTGGGTTTGTATATTGTCTAGTATTTTAATTAAACAGGAGATTTAAATATATTGAGTGGTACTACTACTGTGAATTTAAATTGGTTTTCTACATTCGAGTGCTTTGAAATGGTTTTAATGGATCACGTGACTTCTAAATGTCAAAAGCGTGTATTACTATCCGTCTGTGTGCATTTAGATGACATAAATAATAAACAAATAAACAAGTGTACGAAACAGTGTCATTTAGTTTTAAAAATGTTTTTAAAAATACTCTTAAACTAGAGAGGATTAAATTAGAATGTCACCATTGTTATTTCCAATTTTTCTTTCTTGTCTGTCATTAACACCGTCATTAACAATAAATAACTGGAACTCTTATAAAGTCACGTGATTTAAACAGTTTGCGAACAGTTGGAAAACAGTATGCAGTTGATCTAACAAAAGACCAAAATAAATGAATAAGAACGTTACAATAAGCTATAAATTCAAAATAACCTTTTAAAATCTCAAACAAAGGTATAATATGTGTGTAGATTTTATAATAATGAAATACCATATTATAACATGGCACTTTTAAATCATCCTTGTGACTTTTTGAGGGGAGTTTATAACAAAACTTTTGAGTTAAATATTCACAACGTTTCTTCTTCCTGTAAAAATCGTTTTTTTACATATTCTTCTGAGCCAAAATTAAAACAAAATTATTACATCCCCGAAAAGTAATACAATGAATTTATTAAAAATAAGCGCAAAATGTATAAAATAAATAACACAGACGCCGACTATTATGTCAAGAATTTGAAGTGAATTACTAGTTTACAAGGATTATTCCTATACTATTTTCACCTATTTCTCAATAGCGATAAGTGCTGCCTCTTCAGAAATGGAACATCAAAATAAACATGTAGAAATGTAAGTTATTAAAGACAGACTAGTACAATAGTCAAAAGAGAAATTAAACTAGTTTGGATAACGTGGCAATTTGCTGACTGGGTTTCAGCAATTTTATTGCCTCTTACATCTGTCAAAAGAATATTTTTTTGCAAGAACAATTTTCGAGTATGCATTTGCAGTGCTTTAAACCTTGCTCAGTTCAACGCCTCCAAAACCCAGTCTTGCTCCATGCCACGCAAAAAAACCCGGCAACTCACCCCATCCACATGAATGGCAAAGTCCTACTGAACAACAAAACGTTCAATCTTGTTGCCATCGCTTTCGAACATGATCTCAGCTGGCACAAACACATTGCTTCGATAGCCCCATCAACAAACTGTTAACAAGTTTGGTTTTCTCTTTCGAGCCAGCAAATATTTCTCCTCTTCCAACTTACACATCCTCTATGTTTCCCAAATACGACTTGACTGTTCCTAACACAATAACAACAAGCCCAATAAGTATGCATCCCTTTACTGTCCAGCTATACAGGATGGTCCATAAGTAATGGTAGAGAGAGCAAGAGCAGATTCCTTATGTCAAAATAATGCGATTTATTTAAACTTGCCTAATTCCAATGTTGATAATAACCAAGATATAGGGTATCAAAATTTTAATTTTGCTTTCAATTTTTTCAATTTCTCAAAGAAATGACATAGAGGCACAAAATTAGGGATTTGGGAGTTACTTAAGGTGAGGAATTTAAATTCGTCCATACTTTTGATGTCACTAGTGGCATACCGCACTTCTTTTAAATGACATAACTTTTTTCAAGCTTAGTATTTCGGTCTGACTATTAAAAAATCGATTATCCTGCTTCTTTTAAGTCAAAAAGGTACACTTTATTGAAGTCGCTAGGAGTAACCGTTTTCGAGATAATCGCATTTGAAATTCTTATGCAATTAAAAAAAATCGAAACTAAAATTCTCACCCAATCAAACAAAGTTTTCTGTGCATTTTTCAACAGTTTCTACATAGCATATTAGAGTTCAAAGTTAATTTTTAAAAAATGTGATTTTGAAAAAGGTTTTTTTCCGAAATAGGAGAAAAATTAGTACTAAAACTGCCATCGCACTTAGCCTTATTTTTTGGTAATGGCATACCATTACATATGTAATGGCATACCATTACATATTACTAAGGATTTTTAATTACCTATTTGCATATTAGCAAGAATAACTGTTCTTACTGGTCTAGGACATTAAGAGGTGACAAAGGAACCATTTTTCCACTTATGGTTACACAGAAAACAAGCCTATAAATCTGAGTCATCTGCATGATAAATTTATTCCAAAAATGTCTGTTGGGAATTTTCTATTTTAAATCACTATGAGTGAAGTTTTTAGCTAGTGGTTAGCTATTATATTGGTTTGGTTTTGGTATTATCTTTATTTCTTGTTAGTCCACTATAAATATTAAGATTGGGTGACTAAAAAAGTATTTCTCATAAGCGCACAAACACGTAGAAATAGTTCATTGCCTTTCTTTTAATTAATGTTCCAAACTATCAGAAATTAGACTCTAAAACGTTTTGGGCCTAATCCGGTATTTTTTTAATTCCGAAAATAAAATGTAATTCGAATAAACATTTCCTGTTATAACTAAAATGGCCAAAGGGGCACATGGCGGTGTTGCCGTATCATTAATTTGATTCACCACATTGCCCAGGTTACGTTTCGTAGGATGACGTCAGGCGAGAAATAGAATTTTTTAAATTTGATCGGGGTTGTTAATTATATTATTATTAGTTCAGAAAATTTAATTTGGTCAAATAGTTGTTAAAAAATATAGCGGGCGGGGGGGGGGGATAAAAAGGCGTGGCTGGGAATTACTCCAAAAATGTTGGATGTATCATGTCTGTGGATATTGAGGTGCGAAAATTTAATTTTGTCTAACAGATGGTAAAAAAATTAACGGGGAGGGGGGCATAAGAAGAGAGCGATTGACAATTTCTTTCAAAAATGTGTACCAAAATTTTCGGGGTAATTAAGATCAGAAAATCTAATGTTGTATAATAGATGTTAAGAAAATTAACGTGTGGGGGAGGGGTAAAAAACGGCTGTCGAATTCATCAAAAACGTTAACTAATGTGTCGTTTTCAGGGTTATTGAGGTTAAAAAATCAAATTTTGTCTAACAGATGTCGCTAATATTCATAAAATCATGACGTTTCTTAGTGGCTCTAGTTTTACGTTGATGAATTTGGTTAATTCTATTACATTTCATAGAGATTTTGGTCAGTACATTTACAAAAATAAATAAAAAATGATGCGTTTGGTACATGGATGCATTAAAATGCGAATGAAATGATTCGCAAGCATGGGTAGTTTTCTTTAACGCAGCAGAGGCATCAGCCCATATATAAGGTGGAAATTTCGAATTAGCTGCAAAATAAATTTCGAGACGGTAAGCAGAAAAGAGTCTATCGTTTACTGGCTTAATTTGGTAAAGTTCAAAGAAATAAAAATCGCCATCGTCCTCTGGCTCCAAAAATAAAAGACGAAAACAATAATGAAGCCACATTCCAATCTCAGAATTTTTGTCTTTGTTTTCCTATGTATACTGCCGCCCTTTTTACAAGATCACGCCCTTAACAATCGAAAATTTAAAAATTAAAGGCATGGATTTTGACTTCCCAAATCATAATGTTAAATTAAAAGTAATCGCTTGGGGTTAATAAGTGAAAACCTTCTAGTTACTTGACTTTTTCTTAAAATTCTATAGCTATTATTTCCCGGAGTTGTTTTCCTCTTTCTCCTGATTTACACATTTTTCATTGCGCCTATGCCGTAATATTTTTATGAAATCAAATTTTTACGACCCACCTTTTTAATGGACGGATCCTAAAGACAGAGAAATGTGGAACGGATTTTGGGGAAGAAGAGTGGGAGAATTATGGAAGATATATTTTTAGGGGAAAAAGTTATTACTGTCGTTAAATTTTACATTTTATATTTCCCTTTTATTGGATTTGTTTACCTTTGTGTTTATGACTTTTTACTATACATGCTGCGTATTTTTATGATATAAAGATAGAAGTTCAACTTCAGTTTACACCAGCCGCACTATTAGTTAAAGTTTCAACAAAGTGCATTCAGTAGTTTGTACTTTACAAGGTTATGAAGTTTTAAATTCTGTAAATGATGGAAAATATAGAGATCCGTGCTGGAATAACCAAAGATTTATCTCTTACAGAGATAAAAGCTGAGCATAGACGTGGTTAGGCAGACAAATTCAGGGGTGCTTAAGCCCTAGACCCTATTCAGGGGGAACATGCATATAACCCAAATAAATCTAAAATATTTTTTTTTATATTCTCTACATAAATTAAATGTGTATGGCCATTGCTGTTATCCATTTATTTTGGTATTTATAAAAAAAAGGATTTTCTACTGCAAATTTTCGCGCGAATTTCGAAACATGTATAACGCGATCCCATTGGCTGTGTCGTCAAAAGTGTTTTTATGACTCATAATTAGTACACGGCGAATTCCAGTGTTGTAGAGTCATCAAAAAATCAATAAAAATGGCATTTAATACGTAACATCCAATAATATATCCCTACACTTAAGTAGAAGGTTCCTAAAATCTTATTCATGTATATTTCGAGCCGAAATCGGTCCAGGAATCTTTTCTGCAAAAAAAACTGGCATTCTAAAGAAATTTTGACACATCATAATATCTTAATAATTTTGGGTAAATAAACTGCAAATTTTTGTTTTCATGGCAATCTTCCAAAATTAGAAAATTTTGAAATTTTGCATATCCCCGATGCAAATAAACCAATTTATTTATAACTTTAACAAAAATATAAGCCATTTAACTTAGTGGTTTATAATGGTTTAGATGATATGAAAGACCAAATCCCCTTTGCCTGTTTATTTTTGAAAATTAAAAAAAATGTACCCATACCTACGTAGTTTTTACGTAGGTTGTCACATCCCATTTAAAATTCCAAGGTTACCCCCATCCCCCAAAATAGAGGGAGGGTAAATATCAAAAATATGTTTAAATAGGCCCCCATCTCGCTATTAACCAAAATTTCATGAAAATATTTTAAACTGCCAACTGCGAAACAAGGAGAAATATTTTAATTAAGGTAAATTAAATTTTACGTATAAAATACCTGTAATACTTTTTTAATAATACTTTTAATACATTTATATTATTAATTACCACTTAATATTTAAACATATATAATAGAATTTAGCCTTTAACTCGCATAAAAGGCTGTATACTAAAATATTTCCATTTACTTTTAATTAGTCGGTCTATTTGGTAATTGCTACGAATCGTGCCGTTTTCTGTATAATCTAAATATTATTTCAATACAGACACTCTCGCGAGCCGCGAAAAAGATACAAGGGCTGGACGACGAGGCTGGATTGTTTACAATGCCATTATTCTTTGAGTATAATGGTTTTGTATCGGCTGAAGTCAGGTAAATAGAAGAAATTCTATTTGAATATTTTTGAATTTAAGTCTAAAATGTTAAAAATTGTTTAAATTAAGATCTTGTAGTGGATCAGTTTTAAAGGCGCCTACTCACGTAGCAATTCTGCAGGGGCCAATCTGCAGGGACTCTGTAGATTGTCTCGTGTGTAATCCAATAGTTACAATTTTTTAACGATAGCTCGATAACGGCTAGCTGGGAGATCAGTCGATCCAATCGCTATGCTCCTCTCTCCTATTCCCTACAAATCGTGTGGTGGTGGTACAATATTCTCTCTACTCTTTTAAACTAAGTATTGGAGATAGCCCAACACGTTTCTGGAATGATACTGGATAGGAACTGTTTGGATATAACTGCCCTAAATTTTAAGTCCTTGTAACTTCTTTCGGTTGCTAGATACCGAAAAGTTACAATAAATCATTGTTCGATACTAACGCTGGATCTCCTTAGTATCTTGTTTTGCTATTAAAGGTCCACCATATTCAGAAGTTCTTGAAAACAATCATTACCCATTGGTAAAAAACTTTGATGTCCATTGGTTCTAATTCCTTAATTAAATTTGAACGATAAAATTCACTTCTTTTTAGTAACCATTGTTTGGTCCAGTAACTCCTTTTCTTTTCCTTTTTATCATAGTGTGATGTCAGCGCTAATGATAAAGCTGTACCGATTGTTTGACGTCTTTGCCATGATGTACACCTGCAGAAACCACCAAAACTACTGATAAATTGGGATGTGTGGAGGGTACATCCGATTTCTCTACCGATCGTTCTCTGCAGATTGGCTCCTGCACATTGCTACGTCAGTAGGCGCCTTGATAGGTTTTGTCCTGTCATTATTAATAAGTCTTCATTAAAAGGGTATGAGTTATTCTAATATTTCAGCCATTTGCTTGGTGTCCAAATGATTTCCAACTTGGAACGTATGTTAGGATGACTTTGGTTCTATTACTGTGGAGAGTCAGTACTAAAATTGCCGTTTTCTTTATAAATTTGCGAAAAAACAACAAATTCATAGTATAAAATTTAAGTAGTTTTCTTATTCTAACCCTTGTCAGTTTAAAACTTTTGCTTGTCACATTAGTCCGGTTTAGCGTTGGAGAATCTGACCAACACACCAACACACCTAAAAGGCGTTTTAGGTTTGATGCTCTGAACAGAATTTGAGAAAAACATTCATAAATAATTATGACCGCAGTCTCTACATATAAAAGAAGAAACAAAAAACAATTATATTGTTTTATTGATGTACAGCTCTGGTCAATAAAATCGTACATCTAATTCACAGTCTAAACGCTTGTTAATGACCTTTCCTAAGGAGTTTGCACCTATGCTGTGAATTAGACGTACGATTTGTTTAGATTATAAAAAAATTAAAAACCTACAACTGGTGTGCTTACTTTTATTTGAAAAAAAAAAGATTTTGTGATACGTTGGCTGTCATCAATACAAGAATATAAAGATACCACGAAAAGAATATAGATTTTATAAGATACCGACAAAAATAAACATTTTTTATGCTCGTAAAATATCTCCTCCATAATTCTTCAACTCTCCCCTAGATACGCTTCACATTTCTCTGCCTCCAGGCTCCCGATCATTAAAAAAGTTCATTATAAAAAATTTGATTGGACAGACGCGGCACGATGGAGGGGGAAGAGAAAAACTGGGAGACGCGAAAACGAGGGGAAATAGAAGAACACGGAAAATAGAGCTCCGGCAAAAAATTCCGGACACACGGTTACGCATCCTAGAATGAAAGGAAAAGGAACAGGCGCGATAAAGTTAAGGGCGGTTCGTTGAGAAAGGGTTGAATTTGGGTCGTTTGTAGATATATGTGGCGAAATGGATTAATACTTGCAATTTTTGTTTAAGAGGAGTGACAAGCTCCCTTCCCTATTATCTTGGTTTTTTAATATTGTTGTTGCTCAGTTATTTGCTTAAAAAAATTAATGACTTTCCCTGTATAGCATTATAAGCACCGGAACCCCTCATCTCATGTACAGGCGTTACTAGGGATATAGCGGTGAGGCGATGCCGTGTTGATAAGTAAGTGACAACGTCAAGCATTGACATAGATGAACACGGAGCCGGTGTCGCCGTTATTATAATGCTAATTTAGCCAGAATATAGATTGTGAACGTCACTTCCGGTTCATTTTTGACTGTCAACTTATATCATGGACCACCGAGTACTATAATATGATCACGGGGTGCTAGATCTCACCCTGTCTCAACAACTTGGCAACAACGTTATAAAATTAAGGGTTGCCGCAGAGTGAGGTCCGGCACTCGTTGATCATATGGTAGTACTCCTTGGGGCCGACATTTTAAAGTCAGTATTACCACCACAAAAGAATGTAAAATTCTATGTTCCTGCTAAATTAGAACCATATGTTAGTTTATGTCAACGCTATGTGAAGTTTTTTGTGGTAGATACATAGGAAATTTGACGGTCTGCTTTCGGACATGGAATAAGTTAGGGTAATTCTTTTTTTATCACTCTTTGTGAAGCTTGAAGATTTTTAACAAAAGCGAAAGTGAACGTTTTCAAAAAATATTTTACAATTTTTCGAAAATCACCTCTTTAAAAGTACATCTTTATGCCGATGAATTTGTGCAAACTTTTATGGCGGTATCCATTGAGTTTTTACTTTTTCTTCTATTTTATCCTCCATTATTTGGTTTTTATTTTCTAAAGAAGTCTACATATCCCTCAGTCACGCTGCTGCTTTTCCACCCACCACACCTTTTCAGTGTGCACAAAACGGTTCCAGAATCCGCTAACAATGACGCAAATGACCGACGAAAACAGTGGCCTGTAGAGTTGTTTATATCTTGTAGTTTTGAAAGGGCAACAATTTGTTTAGAACTGCCACCAATTGTCATTTTCTATCCCTGATGGAACGCATTCTGATGATTCTGCACTCACTGTCTCGTTGAAGATTGGTATTATACTGAAGCTCGAGTCCAGCTCATCTGGGATGTCAAATAAATCATATATGAACATATGCCATAAATTAGTGACCTCCTGCTCCTTACTGCATTAACCATTGGATACCTTTTGGATATGGACAACAAATACTGGTATCAGAAGCTGGTTTGTTATTATTGGAACCGTTGCTGGTCAGGAATTATGGAACGTTTTTATTTATTGTTTTAACAAAACGATTCTACAAGCGATTTTATAAAAAATGTTGTTTGTAACACTGCAAAAAGAGTGTCCACCTCGACTTCGCCTCTTTTGACAATTTTCATTTCGCGTGTGAAATATATTTAGTTTTAGCACTAGTTGCAAAAATAACTATTCCACAAAAGCATTATAGAATAAAGTAGTTATGGTCTGCTGACCAAGTTTAATTAATAATAATTAAATTTTCTGAGAGTTTATTGTCAAAATAAGGAATTTTTGAAAGCTACTTTCAAAATTAATTTGGCGAAAAATCGTTTTTGGGAAGAAATTTCTTGTAGATTCGATTGTTCAAGGCAGCGTATTTAAAAAAAAAACAAGATTAGAGTTATTAGCAAAGAAAGAGGTCTGTTCTGTTCGACAATTTCCATGGCCTCTTGCCTGATCGGCATCCAGCCAAAAGAAAGAGGTCTAGTTAAAAGTTATTTGTTTCGTCAGGGCTGTAACACTTAATTTACCAATCAGCTTATCAGGAGCATTGGTATATAAAGTGATACAATCTAAACACAGATCCTAGTCCGGTCTTTTCGGTAAAATTTCTTAAATTATTTTTTTAACACGTCACTACCTAAAATTGTTGGCCAATTGTAGAGAAGTTATTAAAGCATTTAATCTCTATGCGGACTCTGGACTACGTTATAGATAATACTACTGAATTTCGATGTCTATAGAAATAGAAAGGTAGATAAGGAAAACTTAAGTACATTTCGAAAATCGACATAACATGGATGGTGTGTTTCCCTTGTGTAGGTTTGGTACAGCCATTGGCATTTCAAACTTAGGTCTAAATGGAAACGTAGTGCGTATCTAAAAGTTTTACTCGTCAACGCATACCACAGAATTTTTATCCAAGAGGGATTGACTATTTAACGATTAAAATAAGAGCATTTTAGGGTTGATCAGGTTCATGTCAAACAATAAAAAAGTTAAATTCACATTTACTTATGTATTAGTCATAACTAACATTAGCGTTCTTGTACTTGCTGTTATTTAAAGCGTTATTATCCATTTGAAAAGTAAAAAATATTACATAAATATAAAGAATTAGTCTGGAAATTCTAGAATTGACTGAGGCTTCTATTTAATCAGTTCGCTTTTGACAACTTTTAATTTTGTCATTCAAATGAGTTATTCTAATATTTCTGCGATATGCTTGGGTTCCAAACAATTCTTATCTTGGAACTTGTTGCTAGAATGAATTTAGTTCTATTATTGGGGAAAATACATAGGTACTTAAATTACCTTATTAAGTAAAGAAAATCTTTAAATTTAAACGAATATTTACCGAAGAAAAAATATCAACAGCAAATAAAATTCTTCTTTCCATAGAATCGCCCATATTTCTACCCGGTCAGGGCCAGCATTCATTATTTGTTGTCAAATAGAGCAACCCCACATCTGAGAGAGCAGCGTACACAACTACCTTGAAACAGCAGAAACAAACCACAGATCGCAGGAACAACATCATGTGGCTGCAGGAATCACCGGTTAACAGTATAAGCGACCGTCTGGCCAACAATGGACGAATGAACCTTCTAACCACAAAGTACAGTCACAGAATAAACAACGTCTGGATCCCAAAACCTACATGTTGCATTTTTAAAAACGTGTTCTATTTGCTAAAACTAAGTTTATTCGTTTCCTGTCTATCTAGTTAAAAATGTTAAGTGAATGCAAATCCTGACAGGTAGGAGGCCGCTTGTAAAATACCTAGTTCAGTAGATAAAACAATTTTTTGCTGGCGAATTTTTGTAGTTTTGGTTTATATATAGTTTTTTGACAACAAAAAAATTAAAATGCCTTTAGAATGTTTAAATTTTGTCTATTAATATGGAAAAATTATTAAATATATTTATTTACAATTCTTATTTCACTAGTAAGAAATTAATATATATGTAGTAATTTAAAGTTTTGAGTTCTTCACAGCTACAGTACAAAAGTAATAAAATAAATCTATTTTAAAAAGGAAATAAAATCAGTCTTAACTTTTTACATTAAAAACAAAATTAGTTAAAATAAACAGTTAAAAACTTAGTTTTTAGACATATTTTTATTATGTTAATAATAATAAATACAAAATAAAAAAATAACCAGCAAAAAAACTACCCTTATCTTAAAAAAAGGCCCCGACATTGCAAAATGCCGGTAAATAAAATAAAATAAAACATTACCTTAGTAAAATGGAAAACTCCCAAAGTCATTTAAGAAAACACCATATTCTCCAAATAGTTTTCATCCTGTTTTTGAATGTTTTCCTCCGATATCACTGTTTTTTTTTCCTCTTTCAAGTTTTTTGTCTCTCACGTGTTTACGCACCAACAATTGCAAGTCCAGAAACTTCAAAAAGCGAAAGGCACTGTAACAGAGAACCCGCCAAAAATTTTGAATTTCAAATTGGGTGAAGACGGTGAGGGCTGAATGTAAAGTTTGAAACTATCTACCGAAATGTATGTTGATTTTAATCACTTTGCTTGATTTTTTGCAATTACTTGTAAATCTAAGTTTTAAATAGATTGATGTTGTACCTACGGGTAACGACTCAAAAACAAACTATTCGCAAAAATATAAAAATATCCATGAAGTTCGCGCGACGATTGGTAGTCGGTGAATATTAAAATTTGGACCGCGCAAAAAATGACGAGGACCACGCTTATTCTTTATTGGGACATCGCCATGAGACATCTGCTGTAATAAGCCGGCACTAAAAAATAGTGCGTGCAGCAGCAAAAGGGGGGAGGCCACCCCGCCTATTCGCGAATGAAAATGCGCAGAATATAACGAGTACAGACCCGCAATTAAAAATATCAAAATAAAAAATCGAACTGTGCTCTACTCTTCGCTACTACATGGCCCGCGCAAACGATTTTTTAAAAGTAAAAGCAATCCTGCCACATTTTTGCAGGAATAGGCCGGGAGTGAGCTTTTAAGCTCACATTTCCTGCTGGATAGCAGTCGCACACTTTCTCTCGCACCCCCAGTTTTTATGCCAACCTGCTAGCTTTGCTAGTTTCTTCTTGATTATGAAAATATGAAACGTACAGAGGCGGCGCGCAATTTTGTTAAAGAAAACATATTTCTTTTATTGTTTGTTGAGTTTTTTAAAAATTATTAATAAAAGTATTAAGTATTTGTATTTTATTGTAAAAGCGAAAACATAAAACATATCCTTTCATCACTAACAATTACAAAAAAGAGACTTTAAGTTATTTTCATTGATGTCGAATCAAGGATATGTAGATACCATTAAATATACCATAACGCGTAGGCTTTAACAAATAAATTTGATAAGAAGGAAGATAGGACTTTAACTGTTCACCTCTCGTATTTAACCATGTCCCTTCTCGATAGTAGCTACGACTTCATTATAGGGATTCACTAGTTATTTATAACCCACCAAATGATATGGTCTCCCACCTACTTTTTGAAAACGACTGTTGCCAGGCTTTCAGTTATGTAGAAAATTTGCAGATTGAGAGACTACCAAAATAACGCAATTACTGTGGTTAACACTTATTTACAATCATAAATACCACAGGCCGACTAAGGACTAATAAAACATACCATTATTTTTCGTGATAATAAATTTTTAGTAATTTATTTCCATTGCATGGTGACGAAATTTAGAGTGGGAGTGGCAACGTCGCTTCACGGGGCGTCGTCTGATTCATTGAGGAATCTGAAAGGTGTACTTTTGTTTATACTTTCTAGGCAGGTCGTAATAGACGTGTGTAGTGATATTTTACGTGATTTTTGTTTTATCAGAATTTAATCCATAAGCTTTGTGGAATGATGTGTCTGTGCCGACTGTGTGGAAAATGGATTCTTTGCATCTGGAACTGCCTTTTCAGAGGTTTGCTTGGTGGAATACAGAATAGGGGAAAGCCATTACGTTAGCGTGTTATTATAGAAATGCACAGTAGTAAATAGTCTGTCAGAGAAAAACATTTTAACTATTAGCGACTTAAAGTAAGGAAGCCAACTGCAATCAGTTGATTTTTAACGGGGAAATGACGACAAAATTGACAAAGATGCCAAATGATACGATAGTGAAGACATATAGTAGCTAGCAAAGCTGGTGAAAAGAACGCCATGTTCTTAATTTGAGTCGCCAATAAGGGTTGGACAAGCTTAGTCTTGCTCAAATTTCTTTAGCTATACTATCACCCAAACAAGGTATGTACTAATCTAAATTTAAAAATATTTACTGTACTCTTATTTGCTGCTGCATAACTTGCTCAAGGGATTTTTGTGAAGTACTGTTACCTTCTCCGCAGGAGTAGACCCGGAGTGAGCTTTTAAGCTTACATTTCCCGTTAAATAACTGGCACACTTTCTTCCGACCCTGCACCGATATTTTTCCGTTCAGATTCACTAAGAAGATTTAAATTTAGTACTAGTTTAAATTAAGATCTTATAGTTGATCAGTTATGTTTTGACAGGTTTTTGCCCTGTCCTTGTTAATAAGTCGTCATTAAAAACCCAAGCAAACAAGTTGCTGTAATGAGTTTAGTTCTATTATTGTCGAAAATACGTACTAAAATTCCCCTTTTCTTTATAAATCTGTGAAAAAGCTCAGAAATAATTTCATAGTATAAAACTTAGTTGTCTTAGTCTTACACTTGTCAGTTTAAAACTTTTGTTGCCAAATTAGATCGGACTAGCGTTGGAGATTCTGGCTGTTACTTTTTAGAGTACTTCTATGAAGTTTCGAGTTAACAGGACCATTTAATATTTTTTCTCCATACAAAGTTTGAACCCCTATTTCACCCCCTTAGGGGTTAAATTTTGATAAACCCTCCCCGAGTGCACGCCAACGTTAAATAAGAAACCTTTGTGCAAAATTTCAAGTTGATATACTCAGCGGTGTGGGCTGTGCGTTGATAAATTAGTCAGTCAGTTTCTTCTTTATAGCACATAGTTTCTCATAATATGTTTAAGTATGATAACCGTTTTGTTATTATATATTATTGTTCCCTTAATAGTCAAATCAGACTGTATTTTTTCCTGTTTATGAATGACCAACTAGATGTGCCAATGGATAATTTAAGCGAAGGGAATTTGTCCCCTTACAAATTGGTTTATGCATTCAACCAGTGGCGGCTCCTGAAATTTTAGATGTGCCGTATCTCAGTTTCTACGCATGGAACCCACACCAAATTATAGGTTGTTACTATTGGGTACTCTAGAAACGTTTTGGTAAAAAATATTTAATTTTAAAATTTGCGAAAAAAGTTAATTTTTTGGGCCACTTCACCTGAGATCTGAGAAAGTTCTGAAGAAAATTTTACTTCCAAGCTTTTTTCATAAATTTTATCAGATTTTATTTTGATAGAATTCAAATTTCATTGAATTACCTCTAATATCTTGAAATTAATTAGTTTTTGAAATTTTACCCTAAAACATTTTGTCTAATAAATAATTTAAAATGTCATTTCTTTAAGAAAAACTAGAATATTTTCACGAAATTTGGAATTTGACGATACAATTTGATATACTTTATGGAAAAATATGCTGAGTAAAATTTTCTTCAGAGCTTTCTCAGATCTCAGGTGAAGCGGCCCAAAAAATTAACTTTTTTTCGCAAATTTCAAAATTAAATATTTTTTCACGAAAATGATTGTAGAGTACCCAACAGTAACATTTTATAATTTGGTGTTGGTCCCATGCGTTGGAACTGTGATACGAAAATCTGAAATTCCAAGAACCGCCACTGCAAAAGGCCTACATTGCATGCAAAAATTAAAGATACCTACAATGTATGCAAAATGGGTTTGCTCCTCCACCCAAACTAAATCTAAAATGACGGCTATGTGGGTGACCTTGAATTAGTTTTAAGATTTATTTTTATTCTTATCAAATATTTGCCGTAAAACTATTAATTCGCAACTGGGTCATATTTCATCCAGAGCGATCTAAAAAGATTAATTTTATAAAAATACTTATTTTTCTAGGTCTAATAGATTGCAAATATGCTAAAAATATAACTATATGAACGTGATAACCTAGTTTAAGTTTCAACTTAAAAATTTCCTTTTTTTAAGCTCAGATACGCAGCTTTACACTACTCAAAAATAATTAAAGATGAGTATACAGCGCATGAAAGCGGACCATAGGCGTTTATATGTTAGATTTTTAAATAAATTTGTGGCCGTACTCTATAAGGAGTATAGAGGTAGAAGTTGACATAGCTATTTTCAGTCTCAAGAATATGTTAATTTACCAATTGTATGCCAAAACGGCTCCAGAAAATACCTAGCAATTCAATTATCTTTTGATAAACATGGGGCGTCGTCTGGTTCATTGAAAAATCAAGGCGTAATTTTGTGTGTCCAATTTTCGACATTTTTGCAGGTTATCTTTAAAGATAGAGCGCTGCGGTTTTCACAATACTATTCTACTATTTAGTGAAACGTATGATGCTACAAAATGTATAGCTCCTTCGTTTCTGAGCTACAAGGCGATTTTGAAAATGGGTTATTTTCAAGCACCCCTCGTATCTCAGTTACCTTTTAACTTATCGGTAAGGTAAAAACTGATTATTATATAGTATTTTGCGTAGAATCCAGTGGCGTAGTCAGTTTTTTTTCTAGACAGAACGAACTTGAAGGTAAAAACCAAAGTTTATTTTTTTTTTAAATTGGACAACCTGTATATTTTGTTTTCATTCGATTGATTTTTTCATAAACTTTTCAAAAATATATAATTGTTGGTATATATTTCTTGTATATATGCGAATTTTCATTCGATTCAATATAGCAAACTAACATCTCATACAAGTTCTGATATACTCTCATTTCAGCCATTTTTTTAAACGAAAAACACAGTTTTGAGAACAATATTTTTTTAAATGATCTTTTACAAATTTTGGCAAGCGGTCTGACTAGCAGCCATGAAAGGATACTATTATATTCATTTGATTCAAATCGTTATATCACGGTCTACTATGAAATTTATACCCCTTTTTTTTTAATTGTAAAATTCGGAAGTTATTCCAAGAGATATATACCAACAATTTATATTTTTGAAAAGCTTATAAGAAAAGGAATCGAATGAAAACAAAATATACAGGGTGTCCCATTTAAAAAAATGCAACAATGGTTTTTTATCTTCAGATTCGTTCCTTCTGGGAAAGAATTAGCTACGCCACTGGATTCTACGCAAAAATTCTATAATAATCAGTTTTTACCTTACCGATAAGTTAAAAGGCAACTGAGATACGAGGGGTGCTTGAAAATGACATATTTTAAATATCGCCCTATATCTCCGAAACGAAGGGAGCTATGAAAATTCTGTTTGTAGCATCATTCGTTTTACGAAAAAGTAGCACAGTATTGCGAAAACCGCATTTCTCTATATTTAAAGATACCCGAGATACCCTGCAAAAGTGTCGCAAAAAGGGACACCCTGTATACAAACAAACCAAAGGCTAGTTATGAATGAACGGCTGCGTCTTCTCTTGCTAAAGGTCAATGATGGTAACACTTGTCATCCCCACCATATCTCCCATTCTCATAATTTTCTTAGTTATTGGCGCATAATGATTTATCAATAAATAATTTATCTGTGCTTCACTACATATTCTAAGATATTTATTACTAGTAATTCAATGCGCTGATTTGAACTGTACTTACCTTACACCTTTATGTTTATCATATTTCTTCCCCAAAATAAATTCGAAAATCGTGCTATATCATTACCACTAACAACAAAACATAAATTTGAGGAACTAAGAAATAAATTATCAATTTGTAAATCACATTTTTATAGCTATGCCGTTCAGCTTGACCTAGTACACTTGGAAAAACCGCCACAATCATAAAAAACTAAATTCATTTATTAGCTCTTATCCAGGCTTACTATTTAGTTTTCTAAAAATGATCATGATGAGATAAAACTATCTGCTATATTTATGCATCATACATTGAAGGATTTACTAATTTACTTTTAGCAATGTTATATTTTAAAATTCTTTTACTTTATTGGGATTACGCTAAAATCAAAAGAGTAATCTATGTTATTTTAGCAACTATGGAAAATTGTATTATTTCACTGCAGTAATAAGCGTATTACTTAATTGGTTTGGGTCAACTAGGACACAACATTTCAATAATACAATCATCAAACGTACTATGGAAAAATCATATAGAGCAATCAGGAATTCATAAGTTATTTATAACTATAACCCAGCAAACGAAGTGACAGAGAATTATTACTCTGCTGGTTTTCCCAAATTTGTTTGGTACTATATGCCAGATTCTGCTATTTAATATGGGAAATGTAATAAAATGAGAGTATAAAACAATTCTTTGCATATAGTAAGTATGTGCCAGTCAGTACCCTTCTTAACGTCACTTTAAAAAGCGACTGTGCTGAAATTGTGCATTTCGCACTTATCGTAGATCCCATTGCAACAAAGTAAGAAATTTTTATTGATATAACCTTTTTGCAAAAAAATGTTTAATACTATACGCAATGTTTACATAAGGTGTATCATTTAAGGTGAAAAAGATCTGGATCAAAACGTATCAGTGGCGTATAAATAGAAATTAATCTAATTTAGTAAAAATAATAAAAGTGTTTAAAGAAAAATAATTATAAATAATACAAATAATTTATTTAAATGTGGAAAAGGCTAAAAAAATATTTGATAATAACCGAATGCAATACAAATAAATTAGTTTTGAAGCGAAAATAGGCGGAATTGGAAATTTCTTAGGGATCTAAAAAAAATTTTTTTGTCGAAAAATTTACAAGCATCAGGTAACAGGCATAATCAAAAGGAAGGGCCACCAATGTGAAAAAAATGAATTTAAAAAGTTTTGTAACCTGTTGCCACCATTATTTTTTGTGAAATTAAGATGTAGGTACACCATTGAAAAAACTAGAAGAAAAATTATGTCAACTAAGGAAAGTACATTACTATTCTAGTTAAGTAAATAACGTTGGTGCATGCATTTTTTGTTATTTATCTGTTATTATCTAAACGAGTTGCATTAATTCCTATTCAGTCTCATTCAAGAAAAGTGCATATTTACTGATAAATCACTAAAAAATAAATTATCTTTACAAATATTATGAATCAATTGGGGTTTGCAAATTTTGTAGATATTATCAAAAAATGTTTTTTCAGGTAGGTGGCAACTCCCCGATTTGAACATCACAAGGGCCACCAACCCTTGGAAAGTATAAGACGATTGTAATATTTGGATTTACGACCATTTTCCCAAAATAAATTTTGAAAAAACACTTTTTGTTTTTTTCGAAAACCATTTATTTTGAAAACATTTTCTTTTCGAACATACATACGTCTTTTCAAAAGAGGCTTTTTCGATAATCAGAATATATTGCTGGGGTCATAATGCTGACAATTCTTTTATATAGGCCTCGCATAGGTAATTGTTTAAAAAATGTTAATAAAAGGACAGAAAAAGCCTGAAATCCTGACCAAACCCAAAAAAGGTGAATGAGAGCAGGTTTACTCTGGTTTGTTTGGGTTTGCTCAGGTTTTTTAGGTTTGCTTAGGACTGTTTTTAAGATAAAAAAAAGTTTTTTTTGAAAAAATCATTTCTCGAGAAATTATTCCTGTTTGTTTTACCCTAAAATGTCACATGTAAAACTGAAATATTTGACGATCAAATACTGACCGAAAACTATCCCCGCAAAGTTTATGATTGAACACCCTATATATTGATTCAAGTTTTAAATAGAACAAACTAAAAAATACGTCTATCTCTATGATGCATTTTTTATTTTAGCCATTGAAATATTAGACAAGGCAGGATATTTTTAAATTTTATTACCTACTATTAGATTTATTTTAAAAACCATGACCTTGCCAAACAAAATAATGCAATCTAGAAAAAATTCTATTTTTGCATTCGGTATCTTGGATAGTTTTCAAGAGTCAAAAAACAAAAAGATAAATAGCTATATTTTTATTCTGATTTTGTAAATATTTAATGTACGTTAAGGTGTGTCCCCACCCAAATTTTAATCGTTGATATATTGTAGCCCTCGTATTAGTAAATATAGGGGTTTATTAACTGAAAGATTTTGTTTTCGTAAGAAGGATACAAATATTTAAAAAAAAACGAATTAAAACAAATCTGGCCCATAGAGATTAAATGAATTGGGAGAAGCAAATATACAAAAAAAACTGTCTTACTTTATTTTAAAGCTTCTATTCTCATTAATAAGGCTATTATCAAACTTTAATTAGTATTTCCAAGATAAAAATTCCCAAGAAAAAATTAAAATTCGTGGCCGTCATTCAGGAGGACGATAATTTTCCTAAGATTTAATACAATGACATACTTTTTATCAACTCTCTGAAAATTCTAGTGAGTTAGGAAGATATTGCTAAAACTTGCCAAAGTATTTATGTGTCAAGGTTGTGATAGAATGTACTGACAGGATACTGCTGAAATAATCCTTATGGATATAAAATAAATCTAAATATTTCGTTTTCGTTACAGTTCACGTAACTGTTTTAATTTCATGTTATAATCTTCGTCTAAAATGCATTTTTCTTTTCCCCATTACCCAAATACCGACTTGTCTCCTCAAAACTAATGTTAAGAACAATAATTGTTTCATTTTTGATAGTTTTTACAACGCATGGGTTATTTGCAGACACTATTAGAACGAAATAAGGTTCATCACTATATATAAAAGAAGAAACTGACTGACCGACTGACATATCAAAGCACAGCCCACACCGCTGGGTCTAGAAACTTGCCATTTTGCACAGTGAATACTTACATAGCGTAGGGATCTGGTAAGGAAGGGTTTTTCAAAATTCAACCCCTAGGGGGTTCAAACTTTGTATGGAGAAAAACTATTAGATGGTCCTACTAACTCGAAACTTCATAGAAGTACTCTAAAAAATAAATTTTAAAACACGTGTTTTACAGTTTTTAATAAATAAACCCCCGCAGGCGAAAGCTGGTTTAATAATAGCTTAAGCACCGTTCAGATAAGAAGTCTAGTTTATGTACGGTCTTTAGGGATACGGAATTAGATAGTTTTGAATCTTAATTATCAGTGAAATATACGGTTGAATATCTAAGAAATGGCAAATAATATTTTTTTCAGTTACCAGTCGCCTTTTAGGTACCTAAAATTGTTTTGTAGGAATTATAAATAATGCAATATGTGCTATGTTTCCTTCGATAAATTTGTGAGAAAGCTGAATACTTAATTATTTATAGATTTTTATAGGTTCTTGACAACAGAATGAAAGTTATTGAAACAATTCCTTCTTTCTGTTAAATAATGGGTATTTCTTACAAGTTGCTATGACAGCAACTTTCTAGTAAAATAATAAACACACATGCTTATAAATCTTATAATCTAGGAATATTGTAAGTGTTTGGGAAAAGAGATATTTTTAAATTTTAAAGTTAGTTGGGCAGTGTATTATAATATTTGCAAAGTTTCTTGATGCACATTCTGAAAAAGTAGAAATTTTGATAAGTTTGTTAGTTATAAAAAGTGTTTAATTGCAGAAAATAAAAAACAATCGATTTAAAAACCGTTGAAGTAAAAGGGCATATTATACTAGGTATGGTGATAAAGAGAATCGAAATACCTTTCAAACGGGGTGCAACTCAGTCCCCCTTTCCATTAAAAATGAAGCCCACCCTGGCCAAGGGGTTCCAGGTAGGGGTTTGATTATATGCTCAAATTGTTTCCCCCTCGAAAACAAAATCGACGTGTCCGAGCGTTTTTTTCATAGCAAATGGTAAACACCCAAAAAGGTCGACGTTTCGTTTTCGTTTAGCTACCCTGTATATTGCTGGATGACAAGGAAAGGTCAGATTCATTTATCAGTTGTTGTTCTAAAAAATTGTTAGAAAATTGATATTTTAAATATGAAATTTAAGTAAAAATGATTGAAAGTGATAACATAATGCCCCTTCTCCTACAGCCTACAGCTGAGGCAACTAGAATCTTTCGGGAAGAACAAAATATCACAATTTTAGACTGGCCATCTCAATCTCAGGATCTAAACCTATTCGATATAATTCAGAGACGTGTTCTTTGAAATCAAAACCATTTTTAGGACCGAAATCAGCTGCTTCAAGCACTTCAAGAATCCTGGAATAAAATTCTTAAAGAAGATTTAGACAATCTGATTGTTAGTATGGTTGCAGAGTCACCATTTCTCATTACATTTCATATTAATTTTTTAATAAAATTGCTTGTTTATAAATTGATATTGTTTGTTTTATTAAAAGTAAAATTTTGTTTTTATTTCATTGGGGTTTTATTTCTAAACTGATTTTTGGGCAATATTATTTCAAGTTTTGCTTAATTGAATACAAATTTATTTTGTTCTTCCGTTTTTTGCTATACTTACAACATGAAAATATTTTTAAAATCTTCAATATCCATAGATTTTCAGCATGTGTGTACTTGTAGATTTTCTCAGATCTGTTGAGGCTTGCCTTTTTTTCATTAACATTCTCTAAACTATTGTAAGTTCAAAATTTAATTTTCAAGAACCATATTTTCGGGAAATAGGGCTTTTGAAAAAATGGAATTTTAAAACTTCGTTAAACAAAAATATGTAGTTATGAAGATTTCTCGTAGTTCCATAAATATTCAGTATCTATTACAGTTAAATCTTACTCAATAATTTCAGGTGTAAAGTAGATTTCTTTAATTACAACATATTTTATTATCTCAACAGAAAAGTTATTAAAAAGTGTAGCAGTAGGATAAAGAACCAAATCGTGCCCCTTAAGTTTTTTGTTGACTTTTGCAACGGTTTCTTACGCGAGACTTTATTTGAATAAGCAAATATTTGGATTTTTTATCAGAGTCTGTTCTTAGTAAAGGTAAAAACACGAACCATTAATGGTTATCAGTATTATCATCACTATCACTGGTAAATTCAAACGAATTTCTTATAAAGTGTCACATGATTCACTGAAATATGATTACGAATAACGTTTTATCAGTTTGTACATGAAATCTTACAAGGGTTACTAAAAAAGTAATTCAACTCAATCAACCAAAATTGTTTTCTCTTAGGAAATTTGAATGTTGATCCTAGTGGATTTTTGGTCGCTGATTACGAATCTGCCCGTATCACAAGTTTTTGAGAAAAATGAAAAAAATTACGCGAACAACAGCGCTTTAGTACTATTTGATCCCTGATAACTTCCGAATGGTATGTGCTAGAGAGATATACGACGGCTCAAATTGAAGACCAAGACTCCTAGTTTCGAATACAAGTGTAAAAGTTATTGAGAAGTTTTCAACAAAATACGTGGCGTAAGATTGCGTACTAAGATACATGTGCATCTAATCTATACCAGGATTTCGGTGCAGATCCTAGCTCCGTATGTACCATGGTGCCTTTGCCATCCCCCGGAGCACTTTGTATTCAAATGTCTGGATCATCTTGATATTATTGTCTCTTGTACATCCCCATAGCTGGATACCGTACTGCAACTGGCAGAAAAGACCAGTTACATTTGTAACATTCTCAGTTACAACGGACTATTCCTCTTCTTGATCTACTCTAAAAAGTCTACCAAATATCTACATACTGCTTGGCGAACATCTTGCTTAGTTCGTGGATCAAGCTTTCGTGCCATACCTTATCGAAGGCTTCTGCAACGTCTGCCGAACAGATTTGCTTTTCTTCAAGTGCACATTCAATGTCAGAAGCTGAATTGATGATCAGGAATAAGCCTCCTGTTTTCTATTATCGGTCTCATTCTCTTGGGTATAGTAACTTCTCAAATAGCTTGGAGATTGTTTAATTGTAAAGCATATTTTGAACATTTTTTAAAGTGAATTTTCTCAAATTGCTATTTTACTCAATATAATTTATTTGTGATTGTGATTGACAATTTTTTGACCATAACTGATCTCATTATGGAATCAATTGAATTCAAATTAAACGTGGTCATACAAGGATATTTATCGCCTGTAAAACAATGTATAACAAGGTAGGGGTACCAGTTGAAATTTCAAAGTAGGGGTAGCTGAGAGTGAAACATAAAACTTAAGAAGTATGGTTTTAAACTTCCCCTTCGATGCCTAAATTGACGTGCTTATCTTCAAACTGAATTTACCTTAAATCAAGCTTTATTGAAGGTGGCTAGTTATAAAATAAAAGCTCAGTATAATTTGTTATTCGGACGTACTTATAAATTCAAGTATGAAGACAATACAGACGAAAAATATTTCAAACAAACGTAATTTATCAAGTCGTTACATCCCCTGTATATGGAAATAAAACATCCCGGGGTTTATTTTTCTCGAGAACAACATCTCATAATAATCAGGGGGAGATCACCCCCGACCCCCCGAGCGTGTTTTAATACCAGCAGCAGTCGCCCAGGTAACAAAAAGCGCGGGGAGTAAACAGATACTAGTAGAGTATCGCGTATGCGGACACAAAAAGTACGAGTAGCTGGAGGGATGCTGGGGAAATAAAGATGAAAACATTGCAGGTTTTATTGCGGTATTGATTATAAAATCAATAAAATATGGCCCAGGCAGTCGGCGAAACGAAACGGGAAAAATATAGCTGTTTCGCACAAAAGTTTATCATGTACCGAGAGAGCCGCGTTGCGTTTATTAAGAGCAGAGGGAGGGTGGAATCGGAACGGCTTTGTTTCTGGTCATAATAAAAAGTTATATTTGATATTTCATTCGTACTAGGAGATATAATGTATGTTCATAGAGAACTGGTGCGGAAAAAATTACGTAAAAACCCCATTTATTGCACATGCATACCCTAAAATAACTATTTATGTCGGTGGTAGACTTATTGGACGAGTCTGTTTATGGCGAGGCCAATTCAGTAATTTTTAATTTTTAGCTAAGAAAATAAAATATAAGAATTGAAACTATTGGTATTCAGTGTCTTATCTTTCTGGAAGAACTAAATATCGCAGTTTTAGATTGGCCCACTCAATATCCAAATCTAAATCCTATTGAGCATGCTTGTAACATGCTTTAGAGACGTGCTCTTCGAAATCAAAATCATTTTCAGGACCGAAATCAGTTGTCTCAACTACTTCACCAGTCCTGGAATGAAATTCCTCAAGAAGATTTAGACAACCTGATTCTTAGTATGGAAAGATCCTGCAGAACCACCATTGCTATTCGTTGATTTTTGTATAAAATTTCTTGTCTATAGATTTTTATGGCTATTTTTAATAGAAGTAAATTGTATTTAAAGTATGTTCATAGAAAACTGATACAGAAAAAATGTCGCAAAAACTTAGTTATTGTGCATCGTACGTACATAACCTAAAATAGCTGTTTATCTCACTAGTACATAATGCAGGGCTTTATTGGACGAGCCCAATAAATATCAGTAATTCTTAGCTAAAAAATAAAATACTAACAATGAAAATATCGGAATTCAATAGAATTTCGTTGCCCTTAGTTCCCCAAGCCGTTTTGTTTATTGTAAAACATAAATGTCAAGATAGAAAATGGAAGTTAAAAGTCGCTTCGATGCAGAAATTTCCAAAGACGTTAAAATTATTACAAATACTGCAAAGGATACCTTGCTACCATCCAAATCCAGGCATTTATATGAAAAATCCTAATTACTCGTATGCTGCTTACACAGAGAATGGTGTGCAAGTAAGAAAATCAAAAACAATTCTGAAGAAAGTACACTGGCATACTTCGACAGCAGTAGAGTAATTTTTATTATACTAGTACAATAATGAGCCACTTTATGGCTGCAAAACTGTACCATAAACAGTGGGTACTTTATAATGAAATGTCTTATAGTGAGCCTACTAGGAATGTTTTGGTAAAGAAAAAAAATATTTTGTAATTTGCGAACAAAAGTTGAATTTTTGAGTTGACCCACCTGAGAAAAAAATTAACACGCTTAGGTTTTTTATTTATTATTAAATAACTTTTACATCATTTTGTAGATAATTCTTAAATTTTAACAGAAAAACATGTGTTAGTAGAAAGTTATAGTCATTTGAAGATCAGCTGTAGATCTTTGGTGACGAAATCCGTACTGTCTGTCATGGATGATTTTGTGTTCTTCTAGATATTTAGAATTTGCAAATTGATCACTTTCTCAATAACTTTGCTTTTTATTGCAAATAAAAAATGCAAATTAGGTTTATTGCTGAATTTTCTGATCATCCGTATTGAAAGAATCATATTTAGAGCCGGTATTTCTAAATCTGGTTAACTAATCTAACACTCTGTAAGGATAACCGGACAGGAAGGTGCCGGTCCTTAGTAGACTATTTTTTGGATTTGATCAGGTTTACTTAGCTTTAATTTTTGTGATATTTTATCAGTATTTTCTACACTATTAAAATCATATACCTACTTAAAAAAATCTCAGCATTATAACCCTAAAAACATATTCTCAATATATTAAACTTGGCCATAGCTGCGTTATTCTATACCACATTTTCCAAAAATTTGCTCAAAAACATCTGTAAAAAAATTATCAGGATCTTTACAATTCAACACTAACTGGACTGGGAGGTACCGATCTTAAGTAGACTAGTTTTGAACAAATAGGTATTGTTAATATTTATTTATTTATGTATTTTTACATGTACTCAATGTACATATATCTAGATTTGGATATATATTTTATTTTTTCACTACAATAATTGTCATCCCTTACACCACAGCATTCAAACGCAATGAAAGAAGAATATAAAATAGAATTAAAATGTTAAAGCATTGCGCAACTACACTGGGAATAGCCCGCGAAGAATTTAATGATTTTTTGGGGCCCAATTGGCGGTGGGGTCGGGGGGAGCCCTCATTAGCATAGGCGGAGCAATTAAAAATATTTCGCGAACGACGCGGTCGCCACTAGGAAAAATGGGAGAGCGGACGCGATGCTTTCACTCTATCGCGACCTTGAGCTCTGGAGCGGGGATGTTAAAGATGCCAGTGGCGGTTACGATAGGGTTAATTGTGTTTTTTGCTTCTATAACTACATTGTTTTTTTTGGAGATTGGCTGTTTATGTACTAGGTACTTATAATCAAGTTATATTAATTTCAGTTTGAGCTTTGTTGTCATTGACTAGAGCAAAAAAATATTTGATGATTTTTTTTTTCATTTTGTTACGTATTTTTTAAAACCAGAAAATATGCGGACCATAGCTGAGCGGATTGTTTTGGGCAGATCCGCGGCGTTCATTAGAACAAGTAAGGCAGTGCCACAAGAAGTCAAACGTCTAGGGGCACCGTAAGGAAGTTTGTACTAAAAGTAGTCGACAATTCGGTTCCAGGAGAATTTGCAAAAACATCTATAGTTTAATTTCGAAGAGCATTTCCAAAACAGTCCATCGTGTGCAAAGCAAAGTCGACAGTTCGGGGACTTGTAAAGAAGTCGACAACTGGGAGCTTCGGAAGGCGACCGACTGCAATTTTGCCCATGGGCGCTGCAAGAACTTGGCACGGTCCTAGTTCTAAGCTCTAGGGACCGGATAATAAAAGCAAACCTCTTTATGTGAACGTAGAAAAAGGCTCTGTGGAAATGAACGTGCATACAAAGCTGTGAACAATAGCAGAAAATAAAGATGTAATGTACTAGTTTTAAAATACCTTTATCAATAAAATAAAAAACCTAAATTACAACCCTGGAAATAATCTAGATATGAAAAATAGATTATTTTGTTGGGACGTTTCAAGATCATACCTCCTTTTATTTAAATTAAGTAAATTAAACTACACACATCTTATCTTTTAAGATTTTTCTTATCATAGGATTATGCATGTAATATCTATAAATATTAGATATCAGAGTTTTTATCTAAGATGTGAAGCACAGACTGAAGTAGAATTTAAAGAGGTCTGAAAACACCTCTTTGTAATCATGTAAACAAAAGCGGATTGATAGTTATTTAATTAGTTTGATTAGAAATATATTGTTCTTTAAAAATGGACCCACAATTAACACTTGTGGGTTTAATTTGACACTTGTAAAAATGAGACAGCTATGGCTGTATGGTACAGCTTTGGGCTTTTTCTTAAATTTGAAGTGTTTTTACTTTTCGAACTTAAAAGCTAAGAACAAGTAAATATGCATATTTTAGTTGGTAGGAAAGTTTTTGGTTTTCAGGTTGAAGGGTATTGTGAAAAGGTGCGGACGACTTTATATTCATTGACGACGTTTGTAAATATTTCATATGAAAAAGCAGCCTTGACAATCCGGTGCCCTGGTGGCAAGAACTTTGTTCAACTACTTCATTATCAAAACTGGCGTTGTGTATTTTGATGATGCCAGCTTCTTCAGCAGCTACTGAGAGGAGTTATCGCTTGTACAGTCATATCCACGTAAAAAAGAGAAACAGGATAACTAATGACAGAGCTAAATTACTCTGTCTCATACAACAAACACTTACTGCAAAAAATAGAAAGTGGCAGCAGATCAATTTTTATTTTTGACGAAATTCAAGAAAATGAACAGTCTATTATTGATGAAGATGAATATATAGATGAAATAAGTGAGAAGTCTGATAGCCACGCGAAACGGTAACGATAATAATAGCAAAGAGCTAAGTAATAAAAACAGTTCTGTTGATAAGGAAACATTACCAGATATTTAACAGAGAAGCTTAACAAATGATGACAGTGATGAGGACATGATCTCTCCCAATAAGCGACTGGCAAATAACTGATTTTGACTAGATAGGGATATTCTTTTGGTCTGTAGGTCATATAGCAAAAATACAAAGAAATACATTTTTCGCCAGTGCAACAAAAGGCCGTCCAGAAAAAACTCAAGAAAAAGGGACTATTTGCTATTCTGGCTGAGTGCCCTTGTGATATCGCGATTTCTGAGCCCTTGCCCTTCATCAGGCAGATTTACACCCAGGGTGTCTAAAGAAGATGGTGATGATATAGCAAAAATTAGTAAATATAGACAATATTTACCTTGTAAGATTCTTTAATAGAGTTAAAAAATAACACAGTGTCTAACTGTACAGGGTGTTCCATTTGGAGATGATGACTGCGTTTTTTGAATTTATAATTTTAAACTACATACTTTATTTATAATAAATAAAAAAAGTTTTTCTTAATAAGAGAGTTGAATGACATTTGTCAATATCTGAAAATTGGGTTATCAATAAATGCTATAAATAGCAACAAATTATTGTTGTGGTAAAAATAACGATAAAATTACATTGGATTTTCAAGGAAATATCTGATTTCTTAAACAAAAAAGAACAAAATATTTTTTCACCCTGTATTTATCTACACTCGGGAGATAAAAATTGAAAGTGCAAAAACGATTGCAAACTATTTATTTACTCAAATTTTTATATTTGTTCGTTTCAAATTACTGATAAAAATTACAATAATTAAAATAACCAGATAAAAATATTAAATGCATTATTAGAGAGCTTATCTTTTATTATGTTCCAAGTTTAGAATAGATTAGAAAATATTTTTATCTTAAAAGTTATGAAGGGGACGCATTTTTGATCTTTTTGACCTTCTCGGACTGTTTGACTTAAGTTTTTGCGTTAGATTTTTTTTTGGGGACGCTCCAAAATTTCTTGATGCTCTTTGCATATTCAGTGAGGATTATTAAGTTATTAAAATTCAATAAGTGCGAGGCTACTTTTTTGTATAAAGCTATTATCACTAAATCACTTGCTCTAAAAATACAGCCTCTGTACTTATTTTTATTTATGTGTCCGCGCCAAAAAGGCATTAATTTCATATAGCAAATACAGTAACAATAATATTTAGAAAAACGTAAGTTAAGTCATTTATTTGCAGCTCATAAAGAGAACTACCAAAAACAACTTCAAAATATATATTGCACGCAACTCCCTTTATGATAGGATTCTTATTTAATTAAACTGATCAACAATATTGAAAAATTTACCTCAACTTATATGAAATTGCTTCATTTTATTATATTTCATCCCCTTTAGATAATCTATTGTTTGGAATATTACATTCAACACATTTACTTCACTGCCGTAATTTTACCAGTCAGTATTTGGATCTCAGATCCAAATTTCACTCTTTACTGTGCAAACCTTGGTTTCATTCATTTATGCTTATTATTCTGTCTTAAGAGTCCGATACCGCACATGGAATATTTACTGGTTTTAAAGAAATAAAAAAAGACAAACCGCTTTCCGCGATGCAAAGCAATTACAGTATATTTTAATCTCTCTTTTCCGAATACTTACATTTATTAGTTTACTTGATAAATAATTATACAATTATAAATTTTTTAATATTAAAAATATATATTCAGTAGACAACTATATTTACCCTTTTAATTATTAACAAATTAAATAGCTGTACCGATACGGGCTATTTTTGAGTTGGTATAAGTATTTCGAAATCAAAAGTCGAAATCTTATAAATAATTGGATATTTTGAAGATTTGACAATATTTTTAAAAACATTTTATATTTTGATATTAACTATTTGGAATGTACATATTTGCACAAAGATGTTAATGCTTTTATAAGAAAATAAATATGAACCAAATGATATCAGTTCTGTTCTGAATATAATAATCGTCAAAAATTATTTATTTAAGCAATAGCAAAAAAGACATTAAAATTATTGTTTAAAGTAAATTGTTGTTGTTTAATAATATTAATCAAAATTTGTTGGCAAGAAAGCCGCGTTAATTTAAAATTGCAGGCTCTAGAGTTTCGGGAAATTTTTCCCTCGGCAGAAAGATTTCTTTCTTGTATAAACCAAATTTGTTAACTGTGTAAAGAACATTGTTCTTTTCAAAAGAACATATGCAAATGCACATACCAAAACCCTACAATCACTATTAACAAAAAAAAATAATAAAAAAGCAAAAACTTACATAAAGATCAAAATAAATAACGCGAAATAAAATCAACAACCGCGAGCGCGCAATCGTCTAAAAAAATCATCAGTAAACTCCAGTGGACACCATCGCCGTAGCTCAGCTCACCACTTCCCAGAGCACAGCACTAGCAACGTCTAACCAACCGCTCGTAGAGTCTAGTAATACTCTAACAACCTCATGATTTTGGTACTCCCAAACCCCTAAGTTGTAGGACCACTTTTTATTTGGCATCCGCAAATTCATAGGTACCTGCCGTGCACACACCTTGGCGGGGGGAGAGACGGGCTGGCCCCCTCTTAAGCCATACCGCAGTACAGTTAGCGAAAATCAAGATTTGCAACAGCGGGTTTTCAGCCATCCCAAATTTAAGTGAGATGGACCCTATAACGAGCAGGACCGGTTTCGAAATGTTTTTAATTCGTAACAGTTTGTAGGTGTTTATGCTAGTGGCCTCCTTGTCTACCGAACTTTAACACCTTAGATTGAAAGAAAGTGGTAATTAGTGCTTTCTAATTTCTAATAACAGTCAATAAATCAAGCGAAATATACGGCCAAATTGACTATGCACTTCTAAGACCGCAAGTCTTAGAATAATACAATTAATTTGGATACCTATGAACTTATTTTTGAGTCATTTTGCAAATTTACAAATCAAGTTAAGTATGTATTATCCACAGTAATACAATTAAATTCTTTTAAGCAATAGGCTTAAAGCTAAACTCATTTTGCAAAAATAATAGAATGCCTCATACGTTTTAATGACGACTTATTAACAGTGACAGAGCAAAAACTTGTCAAAATCTAACTGATCCACTGAATGATATAAATTTAAACCAGTACTGTCTTAAATCTTATTGACTGCGGTGAAGAAGATATACAAACCTCAACCTGTACATCAATCATCAATCAATCAAGATCTGTTCAAAGTATCACCAACTGCTAATTTACTTGCTACCAACTGGGATGTAACCTGTTGAAAAAAACAATGAACAGTGCATCAAATTGCATTGCAAAATATTAAGATTGTTAAGGCAATAGAAATTCTATTGTTTTTCAAGTGGGTCATTTTCAGCTGGTAAAATGGACACATACGTTGAAAAATACTCTAAACCGTTCCACTGAGGGTCCCAATTTGGGGGGTAATTTCACCATCTAGAAATTGTTTTCCGCCAAAGGCCGTATTCGATTTCGATCTCGAGTAATAGAAAAAAAACACCAAACTATCTACGGTGTTTAATAGGTTGCCCCCTTTTAATTAAAATTTAATTCAATTAATTTATCATTATCAAAACGAAACACTTATGGGATAACTTCACTATCCGTCCGTACGTCTGTCTGTATGTCACAGGCGATTTTCTCTGAAACTATAGGATGTAAAAATTTGAAATTTAGCACAGAGATAGAGTGTGGTGGCCCAATTATAGACATAGAGTAAAAAAATTGAATTTTGATTTTGGGGGTTAATTTTAGGGGGTAATTTGGGAAATAAAATTCAAGGGCATCATGTAGGATATCAAATGAAAGCTTATTGAAGCACGAATTCGACAACATATATGATGTATTTTTTATTAATTTTTTTAAGGAAAAACGCTTAAAAATTGCTATCCCCCACCCTTATCACCAAAAGGATCGCTCAGAAAAATGTGAAAAAATCATTAATATTGAGAACTGGGTGTAGATTGAGCGAAAATTATCAAAAAGTTGAATTTTTACTCAGGGGGTTAATTTCAGGGGGTAAATTGAAAAATCAAAAATAATGTTTTTAAGTGCATCGAGTAGGGTGTCAAATGAAAGCCTATTGAAGCACGAATTCGACAGTATATGATGTACTTTTTCTGAATTTTTTTAAACATTTTTCTGGAAAAACGCTTAAAAATTGCTTTCCCTTATCAAAAAATCATCAACATTAAGAATTAGGTGTAGATTGAGCCAAAATTATCAGAATTATTTTATGTATTAATTTATTTCCTTATAACTGCTGAACCAATATTTTTGGAGAAAAAGTTTTTCGACAAAAAATATTCCTTATGCTGTAAGGAATAACTTTTGCCCGTATACTTTTTTCAAAATTCAAAGTCGAAACGCTCAGCTCCGCACATAAGCAATGTGATACGGCGTTGGTGCCGTCGGCGGCGAATAGCGCGGCGGATGAGCGGCGATCGGGCGGCCGAGGTTTGCTCAGGTTAAGTGGGGTTCTGATGGCATGCAGCACTAATTGTGCAAGTATATCCATCCACTTGACCGAAATTTTTTTTGATAGGATTCAAAACATAAAACAAATTTTATTCCACCTCTGTCCATCGCAATTTCTCTATCTGCCTCTATAACCAATGCCAAAAATAGCTCCCTCTCTCTCAGATGTTGTGCAAATTTTGATTAGCACATTGGTCCCCTTTTATAAGGGTTCCGTGCGAAAGAATCTTTCTGGTTTCACTTAATCACTTCGCATAATGCGTTACTACAATGAAAAGGGATGGGGGATATGATATTTCGACAGGGAAGCAAGTGAAAGAAAGACAGATGTAAATTGGAGTGAAGCAGGAGTTGTCGAAAAGTAACTGAGTTTTATGCATGAGCTATTTTAGAGGTCAAGACACTTTTAGTGCATGCATGCCTACTTAGTTTTCGTGGGTTGATAATTTGACCAATTTTTCTTTTTTAATATGAGGGGTGAGCAGTAGACCAGGTGTCTTCCTCTTGTATGTGATATAAAGTAATATTTAGGAAATTTTGGACTTCATTTAAATTTCTTTAGCTTATCTGCCGCCTCGGTGTATACAAATTATTTTTGGAGCTGCATTTTAGTGTATCCCAATCGGAAACTTATAAGGATTGCTTATGTACTTTTACAAGTTAAGGCTAAACTAATGTTTATTAATATTATTCAATATTTTCAATTTTTTATAGCCCGAGAACTAGTCTGGCCTGTTGGAAAGCTTCCAAAGCCATTGAAACTTACACACACACACACACACATAGCCCGAGGAACCACCTCTTGTAAACACATTTTCAAAGAATTTATCACTGTTTTATGCTTCTTTTTTGATAAAACGGCTGCATTAGAAACCAAAACTATAAGGTAATTTGGTGATAGATAATTTAATTTTGTGATGGTGTAGTGTAGATATTTCTTGTAAATAAATTTCTTTGTCCCTTGTATGGAAATCAGGTCTATGAATAAAATAACAAGCCAGAATTAAACTTGAATAAATAAACTAAAATTAAACCATCTTAACAATAAACATATTCTTTGATCAATGAGCAACAATAAATTCAAGTAAAACCAAAAATTAAATAATTTCTAATTCAGGTGTGACTAAAAATGGTCTCCCAAGATTGGGACCTTCGCAATATTATCTTTTAAGATACTCCATGAAATTCGACTAATTTGCGACGGGCGCTATGTAGATTGTCATGTGTTCCTCCCCAATTATTCTTGTTGCATTTGGAAGTTCTGCTTAACTATGCTGCTGCAGAAAAAGTTTCATCTTTCTGTAGGCATCTTTACTAAAAAGTTGAGAGGTTCGTGATAAGGTAATTTCGATATACTACGAATTTTAGTAATGAGTAAATGTCACCCCCTAATAAAAAATTTAAATTCAAATTTATTAGCAAACAACATGTCCGCTTTCCCAGACAGGTTGGTTAAGTTCACTCAAAAATATTTACTTCTATGCAGCGATTCTTGAATACCATTAAAATTTCCCTTAAAATAACAAAGACAAAAATTGTAATTACCGTACCGTGATTTTTCCTCCAAAGTCCAAGGCCCAAGAAGCTATAAAATTATTAAATACAATTCAATTGACTTAGCTTAGTATTGCCACGAGGCTCTTCTTTTAACAATTTCTGTCACAATTAAAATTAAGAAACAGGTGAGCGCAGACATCTAAGTTCTCTACAGAAAAAAACATACATCTAGCAGTTTTGATTGTGGCATGATGTCAGCTCTAAAAGCTGGAGGTCTGGTTACAATAATTAAGATAAAAACAATCATGGGATTACCTGTATCACAAATATGTATATCTCACTTTACCCTATGTAAAATGGAAACCCACTCCACCAATTTGACGCAGAAGAAAATTTTCTTAATCTGTATAAAAATACCTTAATTCCAGTAAAATATTGTTTCGTGTATATTCAAGGTAATGTTCTTTTCACTAAAGAATATTGTTGTCTTAAAAGCAGTTTTGAAGTGAAGAAAAGTACTGATTTATTTTTGAGTTCATTATAAAGTTAGATTTAAAATAATTAAGTAATTATTAAGGGCCTGTTTGTTCCATTTTAGCTTTTCAGTTAATTATTTTGCCATAATTAAATAACAGTTTGCTTAATCCTAGTAAATGAACCTTGAATAGGTGGTATATTATATAGATATGAAGAAAGTTTCTTTAGATTAACGTTGCAGCGCATTCACTGAAGTTAACAAGTTTTAAAAAATATTGAAGTGAAGTAACCAAAAATAAGTCACGTACGAGGTATTGCAAAGTTTCTGCGCGAACTTATGTAAATACTTACGTCTAATCTTATAATCAGTCAACTACCTCAATTAGGATTAAACTATAAAACTTTAATGAAATAGATAAATAAAACTAGTTTATGTATCTGGTAAATTCCCTTTGAAAATTGACGCTTTTGTTAAAATTTTATTATACATATTCGTTAATGATCATAAATACAAATAAATAAAAGGTTTAAAGTATGTTTTTAACATTTACAGGTTTCTAATATAAGGATTTTAACATATTATTCGCAATGATATTCGTCTGTCTGTCAATTTTAAATTTTGGAATCTTCTGCGTGAAACTGAAAATTACAACATCCAGAATATAAGTAGATGGTTAATTAATTTTTTGAGGAATGGTAGGATTGAGTGAAACTAATAATGGATCAAATTTTCAAACTGATTATTAAGGCCAAGTTAGAAAAAAGTGCTAATGAGTAGAAGTTCCCCGCAAATTTAAACATTCCTATATTCTTTTAGACATACTTCGAATAAAGTGACATGTCTTCTTGTGGTATGCCTTCCCAGGCTAATCTAACCCCATGGCGCATGCGCCATAGGTCCATGATTGGTTGTGGCAATCGACTTAGTCTTCTGCTTTTCATGGCCCACACATGTTCAATGGGTGATAGATCAGGTGATCTTGGGGGCCAAAGAATGACATTAACGTTAGCTTTCTCTAGGTAGTCTCTAGTAATGGCCTCTCGAAGTCCTACAATCCTACCCCGCTCAAACCCACTCAGTTGTCTATAATTAGCACGTCTTCGAACAGGAGGCATTTTTAACAAGTGTTTTAAAGGCAATACAAGCAATAAAACTGAATTTATTTTAGAAAAATTTCAATACAGCAGGTACAAAAAAATTGTTTAGTTTCAAAAATAAATTTAAAAAAGGCAAGAAGATGTAAACATTTTGGAACCAAAACGTTATCATTTACTAAACGTGATTAGCCCTTTTAAACTAATATATAATTATAAAGATATTTTGCTGTATTCAGGGTATTGCAATTTTTATGGTAAGCATATGTATATAGAACATAGTGAACATTTCAATTAATTCAATACTTCATTTGCTTAGTCAATATTTTTAAAAACTTTCTAGCTCTTTTCACATTAACCAAACCCCCAAACACTACCACAAGCTTCAGCGCCCTCTGGGTGTTCCTATAATTCTAATATATTACGCATAGTTTCTTTAATATTACTCCACTTTCATGTCAATTGCCCAGTATCTTAAGACCTACTTACTACTTTTTTATTTTTGCATATATAACTAACTACTAATACTTCATCACTTCTATGTACTCAGTTAACTAACATTAATGTTGTTGTCATTTCTGCATTACTAATTAATTAAAATTTTGCTGCCCGTAATAATCATTCCCCGAACCTTGAAAAATAACTTAATTTTGACAAAAAATCAAACGATATTCAAAAACCAGATGTTCTATCCGGGATAATAAAACTTTCCTTTACGCAAATTTCATAAAACTCCGCCCGAATCTCCCTAATGAAAGTGAAAAACCCAAGGGCACGTCGAGCCTCCCCCCGTCACCCCGATTTTAATGTGCAGGGACGGCGTTTGGGGAGTGTTAACAGTCGAAAATTGCTTTAATTATAGGATTTCTGTAAATTCTTAATTGAAACGATCAGGTATTTTGAAAAATGATTTCGAATTATTGGTCAGGTTCACAATGGCTAAGATCGCTAGGACTTGACAATGAATGTTTTATTTATGTTTGAGTATTTTTGCAAATTAATAAAGGAAAAAGAAATTTAAATATGTATTTTTTACAATAAAAATACAAAAATAATTTTGGAAACAAGAGAAAAGATACAAATCAATTATTGGAAATCAAACAAATCGCAGAAATAATAGTACAACTTGATGACATATTGACACAACAGAGCAAAAACCTATAAAATATCTATATTGTAACCAGTACTAAGTTGCAACGCTTGTTAATGAATCCCGGAGAGAGTCTAGGTGCAGATTTTGACAGCAGTACTTAAATAGTTGTCCTGGAAAATAAAATATATCAAACGATCGTCGCGAGGTTAAAGTCAGAGTTGATTTGTGCTATCACAGATCCATATAATGGATCTGTGGTGCTATCTTCTACATGTCAATTCTCTCGACATGTAGGTTGAACGAGAGATTCTCTTCGAAGATGACTCCAAGATCACTATAGGATGATACACATTCCAGTTTGGTACTGCTGATTGTGTAGGTGATCTTAATGGGATTGGAGCGTCGGTGGAAGCTCATGGATTTTCATTTATTGTCATTGAGTTTCAGAGAGTTATCAACACACCAGTAGGATAAGGCGTCGAGGTCAGTCTGCAATGTATCGGAGTCAGGTGTGATGGCAGAGAAGAATTTGAGATTATCGGCGTAGAGGAAAAAGTGGGACGATCTGAAGCATGTTGATATGTCATTGATAAATAGGATAAACAAAACAGGACCCCTGCGGAACCCCAGACGTTACGCGAATCTCCTTAGACAGCAAGCCACCGAGTCGGCGGTCTGTCAGATAGGATCCATTGGAAGTAGGTAACCATAATGCCGATATTAGATAGTTTTTTTAAATAGTAAGGAGTGGCAAATTCTATCGAAGGCTTTAGACATGTCAGTGTACACAACGTCAACCTGCCCACCAGCCTCGACTGATGACACAAGATGACCCTGGTAGACTGCCAGATTTGTAGTTGTGGAGCGTCCCCGAAAGAAACCATTCTGCTCTGGAATAATGAAATTTCTGAATGTATAAAATAGCTCATTTGTAAGGATAGATTCAAAAATTTTGGGGATAGTGGATAGTATCGAAATGCCTCTGTAGTTCTGTATATCCGTCTTATCGCCGGCCTTAAAGATTGGTACCAGGATTGAAAACTTCGCTGAACAGTACTTCAGAAGCACTGGAGGGATACCGTTGGGTCGATCCCTCTTAGAAATGTCAAGATAAATAATGTCCAGAGAAATAGACATGGTTAGGGCGATGTGTTACCACTACACTAATGAGTCTTAGAGTTATGCACTGTCAGAACCACTACCACCATATTAAAATATGTTTCCTTCTCAGTCAAGGTATCCTTATTAAATAAGAAATTACCAACCCTTCTCCAAAAAATGTCGTAGAGACGCCCCTGTCTCTACGCACTTTTCCCTCATTTTCTTTGCATTTCCCGGGCCAGCTAGCGCGCGGTGCTTAGTTTTAAAACTTAAATTTTGTAGGGAAGAATGTCTTAGTTACATAAAATCAATAAAGCTAGAGAGCTCTCACGGAACGAACTACATTTTAAAATACTCTCGTTGCCAGAAAGAATCTTTACGAGCTTTCGTGGGGCACAGCGGCGAACTTTTCGGGTACAGTTGCGATGAAAAAGTACGTAGCCTATTCTCATTAGAATTTTTTGAGGTTTTATATATTATATTTTTTCAGATGTTCTTTGACGAAAAATACACCAAATAAAAAAATAATCCGAATTATTTCCGTTTTTTCCCAAAATTCGGACCACAGTGCATCACACAATTAATTCTGCATTATTTCTAACTTCCTCTAAGATCAAATTGACTAACTATAGAGATGCCCGTAGTCTAGGAACTTTCCCTCTTGACTCAGTTGAATTTCATTCGAGTGCAAGCCCAGATTTTTGGTCAAAATTCGATGCAGAGAGCTTTTCATTATGTTCAACTGTTGAGACTGACAACGAACTATGGTTCTGGGATTTTTGGCAACATGCTCAAGTCTAGCGATATATTCATTGGACCGAGCACTACGTGGACACACTGGCACCTTTAAATCAATAACTAATCCAGAAACCTCAAATTTTCGAATAAGATTGCGTTGTCACTTGATACATGATTACGCCCAAAAATTAAACGAAGTCTACGAATTGTTTTCACACAAAAACGGGAATTCTCGTAGTAAGTTTGAACAATTTTAACACGTTCTTGCGTTGTGAAATGATCCAGAATTAATCAAGTTTGATAGTTTGGCGCAAGACACTTAAAGCCGCACATACGCAAAACGTGGCTCGAATAACGGTTGTTGTATGTTACCAAACGTTCCACCAATTTTCCATGCTGGGTGCCATGCAACGACATGATTATTTATTATTTTTTTTTTATTTTTGTCTTTTAGAAACTAAAGCTTAACCTTCTCGGGTCAATTAAAAATCATAAATATTTAAATAGATTAAGTGGTAATGCAGTTACTTATAATGTGCGATTTGCCTCAAAGAAAAAATAACAATTTTATCTTTCGAGGTCAAAAGGACATCTCTAAGAAGGGTATAATGTTATTAATTGTTAGAGTTTTATAAATAAAACCTTTGTTTGGTAGTTCTTTTATTGTGAAATGATTTTCATGCACGTATTCGGATTGAAACTTCAAATTTTCCATGCACTTAAAGGCCTAATATCAATTAAAATTTTTAGTAAGTACATTTTATTTAAAATGGAGGAGAAAATTCATTCTAAGATGCCTAAAATGTCACCGTAAAGTTTTCTCTTTATTTCAGTCACCAAAATTTCTATTAGTGAGCTTACTTATAAGATTAATGCGAAAGACAAGATATTAACTAATAAGAAACTAAAATAAATTTATTTAAAAAGTTTTCACAATCAATACAAGATGTAAAAGAAGAAAATGAAGAAGGAGATGAAGAAAAAGTAGAGAATGAAGAGTTCTCAGGAACAGAAAGAGGAAATAAGAGCAACCAAAAATGGAAATAAAACAGAGCAGTTAATCAGTCGCCAAATGTTGCACAATTTTTTCATTTAAAATTGTTTTGGTGCTTTCTACGTTTTCATAAAAACAATTTATAAAAAGTGATTAGTAATTCTTAATTAGTAAAAACTCGTTTTCCTGGAATACATTTTTTTATATATTGTTCATTTCCTGATAAACAGCCCTCACTACTTACTACTTAGTTTTAAAATTTTCTTAATTGCTGATTGAAGTTTTACGATACAGACAGACGAGTGGTTTTTAAAACTTTTTGCTGAGATAAGAAAAATCAAATAAAGAATTAAGTGTATTGCTAAATCACTTTTTTAATTTTGAAACTTGATATTCGAGGCGTATTTCTAAAAGATGGCTAGTTGCCTTAAATTTTGTCATGCAACACACACAGCAAGACATATTTTTTGGTGTACACAATGCTTCCTACATTACCTTTACTCTATAAAATTTGCTCGCCCAAAAATTAATCTACGGATTCACTAAAAAGGCTTAAGACTTACAAAGGACTAAAATATCTAGAAAAACAAAATCATCCATGACAGACAGTTCAGATTTCGTCACCAAATATCCACAGTTGATCTCCTCCTTAGCCTTGTTTAACATAACTGAAACAAGTCCCTTGAATTTCATGGCGAACATCAGATTGCTGCTCTTGATATTTCCAAGGCCTTTTCTCTTTCGAGACAGAGAAATCCTTCTTCCTTTCCAACCTACATACTTCCTATGTTTTCCAAATAAGACCTAATCTAAAGTACTGTTCTCTGGGGAACGGCATCACCTTCGATACTTACCATCCTTGATTCTATTCAAAAGAGAGCCACTGGACTCATCAATGACCCAGTCCTCACTAGAAAACTCCCTTCTCTTTCCCATCACCGGGCTGTTAGGGATTTATCCCTTTTCTATCGATACTTCCTCGGATTTAGCTCCAAAGAGCTGTCGCTACAATGCCCCCTTGACTGTTTCTAACAGAACAACAAGAGGCATGTATGCATCCCTTTACTATCCAGCTACAAAATCCTAGAACATCCCACTTTTCTCTCGCACATTCATACCTAGGGTATCCAGATTATGGAACAAATTGCTTGCATATGTTTTTTCTTCCCATCCCATCCATTTACAATACAATCCTTTAAATCCCGTGTTAATAGATTACATTGTCCATCTCTTCAGGCTACGGTACGTTAGTACTTAAGCTCAAAGTCTACGTAAGCTCCGGTAGCTACCTCAGATAAAACAAAAACAGAAAGAAAAGGCAAATTATGTGGAAAAAAGAAACAGGTAAAAAATTGGGAGTTATGACACTGAAAGAACTAAATAGATAACTAAATAGTAGATATAGTGACTATTCTATCGATTAGTATTATTCAAGAAATAAAGTAATTTACATTCTTGCTCATTTTATAAGAAAATTCGACTGGAATATCATTTTTCAAAGGGAAAGTTATTTATAGAAACAAATTTAGATGATGTGAATGATATGATAAGAAGGGTTGTGTTTATTTCTGCTTTTGATAAAATTCAATAATTAAATTAGGATATTTGGGTATTTATAAAACCACTGGTAATACGGAAAAGATTGAACATTCTAGGGAATTTTCTGATGGTTTTCAAATAATTCGGGACGAAGCCAAAATTGCAAATGTATTTTGCTTGGATGAAAAATAGAAGTTTAAGTACTCAATTCTTAATTTTGTAATTGGATTTGTATACTTTCAGAAAAATTATACTGTATGTAATGTCAAAACCTATACGGCCACAATCACGCCAAGCATGGTCTAATTTGATAATAGGGGGTATGCATATACGTCAAAAGTGTTACATGGCGAATTTCAGTATTGAAGGGGTCATCGAAAAATCAATAAAAATGGCATTTAATGCATAACTCATCCAATGAAATATTCCTGCACTTAAAGTAGAAAGTTCCTAAAATCTTATTCATGTATATTTATAAGGAAACTTTTAATTTTGCAAACAAATTCTGGAATTTTTGCAAAATTTTGACACTGCATATTTTAATAATTTCGACCTAAATAAACTGCAATTCTTTGTTTTTATGGCAGTGGTCGAAAAGTCGAAAATTTAAAAGTTTCAAATTTTGCATATCCCCGATGCAAATAAACCTATGGTGTTTATAACTTAAACGAAAAAATAAACGATTTAACTTAGTGGGAGATATTTGTAGATAATTAACGGATAAAATAAACCCAAAAAGAAACACTAAATAGAAACAATAGTGTAGAATAATGTCGGTTAAAAATTGGATTTGTTGGACAAAATCAAGAAAATTTTAACCCCTTAAATACGCTCCTGGATAACCCATTCTGTATTCATTTTTAAGTGATTATCCCTCTATAATATATCGTGGAAAAATTAGATACGAAAAATACAGAGTGATTTAAAGGTACCGATGTCGAGTGTAAAAAAAGTCAAAAAATCCAAATTTAATCGGCGATTACTCCGTTTCTATAAAGAATAAAGAAGCTAAAAAATATGGATATCATGTATTTCGACGAGCTCTTGCGATGACGTCTATTGGATTTTAATTTGGATTCATTTTGACCAAAAAAAAAACAATGAAAAATTTGGGTCAAAAATCGAAACTTCCAGTTTTTCCCAAATATATCTATTTTTCAGTGGTTTTAGGTTTAGGTAAATGTATTGCAAAAAGAAAGTATTTGAGATTTTAAAGTTTTACTAATAAATCTGTCTTTCGATCCGACGTCTCGTTTTCGAGTAATTAGGTACCAAAGAGGGTTCTGCAAATGGTATTTTTCGATAAAAAAAATCAAAAAATTATTTGCTATTTTCCAGTCCTCGCCGATTTCAATAGAGTTCCGAAGGCCCGTTCCTCTACAATCTCCGAAAATTTAAATCGATTTAATCACTTTTGCGACCTGTGCCCGATTTCAACGGAAATCACGGAAATTTTGACTCTGGCGTTGAATAACTCCGAAACGATACATCCTGCATAACTAAATTTTTTACCGAAGCTAGTTGTACTATTCCTCTACTAACCCAGCAAATTCAATTGCTCCCGCTCTGACTGTTTCCGAGAAATACAAACCTGTTCGATTTTGGGTTAAGCGTTGAGTGACAAGAATAAGAAGCTTTGAGTTTACTTCTGACTTTATCTCCTACAGAGATGAAACAATGCAAAATATAAAATTTCTAGTTTAAGTTGTTAAAACGTGGCGCTAAATTTAAATCTCTATTGGGACACCCTGTATAAATGCCCTGGACCATGGCAGGAATAACTGTGTTGAGCGACACGGAGACTATAATTTTATATTTTATAATATTAATAGAATTATGTAATAGTCTAAATATAATTAATTAGAATTAATATATTAATTTAGAAAAAGATCAATTAAGTACTTATCCAATATTTTTTAGGAAGCCAATGCAAGTCTTTAAAAAATTACAATCAAAGTATTTCGCAATTATGAAAAATCTAGACAAAATACATGGCCCCATTTTTATTTATAAATTCCATATCGTACTTTTATTTACGTATGTGCAGAATAATGTTGTTATTTGCCTATTTTGCCTTAGATAGCCTTCAAATTATTGTGCTCTTAATTACTCTTTGATGGCCGATTTTTCCACTATCAAGAATAACATTTAAATATAGGGGAATACTGATTGGATGTAGTGCTGCGTTTGTCATAATGATTTTTCTGGCATGAATATTTTTTCACTTTTAACGTTTTAAGAGAGGTAAAAAGTGGCTTTAACCTAAAACAAATTTTATAAAAATATATTTATAAGATGTGGTGTTCCTTTGGGGTAGTAACTAGCCTAAAAGAATAAGCACGAAGTTTCATGGAATATCAAAAGGCATTAAAATTATCACGAGTAAGCCTGGCCCCATTTAATAGACTTACCGTTAGTTTTTTAATACTTCCCAAAAACAAAGATACAAAAAGTTTAAAGTTTATCCTATTTTATGTCTTTATCACTTCTAGAAAGTCAAATGCTCCACTTCTTATTCGATAACAACACGCCACACGCCACGTTACCATACAAATTTTTAAAGAATTTTTCGTTTTAACTTATTTAGATGTAGATTGTAATCGTATACAATTAAACCCGAGAAAAATAAACTCCCAAGCGAAAGTAGTTCCGGTTAAATTTTTCAAAGATTCGTACTCGATTTGATTTCGAATATTGTCCTAGGTTCAGGAACTTAAGTTGTTTTGTTTTTGTTTAAAATTTTGTTAAACACATAATTATCGTCCTTACTGTTTTTGCGGTTGGTGTAGGTTATCATATATTTTCCAATACGTATATTAATGATAGTGTATTGTAAAAATACATATTTCCCAATACATTGTATAATTTAAGCGGGAGTAATCTGCCCCCATCCCGACTATTTTGGCTTTTCTAACATTGTTTTTGCGCAGTTATTTGCTATAAAAACCAGGTCTAGACCATTGACCTTCAGCAAGAAGAGACAACAACATTTATTCATAACTAGATCATGTGATCTTATTGGCATTGCTTTCAAAAGTAATGTTAGGTGACACAAACACATTATTTTAATAGCCACATCGGCAGCTAAAAAGCAGAAAATACTTCTCCTAACTTACACACTCTATATGTTGGCCAAATAAGACCTAACCTAGAGTACTGTTCCCACATCTGGGGAGCGGCATCACCTTCGACACTTAATATTGACTCTCCAAAAAAGAGTCGTTTGACTCATCAATGACCCAGTCCTCTTGCCGCTATATAGTTCCCCCCTTGACTGTTCCTAACAAAACAACAAGAGGCGCGTTACTGCCCAGCTACAAAAGCCCAGAACGTCCCACTTCTCTCGCTCATTTATACCTATGGTTTTCAGATTAGGAAACAAATTGCCTGCAGATGATTTTTCCTTCCCATCCCAACCTCCAATCCTTTAAATTCCATGTCAATAGATTATATTTTCCTTCTCTTCAGACGTCCAGGGAATTCTACGTGGGCTCTCCCAGGTAAAAAAATATTCTAGTTCTCAACGAGTTAAACTTTCTTGTAGTTTTTTTAATGTTCTGACAGCCCACGAAGACCGAAGTCTAAGTACTATGTACCGTGGGTGCACTGGGGAAATCCGACTCACACATCCAGGGCTGCAAACATCCGTAGGGACTTCACCAGCCCTTTAAGAGGATGTGAGGGGTGGCACCACCTCGGTCCAGGAAGAAATCCTCTACCACCTTCCAAATGGAATTGTATATAGAATTTACAGTAGTCTTTTTGTGATAAGAGTTCCTTATCCTAAGAATTGCATTTTTAGAATCACGTACAATTTTTTAAAAACACTTCGTATTTGTATAACTGAGTGGAATACTATTGAAATAAATGATTAAATCATTGAAATTAATTACTTAGCGACAAGAACTTAAAAAACGGAAAAAATACGATTCTGCCATTTTACTTCTTTTGGTCGTACAAAAGGTTTCAAAAATGAAATATTTTAAAAAGGTTTTTTAGAGTTTAGGAGCATATACAGGAATTTCAATGTGTTACAGCGCAATATCTCAAAAACGGTTTGGAATATTTTAATACAAATTTTGCAAGGTAATAAAGAGACAGGCAGACATATTTGAAAACAAGTTTGACATTTACCCCCTCCACATTTTGAAGAATGGGGGCGAGTTAAAAATAACAAATTCGAAAATTTAATTCTCCTTTCATAACCACCTTTGTACACAGAAAATTGTTGCCTTTACGCTACTAGGTGCATAGTAAAGCTTTTTTAAATACTGGGATTTAGCTATTTAGGAGCTATTTAAATGGTAAAGATACACCTAACAAAGCAGTGGAATAAAAATAGCTGGTTCCATTGATAGTTACTTGAGTCTAGTTGTCAACTTATCACAATTCCTAAATGGCATATTTGCATATACATGGATTGGTCATGGTGGTTTTGTAAATTAGCCTAAAAAGTCTTCCGATCTGATCCCCTTAGATTTTTTCTTGTGGGAGTTTAATAGAGAAAACGTTGCTACAGCACCAACCACGCTAGAAAACATGAAAAACCGGAATCGACAAGCATGGCCATTAGTAACTCCTGAAACGTTAAATCGTAAACTTGTCTAATTTTATTAAATTGGTTTTTGTGAAGTATGGACTGAATCTGTCAAATTCTATTGAAGATAAGTTAGTCGATAATATTCGATTATGAGTCAGTCTTAAAATCGTCGCTAGAGCTTCCCAGATAAAAGATATATGCTGTTTCTAGCGCTGCCGTGTATTGTACTAAACCAGCCCACTTCCTAATACTCCCATAAAATTTTATATCAAACCCTTAAAAATAATTAAAACGGATTGACGAACGAGACTTTTTATACTTTATTCATAATTCCTTTTACAACAAACAAAAAACTTTCTTTCACTTACCTCCGTATCCTGAGTCTAGATTTCTGAAAACAAAGATTTAAAAATCTGAACCTTCACATCCCGAACTGTTCTTATCAATAGTACTATTTTAAAAATAAAATTTAAAAATTTGCTTGCCTATGTTTATCTAACCAACAACGCGAAACACTATCATACAAATTTCAACTGATTTTTTTTTGTTGGAAACTTATTTAAAATAAGATTAGAGTACGTACAGTAAATAACGGGTATGGAATTAACTGACGCGACAGCGTTTGTAGAAAACCTCGTTTACCGATAAAATTTGCAGGAGCTCAACTTCCGAATCGGATGAATCTCCATGTTGTCCTAGGTTCGAAAATTTACCTTTGTTTTGAATTTTTGATAAATATGCAGGATACCTGACATTTTACATTGTTCATCACACATTTTGTAGGAATGGTAAATTTTGTGTGAGTTTACGGTTTATTAAATACATCATCAACCAGGGGCGGATGGGCCAGCTGGGACTTTGGGAGATTTCCCGAAAGGCCGGATGCCTTCGATCCGGAACGGGCTGGCGCGGCGGTCCCGTCCTGGACGACGCGCGACTGTGGTAAAAAAACAACGATTCTATTCAAAAGAGAGCCATTGACTTCATATATACCCATCTCTTTTTTGCTTTTTCTCTATCTCTACTCTCATATACCTGCCTTCATTGCCATTATCCTTCCGCCCAAGTATCTCTTTTCATCAGAAGATGCTCTTTGACAGCCTTAGATATTCCTTGTATTTTTTCACCCATGGCCTTGTCCTTCCATTTTTTCCGCACATGCATTTCGTCATTCTCATTTTTATCACACTTAGCAGCTCAGTTAGTTCTACTACTTGGAAATGAATCTAGCTTCATACGAAAAAAGGGAACATTTGAAGCTAGTCAGCTCAAAATCGTGCTCGTATCACGTTCTTGTGTCACTGGGGCACCGGGCAACGTCCAAGATTTACACCAGATTATTTCTTACAAATGTTCACCTCCTATGGAAGACACAAGGTCTTATCTTTTTATGTATTAACGCCAGGACTTTATGTTATAAAAAAATATTTTTTTCTTAAACTTATATTATGATGTACGTACTTCGTGTCGGAGAGGCAAATAGAATTTACTTCTTTAAAGGGATTCCTTGTCTAAAAGTGTTCCTTATTTTTTCAACAACAACAACAACCAACATATGTAACAGATCTTATCAGGTGATTGACGAATAGTAACTTGAGATAGCGCTGTCTAAACTACATGTATGATGAAAATTTGCTTAACTTAACATCAAAAAGATGTTTGTTGAAAAACAGAACAGAACACTTGGTCATCTTAGACTACAAACCCAAAAAAGGTGTCTTTTGGGTTTGTTCAGAATGTTTTTTCGTCTTTTTTTCATTAACATTTTCCAAGCTACTAGAGCTCATAATTTAATTTTTTAGATAATGTTTTCGGAAAATGTACCTACTTATTTTTAAGAAATTATTTTTTGAAGACAATTTTGAAAAAATGCTCTTCCGAAATACGTGTTTTCGAGAAAATATTTCATAAATCCGTTTTCAAAAAGCACCTTTGAAAAAGCTGTTGGGTCATTTATCAAAAAATGTACGTTTGAAATATGTGTATTTGAAAAAACATTAAAAAAAATCGTTGACCCGTTTTCGGAAAAGTTGTTTTTTCGAAAAAATTTACTTTCAGAAGAATGTTTTTTGGAAGAAAACTACTTGGTTATGTGATTCCTTTAGAAGTCAACACGACCCACCGCAAATTTTGATAAAATCGCAGTGAGATGTGTAAGGAATGTTTTCGGAAGCAATCAAGGAGCATGTAAATCAAAAATGCCAAAAAAGGCAGGAATTTTTTATATAGCGTATTAGTATTGATCTATATTTAATTTTTGTGATATAGTTCATTTCAAAGACCTTACATAGACGGTTTATAATATTTTGCAGAATATGTAGGAATGGTTAATGTTTATGTTGCAATATTTATTGTTATAAAATTCGCTATTGAAATCCTTTTTGCACAAGGCTTCCGGGGGGCCCCTTGCGCCCCCCTAAATCTGCCACTGGTGTGAGCTTACATAGTATATTCGACAATGCGTTTGTAGGTACAACCCGATTAAAGCAAAATACGATAAGATTTCACATCTTTAGGTAAAAAAATATCTACAACTTTTGAATAAATATCAAGTAGAAATAATTATAACTCTAATAATGTGTAAGAAATATATTGACGAAAAATATTAGTCGAAATCAGCTCAAATGTCTGAAGACAAGTGGAAAAATATTAAAAGACAAACACAAAAACGAGTTGTAAGAAGACAAAGACATATGCGTAAATAAAGTACAGCAAATAGTGGTGAAGTAGCAAATTTCCAATAGTATGTACTTCAGTAAAAGGAAACCTAAATAAAAGTAGGTCGCGTTAGAAATAAAATTCAGGTTGGTTAAAACAAAAGTAGCATTCAAGGTGTAAAGTACTGACTTTTCCTAGCTGAGAAAAGTTAAGAGGTTTAAGTCAGTTCTGATGATTTACACTTTTCATGTGAGCAAATATTATAAAAATACTATTATAAGAATTTTAGTACCAGCACCACAAGTACTCAAATAAAAATATAAGTTCATAAGGCTGAATTTTGATGAAAGGTCATTTGAAAAACTATATTACAATGTTTGATAAAGCCCAGATAAAACTGTTTACATAGACTTATTGCAAAAAAATTCACAGCGCATTTTTTTTATATGTATTTGCCAAAATTATCAGCTAGTGTTTGAATTATTATAAAAATTATCTTCTATACAAATAAAAAACTAGAGTTTGATATGACCTTCGTTTCGATAAAAGTGCGATAGTATTACACATAGTAACAGAAAAAAAAATGTGCCAACTTTCGAATGCTGGAAGATAAAAATTGCATGATCTGGTTTCAAGGAGATTCGCAGTGGCGGGGATAGAAAATAGTGCGGTCTTGCGAAAATAAGGACACCCTAAAAAATTCTGAAGCTGATATCCAAAGCCTGATGGATATTAGTCATCATAACTGATCAGAGAGACAAATTAGAATGAATGGAATGTTCGTCTTGATTCTTAATACCCTCTTTATATTAAAAGGCGATTCACCAAAATTATCTTGTAATCATAGACAAATAATTTAAGAACAGTAATTGCAGATTTTTTTATCTCACGTAGACTTCAAGCCTGAGTACTAATGTATCGTGGGTGACTAAATTGAAGGGAAATGTAACCTATCAATACGGGATTTCAAGAATTGGAGGTTTGGAGGAAAAGGAAAATATCTCCCCGCATCCGGGAACAGTATTCTAGGTTAAGTCCTATCTAGGAAACGTAGAGGATGTATAAGTTGGAAGGGAAGAAGTATTTTGTGGCTCTGAAGAGAAATCCAAGCTTTCTAGCTGCTGATGTGGCTATTGAAGTAATATGTTTGAGCCAGCTGAGATTATGTTCAATAGCGATGCCAACAAAATCAAACGTTTCTTTGTTCTGCAGGGTAGGGCTTAGCCATTCATGTAAATGGGATATGTGTTGCTGAAGTTTGTGCATGACTGAGTTTTAGAGGCGTTAAACTGATCAAGGTTTTTGGCATCCCAGTTTAAAATTAATTGGATCTTGCGAAAAGGATATGTGCATAGATCCGCGTCCATTATCCGCCTCTTGATTTGAGACTTGTTTGGGAAACAAGAGAACACAACAATGCTGAGAGAGAGAGGGGGGGAGGGAGAGAGAGAGAGAGAGAGAGAGAGAGAGAGAGAGAGAGAGAGAGAAGGAAAGGCTAAAGATTGGAAAGAATTTTGAATAAAGATGGAATAAGATAGTAAATAAAATCAAAAAATTAAATAATTTTACGCTTTCCGAAAACGTTTCACTGAGGTTCATTTCTAACAACTGCTGTAAAATGGCAACAGCACCCGCACTATTATAAAAATCTTTACGACTAAATAAACTTCCAATTCTGATTTAAGCATCTCATAAATATTATTTAAATGTTTTATGTCAGTAACGCCAGTTTTAGTCCATAACAAATCATCGGTACAAAACAAAACACACGGAAAAGGGAATTTTTACGTTGCACCTGTCAATCCAGTCAGAAATATTTTACATACTTGGCTTAAAGTACCTGTTGATGTCTTTCGCTCTATCTTTCTGTTTTAGATCCAGAAGAGGTTTGGGGCGTCGTTTTTCTTTGATTTCTAAACGTTTTTCAAATGTTAATGCACTACTTATTTTACACTGTAGTACTTCTTGCACTTTTAAAGCCATTGTTAACATAAGCACTCAATTACTAGTACTTCACAAAGGACACAACACAAATATCAAATAACATCCAAACAAAACACAACAAAATTAGGTCGATTAGGAACGATGAACAAGAGCTTGGCGGCAGCAGGGATACAATTCTGAAATATTGATAGTAATAATAATAATATAATTTATTGCTCCAATTGAAAAGCAATCTAAGTTAGATGAGTCCGAATACGACCCAACCATAAAAAGGTAATATGTTGAGAAGTGCTTGGTCGAAGGCTTTCGAAATGTCAAGAGCAACAATCTGGAATTCGCCATAAAATTCTAGACTTTTTCAAACTATTTTACGTTACGCCACTGAACGTTCTTATAAATATTATTGACTGATAGCGAAAACTACATATTTTTTCCCAAATTAGAAAGATTAATTTTTATAACGTCAGCGTGTAAATAGAATAACCAATAATGCACACTCCTTTGAGGATTTTTTGAAATTCATATAGGATTTAGAAGGGGTTAAAATATTATGAATTATTATCTATTACCGTTACTGTGACGTAGTTAATACTGCGAGACATAGTTAATATGCAAGGTATAACCAAGACAGTTTTTGATATCTTATTAATATTAAGTTAGTTAACTAGGAAGGAGGCTTTCACTTGAGTCATTTAGAAAATCATCGCTCTTTGGAGTAGTAATCTCAAGAGTTGCTTGTTGATTTTCTAAAATGAGTTAATCAAATCCAAAACAAGGCGCATATTTTAATACCCCTCTTGCGCATATGCAAAAAATTGATGAGTTCATTTTCTTAAATTTCTAATAATAGTGTCTAATTTCACGTTAAATTATATCTAGTAAATCAATGTAATATAGGAAAAATTTAATTAAATATTATACTGTTAATCAAAAATTAATAAAAGTAATTCTTTAAGGTAAACTGCTCCACAAGAGTTAGGGATATTTATAATTTTTGAATAAATAACCAAATAAGTTGGATTTTTTTTTATATTAACAGAAAATATATTTAAAAACATACAAAATATAATACATTTTTTCTTAACAAAATTATCAATGTTTTAAAAAATAAGGTGCAAAAATCTCGTCGATCGACGATATTAATGAAGCTTAAGAAAAAAAATTAAAAGGTGGTGAAGCCTCCATGTGCGGCAATAACGGCTTGGCATGCTCTCTATGAGGTTGTTAAATAGTTTCTGAGGAATTTCCTTCCAGAGCCGAGGTTCTTAGGGGATCTTAGCCCAGCTGTCGCGTCGTTGAGCATATCCCAAGCATGCTCGATGCAGTTTAGGTCTGGCGATAATGGAGGTAGTGGTAAATGCGGAATGCCGTGATTTTCTAGGGCATTCAAAACTGCCGCGCTTCATCCAGAAAATGGAAATTTGGACGGAGAGCTGCATGAAAATTTGGTAGTACCTGGTTGATAACATGAAACCTATATTGGTCACCATTCATGTTTCCCTCGCATATGTGCAGGTCAGTACGGCATTATGCCTCTCCAAACCATAATTGAAGGGATCAACTCGTTGGACGGAGCATCGATTTCGGGGTATTCTGGGAAGTGTCCAAACTGTTACTCTTCGACTATCTGAGAATCGAGCATACCGGTAATCCTAAAACGGATCTCCATTCTTCCTCCCAGTGATGATAATACCTTGCCCACTGCAATATTTGCTGCATATAAACCCGGGTAAGTGGAACCCTCCTCAGCAGGCGTCGTGACCTCAAATTTACCTCGTTTAATCTTCTTCCTATCGCTTCGATTGAAACCTGGATACCCGTGGCATTTAAATCTGACGAGACAAACTCCGGCAATTTCGCACGACTCTCTTCTGGCATTTAACGTTATGAACCGGTCTTGTACTGAAGTGGTTTTTCGTGGACCACCAATTCTAAGTCTTTCTAATACAAAACCAGTCTAATTAAATCGAGCGTTAAGCCTACTAATGACACTTTGATAGACATTAAACATTTGAGCGAGATATTGTTGTCGGCGGCCACTTTGCAACATGCCAATCGTTTGATTGGCTTCTTCGAATGTTAACTTACGTCTAACCATTATTTTTACGATTTCAAATTTCGTTGAACGCCGAATAAACACTAATTTAATGTTGTGTGTTACTTGGTTTATTTAAAAAATAACAGAAAATGCTTGAGGAGAAAAAACGGATATATTAGCATAATATGAATAAAGGAATGTTTTCTTGTCGAATAGTAAAAGAAAGTAAATAAATAAATTGAAACATTTCGCAATATCCCTAACTCATATGAAGCAGTTTGATTTATGTTACTAATAGTGTATAGATTTTCGAATTTTCAAGTCAGATTAAATTGTCGCGCCAACAGACATACAGCCAGATGGGCTAACGGAGATGAGCAAGGATATTTTCTTTGCGACCCAAGCAAACCCAAGCGAACCCAAAATGTGGATATATTATCACGTAGGTGAATAAGAAATATGAAAATATGACAATAAGAAGGTAAAAAAAGAGTAGCAGTGGGCACTGGATACCTTTTTTAAACGTACATAGAAAAAGGATCACACCTATTTGAATAAAATTTTGTACGAAGTACGAAGCAACTTTAATTTGAATTTTGATCAAAAGAACCATCATCCCTGACCTACGAGTTCAACGAGATTTAAAGAGGGGTGTCTTCAAAATACACAATTATATCTAAGTAAATCTATGCAATTTTTTTTTGGAAAAAATTGCACGTAACCGGTTCTATTCAAATCGCCACATCATGGTCGACCACCACCGGCAAATTTCTATAGAGGCCCTACTATAGACTGGATCTTATGTTCTAGACCCCTTTTTAAATTCGCAAAAGGGAAGCAGACTAATGCCCTTTTGTCTAATAGACATGTGTGTGACGCTGTTGTCGGATTTCATTTGCGTCAAAAATATTATAGGGAAAATAAGTTTGAAAAGAAAACTTGAGTTTACATTTTTTGTAGATTAAGCGGCTTTATTTCATGAAAAAGAGCAGTATCAGTATTTTTTAATGTGCATACTCTTTTTTCAAGTCCTGGAAACGATATCTTCATAGTGGAAATATTTAATATTTTTAAATAGCTTTGATAATCCTGAAAAAGTTTAAAAAATTAGCTTTTCATCAGTTTTTGGCACCTATCTCATTAATGGTACCTTCAAATACGATGGTTTATAAATTCATTTTAAAGATAATGCGATTGTCTACAAGTTAAAAAAAGATTCGCCTCTCTATCTACATTTGTTCAAAAGATATAGCTAATAGAAGGTTGAAAAATTCGAACAAAAAAGTTATGGAATCGGAATATGTTCCTCCAATTTCAATAAGAAAGTATATTATAGAACATTGGTAAACAAGCTTGATATACTCTTATCACGAAACAGGTATGTACGAAGCCTAGATTACGAAGAAGTATTCAAGAAATTCAAGGTGATTGTTTTAGCGATGTACTCGTACTCGATCCGGATCTCAAATAAAAAATCACCAATTTCAAGAAATTATTTGACGAGTGACTCCAAAAATCCATGCTGTCTTTTTTTATGTACCTGATTCTTGCGGGGAAACTCAGGAAGGACTGGGATTTTTCAGCGAACAAGCCATGGAGTCTGTGCATGCAGATTTTAAAGATGTGTGGGAAAAATACTGAAACACTTACACGTGCCTTACGCGAATATAACGCCCTCTATTCGTTCTTGTCTGTATATATTTTTTACGTATAAGTTTAATCTGTATGTAATGTAACCACTTCAATGTATCATTTATTTAACACATTAAACTTTATATTACTAGTGGCTAGTTACATATGGTAATACTATAAAAGGACAAAATGATACATTGAAAATAATTCATTTAAAGGAAATTAAAATAAAATAAATAAATTTTAAATTTTTACTAGGTAAGTAAAACTCGAAGAAAACTTCATAATACAACTATTAAATGCATTTCGTCATAGCGCGCTTGGCACTGTCAACAACGTCGGCGCGGATATAGAGTTTCCGACGTCCTATCTTTGGTTTTATCCCAGATAAAAGATAATTTATTTTTGTTAATTTGCTTAAACTTGAGTCAAATTTTTGAAAATGCTGAGTAGTTTTAACCATAACCATATATTGAGATACATCAGAACATTCTGATTCCATAATTTTTTTCTTCGAATTTCTGAACCTTCTATTAGCTATACAGGGTGTCTAAAATAAGTGATACCACTATAGCTATCTCCGAAACGGTAAAAGATACGAGGTCGGTTAAATTAGAGCAAATGTGCCATTTTTAGACCCTACTCATATTTCGTTTACGAAGTTGCCAATTTCTCTATAGTTTCTGATCTACAGGGGATTTTTTACAAATTGTGAAAAATTTAATTCTTAAATATCTCGAAAAATATTATAGTTAGAAAAAAATTGTTTTAACAAAAATCACAAGAGTTTTTACCTCCTCTAAAGTAGCGTTATTGTTTTGTTTATATCATTTGTTTTTATTGAGTTACTGATACTAACTTGTTTTTTTCAAATACGGACCTGGACTTTTTGTTGCATTTTTTGAAATAATACTTCATACCCTTTACATCTGTGTATAACTTGAAAATATTTTTCGACGTTTTGGTGAAGAATAGCATCATCAGGATATTCTACGAGTACGGATCTGGCATTTTTCAAGTAAATGCGCAATTTCACAACCACAAAAACTACAAACCATAGCGATAGGTTATGAATTGTGCCTTAACATGGAAGATCCCAGGTCTGTATTGTTAGAAAATCCTGATGATGTTGCTATTCTTAATCAAAATGTCGGAAAATATTTTCAAGTTATACACAGTTGTAAAGGGTATAAAGTATTCTTACAAAAAATGGAGCAAAAAGTCCAGGTCCGGATTTGAAAAAAACAAGTTAGTATCAGTAACTCAATAAAAATAAATGGTATAAACAAAACAATAACGTCACTTTAGAGGAGGTAAAAAATCGTGTGATTTTTGTTAAAACAATTTTTTTCTAACTATAATAATTTTCGAGATATTTAAGAATTAAATTTTTGACTATTTTTAAAAAATCCCCTGTAGATAAGAAACTATAGAGAATTTGGCAACTCCGTAAACGGAATATGAATAGGGACTAAAAATGGCACATTTTCTCTAATTTAACTGACCTCGTATCATTTACCGTTTCGGAGATAGCAATAGTGGTATCACCTATTTTAGACACCCTGTATATTTTGAAAAGATGTAGATAGAGAGGCAAATTTTAATTTTTGATGTTTTGTTTACAATTGTTATGCAAGAGTATTTGTAAAAAAAAGTAGTATATAACATAGGTTTAAAAGTGTGTTTGTTTTGCTCGAAGTTCCCTTCTCACAGAATAAAACGATACTTTAAACACTATTATCATAAATAACTATTTTAAGAACAGTGTTCCAGTACTATTCAAAATACTTTAAAACGAAATTTGTCAACGTTGCCTCTATTCAAATACCTTTGCTATTGAAATACCTGTTTTATTTGCGATGTGTGTGCAAAAAATATTAGCAAATCTTTATAACCCTCTTCTATAAAGCAACAGGTTTGATATAAAGTGATATTCAAACTCAAACCGGTACAAAAAAAATGTGTAGTAAATTCGCCATATATTGTACAGCAGAGGGAAAAGAAAAAATTATTTTTAAGCCATAGATCGATGAATGGGAATAAAAAGAGAGACGGCAGACAGTCCATAGAGAATAATATAAATTACAAAATTCGACTAAGTGCCTCAAAAATTAGTTTTCAGCTGTTATAAAGATAACACACCACAGGGGCCGTATAGGACGAGGATGGAGTTTTCTGCTAAACAAAAAAACAACAAGACATTGGTTAACAACATGTTTTTATTTCTCTACATAGTCCCCATGTGGCCCAATACATTCATTACATAGTGTTCAAGGGTCTTTATACCATCGTTATAGGCTTACTTGACCAATTCGTCAAAATAGAAATTCGTGGCAGTACTAAATTTGCACAGAAAAAACACTATCGTATATTGAATTAGAAACCAATTCACTCAATGACACACTCTATTCCGTATTGCACAATACAAATTCGGTTTATTTCAAGGATTAGTTTATTATTGTTAACCAATAGGTTATAAGATTGCTTGAAATATAAGGTTTCATTGGTTTTTAATAGGTCCTGTAAATATAACAATTATTTGATGCAGTAATACCCTATTCTAAATTAAATATAAAATATATCATTGGTTTCAGTAAACGTTTATTTGTAAGAATAATGAATATACATCCTTTTTAATCGAAATAATTATTATTGCAAAGCTTTTTAGATTTGTTTTACTCACATGCCGTAAAATACTAAAATTAGTTGCTTCAGTCCCCAGAATTGCAAAAGATCTATTATTTTTGGCGTACCGTTAACGCAATAAACAAAGAGGCTGCAAGTTTAAACGACTATTCAACGAGCAAATATCAACGGCATAATTTTAATCTCTCCAAAGGGTGTCCGCCAGCAATAGTACTCTGAATTTATTGTTTTTTCCTTCTCAAGGTGATTTGTAAGAATAATGCCTCGGAAATAGGTTCATGCTGCAAAACGCAGTAGTATTAATCTTATTCTTACACTTGTTAATTCAATAGCTTGATTGTTAAATTTTCCCGTTTTAGGCGTAGTGAATCTGGTCTTAAAAGATTTAGAAATAAAATTCGGTCAAGTGCAAGCGCTAATTGCACAATTAGTGTTCTGCCCCCTGTTGAGCGCCAAATATTGGAAAATAATTGTGATCTTTGGCGCCCCACGTCGGGCAAAACGAAAAGGCTTTTTCAGTTTACAATAAATCTTCTATTGTTCATTCTGATTATATTTCAATATTAATTAATGCAGTGGCGTAACGCAAAATCGTAAGCCCCGTCTTCCCCCTCGGCCCATCTGCAAAATCAAGGTTAGACCTAGAGGTGTAGCTATGAATGGGTTCCTGCGTTCCTGCCCCATTCGCCGCTGGGCCCCTTGGGGGTGTATTTTTTTTTTTTTTGATTTCAGGTTTGGGTGACATTTAAAAAAATATATAATAATGGTCATTTCGTGCCAAATTTTAGGTTTCTAAGTAAATTTTAGATTTAATATCAAGAAATAAAAATTTTACCAAGACCGTAATAGATTGTGGAAACTTTGGTCTCCACAATTCGATATTTACCCAGGAATTCCTTAAAATGTTCTGGAGTTAGTACTGGTTTAAATTTAGAGGATCATTATGATTTGTCAATTTTTTATCCTGTCATTGTTAATAAGTTGTCATCTAAAATTATGGGATATTCTATTATTTCCGCGATTTGCTTAGTCTCCGAATGATTTTTATCTTGCAACCTGTTTCTGAAATAAATGTAGCTCCATTATTGTGAAAAATTCATACTTAACTTTTTTTTTAAATTTGCCAAGAAACTCAGCAATAAATTCATAGTACCTTTAGTTGTCTTATTCTTACACGTTTTAATTTAAATCTTTATTATTAAATTGGGTCTGTATTTTCTTTATTTCTATAGGTATATACACATTTTTTCATTTTTAATAGCACGTAGTAAAATAAAAATCACTAGGAGCAAATAAAATAAAATAATCTATAAAGTAAAACCCATTATCCAAAAAACTCTGATAGCAGTAAAAATTTGCGTATTCAGACGTGTGCATATCCTCCTTTATTTGTTTATGCTGGTGATTTTTTTTATCGTCTGGCAAATGTGTACATTTTGTTTCTATTTAACAGTTCAAAGAACTGCATTTCTTGAAAAATGAAATGAGTCAGAAGATTTCGGTGGGCTAAGTTGTTGCCATAATCAAAATATTTATTTCAAACGGCCTTTTTTATAAACAACAAGAGAATGATGGGTTTCTGCATTGCTTTTTTAGTGCATTTTTATAACGACTTTTAAAGCTTAATTTCTGTAAAACATGCAAAAAGAAACATTATAAAAAGCTGGAATTTTGTTTTCTTATTTTATTTTGTTAAAATTCGATACCTCTGCCGAATTCTTGCGGGGGACAGTACAAAATAAGAGTGAGATTCCTGTGGTAAAATAGATTTTTATGTGTCTATCATGAAAAGGCATTGATTTCTTTATAGCGACACAATAACAATGGTAACAGAAAAAATCGGCAACTTGCACTATTAGTTTTCCGTGCGATCAGCTTCCCACTTAACCCGAGCAAACCTCGGTCGCTCGATCTCAGTCCATCTGCAGCGCTACCCGCCACCGTCGGCCCCAAACGCCGTATCACATCGCGGATGCGCGGAGCTGAGTCTGAGCCAAATTAAAAATTTTGGAAAACGTATAAGGACAAAAGTTGTTCCTTACATTTTGAGAAATATATTTTGTCGAAAAACTTTTTTTCTAAAACCAATGGTTCAGCAGTTATAAGGAGTGCGTTAAGCAGTTTCCATTTTACAACCGTTAAAGTTTATGATAATTGAGGTGGGTAATGTAATAAAATATTTACATATTAAAGGTTTAACTTCTACAGAGATAAAAGCCGAGCTTGATGATGCCTTAGGTTAGCTCCTTCATTTTCAACAGTTAAAACTTGGGTTGAATCGTGGTTGTATAAGTACTCAAGGTGTTCCGCGTTCTAGAAGGCCAACAATGGCAACTTCCGCAGAAATTCAAATTTATTGACATTATAGTTCACAAATATACAAATATTATACATGACAAAAAATGAGTATTTAATTTAAATCACTAAATATATTTTAAATGGTCAATTATTGTCCAAGTGAGCAAAGCGACTGTACCGCTCTAAATATATAAACATGCAGAAATGTATTTCAGAATTTGTGTTGCGGCCCAAACGCAAAGATGAGGGATGGAAAAGACAGAGGAGACAGAATGGACAGTTGCCAGTGACCAAGGGAAAATATTGTTATTGTATTATATTAAATAATTTTATGAGATATAAGTTGATATAGCATTCCATAGTCTCTATAAAATATTCATTTATGTGTTCAATATGTACATAAATTTTAAGTTATTTTGTTGTATATATGTTTTTGTATTATTAAAATGTTTGTTTTTTTTTCTGTTTGAAACGTGCAGGACTTAGTTGACAAGAACATTTTGTTCCAACAGGGCAATGCTTCTTGCAACAAATCAGTAATTGTCAGGGCAAAAATGAATCAGTTAGGCCTACAACTGATTCCTTGTGCTCCTTATTCACCAGATTTGGCCTCATCGGATTTCAATTTATTTCCGGTCTTGCAAAAATTTCGTGCTGGCATCGAATTCAGAAATGTTTGCTGCAACAAGCATCCATTTCAACTAGTTGGACAAACCAGCCTCTACAACGATGGTGTAAATGCCCTTAAAAATCGTTGAAATAAATATGGTGACTGATAAGTAATGAGCTACACGGAGTCTACGTAGAAAAATAAAAACATTTTTTAACCAGTATTTTGCTGCTTTCTTTTCTAGGTTGTAAACTATTTATCCCATCCTCATAAATTAATTATTATTAAAAGCTCGTAATAATGTATTGGAGTAAAAACAACTAAAAATGATGTTGGACACCAAAAATAACAATACTTGTTTTGATTTTGGGCGCCCAACGCGGTACGAACCAGAAAGCCACTTTTAATTTTTTTTATCGTTGTGACTAATTCTAATTTTATTATAAGTCAGTAATTGAAAAGTTGGAATTATGTACTACCAAGTTATTTGCTTGGTATATCACATCAACAACCCCTACAGATCCATATCTACTTTGGTGCTAAGGTTTTCCGTTAAAATGACTTAATGTTAATAGCTTATAAAGTTTGTAATTCTAAGAAAAATTGATTAACACATAATGTGCCACTAACAGAAAATAGAATTGAATAAATGTTAGGAAAAATAAATGGCATTTTATTAAAGGTCACCAAAAGCACTGAAATCACTAATATAATTATCTATATAGTAATCATAACTTTCCCTGCAGTGTCAACAACAGAGAAATGTTAATTTTCTTTTCTTTATAATTTTCAATTTAGAGTCGCTAAAATTTTGCTATGGGTGTTTGAAAAGTTTCAGTATGGGCTAATATCTTTGTTATTAGTAAATATAGAGACACCAATTTTTAGGTGTATCCTATTGGTTAATAAATCTACTTTTTTATGTAATTTAACTTTTTCAACCCCCTTGAGGGTTGATGCTAGGAGATTGTCAAAAATTTTAAATACAACCCTATGCCGTGCATGACCTCATTTTAAAGGTCTTCGAAGAAGAAACATTTTTTCGCAAACCCGAAGTCCATATCTTAATTCATTGTTAACTGATAATCCTATAAAAATCAAAAATCCTGAAAAAAAAATTAAAAATTCAAGTACCTTGATTTCTCTTATTACTTTAAAAGTTGTTCACAATAACCACCATGAACTTCTTTGCAGATCCTGGAACTCTACCAAGAAGTAACACCTGGCATTCTCGAAAATATGAGAGGTGAGTTCCAAAATTGATTTCACTACTGCCAAGAAGTTCATGGTGGTCATTTTGAACAATTTTTAAAGTAATAAGAGAAATAAAGGTATTTAAATTTTTAATTTTTTTCAAGATTTTTAATTTTAAAATTTAAAAACGAATTAAGATACGGACCTCGAGTTTGCGGTAAAATGTTTATTTCTTAAAACATTTTAAAGTGAGGTACACGGCATATGGTTGCATTTAAAATTTTTGACCTCAACACCCTAGCGTCGACATTGCCCCTCAAGGGGGTTGAAAAAGTTAATACATTAAAAAGTACATTAATTAACCAAAAGGATACACCTAAACTTTGGTGCCTCTATATTTGCTAATAGCAAAGATATTTGCCCATACTAAGACTTTTCGGACACCCTGTATCTCTCTGTTTTATGTTTCTACAGTGAAAAGTCATTGGTTATGTTACAACAAATAACTGAGCAGAATGTTAAGAAAAAACCATGGTACCTCTTAAGGTCACTAAAACTTTAAAAAATGTACTAAGAAAAGAGACGATTGATTGATTTCCTAATTAAAAAAATTGATTTTTCATTTTCGTTAACAGGAAAATTGTCAAATAAATCTCTACTAACGGACAAATTGCCATTGTCAGAACATCTCTGTTATACGCAGAAATTTTTGGGAATCGTAGATGTCTGCATGTGGGAGATTTTACTGTAGTTAGTCGGAAGCAAAAAGTACAATTTCTGATTAGTACTAATAAAGAAGAGAACAAGCTTAAAATACTTTTTGAGAGCACCTGAAGAACATAAAGAGTTACTTTGTATTTGATAATTTTAACTGTTTCTTTTCAACTTTTTTCCTGCAAATATTTTTAGCCTTGACAACTACAGGTTTACAAGGTTTAAATCGATGTATTTGCAAAGGTTGCTCGTTACGATTTCTTTGTCGCAATTTTCTTTGAAATAGGATTTTAACAGCTGCTTAAATGTTAATGTTTTAATTAGATTTCTCTGCTTTTGTAAGCGAATTTTTAGTGCGATTTAGTTAGATGAAACCATTTTAAAAATATAATTTTTCAGCTTTGAAACGTTTAATAAAATTTGGATATCCAAATTCTGTCAAATATATAGTTTTTTTAGAAGTTTGCAGCAGTACAGGACGACTTACTGATTTTTTTTAACCTAAGACGGACTTCAAGCGTAAGTACTAACGTACCGTGGGCACCTGAAGAGAAGGGAAATGTAATCTATTGGGAGATACGAGATTTATAGGTCGGGATGGAAAGGGAAAACATCTGCAGGCAATTTGTTCCATAATCTGGAGACTTTAGGTATAAATGAGCAAGAAAAGTGGGGTATTTTAGGCTTTCGTAAATGGATGCTTACGTAACGCACCTCTTGTTGTTCTGTTAGGAATAGTTAAGGGGGGAATTATAGCGGCTGGTTCTTCGGAGCAAAATCCGTTGAAATATCGGTAGACAAGGAACAAATTCCCAACATAGCAGCGATGAGCGAGAGAAGGAAGTTTCCTTGTGATGACTGGGTTATTGATGAGTCGACTGACTGTCTTATGGACAGAATCAAGGATGTCGAAGGTGATAGCGCTCCCCATATGGGGGAACAGTACTCTATTGATTTTAGATTTTAGATGGATGCAAGTTCTAAAGCGCATTTTTTAGAACTCTGGTTGGTATGCCATCCAGACCGAACGACTTCTTGTGTCAAGGGATACAAGAATTTTTTGAACTTATTTGACCTTAAGTGTTATGATATGTCGGACATTTTGTGGGGTACAGACGTAGCGGTTGGAAGAGCGAAATTGTCAGGGTGGAATGGGCAGCGAATTGTTTGGCAAATAGTTTAGCTTTCCCTTTAGATAATTTTGTGGCTTGTTTGAGAAACTGAATATTGGAGTCATTATCACAGATTACTCCTACTCCCCTGTATCATTATTATGATATAACACTGAATTTTTGGACGTGATAGGGTCTTTGGTGCTAAATTATAAATAAAGTACACTTAAAGTTCCAAACCTTTCATCTATGAATGGCAGTATTCTTTACATTGTAAAATCTCCGATCAATGATCCAGTCTAAAACATTACGGCCAACTATTTTCGTCTGCAGGAGTTGAGAATAAAATCAAATAGCATACTAATTGCAGGATGACGTAAGTTGTAAACAAAATACCAACGCCAACAACCGGTCTAACGACTGTCTAGCCATGGTCTAGGACAACTAGTTTGTAGGTTGCGCATAAAATAATTCATGGTAGGAAGAGAGTTTCTGTTTTATTTCGTATTTGATTGATATGAGCTAAACAAGAAGTATTTCTGATGCAGTAAAAGTAATATTTTAGATAGAAAAAGAATAAAAATCAGCTAATCATGTTTGAATAAAGAAATATTAGTGTCCTTAAGGGGTTAGGATTATTTTTCAGTATTTTTTTTATTATTTTAATTACAATAACTACGAGTAGTGCGGCTAATTGTTAAAACTAATTAAGGTTTTTATTATTACATATTTTCTCAAAATAATATTGTTATTGTAACTATTTAACACAAATAATAATCGGGTTCTATATTTAAATTTTAAACCATATTAGAACAGATTAGCATTAACAAAAACATATTTATATTTGTAAATTTCTTTGTTCGAAATAAAATTCTCGTTGATCTATTTTTAAATATTGATGTGCTTAAGTTGATCATGCTTTAGATAATTTAATACTAGGCAACTATTAACGTTGATATTCACTTAAAGTTTAAGATAAGACAACTTGTATTATCAATTAATTTTTGAGTTTTTTCGAAAATTTATAAAGAAAAACCAATTAATTTGGTTAATTGACTCATATTTTAAAGTAGCGGTTACTTAGAAGCAGAGCTGGGAAGTAATCGATTACTTTTGTAATTGGTTACAGTAATTGATTAGTTTAATTAATTACTGTAATTGATTACTTTTTCGTTAGTGCAGCACAAGAAGACCGTAAAATGAAGAATAAAATAAGGACTATTTTTTATTCTGGTCTGAGTGATCTCCTGCCATCGCGATTTCTGGGCCCTTACCCTTCATCAGGCAGGCTTACACCCAGAGTGCCTGAAGAACAGAAAACATTTTTACCAGGATCAAAATGAGACGTTATATCCATCGGTCCGGATAGGATGGGTAAGATATAGTGGCTCGCGCCAACTAGTTCACCCAGTGTTGCTCCAAAACTTATGGCTGCTAGCAAAACAATAAACATATGTATGTCCAATTTCTTCGACAGTAGAAGTGCACCATTGTACGACAACAGTGCCAAATAAGTAATTACAATTATTGTAATCATGTATTGTGATTACTTTACGATTGCATAAGTAATCGGGAATTGATTACAATTCTTAATTTCAATCATAAATAGGTAATCGATTACTTTTTTTTTACCAATTAACTGTAATCAGGAATCGATTACTTTTTTATTGTAATCGCGCCAGCTTTGCTTAGAAGTCCATGACACTGCACCTAATACTTCGTTAAAAAACTTTATTTTTATCTTTGAACAGTTATTGGAAAAATGTTCAATGTGCTAAAATACAAATATTATTTCAACTGGCGATAATACGATGTATAAAAGAATAAGTTAAATGAACTTTAGGCCGGAGCCAGACAAACCAGTTACCAGAAATTTGCAAGTGATTGAATCAGCTTTGGCAAAGCAAATGGTTTTTTTGAATATCAGTAAAAGACGGCCTCCAAACTGCCGGTTTTAATACACCATTTTTATAACTACTCCTTTACTAAGCAACTTGTCAGAAGACGCCTTGACCTATTATTGGCTTAGGACAAAGAATATAACGCTTTCTCTTTGATTCTCGATACTTTTAAGAGTCTCTACACTTGCCTTGAATTCTCTTTCAAGGCGTGTACACAATACTAAAAGATTGAAATAGTATATAAAATCTTAACATAAGTTTAGAGCCCACAGACGTATGAAAAGTGGCTTGTTGTCAAGGGAGTTAATGAAGTTTACTGGTAATATATCTATGGTATCCTCCGATAATGCCATTTTTATCAATAGCTATTTATTTCCTCTTTTACTTTGTTTAAGGGATGGTACTTGAGCAAGAGATAATAAAGAAAGGGCTGAAGTTTTTACAGAATATCTAAACGAAATTTTTGAGACAAATGATATCCCGTCCAATGTCAATGTGGAAGAATCTGTAAATATCCAAGAGAATCAAATAGAAATAGCACTAGTCACTCCTAAGGAAGTAGTGAACTAAATCAAAAATAATTTAAGCCCCAATTAAGCCCCTGGGTTTGACCTTATAACAGGAGAGATTTTAAGACAACTACCAAAGAAAAGTATAGTTATGCTGACTTACTTAAATAACGCAGCATTTAGATTAAAACAATGCAGCCAAATCTTATAGGCCCATATTACTACTACCCATTATTTCAAAATTATTCGAAATGCTTTTCTTAAAACGACGAGATTACAATAGAGAGCCGTAATCTACTCCCAAATAAATAATCAATTTGGATTTAGATGTACGCATTCCACGATATACCAAGTTCATCGAATAAGAGATGTAATAGAAAAGGCACTAGAAGAAAAACTATATCTGCTCAAATGTCTTCTTTGACATAGCTCAAGATTTTGACAAAGTTTGGCACAAAGGGCTAATTAACAAATTAAACAGATTGTTACCAAAACAATACGTAGAGTTGCTAACCTCCTACATTACAGATAGAGTGTCCAGAATTAAACAGAAGGATGACTAAACTGAAAGAAGGTAAAGTCTCAAGGAAGCGTCTTGGGTCCCGTCCTTTATTTACTGTACACTTGTGATCTCCCACAAATAGAAAATGTAACTGTGACAACATTCGCAGATGATACTGCTTTATTAGCAGTAGGAACATACCTAGATGCAGCAGCCAGCTCACTCCAACAAGCTACGTGGTACATACGTAACAGTATCTTGCATTGCGATCTTGGTATCCCGTAAGATCTCGTAAAGATCTGCCGTCAAGCACGAGTCCCGACTTCATCAACACGTAATGTCGAAGCCATCAGGCTTCTTGACAACCAGGACCTAGTTGGAAGGCTGAAGAGAACCAAACCCTTTGAACAGGTATACATTTTGAAAAAGCAGAGTACAGAGCGCAAGTGTGTGAGTGCTTAGTGCCGTGGCCATAATTCATCACAGATAAACCTCTAGGACTCCACTGAGTGAACTTTAATATTTTAGTTTTTAAGAATTTGGGAAAACATTAATGGTTGGTCTAATAGACCAGTTTTAATAATGGCGAACGCCGCAGGTTTTAATAAAAGAAACAATGGGGTCGAGGTTTTTGGCTAATATTCTGTTAAACCTTCCCTTGAATAATTCTTAACTTCACCCCCCATATCTGATTCTTAGTTCTTGTACCTTTCCCTTCACATACTTGAACGGACATAATTTTCTCCCAACATAAACATTATATCTTCTCATCAGATGCCACTGTAGTTTCCTTTTCTGTTTCTTTGATATTTTATCTACCTTCATTGTTCCCCTGACTCTTTCTCTATCTCTCTCTCTCCCCTTTTTACCCCACACATCCAGCTTGACATTCTTATTTCTGTCAAATCTAAGCTCTTTTCTCGTAGTTTCCTTATTGGCCATGTTTGTACTCGGAATTTGCGATTTTATAAAAAAAAATATAAAAAAAATCTACATGCCTATTTAATGCACAAGGAGTCTTAAATTCGTTAAATTTAAAATATCTGACCAAATTCAAAAACAAATAACAAATAATATGCATCTCGGATTAAAGTAAAAAATATTGCAAACTTTCTTAACCTTACATTGATTTTTCGTTCGGCCATAGGCGTCACAAAAGTATTTTTATGTAATTCTTTTATTTTTGGCAATTCTTTAATAAAATATTTTAAAATCATCAAACTCCTTTTTAATTCTTAGCAGAGCATGTGGTATATTCTTTGGCGTAGTTAGGAAAATGTAATTATTACTGTCTGAGCATGTAATGTACTAATAATAATTAACAGGCGCCGCCAGTGAGTTTTTTACAGGTGGGTTAAATTTTGTCGGCAACTAGTGATATCAACGCAACAAACAAATTACACTTTTTTAATTAAGAAAGGTTTTATGTGCCTAGTTTTACCAATGAATGCTGGGTCTGATGCTGCGTTGCCAAGCTATTGTCAAAGTCGTAATTACTGTACTTTTAAGTGCTTTATAGGCACAGTTACAATTATTTTATTATTAGTAATTACCTAAATATCGTAAAACAAAATTAGGTAAGCTTATATTAAATATATCGCAAATATTGTTCTAATAGTAAATTGGTAAGATTTAAATTACTGAGCCAGAATGTGCGACAACCGGGGTGGCAGCGTTGACGGCCACGCGCGCCCCGAAATCGTCATTATTGGTGGGCCGTCGACAAATTTTGTCTCTTTTTAACTTCCTGAAGCGCGATTGTGCGTTTCTCTCTTAGCTTTAATGAATTTTATATAGTCCATATACACCTATGAGGTCAATTTAAATTACTGCCACTCCGGAGCAAGCTTGGCTTGATTCTTTCTTGCGGAGTTTTCGCATGGAACTTGCACTTTTTGGAAAGAAAAGATAAAATTATTGTTTGGTTTTCAAAAATAAATTATTCGGTATTGGATTGGATCACTGAAAATAAATTTAGGTGGGTCATTGACCAAATGACCTTATGGACGAGCCGCGTCTGATAATTAACTAGACATACCTTTCCTTTTTTCCTTACACCAACAATAAAATTTTTCAAGTTGGCAACAAACCGGCATAAGAATCATTTCAATATAGTAGGCGTTTTCTTCCTGCAAACGGCACAGGCCTACTTGTTACAGCGAAACGCATTCCTGCATCGACCACGAATTTTTAATACCGAAGGCTGCAGTATTGGTATACCAAAGATCTTGGATACGTAATGTACTTTGTTTATTACATAATTCAGAAAGTAGACACATAGACATGGTTACCTGATTGCTCCTTCTTATATCTGTTTTAAAATATTTCACATTTTTAAATTGTTTTGTCTATTAGTTAGATCCACAAGACCAAAGACAAGAATTTGAATTTTAAACCTAAATTTTGTACTGAAATTTAAATCACGGTCTTTCTCCCAAACTATGTACCTGGATCGGTAGTTTTCTCATTTCTGTCTACTCGACGCATAACTATCGCGGTGAACGGTTACTCATCTAACTTCCATTCTATCAGTGCCAGCCTACCCCAAGGTCCAGTTCGGGCACCAACCCTATTTCTTCTTTACTTTACTGATCTGCTCTCTTCAACTACCAATAAAATTCCATCCACAGCACAGCTACCATAGTAGTGCTCACTCCAACATTCATTTTTCGAAACAAGTCTCGAATCCATATCTGGATAATAGACACAGATCTATGGACCTGTCTCTTTCGCAAAATCTCCAATTTGGTCTGTCAAAAATCTTGCTAATTTGCTAAGGTTTGATTTTGTTAGAATTTTCCAGCATTGCAGTAATTTACAGTAAATTCATGGGATTCCAAAAATCAGTTTTTTCACGTACTATTTTAGATTTAAAAATTTGGTAATCTTAGATTTAAGATAGAGCGAGAAACGGAAAGCAGTTTATTAGCAAATGTCCTGTTTAGTCCATTCTCAACGCCTACAACAGGAATTTAGGCTCTACAGCCCAAGTATTCAGTGCCATCATCACAAAATAAACTACTATATTTCGTTAATACTCTAATATAAGCAAAACAAACATTACTAAACCATCAACCTTCCTGCTCTAACGACCTAAAGTTCGCATACACTAAGCTCGAACTCCGTTAACTAAGTAAATGCAGCTGTAATCCTTTTCTTGCTGCCGACAGTCGCTCGTCTAACCTAGAAACTAGTTGGCCTAGACCATGGCTAGACAGTCGCTAGACGGGTCATTAAATAGCGTTGGTATTTGTTTACAATTTACGTCACCATGACTATGAAGGCAGGATCCCACTTTCCATTTTGTTTGACGATAGACGAGCTTTTGGCTTAGGTTAGTTATAAATAGAGATATATAAATTGATTATGAGAGTATTAGAATAACATTTCATCGGTTAATGATTATACAGAATACTGCTCTTTCTATAAATTCAAGTCTTATAAAGGGATGTACCTATGTTTAAGAAAAATTTGAATTAGGGAATGTAAGTTATATAAAAGGTAAAATTTCTGGGAATGTGAGCCTTTACCCTTAGAGCGCTTGGACTGACTAGCAGTACACTTAACCACTGGATCACTCAAGTCAAAGAGTAACTCACTCTTTGCTTCAGTTAAACTATTATTTATACTTGACGAGTGCAAAATCTTCAACAGTCTTAAAACTTGACCGGGTTGCAGGAGTTTATTCAAATTTATATTAATGTATAGCCATCTGTTTTCACAATAATTTGATGCTGCAAATGTGAACTAGGAATTATTGTCGATAAATATACAGGGGAAAATAGAATCAAGACAAATGTTTTTCCTCATTTTTTTAGACAGCCTACAGAATGACTTACCTACAGCATAAAATTTATGTAGAAGATAATTTTTAGCCTGTTCCTTATACATCTTTTTGTTTTTTGATTCAGTGTTTTAGGCATCTCTCTTTTATATGATTACCTATCATTCACTGTTTTTACCTGTAACAAGCTGGTTTATCTAGTAACTGATATGAATATCACTCGGCCTTTTCTAGTCCCAAAAAAATCGAAAAAATGTTTTTATTAATTTTAATAATAAATAAATTTATTATTTAACGACATTTTCTAACAAATAAATACAAAAAATAGCGAATCAGACCCATTATCCTTTAATTTGTCATAAAACTCATGAAATAGAGAAAAGTAAACCGTCGTGTAAACAACCATGACCCCGCACAAGCTACGTCCAAGATCATGTGATCATAAAATAACGAAACAAAAAGGTTTAGATATTTTTTTAGGAGGGAACAATAAACATTAGTGGTGCAGTAGACATTCTAATTTACTATTGTTGTTTTTTAAGCGGTCAATTGAAAGTTCCATGACTCAATTCAAGGCCAAATGACAAACAAACTTGTGAATGCCATAGAACATTTGCATTTTTGCATTGGCGACCGCTTGCAGTAGCTAATTTAATTTATTATTTTGTATGAGCGTGATGTTTAAATGACGTCAGTACAATGGTCAGAAGTTTTTCAAAGTCGGAATTTCAATATTTTTAATATTAGATGTGTTATTTGCTTCCTTTTTAAGAAGAATGATCAGGTCCCATACCCCATACCACAGAAAACATAGCTTGTTTTCTGTGCCCATACCTAATATTTTGTATTTTTTGCGATGTTTCGGCTCAGTCATTTCCTCAAAAAAATTGCATTCTTCCGTGTAAACCTGTAAAAAGGCATTTTTGGATAAAAGGAATCCATTTTTTTAAACACTCACGCACCATTTTTCAACGTTTAGGGGTAAAAATCAAAAAATCAAAACCAAAAATCACTTCAAATTGCACTACGAGCATATTCCGACCTGTCAAAAATATTTCACACCAAATAATATGCCTTGACAACAGTTTAAGTCATGGATAAACAGTACTACGGAGAATTTTTTTTAATAATAATTTTTGTAATTATTTTATTATTCTTCTTCTTTCAACAATCCTGATATTTTATATTCACTTATTTTTAAAGTTTTTCCTTTTAGCATATTTGCTAATAATCTTGTTTGTATTTTTTATGTAATATATTTTCTCAACAATTTCTTCCTTTTATTTAATATCATGATTTTAAGGGTAACTACGAAAGTATTTTGGTTTACCTACACGAATTCTAACACTAAATGATCTGGACGTTTCTCCTATATAAAATTCATTAGGTACTCTCTAGGGAATTTACGAAATAACATTTTTAAATTTTTTATATTACATTTTTTTATTGCATTGGTTTAAGATTTTTTTGTTTTAGAAGCTATTCTTATATATTAAATTTATCTTCTGTAACCTTTTTATTTTATTTAAAATATTAGAAATCAACTTAATATTTAGAGTAATCGGGGATCGTAGCAATATTGAAAATTTCAGGCATAATAGAAAAAATTATATACAATAAAATTTTCAGTTTAATGTGCTTGCTGGGGTTCAACATGGCTTTCGATCGGGGCACTCCATACAGACAGCCTAAGTTAGTTTCTATCGATATGTCAATGAGCAGGTGGATCTTGGTAAGTATGTCGTAACCATGTTTTGTGATCTCACAAAAGTCCTCGACATGGTAAATAGAGACATACTTCTGGAAAAATTGGATAGTGTAGGAATTTCGCGGAAATCTTAAGTTGTGTAATGAGTTTTTTTTGTCAAACCGGTTCCTGAGAGTCAAGTATAAGAACAGTGACTCTGATTGTTTTAGTTTGAATTTGGGTGACCCTCAGGGGTCAACTCTTGGCCCCCCTGTTGTTTCTTGTTTATGTCAATGACTTGCCAGAGTTCATTAAATGTGATCATGTTACCATGTACGCGAATGGTACATCTATCACGCTAACAGCCGACACACCTGAGGAGCTTCATCTGAGGGTAAGCGATGTGTATGATAAAATGATCAGCTGGTGCCAAAAGACTGAGCTAATAATAAATGAGGAAAAGTTGGTTTACGTAAATTTTAATATTCGCAAACACTTGCCAAACAGTTCACTCCCTTTGTTTTCGAATGCTAAATTCTTTGGTATTTACATAGACGATACATTTTCATGGAATGCATGCATTGATTTCCTATCGAAGAAGCTAAATAGCGTTTATTATGCTGTACTACAGTTGAACAATATCCTTGATTATAGGGCTCTATTACAAGTATACTATTCCTTGACCTATTCACATATTCCCCAACATTATGCTTTGGGGCAGGAGTAGTGATTCTGTCAGGGTATTCGTAAATTAAAAGCGAATTTTAAGACTAATTTAATATGGGTATGCGGGAGACCTGTAAGAGTGTAAGTTCATTAATAACAAAATCCTAACTATTAACTGTCCTAATTTAATTCAATCCAACTTAGACTTAGCTTACCACTCGGCTAAAATTGTCACTTTGTTCGTAATTTCATTGCAAAAATAATGTAGGTAAAACAAGAAAAAAATATGGTATCGAATGTGTTGGCGTCCATCGTAGGGCTAAGATTGAATTTTTCTATTGATTAGATATTAATTTATTAACTTGCTGTAGCACTTTATAACTTACAACTAGGTTAAAATTATTACCTTGTTGACAAGTTCATTATATAAGTAATTTAGGTAGAATTGGAAAAAAATATGTAATAGTAGAATATTTTGGCGCCCAACGTAGGGCGAAGATTGAATTTTTTTATTCTTTCCACTGCCTAAATACCTAATGTAGGTAGAAATAAGAAAAATATGGTATCAAATGTTTTGGCGCCCAACGTAGGGCGAAGATTGAATTTTTGTATTGATTAGTTATTAATTTATGAATTTGTTGTTAGCTTGCCTGTACCAGGTTTTGACGTGCCAATGCCTAAAATTCTATGTTATTGTATTTACAAGGGGCTAAATAAAGAGTTTAAGTTTGAGTTTAAATATAATTCAGTTATTTTTACGTTAAAATTATTAAACTATTTTTTAAAATAGTGGTAAAAAATTCTTAAGGTTTTTGAAAATGGACTAAATACTAAATGGAGATTAAAGAATTAAATGGAATTCAGTAAAATATATGACTTGCAATCATTATTAATTTAAATTATGATTTATTTGGTTAGTAAAGTTTTGAGAAGTTCTTATCCTGTCATTGTTAATAAGTCGTCATTAAAATCTTATGAGTTCTTTTGTTTCTGGGATTTGCTTGGCCTTCAAATGATTTTCATCTTGGAACTTATTACTAAAAAGGATTCATTAAAAATTCAATCAAAAATTACTAACCTAAATTGTCTCTTTCATTTATAAATTTACAAAAAAAAATGTATTTATTAGTTATTTTATTCTTATACTTGTCAATTTAACTTCATGATTGTCAAATTGGACCAGTCTTAGCAATAGGGTAGAGGCAGTGAGAATAAGATTTCAAAAGGATGTTAAGTGAAGAAGAATAATAAAATAATTATAAAAATTACTATCAAAAATATAAAATAAAGTAAGTGATACTTTCGGAAGTACTTAGTGTTAGTAGTTACATAGTTAAAAGAAAAATAGTTGTTTTCTGCAATGGATTTTATGCTTTTTTATGCCTCCACATTGAAAAGGAATGAGTTTTCTTATAACAAAGACTGTTTTCTTTAATTTTCCGAAATTTGGACATTGATTTTCAAGCTTTCACGTGGGGTAAATTGTTATTTATTATTAATCTAAAATTTCCTAGATATGTAGGATGTAGAGAATTAATAAATGACATTACATAGCCCGCCCCATTGATGAGAAGAAAAGGCGAGAATGAAGCTATGAAAAAGCAAAGCTACACAGAGAACTAGAATTTTATTTTGATATAAAATGGTCCTGCCAAATTCAAATACGTCACAATTTGCCAGAAATTTATAAAATAAAATTAGGATTTCCATTATGAATTTGGTTGCAAGCTTTCTTTGTTGAAGAATCCTCTGGGTATTAGTTTTGCTCAATTTGAAGAGGAGCACCAGTACCAAAGGCTGAACCATATGATTAAGAATTAATAAAATATATTAACATACGAATTTTTTTCGGGGGTTGGATTCATGTCTTATACGGTTGTCAAGACGTAGTAAGGGTGCTTTAAAGTAACAATTTTATCAATTTTTGATACTTCGTCTAGTTAAAATCAAATAAAAGAATTACTGTCAAACACCTGTAAATTTAATTGTCCAAAAAAAAGTATATGACAATAATTATGATATTAAAATACGGGCAATAATATGTCTCCATGCATCAGATATGCATATGCATATTGCATATTAAAATTCGAGTTTTTGGAAGGCTAATATGCAAACACCGAAAGTACATTGTACCCGAAAGCGATAAAAATAAATTTAAAAATAGCAAAGCCTGCTTAGAGTGCACATAACATATTTTTAAAACGCATTTGGAATTTAAATTTAGTTTTTAGCCAAACCGTTTGTATGGACTGCGTTCGAAAACTCTATGGAAACGATTCTACCCAAGCTTTGAAATAAGTAAATCTAAAAATCTAAAACCAGTTGATTATTTTATTAGTATGTTTTGAAATAAAAGTCACTGAGCTACGGTAAAAATAAATCAGTTGTTACTGTCATCAATTTCGTGATCACAATTTTCGAAAAGAAAGATTTTGACTTAAAAAAAGCAGCTAAAGAGGAACTAGATGGTATTTTTCCGACAAAATTAAGGGAAATATACGAAGCGCAGTATCAGACATTTGTAAAATGGTGCTGTGAACGAAAGGTGGAAAATTTCAGCTAAGATTCTTCGCTTGCGCTTTTCACAGAGAAATCCAGGACTCTTTTAGCTTCAACACTGGGCCCATTATTCCATGCTTCCATGCTTCTGTAATGCCCACTATTCTCAATTTTATATCGGGTCGGCGTTCCTGTTACTCATTCCCATAACGCCCGGTCCAAGTAATGTGAAGGAGAACAAATATGTACCTTGCGTAATATTTCAATAGTTGTTAGTCAGTCCCAGATTCATAGAACACAGGAATTTAAGGTGCTAAGACTTTATATAAACTTTTTAAGTATATTTTTACACTGCAAAAACAACTTATATCATGGGACAGGCTTCAAATAATATGTCATGTATCTTTCACATAACCTAACTTTCTACCAGCTGTAAACATTTTACGAGTATGAGAGAGAAAGAAGACGAGAGAGAAAAAAATGAGAGAGAAAGAACATGAGAGAGAGAGAGAGAGAGAGAGAGAGAGAGAGAGAGAGAGAGAGACATAATTGATCTCTCCGTTCTAAAATGGGTTTTTGTCATCATTCTCAAAATTAAATGGAGACGGTATAGTATTGGCAACAATCAAGGACGTAGCACTACATAGAAAGCAAGATGCATAAATAAAAAACCGAATTAGATCTGCAGCCAGAAAATGCTTTTTTGTTTTCTTTTTCAGGCATATGTTAAAAATATAATCCAGGTCCGATGCACTAGTAATTTTATTTTAGCGAGAATAAGCATTAACCCATTTTTACTTTCAAACAATTAGGTACTTTAAATTTGGAAAGAGATTTGTATGTTTTAAACATTTTTTTTGTTTACAGGATCTATATTATTAGCATTAGCATTTAAAGGAAGTAGATACTGTTAGGAAATATTAATTTCTTAGTTTATGTAGAGGAGAGTAGATAAGACCATTGACCTTCAGTTAAGGAGACAACACGGTTCATCTATAACAAGCCTTTTGTTTGCTTCGTACATTGTACTAACCACTATAATAGAGAATGTACATATAACTCTGATTTTTTTTTATATTCTCTACATAAATTAAATGTTTATGGCGGTTACTGTTATCCATTTATTTTGGTCTTTATTAACAAAAAAAAAAAGATTTTCTACCGCAAATTTTCGCGAGAATTTCGAAACTTGTAAAACGTGATCCCATTGGCTGTGTCGCCAAAAGTGTTTTTATGACTCATAATGAGTACATGGCGATTTCCAGTGTTGTAGGATCATCGAAATATTAATAAAAATAACATCTAATGCATAGTTCATCCAATGAAATATTTCTGCACTTAAAGTAGACGGTTCCTAAAATCTTATTGATGTATATTTCATATTCATGTAGAAATCAGAGGGTAATAATGACATCAAGTAGAAAACTAGCCTCCGGTTGCTTTGCAATTAAAGTCATTACTAACAAAAACAGTCTACGATGCACTCATTGAATCCCATCTTCGATATGGAAATGCATTTTGGGGACCGTCCAGTCGCCATCTGCTGGGGGTCTTGTTGTCTTGTTTGTTCTTCAGAAGCGCGCTGTGAGATAATATGTTTGCGGGGCTATGATTTCTAAAAAAAAATTTTAATTTTGACGTGCTCGTTTATATTGGAAACAGTATCCTTGGTATTTACGGATAAAAGTAAGTTTGTGGCTGTTAATCCCCTCTACATGACTCGTCAATGTTATAGTCTGCCTTTACCAATACCCACATTGACACACACAAAAAAATCAATTATTTACGAGAGCATTAATTAGTCATTTACCTAATAACATAAAGGATCTGCCCTTGCTGAAAATGTTTAGAAAATCTGTTAAAAGAATGTTGGAGAAGAAGGCAAATATTACGATATAACGAAATATTATTCTGATTAACTGTAGGTTGTGCTCTTGTTTTGCGTTTGTCTTTGTTTTTTTAGGCTTTAGGAATTATACTTTTAAAGCTTTGTCAACAAGAACTTGTTCTTTGAATAATCAAGCATATTTTAACTTTGACTTTGACTTGACTCAGCCAAGACTTTTCCCGCAAATGTTTTGGTTCAGATTATAACGTTAATTAATTTTATATTTTGAAGTAGTTTAAATGGTGATTGAGCTTTGGCTATTTTCGAGCATAAGCGAATGAAGCGCGTGAATCCGCGAGAGCATGAACTCAAGGTAGAAGTCTCGGTTATACCGTCTTGGTTGACGTTTATGACTTATGAGTTGTTATTTGTCCGATGCTATTCTGAATAGTTGAAGTGAACAAACGGTCCCTTTTTTTAGAGGAAATTAAAATCTAGTTTCGCCCCTCCTGTTTTTACAGAGGAATCTTTGTTAGGGACTCTAAAAGGGTGAGTAGTGTTGATTTTTCTGATTTTTATAATACATTTTGTATGTGCGTAGGTTCTAACGTGTAGGAGTCACATTAGTTTTCCTTTTTAGGGAGACCCAGCCTAATGGTTTCATTATTTAATTATTCGGCATATTTTCTCAATGGAATTATCTCATTCAGTCACGGTGTTTGGAAGTCAGCTTTTTAAAGTTTGGATGGTTGGGAAAGAGCTACAAAGGTATACGGTATGCCTACATTTTGATAAATAATTATATCATAGGAACAGAATAATCAGTCACAAGATGCATTTATGCCAAACTAGTTTTATATACTACATTGTTGAAGTATGCGGGATAAAAACCCGTAGTTATTGCCTTAATTATAGATCGTCTAAGCAAAGACATAGAAGAGTTTAAAAAAGCTTTACACATTGAAGTATTTTTAATATACCTACGTATTAGCCAATCGACGCACAAGGACAACTAGTAAATAGATACAGGTGAAGGCTTCTAGTTTTTTAGATCTGTCTTGTGCGTATTTACATCATACATTGTTATACTAGAATTAAGTAAATAGTAATTAGAAGCACTTAGTAGGAGCACGATCTGGGCTACCCGTATTCCATTTTGTAATAATTAATTAATAGTGTAAAAAATATAATCTGGTTTTATTTAAAATACTTGAATAAAGATAGGAAATGGTTATCCTGATTACTTCTTTAGCAAAGACGGGGGCGGTACGGCCCCAATGGGCGCTGGAGTCTTTCATGGGGGCGGTAGCGGGCCTAGGGCCCAGAGGCAAATGGGGGGGCGTTAAGACAATCAGAGGGGCGGCCGTGGATAAAATACTTTGAAAATACTGTTTTCATGAAAATATATGTTACCTATCTCTAAAATTTTTCATCTTATTGTTATCGTGTAAATAAGCATTAAAAAAATTAAATTTGCATTAGGTATACGTTTAGCTAATTCGATTTTAGCATTGTCGGTGACAAGTCTTTGCAAGTTGGTAAGAAACGACGCGAGCTTGTTCTGTTTACAGAAAACCAAGCTTTTAGACGAATTTGTGATATTTGTTTAGGTTCGCTCATGATTTTCTTGTGGTATATTAGCAACTTAGTTTGGGATAACACAAAGTATTGACAACAAATGTACAAACTAATGCAATAAAGGTACTGGAAGGAAGAAAAAATGGAGACACATTTATGCAAATACCGAAAAGTGAAATATTTCTCTAAAGGACAGACCTTCCAAAAATAAAATCTTCAAAATAAGTTTTCTCGAGTAAAAGGATTTTCCAAAACCAACCTTTTAGATGAATCTGTGATATTTGCTCAAGTCTGCTTAGGTTTGCTCATGATCTTTTTCTGTTATATTAGAGACATAGTTTGGAATATCACAAAGTATTAGCAGCATACGTACAAACAAAAGCAATAAGGGTGCAGGAAAGCAGAAAAAAAAGGAGACACATTTTTGAAAATAGCAAAATCAAAATATTGTAAAACCAAACTTTCGAAAATAAATAAATTCGAAAAATAAATATTCGTAAATGGATAGATCTTTCAAATTTTCGTAAACTAAATCTTCAAAAACATTTTGCTCAGTAAATTCGAAAAGTAAATTTTCGTAAATACTTTTTTCTAAAGGACAGATTTTCCAAATTTTCAAAAACCAAACTTTCAGAAGAATGTGAGGTTTCCTCAGGTTTGTTCAGCTTTACTGAAGATCTTTCTTTGTTATAATAACAACGTAATCTGGGACAATAAAAAGTATTAGCAGCTTACCTACCTACGACGGTCTAAAACAATAGGTGCAGGTGCAGGAAGGAAGAAAAAAAGAGACACATTTTTGCAAATAAGGAAAACATATCTTAGTGGATTCCATTTTATTTTCCTATACATGTGTAGTTAATTTTAACGCAATTCAGGCTTTTATTAAATATCGGGTAATGAAGCAGGTGTAGAGTAAAACTTCTTATCCAGTTCGCTAGTTTTTGTTTTTTTTTTTGGCTAATAATTGCAAGGTGCTAGTCTGAAGTTTTATTTTATACTGTACTTATCTAGTTGCTGTACAGCCACGTTTACATTATAGTAGAAGTTTCGAGTTAATAGGATCATCAAATATTTTTTCTCCATACTAAGTTTGAACCCTGCTTCACTCCCTTAAGGGTTGAATTTTGAAAAACCGTTTCGTAGTAGATGCCTACGTTATGTAAGAAACCTCCGTGCAAAATGGTAAGTTTCTAGACCCATCAATGTGGGCTGTGCGCTGATATTCCAGTCAGTCAGTTTTTTCTTTCATATATGTAAATAATCTTAATACTAAGCTCTCACGAGCCGCAAACAAGATATAAATGTTGAACGGCGAATGGAGAAATTTCGCAGCGATTTAGTTATTTTTTCTTTGACTACAATATATCGGCCTAACCAAGAGCATGTAAACATAAGCATGTAAAAATACTCTAACTGGGCTTTCTAATTAAGCATATTTAAAAAGAATATGAAGAAGACCTATGACATTTTCCATGAATTAGTAAGCACATAATTTAAAAAAAGGAAAATCGTTATGCACCTTCTACAAAAATAAGACATTGATGTACCAAATCCAATAGTTCAAAAAAACTCTCGAGGAACCGCGTACCAACAACATCCGCCAAAACCATAGTAGGCCGGTCCCAAACATTCGGCGCTGCTTCTCTATAAGGGGGCCATCAGTGGGGCCAAGAGGGGCCTCGACCGCAAGTTCATGGACCCCAGGCTGGTGCAATTCGGCTGTCTGCTAGGAACGCATGGGTGCACTTTCGCCACAGCTATACTGACTATGCAACTCGTTGCCCGCACCCCTGCGTCCCACCGGCCAGGGCCGAGCCTTCCTGCCGAAATTACGAGGTCGCGGGCTCCCCGCTACCTCCTGGTACCATCGATAGTTGACTAGTGCGATTGTAGGACGCGAAAAACAGTGAAGGAGTTTAATACGTAATAATAATATTATGTCAAAGAATAATTAAGGATTTTTGGAATCGTATTTCATTTAATATTTCTTCCAATTCTATTTACGTAACAAGTGCGATAATAATGTAGTATCCCTCATGTTACGTACAAGACTTTATTTAGAATTATTATAAATTCACAAAAAAACATCATATTTATTTCTTAAAAAAAATGTCAAACCAGTTATTCAAAACACAAGTTATCTGATCGGTAATAATTCTACATAAATGCATCAACCATGTTGCTTAGGACACCTTTGTTATCAATAAATTTATTTGTCAAAGCATTGCCGTCTGCAAGTGCTGACGCATCAGTGACACGAATGAAGTATCACTGTTGCGTCACTGCGACTGTAATTAAGAACGTGGCGCCCTCATCGACCGATTTACTAACTGCTATAAAAGGGAATGTTTTCCATTCGTCTTGTCTTTATTATCATGTCATTTGACATCTTTGTCAATTTAGAACATGTAATACAGGGAGGTCAATGTTTTCGATTTGTAATACCATACACGAAGACAAACGTTTCTCAAGAATTTTTTGTAACATCAGGAGGCACAGAAGGTATTAATATGGTGGAAGTCAGGCGCGGCCCGTGAAATTTTCAAGTCGTATATCTCTGTTGCTACGTATGGGACACATGCCAAGTTCAGGTTTTTAAAAGTTGAATTTTTGAATTAACCAACCTAGGAAAAAAATTATCACGCTTAGGTATTTAATTTATTATTTGTTCTAAAATTTTACATCATTTTGTCGACAATTCTTAAACTTTAAGAGACAAAAATGTGTTAGTAGAAAGTTATAGTCATTTGAATTTTTTAAACCTAAAATATAATTAAAAACAATCAAATGACTATAACTTTCTACTAACACATTTTTTTCTCTTAAAATTTAAGAATTGTCCACAAAATGATGTAAAATTTGATACCAAGTTTAGATGTGTGAATCTCCTTGTTATTGTTGATTCTAATAATAATTCATAGAATTCATTTTTAGAGTTAAAAGTAGAGGATTTGTATTTGATACAGTGTACAAAATATTTTTATTACGTAAAAATCTTCTTTGAACGCCACTGACTGATTAACTTATTGTTGTTGAATATCAGTGGCTTTACGCTGCAGTGCGCGAGTTTCGGCGACGGATTTCATGGCTATAGTAATTAGAATTCCCACTCATTAAAGTTCTAGTTGAAAAAAATATCTACAGGAGCAATTTCATTGTCTGAAGAATTTTTAGGGCAAACCGAAAAGAGTTTTTGTCATGTAATTTTCGGTTAATCGACCGCGGAACAAGAAGAATTTTTAAAACATTACAAACCGAGTCTTCATTATAGTTTTGTCGGGATTTGATTGAAGAAAGGGTACAAGATTGCAAGGAGAAGAATAGTTGAAACAATAAAAAGAATAATAGAATCAAGATAAATTAGTAATAAGAAAGCGTTTTTATTGGTGCAGTCGGGAGATTTATTATTTGTCCACTTTTTTTCAAAGATAGAGATCAATATTCTACATTAAATTTAGTAAAATTTTAAAAATAAGTTAACAAATATCTCATTTCCCGAGAAATGAATATAACAATAACTCTTCATATTTATCAGTATCCCTTGGACAAAAAAGAGAAAAAAAAAAGATAATTTAATAAAATTTCGGCGATCAAAATTATTCGTCCACTTCCAAAAAAATGTAAAGATGTACATATTATATAGAATATATTTTTCTGTTCTTATAGTGATAAAAAAATTCCTAAATATAGATTCTAAATTATTTTTAATATCAATTTCAGCCTCCGTGGTCTAAAGAATACAGCAAATTTTAAAATCTGTCGCAAATCATCAGAAGTGCCTCCAGGAATCAGACATTTGATAATAAAATTATATCAAGAAGGAAGGTCTCAACGAGACATAAGAAAAATCCTTGCAAGTGAGAGGAAGAAAAAGTACTGACTTTTCGAGAGAAACAAGAAATAATAAGAAAAGTTAGTGAAAATCCGCAAACTACTGCGACAGATATTAGTGAAAAGTGAAGTCAGTGATTACAAAAAGGTTATCCATGTAACAACAATAAGAAACTTTTTAAGAAGCCAGGGTATACAGGCACGAGTTGGTCGAAAGATACCATTAGTAAATAAGAAAAATTAGAAGAAGCGTCCCGCGTTTGCTCAGAGGCATTTTGACAAAAATACTTAGTACTGTAAAAGCATCATATATACTGACGAAATAAAAATCGAGTTGTCTGGTAAATCAAAAAAGGTTTTAGTGTACAGAAAGTGCGGGGAAGCCTACAAACCTAAAAATTTAATTCCAACGGTAAAGCACGGAGGGGGTTCCGTTCTAATCTGGGGGTGTACGTTATGGCATGGAGTGGGCCAGCTCCATTTTATTGACGGAACTATGGATCGGTTCGTCTACATGGACATTTTAAATAAGAATTCAAGACAAAGTGCGGAGAAAACATGAATTGGAAACAATTTCATATTTCAACAAGACAACGATCTAAAGAATACAGCGCGGGTCGTTAAAAAGTGGATACTGTATAGCGTACCGTACCAAGAGTGTTGGAAACGCCACCGCAATCCCCAGACCCCAGAGTAGATAAGGTATTCTGGGCCCAGACGTTAACCCGAATGAACATCTATGGTGGGAACCCGTAAGAACATATAATTTCCAACAAAGAGGCGTTAAAAGCAAGATGTCAAGAAGAACGGTCAAAAATTGAAGTAGATTTTGTTATAAAATAAAAATGGTAGGGTCAGTGCCTGACAGGTTACAACAAATTATAAAATCAAAAGGGTACCTCACACGTTATTAGTTTTGGCATGCTTGAACGAATTTCGAAAAAAAAAAATGTTGGTGGACGAATAATTTTTTAAGAAATTATGTTTTATTTTTGAAAGGTATTGTTTAGGTTGGACTTTATGTTACTGTTTTTAGTACATGAATACTCGTTTTTATTTTAGTAATGAAAAGCAAATATACTAAAGTAGTTTTAATTTAATCCCAATTTTTTAAAAATTTACTACGAATAATCAATCTCCCGACTGTCTATTTGTGTGGGTGGAGCCCCGTTTTATAAGGCTGTACAGGGTCTTCCAACGAGGACTGAACAGGGGCTCATTTTTGAGCTTCCTTGTATTTAAAGAAAAATCTAAAATAGCCAATCGATGTACTTTTTCCTGCAGAATTCAAAAATGAAACCAAAAATTTATTTGAACCAGAAACAAAAGAGTTACGCTATGGATAAGGTGTTTTTTAAATGGAACATAGCTTTTTTTATACGATTTTCGGAACGAGTGATTTTTTTTATGTCCGTTCTGATTAAAATATTTAATATTGTGACAGCTATTTTTATTAAATTTTAATGTTTTATCCAGTATAATTTAACTTCAACCTGTTTGAAACATACACTAGGTAATAAAGGTTGACCTTGAAATCCTTCAAAGTCAAAAAATTTGACAAATTTACTATAATATTGCCGAAATGAAATATTCATTAGATGAGAGATTGCAGATTGTTATCTTGTTCTACAAATGCCAAGAAAATGCAAGAGAAGCAAGGAGAAGATTTATTGCAAATTTTCACAGAAATATATCCGTCAATACTATTTTAAGGATAAAGAACCTATTTGAGGAAAATAAAACATTACATGACAGAAAAAGAATTCCAACTCTATACTAACTAAAAAAAAACACTAATAATTCTCATCTAATGAATATTTCATTTCGGCAATATTATAGTAAATTTGTCAAATTTTTTGACTTTGAAGGATTTCAAGGTGATTTTACCTTTATTACCTAGTGTATGTTTCAAACAGGTTGAAGTGAAATTATACTGGATAAAACATTAAAATTTAATAAAAATAGCTGTCACAATATTAAATATTTTAATCAGAACGGACATAAAAAAATCACTCGTTCCGAAAATCGTATAAAAAAAGCTATGTTCCATTTAAAAAACACCTTATCCATAGCGTAACTCTTTTGTTTCTGGTTCAAATAAATTTTTGGTTTCATTTTTGAATTCTGCAGGAAAAAGTACATCGATTGGCTATTTTAGATTTTTCTTTAAATACAAGGAAGCTCAAAAATGAGCCCCTGTTCAGTCCTCGTTGGAAGACCCTGTACAAGGTGGACTACATGTAAGGTAGAAAGATAGAAACCTAAGTAATCTTGAAAGATAATTGGAGTGAAACTAGCCAAAACTGAAATATTTAAAAAGCTTCCGATCTAACTAGCAAGTAGGTGCATCTGCCAGAGTTTTCCTATTATGGTTTGACATCATTTCGTACAAAAATGGTGTTTGATATCCGTTATAAAATTCCGTAGGCCTAAACGGTACTGCCTCTCCCATGGTTTGTGGTTACCTATAATAGTACCATCTAGCTTTGATATGCGTAATAATTTTTGTAATAAATTCACAATATTTGTTTCGTTTAATGGCCTAAGTATTTATGCCACATCCTTTTACTGAAACAATTAAATAGGTGTGTTTGTCAAAGTTATTTATTGTATTATTTTTCGTATTTGCATTTAATAGCGAGTACCTAAAACAAAGAAACTATAAAATTAATTATTGTTTTCTTGTTCTTATTTTATGGAACAAAGCAAAATTATTTTGTATGGAAATACCGCAAGAAAAGTTGACCGATTCGTATGGCGAATGTAGGATTAGTTAATTGAAATTGTTAATAAATTTATTATATTTTTATTTGTGTCGTTGATGATTAAAATAATTTCCGATTTTTTATCGAAATTTGCCGTTTTGAAATCTCTAGATCCCAGAAAACATGTTTCCATATCCTTCGTTTATGAAATTTTAAATTTACATTGGTTTTTGCTTAGATGAATTAGAATAAGCAAATTATAAATGAAAATTTTGAAATGTCTATATCAACGCACATGTGTTATAATTTATAATATGTTCGGTGGTCTATATTATGGTTTGTGGCTTGGTGCAAGAAAGGCCAAAGTCAAAATTGACTGTTTACAGTCACTATACTATATATGCTGTAGAAAATCATGAAAGTTCTTTGGTAAACGTGTTACTGTTCTTTATGGTATTTAAGAACAAAGAATAAGTTGCAAAAACCAAAATTTACAAAAAAGAAATCACATTGGCCTTAGAAAATTGACTAAGTTTTGACTTTAGCCCGTTAAAGGTAACAAAAAAGCTTTGTGAAGACGGGTTTCCACCAAACCGACTCAGTTTTGTTTTCACCAGCAGCAATTTTTCTTGATTGATGTTTTTGGAAACCACACAGCAACTATGTTTCCTCCAAATCGATAAAAAATTACTCAGTTTTGGTTGAGTTTTCTGCAACATTTCCACTAAAACGACAGTTTTTAAAAATGTCTTTGACTGACGACAACATGTTTGTTGTCGCTTTAGCATTTTTAATTATCAAAAGCTAAGAAGAAAGAAACGGTTTCGGGTGAGACCATATTTAAGGCGAAAAGGAAATTACACTAGTGATCAACTGACTAATGATTTGAGAAACTATGATTTGGAAATTAATGGAGAATTGAGATCCTCATTTCAAAATGTTACTAGAATATCTAGTAACGACTTTGAACTTCTAACAAACAAAGCAAAGTACTAAATTTCCTGCCCGAGTTCAGCCACAACTGAACCAAAAAATAAAATAAACCACGCACGTGACTCTTCACTGTTTCCACCACAGCAACAGTTTTCACAAAAACAGCAACACAACACGAAAACCCTATGATCTTTCCGCCACGATGCAGGAGTGTTAAGTTGCCAGAAACAGTTTAATCTCTTTTCTGCTGCAAGGGAGTTTATATAAGTTTAATTTTATTATCGGTTTTTGCTCAAAATCCATCTATTTTACTTGCCATAACGCGTCACTCCGTCAGTTTCGTACCTGTTGATTTTTATGATTTTTTTATGTGTATGCTGAACAATTTCTCTGAGGTAAGTAAAGGTTATTATGATATTTGCGTAAGAGACAAATTTTTATAGTATATTATTATTTAGTTTCACAGTATGTCAGTTTTGAAAAATGTCAGTTTCGTGGCCATCTGTTTTGTGTCAAATTGAGGTCACAAAACTGACGAATTATATAGAATTTATAAAATATATCACTAAATTAGCTAAATTTGACTGTTTATCATACAACAGACCATATCGGTTAGATTCACTAAATAGGTTTATGATTTAGTACTGGTTTAAATTAGGAATTTCTAGCTGATCAACAGAAAATGTGCATATAAGTCCAGGCGCGGCCAGTGAAATTTTAAAGTTGTATATCTCTGTTGCTACTTATGAAACCCATGTCAAATTCAGGTTTTTTAATACTGAGCCTACTAGGAATGTTTTGGTAAAGAAAAAAAATATTTGTAATTTGCGGAAAAAAGTTGAATTTTTGTTGAGCCCCCCCCTGGAAAAAAAAATTAATGCGTTTAGGTATTTTATTTATTATGATTTCTAAATAAATTTTGCATCACTTTGTCGACAATTCTTAAATTTTAAGAGAAAAAAATGTGTTAGTAGAAAGTTATAGTCATTTGAATTTTTTTTAAATTATATTTTAGGTTTAAGAAAATTCAAATGACTATGACTTTCTACTAACACCATTTTTCTGTTAAAATTTAAGGAATGTCAACGAACTGACGTAAAATTTGTTTAGAAAAAATGATAAATAAAATATCTAAGCGTGTTAATTTTTGACCCAGGTGGGTCAATTCAAAAATTCAACTTTTTCGCAAATTACAGAAACAAATTCTTTGTTGTCTTATCCTTACACTTGTCAGTTTAAAACTTTAGGTTGTCTAATCAGAGCGGTCTATCGTTGGAGATAGATATTTTACCGTATACTTATAAAGCATTAGTTTTTACTATTTATATATGGAGGACAAAAATAGTGTCAAAATGACTCATGCTAGTTTAAACCAAAACATTATCTACTGGTAACCTCAGCATTCCCTTTAAAAACGATTATCTTTCGCTTATGAACTAGATATGACGATAAACTATATTTGTTGATTTTCGACTCTTTTTCCTACTCACAAACCTTCATAACTTAAATTCAAAAACGAGTTTCACTAATTAAAGCCTCTGCTCCCATGGTGCAAAAACTCAACTCCACGATGCTGGATGAATCCCCCCTTCTCCGCGAAGTATACTTCCGCCCCGGGACTTCCCGCAGTTTACATTTCCCCCCGCCGTTCGTCTCGCGCCCCTGTTCCCCCCTCTCTCCGCCCACGCTAAAATTTTTGCTAGGGACTCATTGTACATATTTTCGCATGAAGCTCTATTTTGCGTTTTTAGCTTTCTCTCTCGATTTTATTCGCGTTTCCCGGTTTGGTATTTAGTGAGAGTGGGGAGGGAGGAATATACGGGGACTCGTCAAAATAATGATGATATTAATGTCTCATTACGAGCTACCAAGTTTTGTTGAAAAATGTAACAAGAAACAATGGGTACGTTTGGCAATTTTTTTTTTGCTTTTTAGAAAGTACCTGTTCTAATGCCAGTAATACTTTTGACAATGTTCCAGAAACGGAAGTGACGTCATTTGACGGCCTGGGGGATCCCGTACCAGCTATGCGGATCCGCATAGTCATGAAAAAACCGTAAACGCGTAAAAAATAACGCGAAAACGTGTATCTGCCAAATATCCGTGGTATTATAATATGAAAATTAATGAGACTGTATTATAAGTATCTTACTTACATTACAATCAAACTAATGTGATTTACAATAAAACTAGTAAGACTTATTACCTCAGGTAGAAAAGTAATAAACATTTAAAGTTCATTTACCCAAAGTTACTTGTTAATTTAATTGATAAGAAATTTGACTGATTTATAGTCATAGTAGTATAGTTAAGAGCGGCTAGACTTTAAACTTTAAATTACATAATTTTGTTTACTGAAATACTGTTAATTTTTGATATTTATAATAAAAAATTAAAGTTGGTTTAATAATTAATTAAATAAACGTTAATTTATCGAATTTTATAAATTTAAAAATCCTTTGCAGGATCTTGCGTATAAACATTTGAAGTTCATTTGCCCAAAGTTGATTGATTGATTTATAGGCATAGTAGTATAGTTAAGAGATGCTAGACTTTAAATAATTTAATTTTGTTACCTGAAATACTGTTAATTGTTGATTGTTATAATAAAAAATTAAATTTGGTTCAATAATTAATTAAATAAACGTTAATTTATCGAATTTTATTAAACTAAAAAACTTATGCGGGATCCCGCGGGATCCCGCGGGATTAGAACGACTCCCGCAAATGCCCTGCGGGATTTAAAATACTGCTGGATTGCAATCACTAGTCCACTGCTGTTCCAATGTTAATAATGGTTCAATTCGATTGACTAAAACAGACTTATTGCGAATCTAAAAATTATAGGTTGATTTTTACTAGTCCTGATATATTCTTCTCGTGAAAAGAGGGGACAGAAAACATCGAGGCCTCGTTTGGCTGATGTATGCTTTACTTTTAAAATTTATGTGTTTATAATATTAGGCATAGGCCCGGGTAAAATTCAGGGCTTGTAGAAGGGAGAGCTTTTTTATGTTGTTGGACGGAAATAAATATTGTATTTGTCGGGAAAAAGATGGAAAACGTTTTCCTGCATATACATATATTAAAAAACGTATAAATCATTAGGAATTTTGACGGATGTTTTAACGAGTCCCGTATTCTGAAGTCCCGGGTGTATTAAAGCAAAATTAGAATAAAAGAGAATACAGATATTAAATGAATTTTAGTTATAGATAAAAGTAGGGAGTTCTAAAAAGTTCTAAAAATTCTAATTGCTTATAAATTTTACAATTTTCGGCCTGACTCACTAATCTCACTATTGCTAAGACGGATCTAATTTGACAATCAAGGACTGAAATTGACAAGTGTAGGGATAATATAACTAAATTTCATACGATGAGTTTTTTCTCTAATTAATGAAAAAAGGAGAACTTAATACAGTGTAAATAATGTCTGTATAATTGTGGCGGATTCATATTTAAAAGATTTATTATGTTGGTGTTACGCCACTCTACTCTTAAGGAAAATTAATATTTAAAAAAATTATAATAAAAGTTACTGCGTTTAATGCAAAAAACTAATCCTGAAAAAAGAAATGTTCTGTACACTGCCAGTGACTTTTAATTATAAAAAGTATGCCTGACCCTAATCTATCTCTAGTGTCATATATTCGGTCTAAAACCTAATCTGAATAAAATAATTTTTCTGACGTTTCGAGACCTAATATCCAGTCTCGTTATCAAAGAATCTAATAAATTCAAACTAACTAAATCAAAAATGAACTAAGTAATTATAAAAAATAATTAAAAAAGGACGTAAGGGATTTGTGATTGAATTCTTCGGATTTTTCGAAAATATTTCTCTGGATAATCTTTTCTTGCTCTTCTGTTCAGTGGGTAACAAAAATATAAAAATTTCGAAATATCTTGCAAACCGTTGATCCGATTTTTATGAACTTTTGTACACTTAGGTACTAAATTACACCCGATTCAACCGTGAGTTTCGCATTGTCAAGTTTACCGTTTTCCTGAAATCGACAGGAACTTTTTTTTAAATGGAACGCTCTATATTTTATTCGATTTTCGAATTCAGCTTAAAATTCTAAATACTTCTTATTGGAAACATGTTATCCTAAAGTTTACAGTTTACCTGAAATGCCTGACATTATTATTTTCGTTTATTTGCAAAAAATGGATCATTTAACGGAAACCCAAAGAATTCAAATTTTAATAATCAGCATCCTGCTGAAACCATATTTCATCATTAGGTGCTGGATTATTGCCTAAAAAGTCATATTCAAATAAAATCAATACAACAGCTAAAATGAAGGAACAACACTTACGATTATTTGGAAATAGTTGTGCAAGAGCCGGGACAATTTCATTTCTTAGATCCAAATATATTTCTCCATTTAATCTCCCTTGCATGACTCCGACCTATTATACCAGCCCAAACATTTACCTTTTGAGAGAACTGGGTATGATTTTCGCATATCCAGTGAGGATTTTTCCCGGTCCGATATCTGCAATTATGCCTGTTAACTTTTCCATTTAAAAAAATATTGATTCGTCACAGAAAATTATTCTGTGCACAAAATATGGATACAAAACTGTGTTTTCATTCAAAATATGGATTGACGTTGCAACGTTCCGTCATGGTTGCGCAAAATTTCAAGCGCCTCTTCTGAGAGCTCTTGCACAAGTCTTATTTTGTACGGATGACACTTTTCGGTTTTCAGAAGGCGGTCTACGGACATGTCAGACATGTATGAAACGTTGTTCTCTCTTCCCAGTATTCTGGTAAAAAGATTGGTATTTTCGAGTAAAGCATTCAGAACCTTATCACCATCTCTTCCACTTTTAAGTCGGTCACACCGTATAGCGGGGTCAGCACACTCTATCTCTGTGCTAAATTTCAAATTTTTACTTCGAATAGCTTCAGAGAAAATGACCTGTGACAGACCGACGGACAGACGAACACTTAAGCGATTCCATTAGTGTTCGGTTTTGCTAATTTTAGTACGGAACTTTAAAAATCGGACAGCAAATACAGACTATAAATTTTTCAAAATTAAAATAATGAAACCTAGATATAATAGACGTTACTATATTAGACAAAGAGACAACTTGAGATTTTATTATGAGTGTAAAATTTAAATTTGTCTTGTATAATAGCTTAATTAAATTTAAATCAAAATAAATATATTATTTTTTTGCGGTTAAGGTTTTTAATTAAAATTCTTTTAATAAAATTTTCTCTAAAAAGGTATAAATCAGCAAAATAAAATAAATGAGAAAGTTGAGAAACAAATAAATGTATTCATTCTGATTTGGAGTAAACAACAGTACGATGAGAAATATTTTTCAAATCTGCTGAGCTATGTCATATCTTAAGCTACGAGTGTAACGTCATTTTCTGTGTTTAAGACAGACACTAGCTTGTAGTCGATCTTCTTGATACTTTGTTTCCAGCTGACTGAATTACAAAGTTAAATGCTTCAATTTTACACGTCTAAGATGCACTTCACAATCGACGAAGTGTACATAATTTTAAGAAGTATGATATGCCGTTATTTGTAGATTTTTCTGACATTGGCGCTTGACGGCAAAATGATTTATGAACGAATAGTTTCATCTGTTCTTCCCTACATATTCTTTTTAAATATTCGATTGTCCTAGTTAATTATAAAATAATGGTGCCTTTCTTCTATTAAAAATATTGGAATTAAGTATATTAAATACGAAATATGAACAATTTTGAGGATAGAATGGACCAGTATTAAGTCAAAGGTAATTAATTTCGTTTCCTTATTTATATTATATCTTTCTGTGTTCATTTATATAAAGTGGAAGGTAAGTATATTATATAAACAGATTAGTCCCAGTAGATTATAAAAATAATGCATATTTTTTTATCTGGTACAACCCACATGACCTTTAGTACTAACGTAACGTGGGCTTCTGAAAAGAAGAAAAATGTAATGTTTTGATACAGGATTTGAAGAATTGGAGATTGGGCGGTGAAGGGAAAACATCTGCAGGCAATTATTTGAAGAGAGGAGGTCATTAATGTAAACAAGAAATGGGGTTGGTACTAGGAGTGAACCTTAAGGTACGCCAGCACATATAAGATGGAAGTTAGATGGGTGACCGTCCACCATGACAGATATGCGCCGATTAGAGAGCAAGTTACCGATCCAGATACATAGTTTGGGAGGAAGACCGTAAGAAGGTAATTTATTGAGGAGTGCGGCATGTCATATGTTAGTTGCTAAAACATTACCTTAAGGCTTCATTTGCCGACCACACCCATTTATTGCCAATTTTATTTTATTTTAGTACAGTTTTTTGCTTTATTTTTCATTTGTATGAATATTTTTTACAATATTGCCGGAGGTCCATATTCTATGGGTATTTTTAACGTATTAATAATAGTTTCAAGTTATTTTATGATTTGTTTTAGGAAAACTGTATTTCAAAAATATATTAAGGTCCTAGCGACAGAAAAAATGACACCATAAATCTCTTAAAATATTAATTTTCTGAATGAAACCATTATACACGCTGAAACTTTAAATAATTGACTGAAAATTGCTTGCAGGATATGAATATATAGGTACTTAATATACTCATAATGATATTGTTAAAAATTTTAAAGCCGAAAACTCATGTCAAAATGGAATTAAGTTGGCGACTATGGACGCGATTGGCATTTAAATGCCATCTTAAGATATAAACTAAAAACCAAATCAAAATCACCATTTTAAACTTATTTTAAAAACAGTCGTACATTTTTAAAACGTATAATATAACTTCAACATTAAAATATAATATGTCGAGTTGATGCGTATATAAAAAGGGAGACAAACCAGTAAAAAAAGACAACATGCATAATTAAATCGCAAATAGAAACGTCAATATTACAACCCCAACATCCCCATTCCGCATATTCTCATCTCTTTTTCCTTTTAGATAAAAACAACTGCCGCCTGCCCACCCCACTGTACAGTGGGATAAAACGACAAGTGTCTTTATAATGTTGAATTAGAAAATAAAGGTATACTATTCATTTTAAAATATAACGATATTACAAGAAGTTCACATCCCCACTATTTTTACCATTGCCTTACTCAGCTATTTACTATAAATAACCTATTATTTTCGGGTACAAACATATAGAATATGCCTATAATTATAATAATAATTCAATCAAAAATCAAAAGAATTGAAATTTTAATAATATGTACTGGGTTATGGGGATAAAATGCGAATGCAACAAAAATTTTGTGATATTTTTAATGACAAATATCCTGACAGAAATCCATTAACTAAACTACTGTAAGTAAAGTTTTAAAAAAATTTCGTCACACTGGAAACGTAAAAAACACTGTACCGACCTAAAAGTGCAACAGATGGTGATACGGCTCTGAATGTTTTACTCAATTTAGAGAAAAATCCCCATCTTTCTACCAGAGCACTGAAAAAGGAAAATAACGTTTCACACGACATGTCTGTAGACCGCCTTCTGAAAACCGAAGAGTTTCATCCGTAAAAAATAAGACTGGTGCAAGAGCTCGCAGAAGATGATTACGACAGGCGCTTGGAATTTTGCGAAACCATGATGGAACGTTGCAACGCCAATCCAGATTTTGTCCATCAAATAATTTTCTCTAATAATTTTTTTAAATGGAGTTCCCCCAAAAGGTAAATGTTTAGGCTGGTATAATAGGTCGGAGAACCAGTGGCGCAGCCAGAAATACGCTCTGGGGGGGGGGGGTGTTTGTTGACAAAAAAATTTGACAAATACGCTCGGGGGGGGGGGGGGGGTGTTGACAAAAAATTTTGACAAATATTGCTTTATTTTCGTTAATTTGGGAAATGGGTAGGGTAATTTTTAGGCCTTTGGGGGGGGGGGAGGGGTTTAACCCCCAGAAATGAAATTATCCCGGCCCTTGCACAACTATTTCCAAATAACCGTAAGTAAGTGTTGTTACTTTATTTTACCTGTTGTGTTAATTATTTGAATATGATTTTGTATGCAATAATCAAGCACCAAATGATGAAATATAGTTTCAGCCGGATGGTGCCTCACCGCACTATGCCCATAATGTTCGAATGGTGTTCCATGGTGTTTTTTTTAGAAGATGGATTGGACGTAGGGGTACAATAGAGTGGCCAGCTCGTTCTCCGGTCTTGACGCCCTCTACTACTTCTTGTGGGTCCACCTCAAAAATATTGATTTCAAAAGTAAGCCAAATGACTTCGATGGTTTAAAGTTAAGCATAGAAACAGAATGTAGAAGAATCGAGGAAACTGACATTCTTCTACACGTTTTTATGTTTTTCTGCAGTATTTGGCTTAGTGCCAAGAAGTCAATGGACAACATTTACATTTGATTTAGTTTTCTTCATTAACTTTGAAATTATTTCCTCTCTATTGTGTATTCTTGTACTAAATATCCAAATAGTATAGCGTTCTGTACATTTCCAGTTTGACGAAATTTTTTAAAAACTTTACTTACATTAGATTTAGTTAATGAATTTCTGTCAGAATATTTGTGATTAAAAATATTACAAACTCCTTGTTGCATTCGCATTCTGTCCCCATAACCCAGTATTATTAAAATTTAAATTTTTTGGGTTTCTGTTAAACGATTCATTTTTTGTAAATAAACGAATCTGTCAATGTCAGACATTTTAGGTAAACTTTAGTGTTCAGGTATTTTAAGGTAAAATACAGTAAAACTTGTGTTAACGGACACCCTTTTATATCGGCCACCTGTGTTATCGGCCAGTTTCAAGCTAACAAAAATCTACTTTATAGGAAATCCCGTAAATAAAAACCCTTAGATAATGGACACCCTTATAAAACAGCCACGGCCAGACGTACCTCAATTTTTATAATATAAGTCAACGATTTTTGACAACCATTTTCTCAAAAACTGTTAACTTTAGCATAAAATGTTTCTAATAAGAAGTATTCAGAATTTTAAGATGAATTCGAAAATCGAATAAAATGTATAGCGTTTCATTAAAAAAAAGTTCCTGTCTATTTCAGGAAAACGGTAAACTTGACAACAATGCGGAACTCACCATTGGATCGGGCGTAATTTCGTACCCAAATGTACAAAATTTCATAAAAATCAGGTAAAGGGCTTACAAGATATTTCGACATTTCCATATTTTTGTTACACACTGTATAACTAGTGTATAATTCCAGAAGACTATGGGAGCAGTATTTTTAGAAAAAGACATTTCACGGAGCATTCTCGCCTCAAACCATTTTTTGTATTTAAATTTCCGGGAAAGATCTAAACGCGACCTCATAAAACTTAATCCTTTCCTTAGAAAAAAAGCCATTTATCGTAATTTATTTCGGCCCACTGTGCGCCACGCCTAATTTTAAAATGGTGCGTTGCGCAGGCATTAGGATTTTTGTGCGAGGCCCACGGAGGACGCGATTAAAAAATCTATAATTTTTACTATTTACTACTCATCTACGGAATACAACTCCATCTCCGGCCGTTTCCATGGCTACCAGAGACAGATGAAGATCGCGGGCCGCTGCCTGCTCTTTGGTTGCCAAAAAAGGCGCTTATTTATTTTACTTTTCTATTATTACTTATGATAAGGTCGGTTTCTATCTTTAGAGATGAGCTTTTTTAATGTTTACGTAGGATGGATAAAAGAAAAAATACAGAACGTCTTGACAGATGATATGTTTTGAATATCCATCACTGTTCAATGAACGATTTAAAAAAAATTACGGGTAAATTCACTACAGCTAAGACCAATCCAATTTGACGATTATAAGAATAAGAATAGGCTATCTATGATTTGTTCTATCAACTAATTTTTAAGTTTTTTAGCAAATTGCTAAAGATAACTTAAAAATGTATTGTACAGGGCGGCCAGTTTTCGACACTTCTGCAGTGTATCTCGGTTATCTTTAAAGATAGAAAGCTGCGGTTTTCGCAGTACTATCTACTTTTTTGTGAAGCGTATGATGCTACCAACAGAATTTCCATAGCCCCCTTCGTTTCGGAGATACAGGGCGATTTCGAAAATGTGTCATTTTCAAGCACTCCTCGTATCTCAGTTGACTTTTAACTTATCGGTGAGGTAAAAACTGATTATTATATAGTTTTTTGCGTAGAATCCAGTGGCGTAGTCGATTTTTTCTAGAAGGAACGAGTTTAAAGATAGAAACCACAGTTGCATTTTTTAAATGGGACGCCCTATATATTTTGCTTTCATTCGATTGATTTTTTCATAAGCTTTTCAAAAATATAGTTGTAGGTATATATCTTTTGGAATAACTTCCGAATGTTACAAATAAAAACAGGTATAATATTTCATAGTAGGCCGTGATATAATGATTTGAAATTTGAAACAAATGAATATAATAGCATCCTTTTATGGCTGTTAGTCAGACCGCTTGTCAAAATTTATAACAGATCATTTAAGAAAAATATTGTTCTCAAAACCCCAACACAACTAACTTATAGAATTTATGAGGGAAGCCTTTCAGCAAATCTTTACCTCGGTAAATTGCAAGCTGTTGTACGTGAATTGCTAGATGGTGTTCTCTGGGATTGCAAGTCTTGTGTTAGGGAAAACGATAATAATTTGGTACAACTTTTGTGATTTATAAAATATAAACAAAGATTTTTTACATTTATATTTTAAATTTACTAGAAAATATCTGTTTCCTACTTTATCTAAATTTGTTTAAAACAGTGAATTTTTTTATTCAAGGTTTGATTCAGTTATGATATTGGGATTTAAAATTTTAAAAATAAACCTCAAAGTTAGTTAAATGTCTCTATTGATTTGTATCAGATCATTATATCACTGCCTACTATTAAATATTATACCTTTTTTTTTTAAATTAGGAAGTTATTCTAAAATATATATACTAACATTCTTCTTGAAAAGCTTATAAATGAAGCAATGGAATAAAATCGAAATAAACAGAGGATATACCATTTAAAAAACAGCAACTGTGGTTTTTATCTTAAAATTCGTTCCTTTTAGAAGAAAATTGACTACGCCACTGGATTCTACGTAAAACGCGATCTAATTATCAGTTTTTACCTTACCGATAAGTTAAAAGACAAGTAAGATACGAGGGTTGCTTGAAAATGACACATTTACAAAATCGTCCTGTATCTCAGAGACGAAGGGGACTATGAAAATTCTGTTTATATCATCATACATTTCACGAAGAAGTAGCACAGTACTGCGAAAATCGCAGCTCTCTATCTTTAAAGGTAACCGAGATATCCTGCCAAAGTGTCGAAAATTGGACACGCACCGTAATGAAACTCAATTCATTTTAACAACAACATCAAGATGGAAATTATTTGGAAACCAAGCAAATCGCAGATGCGAGAAAACACAAAGTTTTAATGACGACTTGTTAACAATGACAGCACAAAAATTTGTCAAAACATCCCTGATCAACTAGAAGATTTCAATTTAAACCAGTTTTAAGTTTTAGACCTTTTTATTGCAACCTGAGTTGTTGCTCTGAACTTTTTTATTCGTTTTAGGACGGAATTGTAAAAACGTGGTTGCTTAAAAACTGGAAGCTACAGTAAGGTACCAGAAAAATGAACAGAACTAAAAAATTCGAATTTTATATAGTTTCTGAGAAAAACACTGACGTTCAGGTTCAATAAATAGGTTTAATATTCAGTACTGGTTTAAACTAAGATCTTATAGTTGATCAGTTAGGTTCTTACAGGTTTTTGTCCTGTCATTCTTAATAAGACGTCATTAAAAACTTCTGAGTTATTCTAACATGTCAACGGTTTGTTTGGTTTCTAAATGATTTTCATCTTAAAACATTTTGCTTAAATGCGTTTAGTTCTAATTTGTGCAAAGTACATACTGAAATAATAATTGACCCTTTCTCTTTAAATTTGCGAAAAAATTTAAAAAGAAATTCGTAGTATAGAACTTAGTTGTCTTATTCTTACGCTTGTCAGTTTAAAACTTTCGGTTGTCAAATTAGATCAGTCTAGCCCTGGAGAATCGGGCCCTTAAGCTTTGATTCATTAATTAGTTTTACAAAAACCTTAGATTATTCAGTATACGTACGAAACCCACAGCTTGTGAGTCCAACTATCACCTGATCAGTTTTATTTATTTAGTCCCATTGACGTTTTTTTTATCTTTATAATAAAAATACAGCTAAACAACAAGATGCGTATCATACACTCAAAGATTATGATGGGAATTAGTTTATGGTTACTTTTACTGAGCACATTATATCACGTATTTAGGTTTATATCTAGCCATTTTTAGTGCTAGTGAGTTTAGCATGAATTTATTTTATTTATAATAACAGCTCACGTAAACTTCAAGCCTAAATAATAACGTACCGTGGACATCTGGAGAGAAGCAACAACGTAATCTCTTAACACATAATTTAAAGAATTGGAGGATGAGAGGGGAGGAAAAACATCTGCAGGCAATTAGTTTCATAATTTGGAGACCCTAGGTATGAACAAGCGGGAGAAGTGTGATGGTCAAGGCTCTAGGCTTTTGTAGCTGGACAGTAAAGCGATGCATACGTAACGCGTCTCTTGTATTATTAAAATTTCAATTCCTTGAGTTTCTGTTAAATGATCCATTTTTTGTAAATAAACGAAACTGACAATGTCAGACATTTCAGGTAAACTTTCGTGTACAGGTATTTTACTTATTTTAGGGTAAAATACAATAAAATAACGATTCTTAACCACCATTTTCTCAAAGACTGTTAACTTTAGGATACAATGTTCCCAATAAGAAGTATTCAGAATTATAAGCTGAATTCGAAAATCGAATAAAATATAGAGCGGTCCATTAAAAAAAAGTTCCCGGAGATTTCAGAAAAACGGTAAACTTGACAACAATGCGGAATTGGCCGTTGGATCGGGCGTAATTTCGTACCCAAGTGTGCAAAATTTCATAAAAATCGGATGAACAGTTTGCAAGATAAATATCTTGCAAACTGTTCATCCGATTTTTATGAAATTTTCGTTTCCATATTTTTATCATAATGCAAAACTAAATTGTCGAATTTCTTAATTGTCTAGTTTTAACGGTTATTGAAATAGTGAATCCGACTGCATATCTTTAAAGAAATACGTGTTGATTAGGATGCAATAAAAATTTATAAAATTATCTTCAATTATAGGTGTTACGTTATATTATACATGAGATAATGCCATTCCATATTAATAATAATAAAATAATAACAACAATGAAAATTTATAGGTTCGCTAAATATATAATTTTATAAAATAAGTGCAAAGAAACTATCATCCTTCTCGTATACAGCCATGTTTCAAATTCTTGCCAGATAGCAAAAAAAGGGATGCCACGAAACTCAGGAAACACGCGCTGTATGTCTAAAAATATTTTCTGTTTACCGAAAATAAAACGTAAACATACAAAAAAAAAATAGAAACTGTATGAATGCTGTTTATATAAGAATACACAACAATAGATATTATATAGAAGAATGGATGTGTCTCCAGAGGTGAAGTACGCTTGATAAAAAACCTTGCTGACCAGGCAGCGGTAAGTCTTGAGAGTAATGAGGGAGTATTCTCCAAGCAAGGTCAAATAGCAGTGGGGAGTGTACTTCATTTTGTAAATTTACATCTAAACCATTTCTGATCCAACTTCCAACCAAAAATTCTAATTTAAGTCTCTATTTCAAGCCATTAAAAAAAAAGTACTGACGCAGCAGGTAGCGTATTATAGAAAATCCAATAATTTGTCTTTCGGCGAGATGGGAGACAGTCGTTCAAACAAGTTTTCGAATTCCAATTAGGAAATATCCCCTAAAAAATAATAGTGGAACTATTTGAAAGGGGATGCTGGAAAGCAAAGAATAAAAGAGGGTGAGTTTATGCGTAGGTGAATAGCACGCACATTTTACGAAATGAGAGGGGTCAAAGGGGTAAAGGGAAGTGCCGGTGTTAAAAAGTAGGATCAATATGAATATGCTTTAAAATGTGGATTTTATTTCAACAGGCTGCTGGATTCGGGAGGGTTGTTGCACCATTGAGGTGCGTGAGGACCTATTTTTCGTGATCTTTAGTTCGTGTAGTATGGGAAGAGATGGACTATGTTTTATAAAAAGCAGTATCCTCATGATTCAGTAAAGAAGTTTATTTTTACGATATTTCTGTCATACAGACAGAAATATTTTGATGGGCTTAGTCAGTCGTTTCTCTATCTCGATAAATATATTAATTTTATTGCAAAATCAGTCAATCGAAACACGTACACAAAAAATGACGTCGATTGGGTGTCGGAATTCGACGAAATTCAAAAAATTCTGTTTCCTGCGTGACGTCATCCTACGAAAAGTAGTGGGCAATGTGGCGAATCAATTAAGGATTCGGCAACACCGCCATGTTCCCCTTTGGCTGCTTTAGCACTAACAGGGAATGTTTATATTTTAACTTCTGTAGCATTTTTAATCTTCGAATTTAATTTTATTTCGAGGCGTTTTTCGGAGTGCGTAAATATATTGAAATATACCAATGGACTACAAAAGAAAAACTGGTAAAACATAAAAATCACCTAAGCGTGTTGTAGTTTTTTGCCCCCGTCATTCGGTAAATTATGGTTAGTATTTTTTTAAGGCTCACGCGTGAATATTCTTTTTAGGTTATAACATACTTATTATGTGTTGATTGTTTTCTCAGTTCTCTTAATATTTATATGTAATAGTTCAGTAAAAATTTTGAAAATTACTTTTTTTTATAATTTAGTTTGATAACATAACCTCGATGACCAACCAGTGATATTAACCATTTAAAAACAATTTCCCTACCGTGAGCTGCAGGCGCGGCCTGTGAAACTTTAAAGTTGTATATTTCTGTTGCTACTTATGGGACCCATGCCAAGTTCAGGGTTTTTAATAGTGAGCCTACTAGGAATGTTTTGGTAAAGAAAAGAATATTTTGTAATTTGCGAAAAAAATAATTTTTGAATTGACCCATCTGGGAAAAAATTAACATGCTTAGATATTTTATTTATTATTTTTTCTAAACAAATTTTACATAATTTTTTCGACAGTTCTTAAATTTTAGGAGAAAAAAATGTATTAGTAGAAAGTTATTTGATATTAGAATTTTTTTTTAAATTATATTTTAGGTTTAAAAAAATTCAGATAACTATAACTAACACATTTTTTTCTCTTAAAATTTAAGAATTGTCGACAAATTGAGGAAAAATTTCTTTAGAAAAAATAATAAATAACATACCTTAGCGTTAATTTTTTTCGCAAGTGGGTCAGTTCAAAAATTCAACTTTTTTCGCAAATTACAAAACATTTTTTTCTTAACCAAAATATTCCTAGTAGGCTCACTATTAAAAAACCTGAACTTGCCATGGGTCCCATAAGTAGCAACAGAGATATACAACTTTAAAATTTCACGGGCCGCGCCTGGTGAGCTGTCAAATTCCCCTACATTTCCCTACGGGGACTTGATATGTGCAGTAACTAAATTCGTCGCTAAATTTTTGAATTTTCATGCCACCTGTCGTTGATATTGGCTATTGAAATTACGAACGTTGTATCCCCAACGGTCGATTTGCTAACCACAGTGTAGGGAATGTTTTCGTTTCGTCTTTGTCTTCATTATTGTGTTATTTGGCATTTTTATCAATTTTGTCATCTATTGAGCCTTTCTCGCCCACTAAAATCATTTGTTTGCCGCTGTGACAATACTATTTAGCTTAATTTGAGTCACCAATTTATTACAAATGAGGGGCCTAGTTCAAAACTGTACAATTTCCAGAAAACAAAAAAAAAACACTAAATTGAATGTGATGTATTCTTTTTAAAATTTGAATATTCTATTAAGATGTTGTCATTATCTATAGATATTTTTAACCTGAGGAGGGTTAGTAATGTCATTATTCTGCCAAGTGTAAATACAATTTTTCTGTTTTGGTCGTTAAGATTAAGTTTATTAGCTGTAAACCATTCACGCACAGTTTCAGTACATTCCTGCATCTCTGTATCACAGTCTCGTAGTCCTTAGATGTTAGTAAGAAAGTGTCATCAGCGTATAGTTTTACTCTACTCTGATGAAGTGAGGATGTTATATCGTTCACATATACAAGAAAGCGCAAGAGCCCCAATATGGACCTTGTGGCACCCCATGTCATGTCTCATCACTCTCTCTTCTGAATTCACTCCCCGCCAGCAGGTCATCTGACGTCTCTTGGTAAGATATCAATTTCACCGATATGCACTGCGACACAGCATCGCAACTTTTTGATTATAATGATGCGTGAGACACAGTCAGAGTCCTTAGAGAGGTCGCAAAATGCGGCCCCAACAAAATCCTCCCCCAACCCCCCTCCTCCTCTGATTATTAATAGTTTTTTTAGTACAGTCCACATAAACTTCAAGCTTAAGTATAAACGCACCGTGGGCATTCGCAAGAGAAGGGAAATATATTCTATCGACACGGGATATAATATTGTAGGTTGGTAGGGGAAGGGAAACATCTGCAGGCAATTTGTTACATAATCTGGAGACCCTAGGTATGAATGAGCTAAAGAAGTGGGATGTTTTAGTCTTTTGGTAGCTCGACAGTAAAGGGATGCATGCGTAACGCGCCCCTTGATGTTCTGTTAGGAACAGTCAAGGGGGAATTTATAGCGGTTAGTTCTTCTGAACAAAATCCGTGGAAGTATCTGTACCAAAGAAGCAGATCTCTAACAGGTCAGCGATGAGCGAGAGAAGGGAGTTTTCTTGTAAGAACAGGATTACTTATAAGTGATGAGTCTTTTGCGTAGAATCAAGACTGCTAAGGGTCGAATTTATACCGCTCCCTGTATGTGAATAAACACATTAAAATAATGTGTTTGTACCAGCTGAGATAATGTTTGACAGCGATACCAACAAGAGTAAGAGCGTTTAACAAATCAGGTGAGGTGCCTTGGACCCCGATTTCCCTTTAGTAGGAAGGAAAATGATATTTGGTTTTCCATCATTAGGAGCTTATTTTTTTTAACCCTGAGCAAAACTGTACAATACACCTTCAACTTAAAGTTACCTTAAATATATTTTAACTCTCTAATAATAACAAAATCCTTAAGGAACTTTACAAACTATTACAAAAATATTTCATACATTAATCAATTCTACAACAGAGTTATAAAATATTATATTTTCCATTCGGCCGCCCTTCACAGACAGTTTTTAATCTACAACCCCCGATAAAAGGAAATTAGTTTCTATTAAAGAGACGAAGGCTGCGAGATAACGCCATTCGAATTCCATATCCTGGACCTTTCTGTCATTTTTTATTATAAAATTTAAATAAAGGTTGACTTATCCCGGGATATAATTTTTATTCGAAAAAGGCCGCTCTACGCATTTTGCTTTGCGTAATTAGTTCGCCAGGACCGGACTTTATTTGTGGTATGAAGCAGAAAATGTATATTTTATATTATTCAAACCATTGACCTTCAATGAGGGGAGGTGAGATTATTGATTCATCACTAGCCTTTTGTTTTTGTTTCATGCATTGTGAGTGTGTAGGACAAAGAAAAATGGGAGAGAGAGTCGCTGTGAGTTTCCGAGCCGTCTGTGTTCCACCGAGCAAACCTAATGTCCTTTTAAGAAAACCCAAAATTCACTACAAGTACTGCACCACTACACCTACAATTCACTACACCTGTCAGAAACATAACACAAAAAATGCTACCCCTTGACAACTGTAAATCACGAATGAAGAAGAGTACGGCAAGGGATACTAAGAAAAAGCGATGTTGCCACTCTTACTCTAAATTTCATCAACATGCAATGAAATTTAACTACATTTTTTTTAATTCTAAGAATTATATCGTGAAAAGATTGCCTTCTGTCTGGATAGCTAGAATAAATATAGAAAAAACCAAAATAAATTTATAATGGATATGAAATCGTACTAGGTAACTGTTAAAATATAGTTCGGCGGCATCATGTGAATTTTCATTCGATTCAATATAGCAAACTAATACATACTTTTCAAAGTTGCAATGGAGTTGTTGCCTTTACCTGCAGTTTGGGTAACAAATTTTGCTCTCAGGATCAAAAGACCCACTTTAGCCCCTTGATATAATATACGATTAATTCGACTGGGTAGAATAGCTCTATTATATGCATGCGAAACAGTGGGTAACAGTTAGTGACTTTTTTAATTCTAAGAATTATATCGTGAAAAATTCCCTTCTGTCTGGATAGCTAGAATAAATATAGAAAAAACCAAAATAAATTTATAATGGATATGAAATCGTACTAGGTAACTGTTAAAATATAGTTCGGCGGCATCATGTGAATTTTCATTCGATTCAATATAGCAAACTAATACATACTTTTCAAAGTTGCAATGGAGTTGTTGCCTTTACCTGCAGTTTGGGTAACAAATTTTGCTCTCAGGATCAAAAGACCCACTTTAGCCCCTTGATATAATATACGATTAATTCGACTGGGTAGAATAGCTCTATTATATGCATGCGAAACAGTGGGTAACAGTTAGTGACTTTATAACTATTAAATATCTGGCTCCAATTTTCGTCAACCAAATTAAAGAAAGACGAATAATAACTAAAAGAATAAATTAATTTTAAATCCTCTGAGCAATCGAAGAAAAGTTTAAATCGAACTTTTTGCGCCTTCCTATTTTTCACTCCGGACCTGATTGCAAACTCACCCCCCTTGTTTGAAAAAGCGTAACAGAGCAACCCTTTTTCACGTATCTCTTTGCTTTCCCGGCTTTTCCGCCCCTTTTTACCCCTTTCTAACCAACTTTTATTTAAATATCGATTATAAACCGTACATTTTAATGAAAAATCTGTACGCAGCTAGGGCGGGATTTAGCAACACGGAAAAATCCCGGTCCTGATTTAAATGAATTATTTTTAATCCCTTGCGAGTTTGAATAAAGTATTACTATGTGTGGTTTTAAGCTTTGAAAATAAATTTTCGCTTGAAGTAATGTCATATGGGTTCAATTTGTTGTCTTACGGTTAATCTAGGACATTAATTTGTTAAAAAGCAGGAAAACTTTTTTGGGTATTTGAAAGTTATTAATTCAATATACCGGGTGACACTGAACATGTCACATCCGTGATTTCGATACGACCTGCTTTGCATTTTTGCTATGTGGCAATATTATAAAATCTGCAGCTATGGCTATGGTATTTTCTCAAATTGTACGGTAATACTTGTTTTAGGGCTTCTTTAGGTATTCCAGGGGCAACATCATTCTACAAAGTTATTTCCAGTGTTATTTGCAGTGTTAAAAAAATTGAAAAGAATTAAAAAAAAACGGAAAAATACGCTTCTAAGTTCTAGTTTCATGTGTGAATTAGATGTATAGAACACCCTTCTACTGATGCGACCCCAACCAACCTATTGTGACGTACATTAAACCTTAAAATTGATAAAAAATCATATATACAGAATTACTTCTTTATATACCACATTTTTAGTTTTACCTTCTGATGCTAGAATCACAAAACTGCTTGGTGAGCTTCTTCCAGAACAGGCTACGTAAAACTGCCCATGTGTAAAACAGTCCTCGCTCACATCAATCTCTGCCCCTTTTAGAGTCTGTCCCTGAGACTTGTTCATAGTCATCGCAAAACATACTTTCAATGGAAACTGTAACCTTTTGAAACTAAATGAATAACCGGGTGGTATAAGAGATATTCGGGGTATAAATAGCGATTCTTTTTGACTAGCACCAGAAAGCGCCGTAGCCTCAATTACATTCCTGTGAAGATCCTGTACTCGCAGTCTTGTGCCGTTGCAAAGTTTTGGCTGGTTGATATTTCTTAATAAATTTACAGGTGCTCCCACTTTAGAGATAGGTCTATATTTGGATGGAAGGGACTTGGAATCTTCCTTTGGGACAGGTTGCTCGGGTTTGCTCAGTTTAAACGAACACTGTTACATACTGTCCGAAAAAATAAAACTCCTGAAAGCCAATTCCTTTATTGAAAAGTCTTGCAATAGCTTTTTCATCCTATTTTGATCCATCGATAAACAATTAGTACCTTTACAAACTTTTACTGTTGTCGTACCATAATTTTTTCATTTTTCTCTTGTCGTTAACATAAAACGTTTTAAATTTTTTTTAATAACAAACCAATAATTAAAAGATTTTCTTTAATGTTTCAGGATTGATTCGGTTGGGTTTGGCTTGGATCACCCGCCACTGATCGAATCAAGACTGATCATATAACATAGCGTGCACCGAAGTGCATAAGATGAATAGCTTGACTTTTTTTCCTTTTCCAATGTCGAAAAATATTCGTGACGGTTCATTTATTGTAGAGAAAGTTAGGCTTTAAAAAATATCGAATTAGCGTCCGGTTCACCATGAAACAATTTACCAGATCTGATGGACAACCAAAATTTAAGAAAAAATAAGACCCAAAAAGCGATTGTTGCTATTAATCTACAAACGCCTTAGAAAATAGAAAGTTTTGGTAATGTTTTTTTTTTGTTTAAAGTCATGTTTCTAATTTATGCATTTTCTTTTTGAGGCAGTGTATTCCAGGTAGCCTAAACTTTATTCCTTAACTTGATCGAAGCAGGTTGATTGATCCCTGACCTATTTAAAATAAAGACTTTAAAATTTTTAATTTATTTATCAACATACCCTAGTCCCCTCCAATTTCTACCATACTACTACAACTACACCAGCTGAATTCGTCCAATGCATGGACGAAAAAGTTCGTTTGTACGCATTTGGCGATTGCGTTTTGCCAAAATTTGATGTTTCATCCCTTTTTCCTAAAATGGTATGTATTAAATTACTTTGCTTTATGTTATTGAAGTATGTTGAAAATATTTGAACGTCAAGTTTAATTTCTATTAGTATCATGCTAATAATTTGAAAATATTTTTCTTATTTATCATTTAACAAAAATTTACTGAAACTTTGCTGTTTACTACATGTTTTAAATAAAAAATAATAGAAACTAAAGATAAAAACTGTTGCTTTTTCAATTCCTCACACTATTAAGTAAAAGCAAAGTGTGGGTATCTAAAAAATTTTAACGACATTAACGACAGCTTTGCATATCTAGACAAATCCCAGTTTAAAGCAACAAAATATACATTTTTTATTAAAATCCCACTAGTGGATTACATTTCAATCATTAATAAAAAGGATAATTACATGTAATAAAAATTACATTTATTATTACTCGATAAAATATTTACGTCATCACGTCATGTAGTGAGTGTATATTTTCATATTTAAATTTTAAAGTACGGTCCTGTCCAACACAAGGCAAGCGTCCTGCAATGCGCAAGCCCGTAGGGCACCGATTTTGTTTACGGATTTAGCTCGGTAAGTAGGGTCAACCCTCGAATATGGTGGATAAGGCCGTCTGCTAAGAATAATACCCATTTTGACGCATACGTGCTCTATGGGGGAAGGGTCAGGAGAGCGCAGAGGCCAAGAAAAAAAACGTTTACTGTTTTTAAAAATTGAAGTTTTAACTTTACCCAAGCTACGTAACCCTGAATAAAATGGCAAGATTTTTATACAGATAATCCACGTTTCTTTATTTATTTCTGCGTTAATTTTACAGATATTTTTGACCACACATCGTTTCATTGTGAACAGGTCAATTGACCAAAATGATTTGGCAGTTTCGAAGCGTTTTCTACTCGGCAAACCAATTAAATTTGCAAATTATTATTGGCCCGATGTTGACCTACTTCTTTTCGCAAACACGATTAGGTAGATGCATTTTTAAATAAATATTTATATTTTAAAACGCAACAGCGTCATTACTGTTTAACACCTTTTTTTGTTTTTAAAGTTGAATGTATTGAAATTATTTTTTCGAAAAATGCATTTCTGTCGATTTTTAAAAATATAACCATTAACAAAATACTTTTCCGGAAAAAAATGCTTAAGCAAACGAAGATAATATGTATATATAGGAAATACAGAAGCACATCTGAGCATGCATAGTACCTATGTGTAATATGGGTACTTGAAGTACCAACTTCCAAACTTACGAAACAGAAACCATTTGAAATCCTCTTGTATAGTACCATCCTCGACGCTGCTGAATCACTATCTTAAATTAAATCATTTTTCTTTAGAGAGTACTAAACAATGATTTATAATTTAGTACCGTTATGCATTTATGCGTTTTTAAAGGGCATTATACAATTCGGAAATTCATCATACAAGGCTTGAAAGGCATGACGACAAGTAATATTTTAAAGTCGGTTTTTTTTTATTTTTTTCAACCTGACAAAGCATCATTTATACGAACCCAATGGCGTTGGCGGTACCGTTATTCTTTTGGAAATCGACAAAGATATGAAAAGTAAATTTTAGCTGAGCAGCTTTAGGAATTGCAGTTTCTTTTTTATGAAATGTATCGATTAAAAGCCGCGTAATAGAAAATTGCAAGTGGAACTATCTACATTGCCGTAGCTAAGTCATTTACAGCTTATCAAATGTAGCTTTGCCTCTGAAAAATTTTAAACTTGCTCGGACGTGGAAGTAAGATAGCATTCAGATAATAGAAATGGCAATATTAAGCGGCTTCTGCTGCTGGTACAGTCATAAAAATAAAATTACATAATTGCTTTATAATAGTCGGTTTCATTTAAATAAGACTATCCTTCCTAGTCACTAAGTCAGCATAAATTAGTTTAAGACAAGTAGCAGTCAACAGCAATCTTGTTCTTGGATTTTGCTTGCTTGATTCTAATGAAGAATAAAGACAAATTATTTTGTGTTAAAGGGGTTGAATTGTGATTATGAGTGGTATCATAAATACTTTCCGGAAATTTTGGTAATTATGTTTATGATAGGTACTAATTACAACTCTAAATTCGATGTTATGTGATGCATATAAAAATTGCTACTAGTATTAATTAATATTGTTATTATTTTATTCGGAAAAGGTACCGAAAAATTCCCTATAATAATTTTCTACATTATTGAAACTAAAATCAGTATTTTTGTCGACAACAAACTGTTTTGGAGAGACCCAAACAAGTTCAGTGGGATTTATATCCGGATGGTATGGAGGTAATCTCAAAACATCATATTCACATTTTTCCAGTATTTTATCACATGTTTTATTCAGTAGAGCCTCAGCTCACTCTACCAACGCTAAATAATAAATGTTTATTCAACGGTTTTCGGTGCCCTTCGTCATTCCAAGATTTTTCATGCGTGTGAGAAGAATGAATGTATGTCTCACATAAATTATTGGACGATTATCTTTACGAATTTTTTTTCATTCTTCTTACTTACTTTATGCCAATCTACCCGTAGGGGTATGAGGCGGGGGTGGGAGTTGTGTCGCTTTGCGATGGGTTTGTTTTCCATATTTCTCTCCAATTCTTTCTGTCTTGAGCTAGTCTATCGATGTCTTCGAATCTTATTCCTCTTCGTTCTGCTGCTTGCCTTACTTCATCTTGCCATGTTCTCCTTGGTCTTCGTCTTCCTCTCTTCCTTATTGTTCCTGCTTCATATACTTCTCTTACTATTGTTGTCTCGTTCATTCTCTTAATGTGCCCTATCCATCGAAATTGATTTTCCTACACTATCTGGTTCATCGGTTCTGTGTTTAAATTATTTCTGAATGTTTCGTTCGTATTTTATCTAATCTGGTATTGTCCTCCATTGTGGTGATTTTCTGTTTGTGTTTTATTTTTCTTTTTGCTTCATTTCCCCTCTCGTGTCCTCCTTCATTGCGTGTATCGTCATCAAATTGCCTTTTTTTCCCTTTTCTCTCAGTTTTTGGTAGGTGTTTTTTTCTACTTGTTAAATTTTCTCTTAATTCTCCGTCTTCTCTATCCCATTTCCATTCTGTTCCCTCAATTATGATTTTTTTAGTACCGTACCTTTGTTGCTTTTCCATTTTTTCTTTCTTCCTCTGCTATTTGCTTTATCTTCTTCTGAGTTTCTCGCTCTTCTCTTGCATTTCGTCGTTTTTATATATTCTCTCTCATAATTGTCTTAGTTTACTTTTATTCTTCACAATATCTTCCTTATCCAGTGAGTTTTCTAATTCCACTTTACACATTTTTGTTCCCATCTTTGTAGCCATCTTTATATGAACCTTTGTGCCTGTTGCTCTTTCGATGAAATGTTCTAATTCTAATTTACACTTTAGATCCGTTCTATTGCCTTCTTTTGTTTCCAGGCTCGATACCACTCTATTATTCCTGATTCTGCCCTTTTCCAGTTTTCTTGCTATGATTTCTACATTTCTCATTTGTTGTTTATCATTTCTCATATTTTCACTCTTTAGCATTTCATTTTCTTGTTTTAGTTCATTTAGCTCTCGCTGGTGTGCCTTACGGTCTTCTTTTATTTCTTTGGTGTCCTTCAATGGTCCTTTCATCATCTCTGTCAGTAAATCCAGCTTATCTTCTTTTTCATATTTTTCCTTTTGTGGTGTTCTATCTGTTTTTTACTTCTCTTAGATGGATCTTCAAGCTTCTCTATTTCCCTTTTCCTCTTTGCATCATTTGACGTGTAATCGTCACTGTCCATTCTTGATCTTACTTGGTTTTCCCCTTGATTTCTTTGTGGTTTCTTTATTTCCTTTACTCCGTCTGATTTTCTGCATATGAGCTTGGTTTTCCCAGATATTTCACTCTTATTTCCGTTATTTCACCATTGTTACTTATTTCACTCCACCAGTTTTAAATAATTGAAATTTAAATCGCTTAAAATTTAGAACTTTTTGTTAATCAGTGAGGTATAGTATTGTCATTGTTACAGAATCGTCAATAACAACTTATGGAATTATTTTATTATTTCTGCGATTTCTTTAGTGTTAAAAAAATATCTTGAAACCTATCAACATAAATTTAGTTCTATGATTATAGAAAATACATTCTTAAATTTTATTTTTTATATAAATTTTCAAAAAACTCAGAAATTAATTTCTAGGACAAAACTTTACGGATTTTACACTTATGTAATTAAACCCTTGGTTGTCAAATTAGATCGGTCTTAACAATAGTGAATCTGGTCGTTTATGTTTATTTGCAGGAGAAGGAACACAAAATTTTATATCTGAATACGCAATTAAAATTAAATAAAAGCCCTTTTAGTAATTCTTACTTCTATTTTTACTCATAAACACAGAAACACACAAAAATAGAGTAAATGAAATACTAAACCTAAAATACAAAAATATTTTTGTACAGTGGCAAAGTTCTATTACTTCAGGAAGAAGTCCGAGAAAGTTAGTGTAATAATAAGTATTGCTGCTTAAAAACGACTGAAATATAGCAACTTTGGTGCAAAAATTCAACAGTAGTCGTGTCGAATTTTTGCGGGGCGCAGTTTAACAGGAAAAGTACAAGATAAAATTTTGATTTTTGTATCGACTTATACAGGGTGGTCCACAAGTAATGGACATAGAGCACAGTAGATTTCTGGCATCAAATTATTACCTTTTAGTTCAACTTGCTAAGTTCGTATGTTGGTATTAACAGTGGTGTATAATATGAGAATTTACTTTGGGTTTTCTTCAATGTTTTAAAAAGTTGTTGGCATAATACTGTAAAAATTGGTATAGATGGGTTGTTGAGGGCGAAAATAAATAATTCGGTCTCAATTGTGATGTAGCGTATAGAGGGCGCTACGTGCTTTAAAAACGTTTAACCTTTTTTGTGAGTAGATATCTTCAACTTTTAATAAATAGTTTATTTAGTGACTTACCATTTTAGAGCAAAAAGTCCACTAGTTGAGTGACGCCAAAGTTAACCGTTTTCATAATACACTACTCCCCTTAATACGACTGTAAAAAACTTTTTTAGGTATAGGTTCGTTCTTTTGGACTACCCTGTATATTATGTATGTGTCTGCACCTCGATCTACACTGGAAAGTCGTTTTTTTATAGCAAATAACTGAGCTAAAATACCGTTAAAAACATTTCTTAGTGTAGGTACATTAAAAAGACATAATTCTCTAAAGAAATCAAGAATTCATTTTGTACTTTTCGTTTAAAACCTGGCGCAGGAAAATATTCGTCAATCATATCGAGTTTTGGAGAGACTCGATTTAAGGAAAAGTACAAAATAAAATTATGATTTTTTTTAATGAAATATAAATGAGGTGGTATTGGTATTTAGTCAGCCTGGAAAGTTTCTAGTAGACAAAAGTGAATATGGTTGCTATGGTTACAGGGTTGTTAAAATCATCATTTAAAAAAAATCATGGGCTAGTTTTTATTAATATGTATATATATTTTCTAACTGTTCATATCTTGTGTAGTCAAACTTGTAATGAAAAAATATTTGTAAGCGTAAATAATACAGAAACGAAACAAAATTCGACAAGCCGAGTCAGCAAAATTCCTTGCCATTTTATATGGCAGACTAAGTACTTATCAATACTCCCTCGTATGCCTTCTATGTCTACCCTGAAAAGTAATTGGCTTATTTATAGCTAACAGCAGAGCAAGAACAATAAAAAAAATTCAGAAATGGTAGTTACGGGGATTTGATAATGCTTTTATCGGGCTTCTTTTTAAAGCTATACCACTTGACAGTTACTGTTAACATTCTGGAGGACACGACGAATTAGTTCAGTTGCCTTCAAATTTAGGTACTTATAATTAACAATAATATATACTGGATGGGGATTTTTAAAGTGTTATAATGCGACATATCAAACACGGATTGGAATTTTTAATAAAAAATCTGAAAGGTAATAGGAAGACAGAGAGACAAATTTTAAAATTTGTTTCACATTTATCCCTACCCCCTCGCCATTAAAATGGAAAAGAGTATTTTTTTGAAAACTCGATTATACCCATCAACAATTTCGTGTGTCGGAAATTGTGGCATTTGCTCCAGTTGTGCAGCTATAAATTTTTCAATAATGCAACATAAAAGGCTGTTTTACTGCAAAAATGTGTGGTTTCAGCAAGTGTGGTGTGGCACCACACCACACTTTCCACGGTAAGTACGTGTGTTTGGAAATAGAGAGATTGGTCGTGGTGGACCTGTCAAAGGGCCTGCAAGGTCTTCTGATCTGACCACCTTGCATTTTCTCTAATGGGGATTTATCAAAGAAAAAATTCTGGCGTCAGCACCAATATCAGAAAACATGAATGTCCTGATTCAGCAAGCATGCACATTCGTAATTCGCGAAATGTTAAATCATGTGCGCAACTCCTGGCTATAAAGGATTTTAAAATGTTCTTAAACTTGATGAAAACCATTTCGAACCCCTTCGAAGAGCACGACTTTCGGTAAATTTATGGTATGTTGTGATACTGTTTCATTTCTTTTTTCTTTCTATGTCAAACATATTATTTTAAAATATGCCTCCAGGTCTTCTAATTACCCTGTTAAAATTGGAATAAAATATTTCGAACCATTTTAGGGCTATCGCATTGTTACACTGTAAAATCATCATCCTGTATATTTGGTATTTTCGTAAAAAAGTAAAAAAAAACAAAATTTGGTATATTATTATCAATATAAAACACTAAAACACGTTCGTTGACGGTTAAATAGAAAATAAATGACATAGGTAACTAAACCAAATTGGACCCAAAAAGACTAAAGTTATTTTTTTACAAATTGACTGTTTCTAACATACACTGGGTTCCTGTTTAAATCGTTTTATATTTTTCATCGTTAGTGGGTGGATACAGATGGCTAGGTAAACATTTGTATTAATTTAACTACAATTAAATATTATCTTACAGTAGTTTGTTGTTCTACAAACTGGGTTTTGCAATCTTTACCATTATTATCTTCTTGTAGCACCTCTTCCTTGAGAACTATCTTGGTGCCACGTAATTCGCCTTCTTCTTACAAAACTTAACTTGGCTTAAATCTTTTCATAATCAACAATTTTTATCCATGTTCAAACGGTGGCCTAAACCATGCTACATCTAAGTCACAGTCTAAACGAATTTTAATGTTGTTTTTTTTAGGGAAATGTACCCTTGAACAAACCTGACCAAACTTCAGGTTTGTTAAGTTTTGTTCAGCTCCTTTTTTATTAACATTTACTAAACTCTAAGCTCAAAGTTCAATTTTCGAAAAACTACCTACATTTTCGAAAAAATGTCTTTTCAAAAAGTTTCTTTTAATTGTATTTCTGGAAAAAAAATCTTTCAAAAATTCATTTTTTGAATAAGCATTTTCGTTAATAGACCTGCACAGTTATTATCCAGCTCGAGCTTTGGAATATTCTTGGAGAAATAGATATTGGGGTGGAGAACATTACCGTTAGGGTAAATATCAAGGGGTTGGTATGAGAAGAACATGGGTTGGTGTCAGTCAGTATTAAGCCTCTGTTTCTGAACCAACGAGAAGAAGGCGAAGACTCGGACGGATAGCTGCCAATTTTGTTTAAATTTAACTTCCTTTCGTATCGTTGATTTTCACTTCAATTTTCCCATTTGTCGGTATACTATTTTTATTTTCTATATCTTTGCTTACATCTAAATCACTAGCAGTTTCATTAAGAAAGGCTTGGTTTTCTAATGTTAATTTTGATTTATGCAAATTCGAAGGAAATTCTTCGAACCCGTTGCTTTCAAGGACGTTATCGAATGAACTATTCTCAATCGATATTTTTTTCTTTATTTCTTCTCTATTTTCTACGGGATTTTCAAAACTCTTACTCTTCGCATTTTTCCCTGTGTGATTTTTGTATAAAGCTGATGTTATTTTCGGTTTGGTGTTTTGAGGTGACTGTTTTATTATTGGGTTGATATGGTTACCATGATGAGTGTTGTAGTCATCCGCGCGCGAGGAACCCAAACTGGTATTTGATGCTGATAACCCTGTTTTGGAACTTGTTGAAAGACCTAAAACGTAGAAGTTATTAAGACACTGGTCACAGAACAAATATAAAGTATCTCACCAAAGTAAAATCAACCGGAGCTAGATAAATTATTAGACGCTCTACGTATTATTTCTACGATTTAAAACTAAATTTAGTTCTATTATTATTGTGGAAAATACGAACTTAAATTGCCATTTTTGCAATTTTGAGAGAAAGGCTAAAAAATAAATTCATACAACATAGTTGTCTTATTCTTACACTGATCAATTTGAACAGTTAAATTCTAATCGAATACATGTATACAATTTTTTAATATCAAAAACTATTAGTTTATCTCTTTTAGATCATCTTCAGTTAATTGATTTTAGGTTACAGCTGAATCAGAATAGCTGTGTCATCAGTCAAACAATTCAGGAGGTTGCAATATAGTTGCTGTAATTGTCAAAGAGTTACAAATAGAAGATTATGATATTTATATGATTTGAATTATTGTAATAATAAATTACCAGGAGTAGACTGCTCAGGCGAAGCTGTTCCAACATAATATTCGCTGTTGTCGTGCTCTCCTACAGTTTCTTCGTCGTTGTATCTAAAAACCAACAGTTTCATAAAAAAAGTTGGACATCCGTAAGTAATGGGAACATAAAAATACTAAAACAGCAAACAATAATAAGAAAGGAATAAACTAAAAGTACCTTAATTATTTAAAATACGGGTACGATTTAATTCTAAACACAGTCTAACTACGATTCACATCTATAAGGATATCTTTTCATCCTTACTTTTCAGGAGGATTGTGTACTAGGGCACACTGGTCACTTACTGAACCAGCTCGTTCTGGTTTTGCAAATGAAGTTGGACCACCAGAGCCAGGACTTCTTCTTGAACCTACAAATTACAAAAATAAATCTGGAGTAAATCTTTTTAAGTTTTAAGTTTATCGAAACTTAAAAATTAATCTTCCAATAGTACCTTGCTGTACTTCAACCACAAATACTCCATCTCTTGCACTGGGTGAGTATCTCATTGTAGTTTCTCTACTGTCTTCTTCTATATCCTATAAAAATATTCCATAATAATTTTGGTAAATAAAGAACGAACCGCCTTACTTACATTTCTCTCTTCAGTTTCTACAATAAGATGATTATTTTTTAAAGTCATTGTTATAATGCTTCCATTTGAATTGTTTGGCCTATTAGAACTACTAGAGATATCTTCACATATTTCAACTGCCTCTGTATTTATATCTACTTGAGTTTCTGCTGCACCCTGTAATTGCAATACAACTCATATAGGTACTCCATAAAAATTACTTCAAAATATCAGATAAAGGTAATATTTAATTCATATATTTTTTTATTTAAGATAGCCCATGTCGCCCAAAGTAGCCTTAGTACAAACGTACCGTGGGCATCTGAAGAGAAGGGAAATGTAATCTATTGACATGGGATTTAAAGAATTTAAGGTTGGGAGGCAATTTGTTCCATAATCTTAACTTTTGTCCTACTCGGAAGTAAAAGACAAAATTTGCAACAGAGGTTATCTAAATCCTAAGACCTTAAACCCCACACCCCACTTATTTGTACCAGTAAGACTACCAAAGATGTAAAAAATGACTTCTTTTTTTGGTAAAACGCAATTTTTTAACCTCTGTATGTCAGGTCAGGTTGATTTTAACAATTCCATGCATTGTTTAAATTTATTTGTAACTGTAATTTATCAACAAAAAAATAATAGATTTTCTTGAAATTGGTATGGAATTGCTGGAAAAAACGATTCAACGTAAATTGAAGACTTTAAAATTGTACCTGCCGAGATTTGACACAAAATTTTTAGTAGAACAAAAGTTAACATGGGTTAAAACAGTTACAATTCAAATCCCGTGTCCAGATTTAAAAAAAGCTCTTTATATAGTTAACATGGGATTTGAGTGGTAACAGTACAGTACAGTTAACAGTACAGTACAGTACAGTTAACAGTACAGTACAGTACAGTTAACAGTACAGTACAGTACAGTACAGTTAACAGTACAGTACAGTACAGTTAACAGTACAGTACAGTACAGTTAACAGTACAGTAACAGTACAGTTAACATGGGATTTGAGTGGTAAATTTTTCAATCCATGTTAACTTTTGTTCTACTCGGAACGACGAAATTTGTAACAGAGATTATCTAAATCCTTAGAAGACGCCACAGTTACTTATTTTTACCAGTAATGTGATAGAGGAATTTTTCCTCGACCGAGGTAGTACCACCCCACACATCCTCCTAAAGGGCTGGTGAAATCCCTACGGATGTTTCCAGCTCTGGATGTGCGAGTCGATCCCCCAGTACACCCACGGTACATACGTACATAGTACTTAGACTTCGGGCTTCGTGGGCTGTCAGAAGATAAAAAAAAAGTAAGGCTACCAAAGGTGAAAAAATTACTTCTTTTTTTTGGTAAAATGCAATTTTTTTATCCTCTGTATGTCAGGTATTTGATTTTGACAGTTCCATGCATTGTTTAAATTCATTTGTAACTGTAATTTATCATCAAAAAAATAACAGATTTTTTTTGAAATTGGTATGGAATTGCTGGAAAAACCGTTCACGCGAATTGAAGACCCTAAAATGTACCTGCCGAGATTTGACACACCGCCGTGCGAATTTTCAAAAAATGGCGCTTTCAAAAAATGTATTTTAGAAAACGGATGTTTTCCAAAAATTTTGGAGACGTATAGGTTGCTTTCGAAAATACGCTGATCAAAAATTTTTAAAAATTCTTCCTAGATAACGCGAAATGGGTACAATAAATGGGCAAAACTTTTACCTCACGCCGTATAGCAATTTTTTATTATTTGCTTGCAAGAGCCATTTTAAAACGTACAATAAAATTTGGTTTTATGCACTTTTTACAACCAAATTTCTCATACGATATTAATCTAAGAACTAAGAAAGCTTTTTTGGATAAGTAATAAACCGCATACTTGTCATAAACTTCTTAGAAAACTAATAAAGTGAAGTTATGGCCAGAAAACGTAAAATTATTGTTACAGTTTACAACTGTTATATTTTACGTATTTTTGTAAGCAGTCTCGTAAAGTTCATGGCTAAAAATCAACGGCCAGATACACTATTAGTAAAGCCAGTCTAATTTAACAATCATGGATTTAAATTGACAAGTACAGGAGTAAGACCTAACACAAGTTTTGTGTTAGGAATTTTTTCCGCAAATTTATAATGAAAAGGGCATGTCTGTGGATGGAGTTTAGAAGAGAACAACTGGACCAAATTTTGCAAGATACGTAAAAATGTCACTCCAAATAAAAGGTTTTGCTGGTAAGATAGATAAGATTCACATTATTTTGCGTAAGAGTAAACGTACCTTGTTTATCATTTTCTACCAAAAGAACAAATAAATATGAAATATATTTTAAATTAAACCCTAAGTTGAAGTACAAGGTTTCATTAAAAAAAATATATTGAAAGTATCGAGTTTAATCATATTTTTTTAAAGTCCCAACACACCTTTAACCAGAGTACTAATTTCTACATATTAAACAATAATGACACCTATATGGACATGTTTGTCAATGTCTTTGATAAATAAAGCAATTATTTGCTCAATCAAAGATCCAAATTTAGGGCAGTACTAAGGCTTGAACAGTTTTAGTGAATCCCGAAGTAAGAATTTGTAGGACCCTAGGTTATTACCTAAAATTTAGAAAAAACACGTTACCAGTCTTAAAAATTACCAAAATATACAGCCATTGACCACTCAAACTTTCAGATTGCATTTCCATGCAGACCTAAAAGTTTGCATCGGATGGCTGTACAGTCATGATCAATAAAATCATATATTCGATTCACAGTCTAAAAGGTTCTTAATGGAGCTGACACTTAGGATATGATTTTATTAAGATAATGTGTAAGAAACGAATAATCTGATTTTATCATTTTACAAAATTTCAAATAAAATGAATGTCAAACTTATAACACTCGATGACAGAACAATTAATTAAACATTTTTTTACGATGTAAAAAAGTATGCCACTTCTTAGTTTTAATTAGTGTTAACAGTTGAAAAAGTTATACATTATGTATTGATTTATTTATAAATTTATAATGCAGACATAAAAAAATAATTTAAAATTCCAAAAGAGAGCTAAGAAAGCATCATTAGTTTTTCAATGGACCATAAAAAATGACGCTCGTTTAAGCTGCGAAAAAAACATGCAATCGGCACAATTAAATAAACATCCTGTCTAAAATCGCCTAAATTCTTAAGACCGTTCAAACGATACAAATTGTTAACAATTTCTTCAAAGTACCACCTATACTTTGGCGTCTTTTATACTCCTCCCATCATCTAGATAAAAAAGAAGACCTTAGTGTTGTTTGCTTATACAAGATAAATGGCTAGATTTATTATTGCAAAGACTGGTTTAAATAATCAAGCGTTTGTTAAATTGATAAGGGTCAGCATAAGACAACCAACCAATATGAATTTATTACTGAGGTTTTGTGCAAATTAATAAAGGGACAATTTAAGTACTTGTTTTCCACATTAGTAGATTTAAATTTGTTTTAGCAACACATTTAAGATAAAAATCATTTGAAAACCAAGGAAAAACTAACCGAGCAACTCATAAGTTTTGAATGACGATTTCTTAAGAATGACGTAACAAAAATTATTAAAACCTAACTGACCAACGAAAAGATCTAAATTAAACCTGTACTAGGCCTTATCTTGGCGAATTCCGGAGTTATTGTCTTTTGTAGTTTCCAGAATTATATACTGTCTACTGTCTGATTACTTTACATTTTTAAAAAAACAAATCAATGGCTTTCGAGAAACCTCAATTTTTATTTAGTTTTCTGATGATATACTGATACAAGTTTTTGAAATAATTTTGTTTATTTCTTTAGTCCTGTTCATAAGGAGTGGCACATGGGGTCCAAATAGGCTTGCCATCCGTCCCCTTTTCCCTGGACACCGTCCTCTTTTGAAGGCCGTCCGCGGACGTCCGGGGGGATTTGAAAAATGTATCCTGTAGCCGCTTTTTTTTAAGAAGTTGCGATTTGAAAGAGGTTCTGACTGAATACAATCATCACTGTGGCGAAATGATCGTGCATGGCACGCGGACGAAGCGTGGAACATTGAGTGAAGAAAAACTATTCAATGAGTTTGTTTGCTTCAAAAAATTCATAAATGAAGCTACGGGTGACTCTAAAACTAATGGCAATAAATTGTGGTGTACCTTTTTCAAAGAGTATGAAGGAAACAACAACTGCCAAGAACTCACCGGTATTTTTGCATACCGGTGCATAGTGCACACGTAGAAAGAGTATTTTCTTTGGTTGGAAATCAATGGACCAAAGAAAGAAATAAGTTAAAACCGGAAACAGTATCAAAAATTATCAAAACTAAATATAAGTTTAAAATGACTTGTCAAGAATTCTATAACTTCCTCCTAAAAAGTGATAAAAAAAGTATTAAGATATTGGCAGTCACATAAATACACCGATCAAAATCTATAAATTTTAAAACCAATTTTACCTTACCTATTTTAAAGTTTGATTTCATTATAAAGTTTAAGTTCATTGAATATTTTTAAAGTTTAAGAAAATTAAGCATGGAGAGAAAGAGAGAGAGAGAGAGAGAGAGAGAGAGAGAGAGAGAGAGAGATGAAGCTAATTGATTAGAATAAGAAGGGATTTTTGTTAATAATTTAATAACATGTGAGTAAAAGAAACATAGCTTCAATACATGCGACTGACGAAAGCATTCATTCACGAATTTTTCTTTCAAAAACAATTCACGTTAAATCACATTGTGCTCCAACGGTCTCAAAGTCCTTGGTACCGGTCAAAATCCCGACATTTTTCGTCTAGTCGCTATTATTGCATAGTATAGATAGCGAAAATAATGTGCAAAACACGACCAGCGAGTTTAATAACCGCCGAAAATGCATTCTGCATATCGTTCCATCTCGGTTTCCTTTCTCTCTCTTCCTCTGCGGTGTCTTTTTTTAGTGCGAATTTGATTAGACGCGATAGAGAGAGTGAGTAATAGATTTTTATAGAGAATGATTTGACTTTGGCAAAGTCAAATAGCGCGCTCGGACAAGGACATTTTTATGGTTAAAGGTTTTGTTGTACAGGGTGTACAATAATTTTCTTTTAGTCTCTAGGTCAGATAAAAACATTTTTTATGAATCATTATTGAAATGTTATGGACTTAAATAGTAAAATATTCAATAAATAAAGAAATAAACAAAATATAGGTAACCAGCAAGTGGGGACACACGACGTGGGCTAAAATAAAAAACCGCATTTTATGCCACATTATAAGGTTTTCTATATATTAATTGGTTTTTGTTTTAAATCTATATCACTCTATCGTCTACTTTTCTTTTTCTTGGTTCAGTTTATACATATAGTAAATAAAGAAACAAATACATATTTCTATACATCGTTTGTTTTCGCTTTAAATATTCATCTTATATTTTGTTCACCCTGTATATGCAGTTATTGACAATTCAAACTTTTAGGTCTATATATGTAAGTGCAATGCGCATCTGAAAATTTGAGTTATTCATTACTGTATATAGAGACCAAATCAATAAAAAATGGACAAATGATAAACAATATTGATTAAGGCTTTGCCGCTCAACGTGGGCCAAAATAAAAAAAAAAGCACCTTTCATCACATAATAAATTATTTTCAAAGTATTTATAGTTTTTCGCTTTAAACCTATCACCCCCACCAAAGTCGCCTTAGATTTATTCACCCTGTACATTTAGCAAATAAATAAAAAAATAAACTGAATATAAAAATATTGTTTAAAGCTTTGGCGCCCAACGTGGGCCAAAATAAACAAAAAACGCATTTTTCGTTACATGACAATTTTTTATATCGTTTATTACTCGCTTCAAATCTATCACCCTATCTTCAACTTTGCCTTAGTTTTGTTTGTCCTGTACATTCAGCAAATAAATAAAAAGAAATACCAAAAATGTTTAAAATTTTGGCGCCCAACGTGGGCCAAAATAAAATAAAAGACAAGACACACAAATAGATAACAAATAAACAAAATATAAAACGAATTAAATCTATTACCCTGGCTTTAACTTCGTTTTAGTTTTGTTCACCCCGTACAAAGCAAATAAAAAATATAAAAATATTGTTTAAAATGTTGGGGCCCAAAATGGCCAAATGATATTTTTCTATATAGTGTTTGTTTCTAGCTACAAATCCATCACCCTATTTTTAACTTCGCCTTAGTTTCATTCACCAATCACCCTGTACATTTAGCAAATAAATAAAAAGTAAACAAAGTATAAAAAGTATTGTTTAAGGCTTTGGCGCCCAACGTGGGCTAAAATAAAAACCCGTTTTTTCGTCATATATGACAAGTTCTTTTATAAAACGTCTTTTACTCGCTTCAATTCCATCACCCTATCTTTAATTTTGCCTTAGTTTTGTTCACCCTGTACATTTAGGAAATAAATGAAAAGAAATATCAAAAATGTTTAAAATTTTGGCGCCCAAGATGGAAAAAACGCTTTGTTGGCCAAATAATATTTATATCGTTTGTTTCTCTATCTTTAAATTTGCTCAGGTTTGTCGAGTATACACATAATAGCAAAAGCAAACCCAACCAAAATATAAAACAAATAAACAAAATATAGAACATATTGTTATTGGCGCCCAACGCGGGCCAAAAGAAAAAACCGTCTTTTTGGCCTAATGATTAAATGAAAGTTTTCGTATACATTATTTGTTTCTCATTTTAAATCCATCACCCGAATTTTAACTTCTAGCTTTATCCACCCTATACATATGGCAAATAAGTTCTTCTTTTTATAGAAAGCGATAGACTAACACAATGACGTTATGTTTTTTTAAATGTGGGAATATTTGGGAGGTGCATTTAGGCCAATGCACTTTGTGCACTTTAGAAATTCTGTGAATAATCTTTGCACAGCAAACAAATACGAATTTGATAATTTTGCTTTTTCGTTTCGATATATTGATTGATCAAATATTTACATATTTATGTGTCTGCCTTTACAACTTTTAAAGTTTTTGAAGGTTATTATTTTATTAGTCTTCCTCTAAAAGTCACTGTTTTTTATTGCAAAAAACTGAGGTACAACAATGGTAAAAAAGTAGAAAAAAACGACGGTATTACTTCTCTCAAGCGTTAAATTTTTAGTCATCTTTTTCTGGTTAAGACGGAAGTCTTCACTTTAAGTCGATTGTACAGGGTGGGCATTTTAAAAAATATAAACAATTATTGCTTGTTTTATTATTTAAAATATGCTTTGCTTATGTGTGACTTAATTTTAATTTCCAAAAAATAAGACGAGTCGTCACTGAAAATTCACAACGTAACCGCGAACACTGCACTATTCACGAAAATACATTTGCACCCAGCCCCGGGTCTACGGCCGGTCATTCACTTCCAAATTCTGCGACCCAAGCTGGTTCCTACTCATTTTTCTATCGCTTTATCTCCTTTCTGCCTATTAGAAACCCATTGGCCAGAAGAGAACGGAAGATATAGAGCCGGAAACATGGTCCAGCAAAAAAGACTGCGGCATGCACTTGGTTCTTTTGGGTTCTTTTTCGGTAATTGCATCGGTGAACATTTGCTATGCCATTATCGAAGGATGCATGAAGAATTTCTTTAAAATGGTTCTTATTCGTCTTGGTCTTTTTGTTAAAATTTGTTTCGACATATCTTGTAGTTATTGCATTTATTAAATTATACATTATAATGAATGCTGCAAGCTCATTTTTTTACCCTTATTTATTTATAGAAGTATCAGCATAACATTTTGAGCAAGATGACATATTATTCAGTAAATATTAAAGTAATTAATTCAAAATTTGAATATATTATTATAATAATACATTTTGAGTCTTGGAAATTCAACGCATTAGTTCAAAATTTCAACTTTCTATCTCGACATTTTAATTTACAGGAAAATCTTGAACTCTCATCTCAAAATTTTACCGTAATAAGTCAAGACTTCTATTTTGCATCTCGAGATTTCAACTTTCTATCTCCATATTTCAACTTAAACTAAGATTTTGAGATTTTATCTACAAATTTCAACATACTCAGTCGAATTATCGACTTTTTATTTCACAACCTCAGCGTAATAAGTCAAGATTTATATTTTGCATCTCGAAATTTCTACGTATTACGTCAAAATTTAGACTTTCTATCTCGACATTTGAGCTTAAAGCAAAATTTTGAGATTTTATTTAAAAATTTCAATATACTCAGTTGAATTTTCGACTTTTCATTTCGAAATCTCAACGTAATGAGTTAAAATGTCTATTTTGTATCTCGAAATTTTAAAGCATTACGTCAAAATTCTAACCTATCTCGAGATTTCAACTTGAAATAAAATTTTTAGACTTTATCTAAAAATTTCGATACACTCACTTGAATTTTTGACTTTCTATCTCGAAATCTCAACGTAGTAAGTCAAGATTTCTATTTTGTATCTCAAACTTTTAAAGTTGAGTCAAAATTTCAACTTTTTATCTCTACTTTCCAACTTAAAGCAAAATTTTGAGATTTTATCTAAAGATTTCAAAATACTCAGCTGAATTTTCGACTTTCCATCTCCAAATCTCAACCTAGTAAGTCAAAATTTCTATATCGCGAAATTTTAAAGTATTACTCCAAAATTTTCACTTTCCATCCCGACATTTCAACTTAAAACAAAATTTTGAGTATTTAAAAATTTCAACTTAGACAAATTTTCGACCTTCTCTCTTGAAATATCAACTTAGTAAGTCAAGATTTCGTATTTAAAAATTTCAACGTATAACGTGAAAATTTAAACTTAAAACGAAATTTTGACCTTCTTTCTCGAAATTCTTCTTATTCTAAAAATTCTTTTGATAGGTTAAGATGTTACATAAAAACTTAAACATTCTCGACATTTCGAGTTAAGACAAAATTTCGACTTTTCATCTGGAAATTTTAACATTTTCAGTCGAATTTTCGACTTTCTATTATGTATCTTTAAATTTAATGTTTAAATTTAGATTTTTTTTAAATTTCGAGTGACAAAGGAAAAATATTCTATATCATGGGGCTAATAGTCAACAAAAGAAATAAAACTCAAATTAGCCAACAGAAAATTAGAGTCTAACCACCCATCAAATTATGTCAAATTTATACGCCCAACCATTAACAGAATGCTATGCAGATGGGCTCAACATTGGTGAAAGAAACAGCAAAAGAAAAAAAACTTGGTGCTTGAGGCTTTAAAAACAGAAACTTGCGAAATAATATGAAATTTCAACATAAAAATGCATCAATTTTAGCAAATTGCCGGGTTTGTACGATCAAAGATGGCCATATAATCACGTTTTAGGCCGGTGTATGGTGTTTTCAAATGTCAGTAACCTGTAGGGGAAAGAGGAGCAAAATAAACTTACTACCCACATTATAATAATCCAATATATTGCGAAAACCGTGCTGCGTTGTGCCTCCAACATGGAGCTTATGCGTGTATAGGTACACGATTGTCTGTGTCAGCGAGATGTTTTCTGAATTAGGGAACTTTTAAATTATAAATTGGCATGTCATTGACATGTGTCAATGGACGCTATTACAATCTTACTTGATATTGAGTATAAAAAAGAATAGTATGATAACCGATTGAAGCGGCTTTCTCCGCTAGTGAATTCTGAACAAGATAATTTATTCACTGCGTGGCATTTATTGACCATCTCTCTATGATGGTCTATTAAGAAATCTGCGAACCACCTGATATAACCCCCATACACATGGCGGTCGGTCCTGTCTTGTAAAATCACACCTCACTATGCGTAGATGGGATTGACTTTTAAAAGCTTTCCGTTTTACCCTGCTACTCCCTTAAGCCCGGTGTCCCCCTATATTCGTTAGTGTTACCAAATTTGTAACATTTACCCAATATATTAGGTGTGTTTCCAGGAATAGTAGGATATTTCTTAGAAGAATGCACAAAAACCCCATCTGGTATCACATAATGAGTTTTGTGGGCCCTAACTTTAAAAATAATAGGTAAAACCAACAGATTTAACCATCTTTGGGGTTTGTTAATACAATAATCGTGATAGACACCGATTATACTAAAAATAATATCCGCTTTAGAACCAGTGCAAGTGGTTTCAAAATATTTAAAAGATAATGTCATTTTGTGGTCAAGTATTAGAATAGCGACGTTGTAAGAAATGATGTTCTTATGTTGCGAAATAACTTTATTTCATAGAGTACCATGAACACAAGTTCTTCATTTTAATTACATATTATGCTTGTGCATAATATGAATTTATTGCTTTATACAGGTAGTGTGAGTAAAGCAGCTATAATGGGTTTTCAATGGGTGTTTTTTAGAGCCGTACCAAGAATAAGTCATAGTTATCATAATATAATAAATTATGTAAAATTTTAAATCAATTACTAATTATAAATGTTAATTTACACCGAAATTTGCATGTTTTTGTCAAAAACTGATAAAATTAGGTAAGCAACTAGCGTGTTTGTAAAAAAAATTCACATTTTATCAATGCATTTTTGCATTTTTAAAAATGCACTAGATACATAAAAAAATTTTAATGGCGAGTTTTTTTTAACTATAACGGTAGTTTTTCTTTACGTGGACTATGGGATAGATAAAAAATATATGACCGTATTTTATATGAAAAGTTTGAGATTTTGATTATAGCTTTGCTGTTAACTATGTTAAATTTATTTTGGTTGGTTTAGATAGCTTTTAAAGGTCAGGTTCACTATGGCTGACCGATCTGATCCGATCACTTATCATTTATATTCAACGCATTTTTCTAACTGACGGACGTCGAAAATGGCTTGGGTTTGTTTGAGTTTTCCTTACTTCTTCCAGTAAAATCGATTCTATCGCTCGTAAAATTCTCTGCTTTAAAACTTCTTCGTCATTTTTGGTGGGTCTTTCATATGTTAGTTGTTTAATGCGCCCCCAGAGAAACATATCACAAATTGTCAAATCTGGACTTCTAGGGGGCTACAAAAATGGACCATTTCGGCCCATCCATTTCCACATTTGCCATTGAGCCAATCACTTACTTCTGCAGCATAATGTGCAGGGCACCCATAGTGCTGAAAATACATATTTCGGCATATTGAAGAGGCAATTCTTCCAACTTGTCTGACAAAAATAACTACAATGTAAATAAGAATGTCTGTTACATGTATTATCAAAAACATATGTTATAATCCCATAATAGGCATATCTGTCTTCTATCTATTGGAAGTTATGGAGAAAGCAATCAACTTGCGAATTCTAAAATATCTGAAAAAAACACAAATCCATCCATGACAGACAGCACGGATTCCATCACCAAAGATCCACAGTCGATCTTCTTACCTGTGTCACACATAACTGGAACAATTCTCTCCAATTTCATAGAGAATCTCAGAATTTTGCTCTTGATATTTCCAAGGCCCTTGACCAAGTATGGCATGCCGCACTCCTCAACAAACTACCTTCTTATGGTCTTCGTACCAAACTATGTACCTGGATCGGTAGCTTCCTCTCTAATCGGCGCATATCTGTCTTGGTTCGCGGTCCCTCATCTATCTTCCATCCTATCAATACTGGCGTCTCCCAAGATTCAGCCCTGGCACCAACCCTATTTCTTCAATTTTTTCTTCAACCAAATTTTACATTTTTGTATTTTTTGCATACCCTGAACAAAAAAAAATCAATTTTTGGCATTGTGAATCTTATTTCTAAATCAAGCAAAAACTTTTATAAAAAATAACCTTTTTTCGTATCTTTCACTTTTTGGTCCATTTGTCCTCTTGTCTACCCATCCGTGGACACACTGTATACAATAGTGCTTAGGGTTTTACATGTCAAATTTTGAAGCACCAAAGATACCAAAAAAAAACATTTAAAATTGCGACAAAAACGGTTTAAAAATGTCGGAAAATGTATGTCACCTTCATTTGGTAAGGAAAAGTAAAAAGAGGTGTGAAAAATTAATGTTTTCCCCCTCTCTGTATTGTAAGCAACCTATTTTGACACTGCTTTGACAGACGGAAGTGAAAGTTACTCAACAAGGTATTGGTTGCCCTTAACGACAGGATGTAAGTCAACTTACATCCCTAGGGAAATAATAATCTGAAATTATTATAAGAATAACTTTAATTTTTGATTTCATCAACATATTACAAAAATCCGGTGATATTAATTGAAATGAATATTAATGGTACAATTATTACAATTATTCACATTATTAACAAAATTTGGAAACACGTTTTCTCGTTTCTTCTTGATGTGTATTACATTTTCTGACTCCACAGATCCTTCATTTCTAACCAATGTTTCTGTCACTGTTGAAGCACTGCAAGAGACTTCTGGCTGGGTCTTATTGTATAAAATTTTATTCGCTACTTCCTTTTTATTGTTGAGGCTCTCAGCTACGTAACTTTCCGCAATAGTAGCGGATTTCCATCCACCATGTCGCTTGATAGCTAATACATCAACTCCAGTATTTGCTAATAAAGTTGCCGACGTTCTTCTAAAAGAGTGTCCAGTATACATTTTGAAGTTCTCAGACTTTAGAAATTTCGCAATTTTACTTGGAATTGACGAAAACGTATTTTTCCCAACAGGCTGGTTTAAGCACTTTCCATTTTGATATCGCATAAAGAAGCGCGGATTAATAGTCGTCATGCATCTTATATCAATGTACTTTTGAATTATTTTGAAATGACAAACCTGAGTGTCGTCACTTTTTGTCACTGTAAATGTACGTGACATTCCATTTTTGGAGTCAGGAATGGTCACAATTATGACTTCTTGACTTATTTTAACATTGTCCATTTTCATTTCACAGAGTTCATTAGAACGGCACGCCCCAGCAACTCCCATTGTCATTACGACCTTCATCAATAAGTACATATCATCGGGGGCTTCAAGCATGAACTTATTCACATCTTCCCTGTTAAACACATTCGATTTTTTGGGTCTGTAACCATCATTTTTTCTTTTCAAAAATGCTCGAAGTTTTGGATACTTAGAAATATCTATATTTTCCTCTATAAAAAGGGTGGACTTCAACATCGAATACTCACACCATAAGCTTGATGGGGACTTCAGTAAAGCACTTTTCTCGTGGAAATACGCCAAAAACAAGGCTTCTGAGACTGCAGTAGCCGTCTTGCTTTGGCACCAATTCTTAAAGGATTTATATGCTGCTTCATACCTTTTTTTCGACTTTTCCGGTAGTAGAGATAAACAAGCAATATTTGCTGATTCTTCTATGTCTGAAACATCCATTTTGTCCACACAGAATCAAATAATTCGACTTCTTCAAGCTTTTCGCTATGAATTGTCAACTTGACGTTGTTGATAAAATAAAAACTGCTTATATTGCTCTGTCAACGGATCACGGCTGCCTTCATAATTTAATGAGAATGCTATCGAATGTAATGATAATAAAAATCCAAAAATATATCCAGCATTTTCTGGTAAACATACAAGGGGGAAAAATGTTATATACTATATGGGATGTAAGTACATTAACCAGTCTCGGACTTTTTTGCCAGCCCTCGCTATCGCTCGGGCGCAAAATTCGTCCTCAACTGGTAAATGTTACTTACATCCCTTATAGTATAAATAACTATTTTTAAAAAATAAATGCATTTTTAAGTATTTCTTGACGCTTTTTTTTTGGAATAAATCGGCATAATTTGCAAATTAACAGAATCTCAAGGCCAGAGCCTTGAAACTTCATAAAGTTTACTTATATCAAGCTTTATCTATATATTTCTAATAAAGGGTGTATACTTCTAACACTGGGTTAAAAATTGAACGTAGTCCGCTTAAAAAAAAATGAATTGGATATATGGTCACATACACCTCTACACGAAATCATTCAAGACAAAAGCATTTTTTCTCACTATGTATATCTCGTAAACCAGCGTATTTAGTTCATTAAAGTTTTTCCTCTCTTTCTAATGAAACAACCTCCATGTAACAAAATACATCTGCCGGCCAAATTACGTGTAAAAAATTCGTTGGAGAGCAATGCAAAAGTGCAACGATTCGAATTGAGGTCACCAAATGCACAAGGCCATTTTGTTTGGCAGCGACTAAGCTAATTTTAGTGCTTTTATTTTTGTTTCGGGATCTCCTACACTCGATTTTACTTAAATAGAATTTATATAAAAAAAATTTGAAAAGTCATTCATTTAACAATAACAGAGGATATTTCTATTTAATACTCTAGAAAAATAATCCTCGAAATAATCTAAAACATTTTTTATCTGAGATCGTCCACGTAGACTTCAAACCTAAGTACTGACGTACCGTGGGCATCTGAAGAGAAGGAAAATGTAGTCTATTGACACGAGATTTAAAGGATCGGAGGTTGGGAGGGGAGGCGAAAATATCTGTAGGCAACTTATTCTATAATCTAGGCTTTCTTCTGTTCTAGGCTTTTGTAGCTGGACCGTAAAGGGATGCATACGTAACGCGCCTCTTGTTGTTCTGTTAGGAACAGTCAAGCGGCTAGTTCTTCAGAGCAAAATGGAAGTATCGGTAGAAAAGGGGTAAATCCCCAACAGCGCGGCGATGAGCGAGAGAAGGGAGTTTTCTTGTGCAGACTGGGTCATTGATGAGTCGAATAGCTCTCTTTTGGATGGAATCAAGGATGTCAAGTGTCGAAGGTGATGCCAGATGTGGGTACTCTAGATTAGGTTTTAATTGGGAAACATATAGATTGTGTAAGTCGGAAGGGGAGAAATATTTTCTGGCTCGAAAGAGAAAACCAAGCTGTTTAGCTGCTGATGTGGCTATTGAAATAATGTGTTTGTGCGAGCTGAAATCATATTCGAAAGCGATAGATAGATGGAACGTTTCATTGTTGTGGAGGGCTTGGCAATTCATGTGGATGGGGTCAATGTTGCCGGATTTTTTGCGTGACAGGGAGCAAGATTAGAGGTGTTGACCTGGACAAGGTCCTTGGCGCCCCAGTCTAAGATTATTTGAAGATCTTGGGGAAGGAATAGGTGTTTAGTCTGCGTCTATTATTCAGTTCTTGATTCGAGACTTGTCTGAAAAAATGAATGAATAATTGATGAATCAATAATTACTTATTTAAAAGTTAGGCTATATACACTACTCTAACCACAACTGCTTTGTCAGCAATATTGCAGGTTTATGAATTAAATAATGCATGCGATTTAGTTCTTTTACTGAGGTTCACATATTAAAGAGGTAAAGACGTCTTCGGATTATCGTTCTATAAAAAGCAAATGTTAATGTCAGACGGTCCACATCCTTCAGCCGTCATTATTTGTTTAAATAAGAGTCATTAACCAGAAACTTAAACTTTTTGGGAGGTCATATCGTGTATTTTTAGATACGAGAACGATTTTTTATGCTTTTTGAAATGCACATTGCACAAAACTGCTCATTAGGAAGAAAGCACTAATTATGTTTTCGCGAATTTTAATTTTGAGGTCGGTCGTCCGGGCGAGACTTTGTTTATCAATTTTACAACCGTTACAAAATATGTACGATAATAAATTATTTTTGCACATATTGTGTAAGCTACATAAAAGTTTTCAATTATTTTGCAGCTTAGAGCTATCGAAATTTTGCATGGGCTTTTGTTTAATGACGTATTTTAAATCATTTGCTCCTAATCAGACTGTCGACGTTATTTTTGTAAATGGTCGGCTTGGGCCCCTCTAGGTTGGGGGCTCGAGGCAACCTGGCCCTGCTGCCTTCCTTTCTTGGAGTTCGTCAGTATTTAATAAATGAAAAATCGCTCAAAAAGTACGCGCGCGAGAGCGTACAGTACACAGTTACAGTACAGTAAAGTAGTTATTAGTGAGGTAAAATATTTACTTTCAGATGGTGTGACTGCTTTTACAAAAACTTTCATTTTTCAGTGAAATTTATTGGCATAAATTCGAAGTTATCTGAAAAAAGATGAAAACTCGCTATTAAGAAATTGTTGAAAAAAGATAATCATCTGAAACTTTGTAAAGTTGTAGATAAATATGTCTTCCATTGACATTTAATCATATATGTGGTTGATTTTACATATGTTTTCATAAATTTCGATTTCTCCAAAAAAAAAATCGTGGTTTTTCATATGTCAGACTAAAACAAGAATACCGGAAATCCAAATATTTGAAATACTTTTAAAATATGATTAGTTGATTGTCTTGACGATTATTTATACGCGATATTTTGTTTTATCCAAATATTTTTAGTTGATTAAAAGTTATGAGCATTTGTTTATAGGGTGCGACTCTTATGAGCGCGCTTACTTTTTGAGCGGTTTTTTATTTATTAAATACTGACGAATCTTTGGTCGGAGAAAAAAGCAAAATTGTGTAAAATTTTCTCACCTTTCCGATAGTGCGTTCCGCTATTTTAACAAATATCTGAGATCTGACAGAAATATCGAAAAAAGACATGAAAAAAAATACTTTTTGGCAATAAATTGTTAATAAAAAAAATTAATTTTTAATAAAGAGTTTCATACGTTCATCTGGACACCTTTGGGGACCCATTTCAATTGTTTTCATCCATTGCATAATTTTATTGCGTATTTCGACTCTCCAGATCAAACTTGTCTCCTCCATAGAGGCAAATGAAAAAATGGCGAAATAGACCTATTAATGAGTAATTATCCCCCAAACCAAAATTTAGTTACGAAATTTGCTTTAAAATGTGTTTTGACGAACGCCGCTGCCCTTTAAATAAGTATTAATTACGTTATTTGAAACAAGGTGCTATTTCGGGGGGCAACGACTCCTCTTGCATAGCTTGCAAACGCTCCGCTAGCGGTCGTTAAGAACTTAAAAGTTTAGGACAACTTTTTAAAAAAACGACCAAAAACGAACGAGTATGTAAGTTTCTTGAAGCGAAATTTCGACTGGGGACTTATTCTTGAAATAATGCCCATGAGTTCACTATAACTCACTCTTGAACCGTTTTAGAATCAACAATATTAAAACCCTAGAGAGGGAATAAGTTTTTATCATAGAATTTTCAAGCTTATATTACCGGACGAGTGCATTTCTTAAACAGGAATTAGGTAAATGCTCCCACAGTCCCACAGGAATTGTAAGGATAGAAACAGAATGTAGAAGAATCGAGGAAACTTACATTCTTCTAAACGTTCTGCATGTTTTTCCGTAGTATTAGGCTTACTGCCAAGAAGTAAGTGGACAACATTTTAAGCATTTAATTTAGCTTTCTTCCTCAAATTTAAAATTATTTCCTCCTGTATTGTTTATTATTGTCCTAAATATTTAAATAGTATAGCGTTTGTTACGTTTCCAGTTTGACGAAGTTTTTTTAAAACTTTACTGACAGTAGATTTAGTTAATGAATTTCTGTCAGGATATTTATCATTAAAAATATTACAAACTTCTTGTTGCGTTCGTATTCTGCCCCCAAAATCAGTTAACTCTAGGATAAAATATTCCCAGTAAGAGGTATGTTGGTATGTGGTAATGTTTTCTGTAAATGGCCTTGCGTTTCTACCTAAAAAGCGCAAACAAACCTACTCATGCCCAGTGGGGCTTGAGCCTCTTGCTCAACATGATCCTGACCTTAATTCAGTCTTTATTCATTTCTAGCTAGAATCTTTGATGAAAGATCAAAATCACCACCTAAATTTAATGAAATTGATGAACACAATACCAGAGGAAGAACAAATCTCATTTTGGAACATAGAAATTTAAAGCAAACACAAAATTCTATTTTTTTAAAGGTATTTTAGAGTATAATAAATTAAGTAATGAAATTAAAGAAAGTAGTTTAAAATCATTTATTAAAAAAGTAAATACGAATATTTTAAGGAAGTTGAATGTTGAGAATAGCTTTATAGCTAATAAACTTTATTATTATTATAATCGATTTAGCAGTCATCTCAATAGCTTATTATATAGCGTATTAACTTATTTACTATTTATTGACTCTCTTATTAGAGACACGTATTTAAATTTTAAATAATTTTTGCAGTTTTCTTAACACTATATAGTCTAGTTTACACAGTCGAATGCCTTAAAGGAAAAAGTACTAGCAAGGTTCTTGCCTTGCTAGCTTAGATGATTGCAGTGGTTTGGGTAATTGCCCCAAAAGGAGATATGTTATAGACTAAAACATTTGAGTGTATTAGAATTGCAGATTTTAATAACAAAATGGAATATCAGTAAATAAACAAAGAACTTTATTGTCTATTATAGTACTGTAAAGTACTAACGCCAAACACAAATTACGACGGCTCTATTGGGATTTAAATTATCCCCAGAATATTGCTTTGATTACAGCTATACGCAGGCGGTATTCTGCAAGTCGAACAAAGCCTATGTTGGGGGCACTTTTTGATTGGTCGAATGCTTCCATTTTTCTACTAAGTGGCTGTGGTTCCACCGTATTCGTGAAAAGATAAATTTTTTACAGTTTTCACTTTTTTTAACGAAGGACAAAAATTGTGTGGCAATCACCATAATAGAAGTAACGGAAGGGCTAAAAATCAACCGATCTACGAATAAGGCCCCAATTTTCTCCCGGGGCCGTATTTTCAGCTGGTTTATTTTTCATAGAGGTATGGCGTAACACAACGAACCTATAGTAACTCGAAGCAGCCGAGCAGTTGCTGGGTTGGGCTTCTTATTTTGGCAATAATTTTTGGTAAGAAATAAATTACTCTGTATGTCGATGTAATGAGAAAGTAATAACAGCCTGCTGGCTATGTACTAAATACAAGTCCCATGTTTGCTGTGTGGTTTTAGAGATATTTAAATAGATGGGAATGAATTTATAATGTGGAGATGTGGAGATGCGCGTTTTCACCTGTTGTTTTTTTGGCGAAGTCCTATATCCTCTTCGTACGCCATTTATGGAAATACATCATCACGTAGTGTTACATCTAGACTGTATAGATGGGGTGTGATAAAAATGATACCTACAGGGTGCTTAAGAGCAGTAATCATTCCGCATTACTACAATTTTGATTATTTTAACATTGTCGTTGCTTGGGTTTTGCTTGGGTTATTTGCTAAATGACTTTCCATTATAGTTACATAAAAAATAATAAAAACTCGAGCGATATTAAACGATCTATCACCTGAACTTAGGGAAAAAGTTGGGAAGGTAGAGGAAGATTTGCTATCTGAAAAAAGTAGAGAGCGTTACGAAAAAACCTTAAAATCTACAAAAACTGTTGCACGGAGAAAAATGCAAGAAATATTGCCTTAGAGTCCTATTGGCTTATTTTGGCGATATGAGCAAAAATAAGAAACTGTCTACACTGTAGTCAATGTACGGCATGATTAAAACCATGTTAGCCCTCAGAAGGAGAGTTGATATTTCGAAATTTGCAAAGCTCCTCACCTTCCTGAAGAAAGAAAAAGTGCGCTACGAGCCAACGAAGCCTAACATTTTTTCAAAAGATATAATATAATAAAGTGCTGAAAAAACTTTCAGCACTAGTGTTAAAAATATTTTCAGCATTAGTGCGGAAAAGCGCAACTTTCAGCATTCATATAAGTACGGAAAGTAGATACTTTCCGCACGATTGTAAAAAAAATAGTTTTCTAAATATTACCTTGTCGTTCAGAAGATGGCTATGTAGTGGTCTGGACACACTTTTGGACGTATTTTCTGTCACTAGAATTCCGTCATAATTTCTAACCTTTTTTCTTGATTTATACTGAATCCATAATAATCTAAAATGTAAAAGAGCAAGAAAAGTAGGTAATTAAAGAATTAGGAACCTGAGCAGTCAAAACTTTTAATACTAACAAAAAGAACAAAATGGTAATTGAACTAAACTGCCTTGTTAAATTGTTGAACTACATTAATGAATTGAATAGTTAACTGAAATCATTTATGCAATCAGTTTCATGATTACCTTATTCCAAACACTGTAATGAGTATAATCACTAATGGCACTAGTGTTGCTATGCATGCTAATATAACTGTCTTCAGATCACTTAACACTAAAATAGAAAGTATAGGTACATTTAACAATGATTATAATTAAAATTTGCAATTTTAAATGATTGCTAGCTCTACAATATACACTGACCAGCAATATTATTGCACGCCCAAAAATGAGTACAAACTTTGATAGTGCAGGCTAAGTCCTCAATAATATCATTGTGGTCTTAATTTTTGCTATAAAGTTAATTTTTATTTTATACTGAGTATAATAAGAATTTTTTTTCTGGAAATTTCCTAAAATCCCGTGCAGTATATTTATCAATCATAATTTTACGCAGTTGAAGTCAAACTCTAGCCACTTGTTTTCTATACATTTTTCTTTTTGATTTATTCTTTTATAGCTGCTATTTTATGAGATCATCATCATTTTATAGCTTAACATGTTTTTATAATTTTATTGAAACTATGAATTGGCCACCGCATAACCCACACCTTAACCCAATAAAGCATAATATGTCGGATAAAAACATATTGAACTGTAAAGTAGAGTTTGACTTGAATTACGTTACTCTAGGATTGCTAGAATACTCCACCTGGTGTCACGAAATTTTAAAGAAAATACCAAACTTTTATTACACCCGGTAAAAAAAGAGAAAAAATGAATTTTTCAACAAAAGTTGCAACCACAATAACATTCTTGATGCAAAAAATTTCAATGAAATCGGACCAATGGATCAGAAATAATAATTAAATAACATTAAAGTTGTTTAAATTAATTTTTTAATCGGATACACAGATACAGGATGTTTCAAAAACCATGTGCCATCGCTTGAAGAGAGATTCTTTGAAAGAAACTAAGGTAAAACGTTCATATGAACATGGGTCCGCAGATGCTTCGTTTCAAAGATCCAGGGTGTTAATTTTTTTTTCAGTTTTTTCAAAATATTTTCAAAATGGCTTCAACAATTTTAACGAAAGTAACGTTGTATAAAGTATTTAAATTAAGCATAATTCTGACTGTGACAGGTCCTCTAAGGGCGTGCATATGAGAAGACGGAAATAATAGAAAGTCAAAGCTTAGTCAATTTTCAAAGGACCAATGCCATGTTTTTTTGTAAATTTTGGTTTTTGCAACTTATTTTTTTTCTTAAATGGCATATACTATAAAGAACAGTAACACGTTTACAGCAGAACTTTCAAGATGCTCTACAGCATATAGTTTTTGAGATCATATCAATATAAAAAAACGTAAAACCTCTTTATCTTAAAACAATCAATTTTGACTTTTGCCTTTCTTGCACCAAGTCACAGAATTGCACAGAGGTTTTAACATGTTAACTTCTTGAAGTAAAGATCATTAAAAAAATTTAACCTGTACTTATCTATGAAATAAAGCATTTCCGGACTCATGTTCATATAAAGTTTTTGTATTAGTTTCTTTCAAAGAATCTACCTTTAGGAGATGTTACATATTTTTTGAGACATCCTATATATTCTTACTTGATTCTCCGTCATCGTCAATATAATACCCTGTTCCATTATAAGAATCCTGTGCATTTTTAGGTGTAGTGACGTTCACAGAATTCACTGGACTCACAGAACTAACTGAGCCTAAATAGCTCCATGGTATGGTTGCAGTCGTGTTTGCCGATGGTATTACTGGTTCTATCGATGGTATTACTGGATCAGTAGTTGTCATGATTTGAACTAAGTTATTTTTCTTCGATGTTTGATCTGTGTTGATTCATTTGAACATCAACATAAAAAAAACCTAAAAGAAAAAAGTAGTGCAGTACAAGAAGGCCGTAAAATGTATTAAGAAGGACTATTTTTTGATTCTGGTCTAGGTGACCTCCTGCTATCGCGATTTCTAGACTCATACCCTTCATCAGGCAGGCTCACACCCGATTATCTGAAGACAGACAAGGTTTTTACCAGAATCAAAATGAGATCTTATATCCATTGGTCCGTCTTGGATGGGTAAGTTTTTTTTTAGTATATTATCTATATAGGTCGAAGAAATTTCCATTCTATATATACAGTGTGTCTACTTAAGTTCTCTACATATGGAACAATTTTTATTATTAATTTTACGAAAACAAATTACTCTTTATAAAAAGTTCTGCTTACTAGAAAATAATATTAAACTAATAAAACTTGAAATAGCAGGTATAGAGTGGTCGGAAGACAAAAAATTCATAATTGACCCCTTAATGTTTTTTTTAGCGCAAAATAGAATAAGAAAATGTTACTTAGAATTAAAAAGTACATCCAAGTTCAAATCCTTTACTTTCTATAAAAAAATAATTTAAAAATTTAAATATGTCTAAATGTTTAAATTTTTTCGAAAATTTTAAACGACCTCGCGCCCTCGCGCCCCCACGGAGACTCACTGCCTACCAAGACCACATACTCTCCAATAAAAGGAAAATAATTTGGCGCCCCAAATCATTGTGCCCCATTCGCCTCTAAAGGCACGGCACGCCACTGGCCCTAAGCAGTTGCTTACTTTGCTTATTGGCTAATCCGGCACTGCTTGTGTCGTTACCTTATGCTCGTGTATCAACACATACAATTACATAATCGTTACATAAAATACTATTACATAGCTTACTAATTTTTTTATCGAAACATTAATATAACTGATATTATTAAACAAAAATTATAATATAATATTCATCTTGTTGATGTTTCGCCAATTTGTGACAAAATGGCGAGGGAAAAATAAAATATTTTTGAACTAGTACAAACTGTATGCAAAGAATTTAGTACCGTTTTCGTTTCTTTGATATTTTTGTTCTTATTTCTTGGTGGATAATAATTAAATTTACATAAAAATGACGAACGTTTTTTGAACTGAATGCAAGAATACCCACTTCCAATACAGATTATCCTCTTTTAGCACATTATACTGCACTTCGTCATCCACTGATTTTTTGCATTGCGACCTTGACTTCCTTCTTCCATTCTTTCCATTGCATCACATCACTGTGTCCAAAACCCTGATACAAGCACGAACCTGACACTGATTATTCTATATGCAGAACAAGAACTAATTTTTTAAAAGAAACGACTGATGGGAACTTTCCATTATTATGGAAAATTATGGATATATATTTTCGACACACCTTGACACTTGAGCAGTTGTTACGTTGGGAACTGGGATGCTGCGATAATGCGCGGACGCGATGTTCTTCATTGATTCTGTATGGATGCAAATCGGGATAGTCTACAGGGGAGGTTTATATATTTCTCTTCTATGCGTTAGAAGGAGACGATTTATAAAATGAAATTGTTAGGACACATTTTATGGTAAAATGAATTTTTGAATGTACATTTTTTGAAACTATTATTTTCTAAATTTATAAATAAACCTAAAAAACGTATTAGAAGCTTTAGTTAAAGAATTTTTAAAGTAGTATATCTCTATAGCTACTTAAGGGACCCTGCCAAGTTCAGGGGTTTTAATAGTAAGCCTCGAGGAATGTTTCAGTAAAGAATCTTTTTTTAATTTGCGAAAAAAAGTTGAAATTTTGGTTCGGCTAGGAAAAAATGAACACGTTTGGGTATTTTATTTATTATTTATATTATTTTGTAGAGAATTTTTAAATTTTAAGAGAAAAACATGTTTAGTAGAAAGTTACAGTCATTTGAATTTTTTTAAGCCGAAAATATAATTTAAAAAAAATTTAGGTAATGCCTATAACTTTCTAGTAAAACAATTTAAAAATTGTCGACAAATTAATGCAAAATTTGTTTAGAAAAAATAATAAATCAAATACCTAAACGTGTTAATTTTTTCCTTGGGGGGGGGGGGAGATCAAACCAAAATTTCAACTTTTTTCGCAAATTACGTAAGAAAAGGAAGTCCCCAACCGTTCATGTTAATACCAGAAATAAATTAAATCAAAAATTTAGTTTTTTCAAAATATCTCGAAAATGAAAAATAATCTGAAAAATTTCGCAACATCATTTTATTAGTTCTTTAATTACGCAACTTTTTTCCTATTTAACCAAATTTGTCTTTCTAATTATTATTAACGAGATTCCCTTAATGGCCCTCCTTATCTTGGACACCGTGTATAGCTAATAATTAAGGAAAAGCTGGAAGGAAGAATGTTTTCTTAATTTATTAACACCCTGTACATCTGATCTCAAATTTTTATACGGTAAACTCATTTTTTCGACAAGTAAAACTTTTTATAAAGAACGACTTTTCCTCGTAAAACTAATAACAAAGATTTTTTTCCTCTTGTCAACTCCATCCGTGGACCCACTGTACATTTTACGTTATTTTTCGTAGTTTTAAACTAATAATGTTCAGTGTCATGCAATCAAACTTAAAAAAAAGTACTATTTTAGATTTTTTTAGCTAAACAGTCAATTAAAGCATAATTCGTGCCAAAAACCACTAAAAACAACTACTAAAAACATCATGGACTATTTGAAACAGTCACGACATTTTCAAATATCCATCAGCGTCTGTTGCAAATAAACATATTTATTTCTTACGCGAACCAGCTCAGACCACAGTAATTAAAACACCTGTCCTTGTTCATTCAAACGTATTAAATAAAAACGAATAGATTAAACTTTAATCATTCCGAGCGATTTTTAGTAAGCGACTTGTAAACAAGAGTAATTACAAGCGTCATTCAAATCACAGTGAAAATAACAAAGGGTCCTTCCGGTATATTAAATCGGAAGTTAAGTGGGAGGCCATCATTATCATTAAATAGTTTTAGCATGTGATATTTGGGTACGGTATTGAAATAAATCCTAAACGTCGAAACTACCAACATATTCAATATATTATTTACTACACTTTCTTAACTTAAAAAGGAAGCACTTTCTGACCATGGGAATGTAAATTCCCATATTTTTACGAGAAATCTTAACTTCATCATATTATTCTTTTGAATGAAACATTCTTGGGTTCAGGGTGTTTAAAATGGCTTAGTTCTGGACAAGAACTTTCCGACCAAGAGAACTAACATTCCCATATTCTCTTTCGAGCCAGAAAATACTTTCAACTTACACATTCTCTTTATTTCCCAAAGAAGACCTAACCTAGAGTACTATTTGACACTTAACGTCCTTGATTCTATCCAAAAGAATGCGACTCGTCAATGACCCAGTCCTCAAAAGAAAACTCCTTTCTCTCGCTCATCGCCGCGATGTTGGGGATTTATCCCTTGTCTACCGATACTTCAACGAGTTTTGCTTTGAGCTATAATTGCCCCCCCAGACTGTTCCTAACAGAACAACAAGAGGCTCGTTACGTATGCATCCCTTCACTGTTCTGCTACAAAAGCCTACAACATCCCTCTTTTCCGGCTCATTCATACCTAGGGTCTCCGAACTATGGAACAAATTTCCTGTAATGTTTTTCCTTCCTCTCCCAACCTCCAGTCTGCTAAATTCCATGTCAATGGATTACATTTTCCTTCTCTTCAGACGCCCACGGTGCGTTAGTACTTAGGCTTGAAGTCTACGTGGTCTGTCTCAGATTGAAAAAAACAGTCACACGAATTTTTGCGGGGTTTGGAAAGTACAAAAAAATAATTTCTTTAATGAATGATAGTTTTCTGGCTAAACTCGAAAATCATTGTTTTTTTATTAATAAAGAATAACTGAGGAACTACAATGTTAAGAAAACCAAATTGGTAGTAATAAGCGCCGAATCCAATTCTAGGCTTATTTTAGATATAAATTTTACTCTAGTTTTGGCCAAATTAATAAAATATGAAATGTCCAAGCTGGTGATTAATGTCGTAGTAAAATTTTAATAATGCTTTAGAACCATACATATACTTTAATTTGCCTTATTTTTCTTCTATCAATGCTAAAATTCCTGAAATAAAACGACACTCTGTTTCCACTCTATTACGCGGAAACACGATTTTGAATAGATCGCATCCGATATTGTATAACGTGAGCTCTACTTGTTTTCACCAAATACGAAAAGAAATTAAATACATTTACGGTTCTTTTTTCCACTTAATTTGTGTGCAGTATCAAACTTTTATACTTTTACGTCATAAGGTAAGTCCAATCTCACTCGAACATTCTTTTAGAGCAGTATTGTGTTAGTGCCCAGTCATTTGCTATCTTAACCACTTTTCGATTTTGTTTGTGGCATTTCCTTCTAAAATTTTACACCCCCTTTGGTACTTGAATTAAAAAAAAATACGGACAGTAGCATGGTCCTACGGACTTTCGATGGAAAGATAAGGCAGTGTTTAGTTTTTAAAAATTATTTCAAAATAAATGTATACAGAAATTTCAAATTTTTCGGAAATCCTTGAAGGAGCTGATTTGAAATTTGGTACGAAATGATAGTTCACTAAATTGTGTTTTTCGCCTAAATAAATTTTATTTTTATTCACCATTGGCGTGCCTAGTAAACACTAAGGGGCTATTTTTGGTGAAAATCAGTACTACGCCATCTGTTTTTACTGCTTTGACAAGTGTCTTTACAAAATATATGATAAAGTCAACCGTTTTCGAGAAAAATTACGTTCAGATTCACTAAAATGGTTTAATTAGTACTGGTTTGAATTAAGATCCTCTAGTTGATCAGTTAGGTTTTGACAAGTTCTTGTCCTGTCACTGTTAATAACTCATTTAAAACTTATGACTTATTCTAATATTTCAGCAATTTGTTTGGTTTTCAAATGATTTTTAACGTTTTGCTAGAATAAATTTAGTTCTATTATTATGAAAAACACTTACTAAAATTGCCATTTTCTTTATAAATTGGCAGTAAAACTTTGAAACAAATTCATAGTATAAAACTTAGTTGTCTTAATTCTTACACCTGTCAGTTTAAAGCTTTTGGTTGTCAAATTAGACCGGACTAGCGTTGGAGAATCCGGCCGTTAAAATGTATCTGTCCCATTGGCAATAATTGGACTTTATTTGAGCTACACACATCTATACAAATAAATATGTTCTGCCTTTTTAACCACTAGGTATAAAAAAACTCGGAAATTTAATATTTCGATAAATAGCTCATAAAATCTATTTTCTATGAAAGCTTTTCGAGATTTTAGTTCGATTTTGACTAAATTTGATTAGTTTTTAAAATAGGTCAGGGACGTACACGAATTACATTTTTATTTTTCTCGAAAACTTCTGATTTTATGAAAAAATCCTCAGAGACACTTTCGTTCAGATTCACTAAGAAGTTTTAAGATTACATACTAGTTTAAATTAAGATCTTCTAGTTGATTAGTTATGTTTTGACAGGTTTTTGTCCTGTCATTGTAAAAAATTTATGAATAATTCATATTCGTTTATGAATAATTTATTATTCTGAGATTTAAGCGATTTGCTTCTTGGTTTCCAAATGATTTTTATCTTGGAACTGGTTGCTAAAATGAATTGCTATTGTCGAAAGTAATTGCCCTTTTCTTTATAAATTTGCAAAAACTTTCTGAAACAAATTCATATTATAAAACTTAGTTGTCTTATTCTTACACTTGTGTGTTATTTTGAAAATACAAAAAAAGACGAAAAAAATCAGAGGCGTACTACTAATTTTTACAAAAATAGCCCTTGTGAGTTTACTAGGCACGTCACTGGCAATGAAAAATAAAATTTATTTACGAAAAAAAGATTGGTCCATTAAGCTATGAATTCATTGTAGATTTTAAAACAACATATGTCTCCGAAATATTTGAAAAACAGTGTTTTTTTAAAAAAACGACATCCCGTAGGATATAATAAGAACGTTTTGTCTTAAAATGACCTCAAAAATCCACTTTCTTAAAGTAAATTAATAGGATTGACATATTCAATAATTTTCGGTATTTTGATTTTTTCGCTTTTTCAGTCGTTCATGGATTGATATGAAAAATCAGTCATTAATGAAAAGTTGTTTTCCCTTAAAACTAATCTCAATCAAAGCTGGAACCAATCAACTTCTACATTAATGACTAAACCAATAAAAGAAAAATTAGTGAATTTGGATGACATTTACATCTATCATCAATTAGTACAAATGTGACCGTGAATTTTAAGAATCTTAAAAGATCCCGACCGATGACCGCTAAAATAAATTAAAAACAATAACGACCAAATCAATAATTAAATTGTTAAAAATTGTTTAACACGACATTTGTTACAGCTGTTGCCGAGAAGGACAATTAATTGTTAGTTTTGCGATGTTTACACACAAAGAGAGATCTCATAAAAGCGTCAAGTTAAAAAAAATGGAAGAGTTAGTACTGCCTAATGCTAAATTGAAGTTTTGTGTGGACCAACTACAAAATTTAAATTTTATTTTTAATAAACGTTTAGAGCAGGAGGAGTCTGTTGAAAACCTGTCTGTAGGTAAGAATTTTTTGTGTTCTTTTTTATTTTTAGTCTTAGTTTTCAGCGTTAATACTATAAAATGCCTTTATACATACATATCATATAATCGATTTTAGCAAATTATCTAATGTTATAATAGGTGCGGCATAGACCTGTTTCAGGATACTTTTTGTTTTATTAGTTTTATATTGGAAGGAAATTTTTATGGATTAATAATAGGAGGGCTAAATAATTATGAATCAATGATATATCTCGCTATTTTTAGATTTTTAAAAACATCATTTTAAACATTAAGATCAGTAGGTACTCAGCGCTAATTACTACTTTATTTTACGTTGCTAAAGTTCAGTTATTGTCTACAAAAAAATCTAGCTATAGAGTATAACATTTTTAGAATTACCTTTTTTATTGCGGGGAATTCTAAACAAATGCACAATGTTTTTGTGTAATAATAAAAAGTATCTCAAACTTGTAAATCAAACTACATTCACAGTAAGAAAAAAGGTTTTGGGTGAATGTAAAATTCCTTAGATTATGTAGGGAGAAAGAGATAAAAATATTAATTTATAAATCATTAGCTACATTGCCACGCTTCAACATCTAAGAAAATTGCGGAAAAGGGAAAAGAAAGACAGCGATACGTTGGGAACGACAAGTGTTACTATCATCCTATATACATTCTTATTTCGTAAAAACATGCTGGTTAAAATTTGCCGATTTTGGCAATGCTGCTATTAAGTATCCTCCATTGCCTCCACCACACTTCTTGCAGCGACTCGCGACTGTAAGGAATTGTTGCCGGGGAAACAGATGCAAATAATTTTATCTGTTCTTTCTTACATAATCTAAGGAAAGTTCTGTTGTCATATGTGGATTTACCAATAGAAAATATTATTTTTATTTTTAGAAAAATCAATTTCACTGGCAAAATCTGTTACCGAAAGACTAGTTCAGCGGTTACTATGCGGTGCGGCCCAGATCGATCCCAGATTTTCTACTAAATATTTGATTAATAACCGCATTGACCACAATCACGTAAGTATTGCTCAATATATATACAGGGCATTCCAATACAGCTTGTATTTCTAAAATATTTATGCCATAAATAACGAGATCAAAAGCAAGTACGGCGAAATTTTATTAGAAAAAGTTGTTTAGAATTAACAGCTCTTCAAATATGATTTTATGGCCTCGTGTCTAAGGGTACTTTACTATTAAGATTAAGCGATTATTTAATTTTCTCTTTCCTCTTAATGCTATTTCACTTTTTACAATTCTGATAACGGTTAATATTATTTTTAGTTATGCACAATTTTTTTCTAATAGTAACATTTTGCTTAGCTCATTAACAAGATAATTTCTCGTTTGTTGAAAACTTCTTGGACCACCCTGTAGATACGCAACCAGGCTCGCCAGCAAGATGCTGACATTACTGACTGATACCGGTTGTAACACACAAAGCGACTAGAAAATTCTATAAAAAAATCCTATAAGTTTTGATGCCGTCGCGAAATATCGGCGGCCCACTTCTTTTATCAAAACTAAACTAAACTAAATATAGTATATCCGTTTAACATTGCCTTATCTCAATGTTAATAGACCTTCTGCAAAATAGCAGAAAATCGTGCAGAAATTAATAAAACCATCCACACGTCGATTCGTCAATACATGTTAAAGCACTTATTTTATATAATTTTTATATCACAGTTTTCTCAGTTTCAACTAGTTATAACCGCTTTGTCATTTCCTGGAAAATAATTTTCTCTAAATATAGGCTCACGTCACACATTAAATTTTCTGTGCTCAGGTTGTGTAATAGACTGCTCCATGTGAGTTAGGGATATTGCGAAAAATCCAAAAGTTTAAATTTATTTATTTTCTTTAACTATTCGACCAAAAAACACATTAATTTATTCATATGCTGATATATCCGTTTTTTCTTCTCAAGCATTTCTTGATTGACCAAGTCTGATCTGTTATTTTTTAAATAAAGCAAGTAACAGAATTAGAAATTAGTGTTTATTCGGCGTTCCTCGAAATTTGATATCGTAAAAATAATGGTTAGACGTCAGTTAACATTCGAAGAAGCCAATCAGGCGATTCGCATGTTCGGCATGTTCGACAGTGGCCGTCGACAACAAGATGTCGCTCAAATGTTTAATGTCATTAGCACACTTAACACTCGAATTAATGAGACTGGTTTAGAATTAGAAAGACCTAGAAGACGGCTGGATGACAATGTTAAAACTTTTGAACAGCTAACTAGGAGCTCTTTTACCTCGACTCTGGAATGAAATCTCTAAGGAACTGATAAACAACCTCATAGAGAGCATGCCAACACGTTACTTAGCCATTATTGCCTCACATGGCGGCTTCATCATCTATTAATTTTTTTTTTAAGTTTCATTATTATCGTCGATGGACGAGATTTCTGCACCGCATTTTTAAAACTTGGATAATTTTGTTATATTCAATTTGTTTTAGAAACAACTCTTATTTTTTTTTATTACATATATGTTCTGTTAATATAAAAAAAAATCCAACTTATCTGGTTATTCATTGAAAAATTATAAATATCCCTAACTCTTGTTGAGCAGTTTATATGATTTAACATAAGCTGTTCTTTCCCTTTTAATAATATGACAAGCCAGTGTAGTTTTATCGAAGCATCTTCAAATTTAAAAACTAATAACTATGCATCAGCAGTATTTCGTGATCTTCCTAAAGCATTTGATGCTGCACGTCAGAAAAAATTGATAACCAATAATCTAGACACCTCAGTTTAGAGCTCGCTATAGTCACTGCAAAGCACTGGTTACAAGACAACTGAGCAACATCAGTGGTAAGAAAACAGCAGTCAGGGGAGCTGAGTAATTCTCCTAATTTGTTCTAGAATACCTCGACACATTTGGAATACCTTGTTCGTCTAGACTCGTTATCTAGCCCCAAGCTCTACAATACTGATGAAGGAGAAAAGTTTGAAATCCTAGAAAATGATAAAGATTGTCCTGCTGGTTACGCCAGGATAAGGCTGAATTCTTCTTCTTTGGAAATATGGGAAGAATTTGTTAATTCTTTTGGATACCTTAGAAGGCAAGTAATATTTTGGCCTGAAAATTTGTGAAAGAAATATTAACAACATATTGGTAGTACAAACTTTTCTTAATTATTACCTTAGAATACATTAAAATCCGGATAGTAAGAAGGTTTACTAGAAACGTAATAATATTTGGAGACTTTTTTTATTTTAAGGGATCGTATTCAAGCCAAATTTGTAGAACTTTTGGCACAAGCAGCAAGTCAAGACAAACCCAGTTCACCTCTGCAAGTGGAAGAGTCCACAATGTGTGGTATTCCCGGAAAAATTGTCGATCCTGCCACTTTGCACTACATTTTCAGAATTCCTGCAAATGAGCAGGTATTCTACGGACCGGGTAAGCTTCTATTGCTTAATATTTTGAGTTATCCACGTTTATCCAGACATATCTCTTTCAGGAGGTAATGTACCTCGATTTCCAGACACAAGAGACTTTCGACTTGCTATAGTAGACGAACCCAATGGTATAAAATTGAAAGTAGAGTTCCTCTCACCTGCTCTATCAAATTTTTCTATAAAAGTGACGATTTTAATTGCTATTGGGGTGGATGCATGGCCAGCAACAAGCGATTTTCCTTCAAGAATATCACTAGGGCATTCTGATTGTTTGTTGTATTATAAGGCAGCACAAACTGTAAGTTTTTAGGTATGATTATGATTATAAATTATAAGTAACATAATAATAAATATAATAAAAAACATATGTTACCATAACAATGGGTTTAATATACAGTGTGTAACAAACATATCAAAACCTCGAAATATCTTGCAACCCGTTCATCCGATTTTTATGAAATTTTGTACACTTGGTACGAAATTACGCCCGATTAGGGTTTGCAAGATACTCCGAGGTTTCTGTATATTTGTTACACAAAATTTTTGTTGTATTTCTTTACATACCGAGACCAGGAAACAAATTTTACAATGACAACTAATGAAGTCACAATACATAAGAATATGACCTACATATTCTTTTATTTATTAAACTATATAGCAATTAATATAATGAAAATAAACAATGCTGCCTTAACTCTTAACAAAAATATTAGAGAAAAGAAAAATATTTTAGGGTATGTACCTAGTGGGTTACGGTGTCCATTCTTCAGCATGGCAGATAAGATTACCAGCAGCTGAGTTTGTTCTTTTAAACCACTATAATCCAAATAGTACTGTTAGGACCATTTTGGATATCCTCTATGAAATCTTAAATGACATTAACAGTTCGAGAAGATTTCAAAAACCTGTAAGTATGGGTATTTTTTACAGATCGTTTTAGTATAAAGTTCTACCTTGCAGTGACAATAATATTGGGCGCTCAGTAATCTAGGTTAAAATTATCACTCATGTTGTGTAACCATGTAATTCATTTACAAAATGTGATTTTACAAAGTAATTGGAAAAATAATATCAACTTTCGAGGTAGGTTTTACTGCAATTTCACTAAACAGTTGTTTCAGTTTAAAATTTAAAGGCAAACTAGTACAATTATTTTATAATTTTTAGATGTCCTACAAAATCCTGAACAGACACATGATTTTTACAATTTTGTTGGAAGAACTAGAAGAAGATTCCAAGACTCCATTTATTGACATGGTTAACTGGTCACCAATGTATTTATCGACGTTAATATTGAAGTTATTAGATAATGCTATCATAAGGTATGAAGTAATTTAGTAAGGTAGGTAACTAAGAATGATTTTTAATAAACTTTTTAATTCACAAATGCATACAAACGTTTTTAGGCTTAATTCGGAATTTCAGCCCAATTATTTCTTTAAAAAGGCAAACCTGTTAGTAAATCCCGGACACCTCTGTGACGATGACTTTATTATTGAAGCAAATAATGTCAAGAATTATATGATTCGTCTATTTGATGAGTCCTTAATGTCTAACAAAGGTAAACACTATTTTGTTTTGCATTATATACAGGATAACACCTCCTGCTTTTTTACATATACAGGATATTAATAAAACTCCACCGAAGAAATTTTACAGCTGATTTTTTAGCCAAAAACAAGAAAAAAAATCCTGTAGTCAGAGGCGGATCGGCAACGTTACATCGGCCTGGAAAATTTATCAATAGGTGTCCCATATTATACTTGTATACTTTTGTATGCACTGTCCGGCCCAAAAGAATACAGCGCCCACTGGGAGACCACCGCGTGTCCCGCTGGAGCCCATCCTGTCCTGTCTATTGCCATAGGCCCCAAAACATTTAATTTCCGCAATATAGGATCATAAAATTTTAATTCTATGCCTCTTTTAGGCAACGAGGACTATTCAAATCTTCTCCTCTCTCAAGAAACTGAATTGACTCTTCTATACAAATGGAGAGATTTAGTGGAAGGGCTTCTTCCAGCTTCTGGAACTAGAGGAAAACGATTATGTTTTGCTGGCTCCAAAAACAGGAAAGATATTGTGCACACTCAGTATACTACTCGTCAAATGGAATATATAGGGTTAGTGATTCATAATATGCTGAAAGTCAAGCAGTATATCTTGCATGTAAGTCAAATTCTAAAGTATTTACTGTATGTTAATTTTATATTGTCTTCTAGCAACATCAAAATTTTGCAGTAGATAACATAGAAACGCCTGACCATGAGGAAGATTTGCATCCATTGGAGGACTTAATTTACGTCTTAGTCACGATACTAGATCAAGCACGAGATCAGTACCTATCGTCAACAAATCCAAATATCGCCAAAAATAAAACAAAAATTAAAAACAATTATACAAATTACGTTTTAAAGTTAGTCGAGCTTATTAAAAAGGATAAAGATATTTTTACCAAGAGTCATACAGAGCTACATGATGACCTTACTTTGGTGAAAGTGATCATCAAATGGCTGTACAAGGCTATGGACCAGAACAAGAAATATTTAACTCCAATTCTAAGACCGTATCTCGGCATTTTATTCTGTACCAGTCACCACGTTTCGTACCACTTGGAGCTCATCAAGGAGAGACTTAAAAATGACGAAATCGGAGCCATAGGGTCATTTTCAAATCTGGTTAATTCTGGAAGCATCACACCAGCTCAAGGTCTTACGGACTCTATTAACAAGAACTGGCAGTGGGCTAGAGACATGTTAGCTATGGTTGAAAAAAATACCTTAAGACTGGTTTTTATTCAGGGTAGAGGAAAGGTCTACAGGCATATTTTGTCTTTGCCTTCCTACACTAAGGAGAACGAGACAGAAATTGGTGGGAGTAAAACTTGGAGTGACACGAAGAAGAAGAGTAGATCTATTAAAAGAAGAACTACTTTACCTGGAAGGAACTACTTTAGTTCTCTAGTTAATGATAGTAAGGTTTCATTTAATTAAGGTTTCAGTAAGCTACCTCGCATAACTTATGGAGCTTTTCCGTTTAAATTCTTAATCATAATATTGTTTTTAGCTTTGAAAACTGGTAATATGGAAACACCTCAACATGAGGTTCTCAAAACGAACAGTCCTCTGACCGTTATGTTAAATAAAAAGCATAGGACAGGGCAACATCGAGGTGCTGGTGATATCCTCAAAAGTATGACGATAATGCAGAAATTGAGCGTAAGTTAACAGTGCTTGCATACTTGCGTTTTTGTTCCATCTCCCTATAACCTAAATATTTTTTATGTTTTGATTCATATTTTTTAATAGGTGTTTCAACAGGCCACTTCGTCTTTACCCAAAGAGGATCAATCAAAACTTCTGGATATTATCGAAAACATTCACACGGCCAAAGCCAAAAGATCTCTTACAAAGAAATGGTCTTGTACCTTGCCTCATAGTAGTAAGATAAGCCACCATGGAGAACCCGTACAAAAATATACGCCCAAGGAAGAAAGTGCCGGTAATCAACTCTAAAAATTTTAATTTATCTAATAAAAATCTATAATTTAAATTTTTTTTTTAACAACTGTACAACTTATACTTAAAGAGTTTTAAATAGCATTGGTTTGGAATGACACTATGTACTCTTCGGGCTCACCTCTACCTCGCCCAAATTTTTCCAAGGATCGCTTTTTTAAGAGATCGATCTCTTAAGGCGATCTAAATGGTGAATCGATTTCCATGATCACGATCTAAGATCGATTCGAAATATCGATTTTTTTTAGATTTAGTGAATCCGTACGCGTCGATATATACATTTTATTTTAGGTATTAAAGTCCCATCGTATGAGAAACCCAAATTAAGAAAAGATGTGTTAAGAAGTGATAGCCTTTTGGGGACAAGTAGAGCGGCAAGATTGAGAGAGGATAACAGTGTTTTTCTGCTGCATGAGAACTTTAGAATTAAGTGCTTAATTAACAAGTTCGAATCGCTTGAAGGTTGTTAGAAAAATAGTTTTTCAAAAACCTGTTATATTTGTATAAGTGCAGGAAGTAAGTAGGTTCTATAAATTAAATAAAAACTAATATTTTATAAACTGATGTTTGATTTTTTTTGAGATTTTTACCGGAGTTTCCTGTTAAAGCGAGCATATAGATAGTATGTAGGTACTCCAATTCGTACATATATTTCGTGTGATTCGTATGATTATATATATATATATATATATATATATATATATATATATATATATATATATATATATATATATATATATATATTATGTATTTTTCTTAAATCTTTGGATTTATTTTAAATCTAAATTTCAGTGGAGACAGGTGAAATTTCAAAGTTGTATATCTCTGTTCCTACTTAAAGGATCCGTACTAAATTTAGGGGTTTTAATAGTGAGCCCACTGAAAATGTTTTGGTAAAGAAAAAAAAACATTTTGTAATATTCGCAAAACAGTTGAATTTGTGCTGACCCCCACCCCTGTAAAAAAAAATAAATAAAAGCGTTTAGGTATTTTTTTTCAAACAAATTTTTCATCATTCTGTCGGAAATTTTTAAATTTTAAGATACAAAATGCGTTAGTAGAAATTTATAGTCATTTGATTCTTTTTTTAAATTATATTTTAGTTTAAAAAAATTGAAATGACTATAACTTTCTACTAAGATATTTTTTCTCCTAAAATTAAAAAAATTCTGGACAAAATGATGTAAAATTTGTTTAGAAAAAATAATAAATAAAATACCTAAACGCTTTCATTTTTTTTTCAGGGGGCTTAGCAGAAATTCAACTTTTTTTCGCAAATTACAATATGATTTTTCTTTACCAAAACCTTCCCAGTAGGCTCACCATTTATACCCCTAAATTTGCTATGGGTCCTGTAAGTAACAGAGATATATATCTGAAATTTCAGCAGTCACCACTGCTAAATTTATTTAACATGTACGGTAAATATAGCTTTTAATGAATCCCGGGGTTTTTACCCTTAGCTGCTGACATCTAGGTACAGATGCTGAACTTACTTAAGATTAGAAGACGCGATTTAGGCACTTAAATATTTACACTTCTATAATACATTCATAGATGGCACTAGATGGCACTAAATAGCATAGTAACTATATAAGAATAGTTTTTTCACCAATCTTGGCATCCTTTTCGTCGCAATTTAAACAATTTATCTAAGTTTGGAACGACTAGAAATGTGCTTTACACTGTATGTGTAATTATTTATTAATTGTATGATTCATTTTCACCGAGTTCTCAAGAAAACACTGTGAAATATAAACCTTCATCACTTTAATACTTCAAGCTACTGAACCGGACAATGAAAATCGCTGTCAATCATTCTGTCAGATGTCTGTGATCTTGTGTCAAACCCTTTTTATTTTCTTTGATCTTGTGACTGTGTGGGATTTAGGTTGGTTAGACGAAAATAATTTTGCAAAATGAAGAATGTTATTGGACTTGCAGTGCTGTGAAACACGATTAACTTTTAAATATTATGTGATTAAAATAGCTAGTGTATATAATGCACTCTTTATTCGCAACTGGACGCCTTATATCTCGCGCTTTACTTAATGGAATACACAATTTTTCCACTGCGACAGACCCCAAGTTACAGCAAAAAACTGAACCCCATTTGGTCTCTGCCGTTTGTGGATTTTCAAAGGAGAGAAAAATCCAAAGACTGGTCAAAGGGCAATTCGGAGACGATGCCTGGTTCACAGCGAAGTACAAGTATTCTGATGTCTTGGGTAAGAAGCTCAACATAACCTGCTTTTTGGCTTAATTTGCGTCAATTTGCTTGCATAACACCAAATTAATTATAGTTAAATCGTTTGCATGCATAGGATAAACACTAATAAATCCAATGGGTCATTAGCTACCCAAAATTTGGTCATAAGGAATCACTTGGAACCTGTGGTGGGTCCGGCCTTAAATATTTATGAGCTTCTATTTTTTAAATACCTTGCAATTTTTTCAAACATTTTTTGTTTCTTTTTTAAATGTTTTTAATGTGCTAAACTTGAAGTGTGTCTTTACCCTGTACTCGTTCATGAATTTAAAATTACAACCCATTTTACTTTAAGCTAGACTTTCAGTGACATTCGAGGTAACATTTATATTAGGTTCACTTTATTAAGTTAACTAAAAAGGTACAAACATTATTGGTAATTATTGATATTACTGTAAACAGCGAATTTTTTCATGAAATTTTGCACAGACCCTAATTTTGGGTCGTAGAACACGAATCCGAAGTCAGCTTTTGGCGGTCTCGTATGGTTTTTCCAAAAAAAATTTTTTTTTGCAAAACTTTTAGGTTAAATTTTAGGTTACCTTTTTTTATAGATTCCTTTAAGTTTCGACACTTTCACTTAAACATATCTGTAAACTTATAATTTTTATTTTATTTCGTCACACAAAACACCACATTTAGGCTAAAATAGCTAAGAAAATTGCTTTTTCCTATAGAAAATTCCATTTTATCGCTCTAGACGTCATTATTTTGCCAGCTGTCAATTTTCCGGCGTTGCCACGTTTACAAAGCATTTTTATTGTATTTTAACACTGCATGATAGTTTTGCTTTCATTAATAAAAAAAAAAAAAACTTAGACTAATTTTTTGTACCTTTCCCATTCTCTATTCCTGGCGGAGATTTGAACCAAATTTAACCAAAAGGGCAAAAAGATGACCCCAACCAACACCCTGGGGCACGGATCCCTCTTCGCCTGCGAGGAAAGAGACTGGTCAGGGCCCCTAACCAGGTGCTAACCCTGCTCCGACCTTAGGGTGCCCTCCGATTCACCGTTATACCACCGTTATATCGAAAATATTAGATCTGTCACCTAATTCACCGACTTAGAAAAGTTTTTGATACGAACGGTGGATCGGAGGGCACCCTAAGGTCGGAACAGGGTTAGCACCTGGTTAGGGGCCCTGACCAGTCTCTTTCCTCGCAGGCGAAGAGGGATCGGTGCCCCAGGGTGTTGGTTGGGGTCATCTTTTTGCCCTTTTGGTTAAATTTGGTTCATTTTCGCATTTTCCCGCCAACTTTTTATTATTCCTAATTTACAACTTTCTCTTGAAAAATAAGTAAACCTGGCAACGCCGGACATTTGACAGCTGGGAACGTAATGGCGTCTACTACCAAATACAATGGAATTTTATATAGGAAAAAGCAATTTTCTTAGCTATTTTTGGCTAAATGTGGTGTTTTGTGTGACGAAATAAAATAAAAATTATAAGTTTACAGATATGTTTAAGTGAAAGTGTCGAAACTTAAAGGAATCTATAAAAAAAGGTAACCTAAAAGTTAAAAAATTTTTTTGCGGAAAAACCATTCGAGACCGCCAAAAACTGACTTCGGATTCGTGTTCTACGACCCAAAATTAGGGTCTGTGCAAAATTTCATGAAAAAATTCGCTGTTTACAGTAATATCAATAATTACCACATTATTTTTTGTGATAGCTTACAATCTGAAGGTTTTTTTTTCAGGATAGAAACCTGAACACCCTTCAAGCTATAAACTAAATTTATAAGTATTTAAGTACAAATATTCCCAACTATTAACATTGTTCTCAAATTGTGTTGGATAATTAAATTAGAGAACAATAAGTGATTGCTTGGATGACAAATTTCAAAGGTCATAATAACCAAGTATTCAAACAGTTTCTCCAACAATTTGACAAGAAATGATAAAAATTTGTTTGTATATACTTAAAAAGAATTACACCTACATGTATTCATCACAATATTACTTTAACTCTAAAAATAAAAAATTATAAATGTGGGTCTATATCATTATATCAACATTTGCCCTTGGTTTAGGTATTTCCGAAGGTATTCTATTAGTATTACTGTACATGTATTGATGAGCTAATATGGGAGATAATGCTGTGATTCTTTAACCTAACATTAAACATATTAGTTGGATTGTTTGTTATATTTAATTGTCCTTAATTATTTACCATTTTACCTTCTAATGAGGATTACCTTTCTAATTAGCAATTCCTACTAATAGGCAGTATTTTGACACTTTTATGAACTTGTTTATGTGATAATTAATATTTTAATGTTAATTAAGTAGTTTATTTTTGTTAATCAGTGCCATTAACTCACACATGCAATTCTAGAAAGACTTTTTTGTTAATAAGTAGAAGATGTACAAAGAAACTCTAGATGGGGCCAATCCTAATTCCTAGAAAAACAAAAAATTAGAAATGTTGAGCTTACGAGGCCAAAATATGATACTAGGTACAGCTTGTCAGATTTCATAATAATAATAAGTTTCTTTATTTCTGATTATGTTAATTGTACAATTGACAAAAAGAAATGACATCAGCTCTGTGAGAGTGTTAACTCTCCATGTAGTCTCTTAAGCAGTATGACTCCATCTGTACTACTTAAATGTTTTTTTAACTTTCTTTTAAATTCCTTAACACTTAGTTCACTTTTAAGAGAATCGGGTAGTTTGTTAAAAAATCGAACACCTGCATAGTAGGATCCGAGGTAGGATCCATTTTCAAAAGTAGACAGATGATGTGCTGGGTAATTCACATCAATTGAACAAGTATTATAATTATATCTTCTGTCAGTATGAAGATCCTGCCTATTCTTAAAAAAGAACATAATAGAATCAAAAATATACAAACCATATATTGTTAATAAAAAATTATCCCTAAAATCGTTCCTACAAGGCTCCCTAGTGGCATTTTATATACATTATTCTTAATAAACATTCTGTTTAATAAAAATATCCTGTACCTTTGATTTTCTACCCTAAGAAATGATCCCATACCTTGCCGTAGCCTCAAAGTTGGCACAATATAGGGTTCACAAAGCAGGTGCTGAAAGATACTTCCAAGTTACTCTGATACCATAGCATATATTATTATGTATGTAGGTACTATTCAATTTTTTGCAAGCTTTTAAATTTAGTTACCTATTTAAAGACCAAATGTTTTATAGTTTTACAAGTTAACAAAAAATCGGGTTATGCATGTGTGTGGAGTAAAGGGAGTCGCAGTTTGTTAATTGCTTTATTTCTCGCACGATGTGCGCACTGCACATCCCGGTTTTCTGTTAACTATAAAACATTTTAGTGTGCTACTCATAAAAGCGTGTTTTTTAGTTTTTCAAACTATAATTTTTTTTGAAATAGGTTACCAGTACCAGATTATTTTATTTTTTATAAGTATGTTGTGGTTACCTTAAAACTTGAAATAAATTGGGAGAATTACATGATGTGGTTTTCAGAACAATTATTAGACATCATAAAATTAACAGAATGTGCCTCTTTTTTAAAAACACATAATTACGAATGGAGATAAAAAATTAGTTAAAATGACTTGTTATTGTTTGTAATTAAAACTGCTATAAATTTGAAATTACCAGCATTCATTTTTGCTACGCTGTTTAAACCTAAAAATCAAGGAAACAGCTAAGAGGGACATCTGAGTAAATTAAGTTTGATTCTGTAAGGTTGTCATGAAATGTCCCCCCATAATATCTTTTACTTAACATAAATTTCGTAATTTGAATATCAACAAATTAGATTATGTTATAGTACGGGATGAGTTTTTTAAAGAGTTACAAGGCGATATTTCGAAAACGGTTTAAAATATTTTCATGAAATTTTCCTGAATTAATAGGGAGATGCGGGGACATATTTTTGACATTTACCCCTCTCTATTTTGAGGCGTGGGGGGTAACTTTGGAATTTTAAATGGGATGATAAACTTTTGTTTATAAAATTCAGATCTACGTACGTAAAAAGCTACTTAGGCCTATGTGTAAAATCTTTTTTTTTTTTGATTTGGTCTTTCGGTTACAGCATAATGATTTATTAGATTATAAAATAAAAACAAATACTTACCATTTAATTTCAATTTATTTATCGTCTGTCATGCTTGCACGTTGTTCGAAATGTCCCCCTTCAACTCAAAAACACTTTCTCGCTCTTTTTCTTAATGAATCTCGTACCCGCTCTAACATTTCAGGTGTCACTAATAAGCAGGCAAACCGGATTCGGTGTTTCATATTATCCACAGTTGTAGGTGCAGTCGCCATCACTTTGTCCTTTATAAACACACCCAACCCAAATTAAAATATAAGTATATATTATGTATATTGCTGTATTTTATTGTACCTTAATATCTACTGCACAGGAAGTTTTTGTTTTTTCTTAAATTGCATGCCTACCTAATAGCGATTTTCTGCTTACAAAATCAACATTTTTCGGAAAAAAAATTAATTTTCTTATTGAAAAACGAAAAAGCAATAACAATAAAACATGCTCTATCCAGAGTCAAAGATCGTGTTGACCGGTGTTATTAGTCCAGGATACTAAATATACTATTACTGTTATATTTTTATTTTACGGCTAAAAAATAAAATAATCTCAATTAAAATTCATTTCAAAGGGATCATTATCAATTATTTTGACACATAACTGCTCTAAAATTTTTTATGTTCAAAAATTTTAGTCATTACTTATTACTCCAGGATACTAAATAGAATATTAATGATATATTTTTATTTTAGAACTAAAATACATTTTAAGATTTTTTACAAGGTATATCAGCGAGGTATATTCACACATTTTATTTTTGTCTTAGTTATTAATTTTATCTAATAAAGAAAGTGAGGAAGGGAAAATATTTAGGAGTTAACATAGGATTATAGAAAGATGATTTTGTTGCATTTAAATTTTTTTTTATTACAAAAACAAATATACAAATTCAGAATCTTACTTTCATTCATCCTCATTCCAATCTCTAACATGGATATTTTCATCTGCATCCATGTCATTATTACTATCTGATACGATTGTGTCATCTATTTGGGGTGGGCTTAGATTTCTTTCAAACAAATTTGGTGTTACCAAATTACTTTCGTCGTAAATCCAACTGCAATGTACTTTCATTGCATTTTGCCACATCTAATTATCGGGCGTTCTTATTTTTTTTGTTTTATTGATTCCCAGCACGGTGGCATCCGACTGGAATCATAATGTCGAACTTCACTCAAAAAGCTTTCGGGGTGCCTCGGGGTTGCAGATTAATTAGGCCTGGCACCCCATAATCTTATTGTATATAGTAAAACCTACATTTTGACGCAAATTTAATTCATGTATGTCATGTCATGACTTAAGAAAACATTAACCGGAAGTGACGTCAGATTCCATGACGTGAGCAAAATTAGCTTATATAAAAGGTGTGATTGGTCTCCCTTTAGGTCTGTGGTAGTACTACTCACTTACACAAGGTTGTTCATGTATCTTATTCATATGATATTTGTACTGCCGGCTCTCCGACTATAAACATTTCATTTTATTCTAAATGACATGCGACATGATGAAGCTTCTTATCAATGACATGGTTGCATGATATTTTTTTACAACCATACAACGATAATACTAATAAATCTCTTCGTGACGCATTCCTAAATAACATTTACTAAAATAAAACACTGATAAACTTTCTATTACATTAACAATATATTATGCTGTGATGATGATTGAATTACAATTTGTACTTTGGATTTGTTTATTTCAGGTTCTACACAGAACCAATTTAAAACAATACTAGTTGCTTAATTCGGACCGTTCATCCGTTCACGATTTAATTTATTCTCTTATTCCAATAAATAATTGGCTAATTGTTAGTCCTTGACTGGTATCTACGTAACACGCTAGTTTTTTCTTTGATATAGTTGACAAAAAAAACTAAGTTTGGGTATGTACTTATATTGATTACTCAACTAGCAATAAATTGAATGATAGACTTGAAGTCCTAAATGAAATATGAATTTCTATTGTGAACTACCTTGGAATTACGGGACCTACTAACACTGTTTAGTGTGGGAAGAACGATCATTAAATCTAAAAATTACTATAGTTTCTAGCTTTGTAGCTCTCTACCTGGCGACTGACAGACTAGTGATATTTTTAGTGTTCCTTGAAAGGAAACACTGATGGAATCACTTCGGTGTCCGTCAGTCTGTCACAGGCGATTTTATCTGAAACTATTCTACGTAAAAGTTTGAAATTTAGCACAGAGATAGCGTGTGGTGGCCCAATTATAGACGGGAAGTATAAAGTTGAATTTTGATTCTGCTGGTTAATTTCAGGGGATAAATTTGGAAGTGGAAAAAAATTTAAGGGCATCGTGTAGGGTATCAAATGAAAGCTTATCAAAGCACGAATTCAACAATATATGTGATGTATTTTTTTATTGTATACCTACATTGTAACAGATTTGATATTTCGTAGACATAGGGCAAAACAGCGACTATCGAATTTTAATTTGTTTTGTTTCTAGATTATTCGTGAAATGTCTGGAGTTTGGTCGTTTACCAGTTTTTTTTTCAAATGTATCACCTTAAAGTATTTCCTTTTTATGCAGAAACTTGACTTTTCTGAGGGCAATAAAAATGATGCAAAAATAAGTCCCACTTTAAAAAATTCATAATACCTATGTGTCCTATAAAACATTTGAAAGTAATTTTTGATGTAGCTATGGTATCCTAACTCTTGATATTTCCAAATTTAAGTGAAAATTTTTGTAAAATTTACTTACATATGGAATTTTAAAGAACCGTAGTCCTAATCGAAGAAAAACCAAAGCTTGTAACTTTTAAAAAAATGCCCAAATATTCCTTAGTTGTCACATACATTACAGGATTACACAACTCTTATATATTAGGAATATCTAAAAGTCTCATACGACTTTGTCCAATTATTGAAAAAAAATGTTTTTCTTTAGTAATGTCGCACATGCAGGAATCCAAAGATGCTTTTTAATGCCGCTTTGAAGATTTTCCAGATATGTTATTAAATACATTAAATTTTCTAAGAAGTTACAAGTAAATTTTAACTAATTTAACTTTTACTGTTACAAAAGAAAAGTGTCTAGAATAATATTAATTAAAATATTGATGAATCTAAAGTACCTACCTACATAGTTTTAAAAATACATTATTCCACCTAGTTTTAAATTTTTATTTTATTAAACATATTTTTCTAAGAAGTAGGTAATAAGTTAACTCATTGTGATTTAATTGAGGATGCCACTAAGGGTGAAAACAAAGTACTAGACGACAAAAGTGACAAAGATGCCAAATTAATACTATAGTGAAGGCAGAGACGAAACGATAATATTCCCCGTTATAGTAGGTAACAAATCGGCTACAGAGGACGCCAGACTCTTAATATGAGTTGCCAATAGCATACGCTAATTAAAAATGTCAGTGTAAGATTATGAAATTGAGGTTTAGTAAAAGAGTCGATTAAAGTGACATTTAAAATGGAGACTCTCTGAGCTCATTTATGTGTTTTTTTTTTCAGGTGTGGCTGATGGTGTGGGAGGGTGGAGGGCGTACGGCATCGATCCGGGCGAGTTTTCCCTTCACTTGATGAAGACCTGCGAGCGCTTAGTTAATTTAGGTAGATTCAACCCCACCAACCCGTCTGAGTTGTTAGCTAATAGTTATTACGAACTTTTACACAATAAGAAGTCCATTTTAGGTAAGTTTTAATTGTCATATTTATACATTGTATGTAAAAAGTCATTAATTCATCTTGGTTAAGTAAGTGGGGTCCGTGGACGTAGATGGCAAAAATTAAGAGTCTTCAGCGGTCCCACTAGGGCTTTCTGGACCATCACTTTCTTTATATTGGTGAGACGAGGTTGCTGGGATCTGAGGGAGGGATAGTTTTCATCGTGTGGTCGAGGCCTTCGTGCTGCTGATGTCTCCACATATTCAATACTCTTTCTTTTACCCACATTTTAGCCCTTGTGCTTTATTTTTGAAAAAATAGCAATTATTTAACAAACGCAATTAAAGTTATCAGGATTACTGTTACACCGAATAGACATTATGATATTGTTATAAGCACTTTTAGCACAGTTTTAACACCAATCAAAATTGAATGTTTTGGAATAACTAAAATAAATTATTTCAGTTTTCTTATTTCATACACGTCCAACTCTTAATCTTTACAATGATAATCACGGCTTTTAGGACTATTTCCAGGCAATGCGTCCCTAAAGTAGTAAAACTTCATATTTTCGAAGGTAATGTGTAGGTAATAAAATATCTCTTAGAAATTTTCTAAAATGCGAACCAACTGGAAGTTACTAATAGTACTAAAATACATTCAGGTAAGGGACCTCTATAATTAATACTACTATTCTTATCTCGGAGGCAAATCAGTGTTATTTTAAAAACTACACAAGTTAGCGATAAATGTTTTAGATAAAAGTTTTAGGGCTTTCAAAACCCTATAATTTAAAAATTAGTTGGAATATACAGGGTTTGCTCAGAAAGCGAGTATAAATTTTTTCATATAGATACATATTCACATCGCAGTGTCACTGATGACTGTTTATAGCAAATAATTGAGCAATGGCAATATTCAAAAAATCAAAATAGTAGTAATGGAAGCTGAGTATTGCTCTTAACCGCATCAGGTTATGTTTAATCTAACATTACATTGTTACATAACAGATGGTAATTAGTATAGTAAGTATACCGCATGTTTTTGTAAACAAGTCTACATTTCAATTAACAGATTGATAAAAGGGAAAATATGTACTTTGTACGCCAATTGCCTAGTTAACTAAAAAAATAACTGTTAAACAAGAATATACATTGTTAGCATTATGATTTTGCCACTGATATATGGAACGCCAAAAAAGTGACACTTAATTCGTTGTTCAAATTTAATGATTTATATTATAAATTTAAAATAGAAATTTGGTAAGTAGGGTAAAATGAAATATATTCTGATACAGGTAATTTCGTGACAGTTTTTATTTCAATTATTGCAAACACTCAAACACACCTACATGCAGCTGTTAGAGATTTAAATTTATACAGTGCATTGGTAAGGGATAGCGACACATGCCGAGTCCCAGAAAACTGCCAAATGTATTTTTTTTTGTAAAAAACTCAAAAAATGGGTTTGATTGCCAAAAAAGCGCTAGATAGGCAAGAGGATCTTATTTGTTTCGCCGAAAATGATCAAATAAATTAAGCAAATTGTGCTAATGGAGTAGGTTATCTAGATAATTTACACCATCCAAAATAACGAAACCAGTCCTATGCTAAACTCGAACCTTATGGTAACCTCGTGATTAGAAAAATCATGTGTTTTGGACGAAAATTATCAAAATAGAATTGGAAGTATGTATTAATAGACCGTGAATTGTTTATTATATGTCATGAGCACATTATGAGCTCACAGGATGCCAAAAAATTGTATATAAAGGCAAAGTGTATAAATTATCAAATAATGTATTTCCAATTTTTTACGGTCATGCTTTTGTTTTTGTTGTAAATTAGTTAGAGACTTTATGCGTAAAAAATGGCTTTCGTGTATGAAGGTCAAAGAAAAATAGACTCAAAAATATTCGTTGTTGTTTGCCTGCAATTGCCTAGTAATAGCTATTTGTTTAGAGTTTTTAATGTTTAAAATTTAGACTTTGCACCAAAATATTTTGCTATTCTATTCCAGCGACATACAGTTTTAATCTGTATGTCGCTGTTCTATTCACAGAGAAATTTCGTGGGGTATTAAGAGAAATAATCAGTTCCTATCCCTACTCTTTTAGAATTGGTTTAAACAATTTTGTTGCTCAGTTATCTCTATTTATACGGGGTGTTGCAAAAAGATGTTAAGAAATTTTACTAACAGATTATATAAACATGGATCCTTAAACGCTTCTTTTCCGAGATACAGGATGTTTAATATTTTCTTTTTTAAATGTTTCTTTTTAATTTCTCGAAAATGCGTTAAGATGTTCACATGAATTTTGGTACACGCCAGTATGTAATCAAAGGGTACCTTTACGAGCAATAATTTATTTTCTAAAGTACTTGCATCAGTGGCGTACGTGCGGGTAAGTCTTTATTTTTAGCGAAAAAATAGCACGCCACTAATTTTTCGTTAAGCCCAATTAATTCTGCGTGAAATGTATCTCTTGAGCTTTTTTATTCTGACGCACCGTTTTCAAGATAAAAAATTAATTTATTTCCTACAGTAAAAACAAATAATGAAAATTATTTTTTTTTATATTTTTTGTTCAGGAAACGGTGCTTTTTAAGTTTATAGTAGATGCTGGAAATGACTTCTTCGTGCTTCAATACATGCTCTAAATCGTCCGCATATTTCTCCTAACTCTTCGAAATACTTGAGGTGTGAAAATGTTAAACACCCTGTATCTCAAAGGAACAACAGAACAAAAATCTGGTTATATGAGTGTATGGTGTCCTTTCCTCTTGCTGAAGGTCAATGGTCAAAACTATAAAAAAATATCCCAAATTAGGTTTCGGGTCAAACACTTTTATTTTCAAAACATTTTCTGTTCATTTGATTCCATAGTGAAAACATAATATTATTACGACGTAAAACAAAAATGATATGTTACAGAGTGTTTTTGACAAAAAAACTTTAAAATAAAGCTATTGCTGCAGGTCTACCCTAAGGTAAAAGAAAAACTCAATACTTTCAAAACAATTACTTATTTCGGGAAACCAGCAGAAAAAATTAAAAAATTTATCAATCAAAAAACGTAAAAGTAGAGCATTTAAAACAAATAATTCACTAGGAAAATTTCTGAAAAATTCAAAAAGTAAAACCAATAAAAATAATAAATCAGGTGTATATCAGTTAACATGTGGATCATGTCCGAAAAGATAGAGAGGCCAAACAGGCAGATCATTTTTAACACGTATAACAGAACATAAAGTCTTACTAATAGTAAAAATAATTATACATATTCAAACCATCTTGTACAGAATCGACATGCATTTGATAACAATTTTAAAATACTACATGTAGAAAATAAAGGTAAAAAATTGAATTTACTTGGAAGTCTTGAGATAAATCGGTTGAAAAATTCCGACATATTACTTAATGATCAATTAGAATTAAATAAGTCACCCTTATTAATCTTATTCACCAAATAGACATGAAGCTCAGTGGGAGTTCTCCATAGAAAATTAGTATAATAATAAAACCTAAATTAAAATTTTATTTATCTACCTAGATTGTTGTATTTTATGACACCTTTGTGAACTTTTAGTTTAAGATTTAGTCTGTAACAAACATCCGATGCGAAACGCGTCAGTATTAAATAAAAGTGGAAATTTGGCTAAAATTGTCTATCACTATGTGTATAACTAACCTAACATAACTCATGTATTCATAATCACGACACCAAAACTACACTATTATCACCTATACTATGCGGACGAATCCGCGGGCGGAAGCTAGTTTATTATATCCACTTCTTTTAGGAAGGACAAAAGTATGATTCACTTTTGTGGCAATAACAGCGGAAAATCATATACATCCTTGAAATGGGTGAACTTTTTAACACGCTGAAGAAAAACCGATTTTAAACTCTAATTTTCCTAAACCTATTAATTTTTTTATGCTTATTTCGTTTTATTTGCAATTCATTAGACTTACTAAAATAGATAGCATGTTCTTGTCAAACCAACCAGAAAATTGAATAAATATTTAATAATATCCACCTGATCAACGAAATTGGAAATCAAAGTAAGTGCAAAGGTTTTGTTGTTATAATATTGCCAGGTTCCAAATGTCAAAAGTCCACGGCATTGTGCGTTATTTTGGACGCTAAAAATAATTGAATGTAAAAATTGGCCAGCCGGATCATCTGATTTGGTTGATGGGACTATTATTCTTTGTATTGTTCCAGATTTTTAAAGGTCTTTAATTAGCATTAAAAGCCGATGCAAAACTATAATAATTTTATATTGTGTACAACGATATTTTGAATGTGGATTGTTTGTTCAAACAGCATTGCCAATTTATTTGACGGTTTTTATTGATACTGCGCGTTATTTACCGACTTAGTCAACATACGAAAATTTATATCGACAGTTTTAGAATTTTATTACCTGGGTATTTTTGTAAATAATTCGCGAATGCATGTTTGGGTGCAAAGTTTACATAATTGCCCCATACTAAATATGCCAAATTTGGAATTGTTTTCGTCAAGTATTAAAAAAGTTACCGAACATTATTTCCCCGTAAGATTTTTTAAATGTAGTTTAACAGTACATTATGCAATGAGCGTTTAATGATAGCTATTGACATGGTGCCACGCTCTTTTCCGCCATAAAGAAGGAATTAATAAACTTTAACTTACACTTCATTACTAAAATTAGCCGTGTCTGACATTTGTCGTAAAAGATAGTGAGATGAGGTGGACAAGGCAAAAATTACCTAGAAAACCTAGGTACAGTAATATTTGATAAAATTATAACACAAAAATAAAAAGTAAAATATTCACCTGATATTTTGAATTTAAATTTTGACTGGAATTTGAAATATTTTTTGTCTTTATCATTTTGCTCTACAATGAAAAATAAAGGTAGTTTACTCTTCACATAATTTATTATTTTTGTATTTTTTGAGCACCCTGTATAAAAAAGTCAAACATTTTCTTCATAGACCGTATTTTTTAAGAAGCAGAAGCTTACCAAAAATGATTTTTTTTTCGAACAATGAAATTTTTGGTCCATTTGTCCTCTTGTGACCTCTATCCGTGAACATACTGAGTGTATGTATATATATGTGTAAATTTTGCGCTGGCCTTACAAGCTAGTGTATTGACCACCACGGCAATCTATAATATTGACCGAATATTGCTGTAATGTTGCATTCCTGTTGGTTATAAACTTGTATCTTAATGAAAAATCTGTATCTAATGAATCTCATTAAAGTATGGGAGTAGAAAAAACATATGCACTTTGGTAAATCTAGGTTTGAACTATTTTAGTTAGTATGTGGTCTGTTGAGAAAACAGTACGTTTTTATTTTGTTACAGGTAGTAGCACAGCGTGCGTGGTACTCCTAAACCGCGAGAACAGTACCCTGTACACCGCAAACATTGGTGACAGCGGCTTCATGGTCGTACGAAAAGGCCGTGTCATTAGGCGATCCGAAGAACAACAGCATTATTTCAATACACCATTTCAGGTAAATAAAACTCGGGTTGGGTTTGATAGAAGTCAATATCTAAAAATTGTAACAGTATCACGGGATAGGTAATCTTGTTCTAATAAATATTTTTCTTTCAGCTGTCACTGCCTCCGCCAGGTTACAGAGCCGACGTTCTGAGCGACCGGCCCGAATCGGCCTCTAGTGATAATTTTCCTGTCGAGGACGGTGACGTCATTCTAGTGGCTACCGACGGAGTTTTTGATAATTTGCCTCAAAATATTATTTTGAGTGAACTCATAAAGGTAGGCCAGCTTTTGTTAGATTTTTTATTCTTAAAACGAGACGTTCGTTAAAATATTGACTATTACGTTTACTGAAACCTAAAACCTGAGAATTTCTAAGTTTGTGATTTTGTTTCCAGTAGGATATAATAAAATACAGTCAGTCTGGCAACAGCCGATGAAGTTTCTGTTTGCTTTAAAATGTAAATAATGGCATCTTCTTGTTTCTAAACCTACGAGTGCAATAAACTAGATTGTTGATAAAACTATATATGTGGTTTAATTATTAAAGGTCTAAACCATGGATTTATTAAGGATGGATACGGGATGATTTAACATTCTTTGAAGCCAAAACAAACCATTCTAAGCGACACGGTAAACACAATTTGTAAACATTGGCCACATCTTATTTTACCTTGTATTTTTGTACAAAAAAATCATTAGAAGCATCACAAGATTTACTAAAAGTAATAAAAGCCCTAAAATATTTTATTTTTCTGCTAAATAATAAGAAATTTAAGTTAAAAAGGTTTTATTATTTATAGGTTACATTATTTCCAAAGGTTTATTTAAAGTCGCTCCGAGTCATTTATAAATCTATATGTCCCACTTTTTCTTTTCTAGTTCATTAGACAAAGACGTACGTGTAACCGAGTGTTCAGACGTATTTCCTAAGCAACCAGCAGAGACAGGAACACTTCTGAGCTCCAACACTCCAGTGCTATTTTATCTCTTTCTACTACCATTCTTGATTCAATTACGTATTTCCTTAAAGTTCGTAAACTCTACCTCTAGGGGAAATGTTTTCATAAGAAACAACAAATAAACAGGCTTCACGTTCGATATGCTCACAGTATACGGACATCGAATCCTTTCTGAATAAATCCATGGTCTAAACTGATTTACAAAACGGCGGCCAAAGTAGGTGGAATTTTTAACACTGACATGTCACAAATTCCTGCCATTTAATCTGCATCTGACCTCTATGTGTTAAAATTATTTTTTTTCGTGTTTTCTAGTGTCAAGGTGAGAGGTGTGCGAGTAGACTGCAGATGGTAGCGAATTCGATAGCGTGGATGGCGCGAAGTCTGGCTTTCGACGAGACTTTTATTTCTCCGTTCGCCGAACGAGCTTTTGCTAACGGTATCAACACAATAGGTAAGTAAAATTTTTTTGTTCAAACATTTTTTTTTTTGGTAACCTATTGCGACCAATTCCAACAGGGCGATAATATGTCAGTTTGTTCCTAAACCGTAAGTATTTTAGGGGATGATTACTGTGCTGATTGTAGGTAATAAAGTTTATAAAAATGTACATCCTAAAATGCTCCGTTTTCAAAATACAGGGTGTTAAAGTTTTAATTTTTTTCTAGTTTTTTTTTTCATTTTGTCTTAAACGTTGTTTGAGCTAAATGTGACAAAATTTGTACAGGGCTAAACTTTAGCACTTTTACTTGTCATCACGTTAGGAATAAGAAAAATATTGGTTATGCTCGAAAAAAAATTATGAAATGTACTTTTTTTAAAATTATTAACTGGCAACAAAAATTAAGTATTAAATAACAAAAATATGAAACCAGACAAATTTTAATAGATAGAACAGATCTGAAACAATTTAAATGATGTTAAATAAAAGCTTGTAAAAACAAAAAGCGGTGTTATAAAATACTGTATACACTGGTCATTTTAATACCCTAATTGCCAAATTTGACCGGTCTTAGTGATAGTGAATCCCGTGGTACATTTTTGAATGATGTAGGTTATAATTATAACATGTTTGTTTTTATTTCTAGGTGGAAAACCCGATGACATAACTGTTATCTTAGCAACGGTTGCAATATAACTCAGTAGGTAGCGAACAAACAGTTGGAGCTGTTGTCGAGCTCTCAGTTTCTCATTCATTTATTTTTTTATTGTCGTTTTTTGCTGTTATTTATAAATGTCATTTTCATCATGAAACAGTTCCATTCCCATTTGTGGCGCCTATTTATGTGTTTTTTCGTTTCTATTAAGTTGTAAGGTTGTATAAAGAGGCTAAAAGGGCGCTTAAGGTCTTGTGAAAAGAGACAGAGAACTAGTGTGTCTCTTTTCACAAGAATGCGACCTTAAGGTAATAAATTGTCTTTGTGAAAAACGTCTTAAAAGAAAGAAACATACTTTGTATTTTGGATAACTTGCTTCTATCTTGTTAGCGAATCGAGATAGAAACATCATTTTCTCTCTTTCTTTTTATCTAAAAATGCAGCGTCCTGTTTCACTTTTTCAGAGAGGATGATTAGTCCAATTTTTGTCCTGTGACATTTTGTTTCCGTGTTTCTTGAAGATTTGAAAAATACAAAAAAGCACTTTGTCGCAGAATTGTGATAGTAACCAAAAACCGGAATTCGGAATTGTGGTTTAGAAAAGAGGTTCTAAAATATTTTAATTTCTCGAATTAAATGGCTCTTTTAGTTCCCTTTGTAGAAAAGTTATCGGTTTTCAGACTTAAAATGCCTAACAAATGATATATTAATAATTAGGAAATGACGATATTACTGACGTTATAAAAATTATGATCTTTCATTGGGGATCTGCGACAAAGCGTTCGTCGAATTGTGTTCACAAACACCATTATTACGAATGGTTTACATTAGATTTGACGAGTTTCTTGCATAATAATTTAGTTTTATTATAAATCTTAACTTGTACCTGAGATTCTTTAGATTTTTCTCATTGAAAAATAACTTTAACATTTTTTGGCGCAAGATACTTTTAAAATTATGCTTTTATCGATGGTATCGTAGCGTTTTTAAGACTGTGTTTTTCTTAATTAGGGGATTAGATTTTAATACACTGAGCAGCAATACTAACGCACCACTAAAAATTTGTAACAATTTTCACAACAATCGTTTATATTGCTCGTCAGTACTTTGTCAATGTAAAACTAAATTGTGTTTAAAGAAAGTGTCGGTGCATACTGAAGCTAGTAGTAGTAGAAGTATGCAGGCTCTTGGTTGTCTTACACTTATTTCTATAGTTCTTTTATTTTCTGTAAAAATTAAGATTTTGTATTTCATTTGCTGTGGTTTATTTGTATTGAAATACGTAATTTCAGTGTGTATGCAGGCGCGGCTCGTGAAATTTTAAAGTTGTATATCTCTGTTGCTACTTATGGGACCCATGCCAAGTTCAGGATTTTTAATAGTGGCCCTACTAGGAATGTTTTGGCGAAGAAAAAAATATTTTGTAATTTGCGAAAAAAAGTTGAATTTTTGAATTGACCCACCTGGGTAAAAAATTAACACGCTTAGATATTTAATTTATTATTTTTTCTAAACAAATTATACATCATTTTGTCCACAATTCGTAAATTTTAAGAGAAAAAAAAGTGTTAGTAGAAAGTTATAGTCATTTGAATTTTTTAAACCTAAAATATAATTTAACAAAAAATTCACCCAGGTGGGTCAATTCAAAAATTCAACTTTTTTTCGCAAATTGAAAAATAGTTTTTTTCTTTACCAAAACATTCCTAGTAGACTCACTATTAAAAAACCTGAATTTGGCAAGGGTCCCATAAGTAGCAACAGAGATATACAACTTTGAAATTTCACGGGCCGCACCTGGTGTATAGTGGGAGAGCCTGGCCAACATCTGATTCTAAAGTCTCCGGTGACAGACCAGTGAGGCCTCAGGGTCAACCTTTTTGTTAAAGGCATCTCATAAACGCGGGGGGAAGGGCGCCTGAAGCCCCTGATTTGTCCAGTATACGCCTCTGTGTAGAATTAAGTAGATGGTTTCAAATAGTACATTTAAATCATCAAATACTTGCTATAAAACACCAGGTTAGACACTTATGTGCATATAATTGATTTAAGAAATCCAAATTTTATTTTCTGCTTTTCATTTTAAACTGCGCCCCGCAATAAATCGATACGTCTGTCGATTTTTTGCGACGCGCGGATTTACAGGAAAAACACATACCATCCGCATTCGGTAGAAATTGTTACTGATTTAATTGTAATATTTGAAACTACATTTTAAGTTTTGTTACCTAATTATATACTTTTGATACCAATCACTCAGGTACAAATAGTGATGCTAAAACCAAATGTGTTTACCTAATATTTAGGTTTAATTCATTTCGTTTATTTTTTTGTGCTTAGAATTAATGTGTATACTCAGTTCACTCGTTTCTTTGCAACTGTGAGTGCCGATTAGTTAATAAATAGTCGTTATTAAACACAAGTGTTTTATTTTTATTACCCAGTAGTATTTTATATTTTTTCTTTAAGCCGTGAAAGTCCAAATTAAAAACTGTGCAGGCATAAATTAGTAGTATTTAACGTTAAGCACTTTAGAACAGTTTAAAATCCAAATCACTCGTACGCCATCTTAGCAAAACTTCCAGGAAGACTCATCAAACAAACACCCTTTACATAGTATATTAATCACTTTAAAGTAAAATATTTATTATTATTGTTCAACAATATTATTGCCGATTATAGAAAACGATATATTTAATTTAAAAAACCGCCGCGGCCCTTAAACTTTAGGAAACAGTTAGGTATTTTTACACGTGCGTACATGACACGCTATCAGCTGTTTACTGTTTCCAGCCTCTCGTGCCGTGTTGCCAGATCATCTACTTCATGGCTCCCTTGCTAAAGAAGGCTGTGGTTGAGGCCATAAACAGGGAGACTAAGTATTTAAAACCCTTAATTTTAGTCACGTGACAATCACAACGGTGTTGCACACTCGGCCATGGTGGTTTATAACTTCTTATGTTGTGATCTACGGGTTTTAAAATGTTTATTATATTTTTTCTCAGAAACTATTAAACAACGTCAAAAAATCTATTTTTCTCGCTCTATACAGGTGACACCAAAAGCAAATTTCAGTGAAAGAATCCAATGAAAGAGTTATGCTACTGCTAGACAATATAGAAAGAAAAACTCGCCTATAAGATTTTAAAATTTTATTATAACATAAAAAGAAAACAATAAATCTATGTTACAAAATAACTGTCCGTATTTATCACTGATTGTTGTCAGCATTTTCATCTTCATTTCTTCTATTTTCTTGATTACCCCAGTCAAATCCACCAGGGTTGTCTTCTGGCAATCTTTGGTAATCGGCGTTTTCTGGCAATTCGTCAAAAAGAAATTTCCTGGAAGAATACATAAAAAGCAAAAGTATATTTATGGAATAGTCAGGTCAAAAAAAAAAATGTTAATTTAAACTATTTCTGCTTTAACACTTACAATATTGTTGGGGTTTTCAGTATTTTGAATCCCCCTCTTTGATTTGGAAAAACATCTTCCAAGAAGTAGTATATATGTCCTACAGCTATCCCCATTAAGTCCACATATACTGCATTTCCTAAAAGTACTGAAAATGCTACCAAAACCCATGGCAAGTAGGGAGCCTAAAAAAATAAATTTCAAAAAATATTTCCTGCCTGCCATGCCTGAAGACGATTACTAATAACAGTTTTAAGTAAAAAGTAAACAAATTAATAGATCTATCTTTAGGCCTCATTTTTTGAATTGCTTTAAATTTCCACTTTGTCTAAAATTTTGTAGATTTAAAAGACAAAAACGAAATAAAAAATGAAATAAACTTACTTACCTGAAAATTTAATAAACCAAAAAAGTTCATTCTTACAAAAAGATTTCTTCTTGACCATACATACACTAGCATTATTGTAAAGGCTTGTCCTAAGAATAATAAATTAACAAAAAAGGCGAAAATCTATGAAAACATTAAGAAAAAAATTGTTTAATATCAGAAAATCTGAAACACTTGTAAAATTAATTGCAACACTTTATGTGTCGAGGTATATTATAGTATGATGACCCAATTACTTTAAAAACTCTTTGGTAAAAATTACTGGTGATTCATCAGAAGGTTCACATACTAAAATATTTTATTCTGCTGAAGAATATCTAGTCAGATTGTAGTATGATGATTACATGAGCTTGAGTTAACACAGTTAACAAAAAAGGATACAATCATAAGTAGGGCTCCAAACAAGAACATCATCAAAAAGTCTGATGACCTATTTCTAAACGATCCTTCTTCCAACATCCGACAATATCTATATGTGAATATCATCGTAAAAAAGAAGTTGAACCCGAATGTCCCGAAGAACAGAAATGTAGTCACTAATCTCCATACCTGACCTTTTAAAATCAATATTGGATTAAAATATAGTTGAAATGGGGAAGCTAGTTCCAGTTGCTGAAATAAAAATTACAAATTTGATTTTTTTAAATATGTTTATACAACAACAAAATTTATTTCCATTACCCTGCCCCTAATAAGTCTCATGCAAATGTTGATATAAAACATAAAACGTATACTGTGCTGATATAAAAATACTTACCACAGCTAAAGTTGTGATAACACAAGCTGTCGTGTAAGCCCTAGTGATAGGAGGTGTATTTAAATACTCATTTCTTAACGTTTGATAAGCCATTTTAATTTACTTCTTTTTCTAAACCTAAAAATTACAAAAATACTTTATTTCCACGATAATAAAATCACGACATAACGACTAGGGGGGCTTTTTCCCACTATATTTAAGGTATTTATCACTTTTACGTTGCTTTTGGCCACATCAGACAAAAACAAACTTTAAAAAACATACGTCAAAATAGTGTCAAAACTCTGACAGTGTGAAGAATTTATTTTTTGGCGTTGTGTACAACACCATCTTGAGGGAGTTTTAATTAAATTTATGTTTACATTCGTTTCAGCAAAAACGCAGTAAATAAAAAATGTTATGCTTCTCCAAAATTATAGAGGAATAAAGGCAAAGAGTATATAATAAAAAATATTGTTTGCACTTCGTACTCAAAAAGGGCTATTGTCCCTATTTTTAGGGACTAAAGTGTCACTTTTGATCCGTAAAAATGCTTTAAATCCCTTTAAAATGTATTTCCCGACGTATTTTCACCTTTTTCCCCCCTAAAACTTTAGCTGCCCCCTCTGAAATCAAAACCTGGCTACCGGCCTGCCCCAACATCTGGGTAAGTGGCAATAAGCCTCTTATAAAAGTGTCCGTTTACCATCTTGTAATAACTTCGTATAGCTACGTTCGGGATTGCCAATGGATTTGGAGTGGAGTGAGACTAGATTTTTGTCACGTGCTTCAGAATTTTGGGAGTAAAGCTTTCAAAGACGAACGCTCCTCTACGCCAAAAGTGCAAAAACATAACCTTAAAAATAAACATGAGTTTAAACGAGTTATTAATCATATTTCGGCGCTTCATTCTTCATAGATTACTTCACTTGTAGTAGTGCTATTTGGTGCTAGATGGCGCCTGTGCTATTTGGTGCTAGATGGCGCCAAGGCGTTTAAAGAAATTAAAATTTCTTTAGGCAACTCACAATACACTAATTTCTTTCAACTCAGTTCAAAGCGCGCGATAAAACAAAACTTGTGGTGAAAAATGAATTTCTTTATAAGATTTTCTTTGGTACTGAAATTCATTAGGGACATGGGTGGGTGTAATCTATTCGAATGAAGCGCCTCATATAATTACGATCGAACTTCACAAGTTCGTTTGATCGTACAATTATATTTCGGCGCTTCATTCTTCATAGATTACTTCACTTGTAGATGTTTAAAATAGTTTTTCTTTTTTTTACAGTTTATTTAACAATAGTCCAGTAGTATAATCTTAAACTATGAATCTCTTTAACATTGTTTAATTTAACATTGTTTTTATAAACAACCTGAAATAAATTTAACATCATGTTTTAGTGAGAACTGTATATGAAAAATCATCTGAACTCACAACAGGCCTATTATAGAACCTATCAAAAGTCTGCGATTTGCTAGTCCAGCCTGATGTCTTTCTGATAACATCGAGAGAGATTCCACTTTTGTACACTGACGATGTTGCCGAATGACGAATAGAGTATCCAGAAAACATCTTTGTATCAATACCTGCTTCACTCATAATCTTCTCTCTCTTTTTAAGGAGGTTTATCGTCCTCTGAGCAAAATCATTATGTATTAAAAAAAGTTCAGCTTTCTATGATTTTTTTTCAAATTTTTAGAAACCTGGGCACTGAAGTACTATACCTCAGTGTTAAGGTACTGTTGAAGGCAGTTATGTGGGTCCTTAGAGTAGATGTTAGACAATATTCAATTCGCCATATCATTGACTCATTGTGTTCATAATTTAAGAAATATAATAATTATTTTATTCAAAGTGTTATGTACAGAGTGCATTGCTATATTTGAGACTGTCTATTGAAAATTTATAATGTTTAATGCATCCTTGCAGTTAATTTTGTTCTTTAAAAAATAATTTTTTTAGTAAAACTTTTAAAATAAAAAAAGAACTTGAAGTGTAAGTTGAATTGGGCAAAACAATGTTAATATGTAAAGTTTCTAAAATATCAACCACTCTGTACATTTTTAATTATAAAAATTTGCATAATATGTAAATAGAAATCGTAAGTTTTGCTCATTAAAAAAAATTAATATGTGTGCAATATGTAATGTTTGTTACATGTAAAAATTTCACATCTCCGTAAAACATGGTGCACAGTACGATTTCTTATCAATCCTTTCACAAATTATTTTATTGTTTAATTTATTTATCTGAGATTTTTTAAGACAAAAATAACTATTGTTAACTTTATATAATATTTTTGATGTTAACTTTTAACTGCATAAAAGCTTATCCTGCGTTATTCAGAATAAGACCCCCTATTTATTGTTAATATTTTTTGGATTTTTGTATTATTGTCACTTTTGCGGTATGTTTACTGTTTGTTTAGTCATTTTTAAAGTTTTTATTGTGTTAATATTGTAGATTTTTTGTCTGATTTAATAAAGTTATAAAGAAATTGAAATTTTGTTTTATTGTTTGACCAGAAATTAAATAATTTAGGTAGTCTAGCGTCTATAGGAGAAAAAATGTTGTAAGATTTGGCAAAATTTCCAAATTTCTTATTGGGAGCACTCGGGAAATACGTCTCGAATATATGTGCTGAGCACATACATATATTCGAGACGTATTTCCCCAAAGGATTAGGAAATCTTATGCAATCTGGTAACGTTGCGTATTAGAAGCAGAAAATATCTGTTCGCTTTTCTGATACCCTAATAAAAATATCAAAAATCTAGCTGGACTTTGTGCAGGGTCATAGAAGCTGACAAGCACCGTTGCCAAATTCCGAAAAATTAAGAAATCTTGCGCAATCTGGCAACGTCGCATACCAGGAGCAGAGAATACCTTCTCACGTTTCTGATACCCTAATAAAATTTTCAAAAATGTTAAATTTTGCATCAGGACTATAGAAATGCGAGGAGGTATTTTCTGGTCCTAATACGCATTGTTGCCAAATTGTGCAAAATTTCTTAATTCTTAGGCATTACCGTATTAGGAGCGCAGAAGTTTGCGGAGGTATTCCCTGAAAATTTGGAAATTTTGTACTATTTGGCAACACCGCGTATTAAGAACAGGAAATAGCCCTTCGCGTTACTACCCTAACAAATATTTGAAATCTGAAATTTCGCATTTTGTATCAGGATCGCAGAAATGCGAGGAGGTATTTTCTGCTCCTAATACGCATTGTTGCAAAATTGTGCAAAACTTTTTAATTCTTAGGCATTACCGTATTAGGAGCGCACAAGTTTGAAGAGGTATTTCCCAAAAATTTTGAAAATTTTGTTCAATTTAATAACACCGCATATTGAGAATAGAAATTGCCTAATCGCCTACCTAACATAAATATTCGAAATGTGAAATTTCGCATTTTGTATCAGGATCGCAGAAATGCGAGGAGATATTTTCTGCTCCTAATACGCATTGTTGCCAAATAAAGTTCCTGACACGATGGTGAATGCGCTTTAAAAAATTATTTTATATTTACAAAAATATATCTAATGAAGTTCCTGACACGATGGTGAATGCGCTTAAAAATATTTAACATTTACAAAAATATATGGAATGAAGTTCCTGACACGATGGTGAATGCGCTTTAAAAAATTATTTAACATCAACAAAAATATATAATGAAGTTACTGACACGATGGTGAATGCGCTTCAAAAAATTCTTTTATACAAATATATCTTATGAAATTCCTGACACGATGGTGAATGCTCCCTAAAAAATTATTTGACGTTTACAAAAATATATCTAATGAAATTCCTGACACGATGGTGAATGCGCTTTAAAAAATTATTTAACTTTTACAAAAATATACCGAATGAAGTTCCTGACACGACGGTGAATACGTTTTAAATTATTTAACATGTGCAAAAGATAAAAATCCAATTTCGGCACCTACAGTGAAAAATAAAACGCAAAATTGTATTTGTGTATCAGGAGTACACAAGGGCGAGGAGGTAAACTTACTCCTAATAGTTTAAGCAAAAACTCCTCGAATCTTTGTTATCCAAATTTTGACCAATATCTTAATTTTCTGACCCAAAGTGAAAAATAAATCGCAAAATTTGACTTTTGTATCAAGAGTGCAGAAACGCGAGGAGGTAAACTTACTCCTGATAGTTTATGCGAAAACTCCTCGAATCTTTGTTATCTAGATTTTGACTAAATTCTTAATTTTCTGACCCAAAGTGAAAAATAAATCGCAAAATTTGACTTTTGCATCAGGAGTGCAGAAACGCGAGGAGGTAAACTTACTCCTGATAGTTTATGCAAAAACTCCTCGAGACTTTGTTATCCAAATTTTGGCCAAAATCTTAATTTTCGATATATTTTTGTAAATGTTAAATAATTTTTTTAAAGCGCATGCACCATCGTGTTAGGAACTTCATTAGATATATTTTTGTAAAAATTAAATAATTTTTTAAAGCGCATTCACCATCGTGTCAGGAACTTCATTAGATATATTTTTGCGAATGTTAAATAATTTTTAGAGCGCATTCACCATCGTGTTAGGAACTTCATTAGATATATTTTTGTAAAAATTAAATAATTTTTTAAAGCGCATTCACCATCGGGTCAGGAACTTCATTAGATATATTTTTGCGAATGTTAAATAATTTTTTAGAGCGCATTCACCATCGTGTCAGGAACTTTATTTGGCAACAATGCGTATTATTAGGACCAGAAAATACCTCCCCGCTTTTCTATAGTCCTGATGCAAAATTTAACATTTTTGAAAATTTTATTAGGGTAGCAGAAACGTGAGAAGGTATTCTCTGCTCCTGGTATGCGACGTTGCCAGATTGCGCAAGATTTCTTAATTTTTCGGAAGTTGGCAACGGTGCTTGTCAGCTTCTATGACCCTGATTACAAAGTCCAGCTAGATTTTTGATATTTTTATTAGGGTATCAGCAAAGCGAACAGATATTTTCTGCTTCTGATACGCAACGTTGCCAGATTGCATAAGATTTCCTAATCCTTTGGGGAAATACGTCTCGAATATATGTGCTCCCAATAAGAAATTAGGAAATTCTTACAACATTTTTTCTCCTATAGACGCTAGACTACCTAAATTATTTAATTTCTGGTCAAACAATAAAACAAAATTTCAATTTCTTTATAACTTTATTAAATCAGACAAAAAATCTACAATATTAACACAATAAAAACGATAAAAATGACTAAACAGTAAACATACCGCAAAAGTGACAATAATAAAAAAATCCAAAAAATATTAACAATAAATAGGGGATCTTATTCTGAATAACGCAGGATAAGCTTTTATGCAGTTAAAAGTTAACATCAAAAATATTATATAAAGTTAACAATAGTTATTTTTGTCTTAAAAAATCTCAGATAAATAAATTAAACAATAAAATAATTTGTGAAAGGATTGATAAGAAATCGTACTGTGCACAATGTTTTACGGAGATGTGAAATTTTTACATGTAACAAACATTACATATTGCACACATATTAATTCTTTTTAATGAGCAAAACTTACGATTTCTATTTACATATTATGCAAATTTTTATAATTAAGAATGTACAGAGTGGTTGATATTTTAGAAACTTTACATATTAACATTGTTTGTTGTCCAATTCAACTTACACTTCAAGTTCTTTTTTTATTTTAAAAGTTTTACTAAAAAAATTATTTTTTAAAGAACAAAATTAACTGCAAGGATGCATTAAACATTATAAATTTTCAATAGACAGTCTCAAATATAGCAATGCACTCTGTACATAACACTTTGAATAAAATAATTATTATATTTCTTAAATTATGAACATAATGAGTCAATGATATGGCGAATTGAATATTGTCTAACATCTACTCTAAGGACCCACATAACTACCTTCAGTACCTTAACACTGAGGTATAGTACTTCAGTACCCAGGTTTCTAAAAATTAGAAAAAAAAACCTACAAAGCTGAACTTTTTTTAATACATAATGATTTTGCTCAGAGGACGATAAACCTCCTTAAAAAGAGAGAGAAGATTATGAGTGAAGCAGGTATTGATACAAAGATGTTTTCTGGATACTCTATTCGTCATTCGGCAACATCGTCAGTGTACAAAAGTGGAATCTCTCTCGATGTTATCAGAAAGACATCAGGCTGGACTAGCAAATCGCAGCCTTTTGATAGGATCTATAATAGGCCTGTTGTGAGTTCAGATTATTTTTCATATACAGTTCTCACGAAAACATGATGTTAAATTTATTTAAGGTTGTTTATAAAAACAATGTTAAATTAAACAATGTTAAAGAGATTCATAGTTTAAGATTATACTACTGGACTATTGTTAAATAAACTGTAAAAAAAAGAAAAACTATTTTAAACATCTACAAGTGAAGTAATCTATGAAGAATGAAGCGCCGAAATATAATTGTACGATCAAACGAACTTGTGAAGTTCGATCGTAATTATATGAGGCGCTTCATTCGAATAGATTACACCCACCCATGTCCCTAATGAATTTCATTACCAAAGAAAATCTTATAAAGAAATTCATTTTTCACCACAAGTTTTATTTTATCGCGCGCTTTGAACTGAGTTGACAGATATTAGTGTATTGTGAGTTGCCTAAAGAAATTTTAATTTTTTTAAACGCCTTGGCGCCATCTAGCACCAAATAGCACTACTACAAGTGAAGTAATCTATTTGAATGAAGCGCCTCATATAATTACCACAGCTTACCATAACACATTACGATCGAACTTCACAAGTTCGTTTGATCCCCCCCTTAAATATTTTTCTATGGTTTGATCGTACTAATATGTTCAATTCCATCACCCCCATTCATTGAACCCCATAACAAAGTATAGTATAGTATAGAGTTCAATGCCCCCATTTTAAACTTTGCCAAGGAAGAATTTTGTGAAAGTTCCGAAGACGAAGAAATTTCTACAGAAAAATTGAGAATTCTGCAGAAATAACTGTCCCATCAATGGCGAACCAAAACTTTAAAATGCATTTTAGAATGAACCCTGGTTAGAATGAAAACACATTTCAATTTACCGATATAAACCAAAAATTAACTTAACCATAAAATTTGCAAACGCAGTTACGCATGCCCGCTCCTAAAGCACCTCTCAGCGAGACGGGACTTTTGGAGTAAACACTTTTCACTCTTTTTTCGATACTCGAACGCCTGCAGATTCACTCTTTTTGCTCCGAATTTAATACTCGAACGGACGGAGTGCACCTAGGTACGTCCGGAGTGAAAAGAGTGCTAATCTCAAAAGTAGTGAAGAATTTATTTTTTGGCGTTGTATACAACACCATCTTGAGGGAGTTTTAATTAAATTTATGTTTACATTCGTTTCAGCAAAAACGCAGTAAATAAAAAATGTTATGCTTCTCCAAAATTATAGAGGAATAAAGGCAAAGAGTATATAATAAAAAATATTGTTTGCACTTCGTACTTAAAAAGGGCTATTGTCCCTATTTTTAGGGACTAAAGTGTCACTTTTGATCCGTAAAAATGCTTTAAATCCCTTTAAAATGTATTTCCCGACGTATTTTCACCTTGTCGTGATTTTAAATGATTACGTAAATTAAAATAAGTCCCCCCTAAAACTTTAGCTGCCCCCTCTGAAATCAATACCTGGCTACCGGCCTGCCCCCACATCTGGGTAAGTGGCAATAAGCCTCTTATAAAAGTGTCCGTTTACCAACTTGTAATAACTACGTATGTAGGTTAGTCAGCTGATTGTCAATTCGGAATTGTCAAAGTCAGTCAAAATGTTCCAATTTTAAAAAATTCTGGGTTTCATCGCGAATTTGTATGAAAAACTAACATTTAATTTGTGAAATCGTGAAAATTCAGTAAGATTTCGTTTTCAATAAATAGTTTTCCTAGGGAGTCATATAATTCAGAATGGTTTTGACCAAAGAATATCGAATATGTATGCCTTTAACAGTGGAAGAAGTAAGTTCAAATCCTATTTTCATAAAATCAATGTTTTAATTCTAAATATAGGCCCTTATTCAGCCTTGATTTAATAAAATCCCTTGTTACTTGTTAATCTACAAGCTTGGATTATTATATTAGGGTGGATTTTCTATGATATTTATTAATTTTATCTTATAAAAACATGAACAACAAAATATATTCTGCTTTCACATTATTTTATTGCTCCATATAATTTATGATGTGTACAATGCAGCTTTTTTTGTTGACTGCAGTCATGATATTGCACTAATGATTATTGCAAATACCATACCATAATATTATATTAAATAAAATCTCTAATTGATTTTGTAAACATAAAACATTTATACACAAAACATCTTACATTGATTCAAATATCTTTGCTAATACGGAACATCTTTGAGCTCAAAACATTACAAACAAAACCTAATTTTATTGTCAATAAGTACACATTTTATTGCCTACCTAAAGAGATTAATTCAAGAGTAGGTATATTTTATTGATTGCTTCGTTTTAGTATCGCATAGGGCAGCTATATATGATAGCCAGGCATAGTCTGGAACAATCTGGGGATGGAGAAGGTGTAGAAGTAGTAGAAAATAAGGAAATAGATGATTCTGAGCATGGGAAAGGCCAGTACACTGAGAAACGAATACACTTATCCAAGTAAAAATATAAAATCTACCCTAATTTCATATATTTTTCTGCAGTAACAGTCATAGGCAACTACTTGCAAAATTTCCATTTTTGTTTATGAAACCAAAATATTGTTGAAAGTGTATTTACAGATGTTATTTTTAGTCGACTCCCTTATTGGATTCAAGCTGTAATACCAAAGATATTTTATGTGACTGAGAAAGCGTGGAACTATTATCCTTATACCATAACAGACTACACAGTAAGTTAAATAGAAGAAAGTCTCTTTCCAGCATTGCACAAAATATGTATGATTAATGAGAAAATTCCTGTGATATTTTACTTTCTCATTGTATGTGAAATTATAAAATGTATGATAAAAATTTTAACCACATTTTGAAGGTTTATTAAAAACTCTGGTCCAGTCCAAATATTTATAGTAATATTGTGGTGCTGCCTTATTTTTTTTACTGCGCCTTCATCAGTCAGTCAAGAAACTTTTTGGGAAATATAATAAATATGTTTTCAGATTTTGCAATTATTTATATAGTTTGGATAGCAATATAGCTAAAACCAGGGAGTTTCTAGTTTAATAGAAATGATACACTTTCTTGCATTGTTTCCACCAGAGACTATGGAGGTTTTTCCACATAGCGCTTCATGTTTTATTATAACACATTGAGTCAAGAAATGTATGATTACATGCTTCCAATTTGGAATAATTCTGCTTTTCCTAATTTTGATTATATAGGTATTTTGTATGTGTACAAAAAATTTTTAATGTTAGATTTACAAGAAATTTTCAACATTTCTTAATGTCTGAGGTTTTCCTGAAAGAAAATTAGACCTAAATTTAGATAAAAAAACCTTGGCATGCTAAAAATACATGTTTATTTTTATTCTATTCCATATAATCGCGGGATTATTAAGGAAATTTTAACATTTTAGCTGAAAGTTTAATTCTTCCTAATATCATCAAATTTAGATTACCTTATTTCAAATTCAATGATAATGTTACCAAAATTAGTCAAAAATTTAGTTTTAGAGTTTTTCCAAAGAAATGTTATTAGGGTTATAAAAATAAAACACTAATTTTAAATTTATATTATTTTTAGTGTTCCTTTATACCAAAATTCCACATATCCATTCAAACTAGATATGAGAATAATAATGGATCTTCAGAAAATGTAAGATTTTTGAGTGTAACATATTTTTTTCTGTTTTAAAACAGTAAACAACAAGCTTCATTTTTACTAGGAACTTTTCTTTATTTTAAAGTTCTTGTTTCATAATATGTTAAGAAGGGTAATCCGCCCCCCATCCCTACTGATTTTCGGTGTAGACAAAATACATACAGGCATAGACAAAAGTGTTATTATGGGCAAATATCTTTGCTATTAGTAAAGATAGAGACACCACATTTTAGGGGTATCCTTGCTTAATTAATCTACTTTTTCATGTAATTTAACTTTTTCAACCCCCTTGACGGGTGACACTAGGGAGTTGACGTCAAAAATTGTACCTCGTTTTAAAGGTCTTCAAAAAAGAAACATTTTAACGCAAACCTGTGGTCCGCATCTTAATTTGATTTTAAATGGCAGACCTTTAGAAATTAAAAATCGGCAAAAAAATCTAAGAATTTAAATAACTTTCCTTGGCAGTAATAAAGTCGATTTTATAACTAACTTCTCACATTTTCGAGAATGGCAGATGTTGCTTCTCGAAAATATGAGAAGTGAGTTCCAAAAATATTACAAAAAATTTAAATACCTTTATTTCTTTTATTACTTTAAAAGTTGTCCAAACAGTAAAAAAGCTGATTTTGGAACTCTGCTAAGAAGTAACGCCTGCCATTTTCGATGTGAAGAACACAAATGTTAAAATAGTCAAGTAGTAGGGATGGAAGCTCCCCTCCTCTTAAAAAAAATTACAGTAATCCATTACTGTAAAATTTTAATTTAAACTTGATTTTTTCAGTGTTTAAACCTTACTCCAGAGCAACTAGCAGAAAGAATCGTTGAACATGTTGATATAGCGTACGACGAAGTATCTGCCAAACATTATAAAGAAGAAGAGGATCTAAAGTATTTTCAGTCCAAGAAAACAGGGCGGGGTCCCTTGGTAGACGGTTGGAGGACAAATTATCCCACTATTATGTGCAGTTATAAGCTTGTTAACGCTTACTTTGAGGTCTTTGGATTGCAGACCAAAGTTGAGGAGTTCATACATTCCGTTAGTATTTCTTTTTTAGTTGAGGATGAGTGATACTGCTTCTAGATCTACGTCCGTTTGTTTGTGTGTTTGTTTATTAAGGAGGTGTTAAATAAGATCTTCAAATCAAACGTCTCGTTTATTATTCCAGGCAAATATATTTTCATTGAAATGTACCAAAGGCAACATTTACTTATTTTAAAGTACTTTTCTTCGACTTAAGAGATTCTTTCTTTTGCGTGAGTGTGCTTTCTTTCTTTCAGACTAAAATACTTTGTCCTCCATTAGAAAAAAAGATTCTAAATCTAGTCGATTACAATCGTTTCTACTGTATAAGGTGCGTGTCATGTTTTTCTTATGTTTAAATGCAAACAGTCAGGCGCGGATTTAGGGGGGGAGTCATAATTCTTTGTGTTGCCGGTATAACTTAGCCTGTTTCGTTATGGTTACAATTTCAACCAATTTCACGAATAGTCCATATTTTCCGATATTAAGTAAAGAAATTGCTATTAACTTAAAATACACATTTTTGGTAAAATGCGTCTGTGGAATTAAAAATACTTTGGATTATTTTCGGTTTTCACTAAAACTGGTAAAAAAAAAATGAGCTGTCACGGTAATATTTAAGTTTGGCAATGCCCCAGCTGGATCATTTGTTTTTTCTTTATAGTTTTTAAATTTTTTAAAATAAAAAAATGTGCGATTTGAGGGGAGAAAGTATTGGGTATGTCTGTGGACGACCCCAGGCCAGGGAACTTTTATGTGTATTTTGGGTCCCCTAAAACATACCTAAAACAGTGCATTTTTCTCCTATATGGCCCTGCATATAGTGGTGTATTAATACATTTTTTCTTTCATTTGATTTTATATTAATTTAACAAATCATGGGCTGTTGGTCGAGATTATTGATTTTCATACTTTGTATTTTCCAAACTATCAACTTTGTACAAAAATGCAAAATAACCTCTTGAACAAAAGCGTGCGTAGTTCTTGGCAAAATTCGTAATAACTACTTGGCAAAATTCGTAATAACAGTGCAATGTTTGCTTATGTTTATACATCTATTTCACAGTCTCAACGTTTCTTAGGGAACTGTCACTAAGACTGTGAATTAGATGTACGATTTTTTGTAATAATACCTGAGCACATTGTCTAAAAGTTATTTGTAAAATCTTTAATATTCTTAAGGAATCTATAGATCTTTTAAGCACCTTATCAACAGGAAATTGTTAAAATTTATGTGCAAACAATTTTTAATATTTCTCTGCTTTACAAATGACTTTTTCCTTATTTCATACCAAAGATTAAATTTCTTGATTGAAATATAAATGTATGTTAACGCGCAGTTAGCTTTGTAAAAATGGAAAAATTTTCCAATATTATTTAATTGTATTTTAGATAAACATTCATTCATTGATAATGCGACATTCTTGGCGGTCTTAAAATTATTTTGTTTTTTTTTCTAACCGGTCTATTATTTGTTATCTTTGTATCAAGTGCCTCGTTATAGAAAAGTGTCATAGATGAGGGCATGGAAATTGTTTCCTTTTGAGAGAAATAAACTCAGTACGATCAGGGGCTTACTAACATCAGAATGTTTACAAGCTTGCGAATATCCACATTCCAACTTAAAAAGAAAAGTGTCGACATTTTTAGCCCACTTGTACTCTAATTTTCCAATTTCAAGACATATGGAAGGGAACACTTGCTCCCTATCCTCCTATTAGTGCTGCTGAGCACGATATTTATGTTATTTTCTTCGTCGGCTTGTTTAATGACTTGGCGTGATGCATTTTTATCTGAGACGGTCTATAAAGGCGTCTAGCCCAAGAACGTGGGTGTTTGACGAGAGGGCAAGAGAGATGCAATCTATTGATACAGGATCTAAAAAAATTGAATTTGAGAAGTCAAAATCCTACAAGAACAGTACTCAGGAATCCTACAGTACTCAGGAAAAGTGCTCATTATCCACTTGTTATTCTTAACCCCTTAACCTTATTTACGCATATATTAAAATAATTGTTTTATTCAATCATTACTGGAATGTTCTTTAATCGATACGTGTCGAGTGTCATTTATTGTCATGGGTGTATGCCAAATAAAAAACCCTATGTTATTATTAAGTATCACACCACTTGAAATTTTTTGAAGATAACAAAACGTCAAGCATAACTTAAATATTTTGCAAACTACGTCGTTGGTCGATATTAATAGTAAACAATGGATTTTCAGTAATGGGAAAATATGTTGATACTCAAGTCAAAGAATAGGAGAGTCTGTTCTGATTTACCCTATTTTAAATTTGTCGGGCTCCTACTAGTTTTTTTCACCCATCAACTTTTTTTTTATAATACAATTAATATTTAATGATACTTAAATTACAAGTACTGTTCTCAATATGATTTTATAAAAATATTTTGGGTTTCTGGAAAGAAATTGCAAATCACAGTCCGAAAGTCAACGGATATCTGGAGAAGTGCAAAATAACTGCCTCATTAAAATGTGCAAAATGATATAAATACAGTAGCAAAATGGAAATATACTCTAGAGGGTATTATTAGTCATTCGAGAAAATTTAATGACAAAAAACTAAAACGTTTCGAAAACCAATTTTTCAAATTTTTTTAAAGCACTTTTTAAAAATTAATTTTTTTTAGAGAACATCTCGATCGAAAAACACTTTTCGTAAATTAATTTTTTCAAGCAACAGCTTTTGGAAAAGTAATTTACGAGAAAGTAACGTGCCAAACTTAAACCTGATGAAACTCACAAAGGTTCATTTAGGTTTATTCAGGATTTTTTTTTGTCTTTTTTTATTCAACATTTTCCAAACCAGTAGAGTTCATATCCTAATACTGTTTTCGAAAAAATACATTTTCGGAAATTGTATACCTATTTTTAGAAAATTATTCCTCTAAAGATGTTTTTGAGAAAATGTATTTTCGAAAAACATATGTGTTTAGGAGAATTTCGTAAATCCGTTTTCAAAAGAGCATCTCTTGAAAAAACTGTTAAGATATTTTTGAAAAAAGGTACTTTCGAAATAGGGTTTCGAGAAAATATTTTCGAAAAATTTCGTAAATCCGTTTTCAAAAAAGTTTTTCCAAAAAAAATTGCCCTCAAAAAAGATGTTTCTCGAAAAAAAACCGTATTTGGTTTTTTGTTTCCTTTAGTAAGAAATGTTTACACAAATCATCTAAGAACATGTAAATCAAAAGTGCCGAAAGAGGCTCGTATATCTGTTATTCATATTTTTGTGGTATAACTTATATAATATTATAGACCTTACATGGACAGCAAATGTTTGTTTTTGTTTATAATATTTTGTAGAACATGTACGAATGATTAATGTTCATGTTACAATATTTATTTTTATAAAATTCGCTATTAAATTCCTTTTTTTGTATAATGCCCTAGGGGGTGCCCCCTAAATCCGCGCCTGCGCAGAAAGCCATTTCAGACCTAAAGTGACATTTTAATTTTTACAAAATATTTTTTTTCAGTGTATTCGCGAAATTCTCCTGCTAGGCCACAGACAAGCTTTCGCATGGGTGGACGAATGGATCGACATGACTACTGACGATGTCCGAAAATACGAATCACAGCTTCAGCAACAAACTAACCGTTTGTTACAGGACAGCAACAGCAGTGCCGGTGCTGTTGAAAATTCTGAGGCTAATACCAAGGGTGGTGAGGAGGGGGGCGACAGTCCAGATGGGCTAAGCGTTCCGGGTACCCCAAAAACCCCGAAAAGTCCGTCAAAAAAGGGATATTTCAATTGGTTTTAGTTTTGAATCATACATTTTATTTCATTTTCCGAGTTAAATGAATACATTTTTCAAAGAGCAATTTTAAAACACAATCAAACTTTGCACTAAAGGGAGTCTCAAATATAATAAAAAAATTGCCAATCACTTTAATACAAGCAGAGAGACTAGAACCTTGAATAAGTTTATTACTGCCTCATTTGCTGTACGCTCAAAATTTTTTTCTGTTAACTTTCATATTTTGAAGTGTAAAAGAAAAATTCAGTGTTCACGAAAATTTGTTGTATATTTTTTTCAGTTTTTGAAAATACATTGGATACAGACTTACATAAAACATTGAAAGTCTCATTTTTTAAATAAATAAATGTGAAGAAAATGTTTATGTTTGTAACTCTCTTGTAGGTTAATCAAGCCCGTCTTGTCTCAATTTTTTTTATACAAAAATACTTGTAATTAAGGAAATAGTATAAGAAATAAGTGTCGACTTCTAGCTCACGCAGGTACTGTCGTGTAACAAAGTCAGTCCCTTAAGAATCAAAACTGTGGCAGTTAATAGATTTATGCCACATCCTAAAATGGCTTTAAAGATTAAGACCAATAGAGGAATCAGTTTTGCCACTGACATTACTTTGATACGCGATGTCCCTAGGAGCAAATTGGCTCTGGTGTTTTGCAATTTTTTATTGGTTAACAGGGTTGAATTGTTCTCCTGAAGTACCTAGTATCTTTTTGTACAATTATCACTTCTTGTTGTTTGTCCAATATAGATATTTTATTCGTATATTGTTGTTTTATTATTTTTCCTGAATAAAAACTAATAAAAATTAACCCCAAGTTTTTCAAAACGAAAAGTTGCGTGTAATCTGTTCAAATGTACCTGGCACAGAAAAATGCTGCAAAAATCACAATATTCACCAGCACAAACCGACACATCAGAATACTTACAGTTATGATGTATCGACTGTACTAAGATGCTGAATAATATGATAAAGAGTTTTTGCAGCATTTTTTCTGTGCCAGAAAAATTTAAACAGATTATACATAAGCATACGTATGCTTATGATGGTCGACTGTACTATGCCGCTAAATAGTATCAAAAAGTTTTGCCGCATTTTTTCTGTGCCAGATACATTCCAACAGATTATGCACAAGCATACTTATGATGTTTCCACTGTACTATAACGAGTCTTTGGCTTAATTTTTCTGTGCCAGATATATTTGAACAGATTATACATTAGCATCTTATACTGATACTGTGTCGACTGTACTATGCTGCTGAATGTAACGAGATTTTATTCGCATTTTTTCTGTGCCAGGTACATTTAAACAGATTATACATAAGCATACTTATAATGTGTCGACTGTACTATGCTGCTCAATATTACGATAAAGAATTTTTGCCGTATTTTTTCTGCGCCAGATACATTTGACCCGACTCTACATACTTACTCGTAAGTTTACTTACACCTGTGATTGTATGTGTCGACTGCATATTATGATAAAGAGTTCTGATGCATTTTTTTCTGTACGGGTACATTTGAACAAATTATACATGTATTCTACTTATGATGTGGCGGTTGTACCTACTGTGCCGCTGAATGTTATGATAGAGTTTTTGCAGCATTTTTTCTGTGCTAGGTACATTTTAACAAATTATACATAACTATACTTATGATGTATCGACTGTACCATGCTACTGAATACTATGGTAAGTTTTTGCCGCATTTTTTCTGTGCCATCTGGCACAGAAAAAATTATCATAATATTCAGCAGCGTAGAACAGTCGACACATCATAAGTACAAGCATGCTTGTGTATTCTGTTCAAATGTATCTGGCACAAAGAAAAATGGGTCAAAAACTCTTTATCATAATATTCAGCAGCATAGTACAGTCGACACGTATAAGTATGCTTTTGTATAATCTATTCAAAGGTGTACCTGGCACAGAAAAAATGCGGCAAAAACTCTTTATCATAATATTCAGCAGCAGAGTATAGTCGACACGTCATAAGTATAAGTATATACCTGTACATAACCTGTTCAAATGTATACCTGGCACAGAAAAAATGCGGCAAAACTCTTCACCATAATATTCAGCAGCATATAGTACAGTCGACACATCATAAGTATAACTAACTATGCATATGTATAATCCGTTCAAATGTATCTACATTTGAACGGATTATACATATATGCTAACTTGAATCTTTACAATTTCTCCAAAACTAGACATATAAACAGATTAATATTTACGGGGTAAGTTAAGGCCTACTAGCACTATAGTTTGTATCCAGCGACGTTCACTTGCAAGCCGTTTCAGTTTTTTACAAATTTGGCTGCTAACTTGAATCTTTACAATTTCTCCAAAACTAGACATATAAACAGATTAATATTTACGGGGTAAGTTAAGGCCTACTAGCACTATAGTTTGTATCCAGCGACGTTCACTTGCAAGCCGTTTCAGTTTTTTACAAATTTGGCTGCTAACTTAAATTTTTACAATTTCTCGAAAACTAGACATATAAACAGATTAATATTTACGGGGTAAGTTAAGGCCTACTAGCACTATAGTTTGTATCCAGCGACGTTCACTTGCAAGCCGTTTCAGTTTTTTACAAATTTGGCTGCTAACTTGAATCTTTACAATTTCTCCAAAACTAGACATATAGATTAATATTTACGGGGTATGTTAAGGCCTACTAGCACTATAGTTTGTATCCAGCGACGTTCACTTGCAAGCCGTTTCAGTTTTTTACAAATTTGGCTGCTAACTTGAATCTTTACAATTTCTCCAAAACTAGACATATAAACAGATTAATATTTACTATGCCTCAGAGAAACAAAGGGACTTTTCTTTTCCCGCGCTACTTATTTTTAGTCCGCTAGACCTTTGGTCTACCAGACCTTCGCAATTCTGTTGCGTCAAGGGACGCGACAGTCTATCGTTGTGGTACTAGATAGAGTGATGCTGTTCCCTCGCCGGGAGCTAAGTTAAACTGAAATAGACCACCCTTTTGAGATGGGTGTGACCGGACTTTATATGCATACTTATACTGTACTATGCTGCGGAATATTATGATAAAATGTTTTTTCTGTGCCAGGTACATTTGAACAGGTTATAGGCAGCTTTTCGTGGTTCTATCCATGGGTTCTTTCCAGGGTAACATGACTAGGGAGAAAACGATTTATCATAACATGTGACGCTATGACGCGCCACTTATAATTTTACCACACTTTTAATAAAACCAAACATCAAATAAAGGGCTTTACGAAGAAAAACATGCATACATGCATGGAATATTATTATGCTGGTGAAGTTATGATATACTACGTAATTATAAATAGAGAATATGATTGCCAACATAAAGGTTCATTGGGTTTTATCCATGGGTTCTATCCTGGGTAACCGTACCCGCGAAGAAAAGATTTATCATAACATGTGATATTGTGACTCTCCACTGTATTACAACAATTTTCCTAAAAGGAATCAGAAAATTGAGGGCTTTACCAAGAATAACAATTATAAGAAGTAATATTATGCTGTCAAAGTTATGATATACTAAATAATTATATTACTAGAAAATATGACAATTATTGTCAATATAAAGGTTCAATGGATTCTATCCGTGAGTTCTATCCTGGGCAACCGGACTCGGACTCGGAAAAGTTTTATCATAACATGTGAATAGTGGCGGCTGGTAAAATTTCAAAGTTGTATATCTCTGTTTCTACTTACAGGACCCATACCAAATTTGGGGGTGTTAATAGTGAGCCCACTGGAAATGTTTTGGTAAAGAAAAAAAAACATTTAGTATTTTGCGAAAAAAAGTTGAATTTTTGCTACGTCCTGTTTTTTTTGCTGAATGAGTGTATTTGGCATAGAGAAGCTTCGAACATACATAGGTATAATACAAAGAAAGACCAGCGTTGACAATCATTTGCTATATTTTGACTCTAATATTTTTTTTTATGAAAAGGTTTACTCTTCGACAATGGCACAATAAACTTGTATGCCATATTTCAATAAAATTGTCATTTTGCGTAGTATATGCCATCATTTTAAAATGGCGACCTAAGAATGCCAGAGAAAATTTTCTTGCTTTTCCCTCTCCTAGGGGTCTCTGTTACTAAAAGCAAAATAGACACGCGTCGCATTTTGAGGTCTCAAGGTATCCTCCTGCATTTAAGGACCTTAAGAAGACCCTCGCTCTGCCAGGGACAATGCATGAAAAAAACCGTAAAAAGCGCTCTACTCTTCTCTCTATCGCGAAAAGTACAAAACTTCTGCCTAGTGGTTTCTTTGGATCTAGATCAATAAATATCAGGTTTAAAAAAGTACACGATGCTATTGCTTGCACATAGGATTAGCTGCTTAGGTACCAGTCTACGTTATGTATTTTAAGAAGTTAGAATTTTAAGTGAACAATTTCGGGAAGTTTTAAATTTTATTTTGAAAGCCCTATTTTGTTAAATCAGAAAATGAGGGTCAAAAACGTAATTAATAAACTTTACCTTTATTTATTGTTAAGTGCGCAAATGAGCTTGCAATGCAAAATATTAAAAAAAAACTTGACGAGCACTTCAAATAGACACAATATTATCTAGGTATTTTGGGTATACTAAAAATATGTTAAAAATGCGATAACCGTTTTGAAAATTAGTATATAATTTGGCAAAAATTAAACCAAGAGCATCAGTTGCTGTGTATCGAAATAACTAAAATCATCGGTACATACATACTATACGTCAGCAAGATGAAGCTGAGCATTGCGTTGCTTGTAGCAACATTGGCACTGGTAAGTGTATTATTGATATTTTTATTTGTTTTAATATATCTTATAAAGTACGCAACCAAACATTAAAATTCTCTCTAAAAAAATTTTCGCCTATTAATACTACTATTGCCAAAATTTACAATAGTTGAAATAGTCGTGCTCATTCACAGGCTGGACGCTTCTTAATGAATATTCTTAAGGAATGACACAGTATATTAGATATAGGTACGCTTTTTCTTATCCACGAGCGTAAATAGGGGAGAAATGCTTATAGCAACATTGGTTGAAGAAATGCTAATAACAACATTGGCAATCAAAATTACATTTGCCAAAAATGGTTATTTAAAAATATTTTTATTCATAAGTAATTATCACCTAAAAGTTTATATTCTTTACGCAAAAATCCTAATTTTTGGAAAATATTTTTATAAAGCAATATCTAAGGATGAATTTTAGGAGTATATAATAAAATTATTTTAGGCATCAGTGCATGGATATGCCATCAAAAACAAGCAATTTCACTGGTTGTCGGTAGATCCACGTCCAGGCCCACATCCGGAGCCACATCCAGATCCTCACCCAGAACCCCATCCAGAGCCAGAACCACATCCAGATCCTCAGCCTGGACCACATCCAGAACCATTGAGTCATGCAGTTTTTCCAGGACCACATCCGGAGCCTCAGCCAGAACCACAACCCCATCCTGACCCTCACCCAGAACCACACCCAGAGCCTGAACCTCACCCCGACCCACACCCACATCCAGAACCTCAACCTGGACCACATCCAGAACCATTGAGTCCTGAGGTTTTCCCAGGACCACACCCAGACCCCCACCCAGAACCACAGCCACACCCAGACCCTCACCCAGAACCACACCCAGAGCCTGAGCCCCACCCCGACCCACATCCAGAACCCCAACCAGGTCCACATCCAGACCCATTGAGTCCTGAAGTTTTTCCAGGACCACATCCAGAGCCTCAGCCAGAACCACAGCCACACCCGGACCCTCACCCAGAACCACATCCAGAGCCTGAGCCTCACCCTGATCCACACCCAGAACCACAGCCAGGACCAGGACCACATCATCATTTCCATAGATATCATTATCGTTTTTAGATGATTATAATTAAATATTTATCAAAGCAAAGAAAATAAACACGTAAAATGTCAACTTGTTTCTTACTTTTTAAATAGTATAGACCATTTCCCTCCCCATCATAGAATAAAATGTTTTATTTTTAAGATAGGATTCTTTAAAGATCTGCAGAAATGATCGAATCGGATCCTGTTTTTCTGAAGACTAAAAATAAGTTTTAATATAACCAGGACCAGGACCGCAGCCTGCAGTATTTCCTTGACCTCAACCTGAACCGCAACCAGGTCTAGGACCACAGCCCGAGCCACAATCAGGACCAGATCCACAACCTGAGGCACAGCCAGGACCAGGACCATAGCCTGAGCCACAGCCTGAACCACGGCCAGAGCCATTATATCGTCTTTAAAAAAAACACGTTCTGAGTCAGTACATGTTAAAATGTGAATTAGTTATTATTCTCCTAAAAGTAATTTGAAATAACTTAATAAAGAATTTGTGATAAAGTTTTAATTTTTATTCTTAAAACGCCACTATCGTTAAGTCTAATACGACAGAGAATTTAAAAATGGATTTACGAAAAAGAGCATTTTTAAAAACCTGGTTAAACTCAAGTTAATTTAAAAAATCGTTTTAACAGAGTAACTAATATAATATTTAATCGAAAATTAAGCTTCATTACCACTTGTCTTTTTACCCTGTATATTAAAACAATTTAGAGAATTTAAACGGACGAATTAAATCCAAATTGCAGACAAGTCATGTCAAATCGGCCTATTATCAAACTTAATGGTTAATTTTGGTTAATTAAAGTTATGGTCAAAAGAAAATTCCTACAGTCCCAAGAATTCTAGCAACCTTCCAACCCTCTCAATTTTCACAAATTATATGGAAAGCCTTGCGATGACTACGTTCGTAATTTTATAATTATTAGTGCCCATTACTATTACATAATTTGCTTTTTAACATTGCTGTTTTGATCATTTCTAGAGTGCAACTAAAAAATTATTATGATTATTCGGTCGCTGGTTTGATAGAAGTGGGTCTACAGAATGGCCACCCAGACCCCCGACTTACATAACTCAATTATATTTCTTTATATGGGGATAGTTCAAGGGTACCTATTAAACGCAACCAAATACATTAGAAGATTTTTGAATTATTTATTTCTAACAGAATTAGGAACAAATATAAAAATAATTAATTTTATTAAGTTTTCAAAATATAGGGTACAAAGGAATTTATATATCATCCCGGACATTGTGAAGAATTTATTTTTAGTACACTTTAAATTTTAAATATCTACAGGACTTAGTTATGCCTGAGCGAGAGAAGTGTGTTGTTCTAGACTTTTGTAGGTTCATTGTCAGAGATCAGGGGAGGAAAAATGAATCTACAGAAGTTTTGGCTAATGTTTTTGGTACAAAAGTGACTCGAAAGATTTACGGCCGTTGGGACATAACATAATCACACAATACATAATTAACAAGCAAAATGGTGGTAATGAGAAGTATATACATTATGTAACAAAAATATGGAAACCTCGAAATATCTTACAAACGATTCATCCGATTTTTATGAAATTTTGTACATTTAGGTTCGAAATTACGCCCGATCCAATGATGAATTCCGCATTGTTGTCAAATAATGTTTTCCTGAAATCGACAAAAACTTTTTTATATGGAACGCTGCATATTTTATTCGATTTTCGAATTCAGCTTAAAATTCTGAATACTTCTTATTGGAAACATTTTATCCTAAAGTTAACAGTTTTTGAGAAAATGGTGGTCAAAAATCGTTTTTATTGTATTTTACCTTAAAATACCTATACACGAACGTTTACCTGAAATGTCTGACATTGTCAGTTTCGTTTATGTACAAAAAATGGATCATTAGAAACCCATTAGGAAGAAATCAATTAACTAAATCTACTGTAAGGAAGTTTTACAAAAATTCGTCAAACTGGAAACGTAAAAAACGCTATACGCTTTGGCCGACCTGAAAGTGCAACAGATAGTGATAAGGCTCCGAATGTTGTACCCAGTTTAGAGGAAAACCCTCGTCTTTCTACCACAACACTGGGAAAAGAAAACAACGTGTCACGTCCGTAGATGGCCTCCTGACAACCGAAAAGTTTCATTCGTACAAAATAAGACTTGTGCAAGAGCTCTCAGAAGATAATTACGACAGGCGCTTGGAATTTTGCGAAACCATGATGGAACGTTGCAACGCCAATCCAGATCTGTCTACCAAATAATTTTCTCTGAGGCATCAACATTATCTTAATATGAAAACGTTAATAGGCATAAATGTCGATATTGGGCCAGGGAAAATCCTCAATGGATATGAGAAAATCAAAATAAAAAAAAATAATATATTTTCAAAGATTTTATTTGTAGTGATTTATACAAATACACTAATAATTAAAAATTATGACAATCTCACAATCTCAGGGGGGCCACGGCGCCCTCTACCCCCCCTCCCCCTTCGGGCGCCCATGGACAGGACTCTAGAAAATTTCGTTAAGATGCGTTTAGACTGTGGACTGTTTTTTTGTGAACAGTTGTTTACAAACTAAAATAGATACATACTTTATATTCATTCAATGCTATTATGTTCTGTGCAGAACTTTTACAAAACTAGGGCATCCATCCATTCGAAAACGGACTTACATTGAAATCAAGAACGCACCACCGTTTTCCATGACAACGCCAAGAGCTTACCGCCCATGGCATATACCACTCGACTCTGGCAGAGATAAAATTCAGTGTCGATCGTGTTTCAAACAAGGCCGCACGGACTTCCTGATCTTTATTACCTTTATTATTTTTCTTTAGCTGATCACTTACCCTTTATTAATAACTTACCTTTTCTGAAAGAAGACATTAAAATGAAGACCTCTTCATTCTCCCTAAGAGTTATGCGACGGGTAAGGTCGATGTAAACCGCTTCTCAATGTATCGCTTGTCATATTATGTATAAAATAAATTTGTTATTAAGTATGATGCGGGCTACTTGCATGGTTATTTTGTTGTTAAAAAGGCTGTAATATCACGCTGTCTGTACTTTTCGATATTCAAACAACCCTAAAGAGGCTTTGGCAAAAATTGTATTTAATAAAAACCGCCTACGAACGTATGTGTTCTTTTATTTACATACATAATTCAACAGGTAAGAAAAGATGGAATTTTCTTATGCTGGAAAAAAAATTCGAAATGGGGTTTTTGGAAGAAGAAAATTTAAAAAACAGAAATATTATGGGAATGTCACGTCCCGGGATTGGGTTATTGTAAAATACATCAGTTTATTATTCAGTTAGGCGCACGAGACATTTTGGTTATTTAAATATAATAAAATTTTTTATGCGATTTACTTATAAAGTACCATTTATGGTACAGTTCTGCGGCCATAAATTGGTTCATTATTATACTAGCACAATAAGATTACTCTATTGCTGTTGAAATATGTCAGTATACCTACCGCGTTTAAAAGTTTTTTAGATTTTCTTACTTGCACGCCATTTTCCATTAGCAGAATAAGTTTCTTCGTGATAGCAAGACATTCTGTAAAAATTTAAATAAAAAGAACGACATTTTATTAATGCCAGTTTTTGACGCAAATACGGTATACTTTGTATATTTATTTCACTAAAAGCATAGGATCTGCTTCTTTGAAAAAGTTCTGGCTTGTATGGGTAGTATTTAATTTTCTTTGGGGTACAGGATGCAAGATAAAACAAATTTGACCCTTACCACTTCGAATCTCCTAAATTTATAGGTAGATTTAAAAACCATGTCTAAAACATACAAATACAACAATAAACTAGCGATCATATTAATTGTTAACAGTTTCTTAACAATAAGTCTTTTAATAGACTAACCAAGAGGGATTTACAAATAAAAATCACACTTATTATCGCAAACTTTTTTAGATTTGTTTTACTTACCATGAAACATTGAAATGAGTTGCTCCAGTCTCGAGAATTGCCAAATATTTATTATTTTTGAAGTACCTATGACGCAATAAACAAACAGGCTGCAAGCTTAAACGACTATTCAACGAACAAATACCACACAATTTTATCCTCTCCTAAGGGTGTTCGCGACCAATAAAAGTAGAATTCCAGCCAACAACAGAACTCATTGAATTAATATTTTTATTATTTCTCTAATACCTTTTATGTACCTATAGGAGTTTATTTTAATTTTCCATTTAAACTGTAGTTTTGGTTCGTTTAATGAAATATATTGTAATTTAATTCACACCGCCTACAAATAGCTATTTTTCGTCCAATTATATTTAAGCATTCTCATAAAATAGTTTAATTTCTTACCTCTAACAATTCCACACTCCAAGGAATATTAGAAATTTATTGGTTTCCAATAGTATTTTGGTCATTAAAAAATGGTAATATAGTTTTCAAATAATACTTTTGAACTCTAATAAATCAGACTATATTTAAAGAAATATTTTTTTTTTGATTATTTCAATAATATTTTGCTGAGAAAATATTGAAAAAGTGTAAATCAATTAAAGGATGGGAATAGAAAATGATATATTATGCAACGACCATTTATTAATAAATATTAAACTGAACAACTTTATAATCTTTAAGGGTTATATACAGTTAGGAGGCCTAAAATAAGCAATTTTTCAAGAATTTTTCCTGAGAAGACTTTTAAATTTATTAATTTGAAAATTTGTACACATTATGGTAACTTTTAACTGTATTTTAAGATTTTTGTATTTGTAAAATAATAATTTTGAAAGCTGCTATAGCTGACCTCCAGGAGGTCTCAAAAAAGGCATCTTGCGGTGACAACGATATCTCTGGACTGGATCATCGAAAATGAAAAATCCAAACGGATTTCGTTAGAGTAATGTATAATCTTCTAATTAATCGAAGGAATAACCAAAATAAAATTTTTTGACAAAATAGCGGCTTCTCAAAAAAAAAACGATTTTTGATAAAAATTTTGGCCTTATATAAAAAATATATTTATCGGTGAGAAAAAACCTTCCATTAATTAGTAAAAAATATACTTAAGAAGCTTGTGTTAAAATTTGAGACGGATCGGTTCAGCCATTTCCGAGAAATCTCCGTCACCGACTTTAAAAACACAGTTTTGAGAAAAACGCGTTTAAAGTTTCAAAAGCACTTTACATAGCGTACAATCGCTCTGACACGTCTTTACAAATATGCGTGTAACTTCGAAAATAATCGCCGGATTGCCTTGAAATTTTCTGTGTGTGTACTGGAATATATGTACATTACGAAAATGAAATTAAAAAAAATTTTGAAAATTCTAACTGTATATAACCCCTTAATATTACTAATGTGACAGTGGTCAAAAATAATACTATTATAAATAGCATAGCAGTTTTTTTTTTTGTCAAAATTTTTTTAGAATGCTAAAGAAAATCGAAATTAAACTTCTCATTTTAAGGCCCTGTATCTCTTTTAATATCAACTTGTAACTGACCGAGTTGGACTAAATCGCAATATTTTAATGTCTGGAATTCACTGTTGCTCTATATCCCATTGCTATTGGACCACCTTGTGAATTCCAGTAAAAAGATTTTTAGCCCTATAATAAGAGACTGAAGTGAAAACTTTCCATTTTTCGAATTTTGGTGATCTTTCATGGTACTCCACCTGTTTTTGCAGTCATTGTCAATGCTCAATGAATTCTGAATATCCGAAGTTGCTACTGTGTATCACTCTGTATATACAAGTTAACGCACCCCATTTTATTGCTTTAAAATAGCTTTTTCAATTGAATTATGCAAAGAAAATATGCTAGGTTTAGCTATATAAAACAAATACACAGAAAACCTTTTTCATCACTACCTAATATACGACACGCATTTCGTCGAAGCCCCATTCCTGTGATTCATTTTGATTTATTACTGGTGATAAATATTTATTACTTTAGATATTAACCATTTAGGAAAATTAAAACTTTATGAAGTCATAATATTTCTGGTTTTCAAGACTTTTGGTTTAAAAAAATTATGATTTAGTAATTTTCTGCTCAAAAATTTAATCAGTCTCTGACATTGTCAGTAAAAATTAGGAAAACGCAATGCTGGCGGCTGTGTCGAGCTAAAACTTTTAGAATTTTAAAACTGCCAAAGTACGTCTACCCGTTTCACTTCATATCAATTACCTTCAACTTTAATAAATAATGAAAAAAGTTTTTTTGATAAAACTTTCTTAAAATAATTTTTATTAAATCGATAAAAGGCTGTTATTCATATAACGCTGTTAAAAATGGGCGTAAAATTTTTTTCAAATTTTTATTTCGAATTCAAAAAATTCTTCTATCCCTTGACACCAAAAAGTCCTCCGGTCTGGATGGCATACCAGCAATTGTCTAAAAAAAATGCGCTCCAGAACTTGCACCCATCTTAACTCGTCTTTTCCAGATCTTTTATGACAAGGGTATCTTCCCAGATAGCTGGACGACTGCTCGTGTGCAGCCTGTCCCGAAGAAAGGCCCCTTCCATCCAATTATAGACCTATCTCTCTTCATAAAAACTGTCAGAGGTTGACAGACGTATAGTCCTATTATTACCTGCCATTATTTTGAAAAATTAAATAGAGTGTTAATAGGATATCTAATAACTAATTTGAAGAAATAGTCCATGCTTGAAGTTGAGTGGTAAGTTAATAATAATTTTCATATTTACAAGACGGATTCACACCACTAAATATAAGACACATATATTAAAAGGAGATAAATTACCAAAAACTGCACTAGAGCACATTGTACAAGTGCGGGAAAGTGCAATTTTCCGAAACAAAATGCGTGCGGGAAAGGGGCTGTTTAAGCACGGTCGTAGAAAAAAATATTATATTGTAATATATTTTTTAGGAAATAGTCAGCCTAATACCCCTCTTGCATTAGCAAATTGCCTAATTTTTTAGAAAGCACTCGAGCGCATACGCGCTCTCGTGCTTTTAAAAAAATTATCGGTCATTTGCCATGCACTAGGGATATTACCTGTGGAAATTTGTATCAAATGTACATTATTATGAAACATATCGAAGACACGTAATTTGAAAATTAGAGTAGGGTAGACCGGGGTCGGTCGTAATATGCCAGGATTCTTTTTTCGCAGGTTTTTTTCCTTTTATGTCTACATTACTAGTCAAGTTTTTCTTTCTCTGCTTCTTTTGTTTTTCTTCATATTCGGCTCTGATTACTTCGTTTTCATGAGTATCGGAATAAATTGCTGACTCTCTTTTCTTTTTACCCCGGTTTCCTTCTGTTCTCGGGGGAGTCTTTGGAAATGGCCTAACGATCTCAGGAGAAATACCATTATTCGGGTCTAATTTTTCTTTGTTTGAAACATTACATGCAGATGTTGACGGGAAATATTTATAACCACTGTTGTAGGACTGCTCCAACTTGCCTGGTGCCTCGTTTAGCCACAGTTCTATCGGGTTATGGCCAGTGGTTATCCCTGTCTCGTCGACATGGTAAATATCTCTTGGCTCGAATTTGTACCTTTCCATTACAGCCGTTATAATTTATTAAAGAACAACGAATCGCTCTAGATTATGCTTGTGGGTTGTGCATATCGTATAGAGAGTATTGGTTGTCTTTTCATAAAGTTAGTAAACCAATTTCCACTTGTTGATTTATGTACTTCTTTGCCATCTCATAAGCAAATCTACTAATTTCTCTAGGACAATAATCGTAATAAATTTGCGCTGCCTTGACTATATATTCTGCAATTACTTTTTCCTGATCTGCACTAAGAACTTTACTCCAAGCTCTATAGCCCATGGACACTGGTAAATTCTCATTGGGGGCTTCCCGTTTCTTCTTGTATCTTGTCAATGACATGTGGCATTATTCATATTTTCTTGCTACTGATCTAATCCCTAATCCCATTAGCAAATTCTTTATACGCTTGTTCGTAAATGGTGATATCTTTCGTACTACGGTCTATCTTCCTTTTCTTCGTACGGGGCATTCTTAAATAAAAACAATAAAAAACTATACTATCTGTACTACTACGGGGTCAGTTGTAACGTTACAACCATCCCCGAGTTGCCTTATTACAACCGTCCTCGACTGTACTTGCAACACTACAATACGGTGCAAAATTACGCCTATACAATAACGAGATACCTAAAAAAACAGCCTAACACGATAAATTGTACTTACATGGCTTTTAATGCACATTATCACAATAAAAAGGATCTCGAATAAAGTTACTTTCTGATATACAAAATTTAAATGGCTCTATACGCACATCCGTGTCTCAAAGAGTCAGTAATGGTACTAACAGGAGTTCAGCTACTGAATAGGCGGAATCTTTGACAAATCAGCGCGTGCGTACCTATTACTATTTATTTGAGATGTTACGTTCGACCCCTGTTACTTTCGACCCAGGTCTACCCTACGAGAGTAGCATAAAAAAATCAGCTGGAAGTTAATTGCGAAAATTCATGATTCGGCGAAATGACTTTTCTATATTCCCTGAACATTTAGTTAAGCACGCAGAAGCACTTTAATTAATAAACTGAAAACGAAAAATGAAATTTAATTATAACAAAGCATAAAATTAAGCACTTCCGTCATTTTTTTAATTAAATTATTTCATTAGTATTGCCTTATATATACCAAATAATGAATTACGGGAAATTTAAAAACTGACCTAGTTTTATGTTTCACTTAAATTGAATTGTGACATTCAGTGTTCGCTTTTTTTACTTTTTTGCCAGGAAAAAATATCATTTGATATGTTGCCAGCACGGCGATTTCTTCGTCTAAGTTTTGATTTCAAGACTTTAAAACTGATTTACAGAAAGAAAATTCAATTTGATGCCTTTAGGCCTAAACTTCCAATTCCAAATAAAATGTTTCCAGCTTATATACTTTTTACGTTTCCCAAATAATACATAACCTACAATATTGCACCCACATGCCCTTTTTTGATTAGAGTCTAGTATGCTGTGTTAAAGGCGTGGAATGCGCCCCCCCCCCCAAATGTGAAAATATTTCATATTTTTCCTACCCAAGCAAACCCCACAGCTTTTTTTTAATTTAATACGTTATCTGCTTTTTCTTACAACGAACTCTACACAGCTAGACTCAGTATTGCTACGACACGTCTAATTGGTATGCAGGAATAAGTCAATTAAGTTTTGTACCATAAAGATAAAGATCATTTGGAAACCAACCAAATCGCAGAACAATTAACACAACTTGTAAGTTTAACCGATCGGCTAGAAGCCTTAAATCTAAACCAGTTCTAAGTCTTTGTTAAACAATTTTAGTAAATTTTGGGCGAGTTTTTTTGCTGCTAGCCAGAAATTCTTATAATCCGACTCTGGCCAGTAATGTTCTTATTGTTTTCGAACCCCAATAGATGCTCCAGCGTTTCCGTATTTTCAGTATTTCTTAATTATAAATCAACGCAGTAATCCCAGTTCTAGATGAATCCCTAAACTAATATTTAATTTCCTGCTTAAAAGCGTTATTCTGCTACTCCATATATACCGGTTTTCGCATGTTCCTAAAAGCTCTTTGACGTAAAGCAAACAAAAATGCGATTTAAAAAATCCGTGAATACGCCGAGCTCTTTAGATGCAAAAAAGAATATTTGTTTTATTATTAGAAGCAAACAAAAACCAAATGTTGCTTTGAAATTATTATTTAAAAATGTTTCAGAGAAATCAGAAAAAATATGGGTTTTTAAGATAGTTCAATTTAGTACAGTATGCAGGGGTTTAACAATAATATTGTTTTTTATCCCTAAAGTTTGTAGCGCTCTGTAGATTAGACCAGCCACAACTGCGATTCATGTTCGCAACTAGACTGTAGCCTCATCTATTCTTAACAGTTTGAAAACAAAATGTTAAGAATAGATGAGGCTACAGTCTAATTGTAAATGAGAATCGCAGTTATGGCTGGTCTAATATACACGGCGCTACAAACTTTAGGGAAAAGACATTTTTATTAAACCCCTGTATACTGTACAAAATTGATTTTTTTGACACAATACTGGTATACCTACTTTCTTAAAGAATGAACTTACAACCTAAAAAAAAGTTCAGTACGGCCGGATTAAGGGATTAAAATTTTTTTTTTAGCGTAATACAAGACCGCGAGATTACGCTGAAAGGAGCTCTAAGCGTGACGTATAACTTATTTGTTAAAAGCAAACCGCTGCGAGCCACTTTAAGATGCTAGATGGCAAAAAAATGACCCAAAGAATGAACACTTTATTTCGTACTTTTCCTTTTAAACAGCCTCTAGCAACGTCTCGATAAATAAAAGTACAAAATAAAATTTTAATACTTTAAGAGAGGATATGGACAAAATGTTAAAAGCGCAGAGGAACAAAATACGAATAGAGTAAAAATACATACTAAACATTTTTTCAATTACAAATGTGAAATTTTTTTAACCAAATTCATAGTTTTATGGGCCCTTATGCAGTATTTCATAATATTTATCAAAGAATTCACAATATTGGCTGTTTTCCCCTAAATTAATTTTGTCATATGCCTAAGATACAAGCTGGTAAATCTTACAATAAACTACACCCGCAGCAATAATTTGAGTTTTCCTTGTTAGTATTTAATTAAGAAGCCATAATTGTTTTCGTGTTTGGGTAGAGATAGACTATTTATTATGAAGTAAATTACAAATAGGGTTATTCTTTAATGTCCCCTTGACCTTTAGGCTGGTCTAAATGCAAATAACAGGGTCTTATGAACGAATTTAATGGGAGTTGTGAAACAAAGGGAATTGGATTGAGAACATTGCTTTTAATGTGAAGAATGTTACATGTTACATGTTGTACCTTTTAAAATTACCAACGGTTAAACAAGAAAACATTCCCCTTATGTAGATTCAATAAACTAGTATATTATGGAACGCAAATGTTAGTAATTTGTTTTCTAATTAATTAAGGTAGTAATTAAGGTAGTTGGTTTTCCCAACAAATCACCAATCACAAAGAAAATTAAAATTGGTTGCACATTTCTTGAAACTGATCTAAATGTTATTATACAGGGTGCTGATAAAGTCTAAAATAATGGAAATATTTGGATAACAATTCACTTTCGGATAAAATACCCAAACCTCTAATGGCATCGTTTTTTCCTGGCGCTTTACTAAATAGATCTTTTCATGTTGATTTCACAAATATCGGGCTGAGTATAATTTTTTGTCTCCAATTTTAAACATTTTTACTAAGCTTTACGTTTAGGGAATATAGAAGATGATTTGCGTCTGTCTGTCAGTCGGTCTATCTGTAGACAAATCCTTGTAACGCGCTCAGCTCAATAAGTGTTGGATTGATATTAATGAAATTTGGTAGAAATGTTTGTACTGCCGCGTAGATGGTTCTATTTTACTTTAATTGTTTTTGATCGAAAGAGTACGTCTGTGTCATCAAGGGAACTTAAATAAAAGAATGGTTCTCATACAAGCCTTTTGTTTGAAGGAGCTTCTATCTGGTTTTTATTGTCGCTGAAATTATATATTTATTATTTACGTATGCTTCTAGGACCTTATTTTTTTCTGTAACCTGTGGTGAAGGGGTATCCAATCCATTTGATCTAAAAACATTTAAATATACGCCTAAATTAGGTCAGTGTAATTTTAATATTTGTATATTTGTGTTTTCATAACTACAGTATATTAAAGTAAATTATATTTCCAAAACCTCCCAATTAACTTATGTGATATTCCATAAATTATTACGCTATTATCAGCCATTCTCGTGCCAAGTCATAATCAAGATTTTGACAGTAAGTAAAATACGGGTATTTTATGGTTTGTTACCATAGCTATATAATATTCGTTGTAGAAAAAAAATATCGCGGCAATTTTTCTGTTAAAAAAATTACCTGGAATATTTCTCTCGTATATTAAAAATCTCATATAATAAAGCCTGACATTTTGGAATAATTAGGGCGAAAATTGTCCGGTAGGGTCCGAAAATTTCCCACGAGATTGTTAATATCGTGTATTTTTTATTCCCTATAGGTCAGTATCTATAGTAACAATTGTTAAAATTGCGTATTTGTCATTTTTACATATGTGTCGAACTTTAAAAGTCGTTGAAATGTCGCGTTTTGGAAACGATTCTTTAAATTTAATTCATGAAAAAGTTACCGAAAGTAAACCCAAAAATACAATACTGAACCATCAGTATATATGGAGACAGTTTATGAATTTTATTAAAGAGGGGAATTATAGTTTAAACGAAAACACTTCAGTAGCGATGCTGGCAAATATTCTTACTGACCGGGTCTACAACATGAAAAGAAAATATGTTGGGAATTAAAGACTTTACTGTAAATACTATTAAGTATTTGGAATCTAACGTCAAAACGACTAATGGAAAAATACCAGGATGGAATATAATATTAAAAAATAACCCTTTGATTGACATGGAATTTAATACAGCCCAAAAGAAAGCAGTTCACATAGACCCCCAAAAAGGAAAAGAAAGCGCTGAATCACTAAAATACAAAGAGTGCAAAACCATGATACAGAACTGTGATGAAGAAACGCCTGATGGCTTACAATTTTTTTGTTTTGTCGTACGAATTAGCAGAAAATTCAAAGAAAGACATTAATAATGCAGGAGAAAAACTGGCAGTAATGGTTTAGTTCTTGAAAAAGATAAAATATATACATATTTCGAGATTGTTCTTAACTGTTAATCCTTTCTGGAAATTGGGCAAGTGGTGCAAGAACATCTCAGTTGGAAAAAACATGATTACTCAGTGGACCTCAATGGAGGCAAAAAAGTTAGGTTTAACCAATAAAAAGTTAAAATTACCAATCAATCACTGTGTCTAACAGTTGTTTCAAAATTAGCAAAGCTAGCGGTTGCATAAAATATGCTAATAAAAATTACTGAACATTCAAACCCGTAAGTCCATAAAGCAATATCTTCAACTAGACAAGGAACATCATTCAAATACAGTAGAAAAATGAGAGATAATAATAAAGCTAATCTTAATACAGACACTGGTGCAAAGAACCGTGAATGATAAAAATGATTTGTTGTAATTGGTCACATACCGTGAATAATAAATCATCATTTACTCCCCGTCAGTCATGAACTAATATTAGTTTTCAAAAACTGCATTAAAATGATGGTTTTATTGAAGTCATAGAAAAAACACTATTATAATATAAATTCTTAATTAATACCTCCCAGAAACTCCAACTCCAAACTCCGGCAGGCTCCAAAATAAGACAAAGCACGTTGATTGACAAAGACGTTTGAACCACTTGGAACTTTGCCCCCTTCTAATTGATTTATACAATGCTTTGGTATGTTAAATGAATTTCACGCTATGTATCGCTTTTTCAGAGATATTAATTGTAACTGGAAAGCAATTAATTTTAGATTGAAATGGTTTCCAAATGGAAGAAAAGAGGAAATACAGGATTGATCAAGAAGTGACTAGAATTAAAATCTGTGCCGATATTTCTTCATTAATTATATCAATTACAAGCTGATTGACAATTTATCTCTCCGCAGTTTCGTGATCAATTTACAGATAATGTACTTTGCGGTGTTTGATTAAAACAAAAACATGATAACCTCATCTCCGTCATATTTGCGGTCCAAATTTATCTTACGTGGTGTCATTTATAGTGTCTGTAGCTTGACACATATTTTTCCTGTCTTCTGACGTCATTTTTCATTAAGGACAAATGGCTGCTTTTTAGATTTTTGTAGCTAAATTATCCTAATAATTTTCTTTAAAATATTTTTTTTTGGTTTGTAATGACTTCCTTAAGGGGTTATATACAGTTAGGAGGCCGAAAAAAGCGATTTTTCAAGAATTGTTCCTGAGAAGACGGTTAAATTCAGTAATGTAAAAATTTGTACACTTATTATGGTAACGTTTAACTGTATTTTAAGATTTTTGTATTTGTAAAAATAAATTATGGAAAGCTGCTATAGCTGATCTCCAGGAGGTCCTCTCAAAAAAGGCATCTTGCGGTGACCACGATATCTCTGGACTAGATCATCTAAAATGAAAAAACCAAACGGATTTCATTAAAATAATGTATAATCCTCTAATTAATCGAAGGAATAAGCAAAATAAAATTTTTTGACAAAATGGCGGCTTCTCAAACAAAAAAAAAACGGTTTTTGACCAAAATTTTGACCTTAAATTGTTTATACAAAAACAAATATTTATCGGTGAGATAAAACCTTCGATTAATTACTAAAAAATATACTTAAGAAGCTTGTGGTAAAATGTGAGACTGATCGGTTCAGTCGTTTCCGAGAAATCTTGGTCACCGACGTTAAGAACACAGTTTTGAGGAAAAAGCGTTTAAAGTTTCAAAAGCACTTTACATAGCGTGCAATCGCTCTGACACTTCTTTACAAATATGCGTGTAACTTCGAAAATTGTCGCCGGATTGCCTTGAAATTTTCTGTGTGTGTACTTGAATATATGTACATTACGAAAATGACATTAAAAAAATCGATTTTGTGAAAATTCTAACTGTATGTTACCCCTTAAACGTTTTATGCAATAAAAAAATATGTGCGTGTTCCTTACTGTCATTCCTTTCTCAATAACTAAAGAAATCTTTGTGATACCCTCTGTTCTCAACTTTATATCGGGTCAGCGTTCCTGTTAATGATAAGTAATGTAAAGAAGAAGAAAGATGTACCTTGCGTAATATTTCACTTGTTGTTAGTCAGTCACAGATTTATAGAACACAGGAATTTAAGCTCCTAAAACTTTATATAAATAAACTGTTTAGGAATATTTTTACACTGCAAAACCAAGCTATAGGACAGGCTTAAAATATGTCATGTTTGTGTTTCTCATAACCTAACTTTCTACCAGCTATAAAAGTTTTACGAGTATGAGAGAGAAAAAATGAGAGAGAAGGGACGTGCTAGAGAGACATAATTGTACTCCGTTGTACAATGAGTTTCCGTCATAATTCTAAAATTAAATTGGATAGAATATACATGAAATAAAAAGTTTTTCATTTGATGCCTACTTAGATGTTTTAATACAATAATTAACATTAATACTTTTATTTACATATTTTTGTCAAGATTAGAAAAAAATTTGTAGGAAACACGTTAGAAAATGCAATTTTGCTTAAGTTGTATAATTTTGAGGGCCCTCGCTTTGCTCGTCCCTCAAATATTACACTCGTTAAACAAAGTAACACTGGTTAACATAAACAGCTATTTCTTTATTTAATGTTGCTTTTTTATAATATGCTTAATTTTAATTGAATTCTTTACCTTTATACCTAATATGTATTTTAAACCTCAGTTGATTTAATATTAATTCGTGCTGATTCTTAGTATTTACCTTTTTACCCAATTATTATGATTTTGAGTTTACTTGTACTGTGATAAGTTTATTTAGGACTGCTGGCATAATATTATACATTTTGTTACCTTTAATGAATTTAATTACCCCAAAGAAATGAAAAAAATTCTCTTAAAATAAATTCTGGTAGATTCCGTTAACTGGGCCTGTTGCATAAATGAATTACTGTTGTCCCAGTTTAATTAAAATTATTCATAGATTTAATTAAGTATTTTAAGCAGCGTCGTGTAATTGAAAAATGTTTTGGTAACAGGTGAACAGGTATTTATTATAAGCCTACCCAAATTACGTAGCTGAGGTGGAAAATATAATATAATCTTAATTTTGAAGAAAAAGTCCAAAGAAAGAATGGAAATAAATTTTAAAAAATTGTCGATTTCAATTAACTTATTACCCACATATTTATAATTCAGCTTGGATTATTTTTATATTGTTAAATATACCTGTAATAGTTTCATTTAACTCTAAAGGAAATATTTCTTGAAAAAAAGACGGTAGATCCATAATCATTTTAAAAAGTAATGTTAAAAAATCATAAACTCATCCCATCATTACCAAAGATTTACAGCTGATCTCTTTACCTTTATCACACAACTGGAACTTGTAAATTTTATGACGAATTCTAGAGTGTTCTCATTAACATCTCCAAGGCCTTTGAAGAAATATGCCATGTGGCATTTCTCAACGGATTACCTTCTTATGTTCTTCCTCTCAAATTATGTATCTCGATCGGTAGCTTTCTTCCTAATCAACGCATATCTATCGTATAGGACGGCCATTTATCTGACTTACATACTATCAAAGCTGGCATACCCCAAGGTTCAACCCTTCTACAATCCCATCAACAGTTATGCTGACGATATTACTATACATTCCAATATTTACTTTTTAAAACAAGTCTGGAATCTAGAGCTGGATAACAAACTCAGATCTACGCAACTATCCCTTCGGCAAGATTCCCAGTTAGTCTTAGACTGGGGTGCCAAAACCCCTATTCAGTTAAACGCATCCAAAACCCAGTCTAGCTCACCATCAAGTTCCCTATTTCTCCAGTGAGGAAGTGATGACATACACCAATTAGGCCACCTTCGTAAGAAAAGCCCTAATACTCTGTCTCCAAGAACGGCACACCAAACACTGAAAGCTTGCCATTCCAAAGTTCTGACGGCTTTTACAACACGAGGATTTTCTTGACCCAATTATGTCTTTTTAGCTTGTTCACGTGTTCGGATATTATCTGTATTTTCACCCGTTTGCTTGGGTTTCCACGCCCCCCCCCCCCCCCCGCCCTGCGGGCACCCATGCCCCTCATCTATGTTTTCGATCAAGAAAGACCATTTTTCCCTATGCATTACATCCTCTTTCTCTCAAACAACACCTAACCTAGAATATTGTTCCCACATCTGATGAGCTGCATCAACATCCTTGAACATATTTAAAGAAGGGCTTGCTGCCCTATTTCCTCCTCCCAATTCTTTGAGGATTATATTTGACTTGACACGCAAATCTAAAATGTATTTGAAATATAGGAAAACTTGGATATATGGAGGAAATTACTTTCAAACAAGGTTGACATTTGACGGGACTGCCACGAATAACAGAAGTTTTTTATTGTTCCAGGAAGTTTAATTTTTCAAGGTCAGATCACGATATCAAGAACTGATGGAAATATTTTATCAGAAAAAAAATCGGTCTCATTTAGCTATTACAGTTTTGTACAGTTAATAAATTTTTAAGTTTTTACTACACCATCGAGTCAGTAGAAAAAGTTATTTTCGAAATAAAGGGAACGAAAAAAATAATAAAAGTAAAAGAAAGTTTCAATGACACATAAGTAATAATTTTGTGATAAAATCGAACTCGAGACCTAGAAACTTCAGTTGTCTGGACAATAAAAACCAGACTAAATTTTGTAAATCGGGTAGTTATTTTTTAATTCCTGTTTATCAAGTTTTATTTGATTTAAATTATCTTTAGATTAACACTAACCAAAGTTTAATTTCGCAGCGAAGCAATTTGAGATAAGACCTCAGAAATGTCGAGAATTTCCTCTGTATATATGACTGGGGAAGATCGACGGCAGCTTATCACGTAGTTGCTACTATGTTAGGACCGGCCAAGTTGAGTAAATTCAAAAGTTTGTCTAAGTTTGATAAGTGTGGTAGGTAATGTCATTAACTAAATTTCATTGATTTAGTAATACTGCGCTAATACATAACCCCCTTCATTACTGGAAATAAATAATATAAAGGACTATAATATGATAGAAAAAACTAAGTTTGATAAACTGCAATCATCACTTTATTCTAGCGTTGTATATCTTGTATTCTATTGTGTACTTACTTAGTCTCCAGATTTAGATTTTAAAACACAGCTTAATAATCTTTTTAACAATTAAACAATAAATAAATTTAACGCATTTTCTGATAGTTGTGAAAAACTACCTTGATTTTCTAAAAAAAAAAATTAAATGCATTATCGTGTACTGATCTTAAGTGTATTCTTATCTGAATTGGATAGGTACTTATAGAATAAATCTAAGTAAATATAATACAATACTAACAATTTAATAGTGAGACATATTGTTGGTATTTTGCTAAAGTAAAAGTAGTGTGCAGGCAAAAAAGCTGAAAAATAATGTTAAAATAAACATTACTTGTTTACTCTATATAATCTATCAAAAATGACTCCAAAACAGCAGAAAGGGCCTTATAAATCGAAAATGAGTATGGCTTATTCTAATTAATTATTATTGGATACTTATAAAATGAATCTAAGTAATGCAATACTAACAACTTATTAGTGATAAATATTGTTGGTATTTTACTGAAGTACAAGTAGTGTGTTGGCAAAAAAAAATAAAAAAGTGAAAAATCAAATCAAAATAAACATTCAAATTTTGAATAAATAATCCTTACGTGCCCACAAAATAAATAAGAAAAACCGGAAAAAAAAATTTAACACTCTGTATCTTGGAAACGAAACGTTTCCGGGCCTACATTATTTGGAAATTTTTTCATTTTGGTCAAGGAATCACCTGGTTAAATTTGTCGGTACAATTTTGAAACACCCTGTACTAATTTTTTTCTCCAAAAAATAATATAATTTGAATAAGAACAAAAATAAACACAATTTAATTTCTTTGTCATTATTTTTCTCCATAAATTTACAAAAATATTCTTAACAATTCTTGCACTTGTCAATTTAAACCCTTGATTATGAAATTAGACTATTCTGAATAATAGAGAATCTGCAAACCTGAGTAATACAGAGAGACATGTATAGAAATGATCCATTGGATAAAAAAAGTTTCATCTATTCTATTTAGGCTTTTGTAGATTTCATTTTATCTTGTTCTTTTATTTCCATCAAAGATCCTTTGACAAGCCTACCTTTCAGTCCAATCAATTTTTATCTTTCAGAGTTGAATAATTTTTCTTTAAAAAACGATTGGATTATATTAGAGATTCAATTTGGCCTTGATACAAATTGAATTTAAGCCGCAGAAATCACAGACATTTTCAAGCATTTCAAATTGGATTAGAACCAAGTTTAAAGAGAAAAATAGCAAAAAGGAAAATAAAGTTGGCTTTTGCTTGGAAAAGAAAAAAATTCAGGGTACAAATTTATATGTTGTTTTTTGTTTGCTTGTAGGATATACGAGAACATTTTTTTATTTTATTTTTTTTTTAGATTTGTAATAATGTCGTATTATGTTATGCATATAAGCCTTTAAATACGTTGAATATAGATACGAAAATAACAAAATTATTTTGAAGTATCTTAGACAGTTTTTTCCTTTTTTACTTTTAAGAAACTCTGATTAAAATTTCCTTATAACAAGTTTATTTCTTGGCCTTTATACTTACCATAAAAAATTTAATACAATCCGTATTTATTCGCCAAGATATAGTCTCTCATTTATTATTTCCTAAGACTGCTCAACAAATTCTTATTTATTTTATAACTGTCAGTCTTTGGTTGTTCAAACTTCTCTACCTGTACCTTGTCTGCTTGAAAAGCTACGGTATTTATTCTTAATATATTTGGCTTCTGAGTCTAAAAGGGTCCCTTGGGATCGTTTTACGCCTTCCCGGTTGAGTATAAAGGCAATTTTCTTCCTCGGTGGACTGATTGGTGGTATATGTGTGGTCCTAATTGAATATAAAAAAGTGTATGTGACCCTACTACCAAGTAAAATAATGAAAGTTTCTATTTCATTATAGAAATACATGGAAACAAAATACATTGGAAATGCTTACATACATATATATATATATATATATATATATATATATAATATTTTTATAATATTTCTAGAGTACCCAATAGTAACATCCTATAATTTGGTGTGGGTCCTATGCGTAGGAACTGAGATACGACACATCTAAAATTTCACGAGCCGCGCCTGCAGTCCTCACAAGAAAACTCCCTTATCTGGCTCATCGCCGCGCTATGAGTAAATATTCCTTTTCTACCGATACTTCCACGAATTTTTCTCTGAAGAACTAGCCGCTTTAAGTCCCTCCTTGACTGTTCCTAACAGAACAACAAGGGGTGCGTTACGTATGCACCCTTTTACTGTCCAGCTACAAAAGCTTAGAACATCCCACTTCTCTTGCTCATTCAAACCCAGGGTCTCTAGATTATGAAACAAATTGTCTGCATATGTTTTCCCTTCCCCTCCAAACTGCCAATCTTGAAAATCCCGTGGCAATCGATTACATTTCCCTTCTCTTCAGACGCCAACAGTACGTTAGTACCAAGACTTGAAGTCTATGTGGACCGTCTCAGATACAAAAAATGGATTCTCAATTTTTTTACCCTTATACTACTCACCGTAGTAAAAAAGGGGCTCTGTTAATTAAGAACTTGTCCTAGACGTATTCATTGAAAAGATTTACATCACTCTTTTTCGAAATTATATTGTATAAATATATTATATATATATTTTATATATGTCTACAATTTAACAATGACGTATGTAGGTGTTATTCAATCTCCGATGTTACCACTAAGGGGGTGTTATTAATAATGCTTCGGAAACCCAACAAATACCCTTAAGAATCATTACATTAAGAAGACTGTTTACAATAAAAGCTACGGTCAGTACAGTAGAACTTTATTCATTTGAGCAACAAGTTCCAAGAAAATACTCGTTTGAAAATCAAGCACATCAGATATAGTTGAATGAGTCAGTGACTCAATACATGACTGTATGACACAGCGGAAGTCGGTCAGTATTTTTAAAAGACATTTTATTTTTTTTTTATTTTTCCCAGAAAATGCTAACAAATATAATGGTTGCAAACGTGGAAAATGAATTTCTTAGTATTATACAATGCATTGTTACCAATATCAAATTATCCATTGCAACATTGTCCTAATTTCTAATTTTGAAAGAAAATATTTCTCATTTCTTTCCTGACCTTAACGAAGAAATAAGATTTCTTTCTATCCCTGTTGGCGAAAGTGCATTAGAAAAAGACAAATAAAAAAAGAATATATTTAACTTTCTATCGAATTAAACTTTTTATTTCTTAATTAAAAAATTATGAAGCACCACCTGACTCTTTTTTATGACCTTAAGGCAAGTATTACGTATCTTAATTTAGGATGCTATAATGAAAATAATACGCATATGGAAAATATAAAATGACGATAGGACCGGCCGTAGCTCATAAATGATATACATCCAATAGCGCTTTAGTAACAGAAGATAAAAGCTTACTTTTATTGTTGAGGGATGAAAACGATACTTCCTGTAGGGTTGTTACTCCGGAGGAGTAATGTAAACCGTTGAGAGCCACTTGTTGAATAGAGCTGTGATTAATGATTCTAGAAAGGAAAATAATGGAGTTTATATACTCTATAGACTGAATAATAAAGCAGCGAAAGGGTATTTGTCTAATTAATTCAAACAAATACATGATGAACTAACAACGTTTTTGCTTGCGTTACAAGGACATTAGTTGTTATCTGGTTTTTAGCTGAACTTTAAGGATCTTAAAATTGGGCCTCGGGATTTACAAGAAAGGTTTAAGATTTACAATTATACTGATTCATCTTTAAATCTCCTAGTTGACCAATTAGGTGTTGATAAGCTTTGGTCCTGTCATTGTTAATAAAGTAATATTAGAAACTTTGTTGCTGAAATGGATTTAGTTCTATTATTGTGAAAAGTACGTACTAAAATTGACTTTCGCTAGAAAATTCAAAGAAAGTACACCAAAATTTCAATTATTATCAACCTTGTTGGCACCGGTCTCGAACATGGTCTAAACTGGCACAAGCACATTATTTATATCGTCATATCAGCGGATAAAATGCTTGGATTTCCCTTCCTAGCCAGAAAATATTTTCTCCACAACCATTAAAGAATGTAGAAATTCCGAAATCATTTTTAATAATAGAACATATACATTCTTACTCTTGAGTTAGAATATTTATTCTGAAACACTTACTTCTTATGTGTTTCGCATGTATTTTCATTCCATAACAAGGTACGGTATGAATATTCTGTAATCGAACCATATGACATAGATTGCCGTGGATTTCAAAATTGTCAGTGACAGATGCAAATGGTGACGGCGTCATAATTTTTGTGTCACTACAAATATAAAATATTAATACAATGTAATGTAAATCTCAATAAATAACTTGTTTTGTTCAAATTTAATTTAATTGTTTTTGATTCATGCTTTCTGGTCGTGGAGAAAATATAGTCTGTTACTCAGTTAGAATGAAAAAACTCAATACTCGTGGTTCCTCACGCTCGCTAGCGCTCGCGTTCGGAATTTTCCACTCGTATCGAGTTTTTCATTCTAACCTTGTTACAGAATATACTATACCATCTTCCAACTTTTAAGCGGGTAACACAATGGAAAAATTAAATTTTATTTCATGTGATCTGTTTCACTTATAAGTGACACACTAGAGCAGTAAACCGAAGAAAATCTGCCTAAGGCTGGTGACACACTAGAGAAATTAAGTTCGTGAATATACTAGAGAAATTTAAAATATAGTGCAGCATCGTTGGAAATGAACTGAAACATCACCCTCATAGGTTAAAAGAGTTCTACAGAATGAACCAGGAAAAGTTCTATCATTTATTTTCTCATATAATAAAGAATATAAGAAACAAATCTCAACAAATAGAACACGTTGTATTTCATATTAGTATATGAAACAATTTCTGGTGTCCTGTTTCAGAAATGTCAATCCGTATTATATAGATACAGGGGTTATTCAATGATGAAACAAGTTTCATGTTTCATGTGACGAGATTTACGAAATTAAATTCTCGAGTGTGTCTCCATATACTCTCTATGTTTCTCGAAGTGAAAATTTAAAATATTGCTCTCACATCTCGGGAGCGGCATCACATTCGTACTTAACTTCCTTGATTCTATCCAAAAGACAGTCATTCGACTCCTCAGTGACCTCACAATTCTTTCTCTCATTCATCGCCACACTGTTGGTAATCTGTCTTTCTTCTACAGATGTTTTCATGAATTTTGCTTTGAAAAACCAACCTCTTACTCCTTTGACTGTTCCACCTAACCCAAAACGTCCCACTTCTCTCGCTCATCTATACTTGGGGTCACCAGGTTGTAGAACCCAATGCCTGCAGGGGTTTGCCATTTCATTTCTAACCTCCAATCCTTTAAATCCCGTAACAATAAATTACATTTTCCTTCTCTTTAGGCATCCACTGTACTTTAGATCATCGCCTTGAAGTATACATGGGCTGTCTCAGCTAAAAAAAAAATATTTTATTTGTATAGTCCTGAGGATGACTTCATAGAGGTCGAAACGTCGACCTAAATTGCAAAATTTTATTTACTAAGCTTGTTTTCTTGACCAGTATCCATATCCAATATAAAAATTTCAGACCACTGGCTAAATTCATTGCCTTAATAATCCCCAAAAGATTTATTACGGCAAAATTAATATTATATTCTGCTATAATATAAACTCAAATAACATCTAAAATCTTTATAGTAGGGCACGTCAGTTTCAGAAAAAATATTTTTTGCCGATATTTTTTCAAGGATTCGAACGTCTTTATGAAAATATTTCCCCATTTCTTATAGGTAGCTGCTTGTTATTAAAAATAAATTATCAGAAGCAGAGAAGATGTTACAAGAAAAACTGTCGTAATTGATGAAAGAAATCTACCTCTTTATAAAAATTTGCTAAGGCTTTATTACTAAATTCTCACCCATTCTTATACGATGGAAATTTCAAAGAAGCCTGGTAAGTTTTCGCAATACAGGTTGTATAAGTCTTGCCATTGCGGCACAAAGTATTTTTTATGAATATGACATTGGATTAAGAACATGTAGATCGTAATATACTGCTATATTCTTTAAACATCAAAGAACCAAAGACTTTTCTATATAAGAAAAATGATAATAAACATATTCGGTCAGATTTACTATTACCTAAATTGGTCATATTCGACAATTTTCAAATCTGAAAGGCGTAATTTTGTTTCTAAATTCGTGGCAGGCCGGAATATACGTGATTTTTGGTGTTTCCTCACAGAACTTTATTCATAATCTTTGCGGAATGATGCGTCAGTGCCAACTGTGTGGAATTTTTTTTCATCTGGAACTGCCCTTTCAGAGTTTAGCTTAGTGGATACAGAACTTGTCTGAATCTAACCAATTGAGTTGAAGATCTAAATTTTAAAATACCTAAATATTTTTTCATATATCTCGGTGATAAATTTGGTGAGATTTTAAACGGAATATCATGGAAAATATCGGAAATTTTAAGTATCAATTGACCAAATGACAATATTGATAACATCATTGTATTAGTCAAATGTTGGTGTACATTGTTATAATAAAAGTAAGGTAAAATTTATCCACTTTTCATAGAGCCAACTTGATGAATAAATTAAACAAACTCCATGAAAAAAATATTCGTAACATAAAGCTTAAAGTTTTATTAAGGCAATAAAAAATGCAGCGCAAAAATGAACGAAAATCCAAATCTCTTTTCGGTCTGCACACAAAAAGCTTTTCTGTCGTTTCCATGGATACGAAGTTGCTCCATGAGAGGCATTGAATCAATCGCGGATTCATTCGTTAAATTGCTGTTAAACGTATCGCCGGTTTAACAATATCTAACTAGGGGATTTAAAATTTGTATGAAACTTACCACGCCTCTTTAAATACAGAGGATTGATTTTAATGTGGCGTCCATTCTAATACGAACATACATTAATTAAAATACTTTGAAAACAAAAACAGTTCAATGCTGAATTAAGAAACGTTTTCATGTTTAATAAAATTTACCAAAAAATATCAAGCAATCTGTTAGGATTAGATAAATACCACAGGCTAAAACATATGAGTAAGTAATAATGAAATATAACAACATTATTTTTCGTGATTTTCGTAAATTTTCACTATTTATGTTTACAATAATACGCATCAATATTAATAAAAATATCTTATAAATGTAAAATAATTCATATATTTAATTCAACACCTAATAGCCTTTACTCAATTAAAAACATAGAAAGTGATCAAAATTCTAAAGTTGACTTAACAACAAAATATTGCTTCTTAGTTATTTGCGTTAAAAAAAATCTCGTAAACTTTCTTAATCTTTTGTTCTCATTCATATATACTAATTCTTTACAAGAAATATATACCTATAGTAAGAGACACCTACATTTAAAGGATCTACCTTTTCATGCACACAATGTTGAGAAGTCGGTTTGAGGTCTTCCACCAAAGTATTGATTATAAGTTTAGGTGTTTTACCTTACGAAAGGTGGCGCTACGTACTCACGTTGAAATGTATAGCATAAAATAAACGAAAAACTTAATATAGCGAAAAAAAATTTCTAATATGTTTGATCACTTTCAGACAAGAGTTGATAATAACAGAAATATTGTTTAAAGTAAAGAAAAAGTAATACATACATTTTTATTTACTTCTTGCCTATACGACATTTACAATCAAACTAATTTAAGTTTGGTTAAATTTCTGTCAAGTATAGTTACAATAGAATAAACAATTTGAGGTTAAAAGTTTAATACATCATAACTCAAGTACCTATGTAAGGAAATCTTTTATAGGTTTACACAACTTGTTCTTGTATGATATACGGTTTCCTATTGCTTTTACGTGTTCTTTGTAACATACAGTTGTATGCTGATTAATGTTTATTCTTGTGTGTTATGCAGTTTCCAGTTGCTTTCACAACTGGTTCCTTTATGATACACATTTCAATATTACCCTTACAACTAGTTCGTGTATGGTATACAGTTTCACTTGGGTTTCACAATTTGTCTTTATATGATACACTACGGTTTTATGTTTCTTTCATAACTTATTTTTGTATGGTATAATTGAATCATATTTCTTTTATAACTTTTTTTTATCATACGCTGTCTCCTGCTGCTCTCATAATTTGTATTTGTACAATACTTGTTTTTACATGTTCTCTTTTAATTTACGTCTGTCTACGATCACCCAGATTTCTTAGAGTTTTTAAAAAAATTTTGGTTATGAATGGTTTTTCTAAATTTCTCGATTGGTTTTATATGCATGTGCATTTATTATATATATATTATATTATATATTACCAAAATCCTTGAAGCTCGATAAACTTGATAAAATTTGCTTAAAATGTGGCTACTGGACACAAATTCATTAAAATAAATTCACTAAGTGGTTTTGTTATGTTAATATGTATTTTCAAAAAACTTCGTTTTAAAAAAGAATCTTTGTTAAAGCATGTATAGTCAAATGTTCGTCCGAATTTTTTCAATAATGATTGATTTCCCTAAAGAAACCAAATCTCTTACTGAATTTGACGAATCCAAACCAAATTATTCAATCGCTTATTCCTCGTTCTCCTCCCTTCGCTAACTTTGTTTTAAAACTTTTGAAAGCCCTCTTTCAAAACAGCAGGTTGACCTCCTCTCTTCTTCCCTTTGTATCCCAAATATATTTCGATGCACGTAGGGGTAGGGAGACTACAAATTTGACATTGGATAGAAAAATAAATTTGATTACTCTCCCAATACCCTTCCAATTAACTCAAAATTAATATTTATGTGAAAAAGAAGCGTACCTCGAAATGTGTGTACATTTTAGCTCGATTACGTTTACCGTTCTCGGGATGTTGGACCATAACTGGAAAAAGAGCCGAAAAACACGTTTTTTTGCGAATATTTCGCAAACGCTTCTTTGGAAAAATAAATGATTGTCATTTTCGTTTTCGGCGACCTCGAATTTTTGCAATGACTTCCTTTAACGATTTATGCAATAGAAAATATATATGCCTATTCCCTATTGTTACTACCATTGGCAAGCCGCTTCAAGAGAGCATTCTGGAGTCGATCGGAGTAAGTTCTCAAAAAAGTGATAAACTTTAAATCTCTGCGAACGGAGTGTTTTTCAATTGAATTTTCTTTTTGTATTTCATACCAACTTTGTGGCTTCTCCACCCCACTTTGCGATGCCTCGAATTTCCATGATTTCCAAATTTCGCTTCACGTGCGCACAGAAGAAGGTATGGGTTAGACCGCGTGCCCAAACCTGATTCAGTCTTTAACCCCATCTCGCGAGTTACACGGCTGTTGGACCCATTATTCGAGGGCCACGTGTGAATTTGGGTGACATATACTGGGTGTTTGTACGGAGTAAGAAAAATGTATTAAACGATATTTTATTTGCCACTTTGGAACAGGAGAAATCATTTAGCTTTAGGCAAAATATTATTTTAAATAGCAAAAATGAAATAAAATTTGATACCGGATATATATAATTTAATAGTAGGTACTAAACCCAATATATTTTCTAAAAAAATATGTTTTATGATATGCCAAATATTGTTTCACATTTATTTTCAAAATATAAATTTTCATTACAATGTTTACTGTGGCACTGTGATATGTAAAGACAGGTTTTATTGTTTTTATTGTAATAAAATGCAATACTCTCGCTTTATTATATTGAGCGCTTTTTAACAAAATTGGTAAAATTTCTTAGAATGTGCTCAGTAAATAAACTTTAAAATAGGAAAGCTCTAAAATGTAAGAAGATAAGATGGCAATAGTTTTGGAGCTGTTTTATATTTGTTCAGGTTTCTTTACTTTTCAAACTAAGAAATTTTTTAAGTCTTTTTGTTGTTTTACTACTTACCACTCACGCCAAAAGTTTATTTTAAAACTTTTTGACAAAACCTTAAGGATCGATATTTAATTACAGTTTTTTTCTCATGTTTCATCCATAGCAGTACTTGAAATTTTATAGTTAATGTGGGGGAAAGATTTTTAAAATTAATTGCGAAAAATTAAAATTGGTTACATTAATAAAAAAAGAAAACCAAAAGCACAAAAAATAAAAACTATGTAACTAAAAAATTACGAGACTTGTTTGCAAAAATATTTACTAATAAATTGAGTAATTATCGTATTTTATTATTTTAAATATTTTATAGTCATATTTTGACACAGGCCAATGTCAATATTCCGCTAAAATAAAAAGTAGAGAAAATCTAAATACAATAGAGATCCATTTAAAATTTTTTAAGTAAGTTACGCCAGAAGATAAAATTGTGTACGAAATTCGGATCATAAACAATCATTATGACACACGCCGTGTTATATATGGTACTAGCCGTGATAATATTCACGGCTAGTACCATAATGATCGTCATTATAATCCTTATAATATCAATAACTATAATGAGTTTAATCTGTCGTTAAACGCTTTCAAAAAAATTTGGTTATTTGTTGGATTGTATATTTGTTGATCTTGGTACATTTTCCTGTAGTTGTGTTTTAGCTTTTTATTTCACACACTTTAATCTTTGAAGATTATATTTATAAATGTTTTAAGGTCGTTGTTCTATGACAAGAGACGGACTAATTTTTATTTGTGAACAAAATTAACCAAATACAGTTTCCTTTTGTTAGGTATACTATTATGTCAACTATATTTAGGCAATTTCCTAATAGTATCATAACAATTAGTAAGTTTTTAGATTTATATCGCTTCATAGTAATTTTTTAAAATAACCTTTTAAACCAACACAGGTTTGTACAATAGGAAAATGTATTTTCAGATATTGCACAATAATCGAAATAGTATTTTTCTGCAATACTTCTTTTTTCTTGTATGGATAAACAATTCGCTGTCAATTCCACCCTACTTCCTCCTGCCAATTTCGCTCTTCCAACCGCTACGTCTTTACCCCACAAAATGTCCGACATATTACTTAAGGTCTAACAATTTCAAAAAATTCATTTATCCCTTGACACCAAAAAGTTCTCCAGTCTTGTTCTAAAAAAATGCGCCCCAACATTTGCACTCGTCTTTCCCAGATCTCCTATGACAAGGGTATCTTCCAAGATAGCTGGAAGACTGCTCGTATGCAGTCCCTTCCATCCAATTATAGACATATCTCTCTTCTCTCTGTCGTCAGCAAAGATATGAAGAAAGCGATCAACTTGCATATTCTAGAATATCTAGAAAAACGTAAAATTACCCATGACAGACAGTACGGATTTCGTCACTAAAGATCCACAGCTGACCTCCTTGGCTTTGTCATACATAACTGGAGCAAGTCCCTCGAATTTCGTGGTGAATCTCAGATTGTTGCTATTGATATTTCCAAGGTCTTTGACCAAGTATGTCATGCCGCACTCCTCAGCAAACTACCTTTTTACTCTCTTCCTCCTAAACTATGTACCTGGATCGGTAGCTTCATCTCTAATCGGCACCTATCTCTCGTGGTGGACGGTCACTCATCTAACTTCCATTCTATAAATGCTGGCGTACCCCAAGGTTCAGTCCAGGTACCAACCCTATCTCTTCTTCACATTAATGGCATGCTCTCTTCAACTACCAATCTCATCCACAGTTATGCAGACGATAGTATTCTTCACTTCAACATTCCTTTTTTCCACACAAGTCTTGAATCAAGAGCTGGATAATAGCAGATTTTTGCACCTATCCCTTGCCCAAGATCTTCAGTTAATCTTAGACTGGGGTGTCAAGAACCTTTTCAGTTCAACGCCTCCAAAACCCAGTCTTGCCCCCTGTCACGCAAAAAAACACTTACCCCATCTACATGAATGGCCACTTCCTACAGAAATACAGAACAATGAAACGTTCCGTACTTCCACGAATTCTGCTCTGAATAACTAGCCTCTATAATTCCCCCCTTTACTATTCCTAACAGTACAACATGAGGCGCGTTACGTATGCATCCCTTTACTGTACAGCTACAAAAGCTTAGAACATCCCACTTCTCATCTCAACCAGATTATGGAACAAATTGCCTGCAGATGTTTACCCTTCCCCTCTCAACCTCCAATCCTTTAAATTCCGTGTCAATAGACTACATTTTCTTTCTTTTCGGACGCCCGCGTTACGTTAATACTTAGGCTTGAAGTCTACGCGGGCTATCTAAAAAAAAATGGAGGTTTTCATGTTTCTTTATGAAAAAAACGCTATAATAGCACAAGAAGCTCAAATAGCATAAAAATAAAACATATTTTTTAATTAAATTTCCAACTGCTCGGGTTGGCATAAACCAGAAATTTTTACGTAGAGAACGAGGAAATGCTTTTTAAAATGTATTCAAATATTATAACGTTTTAAAGCGAAGGTGCATTCATAATCATAAAACATTTATAGGTGACAGTGTATAACTACTTTTTGTAGTTTATCTTGATTATATTTAAAGATAAACATATTAAAAAGTGTATTATTGTTTTAAGTTTACGTATTGTTTTAACGTTATTTTGTTGATGTCGAAATCAGCTTCGTTAACTATTTTTCAATAATATACATATAATTTTACTGACATGATAATTTACTTGCACTTATTATTATAAAAATTCTTAGTCAATGATTATTTTTAGAAAATTTCTACACCCAAAAAAGATTTAATTAAATTTATTAGTACTACTGAATCAGATCGCGTGTGTCTAGGCTTTATTTTGTTTCGGGATATTCCATGTAACACTTTTCTTTTCCCTAATTCTTATTTTTGATAGGAATCTTTACAATTTTCCCGTTATTCCAATATTTGTCGAAATACCTGAGGAAAAATTTTTCACCTCTCAATTACCCCCTTCCAACAGTTGTGTATGTACCCCACAAAATGCTTGAACTAATATTAAAGGCCAGGAAAGTCAAAAAAATGAACTCGGCACTAACAAATCATCTGCTCTGGATGGCATACCAGCAATATATCCTAAGAAAATGCGCTCCAAGACTTGTACCCATCTTAACTTATCTTTTTCCAACCTCCTATGAGAAGGGTATCCAGATTGCTGGAAGGCTGCTCGTGTGCAGCTTGTCCCCAAGAAATATTTCATGTCCCTCACATCTAATCTCTTGCCTCCGTTGTCTGCAAAGTTATGGAGAAAAAAAAGGGGTTCTAAACAGGGGCTTAGATGTCGAACACTATATGCATTGCCTTGATAATAACGCAATTTCTCTCAAGTGTAACCACATACCGCTAACAAGTTTAATACCAAACTTATCTTAAAGATAAATCAGTTATGTAATTTAGCTCCCAAGAGGTTTGCCTGTCTGTGCCAATAATGTGACCGGGCCTTTTATTTGACCTCTGGCCAACGAAACTGCCCAGATTCACGATACGACAAAGGCCCTTCCATTAATAATAATAATAAATTTAAATACAGTTAATGTGAAAAATTGACTCTGTTTAGTGATAAATAGATATAGATAAGATTGAAAATTAAAGCAGCAAGACGCAGTATTGTTTACGTTCTACTAAAGTGTTTTGTCGCTCGGGGAAGCCGAGTTATTGGCATTTTGTGAAGCAAGACAGTTTTATAACCCAGAGGTGCAAACTACTTAAATAAATTAAAAAGGATCAAATCGGTAGAATCGAGAGGGAAATTTAATTGAATTTCGTTATTTTGTTAAATATATTTCACAGTTTCCTTCAAGTTCTGGCAAGATGTTGAAGATTTCTTACTTTAAGCAGTAAACAAAAAATAATTAAAAAAAAACTAAAATCCGACTACGTAAAATAACAACTAAAAAGTTAGAAATAAGTTGCATGTCTGTAAGTACGATTAATATTCATAGTTGTATTTCAATTTTTTTTACACCACAAAATGTCTGTCATATCTTTTCATGAGAAAGATGTTTCGCAGTACAGGCGTTGGGGCACGACGCGATGTTGTTAAATAAATACTTATCTGTTAGCATCACTAAATGGTCCTACCTAGCTTAACATGCTGATGGGGGAATCAGATTTCCATAAACAATAATGCATTTCGTATAAATGAACAAATATTGACTTCATTTTTTGAAAATTTTACCATGATGCGCCAAAAGATCAAATTTCTGAAATTGTCGCACGGAATCCGCAAGTCAACTAATAAACATGTTTGAAATGACTTCGAGTACGTGCGAGATCACGTACGATTATTGAAATCACTGAAGTACCGATAACTCGATTATTTAAATTCATCGATTTTCCCAACACTAAATCACTGACATACATACATACATACATAGAGTTCTAATAAAATCATAATCTTCCTTTTCGGGTAAAAAGGATCAACTCGGTAGGATCGAGAGAGAAATTTAATTGGATTTCGTTGTATTGTTAAATGTATTCCTGCGTTTCCTTCAATTTGTGGCGAGATCTTTAGGGTTTCGTACCTTAAGCAGTAAAAAAGACATCTTCTGTCGGTTATTTGTCTCTCTGTTTTTGTTCCAAAAATTTTACCCAAAGGTTTGCCAGATTAATTTGGTAATGAAATGAGTTCGTTTTTGAATTAAAAGCTAGACAGTTTTGGTCTAACCGGCGGCGGCGATTGCAATTTAGTATATATCATCAATTACAAGAAAAAACTATTTTAGGCCGATTGTTTAAAAATTTTGACATTTTTGATAAGATTTCTTGTAGAAAAGTCAAGATTACCATACATCTAGTCGTTGCATGGTAACGAAAAAGAATTATTAGGAAATATTCAGTTCATTACTATATGGAGATGACATTTCCTTACAGTTGTTAGTGTACTGCAAAAGTTGTTAAAAACACATTTAACACATTTTTGGAATATTTCATCTTTAAACACAGTGTCAGAAAGTATGTCATTACAGCGTTTTTCGAGAGAACTCGTGTTTTTGTTCCTGCGGTAGTCCATAAAACGATTGCCTGCAAATTCAATTTTTTTGTCTTGATTTTTTTGAAGTACATCTAATGTGGCAGTATATACTGCCTCCGCCTGTTTTAAAGGAGTTTCAGAAATGGAGGATTCATCGTCCCTCATATTTTTAAAATTTTTTACAGGGAGTCCGAAAAGTCTTAGTATAGGCAAATTCCTTTGCCATTGGTAAAGATAGAGACACCAAATTTTTGGTGTCCACAGAAAAAATGTCTCTGTCTCTGTCACTCTGTCTTCGTTGTTACGAACAATTTTTTAATTAAAAATAACTGAAAATCAAATCGAACGCCTAAAATACGCAAATGCAAACTAAGCATAAACAGTAAAAACCTAAGACAGAATGAAGATTATTTATACAATTCAAAAAAAATTCAATTTCTAATACCTAATGTTATCAGTTATTTGCATACATTTTTTAACATTATAGTAGAAAAAAAGAATTTCTTTGAAACTCAAGGTCACTGAAAAACCACATTCCCGGTCTCTGAGGATCAAATTACTTGAGTCAGAGATAAAGGATGCGAGAGTGAAGTAATCAGAAAGTTTAAATATAACATGAAAAAAGCAATCTTGCCTATTTTCATAAGTTTAAGAGATATGTCAATCGTTTTTTTCTGAATTTATATTTTTCCTAAGAAAGCCTAAGTTATTTTCGGTGACGTATAATACCTTGCAATCGCCGCTGGGCCTATTAATTTATGGTAAAAAAAACCAAACGATTGTTATCAAATTTCTGAACATAATATTCAAATAAAATAAAATATTCTGCAAAAATTATATGCGTAGGTAAATGTTCATGTTTCCATAATATTTATGATTTTTTTTATAAAACAGAGCTTGTTAATTATATATGTTTGAAAAATTCGACCTATTTTTAGAAAGCAAAAAAATGATCCCTTTACCGGTATAGCTTTTTTTGAATAGCATAAAAGAAAATTAATTATTAGGAAACCTCCATATTTAATTTTCTTATTACGATATTATTTACCGTATGCCCTAGATCGGCAGCAATGTTATCACATACAGAACTGGGCAGGGCTTGAGGGCTTGTGACTTGAAAAAGGACTTTAAGCCCTTTTAAAGATTTCAATTCCGTTGCTTGAAATCCTTTATAAAAAGAGAGCTTGTGGCTTGGTGCTTGAATTCCTTTATAAAAGAGCTTTGGAATTGTGAATGAAAAAAAGAGCTTCAATTCCTTTTGAGGGCTTTCAAAGTTCTGTGGTGGTGGCTTGAAATACTGGCTCTCCAAGCCACCAAGAAGCTTTTTTGAAGCTCTACAAGTCAGTGTTGCCAACTGTACGATTTAAATCGTATTTATAAGAAGTAGGTACATCACATCAAAATATCTGCAAAACTTAAACTATAAAACTAGATTTCAATTTCCTCTAGAAGAGGGCTTTTTCTCAACCCAGCTTTCAGAATGTCATGTGAGACAAATGACAGTTCAAAAGTCACAATCGTAAAACTTGACGGTATAACTGACACTTTTACTTTGAGTTCCTGCTCTTGCGAATTCACGAGCTTCAATTGCTTATGCTCGAAAATACCCAAAACACAAGCAGCAACTGAATTACCTAAAAATACAACGGTAACGAAAGTTATAACTCTTCGGTACATTTTCTAAAACCTCTAAATTGACCAATAAAACAAAATTAAAGTTTAATAAAAATGAAAGAGGCGCCATTCAAACCGGAAAACTTAAAACTGAATGAAGTCTAGAGTTTGCCTTTCGAAACGCAATAAAAGATTCTTCAAATTCGGAAGCTAAAAAGTTTGAGCTTTCTTTCCGTGATTTTTCGACCTATGTGATTCTGTAAGTAATTAAATTTCTTTCAATAATAAAAGTGCTTAAATTGGATTTTGGGGAGATATTTTTTTCATTTTGAAGTTTTTACGTTTATTCTAAGAGTTATTTTTTATCATCTCATTTCTATTCATTATTCGTATTTAAAATATTATCGGCTACCCGTGTGAAGGAGAGAATGATAAAATATGACCTATGCCTATCTGGAGAAAATATGCTTCCAGTGATGCAAGAATTATCCATATCGGTTTGGTAGTTTCAGAGATTTGCTTCGTGACTATTCATCTGAACACGAATTACACACAGAAGTATAGGTGCTTTGTATATAGAATATGCCCTCTGGGCCTTATTATATGTTATAAATCAACGACCAGATTCACTATTGCTAATACCGACCCAATTTGATAAGGAATTTTGCATGTATTTTTTATTTTGCGTAAATCGTTTAAGGAAGTCATTACAAACCCAAAAATATGATTGTGAAGAAAATTACTAATAATTTAACTAAAATAAAAATTGTTTACTTCTCCGTATAATTTATTAGGTACGATTTAAAAAGCTTCCATTGGTCCTCGGTGCCAAGTGACGTCAGGAGATAAGCAAAAGTAAGTGTCAATATACATGATAACGTAAAGCTTAATCTAGGGATGCTACATACAAATGCATACAAGTCAACAATTTTTGTGATAGTCCAAAAGCAAGTGAGCATTTTCTCGTACAACTGTACCTATACTGCAACGCCCTGGTTTTAGGGGTGACTAGGGGCGTAGAGGTAATGGAACCTTGACTGGATCGAAATCAAACATGAGTTAAAAACAAACTTAACTAGTATTTTTACAAAAAATAGGAACATTCAATCTTGACATAAACAGAAGACAGATATATGTAATTTACTCTCGAGAGACAATTTCATTTTCTATTACTTACATTATAGATTTGAAGATCATTTCTTCTACAATTTGTCACAATCACAAACGCATGGGACCGGGGATCATGCACTAGTGTCTTTACTAACTCTCGTCTTTCCGATCGCCCTATCACCCAGTCAGCAGTTTTCCCCTCCTTTTGGGGAGCGTTGACTTTAGGTCAGAAACCGCAATTCTGCTAATAGCGTCGTTTAAATAAATTATTTCAAGTAATTGTTTGATTTTATAAAGGAACTATAATATTTCACAGTTACAATTTTTATGCATATATTTTAACACGAAATAAACCAATCAGACGACGAACTTAACTTCGAAAGAAAAGGTGTGCGTTTAGACAAGTAGAATGTGGCGAGCTGCCTTATTTGCCAAGACAGTTATTTTTGTTGGTGTTACGAATGAAAAAAAAACGGGCAAGTTTGAGTGCGACAATATTTTTTTTATTATTTAGGATTCTAAGAAATATACTATTTTATAATGAACGAAATGATAGTCCTGTTTTTGGCCAAAACAGAAGAGTTTGTCATCTTAACTTACCAAAATTCTAGCATTTTTCTTATTTTGAGAATGACAGGACAAAAACTTGTAAAATCTAACTAATTAACTACTACTATTAAACCAATATTAAGATTTAGACATCTTTAGTGAATCCAAGGAATTTTTTTTAAGTAACAAAACAACTTTTTATTACAAATTAATTTAAAAATATATTTCCATGCCATAATTAAAATTCAGTCAAATTGCTAAGAAATTTAATTTCTGATCTGTTTAATCCAGAAAATCCTGCCTTTTAAAATAACTGAACAGCTCAAAACTTTATTAATTATTCGACAAGTAACTTTAATTAAGAATGAAAATTTAAGCTGAAATTGTTTAGAAACCAGCGGCTTTTCAGGTTGAATGATGGGTTATTAAAATTCGCAATTTCTTTAGGTTATTTGTCAGGTTTCAAAAAGCCCTCAAGCCACAACTAAGCTCCACATAACAAAATAATGTGAGTATTCAGCTAATAGCTTTAAGCCGAATCAAGAATTAAAGCAAAAAATAGGGTATTCCAATTAAGAAAATATTAGTCTATATTCCCAGGTCTTTCTACACACGGTGTACACGGTTTGCCTTATGCAGCAAGAGGTATAAACGAAATTACACCAAAAAAGGGTTACGAGGCTTAATAGATAAGTAAGTATAAACTTGCTGGTTATGCACGTGAGTACTCACGAAATCTAGAATTAAAGAAAACGCTACTTGTTCGTCGATCGTGAAGTGATGTATTCGTACGACGTTTATATTATAAACTGGCTAATTATGCGCGTATATAACAATAAACTATGAAATTACTTAACGAAATTTCATTAAATTTCAATTTTTAACATTAAAAACGTAGTGTGCAAATTGCGACACAGTTAAAATGAACGACCACTTGCACGCGTATCCTCAGGAGAAGAAGATTTCGTACTAAAATGTAAACAATTAACCGCCGTGTTTTGGTTTTTTGCATTTTGTTTTACTTGCCGCATATATAGTTTTACCTGCTGAAATAAGAGCTAATGGAAGGGAGATACGAGAACTGTTTTCTATGTTAAACTGGAAGATCCAGGATTCAATTGAAACCAAATGCGAAACCTTACCTTGATCAATACGTTACTAACCATATCACGCTTTCTTCACGGAATTCAAGTCAGATTCGAATGCTTTTTCTTCTTGAATTATATTAATAAATTATTATGACTTTCTAGAATAAAAACTATTTTCACACAAATTAAAAAGAAAACATAGTTTTATCCCGTTTTCCTCTGCAAAAATTTGATTTTGCGATATTTCAGCTATATAAACGAGTACGATTTTAATTAAAAAGGATTTTGAAACTACTGATACTTAACTATTAAGCCTCACAACCCGTTTTTGGTGTCACTTCGTCTATATATATCGCTGCTTCAAGCATACCGTGCATTTTTTCCTGATACACTTTTTTTAGCAGGGTGTACAATTATGTATTAGGACCGCAATTCTTTACATTTTGCATTATTCAGAAAATTACCCTCTATGTATTTTTTTATTATTATGATGACACAAAAAGGCACACCCGAGACCTTTACGCCTCAGATATGTCTGTCGTCGCAGAAAGCTATCATGTCTTTTATTATTTAACTTTTTATAATCTTTTAAGGGACATACTTTTGCTTTTAAAAAGCTCTTTATTCTGACACGAAACCCGCTTCAGGTATTAACATTTTAACACACTTTTAAACCACCATTATTTATTTATGAACTTATTGGAAAGTCAGCAGTTTTGATGATCGAGGGCAGGTTTGTTTTATGCCTTAAAAAGTTAAAAAACAACAAAATCTCCAAATTGATCCTTTGTTCAGTAACATAATTATTCTACAAATTCTTCTTTAGATATTTTTACTACGACATTAGTCCTGAAGAAATCATGTAATTGCCACAAATTCGACCTTGAGACTTTAACGGATTTTGGTTCTATACCACACCCAGATGCCGAAAAACAGGTTTTGAAAAAAACTGTGTGTTTATGTTAAATATACTATACCTAACATTCTAGAACAATATTATCTTCATTACAATTGAGTAATGTATGATATTCATTTATTCAATTTTAATTCGAATTTAATAAATCCTTACTCTAAATTTTTTATTGCTTAATATGGCTTAAAGAAAATTTTGATTTTCTCACAATAAAAATGTCTCGCAAAATTAAAGTTTATTTGGAACTCTAAGCAAAAGAAAAATTCAAGTGTTTATTAAAGAAACTGAGAATAAAAAACAAACTCGTTTAAAAGTGTCCGTGTATATGTTTTACTTTTAAAATTTTCCAGTACACCCAAATATCATAACAGAAGCCCTGAAAAAATATCTGTGAGTGTATGTGTGTGTATTAAATATATTTAACATTCTAGAACCAAAACAATTCGTCGCAATTGAACAATGTATGATATGCATTTATTAAATTTTAATTCTAATTTAATAAACACTTACATTACATTTATTGCTTAGTATGGTTAAAAGAAAATTTTAATATCCTCACAACAAAAACCCATTTTCCGCAAAATTAAAGTTTATTCGCTACACCAAGCAAACGAAAACCTTAAATAATCAGAAACCTAGACGACAAAAAACAAACTCATTTAAATGTTACTTTTAAAATTCTGTAATGAGTGGGTGGACTATTGTAAAGAAAGCATTGTATTGCCAAAAATTCGACCTTGAAGCTTTAACGGAAGTTGGTTCTTTATTACACGCAGATACCGAAAAAGAGGTTCTGAAAAATATCTGCTTGTGTATTAAATATACTATACTTCACAATCTACTACCAAAAATCTTTGTCACAATTGAACAATGTATGATATCCATTTATTATATTTTAATTTTAATTCTAATTTAATAAATTCTTACTGCACATTTTTTGCTTAGTATGTCTAAAAGAAAATTTTCATTTCCTTAAAACAAAACCCATTTCTTGCAAAATTAAAGTTTATTCGGTACACTAAGCAAAAGAAAAACTCAAGTGTTCATTAAAGAAACTGAAGATACAAAAAACAAACTCGTTTAAAAATGTCCGTGTATACGTTTTATTCTTAAAATGCTCTAATGAGCAGGTACACTCGTTTTTACGCTTAACAAATCCCTTTGGTAATGGAATAGTTTAGGTGAGGAAAACTGAATTTACAATACAGTAGAATTTTCTTTTGTAGTTTCATTTATTTTAAAAACGTCTCATTGCATTTTTGATATACATGTTGACTTCTTGAAATTTTTGTCAAAATATTTACCTTATTATTCAATATAATTCCTCCTCTTATTTCTACACACTTCTTCCAATTGTGCTCCGTGGCTTCCTGGTAAAATTACTGTACCGCCTCAAACTATGTTGATTTACGACCACAATCACTTCTTTATCACACGACTTTTTTTCCACCAAAATTTTCTCTAATTTCGGATATAGGTGATAGTTACTAAGGGCCAGATCAGGCACATAAGGTGGTTGTTTGCTTGTAAAATCACTTAGATTGCATTCCACAGTTTTAATATTAATTTGGCATAGTATGGTCATATTATTGTATGTCCTTTCTTTAAGTAATCAACAGGAAAATGCCACTGGGCATCTTAAGAAACGGAAGTTGTAACTTCAGCAGCAGATGCTTGCAGCACTCTGCATTTTTGAAGCGGGGAATGGCCATGATGTTTCCATTCCGCAGGACTTACGTTTCCTCCATGGAATAAATTGAGAAAGTAATATCTAAATCTAACTAAAAATTGTTGTGAAATCACAAGCATGAGTTAGATTGCTTTTGAGAAATCGTAAACATCCGGGGTACCCATCGTGCAGACAACTTTTTCATGTCTAAATGTTTCACTAAAATATTATAGACAATTTAATATGACAAGCCCGTTTCAAGAACTAAGTCCCTTAGTATGCAAATATTACCGAAAGTCCAGCTGCATATATGATATCGCATTTCAATTCATGACATCACCATTTCACAAAGCCATTTAGGATTAAGATTTTGCATACATGATCAAAAAATGTTTATTTTATTTATACCATGAATAAAAGTTAATAAATAAAATCCGAAATGGGTCAGGGGAGGACCACAGAGATCAACCCACGTATGCGTGTCACAATTTAGGAGATTAACTAACAGAACACAGTAAAAAATATATCCAGATCTAAATTCTACATCCAAGTATATTGATTTTGATACAGACAAGTACTAAAATTATTAATTCTCTATTGGGAAAGAAAATTTATATTATGTTTTATATAAAGATAAATTATGTATTTACTTCAAAAGCTGTTGTATTACAAGCTCTTTGAGCTCAGGTCTTTATGAAAGTTTCTCTTACTAAGTAGATTTGAGTAAATTTTAATAATAAATAAACCGCTTAAAGTAGAACAATGAACCGAATAATTTATTTCTCTGAGAAATGTGTAAATTTAACCGGCAGGTTTATTATTGTTGTTGAGAATTAAACAACTGACAGATTCATGATCGCATAAAAACAGTTAGAGCCTTGATCTCGTAGAAACGCGATTTATATTTAAATCGTTTAATGACTTTTCGTTCTTTTGCTTCAGTTCAGTTTCTTTGTTTTTGCCTTTTTTATAACTGACAAACAATGGAACAATTCTGAAACTTATAGCTCAATTATTAGAAACATTAGAAAGGCGTCATTATCAGAAGAAGTGAATTTTTATGATGTTACCTAACTAAATGAAGGCATGATGTTTTGTTTGGCTTTTTTCGCTATATAATCTAAGAAATAAAGCAGGGACAAAAAATGTCGGCTTTTTTAGTAACATAAAACGAATAAGCCGACTGATTCATGACCTGTAAACTTCCAGCAATCAGTTCTTTGGTGAAATCGCGCATAGTTCGGCCATTCTGCAATTTAGGCCACACGAAGGAACACATAAAAACGTCTTAGGTTTATTATGAAAGGAATAGAATGCCCGAATTCAAAGAAAATTCTGTTCGTTTTGTCCAAGGCAGTATAACCAGCACTATTGTTTATATGAAATTTTTTTCGTTGTTTAAAATTTAGTACATTATAGCCTGCCTGTATTAACTTTTTCCTTTTTAATATTAACAGAGAAAACATAGGGCAAAGATAAAAGACAAGTAAGTGCTCATTAAAAATAAATAGGTATACTTTACTCTACAACACACACTTATTAACTTTATGTGAAGTGTTACATAAACAAGCGTTTGTAAGAATAACTTCTTAAGTTTCCTAAGGGGTATTATATTTTATGTAAGAAGTGCCGGAACTGAACTTATATAAGTCATCAACATTAAGAAACTCGAGACTTTGTAGAACAAATAAGAGAACAAATGACTAGTAAGATAAGATTTAGTAGTGTTTTTCTTGTTGTTTTTTAATTTTTATATTAATTTTCAACTCAACATATTAATTCTACGTCTGAATCTTTAAAGATCCAAAAGAAATAAATGATTTTACATTTTCATTGAACATAAAAATCTACAGCTAAGTAGCCTTCCCACTAATTAGGATTGTTAACAACTCTGCTCTTCAGACCTAATAAAATGTTTGCATAAGATGGACACCCCTTAATGTACATGTTATATACATATATGTTTTAAAATTCTTACAACTAAAGAAGGAAATGTGAAGTTAAAAATAAAATAAAATAAGAACAAGGGAAAGGTTTGTAATGCCGTGCTATCTCTTTGATCAACCTTGAATAACTACACACTAGACTAAATATCCTCTACCCCATTGCATGTTCATGATTTTTTATATCTAAATCACCCAATCTTAATTGTCCGTAATTTTAAAGCTTATTAAGAAAAAAAAAACATAATACGTATACAGTAAAGATCAGCTAACTGCGAATATAGGAATCTTCAGGACGAATCTACGGTCTTATTAACTGCGGTGACATCCGAAAACTATCGAGCTTTGGCCGATCGCTGCAGTAATACTTGCGTTCCCGCTCCCCGCCACCACAGATTTCAAGCCGCCAGCCGCCGTCAATACATCAGCTTTGTTGTGATGATGAATTGATGAATTGACTAATGTATAAAAAATAGTCCAAAGAAAAAAAAATAACAATATTATAATAATAATACAAATATCCAATTCACGCACTCCACAACAAAAGAAACAGAAGAAAAAGGACTGAAAATACCAAAAATTTGTGAAATCACAAAAAACTAAAGGGTTTGTTTCGGAATGTCCAACCCTTATTTTTTTAAGATGGCGGATAATTTCGTTGTCACTACAATAGTGTTATATTAGATAGAGTTTTAGCTTCCCCTAACAACTATTTTAAAAAACCAAAACAGTATGGATGGAAGATTATTACTTCTCTTGGGTATTTGTAAAAATATTTGGACTACTAAGTTTGATTCTATTATGTTACAAGGACAGGTATGGGCGTTCTTATAGTAGGAAAAATTTAAATCGACATTACTCTTACAAACTTGCAAAATTTATTTAAGTATCACTAGATCTATATATAAAAAAATGACTGCGAAGAACATGCACTAACATAATTTATGATTTTTTTCTATTCAGCATAATATAACCACTTCTCTGTTGATTTTCTAAAAATAACCGTTGTTCGAGGCTACTTAGTCACTATCAAAAACTACGTTTGTATAAATCAAATTAGGTCACAAGAGGGAAATTATGAAAATCAGAACAAAGCTACACCTTTCAAAGTATTAAGGGTCCTAGCTAAAAAAATTGAGTGATATGTATTCGAAATTTATACGCTGCGAAGAAGCAGTTCGTTAGGCATTACTAAATAACATTTGCAGTTTCCTCATCTTTCACTGTTGTTGTTGTTGATTAAGTTTATATACAGGATGTTTCAAAAATCATGTGCCATCGCTTTAAGTGAGATCTTTTGAAATAAACTAAGGCAATTTTTTAAATTGTTTTCAGTTTTTTCAAAATATTTTCAAAATGGCTTGTTAGTATTTTACTTCGATTCTGCATGAAGCTAAAGCATTTAAAGCTGCTCGTCTGTCTGACAGTATAAAACTAAATATATTCAATAGTAAATCCCAACAAAAAAAAAATGAGAATAAAAAATCTATCTTATTATTATTTGTGCCTTAATTCGGTATATTTAATAAATTATAGATTATTTATTTTGCCTTGTCGGAAATGTCAATAAATATCAAGCTAAAATATAATTTTCTTCAGAAATAAAGGAACAAATTTATCTTATTATTATTTGTAATTTAATTCTATAGAATTTTCTCCTCTCTCGCTTTTGAGTCAGACCTTCACAAACGAAAGAAATTAAATTATTTTGCTTCCGTAAGTTGAAGTCAAGAAAATGTATAAATTATTTATTTGATATTTATATACATTTTTTTTAGGGGTGGGCTAATAAATAAACACTGATATTTATCTTTTCCCGTTCGTTTTTTTTTGTTTATTTTTGTTTTTCATTATTCGTGCTAGTAGATTTATAAGGACTCTTAAATCAACAACGACCTGGCTGTGAATGTAAATATAGGAAATGCAAATGAAATGCTGATTCATTGTTGTGTTGTTTTTAGCAACGAAAATTGTTTTATAAAATTACCTTTTCCCTTTGATACGAAAACTGGTCAATAAAAATAAAAAATATTTTGCAAGTTCAATTTTGATTTAAATAATGTCAATATTATTCAATTCAAAGAACACTAATTTTGAAAAAACATCTTTTTTCCACGAGTGTGCGAAATGTAACTACTTTCTGCACTTATACGCATGCCGAAAGATGCACTTTTCCTCACTAGTACTAAAAATATTTTTAACACTGACGCGAGAAACAGTACATCAACAATCACATACATATATCGCCATTTAATTAGGCTTTGTGTGATAATTAACGTCACTGGACCCGGACTGAAGAGGTCCAATTTAACATATTGAGTGAAATACTGGTGGAAAATACCCAAAGAGTAACCATCAAAAACAAACATAATTACAGGGCACTTATATCGTTGTTATGCAATTAAGTTCGTGATATATACCTATTTGTTGATTGTCAGTAGAGACGTCAAAGGGAAAATAAAAATGTTATACGATTTTCGTCCAACTTTTGAGTAGAAAATAGAGATCAAGAATCAGAGATCAGAAATTAGAGTATGATTGATGGAGTACCGAAAGATATTCTCGAAGAACGTGAACGTTGCACACAGAGATATTTCAGCCAAAATTATTTATTGATATTTTTTGTCTCTACCTTGAATATTATATCTGTAGAAAAAAATTCTTTTTTCTGTAGGTATTTGTAAAAATAAAATACGTAAATGGGCAATCAGTGATTTATTCCATTCGTCCCATCGTTCCTCATCAGATGACTCGTTAGACGTTTCAGATATACTACTTTCTTCGACCCACCTCTCACTTTTAAAATACAATGCATTTTTTAGGAACCAATCACGAGTTTAAATCAAGAACCTATATTGTTTGACAGGCCATTTTTTTAATATCCTCTAAAGCAGTGGTTCCCAAATGCCTCGAAATTCTGGACCCCCAAAATTAGAAATTAGTAACATGCGGACCCCCATGAACAGTTTAGCTTCAAAAATAATAAAAAAACAACCTTTGTTAAAAAACATTATTTCAAAAGTGCCGATTTATTCAATGCCTTTAATATGGCTTGGCAATTTGCACCACAAGGCAGCATGCTATTTATAAATAAAAACGGCATCCTATAAAAGTAACTGAAAAACTGAACTAAACTGAACAAAATATATTCTCTTTTCTAGCAGAAAAAAAATATAATATATCAATCATCAGTTTTGGATTTTAATGAGAAGAATGAAATACTGTTTTTCCTGTCATAGTTCTTTCTAAATCTGGCCCAAGATTTGAACAGCCAAATTCTCCAACGTAGTGCCGTCTAATTTGACAACCAAAAGTTTTAAACTGACAAGTGTAAGACAATTAAGTTTTATGCTATGAACCTATTTTTCAGCTTTCTCACAAATTTGTAAAGAAAAGGGTAATTTTGGTAAGTACTTTTGACAAAAATAGAACTAACTTCATTACAGCAACTCGTTCCAAGATGAAAATGATTTGGAAATCAAGCAAATCGGTGAAATATCAGAATAATTCATAAGTTTTTAATAACGACTTATTAACAATGACAGGACAAAAACCTGTCAAAACATAACTGACCAACTAGAAGATTTCAATTTAAACCAGTACTAAATCTTAAACCTTCTTAGTAGATCTGAACGGAAATTTTTAACCTTAGATCTGAAGCAACATCCAGCCGATCTCTTTGTTTGGATTTTAGCAGAATGTATTCAGAGAAAGTGTGTTCACACATACGTC